>JALGAY010000002.1:0-5000000 GCA_029207805.1 Tribolium confusum | reverse complement strand
TTCTGCCTACAACTTTTCTAAGGTATTTAAGAATTCTTTTTGTCTACGCAGTAAAAACCGTCAGTGGCGTCGGCCCGAGTTTAATCTTAAAACGAGGTATGTTTTTTTAATAATAAATAACGTGAAACACTTTTAAGTTGCACAACCGCTAGATGAAGCTTTTAAATAATTATTTTAATTTTTTTTGGATCAACTTCTATTTTAACAATTGCTAAATACACATTTAATTTGTTTGTTGTTTTTAAAAATATATTTTTGTTTTGTTTTTGTTTACTATTTTTATTTACACACTTTGTATCAAACGTACTTGACGTTTCCAAACTTTTTCGACGAGCTTATATAGTTTTTAAAAAAAAATTTGTCGTTTGTTTAACCAATTTGGCCGTGCACATATTACCATTTATTACGTTGATTTGTCGATTATTTAATCTTTATGGACATACAATTAATTTATTTTTCTGGCGCTTGATGCATCTTTTTGTAATTTAACAACTTTTTTTTAATGTCAAATATTTTTGTCAATTAATTTTTTTTTTTTATTTTATGTCGGTAGAACAAATTTTTTTAAAGGCATTTTATAAGCAACCTTTTACTAAACTAGCGCCGCAAATGTTTATCATACCAGCCCCGACTGCTCGGACACTTCCATCTATAAAATCAAAATGAATAGTACTCTATGCATAAAATAAATAAAATTGCAAAATTTTAATTTAAAATAGCCTTTGAATAGTAATTTATTTTTGATTTCACTATAAATTGATTTGATTTTTGCCCGTCATCACGTTTGATATTTTAATTTCGTCTTGATTGCAGTGACATAATAATTAGCGCGGCCATGACAAACTGCGTATGGTAAAATCCGGGCGTCGTAATTAACGCCTCGGGTCGACGCCAACTTATCCCGTGCACCACACCGGAGGATTTCCGGTAGGAAGTGATTAATGCCGCTCGCAATGCGACTTCGGACAAGATGGGTTTTGATCTACGCGGAAAAAATTCAAATCTAACCGGATGTTTGCCAAAGACCCATCCTGATTAGATCGGCTACAGTTGGTCGGACTTGGACCGAATTGGATAATGGATTAATAATGAAATCGAACTGATATCCGTTTTGGTGATGGACGTCCCGAATGCACCTCTCAATTGACTAATGTGTCGTGGATTATGATCAGTTATTATTGAAACTGATGCAACGACTCCCTATTACCATCTATTCATGTTAGGGAACATATTGGGATATATTGGACATGAGAGACGTGCCAGAATTATAACCAATCGGCGGCTTTGACACACCGAGAAACGCAGGTCAAGGTTTAGATTTATAGAGGGTCAACATACGCGCCCGGCGCATCCACCATTTTTACACTGGCATTAATTTTAAAGTTTTGCAGTATTAATCATTTTATTATTGTTAGCAAATATATTTTTGTTATAATTATTATAAAAAGTGTGTTAAAATTATAACTAATCAGCGGCTTTAACACATTGAAAAACGCAGGTTAAAGTTTAAATTTATAGCTCAACATACTTTCCCGGCGCATCCACCATTTTTGCACTGGCAATATTTTGAGATTTGCCGTATAATTATTATATTATTTCTACTAAATATTTTACTTCTTATATACACTGTAATTATAAAATTAAAATTGTAATTGTTTGATATAACACTCTCATTTTATTAAAAATATTTTTTTGTTGTGTGTATTGTGTACGTTTCCGCATCGAAATAAATTTTTATCGTGGAAAATTTGGCGGTTTATTTTTTGAGCTGACGCAAGTGGTTTTAAAAATGTCGTCCATTTGTACAGTACGCCTTAAATTTAAATCCAGATAAATATCATTTGGGTCGTGATGGCCATAACAATAAAAACCGACGAAGATCTAGCGATTTATTTAATTCAATGGTTGTTATCTGAACGATCTGCGTTGACGAGCGCAATGGGTACTATATCCTTGTTGGAACATGGCCTTATCAACATGCTTCTGTCCACCTGTCATCGTGAAAAATTGTCTTAGGGCCGTGTCGCGCTAAACTAGCCGGGACGAAAAATCTTATTCGGAAAGAACGGAATACACAAAATGAAAAATAGCGACAGTCGTCGTCTGACACATCTTATTTTTTATTTAGGGGAGGACATCAATTGGGGGTGGATGACGGCGGCATTGGACACGATCGATGTACTCTATACGGAGTCTTTTTTAAATATTGCAGCAGATACCGAAACAGACAAATACAGTCTATCAAAAATAGAAAATATTTATTTAGCTTAAAACTTAAAATAATTAGTTAAAGTCTTAAAAAAAACTAAATAAATATCTAATTATTTTGATACTAGAGTAATTTAAAAAATATTTAATTGTTTACAGTTTAAATTTTTGTCAATAATAGATAGTATATTTTAAATTCGTCAATAACTAAACTAAAAAATTTTAGGGTATTGACTAGGTTTAAATTTGCATTATTTAACTAAATTTATATGCATTTTTATGTCGGTTATAAAAACGCAGAATGTTTTAAAAATATTTGTAGACAAGCTTTGTAGACTAATGGTTTAGTGGGCGATTTTTTTCTATTCTTTCTTATTTAAATCTTTCTTTTTTATTGCTTTATTCGTAACTTTTGCAAATCGTTTTCTACTTTATTCTTGGTCTGTTTTTTTCTGTTAAGTCTTAGTACTGTTTCTAATATTTTTTTGGTAATCTGTTTTTTTTTGTTGCGTAGCTTATTTATCTAAATTTTTGTAAATTAACTACTTTTATTATATCTGTGTTTTCGTATAATATTTTTTTATTTTTTGTTTGTTCTTCTAATCTAGGTCTTTTCTACTTTTTTTGCTCCATAGTTTTTTTTTAAACCTTTTTTTGCCATAATCTGCAGCAAAAACTGTTATTCTTTATATCATAAGTTAAGTTGTTTTTATTACTTTCAGTCTAATTTTTTCGCGTTTGTATTTAGCCTTTTTGTTACTCTGGATGGCTTTTTTTGGTTTTTGTTATATGTATTAATAATTGTCTGCAAATACAAGACATTGATGTTGTTGATAGAAAAGCAGACCTTATCTGAAATGTAAATCATTTGAAATGAATAAATTTGATAAAAACATATTCTAAACTAACCAATAAAAATTAAATAAATAAAAGTAATTTATATTTTTGTATTTATTATTATTATTATTATTATTATTATTATTATTATTATTATTATTCCTCGATTGGCTGTCCACTTCGACCATTTCAGCCGAAATCTGCGCCGTGTTGTAGATTTGAACAGGAAAACAGGGAGTGTGAATTGCAATGCAGGTGGAGACAGACCACGAGTAAGAACCGAAGCAAATGTGAAGGCCGTAAAAACTATTATAGACAAGGAGCCTAGCACTTCACTTCGTCATCTGCAACAACAGGTGAACAGGTGAAATAAATTTGATAAAAACATATTCTAAACTAACCAATAAAAATTAAATAAATAAAAATAATTTATATTTTTGTATTTATTATATTTTTCATATTGTTATTTGTATTAGTAAAATTTGCTTTAAATTTATTCCTGCCATATAAAGACAGGAATCTACGTTTGCGTCTCTACAGGATCTTATGCTTTAAACGCTTTTCTCATTTTGCATCGCTATCAGTAAGTAATCAATTTGATTTATCTTTTTTTTATCCGGTGTCATCTACGTTTTTTATTTATGTTTTTGTGTTGATATGTTGTGCTTTTAATTTGTATATTTTTATGCAAATGATTGATGCAAAATCGATTAGAAGTCTTTCGTATTTATCTATGTATCTCTGTGTTGACTTTCTTTCTCTATATATCTTTGCTATATCTCTTTTCTATCAGTCTCATCTTATAAAAATAGTATGGGAAACGTAATAAATTATAACAAAAGAAAGTTTAGACAAAGGCAATAGACTAAACAAAATGAAAGAAGTTCGTAATCTTTAAGCCTCAAAATATCTTCTTGGGAAAATATTGTGTTTTATTCGGTATATTTAAATATAAAAAATAAATCTAATAATATTGATTTGGTTTTAAAAATCAGTGCAATCAGTAAAAATGTGAAAGACGTGATTTTTTTGTCGAACTAACTCCCACTCAACACGTCAATCCTTAAATCAATAAATAAGCCTTCAAACAACTCGAACCGCAGCTCGCCACTAATTAGTAACCGTCACCAACGTGCCACAATTTATTTTTCACAAAAACTCGCTTGCTACTAAAGTCGAGCACCACAAAGTTACCACTTTGTGCATATTTAACGACGAATTGTTCATTTAGTTTTTATTAATTACACCCGCCGCAATCCAACATTCACAACTAACAAAACAACAATTTTTTTTTTTTTAGATATGTGGGTGGTCGATTGCGGTCAAATTCAAACGTAGCATGTTGCGTCCGGCCGGAAAACCGCAAGCCTTTGTTCTCGTTTCTCTTTACTCCGAGAACGGACATGTCGGAATTCGACGGTTTTGCTAATAATTCAGTAATTAAATACCCGATACGATCCGCTATAAAATATTTAGGTTAGATGAACGAGAGTGGTGGGAAAAGAGACCGACAAATATGACAAGTGTGGCCGTAATTACTGTTTTATGTCCATTAAGAAAATTAATTTTGTGGTGCCGGAGCCAATCTTGCTCGAAGGTAACTGTGATGGATTTCCTGTCGAGAGGAGAGTTGAGCTACTGTGAGTGGCAGAAACGGTCGATGCGGTCGGCCATGTTCAGAAAATAACAAAGTAACTCTCTAATAATTGGAATTACAGACTTTTATTATTATACATAGATTAGAATTATTTAATTTGTATAGCATCAATGCAATTATGTTCTTTTAACCAATGCACTATAAACAAACTTTCTTTGTTTTATTCTAACAACTGTTTTTCTCTGAAACAATAATATTCTAAACCAACCAATAAAAATTAAAATGCTGAAGTCAAAATTAAAAACAAATGTATCATAAATAAACAGTTTCCAGAATTAGTAAAAATTTATCAAAAAACATTAACAACTTTTTCTCAATATTGCAATTAAAAAATTATTTCCAAAATATTTTTAGTTAATCTTATAATGAATCAAATAATAGCAGCATGGTCAGTAATTTATTTATTATGATGCATTCTTAATAATTTTAGACAAAATTAATAACGATCTACTTCGAACATGCAGTATAATTTAAATATTATAAATTAGTAAAAAAAAAAGAAGATATAAAGGAGAATTACAAAAACAGTAAAATAAGAAATTTCTTCGCAAGAAAATTAAACAAGAATTTCAACCTAAAATTATATTTTGTCAAAATAAACATGGTCAATTAGTGAAAAGCAAAGATAATGTAACATTAAAATAAGTTTTAAACAAATCGCTGACCAAACGAAGAACAATTAAAAAGAAAGAAAACATCTGAAACGACCAAGAAAAAAGTGAAGAACTTTCCACATAAAATAAAGTTAAAAATATTGTAAAAAACAGAAAAACAACAAGAGCCCAGGAGAAAACAACATGCAAAAAGAAATAATAAAATATAGAAAAAAACCGACGACGAAAAACGATAATATATGATCTAATTTAAAATGTATGAATAAAAAAACAAATGCGGCAAGCATGGAAAATAGCAATACTATGTCCAATCTATACAAAAGTGACAAAATAAAATGTAGAAATTTTAGAGGAATAGCGTTACTGAATAACATATATAAGATAATGTCAACACTATTGAATCATAAACTGAAAGAACATATAGAAAATGTAGTAGGAAAATACTAGTGTGGTTTTAGAAAAGAATAATCTGTAGTAGCCTAAATATTTTTATTACGACAGATGTAAGAGAAAAGTCACTAACAAAAATTAAAAGAATATTTGCTTTTTATCGATTTTAAGACAGCTTTCGAGAGCATAATCAAAAAGCAATTATACCAAGCACAATATAGTATATTAAGTATGGAGAACGGTAAGGAATGCTTACCGTTCGAAGACAATTGTTTGGAGGAGGAGCGAAGCAACGACTCCAATTATTGTCTGAGAACAGTAATCCTTAACGTTCGACATGCTTATAACGTTTTTTGCGCGATTAGAGTTTCTAGAATAATAATAATAATAATTTATATCAATACATTTGTGATAATCGGGAAGATTGAAACTGAAAACTTTGGGTGGCTGTTTCATGGTTGCTGTAGTTTTGTTCCAAACAAGTTAAATTGTCTTTTTGATACAATCATTCCTACATAGTTCTGTTTTGTGGTTCTGTTTTCGAAGCAGATATGAGCGATAGTGATGATCTACCGGATGATTTAGAAGACGATTTGGCAAGAAGGATGTTCGGCAATAATTCCAGAAAAATCTAAAGCCCGATATGAACAGACATACAAGTTGTTTAAGGAATGGCGTGAAGCAAAAAGGATTTTTGTAAATAAAAAGAGCTTGTTAGCGTATTTTGTGGTGAGAAGTGGACACTTGAAGGCCCCAGGCAGTTTATGGGCGGAGTATTCTATGCTGAAGAGTACAATTTTTCTCCATGATGCTATCGATATTTCTAAGTTTGCTACATTAATTGCTTATCTTAAGAGAAAAAATATTGGATATCGGCCTAAGAAGACTAAAATTTTTACCAAAGAAGACATAAAAAAATTCTTGAATGAAGCACCAGACAAACAATTTTTAATTCAAAAGGTATGTTGTAGATGATGGTGGTACATCTGAGTTCTAAGGAAACAATATATTTGCAGGTAGCAATGATATTGGGAGTATCGGGCGCTTGTAGACGAGAGGAATTGTACAATATTAAAATGAGTGACATAGAAGAACATGAAGAAATGTTTATAGTAAATATTAAAAATACAAAAACGAATATTCAGCGAACGTTCACAGTTATTAATAAAGAAAATGAAGCAGTTCATTATTTGAAAATACTTCGAAAACACATAAGAATTCGACCAAGCAACCCAACGTCAGATCATTTATTTCTGAACTATCGAAATGGCAAATGCACTAGGCAAGTCACAGGAAAAGGCACAATTGGAGGCTGGCCGTCACAAATTGCAAAGTATTTAAAGTTGCAAGCCCCTGAAGGTTTTACTGGACACTCGTTTCGACGCACATCGGCTACACTTTTGGCGAATAACGGAGTTGATGTGTTAGGACTAAAAAGACATGGTTCATCAACGGTGGCCGAGAGTTACGTGGAAGATTTCCTCCAAAACAAAATTGAATTTGCTCATAAAATTTTACACAGTGATGTTGGTGGACTATTACAACGACCTGGGACCTATACGTCGGAAAGTTTGTCTATTAACACTAGAAACCCAAATGCGAGTGGTATTACTACTATTAATTATAATAATTGTACATTTAATTTTAATAAATAAATCGCAAAATTGTTTTTTTTTAGATTTAATTGCTTACCGTTCACTGAACGGTTAGTGAATTACTTACCGTTTTGTTACACGTAGCAACCAGTAACAGCAACCTACCGTCATGAAAGCAGGCACTGTAAACTGATAAAAACAACCAATCGCGCAAAAAAGTCCTTGAAACGCCCTAAAAAAACGAGATTAGTAAAAATTATATTGAAGAAAACCACAAATAGAATTTAGGTTAATAGAAAACTGACAAAAAGGTTTGAAGTGTTTGATGTCTTAAGGCAAAAAGACCCGCTTTTTTCAAAATTATTTATAATAGCTCAGAAAAAAATATTAAGAGAAGACAATATACAGATTGTTTCACGAGTAATAATAAGCCTGCGAAGCTGAAAATACAACCAGCAATACATTTTCACAGTTAACGTAGATTATTACTGATTTCAAATTTTATTTGCCAAATCTGTCACCGATAAAAAAATGTATTCAAACGATAAAAAAACCGACATGATGATGATCTATAGGAAAAAATTGCCTCTGAGTTTGTATAGACAACGTTTTTCGGGTAGAAAAGAACTCTTGCTAGCAACATACTTGAACGACTTAAAACTACCTTAAAGAAAAATTGACCACCTTTGAAAAATTTAAAAGCAAGAACAGCTACTGGTCCTGTTCACATGTAAGTCAAAGAATAACTTCACAAGCAAGTGGCATTAATTTGTCTTCAGTTAACCGAAAAATTAAATGATTTTTTTTTAACGTATTTTTAAACAAAAGAAATAACTACGATATCTATGGAATTGTGTTGCTGGTTTTTTCAGTTTCGCAGGCTCATTATCACTGGTAAAACACCCTGTATATAGACAAGGTTTGCTTTTTTAGTAACAACATCAATGTCTTGCTTTTGCAAACAACGTAATACTTGACTTATAACAAGAATCTAAAAAAAACTTAATTATTTATGCTATGAGAAAATAAAATATTTAAAGAAGATTCTAGATATAGACAAAATAAAATAGACAAAAAAGAAAAATACAAATTTAAAAAAACTTAAAGATTTGTCTACCTAAAATGTGTAATAGAAAATAAGTCAACAAATATTATAGAAGAGATAAAAGCAAATATAGCAGCTAGAAACAAAAGTGTCTATGCATTACACTTTATACTAGGTTTAAAAAAGGTAATAAAGGCAACAAAAGTTTATGTTTACAAAATCATAATACGACCGGTAGTATTTACGAGAGACACTAAAAAAACAAGAACAGTTTATGCTTTATATATAAGAAAACATTTTTTTAAGAAAAATTAATGGAGGAAAAAAAATTAAAATAGACTTGAATAAGAAGAACAAACAAAAAATTAAAAACATTATACAAAGACACAAGTATAATAAAAATAGTTAAATTACAAAAAATTAGATAGATAAGCCACGTAAAAAAATTAAAATAACAAATTACCAAAAAAATATTAAAAACAGGTTTAGAACCTAACAGACAAAGAGATAGACCAAAGACATAGAAAAGCCATGAGTCTTTAAGACTTGTAGTACTTATGATTATAAATATACTATAAGTATTTATTATTTTTTAATTGGCTGTCGTGCTATCTCACGAAGAGTGCTGCTATCTACCACCTACATTAACATGTAGAATATTATTTTGCTAATAATTTTTTTAAAAAAATTTGCGAAATAAATTATTCGTGCTACGACAATTTTGTAATTCAAATTAGAAACCCAGTTAGAACAATAAAGTTAGAAATTAACTTCACATGTTATCGGCTTATGTTACCAAATCATTTTTTTTAACTTATGTAAAGTCAAAAAATATTTTATTTAAAAAAGCATATTTTTAACAAACGTAAAAAAAGCATTATTTCTTTATAAAAATACCAGAAAACTAAGATGTCGTCGAGATTGAGGCTAACTCTGTTTGTCCTAGACCTTAATCTTAATAGTCCCGTGCTCAGAATGATTGCTTGAATCGTAAAATAAATGGATTGAAACTTTTTCAAGCACATTGTAACAGCAATGCGAAAACCGCATTTATGTCTTCCCCTCAGACAAAGTCTCCAATTAATTATTCCGCCAGCTAGAGTCAAACCAAAGCGCAAGTATATACGAAAAGGATTGAAATTAACACCGTATCATCAGAGTTTATTATAAACGCTTCCTTCATTGATCACTGTATTGTACTCACCCCTGTTTGTCAAAAAGATTAATTTGTTTTTTGTCAGAAATCAATAGGGTTTGTAAAAGTAAATCAATCGCACTGACAATGCCCAACATGTGTATCTATAATGAACATGCAGGACCCTAACCACGGAAATACATATTTCACAACTGAACGAAATGCGATTTATTTGTTAGCTTTAATGGGGTAATTATGCGGCGGTGAAATATTATTGGCGGGATGCAGATGGTTTTTGCTCGGAATGATTCATCTGTAGAGCTTTTTAAAGTTTTTTATTTAGGTGTGCTCCGAGCGATTTCTTTGCAAATTCTCGGTTGACGTTTATTGTACATGGAACAAATCGCACATGTGGCAAAACACTGAGGGTTTATTCATTCTTTGATTCAAATGTACGCTCTGACAAAGCAGATAATCATAATTCTTAATTACTAAGGGTGGACTGCACCTGCTACCAAGAACATGCCAGTAAATATGTACTAGCAAAAGCATATATTAGTAATGATGACTCGCCAGGTTCGCTAACAAGAGTTATTTACGTAACGATTTTAAAAAGTGAGCGATATTGTGTTAGTCAAAAGTTGCAAATACAAAGCGTAAGCCGATTTCTTTATTATAGCCAAATTAACTACCTTTAACAGACTTTGATTACTGAATAAACTTGAGCTATTACTTGTTTTTTAACAAACGTTAAAATTTTAAGTATTGTTACTACTTTGAGTAATTTGCTACTTTGCTGTCTGAATTTTAAAACTTAAAATTTATTTTCCAAAATTAATAAATAAACGACAAACTTAATCAAACACAGTTTAACGTCAATTTATTTGGGGTTTTTTTGTTTCCATCCACTGTTGCCGTTTACACTTTACTGACTTGTCTCGTTCTTACTATCTGACTTTCTGACTGATTGTCCGGTCAGCTTCCTTCTTTATACAATAGTTAATCTACTTTACAGATTTAGATAGAAGCATAAACTTCCAAAACTATTCTTAAAGCAAGACGTTCCAACCGATTTAAAAATAATTGATTTGAAATATTTGAATCTTCCCAAAACTTCTCTTTCAATGATTCACTGTAACAATATGTTAGGTTGTAGACATGATCTACACTCTACAGTGTAACCAGTAAATAAAATATTAATTAAAAATAATTGACTTGGTATACAAAATTATATTACATTAAAGTGTATGTTTTATTAAAATTTATAATTAATATAATAAACTTTAGCATAAAATACAGAAGTTTTAAAAACTAGTATCTTGTCAGGTATTTAAGCACTCTAGAAGCATTTTCTCGTTGAATTGCCAAAATAATGTTTGCGGTAAAAAAATTTTTGCACTTGTTTTTTGTTACTACTTTATAAACCAGGTAGTTTTTATATATACATAATATTAGTCAACAAAAATGCACGCTTTAAGATCATATCTATTTTACTATACAAAAAAAATAAATTTGCTGCTTTGATACCTTTGAATATAATATCGTGGTAACCTAAGCAATAGATAATTGCGATGAGATATAACAAAATGCTTAAACAAATAGAAATTCGTAAAACGTGTTTGTCTAAAAGTTTGAAAGGGTAAGATCTTTAACCATGCACCAGATTTACTTTAAAAACGAGCTAATAAAGCATTAAATCTTTTTCTCATTGCCAAAATGTCCCAATTAAGTTGAAGATTCTAATTTACAGGTGTATAAAGATATTCTATTTATCAAATCATAATCTTGTTTTTACAGACACTTACAGTCAAAGACAGAAGTGGGATAGAGTTTACAGGATCTGAGGTGCAAGAAACCGATGTTAAAAATGACACATCTGCAACAAAACGAATATCTAAACTATCCAAAGCTACAAAATGTAAAGAATAAGTCCAAGATGGTTTAGGAAGACTACTATTTAGAAGTTTTTGCCGTGTAGTTTTCATTATGTTATTAACATAATAACAAATACAGTTAAATACTATTCCTAATTAGGTTTGAGCATCTATAAACAAATTTGCAAAAAAAACATCAGCCTATGAACACTTACTTTGTAAAGGTTTTCAGATAAAATCAAGAATTTTTTAATAGTTCAGTAACTAAAAGTTTTTTAAGTTATTTTAAAACCAATTTTATTTTTAAATAATTTAAAATTGTAACACAATTAAAACCTAATCTTTTTATTTAAATTTTGAAAGATTCTTGTCGTACATAATTTCTGTGGCTTCAAAATTAGCATCAGAATTATCACTGAAAGAAAAAACGTAAGTAAATCAAAAATATTAACCACACTTTACTTTTTTTATCTATTTTACTATAAGGCCTGTCCGAATTGTTGTAAAAAACATAGAAAAATTAAATGTATTGTTTAGAAAATTGAATGATGAAGAGGCATCTTTACAGAGTCACAATAAACGATCTAGACTCAAAAACATAGCGATTCTTTATTAGATTCGCTTCAGGTAACACACTGTTCTCTTTTTTGCACTTTGTCCTGCATTTTGCACTTGTTTTGATACAAACGACCAATTAATTTTTAACTAAAAACAAAGATTTTGACACATTTTGTCAAGCTGGTTATGTGGTTTATTCCTAGCATTGTTTTAGATATTGTTTTGACTAGTGCCACCAAAAACCAGGTTTAAGTTGGTATTTTAATTTGTATTTGCGTTCTGTCAGTAATGAAACGTTTTAAGAAAATTTTTATCGGTAAAACTGTAATTTAGTTACCGATATTGGTATTTGCTCCAGGTTTTATCATGCAGTAAATTATAAATATTTTTAGAGTGCTTTACTTTCTCTTGTACAAATTTTTTAAAGACATTTTGTATAAATAATATTGTCGCAATATTATTTACTATAATTGTTATTATAATTTATGATTATTTAAAAGTATGTTAGTATCACGTGTTTTAAAACTATTGTCATCCAGAGCGCTATTAAGAGTGAGATGCAAGAAAAGTCATGTCTTAGGTTAGATTTAAGCCTAATTCTGAAATTTTTATGACAGTAGTTGAAATAAATAACGTGACGTGAGGTTATGTTCTGTTTGTGTTGAAAACCTGCTAATTTTATACTTCGCTGCATTTTCGGTTGATTTTCTCAGTTAAGTTGGAAATTAGTAGATTAAAAGTACAAGATGGCTTTCAATGAGCGACAGTGGCGCTTCATGTTAGAAGCATACTTCAGAAATGGTCAGAGAGTCGACGAACAGTGAGTTTACTAGATAAACGCCGCATTTGGTAATTTTCAGGAAGAGTTTCCTGGATTGGCTGTCCACTTCGAGAATTTCAGCCAAAATCTGCGCCGTGTTGTAGATTTGTACAAGGAAACAGGGAGTGTGAGTTGCAAGGCAGGTGGAGACAGACCACAAGTAAGAACCGAAGCAAATGTGAACGCCGTAAAAAATATTATGGACAAGGAGCCTAGCACTTCAGTTCGTCATCTGCAACAACAGGTGAACCTGTCTCACAGCACTTGGTGGCGGATCTTAAAAACAGACCTCGATATGCATCCGTATAGGCGCAGGCCCATCAAGAATTGCTGCCGAATGATTTGCCTCAGAAACAAGCATATAGCCAGTAGTTTATGTAAAATGTTGCCAACAATGACGAACCACTGGAAAAAACATTTTTCACCGACGAGGCTTGGTTTTATCTTTCCGGCTATGTTAACTCACAGAACATGAAAAAGTGGAGCGGCGAGAATTCTCATTATTACGTTAAAGCTCATTATTAAGTTGCACCTGTAGAAAATTGGAGTGTGGACTGCAATAAGCAAACGTTGTCTTATTGAACCCATATTTTTCGAAGGTAATTATTGTTACATTTTTTAAAGAAAACAACTATAAGAATAAAAATGTTGTAGAAATATAACATTTCAGAGATACCGTCTTAAAATTCTCACTCTCTTTATGGAGCAGCTGCTGAATGACGAACTGCAGCAGGAATATTTCCAGCAGGACGGTGCGCGTATTCACACCACTCGGGATTATCTCAATTTTATTTGTGAATTCTTTGATAACAGAGCGATCAGTTTGAATACGCCAGTGATGTGGCCACCGAGGTCATGTGATTTGACTCCATGTGACTTTTCTTGTAGCCATATGTAAAAAACTTAATTTTTAATACTCCTGTTGTGGACTTAAGCAACCTACAGGAAAAAATAACCTTCAAGTTAGAAGAGACAAACAATTCACTCAATCTATTAGAGAACGCGATCGCTTCTATAAAAACACGAGCAAGAGTGTGCGGCGAACAGAATGGAGGTCATGTAGCACATCTTGTTTGATGTGCTGCAACGGTTTTCTTCTATGCATTTGGTATTCTTTCTAATGCTTTGCTTTCGCCAGGCAAGTTTCATCTTACCTGCCTAATTTTATTCCTACCTTGTGTTTGCAAATAATAAAAAATTAACGGATTCTGTGTTTTATTTGATTTTTAATAGTAATTATTAGTTTCTAGGTTAGTGGTGTAGAATTCTTTGGATAGTAGGCGCAAACATTCAACAGTAGGGCTTTTTACAGTAGGCTTAATACCCAAATAAATAGTTTAAATTATCCAGACACACGTCCTAAAAACTAAAGGCTGTTTTTATGAAAATAACTTTGAAACACTCCCTATAATGAATTCTATCAATTCTGACAATGAAACACTCTAATTTTTTTCCTAAAAATGCTTTGTACTCGTATGAACTTCATTACACTAATTTTTATTATTTATTTTGAGTTAAATAGTAAACAATGCTATACCACCCTAATAGTGTAATAAAATAATTTTAAACGTTTTTTCAAATAGGTTTATTCTTTGCATAATTGATTCATTTTAGTTATTTTTAAAGTTAAATAACTTGTACTTTAGAAAAATTTGTTTAAATTTGTAAAAATTGTTTTATTTAGGTTTTAGAGTACCTGAGTTATGTAAAATTAGAGTTTTTAAAAATAATTTGAATATGTAATTAGATTAGGTGTGAAAATTAAACACACAACCCTGTTAGAACCGTGTCCGTAGTAGCAAAATTGTTAATTAACAAAATTAAAAGTAGCGGTTGTAGCTAGTTTACCTTACAAGTAAATAACATTTTCTCTTCATGGTTATTTATTTAGGTTTATCGTGCAACATACCTGCATCTTCTTTAAGATTAACAATGTTAATTTAAGCTAATTAATCGCAGCCTTCCGTTTTGTTAACACGACTCCAATTAAATATTAAATTTAATTAAACAATAATAAAATTACTCAGTTCCTGAAGCAATTTGTTGTTATTTACGTAACTTGATAAGCGAACAACACGCGCACTACGCCATTATAAACAACAATATCGAAATTGTCTGCCTTTATCTTGGTCTTTGTGTTAATTATTTAGATTGCTTCGGATTGTGCACCTGTGAGGAAAAAACTTTAATGGCGCCGTAAAATGTGTACTTTTAATTATACGTGGAACACTTGGCGGCAGTCTGAAGTTTGTTCATAGAGGGATGAGAAAGTGGGTGGCTATTAATACTTGCCTGCTTGAATTTCAACTCATCTGTTTAGTTGTAGACGTTTGATATTTTTGAAACTGCTTCAAGACGGTTTATTTAAGATGTCTGCTGCTTCTTGTAAAGTGGAAATTACGTTTTATTTATTTTCATCGCGTTTAGTTGCGTGGATCTTGATGCAAAAAGAAGGAAGAAAGACACGGACTGAGTTCGATGTGCAGGTGCTGGAAGAGATGGTTTTGAAAAGTTTAAGTAATGTGCTTGAAGTTAAGTGAAAACTTTTAATTAATAAAAAATTATTAATTGTTCCTTTCATGCTAAACCAATTGTCTTACACTAAATTGCAAGAGCTTAAATTCTTAAAAAAACACCTACAGTGACGTGCATCAAATACAAAACTGGTTTATTATAAAGTAATCTAAAAATCTGGATTTACGGGAGTTCAGATGTACGTACTCAATGTCTCAAAAGTCGTTACTCATAAAAAACTGAAAAGTACCGACAACGATATACAGTTGTGGTCAAAATAATAGCAGAGTTTTAACTTATCTTCAAGCAAAAAGCATAAAAAAAAATAACGTGAACTAGTTCATTACTTTTTTGCATTCACAATAAAATTGCAATTTACAAATTTGCAATTTTTAAATTTTAAAGCATTAGTGATTTCTGCTTCTTTTGTTGCAATGTTATTAATATTTGAAGTCGCAAAATGCATAGTACTGGGAGTGTTTTAAATAATATTAGTAAAATTTACGTTTTCTAAGTTATCTGACGTACTAGATTATTTTTTATTAATATTATTCATAGGTGCTAGGATTTTTATAGCTGTTTGTTTTTTATTCTACATGAATTTTTTAATTAACTTTCTGTAGCAGCCATGGGCAACCCCTATGTCTTTTTAAAACTGAAATGTTACCTCCATTGTCTACCAGCAAAATGGCTGATATACGCCGGAGACAATGCCCTGTATATCCACTAGAGTTAGGCAGACTTAAGAAGGTAGCTATTTCTTGTGTTGCCGATCTTATTTTCTGTTTTCTCATAACTATTTTTGCATATTTGCTGGTATTTAAATTTGAATTTATTTATTTCTATATCTTTTCGAAAACATATACATTCTGCAAATGTCTAAATAAAACTCTCCCAGGATGGTGGATAAACGTAATTTGTAATTTTTAACATTCTTAATTTTTTAAATATAATTCTTGTGGCGTGTATTGCATTGTCTGAAAACTTGGAGATATAGGACAATACCGTTGCAATTAATAATAATTTGCGATACAAGGCGACTGATATTTACACTGTAGTATTAAATTAATTTAAAATAAATGTGTTTCAACTTGTAATTTTGAAATGACAACTAGACAAGACTTAATCCAAATTTCAAGACTAAACTTATACCATATTCTGAATTATTTTTCGTAATATTTATAGAACTAAACCTGATTTACACAGCTGAACTTGACATACTTGATTTTGAAGACTAGTCATAACAATATAGAAATTAAACAATATAGTTTGTTTAATTTTCGTCGGGTCACTGTGTATATAATGTATATAAATTATTAATAGTTAAAACATTTGGTAATTTTTTAAAATCAATACAGTAAATATTGCCGTTGTAAAATAAACGCAGAGGTAACAATTTTAACCAATATTTTAATAAAATAAATTATTAACATCGTTACAAATTACATGAAATTTCATTACAACCATTCATCAAATTATTTACATCTAATAAATTCAAAAAACAAGTAGGTACATCTCTGTTAAACCTGTGTGAATCATAATTTGCAGCCATTTCAATTACATTCTTGTCATTAACAATTCATTGACTGATCGAGTCCATGCCGTTTATGCTAAAAGTTTCATAAGCCTGTGTATATACGCCCTTCGATCCAGACACACGAACGTTGTCAGGAACATTAAAGCGATGATAAATTCAGGTCGTTTGTGTGTATGTGTCGAAACCAAAAAAGCTTTCCGTTTGATTAACAAACCTCGAACGTAAAGCTTCCGAACAGTACATCCGACACAACATTTCACTTCCCGAAATAAGTCCGCCAACCCCCAAAATATTACTAATTAATATCGAAGCTTTATTGAGGCATAAACAATAACCCGTCATACACCCATCTAATCTGCTAAATGCATCTGACACGAAAACACTTTTTTCCAATAATAAAAACGAAGGAAACAGTCCATAATTAACGAGAAAATTATTGATGGCACGACTTTTTCCCGGTGATGCAGTTTTCAGTGCGATGACGCTGCGAAATTTCAGCTTCAGTTTTATTACACGAGCAGGGTATTAGTGGCTGGAGAGACTTTAAGGCGATATTGTAATATCAAATTAAAAGTGATAGCTATCAGTGCTTAAGCCAAATTGTATTTAAAATATATAACCACTTAAGAGGATACACTTTTCGCATTGATTAACCCACAGTCTCTCGAGGAGGATTTTGGCAGTGATTCGACAATTTACTATTTCAATAAAGCACAATGAAGTCACATCAAATGTTTGCAAAAAAAATAGTATTTTTATATGAAGCATTATTTTTTCTTGACGATGAAGTAAATTCTCTCTCAATCGAGGTTTAAATAATAACGGCGGCATATAGTTTCCAACATATTTTTAATATTTTTAAATGTACCACACTGAACATAAGATATTTTGTTCTTTGATAATTTTGCACTAATGCAATAGTTTTGATAATTTGCACTAGTGCAGAATTATCGCATAATTCGATTATGACAGGCTTGATTTCAAAATTTTGAGTGATTTGATTGGCTTAACTGTTGTGAGGGAAATAGTCAAAATTATCGCTTAGTCTTTACTGATTTTAATTGTTGTTTCAAATATTAAGACACTCGAATTTATTTTGGCACTGGATAATATTTATACTTGTGTCTTAATAGCTATTATTATAATTATTAGAATTATAACGAGCCCGCTTAAAACGGTGGCCTTACGGCCACCCTTTACGCGGGCCCGCGTTTTCGCCCTCCGGGCGAAAGGCGCAAGCGCCAGGGCGCTAATGGCGCCCGCCTTCGGTTGACACCGAAGGCGATATTGCGCTACTGGCGCCGCCTTCGCTTGATAGCGAAGGCGATATTGCGCTACTGGCGCCCGCCTTCGGTTGACACCGAAGGCGATATTGCGCTACTGGCGCCGCTTTCGGTTAAAACCGAAAGCGATGTGTGGCGACGCAAGCGCCGCCTTCAATTGGAGTCTAAAAAATTTTGTTTGTTTGTACAACTTGAATATCTGGTTGAATATCTGGCTTTTGGCCAGATGTTCGCGCCTGGGGCGCGATACTTATTCGGCCTTTTTGTTCAAACAATCGCGCCTGCAGCGTGATAGATATTCGGCCTTTGATCAAACGTTTGCGCCTGCGGCGCGATAGGTATTCAACCTTAGGTTAGATATTCGCGCCTGCGGCGCGATAAATATTCCTCCTTTGTTCAAACTATCGCGCCTGCGGCGCGATTGATGCTCGGCTTACGGCCAGACGTGCGCGCCTGCGACGCGAGAGATTTTTGCGTTTTGGCAAGACGTTCGCGCCTGCGGCGCAATAGATGTTCAGCTTTTGGTCAGACGTTCGCGCCTGTGGCGCGATAAATACTCGTTTTTCGGCCGGACATTTGCGCGATATAATTTAGTCTTGAGCAGGAATTCGCGCCTGCAGCGCAATAGATATTTGGCTTTTGGCCAGACGTTCTCGGCGATACTCGGCTTTCGTCTACTAAACGTTAGATAGATATTCGACTTTTGATTCACCTTTAGATTGGACATTTGCGCCTGCAACGCGATGAATATTCAGTCTTGGACAGGCGTTCACGCCTGGGGCGCAATAGATATTCGGCCTTTGGTTAAAAAATTGATCTTCTTTAGCCATTTAGCAATTGTTTGTAGTCACGTAACATAATTCATTGTGACCCTAACTCATTTAATAAAAAAACAATAATAAAATTTACTTTAAAAACAAATTATTACATGTCAAATAAAAAAATTTTCATTATACTATTTAAGCAATATGTAATTTAGATGAATCACTGTTGTCTAATTTTTTATTTATTAAATAACATATATTTTCGATCACGTTTTTAAATTATATGACGTTTATGACACTATATTGCGTGCAAAACGCCTGCGAAAGTATGTGTATCTGACCAAAATTTATTTTACAACAGAAAGTTTAGTAAAATATGTTAATATTATAAAATACATTAAAAAAATTATAAATTGGTGAAAATTTTTGTTTTATTTACAAAAAAAAAAAAAATCTTGGCGTGCGAGTGTGGGTACATCCGAACAAAAATTATTGCTTTAAATAAAATTATTTAATAACTTAGTTAATAGTAAAATTTTTATTATTAAATGTCCTTGAAAATTTTTGTAACTTTAAAACATTAAAAGAAATAAAAAGATTATTAACAATAGCATCAAATTTGGAAACAATAGATATGTAGACTCTTATGTTTGTGATTGAGATTATATTAAAACAAACATTTTTATTCAATTTTATATACTTTAAACACCCTAATAAGATCAAAATATTCTATTTCTATTGTTACACATTTATAGTGTATAAGAATTTTACTGAAACACCTAGTATACATATATTTCTTCATTTATGGGACACTTATCCTATAAAATTATTCTAACGTATATAAAGTAATATATCATATTAGAAACTGTATTCTTGGTTGCCTATCTTATTTATTTTTCTTTAATTAATTTTTAATTACGTATTTTAATTAAAATTTTATTATTTTGCAAAAAACAATTACTTATCAACTGTAAGATAATTATTAATTAAACAACTTTGGCCTCTAAATATTAACTAAATGATCTCCGTTCCAAATTTCCTTGTGATATTGCTAAAAAAAATTTATAGAAACGAAATTATAAACTTTAAATGACGTTTGACATTTAGAATTAAATAATTTTTTTTCAAAATTAAATACTTGTTTTTTAGTCTTGATATTACATATATAAAAGAGCCTCCTCAGTCAGGAATTAATTAAATATTTATTTAATGATTTTCTGGTAATTTTTCCCTAATTTTGTTACAAAAAATGTTCTTTATTCAGCGTTCTATTTTTGCTAAATGTCACTTTTTTGTCAAAAATGGAAAGACTTTTTAGTCTTTGGGGCTCATTTATTCACCCTCTTGGAGAAAATCCTGAATCACCCTCTTGGAGAAAATCTAATGATTTTAGAGGCTTTATACTGTTAGAATTAGAATTTTTAGTTTAGGTTACATATTATACTATTATTCATTTTTTTTACATTGTGTTGACAACAAAAATTTAGTGTTGTTTTTAGTGGACACGGCAAATAAATAACGCACACCTACCTGTTATTTTATATTTTTATCTTTGTTGGACTGGGAACAAAAAAGGGGCCCCATAGTGAAGTAAGTTTTCGGGGCGCCCCTGTTTAATGAATTTATCATGATCCTATTATTATTAAAAACCCTTCGTGAAGTAGAAAAAACATTTTAAATCACGTTTAATTAAATTTAAATTCACTTTTATTCGAAATTTCGACGCCATAAATTTGAGGTTATGTTTACATCTGTCATCTGTCATATCTTACATAGCCAATCAAATGCAACAAATAATTTTTTAATTATTATTAATAAATTATATTTTCCTCAAAAAATGTACGTATGTACTTGTTTTCAGTCTTTATGTTATACAAAAAAATAACAGGAGTCCCCTTGGTCAGGAATAAATGTAATTTTGAATGATTTTTTAGTGATTTTCTTCTCATTTTGCTAAAAAGTGTCTTATATTCAACGTACCATTTTGCTAAATGTCACTTATCACCAATATCGTCGATTTTTTTATGGTTCATGGGGGCGAATTTCTTCGTAGTTAATCCCTTTGGAGAAACTGTAATTTTCTTAATGTTGTAATGGTGTACATAGCCTAAAAATTCTAAAGAGGCTTTTTTATTGTTATTATTAGAATTTAAACGTTTAAAGTAGTTTTTATTTAGGCACCCACTGAAAGTAAAAGTTTCGTAAAATTTTTAGGTTAGGTAATCTTTGTATGAATTTTTTTCGTTGTAGCAACAACAAAGAGGACGATTTTGAGTTAAATACTTACTAAATCGCTCCTATTAATAAAAAATAATTGTTACGTTTAATCAAATCACTTTTAATTGATGATTAATACAATTTTTTTTACTATTATGTCATATGTCACTTGTGAAATATCAGGCAATTTTAAATCAACCAATCAAATAAAATGAATTTAAAATGAACCAATCAAATAAAAGAATTTAAATAAATAATTGATTTTGTATCTCTTTCTTTGAAATTTTTGCTAAAAACAATGAAAAACATCAAATGTTTAAAAATAAATTTCATTAGTATATCATTATAATTAGTAAATAAAAACCTTTCTACGCACTAAAAAAAAGATGAAATAAGAAAAAAATAAAATAAAACAAATAAAAAAGTATCGATTAAAAATTTGTATAACCGCGGAAAATGATCAATTTTTTAGAGTGAATAAGACTGTACATGAATTATAATAGTATAATTATAATAGCTAGCATTAATAGCACGTTGCAAAAAATACTGTTACAAAAAATATTTAAATTAATGTTAAATCATCAAAATCATTTTTGTTAGAGCGAGATAGGGGTCGCTGAGGCTATGTTGACAAACTGTCAATTCTTTCCTTGAAGGAGAAAAAACATTAAACCGCCGAGTTCCGGCCTATAATGGAAAGATGCTATCTGTATAGGTCCGCCAGAAAATATATCTGGAATCTAGCAGAACCATCTCGAGGTGTTGTATTTTGCGGGCAGGATGTTAAAACAAAATCAATCCTCTGCTCGGACGGTTATTACCTCCGTATTTCACGCGGTGGAGAGTTTATAACCTTCAAACACGCGGATCTCAGAGATATAGCACTAGAGCACGTTCATGCACTCTTCGGCTAATTGTCTCTTGTAATTAATCGCAGATTTAAATATTAAGACGTTTCAGATAAGTTATTTCAGTTAGAAACGCACACGTGCTTTGATTAAAACAAGACAAAAATGTATTGCTTTGTTGTGTTGTGAAAAAATACCATTTGTTAAGCTCCTATTAAATAAACGTAGCGGAAAATGATTATTTAGTTAAGCTTTGTGCAAACGTATAGTTAGTATAGAGTTCAAAGAGGAGAAATTAATTTTTGTATGTGGCAGTATAGTAAATGTATCTGAAATAGATACAAACTTGAAATTTATGATTCTGGTAGTATCCATTCTTGCAACAATAAAACAAATTAATGTAATCTACTTACGAATTACCTTCAGTTTTTAAATTTTTTGAACGAAAATTTCACGAAAAAATTTTTAAATTGACTTTGCATCAAGTCTTGATTTCACTTCGGTTTGTATCGCATAGTAACATGTCTATTCTTGGTAATTAAAATAACTTTAGCTTTTATACCAGTTAATCTAAAATTTAGATAAAAAACATTAATTAATTTTAATATTAATTAATAATAATTACACTACCAACAGTACATGTTAAAGCGGCAGAAAAATTCTTTGACAACAAAAAAGCGTTTTAAAAAAGTTGTTTTAGAAAAGTTTACCAAGAAATGTCTTGTTAATAAAATTTATGCAAATTTGTTTTTTTTTTAAATTGGCATTTCTTATATCTTTTTGTTTTACACGTCGTTTGTGTTAATTAACAGTTATGTCAAGTCGGTCATTTATTTTTAACGCAACTAAAGACGCTCTTGTTACGAGAAAATAAAAACTGTAATAATTATAGTTGCAAAATTATGTCAAATTAATAAGAAAAAGCTTTTATCCAACATCTCTTTATTATGACGTTATAAAAATGATGTTTTTGATTAAATTATGGGGTCTATAAAACACAGGTGGTTCTATAACTCATTAATAAAACTGTTTTTATATAATTAAACAGTTTACAGAAAATAGAACAATTTATTGAACATATAAAATAATACATATAAATAAAAAATAAAATACATAAATTTACAATTATAAGAAACAGGAATCTCAGATGAATAAATTATTTGTTGAGATTTACGTTAACATTTATATTAAAAGATATAACTTTATTTGCTTTATTTTTTGATACTTTAATGTTGTTTCTACATTTATTCGATTTTTGCTTCTTTGTATTTATAATAACATTGTCTTCTGTTTCCGAATTTCTACCCAGTATCTTCTTAGCAATGTCTATTTTGCTCAAAATTGACTCTTCGACATACGCTTGCACCACGGTTGTTGACTTCTATCGGCCATAACGTTGGACCATACCAAGATCGGCTCCAGCATTGGACAATAAACTCGCTGATGTGCGTCTCATACTGTGTTCTGTGTAAGACTCTGATTCTGGTAATTTCAAAAAATTTGCTACTACTGATGGTATTTTGGATAGACTATTTATTCTCACTGGCTGTATTGTGCATTTCTCATTTGTATAGCACAAAAACAACCTGTTGTAAGAAATATTTTTAGGTGGAAAAAACATATATTTTCTACAAATATTTAGCACATTAACTGTAAATCTTTCTGCCATAATCGTAAAGCTATGTGAAACATATATTTTTGTATCTGGTACCGATACCAACATATAGGATTCTTTATCTTCTACGTTATTGATTGACAAGTTCAATAATTCAAAACATCGACACCCACCTGACACACTAAAAATTAGTGCGACCTGTAATGTAAAAAATTAGATTTTAGTCTCTAATAACAAAATCGACCTACCTTCAAAATCAAATATTTTGTATTGAGTGCTTCTCTTAGAAACGTGTAGAATATGCTCTCTTTCAATAATTTTTGATTTTTGGCACTTGCTATTTTTTGATTCGTTTTTCAAAAAAGTGATCAACTTGCCATATTGTAAAATATCTGTATTTTCGTAAAGTTTTAATGTCGATCCTAACATGCTGTATTTTATCCACATTGAAGAGGCTGCGAATCTTCTTTGGCGTTGAAGAAGTAACCCAACAGCACGTCTTCGCTTACCCTACAAACATCGTTTTCCTGTTTCCAGTTATTAAACTCACTCAATTCTTTGTAATAAGCGTTCCTGAATTTCTTGGATAGCAAACTCGATGTGACTTCTTTAACATCTTTCGCAATTTTTTCAGGAAGAGGACTACTTCTTTTTATTTCTAACAATGTTACAAGCGCTGAAACAGTTTGTTTTCTAAATTTTTCTCAAATAATAATTTTGTTATCAATAACAACATGGCAATCAAATTATAGACTAATACTAATCTGTAGATATAAAATTTTTGGGTTTTGATGATTCTTTATGAACTGTTACAGAGAGAGGTATTGGATAAAATTATGTATTGTACTTATGTTTTCACAGCAAATAAGTCACTTAAAAAAAATGAGGCCACTCGAGCAAGCTCTCGTGGCAAAACATTTTTTTCGTGACTTATTTGCCTTATAAGACACTTGTATAATAAATAGCTATTATTGCAAAAAACATCTTTTACTTCACAAAAACATTTTTTTTATTTTTACAAAAAAAATAAATATTTGAGTACACTTAATTTGAAAGAAACTTTTAAAGCTATTTATTTATTTTTCTTGAGCTGACTTTAAAATCAGATTTAAAAAATATATTAACTATTTAAATCTAAATGCTTTATTCTTCTGTTTTATTGTAATGTTATTAAAAAAAAATACAAAAAACATTTGCGTTTTTTATATTTAGCGTTAAATCTAACATTTTGTATAAACCTTTCTACAACGATAAAGCTTTGTGTCCTTAAACCGTCGCATTTAACTTTTGTTTTTCTTATTTAAAATCTGTAAATATCTGCAGTAGCGCAGACACAGAACAGTCCGAAGATAAAGACATTGTTTCAATCTGGTGGAAAAAGCAGTACACAACTTTAAGAAACTAGAAAACAACAATCAGATAAGAACTCCGAAACATTAATCTTCCTGCATAAACTTCCAAGTCTATAAAATAAAATATCTTCGCAATGTTCAATAGAAATTTGGCACGACTGCTTGCGACTGGTTAAAATAAGTTTTCTCAAATCGTCCAACTCTCCAAGTCGAGAATTTACGAACCTCGGCCAGACTTTCCGCCTCAAACGAGATAATTAATCAGATTTTTCTGTTTCTTGGAGTTTCTCTTCTTTTGTCTCGATATTATGCAGACGTGCAAGAACCACTCTCGGCTGCTAATGGCCGATTTTTGCCACCTCATAAACCGGCAACCGCTGTTTAGAATACACTTCCAATTCGCGAGTTTCATATTCTTCTAGCGCATTATTTCCATACTTAATTACGTCGTGTCTCTTCCGATGTAAGTAGTTTTCCAAAGTTAAAACTTCGGAATGAAATCCCGTTATCCCGGCACTTTACTTTTCTTATTTTATGACGTTAGCTCTTACTGCATTACACTAATTCCGTTTCGACGGAAAAAGACCAGAGATATTATTCCGACATCGCTCAATCTGCTCGTTAGTGCTTTTCTGCTCTTAATTATCGCCATGCATAATTGCAAAAACATAAAAAACGCCACGATGCTCTCATCATCAATAAAGTCTGCATTTTAGGTTTTTCGACTATTTCCACTTTTATAGGTAGTTTAATAAAACTTGGTTACAATTTGCAATTTATTAAAAAAAATAGTTATTGTGTCTTAGCATAAATTTGGCTGCGAAAGATACAATAGGAGCAAAAAAAATATTTACAGTGACAAAACGTAGGTCACCGCTTTCTTAAAAACATTTTTTTATCACACAAGTGACTAATAAAAAATTAAGAAACTTCTCGACTAAATGGTGTTTTAAATATTTTTATGTTTCTAATCTCATCTCTTATTATTTAATTATTTATTCTTTATTAGTCTTATTATTTAATTGATTTAGGTGATACTTTTATTAGAATTTCTGTTTTGTTTATTTTCTTATTTATTTTTGTATATACCAAACACTTTTGCCGGTTTTTATTTAAAGTAGATGACTTCTAAAATAATTTTTTTACTACCTATTTAACGATTTCTGGTGCCTATTTTAAGCGACTCTTTTAAATTTTTAACAGCCTAAAAATTCGGATTTTTTTGATCGATCAATCCGTGTTCATCCAGATGTCAGAAACGAACAAAACTGTTAATTAAAAGTTTTCTGAAGAAGGAAAAATTTGCTTCTTTCAGTGGGAGTTGGACGAATTAAACTAAATGCTGGTTTTAACCGCGTCGCGGACGAAGAGGAGAAGGGTGGACTAATTAGTAAACAAAGTTAGTGCACCATGACTGTGATTAGTGCGGCGAGCAACAACTGGCTAAATGATGATTAAAACAACGATTTCCTCCGAGAAAACTCCACACAGTTCCGCAAACTTTGAAAATCCAATAACGACCCAGATAACTACAGCCGCATTGTCACTTAATCAAACAACCGCAAGAACAATCGATGCAAATAACTTTCTTTCGGGATGCAGGAGATGCGCGCAGAAATCTGCATCTAGGGATTAAATTATGAAAATTATTTCAGGTTAGAAACCATGTTAAAAAAAAATTCAAGACTTTTGTGTAAAAAATCAATAATTATCCTTAATTTAGACAAGTATAAGTGTTTTAGGCAGCGTTTTATCCACGCAAGAATGTTTAAGCGCGTGACGTAGTCGAGCGTTTAATATTCTTAAGTAGATAAAACGCAACTAAAACACGAATCCAATATAACGTTTTATCTACAATTACAGCGATTTAAAATCAGAATCGCCAAAATTTCATCTCATGTCATCAAAAAATGATTTGACATTACACTCTGACAGCGGATGTTACCTCAAAAATTATTGAAATTAACTAAAAAACATGGAAGGTGTTGAATCATTGCTATTTATTTTCGATTGTTTATCGTCTCCATTTGTACAAAACGCTGTGCAAGTTGGTGATAATAGAAGAAAGTGATACTGTTCCTGAGTCAATTCTTAAGAAAGCTGAAGAAGCGACTCGCCAGTTATTGCCTACGAAGTCCAGAGAACATTATAAAAAAGTATTTTCAGAATTTAATGAGTAGAAAGAAAAAAGGAAGAGGTGATGACAATAAATGAAGAAGTTCTGCTACCGCATTTCTTAAATTCGAAGAGGAAGTATTCAATTTCATCTATCAAGACCGCTATAAAGGTCTATAAAAACATAGACATTAGAAAATATAGTAGGCTCATGGCCTATCTGAAGAATCAGTCAAGAGGATACAGGCCGAAGAAAGCTGCAGTATTGGAAAGAGCACACGTGGAAGAGTTTGTGACAAGGGTTTGCAATAAAGAATATTTGATGATCAAAGTAATCTCTAATAACTTTTATAATATTTTAAGTTGGATTAATATTTAAGTTGCATAATGGGGGCGTCTGCTGGCTGTCGATGCTGTGAGCTGACGAATTTAAAAATCAGTGATGTAAAAAACAGGGGCGCATACCTGATTGTTTCGATACCAGATACCAAGACGGGCGAAAAAAATCTATTTTCTGGATAGATACTCAAAAACAGTCTCTTTTCCTTAACAAAGCATTTTCTAACAAACAAAATAAAAAATTTGTTTTTCTTTTGCGGAAAAATGTGAATTTACGTCTATCCTAGTCGAACTGTGATCATTAGCAGAAATCAATCACAGCTATCGTTTGAACCCCTGTAGCCAGACCTGGTTAGTACTGCAATCACGCCGTCCCGTCCCTTCGAGGCTACCCCCGTTTACGCTTTACAAGTGAATTGAAGAAAATTGCTCCATAATTGGGTAAGAAAATTGGACGATATCGATAAAATAAACACAATAAAAATCCTCATCGAGAAAAGACGCAACCCATTGTTAAAGAACCAATTTCCAGGCATCCACATTATTTGTGTAATAGAGCGTCGATACATGCGATAAATCGCTCGATTTTTCTATCACATAATTAAAGTTTCAGCTGTGTTGAAGTGGATGAGATAAGAGTGGTGTGATCGTTGAGTGTGAAACAGGAAGTGACAAAGTTACATATTCGTCGCTCCAGCTCTCGACATTTTTCATTCGGATCATAAGCTGATGTCGCTACACATTCTTTGGAGCTACAAGTGTTTACATTGCATATCTCTGAATCATTCCATTCATTCTGAGTGGTGCCATGATTAACTATTTTCCACCCCTTTTTAGCACGCTTTTTACAAGAATGCCAACCGAACAAAAGTGAGGACGCGTACGTGAAGCTCTCCTAACACACTTTTAATGGGCTGTTTTTATTCACATTTCCAGGATTCAGAACCACAATATCAGAGTTTGTACGCCTTTACACTGTTATTATTATCACTATTACTATTACGTCTAAAAATAAATAGGGGTGTAGAAAAGTCGCAAATGAGCTTTCAACAGAATAATACCCCAAACATAAAAGGCAAATATAAAAAAAATGCATTTGGACATCGTTATTATTTTATTAAAAAAGCGAGAAAAAGCTTTTTATTTTATTGTCGTACGAGAGAAAACACATATGGTTTGTTGTAGAGATTTGTTTTAATTTAAAAAAATAATTTTTAAACAGTTTTAAATTCTGATTTTAGCAAAATTAAAATTATGTCTTATAGAACGAAATACACAGTATGTCCTCCAATCAAATTTAAAAGTCGAATGTACCGGAACATTTTTTTAACTCTGAACATAGCTAGTCTCTATGTTTATTTAAAAAAAAAAATAGATCAGCTGTATTTGAAATTTTTGCTATGCAACCAAATATACTTGCTTACCGCAAACTGTCAAAAAAACATAATGTTTTAATATTTTTCTAAACACTTTTTGTATGTTTTGTAATTGATCTGGGGACATAACGTAAAACGTATAAATATATAACGATATTGCTACAAAAAATGTTTTGAAGTGTCTATTTATAAATTTTATTTGTGTCTAATAAAAAACCCTTAAGTTAACCACACATAAACACACTATTACTTTATTATATTTTTTTCTAAAAGTAATAATCTATTATTTGAACCAAACAGACAAACAAATCCATAACATAACATACCAATGGAAAAAGTTTGTGTGAAACGTCCGCCTATAATCCTATTTTTCCGTAATAAAATATTAACAGTGATTATTATTAAATCGAATCACGTCTGCCGTCCAAACAATTCCAATTTCCACCCTTTTCAGTTTAATGCGTTCCCTCGTCTCGCCCACATCCGCCTTTATAAAATTAAAATAATCGTCAACATTCAGAGAGGTATTATTTTTAATGCGACCATTTGGGTGTCCGTAAACAGGTCCGTTTTCAGAGACGTACACCGTTACATTTCACAATGATGCGTTTCTTGGCTCTTGTTCTTCTCCTCATTCCGACATGTGATAATGTCGTCGCGGCGTCTTGATACGCCGTTATTAGCATTCATTAGTGTCTCAACTGGGAAAGCGTAATAGATGTCTAATAGGGATTCATACCTCAGTTCTGATTTTATCACATTATATTAGCAGTTAGAATTGCAAATTTTGTAAGACGGAACTACTGTAATTTTTTTAATTTTTATTTATAAAAAGTACAAACAAACCTACTCTGTGTTTTAATTTTTATTCTAATAACCTAGTTAATATCTAGTTATTTATGTATTAAAAACGTAATAAAGAAATTAATGGTACAAGGAAATGTTTAAACCTCGGCAAGTCGAGACGTTAATTGAAGAAGACTGAGGCATTTATATGAGCAACATCTCATTTCAAAATATTTCCTCATTTCTAATAAATCTCGAAGAATTAAATTCTGAAAGTAACAAGTGTTATAAAAGCGATGACGATTTAGACAAACTATACCGTAGTTTATATTTTTTAGCCGAACTAGAGAGTAAATTATTTAGGGAGCTTAAATATTACTAACAAAAACCCAAACATTTTTAAATTAACAGATATTATAGAAAAAAATATACTGTATATCTATGTTTAGAATTAGAATATATTTTGCTTTATCTTTAAGATATTTACAATTTTAAATCTTATAAAACATTTTAATTATATAAAAAGCAATCTTAGATTAGTCGGCACATTTAGCCTCGGATCAGCGTGAAACACGTTGACCTAACGTTTATCCGACATGACACGCGTGTGCCCCTCGATTTGTATCACCTTTAAAAATTTTTACGAGTCTCGCGTGCCACTTCCCAAATAAATACGATTATTATTAAAAACAGTGCAATAAAATAAATGCGAGTTGAAAAAGCGTTTTCTCGAAATATCATGCAAAAAGCTCACTTTCAGACTAACTTACATTGACAGCGGTCATTTATTTGGTTTGTACAACTGTACCGAGAACACATTTGCCAACACCTACCGTTGCGAATTTAAATTTCCCCAAGGACGACCTTCGTGCAGCTTTTCGGACAGATGAAAAGTGTTTAACAGTTTGTCTGGTGAATGTTGTACGCTTTTTGCTCTTCATGCAGACCTCAGGTTGATACACTGGCGCGCATATAAATCATTTATTCTTGAGGGATGCTCTAATTGATATTTATTTTATGTCTTGATTATAGTTTTTGGTGATTTTTGTTTTTTATTTAATTATCTGAAAATTTTAGGAAAGACCTCTGAGGAAAATTTATATCTAGGGCTAGTTTCTAAATATTTAATTTTTACTTTGGTCTACGGCTGTCCATCGGTTTTATTGGCCAGACTGATTCACACTCTGCTTCGTACCCCTAATGGCTCACTCCCCACACAAAACCCTTCAATTATTTAATGGAGCCAAAGTTTGCTTTTATGAAATATGTAGCTGGGCGAGATATAGCAAGCGAGATCTGAAGGGTCTCAACAGTCGTAAAACGTTTTATATGGACAAGGGCAATCTGGCACCACATTTCAATTAATTTTATCGGGTCGGTTAGGTTTGATTATTTTTTTAATAAAAATTGTTGACGTGTAGTCGTTTAAAGAAAGAAAATTGATGGAGTTTTTATGTATGAGACAACAAAACATAATTAAGAAAATAAAAATATAAGCGGAGATTATTGAGACAAGTCTCGGTAGTCAAACAAGATATTATACAAAGACAAATCTTTTAAAATCTTACTAAAATTTTTAATGGCTCTACTAAATCATTACGGAAAACATTAACTTTTAAATCCATCCTCTTCAACTTTTTAACTTAATAAACTCAGTTCGGTCCAAAAATAAAATTAAAACAATTAACCGTCGTTTAGCTCCGGACACACTTAAACCGAGATTAAATCCACCCTTATCTTAATTAACATTTCCATTACCTTATCTTTACAACTCGTTGACACTCTTTATCCTTGTTTAAATCTTCTGCTTAGAACAAAAATTCTCATTGGCTATTGAACAACTTTTAAATGTTTATGTGTTTTTCACTGCCAAAATATTATTCTCTTTTTACATTTTTAAACTTGATAAGAAAAATTGCATCTTTAGCAAGACAGAGGATATTATCAGTTTAAATACAAAACATATAAATTATCTCATAAACAATGCGACGTAACTTTATGCGACTGTTTTGAGTGTCTGTTAATACAGAATGTATCAGAAATAATAACCAAAAATTTAGCAAGTGATAGGTTTCGTTTAAAAAAGATTTTTTTTTAAATTTCATTTTTTCCGAATATCAACCGTTATTAAGATAAAATTGTTTAAAAATTTAGTACAAAATACCATACCCGTTACTCACCTATGTATTATTTTAATAGTAACTAGGCTATGTTATGATGGTAACATAGGCGTATTGTAATTTTATGAGGAGAACAAAATTCAAAATTATTAGCATCTGTTGCAAAATGGTATATAGAAAAGTTGTTTCTTTTGATGAGATGTATTACTCGTTAAACTTTTGATCATCATTTCTGATAAACACTGTATATTATTATACCTATATTTGTTTCATAGTGTCTTGTGTCGCCTTCCGATTCCCAATCGCCAGTTGTTCCTTCCCAACCAATCTGCTTCCGCTAGATTTCTCTCACTCATTGCCTTGGTGATACCTGTAGTCAGTTTTTCTTTAGACATCCTTTTTGATTTCTTTTCAAATTACTTATGTCTTTGCATTCATTATATCTTTCATCTCTTTGTTTTTTTCATCGTCTAACTTTGAATGTCTAGCAGATCTTCGTAATGCATGCCTTTCTGTTGCAAGTATTTTTTGTTTGTCATTTTTTGTAATAGTCTATATTTTGAAGCCATATACACTTTTTACCACGGCATTGTTGATGTTTAGCTTTTTTGTATGTCTATATTTGTTGACCAAAAAATCCTACTAAGTGCTCTATAATTCTTTTACTCTGGTCTACTATTTTTTGTATTTTTTCTTTATGTCTTCCGTTTTTTTTAAACGTTATTTTTAAGTAAATGTACTCTGTACATCTTTTAAATGTAGTTTTATTATCTAATAGTAAATTACCATCATTGATGTCTATGCCCATATACCATACTTAGTTTTTTTATATTTATTTCTATTCTCCAGTTGTTATATTCTTCACATAACTTTTCCATCATACATTCTAGTTTTTTTTTTGTTTGAGCTATTACTACTTGATCGTCCGTAAATTGCATCGTATAAAGAGTGGTATTGTTTAATTCAAAACCCATTCGACAGCATTTCTTCTTCTAATTTTTAAAGACATGTTTTACTTTATTTTAAACAATCTTGGTAAAATGCAACAACCTTGTCTGAGACTCTTTGATATCCGAAATTCGTTTGACAGTTTTTTTAAATTTTTATTTGAGATCTACAGTTATCATACATTTGTGGTACTGTTTATTAATAATTAAGCTTCGGTGCAAAAAAAGTCTTGCTTAAACGACCAAGTAATTAACCGGTGTAAACTAGCGAGTTGAATGTGATTCATTCTACTGGTCTACTGGTCAACTGGTGTAGACCTGTTGAATGAATAACATGCAGCCGCTGGATTACACCGGTTAATTACCTGGTCATTTAAACAAGACTCTTTTGCACCAAAGCTTATTAATAAGTTAAACTAAAATAAATTTTTAATTTATTGTTATTTTAGAGGTAGCTTTTGTCAAAGCTATTTTTGTCTATAAGATATCGCCACTTTGTTTTTTATAGTTTTATATTATTTGGAAACATGTACCAAGACGTTTTTAACTGCCTCTAATACTTTCTCATTTTTTCTAATAATTTTTAATTGCAGCCTTAATTTTCTCTAGTTTTTATGTATATTTTTTGTAAACTTATTCAAATTCAATGTGGTTTTTATAACATTGCAATTGTCATTATGACTGTCATAATGATGCTATTGAAAGGATTGTCGAAGTCTGTTGTAAATCAAATTTGTTTGCCTGAGTCAAGGTCCGGCTAGTACTGTAGTAAGAAGATTTATGTTTATAGATTTATTGCTTAGAGGCACCTTTTCTTACTTTTTTAAATACTTTGTTTGTCCTCCATTTTGTTGTATTTTACTTTTTTATTGTAGTATTTTTTTAATAGTCTTATTTATTTACTTTTTTACATATTGTGTTTGTCTACATTTTTGTTTTTTATGTTGTTGATTTTCTTTTTGCTGCAAATTTTTTCAGCTGAAAAGTATTCTATATCTAATTTAAGTATATAATTTAAATTTGTTTTATTGTCTAAATTTATTTTTTAGTTTTAAACTTAGTTTCTAGTATTTTTTTATCTTTTTTTAACAATTTAAAAAATTTTATTATTCTAAATATTTTTAGATTTTCTTTTATATCGATTTTATTATTATTTACAAAATAATAGCCACATTCCAATTCTGTTCTTTTATTTACTTTTACACTTTTTATTTTGTCCCAAATATTTTTGTTTATTTAAAAGCAGACCATAATTGATTTTTGCTCCAGGTTTTGCAAATCTTCTTAATATTATATAAGTGTGTATTGCAATCTTGTATTTGTTATTATTAGGTTAATATCTATACATTTCTTAATTAGTTATTTACTATTATAGTTTAAGACCTTTTCCTTCTTCTTCTATAAACTCCTTTATACCAGTTTTTGTTTTTTGTTTTCCGCTTAAATCTCTCATTATTGTCATATTTTTTTGCCATATTTTTTTTTGTTTATATAAATATCTATTCAAAACATATGTCTTATATTCTTTTTTGTACTTTTATTTTTGCTGTATGCTATTAATTTTGTCTAGCTTTAAATTTTACTGCAATTGACTTTTTCTTATAAATTCTTTTTATATTACATTATTTAATATTTTTGAAGCAATTATTAAATCAACTTTTTATTTTGCTTATTTACATATTACTCTACTTTGTCTATCGAACCACAGTATAGAAATAAATCAGTATGGACAGCTGATAAACACTTATCAAAAGCTGGCATCCCTTCATGTAAAATGTGTAAGATGGAGCCACTGATTTTTAGATTTTTAGGCAACTAATAATACACAATTTAAACTAAATAGCTATAACTGTAAATAAAAATACTATAAAAATTATTTTAATCGTTGTTTTACCCTTACCTTTTGATTATTTATTACATAATTTACAGTTATGGCCCATTAGACTAAAATTGTGTATTATTAGTTGCCTAAAAATCTAAGAATCAGTGGCTCCATCTTACACATTTTACGTTAAAGGATGCCAGCTTTTGACAAGTTTTTGTCAGCTGTCCCTACTGATTCATTTCTATACTGTGATCGAACTATCCAGTTTTATTTTAGATATGTTTTTGTTCTTTTTTCTTAAACATTTTTACTGTACATTTTGCGTATTTTAATTTTTTATAGTTTTTTTTCAGAACTTTTTTTTAGTTTTTTTAATTTTATTTGATAATTTCTAACATTTTTAATTAGGCTTCTAGGATATCATATCTTTTTTTGCTCACTACTTGATTCCGTAATAAGGTTTAATATCAAAACTTTTTATCGGTTTTTATTCTATAAGATTAATAAGTTAATTATTAATTATTTAGAGATAAGTTTGATTAGTTTTACATCTATAATCAAAAAACCATAAGTTGAGGTGCGCTCTATGTTTGTAGATAAATTTGTAACATATTTCAGTCTTTGTTCTTATTTGAATGATCAATATTATGTTGAGCACCAATAGTCGTTAATTAAGCTCTTATTTTTAACTCTTCTTACAAATAATTCATTTTGGTTAAAAATTGTGGTTAAAAAAGAAATGCGAGAGGTGTGATTGCGTTTTGGCGTGTTCGATGGTCGCTAAGCAGAGTATTCGGTTTCAACAAGCGAGCACAAAAAGTGATAATTCCAAGCAGACATGAGCGAATTAAAAATGTTTTTTTGAATTATCGTTTTACTATCGTTTTGACTATTAAATGATAATTAAGTTTGGTTTAAAAAAGTGCTTGAATTTAGTATAGATTAAACAGTAAAAGATTGATTAGCGTAGTAAAAGCCGTTTAAATTTCCATTTTTAAGAAAACTTTCCGGTCTATTGTTGTTCCCAATTCTTGATTAATGCCGTCATGTGTGCTTTTTCCGGCTCTTTGTCCTGCCGCGTCCTAATTGTCCCAGGTAGCGTTTCCGTTTTTTCCAGTCGAGAGCTTATCCTGTGCGTGTGCCGCTTTGAATTCGAAACGAGCATTTTAATAGGAACGTAATGAAAAAATGTGCACGCAGTGTCGAAACACTTATTACAACTTAGTTTATTTCCCTAATTTAATAACTGCGGCGGAATGTAAATAAGCTGGGAAGAATTAAGCTGCAGCTTCGATATAAGAAAGCTCCAAGACAACGCGGCCGCTTATGATTTCATTAACGTCTTACATCCGAGGTAATGCAGTAATATAATAAGGCTCGTATATCACGCGGCGTTAACGAATATTTCAGTTATTGTATTTAAATGTTATTTATGGTAGGTGGTGAGTTAGGGGTTAGATCTGCCCACCCCGTGTTACAACTTTAATTAGAAGCAACGTGTTCGGCATCGCGAACGAAGGATTCCTCTAACAATTTAAATGTTTCGGCTTTCGGACGCTCAAACGAGGTCACTCACCGGTTTCACTCAAACGAAACCAAACCCAAATTGCTAACAAACATATACTCATTTTTTTTTAAATAAAATAACTGCCTAACGCTAACGCAATGCAATAAACTATAAAATAGTTTTGTTAGTTTCTTTGTAAAAGAATTCAAGATCATTAATGTAAGAAGCGCACTAGTTTCTGTGTCTAACTATAACGAGAAACTTGTAATATTATAACTAACTAATAAGGTTATAAAAGTTTTCTACAAGTTTTACTTAAACAATAGATATCTTGTTTAAATTGAATAGTTTGCCTTAAGGACTACCTCCTAATTATGTTAAAGTTTTTACTTACTGAAGATCCTAATTTTTAGTATAAATTAGTTAAATGTAAAACAAGAAAAATAGAAATACGCTGTGTCTCAAACACAATGTACTATACCAAATATAAAAATAAAACATTTTAAAATTTGATAAAAACTTTTGGTAAATAGAGACCAAAACGTAATTACAATTTAGAAACAATCAAAATATTTTTAAAATAGTATTTTATGCAACGAGAATTTAATGGTAGCTATTAAGACACGAGTATAAAAATAACGACACGAAGTTCTTAATAGCCATTAAATGCATATGGTATACACTATTTTTTCTACGACCAGTCATTGAATTAAAACTTTTTGCTTTATGTTTATTTTATTTTGAACTGATTTTTTCATATAACTTTCGACTATTTTGATAAACTTCCACTCACCGGCGCGTTTTAGTAATGTATTATCACTACTAGCATCAACTAATATTGTCGCAGAACTGCGACAAAAGCAGTCTCTGGTATATAAATGCTAACTTTATTGTCGTTTTTTCAATTCATAAATTGAGAATAAATATTTTGATAGGTTTTACCTGATTTTGCCAGCAACAAAACCCTTGTAGTGTTTCTAGATTGTTCTACAATCTCTAAAAGCATAAGATTTTTTATTTCACTCTCACTTTCTTCCATACTGATGTGTTTTTTATTGACTATAACTGAAAACTACTGCAACCTATCAGAATTGTAAATGTCAAGAGTTTATAGCAATCTCAAATATTTAATACTTACTGTAGTACATCGTTTTTATCTTGAGGAAAAATTTGTATCATAATAAACCAATTTGAGTATAGGAGTAGAAATAAGTTTATTATTTTATTTAAAAATGTATTTTTTATTTAACGCTATAATTTCTAGCATTTTCGTAGTAGTTTAAGTAAGCAGTTATGTAGTAAAATTTTGAAAATTATAAAACCTTTAAATTTTCAGCAATTACGTCTTGAATGAGAACAAAACGGTTTTAGTTTTTGTAAAATTAGACGACGTATATATTAACCTCACGTCATCATGTGTCAAATTTAGAAATACAAACAGAAAAAAAATTGCGGGCTTGTTATACAGGCAGGGAATGTCCTAAAGCTACTCAAGAAGGCAATGATTGGCTAGTGAAACAAAAAACAAAGGACACTAAAAACATTAAGAGTAAATTTTTGTTTGTTTTTACAAAATGCAAATATTATTTATAGCACAACTCTTGTACAAATTCAGAATTCTTTGATCAGTTGGATTAATAAAAAATAATATATTTATAATATACTTACGTCACAATAATTAATAAATTAATAAAACACTAATAATGTCTACAATTTAATTCAATTACTTCTCTTTTGTAAATATAGCTCACATTACTTTTTTGTTTGGTTTTCACTATCTGACTAACTCTTCGGTCAATCTCTCCGTTTTTTATAAAACTATATATTTTTTCAGACTGTGTTTCAAACTTTTGTAAACTTTTTCTACTTACGGAAGACATTGACTCACTCTTCACGATCAATTTATAAGCGTGTCTGTTACTAATTTTTTAAAATTTTACTTTACGGTGCGACGCTTGGCGCAATTTTTTTTAAATATTTTTTTAAATTTTTTATTTAAAACTTTCTCTCTCTCTCTCTTATTCTTATTTTAAAATGTTTATTATAATAATTGCGTTTTAATGAGCCTGTAGAAGTTAGAAAAAATACCAAGAAAGCAGCGACAAAATTGTTAATAATTGTTTTTTTTTTTTTACTACTACGGTTTTCGGATTTAAATCCTATTTGTCGCCTACGCCATTGGCAATACCCTGGCTCAATTAAACACTTAAAGTCAAATACGTTTAGAATAATTGATGAGTGTATAAGAGTTTGTAGAAATGCCACTTATTATTAACTTTTTTACTAAAAATATCTTACAAAGCGAAGTATAGCAGTAGTAAACCAAAATACTACAGCAACAAAATGTTTAAGACCTCTGGAAGCTATTACGTTACCTGAAGTTGCGATAAACAATATTTAACGGCAACTTTATAAGTGCAACTGCGCTGTAGATTTGCATAAAAACTGTGTTTATAAAATGCTTTATTTTATTTATAATATACTTATATGAAATAGAAAACATTAATTTAACGGGCAAAAGTGTTCCAATCAAACAACAACGTCGAGAAACTGTATACTGATTTCGGAGTTTTGGCCCCTCATCAGTACAGTATATCTCACAGCGTTGTGCTTGATTGGAACGGGTGAGAAAACTCGCTTATATCAAGCGAAGTCCGGCTAGTAGTCGTATAGACAGACACAGTGTGCCATCTAACGAAGAGCGCTGGAAGGTAGCAAGAGTTGGTGTAATAATGTTGGTACATAACAAAGTTATTATTTAGTCTCTCGCTCGGCCACCGACATTACCAACCTCCACGATTAGGCATAAACAACTACTTGGCGGACTAATGCCCCGACCGACATTCAATTACATCATCTAATCGCCCAACCAGCAGCACACTGAAAGGCAGTGTAACCAGAACTAGCAAAAGTGTTCTAATCGAACAACTACGTCGAGAAACTGTATACCGATTTCGGGGTTTTAGCCCCTGATCAGTACAGTGTATCTTGGAGCGTTGTGCTCGATTGGAACAGGTGGGAAAACTCGCTTATATTAAGCGAAGTCCGGCTAGAAGTCGATAGACAGACACAGTGTGCCATCTATCGAAGAGTGCTGGAATGTAGCAAGAGTTGATATAATAATGTTGGCAGATAACAAAGTTAGATCGGATAATATGAATATTAGAAAATGACATAGAATGCCACTAGGGTAATAAAAATTTAGAAATTAAATTATAATAATTATTTTTATAGATTGCAACCGTAAAGCGGTTTGCACAACAACCTTGTGATGATAAAAATATTGTCCAATTTACCAAACAGTGCGCAAACGTAATCAATTTAATTTTTAATATTAATTTATTTTAGAATGAAATATTTTAAATCTACTTATTGCATAAAAATTTAAAGCAATACGATAAGCAGTACGTCAAATTTAGAATTTTCTAAAACGTGTAGTTTTCATTTATTTTAAAGAAAGTCTCAAGTAAATAGTTCGAGAAAATACTAGAAAAATATTATTGCACTAAGTGTCGCCCGTACCTAATGTCAAATTCTATAAAATTATTAATAAACAGACGCATAGACCAATCAGGAAAAAGTGAGTCATTGCTTTGCACGAGTGGAAAAAGCTCACAAAACTTTACACATTCTGTAAAGAGGTATGGTTATACAAGGTGTCCCAGAACTGGCAGATCAACCGTAAACTACAAGTTTCCCTCTTCAACTTAATACCAAATTCTGAAAAAATATTTTTCTAAACTCTATCGTTTTATAAATAATAATAATAAATTTATATTAAATAATAAATATTAATTTCATTGCCTAGTAACATGAATATTACATTTACTAATACAAGGATTAATATTTATTATGTAACTGGTTAAAATTTGTTGTGGTTCGAAAACGATAAAGTTTAAAAAAAAAATTTTTCGGATTTTGGTATTAGGTTGAACAGATAGATTTATAGTTTACGGCTGATCCGCCAGTGTTAGGACACCCAGTATAAGAAGAAACATTAACTGGGCAGTTAGTTAATGTAAAACTCAACAGCGATTAAAGTGAGCGATATTTTCGAAAAGAATGTTATTACAATGACGATAATCGTAGTTATTACTGTGTAATTATTAGGTAATTTATTTGATAACCCAACTCTCTGAATGTAAAAAATCTTGAATTCGGGTATATGTTGGACTCCAATAGTTATAAGCATAGTGCATTTTACAGAAACAAAAACTAATGTTTTTATTCTTAATAAAAAAAATTTAAGAAATATCCAAGCAGTTCAATACATTTATTTGTTTATGTAAACATAAAAATTTTAAAAACTTTTACTAAAGTTGTTTTTTAATATACTTTGTCTTTTTATTGTTTGCGTCGAAATACACAAAATCCTTTATTTTTGTTTTTGATGTATTTTTATAGCTTTATTGCTTTGATGTTTCGCTCACATAATAAAAACAGTAATAAATTTCCCTGCGAATCTTACAATCAAATCGGTTTTTTTTACACTTGAATAATCCACTACTAATTCAGCTGGTTTCTAACATTAACGTCACGCCTGTTTGGGTTAATGGTCCCCACGTGACCGATTCTCCTAATTACCTTTTTATGTAGAGATAGCAATCCAAGCGTATCGAAACAACTTACCACCTCATCTTATCTCTTGTTGCATTATCACAAGCGAATGCAACTTGTGTACATCTTAGAGTAGGAAACAACCGCCAATAACCGTTTTTGTCGATTGCAGCATTTGCACATCGCTGCTGTTAAATTCGCTTTATTGTTAGTCAGTGCAGGCAGATCTTGCAGGTTCCAAAACGTAGACCCATGAAACTTGGCGGAAATTGGGTTTTAAATCAGATCTAAAGTTGACCGCAAAAAGCAGAACTAGCGCTACGTCTTATACAGACTGTCCTAAAAATAGTTAACAAACAGTGTACAATCACAAAAAATAATGCAACAAAAATGGCCGAAAAATATGTTAAAAATAGAAAAACTAGGTGAAACCAATAATATTTTATTTTTGAATAAAATTTAAAAATACATATTTTATTTATTAAAATAACTTACTACTGTATGTTATGTTATTAACATAATTTTATTTTAAGACCAAAAAATTAAAACTTCTTTAAAAAGAAGGTAACAGTTTTATCTATACAAGTGTTAGAAAAACTAATTTAACATTTAGATAAATTGGGCGATAATCTAAGAGGTTTAAATTTATTAATGAAGGCTTAAAAGTCTGCAAAAACATTAACTGCTTTTAAACTTATAATTTATCTTGTCAGACAACATACGGTTACAAAGGTTAAAAATTTGGAACAATAATACCTCCTTCTATTTCAGACTTGTCAATTAAGTCGTTTAGATGTTGCGGTCTTAAGTCCTCAACTACAGCTGCTAAACTATTAGTGAATGACATGATAGCAGTTTGAACTTCTATTAGTAAATAATATAATAGCAATTTAGACTTTTTCCTCGTTGACCATGAGAGTTACAATATTATTATTCGTTGGTTAAGGATATTGAAAATCACAAAATTTTGAAAAGCTTGCTTACTAAGTACTGAAAAAAAAGTTAGCTTTTGCAAAGCAAAATTATAATTCTAATTGTTTTTTTAATATTTCTGTCACTTAGTTTAATTTTTGCAATTTTATAAAATAGTTTATTGTGGTTGTTAATTGTGTCAAAGTCTGTGGAAGACGATGCAAAGCCGAAAGATTTTTTCTATCATATTTTACAAATGCTCAATAAGATTTAAATTCGGTAAACAAAGTGGCCACGGCAAAACATTAACGCCAGCTTCTTAGAGAGAATATACAGTTTAACAAGCAATATGTGAGCGTGCGTTGTCTGGCTGAAAAAAACATTTAAATAAAGCAGTAAAGTGGTTTGTAAGACGTTATCAACATAACGCACAGCTGTCATACTGCTACGTAACTGTCGAATAAACACTAGATGTGAGTTCCATAAAGAACAGACCTCCAAACCATTACTCTCAACAACAAATCTAATACCACGTCACTCTTCATGACGGCGTTTTACCTTCCGACTGCTCTTATGCATTCATAGACAAAACAGCGATTTGTCGCTAATAATAACATTATGTCATTTTGCTTCCCGAACCTGTCTTTTAACAGCACTAACAGTGAACAGTGAACAGTAAGATAGAAGATGAAGTTTCTTGGAGTTAGGAGAAAGTTATTGTGAATGATAACAAATGACGAAAAATTTTTTTACGATGTTTCGTAAAAAAAAATTTTTGTCATTTCTTATCATTTACAATAACTTTTTCCTAACTCCATAAAACTTGATTATCATTATCATATATAAAAAAAGGAAAAGATAACAACACATAAGTAAGAAAGAAGTTTAGTATCTCAAATGCGCTAATATAATGTTTGCATACTAACAAGTCGATTTTCTACTCCAAATCATTCATCACCAACTTGTCGCGTAGTAGCAAAACGGTTTTAAAAAGCTCGTTGTCGGAAGCGCATATTTTGATGTTTTGTTAACCTGTTGGTCTGCTTTGTGTTCTTCTACCTTCTTCTGTCAACATCCGATACACAGGCATTACCGTCATTGCAGTAGAATCATCACGGCGAGCTATTTTGCAATAAAACAAACTAACTTCTTGAAAAGCCTCAATTCCACTATGTCAAAATCGCTAAGATAGTGATATCGTTGTTGCCTTTAGACTGAAAGTATTTTGTTACTCTTAAAACAAATAATTAGAGACATAGCAGCTGTAAATACTTCTACTTATCAGCTCTCATCAGCGATTTTTAACAAACATTAAGAGACAAAATTTTTATGCAAAAACTTTCAAAGATACTAATAACTAGCTTTAAATTTTCTTATTCTGTTGCCAAAAAAATATGAACTTCCAAAAAATTATGCCTTCTGGGTGTAACACTTCTAATGTTACTGAGTATATTAATTATCAAAATATCGACTAGTCTGCCTAATCATTTATTGATTATAAAAGATAAAAATCGACTATTCGAAAAATCGAATTTTTAAAATATTTGAAACCGTCTCTAAAAAATAACTTTGTTTTATGTTTAGTAAAAGTTTTTATGTTAAATCATAACCAGATTGTTACAATTAAAAGTTTGAAAATAATCGAGTGAGCTTTATTCACTTTTGTCTCATAATGTTTGGAACTAAAATACTTTGTAAAGTTTGTCTAGTAAAAACCCAATAATTAATAACTGGTTATAAAGTCTTTTCATTATCAAACAATGGCCCATTTAATTTGCTTGAAGTCAACTCTGGTTAATTGTTAAAGAGTGAGGACTTTGAGTAGTTCACGCTCAGAATAGCCGAGCCTCTTTTTAACTTTAAAAGCAAACGGATCGCTGCAAGAACGTAAGAAAAAATCAAGGGGGTGGGCAACCAACTGTTGGGCGAGTAAACACTGAAACACACACACAGACAGGCAAACAAAACAAATACAAGAGAGGTAAGTCCAAATGTAAACTCGCTCGATAAGAAACACAAACTTTATGTAGGAAAGTGTGCGCTCCGAGGAGTTTTTACATCTCCAGTCATACATCACCGGCTATGATGCCATTCATTTCTCGAATATCTCTCGCTTGGTGTGTAAGGGAATATTGTCTGATCCGTTAAAATGCTCTGCTATTTATAAAGTATACATTTTACATTATTTTTACATGGCGGGGTGTGGGGAGCTGTCCGTGAGCGAAGCTCCAGCATCATATTTCATCGTTTTAACTGGAGATGTTCAGACAGGAGACCCTCTTTAACGGTGTCGTTTCAAATATGCAAAGAGGGTGCATCCAAGACTACTTAAATATTACCACGATCTTGTTAAAATTTTGCTCCATATCATTTTACACAATGCGGGTTGGATCGACGACGAGATGTACTTAATGAAAGAAACAAAAATCAACGAATCATGTTCTTAACTATTGCCAGCTCGATAACGTGGAAACTACTGCAAGAAGCATTTCAAGGAAAATTTTACTTTAAAATTACCCGATTTTTTCGAGATAATAAAGCAGAGTCTTTGTTACAGTTTAAAGAGCAAATACACTTTTTACACCGAAATACTCTTATTCTCTTAAGTAAAAATAAGTCAGACTGTAAAAAATGTTAGTAATTCGAAACAATTTTCAGTTTACTGAATGTTAGTTTGTAATTGTGATTATTGCCAAACTCATAGGTACTCAACACCCTTGCGAATATTCTCAAGAGTACTTGAACACCTGAGCATTAACATTCTATAATTTAGCTAACATTGCAAATCTACTTATACAATCATGTATAACATCCTACATGTATAGTTAGGAATTTCTCTCACATTACAACGTATTTATAATTAGATAAATAGTTACGTGTATTTCAATGCTGTAGAAAATTTGTTTCATTAGTAACAACTAAAAATAAATAATATTAGTGACTAGAAAATTTAAAACAAATAGAAAACAGAAAATTTTTAAAACACTACAAACAAAAAATACAAACTTCTTGCTGATCTACCAGTTTTAAGTTTTACTTGAAAATGGTAACATCGTTACCTAAACGCGCGTCCTGTACAAAAAATTGTTTGGTGTGATTGAATGTAGTGTAATGTTACAAGTTATTAAAATAAGAACAAGAAAATAAAAATTCGAAAAAATTGCTTTAGAGAATTTTACAAAGATATCGAGCCTGAAAAACACTGAAACGTGTAACTCCCTGAAATCATTAATAAATCAATTTATAAACCGATCGAGAAAAATTACTCATCGTTTCCAATTAAATCTAGCAAGGTCACAAAACATCTGGCACATTGTAGCAAAGCCGTTTAATTATACAGTATGTCCCCAGATCGACTTTAACAGGGAAAAAAATTGATTTTTCAGACAATTTCACTCTTGTTGATTTGTCCTGCGTGTTTGCAAATCCTCACAACACCAATTACTTTTTATTTAACTCAAACAGTTTTCAAAATAATATCATTTTTGTTCATGACAAATCAACAAGAGTGAAATTTTCTGAAAAATCAATAATAAAATTTTTTTTAAAGTCAATCTGATGTCATACTGTATAAGGAAACATACTGACTGGAAGTGAATCAGTCAGTTAGCGAAAGCCAGACAAACGAGTAAAGTAAACAAAATTTTCGGAAGAGCAAGCGACAGCGATTACACTGTGATTATCGAGTTGTTTATTTATTGTTTTGAATTATTATTATTTATACTATTGGTGTACATCTTTTGATTGGAAGTCAAAAATAATTTTACATATAAAAAATAAACTATTCGTTATTAATCTAACTCTTTTAATCAACGAACTCTAAATACGTACTTACGTTGCAGTAGATAATAATTTAACAAAACTCTATTAGGTAAATTTTTGATTGTTTTTTCATAAAACAAGTAACACTGTTGATAAAATTCTGTAGAAGTCTGTTTCATTCCTTAGTCAAGAAGCAATACGTCTCTCTAGTGCATTCCAAGAGTGTTCAGTTAGATTTAAGTCCGGTAAACACGCCGGCTATTTCTTGTGTCTAATTCCATTATCCTCAAACCACTCATCAATTAGGTAGGTTTGTTAAAGTGGAGAATTAGCATCCATAAAAAAGAAATTATTGCCCACTGTCGCAGCAGTGCAGTCATTGCACCATTATCAATTAATTATCTGTATACCCACCTAAACTCTTTACAAGTTACACTATTAAACTACCACTCTCATAGTTCTTCTCTTACAAATTTGAGGTTATTTTGAGTTTCAACTTCTCTTCATATTAAGACTCTTCTGTTATCCGAATGTTAAATTTGTAAGCTAATGTAAGAGCTAATTGTAAAACTCTTCTGCCACATTTTAACCTAGCTAAAGTTATAGCTTTATGCACTTTTGACTCTTGTTGCTAGAAGAATTGCTTTTATTGCAAATATTTAAATCTTAAGTGGCTACATAAGTGTCCTATATTATGTTTAACCTAATTATAACTGTTTACATTTAAGATGCTAAAACTTTTACAAAAATAATATCTATTATTTGAAATTTAAGCAAACCGATCCACGATTGCAAGTTTTCTGTAATTAACTGATTTTTGTTTGGTGTTATTCGGTAAATAAACATTATTATCTACTTTATTTGTTACACCAAAAAGATTAAACATTTACACAAAAACAGCTTTTTATAATATTATTCAGTATCTGTATCTTCTTAAAAAATGGCTATGTTTTGTATTTGCTAGCAACTTTAGAAGATGTCATCACTGATTGCATTTTACCGGAGTGTTACTTTTTTTCTTAGTTGTCTTAATGGTTGCATACTTGAGTAAATATAATTTTAGTTATAAGTTGTGACCAGGCTTCGGCCAGAGCGAGCTCTTTGCAGTGGCGTAATTTTGTATAATTATATACACCTTTTTCGCGTTATTTAAACGCGATACAACCAACGGACACATTGACTGTTACTCACTTAATCAGTGTTTGCTTATTATTGACTAGAATAGATTTTCTTATTTTAAAAATAAATATACTTTAGGTACATTTAAAGCATCGACGGTGTTGACTGTGTATCCCAGTTGAATAAATGACATGCAGCCCACCGGATAACACCTATTAATTATTTGGTCGTTTGTCTAAGTAACTCTAGTAAGCCTAAGTAAGCCTGGTTATGACATAATACTTGGCAATCAAGCGAGAACTACTTATAGAATAGATACAATTTGCGACAAAAAATTTCGGACATCAGATTTTCACACTGACAACTAAAATCGTGTAAACCACACTATTTTATCAATTTTTTGGTTAATTAATAACGTCGTAAGAGACATCTAATTGTGAGTAAATTAAACATTCTTTTTTATGTCAATGCTAAAATTTGATGTCCAAAATTTTTTGTCGCAAATGGTATAATTTTAAGAAATATTATACAAAGTAAAAAAAGTTATAATTTTTTGCAGAAATTAAAAGAACTCTTATAACATAAAATGTCTGAAAAAAAATTTTCAACGTAATTTATAATTTGATTAAATTTTTGCTTTACAGTTTTTTATTAGTCTAATTAAACTTCGTAGTTTTTTCTCGTCCTCTGTAAAAAAATCATAATTCAGATGTGTATTAGTGGCGCTTTGCTCCAAGCAGATGTTTATTTTTTCTAAGAACTGTTTTAATTACGTCAGAATCTGCTTTCTAAAAGAAACCTTGTCATATTCAGCAGATTTTAATCGGTGTACCTTGAGCAATATTTAAATTTCTTTGACGGAATTAGCGTTGAAATTAATAACAACGTCTCGTCTGCAGATTTCTGTTGGTCTTTAAAAAAGTCGGCATATCTTTTGAAATAATCTCTCTTTTGAAACAGCTTCGTGGTGGATGTTATGGTGTGTACAATATCAACAATTCGCGTAAACGAATTTGTTTGTAAAACGAAATTGGCAATTTGCTTTTGAATGCATAGATATACACCAGCTGCACGCTGCGCTCACAAGCGGACGAAATGTTACTTGGCGGTAGCGTGAAAATTGATTTGCGTTGACGTGACTTACTGTTTATGCTTTCTAATTTTGGTAAAGATTTGGCTAAATCACAAAAATTATATTTTTTAAGAAAAGGGGTTTAAAATATTGCAATAACACAAATTATACGGCCAATGTAAGAATTTATTGTACAATGTGCTGTTGTTATATTCGAGAAATAATAACGCATTGTTCTACATAAAAAAACTATACGAGTATTCACTAGAAAACAGTTTATCTTTATATAACCAAGTGAGAAGAGAATGACCAGCCAGCCTAAACCAAATAGTGAACAAGGTGAGTACAAGGGTTTAACAGAGCAGCATTCTCAAGAGCAAATTGTCGTTACCGAGCGACAATTGTGAGCGTTTCACTGTGTGATTGTGTTATTTAGTTATTAAGTTATTGTTGTTTTCCCGTGTAAATTGTAGTTTTAATTAAATTATTCGTTAAAAATTTAACTTTTTATATTACGTTTAAATTATTTTGTCTTTATGCAGAGTGTTCGAAAAGTATACTAACTTTGGGCCATAAAAAACTTTGCTATACAACCAAGGCTGGCTGTATAAACAAAGCTAGCTATATACACAAGCTATATAGCAAAGTCATTTATTGTCCCAGTCTAAAGCTGCCTAGACAGACTGTACAGCTTACAGCAATATCTTTTATTGCCTTAGTCCACTTTCCCATGATTTTTTCTAAATTTAATTAGTAATGTTATTATAAAAGAACATTTGAGTTATTATAACAATTTATGTCAAAGCAAGTCAGAAAACATCTCAGAAAACATTAAGCTCCCTCACCCACTTACCTCATTACCGCATTATTGATTATTATAGAAAGCGTCCATTACGTCTCCCCAAATTTACAATTTCTCAAAACCGCCTCGTAACAATTATTAAAGACGATATTCCTACTTTTCCCTCAACTCCCTTAACGCAATAATTTAATTCTGACGATATTCAAATCTGGCAGATTCTTGTTCATCTACAATTATGAAAGCAAAGCTTTAATCTTCTCCGTCTCATTAAAACACGATAAATTTTCCGTCTTATCTGTTTTCCGGCCTAATAAAAATCCGTCCATATTTAGGCGAGTAGGTGCGATGCCCTACGGGCCTTTTTATCTCCCAATTCCAGGGAAGAAATCACAGCATCCTGGTTTTAAACTGTCTCGTATCTGTTAAAATATGCGTGCCTTGACAGCGTATATTTACGCCCAGAGCATCCACCAGCAAACACAAATTTATACTCATTTCCTCGTGTGACATACAAGAGACAAGTTATAAAGTCTTCGTTGTGATAGGGGAGCAGCCTCGGGCCCACGCCGCGTCACTAACACGGTTAGCCTCGAGAGGAATGCACTATGTATAAATAAGCGCGAAACAGCGACTACAGATATTGATATAAATGAACGGGAGGTAAGTGGGATTTATGACACTTCCGACGACTTAATGCGCACCTATGGGCCTCCTTATGTCACTTAAGGTGTTTGCAGTTTCAGAGGGAAACACTGAACGCAAACACAAACTCACAAAAACAAAGTTTTACTTTAAAACAAAAAAATTAAATATAATAAATAACTATACTCTAACAATAGTATTACTTACTTTTAAAATTTGTTTTACTTCAGTTTTTTTATATACATCTTAGACTGGCAAGCTTATAAAAGATAATACACAGAAAAGATAATATACTAATACAGGGTAGTTTTTTTTATTTGCTCCTGCCCGAAACTTTAAAAATAAGCAACACATTATACTTTGCTAGTTTTTTAAATTTTAATTTATAATTTAATTTAGATTTAGGGTCAGTTGATTTCAAATTCCAAAGTTGCTTATCGTTTGTATAAAGTGTTGCCTATTTTTGAAATCTTAGGCAAGAACAAATAAAAAATTGCTTTGTATATCAGCAATCAAATATAAAATTACTTTTGAAAAATTAATTTAAAATCAAATTTTGTGCCCCCATCTGTCTCAAGACCTATTATGTTTTTAATAAGAAGCCCAATTTAAAAAAAAGCAGTAAGAGATTTATAAAAGGTTTGGTGATCAGCTTCTTCTACTTCTAGCATACCCAGAAAATCAAAAATTATAGATTGTTCATTAGTACTTCACACATATGGCTAGATATTTTACTGTGCTTATTAGAGATTTATCGATTATAATTGAGTATTTTCTAGCACCAATGCTTTCGATAATACTTTTTAAATAATAAGGTCCAAAAACGTTTCTAATGATGGCTCTATATTCAGTTTGATGAATTCGTATCAGGTCAAGGTTTTCAACCGAATTGAACAATGGTGTTCATCGCAATCTTCAGTTCCAGCTTCTTTTGTTGCTGAGTGGCAGTTGTACTTGAAATTTATATTTTTATTTGTCAGGATATGTCGCAGCATTACGTAAAAATTTCAAAATTTGTTGTATAAAACAAAAGACCAAAAAGCAAACTAAAACAACACAAAATGATTATTAATTGTAGAAAGCTATGCAAAATTATGTCAAAATTTTTTTATTGTTAGCTGCCACGTAGTTGTCTAATTTTAACTAGAATTATTCGAAATGTAATAAATCAGAAACGAAATCAATACAAGTTACAATCGGAAATTAGGTTTATATTTTTATTACAATACAAAAACCATAGCGAAATATGTAAAGTACAGTTTGCAGCTTGTTGCTGTACAGAAAGGTCTTGTTGCTGCACTGTCACGAATATTATTAGGTGAGTTCGCTGCAACATTGTCAAAATCAAATGGTGGGTCTATAGGAACTGGATGGATTTTTCCGCATAATGATGGATATTCTGCATTCTCACATTTGCCCCAACGACAAGCTGTACATGGTTTTCCTCTCTTATAAACTGGATGATTGAGCAAATTAGCTCCAAGTTTACGATCTGGCTCTGCAGCACCATAATCACAAATTATAGAGTAGTGCATATTAATTTTCCTTGCGACAAAATTCAGTCCTTGAGGGTTTGGAGTATAAAATCTGGTACAGCCAATTTGAGTCATTGTCGCCCAAATTACTTGTGTAAAATGACCAAGATTTTTTCCGTTTCTTGATGCACCTGTTTTGAAGTTCTCAATAGTGTTATCTGAATTTGAAAAATCCACTATCTCTTCATACCTAATAAAATTGTATGTAATAAAATATTTTCAAAAATTAAATACTTTATATATAACTTGCCATTGATCTATATGTACTAAAAATGCTTCGACGATACCTTTTGCAATACCAGTACGAAAACCCAAATTCTGTCCTGCCCTTGCTGTATTAGACATCATCCTGCATTTGTCATGCTCTGCAATATACGAATTTCGTGCCAAGCATCTTACTATATACTCCAGTTCTAGGCTGTAACTCAAGGCCTGCATGTCAGCTGCTGAAGTCAATCCGCTGCGTTTTTCTTTTCCTGATGCAACAAGTTCTCTGTAGTAATTATGTTTTTTAAGAACAGATTTACGAAATTCTGCTATATTGTCTAAAATTTCTTCCCTAAAAGGCGTCTTATTGCACTGGCAAGCAGAGTTAATGTAACCGTCACATGACAATTTGCAATAGTCAACATTTCTTGGATCAAATTTTTCTTCGCAGTTACTTAATACTACAATTTGAAATAACAAAAATAAAAGCAACATTTTTAACAAAAATTTTTTTGACTCTTATTTCTTTAAAATGTCAAAATAAGTCATCAAGGTAGTATATAAGCTAGCTTACTAAGATTTAAACAAACAATACTAATAAAAATGCCATATAAAATTTATATAGATCTAAATAAAAAAAAGATCTATGTGGTTTTCCTTTACCATTCACTTTACCGTTACAGGCAGCCGAAGAAAATCATTATCGGTGACTATACGTGACCAAAAAATTGCTTGGACGTTCTCCTATAGATATCTTGGCCTCCTATTTAATAACAACCTTACATAGGATAAACACATTGAAGCCTATTCATACATAAAGGACAAGCATTATTCAAACACTAACACAAACTTGGTGGGCTGCTCATCCCAGCACTCTCCTTCTGATATACAAAGCTATGGTACGGTCTCATTTAGATTTCGATGCATTGTCAATGTGTTTCCTAACTCAAGCGCGTCGCAGACTAATTGAAAAAATTCAGAGAAAAGCCATAAGAGTGGTCATCGGCGACATGAAATCTACGCCGATCACCGCAATTTTATCTGAAGCAGGCGAAACTCTTTGCTCTGTAAGATATCGATTACTAGAGATTCGCTTTTTATTTAAAAATTTGGGAATTTCTAGTAATTTTATTTCATGCTAGTCCCTTGTGATGCTAGAATTGTTGTTATCTCGCAGATAACAATAATTTTTGGAAGATCAAACCAGTCCCTCCGTTAATTGAGGCGCTTGAAAAGGTCCTCACTCTAAAACAAGATTTGTTGCAAACTCGTATACCTCTGTGTTTTTTATTTGATGCAGCTCTATTATTTCAACCGGTTCACGTTATCGTTGCTCCTATTTCTAAACACAGTACCGAAAACAATTCTATTTTTAATCTTTGGCTGAGCAAAAAGTTTTCTTCTGGGGTCCATGTAATCTTCACCAATGCCCCTGTTGATCCAGTTTCAAAAAAGGCAGAAATTGGAATTTTTTGTAATGATCCTCAATTGGCTGTTGCTACACCCTTTCGGAAAAATACGCACATAGTTCTTGCCGAATTATTGGCGATCTCTAAAGCTCTGAACTTCTCGCTTCTTCTTCTAATTATAAAACGAAATATACTAAACAAAAAGGAACATTGAAAAATTCTCTTTATGTGGACCTAAAGTCACACAGAAATTAGAGAAAATAAAATGGCATATAGGCTTGCACAGTCCGCATTAAATAGGAAGAGTTTAACTACGTACAAATTCCATCATTCAGATTTTTATTACATCCTTCGCCAACGATGTTCAGATTTTTATTACATCCTTCTCCATTCCTGTTCCCAATTCCAATTGGGAGAGTTGCATACGCAGGGCTTGTGTCTACCCCCCTAAATGTACCGTAGTCACGAACTTATACTTAATATGGACTGCTATTTACCGGATCGCTTCGTTTATATAAATGACACCCACTATGAGGCAGCCATGATGTACCCATTCTTACCAACTGTGTAGTGTTTTTCAACTAGGGTGCATAAACGGTTGGCACGATTGTCCGACAGCTGATTTGTTGCACGTGCGCGTGGGTACAATGGCACGAACTTTCACGTGAGCGTGAATTAAGTTTATTGTGTTTTCTGTTTTCAGGTGACTATTTTTTTTTTATTTTATTAAATTTCGGATGCAAAATGCACTGTTTTTTTTAAAGATTTGAAAAATAACAGTTATAGTCTACCACCAGGAGTTACATTTCTAAAGGAAGTAAAGTAATGAATTAAATACCTACAAAACTACAAAAATTTTAGACAAACACCAAATATTTAACAATAATATAACATTATTTTAAGGATTCCGCAATCTAGAAAAGATGAGTGGTTGTTAATTAAAAAAAGGAGTAAAAAGGACTTTAAAACTGATCACAGAATTTGTTCTGAACAATTTCTTGAAACAGTTTTTTTGTGGGAAATCGTAAAATTTTAAAACGAGGAGTTTTTCCTCCTCTTAAGCTGCCTACTGATGAAGAAATTAGAAGTATATTGGCTAAAAAGAAGTAGTTGAACATTGAAGAATTTAGGTACACTTTTCTTAACAAAAAGGCAAAGTTTATAGTAATAACTTTTTTAGCTCTGATGAATATGTTTTTTCATTACCATGATTCCTTAAAATTAATTCTACGAAAAACAAGAGGATAGTATCTTATATACCTAAATTATTTATAGATACTCATTTTGTTTTTAAAGTGGATTATTATTTCTTTGTGATCTACAAGAAATTTGCTTTAAAATTGAATAGCATATTCAAAAAATTTACAACTTGTATAACAGAAAATTACCAGCAAAGGATATTATGCTTAATTTACTATTAATGGACATAAATAAATATTATGACAAAACAAACTTGTTCTGTTGTCTTGAAGATCACATTTTTGATCAATCACCATTCGAAATTCTTCATAAAAAAATATTGATTGACGAAATTGTGAGGGCTTATGAAAAAGTAAGATTGCATAGCTTAGCTAAAACAATTAACGAAAATTTATGTGATCGTTTTATTAACTGAAATCGTTTCAAATCGTTTAATTATTAACAGAAAGCAATAAACTATTCAACAATTATATTTTTGTTTGTTTTATTTCGACTCTTAAATTTGTTTTTGTAATTGATTTTTGATTGCTTGTTTTAAATTTGAATTTCCCTCCATTATTTGGTACATCATGGCGGCGCCCATAGTGGAGCCATTTCTAACATTTGAATATCAGTCCATATTAAGTATAAGTTCGTGACCGTAGTTCTGCCACAGCCATCGATATATATTAGCGCGCTGAGGTAAACAGCGGCAACACTGTCAGCGGACCGATGAAATGTAAATAACAGTTTGTCATTTCTTAAATTTGTTCTAATTATGCAGTTTTCTTATGTACTATTTATGTTTAATTGATTCTAAGTTGTGTGAGTTGTTATGCTAAATGGATTAGACTAACTCGTATATGTGAGTTTGCTTTTAAAAAAATATTTCCAAATTACTAACATAATCTCAAAATTTCAAAAGTTTATAATTAATTTTTTTGCTTGTTTTTTTTGGGGAATTTTAATGTTTACATCTTGTTATTCTATTGACATTTAATGGATGTTGTGAGTTTGAGTGCACTAAAAATTAGATTTTCTCTTTAAACAATTCCGGCATCAGTGTCATTAGATGTTTGAAAAACCAGCTAAGAAGACAAGTGTAAATAAAAACCACCTCACGATAAGGCTTTATATTGTTATCTTCATTGTGGATTGTCAATTATACTTAAATTTTAATAATATTGTTATTTATATTGAATATAAAACAATTAAATCCTACAAATTAAAAAATAAAGCAGTTGCTAAAAAATTTTGTCATTTTATTGAGAAAAAAAATGAAAAAAGTAACCAAAAAATTAAAAATGACTCAATAAAAATAATGTGGAAAAATTTTAAAGAAGAAATCACTGAAGCTGCCAGACAAGTATGTAGGGACTATAAAGCAAATAACCAAAAAAGCAAACGGAATGGTGGTCACAGCAAATAAGAGAAGAAATTAAAAAGAAGTAAATTTGTTGGAAGAAATACTTTATGTATAGAACATATCAGAATTATAAAAAATACAAAATACAAAAAAGAAAGTTAAAGAGCTGGTTAAAAAAATGCTGATTTTTTATTTATTTTTTATTAAACTTTTTATTTTTACTTAGAGTTTCAATCATGGTAAGTTTCTTCTCTAACAGTTTTTTTCCTAGCTGTATACACAAAAAACAGTTGTTTATGGTTACATTTCGGTTCGTGTTGTAAATATTTTCTGTTAGCTTCAAAACGTTGTACTTTGTCGGAATAGAATATTCTGATAAGGGTTGATTTTGATCCTCTTCTTTGTCAACATATGGTATAGCAGAACACATGTAGGACGTTTTGGCGTAGCACATTATTACAATTTTTAAGCCATATTTGTCAGGCTTGCTTGGAACGTTTATTTTAATCAGACATCTTCCTCTAAAACTAACCAATTATTCGTCTATTGTAACATATTCCGTTCGAGTTCCTATAATTGATGTTGCAGTTATAGACAACCTTATCACAAATCTCTCTTATGAGAGCAAATTTCTTGCTGGTCGCGTTTATTTATTGTCAAAACGTAAACAATTTTAAAAATATTTGAAACGTCATTTGTTCATAGTACATCTGTATATAGCAAGTCCAAACTTCCTCTTATACTCTTTACTCTTTAACTGTTAAAAACTTCTTTTGCTTTATCGTTTGGTCCGGGTGGGTTCAAAACTATATTTTTTTAGCCGTTCTAGTGGCTTTCTTGTGAAATGGTTTAGCACACCAAATGTAACCGTTGCGTTCTAAAACTCTCGCTACTCCTAGCGATAAACTACTTACTTTACATTTAGTTTCACATTTCTCATTGTCTGATACTAAACAATCAATTTTATCATCTGCAATATCATCAGAAACAGATGCATTATTTTCCTCACAAGCAACTTCTTCGTAATTAGATTCAAAATTGCTTGACTCCTTCATCACACGTCTTGCCAGTTTTGCAAGCTGTTTTTGTGCTAATAAATGACTCTTTGCATCTAGTTTTTTCTATCTATACCACTTGTTTTGAGACGGCCGTGGTCAAGACAATAGACAGAGTTTTTTCCACAGTTCATGCGCCACACGCCAAACCGTCAGAAAAAACTGTCGCATTTTGGATTCTCAACGCGTCACCCCAACACGCCAATCCAACGCGCCAGTCCAACGCGCCACATCAACAAAACTGACATTTTGTTAAAAGTTTTCTTTTTTTGCAGCTAACATTATTTGCAAACAATTCGTAGTATATTAAACTACCGACAAAGGCTAATTTTCTTCATTTAACATTAATCGTTAACATTTTAAATTACGCTCTTCAAATCAGAAACTTGAAATGACAATGACAATTTTCAAAATGTCATCAGGCAAAACCGACGCGCCAATTTTTACGTTGATATGGTCGGACATTCTACGCGACACGCCAACCGACAGATTTATCTTTCGTGAAAAACTGCGGAAAAAACTGTGGAAAAAACTCTCCGTCTATTGGCAGCTAATACGTTAATGTTTTGACATCTATTAATGTTTATAACAATACAAAATGATTATCAATTGTAGAAAGCTATGAAAAATTATGTCAAATTTTTTTTATTATTCGTCACCTACAATTTAATTATCGACTAAAATTATTAGAAATGTTATAAATCAAAAACTAAATCAAAAATAAAAGTTATAATTAAAATTAAGGTTTGTATTTTTATTACAGTGCATTTTATTACAGTTTGTAACTTGTAGCTGTACAGAAAGGTCTTGTAGCTGCACTGTCAAGAATATTTTTAGATGGGTCCGTTGCAATGCTGTCAAAATCATACGGTGAATTTGTAGGAACTGGTTCGATTTTTCTACATAATGATGGATATTTTGGATTATCGCATTTGCCATAACGACAAACCGTGGATGGTTTTCTTCTCTTATAAATTGGATTATACATCATATTGTCTTTCAAATTAAATTCAATGCCTGTATATCAGCTGATAAAGTGAGTCCGCTGCGTGTTTGATTTCCAGATGCAACAAACTTTCTATAGAAATTATAATTTTCAAAAACAGCTTTACGAAATTTTACTATGTAGTCTAAAATTTCTGCTCTATAAGGCGTCTTCCTGCAATAACAAGCAAAATTTTTGTCACGACTACATGGCCATTTGCAATAGTTAATTTTTTTGAGTAAAATTTATCCTCGCAGTTACACAATACTACAATTAAAAATAATAAAAATATTAAAATTTTTTGACTTTTATTATGGTTTCTTCTTCTTCTACTCCAAGGCGTGGATTGACCGTAGATGCGAAGCTATGTAGCCAAGTAGTGTAAAACACCTTAAAAGAGAAAGTTATTCTAAGCACTAACTGCAGTCACCTCAAAGAATAAAGCAGCCCAATGTGACATACGTGCAAAAAGCAGTCACTAGGGAAGGATATAATGAAAGAGTTAATAAAAGGGAGACATCTATAAGTGCCGGGTTGTTGCAAAGAAAAATTAAGGTTGTTGCAAAGTGCAAAATAAAATGTTGAACAATGAAGTTCATTAAAAGAGCAACCAAAAAGTCTGTGATTTAGATTCCCAATTTCTCCACATTTACAAAACTGATTTTTTAACTTCCGGATCCTATGTAAGTAACAAAATGTAAGACAGTGACCACTTTAAAGACGACATAATTGGGCAATTGTTTCACGTGATAAAGTAAGAAAGTTAGAAAACCACAGTCTACAAAGTACATTTTTTTAATGTATTCGCGTAGATTTTTCCTTTAATATCTAATAAAAAATTCTTTGTAGATTTCTACTTTTCTTACACTTACAACTCCTACTTTGTTATCAAAGCCGATAATGGTAATTTTTTCCGACAAATTAACAGGAGTTTTGTTTCAATTTTTGCTAGGCTATCAGCTCTTTTATTTCCTGCGATGACAGTGTGTAATGGAATTCACCCTAACTTAATTGTCCAACCTTGTTCTTTATTTTATGTAATTGATTTTTTATCTAATGGTCTAAAAGGAAAATGTGTACCGAAAGTCCTTTTCGTGAAACATGTTCCAGAGCACTGCGAAAATCAGTGAGAAACGCATTTTACATGAAACCTTGAGGTATTATTTGCTTCTCTGGAGGATACTTCTAGATTCTCCAACGGAATGTAAACTCATAAACTCACCATTCTTGTCTATAGATGCAACAGTAAAAATTAAATGAAAGCCATTGAATTAGAAACCAATCCAATCAAGAAAAAGCGTTGCATTGTCACAGTGTTTTCTTAATGATAAAATAACAACATTGGAACATAAGCGTGTTATAAGAAAATAAGAAACAAGGCAGTTTTGGCACTACCTCTAACAGATTTTAAAATTTAGAAATAGTCTTAGAAGCGATGGTAGCAGGTGGAGTTTCAAATTTATTCCAGAAAAATATGTTCTTATTATACAATACAACTAATTTTACTACAACCTTGTAGGTAAAATTTCTAAGAAAAGAAACTGTCTTTATAAAGGTTTTACCCATTAACCAAAGATGTCAAAGTGACAATTCTATTTTACTTGCTTCAGATAATACCCCATTAGCGGAAGATGATTTCCATATGTCCAAACAAGAGCGGAGCGCCTGACATTGTAACTGATCCAGCTTACGTATGAGAGTCTTATACACAAGTAACATAGATTGAAGGTGGACACCTCAGGAACAGTTAGCTAGACAGAAAAGAATTTTGAGTCGTTTTTCTATACGCCGAGAGAGTTTAGAAATGTAAGATTTTTACGTAAGATAAATATCAAAAAAGACTTCCAAATATCGTACAAAAAAAGTCTAGAGTTATTTAAAAGTCAGAGGTATTTACTTCTTCTCGAAAAAAAAACTCCATTGAGAGAAAAAAATTGCAGCACATTTTGGTATAGATAAGGATAATTCTCAAGTGCTCAACCAGTGGCTAACTTCATGCAAGGCAAAGTTGATGCGGGAAACTAATTGGAAAGGATTTGAGCCTATACAGTAAAGAGCTATATCATCGCAAATTGTAAAATTCGGACCCCCTCAGAAAAATCGTGGTTTACACCTATAGTATAAAGTGTGAATAAAAGCGGACTTTAGAGAGAACTCTGCAGTAGACCAAGCGAAGATTGTTTTGGTCCCACTAGATCTCTCACATTCAAATTGCGAAAAGATAACAAGCGTTGTAAAACAGCAATTATTTCAACTGAAAGATTTATATCATACCAAACATCAACAAGAATATTAATTCTCACATTATCGTAAGCAGCCTTTATGTCTGGAACACTGCAACTGTCGATTCACCAGAAGATAAAACAATAAACATGTCACATGATCGCTGGGTCAAATTATCAAGTACTCCTTTTTCTCTCCAAAATCCATATTAATATTTAGAAAGACGATCTTTTTTCTTTATTTTTCACTCTAAACGATTCTTAATTATAATTTCTAAAATGTTTCCAGGGGCCGACAAAAGAGCTACAGGTCTGTACAAGTCAATTTGATCTGAATCTTTAGAGAGCTTAGATATTGGTACAACCACCTGATTAATCCAGTCCTCAGGAACTTCTTGTACTTTTATCAAGATGTCATTGTAGATATGTAAAATAGTAACTTTGAAGAAAGATGTTTTAATAGTAGATAAAAAATGTTATCTATGCCTGGGGTGGTGTTTTTTGACATTGAAATAACTGTTTTAAGCTCAGTCAACAAAAATTTTGAAATATTGGATGTATCCATCATCGTAAGCAAACTTTGGACGAAAAAGAACCATTGATCTGTCAATGGTATCTGGATAGAGTGATGGGAGATTATTCGTGATGCCAAGATATAATGGTCAGCTGACCACAGGCAATGTCAAATTTGACGGGAGTAAAATTTAAAAAACATTGTTGCGTATTGTCAGTGTCAACTAAAGTGTAAGTTCCTTTTTGAAACAGAAAAAATGATATCTTCGTGTAGTGCAGTTGGGTATACAAAACGCCAAAGGAAAGGCGAGATTTCGTTTCATTCGTAAGCAGCCAACAAAGTAAATTAATTGATTTTACCAAAAGTTTTATTTTTTTAGATATTGATTATGAGTTTGTTATGGATTTTGATAGCTCAGATTAAATTTAGGTTTACTAAGAATACAATTTTGAGAGAAAAATTGGTAACCGCTGTAAAGAGGAAAGGTTTTGTGTCATCTTCTGCTTCCAAATTGTGCGGCAAACATTTTAAAAAAGAAGACTAGGTTTATTTCGCATTTTGTTAGAACTCAACTGATTACTAACGTAGTCCCGTCTATTTTTGATTCATAGGTGAATCTGGTAATTAAACAGAGACACCTTAAACTTACCGATTCGTCAACCATATACGTTAAATGACTTAAGATGCGTACTTTAATCTTTTTCTGTTTTTCTAGTTGTGCATTTTAACTTCTTTGAAAAGACAAGTTGAAGGATCTCAAATGCCTTTAGCAACACAGTTCATTAAGAAAATACCACAACTAGTAACTGTAGAATCTATTTCTAATAGGTTTTTAAACATATTTTGTTTTAAATTACTTCTTTTTTATTTGTTTTTGTTTCTTGTTCAGTTACTTAATTAGTATTAATTGTTTTACTGTATAAATAAACGGCTTTATATGATGTTTTCGGATTTTTATTATTTTTTGTCAATTTGTTTGTATTTAGTTATAAATCAAGTTCTCTGCTTATATGTCAAATTTTCCTAACCTACAAATTCTAGTAAGTGACAGTGCCTGTGGTCACGTGTGACATTATCCTGGCACCATTTTTTTTTCGTCAAATAGCTATAATGACTCCATCCAGATACCACTGACAGATCAATGAAAAGAACAGGTTCAGTAAGTTTGTTCAAAATCCTTTGAACCGGTTCCATAGCTACTGTCTATTTTTTTTATAAACCCACCAACATTGCATTTTCTCTTAAAAGAGATTTGGCAATCTAGCATTTATTTGACATGAGGTAAAATAAGGGTAATGACAAGGCGTGGTCTGTGACAGACAGGAAACCAGGTTATTTTAGCAGTGTCTCAAATTCAGTGGGTCTCAACTCAATTCGAATGGAACGCCATCGACTTGTTTTTTCCTTGGGCTTCGCCGTGCCTAACGACAGATGTCGGTGTTGGTAGTGGGGCTTCATGCAGTAGGTATGCAGTTTATTGTAAGAAAGTTGCGATTTTTCATTTGCGTTATGTTATTTGGTTTTTATTGATTATTGATTCTAATTTTCAGGGCCAATGTTGTCTTTAATTGGAGAATCGACTGTGAAAAAGCTCTGTCCAGCAGCTTAAAAACTTCACCACAAAATTGTGCCATAGCTATTTGGAAAACTAGTCTGGCTTGCTACAGATATTTGCTTTCACATCACAAAACAGAGATCAAGAATATATTTTACTCAGAGTTTAACAAATTTAAAAGAAATAAAATAAAGTATTGAGTAAAAAACAAGTTTAGGAAGTTAGTTTTTTGAAGAAGAAGATTCTGTCTCAAAAATTTCTATTACATTGTGAGAAGCACTTTGATTACCACCATCATCACTGCTGGAATCGTAAAGGCTTCTATTTTCTGTGTCCGTGTCTGAGCCAGCTAAGTTAATTATTACAGGAGGAATATCATTTACACTAAAGTCACCTATTTCTTTTCACCAATCTTCCAAAATCAAATTTTCACAGTATCTTATACTGTTAGACCACATATCTGTTGAAAAGTTGGCTAAAGCATCGTTCCAAATAACTCTGACACGATCTTTGTCTTTCGATTTTTCGTTGATTTTTTTATTATAAAACCGTTTACAGAATGCCCAAGCTATCTTAATAGGATTGCGTTTGCAGTGATAAGGTGGTAATCGGAGTAGATCTACTTCATGACACAAAAGGATTTCATCAATTTCATATTTAGTCTCTACATTTGCCAATGTAGGTTCTAGCATCTCCTATAACAGCTGTTTTGTGTATTTTTTATTGTAAGGGACATGCATTTTTTTCAAAAAAACTTGCATGTCGGCCTTTTTTGACGAACGCGTTGGAGGTTTTTCAAAGCGCATTGAATGGTAAGGCGCATTATCCATAACAACAACCACTTTAGACACTTTGCCATCGCACTGAAGAAGACCTATTGCCGGCAATAACTGATCTGTCACCCCTTCTTTAAAGAGTTGTTCATTCGTAGTTTTATGATAGTCTTTATCACTGTTCGTTGAAGAAAATAAAAGACTACATCCATCTAAAAAACCCGACAAACAACCTGCATGTAAAATAGCTCTACTTAAAAGGAAAAGTTGAAGATACCTATCGAAAAAATTTTTGCTAGATTGTCTTCCAATTGACGACCACTAAGATGTGGTCCTAACTCTTTTATTTCGTGATAGCACCGTATTACCAATGGCTTTTCTTTTAAATCAAGCAAACTTCGCCGTTTTCGTGGTATTGTGGCAAAATTTTCAAAATAATCTGACATCTGACATAAATTGAGACAGATGTATTACAAACCCAACAAATAAAAATTACTATTGTAGGAAAATTAATTTGATACCAACATAATGCAACAGGTGGTGGTTTTATAAATAAAAATAGACAGTAGAGGAGTATGCTATCTCGGAAGACCCATGCCTTTACAAAATCTTTTGATATTAATGTTCGTTAACGATGTCATAGGTGAAATCTCCTCACAGTATTTGCGAAAACCCTTTTTTTCTCGTGCGTAAGGTGAGTCGAGTTTTAGCTTTCGTACGGCGTAGCGCTATAAAATTGTTCAATGTCGATGATTCTTGTAATTTTAAGCTAAAATAGTATAATACTTAGTCTAATCTTCTGTTGAAAATAAATATCTATTAAATTCAGAGTCAGACCAACTTGCAAATTTATCAAATTTAGATTTTATTATGACATTTAGTATGTAGTACCAACAGAAAAATTCTAGTCTACCAACCCAACAAAAAAAATGTGGCTCTAGTGGCTTTAAGTGTGCAGCAGCTGCTACTAGGCAACTGCCGATCCTAGTAAAATAATGTTACTTAAACTACTTGTATTAGTACGTTTTTTATTTTGTTGATGGAGGACTTCAACAAAGATTTCCTCTTTAAGACTCATTTTGACAATTCTGTTTTCGCATTCTTAAAAGTTTTTTATGTATTTTTTTGCCACAGACGAACGTTTCTAGTCAAAAGCGTTGCAGATCTTTTCTGAAATGAATAGCGAGTATATCAGTTAGCATCTTAAAGATTCAAAAGTAGTGCATATTATTTTAGCATACATCTAATCTCTAATTGCATGTATTTCTATCGTTTAAGCAATACATTTTGAATTTGTATATGTATTTTATTTTTAATACGTCTTAACGCTGCCTCAAACTCACTCTTAATGTGAGCTACTTTGTTAGGTCTCTAAAAACAAACCAACGAAACATATTAATGCTTGTAAAATTTGCATAGTAATAAAGCGCCACCTGTGGCAAATACTAGTAACTAAAAACAATTTTTTATTTGTTTAAATAATGACAATAATTATAACACATTGTTTATTACAATTTCTTAAAATATATCTAATTTATAAACGCATTGTAAGCCTGCACACTGAAGATACAGTCCGTTTGTCTAAAACAGGTTGTATCAAACAAAACACTTTTACAGTAATTTTGCTACTAATTTGTTATAAATTGTAGTTACTATTTTATAAAATTTTGTTAAAAAAATAATAATGTTTGTGGAGTTTGTTAAAAAAATCATTGAACCTAACCCTGAATGATGATTATTAGATTGGGTGTCGTTATGCCGCTACTCTGTACCGTGCTTAGCGAAACTAGGGTAAAAGCGTAAAATATAGCATTCTCCAAATTACATTACCAGTTGCACAAACAGAGAAAATTGAGTAAACCTTCGTAAAAATAACAATAAACTGATAAGAGGTGCTCGAGCGAAATTGATCTGCACTCGGGTTGGAAGGTAAACAATAAATTTCTCCACTTCTTCCCTTTTATATATATGATTACGAAACATGAAATATGTTATCCGAGCGACGGACGCCACTGCCGATATTCCACCACTATATGTTCGTAATCTCTCCGGATGACTGAGGAACAGACTATCGTTTACAAAGTGGGTTTGTTACAGAAGAGACAAAGGTAAACAAGGAAAGTGGTAAAATGTGGCGAGTAAATATTTGTCTTTAGTTTATAGATATTGGGGGTGAAGGGTATTGTGTCATGTTTTATTGCAAATGTGGGCGGTTAACTATTTGTTGCGTCTCGAGAGAGAACTGAAAATGGAAGCTTGTTATAGGTCAAAGCTGACGAGTAATTACTGAGACGTAAAACGGTTTTTTTTTTCTTAAGCGAGACAGTAAATTTGACGAAGGCGTTTGAGTTTATTAAAATGTCTAATAATTGCCGCGGGAGTTATTCTTAAAGAAGACTAAATTTTGTTTTATTATCGAGGCGCAACTGCTTCTGTTTTTTTTTAAGTAAAAAATGGAGAAATTAATTTCGTACAACACGCTTAAGTACTAAAAAAATGAGCCTAAAATTCACCGAAAACAGATATACAAACAAAATTTTTAGAACATCTAGTTGTTTAAATTTGTGCAATGCAGGAACATGTCTTCTACTACAAATTAAAAAAATTTTAAAGCATGTATTATTTAAAACAACAATCATAATACATATGATACTACCCCATAGTTAAAGGGTTGAATTAGCAGTAAATGCTGTTGGTATAAGTTTTTAATTTTTACTTTATTAATATTTAATAAATTGTAAAATTTATATACAATGTACATATACGTAATTATTATTTTTAGATGTTTCAGTATCTACAGGGTTTTCATAAATGATTGTAACATTGTAGGTGGCTGTGGAAATTTTTTATATCACAAATATTCATTGTAATGTCCCATTTTTACAACGGAATATTAAAGAATAGTTTCTAGAGTTACTTAATTGTCTAATAATAATTATAATAATAGCTAAAATTATTGCCTTTTAAAAGCAAAATATTTTTTATTTTTTTCACATCCACCTACGATGTTACAATCATTTATGAAAATCCGGTATAATTCTATATACCTATTGCAAATTTCCATCAGTTTGTTAGGAAACTTATTGTTATTATGGTAGCATTATTTGAGAGTTGATAATGCAACATAATTTAGTTCTACACCAATAAAGTTGTAAACACGTTGTTAAACAGTACGTAGTGAATGAGATTTACATGTTTGTGTATAGTAAAACGTATATGTAGGTTAATTTCGCAAAATTTAATTTAAAATCAAAGTTAATAATAGATAAAACGACAGTATAAAAATAAATCAAGATGGACAGCTGATAAAAACTAAAAACTTGTCAAAAATCTAGCATCCCTTTAAGTTAAATATGTAAGAGGAAGCCTCTTATTTTTAAATTTACTATAGGCAACTAATAATACACAATTTAAATCTAAAAAGCTATAACTGTAAATTATATAATGAATAATCAAAACAAAAGGATCAAACAATGATTAAAATAATTTTCGTATTTTATTTACAGTGATTGCTTTCTAGATTTAAATTGTTAATATTAGTTGTCTGTAGTAAATCTAAAAATCAGTGGCTCCATCTTACGCATTTGACGTAAAGTGATGCTAGCTTTTTGACAAAATTTCAGTTTTTATCAACGGTGGATCTATACTGACTTATTTCTATTCTGTGATAAAACTAAAAACTAGTACACACTAGAAACAAAAAAAATATAAAAGTAAGTTACTTTTGTATATAGTGCAAAAAGCATAAATTTTTTGAGTTTAAAACTGTAGAGTTTTAGGTTAAAATAATTAGGTCTAGACAATAATGCACTCAAATACATAAAGAATTAACTTTGCCATATAAACTAAAAAAAAATACAAAACTGCAAATTTATTATTAAAACTCTTTGAATAATTTATAAAAAAAATAAAGTAAAGACCACACTTTCTCTCTACCTCCAACTATTTTTTTTACTTGCGCCTTTTTTAATACGTTATCTATATCCCAACTATTTGATTTACTGTCCTTAACCCGAGATCTTAACTCAAAGTTATCTATATCTTCTAGATAAGCTAGAAATTTTTTTTAAGAGTAACGGGCAACCCTGTTTTACACCTTTAAATTTGTTCAAAAACATTTTCTTATTATACTACTTCACCTATTTTGCTATGATTAATTTGTTTATTTATATATTTTATCTATTTTTCTTAACAATCATTAACACAAACTTTTTACTTAAAAAATTACACAACATTTCTCTGTCTATACTACATATTAAACGGTGTTTTAAAATTTATAAAAAATGCGTATAAACGTCTTTATTATTTCTTTTTTATTTTAATTATGTAATTTTTCAAAATAGACGCACTTTTAACAGAATTTCTAAAATAAATATTTAAATAAATTTTTGACTAAGATGCACTGATTTGTAATTATTTTTTATACTTTCTTTAAAACCCTTGGTTTTGTTGCAAATACTTTTGATTTTATGTAACCCTATAAAAAAGTTGAATGGATTTAGCTCAAAAAAAAACATAATTGCCTATATAAGTTGATAAAAAATTTGAACTGGATGAAAGAAACCGATACTCAACCTTTACAAAAATTAAATGTTTAGTGTGCTTTTGATAGATCACATTTTAGAACTGTATTTTTTGTTGACTGAACAAGTTTATTTGGATATTTTTCTCAATACATTAATATCGGCATTAACAAAACTTTTTTCCAATAAACAGAATCCAGACATTCCAAAAGCTAATGTATTATTTCAACAAGACGGTGCACCTCTACATTACGCTTGTAGTGTCAAAAATTATTTCAATCATGTATTGCCTACATTTTTTAAGAGGATATGTAAAATCAAAAGTATTTGCAACAAAATCATAAAATTTATTAGAAGATTTAAGAGAAAGAATTACAAACCAGTACCTCTTAATTAGTCAAAAAATAAAAAATAATGTACTAACAAAGTTTGAAAATTAGTTGTATTATTGCCAAGAAACAAAAAAAACGTCAATTTAAAGATTTAGTTCAGAAATTTTGTTGAAAATTGCATTTATTTTGAAAAATTTAATAAAACATTCAAATTGGTTAAATTACTTAAAATGTTTATTTTAAAAAACAGTTTTAATTTTTAACACTAAAAATAAGAGTTGCTATTTGAAAAAATAACAAAATCCGGTTGAAAAAAAATTGCATGTAAGTTAAAAACGTGCGCAATAAAAAATTAAAATCGACATGTCTAAGCATTTTTCTAAAAAATAATTAACTTAAAAAATAGAAATTTTGCTCCATACTTTTATGTCACTCTTTATATTTTTTATTTATAAAGTTGGAAAATTTTGTATGTGTTGTAATTGCTTTTATGCATCTCTTGATTTTTAATTTTTTATGCACTGTATTTTGTACCTTTCTTTTTTCTTTCAAGTACACATTTTTTTTAGTTTAACTTTAGCTTTTTTAATGTTTTGAATTTTTTGTTTTATTTTTTTTGTCTGTGTTTTGTTTTTTTACCTATTGCTTCTTGTATTTTTCTAACTAGTTTTTATACTTGTCAATATTTGCCTAATATTTAAATTCTTCAACTTTATTTTGTTTTAATACGTTTGGATAACTTCTTTATTCTATTCTGTTCGTGTTAACGTTATTTTGTTTTTGTCTTAATATTGTAATTTTTAGTCATATCTTGTTCTTTTACTATGATTTTAGAGACATGCAATTTGCTTCTACTCTATTTTCTATCTAAAATTTATCAGTTTTTTTACGTCTCTTCATTATAAGGCTATAATCTATTGTCACTCATCTTTTTTGGCTATTTGTAATGTCAAATGTAAATTATAATGTAAATTTATTATGTTATAATTTATAATGTTAAATTATAATGTAATATTTATAATGTAAATGTCAATTTTTTTACGTAAATTTTTATTTTTATTTTCCAATGCCTGTTTTCAACTATTCTAATTAATCTTAAACTTTTTGTTTTTTATTATTATTTTTTTTTGTTTTTTACTTATTCGTTTTGTTTTTACCCTTGCGTGCAAATAATTTTCTATACAATTTTTTTTTGTTTTCTATTGTTGTCTAATATTTTTTTTATTTGTTTACTATATACTGTAATTATATTCCATTCTTTTTCTTCTACTTTAATTTTTTTCTACAATTTTTTTGTTCTGTATTACGTTTTTTTCTTTTAGTGTTTTTCTAACTCTTGAAAAATGCTTTCTTTAGCTGTCTCTTTATTTTTCTCTCTTATCACAATTTGTATATTCCAATTAAAATCTCCAAATTGAGATAGCTGTCTGTTATATGAATGTTTTACAGTAATTTAAATAAAAATAAAAAAAATTGTTGGACATAACAAATGTCTTCTTTTAAATGTTTTTTGTAAGTTTTTTTAAGTTCGAAAAGTACAGACTTTAGTAGGAAAGAGCTTACACTGATTTCTGGCTGTCGGTATAATGGTGTCATTTTTCCAATACAAGAGGAGTAGGTATAAAGACGTGTAATTGCCTAATTTGATTTTTTCAATTAAAAAATATATAATTTTACTGTAAAAAAAATTTTTGCACCTTAAAAAATTAATGCGTGAACGAGCAATTCTTAAGCAATTGTATGAAAAGAAAGTATTTTGAAAAATTCTATACAAATTGTTTTTGTAATTTGGAAAAATCTATAGTAATTTTCAGCTTTTAAATTGCTTGTTGTAATTATTTTCTGTGGAAAGAAATTCCACAATTAAATGCTACTTGAAGATTTCCCGCACGTATTTCAATCCGTCACTCAGTTTAAGTTTTTCTCTTGTAGAGGAAAGATTCCGTGAATTCCGGTCGCGTTCCAATTTGTCTCAATTTCCAAATCGTTCAATTATATTAAGCGAACAAACATTACTTGAAAAGTGCCACACAATCCTTCGAAGGCAAACAACATTTTCGCCGGCTCGGCCCCTAGTTTCGCTGCATCTCGTTAATACATCCATTTAACACACAAGTCCCAGATCGGACAAGTTCGCAAGAGCAATTTATCGTCGAGTTAATTGCAATGTTAATTTATAAGTCCTCTGGTAAACATATCCTGCAGCAAAAATGCGGAACTCCGCCTTCTCAAAACTTGCCGCCAAACAAATTAGAGAAATTATACACATTTGTACAGTTTACACAACGTATTTACACGTGACACATTATGCGATAAATTCATTTGCGACAAACCACCATCAGCCATAAAGCAGCAAGTATTAATTAAGTCCCTCCGGCCAGAATCCTAATGAAATTTATTCGGGATTTTTAGGTTTCGCGTGTGTTTAGGCCGCCTCTAATTGAAATAAGAGTCGGGGGAGTCCGCTATGGACTCAATTTCGACTAGAATTGGGATATATGGGGCGGAGGGGCGACAATCGGTCTTGGTCCAAACAGGGCTGTTCATGGAATCATGTCCTTGTTTACGGCTAATGTCAATATTACATGATATACACGGAAATGTTGCACACAATGGATTTGCGCTCTCACTTTGGTAACAGTCCTTGTTGGAGGGAGAATTGACGGAATCGATAACAATTATTCTATAATTTCCACTCGCAGAACAGGTAACTAAAGATAGGCGAGCTTTGCAGCGAAATGAATAGATGAATAAGCAATTAATTCGCTACCTAATCAACCGGTTTTATTCTATTTCGGCGGTGCTTTATTTTATTCAGTTGTTGCATGTTCATTCGAACTACACCTACTATTATTCAATATAATTTCTCACTAATTAATATAGCTAATCCATTTTTCGAAACTAGAATTTGAACAAAAGTCTAAAAACAAAATTAACGAAATGTACTATAAAAATACCATTTAACATAATTGCGCAATGAGACAATATGCGCCAAAAAGTTTTATACAAATTTGATGCACTAGCTAATCAATACACGTGACCTACAAGCTTGTCCCTTAAAGTTATTACTCTGCAAAACACTTACTGCAATCTACGGTACGTAGGCTTTTTAATATGACCAAACCTTAGGTATTTTTATTACCAAAAGTTGTAGCTTTGCTTTAGCATTTAAGTATTTTGAATATCAAATTTGGAGCTATTGGCGAAACGGTCCACACTATGACAAAAAATGACAATTGAAAAAAACATTGTCAAAAAATTTCTCATTAAAAATTTAGAATCGAAATGGCAAAAACTATAAAAAGAAAAATACTAAATATTGTGAAAAAGCAATATATATTTCAAACTTTCAAACCGATATTGTAAAAAAGTGGCAAACATTTTTCTCGCAAGTATTGCTTTGTAAAAAATGTCGACGTAAATATTTCAGAAGTTGCTTGTGTGTTAGTGCAAATAATTAAATTTTTAGACAGTCTGTTTGCCGTTTGTTACCGCAAAGTTGTTCAACAAATTGTCTAATAATAATATCTACAAATTAATATTTTTGAGAGAATAGCCTTTTATTATTTAACAAGTAATCATGTTAAAGATTTATTGCCTGGAACATACACAGTCTATATTCTGTTCATTTTAATAATATATTAAGTATTTTAACAAAAAAATCATTTATTTAAAATTGATAACAGAATAATTAAAAAGACTTTGTGTTTAAACAAAACAAAAAAAGATTAGTAGCTCGATAAAATCTTGTAGATTGTTAAGATTGTTAGAATTCTCTAGCAAATAAAGCAATAAAGACATAATTTTTTTCTACAAAACTGCTAAAAGTGCTTTTTAATCATAAGATCAAACTAACCTACCTAAGTGAAGTTCGATCTTGATTATATGTGGTACCTTGACCGAAGATCATTCAATGTAGTACCCTCCAATATGCAAGAACCCACACGATTTAAAGCCATAATACCGAAATTTTTGGTAGATGGCGCTCGCACTACCCTATCCGCCCTGCGCCTGTGATGCTTGTACCTATTCATTCTTGAAAGCTGGTTGTCGCAGTAAGGGTGAACCAAGCGGTTCAAGGGATTAGGGAGGGTCTGATCTTCGGTTAAGGTGCCACATATAATAAAGATCGAACTTCACTTAGGTAAGTTAGTTTGAACTTTGACATTTTGTAATGTGTCGAAAGGCAAACAAGTTCAAATTCTCCAAAGGTTCTTCGTATCTACGCAAATGAAGAAAGATTTAACTCAAACTCGGTTTCTGAAGTGAGTCTGCAAGATTCTGTATCTGCCTCTTTGTTATCGGAAGACGGAATATATGGTGCAAGTATCTAAATTTGACGATTTTTGCATCATTGCTAAATGGGTCTTGATAGGTAATTTAACTCAGAAGTGAATGCCACTCATACAATTTTGAAGGAATGGCAGTCGTGTTACCTATTCCCAGAAGAATTTCGCAATTCTTCAAATAAGATGCAACACATTTAAAACCGAAAGAAGGCAGCAACCACTTCTGTAACTGCACTTTATCCCGTCTGAGAAGCATCAGAAAAAATCTCAAGAGCTAAAACGAAAATTGACGAATAGGGCATTGTGCAAAAGTAATAATTTGTTTCCACCAAAAATATCAGGCAATACCAAACTTGGTAAGGTCATAAAAGAATTATAATTTCCGTGACATTTTTCAAGAGCTAAAATTTTAGTTCTTTCGAACAATTTCGTGTAGTCCAACCATAAGCAACTGCTGGACATGCCGCCTCAAGAATCCCTAACGTCTGCGCAAACCTGTTATTGTACAAACTTTATAAACGTTAATATGTTAAGTCGATTCTTAATTGTATTTCTGTTTTCTGGAGAAAGTTAATTAACATAGAAGTAGAATCGAATAAAAACTCTAAAAATTTACACTCCTGTGTCAGAACAAGCTAACTTTTGTTTCATTAACAATGAGACCTAAGCGATTTAGCAAATAACGAGTTTTTGAAAGATTTTTAAACACTCCTCATACATAGCATCAACTTGAAACAAGTCGTCTAAACAGACAACCGAGAGGAAAAAAACCTCTGTTTCTAAGATGAGTCGCAATCGAAGTATTCATATAATTAATTTTTGAGAACAAATCTTTTTGTTTGTGACTTAAGTCGATTGATAATAAGTGATAAGCGTCCTTGAGGTCAAGAGAAGCCTAAAGCAGTTTTTTGCATGTGAGTGGGAAAACATTTGAATAGCATTTATTTTGAGTAATCTTTCAATTTTGAGTTTATGTGAGATCGTTCCGTCATAGACCATTGGGTCTCCTTAAGAAACAGGTATAGTAAAAGGTATTTTATACCCTGTAATGTACTGTAAAACAAACTGATCAAAAGTAATCTTCTTCTAAGTTTGAACAAGGAACTGTAAACGACCTGCATGGTTTTTAAACTCTAATTCGTTATTGTTCTCTGGTGAGAGCGGTTGTTACTACATTTATGAAATATGAAATGTAAGTACTGTAATGAGATCGTCGTTGAGGAAAGGTGTTAAATAATAACCAAAATTAAATATTAAATATTTTCTTTTAAATTTTAAACCATTTTGGTTTAATTCGGCTCGCCTACGTTGTGTTTAATCGTCTAGAGTAATCACTCTCATAGTGATAATTAATTTAACCCTTTCTGTAAGAACAGAAGGGATAAGTGGTAACTCAAATTCGAATTCAAAGTAGTGTCAAACGCGTGGGGGAAGAAATTAAAAGTCAAGTTTCCTCAAAACTAAATTTATTACATATCTTCAAAATGTTTATTACAACAATACAAGAATTATGAGGGTTAATCCAAATTTGCCATTTATTCAAATTTCCATTTATTATTTAGTCAAATTTTTTTTTTAACATCTGTAACCACAAATCTGTTCAAATCTGAGACTACAATTTTATAAACCTCTAGTCGCGGATTTTAAGTAATAAATAAATTTATTATTAACATTATTATTTAGAATTTACTTTTTCTGTTTCAATGGTCCTAATTCTGTGTTGTACATCTACCCTAAATTCCAATTTATATTTGCTGAGATTTATAATTTCAAGGCAAAGTTTAATAATACGTTTGATAAGCTACTCTTGTACCTGAGTTGGCGGGTTACATGCTCACGGCTCTCTTTTTTATACGTGCATCGCAATTACTATTTCGCCCTATCGCCGACCACCGACCCTGGTAAAAGTCAGGTGCCTAAACACCTCTTGCCAAATCCGAGCAAAACCAGGATATACAAATCTTTGCAAAACAAACTGAATTACTGTAGGAATCATTTCTCTCACAAATTTCGGTCACGAGCTTGGACAAAGACTTTTCAGAACTTCACCCTTTCACGATACCAGTTTATTACAGGTAACCAGGATGGTTATTTTTTCTCGTTTGTCTCGTAACAGCCTGCATATAAGTATATGCCGTTGGAACGGGTCTACTACGTCCAGTCTAAGTTCAACTGTCGGAAGCTACGACCTGACACAGTGAATTAGATCCAGTAAAGTTGGAAGAAAGGGTTCCCGGGAACCACGACTTTCCTCTTGAAGATGGCCGACAAACGAGCCTATAATTTTAGGTGTAATCTCGCCTAACACGACGCGAGAGAGAAACAACCCTACGCTACCCTAATTTCAAAATATGCAGCAAATTCAACCTCACGAGATTTTGTAACAACAAAACTTTGCACTGATTTGAAGTGACCATTTGACGTAATTGTTGAGAACCCTTTTTGTAATAGATTGATGATAGATATCTTAGATTTTAATTATTTGGGTTGATAGTCATCTCCAGATCGAGCAAAATAAAGAAAGGATACAAGTTGAAATTCATTTCAAAAGTGACCGCAAGTTGTTGCATTTTTCACCAAAATTTTATTTATAATTAACTTTTCTAAATTCTGAATATTTATTTTAAACCAATTAAGCTAAAATTATTTTTGAAAATGAAATTTCCAAAACCAAATTAAAAGTAATACAATTAATAAATTTCAATAAAATGATTTAAATAAATTTGTGGCCACGATGAAGATTAAATAGTGTAAATTGAATCAAATGATTTGAAGAAACTCGGATTAAATTAAATAAAATCTTCGTATAAAATTAATTAATTCAAATAATAAATAGATAGAAAACCCTTTGTGGGCTTACCTAGAAAATTAATCCCTTTGATTGTCCTGGGAGCCCTTGTGGTTAAATTGCCAAGTTGGTTGGTTTTTCTTTTAACACAAACCGTCACAATTTAATTTAAATTATAAAATAAAAAAAATATTATTTCTTCTTCACACTAGCACGAAATCAAAAAATATTTAAAGGACGAAATAAATTTAAGTTTAAAAAAAAACCCCAAAGGGTTGAAATTAGACTTTGTTAAATTAAATAAATTTAAACAAAGAGAATAATTCAAAAATTAACTATCTCGAAAGACCGTCAAGAATCGACTGTCGAAAATCCACGCGAAATCTGTTTTTATGAAATAGGGACGCTCCCTGAACCAACCCCCTCTGGTACTCTCTTTACACATATCTAAGATTATGCAAATTTGACTCTTAAACGTTTTGGCATTAAGATCAACCCTCGTTTAACTCTCCTAAACAACATATTATTTAATAGTAAGGGTATTTTTGATTCGATTTTTCCCTATATTATTTAACATACAATTTATGAATTTCTTTGATAACCGAATATAATACAATCACAATGTCGAATCCACCCCTATTTACCTGAAAGAGAAATTAAACTCCAAAGTTTGTTGCCGTTTTGTCTGAACTTATTTTTTAAACATTATTGTGGCAAATACATGCAGCAACAAATTTCGTTTGTTTAAATTTTATGGAAATGTAGAATTAAATTCGGAAAGAAAACTGTAATGTCGCGGTACTACCCTCCACTTGGTGTCGCCACCAGTATTATCTTCGTACGATTTTTCCGAATTTATTCGAAAAATTTACGAATTTCCATCTACTTTTCTCTCTATCACTATGTTAGTAATTGGCAACCATTGTGTCGTACCAAATTGGTTTACAATGAGTTTAAATAATTTAAATTGTTTACATGCAATTTCACGGTTGCCCCCGCCTAAATTAGGGTTAAATTTTATATCAAAATGTTCAGAAAATTTCACGCGTTTTTCTAAAATAATCGTTTTGTACTGGATCCTTTGTATTTAGCAACAATTTAATAATTTTACTAAAACTTTTCTAAATGACCACATGTGCAAGTAAATTTCGGTATTCTCCCAACGCTTCGTGTTAGGGCGTGTCTTCTTTTAAGAAACTACTTGACCGCCAGCTTTATCTTTGACAAATTTAAATTCCAGATTTCCTGTTACAGTCGGCCAATATATTTGTAAATATTTAGAATAATGATTTTGACAAATTAGCAGACTTGCGTTAATTTAAAAGTATTATGCTATGAGTGTAGCTCCTTTTTTTTTAATTTAAATTATTGAAAAATTTATTATGCATCTAATAACTACAAATTTTGTGCCTCTGACCGAATTTATTTCTCAAATTGTGAATCTTCATTAAATTTATAATTATCTTTCAGCTACAAATTAATAAGTATTTTCAAAATAGGACTATTAATTGATTATAAAATTATAGTTTTAATTTCTTCATTAACATTAAACAATAATAGGATTATTTGTATTTTTATGTGGTGTGCAATATTTCTCTGAACGGCTAGCTTGGTGTGTGGTGATGACGCTATTCTTACCGCTTGAAACATCCCCCGTTACCATGTGGCCTTTTTAAAACATGGCTTTGCAATTTGTAATCACTTAAAATTCTCGGAAGAATTTCGTGGGAACGGTCGTTTTCTAAACATTTCAATATTTACAAAACACGTGTGAATTTAAACTAAATCTAAATTTGGTTGTTTCTTTTAATTTTCACGGAAACAAATCGATCGTGATAGAAATTTATCTAATAAATTTCTAATTTGAAATTACTTTCTTGCCCGATTATTGAATAAATAAAATTTATAAATACCGCGTTCATCACAGTACCAAAATGTAAGTCCGGAATTCTAAGATGGAAGACGAGGTCACGCAGCTAGTTTGTGTGTCGTGCCGCGTACCAACATTGCAATGTTTTCGGGAGGCCTTGAACTTCTCTACGTGAGTTGTCCAACAACGAAGAGCGCTCCCTGTGTGGCGGTGATGGCGATGCTTTCCCATTTTTTCGATTTCTTTGTTCACGGAACACAACCATAGGGTTCACACACAATGGAAGAGTGAGTACTGGCTACTGGCATAGTATGTACAGGCATCACAGGTCCAGGGCGGATAGGGGAGTGCGAGCGCCATCGACCAAAAATTTCGGTATTATGGCATTAAATCGTGTGGGTTCTTGTATATTGAAGGGTACGACATCGACTGATCTGAGGGCAAGGTGCCAATATAATAGTCATTTTTGATGTTAAAAGTGTCATTTTTTGACACGCCTGTTAAAAGTAATTTAAAGATTATTTAATTTTTGTATTGAAAATTAATAAAACGTTTTAACAAACACATGAACAACTTTTAATTTTAAATAAGTACAAACCAACATTTTAACTAGTTATTAGTATTAACATTTATAGTAAAACTAGAACAATTTGAAATTGTATTTCTTTGCGGAGCCATCATACTTAACCTGGTTTTACTGTCAACATTTGTGACACATCTATTCTCTGTAGAAATACTACTGGTAGTACAGGTGGTCTTGCTAGTAGTTGCAGCAGTAGAAAGTATTTGGCATGCAATTTCCTTCTTCTGTTTCAGTGAATTTTTAATGTAGCCTTCAGCTACTGTCGAAAATTTTCCTCCTCCAAGTCTGTTGAGGTAGTAAGATTTGCATCAGAATCTGCTAACAATGTCGCCGACGAACGACGAAAACAATGTCCGGTGTAGTGATAATTTAGTAGATTTAAGAACTCTGCAATGTCGACAGGCTTTTTACCAAACATATTAATTCCAGCGGGATTTTTCACACATTTATTTTTTATATATTAAAGAAAATGTCGTCTATGGTCAGCGTTGGGTAGCCGGAGTGCCATATACTTTCTAAAAAAGTTTAAATAGAATTTATCAACAACACTGAAAGTCCGAGACACTTTTGTTTTGGTATATTGTATGGTCACAACAACCGAAGTGCCCAAACCTTTGAGATTGTCGATGGTCATCTGACACAATTCCTCTTAGGGTCAAGCCCTGAAAACACCCACTATTGCTGCGACTTTCATCATCAGACACTTTTCGTCTTGTCGACAACTTCTGTGAGAAATTTGTCGATATGCGTTTTCGTCAAAACTTTTGACTTTTTTGCTTCATATTTTTTACCTTTCCGTTTTAAAAACGCAATAAGTTTATAATCTTTGCTAATATCTTAGTCTTGCTTTATTTTTAACATAGTATTAATCATAAAATAATTTGGCCACAGCGTTGACGATTTCCATATCTTGGTTTTTCTTCAAAATATGTCAGTAAAACACTTTACATTTTTACACGAATTACATTTTCCAGAGACCTTTTTAATGTTGTACTATTTCGAAAAGCGTCTATTTTTTCGTACTGTTCTTCCAATTTCGCCGGCAATAATTTCAATGTTGCTAGACTGGCGGCTTTTTCGATTTCAACAGGGATGGAGTTGTTATAGTATTTCTGTCCAAGTTTTATCCACCATAAACTTTATAGTTATTGAAGTTAATTAGAGTCCAACCCCAAACATTTACAATCGGTGGCTGTTTTCACCGACAGATGGTTCGATGCCTCAGGCTTAAGATGCTTTTAAGGGTAATATTTCTCCAAAAAATAATACTTTTCATCATATACATTTACCTAAACATTTCGAGAGTTTGAAAGAAATAACGAACTTAGGAAGGTACGTGCTCTATTTGTAAATTAAAAAATCTGTCGTCGCATTCACCATTATTGAACTAATCAATAAATCGTTATTTAAAAGTTCAATATCGATCCAAAATCAAATCTTGTAATTCGAACCTCGTTAAGGAAAGTTGTATCCAAACGAGCAGTGTGGGGCCGTGCATTATCATGCATGAAGGTAGCGTCCTCTTCAAGAATAACCATGAACGGTACAACATCGTCTTTTAGAATCTCGGTAATGTAGCTGTGCGCATTCAGAGTCTCATTTTGAATGAAGACTAACTCTGTACGGGCCTCAAAAGAAATTCCTCTCCATACCATAAGTGAGCCTCTATCAAAAAAGTCGTTCAGCTATACAAGCTTGAGCATACCTCTCACTTGGTCGTCGCCATATCCTCACACGTTTGTCTAAACCTGTGAGATAAAATTGAGATTTGTCAGAAAACAACATGCAACTTTAATCCTCTACTGTCCATTCCAAATGTTTTCGTGCGAAATTCAACCTCGCAACTCGGTGTTCACAAGAAAACGGACTGTAGCTGAGTAGCTGTAGTTCTAGAGAAAAGAAAAAATTCTGCAGCACAAAGTCTTCTTCTCATGGTTCACTTGTTTACGTTTACATTTCTTACTTCTTATAGGCTAGTTCGAAGGGAAACTGTCGTAACAGTTCGGTTTCTCAAAACAGTAAAAACAAGAAAGCAGTCATTTCTAGCTGTTGTAGCCCTTCTTCTTTTGAATCCTAGTCTACGAGTAAGCAGACGAGTTTCTTAAAAATGATCTAACACTCTTTGCACACTGAAACGACTTGCACCAAACGCCCTTGCGGTTTCACGCTGGTTGCAAAGATCTTCAATAGCCGCCACATTTCAAGCTGCCACAACAGGATTTATGAACGTTTTATTTAATATACAAATAAAAACACAATAAATTCTATTAAAAAATTTATAATAAACAGAGAAACAAAGAATTTGCAGATAATGTATTCCAGAGATATCGATACGAAGCGACTTTTTTCTGTAAAGTACACATTGATACATAATGTTTATTGTTTTAAATTGCCTTTTTTAATTTCTAAAAAGAACCACCCTAAATTAAAAAACTAACCTTCTGCAAATATTGTATAATATTTAAAGAATTAAGTAAAGTAAATAAAGTGACCCTAATTTTATGCACGACAGTGTATTTGTAGTGTATTTACTACCTAAGTTTGGCAGGGTTTTTGTGGTGCAGTAAATCTTCTCATTAGTAGTCTCTTTTAAAACACTTCTTCTAACTTTCTCTTCTGTCTGCTGCCAATTCACTAAAATTATTGTAATTTTTTTTCGAATATGTTTTAAAATTTAGTATCTACTCTTATTGTTAATTTTTAAACTATTTTAATTTGTTTTGCTAACAACAACTGTTTTAATTATAATAATTTTTTATTAAACAAGAGTTGTTATAAAAAAAACTTAGTTTTAACAAAAAATGAAGAATATAAAACAAAGAACAAAACTTACAAGAATATTTTAAACGTAGCTAATTTGGAAAACTATGCAAATTGAACCAAACATATTTAATTGTCCCCACCTAATTAATTAATACAACTTAATGTTAATAATTACAAGATAATATAAACAATGCTCTTAACAAATAACAAATATTCAAAAATTGATTATCTTTCTCTGTTGTCAAAAATAAAAAGAAAGAACTAGCATGGCTACATAGAGTAGATTGGTACAATAAAAAGTTGTATAACAAATTGACTGTAACACGATAGTGCATTAGAGGTAATTACAAAAACAAAATCTAAATAGACAAGAAGTCGATTAAGTTCCTTTTCCAATACATCACGAGCAAAACCAGCTTCTGTTGCAAATAAGATCATTAGATCTATCCCGAGCTAGCTATTAATCTTATCGAAAATAGTATTTCAGGTAAAGTGCACAATTTTGTGAAAACATTTTCCAAATCAATTTAACATTATCGGGAGCAAACTGAATTGAGAGTTAATGCATTGTCAAGGACAGACATGGGGCTGGGAGTATATTGCACGACACCAGCACCGAGTCGATAGTGCATTCAACTTATTAGATCGACTACAAGCTGATAGCAAAACACAATGTGCAACTACCAGAATATGGAATATAACACAAGATAATAACGTAGCATTACGTGTAATTAATTTCACTAATCATGCGTTGATCCGGCCAGACGCGTCTAATCCGCGACTATAGAGGGTTGCTAATCCGAGACATCCCCTGTTTCGGATGATAACATTGTTACGTCATTACCGGCTCATTGTTCACTTGAATTAGCTCTCAAACCGCACTTTTTCGGCACTCATTTGCCAAATTCTCGCCAATAATCGAAGCAACCCTCCTAAACTTTATAGTCGAACAAGATTTCCGTAATGTTTCAAGCACCCTAAATTAATTCCTTGAAATTAGGCTGAGACACGTTTTGCTAAAAGCGGACGCGCATAAACCACCCTAAACCGTTCTAATCAAGTCCAGATTTAGAATTTTTACTCATCCACGCCTGTTTTTAATTGAACAAAAGGGGAGTAATCAAGTTACGAGATTAAAGAGCAACAAGACGCCCTGCCGTAACAAGTTACAAGATGGTGGAGTTTATGTGAAGATAAACAACTTATGTGGACGTGTGTGGCCCTAATAGCGTCCAAATTCTACCGAATTAATTTACCAACTTGGCCTGTTGCACTGTAATAGAAAATATCGAAGAAAAATGGGATGCGGTAAAGAGGCCAGTAAAATACGAAGGGGGAACAATAACGAGGACAAATCTCGGAAACCCTACACGTATTGTGGAGTCAGCAATAGCAGAAAGGTGGGAAGAGAAGGGAGGAACTTGCTTGTGCAGCCGTTTCACACGCGACAAATAATATTCCTTCATCCATAAGAACGTGGAAGAGTCAGAATTGGCTCCTCAGTTTTTTCTTTCAGGGTTAGTGAATTTTCAAGAATGATGTGAATATGATTCGTGCTATAAAAAACAAAACGGGGGAGTCAGGTGGCAGCAAGTGTGAGGGTTAGAATTAAGTTTCAATGCTTAAATTTGGTGCTATAATTGCTGCCGTAAATGTTCTTTACAATATTAACTCAATATTACTACAAACTGTGCTCCTAATACTCATAATGTAAACGAGAACATTGGTAGCAAGTTTATAGGTATAGAGACCATAAAACATTCTAGGTGCTTAGTTAGGCTTTGTCTACAAAATATAGTAGGTAAATATACATGAACATTTTTACAAGTGTTTAGAGCATCTAACCGTAACTTAGATATTTAAATTAATTAAAATAGTTAATTTTTGTAATAAGTTTTATTCATTTTTATGCAGTTACATTTATGGAAATTACAAATAAGGTTCTGAAATTTGTTTTTGCAACTTTAAATTAGATCTTAAGACTGTGGGTATCGCAGTTTGGTAAATCCATATTTGGACACTTTGTAATTAATTGATTGCATAGTTGCTTTAGGTATAGTGTAACAACAAAATATATAATATATCGTGTTACACTGAAAGAGGCTAGCACAACACAACTAGGACACCTAGTTTCCATATCTATAGTCAAAGTTTTTTTTAACCATTAGATTTGACAAAAATTTTAAATCAAATATTAGTTAACTTTGTTGTTAACTACTGTTTTTATTTTAATATAGTTCACTTCAGTAAAAATAAATTGCTATAGAAACATGCTTTAATCTTTTCTCAACTTAGAAAATTTTTAGCGTTGCTTTATTGTCTAAAACAACTGTACAATCAATTATCTATACTACAAAGTGTCTACATAAATATAAGGAATTGAAACGGCGACGCTCACATTCTTAAAAAAATAAATAATTAAAGACTTTAGCATTAAATAATTAAATTTTAGTTTGACACACTTACTTTCGGGTTTATTTAAGAAACTTGTAGTTGTGTCAGCGAGATGCGTTTTTACAGCCGCGAAATAGGAGAGTGGATTTTTATGTCATACCTTTAACGTATTTCTAACTGGTTGCTTGATTAATGTTTTTAATAGTTAGCTGATATTTCACCATATTATTATTATTAGATTATATTTATAAAATATCAATTTTGTGTCTTAAACCATTGTTGTGCTGTGGCTAATTTTTCACTGGTGTGTTGTAATTTTTTATAAAAATGGATATTGTAGAACAAAGAGTAACAATAAAATACCTCCAGAAAAAGAATATAACACCAACTCAAATTTATAAAAACATTGTGGCAACTATTGGAGAGTGTGTAGTTTTCTATGACATAGTCAAACGCTGGTGAACATTTTGTAAAAACCAACATGCTGGTGGTCTTTCCGAAAACATTAAAAAAGTACCTGATATTGTACTGCTACTAAAGTACTTATCAGAAACATTGTAAAAGACACTCGCTTATTATACCATGTGGTGTACCACATACTGAGTAAAAAATTAGATATGAAAAAGATGAATGCAAAATAGGTGCTCCGATTGTTGCATTGATAAAAAACGAAATTGTGTGTTAAAATTTAAGTGTCTTTAGCTAAGCACCAAGCAAACAACTAAAAAATTTTTAGTTGGCTTGTAACCATAGACGACGTCATAATTGCACCACAATGTTTAGGATTATTGCGAAAAGTATGAATAGTAGAAACATCGCGATTTTCGTGCTTTACGCAAATTCAAAGTCATGCTCGTCTGCTGGATAAGTTTTGCTGTTTGTGTTTTGGGATGTCTAAAAAATGATCCTGATCGACTATTTGCAGAAGAAGACAAAAAATTGCAGAGATTTATTACGCACAATTAATTTTTAAATTATGAGAGGCTCTTACAAAAAAACGCCTAGGAAAGTTAAAAAACAGTGTGCTTTTCTATCAGGATAATGTTACCAGCAATACATCTTCTATTGCTATACACCAAGCAGGCTTTAAATTACTAAAGCACTTACCATATTTGTCAGATTTCTCCTCCAGTCATTACAGAACTGATAAAAGCTGCAGAAAAGTAGTTTGCACAAGTCGAAAAAAAATAATATTTTTGATTGTCTTTACTGCAAAGCGATAATTGATAACTAATGATTGGCATTTACAGACACATTGGTTTTTATTTTATTTTTTATACTTTTTGTCTAAATGTGGGTATTTAAAATTTAAAAACCTGCGAACAGTTTGCAAAAGCTTTTTCTGGCAACCAGCAACTTTGGTGTCATTAGACTGTGAGCAACGTGAATAGAGGTAGAGGAAAGTTTTTGATGCTTTATCTAGTAGACTGTTTTACAAGAACATAATATATTATGAATTCTTTGGGAGAAAATTTTTGGTAGTTTATTCTTTATAAAAATTTGTGAGTGGCATACGTCGAAAAATCTATTGTTGTAACAATTGGTCTGGGGGACACTTTTCTTGAGACTTTGTGGCTGATCATAAAGCGATTTGAAATGTTTAGAAATTAAAAGTTTGTGAATATGATTTAGAATATCAAATTTTTTTATGGTGGACAACAATTCTTTATTGATTGTAGAAACTATATGTTTTGCGCAATAGATTGGTTAAAGCCTTTTGGAAAAAAAACCGATTTTTTCTATCCGCGATTTCAAACAGCTGATGTTTGACAGTTGACAATACTGCAAAGCATACGGCGTGGCATAACCATTGTTGGCATAACATGTGTTTACATAAATATAAATGCATTTTTAATATATTATAGGTAAGCTAATAACTAACTGTGTCTGAAGAGCTTATTTCAAACATAAATGATGTAGTATTTAAATATTTAAACGTGTTTCTTTTGGAAAACCTAGGAGTACAAATGTACACTCTAGCTTCAAAATGTTTTCCAAACACTCCCAAAAATTTTGTAAAAAATTTTTCCATCAATAAGGTTCTTTCCAAAGCTTTTCTTCTGTCCATAAATTTCTCAGTACCGTAAAAATTAAGAATGTTAAACCTTAAAATCCATAAAAACTAGAATTAGGTTTATTTTTCTTTGTATTATTTGCTGTCCCAGACATTTTACACAAATATTAAAAACGAAACGGCTAGTTTAGACGTTTAAGTCACAAACAACAATAATAATAGTACATACGTTTTAATCTGTTTATTCAAAACGCCAGCAGATGTCGCTTTAATTATCCGAAATCTATAATAGTCGGAAGAGTTTAGAATTACAGTAAAAAATATATTTATTAAAATTTGAGTTTGATTTAAGATTTTTTAAGACAATTCGCTCTTCTTTCGAGTTCTTTAATTTTGGGAGTTAGATCGATGTTAGTATTTGGGCAGTCGCAAAGCGAATTTATATGCGGTTATTTTTGAAAGAGGATCTAGTGACGATTTCACGGCACTGATATTTTCTTCCGACGAGAGAAATTTGGGGGCTAACGCAAAGTTTAAATTTTTGACCAATATTTACACTAGTTTTGGTTTCGAAAAGTACATGACGTAATGGTTCTAGTAGAGTTCTAGTTTGCAACATTAACTATATTCAACAAAATAGTTTTTCTTGAGGGTTATCAGAAAAAATCCTCAAGAAATTACCTTCACCCAAAGAATTTTTCACTAAAATAGTTTTTGTTGCAAACTTAGTGAGTACTAGTTTCTTACTCTTAGTAGCTTAAATGAGCTTACGTAGAAATAATAAATTGGTTTTATATAGGATTCTTTTAGACGATGATGATAAATGATTCTTAATTTTTAGGAATTTTAGGATTACATTACAATGTCCGCATCGGGTTAGAAAGGTTAGGATAAACAAAAATTTTAAAATATTGTTTTAAAATTTATTAGAAAATTAAAGGTTTTATTACAGCAAATATCTTTCCGTTTTGATATTTGAAAAACTGACCTCTATTCTCCTAGCCGTTTTAACAAAGTTAAATCAACGTCAACATCTGCCGCTAGATTTGCAGAATTTTTTCGAAAGCAATGTCCTGTATATTCTGTCGAGTTTGGTAGTTTGAGAAATTTAGTAACAATAGAGAGCATTTTCCTAAAAAAATATATTTTTACACGTTGTACTGTACAATTTCCATTACGACAGAAAATTGAAAAGTAATCGTGCTTAATTTTTGCTGGCCGTAGTCGAACATATTTCTGTTATACTTCCAGAGGATTACAGCCTCACCTTCATCTACCACTAGAAAAACTCTCTTGATGTTGCTCTTTATATCGGGGATTGCTATAAAAAACAGCCTGCATCTTTTTGCACAATATCTTGTATTTTTGGTAAAGGTAGCTCTTCGCGCCTACAAGCACCACACACGCCAATGAGAAGAGCAACCTACAAAATTAAATAACAAACAAATGCATGTTATTAAAGTATTATTTTAGACTTACTTTTAATAATAAATACTTCTCATCATCTGCATTTATCAAAAATAAATTTATTTCTTGACGCGCCAAAACTTTTGACTTTGTGGGCTTGTAGCCTTCTAAATTTTTTTTCAAAAAAGCTACGACTCCGGCAAACTTGTTTATTTTAATATTTTATTTGACAAACAAAACAGCTTTTATCATCGAATATTTTGACCAGAGTGTAGATGGTTTTACTTCTTGCGACTGTAATAGGAAAGTATGAAAATAATTTACAAAGTTTATTAATAAAGTACCTATAGCGACACATACCCTTTTCATATAAATAATTTAACATCGCATCTTCGTTTACAATTACCATGTTGTTTCTTTCTTTCTATTGAATCAATGCTTCATATTTCTTTCCGTAAATTTTACGAGATTTCACTGGTAGTAAATCTAACACAATTTTTTCCGCGTTTTTAGTAATTTTTTCTGGATTCTGCATTTTTGTTGACATTATGTAAACAGTCCGTTTATTATAATAATATAGAATAAATGCGAAGCTCACTAATTTCGAAAAATATTTGTTCTAATTATATTACTTATACGAATTTCTTTTTAGACACTTTAACAAAAAAATGTTGTTTGTAAAACGTACCTAAATAGTTATTTTAGGTCCTTCTTACAAAAATAACTAATCCACAATTTTAACCTTCTTTTTTTTAAGCGAAAAAAACTGAATGGTATAAAAGTAAAATGTAGAAGTTAACTGTATTTTTATTTACCTATTTAATAATGTGTCTCTATTTTTCATTTATAATCATTGTTAATTTTGCAAACCTGCCCTCCTGCAGCGATCCATAACTGCGTCCCATCTGCCCGTGACAATCTGACAAGTACAAGCAGTCCGCTCCGCATTTGCGCCACCATCTGCAAGTCTATGATTTACAGCCGCATCGGGTAAACCTTCATCAAGCAATTATCGAAATTTCCTAAATTATTTGTTTTTCTTTAAAACAGATGATTTACGACTCGAGCAATCCCTTCTAATTGGATTAAATTTAAACCCGATTAAAAACCCATACACGAAAGCTTGTATTTGTCCCGTTCCACTATCGAGATTAAAAGAATCGAAAATTTCAATCGGATTCGGTTTAAAATCTATTATGACGGCGAGCAACAGTCAGAGCTTTTCCAATTATTGCGTTGGGCTTCAATGTTTACTGGACATCCCTGTGGTATCGATTTAATTTCTTCAGTTTGCTTTAATTCGAGTGAAATAAGTTGAGAGTAGAGGCCAAGCTAAAAGCTAGATGGATACAATAGAATTTAAATAGGAGTATCCGCACTTAAGCTAACAAATGGACCGTTAACGGACGTAGGGCGAGGATATACAAGAATTACACTTTATTTCCGGATACGCTCCACTATCTTTAGCGCCTTCGACAAACTATTATCTGCTATTGGAAAGACGTAAGTTTTTCGATCTCAACGATTTTCAACTGCTGTAGGGTCAATGGGACGGTTTTACTTCAAGAGTACACTCAAAGACAAAATCTTTGAAGATAAAAAAGATCTACGACTTGACCTCGCACTAGTTTTACCTTAAGAACTCAATAAAATATTTATTTCTACTAGATACTTAATTCTGACCTTATTTTTACTTAACTCATTTAAGTGCTTCCAAAGATCTCAAAAAAAGACGTTTGTAACACTTTTATACTTGACAGTATGATAAGTTCAATAAGAAACAATTACCGTTTTTATGCCATGTAGTACATGCAATATTGCATGGAATGTTAGATGAAATGTTTAAAGACTAAAAGATTAAAAGGTAAATTTAAATTAAGTACATTTAAAATTACTTAAGTTAAAAATTAAAAAAATAGTTTGACATACTTTAATAATCACATCGAATATCAAAATATCTATAATCAGCATTTAACTTGTTACAATTATTGCAGAATTTACACTCGAAATATTTTTTTAAAGTAATCATTGCACTTGGGAAACGATAAGTGAAACCAAGCAAATTTGCTGCTAGATGAATGAGGTATATTCAATTTTACTCATTATGTATTAACCGTAATAACGGCTTTATGAGATTAACAATTTACTTAACACATTAAAATGGTTTGTATGTAGATGTACAAACAGTTTAACAAAACCAGATAGGTATGAAATGATATCTAAATTTCTAATAGACAATTAAACGCGGTCAATATCTGAAAGTGACAACGTAAAATGGTAATTAGAAAACCAAAAGCGGATAATATAACTCAATTTAAATAAAACTCTTTCTACACAGTCAACAGCAAAGATAAAATACAATTCTAAAAATGAAACAATTTATAATTTAATTGTGGCACTGTTGTTAGACTAGGTACAATATTTGCAAATGTTTTTGTTGTAAACTAAGATTTAAAATAAACGGTCTACTATAATTGAGATTTATTTTTCTTAGTCGATTAATTAATACACAAGGTGTCGCAAGTTTTACTTCACGTTGAAACTTAAACCACAGCAAAAAGAAAAAATAAGTAATTACTTGATTTCCTGAAGTTTTACTTTTACCTTTTTGTTTTATCTTACTTTCTATCAAAAAAAAAATAATAAATAAAAAGTACTGTAATGAGATCGTCGTTGAGGAAAGGTGTTAGATAATAACCAAAATTAAATATTAAATATTTTCTTTTAAATTTTAAACCAGTTTGGTTTAATTCGGCTCGCCTACGTTGTGTTTAATCGTCTAAAGTAATCACTCTCATGGTGATAATTAATTTAACCCTTTCTGTAAGAACAGAAGGGATAAGTGGTAACTCAAATTCGAATTCAAAGTAGTGTCAAACGCGTGGGGGAAGAAATTAAAAGTCAAATTTCTTCAAAACAAAATTTATTACATATCTTCAAAATGTTTATTACAACAATACAAGAATTATGAGGGTTAATCCAAATTTGCCATTTATTCAAATTTCCATTTATTATTTAGTCAAATTTTTAACATCTGTAACCACAAATCTGTTCAAATTTGAGACTATAATTTTATAAATCTCTAGTCGCAGATTTGAGTAATAGATAAATTTATTATTAACATTATTATTTAGAATTTACTCTTCCTCTTTCAATGGTCCTAATTCGGTGTTGTAAATCTACCCTAAATTTCAATTTATATTTGCTCAGATTTATGATTTCAAGGCAATGTTTAATAATACGTTTGATAAGCTACTCTTGTACCTGAGTTAGCGGGTTACATGCTCACGGCTCTCTTTTTTTTATACGTGCATCGCAATTACTATTTCGCCCTATCGCCGCCCACCGACCCTGGTAAAAGTCAGGTGCCTAAACACCTCTTGCAAAATCCGAGCAAAACCAGGATATACAAATCTTTGCAAAATAAACTGAATTACTGTAGAAATCATTTCTCTCACAAATTTCGGTCACGAGCTTGGATAAAGACTTTTCAGAACTTCACCCTTTCGCGATACCAGTTTATTACAGGTAACCCGGGGATGGTTATTTTTTCTCGTTTGTCTCGTAATAGCCTGCATATACGTATATGCCGTTGGGACGGGTCTACTACGTCCAGTCTAAGTTCAACTGTCGGAAGCTACGACCTGACACAGTGAATTAGATCCGGTAAAGTTGGAAGAAAGGGTTCCCGGGAACCACGACTTTCCTCTTCGAAGATGGCCGACAAACGAGCCTATAATTTCAGGTGTAATCTCGCCTAACACGACGCGAGAGAGAAACAACCCTACGCTACCCTAATTTCAAATATGCAGCAAATTCAACCTCACGGGATTTTGTAACAACAAAACTTTGCACTGATTTGAAGTGACCATTTGACGTAATTGTTGAGAACCCTTTTTGTAATAGATTGATGATAGACATCTTAGATTTTAATTATTTGGGTTGATAGTCACATCCAGATCGAGCAAAATAAAGAAAGAATACAAGTTAAAATTCATTTCAAAAGTGACCGCAAGTTGTTGCATTTTTCACCAAAATTTTATTTATAATTAACTTTTCTAAATTCTGAATATTTATTTTAAACCAATTAAGCTAAAATTATTTTTGAAAATGAAATTTCCAAAACCAAATTAAAAGTAATACAATTAATAAATTTCAATAAAATGATTTAAATAAATTTGTGGTCACGATGAAGATTAAATAGTGTAAATTTAATCAAATGATTTGAAGAAACTCGGATTAAATTAAATAAAATCTTCGTATGAAATTAATTAATTCAAATAATAAATAGATAGAAAACCCTTTGTGGGCTTACCTAGAAAATTAATCCCTTTGATTGTCCTGGGAGCCCTTGTGGTTAAATTGCCAAGTTGGTTGGTTTTTCTTTTAACACAAACCGTCACAATTTAATTTAAATTATTAAATAAGAAAAAAATATTATTTCTCCTTCACACTAGCACGAAAACAAAAAAATATTTGATGATGAAATAATATTAAATTTTAAAATAAACCCAAAGGGTTGAAATTGGACTTTGTTAAATTAGATAAATTTAAACAAAGAGAATAATTCGAAAATTAACTATCTCGAAAGACCGTCAAGAATCGACTGCCGAAAATCCACGCGAAATCTGTTTTTATGAAATAGGGACGCTCCCTGAACCACCCCCTCTGGTACTCTCTTTCCACATATGTATGATTATGCAAATTTGACTCTTAAACGTTTTGGCATTAAGATCAACCCTCGTTTAACCCTCCTAAACAAAATATTATTTACTAGTAGGGGTATTTTTGATTCGATTTTTCCCTATATTATTTAACATACAATTTATAAATTTCTTTGATGACCGAATATAATACAATCACAATGTCGAATCAACCCCTATTTACCTGAAAGAGAAATTAAACTCCAAAGTTTGTTGCCGTTTTGTCTGAACTTATTTTTAAACATTATTGTGGCAAATACATGCAGCAACAAATTTCGTTTGTTTAAATTTTATGGAAATGTAGAATTAAATTCGGAAAGAAAACTGTAATTTCGCGGTACTACCCTCCGCTTGGTGTCGCCACCGGTATTATCTTCGTACGATTTTTCCCAATTTATTCGAAAAATTTACGAAAATCCATCTACATTTCTTTCTATCACTATGTTAGTAATTTGGACAACCATTGTGTCGTACCAAATTGGTTTACAATGAGTTTAAATAATTTAAACTGTTTACATGCAATTTCACGGTTGCCCTCGCCTAAATTAGGGTTAAATTTTATATTAAAATGTTCAGAAAATTTCACGCGTTTTTCTAAAATACCTGTTTTGTACTGGATCTTTTGTATTTAGCAACAATTTAATAATTTTACTAAAAACTTTTCTAAACGAACACATGTGCAAGTTATTTTCGGTATTCTTCCAGCGCTTGATGTTAGGGCGTGTCTTCTTTTAAGAAACCACTTGACCGTCAGCTTTATCTTTGACAAAATTTAAATTCCAGATTTCCTGTTACAATCGGCCAATATATTTGTAAATATTTAGAATAATGATTTTGACAAATTAGCAGATTTGCGTTAATTTAAAAGTATTATGCTATGAGTGTAGCTCCTTTTTTTTTTATTCAAATTATTGAAAGTTTATTATGCATCTAATAACTACAAATTTTGTGCCTCTGACCGAATTTATTTCTCAAATTGTGAATCTTCATTAAATTTATAATTATCTTTCAGCTACGAATTAATAAGTATTTTTAAAATAGGACTATTAATTGATTATAAAATTATAGTTTTGATTTCTTCATTAACATTAAACAATAATAGGATTATTTGTATTTTTATGTGGTGTGCAATATTTCTCTGAACGACTAGCTTGGTGTGTGGCGATAACGCTATTCATACCGCTTGAAACATCCCCCGTTACCATGTGGCCTTTTTAAAACATGGCTTTGCAATTTGTAATCACTTAAAATTCTCGGAAGAATTTCGTGGGAACGGTCGTTTTCTAAACATTTCAATATTTACAAAACACGTGTGAATTTAAACTAAATCTAAATTTGGTTGTTTCTTTTAATTTTCACGGAAACAAATCGATCGTGATAAAATTTATCTAATAAATTACTAATTTCAAATTACTTTCTTGCTCGATTATTAATAAATAAAATTTATAAATACCGCGTTCATCACATTCGCCCCCTGTCTTGCGTTGCTTCGTAGATGCGGCGTAAGACATCGCGTGGTAGGTTGGAGGAAGTTTGCTGCTGTTAGGGATGGTGGATGCGTCTTGGTGGATGCGCCTTGGTGGATGCGCCATGGTGGATGCGCCATGGTGGATGCGCCATGGTGGATAGACCCCTTTGGTTTTGGTGGATGCGCCAGCCAGGTGGATGCGCTAGCTTGGTGGAAGCACTATAAACCCTTTCTTGAGGTACACCTCGTAGATTTATTCGTCTCGTCGGTGGTAGAACTTTAAGTTTGTCATATTGTACACCCCTTTTACTTCATTCGACACTGGATCGGCAATTTGGTACGTGTTGGGATGTGGTTTAGCAATTATTTTGTACGGTCCACTGTATAATGGCATAAACTTGGCAAACTGTTGATTTCTCGTGTCCGAAGTAACTTTGTTTTTCAACAATACCCAATCGTCGATTTCCAGTAGCGTGATTTCACCCTTTTGGTTTTGTTGACGGAGATTAGCGTGATGTCGTAAATTTTCACGAACCTTTTCATGAATGTCTTCTATGGCTAGTGGTTCTCGATGTGGAAGCAAACCATTTGTAACGGCGTCTAACGGAGTTGGCGGTTTTCTGCCGTACAGGATTTCGTATGGAGAAAACCCTGTACTAATGTGTGGTACGTAGTTCAAACAATCTTCAATATTGTTCAGATGGCTGGCCCAACTTGCGTGATTTTCTCGACAATAAGCCCGGAAAATTCTACCTAGCTCCCGCATTACACGCTCGCTAGGATTTGATTGTGGATGCCGAATTGATGAAAGTGTTGTTTGGATACCTACGGCTCTCAAACTGTTCTGCCAGGTGTTGGAAATGAACTGTGTGCCATGATCACTCAACACACATTTCGGTTTGATATATTCTGCGTAATTTTCGATAAGTCGTTTGGCAGCGACTTTGGCGGTGGCTTTTCTCAATGGATAGAGTTTGAGAAATTTGCTGAAGGCGTCGATTACCACAAACACATACGACGCTCCTAGTCGAGAGGTCGGTAAAGGCCCATAGAAGTCGACACTTACTAAGTCCCCAACATGGTCGTACAGAATTGGTGTAAGTGGCCCTTGTTGTGGACGGTTTGAACATTTGGTTTTCTGACAAAGGTCGCAGCTTCGGAGGCGTTTTTTGATGGAACGGTACATGTTTGGCCAATAATATTCATGCTTCATTGCGTTGTACACTTTGGTTGCCCCAAAATGCCCTAGGAGTTGATGGTGGTAGTCTACCAGTTTGTTAACCAGACTTTCAGGCACGGCAAGGCAGTCTTCGTTAGAATTCTGAGACCTGTGAACTAACACATTATTTGATAAATGAAATTGTGCCCAAACCCGTTGAGTTCTCCAATCTGGAGCAGGATTTCCGGATTCTTTATTTTCGATGATTTGTTTCAATATGGGGTCTTCCAATTGATGTTGTTTGAAATCGGTCATCAGTTGCAACATTTCGGGTGTGTTGTGGACTTCAAACATTGCAACTATTGGCTGTTCACGTGGGTATTCATAGCTAGCTTCACCGTCACATGGATAACGTGAAAGAATATCGGCAGCTACGTTATCTTTCCCTTTCACTAACTCGATTTCGTAGTCAAATTGGCTTAACACCAATGTCCATCGAGTTAGGCGTTCACTGAGCAATCGACACCGACTCAGAAATTTTAACGCTTGATGATCTGTGCGAATGACGATTTTTGTGGCTTGAATGTAAATTCGAAATTTGTGTAACGCAAAAATGACACCCAGTAGTTCCTTTTCAGTTGTCGTGTAGTTTAATTCTGGACCTTTCAAGGAACGACTTGCAAATGCGATTACACCTCGTGATCCATCGTCTTGGATTTGGTACAATTCCGCCCCCAATCCATAGCCGGAACTGTCAGTTTGGACGTAGAATACCTTATTTTGATCGGGGTAACGTAACAGCACTGCTTTGAGGAACAAATCTTTAATAGAATCAAACGCTTCCTGTTCCTTGCGCCCCCATCTCCATTTTTCGCCCTTTCGCAGTAGTTTATTGAGGTCTTGTGTTGCTGCACTGTACTGAGCACAAAATTTTCTGTAGAAATTGCAGAGTCCGAGAAATGCTCGTACGTGTTTCGTTTTCTGAGGGACCGGAAAATTGCGGATGGCACTGACTTTTTCCGGGTCTGCTTTAATACCGTCTGTCGTGAGAATGTGCCCCAGAAATTTCACTTCCTTTTGGATAAAACTTGATTTCTCAAGATTTACCGTCATTCTGGCCTGTTTCAATTTTTCAAACACTTGTCGAAGGTGTTCTAAGTGCTCGTCTAGATTTTTGGAAGCCACTAATAAGTCGTCAATGTAATTTACGACAAATTCGCGAACTTCTGTGCCCAAAACTACGTCCATTGCGCGACTAAATGACCCCACGGCAGTTTTCAGTCCAAACGGTAGAACTTGGTATGTGTAACTTCGGCCCTTGTATAAAAACGCAGTGTACTGTCTGCTTTCTGGCGACAAAGGAATTTGCCAATACGAAGACCTTAAATCGATGGTGGACATGAATCGAATCCCATAAAATCGGCGTAATAATTCATCGGCTGCGGGTGGAGATTCGCAATCAGCAACCATTTTTGAATTGATCATCCTAGCATCGAGACAAATTCTCACCGATCCATCTTTCTTTTTCACTACTGTCATTGGGCTCGCATATGGTGAAGCTTCCCGCTTTATGACTCCCAAATCTAACATTTCCTGAATTGTCGTATCAACGGCAGGACGAAGAGCGAAAGGCACTGGGTACGGCCTTTTTAAGAATGGAGTTTTGTCGTGTAATTTTATTTCATGCGTGTATTTCTGTGTTAGTCCTGGGCGTGAACTAAAAACACACCTGTAATCTTGCAGCAGGTGTTTCAACCTTGTTTTTGATGTTTCAGAAATTTTGAGAGAGTCAACTTTTTCATGAAGTGCGTTGATTGGCTCTAAATAGTTCTCGTTTCTATGATTTGTAGTTGGAGTGTTTGTTTCGATATGTCCGATGAGCTCCTCTACGTAATCTTCTGGCTCAGATTGAAATTCCACGGTGTTTTTGAAAGAAAAAATGTGATTTCCCGTTTCCCCTTTCAAAATGACTTTGTTGTTATCAAAATCAATAACAGCACGCTGTTCATTCAGCCAATCCGCTCCCAAAATTGCAGATTTAATTAAATTTTTCACGACTAACGCCACGACAGTATAAGCGTGTTCGTCGATTTTTATCTCCAAGAAACATTGGATGATGACTTGGCAGCTTCGTTGTCCGATGGCTCCGCGAAGATGGATTGACGTAACAGGTAATGTTGGAGGTTTGTTTCCGGTTGTAATTAGCTTTGACCAAACTTCTTCCGAGATACAGCTGACTTCACTTCCGGTGTCTAATAACGCTACGATTGACTGTTGGCCGATTTGGATGCTCATTTCTGGTATAACCCTTTTCTTGTTTGTCTGATTACCTGAGATGCTCGTTGAGCATCTAGTTTTTTCTCTGTTTGATGTGCTGAAAGAGAACGTTTCCGTTTTCTTGCTTGTCTCCTCTCCTGATTATCGTCGCTTTGAGGGCCTTCGCGCTGTTGGGAGTACATTAGGCCCCGTTTTGTACTCCGCCCCCGTTTCCCGCATCCTTTGGACGGTGTGTGTCATTCTGCGGCCTCACGTTGTTGTGATGTTGGGTGTGACGCCATTGATTGTTTTCCGGACGCCGTTGGAATCGATTCGTTGCAAATCTGTTAGCCGACGTCGATTGGCCTGGGTTTCCAGAAAATCGCTTTTCCACGTTTCGGTCTCCTGGAACTGGTTGCCTAGTCCCCTCGAAACGGCTGTCGTACGGCCTCGAGTGCTTTGCCCCCTTGTTGGTCTGGTGGCGGTGGGTGACAACACGGCCCTTGTCTCTAGAGGTAGTTTCTTTGACCCCCGGATTTTGCCCTGGAATTTCCTGACCTGACAGGAATTCCGCAGCCTCAGTGATGGTGCTGATTTTTTCTAGAACCCACAAAGACTGGACGTTTTCTGGAAAATGTCTAATTAACTCATCAAGTAAAACTTCCTCCGACAGAGGCGTCGTCAGCATCTTTGCCATGTCCACGAAGTAGGCAAAGTGCGACAACATTGTTCCCTTTGTGTCGTCGTAACGCCCTGTAGCAATCTGGAACCGAATATCTCGTTGTCGCTTGGCTGACCAGAACGTCTTGAGAAAGTCTCGCTTGAAATCCTCGTAGACATGCCAATTTTCCCGGTAAATCCCGGTCCAATGTTTGGCATTCCCTTTGAGGCAATCAATCGCCACTCCCAGAAGTCGGTGAGAATCTAACCCGAAAGAACGTCCGTATTCTTCCACGGCTCTCACAAATTTCATTGGATTTTGTCTCCTCAGTCCTTCGAAAGAAGGTCGTTCGGGTGCAGGAAGTGGACGGTCCAACAGGTTTCGAAGTACCCCGGAAAGCGCGGCCACATTGTCGGTGAGTGTTAAATCCACTGAAGTTCCTGCTGATGTTCCTGCCGAGGTTCCTGCTGATGGTGTGGAACTCTCCGGTGTTTGGATGACAGGTTGTGCGACGGATTCTGGTTGAGAAATTCCCAGGCTGCTGCTTGGCATCAGCGTTATTTCCCAACCATCGTTGTTGGCGGTAGCTCTAGTCCTCGGTACTGCCGGTATAGGAACAGCTGGGCGTTGCGTCGCTGGCGGCGTCGGTGCTGACGGCATTGAAAAGGTTGGCTGCTGCGCGTTCAACCAGCGGATGAACCAAACTGGCATTTCTTCTGATGCTGTTCCGGAGCTTCCGGGATTATTTTTGTTGTTCTCCATGACGTCGACAACCTTCAATTTCGGGTATCGAACCGAGTAAAAATTGGGATCCTAGAAAATTAAATAACCCAGCAGTATCTTTTTTTTTGACTATTTTTCCCCTCGGAAATGACACTTTATGACTTTGAATCCTGGTCACGGCACCAAAAATTTTATGTAATGAGATCGTCGTTGAGGAAAGGTGTTAGATAATAACCAAAATTAAATATTAAATATTTTCTTTTAAATTTTAAACCAGTTTGGTTTAATTCGGCTCGCCTACGTTGTGTTTAATCGTCTAAAGTAATCACTCTCATGGTGATAATTAATTTAACCCTTTCTGTAAGAACAGAAGGGATAAGTGGTAACTCAAATTCGAATTCAAAGTAGTGTCAAACGCGTGGGGGAAGAAATTAAAAGTCAAATTTCTTCAAAACAAAATTTATTACATATCTTCAAAATGTTTATTACAACAATACAAGAATTATGAGGGTTAATCCAAATTTGCCATTTATTCAAATTTCCATTTATTATTTAGTCAAATTTTTAACATCTGTAACCACAAATCTGTTCAAATTTGAGACTATAATTTTATAAATCTCTAGTCGCAGATTTGAGTAATAGATAAATTTATTATTAACATTATTATTTAGAATTTACTCTTCCTCTTTCAATGGTCCTAATTCGGTGTTGTAAATCTACCCTAAATTTCAATTTATATTTGCTCAGATTTATGATTTCAAGGCAATGTTTAATAATACGTTTGATAAGCTACTCTTGTACCTGAGTTAGCGGGTTACATGCTCACGGCTCTCTTTTTTTTATACGTGCATCGCAATTACTATTTCGCCCTATCGCCGCCCACCGACCCTGGTAAAAGTCAGGTGCCTAAACACCTCTTGCAAAATCCGAGCAAAACCAGGATATACAAATCTTTGCAAAATAAACTGAATTACTGTAGAAATCATTTCTCTCACAAATTTCGGTCACGAGCTTGGATAAAGACTTTTCAGAACTTCACCCTTTCGCGATACCAGTTTATTACAGGTAACCCGGGGATGGTTATTTTTTCTCGTTTGTCTCGTAATAGCCTGCATATACGTATATGCCGTTGGGACGGGTCTACTACGTCCAGTCTAAGTTCAACTGTCGGAAGCTACGACCTGACACAGTGAATTAGATCCGGTAAAGTTGGAAGAAAGGGTTCCCGGGAACCACGACTTTCCTCTTCGAAGATGGCCGACAAACGAGCCTATAATTTCAGGTGTAATCTCGCCTAACACGACGCGAGAGAGAAACAACCCTACGCTACCCTAATTTCAAATATGCAGCAAATTCAACCTCACGGGATTTTGTAACAACAAAACTTTGCACTGATTTGAAGTGACCATTTGACGTAATTGTTGAGAACCCTTTTTGTAATAGATTGATGATAGACATCTTAGATTTTAATTATTTGGGTTGATAGTCACATCCAGATCGAGCAAAATAAAGAAAGAATACAAGTTAAAATTCATTTCAAAAGTGACCGCAAGTTGTTGCATTTTTCACCAAAATTTTATTTATAATTAACTTTTCTAAATTCTGAATATTTATTTTAAACCAATTAAGCTAAAATTATTTTTGAAAATGAAATTTCCAAAACCAAATTAAAAGTAATACAATTAATAAATTTCAATAAAATGATTTAAATAAATTTGTGGTCACGATGAAGATTAAATAGTGTAAATTTAATCAAATGATTTGAAGAAACTCGGATTAAATTAAATAAAATCTTCGTATGAAATTAATTAATTCAAATAATAAATAGATAGAAAACCCTTTGTGGGCTTACCTAGAAAATTAATCCCTTTGATTGTCCTGGGAGCCCTTGTGGTTAAATTGCCAAGTTGGTTGGTTTTTCTTTTAACACAAACCGTCACAATTTAATTTAAATTATTAAATAAGAAAAAAATATTATTTCTCCTTCACACTAGCACGAAAACAAAAAAATATTTGATGATGAAATAATATTAAATTTTAAAATAAACCCAAAGGGTTGAAATTGGACTTTGTTAAATTAGATAAATTTAAACAAAGAGAATAATTCGAAAATTAACTATCTCGAAAGACCGTCAAGAATCGACTGCCGAAAATCCACGCGAAATCTGTTTTTATGAAATAGGGACGCTCCCTGAACCACCCCCTCTGGTACTCTCTTTCCACATATGTATGATTATGCAAATTTGACTCTTAAACGTTTTGGCATTAAGATCAACCCTCGTTTAACCCTCCTAAACAAAATATTATTTACTAGTAGGGGTATTTTTGATTCGATTTTTCCCTATATTATTTAACATACAATTTATAAATTTCTTTGATGACCGAATATAATACAATCACAATGTCGAATCAACCCCTATTTACCTGAAAGAGAAATTAAACTCCAAAGTTTGTTGCCGTTTTGTCTGAACTTATTTTTAAACATTATTGTGGCAAATACATGCAGCAACAAATTTCGTTTGTTTAAATTTTATGGAAATGTAGAATTAAATTCGGAAAGAAAACTGTAATTTCGCGGTACTACCCTCCGCTTGGTGTCGCCACCGGTATTATCTTCGTACGATTTTTCCCAATTTATTCGAAAAATTTACGAAAATCCATCTACATTTCTTTCTATCACTATGTTAGTAATTTGGACAACCATTGTGTCGTACCAAATTGGTTTACAATGAGTTTAAATAATTTAAACTGTTTACATGCAATTTCACGGTTGCCCTCGCCTAAATTAGGGTTAAATTTTATATTAAAATGTTCAGAAAATTTCACGCGTTTTTCTAAAATACCTGTTTTGTACTGGATCTTTTGTATTTAGCAACAATTTAATAATTTTACTAAAAACTTTTCTAAACGAACACATGTGCAAGTTATTTTCGGTATTCTTCCAGCGCTTGATGTTAGGGCGTGTCTTCTTTTAAGAAACCACTTGACCGTCAGCTTTATCTTTGACAAAATTTAAATTCCAGATTTCCTGTTACAATCGGCCAATATATTTGTAAATATTTAGAATAATGATTTTGACAAATTAGCAGATTTGCGTTAATTTAAAAGTATTATGCTATGAGTGTAGCTCCTTTTTTTTTTATTCAAATTATTGAAAGTTTATTATGCATCTAATAACTACAAATTTTGTGCCTCTGACCGAATTTATTTCTCAAATTGTGAATCTTCATTAAATTTATAATTATCTTTCAGCTACGAATTAATAAGTATTTTTAAAATAGGACTATTAATTGATTATAAAATTATAGTTTTGATTTCTTCATTAACATTAAACAATAATAGGATTATTTGTATTTTTATGTGGTGTGCAATATTTCTCTGAACGACTAGCTTGGTGTGTGGCGATAACGCTATTCATACCGCTTGAAACATCCCCCGTTACCATGTGGCCTTTTTAAAACATGGCTTTGCAATTTGTAATCACTTAAAATTCTCGGAAGAATTTCGTGGGAACGGTCGTTTTCTAAACATTTCAATATTTACAAAACACGTGTGAATTTAAACTAAATCTAAATTTGGTTGTTTCTTTTAATTTTCACGGAAACAAATCGATCGTGATAAAATTTATCTAATAAATTACTAATTTCAAATTACTTTCTTGCTCGATTATTAATAAATAAAATTTATAAATACCGCGTTCATCACAGTACGTTGACAAAGATCTACTTTAATGTTATCTAACTATTTATTTTTATCATTTTATTTGCAGCTGTAAAATAGAAAAATAGTTCTTTATGTTATAAGGACGAAAAACAAAATTTTTCGGGCGATTTGCTGGAATTGCTGAATATAAAATTGAATGTAGAGATTGCAACTACGTCTACATAGAAAAAACCGGCAGGTCAATAAAAACCAGAATTAAAAAACACAAGAGCAATAAAAAGTACTGTGCAATGAACGAACAATTGAAAGAAACACAATACTAGCTTAACGACGATCACATTAAGATTTTACATCAAGAAAGGAAAGAACCAAAATTAACCTTACTAGATGCCTTAGAAATCAAAAGAAGCCAAAACAAAAATGAAGTTACAACTTTAAATGAACAAATAAATTTAAAATTTACTCTATTTTTATAAACTATTTTAAACACAAAATAGACAATCAACATCAGTATAGAAATTGACGAATTAATGACCGCGCAGTATTTGAAAAAAAAAGACACATAAGCTCCCTTTTCTTTGTTCCTATACATAATTATTTGTTTCTGTTTTATTACGCTAAAATTTGTTAATAAATGTTTTTAACATTTTATTTTATTGTATTATAGTTAACTTTTTAAACCTTTTTTTAACTGTGGATTATGTCTATATATGTAATAAGGTCTTGTTAATTTGGACGTCAGAGACTGATGATCGCAATGCCAAAACCGCTTCCTATAAAATAAATACGATATAATAATTGGAAGACAATTTATATATCAGTTTATTTGAATTTACATAATTTACATGAAGATATTTTAGTTTGCCAGTCGAAGCAGTATGTCGATGAAGAGTAGAAATGATGATATAGCGATCATCGCGATGGGTGGTTTTTATTTCCAGCCTTGTTCATGTCTTCTAGAGTGGTTACCTGTAGTTCGATATTTCTGCCAAAGTCTGCAGATAACAGAAAGACTATCTTCAAATTGATTTGACACATAGCGCATAGAACGTCCATCAGGAAGCAAAGCTACAGCTTGTGCAACTTAAATCTCATAAGAAAATGCATGATGTTCAAAAGAATATGATTAGCATCAAAATTTGACATTTATTCTTATCAACAGATTTCTAGAGTTTTTTTAATTTCCAAAATGGTCTACAAACACTTTGTTTATGTGATTTCTTTTACGTTTTTACTTGTATATATATATATATTAAAATTTTGTGGGCTAATGACAAAAGTTTTAATTGATACGTATAAAAAAGATATGAAAACTGTATTGTGCACAAAAAAACATTAATTAAATTAAAAAAAGTGTTTGTTTGTCCTTAAAATTTTTACTCTGTGTATAATAATTTCAAATTTAGATAGAGTAAACTTTTACAATAGATGTTTATGTTATAATTTTTGTTTTTCGCCCAGTTGCCGGCCTCAATTTTACTTAATTATATTTTTTTACTATTTTTTCAAATGTTTAGTGGTTGTACATGTAATATTAATCTAAAAATTTAATAGAAACAAAGCAAATTAATTTGAATATTAATTTTGTTAATAAATGCCTAAATAGTTTCAATCGCATCTCTCAATTACCTATTGAAAATAAATCATTTTGAGCCGCCATGTAAACATTCCTCCGGCACATTGCATCCGGAATAATTCATGGTTGGAGTATTAAACTCATCCCGAGTTTCCCCTCAGGTTCATCCCTGAAACACGGTATAGCACAATGTAGCTAGCAGCCCAGGTTAAACGTGCAGAGAAGACATTCCGCCAACGTCAGCGAAGTGCCAACTGAGTGCGGTCTTGCGGTTTCACATGTTGACTAAGGCGAGGACTTGATATATGATGGACGTTTTGTGGGGCTGCCGCAATGCTTGATATGAACCCAAATTCACTAGCACACCAAACCGCATATACGTATATTTACAAAATTCGTACATGTCCAAACGGGATTCAAGCTAATAATCGGAACAACGGCTGTCATACGATGGAGTGTTACATAAAGCGATGAATGCACAGAAAGCTCTTTGTTTAGCACATTGAGTAAATACTGGGCGATGTACTCGTAATTGTGGCAGAGAAGCGGAAGGGAAGCGAGGGCTTGAGTTGATGGTGTAGAATTGATGAAAGATATTAACACATACGAGCATTATTATAAATGAAATACATTATATTACACGAAACTCTACTACTTTTAGTTGAAATTTAATTTTACTTTTATTTACTAATTGACAAAAAAGTAAAACACCTTAAAAGACTGAAACGATATAGACTGATACGGCATCACCGTGCGCCAATGCTTTGGCAAGGTCACGCTCTTTCATTCATTCTCGGTATCTTTTATTCCTCGCTTTATTTATTATACAACCAAATTGCGTTTCGTATAAATCGTAGAGTTGTTGCGGTGATGCGTTGTTGTAAGGTATAGTTTGAACAGCAAAGACAAGCTCATGCCCCTAGATCAGGTCGACCCAGAAGGACTACAGAATGCAAGGACCGGTTTCTTTGGCTTCTGGCGTTATGAGATCGTCATCAAACAACACGTAGAATTGAAGACGAGTGGTTTGCTGCTGTCGGTCGCTCAATCAACATTTGAATTGTTTAGTTATATAGTTGAGTAGATTCTTTGGGCTTCAATCATAGCCCCCATTCACCCCATTTAGTATTGCAATTGCCTCTCTGCCACAGACACCGTCATCTAGAATAGTGTATAAAACGCAGGCGCTAGAACAACAAATAAGATACCGTCGTCTTTTTTAAAAAGTCTTGTTCTTGTTTGAGTCATCACGACAGACGCCAAAGAGTCAGAACACAATGTGGTAAAAAATTTTTTTTAGTTTTAGTTGTTTGTTAAGCGGTACGTAGCTTGTACCGTAGGTGTTATGGTTTATAGAGCTATTTGATATAAAACAAATCTCCTCTAGTTTTTATTCAAAGGTGTTCTAATGCTGCACGTTACGTAGGGTAGATCTTACAGCCAGTGGCAATATGTTATATTCGACAAGAAGAAAAAACATTATTATTTCAACAAGATAACTGTCTAGAAGCGGCTCATGTCAATTTACTTTTTTTTCTTCCCATATCTTTTAACTTATCCTTTACAGATTGTCGCGCAACTTAGACAGAAGCTACAGATTGCATGGGTTACCTTGCCCCAGGAAGATATTGATAATTTTCGCAAGTCTATGTCTAGACGTGTCGAAGAGTGTAGAACCCAACGTGGAGGTCCTATTCATTATTAAAATTATTATTGTTGCTTTTTGTTAAATTAAATTCAAATTTACAAATTTACGAAATAAACTTATTTACACCTAATAAAAATCGTTAAACTCTTTCTTAGTATTTTACTTTTTTGTCAGTATTGTTAATAAGACAGAACACAATAGTAAATATAGTGCAAATTTAAATAAGCGGTGTTGCTTTAAAGTTTCAGTTGTTTTATTTAGTAATTAATACAACTTTTTGCATAATTACACGCTAATTTATGACAATTTTGTTCTTACTTTAACAAACTTTAATTTTTTTTATTGTGACTTGCGTTAAGACCACAATGAGACACTGTCAGACGGGTCACAAAAAGACGTGTTTTTTATGAATTTGAAGTGTTAAATGCAGGTAAATGCCTGTGGTAGCCATAAACAGTGTCTTAAGAATATAGAGAAAATAATATGTGTTCAATAATTGTTCTGGTTGTGGTTTGCTGTGGTTTTCTCTTTCTAGAATGAACGTAGGTTGACGTGATAAGTTCATATGGTTTGCTGTCAATTGTCTAAATGTTGTCTTGTTTTTGATAAAAATCACATTGTTAATCATAACTGTTGTATGCAGATGTTCAAAAATTTACTCTGCAAGCATTATCTCAGTTGAACGAGTAAATTTTTGGCCGCATTTTCGTATGAGCACTGACAGCTGTCGTTTTTCAGTGTTTTGTAATGTTAACCAAGACATACTTTGTTTGAGACAATTACCACACCCAGGCGATCTGACCAGAACAATTATTGAACACATTTTATTTTGTAGTACCTTAGTAGTAGAGTATCAGATTTGAGTTCGAATCTCACCGGGATTAAGCATTTTTTCTTCTCTATAATTAATAACGACTTTTTCGTACTAGTGGCTTAATCATACCGCCTATTCCGCACTCACAACGATTCACACAAACACACATAACAAAGCACTTATTTATTGCTCTAGCTGGGTAGTTTCGATTTACAGTTCTAAGAATAGGAAGTTTATCGCAGTAACTATCTTACAATCTTTTAACTTAAAACCACCAGGATTTCTAAAGAGGACAACCATGCATAAACTGTGTAATAAATATGTCTTAATAATATAAAGAAAATATCTTGACGAACTTTGCAGTTTAATGACAGATTACAGAACCGGCGCTCTAAAAGACGTGGGTTTTAAATTTTAATTCAAACTTTTTTTAGGTATATACATAAATTTTGCGATTTTGCCACCACCCTCATCTGTTAGTCGTACTTGGCGTTAAGGTACTCTCAAAATTCTACTTCTACAAAACTCTCACTTTCTACTCTCAAAATTTAGTAAGAAACACATTTGAAAAAACCCCACTAGCTGTTGCAGTTGACAATTTTGATTTAACACCATGAGATTTTTGTAAATTTATTTTGTTTCCAAAATTTTTAATATTAGGTTTTTTACAGCGTCCTGGTTTTTGCTTAAACTAATTTCTTCATGCCTAACTTTATTTGCAATAAAAAGTAATTATTATCTTAATTGCAATAGCATAGATGCTTTAAATTTCTACCTAGATTATCAATTTTTCTTTACGCCTCCAAGAAGTAGCGAGTCTCATTTCGTTTGATCACAATGTACTTAAGAGATATTTCTCCCGTTTAGTTCAAATAGTCATTACTACAAAGTAGGATTAAAGTATGGATCAGACTAAAATTTAACGATTTAGTCACAGTTAAAGAAATTATGATAACTTGATTAAAACTTACTTCCAAAGTGTGCTAATGCATTTAGCCAGTTGTTCATTATAGTTAGGGTTTGACAAAAGCATATCAATATAGCATCTACAATCTAAAAGCAAAATTAGTTTTTAAAACTAAAAAACACTCAAACGCACCTTAGAAAAACTGTGTGCTGTTTCAATATCCATATTTTTACGTTTTCAGTAGTAAATGTTTTATGTAATGTATTTCCAATATTTCTAGCAAAATTAGAGAGATTTGAAGCGAAATTAAAACTGTGGTATAAATGCAAAATTTTTCATCGGCGTTAGGCTAAAATAAAAAGAAAATAAAACAAGTGCATAAAAAACCTAAAAACTATTACAAAACAGAAAGCTTTAAGTTAGTAAAAAAAAGAAAGTAAAAAATTAATAATAAAAAAAAAACTTAGCATAGAAAAAAACTATAGAACATTGGTTGTTAAACTGTGTAATAATAAGAAAAAGAAATTTAAATAAAAAAAGTACAAAATAAAAAGTAAAAAAAAAGTAAATTTTAAAAACAAAAAAAATTCTAAAAAACGTCTTTTTGTTTGGTTACTGTTGTATTATAATTTTTCTTACTATTTTATAAAAACCACAAAGCTCCTGTTTCTTCACATAATCTTCAACATTTCATATTTCGGGTCAAATATTTTCTTTAACAACCATGTGAAAAACTCTTTACTTACACCACTTGCATTTCAGCTTTTTTTCCTTCACAAAATTGTTTTTTGAGTGATTTTTTTAAATCTTTGGAAAAAACACCGATACGTACTCACAATACATATTGGTCTAAATATTCTCTTTTTACATCCAACATTAGAAACAATCATTAATTGAGGCTTATTGAACAGCACTTAGCATTGCTTTCTGCATTAAAACATCCTCATTACTAAACTAAACAACTAACAGTTAATAAACTTACCTGAATATCTAGGAGCTTACATAAAAACTAAAATTTTAAAATACTCAACTAAAAATTGCCAAAATGTTTTGTTTGACGTTTCTCGTCTATTCAGAGCACAGCTATCTTTGATTTTTGACAATTCAAATTAAGTTTTCCGGCGTTTTGACTATCAAGACTTTCTTGAAAGCGCTTCAAAACGGCTGAATCAATTTCAGTTTTTTTTAAATATCCGTAACAGTCAAAATAAAAATCGATTTTTTTGCTCAAAATTAAAAATTTTTGAAAAAATTAAAGCACTTTTGAAGGGCTAGACCAATTTGGCTATTTTTTTGTATTCGCAAAAACTGAAATAATATTTTTACAAAAAAATTTTTTTAAATAGTATATTTTAGTTGGAAAATATAAGAAAAACTGAGAGCACGCTTAAATAATTGTGCTCTTTCAATGTCAAATTTCTCTGTAGTTGACCTGAATCTTCCCTATGAGGATACAGGCAAGTATGTTACTTAAGCAAGGCTTATTTGGAGCGACAATAAATCATTATAACATGAATGGATAGAGTTGAGTAGTGTGTACACTGACAACTGAACCTATAAATAATGTAATAAGTTATAATTTAGGTGCAGTCATTTGTAACCGAGCTATAATTATAATTTACATATAATTAATAATATTTGTATGTGACAGTAGCAAAACATAAAATTTTTAAAATTAGAACAATGCCAAATATTATTTTAATACATAAATTTACAATTACTTAAGCCTCAGATAAATATTTGAAACACTAAATTAATATTTTTATGTTAAAGGAGTTTTTAATAATTGATAGATTAACGTAGTAGTACAAGTACTGTCTCATTAAAAATTTAAATTTAAACAGGTTATAAATAATATACAATCTAGTAAATTTGTTTTAAAGCAAATACAAATAAAAAAAAATTTCTACAACTTTCTCTCGAGCAATTTCGTCTCAGTTAAACCGCTTGTAATTTTGAGAATAAAACGAATCAATTATTTAGAATCCGGTCAGGAGGTGCAAACAAGCGCATCCTAGCCCCAAGTTAATTCCTTTCATCCTGTTTATCCTGTACTCGACTAATAAGCGTCCAGATTTCCAAGTCACGCTTCTCTGGATCAAAGATACGACGAAGATTTCGCAAAATGCGTACAAATTATAAGGACGAGGAGGTCCCTCGACGACGTCGCCGCTTCCTAATCCGGTCACTCTTTGCTCTGATAGAAAACGTCATCTCAATTTCGAGAGGGCCTTAAAGAGATTAAGGCGCCTACACGCCAAATTGTGCCGGGTTTAAAAATACCACATTAAAGAGAAATTTTATCTGCCAAAAATGCATTATTGAATAGCAAGATTTTTGCATATAGCTTTATATGTTTTAGTAAGCAATCATATCAAAAGTTTTGATTAATATCTTATTTGCTTTGCAAGATATTTGTGGTCAAAAACGACAGAAATTGTTTTTTTTAAATATTTTTTTTCCTATAGAGATCAATTAGATAAAAAATTAAAAATTCCAAAAACTTTATAAATTAAAGTTTGGATAATTACATTTTAATATAAAACATAAAGTTTTTTGAAAAAACATTTAGTTTTCTAAATTATTTATAGCAAATTGCCTATTTCTTGATTTAAAATTACTGTTTAACTAAAAATGTAAAAATGGTGGATGCGCCGGGCAAATCAATTTAGTAAATAGTGTTTATTTATTTATTGAAAAAAATAAAAATAAATATTATTTTTTATTAAAGTTTAGTGTATGTCCCTTTTAAACTAGAGTCATTCAGTAAACTTAAAGTTTGTTTTATTTTTGCTAAAACCCATCCAGAGCGTAGATCTTGGTAGAACCTTCGTCCGTGTATCCTCTGTAGCGTAATCACTTGTCTTTGAGGACTCTCGTAGATTAAAGTCTACCTGTGAGTGCCTCTTGGAAGTTCGCTCCGTCTTGAATTACACCCTCCTAATTTGCTTTCTAAATCGGCGAGTCTTTGTTCACACTTAATTAAAACTTATTCGAAAATGCGGCCATAGACAAAAGTTGACGTTTGTTGTGTCTTCGTACAATTAATAAATCCCTCTTTTAGACGCGGCTGTCCGGAAAAGTCTTCAAAACTTTCAGATATAACTGGATTAAGTTGTAAACATATTTTGTGAGTTTTCAATAAAACTTCCAACAAACCGTAAAAGGGGAAAGTGAGTTGTAAATTATTTGCTCCCTTCCAACGCAAATATTTATTTACTTAAACATTAGATCGGATCACGTGAACGTTTAATATACCTTTGAATAAAATTTTATTTGAAACCGGAGAAAAGAAGTAAATATTTTACAGGTTTACGATCGTATAAAAAATTTATTCGGTGTGGGAAAACAGAAAGAGGATGGTTTCGTACAGCGTTTTTATTTCATGAGGCTATGACTGGTGTAGGTTTTCTAGTTTTTTAAATACTAATTTTCGTAATTTTCAAATAAAAAAATTTACAATATAATTTTAAAAAATTTGCTTTTATAGAAGGTTGTAAAATGTAAAATAAGAATAAAAGATTAGGTACAGGTTAATTGTAAGCAAAAATAAAGAGATTCATTAAAATAAATTAGAAACCAATTAGTAACAAAATGTGAAATTTAAAACTAAGAAAAAAATACCAAGAAAAAATCAGCATAATTAACATACAGGCTTTCACAGGAGAAAAAAACACTAAAACAAAAAAACGGTTTACAAATGTTATAAAATAAATACAAAAAGATCCTCAAATCTGAATTAAAAACTGCATTATAAAATTGCAGTATTAAGATTTACAAAGAATAAATATATACCAAGCAACAATTGAAATAAAAAAACAGCAACAAACTACTAAAAATGGAAGTTATTAATTAATTTTGCAATTAGCAAAAAAATGAAAATTACAAGTATAACATACCAACACAAAAATCTATATAAAAAACGTAAATAACACCAAATAGAATAACAGAAAGCCAAGTTGGCCACCTACTTCCTGATATATATAGATAAAAAACAAAAAAAGTCTTTAAAACACTTGGAGATTTTAAAGAGACGCAAACCTAGATTCTGAACAATATTAAAACAAGCATTACCAAACAAAATAACAAAAATTCGATAAAAAAAAGTACAAAAAAGCACTAGAAAGAAACCAACAATTATAGAAATTTGAGAGAAGTGCGAGAAAAAAATGAAAACAATAGAAAAAGTTATGAAACAAACAGTTAATAAACAAATTGTAGAAAACAGAACAAAAATTGCCAAACGATAAAAATTGTCGACTAAACAAACAAAAGAACGCATTAAAATGAGGTACTAAAAGAAAATACAGCAAATAGCCAAGAAATACCAAAAGCATAAAAAAAATTTAAGCATATTTGCAGAGTAAAAAAGACACAGTACAACATTAAAGTAATGAAAACCATAAAAAAGTACAAAAACAAAGAGATAAGAAACTTTTAGCAAGAACACAAACAAATTAATCTAAGACACCAATTAATAATAATATTTGTTTAAGACAAACGTGGTCAACTCTTAACAAAAATAAATAATATAAAAATAAACAATAAAAACAAATAATAAAAAAGCTTTAACAGATCTTAAAACACTTGAAAAAATACAAACATTAATTAAAATAGCTTTATAAAACAACATGAATAGAATAGAAAATGTTATAAAAAAATTAAAAAAGTGTTTGACGTTATAAGACTATAAGATCTACTTTCGTCTATTTTATTTATAACAAAACTTTAAAAAAATACTTCGACAAACAAACATATATAAACACGATTTACTTTTTATCTTTTTTATCAACAGTACTAATGCTTTACATTTGAAGACGATCTTAAAACAAAAGAAAATCTGATAAAAATTGTAAAAAAATTAATTACGAAAGCTGCAAAAAAGGAGATGTTAGTTAATAAAAAATTAACTAAAGTTATGGTGTAAAAAAGCAAAATATACATAAATAATATATATCTACTTAAAATCATATTGATTATATTGACATAAATAAAAACAAAATATACAAAATTTATAAAATAAAAAGATTTCTTTACCCAACTAGAAAATAGAATAAAAACAAACATAAAAAAGATAAAACAACAATAGCACCTGAGAACAAAAGCACCTCGAAATTAATTTTTATAGTACGCTCGGAAACTCTTCCAAGAGCAACAAAACTTTAGATATAGAGTAAAGTAGCCTAATATGGGATATGTACATAATATAGAATACCACGGTATTTTTTGAATCATTTGCGACATCTAACATTTAAGGCACTAAGCGCATGTCAATGGAGCATACTAAGTTACTCCAACACGTTTCAGTCAATTGTCGCTGATCTTATTGATGTTGGGTGCTTTTGTGTATTCTGATTATTTCAGAAATTTTTTGGGCAGGTAAGTTCTACTGCTATCAAGAAGAATTAAAATTGTTGATTTTAATTGTTGTATGTAAGAATAGTAGTTTGTAGTCAACTTCATTCTATATTCATGTTAGATTGCAAATTTTTGTAACCCTTAAATAATGAAATACTTTTCTAACCAAACAAGTGAAGTGGTTCTAATATGGAATACCTACATAGGCCTTATATGGAATAGTATTCCACATTAGAAACACTATATCTATGCGCTCTATGAAAGCGCTACTAAAAATTTTTGGGATTTTTATCGACCTAATAGCCTTTATTTTTTTAAGAATAGAGAAGAAAAAAAAGAAAGAGGGTAAGAGGAAAGAGTGGCAATGTAAAGTAATGAAACATGCGGTGACAACTGTCAGAGCAAAAAAAATGGGCTATTTAAAAACAGCGGAAATTGTTCGTCAGATGATAACAATGGGACTGTTGAGGTAGAGACAATCCTGAAGACAAAGCAACTTGTATTTTTTGTGGTTCAAAATACTCAGACGAAACAAGAGGCGAAATCTGGATACAGTGTGTGCTGTGCAAACTGTGGGTTTATAAAAACTGTTCTGACGCTGAAGTAGAAACTTTCATTTGTGATTCTGTAGATAAGCAAATTTACAATTCCAACCTTTTTGCATGCAATGTTTTTCATTTGTTTTCAAAAGATATTTTTTTATTATTAGTTTATTTGTTCAGCATTCTGTTTATGTTTATTCAATTTTTTTTGTTTTTAATATATATAACAAATTTATTAGCTACTTTGCATATTAAAGATGTCTACCTATTACTTTCATTTCTGTTGTTTTACCCTATTCCATATTAGGTACACATTTTAAAAAGTGTAAAAAATGAAACTTTTTCAAATTTTAGTCTACAAATCTAATCTAAATCCATTTTTCACCTACAATTTGCCGTATCTGTTGAAGAAAAGTGGGAAGCACATGTTTGTCACTGTAACTTAGAAAAAAAGTGAAAAAAGAAAAATTCTGAAGAGATAACAAAAATGTTTTTTTAGAGGTAACGGGTTACAGGAACAATAAAATAAACGATTTAACTTTAATCCGACGATTCGACTGTTTTTTGTCTGACAATGTCTGTTTTCTGTCAGCTGTTCAAGTGATAGATATGGTTGCTCGATTAATCAAGTATATATATTTTATTTTATTATAAGTATGACTTAAATCCTTAAAAAAGACAGTAATAAAAAACAGTCGAAACGTCGGATTAAAGTCAAATCGTTTATTTTATTGTTCCTGTAACCCGTTACCTCTAAAAAACATATAATAATAATTGGAACGTTATCATATTAAGAATTGGATAACAAAAACTGTATTCCATATTACGCCAGTTTCCTCTACAAAAATCAGACCAGTAGTAACATAAAGTTATAAAAAAAATAGACACTGAAAACAAAACAGTCTATGCAAGATATATAAAGAACAATGTAACAGAAAATTAAATTACAAAAACAAATATTACATTTAAAAAAGCATATAATAACAAAAATATTATAAAAGTAATTAAACATAAAATAGATGTATAAGTCATGAGAAAAATGGATCAAAGCAGTCGACTCAGAAAAGTATTAGAAAGAAGACTACAACTCAACAAACAGGTAAATCAAATTTAACAACTAATGGACTAACTTTAGGTTAAACTGCGACCGGTAGTATCGCAAATTTTAATACTTTTCTTCGGGAACTATCAATCACAGATTCAAATTTTTTTAAATTTTTATGAAAACAAAAATAATTTGCAATGCTACCGGTATTATCTCAACTTGAAATTAATCTATTGGAATGCATCAGTAAAAAAAGCACAAAAGAATAATATAGAAAAAGATCATCAATTAAGCCTCGAGTCTAGAAAGCTTGTAGTGCTTATATCTAAAGTTAGTTTTTTTTAAATCAATTGTTAGGTTGGTACTGCGATTTGTTAATTCTGCGATAGTATTACATTTGTGTCAATAAATGTTTGTAAATAGTTAAAGAAATAAAATCATTATAAAAATTTAAAACTAAATTTACTTCATCATCGAACAGTACTAGACTGTTATTGTTAAAGAGTAAAACAAAAATTATTAGTGTGATTATTCTAAGCAATGACATAAAAATTTTTTTATAAATGTTATAAAATTAGTCCGTAAATACAAGTTTTAAGGTTATACACTATAAGTTTTCAAGAAATTTTGATATTGACAATTGATTATAAAATAAACAAACTTTATATATTTTTGTTATATATAATTTTATTTTTGAACTTGAAATATTGACTCAAATTTGATTTGTAAAATTCTAAGCAACAAAAGAAGATTAATAAATGTTTCTAAAAATAATTTATTAGATATTTGTTTTTATAATCATGCTTATTTTATTTGTTTCTAATAATGCTTTTAATTTTTTTTAAAAACGTTTTTAACAGCTAAGTAAATCGTGGTTTTTTATTTTAGTTGACACAAGTTTTGCTAATTAATGTTTATAAAAAGTTCTAATTCTTTATTTTAAACTTGACAAATTAATTTTTGAAGTTTTATAATAACAGTTGTAATTCAAAAACTGCCTCAAATTTGACTTGCAAGATTCTAAATAGACAGATCGACAGAAAAAAGCAAGTTTAATAAAGCTTTTAAAAATGTATATAGCTTAAAAAATGTTTAGTAGTTTAATTACTCCTACGTTTTGTATCTAAAGCGTAAAAATAACAATGTAAAGAAACTCCAAGAGCCTCCGGTGAGGACGTGCAAAAATAATGATTAATTAAATTTTTGTGTAGCAACATAGGTACTCGTATAAAAAATTAATTAGAAGAACAATACCTTGAATATTTTTGCGAAAAAATCTCTCTAGAATTAAACTTGCAACAAGAATCGTAGCATCGCTTTAAAAAGATAATACTTAAGGCCTCATTCATTCTAACAAAGGTTTTCAAAGAGCTGGGTCATCAATATTTAAACATCAAAGAAGCGCGCAACATATCCGTTTCCGCAGATTTCTCTTTGAGTCGGGATCATTACGATTGGAAATGGGCCACAATTCTTGAACGATAATTTCACTTGAAAATGTCGATTTTTGAGAGAAAAAAAAATTAATATGTTTCGGTCAGTTTCGGTTGAGAAATTCTCAACAAATAACTTTCAATCACAATTATATCATAATTGACAGTTACCCTTGTAAAGTGTCAATAATTCTACTTATAGGCAAACTTCTATAAATCAAATCTCGTTCTGACGTTTTCTTTTTTATGCATGCTCTATTCTTTCGTTGGTGGCGATTTGTGAAAAAAGTTTTGTTATGAAAAGTTTTTTGTTTATTAAATAAATGTAAAGTAAACATTAAAAATATAAACAAAACAAATTTTAGATAATTTAATAAACACGTTTCTTAAACTAAATAGACCAATGTATTTTAAAACTTAATTTAAAAAAATAAGACGTGTTAACACAATTTTTTTTAAAGCTTAAAGAAATAAGACGGATAAAGTTAGCTACATATACTTATAGATCTTTAGATATCTTCAGGTCTTTTTGCGCTTTTGTCGACTGTCGTTGTTCGCACTTTACCGACTTGTTTTGCTCTCACTATCTGACTGACTAGAACTCCCAATTAATCTTCCTCTTTATTTATTGCTTGCTCTACCTTCTGAAATTATTCTTTTAACATTTACTGTGTTTAATTAAAATTGAATGTTTTGAAATTGAAGTTAGTTTAATGTAATTATAAGTTTTGACAAATACATTTTCATTTTTAAAATTTAGACCGCGGGTTTAAAATACCAAAACTTGTACACCCTCAGCTATCGAGCTATAGATTGTTACAAAAAAATCTCGATTTGAGTGGTCATTAGATTTCTATAAGATGGGAACGATCTCCTTTGTTTACTAAGATGGAACTCTCTTTCTTAAACTAAATAAAATGCCGCTGCCTTTTAATTATTATTAGCTGCTTACTATAGCAATATAGTTGTACGCCCACGTGTCACTTTCTCTATGAGCGTAGCGTTTCTGCCATTAGCGACTAATTGCAGTGATTTGCTTTCACCAAACAAGCAATCGAACTGATTATACGAAAATCTTCAAAGGACATTTTCTACAAATGCCTAACGTGCACACACGCCGGAATTAATTAAACGTATTTATGTGATAATTTAAACCAGAAATTGGCTCGAATAGTTTCCGACATTAGCACGAACGACTTAAAGGAAATTAGAACAGTTTAGTATTATTATTAATTTAACTTTATATCATCTCACACCTTTTCTACTAAAATAAAAAATTGCCTATTATTTATCAGTCGGGTAATTTGAGTTTTGCGCATCAATCAAACTAGAAAACTAACAGTAAATAACGAGGAAAATTTTCGGCATTATCGAAACAAGTGTAATTAATAGCCTCGGGTAAAATAGGGATAATTGATGGGAGTAGAGACAGCCGCCATTACTCTCTTAACATTTTTCCGGGACGCATTACAATAAAAATCCGAGATGGATTACACTTTATTTTAAACAAAAAGAATAAATCATTTCCCACTTGAGTTGCTTTCCTGAAATATAAACAGTTTTCCATAGAGTGAAAAGTAGCTCTTCCCAAAAGGGTGATACATTCTTTATTCCTTTCGAGATTTATAGTTAAAACTTTTCGCAGAGGCTTGCACTAATGCACCTGCTCGCCCCACCAATCTAGTAAGGGCACTCTTTTGATCCACAAATTGATTTCTTGAATGTAATCATTTCTTTAACGAATCGATAGTCTTTCATGTTGGTTGCAATCAGTCCCGAAATTAATAACGGAAATGAGGCCGAATTCCCACAGGTATAAAAAATACGTGGAGGGATCAAAGCGTGGCGAGGCCGATGGCCGTAAAACTTGGGATCAAACAAGTGGCCAATATAGAGCGAAACCTCAAGTCGCCACGCTTCTCGCTGTTTCACAGAGATGAAAATTTTCACAAAATGTCAAAAATAGAAAAAGATAATGCAGGAAAATATACTATATGATAAAAGAACATTGCTAAAATACCTGCTTAAAAATGACTAAAAATATGCGTAAATTCAGCTGAATACCTTTAAAAATTATTATAAAAATATTTTTTTTAATATCAAACTCTAATTGGTCTATTAGTTGCAAATTACTTGTACATTAACGAATTTTATTAAAATACGAATTTTATTATTTAGATACAAATTTTGACCAATGAGAACAATGTACTAGAACAAGATTTAAATATTTAAACTCTTCACATTTAAAATTGTGACAGGTCACAGTAGTTTTCAATTACAATCAACAGAAAACAAGTCAGTTTAAAAAAAGTGCTTGTGAAATAAAAAATATTACGTTTCCAAAGTTTGTTTAACAAGCCAGAAGCATCACACAGTTTCAATGACTAAATGAGAGTAAGGATAATAAGATTAGTAGTTGTATACCGGACACTGCTTTCATCGCAGTTCTGCGACAATATAGGTTGATGCTGGTAATGACATTACATCATTAAAACGCCCCGGTGAGTAGAAGTTTAATAAAATTGTCAAACGTTATATAAAAAAATCAGTCTATAACAGACTAAACATAGAGCAAAAATTTTGAGTTCGATTGAATATAATTAGATTAATAATTCATTAATAATTGTTCTATTAACACTAACAACAGCATTGAAAATTAAACACATTAAATTGGATAAATAGTAATTTAATTGGCAGTTAGTTAGATTTTATTAAACTTAGATATAAACAATTTAAAACATTGACAGCAAACTTTGTAATTAGAGAAAAACGAAATATTTTTTCTATCATACTCTACTTCAAAGTTGGCTAATTCCAAGCTCTTGACAGGTCAGAAAATCGCTGTTGTTTCGCTAGGAAAACAAGCAAGTCGCAATTTTTGGTCGTTAGATAGTCCTGTATTATACATCAAATAACGCTTCAAGTTTTTTAAAATCTAGGTAAAAAACTTAGGTAAAAGTATTTCAAATTCAAAAATCTGGTTTGTCACGACACATAACCTCAAACTTATAAAAAATAGAATAAAAATTTATCACGATCCGTACTGTAATCTATGCTGTAATCCTGTAATATTAAGATATCTTGGCTACAATCAACGTCATTCTTATATAAGTACAATGGCGAGCAAAAAATTTCGGGCAAACTTGAAATTTGAATGATATAAAATGCGAAATGAGCTTTACGTGCCATTGAGTACTGACGCATGTCATTTTGACAAATTATCATGACATTTATGACAATAAAGGTCAAACTAAATTGCTTTTTTTTTTAATGACATATGAATTGCTGCCCGAAATTTTTTGCTCGCCACTGTACCTATACTTTATCAAATAACTTATCGCCACATTTAAAACTAATCTGTTGTAGGGTTAATGTAATTTTTACACAGTAAATGCTTCAACATACAACAATCAGGTAAAAATATAAAATATCTGCAGAGTTTTTGTTATTACAGTCAAGTTATTACGAAATATTTTGGCGTTAGATCACCTCTCCGTCAAATTATTTTGCCGTTAAAAGTTTTTTATTTTTAGTATGATGAAAAATAATGTGTGCACCTCTTCAATAAAGAGGTTTTTTCAAGCCTCAGAAGCTTCGACTTTGTCTTAGCTGGCAATTGCTTCTTGCGGCTTAAACACTGCCTCTTTCTAGCTAAGGTGCACAATATACTATTATACAGGGTGCGGCAGCATAACTTCCATTTTATAAACCGCAATAAAACCCATTTTACGGAACAGATTTTTTTATTTTTTGTTTATAATGTAAGTGCAATATCTAAAGTTTTGTTTTACTCAGTTTTAAAAATCGTATCAGGTAGGTGACGCCCCCCATTGTCCATACACCGAATAAAACAATTTCTGGCGTTTGTCATGATTCTTACGAGCATATCAGCGGGTATGTTGGCAATTTCTGTCCAGATGTTGGCCTTCAGGTCTTATAGGGTCTTTGGGCGGTTGACAAACGCGAGATTTCAAAAAAACCCACCAAAAAAATCGCACGCTGCCAAATCAGATGAGCGGGCTGGCCACTTCAAATCACCCTTTATTGAGATAAGGCGCTCCGGGAAGTGTTCCCTCAAAACAGCCATCGATGCCTTTGAAGTGTGAGCCGTTGCTCCGTCCTGTTAGAACGAAATGTCCCCTAAATTTTGTTCATCAAAACGTTGGAAAAAAAATTGCTCTAGCATGTTCACATAGCGATTTGAATTCACTGTCACTGGGATTTCATTTTCTTCAAAAAACAACGAACTAATAATCCCAGCTGAGGAAGTTGCTCACCACACTGTAACTCTAGGTAAATGCAAAGGCCCTTGATGCAATTCTCGGGAATTGGTATCAGTCCAGTAACGCATGTTCTGTCTGTTTACGCATCCATTCAAGTTAAAATGGGCTTCTACGCTGAAAAGAACAATTGCGTTCTCTGGAACGTTTTCGAAAAGCGACTGACGTGGAAAAAAATAAAACTTTAAAGCCACGACTTGCAAATAGGATCACTCCCACCATGCTACAATTCCTACCGCATGAATGGCGTGCATTTCAAAAAAAGAAGTTATGCTGTTGCACCCTGTATATAATTTGAAAAACTATAAGTAATTAAAGAAATGTTGACGAATGTATTAATTCTAACCTAGAATAGACAAATTTAATAGATGATCAAAGCACTTCTAGTTTTTTTATAAAAAACTTGTTTTTAGACATAGATTTCAAAACTAAAATGTAGGTTTTGTTTTTATATACTTGTATTAGACTTTATTAACCAAAAATATTGGTTTAGTTTATTGTAATGTTGAGAAGTTACAATATTTTTGTTTTTAATAATAATGGTTTGGTGCCTTTAGATACTACAGACTGTACATATTGCAACATAGATACAAATTTGGATTTTTGGTTTCAAAGAGTTGCATAAAATAACTAATAATTGATTTCTGTCATGTACACAAATACAATAACAACACTAAGTAACTTAATATTTACACTAGAATCGTCGTTGCGTTAATAATGTCACGTCGCAGCTAAGAATATCGCCTACTTTTAACTCGCTTGTCTGGTTCTTGCTAAATGACTAATTGACTCCTAGCTAATGTTTTCTTTATGATAGAACGTCCTTCTTGAATATGCCGGATGAATTGTAACTTTTCTTGACTCAATTGGAAGCAATGACTAATTCTTCTTGATCGGACCAAGGACGAATTTATTAATGATTTCGAGGAACGCCACGCTTCGACACGCTTCTGGCGTGACATCTTTCTAGTATTTTTTGAAGCTATTTACTAAAACTTTGTTTCTTTTATGGATCTATGTATTACTGATCGAATAAAATTATTATAATCTCAACGCTGACATAAACGCTGAAACGTGACAAATGACGTTTCATTTTAGCAAAAGTGTGTTACGAACTTGAAAAAAAGTAAATTGCACTAGTACTTTACACACGCAATTTGGGTACTGAATTGACTAAAATACGACACCCAAATCAGTATCTCTTACAGACGCAAAGTAGAAAATTCTACATTATAAACCACGGTAGAGAAAACACTTTTTATAGCCGAGCGGGTTTAGTGCCCAAGATGCGTAGCATCGAGGGCAATAATAGATGCCAGGCTATAATAGTTTTCTCTACCGTGGTTTATATATAATTTTTTTCACTACTAGTACAGTAATTTATTAATTGTCATATAAAAATATAACCTCATTTAACGAGCACACATCCAGACTAAACATAACGTGTCTTTATTTATTGTCGAAAAATAAATCTGATGAAAATAAAAACGACTGATATTTAACTACTTACGTTTTTCCACTTCGGAAATTTAACTTCACAGATAAAAACCGAAAAGGACGTTATTGTAAGCCTCTTTTTTGTAAGCAACTATTTATGTACTGGAAAACAAAATAGCGTTAATTTTTCATCAACTGAAATCTTCAGAACCCCTAGTTCAGGATTTAAGTTGACAGCCCCCGCTTTCCTGGTCGGAAACTTGAACAATGGAATTTGCAACAAAACATATGGTTAAATTAACTATGCACAGGGCTCCACACTTGACGTGTAATCTTATAAAAACCCATTTTCATTATTTACAGCTTTAATAGCAGTTGTTTTTATTAATTCTGCATGAATTAAAAGTAAAATTTTTGTTTTTTGTGTTTTGGGGTTATGTTATTTACATTATTTACCTACCAATTTTCAAAGAATTTTCTATTTCGTCACACTACAAAGTATTTTTTACAATAAGACAAGACCAAAGTACATACATATATGTATAAAGCTGTAAAAAATACATTTTTTTAATGCAATCAACGGATTTCATCACTGGGTTGGTTGAAGCATGACTACCTACCTTTTTCCATTTTCTTGGAGTAAAAATATTTCATTATTAAAACATCAACGTTTTAATTATGCGTTTATTCTGCTTTATAACGTTTGGCATAGATTTTATCAAGATTATGATCTATCAAACACACACTTGACATTTGACAAGATATTTTGCGCAAGCGCACCATTTTGTTTTGGCAAATTAGAGATGAGGTGCGGTGTTAAACAAACTTGCCTTGAAATCACAAACAATAAATAAACTGTTTATTAGGTATTTCTAGTGCACCTAATTTCGGACATTATTTTTTCCGTCAACATTTATTTGTTCATAAAAATTGCAAATATATTCGTATCAGGCAACACAGTTAAATGTCGGTGTCCACTCAACTCTAGCCTTTTATCTCCCTTGGTTTATAATCATTATTGACTACTAAGAGAGAAAAACAACTTCACACCCTCTCGATAAACTAAATAATGTTGTCTTCTAAGACTAGTAGTAAAAAAAATATATTTAACAATTAAAGGCATTTACTGCTACCGCTTGTACTTGCTTTAAAAAGTCTGGATTATTGTTATATTTATTAAGTAATTTTATTAACAAAATTGGTTAATCTGGCGTCTCGTTTGTAAAAGAAAGCACCGTCTGTCGATAAAATATCACAGTTTGTCTGTTTTTATGACACAAAAGAAATAAAACAGTAATTTGAGGCAATTTTTTTAGGCTGATTACCCCCTGAACCCTGAAAATGTTTCTCACAATTATTTATCCGCGCCACAAAGAAAACAGACAAGCTTGGCTGGTAGGGTCGACGTGCCCCATCTAACTCAACATTCCATTTAGCAAAAATTATTACAGCAGAAACAGCGTTCCAACGTTTGATTTCCAGCCCCATAATCACAAATAAAATCCATTTAAGCGAAAGCAGAAGTTTTTATCGTTTCCTCGACGATGCATTTCTGTTTTTATTTTTTCGAGTTATTAAATGTCAACAAATATACGGCCTGTTTATGCACGCTGAAGAACGTTTCTATATTCGCATCGCAGGAATCTATATTTTGATAAAAGAGCCGGAAAAATAAGCTTTCTCATGTGAGAACTGAAGCTAATAAAACTTTAATGGTGACAGAAGGCAACATTAGTGTCTTGATGAAGATGTGAACTAATCCTTTCATCTTGAGATACAGTCGAAATTCACCAACGGAATAATAAAGGAGCTGAGCAAGGGTTTAAATTACAACGTAATAAATAGGCAGAGGCTCGAAATGCTGATTTTAATTGCCTGAAAAAACACACTTTTCCCACTTCAGAATCTCGCGCCAAATGAAGCTCGATTAATTAATAGTAATGGCAATATAAACAGTGAAGTGATATGTTGTCGCAGGCTGTTTGCACAGCTCTTGTCTTGCCGAGAAACGGAAACTTAACTCGGCCATTTCCGCTTCTGTTTGCGCCGGCAATTAGTCGGGGTTGCTCTAATCGATTTTTAAACGGTATTTTTTTCTATTTTTTAAATTAAATTCTGTTTTCAGTAACAAGAAACTGATTTTGCTCTAACCTATTAGCAATAATAAATGAAAAATGTGTTATTACAAGGAACAAAACGAGTTTTCCTCTAAGCATCATCAATTTCGCAGAGGTGCGTCAGGAACGTCTGCCAAACTAATTAAATTAGAAGAAGAAGAATAACGTCGGCTGCAATTAGACAATAACGAAAATACAAGAAAAGACACAATAAATATGTGTTTTTAACAAATTAAAGAAAAACTAATCTCAAAAATATATGTACCTATTGCCACACTTGCTTTAAAATGATTAGTAGAAAGTGTTACAAACAAACACAACGCTAACAAGCTTATTTTTACCAACATTTAAGTGTTACAATAAGCGAGTATCACAATAAAAAGGTTATAACACGTATTTTTTACACTTTTTTTTTGAGATATTTTACATAAAAGGTATCTTTTTTTTGTAATTATTTTGTTTTGTCTAATAAGTACTAACTGATAAATTTAGATTTAAGGATCAGGACAAAAGAAACTAACGTTTATCATGCCGACGTTTCGCTTTAAAGCTCTCTAATTAACATAAAATAATATACAGTAACTATAATCGGAAACATTTTTTAAATTAAATTGTATCAGAGTCTCATACAAAAATGTAAAATTGGTTGCATATGTTTTTCGTCATCTTTAGTGAATAAGCCTGTATATCATTACAGGTCATAATTTATAACACTAAACTTACTACGTTTTGTAAAGCTTGCTCAATTAATTTGCTTTGAAAAAGTATAAATAATTATTATTAACGTAAATTTCCGGAGTCAAACATGTAATTAACTTGCAGTTAACGTGAGTGTACTAACTGCAGTAGTTATTGTAAATAAAACTGTGAAATTTGTAAATTAATAGGTATTTGATCCTCAAAATTGTAAACAAACGTTTAATTTTTATATTTTAATTTTTGTTTTAAACAATTCTACTTTGATCCTTGAATTAATAATCCAAAATTTTAGATCTAATTTTTTTGCACATATAACGTATATATCTGTTAAATTAAATAATCCAACCCTTTTCCTCTTGTAATTTCCAGTATCAGGTTCGTAACAAATTTGATCAATTTCCCATCCTTTGTGAGGCAACCTATAAATTAATCCCATAAAACACCAGATTTAACTAAAACCTAGAAATTCAACTATCATCGATTCGAAACGAGATTAAAATGAATCAGTAAAATTAATTATAGATTCGACACTCGATGCGGTCCTGCTTGAAATAGAGCCATTGAACGACCCTCAAAGCTAACATTACCTGTTTGATTTTCCCGGACCATTAGACAGACGATTAAACCTGTGTGTTTCCTGTTATTGTTAGTTCAGTTGTCGCATGTGCGCTATTTACACATCGTTTTACCACACATTGGCCCGAATTACTGCTATTGAACCGCCACCAGGACAATATGCCTCAAAAACTATTACACCTCAAGCGTAACGGTTGTCTATTGCTTGCAAGAGGAAAACTTAATAAAAACAGCGTCTGAGATGAGTTTTTCTTATTTTTATTCAGTCTGGGTGGTATTTTGTATATTGAACTTATATTGAATTCCATTTTTAAGAATTTTTATTCTACTTAGTTAGTGCATTCCTTGTTAGTTTTTTTAAAAAATAAATAAATCATACAGACTGTTCCGTATATAAACAACAAATTTTAAGGTACAGAATAATAAAAACAAGTGATTAGAGGTAATATTGTCATTCAATAAATATTAAAAAATATTTATATAAAAAAAAATTAACAATATTTTTCATTAAAGTCGTTTTCTTTATACAAAGTAAAATCGAATTAGATGTTGTTTCTACCTTTTTGAGATACACATTGTCAATGTTAATTTTTACACAGTTTTTTAATAGAACAACCTTATTTCTTACTGTAAGTGTTTAGTTTGAACACTGTTAATTAATTTGTCATATACTTTCAGCAACAACTTTATTTAGTCAAATCAAATATCACTTATTACGCCAAACACAAAAATTTGTTTTTTGACATTTATCTCTCTCATGGTTTAATTCAAAAGAGAAAAAGTACCAGTAAAATATTTTTTAAGTGTTCTGCTATATTAAAAAAAAACTGTTTAGAAGTCTATTACAATTATTTATTATTTGATTACTAGAGCTTAGATTATATGCTAAATAATGCATATCTGCGAATTTTAACGTAATTCTATAAATACATATATAAAACTATAAGTATAAAACTACTTTTACAAATCTTTATGCAAGCACATTTCTTCTTAAAAATTCTAAAAGATACAGTCGTAATAGTGATAGTAGATTTTAGATTTTAATCAATAAAATAATTTTTTCCACTTCCATTTATATTCAAGGTTTTTAAGAAAAAATGAACTTTATTTTCATATTGTTTTCTTAGTTTTACTTTTATTACTAGAGTGTTAAATAAACTGTGTGAAAAAACAAAATCAAAATGACATAAATTCGTGTTGATCAAGAAATAAAATTAATAATGACAACCTCATTTTATGCACAATTTGCAAATCTAACTAAAGTAATCCGTTTCTATTCTGATTTTTATGGCACTACAGTTATAAAAGTTTCTAAAACCTATTGCAAATCAAAATGTCTTGTTTAAGTGAAATTTTTATTTATTATTTAATTGCTAAGTCGCAAATGATAATACCGAAATTCTTTTTGTCAGTATTATTAACTTTAGCACCATAGATTTCAATTATAAAAACCAAATTAGAAACGTACTATTACTACAGATTAGTTTGTGGTATTAATTTACGTCTAAGAATCAGTTTACAAAATGTAAAATAAATATTTAATTGTTATTAAATTTAGGACATAAATATAAAAATCTGACATATTACTTGTTAAAATTAAAACCAAAAATTTATATTTTTTAATTTTCGTTGTTCACTAATAGTAAACTTCTCAATTGCAAAATCGATCTTAGTTTTAGAAATTATCCCAACTTTGACATTTTTACTTTTGTTTTAGATTTATATGTTATATACTCTTATTTAAGTAGTCTCTTGTTACACAGATGATTTAAATTAAGAACTCATTAAGTATATTAGTAAATTTAAGTATATAGCAAGTTTAAGTATATATAGTCAGGAGCAAAAAAAAAACGGATACCAGATCATCTAATCTGATTTGCTATGGTTAAATATTGTCACGGGCTCTGCCTCGTGAGGTGGGGTTGAGATTAAAAACAGGGTTTTAATACAAAAGGAAATTTAATAATGTTTGCAAGGTTTACATGATACGGAAATCCAGTTATACATAATACAATAAGGCTACTTACATTGACATTCTCATACAATCGAAGGGTCTAGACATATTTTACACTCCACCTAACTCAACTCTCTTCGTTGAACTCTACCAACCGACTCCTCGATTAACGCCACCCGCTAGTTCGCCAACCCCCCAAACGCTGAGCCAGCTATTGCCTCAACCGACGGTGATTTAGTCGATATCAGCAATAGCCTATCCGCATCGGCAGGTCTTCGACCTAGCAGGCTAACGAACTTCCGCTTCGTGACAATATGATTTTTTCTGGTGTGGTTTTCGGTTTAGTCGGTCTGTAGCTAAAGAGAGGCCAAAGTTGGCAATGCCTTCTCTGAAAATAAAAGCTGCCCAATCTAGAAAATTATAATCGTGTCTACCAGAATATTAAGTACCGTGTTACTTTTTAAATTATTAATTGGAGTTGGCAACGCTTTAAATAAGTTGGTTCGCAAAACTAAATAAACAAATCAAACATTATTTTATAAAAGTGTCACATAATTTTTTTAACCTCCAAGCTTACGTCAATATTTTCACAACTAGAAAGAATAGAAGAGTAGCACGCACGTAGCGCGTCTTCTGAAGAAGGAGGAAGCATTTGATAACAGCTTATAAGTAACAGGAGAAAAAGGCGCGTATCGCTTAGCCTTTTCTTTCCTCTGTTTTCTATTTTGATTTTGGCGCTTTATGTCACTGTCACAAACTCAATACTGCCAACTACAAAAAATAATCTACAGCACACTCTAATAATAATTTTTAAAATGACCCGGTACTTTAAAACACGTAAATTGTAAATTCAACAATAAACGGTTTTTGTTTATATTTGAATAGAAAGAAAAACATGGTGAATACGCTTAAAAAATGTACGTCACATTTTTACATTGGATACCGTTCTCTTCATATTCTTGTATTTTTCTGGCAAGCAAAATATCCCTGGGACTCAACATTAAAAAATGTACTTCTATTTTTTCTAAAAAAATAATAATAAAAAACTATTTCTATGCACCTTTTTCAAAATTTGATCTTTACAGTACAATTTTGTGGCCGGAAAATAACTCCTTACCAAACTAGTCCTGTAAAACTTTATTTATTAAATTATTGACAAAAAACGTATAGGGATTCCGACTGCTAGACAATTCTAAAACAAACAACATTTCTTCAACACCTATTTAATCAAACTTTTTTTAGTCTTCCTTAGAAATAGTAAATTTGGACAAACCATTTTTAAAAGGTGTAAAATAAAAAAGTGATCGATGTACAAAAAAATCTTGTAAGCGTATAAACTAGAAAACTACGATTACAAGAAGGAGATGTTTAGACGATGTGCTTAAACGTCCAGTAAAACCTTACTTTTCGAACTTCATACGTAAAATACTATTACATACAATTTTATAACCCCACATAGAGATCCTACTCATTATTAAGAATATTATTGTGACTTTTGTTGAATTAAGTTCAAATTTTAATTATCGTCTTTTTGCATTAATGTAAACGTATTTAAAAAGACGTTAAGTAACCTGAATTGCCATTAAGGTATTAAAAAAATTACTAATTACAGTGGAACGTCCCTAACTCGATCTACGATTACGTATTTCAACAATATTTCAATGTAATTTAATCTCCCTAATTCAAATTTCGAATCTCTCTAACTCGAATTAAGCTTTGCCTCGTGAGGTGGGGTTGAGATTAAAAACAGGGTTTTAATACAAAAGGTAATTTAATGATAATCGAGATATACATATTAGATAGCAGATAGAATACTTAAAAGCTACTTATAGTGACATTCTGACACACTCGAAAGTTCTGGGCATATTTCACACTCTACTTAATTCAACTCTCAACCCCCTAAATGCTGAGCCAGCTATTGCCTCAACCGACGGTGATTTAGTCGATATCAGCAATAGCCCATCCGCATCGGCAGGTTTTCGACCTAGCAGGCTAACGAATTTCCGCTTCGTGATAATAGTTTTTATTAATATGCCGAAAAGAAGCCTTAAGTTGTTTAGACCAGGATAAAGATAATTGTTTTTTAACTAATGTTATACCTATTTATAACAATTATTTTTCTAATTTAACATTTGCAAATTATTACATATAACGTTGTATGACTTAATAATAAAAAATAATAGCTAAATGTGTTTTTCTGTAACTCAAATCTTCCATAACTTGAATTTTTTTGTGGTCCCTTGGAGATTCGAGTTAGCGAAGTTCTACTGTATTATAATTTAGCAGGACCAGCTTAGAGTTATGAAATAATATTATTACATTTACAATTATAAATTATAATGCAATAATACAAAGCCAGAACCTTTGGTCTCCTGGGTAGCTCAGTTGGTAGAGCGGCCGACCGGTAATCGGTAGACACGTTCGAATACCGGCTGAGAAGAAAGTTTTTTCTATATTATAAAAAATGTAATAATATTTATTTATTCATTTATTTCTGATTTTAAGTAACATGAATTGCCATTAAAGGGTTAAAAAATTACTAATATTTAAGAAGTTTTGTAATAATCGTTGCATTCCTTCTAGGTGTTTCACTTTTTCTGTCATTTAGTATATGTATATTTTTTTCAACTTGTGTAATGACTAGCACTAAATTTAAATATTTATTAAAAACCTGTTTAATAATACCAAGACATTAATTTTAATAAATTTTTGTCAAATATCAACTTTTATTTTATATCAAACAAAAGACAGTCGATAAACAAATTTTTTTTATAAAAAAAATGTTAGAAACGAGCTAAAATGCTCCATTTATTTTTTATGATTTTATTTTTAATTTTGGAGATAACCTGAACTTGCTTCAAAAAATAATGAGTAATTAAAACAAATTTAAATTTTTGTTAAATAATTAGAGAAAATATAAAACATATATCAATTATGACTTTTAAACAGTGAAATTCTGTTAGAATTTCAATTAAATACATTCAATATTTTATAAATAAATAAAATAGCGTGATTGGTCTATTTGAAGCTTGCAAAATGCAAATTTAAATATCTACAATAGGTTTTCGACAAGTCGTCCACGTCGTGCTTTCAAATCGATCCCCTCATGCATTTTATTTAGTGTAAAACTAAAAATTGCAATTTATTGGAGCGCAGCGCAATAACATATATCACGATCATATCTAAATTGTTTAACTTGTGCTAGTTGACCGAATCAAAGTGTACGATCAAATCCCACAAATCAAATTTGATTGACTAATCATTTTTTCATTTATCGACGACAAACAAACCGCCTCGATAAAACCCAATCTCTCATGTATCACTGCCACTAATAAGGACAACAATTGCGCGAAATGTTCACAAGTTGGCGTCCCGTTTTTCAAATTTACGACGACACTAACGGCACTTTTCGTCGCTTTTAATCGTCGAAATGAAATTTTTCGATTTGAATGATTTGCAAACGTTCGACCGATAAATTCTTGGGACGATGTCGCCTTAACCGGTATCGAATTGCGTATGTAATACGATACGATATGTTTTATGGACGTCAAACTATTGGAAAAATTCGATCCGGCCTAATCAACTTGAAACGGTTACACCTGACAGTCGGTAGTTGCGATATTCTCGGTTATCACAAAAGAACGATAAAGACGACTCCTGCAATTTTACGTTGAATTTCACGAGGAAAGTATGGCGGCTGGGCGGTGGAAAGACACCACTCTGATGCAGACACTTGCCGCCATATACTTCACTGTTTATGAAGCTTGTACAACTGGAGACAAAGTAAAGGATACTTGAGTGGACAGCTGCTTGTGGTTTGATTACAAACGGTAGTATTTTTTTTTAATTAGTTTAAAGCTAATGTAATTTAAATATCTAATGGAAAAATAATGTTGTAACTCATTAGACTATATTAACGCAGTGAAAATTACAGCATAATAATACTTATATAATTATAATATACAGATTAATGTTCATTAAAAAAAACTAGAAGAAAAAGAACTCTGTCGTTTGTGAGACATTTATCAATAATAGTCGGCCGCCTGCCACACCACTTGATGAACGATTATTTTGATTTTTGTTATTCTTTTTTAAGAAACCAAAATTAAAATGATGAAGTGTTGGTTATATTTGTATTTTTGTACGTTTCTATTGTCCTAACATGTTTACAAATTTTGGTTTTAATTTTTCGTTCATTGTAGTCATTACAAGATAACTTGGAAACGCCTGAATGATGTAAAAGAGAAATTTAATTCTTGTCGTGCACGAGACAAGTTGAAAGACTTGTAAAATTAAAAACAACTTTAATATTATAGTTTTTTTAAAATATGAGAGATAGGAAGAAAAATTTTGTCAGTGGAAAAAAAATGGAAAAATAGAGAGAATAAAGATGTCGAGTTTATAGAAAAGTTTATTTAACACATCAAAATAATGTGTTCAGCATTTCAAGTAATATAACATAAGGTAACACGACTCACAATAATATTTCATAAAAATAAAAAAATAAAAAAATAAAAAATTATTATAATAAAAACAAATTAACACAATTTTTACTTATTTTGTATTATTAAATTATTACTCGTTAGTAATAGTTTTTAGTTAGGTATTTATTAAGGTTTAGAGAAGAAATCTTAAAAATTGATGAAAAGATTACAATTTTATAGTTTACTTTATGAGGTGAAATAAACTTTGTCTTGTTCTATTTGACATAACCCTCTCGTAATATTTTTAGACGAAATTTTATGATTTCTTCCTGCTATTCTAGTTTGTAATTTTTAAATAATTTATTAAATATCCTTATTCCTATTTTTTCTCATATTAAACAAAACTTTAATAATTTAAAAATAATGAATGTATAAATTAAAAGTTTTAGTATTAGTAAGAGAGATAACTATAAGAAATATGATGCAATAATTACCTGATAAAATTTTAAGAACAAATAGTTTATACCGTAATAAGCATAAAATAAAAATAATCTAAAATAAAATAAATAGTAACAAGTGTTCATTTAAAAAAGTTGTAAAAGTGCCATGACAAAACTAAAACATTTTAAAGTATTTTTTTGCTACATCTTTTTGTATCAAAATTGTATAACAACATATTTAAATTATTATTTTATAGTTATTTTATATAAACACTTCTTATAATAGCATAAAATAGAGTTGCTTTTCCAAAACCTGATCTGTTAGAAAATACAGCTCTATTATATTATATTAGGTTGTTTAGTACTGCAAACAGTGTGAAAAAACGCAACTCTTTTTATTTTTCAGGTAATAGATGATCTTGGCTTTTAGATACTCATTTAGTTTAATAAATTATAAGCAAAATAAATAAATAAAAGTACATATAAAATTCTACCATAAAGTTATGTAATTTTTTTAAATTATTTAGAAAATTTTGGTACCAAATGAAAGTGACAACATGAAGGTCTTCTCTTACATTAATTAAAGAACCTGGCAACTGGGGCTGGGAAAAGTATCAATACTTACACACAGGTATCAAAGTATTGATACTTCCGATACCTCGATACTTTCGGTACCTCGATACCTCCGATATCTCAATAAACAATGACTATAAATGAATGAATAACTACCTCCCTCAGAAAGCTACGAATTTTGAAAACACAAGCTATTTTTATAAAAACAAAAGAATTTACAACACTTTTACTGGGGTTTTCCTACTGATAACCTTTATATAAAATTTAAAAAAACTGTATTTTCTTGACAAATCAAGCTTTTGAAAAGCAGTTCTAGTCAAAGTATAGAATCAGTATGGTTAGCTGATAAAAACTTGTCAAAAGCTGGCATTCCTTCACGTAAACTGTGTAAGATGGAGCCACTGATATTTAGATTTTTAGGCAGCTAATAATACACAATTTTAATCTAAAGGGCTGTAACTGTAAATTGTACCATATGTTTATTATAATTTTTGATTAGAGGCTGTCATGAGAAACAAAATTCTAAAACCGTAGGTCGTAACTTATTTCACTTGATAATAAAATCATTTAACTATCACTCAAAAAGGAATTTGTCTTTAATTTTCCAGCACTTTTCTTTCGATTGACGCTGCGAGTCTCTCAAAAGGACGTGATAGTGTTTTTTAAACTGGTATAAAAATTTGAATGTTATGATTTTTTCTAAAAATTTCTCCCGAAATTCGTCAAAACAAAGTCTAGATGAGCAAACCCATTCTCCGTTCGCTAAGTGCCCATTTCGAAAACATGATTCTACTAAAAAAATCTTCTGTTCTGCAGTAAACCCCATAATTCAAATCTAATTTAAATTTTACTTTTGACAATGACAACAAAATGACATTTACAAAGTAAATTAATCTAAGCGCTACGTTTTTAGAATTTTTGTTTCTTATGGCAGCCTCTGATCAAAAATTATAATAAACATATGGTATAATAAATAATTAAAAGACAAGAGTAAAACAACGATTAAAATAATTTTTATAGTATTTTATTTACAGTTATAGCCCTTTAAATTTAAGTGGTGTATTATTAGTTGTCTAAAAATCTAAAAATCAGTGGCTCCACATTACACGTTTTACGTGAGGAGATGCTAACTTTTGACAAGTTTTTATCAGCTGTCTATACTGATTTATTTTTATACTGTGCTCTAGCAAACAATATTATTCACAAAACAAACTTTTTTTAAATGTTATAAAGTAACTAATGCACCCCACTTTTTTGCAGTCGCCTATACATATATAGTACAAATTGGTCACTTTCTAATGAATATAGTTCTTTTTTTGCCTGCTGGTTTTGTAGTTTTTTAAGTGTACTGTTAAATTCTACATATAACATTTTAAAATTTTAATAGTAATTATTATTTCGTTATTTTAAAATAACTAAAACTAGGTATCGTTAAGCAAATTTGCTTAACTCAGCAGAGGCAATAATTAAAACACATTTGCATGGTTATCCAGCGACCAGCAAGTCATTCAAATTACATGATGTCAGCGTAGTGTAATCGTTAGTTTTTGCTTTATAGTCACTTTAGGTTAGGTTTTATATTGTTAAGTTTTTTTTTAAATAGACCAGTATTGATCAAAACGTTAAATTAATTTAACAATAAAATAAACAAGAAAGTAAAAAAATTTAAATTATACAAAATATAATTAAAATTTTTAAAATTGTTGTTAAATAAAATAATAAAATCAAAATTTTGTTCATAAATAATTTAGTAGAGCTAAAATTATTTAAACAAATTACACCCAAGTGAAAATATACAAAAATTACAGAAAAAACAATTATAAAACGTTAGAGCTGAAGCAATAAAAGAGTAAATGCCAAATGTTAATTGTAAACCCATTTTTCTTTGGACTTTTGTTATGATCTTTGTTTGTCAAAAATCTTTTAGTTTTTGTATAAATTTTTGAATTTATTTTGAACACCTCATACATACATTGCTTTATGGGCTATTTTTTAAGAGTTTTAAACAATTAGCAAGCTGTAATTTAAAAAAAAACTTTTGAAATAAAATAAAATAATGACATATTTTAAACCAATATTATTAATTATAAACATATTATTATTATTATATTATTATGCTAATTAATTTAAATTTAAAATTATAACATTTTGTGACTGACTTTAAAACATGCTTACATCAACAATCTGAAATTTTACAGTAAAGCGCTTTGGAATTTTATAAAAACAGTTTTTACTTAAATTTTAAAAAACTTTGTTTTTGCCTATACAAATACCCTTAGCGGAGTTGATAAAGTATTAATACTGAAACCCGTTTGCATTAGACAAATAAAATTAATTAGATATGTAATAATTTTTTCTATTATCAGTAGTTCCAGAATTGTGATAACTTTTTTAGTGTGAGATTTATTTATGTTGATGTCTATTTTGTCAATGCGTTTGGACATTTTTCTTCTACTTCTAAAGTAGGAAAACATCCCGTCTCCTGTCAGTGATTAATCTAATCTATTAAAGAGCATCGCTGTCTTCATTTCCTCCTTTTTCGTTATTTCTCTCGGATCAGTGATCGGAAAACGTCCAGCAAAAGGTTTTCGTGTCACCTAAATTGCCAATAGCCAAGACCACCAGCTTAATCGTCCGTCTAATGGGCCTCCGTCACTGAAAAGCAAACCGACTAAAATGTTATCTTTGACGATTATGACGTCGTTGGCGGATATCTGCGTGTGTGTGCGATAAACCGAATCGACTCACCTTTCAATTTAATTTCCCCCCAAAAACGCACAATAAAAACAAAAGAAAAATCGTCGAATAAACTGTCAAGAAAAACAAAAGAGGGATGTATGTCAGGGAATAAAAATTTCGGAGACGTTTAAAAGTTTGATGGCAGCGTTTCAGTTGGACAAGTTTTATCTTAAAATTTTCCGCTTGATGTGAAACCGAGCTCAATAAATTCTTGAGATTTGTCGGTGCATCCGTATAGGAAGATGATTGTCTCGCCAGAGCAACCCCAGAAGGGCTTAGGGCGAGAATTATTGCACGCATAAAAATAAAAACTTCCGCGAATAAAGCACCCATCTAGAAAACTAAACTTTAAAAAAAGAAAAACACACTTGGAATATATCCAAACCCAAGATTTTAATTTAAAATATTTAATTTTTTGTTGGTTTTAATTACGATTTATGAACGTAACCGAGCTGAAAATTTTCGCAGCTTTTCAGTTTTGTTGCTTTATTTATTGATTCGAAACGAGTTTAGCGCTCTCATGGCTCGGCTTATCCCGAGGCAAATAATTAATTACACGAATTGTTTATATAGTTAGCGAGCATTAGTTTGAAATTTACCTTGTGCAACGGTAAAGATGTGAAGGAGAGGCGGGCGTGTGGTCGAAAATCAACCAGATCAGCTCAAGTGCAAAAGCAAACGAAACTCTAACAAAGCGAGCCGAATTAACAAATGCGTGCACGGAACATCACTAAATTAAAGATTACAGAGCCAAATTGCGTTATTTTCCGTTTGCTCTAATTGCAGATGAAACCTCGAATGAACACGACGATTTGTTGCAGAGAAAGGAACGCTATTAGACCGTTATTAAATTAAAGCTTCAGACTATTATAATATAACATTAATTACGATATCATCGTTTTATGGCAACTCGGATGGAAAATTATTAAAGTTTATTTAAAGAAGAGACAATTTACACAATTTTTGTACTGGAATAAAATGTAATATACCTAGACTAGTCCAATGTCTGAAAATGATGTAGACGTCACTCACATTCTCAAGAAGAGTAACGCTGGTGTTTTCTACAGTAAAATAACAACTACTGCAACTTGTCAATAAATTTATTCACAAACTATTCAACTTTCCTTCTGACAAGTTTCAGCAAAATAAGAAATCTTTTTAAGGATATAAGCTGAGATAACAAATAAAATAGTGTTTTGATACCAAACAAAAATTTATTAAATATAAATTATTTTATTCCAAAATTTCAGTGTTTTTTAAATAAAAGTTAATAAAATCTAATAGTATTTTATGCAACAAGTATTTAATGATATGGTAGCTATTAAAACACAAGCATGTAAATTACGACACGAGCGTTAGCGAGTGCCGTAATGAATACGGGTGTCGACAGAGAGACCTCAGAATCACCGACTGGGTCTTATATAACAAGACACTTGGAGGTCGGGTGTCTCAGATTTCGATAAAGATTAAATGAAAAATTACAGTGGGCTATTATGGATAATCTTAGGCAGAGAGCTGTGCTTTGCGCAGCCCGCGTAAGAACAAATGTGTGCCTTGCCTTGGTGGGACGCGGATCTCGATAATCTGCAGAAAAATTCGAGGAAACTCTGGAACAGAGATAGGCTTGTTAACACTCCCGCCACCTGGGAATTTTATAGAAGTGCTCAGCGTGGGTTTAAAGCTGCGATACGTCGCAAGAACGAGAGATCTTGGAAGTCTCACTGTGAGAGTTTAACTATGCTCTCGCAGGCAACGAGAATACAAAAGATCTTATCAAAATATTCTTCTACAAATTTGAGCTCATTACGTTTGTCGTCTAGGACCTTTTCGGTAACGGAGGACGACACTCTTGGGCACTTATTGCAGACGCACTTTTCCGACTCATTACAAGTCGAGGAGGATCCTGAGTTAGAAGTAAGTCTAAGGACTGCACCTAGCAGCGCCTGGAGATTTGCCACTCAGATGATCACGCCAGATAGAATCAAATGGGCAATGAACTCATTTGCACCGTATAAGTCGGCGGGGTAGATGGAATTGTTCCTGCTCTCTTACAAAAAAGACGGGTGCAACTTGTTGGCCTAATGACCCGACTGTTTAGAGCCTGCCTTGCACTGGGCTACATACCAGCAGCCTGAAGAAAGATCAAGGTAGTGTTTACTTCTAAACCAAGACGTGCCACGTAGGCCAAGACTAAGAGTTTTAGACCAATTAGCCTAACATCGTTTTTATTAAAGACGATGGAAAGACTAATCGTCAAACACATACGGGAGAAAGTGCTCGAAAATAATCCGCTGCACTTCAACCAACATGCGTACATCGTGGGACTGTTAACAGAAACGGCTCTGCATGAAACTGTATTTACAATTGAAGGCGGGCTAGACAGTGGACTGTATGTTTTGTTTTGGGAACTTTCCTAGACATTGAGAAAGCATTCGACAATGCTTCTTTTAAGTCTATGTGTAACGCATTCGAGAAGCGAAATGCGGACCCTACCTTGGTCAAATCGGTTCGCACAATGCTGTCTAATAGATTTATCAGAACGAGCATAGACTCATTTTCTGCTACAGTGATTGCTACTTAAGGGTGTCCCCAAGTGGGTGTATATCTCCTTTGTTATGGAACCTTCCAGTAGACGACCTTATTTATAAGTTAAACAAACTTGGCATATACTGTTAGGGCTATGCTGATGACATAGCTATTCTGGTGAAAGACAAGTTTCTCAATGTGGTCGGAAAGCTCACAGGTGGGGCACTCAGGCTCGTTGAGAAATGGTGTAATTTTTATGGCCTATCGGTAAATCCAAAGAAAACAGGCTATGTTATTTTTACCCGAAAACAGTGAGACCCTTATGTGGCCCCTCTGCTTTTCGGCGAACAGCTACTTGTAGATCATAAGGTTAAATATTTGGGAGTTATTTTAGACTTTCGTTTGACCTAGAGATCACGCTCTGGGCGTGCGGAAGAGCTGTTGGCAGAACCTGGAGTCTTACACCCCGCGTTATGCTTTGGCTCTACAACTATGTTGTCAGACCAATGATCACATACGGCTCCCTTGTCTGGTAGACCATATCGCGTGCGTCCTAGGCCAAAACGAATTTGGCACGGGTCCAGCTTTTGGCCTGCCTGACAATTACAGGGGCCTTTCGAACTACACCGACCGCAGCCATGGAGCTCATTGTGAAGATTTCACCACTTTATCTTGTTGTGGAAAAGACTGCCGCAATGGGTTTCCTATGGCTTTGCGCTACAAATCGGTGTAAAACAGCAACCGGAAAGGGTCATCGGACAATATCCACTAGGATGTTAAATTTGGACCATATTTTTGAAATGGGGGACGACAGTATGACCCCCAGGATTGCTACAAATCACAAGTATCTTGTAAATATTCTACCACATGACAACTGGTGTGAAAAAATGAGCAGCTTCAGAACGGGGAAATGGCTCGTCTGCTATACTGACGGGTCGGTTCACCGCAATGCAGCGGACTTAGGGATATCTATATGTAGGCTTGATGTTGAAATTTCAATACCTTTGGGCAAACATATTGACGTTTTCCAAGCGGAAATCTTCGCTTTGCTTGCTTGTGTGACTGAGTGCGTGCACAGTGCTTTGTCAAACGGTCGAATTTGCATTTGCACAGACAGTCAGGCTTTTCTGCAAGACCTTGCAATCGTTCAGGTACTCATCGTGGCTTGTCTGAGAATGTCACAACAGATTACAGAAACTGGCAGAGTGCAACAAAAAGGTTGTACTTTGCTGGGTACCAGGACACTGTGGTCTAACGGGTAACGATAGGGCTAACGTTCTGGCTCGAGAGGGTTCACAAACGGACTTTATCGGGGCAGATAATAACGTTACCAAAAGACGACGCGACAGAAAGACACACTTCATAAGTAGATAGAATTTCGCCATTTCTCTGAATGGCAGTTTCAAGATGGCATGCGGCAATCCAGTCTTTTTATTAAAGAACCGAATAAGGCACGCAGTGAAAACCTGATGCGTCTTAATCGTAGAAATCTTCAGTTAGTGGTAGGCATGTACACAGGACATTGCCTACTAAAAAGACACCTGCACTTCATCGGATTCAGCGAGGACGAGATTTGCAGAGGTTGTGCTGAAGATGAGAAAACTCATCTTCATATATTCTGTTAGTGCCCTGCATTTGCAAACATCAGAGATTTATATATGGGCTCTCGATATTTGAAGCTCAGTGTTATTGAGAAGGCTCCTGCAGACAAGATACTAAGCTTTATCAAAAGCACAGGGCTACTACAGTAGTACTGTTCCGAGAGGTAGCACACGATAGGCGTAGGCCTCGGTATGCGGCTCGCGCTTGGAGCCCTCCTTGTCAAAAAAGCTTAGTTTTTAAATCTTTAATATTACCATCCGTTTCTAGTTTAATTTTTTTATGCTCTTTAAAATCTTTTAGTACTCTAATGTTTACTACACATTAATTAATATTAAATCACTTCACTTTTCATTCCTCACACTATAATACAAATATTTTTTAATTTTGAGTTTTTACGAAATTTATGGTAAGTAATTGACGCAGACCCTGGATTCTGTTTTCTTTTTTCATAATAATTCTTACTATGTTCTATTATATAACAAAGTTCAGTCATTTTTTTCTACAAAATATGTATTTAAGAAGCATAAAAGAAAGAGGAGCGGTAGAGGAACCGAGAAAGGAAGAGATAGAAGAAATAATAAAAAAATTGAAGAATTATAAGAGTCCAGGGGAAAATGGAATAACTAGCGAGATAATTAAAAATAGGGGGAAGAGGTTACGAGATAAAATAACAGAAATAATAATAAGAAGTTGGACGGAGGAAGAAATACCAGATAAATGGAAAATTGGCCTTATATGTCCAATACTCAAAAAAGGAGATGCTACTATGTGTGAAAACTATCGTGGAATATCCCTACTCGACGTTACATATAAAATATTAGCAATGATGATACGCAAGAGATTAAGTGAATATGCTGAAGAAATGGTGGGAGAATATCAAGGAGGTTTCAAGGTAGGGAGATCAACGATCGACCAAATTTTTAGTCTGAAAATGATACAGCAAAATAGTTATGAACAAAAGCTGCCTCTACATATGTTGTTTATAGACTTTAAAAGGGCCTATGATACAATCGATCGCACAATGATGTACCAGGCAATAAACAACCTAGGAATACCAAATAAGTTGACCAGATGAATAAAAATGACTTTAGAAGGCTCGACGGGCAAGGTGGTAGTGTATGGAAGCGTGACAGAAAAGTTCCCAGTTCGAAAGGGGTTAAGACAGGGCGATCCGCTATCAACAGTTCTGTTCAATTTGGTATTGGAAAAAATCATGAGGGAAAGCCGAATAAGAATAGAGAACGTAATATATTACAGTAAGCAGCAGGTGATTGCGTATGCGGACGATGTGGCAATAATCGCAAGAACCACAAAGGTGATAAAGGAAATGTTTAAAAATCTGGAAGAGAGTGCGAGAAGGTATGGACTGGAGGTAAATGAAAGCAAGACAAAGTATATGGGAACAAACGAAAGAGAAGTACAAGGAGACCTGGAAGTGATAGGACAAAATGGCAGAAAGTATTGCTTTCAAAGAGTAGACAGATATGAGTATCTAGGGGTTACGGTAAATAGAACTAGTGATGAAATAATGGAAATAGAAAAGAGACTAACTAAAGGAACGAAAGCGTTAGGGGCATTAAACACGGTGTTGAGAAGCAAAATAGTGTCGAGAAAAACAAAAATTAGAATATATAGAACTGTAATCCAGCCAGCAGTGCTATATGGATGTGAAATGTGGATCATGACCCAAAGCACCTCGGAAAAGTTGGAAAGGTGGGAGAGAAAAGCACTAAAAAAGGTGTTTGGGGGAGTGAAAGATAAGGAAGGCAACTGGAGAAGAAGAACAAATAAAGAAGTAATGGACATATATGGATACCCAAGCATAACCCAAAAGGTAAAGGGTCAAAGAGTGCGGTGGTTAGGTCACGTAGGGAGGATGGCGTCGCATAGGCATACAAAAAAAGCGCTACTGGGAGGAAAAGAAAGCAAAAGAAAAAGAGGGAGACCGAAAAAGAGATGGTTGGAGATGGTAAAAGACGATCTAAAGGGAGTAGGAGTCCGGGACTGGATGGAAGGGAGCAAGAACAGAAAAAACTGGAGAAAAACTATCGAAAAAATTGAAGCCATGGGCCCGAGGGCCTGAAGAGCTATTGTATATGTATTTGCAGCGTTGATTGATTTGACAGAGAAAATATTGTTCAATAAGAAATTAACATTTTATATGGTAATTAGAGCACTTTATGTTTATATTTATAATTTTTAACATCAATTAAAATTAGGTAAAAAACATTTAGCATTGTAAATAACTTGCTTGCAATTAGCTTTTTTCAGGTTTATTTCATTATTTTTTAGCTCGTCTATAAAAGCAAATTTACTAGGTTTGAAACATAAATAATCAAAAAATTTTAACCCGACGCATTGACCATAATTAAATATTAAATTTATTGTTTTATTAATTGGTACGCATTGCGTTTAGGTTGTACACTACGTGGTAGGTATATCTATGTATAAATAAAAAATTATTATTTTTTTTATTTTTAAAGCATTGGATTTGCAGCTATCTAATTACTTCCAGCGCGAATAACATTATTGGAAGTGGTTCGAAATCCCATTAGAACGAATTTTTCCCGTCCTGAGCGTTATTTACATAGATGAATAATTTAAAAGCGTTTGAATTCGTTCGGTCCGGATGAGGTGCACAAAGACAAAAAGAAACAAGAGACGGTTGAACGCCCCCTTTCTTCCCTCACGTCCTGTACACAGTGAGATAAAACAGAGTACTTAAAGCTGAATTTACTATCGGAGTTCATTAAATCGGAAGACAAGAGAAAAGATGAGAAGTGAACTATAAGATATTTCCATTTGCTCCGGACGATATGAAGAGTGTATAAATATTCAACGGGGTGCTCGTTAGATATCAAGTGGCCTATGGAAATGACAGACGGCCTTCCGGAGAATATTCGTTTTTCTTTTAACGTTTTAAGCACACCGTCTTCGGTTTAACGGTTTTTGAATCACTCGATAAACCCTTATCAAGACTTTTATTTTTGATAAATGTCGAAATATTTTATAAGTAAACGTAATTAAATATTTTTGAATAAAAGACAACAATCTTGTAAATAAACTAACTGTAATAAACTAAAAAAGTTAACAAATAAAATTACGTAGAACAAAATAATAACAACAAAATAAGAAAAAACATGTAAATACACTGTAAACAAAAATAAAGAAAAAGCTGACATGAAACAAACTAACAAAATTAGAAAATCAAAAACAACAAAAACAAAATAAATAAACAAATAATAAACAATAGAAAAAGAAAAACTAAAATATATACTAAAACATACTAATTGCGGTAAAAAATATTAAAATAATGTAGTTAATAAAAGTAAAATAAAAAAATGGTTAAAAATTTTTTTGACAGTTTTTAAAATTACAATTTTTTTTGTTTAATTGAGTATTTATTGCAATCATGTTAATAATAATTTTACTGAATTAGAGCTCGGTTTTTCAGTCAGTGGTTAACTTGTTTTCATACAGTAACAAAATTTGGTACTAATAAACCGGTGTATTTTTTTTTAACTAATTGAAACCGAAAATTAAAATAAAATTAAAAATTAAAGTTCATCTAAAACAAAATTACGAGTATTTTCTCTTAAAATTTTTATTAAGGTTTCATGAATAAGTGAAACGAGATTCTTTCTGTTAGTTGTGGTGGATAACATTTGAAAGGTATCATTAATTTCTATTGTAACAAGAAAAGTACATTAATTTTTTAAGAGTTGTAAAAATTTAATTAGTTGTGCTTTTAATGGTGTACACAATCAAATACAAATCTAAATAAAATAAAAATAAACACATTAATGTATTTTAAATTAAATAAGGTAAAATTTAATAAATACGCAAATAACACTGGTTTTTTGGTTTGCACATTTATTTACTTTTGTATTTATAATTTTATAGATAGACTGATTTAATCTGTATTTACTTACAGTTACCAGAAAAATAAATTATTTGCCAATTTTCTTTTATTTTACTGTTCATAAACTTGTTTCTCTATAAGAGTCGTCAAAACTGTTAATTAAAGCAATTTATTAACAATTTCTAATAATAAAAAAAATTTACAAAATTTATAAAAAAAAATATGTTTCAATTTTTTTCAACTGTATTGTGGGAATTATCATTTGGCAACAAATAGAACGTGCAGCCAATTTATTTATTCAGGATTTATTTTCTAAACGCTTTTCATTTGCATACAGTTATAGGCAATCACGTTTTAGTTTCGATTTAATATGAATTCATTATTATGTGCAAATTCAACCAACTGAGTATATTATACCATTACTGGTTTCATAACCGGAAAATTCACTACGACGTTTAATCAAATTACACAAATATAGATATCTCAAATCTAATACATATACCAGACACAAACTATGCATCTAATCAATATTAGACTGACTAAAATTATAATAAAACTGTAGGTTTGTCAATTAGCGAACTTATTTACGTTATTTTTTTTTACTTTGTAGATAAAGTTGTTATATTGTACCAATAAAAATAAAAGGACGTTTTAACATAAAAATGCACATTTTATTCAGAAAGATTTTTAACGAGTAATTTATTTATAACTACTATTTACACGTATAACAACAATAATTCTATGAATAATTAACTCAATCACATAGTATATTGCCCACGATTGTCGCTCAATAATACCGATTTGCTCTCAAAAATACCGCTTCAATAAATTCCTAAACTCAACTCATTTACTATTCTGCTTCTACTGACTGGTCATTGTCCTCTCACTTGCTTATATACAGATAGGTGGCTTTTAAAAAGCTGCGTTTGTCGGATACAGTTAATGACCGTGATCAATATTTCTCAGAATCACGGAAAGTTATATTGGCAGAATGTAATGAACAGTGAATCTTTCTTGAAGTGAAAATTTCTCAAAAAATTTTATTTTTGTTGATTTGCCTTGCTTGATTTCAAATCCCCAAAACACAAATTACTTTTTATTTAACTCAAACAGTTCTTGAGATAATATCATTTTATTGCTAAAATTAATTGCTTATTTCTGAAATTGATAAAAACTAAACTACATTTTGTATCCTATTTTTTAATTGCTTCACATCATTTCCTAGTGGCTCACTGTACACAATTTGTTTTAAACGATCCCACAGATAATGGTTATTTATTGTAAAAGTGTTTTAGACAGCGGGTTATCCATGCAAGAATGTTTAAGCGCGAGACGCAGTCAACCAATTAATATTCTTAAGTGGATAAAACGCGACTAAAACACAAATTCAATATACCGTTTTATCCACAATTACAGTGATTTAAAATCAGAATCGCCAAAATTTCATCTTATTTCATCAAAAAACAATTTGACATTACACTCTGACAGCGAATGTGACCTCAAAAATCATTGAAATTAACTGAAAAACATGGGAGGGAGGTGTTGAATCGTTGCTATTTATTTTCGATTGTTTATCGACCCCATTTGTACAAAACGCTGTGCAAGTTGGTAAAAAAGAAAGAAAGTGGTAATTTTCCTGAAACAATTCTTGAGGAAGCTGAAGAAGCGACTCGCCAGTTATTGCCTGCAAAGTTCAAGAAACATTACAAAAATTTTTTTTTAAATTTAATAAATGGAAAGAAGAACGGATGGTAAATGACAATAAATAAAGAAGGTCTGATATCGTATTTCTTAAATTTGAAGAAGAGGTATAAATTTCATCCGTGTGGTCAAAGTACTCCATGCTGAAGACCGCTATAAAGGTCTATAAAAACATAGACATTGGAAAATAGAGTAAACTCATGGCCTATCTGAAGAATCAGTTAAGAGGATTCAAGCCGAAGAAAGCTGCAGTAATGGAAAAGGCACACGTGGAAGAGTTTTTGGCAAGGGTTTGCAATAAAAAATATTTGATGATCAAGATAATCAAGATAATAAATTTTAGGTTGCATTAATAATGGAGATGGCTGGTGGCTGTCGATGCTGTAAGCTGACAAATTTGAAAATCAGTGATGTAGAAGACAGGGGCGCATACCTAATTGTTTCGAAACTAGATACCAAAACGGACGTTTCACGAAAATTCACAATTGTAGAAGAAGGATTCTCTATCAACACTGTGGAGAAGTGTAGAAAATACATGTCCTTACGTCCGAAGAAATTAACCATTGAGAGATTTATTTTACGATACGCTAATTAAGAATGTACATCGCAACCTGTTGGAATTAACACTTTATCAAAAGTTACTTCTAAAGTTGCTTCGTTATTGAAGTTGACAAGCGCAGAAGCTTATACCGGCCATTATATGAGGCGCACTTCAACAACTTTACTTGCCAATGAAAGTGCTAATCTTACAACAATTAAACGACACAGTGGGTGGAAGAGCTCCGCCATAGCTGAAACTTATATCGAAGACTCTGTATCTAATAAGCTTGATATCGCAAGGAAAATCTAAAGTTCTCCTGGTACTAGTCGTTCTACACTAGAAAAGACGTCCATTGTTCCTACAACTACTTTTCGTTTTGGAACCGATACCAACTACAAGCTTCTTATTAATGGAAACAAAGTGAAATATGATTAAACAAAAAACGAAATGTCTATTAATGTAAATGTTAATGTCAATATTAATAATAAATAGCATGCGATTGATTTAAGATTGTATTTTTTCATTATTCTACTAGTGGAATAAAGAAATCACTTTATTCCACTAGTAGAATAATAAAAAAATACAATCTTAAATCAATCGCATGCTATTTAAGTGGACTTAAGGTGGATTAAGTGTTACTTACGGTTTGTAAGTGTAGATAAACCTTCAATTATAAGATAGTTGTAGATAAAAGCCTATTATTGTAAGATCAGAGCTTCTCGGTAGCCATAAAATGCTACCATCTTTTCCTATCCAGTTATCATAGAAATTTATATTGAGCCAGTGGCGAACAATGTCTGCATATTGAGTAGGACATCCATTGCGCTAAAAAAACATTTCTATTTGGTAGTTTAACGTCAATTCATCTAGTTTATCAGCTAAAAAAATTTGCAAATTTAATTTTGATCAAAAAAAATTTGGGCTAATAATGCTATAGTACAAAACCGCACACCCCACATTAACTTTTTAAAAATATTATCTGCGACAAAAAGTACTGAAGTTTGAATTCGTCTCACTCTAGTAACGTCAATGTTGAGATGAAACGACTCTGTTAGTTGAAAAGTTTGATTCATTGGAAAACAAAATTTGTATAAAAATTTGAATTTTTTAAAATTCTGTACGCCTATTATAAACAAATGTAGTCGTTTGGCTTTATTACCATTTTTTTAAAGTTTGCCTAAATTGCAGTTTAAATTAAAAATTTTCCTTCTTTAGATTTTTTGGAAATAAGATTTACTTATTATGGTTTGTAATGACCTCATTCTTAAAGACAACATTGAAGCTTTTCTTGCGGAATAAACAGCATGAATTAAAGTAGCATTTTCTTTATTGAACAAGTTCTTTCACTTCTTAGTGATTAAAACCTAGCCTGTTTTAACAAATTCGGTCACTAAGTTTGTTGCACAAGAAATTGAAATGATAACTTCTGGGTATATTTGATTGAATTTTTTTATAAAACTCGATAGCCAGTTTCGTAACATTGAGTTAGATAATTTCTTTGTTGTAAAATAGACATTATAACATAAATACTATTTAAATTAGCAAAGGTGTTCCAATCGAACAACAACGTCAAGAAACTGTATACCGGTTTCGGGGTTTTGCCCCTCATTATGTTGGTGGCCGAGTGAGAGCCCAAGAGATAACTTTGTTATCCGCCAACATTATTACACCAACTCTCGCACCTTCCAGCACTCTTCGTTAGATGGCACACTGTGTCTGTCTGTACGACTACTACTATTTAAATTAGCAAAGATTTAATTAAAAAAAAAACTAAATTTAAATTTTGAAATTATCTCGACAACCGTTCGAGTTAAATAAAAAGTAATTTGTGATTTGAGAGTTTAAAAACAAGAATGAAATTTTCTGAAAAATCAAAAATATTTTTTTTTTAAGTCGATCCGGAATCTTTGTTTCTAAATTTTAACCAATTTTCATCAACTTGTTCTAGGTGTACCAGTTTTTTTATTTAATTTTAAGTTTATTTTTTTAAATATACACAAGAAGCAAAACATCTCCATTTATAAAAAATGTATTTGTCGAATGATATTGAACAAGGTTAGACTTTTAATGTAAACATAAATAATTGATGCTACATCGTTTTTGCCTTAAATTTTTCAGCGTCAAGTTATTTCCTGCTGGATAGATCGTGAAATGTACTATTGTAGCCGAGTTTGGGATATTTCAAGCGAAAAACTTTCACATGACTTTTTCTAATTCGACAATTTTAAAATTGTTTGAAACAAAAAGGAAGACAACGGAATGAGAAGCAAGTCTGATTTGGAGCGAGCGCTTCTGTTTAGCAAACCAGTCACACGCATATATCTGCATACATATTGAAGGAGCGATACAGAACGCATACTGAAAGATAGCTATCAATAGAGGAGAGATGATCGTTACCAACTCGTTCTCAAACGTAACATTCTTATAAAATTGTCAGTTTTCTAAAGAGTTCTATTTCCAGAACTAATAACTTCGCACTTAGTGCGATAAATCTGGTCTTTGTGTTTTTATTTCGCCGCGAAATTTCGCATTTTACTATATATCTAGACGAGAGTATCGCATAATGGCGTCTTTACTATATGACACATTTCCGAGTTCGGAGGGTAAGTATGCAGGAAAGCTGCACACCGCCGTAAAGGCAAAAATAGAGTGGAAGTTGTGCATTATTGTAATGCTTCCAACCAAGAAACGTCTGACGTGCCAGAAAAGCTATCGATTTGGAAGATCGCTGCAACAATTACACTCGACGAAATTATCGCAGCCATAATTTAAACTTTCCGACTTGTTTTTACTGTTGTTTCGCTAACTTTTATTATTTCGTCGAGTAAAGCTCTTGTGATAGAATTCGAGTGTCGTCGCATTGCACCTGAAATCACGACGACAGACGGCAGCTCGTTATGCGCAATCCCCCGCGGTGATGACGTCATCGGTCTGCAGGTCAACGCGGCCACAAGCCATAAATCCTTCCGAGCCCAGGAGACCCGATCTCGGCTTCCCATTTACAAGTGGACGCCGATCCCAGGTACACATCCCAAAGATAATGCCGCATAATTGGGACAAAAAGGGCCAATCCGCTTTGATAATTTAATCCTTTTGACCAGATAATTAAAAACAGAACAAAAATTGAAACAGAGTGATACCCCCACCACCTAGTAGTAAAGAAGGCTGCCGCACTTACTACTCTCCGAAAATTTTCAATTAAAGTTTTTGGTTCATCAGCGAAATTTTCATACAGTGCTAACTTTTAAATGAAGTGACAAATTCCGCTCCCTTCTTGCGTGATTTCTCTCCCCTACGATGACAAGTTTGCCAAAGAGCCCTAAATTGAAAAACGCAAACGAGATTTATGTGGCGGCATTAGAGGTAACGAGATTATTTCCAATCTTTTCAGATGCGCTCGTCAGTGTCTCATGAAACAATAATCTTGGCCAATTTTCGATTTTAATCTCCCCATCTTTATTCCAAAGTAGTTATTTTTTTTACTTTCGGTATTTAAATAAAATAAATAAATGCGTCGCTTGGGCGCGTTACAAAGTATAACAAATTTAGCGGAACTCACATTTGAGAGGACTTTTCATAAACGCAAATTTTATGACATGGCGATAAATTGGGGCTCGAGTCAGAAAAAGCGACTTTGAAAGTTAGCTTGTTCTACCGCTCGCAATCGTTTAACGATGTTGGCTTTTTTGCTGAGTTACAAGCGAGAGTTTTACCTAAAACGGGAAAATCGACGACGGCCTCAGGCTAACTTGGCGCTAATAAAAATTTAAATTATTGGAATATGCAATAAGCATTTTTGCTTTATTAATCAGAGAAACTAAATACAATAAATAGGTCAAATTGTGTAAAAACACAAGTGTTTTAATAGTCTCATTCAATTTTGATACATAGCAGTTTAAAGATGCTTGAAACTAAACCAGGACGTTTTTCACCAGTTTTACTATAAATCTGACTCACACAAAAAAATTAAAATTTTTAACGCCTTTTTATGCAAGCAATTTCGCCTTTCCATATAAATGCGCGAAAATTTCCAGCAAAAACTATTTTAAAAAAACTCAAATTTTTAAACGAATAGATGACCACATTGTTGTTTATTTAAATAATGTTTATTTAAATGGCCTCCAAGACAAAAAAGAGAAAAACTAATTTAAAAGTTCTACAAGCTCATCTGGGAACAACACAAATAAAAAAAGCTTACATACCGATAAGATCCAGACAATTTAACAACGTGACAACACACCAAAAACGTTTGCTCTTAAAATGCTTAAAAATGTGCTCAAGATTCTTCAAGGTGAAGAAAATGGTAATTTCACCAAAAACTTATTAAGTCAAATTTGTAGAAGTCTAAAAAAGAAAGATTATTTGACGCGTAAACGCTTAAAAAAAATCATATCTGTTAGTGATATTTTAAATTTAGAAAGTTACTCATTTCAATTGCCGCCTTAGTTTAGCTAAAAAAAGAGAAAGAGAGAGTAAACTACGGGTAGGTACTAAAGAAAAAAAAAGACATTCGGCATTGAGACATCGTGGTGTACACTACATGTTGTATTTTCTTATCTTCGACGTGAGTATGTAATTACTGTAAATACTTTGGTTTGAAATGATAGTTTTAACCTAGTTACACACAAAAAAAGTTTTATAAAACGCTTGAAAAATGTGGCTAGAATTCTTTAAAGTATTTGATAAAAATTTTTAAAAATTTAAAAGAATAATAAGGGTAATAACAAAAAACGAAGGAAAAACAATTTGTATTAAAACGAATAATAATAATACCACACTATTAAACTAACGTCTTAAGTAAATTTGACCAATTATTCACCAAAATATAAACATTTGAAGAACAGAAGGTTTATGATATCTTATTCGAATCAACAAAAAATAATTTGGTTTTTACCGACACAAATTCGTCAAAAATTTCAATAGGTATACAAACAAAACTTTGCAGTAAACGCTCACAGAGCTAATAACAACAAAAATAATAAAAAAATATCAACGATAAAACGTTTTAGGATATAACATAACAACACATACAAAACAAATACTCTTAAAATAAAAAGCCCAAAACGTGTGCTTAACATTTTTCAAAAACAAAAATACAGAAAAAATACAACAACCAGTAACTAATTTTAGAAGCAGAATAATACATAATTAACTTACGGTACAATATTTTTAAAAAAAAAATTGTATAAACATGCAAAACAATACAATAAGCAACATATTAAATTAAGAATCTTCTGAAGCATGCTGTATCCGTATTGTTTTCTATATGCTGTCAAAAGTTTTTTGATAATAACAATTAAAGTTGTAAATAATTAGTAATTACTTGATTTGTTTTAAATAATTTATAACAAATACGTAAGAACATTATCATTACAACAGTATTTTTAATTTTGTTTGTTATTTTCAAAGTCAAATAATTGATAAATTAGTTTTTAAGATAACTATAGCAATACTTTTGATTTTTTTGTGAAAATTATCCTTAATTGTTTTAATACTGACTTTATAAATTCTCAATAAAACAATTAAACATTACCTAATATTATCTTTAATTTTCGCTAAACCAACAAAATGTTTGGTTAATTCAAATAATACATGCTAAATAGCTAATAACAATTCTTTAAGTTTAAAAAAATTATTTAAATAATTAATAATTTAACAATAAAACTTAATGTGTTTATAAATTTTTTTATATAAATAAAAAAATGTAAATAAGTACAATAAAAAAGTACATATTCAAAACGCAAGAATTTTTATTTAAATAAACTGTTAAAACAAAAATGTTATCGAAAGTGTCTTCCATCTTACGAACGCTGGTGGGAGCTCAAAGAGAGGTTCTTACTAAGTTCCGAGCTGTCCTATTGCTACTGTTATCTTGTCGAGTATCAATTTTTAAATAAAAATATGTACTGTCGGTGTCTATAAAATGGTGTAACAAATACAAAATTAGATCAAATTATCTAAAACAAAAACTATCCCTACTTATGACTACCATTTTGAGTGCGATAAAGTTCCACCTACTCTACTGGGACTAAAGAAGAGAATTTTGATATAAATTGAGTGTTCCTACCTTATTTATTTATTTTAACAAAAAAATTTGCTTTTTTATTAGAAAAATTAGAACAGCAACATTTCTTTTATAAGGCATGTTTTGAAAAAAAATTAAGAATAAATTTCACAAAAAAACAAGTGTTGCTATAGATATTTAAAATTTAAATAAATAAAATTTTTCTAAACATAGTATTAGGTAACATTTTTATAACCATTTAAGACCTATATTTTGCTTTTTTAATTTTTTTATAGTTTCGTTAAATAACGCGCTGGTCCATACATTTAGTTCACCCGGAAATAAAAACGGTTATATCGTGTACCTCAAAAAGCATGTGATTCTTAATAATAATTAATTTTTTTTCTTATAATTTTGTTAGCAGTTGCATTAACAAATACTTTTTTTGCATATTTTAATTATTTTATAGCGTTGTATTTTTGCTTAAATTATGGTTCTATACTTTTACATCACTTGATATTATAGTGATTAATTATTAAATAAATAAAATTTAACAACGGAACAAAAAAAGAAAAAAATGTAGAGAATATATTTGTGCAACTTGATATAAATAGCTTGAGTTTTTATTTGTTTTGCAGTTATTAGATATTAAAATTTGCGAGTCTTATCTGATTCAGTTTCTGTAATTTTTTGTAGTTTATAATATTTTATTTTCCGCAGACGCGCATCGTTTGAAGCGTCAATACCTATCTTTTGCAGATCTAAAAATGTGAAGGGAGATTCTCTGAATAGAGAAAAAGATAAGTTTGAATAAGAGAGAAGCGGAAGAGCGAGAGGAAAATGCCGGTTAGGCAAAAGCCAGTCATCTTCACTGGTCACATTTCCTCCATCCAACCTCTTACAAAAACTCGCTACTTTACAAAGGTTTAAATAATGCTACCGAAATCTTTTTGTCTCTTTATTTAATCTGAAAAATACCAACAATCACAATCCTATCGAGTTTCTCTTTCTCGCCATTCCTCCAGAAGATAATCAAAACATTCCGTTGTGCTTTGTTTATGCTTAATTTGATGAGTCCGGACCGATGAAAAATTGTCTCAATTTTCAAGACATTACCGGAACTTCCGTCGCCTGAAAAAATTCAATTTGAAAAATTCTTTTTATTCGAGACATTTTTTCCAATCTTCTATTATTTTTTATACCGCTAATCCGACAGCCGGCCCACCTGCCGCCCCTCGAAAATAAGTCTTTTATTCCCCAATATCCGGCTTCGACATTTTTACAGATTTCGTTACTTCATAAATGTCACTTGTCATTCGGGTCCGGACGTGCTTCCGCGCCCATTGATGGCCCTTTTCACACATCTGCCCTCTTGCGTCGTACGTCATGAGCTACAATATTCCTTTTTGTTCGAGATATTGAAATCATCGAGCATTGTTCTCTCCCACGAACGCACCCTTCTGAACACCTGTTTCGCAAACAACTCCTGGACACAGAAGGCATTAGGATATAATAGAGGCAATTGCAACGGCTATTGTCAGGCATAATCACACTAAAATTGGTAGTTTCAGAAATTGGCGAGCTGTTTCTAAAAATGGTTATTCATATCTTCTATAAAAATATTTTTTTGTTTTTATTAGTTATAAACCTTGTTTACTTTTCTGTAAAATAATATGCAAGCTTTTATGTAACTTTATACAACGCCTCCATATAATAAGTTTATAACTACACTCATTTTAGATCAGTAAAATAACCAATAACTCACTAGTAAGATCAACTTTAAAATTATCAAGAAGGTAAAAAGAAATGATTGAAAAAAAAATATATAAAAATCAAAAGCAGATGCAGTCTTAGTTATATATGTATTTTTGTAATCTTTTATTGTCTTCACATGTTCACAAATTTTGATTTAAAACCTTTGTGCTGTCTGACCAATATAAACTGCATTTACAAGATAAATTGTTGATGCCTGATAATGTAAAAAAAAATGATTCTTGGGTACAAATCTTATTCTCTTTTCTCGTTGTGTACGAGACACGTCGAAAAACTCACGTTTCTATGCGCCTCTTAAATATTGCAAGACTTCCGTTATTAAAAAAATATGTGGTTGTAAAACCGGACAGTAAAGCCTAAAACTATTTGGATAAAAATAGCTGTACTGTGTTATAACAGTACAAAAAAATACAACAAAAAAAGAAAAGAAAAAAAACAGAAGCAGAAGTTTAGAAATTTATAAACAAAGTAAGAAAAAGAAACAACAAAATAAGTGAAAATATAAGCATGGTTAAATGGAGGGAACACTTTATGGAGGTTTTAGGTGAAAGTAACAATAAAAGTATCTTGTCAAAACATCAGGAATTTTAAGTAGAAATAAACAATCTTTCTAAAAAAGAAATTAAGAAACAAACAATTAGCATAAAAAAAATGCCCCTGAAAAGAAACACTTCAAATGAAGCGCTGTTGTTTAGTACAAAAAAGCTATGAAAAAGGGTATGGAAAGTGTTAAATGCAGTGTGGATGGGAAGACGCTTTACTATGGAGTGGAGAAAAAAGTTAATTGTACTAATACATAAAAAAGGAGATAAAGACCAAACTGAAAACCACCATGGTATATCCTTACTTAATACGTCCTACAAAATATAGGCGATGGTTCTAGAGAAAAGATTGAGAAAGAAAATAGACGAAAAAAGTATGTTACCAGACGGACAGACAGGGTTTAGAAAAAGAAGAGGAGCCATGGACATTGTATGCATTTTGAAACATCTGGCGAAGAAAGAAATAGACAAAGCGGGAGGACGTATGTATGCATTGTTGATAGATTTCAAAAAAGCTTTTCACAGTGTAGATAGGAAAAAAATATGGCAGTATCTTATTAGAGAAAAAGTGGTGTGTAAGTGGTTAGTAAGCAAGATAGAAGAAATTTACGAGGAAACTATTAACCAAGTAAAAGTAGGCGAAGAAGTAAGTAAAAGTTTTTGGAAAAATAAAATTGTCAGACAAGGCTGTCTATTAAGTCGTGCACTATTCTTAGCATATATGAAAAATGTGAATAAAGTTTTAAGTAGAGCGCAAGTAGGAGGGATAGTTGTAAGCTGAGAGAAAGTGTGGTCTCTGGCGTTTGCAGATAATTTAATAATTGTAGCAAAGAGCAAGAGTAAAATGAAAGACATGATAAAAGTTGTAAAAAGATATGTAAAAAACAAAAAACTCCAAGTTAATGTAGATAAAACAAAAATGATGGTGTTTGGAAAGAAAATAAAAATCGAAAAACAAGATAAATAGAAATGAAAAGAAAAAAATATAGAACAAATTAAATAGTTGAAATATTTGGGATATGTATTAAATAGTAGTATAACAAACAAACAAAGGACAAATAGTGTCTGAAATTTGAAAGAACGTAAATTTGGTGAAAATGTTAAAAGAAGAATGATGGTGTTTGACAGTTTGGTAATAAGTATTGTCGTAATGTATAGAGCAGAAGTATGGGAATGGAAGCAATATGAAAAAATTGAGCGTGTGCAAGAAAAGTATATAAAACGGGTGTTAGAGTTAAATAAACAAATGCCAGGGTACAAAAAAAAAGAAGAAAGTAAGAGGAAAAAGTTGAGAGTAAAAACAGGAAAAAAAAGCAGTGAAATTCGAAGAAAATCTAAGAATGCGACATGAATGAAGAATAGTACAACAGCGCTGGGCGGAAAGTAAAAAAGCAAATGGTAATGTTAGGTAGATAGAACGAAATAACTACAAAGAAAAAAAAAGTATAGAAAAAATGAGAGAAGGAGGAAGAACAATGGAAGAAGAACCAAAAAAATGCTGACATAGATTAACAGAAAAGAATTGCGAGTATAAAAGAATCAAGATAAAATTCAAAATATGCTCTGATTGTTACCACCGAACTGCCAAAATATCTAGATAAAATAAAAAATAGAAATAACAAAAAGGTTGCAAGATACAGATGTGAGAATAAAAAAAAGGAAATTAAATTTTAGAGAAAAGATTAGGAAAGAATGTGTATATTCTGCAGAGAAGAAAGGAAGATGATAGAGCATTGTTTGTTAGGCTGTGTAGAATGTGCGAGTATGGCAGGATAAAAGTTCTAAACAAAAATGGAGAATCGAAAGAATGGATGAAAGTAGTTACGTGTGCTAGAAAAAGATTAGAAAAGATTTATATATTTTTTTGTTAAATTAAAAAGATTGTATAAAAATAGTATACAAACTTTTAAATATAAAGAAGTGTAAAGCCAATTAGCCAATAAAGACATTAAAACTAAACAGTAAAAAAAAATAATTTTGTTTATAAATATATTTAATCAAAAATTACAATTTCAATTTTAAACCAACTCTTGCATCTCATTACTCCGTTGTACATTTTCGAAAGTAATGTTAGTTTATAAGCCACTTGTTGCTCAAGTTTGCAGTAAAATAAATATATGAGTAGCAATCATCTTTCTCAGACTTGCCATATCCCAAAGCACTAACACGGCAGATTAAAAAAAATAAAACGTAATTTCAGAATTGTATAGTCAATTCTCTTTATAAACTTTTATATTCTAACTCACTTTTAGGTGCAATTCAAAGAATCTGCGTCTCACAAGACATAAGTTTAAACAAAATTTATCTTCTCTAAATTTTCTATTCTAACAAAATGAAAAAATGCACTCTTATTCGTATTTAAAAAGTTGCTTTAACCCGACCTGGCAGTCCAATGAAACGGCATTTTAATCATCCCCTACCTCTGTTTAATAACTTAAAACGTGTTTAATTTCACATTCCTCTCTTATGATAGTGAAAAGTGGCATTTTTCGCTCAGGCGTCCGTATTAATTAAAAATTCCTGAATAATTAACCGATCACCCGTCTCACCCTTAACCCAAAAGATAAACCCTGCTAAATAATTACCATCTGAAGGAGTCAAACAGCAGCAGCAATATTAATAAAAGAAACTCATTTTTATTTCAACTTGACGTTCACCGCTCTGCGGAAAACTTGAGAGAACTCTCTGGAGAGGAGAGGGGTGCGTATTGTACACCGGTAAGTGGTTTTATTTTTATTTGGGCTCCGTTTACCGGGCCACTTGTGCAATTATCCAGCATTATTTTACATCCCCTGGAAGTCGAGTAAAAGTCGCTTTGGTCTTTAGCAGTCCGCAATGAGAAAGACAAAGTCGGAAAGGGTGGAATAGGGGCAAAATAATCCGACAAGCTCTTCATCTCTTCGACGTTGGCGAGACCCTCGTCGTCGTTCCGGGTTACAGTTATTAAATGCTAAATGTAATAAATCCTGCGTTTTAGAGATTTCATTATTGTTAAATAATGGGGGTGGGGAAGTTCGTGCGTCACTCCAAGTGGCGGTTAATCGGGACTTGAAAAAAAACGGAGAGGGTGAGAGGATGAGATGTCGGAACAATTTGGATACCCTCGTTAACGGTGAGGATAGGGAATTATGATAGTTTAGTAGTAGGTCGCAGGCCGGGGGTGAAATGGAATATAGAGTGAGGGAAGGTTAGAGGGTGCATGTACTGTTAATAATTAAGGAGTAATTTGCGGAAACATAATACAATTTAAAAATCTGGTTTTGTTTTATTTTAAGACAAAAGTACTATTGTAATGTTATATTTAATTTTTATAATTATAAGAAAACAAAAGCTACTACAAAGAAAGAATAAACTTATTATTTTATATTTTATTTTAAAAAAGTCTGCAAAATAAAATTAATTGTAATTAGAACTTTTTTGAGATACATTATCAACTTCTTTTGTTTAAAAACCGCTAGTACACTTTTAAATTAAAGGTTTTAAGCTTGAGAAGCCATCAACTACAATTTTACAATGATTCACGAGCACCCAACGATCAACTGCAAACACGATGTTCTTAAGACCGTAAGCCATTTTCATACAGCTCTATACAACAACAAAATGATTTACTCGTAGACAGAAAACAAAAATTTTTAATACTCGTAGATAAAAAACTACAAAATTACTAAACAGACTAAAGGTTTTAATTTGTAAAATTAGCAAATCGACATTATTAAAATTGACGTATCAATCTGTAAAATCAAAAAATCTACATGTAAAATTACTCTATCTGTGACACAGTTATACCATCGTTACCAGCCTAACAGCTTATTTTTGTATATATAATGTTAGATTTAACAGACAAAAACAAGTAACAACTTTTATTTGTTTCTGTTTGTTAAACTCTACTGGGCTGATTTCAAGTTGAGGTAATGCTGGTAGTATTTTCGTTTCCATAGAAAAATAAACAAATTCAGGGCTGAGATTTGCTGTTGTCATGGCAAAGTATTAAAATTTGCGCTACTACCGGTATTATCTCAACTTGAAATCAGCCCATACGTCACATATACAAAAATAAGCTGATATATTTACATAAAAAATGAAAAATAGCTTAACGCAACATACCTGTACTCTTATCCCACTGTGCTTTGGTTAGAGTTAGAATTTAAGACTCGTTCCAAATCAGAGATGATGAGTTGCTATGTGCTCACATAACATTTGGAATAATCACCATGACCAATGTTTTCGGAATCTGCTGTTACTTAAACTCTGTTGATAACTGCTGACTGGAAAATGAATTTAGACTCAGTGCATATATACAATCATTATTTGCACTGCCTTGCTAATCTACTACTGTGTGGCTAAATAATGGGTATTCTGCGGAATGGTCCTGGTGTTGGGTAGTAGTACGAATTTCTTTTCTACTACGTTACATAGTAAACGCAAAACTGGTTATAGCACTCCTTGATTTAACCATCTTATTCAATTTGGTGAGTTAAAAAATTTGATAGATTGGGTGTCTGTTCTGAAACAAATTGATTATACAATAGCGAGCGGCTACTATGAGTTATGTTATAGAAATTGCTTTTTAATTTATTATCTGGTAACATTAGGCTAACTGTATTGAAGTCACTAAAAGTTTTAAAGACTGATTTAGAAATTTTACAGATAGATACGTCAATTTTAAGTATTAATTAGTAAATTTTAAAAATGTCAATTTGTCAATTTTTAAAAATTAAGTTTTACATATAAATGAAAACAAAGTACATTAAAACGTTATAAAGATCTGATAGTAGACAACCATGTTCTATCTTCTGGCGACAACAAAAATTTTGAAAGTTAACAAAAATGGCTACAATCACATCTCCGTACTCTTACCACCTTGTGATTTGTAGCAATTTACTGGTACTTAAGCTCGGATGACTGCAGGCTACAAGATATATTCAAACTCACTGCTTATCTCTAACCATTATCTGCACTGCAAATAAAAAAAATATTTAAAAAAACACAGTTTCACTAGCCTGAATCTGTTAAAATTTATTTTACAAAACATCAATTTTTTTGTTTTTCTTGATTTTTGTTTTACATTTTTTAATTTCGTTACTTACTTTACTAATTCCCGATGACAATTTTTTTTGTTTTTCTCTAAATCCTATAAACATCTTTAATTGATCTTCTAAACGTTTAATCAGTACTTTCTTTTCTACTCTTTGCTCTTCTTTAAGTAATTTTTTTAATGATTCTAGATGTTTAATTAATTCTTTTTTTATACTCTCTGCGTTTCGCTGAGTAAGTAAAGATTTTTTTGTAATGACACAAACATGTTTGATAATATAACTTGCGGTAATTGTTTACTATAGCGAGAATCGTTAAAAATGATTGTTTTTGAATGTGTTATACATCAAATTAAAGCAAATTACTTGCAGATTACGGTTCTGGTGGCAAAAAGTAAAAAACTATTCAAATTAAAGCATAAGAACAACAAACCTGCCTTTCCTGAACCACAACAATCTTGCATTAAACCGTCATTTAAAGGGTGCCACACTTAATTTGTGTTGTACTGTTTGACTCTGTTGTGTAATAATTCCATTTCCAAATAGTAATAATAAAATTGATGGTCGTTAAACCTATTTTTCATTCAATTTAGTTAACATAACCTTCTAACTTTAAAATCTGGCAGTGGACGAATTATCACGATTGATCACGAATGCTAACGAATCACAACATCCCGCTCGTTCAGATCCCAAAGAAGTAAATAAAAATAGATTGCTCTTTCCAACCATTTTTTATTTGGTATTTCAACATTTAAAAAAAAGTTTTTAACTTTAAATTGATTTGCTTTTATCCCAATAACGATATATGTAATTCCTTTTTTTCATTTTTGAAAAGGGTGCTTATAGAAATAGTGGTCAATAGCGTCAGCCCGAGGATTGACTTAGTTCGAGGATGTTTTTGATAGGTCTAGGCCTCTACCACGCGAAAAAGGTACTCATGAAAAAGGTTGTCAATAGCGTCAGCCCGAGGATTGATTTACTTCGAGGATGTTTTTGATAGGTCTAGAGGGCGAAGCCCTCTACCAGTCGAAAAAGTTACATATAAAAAAAGCGGTCAATAGCGTCAGCCCGAGGATTGACTTATCTCGAGGATGTTTTTGATAGGCCTAGAAGGCGAAGCCCTCTACCACGCGAAAAAGGTACTTATGAAAAAGGCGGTCAATAGCGTCAGCCCGAGGATTGACTTAGTTCGAGGATGTTTTTGATAGGTCTAGGCGTCTACCACGCGAAAAAGGTACTTATGAAAAAGGTGGTCAATAGCGTCAGCCCGAGGATTGACTTACTTCGAGGATGTTTTTGATAGGTCTAGAGGGCGAAGCCCTCTACCACGCGAAAAAGGTATTTATGAAAAAGGTGATCAATAGCGTCAGCTCGAGGATTGACTTACTGTGAGGATGTTTTTAACAGGTCTACAGGACGAGGCCCTCTACTACGCAAAAAAGGTACTTATAAAAAAGGCGGTCAATAACGTCAGCCCGAGGATTGACTTACTTCGAGGATGTTTTTGACAGGTCCAGAAGGCGAAGCCCTCTACCAGGCGAAATAGATACATGTAAAAAAGGCGGTCAATAGCGTCAGCCCGAGGATTGACTTACCTCGAGGATGTTTTTGATAGGTCTAGAGGGCGAAGCCCTCTACCACGCGAAAAAAGTACTTATAAAAAAGGCGGTCAATAGCGTCAGCCCGAGGATTGACTTACTTCGAGGATGTTTTTGACAGGTCTAGAGGGCGAAGCCCTCTACCACGCGAAAAAGATACATATAAAAAGGGCGGTCAATAGCGTCAGCCCGAGGATTGACTTACCTCGAGGATGTTTTTGATAGGTGTAGGGGGCGAAGCCCTCTACCACGCGAAAAAGATACATATAAAAAAGTCGGTCAATAGCGTCAGCCCGAGCATTGACTTACTTCGAGGATGTTTTTGATAGGTCTAGAGGGCGAAGCTGTCTACCACGCAAAAGATGTACTTATAACAAAGGTGGTCAATAGCGTCAGCCCGAGAGTTGACTTACTTCGAGGATGTTTTTTGCAGGTATAGATGACAAAACTATTTCATTACGCGTCACTTTTACCAGCGCTATTTTATTCCGGAGCCATTAAACTTACTACATAGTTTTAAAATTTCGTAATTCGATCTAAAAATCTTCGACTTCGGACAATTGTTTAATCGAAATAATGTTTTCGATATTATGTAATTTAAACCACAGTAGGTCTATACTACTCAAAAAAGAGATTAGATGTGGTGACAGAGTGTAACAGTTAAAAATAAAACCTATAAAGTATGTTTTTCACTTTTTTCAATTAAAAAATTTGGTGTTTGAACAAAATAGTGAAAGTTTTTTAAAGAAAAATTTTTAAACCAAATTTTTGTAAATCGGAAAAACCATAAATAAAATTTTACCAATTTCTACCTATTTTGTTTAATTCTGTGGTAACAAATGTCATTTTTTGACAGCTTACAGAAAAGTGAGAAAAAGTGTAATATAATTGATTTTTTTTTCAAAAGTGTTTAAAAATTTTACTGTTTTGCCACCAGATTCACATTGTAGACGCAATTACCTTTCATTTGATGGGTTACACATGAATAAGTAACGTATATTAAAGATTCTCGCTATAGTAAACTGTTACCTAACTTGCATATTAGTGTTTTTTTTTGCGACCCACTGGTATGCTATGAGGTATTTTTGGCATTTACACTACCAACAAAATCTGATAATTGTGCGACTGGAACTCGTCAAATTCAATTTTCATGGGCTAACTCCATTTTTTTCGCAAATCTACAAACTAATTTTTGATCATAGCTTCCGACCTCACTCCTGACTCCAATTGTTATTGTAGCATCTACGAACACACTTTTAAGCGGTTCAAACACATTATTAACCAACTTGTTTTTCAAAATAAGCTTCACAGTTTTCTCTTTTAACTGAACCCTTTAGTAACTTTCTGTAAATAATTATTTACTACGTTTCTATGCCAATTTGCAAAATTAGAAACAACTAACTAGATTCCTAAATGAAAATTTATCACACAAAAGAATCGCTAGATGTATTGTCTAGACGCATTGTAGGAATCTGTAACTTTACTAGATAAAAAAATCTCAGACGTTTTTATCTAAATTTTACGTCTACCATTTTCATTGTAGTTGTCCATTGCAATTCTTAGTCTCTAACCCAAATAAAAATTAAACTTAGCTGTGGTCCAACTCCCAGTTCTCTTCAGTAGACAGCAAAGACTCCAAGTAGGAAGCAACAGCAGCGAATTCGAGGAGGAAGTAACCCAGGTGACTTTTAGGACTTTTCTTTAAAAATTTAGCAATCCTTGGGGTGCCGCTCTTGTCTTATAGTACAAGCAGGAAAAATTTGCAGGCGATATGAGGTCTATCAGAAGTAGAAAGTGTACCCGCAGCGGTACAATCATAACCAAACATTTCCCAATATAACTTTACGTTAATAAGCGTTAGAAACCATACCTAGGCTTATCCAGGTGTTTCTAAGCGTCTCTAAACGTCCTTAATTAACTAAATATAAAAAAATGTAAGTCTAAAAAGCAAGATTAAAAATTTGATTACCTTTTTTCTAATGGACGCTGACTCGAAACGATAAAAGCACATGCGATTTCACTCAACACACCAAAATTAAGAAAATTGGATAACACAAACCGCACTTTTCACTTACAAACGGTTTTTCCGCAAAATTCTTTGAAGATTATCGCAAAAAATGTGGATTTTCTTCACAAAACGCAACTACGCCGATCAACGTGACGCCACCGCAAGCGAAAATGTCGGCGACGGAAGTACCGAGATTACAGGCATCAAAGTGAGGTTGAAACCGCGAAAAATGTCTGTCTGTCTGTCTTTCCTACATAAACAATTTTAAGCGTTAGCTTTTAACTGTATTTTGCCATTTCGTGATGAAAAATGTAGGCGAATCTTATGACGCGAACACTGATTATAAAAAATTTAAAAATACCTAGGTGACACTAGGTGTTATGTTTCCGGTTCTATTTGCCAATCAGAATGCGTGACATCAGTGGCGTACCAGAAAATTTTATAAAGTGGCAACGCCTTACAACCAAAAATTAAAGCATACATCAATAGACAAGATTTTAAATTCTAAAAATTTACTGGTGCTTTTGTGAGCTGCTTTTTTGTGTTTTGTAAATTTGATGTTAACAACAACAAGAAGGGTCGTGCATAGTTGTTGTGTACACTAATACTCAACAAAGAATAAAAAATAGCTTAAAAATAGATAAACCTTTAGCTACTGATGTGAAAACACTTTTGTTTTGATCGACGTAAGTACTTACAGTTTTTTGTTTTATGGTTGTATAGTTTATGTGGGACTGACGACCGTTTGTTGAAGAAACAACCAATATTTTTTTAAATTATTAAATTATAAAAACATTTCTTCTAATTGTTATTTAAAATACAGTTAAGAAATGCTAAGATCTTAGATTTTAAACAATGTTTTTAGTTATCTATTAAAGAATTTTAATAAATTTAAATAAGAAAAAAAATATTATTATATTATTAAATAAATAATAAAACATAGCATAACCTAACCTTTGTTTGTTTGTTTAAATAAAATTTTAAATTTCTCTTTTAGAAGAGGACAAAATGAATAGTAAACATACTTTAGACATCGTATTCGTTCGCAGGTACCTAAAAAAGTTTACATAATAACTTGTAAGTGGCAATTTTAGCTTTATTTTTTACTAAATACAACTGTATGTATTCTATTTCTTATGCCCGGTTAAAAAAAACTTATTTAAGACTTACGTAAATTGAAGCACAAATCTTTGTTACAAAAAGAACTCAGCATGATTTTTATGGAAAAACAGAGATAACAAATTCACTTTCACAAAACACTTTAAAAAAACACAAATAAAACACTAACTCACAACAAAACTGTTAGACAAAACTGTATTCAAAAAACGCAAAAACATATCGTACTCTCATTTACAACAATTTCTAAGCTCAAAAAATCGGCCATATTAAAATTAATAAGCGTCACTTATATTTCTTTTTGTTGTCAAGTAGGTTTAATATGAACTCCAAAAAAAAAGTTTGGAAAACCGTTGATAGTGAGGTTACGTCCGCATATCAAAATAGCAACCACATTTTATAAGCCTTGTAACCAGATAAAGCACATATTAATGACAAAATTGTAACGATAAATTTTGAAATTAACAAAAAAAAACAAAACTAGCTGTAACATATCCTAGACTAGACAGCTTAGAGAAGCGCTAAAACCAACGCAGGACGCTTAAATCTGCAAGACGACACAGAAGGAACATGACCATTAAAAGGCCGTCTGGTAAAATGGCTCCATCTCTTCCAGTTGAAAGACAAAATTTTTAAAGACACAACAACACACTATAAAAAGAATATTTTTACAAAACTTAATTTTAAATATTAATTACTTTTACATTTTATTACAATTAATAATTATTACATTTTCTACAACCAAAATTAAAGAAAAAAATAATAAACTGGTTATAAATTTGTCTCATAATAATAAAAAATAGCACTATTCTAACATAAACTGTTTCTAACATAAGAAGTATCTAGCACCAGCTTGGAAAATAAAATTTTGCAAATTTTGATTGAAGTCCTAATAGTCATCTCTATAACAAAATTTGAGTCTCAGGCCTATAAAAACGCAAAGATATTGTAACATCCGTTTAAAACAATGTCCAACATTATATAATTATCACATTACTTGCAGCTTAAATATAAAAATATCCGGCAATGTTAGTAAACGACAGGGAGAGACAGTTTAAAAAAAAATTATAATTATTAGTAGTTTTTTATTCCAAATTTTGTGTTTTTTTATTTACTGCTTGTTTTTCAAAATTCCGAAATTCTGCTGGTTATAAAAAGCATGAAAAATTATAATAAAAAAAGTTTTTTTTTGAATTGACTAATACAATTGAATACATACAATGTCTTACATTTCTGATTTATTGATTCGAAGCAAAACTTCTGTGAAAGCTTCTTTTGGTAGTAACAGTTTGCTTCGTTCAAAGTTTATTAGAAAAATTGTATAAATGCTTAACTAAAATTTGAGCTTTATTACTAACTTTACACTAATTTAATTTAATTATTTTAATTACATTAATTTATTTATTTTAATTAGTTGTTGTTACCTTAACCAAAAAGCCAAACTTATTTAAATATTAATAGAACACTTTTTACATATTCCTTTTAGCAAGAGTTGATAACATGTATTACCTCCTATAAAAGATAAAAATAAATTATTCTTTTGTAAAACTTCTTAAAACTCTTCCAGCATAATAAGAAAAATTGTAATTTTTGTTTAGATTGATGCTTACTGAAAGCTCTACTACATAATAGTATGTCTAAGTAAACAAGTGCTTTAAGATGCAAAAATAATAAAAATAATAAAATAAGTAAGTATAAATGATAATTTTTATAATAATTACAGTAAATAAAAAAATCTGGTTATGTAAAAATCTCATTAATTAAAAAAGGGTAAAACGTGTTTAAAATATAATCTCTGCTCAAGGTTATAAAATTCTTCACTGAGAGCGTCGTACTCGTATAACAACCCTACACAATCCTCCACATTTCTCTCTTGTTCTTTCTCTCTCCCGATATTAATTGATATTCAATGCGGAGTTAGAAGATCGGCCAGAGTGTATTTCCCCGCTGAATCCTCTTCCATTGTATAAAATGAAGCGAGTTAAAGTCGAAATTGAAAAATTTATAAGTTTTATCGCACCGAGTCTATTCTTGCTCCATCGACACCGTCACGCCGTATTGACAGGCTAATTTCTAGTCAATTTAATTAAGTCCCCATTCAATTTACAAATTACCGGGTTAGGCAATAAATCCCGTATCATGACGGTAATTAATTATTGAAGTCGGCAAATCAATGTCATTAGACTGGAGGCGCGCAAGAGTGCGTCCATCAATCAGCGCCCGTATTGTCCTTTCATAATTGAAACCACGACGAGACAATGTGCAATATTTTTTGATGGATTGTTTAGAGTGATACTGACTGAGAGAAGGAAACCTTTCTGCAAACAAAACTCGACTTGTTTGTTCCGGTCCGAAAGCACAACATGTCACGACCGCAGCCACGAATAAATCACACTCGTTAAAATTACATTTATAACGCGCACTGCTGCCTACAATGTGTAATTAGCATGTCAAATATTAGCTCATTAGTGCAACACGTGGATGAAAATTTTAAAATGGACATTTAAAAAATCATCAGGATTGTTAGGAAACAGGTAATTGCACCTTTGTTACGACCAGAGAAATTCTAATGAGAAACAAAAAATACATACACATAAAAATATTTAAAAATAAAAAAACAAAATAGAGCTATTTTTCATTTTGTTTAGAATTAAATATAAAATTAAAAATTTAGTTAGGTAAGGTTAGTTTTAAAGCGACGGCAACGTTTCAAAATGTTTTTATCCCTTCTTCAAAGCAGTCAAATAACTTATTTTTTTGTTTAATAGACGAGCATTTAGAATAAACTGTTTAGAAATTTACATCAGTTATATCAGATTTAAAAAAATCAAAAACACTGGAAGAGGAAGAAATTCAAAAATTTATAGACAAAGCTCTAAATTCTCTTCGAAAATAGAGCATTAGACGTATTTTGTAATTGTTGTTTCTAGGTTGTTGTTACGTTTTTATTTATTACACTGTTAATAAATAAATCAACTAAAAAAATGTAAAACCTATCATTGCAAAATCTTGAATGACATCTCTTATCCAAATTTTTTTTCAAAAAACTGCTGTAGTGTATAAATTAAATTTCATTTATTAAAAGCATTGTATTGTTAAAAAAACATCAATAGAATGACATTATTTGCACCCCAGTGGTTTTTTAAAAAAATCAAATATTACCTTAACTTCTTGCTTTTGACATACTTTTTTAAAAAATGTCATTCTAGTAGTGTGATTGTACAAATCTAGCAACAAAGTTTATTTACATACAAAAAAAGTCCCTTTTCTAGAATTGGCAGATATTACAAATGTCACAACTTCGTTTGCAAAATATTTTCTTTTTAATTGAATTCTTGTAAATTATATCTCGGTTCTTTTTAAGAGTTTCTATAAAATTTAAATATGTAATTAAAATACTTTTGAGTATTTATTTTTTTTGTGTAAATATACGACAATAAACAATAATAAATCTATAATGAACTAAATACAAATGACTGCAAAATTAACCGGACACCAAGGTTACTTAATAGTAAGGTTTGCTGTTGTTCCGGATGTGACGTCATAAAGTTCTCAATTCTCTGGAGAATTATAGTGTCAGGTGTTGGTCAACGTGCATCACAGATTTCGAACTAAAACCGGTTGGCTGACAGCATGGCAACTGCATCAACTCGTCGCGCCATTGTCATTGCCATAAGTCACTGCTCTGTCTGCTGGTTTCGTATACGGTTCGTTTTTGCATTTAATTCAGTTTGTGTTATCTAGTTTTGCTGTTAATTTTGAATTAAAGTTTTTTAATTTAGTAGATTTTTAATAATAAGTTTAGCGGTTAGCTAGTTTTGATTTATTTACATTAATTCTCTTTTCAATATAGTTAGGTTAAGTTTGGGAGTTTACTATTGTTATTTCTGTTATTTGTTTTATTTTGACCCATCAGACTTCCGCGTCTCGCGAAATTTTATCAAAACTAGTGGGCAATTTTGTGAAAATGGTTGGTCACACGTGTGCAGTTTCACTTTGTAAAAACAAATCAAGTGTGGAAAGTGCATACTCGTTCCATCTTTTTCCAAAACCGCTACTATCAGAAAGCTATGGATCACTTTTTGTCAGCGAGGCGAAAATTGGGAACCAAAAAAGCACAACACTATTTGCTCTGAACATTTCAGAGCAGATGATTTTGAAGTAAATTTTAAGAAAGAATTGTTGAATTGCTCTACCAAACGAAAGTTAAAGCCTAATGGTATGTAATAAAATATTATCGAAAGTTTCAAGTTAACATCACTGTTCAATTCTTTTATAGTTGTCCCAACAATTTCTACTAACGAAAATAAAAAAAATATCAACATTTTTGCAAAGAATCGTGACCAACACTATATTGAAAGTGTTTTAAAAACGTTTCCGATGGATATGGAAATTTCTCCACCTTATGAAGAACTAAAAAAAAAATATGATGAGGCCATCAAATTAATCGACCAACTGAAGTTAAAAATAAATGACTTGGAAGGAGAGCTTGCTGATCTAAAAGAAGCATCAACCAAAAAAGAAGTACAATTGGATGCTGCTATAAAAAAAGCGTTGTCTGAAAATCAAAAAATCAAATTCATCTGATAAGAAAAACAAAAAAACGAGTTGTTTGGACAAACCAAGAATTGGCTCAAGCGTTTATACTGAGGTAATTTTTGTTTCAACAACTCACTTTTATACCATCTCGTGTGTTCAAATAATTGTTCTCTTGTAGGTATTTCAGTAGCAGGGCTTACATATTTTTGCGAAATAATAAATTTTCTCTACTCAATCTAAGCACACTCCGGAAGTATGCTGGAAAAATTACCTTACAAAATGGGATTCTAACAAGCTCATTGAATTTTATGAAAATCAAACGGCACTCTCTTATGAATAAAGAAAGTCTGGTTGTTCTTATGTTTGATGAGATGCGAGTGAGAAGTTTGTATGAATACAACAACAAAGAAGATGAAATAGTTGGTCCTCACAAATATCTTCAAGTGGTGTTGGCTCGTGGTTTGTGTGGCTCCTGGAAGCAACCTGTTTTTATGGGTTTTGACCAAAACATGTGTGTGGATATTTTGCACAGCATATTTTGATATTTTGCAGATATTTTGCAGCAAGAACACTCATATGCACTTCCACCATGGGTGCATCATGTGTCATATGGAGGTTTGACGGAACCAACTGAGAAATTAAAAACCGCTATAAAACTTTTAAACCATAAATTCAAAAAAACAAACAAAAACAATTTTTTTGTGAAAAAAAGAATTGTGGCCACTTTAACGAAAAAATATAAAAGTATTGTGGATATTCCTGAGGAAATTGTCCGCGGCTTTTTCAGACAAAGAGTATTCATCAAAATGAATTTTTTAAATAATAAACTCAAAGAGTGTAAAAAAAAAGTTGTACAAAATTCAAAAATTAAAAAAATTATTACGTAAATTGAAAATGTTAATAAAAAAATGATTGTATTTTTGTAATTTTTATTGTGAAGCATAATTTCCCCTTACTACAAAAGGTACTACCGTGACTTTGCACCAACAGCTGATTTAGTCCATCACTGGGCTGATGCGGAAATAAAGTGCCAGGTATCGCGAATAAATTTTAAATTTAGCACGCTAGAAGTTGGCTGTGGAGAACTTTATGACGTAGTTCCGCCCGTGAGAACAGCAAACCTTACTATTAAGTAACCTTGCCGGACACTAAGTTTTTTGGAAAAATTTCAGTGACGAAAATTCGAATCAAAATAATTTTTATTGAAAATATGCAATGATAAACATTTAAATTGAAATCAAGATAATTTTGATTAATCATGTTCAAAAATAAATATTTATTTAAAAATTAAACAAAAATTTGATTTCAAGGAACAAAACAAAGCAAAACAAAATAAAACAAATGGATTTAGTAGCGAATATTTTTTTCTCGTGCTTGAATTACAGCTCTCATTCATCGAGGCATACTTGCAATCAAGTCTGCGATTTCATCTTGGGCTATTAGCTCCCACTCATCCAGCAACGCCTGCTCAACTGTTGTATGAAACTCGCCGTAGTTCTGCCTAATTCTTTTTCCCAGGTTGTCCCATATGTGCTCAATGGGGTTTATGTCAAGGCTCATGGGTGGCCACCTTAGCACCTGAACATTACCGTCGTGAAGGTACTGACGCGTAATCTGGACTGTGTGAGGGCGCGCATTTTCGTGCATTAAGAGAAACTCTTTCTCTACAAATGGCGCAAAAGGAACTATATGCTCTTGTAAACACTCTCCAATGCACCAGTCAGCGTTAATGCTACCTTTTCGCACCGTTACAAGAGCTGTATGAGCCTCCAAAGAAATCCCTCTCCATACCATTACACCTTCATCACCAAATGCTACTCTAGGCACAAAGCAACACTGGACATACCGTTTTCCCGGACGTCTAAATACTCGTTGACGACGATCAGGTAAGTACCTAATGAAACGCGACTCATCCGTAAAGAGAACGAAGCCCCATTCGTCCATAATCCAATCAACATAATTTCGCGCAATTTCCAATCGCTGTCTGCAATGCTTTGCGTTCAACTTGGAGCCAGTAGCAGGTGGATGTGATGTCAAATTGTTTTCCTTCAACCTTCCTAAAACAGTATCAGGAGAAATCAAGGTCTCATGAGCATCCGCCAGTCTCCTGGCCAAAGCTGTAGTACTAAGAGTCCGTTCTCGCAGCAATTGTAATTGAAGAAATCGGTCTTCCACTTTATTTGTTACTCGTTTTCTGCCTTGTCTAGTTTTTTAAAATAGGAACCAGTTGCCCTGAACCTTTGTATTGCATCGGATACCGTGCTTTTAGGAAAGCCAAGCACAAATGGAATAAATCGTATGCTGCGTCCATCATTATGTAAAGCAACAGCCTGGGCAGCTTCTTCGGGACTTATTACAATATGAATCGCTTCTACAACAAATCTCTTCCTCAAAAAGCCAAATTAAACAAACCAGAACCAGCTATCGACACAAATTTGACAAACGTGTAAAACAAACCAAACCTTTCTGATTGGAAGCTGCGTAAGAAAATAGGTACAAAAGTAATCTGCGTGATAAGGTTAACCCAAAAAACTTGAATATTTTTTCTTTTGTTGTTTTTTATGTGTAGCCATATAAAATCAATATAGAGAGCGTTTTTAAAAATTTACGGGACAAAAATCAAGTGTCTGATTGATTTTGCCGTTGAGTGTACTAATAAATTACGCTTAAAAGCCTATCTAAAGCCTATTCTAAATTATAGATTGTCTATATTTGGATAAATTTTATGGCGCAATAATGGAATTAATTTTTCGGTCCCTCACTGATAATGAAACCCCAGCCCCGAAATTTTAATAAAATTTTGTTTGTTAACGGACAAGCTGATAGCTTCAGTAACAATAAGGTTTACTTATCTTTACAACCACTCTTGTTAAATCTCTCATAAACTAGTTTGTAAATCAAAACAATAAAATTCATCCAAATATAGACAATCTTTAAAATCAATTGTCAAAGTGTTTTAAGGTTAGTAACTTTATTTAAAATTAGTTTTTTAGTTTTGTTTCCATAGCAATCTAACAAGGTTTCAACATAATTTTAGAATTTTTGACACTGATGACAATTGATTTAAAGAAAGAATAAGCTTTACAATTTAGATTACAATTAAAACCTAAATATGTTTAAACAAAACAATCAATACTATAATAAAATAAATAACGGCATAAATAGTTAGCGCTGAAACCTAAAATTTTTGTCAATTTAGTCAAAATTAAAGAAAAAAATAAAAAAAGTATTAAACTGTAGATAAAATTAAATCTTAATTTACTAAAACAACAACGCAAATTATTGTTTATAATAATACATTTAAAATCTTAATACGTTTCAAATTTTTGTGTTTCAAAAGTGACTTAGTAGAATACAGATTGGTACTATCAGAAAAATGGTGGATGCGCCGGGTCAACATTAGAATATTCTTGTTCCAAAAACCGTATAAAAAAAATATTTTTCTTTTAATTGCAGAAATAAAACGCATTAAAAACCAACAGTAATTTTACAGCAAAACTGATAAATATTTATAGAAACACGACTTCAAGAGTAATAACTATATGCATCTAAAAAAAACGATTATTTTTTAGTGCGTAATTAGTATAGTAAAACAAAATATTTGCAATGAGATTTTTTAAGTAAGTAAAAAAATGGCTTCATATATTTAAAGAACCAGATCACAAAATATCAATTAATTATTTATATTCAATTAGCTTTTTAATTGCTATCAACTTTATTTTTCCGAGATTTTATTTATTTAAAATTAACGTTTAATTGCTATTTAACTATTTAATCATAATTAAATTTTAATTATTGTTTCGCAAATTGATCCTAAATCCAATAATAATTTTAATTTTATTACATTTAAATGTCTATAATTTTAAGCATAAGAATAAAATCTCACTAATATTGTTTCCTTTTTTACGTATTTTTTTTAAAATTAGATAAAATAATAAAGCTGTACTGTTATATTTTTTATCAAGCACAAGTTTGCACAAAATTTTATAAGATAACAGTTTTTTACTGTCACTCATTAAAAAAATTAATTGGCAATTATAGTTTATTTATTTATATAAAAATAAATTGTCTAGTAGGCTAATTTTAAATTAAGATACAACCGGTAGTATTGCAAATTTTAATACTTTTTTGCAGCAACAACCTATCACAACAGCAAATTTTATTATTTTTTATAACAAAGGTACTAATGGTATTATCTCAACTTGAAATTAGCCCATAAAGTTAAACCTAATAGGTTTGTCCAAAAAACTCTTTAAAAAAATTTAAAATAATACTGAATATGCGCAGTAATTTTTTTGAAACTTAAAACTCTACTACACATATACCGGGTGGACCAAATGTCCAGATTGTAGAGTTTTTTGACTAATCTATAAAAATTTTGAAATACCAAAATATAGGCATTAAATGGTTATAAAAATGCTACCAAAAACTTTGTTTAGTGAAATTTTATTTGTTTAAATTTTTAAGATTTTTCTGTTTTTTTTTATGAAATGTATTCTTAAGTTTATTCAAACAAGCTTTTTAAATGAAATGTTTCTGTATCAATTTTTTTTACAAAAATGTAAAGTGTTTTGTTAAAATGAATAAATAAATCAGGAACACTTAATTTTTATTAAAATTGTCTTCTTTTGTACATTTCCAGTAGAGAGTTGTTAGTAGGTGGTACTAGAAATTCAAAACATAACTGAATTGCTTAAAAAAGTTATCAAAATAAAATTTGTCAGATTGTACGATCTATAAATTTTTTGAAACATAAATTTTTTACATAGGTTTTGGGTTTTGTTATTTTGAAATATAAATTAGAAAATCAGAAATAACTAAGACATTTGCTTTCAAAAATAAGACTGTTAAAAACAACAATCTGAAAGACTGCAGCATTTTGAAGCAAAAATTTTATTATTTTTATCTGTATTTTATTTAATGAGTTTTATTCTTCCCGGTTGTGAAATTCACCAACACCTTTTAAAAGACAAAAAACGTTATTTTCTGTTTCATAAATTTTATATTTATTTGTTTATTATGTGTGTATTTATTTAAAAATAAGACAAAAAAATTAATAGCAACACAAAAAAATCAGAGAATTGTAACCGCTCTATAAACACTATTAGAGATTTTGATTTACTCTGTTTTTTTTAGTAATTGGTCTACTACGTTTAACTGTAGATTTTTTCTTCTATGCATTGGATTGTATTAGTACCACCTTAGTTTTCATAATTATTTTTTAAAAAATTTAAAAATTTATGCAGATATTTATGTAGAATAAGCTGTTTAGGAGAGGCTAAGTTGTCCCAAAACCTACGACAAAAGTCGGATTTTTATTTCTTAGTGCGAGTCATAGTCACACAACATTTAAAGCTTTTGTTACTTTATCTTTATTTTGCGACTAAATTGACAAATTAGTTTGTCTTGACTAAATTGTATTTAGGCTGTGTCACGTATTCTTGAGTATTAGTTAGGTTTGTTAAGTTACTTTAAGTCTATATAAATTAAAGTTTTGTTTTTTTTGGAGTTTTCGAAAATACGTTTTAGGAATTTGAAAATGCTGAGTGTTTTAATTGCCAATTTAGTGAACAAATCGTATCACAACATTTTGTTGTTTTAGTTTTTAAGAAAATATATTGATATATTTTTGCGTAACTTTGTAAATACCTATATCTTCTATTTTAAAAATGCTTTATAGTTTTATACTCGGTATTGTGATATTCTTTGATGTAATGCTCAGTCCCCACTTGGTATTTTTGGATTGGCCCTACGTTGTGTTTTGTTTGTGAGGGGACCGGAAAAGAGAAAAAAAATTCACGGCAGCAAACAAAATAAAAAAATTCAAATCAAACTCAGTCGTATAGTGAGGCCGAGTTGCAAGATAAATAAAAAGGACTAGTGAAATAAAAATCAATTCACACTACACTTAAATTTATTAACAAAAAACAGGACAAGAAAAAAATATATTGTATTTAACAAAAAAAATGTATTCTAAAACTAATCAACCCAGAACTTGGTTAAGAAGTTTACTCATTTGAACAAGCAAGTAGAAATCATGCAGTGAAGAAAGTGTTAGAATTGGTATTTACGATTTAAGCAAAAAAAAATGTTCATAAACTTTAAATTAAATAGTAGTCATTAACTTTTAAAATTTAAAACTGATAATTAAAGCTAAAGAGACAAAATTTAGTAATGAGGTTCAAGAAAAAAAAATAAAAAAAAACAAATAAAAAAAATAATTAAATAATTACGTAATAAATGAAAATTTAAATTTAAATGATTGCAATTTAAATGAATTTAGCAACAATCGGATTTTGTTGGAGAGATGGACCAGGTTGTTGCACCCCTCTCACTGATGCAGGAAGGTACAGAGCAAAGGTTAATTACTAATACGTAATTAGCGATGGATTCAACTGTATTAATGACTTTTCCTCCTCTTATGGGAGGGGGGTGGCCGCTGTGGCAACTGTCCCGTCTAGTCGAAATTCAGGTTAATTAGGTTAACTTTGGATAATGTGGACAAAATCCTTTAATTTAGAAATTTTTTGGAGTTAAATCAATTAATTAACTATGACTTGCCTGTTAAACCAGACTAAAATTGTTGAATGGACTTGCGATTAACTCCAAATCACGAAACAAATTAATTTAATAATAATAATAAAAATAATAATTAACTTAATAGCATCATCCAAATAAACAGCATTAAAATTAAAAATCAAAAAAAATTAAAATAAAACTAACAATGAATTTAAATGTTCTGAGAAAACTCAAAAAAAAACGTAGGAAAATATTTAGTTAAATTTTCCGAAATCTAACAAAGGTCTAATTAATTAAATAAATTCAAAGTTATTAATTTTCAATTAATTTAAGAATCCAAGAATTAAATTTATAGACACCCGTAAATAGGTAGTTATAGAAATAGTTAATGTTACATGCAAGCAAACAAAGAATTAGACGAGATTAATTAGCTTTTCGCTAATTAGGAAAAGAAAGGTACTTATCTCGACTGGTTCCAGGAAGGAAGCACTGGACACCGAATTTAATTCGAACTTAACTGAATTTAAATTTACACTAGTAACTTTAAACCAAATCAAATTGAACTAACAGAATGTAATAAAAATTACAGATTATCAAATTTAAGCAAAGCTCAAAAAAGCACGTCTGTTCTCAAAGAAAGCTCAGTTCGTACTCCCCTCCAGTTACCAAATTTGTTTCCACAAGGGTATCTACCCCACTCTACACCCGCTACATAGTCTTTTGATTGGTCAAAATCTTAACTACTTATTGTTTGTTTAAAATATTCTCTAAATTGTTACTAAATAAACTAATAAGAAAAGAAGTACCAAGTTCTGGGAATAATGAAACCAAAAATGAATAAAAAATAATACAATAAATAAAGCTTAAAATTAAATAGAATCCAGACACCGCCTCTCTAGTTATAACAATTTAATTGCGATGATTTAATACCAATCTGGTTTACAACTAATCTCACTGGATCCAAATTACCTAAATAAATCCTAACTAAATGATCTTTTTGGGTCTCTCTAATTACGAGCCAGAAGAAAAGAGTTGAAAGTTCAAGCAATAAAAGAAAGGGTTAGTCTTGTCAAATAATTCATGCATCTGAACTGTTTTTGTGCTTAATGTGTTACCCATTTTTATTACAAAATTATTAAATCTATTTCAAAAAAAAAATGAAATCTACCCTTTTTGAATTTCGACAAAAGGGCACTAGATGTCCCTGCCTGTCTGTTTGTGAAAACCAAATCTTTAATAATGCTATTTCTTTAATAAACAAATGACTTTTATAGCCATAATTTGCAAGACACATGCACCAAAATAAGTAGAAAATAATTTGCAACAGAATTAATAAAATAGGTAAATAGATTGTTAAGAAAATTAAAAAATTAGAGAGATTGGTCCCAAAATTTAATTAAAGCCTAATTAACTTAAAACTAGACATACAGTTTTTTTGTGGTTTTGACACAACGCGAATTTAACGAGGTTGAATTTGAAAATCTAACGTTTTGGCATTTTATCATAACAATTTAGTGAAAATTATTTTGTACGAACTGTACATTTCAGTTTTCGGGCATCTGGTCGCCAGATTGTTATTTTTAAGGGTACTTTAGGTCTTTCGTAGAAACTTTCTAAACGGCTGTAAAGCGGTCTCTTTTATAAAATTGAATTTATGGCTTTATGTATCCGGTCAAGTTTATCTAAATTTCACAGAAAAATCCCGTATTGAAACACGTGAACGAAAAGGTCTTTCTCAAGAAATAATAAAATATTTACTCATCTCTTAATTTTGATGTTTTGGATGAGGATATTACATCCGCCCCCTTGTTTTCGGTACGCTCCTGGAGATGCCGGAAACAACCCCTAGAAATATCCTCGGATAGAACTGGCCTATAAGTCCGATTTCACTGTTTCACGTTGACCTGGGGCTGTTGTCGATAGTACACCTTTAAGTTGGCCATGTTGTAAACTCCTTTTACTTCTTTGGTGGTTGGATCCACTAAACGATATGTGTTTGGGTGTGGTTTTACATCAATCATGTATGGACCCGAAAACAGTGGTGAAAATTTGGCATACGTTTTATTTTCCACAGACGACGTTGGTTTTTCGCGTAGAAGTACCCAATCATTCACCTGTAGTTCCACAATTTCTCCTTTTTGCTGTTTTTGTCGTTGTTGGGCTCTGTGTTGAAGTTGCTTTCGAACCTGTTCGTGGATTTCTGGTAACGTCGGTGTAGTTGACGGTTTTGGCAACATTTTCTGAACGACAACATCTAACGGTGAAGGTGGTTTGCTTCCATACAAAATTTCGTGGGCTGAATATCCAGTGCTGGTGTGACACACTGTGTTCATACATTCTTCTATGTTCTTGAGATGTGTGACCCAACTGGCATGTTTGTGTTGGCAATAGACACGAAAAATTCTCCCCAATTCTCGCATAACCCTTTCACAGGGATTCGATGCTGGATGGCGGATTGATGTGTGTCTGGCTTGAATATTAGCACTAGTTAAACGTGACTGCCAGGCTTTGGAAGTGAATTGAGTTCCTCGATCACTCAACACACATTTGACTTTTACGTAATTTGTGTAGTCGTTGACAATCTGTTTGGCAGCGGCTTGGCCTGTTGCCTTCCTCAATGGATACAAGCGTAGGAACTTGGAAAATGAATCGATTGCTACGAAGATGAACGCCGCCCCTCTTGTTCCTGCTGGAAGCGGCCCATAAAAATCGACACAGACTAAGTCACCCGGATTTTTCGTGATGATTGGATGCCATGGACCCTGGGATGTGCGGTTTGGTAACTTTGTCTTCTGACAGGTGTCGCAACAACGCAATATTTTTCGGATGGTCACTTGCATTTTCGGGAAATGGTACACTCGTTTTAGGGATTGGAAAACCTTGGCTGGTCCAAAATGCCCCAATAAATGGTGATGATACCAAATGACGTCCTCGACACATGACTCTGGTATGGCCAATAACATAGCATTTGTGCGTGGACATCTGTAAACTAACACATTATTATGGATTAGGTAATAATGACTTACGCGTTGGAGGCGCGGATCGGTTAAAGGGGTTTTTGTCTCCAATGCTTTCCATATTTTGGACAAAATAGGGTCTTTTCGTTGTTTTTCTTGTAAGTTTTGATGCAACTGGATCATTTCGGTTGTATTCGGTACTTCAAAAAACGCGAGAATTGGCTGCTCATGTGGATATTCACAAACTCCCGCACTGTCATACGGAAATCTTGATAATACATCCGCCACAACATTGTCTCTACCTTTCACGATTTCCATTTGGTAATCAAACTGGTCTAAGATTAAAGTCCATCTCGTTAAACGCTCACTCATTAGTCGACACCGTTTCAAGAATTGCAATGCCCGGTGGTCGGTTCGAATAATGATTTTTCGTCCTTGCAGATAAGTTCGAAATTTTGTCAGCCCAAACACTACCCCCAAAAGTTCTTTTTCAGTCGTAGTGTAATTTAGTTCCGCCCCCCTTAATGAGCGACTCGCGAACGCGATTGCACCCCGTTCGTCGTTTGGTAACATTTGATAAAGTTCTGCACCCAAAGCGTAACCGGAACTGTCAGTCTGTAAATACAATAATTCACCTGGTCGCGGATGCTGTAACACGACTGTTTCCAGAAACATGTCCTTGACACGGTGAAATGCAATTTCTTCGTCTCGCCCCCATTTCCAAGATTGTCCTTTTTTCAGCAGATGTGTCAAGCCTCGGATGGCGTCGTTGTATTTCGGGCAAAATTTCCGGTAGTAATTGCACAACCCGAGAAACGCTCGAAGATGTTTTACTTTTTCCGGTGTTGGGAATTGTCGAATAGCCACAAGTTTTTCTGGATCCGGTTTGATTCCTTCAGTGGATAAAATGTGACCCAGAAATTTAACCTCGGATCGGACAAATACTGATTTTTCCAAATTGACGGTCATTTTGGCTTCTTCTAATTTTTGCAGCACTTTATCGATGTGTTCTATATGGTCTTCCAAAGAACGTGAGGCTAAAAGCAAGTCATCGATGTAATTGATTGTAAACTCACGCACTTCCGGTCCTAGCACCACGTCCATGGCTCTGCTGAAAGAACCAACGGCCGTTTTAAGTCCAAAAGGTAACACTTTGTACATGTAGCTCCGACCGTTATACAAAAATGCGGTGTACGGTTGACTTTCAGGTTTCAGCGGAATTTGCCAATAAGATGCTCGCAAATCGATTGTTGACATATACTTGATGTTCTCGAAGCGGTGTAACAATTCATCAGTAGCTGGAGGAGCCTCGGCGTCGGCGACCATTTTCGCATTTATCAAGCGAGCGTCGAGACAAATCCTGACCGTCCCATCCTTCTTGGGTACGACCGCCACAGGACTGGCATACGGAGATGCGCCTCGCTTAATGACCCCTAACTCAAGCATCTCTTCGACGGTTTTTTCAACAGCAGGTCTTAGGGCAAATGGAATCGGATACGGTCGTTTAATAAAAGGGGTGTGATCATGCAATATAATTTCATGCGTGTACTTATCGGTTAATCCGGGGATCTTACTGAATGCTTTTCGGTGCTTCATCAGTACTCCTAACAACCTAGATTTCCATTCTGGTGGCAGATCGAGTTCATTCACCTTTTCTTCTAGGGAGGCAGGTGTTTCCAGGTGATCCTCCGGGTTAGAGGTTGTTTCCCTGGTATTCACATGAGGTTCACTAGGTGTGTTTACCAAATTTGTACACATTTGAACTTGACTGGTTACCACAAATGGGACTGATAGAGTTCTATTTCCGGTTTCAATCTCTAATCGTTCTGTCGCAAAATTAATTATGGCCATTGTGTCGCTGAGCCAATCTGATCCCAAAATAATCGGTTTAATTAAGTTTTTGACCACTAGAAAAACCATTTCATAAGGTGTTCCCATGATAAGAATTGTCAAAAGCCCTTGCACGCAGATTCTTGCGCTTTTCTGACCCACTGCACCACGTAATTGAATGGCAGTTACCGGTAATGTGGGTGGTTTTGATCCTCTGCTCAAAATGTTTGTCCATATCTCTTCAGAGACACAACTGACTTCACTACCCGAGTCAATTAACGCGATGAGCTCTTGTTCTCCTAGCACAACCGCGATTTCTGGGAGTGGTCGGGGTTTTCTTGTGGCCAGATCGTTTTCGTCGAACAAGACGTCGTCTTCATAGAGTGATAGGACCTGGACGGGGCCAGTAATCGTGTCTGCCGTGTCATATCTCAATGTCACAACATTTTTTCTGATTTCGGGCTCACGTGGTGTTTGTTCTTCTCTCCTTTTAAATTTACTTGCTTCTTTTGTTGATAGGCCTGTTTGTGTTATGTGTCTCATTAGGCCCTGTTCTGAGACACACCCCCGTTTCCCGAATTTCCGTTGGAGTGGCCGTTTCCTCTGGGAGCCCCACGTCTACTGGGATGACCCCTCGAATTCTGAGGAGAATCTCGCTGCTGTGGGCGTGCCAAACCTCTAGTGCTTCCTGAATGACCTCGAACACATTGGATTGTCGAGTCTTGTTTCATTAGGAAAGTAGCTGCGTCGGAGATGGTTCGACCCTCTTTAAGAGCCCACAATTGTTGGATTGCCAACGGGAAATGATGCATTATTTGTTTCACCAGATCTTCTTCGTTGATTGGTACCGTTAGCTGGCTCGATTTGTGGATGAAGTAGGAGAAATGTTCTGTCATACTCCCTCGGGATGGATCGTATTGCCCGTTAGCGATTTTCTGACGTAGTCTCTGCTGGTGGTCTTCCGACCAATAATAATGCAGGAAGTCTCTTTTGAAATCGTGATAGGACGCCCAATTTTTCCTAAAAATGCTGGCCCAACGTTCGGCGCCTCTTTTTAGACATCCGATAGCAGTTTCTAACATCTCTGGTTCGCTTAACCGGACAGCTTTACAGTAAGCTTCCAGTTTTTGGAGGAAAACAATTGGATTTTTCGTGTCTCCTTCAAAAGTTGGCTTTTCAGGGGTCTGGCCGATTCCTTTTAAGATTTGAGCCAATTCCACCAGCTCACTCTTCGGAGGTGGTGTCGGTGGTTCGGCTGAGGTCGATGCCCCAGCTGATGAAGATGATGGCTCTCGCGGCGAGACTGGAACGACGACGATTTCAGCAGTTGCTGAAGTGGATGCGGTTGGCTCGGTGGTAATTGGGGCCCTGGGTACCACCTGCTGAAGCACAGTTTGGAACATCGCCCCCATTTCGTGGACGAGGTTTCGTTGTTGTTGAAGATTTTGCTGCTGTTGTTCGCGGGCCCAGACCCGGAACCATTCAGGAACTGCTGGAGGCGCTGCGGTGGGTGTTGCTGGCACCTGAACCGTAGCTTGCACCTTCCGACTTCTGGGTGCTTGCTTGGGTGTAGTGTTAGGGTTGGTCCTTTTCTGACCTCTTCCCCGTCGTGAAGACATCTTGCAACGCGTGGTCTCCTCACTATCCTGGTCACGGCACCAAAAATTATGTGATATTCTTTGATGTAATGCTCAGTCCCCACTTGGTATTTTTGGATTGGCCCTACGTTGTGTTTTGTTTGTGAGGGGACCGGAAAAGAGAAAAAAAATTCACGGCAGCAAACAAAATAAAAAAATTCAAATCAAACTCAGTCGTATAGTGAGGCCGAGTTGCAAGATAAATAAAAAGGACTAGTGAAATAAAAATCAATTCACACTACACTTAAATTTATTAACAAAAAACAGGACAAGAAAAAAATATATTGTATTTAACAAAAAAAATGTATTCTAAAACTAATCAACCCAGAACTTGGTTAAGAAGTTTACTCATTTGAACAAGCAAGTAGAAATCATGCAGTGAAGAAAGTGTTAGAATTGGTATTTACGATTTAAGCAAAAAAAATGTTCATAAACTTTAAATTAAATAGTAGTCATTAACTTTTAAAATTTAAAACTGATAATTAAAGCTAAAGAGACAAAATTTAGTAATGAGGTTCAAGAAAAAAAAATAAAAAAAAACAAATAAAAAAAATAATTAAATAATTACGTAATAAATGAAAATTTAAATTTAAATGATTGCAATTTAAATGAATTTAGCAACAATCGGATTTTGTTGGAGAGATGGACCAGGTTGTTGCACCCCTCTCACTGATGCAGGAAGGTACAGAGCAAAGGTTAATTACTAATACGTAATTAGCGATGGATTCAACTGTATTAATGACTTTTCCTCCTCTTATGGGAGGGGGGTGGCCGCTGTGGCAACTGTCCCGTCTAGTCGAAATTCAGGTTAATTAGGTTAACTTTGGATAATGTGGACAAAATCCTTTAATTTAGAAATTTTTTGGAGTTAAATCAATTAATTAACTATGACTTGCCTGTTAAACCAGACTAAAATTGTTGAATGGACTTGCGATTAACTCCAAATCACGAAACAAATTAATTTAATAATAATAATAAAAATAATAATTAACTTAATAGCATGATCCAAATAAACAGCATTAAAATTAAAAATCAAAAAAAATTAAAATAAAACTAACAATGAATTTAAATGTTCTGAGAAAACTCAAAAAAAAACGTAGGAAAATATTTAGTTAAATTTTCCGAAATCTAACAAAGGTCTAATTAATTAAATAAATTCAAAGTTATTAATTTTCAATTAATTTAAGAATCCAAGAATTAAATTTATAGACACCCGTAAATAGGTAGTTATAGAAATAGTTAATGTTACATGCAAGCAAACAAAGAATTAGACGAGATTAATTAGCTTTTCGCTAATTAGGAAAAGAAAGGTACTTATCTCGACTGGTTCCAGGAAGGAAGCACTGGACACCGAATTTAATTCGAACTTAACTGAATTTAAATTTACACTAGTAACTTTAAACCAAATCAAATTGAACTAACAGAATGTAATAAAAATTACAGATTATCAAATTTAAGCAAAGCTCAAAAAAGCACGTCTGTTCTCAAAGAAAGCTCAGTTCGTACTCCCCTCCAGTTACCAAATTTGTTTCCACAAGGGTATCTACCCCACTCTACACCCGCTACATAGTCTTTTGATTGGTCAAAATCTTAACTACTTATTGTTTGTTTAAAATATTCTCTAAATTGTTACTAAATAAACTAATAAGAAAAGAAGTACCAAGTTCTGGGAATAATGAAACCAAAAATGAATAAAAAATAATACAATAAATAAAGCTTAAAATTAAATAGAATCCAGACACCGCCTCTCTAGTTATAACAATTTAATTGCGATGATTTAATACCAATCTGGTTTACAACTAATCTCACTGGATCCAAATTACCTAAATAAATCCTAACTAAATGATCTTTTTGGGTCTCTCTAATTACGAGCCAGAAGAAAAGAGTTGAAAGTTCAAGCAATAAAAGAAAGGGTTAGTCTTGTCAAATAATTCATGCATCTGAACTGTTTTTGTGCTTAATGTGTTACCCATTTTTATTACAAAATTATTAAATCTATTTCAAAAAAAAAATGAAATCTACCCTTTTTGAATTTCGACAAAAGGGCACTAGATGTCCCTGCCTGTCTGTTTGTGAAAACCAAATCTTTAATAATGCTATTTCTTTAATAAACAAATGACTTTTATAGCCATAATTTGCAAGACACATGCACCAAAATAAGTAGAAAATAATTTGCAACAGAATTAATAAAATAGGTAAATAGATTGTTAAGAAAATTAAAAAATTAGAGAGATTGGTCCCAAAATTTAATTAAAGCCTAATTAACTTAAAACTAGACATACAGTTTTTTTGTGGTTTTGACACAACGCGAATTTAACGAGGTTGAATTTGAAAATCTAACGTTTTGGCATTTTATCATAACAATTTAGTGAAAATTATTTTGTACGAACTGTACATTTCAGTTTTCGGGCATCTGGTCGCCAGATTGTTATTTTTAAGGGTACTTTAGGTCTTTCGTAGAAACTTTCTAAACGGCTGTAAAGCGGTCTCTTTTATAAAATTGAATTTATGGCTTTATGTATCCGGTCAAGTTTATCTAAATTTCACAGAAAAATCCCGTATTGAAACACGTGAACGAAAAGGTCTTTCTCAAGAAATAATAAAATATTTACTCATCTCTTAATTTTGATGTTTTGGATGAGGATATTACAGTATATCTAAAATTTTTGGATTGTAGCGCTATAAGCGTGTGAGTTAAATTTTTGATGCCTTATTAAGTTCAAAATTACGAAAAGTACACTCCATTTTTTATTTATATACCGTTGTCTGTTTTTTTTAACACATTGTTGTATAAACGGTATATACATACAAAATGATCTATATATAAATATTTTTTTTTAAAACTTTGCTGTTATATAATTTGTAATCATAGTGAGCGTATATCTAAGAAATTCTCTCAGTCCCTTTAATACCCTTGTGCCTCCAGCTGGTTTCGTTAGATGCAACGATAGCCCATTTTAAGTTTTAATAATCTCAGTTGCAAAGTGCCGTTTAGCAGTGGCGTATCAGCCGTCAGCCGTCCACTCTGGGATTACTCAGTTTGATTGGTGTTGTAATGTAGCGTGTCTAGTGTACTACCCTTCAGCGGACTAATTTGTAAAGTTGCAGACAAAGGCTCGACAGGGGGCATCGTGATTACATCTCACCTGGCTTATCTCGAAGCTGTCACTCATTCTGTTTGTTTATGCTTAATAGAATAGTTTCTTTGCTAACAATTGAATTATTAGACGCTTCCTTAGCATTGTCTCTAGTTTTCAATCGCGGCACAAAGACCCACCCCTATGCAAATAAAGCCACTTGGCTCTTGAGTTTTCTTATTCATCACGCTCTGAATTCGGTACGCGTTCAAAAATTAATTCGTGTTTATTGTGGGCCTTCCATTAGGGCCGCCTCTTCATTATTTATCAAAAGACGCGGATGTCCTTCCCGAACGGCATTAACATGATGACAGAGAGGAAATCTTTTATAGAAAATTACGCGGACGCTCAAAACAACATCTGAAGCAAGGCAAAAGACTTTCTCACGGATGATATTAATTAATGGAGGAACCTTTTCAAGTGACATTTCATTTCATTTTACTAATTCTTAGGAAATATCGCGCTGAAAGGCGCGCAAACACTGAAAAGATGCCATTCATGAGGGTACTTGTTGAGAGTCCGACGACTTTACAAATGATACATGATTTCAGCGAAATTTTCAAAGAGTACATTCAAAAGCTCTCTAAACACTCGACGTGAAAAGGGGCGGGATAAATTCATCATTTGCCACAATGGGACCATATATGGAAATCAAATCCAAGTCGAGATGAGACAACGTTTTACTCAGCTGAATAATATTTGTTTTCAGCTTTCAGAGTTTCACCAGGTCACAATTTATATAATTCATCATTTAGATTCGCATTTAATACCAAAGCATAAATCTGCTTTCCGACATTTCTATTTTTAGATTCACTTTAAAAGAGCGTTGACTAAAAATCTTTGATTTTATTAAATCAAACATGGACTAGTTGATTAGCTACATTAGCTCTAAATCATTAGTTTAGACAACATTTTCTATTATTTGATGTCATTTAATTCTAATTGGATTATAGTCAGATAACATTGTAATCTGATCTGATGCTTATACATGTTAAACCTGTAAAATAAAACTATTTTATAAACTATAGATACTCAAAATTTAAAAATATCTTAAAATAACAACACTAGCAAAACACATAAAAGATGTTTATTTAAAATTGCTGTTAAGAGTGATATAAGATTTTGGTAAAAAAAATGCAGCGAAAAATGAATGTCAGAACTTAATACACAGTAACTATAAAAAACATAATAAATAAATGAATCATTTTGATTATGTTTGAGTGAGTGTGTACAAGATTCTGAGTCATTTTCATTTCTAGTTTTATTTTGTTTCTTTTTTTTTTTCGTGTCAATACTTTTTGGTATTATCTAGCTGTTCTGTAGATAGGTGGGTACAGCAATCAATAAAAATTTTTTTATAAAACAATACATACAATATATACAATAAACAAACCAAAAAATTATAGAATATTAAGCAAAAGTAAAGATTAAATATACAAATACAAAAATGTTTAAAATTAAAATAAATTAAAAAATAGCAAAAACAAAAATAGTTTATCCAGAATTACCTTATAATTAAAATTTTATCCACACTTACAAACCGTATAAAGTAACATTTTATCTACTAGTGTAATAATGAAATCACTTTATTTTACTAGTAGAATAATAAAAAAATACATTCTTAAATCAATCGCATTCTATTTATTAATAATATTGACATTAACATTTACATTAGTAGACATTTTGTTTTTTGTTTTATCGAATTTCACTACGTTTCCATTAATAAAAAGCTTGTAGGTAGTTGTTATCGGTTCCAGAACAAATAGTAGTTGTAGAAACAATAAACGTCTCCTCTAGTAAGCAACTACTAGTACCAAGAGAACCTTATATATTCCTTGCCATATAAAACTTATTAGATACAGAATCTTCGATATAAGTTTCTGCTATGGCGAAGCTCCTTCACCCACCATGTCGTTTAATTGTTGTAAGATTAGCACCTCTATTGGCAAGTAGAGTTGTTGAAGTTCGCCTTATACAATGGCCAACAGCCGAAGAAACTTTCGATAAAGTGTTAATTTCAACAGATTGCGAATGTACATTTTTGATAAGCGTATTGTAAATAAAATCTCTCAATAGATAACTTCTTTGGGCGTACCTAAAGACATGTTTTTCCTACACTTCTCCACAGTGTTGATAGAGGTTCCTACTTCTATAATTGTGACTTTTCGTGAAACTCCAGTCTTGGTATCTGGTATCGAAACAATCAGGTATGCGCCCTTGCCTTCTACATCACTAATTTTTAAATTTGTCAGCTCACAGCATCGACAGCCACCAGACACCCCCGTTATTAATGCAACCTAAAATATTCCAAAATTTATTATTTACAATGTTTATGTAATGACAGAAATTATATTAATTATCAAATATTTTTTATTGCAAGCCCTTGTTAAAAACTCTTTCACGTGCGCTCTTTCCAATACTGCAGCTTTTTTCGGTCTGTATGCTCTTGACGGATTCTTCAGATAGGCCATGAGCTTACTATATTTTCCAATGTCTACGTCTTCATAGACTTCTATAGCGGCCTTCAACATGGAGTATTTTGACCACATAGATGAAATTGCATCCCTCTTTTTCAAATTTAAGAAATACTATAGCAGAATTTCTTTATTTATTGTCATTACCCCTCGTTCTTCTTTCTATTTATTAAGTTCTGAAAATACTTTTTATAATGTTTTCTGGACTTCGCAGGCAATAACTGGCGAGTCGCTTCTTTAGCTTCCTTAAGAATTGTCTCAGAAACAGTATCACTTTCTTCTATTTTCACCAACTTGCACAGCGTTTTGTACAAATGGAGACGATAAACAAGCAAAAATAAATAGCAACGATTCAACACCTCTCATGTTTTTTAGTTAATTTCAATAATTTTTGAGGTGACATCTACAGTCAGAGTGTAATGTCAAATCATTTTTTGATGACATGAGATGAAATTTTGGCAATTTTGATTTCAAATCACTGTAATTGTGGATAAAACGTTATATTGGAAGTAGGTAAGCAATGCGGGTTCTGGACCAAAACCCTATGTATTTTCTTATGGAGGTTAAAGTTAGCTTTCAAGGTCGGTGTCGCTTCTGGACCACAGCGGATTCTAGAACACACACACACACACACACACACACACACACACACACACACACACACACACACACACACACATGTAATGACAGAGATTACCTTGATCATCAAATATACTCTTTATCCCAAGCCCTTGTCAAAAACTCTTCCACGTGTGCTCTTTCCAATAGCTTGCTCAAGAATTGTTGTCTCAGGAACAGTATCACTATCTTCTATTTTCACCAACTTGCACAGCGTTTTGTAAAAATGGAGTCGATAAACAATCAAAAACAAATAGCAACAATTCAACACCTCCCATGTTTTTTATGTTAATTTCAATGATTTTTGAGATGACATCCGCTGTCAGAGTGTAATGTCAAATCATTTCTTAATGACATGAGATATAATTTTGGCTTTTTTCATTTTAAATTGCTGTAATTGTGGATAAAACGTTATATTGAATTTGTATTTTAGTCGCGTTTTATCAACTTAAGAATATTAAACGCTCGACTGCGTCTCGCGCTAAAACGTTCTTCTTGCGTTGATAAAACACTGTCTAAAACACTAAGGGCCGGTTTACAGAAAGTGAAATTAACTTTAATTGCGATTAAATAGTTAGTTTGCGATTAAATCGGCTTTCTTCGTGTTTGATTAGTCAAATTCGGCGTTTAATCGCGAATTAACTATTTAATCGCAATTAAAGTTAATTTCACTTTCTGTAAACCGGCCCTTATACAATAAATAGCCATTATCTGTGAGGTCGTTTAAAACAAATTGCGTACAGTGAGCGACTTGGAAATGATCTAGAGCAATTAAAAAATAGGATACAATAAATAACTATTATCCAACTTGAGAGTTATAAAACATTTTACTTATTTAATGTATAAATAATTATTTAAATTTTAAATAGAGGCCTTAGCTAAAAAAAAGACTTGTTACATAAACTGACTATTCTGTTTGCACAACATTAAAGATGAAGTCGCTATTGTCAGATAGAGCATTTGCAAAAATTCCAACAAGTTATTTAAGGGAACATTCTGGGTATAAAAGTACTTACACCAAATTTGTTTATTGTTGTAATTTTAATTGTCAAAAAACAATATAAGAAATTCTGTGTTATAATAAACATAAAAGCATTTAAATAAGTTTATTTATATTATTAATATGTATTGTATTAAAAACGCATCTCTAAAAGTCAGTTTTGTAGCCCGAATTCAAATTTTTAAAGAAAACGCAGTGTACAAATAAAATGAGTGCCCACAAACTCTTTATACGATTTTTTAGAATTTGCCTATTTTATCTACAGGGTTTTCATTAATTATTGTAACATCGTAGGTGGTTGTGGAAATTTTTGATATCACAAATATTTATTGTAATGTCCTATTTTCACAACGGAATATTAAAGAATGGTTCCTGGAGTTACTCAATTGTCTAATAATAATTATAAAAAAAGCTAAAATTATTGCCTATTAAAGGCAAAACATTTTTTATTTTTTTTACAGCCACCTACAATGTTACAATCATTTATAAAAACTCGGTATTTTATTTACTTATTTTAAATATAAAAGTAAAACCTGGGGTTGTAAAATATTTTATTTTAGCACTGAGTGCTATAATGTTTACATAAAAGCACTCAAGAAAGGTTTCTTAAAAACGCCAATTAAAAAACAAATCTATTTAAAAAATGTTTAAAACTACTTTTAAATTAAAACTTTCTTGAGTGATTAAGTTTTCCTACTTGAAGTTTCTGTTTTAAAACAAGAGTTATTTATAAAATGTGCTTGTAAAGTTGCTGATGCTGTAATAAGACGAAGAAGGGCCTGTAAACTTTTTCATAACAAATTCCTTGCAATTGTCAAGAGTTGCGATCAGAAGTTCTCTCCGGTACTTAGTGAAGTATTATCCGGAGAGCATCGATGTAAAGTTGAAGTGAAATTATTGGAATTGCCGGAGGTTTAAGCAACTCCTTTATCTCGAATCGCGGTTAAATTACTCGAAAACGTTTTGTCTTCCAGAAAAGAACGTTGAATCTCAAATCGAAGGAAAAGTTAAATTACTGATTATCGCTTATTAATAGAATGTTAATACTTGGTTAAGATAAGCGTACGCAAATCTAAACTCCTCACTTTCTTCGGAAATAATTTCATTCAACAGAGTTTCGATCGTTCAAAGTTCGTCCAATTAGATAAAATCGAAGCGATTGCGGCTTTAGCACGTGTGTGGCGAAGTTGGAAAAGTTTTAAAAACCCAAGAGAGAACAAGCAAAGAGTACATATTCAGTGTGTTGTAAAAGAGAAACAATTTTTAACTGAAAGGAATATAAACATAATCTAGCATTTCGTATAAAAGTTATACTAACAACTTATAAAAGTTTCTTCAACTAAACTTGAAAAAGCACGTCTCAAACACTTGAAACTCTAACAATCATAAAAGTTTTTAAATGGTTCCACATTCCGCGCTCACGGAAGATATATTACATCGGTTTTCTTTATCAAATATCTCGCCTCCACATCGAATTTCCTTACGAAAATAGGGGAGCGCAAATCTGAACACAATTAATTAGGGGCGGAGCGTTAAACACAACAGAATTTTAAAAAGCAACAACGCAACAATTTATATTATTCATGTATTGTTGGTTGCCTGCTATGCCATTTTACTCGTCACAAATTATTTTAACCATAACCTAAGAGTATTCTTTCTTCTCGCCAAAGCGAGCTTGGTCTCGGTGTGTTTTTCTGTAGTTGTCTTCGTGGTGTTTTTGTTTTTTAAACATTCTTTATTTTATTTATCAGTATTTTTCAATACTAAATTTTGTGTTTTTTTTTATTTGTAATCATGGTGTACACCAGTAAACAAATGACTTTTTTGTTGGAAAGTTATTTCCGAAATGGAGAGAAAGTTAACGGTGTTTGGAAATATTCAATTCAGCCGTGCCTGGAGGAGTTTCGAAAAGCTTTTCCTGACGTTGTTGTTGTGTGTGTAGAGTTTATAAACACTCTCCACCGAAGTGTGAGCCTGTTTCGTGAAACTGGGTCCGTTACACGTAAAGAGGGCAGTGAAAGACGTGTAAAAGAAATAAACGAACAGAAGAAGTTATTTATGCTGCACAAGAGTTTCTACAGTAAGATCCAGAAACGTTGATTAGACATCTGTCTCAGCAAGTTGAACTTTCTGTTAGTACATGTCATAAACTCCCTAGATTTCCCTAGAGGATTGCAATATTGTCAGTGGTTTTTAACAGTGGTTTTAAATAACATTGCAAATAATAGTAAACTCCTTCAAAAAACTTTCTTTACGGATGAAGCGTGGTTTTACCTGTCCGGCTACATGAATTCACAAAACATGAGAATTTGGGCAACAGAACATTCTCATGAAATTGTAGAAGAATCTCTCGATTCACAAAGTAGGTGTTTGGGCAGCTATCAACAGTTTTTGTACGTGAAAAATGAATATTTTTGTAAAAATGTATTTTTGTTTTAACTGTCGAAAAGTGAGATTATGAGATCAGTTTGACAAGTGTGTAAAAAATTAATCACAGACATACAAAACAATTGTTTTTTAGTTTCAAAGCACTATAGAGTTTTTTTAAAAAAAACACAATAATACTATCTCTGACTAAGAGCTAAGTCAGTCTCACTTTTTATACAATCAATCTTTTTTTATATAATGATTAGTCTACCTTCTAGAATCATCTAAAAGCATGTTCTTCTAAAACTGTTCTTGAAGCACGATGTTATCCGTTCGTCAGAATAATAAATCTTCCGCAGCGCTGTGAAACTTTATCGTAACAAAATTTTTTAAATAATAAGACATCTATTTTTGTAATACACAAGTCAACGTCATTGTTTAAGAAAAAAGTAAAATCTTGTCTATCATTTGCATTCAATAAGCGAATTATAAATTGTAATAAAACCTAACCAACAGGTTCCATTTGAAACCTCGCTATCATCTCCCATTTCCATAATTGCAAATTAAGATAGTTTTTCCCTGAAAATAAGAGTGTCGCTTTTTGGAGCAGCATCTCGTCGCGAATTTGCGAAATTGCGTTATGCAAATGTTGCGACAAAACAAATTAAATAACAATCAGCCACCTCAAAGGAATAGCGGCGGGTTTCCCGTCTCCCGATCAATATTTCGAATAAAGAACGTATCTGGCGCCTCAATTACCCCTCGATTCAATCCCGTTCTCAGGTACTACGTGTTCTGTGTTTACACTTGCGGCAAAAGCAAAAAAAACCGCACGCCGCTGAACATGTCGATCTGCCAAACGCAGATTGACAAGCCCTGGGGGAAGGAGGCCAATCATGATGATGTATGGCAGGGCGGTCCCCGAGGAGCCCGGATACTACACGGAACCGGCAAGAATTAGGCGACTCAACACTGTAAATATATTGGAAATGAGTTCTGCAGTAAATTTCGGACCGGAAGGTCTCCTGTGTTTCCGGTCGCACAACCGCAACTTCGCCACTGCAACTTTTCGATCTTTTGGTTGGGGAGTTTGCATGCAAGAACAAAAAAGGGATTTATGGGCGGCAGGAGGTTTTCGAGCACTGAGGGCCGTTTTCAAGCAGGAAAAAAGATACAGACAAAAACTTAAATAAGCTACCCTAGTAGAAGAGGTTTTATGACTAGTTAATTCGACTAATTTTCAGAACAGATAGACAAAGTAGGAGAAATAAAAAGCTTATTATTAAAGAAAAGTTCTTCTAAAAATTAGAAAAAGCTGTTGAGTTTTGACAAATTAAATTAAATATTATAAATATAAAGACAATTAAATAATATAATAAAAAAAGTATATGTATATAAGCGAGAGATGTTAGGAGAAAAATAAAATTAGCAGATGGCAAAATGTAGACAATAATAAAAGCATATGGCAAAAATAAAGATGCAAGAAAAAACAAAATATAAAAATAATAAAAGACTAAGAAGAAAAGTAGATAACAAAAACATAAGTATAGAAAAATTTATGGTTCTATTGTATTTATGGTAAAAAATTATTTAATATGCATACATAACAACTTAGTAATAACAAATACAAAATGCAAACACAAAAATATACATAAATTTACGTGAATTTGTAAAACCAAAAACGAAATATTAATTAAAAAATTTTTTCTAGTAAAAAAAATATTTGTAACAGAATAAAAAATCCAAAAGTTAAAAAGATAAGCACAAATAATAAATAACCACTTCTCAATAATAATAAAACTAAAAATTAACAAATAAAAAAATTAAAGAACTAACAAAATAAAGAGTGCAAATTAAAAGATTAATAAATAACCAATAAAATACTAAAATATGTTGCAGTTTGAGTATCGTCTTGTTGCTTGGAAAAATTTAACATTTGTTTTTCTTGTTAGTTTTTTGATTGTTTTTTTAAAAAAAGCCACATCTTCATTAATTTAATTTGGTTAGAAGAGCCTACCGGCAAAGACTAAATCAGATAATACGACGAGTTAAATTTAGGTTTTTACCGCCGGCATTTTTACACTGGTTTATTTCGCATTGGGTCGGACAACGTGTCACGTTTTAAACAGGACATTGACAACTCATCATTCCTGGAAATAGATGTAACGTTACGCTTCTAAAATCTAGATTCCTTTTAGATAGTGCTAGAAGATAAACCTACCATTGAATAAAGAGAAAGACTGACCGGGCATACAGTTCAGTTCAGTTGGGAAAGTAACAAAGAGTCAAGACAGCTAGTGAAATGAGAACAGTAAATTTTACTTTTTTGTATTTAGAAGAATAGACGTGTAAAATTTTTTTAAATTTTTTTGTTAGTTCTCTATTAGTAGTCCTCTACAACGTACTGGAAAGCTTTTCCACCATTTTATTTTTGGTATGTTTTTTTTTTAATTTGTCTGTTCTATAAACACAAGTGTAGTGTATTCTTCCAAAAATTTTAAACTTTTTTAAATATCTTAAAAACAAAAACAAAAGAGTTTGTTAAGTATCTAAAACGGTAAGAACATTTTAACGATCGAGAACAATTGCTTGGAGTGATGCTTAACGTTCATTATGCTTATTATGAGTTTTATAACAAATTTGTGCGATTAATTTTTGTTAAAAAAATTATTTAATTAATTCAGACTTTATTAATTTTTGTTGAAAATTGCACAAAATAGTAATTTGTAAATTAAAATCAGCTATTTTATAAGCATCTGGTAGAATATACCTAATTTAAATTATTAACTTATTCACTATGATATCCGCAACTGTTCAGTTCAACTTTAAACAAATTGTAAATTTGTTTTTCTATTGCAAACAAGTAAAAGTTTGGTAAAAAAATTTAGATAAAATTTTTGTAAAAAAATTAATTTTTGTTATTTTAATTTCTATCCAAACGCAAAGTGAAAGAAATAGCACAAAAAAATTCGTTGTGTAGTCTCGTTTTCGCAATTGTCCTATAAAAACTCGCCTGGGGCTCGTTTTCTAAGCTTAGATACGTGCTACAAAATTAAATTACGTCTTATTATAAAATAACTTTTTTATTACACTCTCTACTCGTAGATACGCTGTAATAATTATGTAAAATATTTTTCTGTATTTTTTCAAATAAAATATCTTTGATTTTTATGCTTTTCAATACGGATATCTTCTGATTAGAAAATTACAGAAATTTTATAAAAAACAAATTTTTATTTATTGGTTTAGTTATGTTGCTTACAGACTTTACCTGCTCTTCTTTAGCCTTCTACAATAAACGATAAAGTAGTAAAAAAATTTAAGGTTATCCTGATTTTTCAAGAAATGGCAGAATCAGCTGATTAAGTTGTTTTCGCCACTGTGATTTTTAGGTTTTTACTACTGCACAAAATAGTACATTATATTACAAAGAGAAAAAATGTATTTTGTACGATCGGATAAAATTTAATTGTAATTTCCATCTTTGTCTTATGTGTTGCTTACACAAATTTTGACGACGCACAGTGTTTCGCCGTATGTATTTTAGGTGGAAAAAAGTCATATCAAATTTTTTAAAAAACACCAATTAGGCACTAGTTGGGTAAAGTAGAGATTTCATATTCAATGTTTTTATTAATAAATATCGCTTTTTGTCCTAATGCGATAAGCCTCTAGCAGCTCATAATGAATTAGCAAATATTTTGTAAATGGTGTGGTACTAACTGTTTGCAATAGAATCAATGGAAATCTCATTAGAAGGTAATTATATAACTTACTTTGTGTTTTTAATTACTTAGTAAATAAAAATAGTCAATGTAAAAGAGTGGGGGTATGCTAGCAAATTTTGAAAGTTATTAGTCAAAAAAAAATGTGAGTACCGCGTTATCAAGTCTTAAATTAAAAAACATTTTATGCAAAATTAAATGCTGTTTTCAAATATGTAAGCTGTTGTCAGCGCACGATTTTGCAAATATATATTTTTTTAATTCTTAGATGCAGGTTGCGTCATATCTAGAAGAAAATTTTCCGAAGAGTAGAAGGAACATCGTAGAGATGAAACACCTTAAAAAATTTACCGCCACCTTGTTATTAATTATAATTTAAGTAATATATCTGATGGTGAAAATACCGAGCTTAAAAACAATATTCGTCTGTGGCCGTTCAAAATTGAGGAGAAGTGGTCTAAAGCGAATAAGAGGCTAGAACGGTTTATCTCGACCTATGAATCTTATTTATCTTTATCTATATATTATTATATTATTTTACTTTATTTATTATATTATTTATCTTTTACTTTAAAAAAAAATATGTTATTGATTTTTTTAAGTTTTAAATATAATTATTTTCTACATATTCTGTGTATAATCGTAAAATGTTTTTTTTTTTTCATATTTTCATGTAAATATTTTTTTGTTTTAATAAATTTCTGATTATCAATAACTGCAGACTCTTTTTGACCACTTAAAATAAAGCCTTCAGATGTCATGAAGTTAATTAAAAACCATTGATTAACTCTATCCCTTTACGTTTTTATCTTAAGATACGAACATCAAAACCAAAAATCGCAATACGCTGAGTTTTGACTTTTTTCCACCCGCGCTCATATGTTCGAAACACTGTGCGACGGGAGCAAATATACTTAGCAACAAAAGTAAATCATTCTCTTCTTATTTTTACTCCCGTTAGTGCAAAACGTAAATTACAACTGCATAAATTAATTTAGAAATGCACATTTTGTATAAAAAAGCTTGATAAGGAAATGACAATAAGTCAAAAAACTTGAATTCTTAGAAGATTACAAACATGTATAGCCACATCTAACCCCGTTTGGCTTTCTTGTTCGATTTTTCCGCCTCTTCTGATGAATTCATCGTTGACTCTTGTTTATTTTTTATGAAGTTCAAGCAGTCTTGTTTTAACGCGTCGTTTTTCTTTTATTGGCTCTCCAGAATCGGTTTCCTGCTGATAAAAATCCTTTTAGCTCCAACTCATGGACGATTTTAATTTATTCTTGTGGTTTGTACTATCTTTAATTTGTTTCCTTTTTCCTCGGATATTGATAATAATCCTCTAGGGGAAATTCGAACAATAAACTCGTCTCATCTGGAATAGATCGATGGGTTTAGTTCTGTTTCCGTACTATTCAATTAAATTTTTTTATTGGCTAGTCTACGTTTAATGGAGTGATTTGATTGGGTGGTCTATAGCATTCTAATTTGATTACTCGGTTGAAGGCAGACACGGAACGGTTTTAATATTGCAGAAATTCCGATTTTGTTGTGACAGTCGTGACGGTGAAATCTTGACTTGGTATATCACTCGTATCTGTACTTAGATAGACATTAACTAAATTTTACATTGAGGGTATCAAATGAGTACTAAAATTGTGTCTCAGATATTCCAACAGCGCTTGCTTTTATGTTAAATAACTAAGATCTTTGACTAATAGTATGCCAACGAGCTACCTTTATGTCTGCAATTAGTTATGTGTGTTGAATTGGAATGAAGGCCAAGGTTTCAACAGAGTCGTCTCCACTTTCAGAAACAGTAACCACAATTTCCACTTTACTTAGTTTCATAAGATTTTCGTATCGATTTTTAAAAACACATATACGTAGTGTAATATCCTGAAATTAGTATCAAAATATGTATAAAATAATGAGTAACGCAATTTAGTTAGTTAAACACAATTTTGTCGCGTTACCACAATTACAATTGTCAATTATAGAGAAATTTTGTAAAGTTAAAATTACACAAGACACAATAAACGTGGAAACACTTAAGTCTGTTACGTCCTGCTAAAACGAAGTTCCCAAATTAACACTAATAAAAATTTTTTGGAAAGTTTTAAATTGTTGTTTTATTTTGCATGCGTCTTGAAATTACCACTTTATAATTCTTTTATTAATTAAGGAAAACTTTATTAAAAGATTTGTGTTTTAAAAAATTGAACAGACTGCGTCATGCAGAGAGAGAATCGCGATTTGTCACTGAATATCACATTATACATTTTGCCTCCCAAATCTGCTGTTTTCTGCACCAGTCCAAACGTTGACGACGGATTTCCGCATTTAGTAGAAGCATTAACTGTTGATAATAAAAATGAAAACTCCAGAAGCTCAAATGCGGCAATATAACAAATTTGCATACTAAAAAGTCGACTTTCTTCTCTAAATCATGATGCCGCGTAGTAGCAAAAGGGTTTCAAACAGTCTGTTGGTCTGTTTCGTGTTTTTTACCTTCTTTTGCCTACACCCTCAAAAATTTCTCGAAAGGCCACAATTCTATCTCTGTCGAAATTGTTGATGCCTCCGAACTCGAGGCATTTTGCTACTCTTAAAACAAGTACTCAGAGACCCAATATATCTCCACTTATTTGCTCTGATAAGCCTTTTTCTTAACAAAAACTAAGAGGTAAAACTTTTTTTGCAAGACTTTTTAAAAATAAACCGTTGCAATTATTTAACTTTAAATTTACTCATTATGTTCCTAAAAAATCACTTTCAAAAATTATTTCTTCTGGACTTTCAATCTCACTTAGTATATATAAAAATTTAAAAAAAACATTTGAATTAGCTGGCCAAGAGACAAATTACTATGTAAAACGGTTGTCTGTAGAAGTTCGTTTTAATGTTTTTTTTCTAGGTTATAAGTATCATGTGTTCAAAAAAAATTCTAGAGTGCTTTGAAACCAAAAAACAATTGTTTTGTATGTCTGTGATTAATATTTGACACACTTGTCAAACAGACAGATCTCATAACCTCACTATTCGACAGTAAAAACAAAAATACATTTTTATAAAAATATTCATTTATTACCTACAAAAACTGTTGATAGCTGCCCAAACACCTAATTTTATTGAATACAGAGGTTCTTCTACAATTTCATGAGGATGTTCTGTTGCCCAAATTTTCATGTTTTGTAAATTCATGTAGCCGGATATGTAAAACCACGCTTCATCCGTATAGAAAGCTTTTTGAAGGAGTTTATTATTATTTGCAATGTTATTTAAAAACCACTGACAAAACTGCAATCTTCTAGGGAAATCTACGGGTCGTAACTCTTGAACGGCTTGGAGACGATAAGGGTACATATGTAAATCTTCTCGTAGGAGTTTATGACATGTACTAACAGAAAGTTCAACTTGCTGAGACAGATGTCTAATCAACGTTTTTGGGTTGTGCTGTAGAATCTCTTGTGCTGCATGAACAACTTTCTTCGTTTAGTTGGTCTTCCACTGCTCTCTTTACGTGTAACAGACCCAGTCTCACAAAACATGCTCACACTTCGGTGGAGAGTGTTTTTAAATTCTTCACACACAACAACAACGTCAGTAAAAGCTTTTCGAAACTCCTCCAGGCACGGCTGAATTGAATATTTCCAAACACCGTTAACTTTCCCACCATTTCCGAAATAACTTTCCAACAAAAAAGCCTATTGTTAACTGGTCTACACCATGATTACAATCAAAGAAAACACAAAATTTAGTATTGAAAAATACTGATAAATAAAATAAAGAATGTTTGAAAAACAAAAACACCACGAAGGCAACTACAGAAAAACACACCAAGACCAAGCTCGCTTTGGCGGGAAGAGAAGATACCTTAGGTTATGGTTAAGATAATTTGTGACGAGTAGAATGGCATGGCAGGCAACCAACAATACATGAATAATATAAATAATAAAAATTTTGATTTTGTATGAGCTCATGTACAACATACGTAACCATGTCATGGCCTGCTGCGAGTTTTTTTAAACGAACACACATTATGACTACAAATATAGTTTTTGCAAAAATATTTCAATATAAATTGTTTTTAGTTAAAAAAAATTGTTAAAATAATAGCTGTAAATAAATTAATATAAGTTTTTATCTTAAGAATCTTTAGAGCATATTTTATACATTTTCTTACATGTCTAACCCCACAAGTTTAGAATCACTGAGCTGTGAGTAAAAGTTAAATAAGAACGGCGATGAATTATTAGAAAGGAAACGGCAGACAATTCATATTCTGAAACAAAGCCGAACAAATATGTTGAATGTGAAACAATAGGTACCGGAAATAAAATATCGGAAGAAAAATAAAGACATTGTTGAAGTAAGACAAATGAGGACAAGAATAGATACAGAGTGCGTATAATATTTCAAAGAGAAAGAATCAGATAGGCAAGTACAGTTTTCAAATGGGTGGAAAGTTTCTAATTCCTTGGAATAAAAATGTGTATCGTCAGTTCGCGGCCGGAACCATAAATAATTCAAAAGAAGTCTGTACATACGTAGGCATTCCTCGAAATATGCTAATTCGTTCATCGATTCTGACGAAGACTTATGTATATAAGTGTAACGAGACGCTTTTTAATACAAAGTTCGTAGGCAAATTTGTCTCAGTGCATCAAGTTTCGCTCGAATACTTCTCCTGTGCTGAACAAAGTTGAAATTTGCCAAACAGGATTACACGGGCACGTGTTATCCTGTGTGTGAGTTTAACAAGTTCGAAACAGACTATGATTGAGGTATGGTTTTGTCGCAACTATTTAAATTTGGATGAGAGCCAAAAGAGGAACTTTAAGCCAACTTGAGAAGACAAACATTGGGACTTGAGACGGCAAAGTAACTGCGGTAATTGGATGATTTTGCGAATTAGAAACGTTATTATATGAGGTTGAGTGTGCTAACACGAATTTCTTCAAGTTTCAGAAAACGGAATTCACTTCACTGATAAGTCTGAAATGTCTAACAAATTTTTTCTTGGAATCTATTCCAATATTCTCATCTATTCATCAAAGTTAGAGAATCAGTATTTTATTCTAGTCGGAATTAAAAACGAAAATGCAAAACTGTTTATTTTAAAAATTTGCGAAAAGATCATAACACCTAAATTTGTTACATCTATTCAGATGTTAGAACTGGCCTCGATGTTATTAGAGGGTAAAAATTAGTGCATGTACTGTACTCTACAAAAAACTTGTATAAAATTATTATTACATATTACAAAATAGTTTAGAATGTCAAATTTTACATCATCTATATATAGTGTGTAAAAGCCAAATGAAATAAATTCATTATTTCAGTTACTGTACATAGTTATAAAAAATCTCAAAACACGTCAAATTTAAATTATAAATTGACATTTTTCAACGTAAAAATGCGATCTTTATCTTCAACCCTCTTCGAATGACAGGTACAAGGCCCAATTTTTGAATTGACCACGAACGTTTTGGGAATATTTTCCATTACATTTTAAATAGGTATATCATAGCAAAATTTAATTATATCTTCATTCTTACAATAAACTTAAAAACAATAACATTTTTGAGTAGAGAATGAATTTTCAAATAATATATTACGAGCCTATACTTTCCATTTAAAAAATTGGGGTTTGTACCTGTCATTTGACGGAGGTTGAAGGTAGGGATCGCGTTTTTACGTTAAAGAATGTCAATTTATAATTTAAATTTGACGTGTTTTGAGATTTTTTATGAATATGAACAGTATCTGAAAAAATGTATTTATTCCATTTGGCATTTACACACTGTATAGTTAAATTTAAAATAAACAAAATTTGTACTTTTAGTTTTAAGTTAATTAGATTTAATTGATTTTGACCGAAATATCTTTAACTTTTTGATTTTCTTAACAATCTATTTATTGACTTAAAAAAAACTTTATTAAAGGCTTTTTTTTGCAAAAAACAGAGGGTTTCTCTAGAGACCTTTTGTCAAAACTCAAAAAATGTTACCATATAATTTTTAGAGACGAATAAGGTTTTGAACACTTCTTTTACAAATGGAGGAAGGTAAAGAATTAAGGCTAAAAAAGCAATTCGTAAATTTATTAGAGGATCCACTGTATTAATGACCAAATAAATGAGGTGGATACTGTAACCTGGCCTAGCCAATGTTAATTGGTACCTCAAATCTCCCAAAATCTTCAAATTTAAAATTTTGAAATCAAGTAAATTGATTAAACTGGTTGTTAAACTAGACCAGAACCTTTTAAACATATTTTCGTTAAACTTAAAAAGAAAAACTAAATTTGTTCACACTATGCAAATTTAAATAAATCAAAGTACATTTTAGATGTTTTACTAGAGCTGGAAAAACAGTCTTAAATAGTATGTTAAAAAAACTTCACAAAATAATTAATTTGCCTAAAATAATAAAAAGTAATTAACTATTAAACTGGTAATCAAAATAACTGATTTTAAATAAAACTAAAATAATTCATTTGATTAAAAAATTTGATTTAAACCAGCAAATAATTTAAAAAATATATTAAGAGTCAGCGACATAGACAAGAGAGTTAGAAAACAAAACTATTAGCTTATCCCTAATTAAAAAAACTTTTTATTTTAGTTTGGTTCTTTCAGAAAAGGCACTTCAAATGTAATTTAAATTCAAAATCAACAAAGTTACTTTATCTGAACTTGTAAATCAAGAAATAACATAGATTTTTTAAATAGAAAATTATTAAACTTGCCGTTTTTAATTAAAAGTTTCTAAAATTTTTTAAATTTATAAGTATTTTCAAAAGTTCTGACTAGGCACTGTTTTGTAGAAAAAATTTATTACTGTCTACAAGACGGAAAACCATCCAATTTAAGAATAGTTGGTCTAGTCGTAAATTTGACCAAAATCTTATTGTTAAATTGTTCTTTGAGCAACAACATAACATAATATAAACATAACCAAAAAACGGCTTTGTCGATTTAAGTTGATTCTGTTATCGTGTCCCATTTTGTAAATTTTGATTATTGTAGTGTTGTTTCTAGATGGTTTTTGTTCGGTATAAATCAGAAGTTACAGTTTATTTTAATACATAGCCTAGCTCACAATTCCCAAAGTTAAACTCACTTTGTTTGTCCGCCAGAGTGTTGCATACACTGTTGCCAGATGACGGAGATTATCCCGATTTTGCCAGTCATTTTAAGAACAAACGGTATATTTTCTTCAGTAGGCGAAATTTCTCTAAAAAAATTTGATCAAAAGACATTACGTTTTTTAATTGTTTATATATAAGCAAGAAATTTGAAAATCAGTGGAATTTTCGTGAGCGCATGGCGGGATAAAATTTTTGTTAGTTTGGTAACACTGGTTGCAGATTGCATATAAAAGTCCCAAGCTTTACTGGGTGTGTCCTCCAGTGTCTGCAATTTATGTGTTCTTATTATATCTGTTGATACTAAAATCGTTCTTGTTATATGATAAAAAGTACTTTTGTTTACAACAAACTACCTAAACAAATTCATACCATCATTAAATTATATGCAGGGTAAGTAAAATAAAATTATATAAAATTTGAGGTTATGTTTATTTATTTACTTAATTTACTGGACAAAAAATTTCTAAATGAAATCTGGAATTGTTAATTACTCAAAAAAAAGGGTTGTTTCTTTTCTCATTGTTAGAAGTATCCGCAAGTCTCTTTCACAATGTAAAAGAGCTGTTTTGACATATTAGGTTTGCAAACAACAACCCTAGCAAAGAATATTTGTCGCAATAAATACTATTTTTTCTCAGTATTTGATCTGGTAAATAATGCACAAATTTTATTGCGATCGCTTCTCGGACTATAAGAAGAAGCAAAATTTTTTTGTATTTACCTCATGTAAAAGACTATTTTTTAGTCATTCTCAACGCTCGAAAAACAGTTTTCCTTAACCGGGATGTTATTTATTTCCCACAAGAACACAGTCAAACAAGGCCTACGCACATTGTGTGCTACCTCTCGGAATAGTGCTTCTGCAGTAGCTCTGTGCGTCTGATGAAGCTCAGTACCTTGTCTGCAGGAGCCTTCTCGATAGCACTGGGCTTCAGATATCGAGAGCCCAGGTATAAATCTCTGATGCCTGCAAATGCAGAGCAGTAACAAAGCATATGAAGAGGAGTTTCCTCATCTTCAGGACAACCTCTGCAAATCTCGTCCTCGCTGAGTCCAATGACGTGCAGGTGTTTTTTTAGTAGGCAATGTCCTGTGTACTTGCCTACCACTAACTGAAGGTCTCTACGACTGAGACGCATCAGGTTTTCACTGCGTGTCTTGTCCGGTCCTTTAATAAAAAGCCTGGATTGCCGCATGCCATCTTGAAACTGCCATTCAGAGAGATGGCGAGATTCTATCCACTTATAAAATGTGTCTTTTTGTCGTCTTTTGGTAACGCCAAGAGCTGGTTTTGTTCCAATAAAGTCCATTTGTAAACCTCTCGAGCCAGAACGTTAGCCCTCTCGTTACCCGTTAGACCACAGTGTCCTGGTACCCAGCAAAGTACAACCTTTTTGTTGCACTCCGCCAGTTACCTGCACGATTGCAAGGCCTGCAGTAAAGCCTGACTGTCGGTGCAAATGCAGATTCGCCTGTTTGAGAAAGCCCTATGCACGCACTCAGTCACACAAGCGAGTAAAGCGAAGATTTCCGCTTGGAAAACGTCAACATGCTTGCCCAAAAGTATTGAAATTTTAACATCGAGCCCACATATAGATATCCCTGAGCCCTCCCCATTGGAGTAAACGAGCCAGTCCCCCGTTCTGAAATTGCTCGTTTTTTCACACCAGTTGTCACGTGGTGGATTGTTCACAAGATACTTGTGATTTGTAGCTATCCTGGGGGTCTTACTGTCGTCCCCCATTTTAAAAACGTGGTCAAAATTTAACTTCCTAGAGGATATTGTTTGATGACCCTTTCCGGTTGCTGTTTTTCACCGATTTATACCGCGAAGCCGTAGAAAACCTATTATGGTCCACCGGACAAGGAAGCCGTACCTGATCATTGGTCTGACAACATAGTTGTAGAGCCAAAGCATAACGCAAGGTGTAAGACCCCAGGTTCTGCCAACAGCTCTTCTGCATGCCCAAAGCGTGCTCGTGGCTGTTCGCATCTTTTCTTCTACGTGTGACCTTCAGGTCAAACGGGAGTCTAAAATAACCCCCAAATATTTAACCTCATGATCTACACGTAGCTGTTCGCCGAAAAGCAGAGGAGCCACATAATGGTCTTACCGTTTCCGGGTAAAAATAACATGGCCTGTTTTCTTCGGATTTACCGATAAGCCTACACTTACTAAACGAATCCTAGAAGCAGACAAACGTACCTGACGAATGAAAGACGGGGGAAGTAATATCACTTTATAAAAAAGAAGATCGAAACTTTTGTGGAAATTACAGGAGTATAAGTATATTAAACGCTGGATACAAATTGTATGCTCAAATTATAAATAACTGGCTAAAAATAATAGCCGATGCACTACTATTAGAAGAACACGGATTCCGTAAAGGAAGATCCTGCAACGACAATATCACCATAGTACGACAAATAATAGAAAAAAGGAGAAAATATATACTAGAAACTTATATCATTTTTATTGACTATGAAAAAGCTTTTGAAACAAAACGACTCTTTGGAAAATTATAGATAGACAAAGTTATCCCAGACACCTAATAAAAGTGATAAAAGGTCTGTATTATAATATAGAAATAATAATAATTACTGAAAAAGATGAAACAGAGCCAATAACAATCAACAGAGGCGGCAGACAAGAGTGCAGTCTCTCACCAACCCTATTTCACATATATAGCGATGATGTCTTTCGACAATGGAAATAAGAAACTGATTCTAGAATAAGACTGACACCTACTAATAATTATATAAACACAATACTGTTCGCGGATGACCAAATACTTTTACATAGAACAGAGGATGAACTACAATACGCAATTTACCGCCTAAATTAGTTATGTAAGGTTTACAACCTAAAAATATCATAAAAAAGACAAAAGTTATTTTTTAGGGAAGGCTTTTAAAGGGAAGCAACCCATACGTTTCAAGATAATACTAAGCAAATTGTCCATAGAGCATGTATTACATTCTAATTTTCTAGGATGCGACATTAGCTACCATTATGAAAAAGACATTACAAACAAAATACATAAATACCAAATGATATGTGGCACCCTACAAAAGACATTCGAAAATAAGATAAGCAAAGATACAAAAATGAAATTCTATAAAGTAATAGTGAAACTTGGGCTCTGCGCAAACAAGACAAACAACGCGGACAAGCTCCTAAAACGAAATTTTTAATAAAAACAAAAAGTTGCACAATAAGAGACTAAATAAGAAATGAAGAAATAAGGGCTGAATTGAACATATTTTCGATGAATAAGAAAATACATCAGAACACAATAGAATGGAAACAACATATTGATAGAATGAACGATGATAGGATGTTAAAACAGGTAGTATAATAGACTAAGAGGAAAAAGAGACGTAGGTAGGCCCAGAGGAAGATGACAAACATGAAGACAGAACACGCTGCAAACCTAATCCTTGAAGTGCAGAAGAAGAAGAAGAAAGTCGCAATCCAAAAACCTAGAAATTATAGCAATCTTACTTTTTAATTATTAGCATTTTATTGATTTAAAAAAGCATTTACTGGCTAGATAATTTACAATCGTATACAAATTTTCATAACCTTTTTAACAAGTCCCCTACATGACACAGTGGGTGGTATTTGAAATAAAAATTTAGAGCTGGTTATCGGTCAGACGGTTAACAAATAACAGTATTGAAATTTAAAATGTTTAGACGTTCTTGAAGTTTTTATTGAGACTTGATGCGTAAAAATTGATTATTGTAGAACAAGTAAAATGAAAAACGAAATTCTTCGCGACGTTTCGACAATATATTTCGTCTTCTTCAACAACCTTAAAAATATTTGATTAAAGGTGCAGTGCACTTTAATAACGAACTAACAAACATGATCATTTCGCGCTACGTTAAACAACTCAAACTTTTCTTAGACTAGCACATTAACAAATTAAACTCTTATTTAATACATTTTGGGCTACTTTTAGTTATTTGCTTAGAAAAGTACAAAACTTACTGCAGTGGAAACTTGTAACCAGTTCAAACGTAAGAAAAGTTCAAGATTATTGAAGCTTGAAAGAAACTCTTACCCGCTAACTACTCTTTTTTAATCATCTAATAGAACAATTTTGTAGTGTGATTCTCCAGGTTTTTAAATTCAGAAATACTGTTATGATTACACGTCGGCTGCTGTTCTGGTAAATTGGACGTTGGTAAATTTTAATAATGGTAATGAAACCTCGAAAGTTTGAGCATTCATCACCTAACTATAAACTGCAATCTCATCAGAGTAATAACGATAATGTGTTAAGTGATGGAGATGGCAAACATCGGTGTGCGCTCCTAAGAAAACAACAGGATCGTAACACACCAAGCAACGAAAGGGCAAGACGCTCATCGTTGAGGGCTTGGGGTTAATGCGAACTTTTGTTAAGTTGTTATTCCCTAATGGGCAGTCATTGGGGCACAATATAATGCATTACATCATCTAACTTTGCGATTACGGGTCGCATCACGAAGGGACAACGTAATTGCGGCCCGGATGGGAACTACCAAAAATTTGGCAAAGGGTGTAAATTTTACGATTCCACCAGTATTAAATTGGTCAGATGTTTTTAAGTTATTTTAAAAGAAATAATGCTCTTATAAAGCAGTTGAAAAGTCTTTTATTACAACCGAATTATTGAAGACAAATTTTCTTTGATATTTTTCCTTTTCTGTAAGAAGTAATTTAAAATCAGCAAAGAAGGATCAGAAATTATGATTGTTTCCAATGTAGGTATATTGTTTTTATTTTGTATAAAGTGAAATATTTATGAAACATAATAGACGTCGACAGGAATTTTCAAGTGGCATACCGCACTTTTCAGGCAGAAACTTCAGAAGCTCTGTCGGTAAATTTGATCGGGTGTATTGGACGTCGGGCGGCTTTGGCTCCAACTTTTTGCTTTAAAGTCACGTCTTATTCGAGCAATAAGAAGCATTTCCCGCCGGAAACAATCGAGTGGCTCGACCACACGTAAAATAATACGACGATTAGGTGAAAAAAGAAAAGTAGCGACTTATTGGCTTGAGGTAAACAGCCTGCTAGACAGGTTGAAGTTAATTCGAAACTGTAGGCGTGAATAGGGTGCTTCTAATGCCACCTCGACGTCACATGCCAACTCAAAACGTATTAAGGAAAAATTTACGCTTGCTGTTTTTCTAGAAAGACGAGAGAAAGTGATGTGGGGATGTGTTACGGTGGGGAAAGCAAATGCTTGTTCCTAAACTTCTAAATAAAAAGATTTAAATATTTATTTTGACGTTGACATTTAAATTTACCGCTACACAAATGACGATTAATAATAAAACTAAGTATAATAAACAAATTAGACAATAATGGAAAATATGAACGAATCTGGAAGGTTTTTTTTAAACAGATCAACCGAAATTATAGAGAAAAAACTAGAAGTAGGATTAAGAACCCACTAACTCTACACAGAAAGTTAGCGAACATAAAAAATCGGAAGAGCTTTTTATTATCATGTAAACGTAACAACATTCCTAATCATCTCAAAATTAATTTCAACTGTCTATATTCGATATCAGTTGATGAACGTTCCTTCCAAAAACAACTAGACAAGATAATAACTAATTTTACGAAAAAAGTCCCTAATTTAGAATTAAAAATCACTTATTGGAAGATTAAAAAATTGAAAAAAGACATCAAGTTTAGCAAAAACTGGTTAGAAACCAGTCTCAGGAAATATATAGAAAAACCGAAAAATCTGCTATAAAGATGTGCACAAACAACTTCAGAAACATGAGAACAGATAATAAAAAAAATTTAGACAAATTTTACAAAATTACAATTTCCAGATGAGGTCATGGGAATAGCGAGTTTAGGAAAAAAATTTGGATAATGCACGAATAATAAAAAGATTCTGGCGATTCTGGCGGCCTTAATAATAGAGGATCTTATTGACTGGGTATTAAAAAAAAGGGGGAAACAATCGAATTTGTAAAAATTTATGTTGACGATCTAATCTTGATTATTCCTAAAGAATTAAAACAAGACATCAAAAACAATTTTGGATGAATTTGACAAGAATTTAATCTTTGAGATTGTAAAGGAAAATGGAGGAATACTGCCGTTTTTAAATATAAAAATAATAAGAACAGAAAATGAAGAAATCGTAACAGAAGGCTGCTATTATAAACCAACAGCTTCTGTAATGATCATTAACTATTTTTCAAATAAAAACACTGTATTAAAACCAACACCGCCAAAAATCTAATACTGAGAACTGACATACTGACAGAAAAACCTTTGAAAAAGCGTTAGAGAAAGCAACACTGAAATACTGAAAAATAATTATTTCCCGAAGAAATTAATTAACATTTTATTACACAAAAAAATGAGGGAGGACGATATCATAAGAAGAAAGAAGATAGAAGAGGACGGAACTTTCTATAAAATTTCTTACATTAAAAATGTCACAGAAAGGATTACGAAATGCATTGGGGAAATGAATAAAAACGTGCGATTTGCTACATATACCACCCACAGTACAGCAGATTTATATAAAAATTTAAAAGATAAAACAGAAAAAGATGAAGCTTAATAGTAATGTTAATTACAGAATTTCCTGTTCGGAGTGTAACAAATATTACATAGGATGGACAAGGCAAAAATTAGGACAAAGGATAAAACAACATATGAGAGACTGCAAACTGCACAATAACAATAAAGAAAATAAAACAGCACTAGCTAAACACAGATTCGATACTGGACACACATTTAAATTTAAAAATACTACCATAATGAATAAAGAAGTAAGAAAATCAAAAAAATATATAAGTGAAATGCTTCAAATTAAATTGAAAAAAAAAACAGTTAACTTCAGAACCGACACTAAAGGGACTGAATTTATAATAAATCTGATCTATGAATTTATAATACAAAAATATAATACGAGAAAGAAAAAATAATTAGGTATAAAAATGTTTTTATTTTATATATATTTTTATTTTATAATAATGTATTTTATTATTGTTAATTGAATCTTAGTAATTTTATTAGATGTAGGTTGGCACCAAAAGTAACTAAGATTGATTTGACAGTCAAGGTTAGGTAAGGTGGTTAGGATAATATGAGTCGATTTTCCATTTATTTATATGTTTGATAAGTTTAAAAAAAAATATCTACAATTACCTTATAATTGAAATTTTATCCACACTTACAAACCGTATAAAGTAACACTTTATCTTCTAGTGGAATAATGAAATCACTTTATTCCACTAATGGAATAATAAAAAAATACAATCTTAAATCAATTGCATTCTATTTATTATTAATATTGACATTAACACTTACATTAATAGACATTTCGTTTTTTGTTTTATCATATTTTACTTCCTTTCCATTAATAAGATGGTTGTAGTTGTTATCGGTTCCAGAACGAACAGTAGTTGTAGGAACAATGGACGTCTTCTCTAGTAAGGAATGACTAGTACCAGGAGAACCTTGGATTTTCCTTGCAATATCAAGCTTATTAGATACAGAATCTTTGATATAAGTTTCTGCTATGGCGGAGCTCCTCTACCTACCTTCGCGTTTAATTGTTGTAAGATTAGCACCTCTATTGGCAAGTAGAGTTGTTGAAGTGCGCCTCATACAATGGTCGGTATAAGCTTCAGCGTTCGCCAGATTCAAAAACGAAGCAACTTTAGAAAGAACTTTCGATAAAGTGTTAATTCCAACAGGATGCGATGTACATTTTTGATTAGCGTATCGTAAAAAGAATCTCACAATGGATAACTTCTTCGGACGTAAGGACATGTATTTCCTACACTTCTCCACAGTGTTGATAGAGAATCCTTCTTCTATAATTGTGAATTTTTGTGAAACGCCCGTTTTGGTATCTGGTATCGAAACAATCAGGTATGCGTCCCTGTTTTCTACATCATTGATTTTCAAATTTGTCAGTTCACAGCATCGACAGCCACCAGACACCCTCATTATTAATGCAACCTAAAATATTCCAAAATTTATTATTTACAATGTCTATGTAATGGCAGAGATTACCTTGATCATCCAATATTCTTTATCGCAAGCTCTTGTCAAAAACTCTTCCATGTGTGCTCTTTCCAATACTGAAGCTTTCTTTGCTTATATCCTCTTGTTTGATTCTTCAGATAGGCCAGGAGCTTACTACATTTTCCAATGTCTATGTTTTATAGATCTTTAAAGCGGCCTTCAGCATGGAGTACTTCGACCACATGGATGAAATTGCATACCTTTTCTTTAAATTTAAGAAATACGATAGCAGAACTATCTCATTTATTTTCATTACTCTCCGTTCTTCTTTCCATTGATTAAATTGTGAAAATACTTTTTCATAATGTTCCCTAGACTTCGCAGGCAATAATTGACAAGTAGCTTCTTTATCTTCCTCAAGAATTGTTTTAGGAACAGTATAACTTTCTTCCATTTTCACCAACTTGCACAGCGTTTTGTACAAATGGAGTTGATAAACAGTCGAAAATAAATAGCAACGATTCAACACCTCCCATGTTTTTTAGTTAATTTCAATGATTTTTGAGGTGACATCCGCTGTCAGAGTGTAATGTCAAATCATTTTTTGATGACATGAGATGAGATTTTGGCGATTCTGATTTTAAATCGCTGTAATTGTGGATAAAACGTTATATTGAATTCGTGTTTTAGTCGCGTTTTATCTACTTAAGAATATTAAACGCTTGATTGCGTCTTGCGCTTAAACATTCTTTAGTGGATAAAACGCTGTCTAAAACACTTATACAATAAATAACTTTTCAAAGTTGGCTAATTCTAACTTCTTGACAGTTCAGAACTTCGCTCTTGTTTCGCTATTTTTAAGATGCTGCTGTGTTATACGTCAACTAACGTCTCAAGTTTTTTAAAATCTACGTAATAATGTGGTCTTTACTGTTGGAACACAAGATCTACTTTTTCTTTAAATACTTTATTACTTTAAATAAGTAATTCAAAGTTTTAAACAATAACGTAAATTCATTCGTATGAGGCTTTAAAAACACTTTGCAAGCAAACATCTTCATTGCATTCTTAAGTTTACAAAACGAGAAGTTTAAGAAATTATCGGAATGAGAAATCGATGCAAGACGATACTCGTGGCCCGTCTATTGTGTTATTTATCCTCCGACTTATGGCCAAGTTTTCCTTTTTTGCAACATTTGAGATTCCGGTGCATTTGTAGAGAAGTTACCGAAGCAATGAATCTTTTATGTGACAGTTTTTCCACTGTAAAATATCTATTGGAGTTTTCCCTTTGCAGTGAACCTGTCCCGTTTTACTTTTTAATGCAAGTAAGTGTACGAACCGTGGAAACAATTCAAACAATATTTATCTCTGGGATCGATCCCCTTCGAACTAATTCAAAACACAATCAGATTCGAAACCAATATCGGACTTACTCGTTATTTTATTTACAACTGCATAACCTCAAAGGATTTAAAATTCAATTTATCAATCCCGGAAGTTTTCAAGGGCCGCACCACCAAGCGAATTACTTTACGTTCTAGAGGAAAACTTGGCGCGTCTTGTATACAAACAGATTAAAATGTTTTATTTCATCGGAAAAATTCCTATTTCAAACGAACGTTAAGGAAAATCACAAAATGAAAGCTACTTCCTGCAAATATTTACCAACAAAATATACGAAGCAAGAATGTAACCGCAACTATAAAATTACAGTTTTCCAATTAGAAAAACACATTTTTTTCTACTCATAAATATGAAAATACGCATTTTTGCTACTATACACCCTATAACTACCAAGAAACAAGAAAAGCTAAATAAATTTGCAGTGACATAGCGTTAACAGTTTGATTAATTGCAAATATAATTATATAATATAATTAAATAATTAACAATTTTTTTTTTCTCAAAAAGGTAGATGTTTTTCAGTTTTGGCAACTTAATTTCACAGACTTTTTCTTTTTTTTATCTCTAATTTTTTTCTCTAATAATAGTTTTTTACGCATTGTTATAGATTTTTTTTCTATTTACCGGACAACTTTCTTAGCTCTTTTTTTAAATGTTGTTTTTCATGTTTTTCTAGAAACTTTCTTTGTTTCTCCATAATCTTTCAATGCTCTTTTTTTCTTTTCAATCGACAGCAACGTAGTATTTCAACTCTTTCTAGAATTTTCTTTTTTCTTTTCTTACCGATCATCAATCAGAAAGACTTTTTGTCTTTTTTTAAGCTGATGTTTTTTATTTTTTCGGATTTTTTACTCTTTTATTTTAGGAATAGCAGAATAATTTTTTGTTTTTTAAAATAAATTTCGTTTTTTTTAATTACATAATCTTTTTTAGCTCTTTCTAAACTTTTCTTGGTTCTTCTTATTTTTTTAAACGTCATTTTTTAAACTACTCTTAAATTTTCTTCTAGATCTTTGCTTCTTTTTTCCTTTCAAACATTGTTTTATAAGTTCCCCTAAATTATTTTTTTGTTTTTTAAGAATGTTATTTTGTACTCCAAGTACCTTCTTTAATTTGGTTTTTTTTTACCGGACTACTTTCAACTTTGTCTAGAATTGTTTTTTGTTGTTATCTAGAAAACTTCTTTCTTCAAATTCTGTTTGTTTTTCACTTCTGTTTTTCGAATTCTTCCGAAATCTTTCTTATTTTTTCTAGCTTTTTTGTGACTTTTTTTCTGTCCAACTCTTATCGTATTGATCAAGCTTATCGACCAGTAAACCAATTTGTTTCTCTATTCACACTCTTGACTGAAGCCTTTTCAACACGAGAGCAATTATTGACTTTTACTCTTGGTATGTAAATCCTTTGTTTTTTTATCATATCAGCTACAAACCTTGACCGTTAAATGTCGGTAGTTTCACTCGTTGAAGCACACTGCATCAGATATCGTAATTCATTCTGCTTTTAGTTTCGCAACATTTCTTTCAGGATCTTCTTTGACTTCTAACAACTTTGCTTCAAATTTTGATTTTACTTCTAGAATGTTAATCTTTAAACATTTGACAAAGTAGTAAACTTTTTGGTAATATCCTTAATTTTATCTAATTGTTGCTTTACAAATATTTCTAAAAAAATCAGAAGATTCTCAGAGTAAAAAAAAACGTTTCTTAAAAGTACAACAAAATTTGGGTAAAGAAGTTTGCTAGAATAATAGCAACAGAAAATTTTAGACAAAGCTGAAATACATTGCCGTTGAATAAAAAAAAAGTACCAAAAAAGCCTCTGGAAGAACACAAAATTTCTGAGAGAGTTTTTAAGTTTTTTTTATTTTGTTCTTTTTGCTCTTTCAGTCGTAGTTTTTACATTCATCTGATTCTTCTAAATGTATTTGTTATTTTTTTAAGCAATAGTTGTGTTTAAAAATTATTTAAGTTTTACTCGAAACTTTTTTTGTTTTACCAAAAATTATATTGCTTTTTTTTTTCTTGCGATCGACGGCGACGTATTTCAATTTTTTCATTAAATTTTTATTTTTTTTTTCTACGTTTTTTAAAAAATTTTTTTGTTTTTTTCCTAAACATATTTGAAAAGTTTTTTTAATTGACATCTTTCACCTTCTAGTATTTTCTGTTGTTTTTTTTTTTCATAGATTTTTATATAATTTTTTTCTTTTAAGGGCTAATTTTCAGTTCATTTAAAATGTTCTCCTATTCTTCTACTACAAAATGTTTTTTGCTTTCTTTTTGCTTTTCCCAAATTTTCTTTTGGTTTTCTTGTTTCTCCAAACTCTGTTTTTCAAGTTACTCTTGCAGCTTTTTTGTGCTTTTGCTTTTCTTTTTCTTTCAAACATCGCTTTGCATGTTTTCCTAAAATCTTTTATTTTTTCAAGATCTTTCTTTGCTTTTCTAGAAGCTCCTTTAGTTCTTTGTTCTTTTTTCACCTGACGTCTTTCTTTATCTAACTTTATCTAGAATTTTCATTTGCTGTTTTTCTATCAAACGTTCTTTTCTAAATTTTTTTGTTCTTTTAAAGGCCGTTTTTCAAATAACTTTATATTTTTTCTATTTTTTTTTAAACTTTTTTCTTTCCAGTTTCTTTTAACCAAGATTCTTAAGCAGTAAACCGATTACTTTCTCTATTCTTTCTGTCTGCCTCGTTGTAACATACAGAGCACAAAATTTTTCAATTAAAGTTTTTTGCTATTTAAAAAAATGGAGTGATCGTAAAAATATTAGAATTTTTTAAAAGTTTTTTCGGCACTTTTAAGAGGTTTTTATCGGTAGGAAAAACTTTAATCAAATTATAATCAAAAGGTTTACAATTTAACATTTTTCTTGGTGTCAAAAATAATTTGACGATCAAAATATTTGTCTCGCGACTCTACAATACTGAAAACGTTAAAAATTTAACACCAAAATTACTAACTCCAAGTTGTCAACCGACCTTTTACAGCCACTGTGTATTTACCATCACAATGTTCTAAATAAGCAAGACTGTAGCAATTAGAAAAACACGTTTTATCTCAAATCATGTATTTAACAAAAATAATAATTTTACAAACATTTAGTCGTTTCAATTATCTTTATTTGTGACAGTCGTCCCTCCCAGAATCAGCCGTGATAACTTTAGGCAACTCCTTTTCATTCTTCTTCAACATTTCTTTAGGGTCATACAAGCACAACCCGGCTTTTGAAGCAGCTCTTTCTGCATCTTCTCTAAGTCTCATTCTTTTAAATTCTTCAGGACTTGGGCACGGCCTTGCTTTAAAATAATTAACAACTCTTTCCCAAAGAGTTAGAGGTTTTTCAATTTTTTTAGCTTGATCCTTGATTTCACAAATCTTTTCTTCTTCTTCGTCTTTAATACATTCCTCATCTTCTAGATTCTCTTCAGTTCTTACGTCATCTCGACGAGTACGATAATACATTCGCCCTTTTTTACCAGAATACTCAATAACTTCATCTGGAGGATACTGAGTGATAAATGTTTCTTTCTCCGGAATTATTGGATGAGCAGGTTGAAGATGTCTGTCATGTTTAGGACATTCGCATATTGGAGTTGTATGATTTTTTAGTTTGTCTTTACTACGCTCAGAGTACTCGTACAAAGTACTACATGTTGAAATAAAGCGGCTGGAATGATTTACAAAACAAGCATCACTTGATCCTTCCTTTAGAGGTTTAGCGGTTCTCAAATTTTTACTTCTAAAAATGATAAAAGTTACACAATCTACTGGTTCAGATCTTGAGCGTCTAAGCTTTTTGGCCGAAATAGATGCTTCATAATACTCTTTTTGATCTTTTTCCAATTCTTGATGAGTCAAAATTAGAGGCGCTGAAGGTTTAATATCGATAATAACGTTATATGATTTAGCCCCCTCCTCACAAACAGCCATTTGTGGAACATCGTATTTAAGTTGAACTAGACTAGTATTTGCTTTAGTACTAGTGCCATAATATCTTCTCGACATCGTGCTAAAACTTCTCTTATTAGACTTGACAGGCTCTTCACAAGCTGCTGGTTTGACTTCAACTCTCTTCCAGTACAACCAATCATCTTCATCCGATCGAGGAATTTCATCGCATATGTCTTCTTTAGGACAAACTCTTAGAGGTTCCGGAACATAAACTTTTCTCAATCTTTGCAACGGCTTGATATCTTCAGGTGGAGAAGGTTCAATACAAGGACAATCAGGAACTTCTAATTTTGGCAGTCTTTTTGCCCTAACTGTGAGATGTTCATCAGCTCGTTCTGGGCAATCTTCTTCAACTGGACATACTCGTTTAAAAACTATCGGTTTCTTCTTTAACTTGCGCAAAGGTGCGCAATCAACTGGTGGTTCAGGTTCGATACACGGGCAAGAACCTGGAGGCAAAGCTGGCAAACTTTTCTTCTCAACTGTCATATTCCTATCGGCTCGAGGTATTGTACATTCTCTTATAGGACATGGTCTTGGAGGTACAACTACTGGTTTAGGAATTAGTCTTTTTAGTGGGGGAGCATCTAGGATTTCATGTGGTACACAAGGACACTCTTTTGCCGTAATAACCGGAAGATTTTTTGGTTTGATTACCATTCCATCATCTGCTCGCGGTTCACATTTTTTCAAGTCAGGACAAATTTTCTCTTTTTCTTTTGGAACGCTCCTCATTTTTAACCTAAACAAAAAGATATAAATTTGTTGTAAGAACAAACAATACAAACCGTTTTAGTTTAACAGGTGCGTCAGGTACTTCTGGTTCTATGCAAGGACAATCTCTTGGTTTAAAACCAGGAAGTCTTTTATGTTTTGGTTTCATGCTTTGATCTGCACGAACAGCATCAGCACATGGTAATTTCTCACACGATTCTCGAGGTTTTTCTACGTATTTATATCTAGGTAAACGCTGAAGGGGTCGCCCTTCATCCATTGGAGGACGTTCTATGCAAACACAGTCGCTTTTAATAACCGGCAAATTTTTCCTCTTTATTGTCAAATTATCATCAGCTCTCTCGTGATCCTCGCATTTATCTTTATCTTTACAAATTTTTGGCGGTTCTTTAACCTTCTTCCTTTTGAGTCTATGTAAGGGAACATTTTTCAGTGGAGGATCATCAATGCAAGGACAATTGTTTATTGATAATTTTGGCAAATTTTTGTGTTTATATTTGAGTGTATCGTCGGCTCGTGGAGGACAACATTCTTGTACCAGACAGGGATCGCAAATTTTGGGTGGTTCAGGTATTACTTTTTTAGGAAGTCTTTTAATAACAAAATCAGTCATTTCACGTTCTTCACAAGGGCAATCTTGAGTTTTGATAACCGGAAGAGTTTTTGGTCTGATTTTGTAGTTATCATCAGCTCGAGGAGTCGTACACAAGCCAGCATCTATACAAATGTTTCCTGGTTCTTTCACATCAAAACGTTTCTTAAGACGCATCAAAGGTTTGCCTTCTTTTAAAGGAACATCATCGATGCAAGGACAATCAGGCGGATCCATTTTTGGAAGTCGTCCAAATGATATTTTCTTTGGTTTACATTTCTTCAATTTGCGACATTCTTCTTGGAGTTCACTTAGTTTTACTGTCACGTAATCGCTACAATCGATATCTGCTGGTTTATTATAAGTGTTATACCTTCGACTGTTTCCTTCCATTTTATTATTTTTTGATTTGCTTAGTAAATTTTCATTAGTTTTTGTCTGGAAGGGATTTTCCCGGCTTTGTGATTTTGCGTTTATCTTATTTATTTTTGTTGTAAGACGGTCAATTGTAGCAATATTACTTTTAAAGATTGTCTCAACCTGAGTTTTGTTTGTTTGTTTTGGTTTTTTTCTTAGTAGTGATGTACTAGATTTTCGAGCTAACCCTGTGCTGAAATTTACTTTAGGTCTTTTTATTTGAACACCAAATTTGGATGATACATTTTTCTTCGGTTTTGTGCAAGCTGTACTATAGTTCTTTTTGATGATGTGTTTTGAAGAAGCGTTTTCAACAGCAGCAAATTTCTTTGCTTCTTCATGTCCAGTAGATTCTTTCTTTTGTAATCTGTAACTGCTAAATTCTTTGTATTGTATCGCATCATATCTTCTAGTTTTAGATTTATCACCCGCTGAACCCGTTGCACTTGTTACTGGATAAACAATTTTAATTTTTTTTCTGTGTGATTGTGGATAATGAAGATTATCAGTAGATCCATAAGGTCTAATATTGTTAGGTTGTAAGTGAGGAAATATCCGTTTAACTTTCTCATATTCTGTTTGCTTCATATATCCAAGAACGTCGTAGTAATTCTCTTCACTTTTTGTTGCTTCAGCTAACTCATAGATTGGATTACCTTCTTCATTTTTCTCTGGCAAAATGTTTTCTCTAAATTCTTTTGCCGTGTCTCGAGTCAACTCCGTCGTTGCGGGAAAGCTGTAACGCGAAGCTCTATCTTCTTCCAGTTCTGCTTCTTCATAGCTTTCCTCTTTGTGTCGATTTTCTATAATACAAATTTTAGTAAAAAAAAAATCATAAATTTATGTGTTACCTCGGAAACTGTGTAGAGATTTAGATAACTTCCGGATATGCAAAAAACTACCTTTTGTTTTTAACCTAACTTCTTTAGAGGGTTGCGAGCAGGATCGATGTCCTTTACGATATTTTTCAGATGGAAGGGTTGAAAGTGTTGTTGTATTTAATGTGTAAGAATACTGGGAACAAGGAAAAAAATTAATTTGTCAAAATCTGTCAAAATTTTGAGAAAATTTCGAATTTTACTTAAAAAGTATTAAAAACTGGATTCTTTTACAAATATTAAGTTTACAAAGTTCTTACCGTTTTGGTGAACAGTTTCAGAACCGAACGTGCTGCCATTTTACGATAATTTTACAGAATTTTTAGACACTCCGAAAAAACGATTTTTATTTTTCATATAAATAAATTGTAATCGCTATGGGAGATTGCATAGGACAATTGATCAAACTTTTTATTTAAATTTATGAATTAATTTACTAAAACTTTTGTACGCATCCACAACTTGTAACGGGGTTTTTGCGGAGGTAGAGAGTAGTGACGTAGAGAGAAAGAAAGACGTAGCTACGATGATAATGATAATTCTGAATAACAAACTAAATCTTGTTTCAATAAAACGGTTACACTGCTGAAGGCGACACTTTGGTTTCGTCGTCTTCGGCAGCTTCGTCCTCCACGTGACAGTCCCTAAGAGTCTAGTCGAAGAGGAGTGGTAGGATACCCACGGGTTAATGGACCGTGGGTAGCGGTTTCAGGAAGAAGTTTGATGCAGAAGTGGGTGGCGTAGTCTGGGGAATTGACTTACGAGGATAATGCGCCCATAAATGGAGTTCTAGCGACGGCAAACTGTAATTTATACCCATCTAGAAAAACACCAGTACTTAATTAGTGATAAAGTTCCAGAAGTACAGTCGGTTAGGAGAAATTAGTCAGATTTTTACAAGTCCTTGTTTTATTTCTGAAATCTCTAAAAGAAATTGATGTATTGAGAGTTTACCTCATTACATTGTTTGGATTGTCACAATTTGCCTTATTTTCAGTTTTCTAGCCGTTTTTTCTAGACCAAGCTTTACCTTGAAATTCTTTTTCTCTTCTAGAATCTCTTTAGAACATTTTTTAAAACAAAACTCTTTTACAGTTTAACGATAAATTAGTGGTTATATTGGGCTATTTTTTGCAATTTATGTAACTAACATTTTGTATTAAAGGTAAAAAATGGGCCATAATTAATTGAATTGGAGACAAATTAGTGTTACTTAGCTTATTGTATACTGCCAAATTATATACATTTTTGGTTAGAATTTGATTTTATAAATTATGAGAAAGTAGTCAAAATTGGCAACTCTAATAACAAAAATTACATTCTTTATTGTCAAAGAAAAACTAAAAATTAGACATAACCTATAACAGCATTAGTGGTGCTCTATGCTTAATCACTATGCATTTATATTATTAGCATTTGAATTTATTGCATGCCTAAACATTAAAATGGCGACCATTTATATTTCACTAACGCACACATTTAACTAACAGTCTTTCTACTCTAGTTCTCCGGTTGAGATAAATATAAAAAAATCAACAGCTGATCATAGATCGTAAAAATGTTATATTTGTTTTATTTTGTGCAAGTAGATAGTTTAGGACAGTTAAATATGCAGTGAATGCGAATTTGCATATTGTTTAAATCTAGCGCAACAAAAAATTTGTTGAATTTGCAAAAACCGTTAAAAATTGCATCTGCAAATTGCAGTTTTTAATGCTTTTCTGTTGTTTTTTGTTAGAACTATCCAAAAAAAACTCTGAGTGTTTTATGAAGGAGGTAATAAAGCTCCCGACACTTTCAATATCTTTCAATTTTTATATTTTCTTAAGATCCGCTTTATTTAAAGTATTTACTTAACTCTATGTAGTTGTTTTGTTATTTCTTTATTTTTTAATTTGTCTGCTTTTTTCCTGCTACTTTTACAACTCGTATATGTTTTAATTTTCTTAATTAAAATAATTCTTTATGTAAATTGAAACATGTCCAAAACACTGTCACCCGTCTCTTAATCCCCGCCGGCTGCCGCCCCCATCACAGTGTCTTTGTCCCGGACCTCACTCACATCACAACCATTGACTCAGCTCCCTTAATCGGCTTACGCCATGAGCCAAATCCCTGCCAACTAAAATTTCTCCCGCCGACATGTGGGAGCATAATAGCCTCGCTTCATCTTCGTTTTGTTTATTTTTTAACGACAATAAATGCGATGTTTATCGCGGTTCCGTTTCGAAAACACATATTTATCAGGAAAGTTTCGTGCTTAAGAGGCTGGAACGGGAAGAAGAAAGGATGAGAAAAAGTGGAAAGAGTTGTGTTCATGCGAAGGACGAGCCTAACTCGAATTAATGGCATGCACGTCTTGCGCGAACAAATCAGGCCAGGGAGGATTAATTGATGGACGTGTGTACAATTTCCTAAATATTGTTTTGCGTGTACCATGATCGGGTTTAATTATTAGGGGAGTAGCGGGCAGTTTGTCTTCGGGGTTTAACGCGAAACTCAAATTAAATTTCGAGAGAAGTGCCCGACTAGAATTTCTGATTTATGGAATAATTGGACGGTTTTATTGGTGGTCTTTAATCAAGGTTCTAATTTTTTTCTAATGTTTTACGACTTTACCTTATGTTGTTTTAAATACCTGCCAGTCTCTTTTTTAATCTAATAAAATATTTCAACAAATACAAGATAAAAAATAAGAAAACGTGTTTCAATTTGAGTTTTACAATAAAATCTACAAGAATTTTACAATCATGTGATGCTGCAGTCTATGTTATTACTATGTGAAAAGTTTCGAAGACAACTTCAATTCTATCCTAATATTAAACAAGTCAAATTTAATTTTGTTCACGTTTTATTATTTTTTGTGTATTCCTTTATGTAAATCAGTACAAACCGATGTAAAAACAAATTATGTTGGTACTTTAAAAAATATATAAATAAATAAATCTACAAGCAAAATTTTCATCTACACAGTAATATTTTTTTAAATAAAATATTGTAAAAATGCTTATAAAGTTTATAAAATAAAGCAATTTTGTAATTAAATTATGATTAAAATACAACAAACTTTCTAATTTGAAATCAAAAATTTTGTGTATTTAAATTACCAGCTGGAACGCTGAACATTGCTTTATCTGACCAGCCTTGCCGCTATGCTTAGGACAGTTTAGCCAAAGAGCGATAGAGAAGCGCCAAAAACTGCAATTTGCAAACGCAATCTTTAACGGTATTCTATAACAACGTACTTTTCGTTGCGTCAAATTTACATTCACAATATTATAATTCCTGATAATATATCTCTATGTTTATCTAAAATATTAATGGTTTCAGTTCGCAAAAATAGTCACTATAACCACTATAACCACCCTCGTTTATTTTTAAACTCAAAAAAAGTGAATAGACATTGACAGGTAACTTAGCTATCAATAGAAATTCATCCTGAAAATGGCAAAGATTATTTTAATGATAAGAAAAAAATACATAGACAAAAGAATCAACGGGCAAGTAAGAATGAGATAGAAAAAAAAAGCAAAATACAGCTATTTATATCGGCTTTCTGTAGACTTATAGATAAATAAATAAGCATTTGGAAAAACTCACAATATAAACAGTTTGCTAACATTTTAAATCTAGACCCTAAGTTACTTCTCTACTTTGTACAGTATTTAGTACTAACCAGCGCACATCATGCAACATAGCTCATGACGTTACAACTTTGCAAATCGGACGATTTATAGAGAATATAAGAAGTTTTCTGTTTAGTCATTTAACCTTTTTGGCTGTACAATAAAATGGTTGTGTCCTATAGGTCGACTACTTAAATTTGTCTATCAGTATTCTCCGTAACTTTATTTCTCTGGTCGAAAATAGCAACTGTTAAGAAGAAACTCAAGATCGTTGTCTTCCAGGCGATAAAAGTCATGTGTTTATGTTTAATCATTTTATAAATTTAAAATTACAAAGCTGTTTTGTTTTTATCTTTTGTGCAAAAAAAAGTAAAAATCATTTTAAATTACGAGAAATTTACTAAAAGTCTGTCAAACAAATTTCTATAACGCTTTTTTAATGTTCTCTAGTTCAGCTATACGCAAAAACAACGACAGATGTGCAGAATTCTCCGAGCGATAATCAAACACGATAGAAACTTGTTATTTCATATATTTATATAAAATTATTGTTTTATTTATTATTGATAGTTATTGTTGTGTTAAACAAATGCAACGAAAGGTACGACGATCAGTGAATAAAGAGAGGAAGCTATATTGGGACCAAAAATGTACCGAAATAAACACATATATAGGAGGAAGACGATGCACAGAAATATGGAGACTAATAAAAAATATCAAAGCACCGTATAGAGAAAAAACACGATTAAATACAATACAACTAAAAGAATGGAATAAGTACTATGAAAGCTTACTTACTGAAGACAGATCGCAATTTATAGATAATTCACCAATTCAGAACACACAAATAAATGTAAAAGGAGAATATATAATGTTAACAGAAGACGAAGTGAGTAATGCGATAAAATATATAAAAAACCATAAATCTTCAGGACCGGGAGGAATACCTGGAAAACTAATTCAAAATGGAACAACTAAATTAACAAGAATGATAACACAACTATTTGAAATGTGCATTAACGGTCAACCAATCCCTAACGAATGGAAGTTGGCTTACATCACCCCACTACATAAAAAACATGATCGTAGAAATTGTGACAACTATAGAGGACTTTCGGTTACAAGTGTACCTTTAGCCGGTTATATGGACGGATTATACGCGACAAAATAGAATCAGAATATTCTAGCAAAGAATCAGAAGAACAAAGTGGGTTTCGCGGAGGACGATCATGTATCGACAATGCGTTTTGTATTAAACAAATAATTGAAAAACAAATTGCAAAAAACAGGGAAACACATTTATTATTTATTGATCTGAGTAAGGCGTACGATAAAGTACCAGGTATCAAATTATGGGAAGCATTGGAACAAACAAAAATAAATAATACATTAATAAAAGCAGTACAACAAATGTATAATAACTGTAGATATCAAATAAAAATTGGCAAAAAACTGTCAAGTGGATTTCGGATATCAAAGGGCCTCAGACAAGGTTGTTGCATTTCACCAACATTATTTAAGATATATGTAGAACACGCCCTTAAAAATTGGAAGAAGAAATGCTGCCGAATGGGCTTTGAATTAAACAATACCACTCTTTATACTATGCAATTTGCGGACGATCAAGTAGTGGTAGCTCAAACAAAAGAAGACCTAGAATATATGACAAGAAAGTTATGTGAGGAATATAAAAACTGGGGAATGGAAATAAATATAAAAACTAAATATATGGGCATAGGAAGCAATGATGGTAATTTACTATTAGATAATGGAACTACATTTGAAAGATGTACAGCATACAAGTACTTAGGAATAACGTTCGAAGAAAACGGAAAAGATGAAAAAGAAATACAAAAAATAGTAGGCCAGAGTAGAAGAATCATAGGAGCACTTAATGGAATTTTTTGGTCAAAAAATATAGACAGACAAAGGAAGCTAAACATCTACAACACCGTGGTAAAAAGTGTATTAACATATGGCGCCGAAATATGGACTATGACAGAAATTGACAAACGGAAAATACTGGCAACAGAAATGGATGCATTACGAAGATCTGCCAGACACTCAAAATTAGACCATAAAAGAAACGACGAGATAAGAGATATAATGAATACAAAGACAACAGTCATTGACGAGATTGCACAAAAACAATTAAAATGGTATGGACACATACGTCGCATGGGGGAAGATAGGTTACCAAAACAAGTGCTAGAATGGACACCAGAAGGAAGAAATCGAAGAGGACGTCCGAGGAAAAACTGGATACAGGGTATCACCAAGGCCATGAGTGAGAGAAATCTAGCCGAAGCAGATTGGTTAGACAGAAAAAAATGGAGATTGGGAATCGGAAGGCGACACAAGACGCTATAAACCGAATATATATATATATATATTGTTGTGTTTTGTAAATTTATTTGTTGTTAAATAAATTCTTCCTATAAATATTCAACTTTTTTAATTGTAAGAAACTCCGATTTGAATCCACTGGTATCAGAAAGTTACACAAAATTTTAAATTCTAATTTATTTTCATGAATCTAACTACAAAGAGTAATTCAAGAAAAATGAAGAAACTATCAAATTCGTTTACTGTTCGAGAATCTTGATCAAAAGAACAAACAACGTTGGATAAAAAAAAACAAAAAAAATTCTAGAAGAGTAAAAGAAATCAACAAGAACAGAAGAAGATTGTAGAAAAGTTTGAACAATAAGTTTAAATAAGACAGAATTTAAGGAATAAAGATCGGTGGAAAATGAAAAGTAAAATAAAATTCTGAAAGACAATAAAATACTTTGGCTAAAAAAAGAAGAACAAATACAGTCGTAAAAGTTCCAGAAGAGCAAAAACGTAGAAGAGCTTGAAAAATAACATTTGGATAAAAAAAAGACAGAGGAAAATTTTAGAAAAACAAATGTTTCTAGAAAATTTTGATAAACGATGATTGGTAGAAGAAAAAATGCAATTGAAAATTTTAGAAATGTTGTAAGAAGTAGGATAAAGAAAAAAAATGAAGCAAGATTCTAATAGGTAGGTGCTTATAAAAAAAATTGCAGATTACCTTAAAAAATCTATGTCTTTTCAAATTCCCAACAAAAGTTTTTGTTTGGCTCTCGGTGTTGGGCTTGATAACTCGACTTTTAGGTTTTCTTGCTGGAAAAAATAACCTAAAATAACAGTCAATTCTAAAAAAAAATATTTATGACCAGAGTGAAACAGATAACTAAGTTATTTAAACCGTTTTTTGCTGTTTGCTATTTATACTTTGATCATTATTTAGCTTTACCATTAGTTTTATGTATTTTTTCAAATGTTTTTATTACTTTTGTATATGTCCTTCTTTTCTCTTTATTTTACCAGCATTTTTTGTTTAGTATTTTATTTAAAAGAAAACCACCACAATCGTGGAGATTTGTTATGTTGATATCTGAGCTAGAGCCAAAGTGGCATCATTGTGGTCTGCCAACATTTCTATCTCTTTTAGCAATCTTCGTTAGACGGCATATTGTGTCTGTATATACGACCACTAGCCATATTCCGCTTGATATAAGCAAGTCCTCTTACCAGTAGCTGTCCAGTCGAGCACAACGCTCTGAGATACGCTGTACTGATAAGAGGCAAATACCCTAAAAACCGGTATACAGCTTCCTAAGCGGTGTCATTTTGGTTACATTACCTTTCATTGTCAGTGTAAAGCTGGTTGGGCGATTAAGTAATGTAATTCAATGTCGGTCGAAGCTTTAGTCCGCGAAGTAGTAGTTTTTGCCTAATCGTGGAGGTTGGTTATGTTGGTGACCGAGCGAGAGCCAAAGTGGCAACATTGTTGCTCGCCAACGTTATTATGCCAACACTTGCTACTTTCAGCAATGTCCGTTAGAGGGCACATTGTGTCTGTCTATACGACCACTATTACTTTATTGTTTACCGGTTCGTTGAATTACTTTACTGACTGATATTTAACAAATAATCTTTGACAAAATTGTCAAAATTTTATAATAATTATTTCAATAGTAAAATTTAACTATTTCGGATAAAATTTTGTTTAGAAATGCTTACTATTTGCTCAAGAATGTTACTCTGTTGTTTTGTGACATTTCCCAATAAGTAAAAAGCTATTATTAAAACTTTTATTGTATTTTGTCATTATCAATTAGAAATGTAGAGATAAATACCATTAAAATTGACATTTTTTAAATCCGACATGTACTACTAGACTATACCCCATTCATTAACAAGAAAATGTGTAAACTTCAAGTTTTAAACTATGTCAACATTTGCATCAAAGATTAAACTTATAATTCTTTAATTCTCACTAATTAGGTGATATAAGATACATTTACTTACTGAATTTTTTAATTACTTGTAGTAATTAAGTAAAATCTAATATCTAATTCACTAACAAAAGCAAAATTCTCCTACATGTGATCAAAATTAAATTTTTATTTGCAAACAGATAAAAGAATTACTTCCAGCTGTCCGAACAGAAGCGACTCATCAAAATTTAACAACCTAGACCAGTACATATCTCCCTCAATAAAGATAAGAAATAATCACGCAATTTAAGATAACCCTCACCCCATCTAACGGCGCACAAACCACGCACCGATCGCCGTCTGCAAAACCGCCCCCGACCTGCGCCGCCACCTGTGACCCGGATCCTAAATTATTCCACCCTTTAGAACAGAAAACAAATATTTGTAAAGATGACTTTTTTTCGTTCGCGAGTCTTTGTTTGAATATCCTCTGATGCGCTCAGAGTATTATTTATAACAATTATAACAATAAGAACATTCACAAACAATGTGATTAGATGATAACAGTGATGTTTCTGTAGTCTCACATTTGTTTTATTTATTGTCAAGGCTCCAAGTCTTTGGGGCGAAATACACAATTTTGAATTTGTTACCAGTTTGAATAAATGAGTGGCTGTGATAATTAAAATAGCTTTAAAAAAATGGGAAAATCTGGAAATGGTTTGATTTCTTGTTTTTTTCGGTAATTTTCTAATTTTTTTCTTAGCCCCTAGAGAATGTTGTACTGCAAGAGATGTGTTATGGTATCTGGTGTTCTTCGGTTTTGCTGTTAATTATATGTTAAGGACTAATTTAAATATTGCCATTGTATCAATGGTTAAAAGTAGAGCTAGCAATAATTTTACCTTAACTAGTGAATGTTTAATAGAAGAAAACATTACTGAAACCATTTCTGTTATAAAACAAAGTAATTTTACCGCTGAGGAAGTAAGTATATTATTATCTATAACAAAACTAATTATAGTCCCAGCAAACGGGCAAAAATATAGTCATAATATTTAAAAATTTGAAGTTCATATTATAAAATTTGGCACAGATTGAAGAAACAAACATTTTAAATCAATAACTAAGAAATAAAAAAATAATGAAATTTTGTACAATCTACTTCTAGAAAAATTTTTCTAGGACAAAAATTAACCGAATTATGGAAAATCTGAAATTTTGAAAATTTGCATTTATCGTTGTTTTTTCTCCATTTCTTTAGAATTTATTTGGTGTATCAAAATTTTATATTGATAATAAATTAATGTTGTAACTGAAAATAAACAATTTTTTTTCAAGTTTCTCAAATAAAAATTGTACACGATTAAATTATATGCCACAGATATTTACTGTTATATTTATCACCTCAGTAAACAAGTGGTTAAGTCAAATTTTCTTATTTTTTTTTGCTGAAGACTACTTTGGAATTTTGTGAATTTGTGTAAAATTAGATTTTTATAATCAATTTTGTTTCAAAAATTTTATACAAACTTTATTATAGATTACTAATAGGCCTTCAATTTTTTTACAACAAAGAAAATACCTCTCTGATTCTCTTGATAAGAATTTTCACTTTGAGCAAAATTCGCTTTAACCACTTATTTCCTGGGATGAAAATAGTGTATTAATAAGTTTCAAGAACGGTAACATTTTACCGATCGAGGCCAATTATTTTCTGAGATCGGTAAAATGTTCATGACGTTCGTGATGCTTATGCTATTTTTTGAGAAATCGATTTTCGTTCAAAAAATAAATTTACTTACCGTTCTAGAACAACAAGTGTGCGTTTTAGAAAACAAATGCCGTAAGCAAATAAAGTTCTGTCGCACAAAAAACTATACAGAGTGTTCCTTAATGATATGCGAATATTTAAGGGTGTGAATCTACATGAAAAATTAATGTCAGTTTTCATTATAAACTGTGATCCAAAAATGTTTCCTTACAAAAACTAGGGGTGTTGAAGTTTAAGGGAAAAATCGGAAATTAATTAATATTTTCAGAACCTCTTCAGATATTTCAGTGATTTTTAGTACGTAGTGAAAGTTAATAAAGGTGCATATTTTTTATTGCAAAAAGAATTTTTAGCTTTAACAGTGGCGTGCGTACGTGTGTGTATTGGCTTCCATATTTTTTAAGAAAAAAATGGTAGGTCAATGGTTTTTTTCCAAATGAAAATTATTTTTGAATTCTCCGTTGAATTTAAAACAGAACTTAAAACACTCTTTTAAGTTGTTTTTCTTCGATGCGCCATTTTTGAGTAAAAAAACTTGAAAAATTATTATTAATTGGAAAAATTAAATACATTAGGGGTAATAAACAACAACAACTAACAACATAAACATAACATTAAAACCAACAAAATGATTACAAAAATTGTTGAAAATGGTCCCCTTCACTTAGTATACATGCTTCCGCCCTTTTTCTCATGGAATTGCGCACTCGTTGAAATATCCCTGAAATGTTTTTTATTCTATCACAAGCTGCAACTATTCTTTCTCTTAATTATTCCTCTACAGTGTTAATAGGAATTGTGTACACTAGTGTCTTAAGATATCCCCACAAAAAGAAATCTAAACTGTTGAGGTCTGGGGACCTTGGTGGCCATTCTTGTGGCCCACCGCGGCCAATCCAACGATTTGGATAAAGAGTTTGTAAATAATTACAAACCGCTACACTGAAATGCGCTGGTGCACCATCATGCATGTACCACATATTGTTTCTTATTGCTAACGGAACATCATCAAGCAGCAAAGGCAACTGTTGTTGAAGAAAATTGAGGTAGGTCTGTCCGTCAAGTCGTCCCGGCAAGAAGAATGAGCCAATAAAGTGGTTGCCAATGATTCCTGCCTATACGTTAACCAAAAATTGGTGTTGGAAATGAGTTTCGGTTACGGCATAAAGATTTTCTTCTGCCCACAAATGATTATTGTGGAAAATCTGAATGACATTTCGAGAAAAATTAGCTTCGTCCGGGAACAGAATCATTGACTCAAATTGCGGATTTTGTGTAATATTTTGAAGATACCACTGACAAAACACCACACGCCTTGGTAAATCAATGGAAAGTAATGCATGTACTCTTAAAATATCGTAAGGATATAATAAAAAATCTACTAAAATTCTCTAAACAATTTGATGGCAAATATTTTAGTGTCTAGCAAGCTTTCTCGTACTTGTTTCAGGATATTCTTCAACTTCGTGCAGCACTGCTTCTTCAGTTTCAGGTGTTCTCACACTTAGAGGTCTACCTTTAGATTTTCCTGTTCGGACAGAACCAGTTTCAACAAGGTGACGATGAATATTAGAAAAGGTTCGACTATCTGGCAAAGTACAACCGGGATATCTCTGGTGATAAATACGTCTGACTCGCTCACCATTAGCGTCGGCAAGGCCATATACGTAATGCATTTTCGCCATTTCTGCATTTGAATAATTCACCATTATTAACAAGATTGTAAAAACTAAAGAATGAAAAAGATGTCACAGCGAACAGATTTGAATAACAGAGACTTATTAGAGAAAGTCAGATGTCAAAAGCCAGTGACATATTCCAGAGCAACTAGATATTTATTGCTAATTTGCATTCTTCAATTATTCGATTAGTTTTCTCGGACAATAGAACGGTTTATATTTTTTTACTCAGAAATGGCGCATCGAAGGAAATCAACTCAAGAGAGATCTTATTGTTTTAAATTGAACGGGAAGTTCAAAAATAATTTTTATTTGAAAAAAAAACCATTGGCGTATCATTTTTTTTAAAAAAAAATATCGAAGTCAATACCGCACGCCACTGTTAAAGCTAAAAAAAAAAAATTTGCATTGAAAAATATGCACCTTTATTAACTTTCACTTGCTACTAAATATCACTGAAATATCTAAAGCGGTACTGAAAATATTAATTAATTTCCATTTTTCCCCTTAAACTTCAACACCCCCAGTTTTTGTAAGAAAACATTTTTGGACCATAGTTTATAAAGCAAACTTACATTAATTTTTCATGTAGATTCACACCCTTAAATATTTGCATATCATTAAGAAACACCCTGTATATTATTATATGTATTTCACAAAATCTTTACACTTAACAGTTAATCTGTTTAAGTATAGTGTTTCTATTTTATTGCGGTCTGCTATAAAACTTTATAAACTTCTTAAAAACCACAGTAATTTGATTAGCATTAATAAGATAACTTAAAGACAAAAACCTAACTAATGCCATTAAAAAATGAACAAAAAACATTCTAAAACAGTTTTCGTTTGCCAAAGTAGTACTTAAGTCAGCCAAAATCTCATTAAGAGGTAAACTTGACAAAAAAAAACGCCCCTAACATGGTCTGTTTGGGTTGCCTTTAAGCTTTCATAAAACAATAAGCTAATTACTGTGTTTATAAAGTTAAGTTCATAAAGTTTTATTACAGAAACAAGAAAAATAAAAAAATAATTAAAAATAATTTATGATTATAATAAAATATTTATTTCTTATAATAACAATATAACTGTATTGGTATAAGTTTATTATTTTGATTGTGATTCATATTATCTAATTTTTTAAAACTTTTTTTATTTTTTAACTAATTTAAAAAGTAATAGTTAATACTTTCACAGATTTCTACATAGAATCGAATAGTGTAATTAAAGGTTTTTCTATATTTTTTAATTTTTGAGCTATTTTTAAACTCTGATAACTCAAAACAGTTTCAATTGAGCACAACGCTCTAGAATACGCTGTACTGATGAAGGTCAAATACCCCAAAACCGATATATAGCTTCCTGACGTTGTGTTTGAAAGGAACACCTTTTGCTTTTTTCCCAAAGATACATTTTGCTTAAATGGATATTATAGTTAGATAGAGTTTTAAAAAAAATGTTATTTTTTGTAAATCTATAGATTTTAGAAGTTATTTACGATTAAAACACAATTTTCTTGTACTAATTAACTAAAGAACAATACAAATATTTTAGCTTAATGTCACATCAACCATCCCTAAATCTGAAAAATTTCCCTGGAATGAAAAGCAACAATCTGCCATTTTGGGCGCCTTCTTCTGGCTCCATTGGGTGACCCAAATTCCTGGAGGTATCCTTGGGTCAAAATACGGCGCTAAAATAGTTTTCGGTTGGGCGAATTTTATTGGAGTACTCTGCTGCTTTTTTGTACCAATGGCCGCTTATATGGGCCACTATTATCTCATCATCCTGCGAATCTTTCAAGGAATGATTGCTGTAAGTAATGAAAAGCACGCAAAACTCCTGTTCTACCTTTTTTTTAATCGTGTTTCAACAATACATGAAGGAGGTAAACAAGAACGAACAAAAGGTTTACACAATAACGAACTTTAATAATGTTTCATATACAGTAATGCTCAAAAAAAAAATATTTCAGGGATTTGCGTGGCCTGCAATGCATAATATGACCGCTAGGTGGATTCCACCAAACGAAAGGAGTAAATTTGTGACGGCATATTTAGGTAATTCGCTATTTGAGTACTTGAATAGACAGTTATTTGTTGTAGGAAGTTCGGTGGGGGCAGCATTGACATACCCCATCTGCGGCTTTATTATCCACCGTTGGGGCTGGGAATGGGTGTTTTATTCATCGGGGGTGGCAGGCACAGCGTGGTTTCTCTGTTGGTGGTTTCTAGTGTATGAAAGTCCAGCCAAACATCCTAGAATTTCAGAATACGAAAAAGAGTATATATTAAACAGTGTGGGACAAAGTTATTCAAAAGAGAAAGTAAAACTTTTAAATTATGTTTACTTGAAATAAAAAATAATACGTAGGCTCCTGTTCCATGGAGAAGTATGTTACTCTCAATGCCAGTTTGGATGAATTGTTTGGGCCAATTTGGTGGACTTTGGGGATTCTTTACTTTGATGACACATGCACCCTCTTATTTTAAATTTATTCATGGTTGGAGCATTCAAGCGGTGAGTAAAATTACTAGTTTGGGAAAAAACGTGTCGTGATTAAAGAAAATTTAAGATTGTTTATTGATTAATTGATAAAAGTTGTAATGAAAGCAGTTGTGCATGTTTCTTGCTAATAAAATCGTTTATGCTTTAGAGTTCAAGGTTTAGAAGAAATCAATAGAGTTTTAATTGAAAATGATTAGGTTTATGAGATTGTTGTTTGATAACAAAAGAAAAAAAATCAAAACTAAGTTTATTTAAGAAAAGTTATTTAATTTGTTGTTACGCAACGTGTTATGATTGTCACAAAATGAAAAGATTACGTTTCCAATTCAGATCCAGATAAAATGAAAGAAAAGAACAGTATGAATCAGAAATAATGCCACTGTTTTGAGTACAAAAGCTAAACAAACATATTTTCTAGTCTTTAAATATAAAAAATAACCTAATTTTTTACTCAAGTCCACAAATTTTCGATTATTTAATTTATCTTACTCACTCCTATGGTACCTAATTTTTGAATCCTAGTTACATTTTTCGGTAACTATTTTAGCTTCTAGGCTAGAAATAGTTAAATGTAAAATGTAATTTTACACATGACTATCAGTGCGTAAAAAGCCAATTTCACACACGGTCGTATAAAAATACTATTTTTTTAATGCTCATTAAAATTAAATAAAATGCTCTCTTTCTTCATTTTTTTTATTTATTTGAGTCAAAATTTAGTTGCATTCCTTTATATTAAATAAATTATTGTGTTTTTCTTTTTTTGTTGGGGGGGGGGGAGTTATTACACGACTTAAAATTAATGTCCGTATTAATTAGAAAGATTAATATGTTCAAAACGTTTTTAACTTCTACTCCAAAAGACATTAATTTTTGGCTTTTCTGTAATATAAATAAAACTAAGCTGAAATTCTACGAGTAGAATGTATATCTTCAATTCCAGGAATTTAATATCTTAAATGATTAATCATGCCACGCGACATATTCAGTAAAGACAATATACAGGGTGTTATGGAAGTGAATGCAAAAATTTTAACCTGAAATGCAGCACCACAAGTAGTGACAATTTGCAAAAAAATTTTTGTCTTATCTCAATTGATAACAGAATTATAACCTAAAAATTAATTATTACAAAACGTATAACAATTTTTTTTAATATAGGGCAACTATAGGTTTTTCAGGTAGAAATAAATCGATTTAACTTAATTTACCTCTATACTAAGTTGCACCGTTTAGGAGCTAGAGGACGCCAAAGTTAGAGATTAAAAGTCTATTTTATACTTTAAACGAAAATATCTCAAAAACGGTACGTTTTAGCAAAATATTGCGTTCTTGCATTTTTATTTAGAATTTACTGGCATATTCATTTTCGCTACAAAAATTGGAACTTAATAAAAAAAAAATTGACAAATTACCCAAAATGTGAAACAAAAGTGCCGTAACTTGAAATTGAGATGGGTAACAAAATTTTACTAGTTGAAATACAAAGGGTACACTCAACTTTATTTGTGTATCAAATTTGGTATTAATCGGTTAAGAGGTTTTCGAAATATACCAAAAAAATGCTTTTTTATACCCAACTTTGACGGCCTGTAATTTCGTTATTAGTTGAGATAGGACAAAAAATTTTTTGCAGATTTTTATTATTTGTGGTGGTGTATTACAGGTTAAAATTTTTGCATTCACTTCCATAACAGTCTGTATACAATAAATAAAAATAAAATTCTTTAGCGCGGATAAAATCAATTAACAATCTTCGTTGATAATAAACCTAAACGACCTCTGAAGAAAATTTTAAGTACTAGGGAGATAAGTACTTTCACGTTGACTTTAGAACGATAACTTAGAATAATTTACAGACACTGTCTGTGCTTACAGACACCATAACAAACATTTAAAAACAAGTTTTATTGACAGTTGAGCAATAGCTTAACTTGAATTTGTCAAAGTCAGCTGATTTGTTTGGAGAAGTTTTCTATCCCCACTATGCCAACTTACGTTAGGCTTAGCATTGCAAAAATAATAATTGTGTCAATTGCTTGTGTATTAAAAAAAAACTATCAATTTGAAAGAATTTAGTTTTGCTTTTTTCATTTATTGATACAATATACATCGTGTTTGCAAAATACCGTACCATAACCAACTTTCGTACAATTTTCTATCACTCGAACAATAATTTATAACACAAAAATATTGTTACCCTGTTTTAATGAAATTCGTTTAAAGTTTTATGAAATTTTTATTGCAACTGTGGATAAGAAAAAATATATTGAATGAAGCTAATTGCATAACAATGTAAATAATTAGTAAGCAACAATGGCTCAAGACATTTTGTTATCAAATAACAATTAAAAATTAGATCAATTGTCTAACTCTAAATTGTCATCAAAACTAACTTCAAGTTGTTTTTTAAGCGTTTTAAATGTTCTGAACAGCAAAATTACTAAACAAAATTATTTAACTATTACAACAAGTGTTCAAAATTGTTTCCATTAGCCTCAATACAGGCGTTAACTTTTCGTTTCTTATTTTCATGAACCAGGTTAAGAACTCTGCGATATTATTCTTAAATTGAGAGAAAAAGTTTTTATTTGATTAAAATTAATGGGAGTAGAAATGATCACATCACTAATTACTTCTCTTGCTTTTAAAAACACGTATTATCAAAAAAGTAGGAACTGAATTCTCATAGAAATTATATTTTACATTTATTACGATTTTGCCAAATATATTGTATTAATAAACACCAAAAAAAGCTACAAATGTTTAGAGTTTTATAAATCTAGAAAGTGTCACAATCAGATAAATAATATTTTGATCATACTTTTATATAAAATTTATTTGCTGTATTTGGTCTTTAGTTTAAATTTTAATTTGGTGCCAGTAATTTCCTGATAGCTTTCACAACCGTGAAATTTTAAAGCAACTAATTTTTTTTTATACACAATTACCTTATAATTGAGGTTTTATCCACACTTACGAACCGTATAAAGTAACACTTTATCCACTAGTGGAATAATGAAATCACTTTATTCCACTAGTAGAATAATGAAAAAATACAATCTTAAGTCAATCGCATTCTATTTATTATTAATATTGTCATTAACATTTACATTAGTAGACATTTCGTTTTTTGTTTTATCATATTTCACTTCGTTTCCATTAATAAGAAGCTTGTAGTTGTTATCGGTTCCAGAACGAATAGTAGTTGTAGGAACAACAGACGTCTCCTCTAGTAAGGAACGACTAGTACCAGGAAAACCTTAGATTTTCTTTGCGATATCAAGCTTATTAGATACAGAATCTTCGATATAAGTTTCTGCTATGGCAGGGCTCCTCCACCCACCATGTCGTTTAATTGTTGTAAGATTAGCACCTCCATTGGCAAGTAAAGTTGTTGAAATGCGTCTCATACAATGGCTTCTGCGTTCGCCAGATTCAAAAACGAAGCAACTTTAGAAGGAACTTTCGATAAAGTGTTAACTCTAACAGGTTGCAATGTAACTTCTTGATTAGCATATTGTAAAAAGAATCTCTCAATTGATAAATTCTTCGGACGTAAGGACATGTATTTCCTACACTTCTCACAATGTTGATAGAGAATCCTTCTTCTATAATTGTGAATTTTCGTGAAACGCCCGTCTTGGTATCTGGTATTGAAACAATCAGGTATGCGCCCCTGTTTTCTACATCATTGATTTTCAAATTTGTTAGTTCACAGCATTGACAGCCACCAGACACCCCCATTATTAATGCAACCTAAAATATTCCAAAATTTATTACCTACAATGTCTTTGTAGTGACAGAGATTATCTTGATCATCAAATATTCTTTATTGCAAACCCTTGTCAAAAACTCTTCCGCATGTGCTCTTTCCAATACTGCAGCTTTCTTCGGCCTGTATCCTCTTGACTGATTCTTTAGATAGGCCATGAGCTTACTATATTTCCCAATATCTATGTTTTTATAGACCTTTATAGCGGCTTTCAGCATAGAGTACTTTGAAATTTCATACCTTTTTTTAAAATTTAAGAAATAGGATAGCAGAACTTCCTCATTTATTGTCGTTACCCCCCGTGATTCTTTTCATTTATTAAATTCTGAAAATACTTTTTCATAATGTTTCCTGGACTTCGCAGGCAATAACTGGCTAGTCGCTTCTTCAGCTTCCTCAGGAACTGTCTTAGAAATAGTATTACTTCATTCTATTTTCACCAACTTGCACAGCGTTTTGTACAAATGGAGTTGATAAACAATCGAAAATAAATAGCAACGATTCAACACCTCCCATGTTTTTTAGTTAATTTCAATGATTTTTGAGGTGATATCCGCTGTCAGAGTGTAATGTCAAATTATTTTTTGATGACATGAGATGAAATTTTGGCGTTTCTGATTTTAAATCGCTATAATTGTGGATAAAACGTTATATTGGATTCGTGTTTTAGTCGCGTTTTATCCACTTAAGAATATTAAACGCTCGAATGCGTCTCGCGCTTAAACATTCTTGCGTGGATAAAACGCTGTCTAAAACAATTATACAATAAATAACTATTGTTTCACACTTAATGCAGAAGCTCTGCTAGGTTTATGCATAAGTACTGTCAACAGTTCTATTAAACTACAAGCTAATTCCTTATCTAATCTAAAATATTTTCGAAATTTTTTTTAGTTAGCATGTTGACAAGAATTCTTTGATTTTAGACCAATATTTCCTGTTGAGGTTTTTTTGCTACTATCTCTGCTTCTTCTAAATGAAGCATTAATTAATGCATCATAAATAAATCGTCTTCAATATCTATTTCTTTTTAAATTAAACTAATATTCATTATTTTTGAACTCGTACAATCGCAAATTAAAATAATCTTCAACTTTTACGAAAGTTTTTGACAAAAATGTGACCATTTGAAAACGTAGGAAAACACTTTTCTATCGAAAATAATCAAGTAAATAAAACTCTTATTATTTTTGTAGGTAAAAAATGATTTTTTTCTAATCAGTGCATTCATTGTGTTGAAGAAGGTGCGGTAATTTTCGAATACCTGTGTATTTATAAAGTGGACTAAAATATAGACATAAAATACTATTTTATTTGCTTTCCATTTTGTAATCTAGACGGCAGAATGTATAATTTTACATTTATTTACAAAAATCACTTATACCTAATTGTCAACATGTTCAACACTTTAGTGCAGAACAAGAAATTTTCTGTTGAACATCTCTGTATATAAAATTAATTAAGCCCAAAATTTCATAATGCCTACGCATTTATTATGACTAATTTAAATAAATACATAATTTACACGAATTTCCCCGGAAGCTCTATATCCGCACTGAATCTCAGAAACGCCTTAAATCCTGCAGCAAATTACCTTTAATTTGCCTTTCCCTTTGATTACTATTTTAAAATTGTTTCCTCGCAGATTCCCAATCGTAAATTCAGCTCTAAAATCACAAAAATTCATAAAAGCATCAGCTTGTTGAAAACTTAAATGTCGATGACAATTTTGCAACTTTTGACACAAATTCTTTTCCAGACGGGCTTTCTCTCCGGTCTAGGTCACGTGTTGCGAACCACTTGGTCCTACATCTCCGCTTTGTTGGGCGATTACTTACTGAGGACAAACAAGATGAGCAGGACGAATGTAAGGAAGTTGGCAACGGCAGGATGTAAGTTAAATGTTAAAAATCGGAGCAATTTTAAACTCGTGTCAGGTTTGCACGAAACTCGATCCATTTATGTCGGCCGTAAAACTGATGTCGTCGTTAGAGGGGGATTATGATTTAAGAATCTTGTAGTACAAAGTGTTCGTTTTAAAATGGAGGGTAATAAAATTTTAAAGCCAAGTTTACTCAAATTCCTCTATGAGGAATTGTAAGAGAGGGTTACAGTTGAGTTCATTCTAGTATGGTGTTTATCTACGATTTGGGTTAATGATTGTGAATGAAATGTTTGCTCAACTGAATGCACAACGCTTAATAAATGGTGAAAATGTCACTATTTGCACTAAAAGGACAGAACGATTTAAGTAAAAAGTTAAAAAAACAATTTTTATATTTAAATTAAAAACAATTTAATACTGAAATAATACGTAATTAAAAAAAAAATCTTTCAGATTTATGGAAATCGCGCAACCACCTAAATTAAAATTTTTCGTATTACTAATCGAAAACTCTTGAAAAGACGCCTATTCTATATCATTACGCCAAATTGCTACCTCTACAGAGCAAAGTCAATTTAAATTGTTTCCAATTTATGTGGATTTATGAAAGTAATAACTTGTTTTCATAATCTCTAATTTTTTTCTGCAAAAGTGCATTTATCGCAAATCTATTTGAAGTTTTATTCAACATTTTTATCTTTTCTTAATTTAAGAAAATTTTAATAGGCAATAGAGCAATAAAGTAGTCTTCTAAAAACGTTCTTTATTTGTGTAGTTAGCTATTTACGCATCAATATACGAGTATTAAAATAATCGTGTTTTCAAGTGTTTTTTAATAGTTTGATTTAAAAGAATGTAAATTTGAGTGATATTTGGATTTTCGAAAGACTGGATTAGGTATAGTCTCCTGCAATTTTATTTAGCTGCCATAAAATTTTACAAACTGTTTCAAAACTACAGTGATAAAAATGTCCCCGTTATCCAATTTATTTAAAGTACCTTTTTCTTTTCTCAGACCTGCCTTCATAAATATTACATTAATTTTGACACTGCAAGTCTCTTAAACGACGTTACAAAGTGCACTGTGTAAACACGTACTCAGGAAAACTATGAATACCTATCTCTCAAAATTCATGTTCTGCTATGTCATCTGTTTTCTAATAACAAAAGTTATGTATAGTTGTAGAAATAGGGCTAGTCAGCGCAAATATAATGTGTTTTTTTGTGGTAGCCGTAACAGACATTGACCATGTAATTTCGCATATGTATTCTTTTTTCAGAAAACTTTTTCTTGTACGTACTATGTCTCAGAATTGGTCTTTCATAGCATCAGTTAGAAAAGTTATCCTGTTTTTATTTAGTCACTTTGTTAATTTTTTTCTGTTCTAATACTTTCTGACAAACTCAAACACAAACTCTTTATTAAAGACACATCTTACAATTAGAACTCGATCACATGTATTTCTTCCTTCTGTTGGTGTTGTTGAAGACGTCTTTCTGATTCTGGCATCAAATCAAAAGCTTTTCTATTTTGGGACTATACCATCTTCTCAAATGAGTTAAAATCTCAATGGTATAGTGGAAGCCAAACACACAGTGACCATATTCTATTGCATATGTATCCAAATGATATTTTTTTCTCGTGAATTTTTTTTTATTATGACCCATAACTGGTTTTTTATAGCATTATATGGAAAAATTATTTTGTTTTTATTTAGCCACTTTGTAAATTCTTTCTTGTTCATTACTTTTGTGGAATATTGTTCTATCAGTAATTAAAAAACAAAAATTATGTAAAAAAAATGTAAAACCTATTTTTATACCTCTTAACTACTATGGTAAGTAGCGTTGTATTATAATAAGAGAAGATTTTGACAGATTTGAGATTAGTTTATTATTATTATTATTATTATTATTATTATTATGAGAGTTGTCCAACAGGCGAACCCAATTAGAGGACAACAAATAGAAGAAAAATAAGAAAAAAGTAAGAAAATGAAAAATAATGAAAAAAACCTAGAAAGAAGAATACTGAAGAAATTGAGACCGAACTTCACTAAGGCTAGAAACATTAATATCACAGGCAGAACTGATTTTGTTAAAATTGCTACACATGACATAGATAGGGGATTTCAATGCAACATTTGTTCGAGCTTTGCGAGAATGGAATGTTATACTAAGTCTGGTGGTTTGACGAGGAACATGAAAATTAAGTATTTGGAGAATATTTGGACAGTCAATCTGCCCATGAAGAAGACGATGAAGAAAAGTGACAGATGCTAAATCTCTTCTAACTTAGCAACCAGATTGTTGTAGTAAATTCTCATGACTAAAACCCCGTGATGGGTAGACAGCAGATTTTTTAAATGACAAGCATTTAAGAAATTTACGCTGTACACGTTCAATTGCATCAATGTGCACTTTATATAAAGGCGACCAGACAAGACTACAATATTCTAACTTACTTCGAACAAATGCAAAGTATAAGGTTTTCAGTGCCAACGTATCGTTAAACAAGTAAGAATTTCTAATAATAAATCCAAGTGATCTTAAAGCATTTGACGTTATACATTCAACATGAGATGAAAATGTTAGCTTGCTATCGAAAAGTACCCCCAGATCTCGTATTTCAGACTGCCGTGTCAAACAGATGCCATTTATCTTGTAACTGAACACAATAGATGCTTTTTTGCAAGAGAAACTGACTATCTGACATTTAGGAATATTTAGATCGAGGCAGTTATTTTTGCACCACTGATATAGTTTGTCAATATTTATCTGCAAATTCAAACAATCGTCAACGGAAGATACAGGCGAATATATTTTTAGGTCATCTGCGAACAAAAGTTTATTGCAGTCAAGTACGTCACAAAGATCATTAACAAACAAAAGGAATAGTAATGGACCCAAGTTGGATCCCTGTGGCACACCAGAACTAGCAGAAAAAAAAAGAAGAGTCAAAGTTATTATATCTAACAAATTGTTTTCTAGAAGACAGATAGGAAGAAAAAAACCGAATTAAGTCTGCACAAAAGCCAAAGGATGATAGTTTAGTAAGAAGGATTCCATGGTCTAATCGATCGAAAGCTTTGGAGAAGTCGGTGTATATTACGTCTAATTGACCTTGATCATCAATAACGTCAGAAGCAAATTGTGTAAAAGAAACTAGATTACTTACTGTTGATCTGCGACTAACAAAACCATGTTGCAGAGGAGAAATATAGGAGCGAACACAGTTATAAATGCGGTTGTACAAGATTATTTCAAAAACTTTGGCAAAGTTAGAGAGCAATGATATGGGTCTATAATTCTCGACGAGAGACGCATCACCTTTCTTCAGTAATGGACAAAGTTTTGAACCAACGATCAAAATTGTCTCTGTTTATATTATTATTATAGCCAACAGTTTTTTTTTATTTGCTTTAAAAATTAGTGATGTATCTTTTACAAATCCTGTAATAATGTAAAACAGTATATCGACAACCTTCATTGGTTTTTTTAATGGCTGTGATACTTGAACTACCTTGCCAAATTTTTTTGCATATATTGCCCTTACTAAAAATCTACGTTTCATCAAGAAACACAGGTTTTTATAAAAAAGTTTTTCTCTTTTCTCTATATTTTATAAAAAATTTAGTACGTTTTATCCTGATAGAAGGACGTTCCATTAAAAATTTGGGATTACTTTCTTTTGAAAGTTTGTAACTTATTTTACTAATTAAAATGTTTAGAAACCTAAAACAACCAGGAAAATCTGGATTTTCTTCTTAACTCGTTCAGAAGTAAATTTAAGAATAATAATATCTTTGCTTGCTACCTAAGTAAGACTCATTAGTAAGATCATGTTAACTTTTATTTTAATTTTTCTGACTGTAGAAGACATATGTTTTTTAAAGTATATCTTGTTGCTTTCTTTAGACGATAAAGCAAACATTTTGAAATCTTCAACATTTCGGCTGTTAAACTGATGTACCTAACTTTATTTTTGCTGCTTTGTCAAAATTTTTATAATCTTTCTACATATTGTAATACATTTAAAATATTTTTTTGGCTGGTTTTTGAATCGTTTGCCCATTTTACGGAAATAATTATGTAACAACAATTTAGAGCTTTTTTATCTCGTTTAAATAACATTACTTAAATAGGGAAACAACAAAGACTTGGAGTTAGGGTTGCCAATCGTTCTTTATTTCAAAATATAGTTCTTTAATTTTATAATCTGTTTTTTATTCTTTAACATGTACTTAAAAGACCCAATTTGTTCTTTTATCTAGTTTTTTTTACCAAAGAGAAATGTGCAAGCGTTAGAAAATTGACATACTCATTTGTAATTAGTTAATTTGAAAAATAAATTAATTCTCTAGTAAATAAATTTTTTTTAGACTTTATTTAAGTCACCAAAATAAATTTTAAGTACATATAAACAAACAAAAGATGTGTCCAGTCTTGAGTTATAAAATCTACGTAAATAAGGTATTTAATAGTAAAGAGAAACGAACAACAGAGATAATTACGACAAGTAAGATAAACAAAAGCTAGAAGATTTAAAAAAAATAGATTCAATAAAAATTTATAGAAAAAAATGACCTAAGGACAAAAAAACTCAGAAGATTAGTATGAATGTTGTACAAAAAAATATCAAAAAAAAAATTTTGAAAACATGGTTTAGACAATTCTAATAAAACTTTTGAATCTAGGCCTATAAAAAAATTAAAAAAATGCAAAACCAAGGATTGAAAAAAAAGAAGAAGTAAATACAACTAAACCAAAGGTAAAAAAGATTTGAGAAATTGAAAATCTCAATTGGAAGGTTCTGGAGGAACAAAACTCCAGGCGAACTTAAAAAACAATGTTTAGAAAAAAATAATGACAATAAAATAAAAAGAAAAGTTAAGAATAGTAAAAAACTAAGAAAAATTCTGGATTATCAAAAAAATCATCCTTTAAGCCAAATATTGAAAAAGGTAGCTACAGAGCAATTACAATAATTTTCACTTCAAACACTCTAAAATCTTTTTTGAAGTTATCAACCTATTAAAGTTTTTGAAGAATTTTGGAGCTGGAAATGGCAGTTTGTACTCTTTTTTATAAAAATTGTGGTACCTCTTTATTTATTTTTGTAATAATTGTTGCTTTTGGCTCCTAAAGTGTATATCTTTTGTGATACTTTGAGCCAGATAAAGAGAAATGTCTTATGGTTAGTATAAAAAAGACAATTTCTCACTACTTTATAGTTTTAGACTTTATAGACATACTTTTTTTGTAAACTGTGCACACATTTTTTATATTAGTTGCTTTTCAGCTCACAAAGAGCTTTTAAAACTGTATGGGTTTTCGAGCGGGATGTAGAAAAAATCTGAATATTGATGACACATTTTGCAATAGTCGTATTTATGGCACTGTTTTTTAAAAAAATTTATTTCTGTTTGTTACTTTACTACTAACGTTTTAAAACTTATTAGCCTTTATAAACCCTGAAACCTTAAAAAAACATATTTTTTTATAAATAAATAAACGGAAATACCGAACATAAATAGAATAGAATTTTGGGACAATTTATATCGTGTGTTTTTAAAAAAAAAACTCTAGAGTGCTTTGAAACTAAAAAACAATTGTTTTGTATGTCTGTAATTAATCTTTACACACTTGTCAAACTGACAGATCTCATAACCTCACTTGTTGACAATTAAAACAAAAATACATTTTTATAAAAATATTCATTTATTACCTACAAAAACTGTTGAAAATGTCTTCCTTGATGCTGAACACATAAAGCATATCGTCTTCGAACATTATTTATCACATTATTCAGTTCAACTAAATTTTCATTAATTTCATCAAGTTGTTGTATGGGGTCACGTACGACATACGTAACAATGTCATGGCTTGCTACGAGTTTTTTTTTTAACGAACACACATTATTTTTTATAATTGATGGTTTTTCGAGTAAGATATTAAATAAAGTCTGAGAATAGAAAAAGCAATTTACAATAATTATTCTTGTTTCCGTCAAAAATGTATATTTTAAAATTTTTAATAGTATTTAGGAACCAAAAACAATAGTTTTTTTTGTTTATATTAAACTTTGTAGAAACATTTGTTTTTGGAGTAATTATCGCCTTCGGCTCCTAAATTGTTGCTTAAAAAGCCAGATAAAAAAGTCTAAGAGCCTACCCAAGAGAAGGGTTCTAAAGACTATAATAAGATGGTAAAGAAATGCAACGTTACTCTTCCTCGACTTAACACCATCCACCCCCCTTGCTTAAAAATATAATCGTAGATACCATTTGACAATGTATTTTATCTCGATAGCGAAAAGTTGGCAACCGTACTTGGGATATTGCACTGACTATATTTTATACTGTTTCAATGTATTTTATCATTTTAAAGGTTAAAATTGAAAAATCATCTCAATGTTATCAAGTCAAGCCGAACCAGAAGCTATCTTGTGTGACACTCAGTGTTTTTAAAATACGTTAAAATACGTATTGTAATAATATACTGAATGATAAAATCTGTGCTGTTATATAACTTTTATTTAATTTACTGTATACACAAGTATAACACAACACTATACCTGTATAATCCTGCAAAACAGTTGTAGAGATACAAAATAAATAAAATAATTTTTCATCTTGAAACAAACTCAACTTTTTTAATTTTAGTCTTGTTGGCAAATAAACGAGTCCCTCTCTGCAATAAATAACCGCTAACCACAAAACACATTTGTGACAGGAAACAATAAAGCAAAAACAAGAACCATAAGAACAGCCATCATCTTGATCGCGTTGTAAATCCTCGATTCGTGTCTTCCTTAAGTGCAAGTAAAAATCCTTCTTGATCTTTTCTATTACTTTTTTACCCAAACCACTCAATCATCAAACAAATCTGACTTTTATGACTCTGAACTGAATTCATGTCAATTTTTAAGCACCACTTGCGCTAAAGCATCTTTCAACTATTCATCCTGTTAGATAATACCCCAAACCGCGAAGCGCCTCCAGCTAACACTTCAACAGAAATCCCGCTTCAACTCATCAAAGTAACAAAAGCTCCTATTTCAGGCACTATCGGCCAAGGAGTTTGCATGCTGGCTTTGGCGTTTTCCGGATGCGACTACACCTGGGCAGTGGTGTGGCTTAGTGCCGCAATAGCGATGCACGGCTCGGTTTCAACAGGACCTCTAGCTTCGATCGTCGATATCAGTCCTAATTATGCCAGTAAGTCTTTTATCCTTCGGGACAAATTCCGCAATTTTTCGGGAATTGCCAAGGGAAATATTGAGGGTTAATCGGTTTGTTACGCTAAACGAGATTACAAGAAGCGAGGAATTCGCAATAATATTTATCAGAACGAACCCTTGGTAATCCCTGAGAGGGTACAGAATGAGAAAATATAGGATTTTAACTCTTTGAGCCTCTTCAAGTTTTAAAATGTTTTTTGATTTTGCCTTTAACAGGTGTTATTCTGGGAATTGTCAATTCAATCGCAGCTATCGTCGGATTTATAACTCCAGCACTAGTGGGACATCTTACCTATCAAAATGTAATAAAAAAATATATTATTCGCGTCAAATTAGCTTTTTTAAAAAAATTTACGAGTTACGGTTACTTTATAACAAAATTAACAACAAACTGGTAATAAGAATGCTTTTAGAAAATTAATATCTCAAAAAATATTTTTTTACTAAGCAGTTTTCGAGGTCAACAATTCCAGTTTTTTTACATCAAAATTAAATATTTTAATTAAAATGGCAGATTTAATATAGTTAATAAATAAAACGGCTATAAAACCGATATATAAATCGCAATTAGAATCTTGAAAATCCCTTGTCTTTTTTTGAAGCAATTTAGTCAAATATTTTCCGAAATATAAACTTTGTCTAATACACTATAAAAAATTTAAGAAAGTCAGAGTTTTTAAATCACTTTATGATCCTTCAACCAGTTTAGCAGCTAATTTGACGCGACTATATACATGAAATGATATTTACTTATTTTAATTGTGTTTTTTTACAGCAAACTGTGCTACAATGGCAGAAAGTCTTTTTTATTGCTACAGCAATACTGATATGCACAGGAGGGCTTTATTTGGCTTTTGCACAATCTGAACTTCAACCGTGGAATTCGCCTGATATTCAAAAAACACAAAATGGATCAGAATTAGTTTCCATGAAAAATGAAGAAGAAAAAGAAGAAGAAAAGAAAGAACAAAGTATTACGATTAAACAATAATTGATATTAAGAAAATATTTTTTGTGAATTTTTATTCAGTATTCTGGCCACGATGTGTAAAACGAAATTGTGGAATAAAATTGTTTTTAGTTGTGTTATTTATTATTGAAATAAAAATTATAAATAAGTCTGCTTAAAGAATATCACCTTGAGTTATTTTCCGGAATCCGGAACTCCGGGTTTTGTGCGAGTATGTTGGGTTGCATACAACCAGTTACGGATTTTTAATTTTCTATTTTATTCTGTTTACGTATTTTTGATTGAAACAACTAATACAAAAATAAAGGCAACAATAAAACTATGTACAAAAAAAGTCTTGAACAATGTGAATTAAAAAATACAAATATTTTAATAAAATGCAATATAAGTATTTTGTAGTTAAAAATTTAAATTAAAACTAATATTGATATAAATTATCAACAATGAACGTGCTATTTGAACAAATTTTTTAATCGTTTTTTGCTTTTTCAGTAAATAAAACGGCCTACTAAGTAAACACGTTTCCATTTTTCTGTTGCATTGCAGACTTCTGATTATTTTTGAACTCACAGAATTTAAAATAGACGCCTCTCGATATTGTTATAGAGATAATTAAGAGTTTAATTATTTAATAAAAAATACAAATAATTCTAAAGTAGATTTTACACACGTCACAAAATATCGTGTGTTTTTTAAAAAAAAACTCTAGAGTGCTTTGAAACTAAAAAACAATTGTTTTGTATGTCTGTGATTAATTTTTTACACACTTGTCAAACACACAGATCTCGTAACCTCACTTTTCAACAATTAAAACAAAAATACATTTTTATAAAAATATTTATTTATTACCTACAAAAACTGTTGATAGCTGCCCAAACTTCTACTTTTTGTGAATTTATGTAGCCGGACAGATACATTTTTGTACCTCTTCACGCTTCATCCGTAAAGAAAGTTTTTTGAAGGAGTTCATCATTATTTGCAATGTTATTTAAGAGCCACTGACAATAATGCAATCTTCTAGGGAAATCTACGGGTCGTAACTCTTTAAGGGCTTGGAGACGATAAGGGTAAATGGTACATATATAAATCTTCTCGTAGGAGTAGGAGTTTATGACATGTACTAACAGAAAGTTTAACTTGTTGAGACAGATGTCTGATCAACGTTTTTGGATCTTGCTGTAGAATCTCTTGTCCAGCATGAATAACTTCTTCTGTTCGTTTAGTTGGTCTTCCACTGCTCTCTTTACGTGTAACGGACCCAGTTTCACGAAACAGGCTTACACTTCGGTGGAGAGTATTTTTAAACTCTTCACACACAACAGCAACGTCAGGAAAAGCTTCTCGAAACTCTTCCAGGCACGGCTGAATTGAATATTTCCAAACACCGTTAACTTTCTCTCCATTTCGGAAATAACTTTCCGACAAAGAAGCCTTTTGTTCACTGGTGTACACTATGATTACAAATCAAGGAAAACACAAAATTTAGTATTGAAAATTACTGATAAATGAAATATAGAATGTTTGAAAAACAAAAACACCACGAAGGCAACCACAGAAAAACACACCAAAACCAAATTCGCTTTGGCGGGAAGAAAAGACATTCTTAGGTTATGGTTAAGATAATTTGTGACAGGTAAAACGGCAGTAGGCAACCAACAATACATGAATAATGTAAATAATAAAAATTTTGTTGTTGTATGGGCTCATGTACGACATACGTAACAATGTCATGGCTTGCTACGACTTTTTTTTAAAACGAACACACATTACTATATCATGAGGTAGTTCTAACTACTGTAGACCAAAGACAGTAGTTTTCATAGAAAAAAAAAATATTTAATAGATAAAATATTATTTTGTCGCTGTGTTTTAACAATTAATTTTAAATAGATTTCTAAACCGTTCTAATAGCAAATTGTTGCCATATTAAACAAAGTTTAAAAGCAAATTTTCTGTAGGAAGTAATTTAAAAAAATGTTCTGCACAATTTTACTTAATTCAACCGGTACCTCCTACAACAATCCAAACTCAGAATGTCTTAATTTTGAGACATTTTGTATATTTAGAATTTTAAAAGCATTACAGCTTCCTGTATTTTATCATTTGTTAATTTGAAGAAATAAAACAGTTTCATTTACTCTACATTTGAATCCTAAATAATTTAAAGTTATTCTAGATATTTTTGTTTATCAATTTTGTCTAATGTGTTATTTAAAAATGTAATTTTGTATGTTGTTTGTAGACACGGTTTAAAAAAGTTTTATCCGAAATAAATGCCATAATATAGCGCCTTTTGACTACTTATATATTTTACAATTTTTTTTCCAAGTACATATTAGCATTTTATTTGAACTACACAAATGATTGTTTTGCTCCGTTTTATCCAAAATTCGATTTATCCGAAAAAACTTGATTTTCACGTTTGAAATAGTTGAGATTTCACTGTACATTTAATATAAGCAATTTATTCATGCCGAGCCCGATTTATGCATTAAAATAAAATAACAAAACAAATTTTACATTCTTTAATGTCGCTATTTTTTTTATCTATTACTATTACATTACATAAATTTTATTTGGGGTAATTATTAACTCACAGTCAGACATTTTACGAGGAATACATATAAATGCACATGTCATAAATGCATTTTTATTAATACTTAATACTTATGTATCTATTATTGTACATGCATGGCTACATTATTTTATTACGCTCCTAAAGAACAGTGTTACAGTTTCATAGAAACTGAAAAACTAGTCAAATTTAATAATACTATTAAAAAGTTTTAAAAAGTTATTATTTCTTATCGTTGCGCTAAATTGCTAACTTTATAAATCTTAAACTTTGTAAGATAATAAATGTATTTTTCATATACAAATTTTAAATAGCAAAAGCTAGTTTTCTGTTAGTATTTGGTGTCTAACAGTCTTCTTCAGAATAGTACCGGCAATATAAATTAAAAAGATAGTTTTATTGGCTCTAAAGTCATAAATCAATAAGAGTTTAAGGCTCCCAGACTGTTGAAAATAGTGAGAGGAGCTTACGAGGTTAAAACGCTGAGTTTTTGTAGCCGTTTTTGTTGATTCTTTTAAAGACTAGCTTTTTTTGGCTCACATTAATAGACGATCCCGCAATAGTTTCCCACAATTTGTATAAATTAATGTTGCGGCAAGGTGTTATGTACTTACAAAGTATAAAATTGCATTGTAAACTATCTGAAATGACTAGTCAGATTCAAATTTTGTTTCTAAAAAAATTTTTATTTAATGTCACCGTTTCCAGTAATTTCAATTTAATTTTAAACAGTCAAAATAATATTCTACAATAAGTTTGTTTCTAATTGTATCGGCGCTTATAGTTTAAGCTTATGATTTAAATAGTTTATATTTATAATTTTATTAAAATTTATGAAAGGAAAAGAATTTTACTTCAATCTGTTGGATTTGTATACCACAATTTGAGACAAAATAGAAACACACAATAGTACAAAGTAACTCCGAAAATAATAAATCGTTCAAACAGCAATAAAGCTCTGAATTAAATTTTTTTGACGCCACTAAAAATCTATTATATTGCATTGTAGTTACAATTTGTGCATTTTAATGAATTTACGTAATAAGCTAATTTAAACTTGAGCCCTTTCTAATTTCGTCTTTAATACGTCCTCTATCGCAAACCACGTCCCTTGCGTATATCATCAGCTAGAGTGTCACTACAAGACTGTCAGAGATTTAAAAAAAAAGGAAAATGTTTTTAGGGTATTTCGTGTTGAGCTAAAAACTTCCAAAAAAAAGAGCGCAGTAAATTTTTTTTAGGTATCCTATTCCGAGAGGCCTAAGTTGATTGTCTAGAGCTTTTAAAAAATTATATTTGACTAGTCTTACAATTTTTATAAGACTAAAAAATAGTTATTTACTGTGTAAATGTTTTAGACAGCGTTTTATCCACGCAAAAATGTTTAAGCGCGAGACGCAGTCGAGCGTCTAATATTCTTAAGTGAATAACACGCGCCTAAACACGAATCCAGTATAGCGTTTTATCCATAATTACAGCTATTTAAAATCAGAATCGCCAAAATTTCATCTTATGTCATCAAAAAATGATTTGACATTACACTCTGACAGCGGATGTCACCTCAAAAATCATTGAAATTAACTAAAAAACATGGGAATCGTTACTATTTATTTTCTATTGTTTATCGACTCCATTTGTACAAAACGCTGTGCAAGTTGGTGAAAATGGAAGAAAGTTATACTGTTCCTAAAACAATTCTTGAGAAAGATGAAGAAGCTGCTTGTCAGTTATTGCCTGCGAAGTCTAGGGAACATTATGAAAAAGTATTTTCACAATTTACTGAATGGAAAGAAGAACGGAAAGTAATGACAATAAATGAGATAGTTCTGCTATCGTATTTCTTAAATTTGAAGAAGAGGTATGCAATTTCATCCATGTGGTCGAAGTACTCTATGCTGAAGGCCGCTATAAAGGTCTATAAAACATAGACATTGAAAAATATAGTAAGCTCATGGTCTATCTGAAGAATCAGACAAGAGGATACAAGCCGAAGAAAGCTGCAGTATTGGAAAGAGCACACATGGAAGAGTTTTTGACAAGGGCTTGCGATAATGAATATTTGATGATCAAGGTAATCTCTGTCATTACATAAACAATGTATATAATAAATTTTGAAATATTTTAGGTTGCATTATTAATGGGGGTGTCTGGTGGCTGTCGATGCTGTGAGCTGACAAATTTGAAAATCAGTGATGTAGAAGACAGGGGCACATACCTGATTGTTTCGATACCAGATACCAAAACGGGCGTTTTACAAAAATTCGCAATTATAGAAGAAGGGTTCTCTATCAATACTGTAAAAAAGTGTAGCAAATACATGTCCTTACGTCCGAAGAAGTTATCCATTGAGAGATTTTTTTACGATACGCTAATCAAAAATGTACATCGCAACCTGTTGGAACTAACACTTTATTAAAAGTTCCTTCTAAAGTTGCTTCGTTTTTGAATTTGGCGAACGCAGAAGCTTATACCGGCCATTGTATGAGGCGCACTTCAACAACTTTACTTGCCAATGGAGGTGCTAATCTTACAACAATTAAACGACATGGTGGGTGGAGGAGCTCCGCCAGAGGCAGAAAGTTATATCGAAGGTTCTGTATCTAATAAGCTTGATATCGCAAGGAAAATCCAAGGTTTCCCTGGTACTAGTCGTTCCTTACTAGAGGAGACGTCCATTGTTCCTACAACTAATATTCGTTCTGGAACCGATAACAACTACAAGCTTTTTATTAATGGAAACGAAGTGAAATATGATAAATCAAAAAACAAAATGTTTATTAATGTAAATGTTAATGTCAATATTAATAATAAATAAAATGCGATTGATTTAAGATTGTATTTTATCATTATTCCACCAGTGGTATAAAGTGATTTCGTTATTCTACTAGTGGATAAAATGTTACTTTATACGGTTCGTAAGTGTGGATAAAACTTCAATTATAAAGTAATTGTTGATAAAATTTATTTATTTATTTATTTAATATTCTGTAACAAGTTAAAAAAATCTCTTGTGAAAATTATAATTTTAATGATATCCTTGTATAAATTGACACTCCAAAAGCTAACTAAATCTGCTCAACCCTTTCGTTCATTAGTGTTAGATTCTTCTTTGAGCTAAACTGACATGCAGTTAACTAACCTCATCCATTTAACGTTGTGCATCCAGTCCAGCTCACATTTCAGCCGGAATCATTAAACCAAATCGTAGATAAACACCAAACTAAAACGAACCCAACCGTAAAACCTCCCTCACTAACCCCCACACACATAAAATCTGCCCCTAAGACTTTATTACAAGCTATTTATAAAGGAACATTTTGTACAATCTTAATCCAGTTCAATTGATGACATTCTTTACGAGATATAGAGAAATCTCAGTTCAAGGATAAATCACAACCCCTACTTTAATCCATCAAATCTGAAGTATTTGAATTTTTCAATGACCTGACTCAGCTGAATAAAGAATGTGTCAAAAACTTTATCTCCAATATCAACATTTATTATTTTGTAAGATTAGACGTTTTGAGTTGAGTGAGTATGAGTTTTCCGGTGAACTACTCCGGAAATTTTCAACTGATTTTCTGGTTCACTTTTTACGTACATTCTCTCAATTTAAAATAATTATCAAAGAGAAAACCGAATTTGAGACCACCCACCAGTGGATTTACAGAGCTTTCGTGAGATTTCAAGCATTGCTTTGCTCTGAATTTGTCTAAATTAATGAAAATGTAACTACATACACAGATATGTTGTGAAACATGACTTCAATGTTGTAAAAAAAAGATAAAACCTTTTTCAATGTTAAAAAGAGACTGAAACATGTTTTTAAATTATTTAGTCATGCAAAGTAAATTTGTTTTGAATACTAATATCACAAACATTCTTATGTAAATTTAAAATCTTTAATAAGTAGTTACTTAGTGCTAGAATCATTATTAAACTTCGATTTCTTTGAAAGTTAAAAAATAACTTTTCTTATTGCGCTGTTTGTTGTTTACAAAGTATTTTAAATTGCCATAAATATTAAGAAAAAAACATACATTATAAAAAAGTTAATATCTCTCACCAGGCGTCAAAACAGCCATCATCGAAATGGGGCAATAAATCCACAAATCCTCTTTTTTCGCAAGAACGCGTTCGGGCAAAACCTTTTTATCTCCATTTTCACAAAAATTTCCTATACAAATACAATCATTGAACAATAAATCTCCACACATTCACATTAATTTTATTGAATCTTGTGTTTCTGACAGAGACGACTCGTTGATACAAGCAATTAATTCCTATTTTTGGTAATTTGGTCGTTAATTCAATAAATATTTTAAAAACAAAATTTACACTAAAATCAAACTGCAATCAATTATAATTACTAAAAAATTCTACTGTAAATCGGGCGTGCAGACATAGGTAGGCCTCGCCAACTTTTAGTTTCATTAAATCTTTAAATCTACAGTAAATCCACATTTACTGATAAAAATTAGTTCTAAAATCAAGTTCTGAGTTATCTTAACAACTTATTTTTTGTGTAACCCTTAGCGAAATAGCGTTCTACAACTTCTCTGTTGGTGTCTGTTGCCATCACTAACGACTGCAAGATACAATTATAAATTACTATTTTAAGCTGTTTTTTTTTTAATTTGCTTTTCTAAAGAACCAATTTTGCTTGAATTTAGAGCTTTAGAGCCCTAGTGCTTTTAGAGACTTAGTAAAAAACGCACAATTATACTTGATTACATAAAAAAAGTAAAATAAGCAAGTTATAGAAAATGGTATATAACGATCTTGTTTTTTAAGTTATTGCAGGCTTATATTCACTATAAAACTTAAACTCGTTTTATAAAATCAAATTTGTGCTATAGAAATGACATCTCAACACGCGGTCTTTAATATATGTATTATTTTTTAGAGGTGCTTTAATGGTAAAAAATATTTTACAGACCTTCACATACAAATAAATAGGTACCTAAGTATGTATAAAAAAAAATTATTAAGTAAACGTAATGTCAATTGTTTTTTATTTCTTTATGTTTTTATTACTTTAAAATGCAGTTTCACTAAGCGACTGAGATTTTTTTGCTGCTGTATTTTTTTTAGTCTACAAGAAACTTAACGTAAGAGAATGCTATCTAAATTAGAACCACGCTTATTATTAAGGCAGTCAATATTTTCATCAAAAAACTATAAACACATCGCAAAATACAGACAAAAACAAAGCTCAACTAACTGAGATATTTAATAAAAAAAAATGCATTTATAAAAAGACGTATTTTGCTGCCATTTTCTATTAAAAATACAAACAAAATATTAGCTATGAAATGCACCAAAAAGTCGCATACAATTTTTTTAACCTCTTGTCCAATAAGCGTGTCATTAATGCTAGACTAACAGCAACAGTTACTGTTTCTGGAATTATTACGATAGAAACATGGTTGCTTATGATCTTCAGAACAGTAAGCAAAAATCCTAGGGCAGAAAATACGCGTTCTAACGCAGTAAAAGCGAGCCGTAAGCATTCTTTTTTTGTTCTTTCGGGTGACTGAATAAAATAGCACCTCAAGAACGTTTGCATTTTTTATAATATAAAACCAAGAGCATACGTCTCTTAAGTTTTAATATGCTATTAGTACATCGCCTTACACAAGAAATAAAATCAAATTTAGTTAAGTAAGCAAATTTACGTTGCCTTTATGGCTTTAGGTCACAACACGAATTAATAAAGATAGAAATATTAAAAGCGATAATACAATAAAACAAAAGATAAAATAATTTACAGATAAGAATCTATGAAAACTAAGCAGAACTTTGAAAAGTGAAGTAGCTTCAATATTTGGTAGGTAAAACTCTGACAAAAAAAATTGGTTCAATAGTGTCTGTTTAAAGCTTTTTTTCTTAACTCTTACTCTCTTAAAATTTTGAGATGATTAAAAATAACTGTTTTAATACGACAATTTTTTCTTTATCATTATTTTTATTCTTGCACTTTATTTTTTTGCAGTCGCTTTTCTGACTAAATAGACAACTTTTAAAAAATTTAGCAAAGCTGCAATAGCGTAAAAATTTAAGAGAATAAGACTTGCTATTAGGGCTGGGCGATACCTGTTTTTAGGTATCGGGTATCGATACCTGCAAAGTATCGTAAGTATCGAGATATCGGAGGTATCGCGGTATCGGAACTATTGAGGTATCGGAAGTATCGGGTGACGATAAATAAATATTGCATCAAATAGCTTGTGAATTCGTTTGTTTTCATCAAAATAGCTTGTGGTTCCAACATCCAAAGCACTCTGATTAGGATATTCATTTATAGCCACCTTTTATCAAGGTATCGCAAGTTATCGAAGTATCGGATATATCGAAAGTATCGGAGGTATCGGAATATCGAGATATCGGAAGTATCGAGGTGTCGGAGGTATCGAGGTATCGGAGATATGGAAGTATCGGAAGTGTCAAAGTATCGGAGGTATCGAGGTATCGGAAGTACCGATACTTCCATACCTGATTGCAGTCGGTATCGGTGTACGATACTTGTGCAGGTATCGATACCTTCTGTAAGTATCGATACTTTTCTCAGCCCTACTTGCTATAATGGCGTTTTTACCATTAAAAATGCACCACATAATTTCTCTGCCTGCAGGTCTTCATTATAAGAAATAACACTCAGTCGTTTCCACAAATAAATCAAATTATAAAAATGTAATAGAAAATTTAGATTTAAATTTAAAAAAAAATTGAGGCTGTTAACATTAATCTCATCAAATAATTTTGTGTTAAAATTTAATACTATAACTCATCTAAAATTTCATATCACAAAACTGTAGTTTAGAAATACATTATGCAAAACAATTTTTAGTCACATTAAAAGCACAATTTAACTATTTATAAACAAAATAACAATTTATAATCAAATTTAATAATGCTAACTAATAACTGTTTTTTTTTAAGCCACCGTAGTTCATATAAATGTCATCTTGATATTGTTTCTATAACAAAAAATTTAGATTTTTTTTAGGTTTTTTTTTAAATTTAGACAATTTAGGATAGCCAACTAAATCCAAAAAATAATAAAATAATAAATTTTGTTAATTATTCTGGATTAAAATTAAACTAAATCTTGAAACAAATATTTATCTTAATCAAATACGGGTAAATATCTTCCGTTAGTAAATATTATCGAAGACGAAGAGCAAAAACAACACAACAAACTTGTAGCTACCTATCTAAATTTAATTATTTCAAAAGCTAAACACAATGCTGATTTAAAATTAAACCATAGCGCGAGCTACCGCTGTCTACAATTTCCTCAAACTCACAAACACCAGTTGCTTTACATTTTACCTAAGCCATTTTCCAACTATACATTTTGTTAGACAATATTCCAAATCTCAGGGCTATGAAAGCTCAAGCAGTAGCTTCAAATGTGCTTTGTTCAAAGCGGAACGAAATTTGTTGTAATTTATTAAATTAGCAAGCACATAAAAATTATTTCACGATAACTTTTATAAATGTTTGTAGAATACACTTGACCAGAAGTTTTTCAATGTATATAAAATTTAGAAAGTATGATGAAAAATATAAAAAATATTTCCGAAGGAATATTGAAGGGTAATAGATTTGTATTGGTCCGAACAAGATTACAGGAAGAGAGGAAAGTCATAATAATTTTGATAGAAATGAAATTCTTTTGTGCTTCTAAACGAAATGGTGGGCATAAATTGGGAAGTTTGGATCTCAAAGCTCGCAAAAATTATATTTGATGTCGTTTCTTACGATTATAATAAGCTAAGGTAAAAGCTACAATAAACAATTTTTTTGCCAAAATAAAATTTAAATCACACTAAACAAAAGATACACCATCAAATAAACAAATCAAAACGCACTAAGCAATAATAAAGTGTGAGTAACAATTTATGATTCGTTTACTGCAAGAAGGACCTGATAAAACCTTCCTAAATTGTGTTTTTACACCTCATTTGTATTTTTGAATAATAATTTAAACATTATATTTATTAAATAAAATAGATGTTTTTATAAATAGTTTTTTTTATACCAAATTTTATTACTTTATGATTATGACAAATAACTACTCCACTTATTATATCTGTTTTCTAGCTAAAAATTATTATATTTTATAGAATGCCTTGAGAAAAAGTCCTCGAACCAGCAATAACCACAATCAAAAAATAATTAACCACCCCGCCCTTTAATTTAATTAGCTATAGATTCATGCACAGTTCCGTTCGGTGATAAACAACTTCCATCAAAGCAGTCTTTGATGTTTTGTTTTGTAGAAATCTACAAAATAAACATTTTTAATAACCCGTCTCGTACATGTGCTATTGGTCAAATTTCCGTTTGAAGCTTCAACAAGTCCGGAAATAATGGACAGAATAAAATTAATTATTGTTTTCCGGAAGATTAAACGAAAACTCGTTCATTTGTGTCAGGCGAGCATTAATAATGCTGAAAACTGTAATTTATACACTGTTATGAATCGTGAATATTATTGTTTAGCTGTGAGAGAGAACGGACTAATAAAGTTTTCACCAGACATTGGTATTCCGGAAGAATAATCTATCCGAATTTTGTCTCTTCCGCTAATAGAAACTCCGTCGCTATGGAGACACTTTTAGATAATTTCGAACAAATTAGAAGAGGCCTGCGTTGGCAGATTCTAAAGTGAGTCCAAAGAAAATAAATAACGAAATATATTAAAAGTTGGGAAATATAATATATTATTTCTGAAAAATTGTACTTTACACTACTTTTACCCTTAGCAAAATATTTATAACAGTTTACCAAACAGAAACTCTTATATTGATTAAACTTTGAGCCGAAAACTACAAGAAAAAGTAAAAATAAAATACTTATGAAAGAACAGATAAAAGTATTCAAACTACAAAAACCAGATGTAATAAACACTAAAATATAAATAATTTAGGGACAAAAATATTAAACAAACCTAAAGAAAGTAAGAAAGAATTTTTTTTACCAAGTGCGACAAAGTTAAAATAAAGCAAACATCAAATACAAAACCAGACAAAATGTACGACTTATTTTATTTAATTAATAACTTAATTAATTATCTACAATAATGATCTATTTATATGAAACTGTAAGTCTTGTATTTCTAACATTTATAAAAATATAACGTTGATCAATAAAATAACAGTCTTTAGTGTCGAGAAATTAATCCAATGCAATTCAAATATACTTCAATTACAGATTATTTTTATTAAAGTTATTTATAACATAATGAGTTTCCAAATAAATTCAAAATGTTAAAGATGCTGAAAAATAAAGAAATCAACTTGTAAACATCTTTAAGCTTCTATTGTTAAATGAAACTGAGTAAATTCTTGCTAACAATTTAAAATAACAATAACAAAAAAAAATTGAGTAAATAGTTCGAAAAAATACCACAAGAATATCACGGCGGGAGTCACACCGCAGAGTAAAATTTTACAAAACTATTATTAGACACGCCCTTTATCACTCTTTTGAATGGACCTCTGTGGTCAAACATGAACAAGTTAACATGAATGCTATTAGAAAGTATAAAAAAGGATAATTTCAAATTTATGTCTTAAATCATGTAAATAATTCGTTAAATCCTAGTATTTGAATTTAGTAAAAGTTCTCTTTCCAGGCATCTTTGTTAAATATGAGACAATTTTTGTGTTACCAAAACAACAACTAATAGCAGTTGACATTGACGCTAGGGTTAAAGCCTGTATATATGTTGACGACCTATGCATAATAACTTCAGCAAAAACTGTTGGTGAGAGTTCAAGGTACTTGCAAAATGCTGTAGATAAGATTATCTCTAACGCCGAATCTAGTGGCTTTAAAATATCTAAAGAGAAAACCCATTTAGTTCACTTCTGTCGGCTACGCAAGCCACACTATCAGCCATTACTTTTTATTAAGGGCATACATTTTTTGATTACAAAATCTGAAACAAAATTTTTGGGATTAATATTTGATTCAAAACTTACCTGGAAAAGTCATATCAATACTCTGATTCTACGCTGTAAAAAAGTCTTGAACTTAATTAAATGTCTAACACATACAAAGTGGGGTGCAAATTATGTTACACTTATACGATTATATAAAACTCTAATCCGTTCCAAATTAGACTATGGATCAATAGTTTACTGCATGTAAAACGACGCTTTCACGTTTGGAACCTATCCAAAATGCGTGCCTAAGACAAGCTCTAGGAGCCTTCTATACTAGTCCCGGTGTAAGCCTTTGCGCTGAGGCAAGGGTCGAGCCACTAAAATACCGTAGCAAAAAATTATTCTTGTCATACTTAATTACAGTAATCACTAGACCTGGCCATATTTCCAGAGAGGCTATGTTGCAACATGCAGCCTCTAAACAAATTGAACTTCCTGAGGTGCCCGATTTGCTACATGATGACCCGCTCTGGAAAACAGATAACAAATACGGGCCTACAAGAACCAATTACTTGACTTAAAGAAAAGTCTTCATTTAGCTGTAGACGAAGAGTGGAAAACTGTCTGGTCCAGCAGTAATTCAGTTCTCGTACAAATAAAGCCAGATCCTCTTTCACTATGTGTCGGTGTTGATCTAGACCGCCAAGAAAGCGTTATTCTGCACAGACTTAGAATAGGACATACAGTGCTTACCCACAGATACCTTCTTGAAAGAGGGGAGGTCCCCCATTGCAACACATGTGATGTACAAATTACGGTTTCACATTTACTCACCGAATGTCGAGAATATGATGAGCAGCGGCGGCAACATGGAATATTGGGCCAGTTGCAGCAGCTGCTATCTGAAAGAAAGTATTTTACAGGCATTATTAGCTTCCTAAAAGACCTAGATCTTTACAAGCACCTGTGAAGCAATAGTTTATCCTGGTCAGAGCTAATGACCTTGGCCGTCGATGCACTGATTGGTGGGAAAAAGTTTGAAAAAAAAAAAACAACTAATTTTTTTTATTGTTAACAGTGTAAATCAACTTTGCAAAAAATAACCAGACATTTTTTCTTAGTAAAACCCACAAATTGTAGGAAATGTAACATACTTAATCTTATTTTTAGAGAAATAGACACAATAGAATATGGTAACTTCTTTATATAAACTCTTATATAGAGACTGGCCCACTGAAAAAGTTCCACCTAAAATTTCTCTCTGTTATTTAATTTTAAAAAAATTGGTCGAACACGTTAAGTTTGTTGTTTGCAAGAGGGACACTTAATGCCAATAAAAACCCTGTAAAAACATTCTTGTTTTTAGAGTGACAACTCTTTTGTAAATCATTATTGAGAACATGGGTCGAGTGATACATCATTTTGAAGAGAATAAAATCCTCTTTTCAGTTGTACCAAAATTTGTTAATATTTGCCACCTTTAATGCCTTTATTAAAATAATTTATCTACATTTTCTGGGAAACTAATCTATGTTCCCTATAATGATTTACGAAGAGATTTTACCCTAGCGACAAGAGTGTTTCTTTTATTGTGCTTTTACTGTAGTTAAGTAGTCTTCTCGCAAACAAAATCGATCTGTCCAAATAGTTTTTTTAAAAGTAAATAACAGAGAAGAAAATCTAGTTGGGATCTTTTCAGTGGACCACCTGTATAATTAAATTTGTTTGTGCGTTAGTGTTGTTATGGTTTATAGATAAATAAATACAAGCTATTATTCTTTTGCAGATCATTTTTTTTCAAAATACTAAACTAATGAGTAATCTAGTGGATCGACAAAATTTTTGTTGTTATCAATGTCCGTTTAAAAAGGATGTTTTACTTATCACCATTTTAAATAATTGATTAACTTTTGAAATAAAATAAATAGTTAAATAATATTAGGATGTAGGTACACTTAGTCGGAATCTGTATAAAGGGCAAAGAGAAACAACTTATCAATAACAAAAATAATGTAATGGCTTAATAAAAACTACGTTTTTAAAAATTAGTAAACGGCCACTCAAAAAAATGATAAAAAAACAAAAAAATGGCTAAAAAATAAAAAAAAGTAGAACATTTAATTTAACATTTAATTTATACCGAAATTTAACCACAATTTTTTTTATAGTTTTTTTCTCGTCCATTCGGATACCGAAGTACCAAAACTGTTATCTTAATAAGTACAAATACTTAATATATAAATATATGCAAAACATTACATTTTTAATGTTGTAGAGATATTTGTGATGTTGTCATAATTAGCAACAATGATCTGAAGCTAAAAAAATTGTAATTAACATAAAAACTCAAACAGTGTTTTTTCAAGATTTCGTTGTTTGTGAGATCCATATGACGAGATGTTATGGCTATTTATCAACTGTAAAAGGTCATAAAGCACAAAAGTCATCTGCAGTCGACAAGTATTATTTTGAGAGCCTCTGAAAGAAAAACAGTGAAGTGGCTTATGTATAATCGATTAATTATCTCATTCATGTCATAAATTCAAATACCAAATCTAATTCATAAGCTCATCAACTATTCTATTATATGTAGAAAAACTACTAATTTTATAATTTAGGACAAGAAAATTTCAATCAATAGAAAAGACAAACTTTTAACATTTTTTTACAAAAATTATTTTAGTCGATTTGTAAATCCAAGACACTTCATAATTACGAGAACAATTCGGGCGATTTTGACTTATTTGACACATATAAAATTACCTAAAATTCCTAAAATTAGCATTTTTACCTATTGTTGTCAATTAAAACCTAAACTATTTTAAAGTCACCTACTTTTTTTTAATATTAGTTTCAAATTTTATTTATTTGTTTTGTTAGTTTTATGTGCTTTAATTTACTATTTTGGCAAATTAAATTGTTTTGTCATATTACACATTCGGTTAAAATTTAAAATAAACGTTTAAATCGCGGCTATTAAAACTCTTGCGGCCAACGGCCACTCGAATGATTTAACCATCTGCTCATTAAACGTTTATGTTACCAAATTTCAACAAGTGTTTTTGGTAATTTTAACATTCTTTGAATATTAAAAAAAAATTAATCTATCAAAGGATATACTATACAGCGTGTTTTTTATGTAACGAAATTTTAGCTAGTGAGAGCTCTCGTTAAAAAAATAAAATTGTCCTAGATAAACATTTATATTTTATAAGATATTTACTGTAAAACAGTTTATAAGTAGTTTTTAGCAAGATACGATGTCTTATATCAATTTTTTTACATACAGAGTGTTATCGAAATATGTACAGATATTTTGGGTAGTGATAGTTCTTATCAGAACAATGCTAAATATCTAAACTTGCTTGTTCAAATATTGCTGGTTTTTGAAATACATGCTGTAGAATTTGTTTTTTCAAATAACATTATTTTTGAGATAACGATGCATGACAACACTGTTTTTAGGAAAAGACTTTTACATCGTATATCTCAAAAACTACAAATATTTCCATCAAATAAATCCTTCCAACAAAGATTATCCTGGTAAAATTTGTAAAGTTACTTCAAAAACATTCTGTATATGAGTTAGAAATTAATATTATTGATATACATTTTTACAGATTTTTTTTAATTTTTTTACAATCGATCAACTTGTTTGGCTATAGGTAGTATTATTATAATTATAAGCGTTAGAAATAAAATAATTTCTTAAGTAGTGGGTGTCCCAAAATTAGTTGATCTACCGGTAGAATAATGTGCAATTGTTTTTTGAGTTTTTGATCAGCAAATTTTCATTTTTTACTACAAGCTCAAGAAATATGTCTAATCAACGGCAATGTGATCTAATATGCGCTATAAATGGGCTACAAGCATATACAAGGTAAGCATTCGAAAACTACACAATCAACACTGAAAGTTGGCTTCCTTAGCAGTGATGTTTAAACTGTAATAGTAAAGAAATTATTTAGTAGAGAATGCTTTGATATCAAAGTTCTTTAGAATAACACTAGTGTAGTGTAGGTCCTAATAAGTAAATTTTGTAGAATTTTAAGATCATTATTTTAATAAATAAACAGTTCTTTTAACTGTTGTTCAAACAACTATTAATTTATATTTCTTAAAAAAGTAAAAATGTACGTTTCTGTGTAGATAAACCTTTAAACACCAGGTATGTATATCTTGTCAGACTTGACACAAATTATTCATTTATTGATATTTTATAAAACAACTTAGTTAAAGTAAATATTTGTAAAACACTTTACAAAGAATTAGTATGAATCTTCTTTTTTTGCACTATTTATACAAACATTTTATTCCGGAAAAATAATAATATTAAACTCATGTAGTGCGATTTCAAATAATAATATGTATTATATTAAATGCAGAGTGTTTGTTCAGTTCCCCAAACAGTTATTCAAGAATAAAATTTCGTTTACTTTGAAATAAAATAAATATTGCTTTTGGCTTACAAGAGTATAATAGTACACTCTCATCCAAAACTTCTTGAAGAGATTATTTTCGTCTCTAAATATCGTATTTTTAGGAAGTAATAACTTTCATTTAGCAAAAAACGTTAATTTACGTTATAGCATCAGAAAAAATTTCAGCTCATTCCAGAGCTTATAACCGCCTAAAAATTAATTAAAAACATTCCAAGTGCATCATAAATTTGTCCATTCACACACTCCTCTCTATTTACATTCCTCGCATCCTGCGAGCTATTTGTACAAAAATGAAACGTTATTTAATTTGCTTTAAAACGCTATTTGCATTGAGGCATTTCAGGCATGGAAACAAGCTCTGAATACAAATGCATCAAATGATAGGAAAAATCCGAAATCGTAATGAAAACTGTGAGATTATCTGATTTTGCAAGCAAAATATTTTTGATTGAGTTAAAACAAGATGTCTGAAGAGTCCTGTAATCAAATTGAGACCGAATCATGTCAATTAGTTTTACAGGAAAAGCACTTCCGATAATATTGATGTTTCATGGTTGAAAAGTGTTAAATAAGGTGATTAGAGCAGGAATAGAGGCAAACTTATTTCTCTTTTTAAATTTGATTGGTTTGAAAGGTTTCCTTGAATTAGGTTCAATACAGCGACCGCCACTGAATTATAGACACGAAAAGTTCACTGACTGAAAAATGTTGCAGGAAAATTTGTCTTTTGTCACGTTTGAGAAGGTTTATGTACTAAACCTCTCGTGAATCCTTCCAACTCAAGCGTTGGGAATTGCCCTAATAAAAGTGCAACTCGACCTTAAATTTGTTGATTTTTACTTTTTATGTATGTTTGCATTAGAAAAATTTGTAACTAATTCTAAATAATATAACTTTAATAAGAAATAAGACATAATCACGTGTTAACAAAGAGTAGACAACGAATTTAGTTTAAAAAATAATATTCACAACGAACAACGGTAACAAATTTTACACTTGAGATTTGGTAAATTTTTTAGCAATTTTTATTTGGTTATTATCACATTCTTTTTTCTACATTTTTTCCAACATAATTTCAAGAGTAGCTTAATCAATTTTGAGTTATTTTTTTCTTTATCTTAATTCACTCTTCCACAAAAGTTTTTTAATATAAGATATAATAAAAAGGCCTCATTAATAAAAGAGATATAAAGAACCTTTTAACTCTATTATCCTACTCTGTTTTTATTACATTAAATAGCTACTTCACAAAAATTTTAAAAATTTTTGTAAACTGTACTAACAAGATTATTTGGTAGAGGAAGCTTTGACCTGAAAGTTCTTAAAAATAACTCCAATGTAACAAATTTCTGTAAAATTTTGAGATGATTTAAATAAATATGCAGTTCTTTTAACTTTCATTCAATAGTCTGTTAGCTTAAATAATTTTTTTGATAAGAAATGTACATTTTGGTGTCGGTCGAGATAAAACTTTGGACACCTCTATATACGTACTGAACCTCTCGTGAATGTTCTCAACTCAAGCGTTGGGAATTGCTCAAATAAAAGTGCAACTCGACCTTATAAATTTGTTGCTTTTTACTTGATATGTCTGCATTGGAAAAATAGTAATTAATTCGAAGCAACGGAACGTTAATAACAAATAAGTTGTAATAACGTGTTAACAGAGTGTGGACGATGGATTTAAGTATCACCGTGAAAAAGCTTCTGACCTGGAATTAATCGAAAATCGAGAAAACATTGAAGGAAATAAAAACTGCTTCATTACGTTCCTCCTCTTTTATCACACAACAATAAGAAGGTCAAAGATAATGGGAATTGTGAATACGTCGATCCTGGTTTGGTTAAAGCTGACTCCGGACGGTCTTCAGGGAATTACTAGATGAAGCTCAACGAGATAAATAAATTCAAAACAATTAAATTTAAAGAGGATTGTTAAATTTTACAACGCCGTAACTTGTTTATGTACTTTGTGGATTTGCAATAATTGATGTTATTATATCAAGGCCAAAATGTTATTTATATAACACGCAAAACGTCTTCAAAGAGAAAAGTGAAAGGGAATAAAGGGAGAAACATCAAACAATTTTACACCAACGATTCAGATTTAAATAGGGGTGTATTCTCGCTTTTGTTTATTATATTTGTTGGGGAGAAGGTTTGACAAAAACAATAATTTAAAAAGTAAACAACACCAAAAAATATTTAGAAGAAAGCAGATTTTGTTACATTTTTTAACGTACAAGCGTCATTAAACAGTATCTCATCCAGATTGATTCAAATAAGAAAAGCAAAATTATACCTAACTTAGAATACAGTACTCGAAATAATGAAAAAACTTAATTTGAGTGCGACACCTTACTCATAATTTAATTTACGACGGTCATAAAATTATACCAAATGTAAAAACTGGTTACATTTGGGTGATTTCTGTGTTCTGTGACAAACGATTTGATATAAAACTAGTGAAACTGATAACAGTGACTACGAAATGCTACCTAAGTGCTCTTTACTATCAACAAAATTCTAAAGGGAATCAATAAAATCGTTTGATTTTCATTTACATGTTAGAAGTTATGTTACCGGCATTGACCAAAAACGCTAAGAAATGGCTCTATTTCTATCTAACGTCAATGCAGAAATTCTTGGTCATTTCTTAAATTTATGAGAATGGCTTTAGAATTTTAACAGCCAACAAATTTCCGACTATGAGAATTTGAGGTGAATTTGGGTCTGCTTTGGTATACTCAAAATATCTAAAAGAGGGCTGACTTTTAAAACCCTTTTACAAACCAAAAAATAACCATTGCTTGGTTTATGAAGAGACAAACTACCGTAAGGATGTGGATCTTGATTTATGACAGTTGACTCCATAAATTAAACAATGGTGATTTTTTAAATACTTTGTTTAAATAATACTTTAAGTAATACTTTTATTATAAAAACTTGAAAAACTTAGACAATAATGTTTTGGTAAATAAAATTTCGTATAATTTGCGTTGAAAACTAACTATAATACATATGTGTCGGTACTCAATAATAATTATTTTTTACTGTTAATCAATTAATAATTAGTTTATAACTGTTTTTTTGTTATGGTGATTTTAAGGAAAAAATAATTCTTTAGAGCCTTAAAATCTATCGGTCCTTTTTTTACATTTTCTAGTAGTAGGTATATCAATAAAAAAAAATTGTATCGATTCAGAAATCTTTACGAATTTTGAGAAATTTAATAATTCAGATTAAAAAATTTGGTAATTTTGAAAACACAATTAAAACAACTTTACAATAAGTCAGATATTATTGCAAAGATAATTATTAAAATCAAAGAGAATTTGATAGCTAAAACACGTTGAAAGAATAATAACAGAAAAAAAAACTTAAAGAAAATCCAGCACAAAATAGAAAAAAATGCTGGAATAAGACTTAAAAACAAGCAAAAATGATCAATTAAAAAAAAGAAAAAGGTATAGAAGAGAGAAAAATCTATCTATGGCTGCAATACATAAATTATTATTAATAATGGCGAAGTTTTTGTAGTGTTCTGTTTCGAGAGCGTATGCAGAGTATATATTGTGTAAAGTAGACACAACAATATTTGGCCACTAACTTTTTAAACTTGCAATAAACTAAATAAAGTCTATAATAATCCGGAGGTAAAGTAATTTTGTCACAGATGTTGCAAAGAACATAAATCAAAATGCGCATTACCTTACCATTAGATACTAAAACGGTAAAGAATTTTAATCTGCTTGTTTATATTATGTGGGTTAAGCTAAATTTGGTTTACCTTAATCTAATTTGAGTTAAAAATAAGACCAACAAGTAGGTATTTATATATGCATTTACATCGATCGAACCTGGCCATTTAATCCGATTAAACTTTATCGGTTAAAACAAAGTTATTATTTAATTTATTGAGAGTTTAAAAAGTCAGTGGCTAAATATTTCCATGTACACTATACACATATAAAAATTTCATTTATTAAATTCAAATATTTTTTTTGCTTTTGTTTTTAATCGCACTGAGAGTACCGTCTAAAATAGCGTACTTTTGATTTAAGATATCAGATGTGCTGATAATGTTAGAAGCACGTAAAAATATTTTTGGTAAAACTCATAAAATATACAGGGTGTTCCTTAATGATATGCGAATATTTAAGGGTGTGAATCTACATGAAAAATTAATGTTAGTTTGCTTTATAAACTATGGTCCAAAAATGTTTCCTTACAAAAACTCGGGGTGTTGAAGTTTAAGAGAAAAAATGGAAATTAAATTAATTGGAAATAATATTTTCAGAACCGCTTCAGATGTTTTAGTAATATTTAGTACGTAATGAAAGTTAATAATAATAAATAAAAATTGCATTCTTCAATTATTACATTAATTTTCTCGGACAGTAAAACGGTTTTTATTTTTTTACTCAAAAATGACGCATCGATGGAAAACAACTCAAGAGAGATCTTATGTCTTAAATTGAACGGGGAATTCAAAAATAATTTTTATTTGGAAAAAAACCATTGGCGTACCATTTTTTTCTTAAATAATATCGAAGTCAATACCCGTACGCACGCCTCTGTTAAACTTAAAATTTTTTTTTGCATTGAAAAATATGCACCTTTATTAACTTTCACTACTTACTAAATATCACTAAAATATCTGAAGCGGTTTTGAAAATAATAATTAATTTTTATTTTTTTCTTTAAACTTTAACACCCCGAGATTTTGTAAGGAAACACTTTTGGGCTATAGTTTATAAAGCAAACTAACATTAATTTTTCATGTAGATTCACACCCTTAAATATTCGCATATCATTAAGGAACACCCTGTATAAAAATTAATATTAATAACTTTACACGCTGAACGAGCCATAAAGTAATCTTAGGCACATTTTAAAGGCAGTGTAGCTGAATATTAAAGTTGTCACTGTATTCTGCATCTAACCACAAGATTGCCAAAAGTACCTACTCCATATTTTACTTATTTACTTCTATCGCCTACATATTGCATTGCAGGTGGGTACGAAAATTTTAACCGGAATCTAACTTCAGTGATTTCAATAAAAAAATTAAATTTTAATTATTTAAACTTATACAAAAGTTCTGTCTATCATTTAAAATTTTATCAAATTGCTCTACAATTGAGGTTTTTTGTCCACCAAAGTTAATTTCTGCATAATGATAACTGTAGTAGTACCTTAAATTTTAATTTATTGTAATTTTAAATTTTTGTAATTTTTTATCTATTTTTACTTCTGTAATATTTGATATGTTTTTTTCTATACATAGATACAGAACGATTTCTTTTGAAAACAATTTACCCAAATTTTCTAGGTAACTACTTCAATTTAAAAAAAACGAAACAACTCAATTTTTATTGCCAGGGAAACATGTTTTTGTAGCAAAACAACGTTAATAATACCACTCTTTTGACTACAGGGTCTATAACTCTAGTCCCAGAATTTAGATAAAAAAAAATAAGCCGGGTGATAACTCATTCTAAAGGTCTTTGAATACCCACTCTTTTTTTAAATTGCTATAACTTTTGTTTTTTCTGCTATTTTTTTTTTGAAAATAACTTTTTTTATAGTCGGTTTGTATTTTTGAAGTAATTAAAAAAAAAAGTCAATTTTTATAAGAAGAAAAACTACTTGAGTCTAAAATGTAAGTGTGCAATTATTTTCCTATTTCACACCTTTCAACCCATTCTTAACTTGACCTGACCTGACCGGACCTAACAAATTTTGTTTTGTATAATAATGTTTATTCTCTTTTCTTACTAAAATTATTAGAGTAGAAAATGTTGTGCTCAAGAAAATAGTAGGATTGACGTAATCTGGCTACGAAAACATGTCCCTCTAACAAAAAAATCGACTTGTCTTTTTTTTTAATCAAAATTATTACCGAGAAAACTATAGTAAACTGTTTTTAAAAAATTACCCTAAATATATTGTTTTTGAGAAGTCCTCTATTAATAACTTTTGAATCTATAACCTAGCTACCCTTTACATAATTTAAGTAGAAGTTGCAGTACGCTTTAGCAAAATTTTGCAAAAGTTGGTAAGTACTTTTTGGCGTATCTATTTTTATAATAAAAGTTAAAAGTTATATAACAAAAGAAAAGTTGGGTATTTGCCTAAAATATACAACTTCCACCAAAAATTAAAAAAATGTAGGAGAACTTTACATTTAGCAATAAAATTAGCACATTTTGCTCCGTTTATACAAGGTGGTCCACTGAAAAGGTCTTTCTGAAGTAAATAACAGAAAAGAAAATCAAGGTGGAAACTTTTCAGTAGAGCATCGTGTATACTAAATTTTGTAATGAGCAGTTAAGTAGTTTTCAAAATACGAATTTGCTAAAAAAATATTTTTTAACCTACATTGTACCTAAATTGTAAAACGCAGATGACAACTAACACACTAAAAAAATAGATCCAAACGCAGTACAAAAATAAAAATAAACTGGATAAAGATATTTAAAAAGGAAAACAAAAAAAAACTCAGCTCAAGATAGAGAAAGATACTGGAAGAAGACTTGAAAACAAGTGAGAATAATCAATTGAAAAAAAGCAAAAGATACAGAAGTAAGAAAAAAAATAATCTAAAAAATTATTCCAATCTTGCAATAATAATTTAAGTTTATGAGAAAAATGCTAATAAAAATAAAATTTACACTTTAAAAATAAAATATTATAGTCGATTAAAAATTGATAAAACTCCTGTCAGTTGAAATACAACAACAAAAAATATTTGCAAATTTTTTATGTGTGATGCTGTTAAAATTTTATTTAATACTTTTGAATCACATGATATAAATAAATTCAAAATAACTACACCCGACTGATTGCTAAAAAATGCGCATTGAAATGTCACTGCCTAGAGCAAACTCCATGACGATACGTGCAATAATTATAACACTCCCAAATGGCTCAGATTTACATTCGCTAGACGCAAAATAAAAATTTGTAATTTATTTGACCAATAACAGATTTGACTAAACAACTTTTTGAAAGTAGTAAAATAGATACCCTATATAAAAGCTTCATACCCTTTTGTAAAAACTGCTTTTCAAGTTTTTTCAAGATAAGAAAATTGCAGATATATTTACAGAAGAAACCCTGAAAAGCACAAAACCGCTGACTTTTCTAATAAATAAAGGTAAGTAAAGATTGCATTGAAAACTCCGAACACGTCCTAACCAAACTGGTTAAAACTTCTCAGGTATCTCATTACCATTTTTCGGTCCTAACCAAACACTAAAAATATTGTCACAGCGAGAGTTATAAATAACGCAACGAGTTTCCAATCAAATCAGATATCACACAATACTCGCATTCATGACATCGCAGAAGTTCAAAGGGGAACTCTGTTGTGATAACTGGAAACAATAATTATAGAAACACTGACACTGCCTCTTGTAGCTTTTTCTATATTTTCTTTTGAATACGTCCTGACAAGATCGATAGTGGAAATTCGGTTGAAAAAAAATGTGAAGATGATGTAAATTGAAAAACATATTTCTCTTCTGGCAAAAGACAGATTCTTGTCGCGTTATTTATTATTAAATTTTTGTTTACGTTCTGATCTATCCAATTTTGCTTGGTGAATTTTTATTGTTTAAAATGAGATGAGAAGGACTTTGAAGCGATGCAATTTTTATTCGAATTCAAGCTAAATCGAGTTAAAACAGCTTGCTTTTATAGTTTTTTGAAGGTGGATTAGAGCCGGGAGGATTTTGTTTGAATAAATTGAATTTTCTAATTAGATCTAATTGCGTTTCACATTTAGGTTTCGTTCTTACAGCACTAAGTACAGTGTTTCTATTAGTAAATGAAACTTTAATTTTCTGTGAATATTTTATAACCTCTCTCTTTCTTGCTTTTTTTTTGTACAGAAATCAGCAAAAAGAACGACCTATTTTATTTAATTAATAACTAAAAATTTTATTGATTATTTACAGTAACGATATTTTTATAAAAACAGTAACCTTTAAATTTTTTTAAATAATTATTAACTTTTATATAAGTTGTTCTTCAGAGGCAATAGGCTACCTGTATACAAAACTTCTCACGTGACTTCAAAAAAAATCTAGATTTGTTGAGTTAATCGACTGTAGTGCGGTGGTGCACCATCATGTTGAAATTACTCATAAACACGATAAAGAAGTAGAACTGCTTTAAGCAAATTGGAAATTATGCATAAAACTCTCTCGTCAAAAGTGTTGCAAATTCAAAAAATCCTACCTAAACAAGAAAGTTAGTTGACACGTAAGTTATTTGCTATTCAAAACAGGAAACACGATTCTCTATAATACAAGCCCACAAATTTATTAAAAATGGGTGTTAAAATGCTCTTGGAAACAATGCATTTGAATTTTCTTGTGCCTAGATACGAGTATACCAATATAGCCGGTCCTTGTACTTAAAATACAAATCTCTGTTAATTAAATTTTTTGTGCTTTCAAAAGACCCAGATAAATAATTAGTTGCTATATCTCTTTAAAACTTTTTACAGCTTTTTTCAGTGCATTCAATTTATCCTATCTTCAGACAAAAATGTTAAGACATGTAGATTGATTACTTTTACGTCAACGAGTTTAGAAAAAATCGTTCTGGAACACTTGGTCTATATGTTTTTTATCTTAACTTAAAACATCACTATTTACGCGCTATTTACGCTTGATGGATATACAGAAGCGTTAACATTTCCCCCTTCCAGTTATATCAGATCTATCATATTCTAAATAATGTTTCAAACTGTAATCCTGTTTCTCTAGCAATTGTGGATATATCTGAATCTGGTTTATTCCGTTAGATACATTAATTACAATTCGTATCCGGTAAAATATGTATGACTCGTACAATTAACAATAAGAGTAAAGTTATCTCGCGATATAAACTTACAAAGCTTAAACGACATGTATATTATATTACTTAAAGGTAGGTAATCTTGTTATTTATACGCTGTTTCTAAACATTTAATAACTAGTATGTTAATACCAACTAAATTTATGACATTTGTGTTATATTTCTTTCAATTTTCTTCTAATGAAATGAATTAAACGTTAACAGAATTATAATAACCACAACACAGCTTAAGTAGCTTGAACATTTAACAGTGGAAGCTTTACACTACTTAAAATCTACTATTCACATTGTTTCTTTGTTTGTAGGTCCTGAAAGTAACAAAAAATTAGATTATCATTCATTCTCAACAAACAAATCTCCTAAGCATAAATAATATTTAATACAAAAATTTAATTTTAGTTTCAGAGACAAAATTGAGGCCAATAATATTAATTTTATTAAATAATTTGACATTAATACATGTTTTATACGTTTTCTACTATTAAAAACAGTAAGAGCTAAAGTTTCTTTAGTGGTTTCACGGTATTTTGCTGTTGGTAGAAAGTTAAATTTAGAGAATCTACGCTATAAATTGTTATTATACGACTAAGAACCGTTTAGACGTGCATAAACAGGGTTGCCAATTCAATTTTTCTGTCTCTAATGTTGGCAGTCGCGGTAGATTTGAATTCATAGCATGTTACTTCAATTGATACCAACTAGAACTCTTGCTAGAACTGTTTTCCACTCACTTTAAGGATTTCCATAACTACAAAATTTCTATTACCAATGTAAAATTTATGAAGTAATAACTTTTATTAAGAGCACGTGTGATATTTTCTGCATACATAATTTAATACTTATTTTATAGTAATGATAAAAGCACCTGACTTATAGATACTAACAATATACCATTATTATATAGTATAACTGCCCTTATAATTTTTAATATTTCAAGCTTTTGGTCGGAATGGAGAAGTACAAAGAAGCAGAAAATGCTACAATAATTTTTTTTTAAACATTTTAATAAAGTTTCAATTTTAAATTTTATCATAAAAATAAAAATGTATTAACAATAATAAACACGAAAACGACGAAATGTAATATACAGAAAGTTAATTAAAATTAATTTTAAAGTTAAATTTAAATTTTTAGTTGAAAGAATTTTTTGAAAGTTAAATAAAATCATAAAATATTATTTCATTACAACAGCAATAATGTAAGCTATTATTCACGTAGTAAGCGAATAATTCTAGAGTGTCTTATCAAATATATTAACTGCTATTTAATATTTTACGACACGAGTCGAGAATGAGTGAATGTGTAAGATGTAATAATAAATATTTTAAAACTTCTTTCATTATATTACTTTAAACATAAATTGTAAAATCATTATTACAAACAATGGAAAAACATTTCTAATCAATGCAAATATTGTTAACGTCAAAAATAATTTTATAGTTAGAGTTTATTTATTTTAATTATTTTTTGCGCGATTGGTTGTTTTTATCAGTTTACTGTGCCTGTTTCCACGACGGTAGGTTGCTGTTACTGGTTGCTACGTGTAACAAAACGGTAAGTAATTCACTTACCGTTCAGTGAACGGTAAGCAATTAAATCTAAAAAAACAATTTTGCGATTTATTTACTAAAATTAAATGTACAATTATTATAATTAATAGTAGTAATACCACTCGCATTTGAGTTTCAGTGTTAATAGACAAACTTTCCGACGTAGAAGTCCCAGGTTGTTGTAATAGTCCACCAACATCGCTGTGTAAAATTTTATGAGCAAATTCAATTTTGTTTTGGAGGGAATCTTTCATGTAACTCTCGGCCACCGTTGATGAACGCCACCCACCATGTCTTTTTAGTCCCAACACATCAACTCCGTTATTCGCCAAAAGTGTAGCCGATGTGCGTCGAAACGAGTGTCCAGTAAAACCTTCAGGTGCTTGCAACTTTAAATACTTTGCAATTTTTGACGGCCAGCCTCAATTGTGCCTTTTCCTGTGACTTGCCTAGTGCATTTGCCATTTCGATAGTTCAGAACTAAATTATCTGATGTTGGGTTGCTTGGTCGAATTCTTATGTATTCTCGAAGTATTTCCAAATAATGAACTCCTTCATTTTCTTTATTAATAACTGTGAACGTTCGCTGAATATTCGTTTTTGTATTTGGAATATTTACTATAAACATTTCTTCATGTTCTTCTATGTCACTCATTTTAATGTTGTACAACTCCTCTCGTCTACAAGCGCCCGATACTCCCAATATCATTGCTACCTGCAGATGTACCACCTCATCATCTACAACATACGTTTTGAATTAAAAATTGTTCGTCTGGTGCTTCATTCAAGAATTTTTCCATGTCTTCTTTGGTAAAAATTTTAGCCTTCTTAGGCCGATATCCAATATTTTTTCTCTCAAGATAAGCAATTAATGTAGCAAACTTAGAAATATCGATAGCATCATGGAGAAAAATTGTACTCTTCAGCATAGAATACCCCGCCCATAAACTGCCTGGGGCCTTGGGCTTCAAATGTCCACTTCTTACCACAAAATACGCTAACAAGCCCTTTTCATTTACAGAAATCTTTTTTGCTTCACGCCATTCCTTAAACAAGTTGTATGTCTGTTCATATCGGGCTTTAGATTTTTCTGGCATTATTGCCGAACATCCTTCTTGCCAAGCGTCTTCTAAATCATCCGGTAGATCATCACTATCGCTCATATTTGCTTCGAAAACGGAACCACAAAACAGAACTATGTAGGAATGATTGTATCATAAAGACAATTTTACTTGTTTGGAACAAAACCATAGCAACCAGGAACAGCAACCCAAAGTTTTCAGTTTCAATCTTCCCGATTATCACAAATGTATTGATATAAATTATTATTATTATTATTATTATTATTATTATTATTATTATTATTATTATTATTATTATTATTATTATTATTATTATTATTATTATTATTATTATTATTATTATTATTATTATTATTATTATTATTATTATTATTATTATTATTATTATTCTAGAAACTCCAATGGCGCAAAAAACGTTATAAACATGTCGAACGTTAAGGATTACCGTTCTCCATACTTAATATACTATATCACACTTGTTGACTAGACAATATGTCAGCATTTTTATGCACTCAGTAAAGCAGTCACTTTAAAGCCGTTCAAAATTTTAAGGTTAAATGTCTAATTTTTCTAAAACAAAGTAAAACTTATAAAATTAGCAAAAAATTTTATGTTCAATACGGCAAGAAAGCAGATTCAATGCCTCGCCTTTAAACTGCCAGTCGCGACATTAAATCGCATGCCTTATTGCCTAATTAAACAAATAACTATTATGTATCAAAAAAATTATTAAAAATTTTAATGAGCGTTGGAAACGGAGTTAAGTATTGTTTCAAACATTATTATTTTCTTGATAAAAATTTACTTAAAAAGTTACTAAGAATGATTCGATAATACAAATTTAAAAAACTTGCTAGTTATGCCAAAAAATCGAGTGTCAGTGCCTCATCAAAATTGAGTCAGCGACCAAGTATTATAAAATAAAAATATATACTTCTCTTGATTATTAAATAACTTTATTAACTAATAAAAGTCTTTTGATAAAAAATGTTTAAGTTTATACTATAATAGTTTTAATTCGTGCTTAATAATAATTTCACCATTTATAGTTTTTAATCAAAATAATCTTAGAATGGTAATGCTTTACCAAAGTGCCAGAAGTTTTCAGGTCGCATCTCCACTTTTTGACATGACCTAACGACTACAGGTAAATAAAAAAGACCAATAACTTAACGTCTAATCCGAACGACGACATGGCTGCAGTTAGTATTTGCATTACTTTACAGAGTTAATAATGATCGTTAACTGCGTTGCTTCACTTTATAGATTAGATATAATCTAGAAAGCCAGCTTTGCAAAGCCGGTAAAATATATATTTCATTTTAATGTAATTTCTGGTATTTAGTGTGTTTTAATCTTTTTAATTTATTTCTTTCTTTATTTTTGTCTTATTACAGTTTCTGTTTTATCTCCTTACGTCAATTGCCAAAAAACCAATTGTAGTGTGGTTGCTTTTTAAAATATTCTTTCTACCCAAAAGATAATAACAGTTGTAACAGATAAATATATTTTTTTTAGATACTTACTTTAAGTGCCTCCAAAATTTTACAAAATTTAGAAAAAAAATTTTTGTAACCACACAAAAAATTATTGTTCTGTTTTTCACAGTGAAGGTAGAAAAAATTCAATAGGTAGTAGTAGTGGATTAGAAAGTTTTTAATTAAAGATAAAACAAACAACAAATCAAGGTATTTAAATCTACTGAATTTAAGAAGTCGATAGAGATGGTCAACTACAGATTATTAGACCAGCTCCAGCTTTTAAATTATGCCGTCATCAATTTTCTTAAACGACCTACTCGTTCCAAAATCTTTCAAAGCGATGTTCTTAAAAGATGATTAACTTTCTTATGAAAAAGATCATTTGTTCTATAGAAGAAAGCTTAAAAAATACGTTTTTTCTATAGCAATAAAAATAATTGAAAAGAAATCAAGAGCCAAACTGGTAATTTGAGTATTTTGAGTTGAGTAATAAGTTTAAGGTTCGGCGAAAGCGAGCTTTTTGCAGTGGCGTGATTTCGCATTATTATTTACACCTTATCTCGCATTATTTAAACGCACTTACTCAGTATTTATTTTCAACTATAATAGATTCGTACATTTAAGAAAAAAATATATTTTGGCGACATTTCTGGCAATAGCTCGCTGCGCTGTTGCCGAACCTTGGTAATCGCCTATAATGTAAAAAATCTCGTTTTACAAAAATACTTAAAAATAATTAAATTCTAAAGTAATTAGTAAGAAAGCCTAAATAATAAAATGTTTTTTAAAACGTTCTGCTGAGTAGGTATGCCCTAGACCATTCATATGCTCAGAAGAAAATCGCAAAAAACATTTAATAAGATTCCAAGAAATTTACCTCGTGAAAAGTCTTTGTGAGAAAACTTAGAGAAACCCTTAGAAAACTCCCAGAACTCCAAATCTGTTAAAAAGTTCTGTAAAAAATTTTTTAGTGTAGATTGACATTTTAAATTGCTGTGCTGTGCTATTTGTTATACAGGGTGAGTCTGTTAAAAAAAAAAAGGAGGTGCCACAAGGGCACATATATTGATTAAACAATACAAGAGCGCCAAATTGGGCGCATAAAAAAAAAACAATGGTACATAGTACAATAAGAACAAGTGGTACATATATGTTGTATAATATGTTTGCCAGCTGAGTTTCCAATCAATGACCGGAGTTAATTTCCTGCTCTCAAAGAATGCCAAAAGACCACGCTCCCTTTTTCTCCTAATAAATTAACTCTTCTAGGAAACAGGGGGGGGGCTCTAGATCTTTCGTGAAAGGCAGGAGCAAGTCCAGTGGGTAATCTTGTACAGAGGTGAGATCAAATGGATTTGGGTAAATGCTCATAAGAAGGTCTAGACGTTCATCTTCAAAACGAGTACACGATATTAGGCGGTGAGGTGGGTCATCTACCACCCCACATAAAGGGCAATTTCCGTCATCTGCTTTCCCAATTCTTAAGAGATGAATTTTAAAATTTCCATGACCGGAGAGTAACTGGGATAATCCCCAGTCAGCGCGACGTTGATTTTGTTCTGTCGAAACCCAGGAAACAAATGCATAAGTGATGCGTCCTTTTTGAGAGTTTTCCCATCTATATTGCCATATGTCTAGTATTAATAGGTCAAGATATTGTTTTAGATGTCTCACGCTGTCAAACTCTGTCATATCCAATCTTATATCCAAAAAATTTGCTGTGCCTTCTCTTCGGATTGACCTGGTGCAAGAGATTTTGGCAATTTCTAAATCCAGAGGAGGAATACCGGCAAGTACTCCAGCGGCATCAGTAGATACAGACGAGTAACATTTTGCTATTATCCTAGAGGCGGCCCCATATAGGGACAACAGTTTGCGTTGAATTGCTGAAATTGTGAGTCTAGAAGCCCACACCTCAGCAGCATAGGATACTATGGGGACTATCGCTTGCTTATAGATAGTGGTTATAGACTTTTCGGTGGGGAGATTCCAATTCGCTCTAGCGTACTTTCGAAGAGTTATGATAATGTTTCTGGCTCTCTGGCATACAGTGTTAATATGTTGTTGGAATTTTAGATTCCTGTCTATACTTATGCCTAGATATCTGAAGCATTCAACCACTTCGAGATGACGTATTTTTATATCCCTGTTGTGTACTCTTTTGGGGGACGAATTAATCATAATCTTGGTCTTGTTTACTGAGATTTCTAACTTGAATTTGTGAGCCCAGGCTTCTAGAGACTGAGTCGCTTCCTGTAGCTTTATTTTCAAGTCTTGTCTTTGGTTTGATTTTATAACAATTGCCAGGTCAGTTAAAAGTGTATTTTAACTTTTCTCCAAAACTAGTTATCTCACCGATTTCAGGGTTTCCCATTAAAAAATTTCTAATATTTTCTCTGATGAATAATAATTAATTAATATTAATTCTTTAAAAAAATATAAAATTTGCATTACGTCTAATGCCATTCTCTATAAAGAGATATTAAAATATTCTTTTGTAAGAAAATATTTCAATAAAAATGTAGATAACCGCAAAAAATAAAGTTTATTTGCTTTGTAAGACCTATTTTGATACAGCATTGCCGTTACTCTTCAACGGGATAGATAACCTACCCTTTAGATTCTTTGTTCTATCCACTTTTTTACGTTAAACTATAGACCTTATAAATATATGGGTCATAGTCTATATATAACTAAAAAGAGCGACAACAAAACTACGTCATCTAGTTTTGAGTTTAAATTTATGTAGAGATAGTTTCGAGTCGTATATTTTACGGCATAAAAAATGGTGTCTAAGCTTTTTTAATTTTATCGATTTTAAGTAGTAGAACATAATTTAATTTATGGAATATTTAACAAAAGCTTGTAAAATACCAAAAATTATTTTGATTTAAAAATTAAAAGACAACTTGTCACACAATAAACTTTTTAAAAAAGTCAAACCAAAAGACATTGAATAACTTATTTTTAGCAAATAATAACTGTTTTCTTGTTACTAAAGTAATATTTTAAAAATTTTTTGTTATGTGATACGTTAGGTATCACGTCTTTTAGTTAATGTTTTAATATAGCCCTAAACAAATTTACCAAAATATTACAAAACCGATTATTAGTAAGTACTTCTAAAACGTATTATCAAAGAACTATCTCTACAGAAAAGTCATCTTGAAACTCGATTACGTAGTTTTCTGTCGCCCTTTTCTGGTCTATTATTTTTCTAAAATTAGAATAGCCTTAGAAAAAAATACATCTATTCATTATATCTAAATATAATAAATTTATTTGGAGTCCAACAACCCCATAAATTTTATTTCAAATCATAAATACTCTAAAATTTCCGATTAAAAATTAAAAATTGTAAATTATTCAAAATCCAATCAGTATATTTTATTCCAAATTTAGCATGTAAATTTCTGTCTACTGTCGCATCGTTGTCATTTAACAGATTTTTTAGCTCGACTTTGCAGAAAAATTAATTAAAAAAAAGATGCAAGAAAAAATTTCTACATTTTCTTAATGAATTTAAAAAAGACTCGCAGCTATGTAAAAGTATTAGGTTTTTTAAATGTTTTTAAAGCTAATTTCTACTTTTCTCTTAGTCTTTCTTCATATTATATTAACTTTGATAATTAAATAGTTATTAAGAAAAACGGGATAATTTCTTTGAAGTATCTTCTACCGTAGATAATTATTTTTAGAAACAAATAATTACCGAAACTAAAAATACAATTTGAGAAACTTTTTTTAGACAACAATATAAATTAGCTTTACTTCAAAACTCTGCATACATTAAACTTCATTTGCGCACCCAATTCCTCCATTTTGTATGTGAAATTAAACCAATTCTTCCAAATTAATGTACTTGTTTGGTTATTTGGGCCGCAATTAATTATCTCACAATTTCTCCTTAATCCAGTTATTCTATTAAAAGACAATTAATTGTTTGTTAATTAAATTCGAAGATTTTTACGTCATTGCAAGCCCATACTTTTTAATTTACTTTCGAAACAGATTAATTAAAGCAAAAATCAAATCAGCGTTTCGTCTATTTGCTAGTCCAATCTCCATCAGATTACCTTATCCAATTAGGAATTCCTTGACTCCTGAGGCAAACCAGGCGTGCGACTGAAACCTCTACCTGTATTTCCCTAATTGAATACAAAAAGTAATCATCCCCAAACAAAAAACCCATTCGTCCTGAATTAGTCCAGGACTGTTATCCTTCCATCGCCAATCAGAAAATTTGGGATTCTGGGCGCACGAGCGCACAAACCGACACGTCTTCATCGCGACGCCACTCACCGTCACAGTACGTCGCGGTACTCCGACGCCGCTCACAGCCGCCGACGACGACCGCTCTCCGGAAGAACAACGAAGGTAGGTGTAAACGCCGGTGTCGAAGTTGGTGAAAGTGCAATACTTTATTTCGGTTTTAATTGCACTTTAATTGACTGTACTTGTGGACGGATCAACAACAGGCGTGAGTTTTTGTGGGGTAATTGGCCGAAATTAAACTGGTAATTTAGTTAGGTGAGCAATTGCTAGCTCGGAGTTAAATAAACACAAAGTATGTAAACGTTTTTCCAAGCTTGTTTGGATTGAATTTTATCTCACTTTCGATTTTTAACCAACGACACTCATAAAGTTTAACGTAATTTTATAATAAAATAAACTATTACAACAAAGTTTTCTCTTAATTAAAATATACTAACATAAGTTCTTTTAATTCATTATTAACTTACTAACAAAACAAAAAGTTTTATAACTAACATATTTATTTCAAAATTTTATTATTGTAAATTTAATTTTCTATAAATTATATTTGATAGATTAAAAAATCACGTTCAAATATCATTTTTTAGTTATACTTGTATAATGTAACCCCAAATATATCGGTCGTCCCAAGTTTTACCTCCACTCTTTTTTTTTTGTCTTACTCCTTATAAGAAAAAAATAAAAAAAATATAGTATACTTTGACAAGAGTCTACTTCGATTGTGCTTAATTATTTTTTATTTGCAATTGTGAATTTAAAAAAAAATATTGTACGAAAATTTCAATGTTTTAATTTTTGAAAGAAATCATCAATAATTAATTAGAAAATCAATTTGCAATTTTATTTTACTTTTAAAATTATAAAATTAACACAAAAGGCTACCTGGCAGAATAGACAAACCGCAAACGATCCAACTTTCTTTTCCTTACAAATTTACGATATTGTCATGTCATAAGTAACCATCAGAGAAAAAAAAAATTAATACCAAATTAAAAGTAAAAAAACTAAGGTTATTTAAAATAATGTGATAAGACGGCCAAATGTTGCGTATCAAATTACATTAATAATTTAAAAAAATGTCAAATTAATTAATAACTTATTGACAAAAATTAAACTAACCTTCTATTTAATAAAATAATTTCAAATTAGAACAGGATAAACTTTTCTAATAGATTTTTATGTGTGATTTTTCTCAGAATTTATTAGTGTTATCGAGAAAGTTTGTGTAAACAAAGTACTGAGCTTTATTAGAGGCAGAGGGCTGCTGCAGTAGTTCTATTTTAGGACTGTTCCTCAGTGTGCGACCTGTTTTCTGAGCTCCTCCTGTTTCAAAAAAAGAATAATAATAATACCTAATAACTCGTTTTCCGAGCTCTTCTTGTTTCAAAAGAAAAAAAAACTCGAGAAAAATGGATAAATATGGTCAAGATAATTAAGAAAACCGTTTCTATTTTGTAACATTGCGTTCTATTTTTTTTATACCATACGTTTATTATAATTTTTGATCAGAAGCTGGCATGAAAAACAAAAATTCTAAAAACGTAGCGCCTAGATTAATTCACTTGATAAATGTCATTTTGCTGTCACTGTCAAAAGTAAAATTTAGATTTGGTTTGAATTATGGGGTTTACTGCAAAACAGAAAATTTTTTTAGTAGAATCATATTTTCGTAATAGGCACTTAGCGAACGGAGAACGAGTTTACTCATCCTGGCTTTGTTTTGACAAGTTTCGGGAGAAATATCCAGAAGAAATCATAACAGAGTCAAATTTTTATACCAGTTTGAAAAACACTATCACGTCCTTTCGAGAGACTGGCAGCGTCAATCGGAAGAAAGGTACTGGAAAATCAAATACAAATCTCTTTGTGAGTGACAGTAAAATGATTTTATTATCAAGTAAAATAAGTTACGCCCAACGTTTTTAGAATTTTTGTTTCTCATGACAGCCTCTGATCAAAAATTATAATAAACACATGGTATATAAATCATCGTTAAATTTGTCATAGATTGTAAATTTCTTAACTTTAAAAATTTAGTTCCGCAAGCGATTGGTGGTAAAATAAAAGCAAATTTGTTTTCTACAAAGTATTCTGTGAACTGTTTGGATTACCTACAAGGGGAAAAAAATTAATCATCTATTTCATGCTCTTCTGTGTGATTCAATATTGAATTAGAGAAAATTGACCTTTTAGTTAAACGAATTAAGATAATTTGTGTTCCAAATCCTTAAAAAAATTTTAATCAATCAACAAAAACAGTGTTTAAAACTTTGGTTTTATTACTTAACTATTTTGAAAATCATTTATTTGTTTTAACAGCTATAAGTTACGTGCAAGTGATTAGCTAATTAAGCGATTGGTAGTAAAACAAATAAATAGTTTTTAAAATAATTAGAAAATAATATCATCAGTGTTAATAATAACAGTGTTACTAATAATAAGCACTGTTTTTGATTAATTTATTACAGAATTATTAAAGTTTTTGAAGATAACCGACTTTAAGTCGTTTAACTAAGATCTTAATTTTTTACAATTAAATCACACAAATAAGCATGAAATAGAGACGAAATAGATCTTAGAATCTTATCTGTTTGCAGGTATCTCAAACAGCTTACAGAATATACTGTAAAAATTAATTTTGGCTTTATTTTACCACCAATCGCTAAACACTTGCACGCAACTTTTTTAAGAGAAGTATGGAGGTAATTTCTCTTATGGGAATTTCAATGTAAACGCGCGAATCTGTAGCACATTTACTTACAAAAATATTGTAATGTGATTTGGTACAATCATTATTCTAATTATTAACTACAAAATGACTGAAAGTGATTTAAAAAAAATTTTTATAAGTAATATAAAATGGACTTTATATATCTATTTATATTATATGTATATTTATTTATATTATATTTGCAACCGTTATTTTTATACAAATGTACAGAGTGTTTTTGAATAATAATAAAAATTTTAACCGATGACAGCACTTGTAAAAAAATTTCAAAAAATTTAATTTGTCTTATTCAAATGTTTATAATTTTTTTAAAATTTAGCATTTTTTTTACAGGTGCTAGAACCTGCTAAAATCTGTAACATTACTTCAATAACACCCTGTATATTAATTACAGTCTATAATTATCTAATTTCTCTATGTATGAAAGACATAATTAAAAAATTATGGCCTCAACGGAATGTCTAAAACTTGATGTTCAACAAATGAGTTTTATTTTCGCAAGGGGCTTTATAGACAATTATCCCAGTGTATTCAAAAATTTAAATTTGTTGAAAGTTAAGTATTGCAATTAGTTTTTTCATGCCATTTAGACCTGCCAACTGTCAAAAAATATTTAATATATAAGTCCAAAGTGTTGTACATTGTTTTTAATGTTGTCATTTCGAAATGCAACTCTAAACAAAGATAAATTTTTTTTTACCTCTTATGGTTGTTTAGTGTTAAGAAGTAGCAAATTTAGAAAAGATAAAAACTAGTTTGTTACGTAGTTAGTTACTCAAATATTATCAGACTTTATTTAAAACCAGAAAAGCGAACCAAAAAAATAAAGGTTCAGTTCAGTTTTAGTTCAGCATCGCCACATCGTAAATCAGTATATTTAGTTATTTATTCAACTTTTTACAAAAACAGTAAATACCTTCAGCAATATTTTGTAAACACATATTGTATTTACATATTTATTTATTAAACATATTGTATTAATTAATATCTAGTACATCTTCTAGGCATACTTTCTACTAAATTATTGATGACTTCTTGAGGCACTGCTTCCCATTCCTGTTCCAACATGTTTTGAAGCTTCTCAAAAGTTTCTGGTTGAACATCTTGTTCCGATAACCTGTGCTCTACGTACGACCATAAACTTTCGATGGGGTTGCAATCAGGGAAGCATGCTAGTCACACCATTCGTTCAATACCATGTGCGTTAAGAACATTGTTCACAATCCGAGCACGGTGCAGTCATGCATTATCATCCACAAACTCATTTCCAAAATTATTGGCAAAAGGGACTACAATTGGTAGAATACACATATCCCTATAACGTTGTGCATTTATGCATAACCCCCTTAGTGCCACAATCTCTGTGCGGTCGTTAAAAATAATGCCTCCTCGAAGAGTAACACCACCTCCTCCGAAAGGTACCTTGTGCTCTTGCATTTCTTCACGGTACGTCTTGTTCTGGCGTCGTCACACTCTAATACTCTTATCCAAACGATAAAGGGTAAATCGAGACTCATCTGTAAACATACAACGGAACCATTCGTCCTGGGTCCAGTTCAAATGAGTTTTTTCCTAATGTCGCCGTTGTACTTGATGTTGCCGGGTTAACAGTGGGCATCACACACGTCTTCTAGCCCTTAATCCATATTTGTGTAGCCTTCGTCGAAGTATTTGAGTAGAAATAACTACTCCTGTAACTCGTCGTAGCGCGTTATTTAACTGAGTAGCGTTGTAGGTAGGGTTTCGGCGAACAGTAATTTGTAAAAAACGAGTTTGTCTTGGAGTTAGACTGCGTGCACGACCTCCACCATATCTGAAACGAAGAGTTCCACATTCTTGAAAGAGATTAATGCCTCTATTGATCACCCCATGTGCCATATTAAAAATTTGCGCTACCTCGCGATGAGATAACCCTTCCTGTACCATATGAACCACATGCTGCAATACTCGGTCAGATAAATGATGTTGCAAAAGCATTAGAAATTAAGGATAAGTCACCTTCAATGATACGTGTCAATTTTAATATTACTGAAAAAAACACTCAGTTAAATTCTCATTTTGCTTGTTTTGTCAGATAAAACTGCGAAAAAGCCCGTTTTGAAAATTAACACCTAAAAACTACCACTAGATAGACCATAAAATGCTTCAGATTGGCAAAAGAGTACAAAAGAACAACAAAAAACAAGAATAAATCCTGTACAATTAACAGTTTTTGTGGTTTATCACTTCAATTGTTGATCAGTTTATATTGGTTTCGTTTCTGTTCAAATTCTAAATTAATAAGGAAATTTCGATTCTAGTTCGAAAATAATAAAAAAGTTTTTATTTCTAGCCCGGTTATGAATGCCGCTAAAGAGTTATAGTCGAGGGTAAACGCAACTATAATTATTATTTTCTGTTTAGTGAATATGACTGACTACGCAATGCAGGCACCTGCTGGCGTCATCAAATAAAATAACAGTTAATTACGGTTTCGGTTCTAATTTTGATTTTGATTTGATTTTGGTTCGGTACTCAAAAAAAATAATTAAACATGGGTTAGGGTTTCGGTTTTGACCTACAACATACCTAATAATATAGTTTTCATTTCGGTTTTCAGCTCAGTTTCGGTCCAGTCCAGGTCCCTGTTCAAAACACGTGTTTTATTTTAATATTTAAAATAACAAAAGAACTAATTTAGTTATTGTAACTATGTAGCATGTAGGAAATGGTAAAATTCAAGAATTCGGAAAGATCACACTCTATAGAAGTAGACTCTAATAAGCTAATTTCAAGTTGAGATAATACTGCCAGTTTGACAGTACAGATGTTAAATGAACAAATTATAACTTGTTGTTGTCATAGAAAAGTGTCAAAATTTGCAATATTACCGATAGTATCTAACTTAAAATTAGCCTAATACATTTTTAATTTAAAACTGTTAAATTCTCTAATTAATAGAACCTTAATCAACCTTTTTCAAACAACAATTTTTACTTACATTAAGTCAGAAAAATTTACGAAAACTTACTAAACAATGCTACATGATAAACATAGGTAATGGGCTGATTTCAAGTTGAGATAATACCGGTAGTATCGCAAATTTTAATACTTTTCCATGACAACAGCGAATTTTTTATTTTTCCATGGAAACGAAGATACTACCGGTATTACTTATACTTGAAATCAGCCCCTAAATGTATAAAAATTCCTTATATAAATATATATTTTAAAAAATCTATAATTTTATTTAGTTTTCAGGATAATTAAATTAAAAATATAATATAAAATAAAAAAACTTTCTTCTGTAAATAATTGTTTAAACACGTGGGTATTTAAAAAACAGCTCACTTGAATTCCAATTTTTTTTCTCTGTATTAGCCATATGCACCATTTTATGAATATGTATACTAAAAAAAATTTGATGGTCGAAATTTTTACCTATCCAACAGAAAACTTTGTCGCTTAAATTAATCACCGTTTTCAGACCGACGAGATTACATAAAAGATAGATACAATCACGAAGTGAATACAAACTAAAATCAAAACCGTATGTGCAGAATATTGATTTATGCCATCCTGTGTTTCAACACCTTAGACGCGTTTAATGGTCCATTAAAGACTGAAAAATGGAAGTCATTGAAGCTCCTACTGCGACCGGAATCGCAGGTGTTATTCAGCTATTAAAACTGACATTACATGGAACTAAATGGACACTTATCTTGCGTGAAAAAGTAGTTCAAAGGCTTAATTGAAGTTTATACAAGCGTTAAATGTTTTAGTAAAAAACAGCGCGAAGAAAGAGTTTGAATATTTTAAGAAAAATTAAAAAAGGGAATGTAAACTAACCTGAAAATTAATTAATAGAACACGCTTAAAATTTATGAGAGGAACAATAAATATTTGATTTAGGTACGTGGCCGCCATGTTTCATTTATCATTAATTATCAACAATTAGCGGAATTAAATTCTAAGCTACACAAAAAAATGTTTTTGAAAAATAACGATAAATATATTGGTTTACAAAAAATTAATAAAATTTTTTTTACTAAGTTATTTCAAAAGTAGAGTTTCAATTGTAACGCTTAAATAATATAATAAAATAGGAAATAAATATAAATTAAGGCTAACTGATGAAAACAGCAAAATATTATTTTTATCGTTGTTTAATTGGGAATTATCGAAATGAAATGAATCAACTAAAAATAACTGATGTTTCTCAATACAAAGATATTCTATTAAAAGACAATTATAATTTAAACATGCAAATGGCAGAAATAGAACTCTATTCCTAATATAGAAACAAGTTTATTTCTGACGTTTGTAATATTAAATTTATACAAATTAAATTATTTAAAAATTAGTTAAATAAATAGTGATTTTAATTTCACAATAAGTTTATAAACTTACGACTATATTTCGACAATTAAATCTAAAGCTGAAAATAGTGTTTTAATGTAATTTAGGCAAACATAGTGTGTGGCAAACTACTTCACACCATAGCGCGCAATTCTAAAAAATATTCATCATGGCATTTACTCAATAGAAGAAAATTGATTATTGTTCTGCTTTAATAAAGATTGTTTGCGTAAACTTTTAGATAACTACTAAAAGAACGTATCGATATCCAAAAACAATGACCAGGCAGTTAGTAAGGATCTAACAAACAATTGAAAAGTGAGCGGTTTATCAGAAGCGATGTTATTTAATTAACAATCGTAGTTATTACTGTGTGAATATCGGGTTATTTATTTAACAAATTAGTCTTGAGTGTATTCGTGTATATAGTAGTCTTTTAATTCTACACAATTCAGAGTCTTACTAGCACAATTGTTGTCCTCTTGTCAGTTTTTTTTAAGTTTTTTTAATTTTTTTGTTTGCGTTGAGCATTAAAAAACATAAAAAAATTAATTTCTAACTACCGTGACCCGGCGCCTCCGCCATATAACAAGAACCTTTTCATAGCATGAAATTGGAATTAGAAATTTGGTTTTTTGTAAATACTTACTACTAAAAAATCAAAATTATAAATTATTAGATTTTGAGTAATAACGTCATCAATTTTTTTAAAATAAAAATTTCTAATATTTTTATTGTGGTATATCTTTTAATTGTTGAAATGGTATTCCCAAAATCTTAAATGTTAAATAATAAAGTTTTCGAATAAAACTAATCTAAAAGTGAAAAAGATAAATTTTAATGACAACAAAACACAAGCAATATAATTTTTAACAATGAAGAGAGTTTAAAGTGCCATCCCCCATCAACTTAATAACAAACCTATTTCTAGGCACATCCTTCTTGTACATTACAAAAAATTTTTAGACTAGTATTTAGCATTTTGTTTCTAATTCTACTTTGAAAATTTTTTAAATTAATTTTGTGGTCTATTGATATATACAGGGCCCCAAAAAAAGATTTTCATCTAGTCGCCTGTGAATTTCATATGTAAAATAAAAAATGCCGCTTTAGCAAATAGAGGAAACAAGTAAACCTAGTAATGTCACTAAGGTTGTAACAAGAAAAATGAAAAATCCATATATTCGGTCTCTCTACAAGCGGCAATTTTTAAAGAAAAAGTTTGCCTGCTTTGGATGTTTATTATAGGTCAAAGTCCCCTTGCCAAACTTCAAATCTGAATTGACATTTGATTGATAGGTGACAGAATAAATTAGTTCAAACTTAAAGAGTAGAGCGGCACAAAAAAATTAACATGTAAAATAATTTCAAAGGTAACTAGATGAAAATCTTTTTTTGGGACCCTGTATTTTGGATATGAAATAACACCACAAAAGAAGTCAAGTAGTGCAAGATCTAAAAATTTTAGAAACCACTCGATTAATCATAGTCTTCAAATTTATCTTTCAGGAAAATGGTTGTTTAAAAAGTGACGAACAGGAAGAACAAAGTGCGGAGGTGCTCCATCTTGTTGAAACCAAATATTTTTATTCGGCAAGTTTAGGTAATTTTTATTAGAAAACATTTTTGTTGAGACAGACATAAACTGAAGTCTTAAAAATTTTAAATATTATTGCCCAGTAAGATTATCGTTAAAAAAAATGGGCCAAAGGTTTTGTCATTAATTATTCCTCACCCATCGTAACTTTTTGAGAATGTTGAGTATGTGATCCGACTATACAGTGTAGATTTTTTCTACTCTAGTACTGGAAATAACTAAAAATATTGTAAATATGTGTAAAATCTCAAAACAAATTAAAAATTATTAATATTTTTAAAAGAAGATTAACCTCTTTGAAAACTTTTGTCATAACAAAATATTTTTAGTTTTAAGAGTGTTATTCCATAATTTTTAAATAAATTTTACTGTACAATATCAAAATCTGCAAACTGAAAAAATTATTTAATTAAGTCAATACACTTATATTAATTTTAGGAGAGGTAATTTGCAAATGTTAGATTGCTTCTTCATTTCCTCGAAATTATTTCCATATTTTGTTTAATGTAAATAATAAGTTTGCTACAACAACAATTTCAGCAACACTATTTTCCAAGCTTTTAAGCTACTTTGCTTATAAATTGTTAGCTACCCATCCTTCAACACCTTTCTCCTCTATTTGTTATTTACATATTTTTTCCATATTATATATTACAAAAATGCTTCATGTATTTTCACATTTTTCTTAACAATGTAATATTTTTAGACTCGTTATTTTGTTATAAAGATCACAACGAACCGACTTTGTGCAGGTCTGCCCACTAAAGCTTTGAAACTTGTTGCTCTCTTACACTGCGCTTTGTCGACTGAATTATCGAGTTAAATGATGGGTTATTTGGTTTTTTCACCGTCTAGTCTTTGAGTTCTTAAAACCTTGAAAGTTTTCAAAACTAAGTCAAAAATAAATTTTTAATGTAAACAAATTAAAATGGCAGTGAACTTCTAAGTAGTTTGCAATTTTATTTTAGTAGCACCGTATTTTCCTGATTGGAATTATTTCTTGTTAACAATAAACACACTTAAAATATTCCCGAGATTGCATTTTTACGACAACTACAAATGTTCTGCTGACATAATCGACATAAACATTTTTTTCTATTTATAATATATAAAGTTTTATGTGCTGTCACTGAACCTAATAAAATACCGCTCTTTCTTTCAAATTATTTTTTAAATTACTCGTTCATTTTCTCCAAGGCACGTCAAGACCTGGTCTTAATTATTGTTCCAAAAGGACGTGACGCTACTATCACCAATTTTGAAGATCCCGAGGGACGTTGACTTGTGTTTTTTGTAGCACCCTTCGATATTTTCTTAGACGAGGGTCATGACCGCGTTGCTGATAAGAATTTCCTAATAAAATGCACACTTTAATCGAAATTCGTGCGACTTTTGTCCACTTGAATCTTTGAAAGTTTGCTTCACCTATCAGAGAAAACGAGGAAGAGGAAAGAATTGTGTTGTTTTAATGAAGATTGTGGGGTGCCCTGTCAAAAACAGTTGAATGTTCTATTACTTGTAATGAAGGTTTCTAATAGCTGTACGGGTACAATGGGAGCTTGAGTGGTTGTAGTTCTTGTACTCACTTGAATAGAGCATGCAATGCTTTCACTCGAAAGTTACTAGTTCAGGTGCTATATTATTATAGGTAAGTCTATGCAAGTTGACATGTATTTATTTTCCTCTAATATAATAATTTCAAACTGTTCGAAATTTCTAACTAGGACAAGAGTTTCAGGAAGATATTGCAAACTTTAAACGATAATAAATTTTGTTATAAATATTTAAAAAAAAATTAATTGTACTTTTTTCTTATTTTAACAACAGAAAAGTAATAAAAACTGCAATCTGCAAACACAACTTTTACGGTTTTCCTGTCCTTAATAAACTTTTCTCGGCGTCAAATGCAAACTCATTTCAAGTTTACATTCACAAAGTATTTATTTATCACTGAATTATCAGTAATAGTCTAAGAAAATCAACAAAATTGTCGTTGCAATAATAAAGAAAATAAAACCATTACAAAATTTTGTACAAATGCTCTTTAACAAGAAAAAACACAAACTCCCTCTAAGTCGATGAATGAGAAATTATTGGAATTCTACTTAACAATCTCCCAAATGTCAAAAAGCTGTTTTTTGCAATTTTTGTCAATTTGATCAGAGTATATCAGTAATATGCAGTGTTGCATATAAAACTTGCAATTAACTTACTTGCAAAAAAAAATTCTAGAATATAAATTGAGTTTAGACGATTCAAAATTTAAAATTTTGTAAAATATTTAACTTTTTGTTATTTTATTGGTTGGAATTCATTTAACCTATCAAAATTTTATATTAATAAATGTTATAACTAACAAAATTTCCAACAGTTTTTATTTGTTCTAGACTTTTTTGATAAAAATTAAAAAAGTAATTACTTTTTGAAATTGAAATTCTGAGGAAAATCCTAGCTTTTCACGATTTACTCAAAATTTTAGTATGATAGCCTAATATCTTAATTTATTATTATTATTATTTGTAATTGGTTAGCTGGTACACTAATTATATTATATACTTAATATTTATTTATTTATTTATTATTAATATATTTTATTATTATACAAAGTGGCCTACTGGAAATGTTTTACCCAAAGTTACATTCTTTTTATAACTTATTATAACTTGTTATGACAGTAATTTGTATTAAGAGGTATTCCGTTTTTTTTTGAGTCGTATTGCTTTAGCTGTTATTTAATATTTATAATTACATTTTTTAATTTTTTTAGAAAATTTCTGACAGTTAATTGGAGTTTGACAGTTTAAAATGGAGTATCACTCGACCTGTTTACTATAATAATTTAATAAAATAATATTACGAAAAATGCAAAGTAACAATAAGAAAATATTCGAGTAAATAGCTCTAGAAAATACTAGAAAGATATCGCGCCGAAATCGAGGCATGAACGTGATTGAATTAAGCCACGACTATTATAATGTAAATATCAAAATATTTATGTATTCTTGGTGTATTATTGTACAAATTGGAAAAAAAATATTTGCTATTAATCCAACATTTTAAATCAACAAGCCAAAATTCACAAAAAAAATCTAGATGGGGCTTTTTTAGAGAGTCAGGCGATATGTGTTACTTTGGTAAAATGGTTAAGTCAAATTTTCTTTCTTTGTAAGATATGACTTTGAAATCTTGTGTACATGAGTAAAATCATACTTTTGTATCATAAAGTACTGGTCGTTTTCTTTCCAAATTGCTACAGTGTTTAATCCTTAAAGAAACGTCCTGTAAAAGACAAGCAGATTAAAATTTTTGTTATTATCACAAGTCAAACGTCCTACACAAGCAATTCTATTAATTTTTATGTTTTAGTTTTTTTTGTTAAGAGTTATCTTTGTTAAAATTTTTCTTTTAAGAAGTAATTTTAACTTGTGGTAAATCAATAAATTAGTTTAAAAAGATCATCAAAAATATTCAGTATTTAAATTATGGATTTATACTGAGAAGGCATTGTTGACAAAAAAAAATAAAAAGAAAACTGGCTCACACTTAAAAAAATACTTATTTTTATTGTTTTTTATTATTTAAAATTTACTTTAAAAAACCTGTGGAATTTAATATACCCATTTGTGATTAGTTAATTTAAAAAATTAATTAATTACAAATACGTAAGTATTTGAAACATTGGTTCATAATCATTTATTGTTTAAATACAACAGCTAGGACCATTTACATAAATAAGAACCAACCATAATTTAGTTACACAATTAGGTATATTTATTACAAAAAAAATCAATAAAGTGTTACTCAAATCTCATATTAAATCCTAAAATTTACCAAAACAATCACGAATCAATTCGTTTATTTTTTGTAAACTTCAAACAGCCTCCATTAACTATAAAAAAAATAATTTAGATAAACATTGAAATTTAATAGAGCTTAATCTCACTTTTCCTGTTTATTTTCTTTTCTTTTTTCTGCTTACATCGTACTGTGATTTTGCTGAATTATGCTTGGACAGTTTTGTCAAAATTTCTTCTTTATGATATATTCCTGTTGTATCTTTATCGTTTTCTTATTTATTACATTATTTACCTTATAGCGTCTGCAGATTTAATTTACAAAAATACAAAAGCTTGTAAAAAAAATTTGAAAATTTTGATTTTAAAACAGAAGAAGCAATGCAAGTTAGAAGCCTACAAAGAAAGCATACGAAAGCTACTAAAAAAGTTTACTGCAGCCAATTAACAGTAAATGGCACCAATTACCACTATTGACAAAACCCTTCAAGAAAATTTACTAAAAATAAAGTAGTTCCAACTGTTACATTAGGTAAGGCTGCTAAAATATCTTTTTTATTACAATTTCTTAAAGAAAATGAGCAAATCACTAGAGAATAATAAAATGGCCAAAAATTTGAAAACAACCGTTTCCAACGTTTCGTTTACTTTATTGCAGACTTTATCAAGGAATCTGTAAATTAGTTTAAATATTCGCATTTTTATTTCTTTCTAAAATAAGGATTTATATCTTTTTTTGCAAAAATTTGATAAATAAAATATATCTCTTAACAAGTAAAAATATATTTATTGCACTACTCTACTAAAAATCAAGTGATTACGCAGTGAGCGAACAACTGGGACCGTCAATTTTACAATCATTCTCTATTTTTACCGCACTTGTGCCTGCAAAGAGCACAGACATTTTTCTCGTTGAAAAAACGGTTTAAAATTCGAATATCGTATCAGAGCCCAAGTTTATAATAAAACAAAACACTTTAACACTTTTATTCAGATAAAACAACAGAAATGCATTTACAATGTTGTCTTAAAGTATAAGTTTAAGTAGCTCCATCTGTGAGAAATTTTGTAAGATAATAAAACGTCAAATTTTGACAGCAGATTTCAAAAACTTGAAAAAAATTTGACAGTTAGTCACCTACAGCATCGACATCAACGCCCTTAATTTTTGACAAATTAAAGATAAATTTTATAATTATTGTTTTTTCGCCTTGTGAAGGATCCGTGCAAAAAATAATACACAAAAGACGTGTGGGAACAGTTTTGCTTTATTTGTGCGACATTCTTCACTCGTGCACAAAGTGTTGCACTCAATGCAAAATATATCTTTCTGCAATAACTATTTTTGTATTTGCAATCTAAACACTTACAGTGTTGATAACATGATAACATTTAAAGAATTATTTCTACTATTTACAACAAACTATGTTTTTGAAGAGTATTTTATTTATAGACCTAAATTTTAATAAAAAAAAAAGTTTTCTGAATGATTTTTAGGAAGTAAAAAAATAGTTATTTTCATTCAGTTTTATATAATTGTTACAAAACATTACTTAAAAAAAGATGTCAATGCTGTGCTTCTTGTGCCTTAGTTTAAAATCAAGTATCCAGTCTTCTAATGTTACTTTTGCATTTATTTAAGACCTAAAATATTCTAGTTGTGATAATTTTAGAAATTTCACTGATTTTTCACAAGACACAACATTTCTTACTGATTTGATTATTACTATAACAAATATCGTTTTCATAAAAACAAACAAGTCGCTAAATACGGCCACATTTTAAGAAAATATTTAAAAAATATATTTATCCTGTTTTTAAATTAATTTGAAAACACGTACAAAAAAAATATCTTGTATGCATCACGTACGTAAATGGTTTTAAGAGATTCCTCTCAATATCGTCACCTTGTCTTTAGTCACAATTCGTCCCGCTTACTTCATACATAAATAACTATTATCTGCAAAATTAATTTGTTTATTTTTGTATGTTTTTATTTTTCATTCGTTGCTAATTCCAGAATTTAAAAATATCGTCAATTTCGTAAAAAAAATATGAACCAATCAATCAGAAACGTACATCTATTAAAAATCACAACAAAAAATATGTTTTGTTTAAATTTAAATATCCACCTACTGAAATAACCCTCTCAAAACACAAGAGTAATAATTAATCAACGCGTCGGGAATGTTGGATTCTGATTTTTATGTTTTTTCTTTGAAACGATATTTCATGACATAAATCCAGTTATAAAGTGCAGAGAATGTAATAAACATTATTGCAGAAAATGAGAAAACATCGATCTGGGAGATTCTAGTGGAAAAAGCAGTATCAAATATGTAGAAGGTGTTTTATAAATACAAAAACGTAGAAAATGTAGTAGAAGTTGTAGAAAAAACATGTTGTACATATTATAAATAAATAATAGAAAATTTCGATCAAGAGATGACATCTAAAATCTAATCTAATATTAGAAAAGAAAACGTAGCATGAGGCATCATATTATCCAGGATATTTCTCTAGTCTAAAATCTACGCAACTTCTACAGTATGTCTCCGCATCGATTAAAAAAATTTTTTTTTTTGACTTCTCAGAAAATAACATTTTTTTTGATTTGCCCTGCTTGTTTTCGAACATACTGTATATACCCGTATTACAGTAAATGACCAAAAATTCAAATTTTTAAATAGAGTGTGACACACAGTATGAGTTTCTAAAGCGACTCTCATCATCGCTAACATCAAAGCCACTATTTGCTAGCTCGTGGCAAGAAATTCCTGTAATAGTTTTATGAGTAACTGCAGGGTGTGTTTACTCTTGAAGTAATAAATTAATTACCGCCCTGTATATAATTCTGATATCCTATTTTCTATCCCACTCAATAATCTTGATGGGTATGTTAATGTAAAACTCGATAATCCTATCTCGTCTAGTAAAACAATTTTCAAGCTTTTCTCAAATTTACATAAAGCGACATTTCACGTAGATGTTTGAACAAATACAGATAGCCGGAGACAAAGAATACCAACTACTACAAAGCTTGTTACAAACAACAATGATAACTTAAAATTCGGAGTTCACTAGTCTCGAGAGAATTGCTAATTGTTCTACGATAAGCAAATTACGGATTGTAAGTTTCAATGAAATAAAACTAATTGAACTTTAAACACCTAAATTATAACATATCTAAATAAAAATTAATTTTTATATTTAGGTAGGTACATGACTTTTATCATATTTTAACTTGGGTAATGGATACACTAAAATTAAAAAAAAAATTGCAAAGTAATATATTAAATATCAAGAATGCTAATCGAAAACAATTGTTGGGAGAAGGAGGAAAGCGATAAAGCAAAGTACTGTTACGAACTAGTCCAGAGAAATGCCCACATTTCCAGAATTATGAATCACACTATAGCGCGCAATTCTAAAAATATTTGCCACGGCCATTAACAGAATACGAAAAAGCTGAGTCGTCGTTTTACTTAAATAAAAAATGTTCGGCGTAAACTTCCGGTTAATTTTGAGAATATAGAAGCGTTTTATAAGCTTCACAAAAACCATGACCGAGTTAGTGTAGAATCCGACAAGCGAATAAAGTGTGAGCGGTTTATCAGATGCGACGATATTACATTGTAAGCGTTATTACTGTGTGAATACAAAGTTATTTATTTATTAGATTAATGGTGTGTGTGTTTGTGTATCTTGTAAAAATAAATGATTCTTTATTAATTCAACTCTTTAAATCAAAAAAATTCTAATTTTGAATATTCATTGCACTGGTGTCAGAAGTAAGATTTGAAGAAGTTGGGCTAGAATACGAATAATTTATAGACCAAGGTGCAACAACAAGGAGTCTGTCTAATAATAAAGAAACAAATGCGTTTATTTCTGGAAAAACTCGAACGAAAAAAAGAGAAGCGACAAAAAAAACAAAAAAATTTTTAGGTTAAATATGTAGAAAAGCGAAGACTCCAAGACAATACAAAACATAATAAAATTCTGAAAGATTTTGGAAAACTACTTTTAAAAGAAAAACAATAGCAGGTTCTGAAAAGACAAAAAACATTTCTAAAAAAAAACAATTTTAAAAGTTTGATGAACGGCGTTTGGATAGAGAATATGAGGCACAACAAATAGCAAAACAATTAAAAAATTAGAAAAAGTTAGAAAACGTCGATTAGAAGATAATAAACAACAAAAAATCTAGAAATGTAAAAAACAATTTTTAGAGAACAGAAAAAGATCTTGGATAAACTTGAAAAAGAGTGTTTGAAGGAATCCAAACAATGTGAGAGACGACAATTAAAAAAAAACTTTAAGAAACAACAATTAGAAGAAAAACAAGAGCTAAAGAAGGTACTACAAAAAAATTAAAAAAGCTTGAAAAACACGATTGGAAAGAAAGAACACAAGAAAACAAAAGAACGAAAAAAAAACTAAAAAAAAAGTATAAAAAAATAAATAAAAGAAATAAACAACTACAACTGAAAATAAAAAAATAATACTTTTAAAAATCTTTAATAAACGACTACCAGAAAAACAAAAAAAATATTTGAAAAATTTCGCACTATGCAAGATGTTTTTCAAAGGGTTGTGCCAGAGGTAAAAAAAGTTGGAAAAATTCTGGAAGCTTAAAAAAGTTGGAAAAAAGGTCGACAAAATAAAAATATAAATCACACAAAATCTTAAAAAAGAGATTGATAAATTTGGAATAAGAATAAAAAAAGGAAAAGATTCCAATTTTTACATTTGTTGCAACAAGTTTTTATTTTGTAAGAGAATAAAGGTTTCTATCGATAGAGACCTTATTTAAGAACACAATATTATGTAGTTTATTATAATTTTTTATAAAATTGTAATGCCTAAGTATTTTGTTTTGACTACTAGAAGTAAATAAATTATTTTTTTATATTTAAATAATATGATTGTACTTAAAACAAAATTATATGTAGAATAAAACGGTAAAACAAATAAATTACTTAAATTTAAAAAAGTATATAATATCAGTTAAGATAAATCTTATTTATAAGGAAAAACTAAAGTAAACTGATAATAACTTCGTGATTATCACTACAAGTTTCCTGATAGATGTAAAATAGCGCCTCATTATTGACTGATAGTAATCAAGTTCAATTAGATTTTTTAAATTGTTACTCTGTTACTTATTGATATTATCATTTTATTTTTTACATAATATTGTAAATAAGTTCTTTACTAACTAAAATAGTGATTCAATAGAACATAAGTAGAATAATTGTTGCAAAAAATATTCTATATTGTACATACAAAAATTTTCACTCGGTTTGTGCAATGATCCGCTATTCGCAACAGATTTTAGACTCTCAACTGTTCTCAATCTTTTCTTAAATATTTGTGTTTTAATTCGCGGCTGTAATTACAATTAATTAATCAATCTTTTTCTAATTTAGAAAACCAAAACAATGCAAAATAAAATAAAACGTTGTATGTACCACAGGCATAATTTTGACTGATGGTCTTCAGGAAATTAAAAGTGCTTCTCCGTCAAGCTTTAAATTTTTCATAATTCCCTTGATTATGTTCTTAATAGACAAATAATTGTTACTAAGCTTTTCTATGAGAATACATACAACAATAGTTTGATAAATATATAACTCAGTTACACAGTATAACGTCTACGCGTTTTGTCTTTTAATAATATCTATTCGCTCTTAAAAATACCGCTCCGATACAGCGGTGAACTCAACTCGTTTGTTGTTCGGTTTTTACTAACTGGTGATTATTCTCTCACTGCTTGTATACCGCTAAGTAGCTTTCTAGCATTTAATCGAATACTTTCTGTTCTGGTAGAACGATGACTCAGCTTTTCTCGTATCCAGGTAATGACCTTGACAAATATTTCGCAGAATTACGCGCTATAATGTAAGTCATAGCGCGATTCGATAATTCTGAAATCATTCTCTGGAATCATTCGTCTGAATATTTTTCCATAAAAGAGTGTTTGACAATGTACTATCTACTATTAAAACTAGAAAATCTTAGACTTTAGAATATTATTTTGAAGTGATACTAGTGAAAGCTTTTATGACACAAATAGATCAGGCTAACAATGAAATTGTAAAATCTAAAATTTTGTTCTTATGTTGTAATAAGAAAATACTTATAAATACGAGTATAATAAAAATTTTAAATAATGAGCATTAAAGTTTAGTTTTATATCTTAAATTTCCCACAAGCTATTTACCAGCTTTACAGTAAAAATATTGTTTTTGTCTAACATATTTTGTTAAACTCCAAAACGTTTTTTCAATTAATCATTGTAACTTTCCCTTACGACCCTCATTTCCTACATACGAAATCCCTTTTATCTCTCCAATACAACCAATTCTCAACTCAAACAACCGATAGTGCACCTACCCTAAACTTTAATATCGCGATTTTGCAATCACCCTTTCGCTCCACAACATCAAACAACACTTAACCAAATTAGTCCCACTTCTGAATCTTTGATTATCAACACGGATTTAGGCGAGCACCCTTCAAGCCGGAATCAGTTATCACTATCGCTTAAAAATCCACTGAAATAATTATCCCTCGCAGGTAGCTTGCAATTAGCTACTAACTTAATTATTAGGCGTCTAATTAAATCTAACAGGTATAAGGGAGTCGGTCTACCTACTTAGTTTCTAACTAGGAATTACGCGATCCTAATGATTACATTTTGTAGGAATTTAGGTGCTGAATGTCGGATTCTGTATTCGAGTAATATTTATAATTAGAACTTGTTGATTTCGCTTCTAATGAAAATTTATCTAATAAAGTTAGAGTTGCTGGGGAATTTTATGAGCAAAGACTTGCATGCATACAGGTAATCTGAGCATCCTCTCATGCAAACATTTTCTATAAATTGCAAGAGTTACGTACATAAGTGCATAAGTAATGAATATAAGAAGCTCTTCCTTGGATTAATCCCCTAATTAATTTCCTTCAAGTTATGCCAAACCAATTTTTTGTCCACTTCCTGCCACAAAAAGTGAAATATCACGTCGAAATGACTAATTAAGTGTAACATGGAAAAATTCTCGTATCCAAGACAGGTGACGGTTTTAATTAATTACTGTCCTAAGGATAATTAATCACCGTAAATTCTCCGAAGCTAAATCGCGCTGACAACAAAAAATTCATAACAATTTATTACTCGACCACGAAACAAATTTAATTTTATTTGATTTTTGGTGCCGGGTTTGTTGGGAGACTCCGGTTCATTCATCTTTAATTAAAGCAAAACTTGGAAAAGTTCCGAGACTCTTGCTAGCTCGGACACTGCTTTTCCATTTTCATATTGAGGTGTCGCTAAACTTTGCCGCAACTTTAATTATTTTAAAATAAAACTTGCCAAAAGGAAATGTTTAACTTCCACGTTTCGATAGGATTTTCTAAACTTGTGTTTATCATGAATTTTGTTTCTAATGGTTTGTATTTTTAGAACTTAAATATTTAAATATAGTTGAAAACAAATTCAAAGAACGTAAAATTCGTTAATAGACCATTATAGACTCGTTGTGTAATATGCTATCATACGAGCGAATAGTAGGATTTTTAAGTTTTATACTGGGTGTATCAAGTTTTGTCCGCACTCCAAAAACACCTCTTAAAAATAAAAAATAAAAACAAAATAAATTTCTCTTAGACAATTTATGAAAGTATTTAGCTATATTTTCAGATGTCTAGTGCGTTTTTCAATATAAGGTCAACAGATATAGACTTTTTATAAAATGCATTTTGATTTTTTACAATTAGCAAAATAAGTTTAAATTACATAAAATGGCAAAAAAATAAGAGCATCTTGTGAAATCAGACAATATATAAAATGTTTAGCCATTTATTGTCTAGCTATTATGTTATATACTATCATATGAGCGAATAGTAGGTTTCCTGAGTTTTATACCGGGTGTATCAAGTTTTATCCGCAAATTTAACCTAAAATTTGTTAATAATAAACCAATAAAAACTCGTTGTGTAACATACTATCATAGGAGCAAATAAGATCTCGTAAAAACAACTAAAAGAAAGGATATTCAAGTTTTTTGGGTTAACCCCTTTCACGCAGATTACTCTTTGTACCTATTTTCTTAGGCGGCATTCAATCAGAAAGGTTTTGTTTGTTTTACACGTCTATCAAATTTGTGTCGATAGCTGGTTCTGGTTTGTTTAATTTGGCTTTTTGGGGAAGAGATTTGTTGTAGAAGTGATTCATATTGTAATGAGTCCCGAAGAAGCTGCCCAGGCTGTTGCTTTACATAATGATGGGCGCAGCATACGATTTATTGCAAATGTGCTTGGCTTTCCTAAAAGCACGATATTCGATGCGATACAAAAGTTTAGAGCAACTGGTTCCTATTCCAAAAAACCTGGACAAGGCAGAAAACGAGTAACAAATGAAGTGGAAGACCGATTTCTTCGATTGCAATTGCTGCGAGAACGGACTCTTCCTGCTACAGCTTTGGCCAGGAGACTGGTAGGTGTTCATGGGATCATGATTTTTCCTGATACTGTTTTAAGAAGGTCAAAGAAAAACAATTTGACATTACATCCACCTGCTACTGGCCCTAAGTTGAACGCAGAGCATCGCAGACAGCGATTGGAATTTGCGCGAAATCATGTTGATTGGAATATGGACGAATGAGGCTCCGTTCTCTTTACGGATGAGTCGCGTTTCACTAGGTATTCACCTGATCGTCGTCAACGAGTATTTAGACGCCCGGGGGAACGATATGCCTAGTGTTGCTTTGCGCCTAGAGTAGCATTTGGTGGTGGAGGTGTAATGGTATGGGGAGGATTTTCTTTGGAAGCTCATACAGCTTTTGTAACGGTGCGGAGAGATAGCATTAACGAGAGAGTACATTAAGGAGTGTTTACAAGAGCATGTGGTTCCTTTTGCGCCATTTGTATTGGAAGATATTCTCTTAATGCACGACAATGCGCGCCTTCACACAGCCCAGATTATGCGTCAGTACCTTCACGACGTTAATGTTTAGGTGCTAAGGTAGCCACCCATAAGCCCTGACCTAAACCCCATTGAGCACATATGAGACAACCTGGGAAAGAGGATTAGGCAGAACTACGGCTAGTTTCATACAACAGTTGATCTGGAACAGGCGTTGCTGAATGAGTGGGAGCTAATAGCCCAAGATGAAATCGCAGACTTGATTCGACGAATGAGAGTTGTAATTCAAGCGCGAGGAGGAAATACTCGCTACTAAATCCATTTTTTTGCAGTTTTCTTAATTTTGTTTTGCTTTGTTTTGTTACTTGAAATCAAATTTTTGTTTAACATGTAAATAAATATTTATTTTTGAAGATTATTAATCAAAATTATCTTGATCTCAATTTAAATGTTTGTCATTGCACATTTTCAATTAAAATTATTTTGATTCAAATTTTCACTTTGATTTTGGGGTCGAGTGTATTTTGATTTTTATCTTTTGTAACAAATAATTTTTATAAAATGTGGTAAACAAATTCTAATACATAATATTTTTTTACAAAAAACAATTTTTGAATGCAACCATTGTAAAATATTTCTTGCAGTTTCCTCTTTTATAAATTGTTGCTTGCAACTCCCACTTTTTACAAAATATCATCTACAACTTCTGCTTTTAATAACAAAATACAGTATTTCTATAAAATGTCTTCTATTGATCTCGTTTTTTTGTAAAATGCGTTTAGTGACAGCCAATGTTTGGTGCCCTAGAATTTTATTTTAACAAAAGACTATTTTTGATTGCAAACTTTAATGCCCTTTGCAGGTATCATTTTTATAAATGTCCTCTGCAGCTCTTAATTTTTATAAAATGTTAAATTTTTTGGTTTTAATTATAAAAAAAACTCTAAAATGCCTCATGTTGGTTCCGATTCTTGTGAAATGCCTTTTGCGCCAATTTCTGATGTTTTTTTTTTATAAAAAATCAATTTTTAATTGCATTTTTTTTAAATGCTTCTTACACTTTCCATTTGTATAAATTGTTGCCTGCGGCTCCCATTTTTTATAAAATGTCAGTGACGGCTTTTAGGTTTGATAAAAAATAACCTACAAAATATATTCTGGTAATTTTATTTTTTATTAAAAGTCTTTTATAACAATCAATTTTTATAAAATAAATCAAAAATTTCTTTAACATTAAAAGAAACATGGTATCTCTTTAAATTAAAAATACATTTAAGAAGATTTTAAATTTCTATAAAAACAAATTGTAATATTCGCTACAAATTAATGCTAATAGAATGTCAGTGAATAATTAATTATAATAAAACATTTATTAAAGAAGTGTACAATAACTAGCCACTTGATGTAATTTTCATCAGGCATTTCATACAAAGTCTATAATTATTTTTGGGCTTACACAATCTCTCAACGTTTTATAATCTGGCCAAACATTTCAGAAAATACATATATTAAACTATAATGATATCTAAGCTTACTTTTTTAAAAAATCTTTTATATCATTAATTTATTTTACTCATAAAATTTTTAAAAAATACAAAAAAGTCAACCTTTTCACCGCAAAATACTTAGAAAATCAATCTGAAAAAATTATTTTTTGAACAAATTGCTTGAATTTTAATTAAAAATCATTTTTACAAGTATTATTTATCAAAAATTTTAGTTTAATTTATAATTTCTTTTATCGAACGGTTCTAAATCCAAAATTTTTTACTATTTGCATTAACCTTCAAGCTTCAGCAATGGTCGTCTGGCAAATATATATCTAACGAATATCTAAATATAAGAATCTTGAGAAAAAAAATATAATTCTGTAATAATTCATAAAAAAATAAGTGCTTAAGTATTAAAATGTCACTTAAAAATAAACGACATGTTTAAAAAAATTAATTAGCCATTTTTGATGCATTTTATCAAAATACTTTTATTTACAAAAAGTCGTTGAAGTAAAACTATATTTAATTAAACTAAAAAAGAGTAAACGTACAAATAAACAAATTCAAAATTAAGCAAAACATTAAAAAAAACTCCTGGATTATTGTTTAATCAGAAAGAGGTGTTTTAGAGGTGCGGATAAAATCTTCAGTCTTTTAAAATTATTAGTGCAAAAATTTGTAAGAAGTAAAAAAATTAAGAAGTACTTGCTAGCACAAAAAAAACAATAATGCAATAATTATTTATGTAATTAATTATATAAAGAACGTAAATAATATTTAGCAAATCTTACAAATGTACCAGAAATTTAGAAGTTTCTCTGTCTAAAATTTTTTTAAAAATATTTGCTAATAAAGGACCACAACCTTTACCCATAAGCTGTTCCCCAAGTCTAAATTAAACGACTTAGAGATGTTACTCATTTCTCTTTATTCACGCAATTTTTTAAGTAACATTGAAACTTGATATCTAAAGTATAACAACAGCAAATTACAACAACAATATTGATGAAAAGGTATTATTCTGTTGTTGGCGGCCGAGCGAGAGCCAAAGAGATAACTTTGTTATCCGCCAGCATTATTATGCCAACTCTTGCTACCTTCCAGCAATCTTCGTTAGATGGCACACTGTGTCCGTCTATACGACTACTAGCCAAACTTCGCTTGATATAAGCGAGTTCTCTCACCCGTTCCAATCGAGCACAACGCTGCGGGATACACTGTACTGATGAGGGGCACAAACCCCGAAACCGGTATACAGTTTCTCGACGTAGTTGTTCGATTGGAACACCTTTGCTAGGTGTTATTCTATTTCGATTAATTAAAAACTTGAAAGACATCTGCAATATGGTCAACATATACGATGCTAGAGTAGATAGAGATAAGCGCCATAATGATATTTTTTAATATCACTTACTAATATACTAATTAAACAACCTACTTGACAAGATAATAATCTGCTATATTTTGTACTTTAAACAATTAAAGTAAGTACAATTAATAAGTGCAGATATAAATGTATCTAACATTAATCTAATTTATCAATTTTATTTATAAACATTACATAAGTTAAAAACTAATATATATTATTACTTCATTTCATTTTATACTTGCCTAATCCAAATTTTTAATTTAGCTTGAAATGAAATTTTATTTTATTACGCTGAAACTTCAACGGAAAATATAATTGCTTGGCGAAAATATTGAAGGAATATTTTAAATTACTTGAAATTTCTCTTCTAATATTTTCTTAAATAATTTCCAAGAAAAATTCTAGTAATTTTAAAATAATACCAGTTTATAATAAATTGCAATAATGGAAATTCGAAGAAATAATAAGATGATGACACTCTTTGTAAAATGTAAATTAATTTTCAGCGATATTTGAAATATGAACTGTAAATAATTTGAATCCGAAGCTTTTTAAATAACTCATTTTTTTAAAAAAAGTTTTAATAATTATCTAGACATTTTTAATCAAACAAAATACGAATAAAAACCAAAAATTTTGTTTTGTTAAGATAAAAACTGCGTCTGTTCTCCAGATTTTTGCTATGTAAATTTGGTAATAATAGCTTGAAGAGAGTTATAACAAACTCAAGAAGTTAAGTTGTGAAGCTCCAGTAGCATTAATATAATAGAACTTCTGACTTTTGACGAACTTTTTAAGTATTTCAGTACGCCCTTTCAAGAAGTTGATATATTATCAAAACCGTCATCAACACATAAAGAAAACTGACAGCAATGATAACAACTAATTTAATTATTAAAGTTTAGAAAATTCTCGACATACCTGAAAGCAGTGTTTAATTAATTTTAAGTTTGCCAAAAATTTTAATTAAGCCCTTGTAGGTAATGCTTATTTAGTCTTTCACATTCTGTAGATCTAATGATCAAAGAATAGCATAGCATATAATTTGTATATTCCACTTTATAATGGAACTGACAGTGACATTGGTTCTAAGCTATTATTTTCTTTCCCGTTTCTTATTGAAGCTGTTTTTCTTGCCCATCGTGATCAATGATCATACACTGATACTGAAGTTTCATATTAAAAGTTCTATTTTTATAAAATTTACAATCTTATGCACATGACAAGATATTTATTGAATAATATTTTTGTTTAAAATTGTGCTTGAATAAATTCTTGCAGATACGATTATAAGACAAGAGATAATATAAAAGTTTTTTCAAATATTCTTACGATTTGGAATATGTCAAAGACGAGAGAATGTCGTTTTCATTCGTTTCAATAGTTTGTTGTTATGTAGGACACGTAAAGGTGTTTCCTATTGTGACATTTTACATATTTGAAATCGTTTACTAGAACAAAAAATTATAGTTAAAGCTCACAGAGTGTTATTGCATTTTAGAAATATTTTTCTATTTTACGTCTGAGATGGGAATTGTTTCAAAATCCAAAACAGTGACATAACAAAACTAAATACTGAGATGTGTTTGTAAAATTGTATTAACAAAGTAATACAAAAAATATATCAAATTCCGGTAAAACTACCGAGAGTCAAAATGTATCCTCATAATTAAACGAATTTTGTATATCATCTGATATAAAAAAAAAAAAAACGTCTACAAGACTCAGATACACACAAATGAGACAAAGTATCTTTAAAAAGCCAGAACAACAAAATATTGCGATACGATTCGGTTACTAGTTTGGCAATTAAGATATACAGTTTATCTAAATTTCTGGAACGTAGTCTCAAAAACACCAGCAGGACACAGCTTCAATTTTTATGACTTAAAGCAACTTAACAAATTTGACTAATGCTCAAGAATACGTGACACAGTCCCAATACAATTTCGTCAGGGCAAACCAATTTGTCAATTTAGTTACAAAATAAAGATAAAGTAAAAAAGGTCTTAAATATCGATAATTAATTGTCTTAATTAAATCCGACTTTTGTCGTAGGCTTAGGAATAACTCAGCTTTTCCTAAATAGCCTATTCTACATACATTTTTGAATTTTATAAAAAAATATTTAAAAATTAACGTGGTACCAATACTAAAAGTGTCCTTAAAACAGCGGCACTTCTGTAATCAATTAGTAACAAAATGTTGACATAGTTGTCCAGTTAGACAATGATTATTTATTTTATGCTTTGTTACATTGAAAACAAAGCTGGTCAACTGTATCAAGACCATGGCTACTTAATTTAATGACTGTTTCCATAGTTTTTACCACTATTTTACTTTTACGACTTTTTAATTAGCGAGCTTTATATCCCTTGAATCCAAAATACATTTGGTCTACCCGGTATTTTATTTGATTTATTGTTTGCTTATTTTCTTCATAAAATTTTTACATTTTTTTATTTCTTCTTTCTGTAGAGCCTACCAGTCCTATTTATACTCTTTTTTGTAATTTTTTTCTGTATTATAACTATATTTTTTTACCTTTACTATTACAATAAAAAAGTAGTAATTCGTTTTAACTTGTGTTCCTTTTTATGTTGTTATCTCAGTTATCTTTCTGCTAATTTTCATTGAAGTCAATATGTGCTCAATTTTTGACGATTGCAGCAGATGCCTCTGCTCTAACTAAGATACTTTGTCTTTTTTACCTTATCACTCGTTTATTTTAGTGTAAACCGACCTGTTAAATAACTCTTTACAAACCAAGTGACAATAAAACGTTGCTACGGTATTTTTAAAAGTCTTTTGTCATTTTATATGAATATCTTTTATATCACTTTCAAATTTCTTTATGTCAATTGTTAATATTTTACTTTCTAGCTACTAATAAATAGATACATTTCTAATAAATGCATTTTTGGTTAATGCAAAATATTTTACTTTAGATTTTCATTGATAGTAAAGAGCACTATCGGTTGCATTTTATCGTCTCTACTATCTCTTTCACTAGAGATTTCTATACAGTCATTTAGGAAAGCACAAAAAACTACAGGAAAATCAACTTAAAATTAGAATACTACCATCATAGCAAAAAACTTATAAAAAAATATGAATTTTTCGGCCTGACATACTGGGGGCGTTCGACTTGAAGCACGACAGAGCGAACAGAGCGAGCACAGGGTGCCTGACGTCACGTAAAAATGGTTCGCTTGATCTCGAACGCAAATAGTGTTATCTCGAATGCAAATAGTGTATTTGCATTATTTTTTTTTAAATTTTGTATTTTCAAATTACTAGAATGTAGATAAACTGTTTTAAAAAAAAATGTTTTTATAAAAAACCATCAAAAATAAACTTTATTCATATAATTAAAATATAACATAATAATTCTTTAACATAACATAAATTCTTTGATGCATAAATAAATAATTCTAGCAACAAAAAAAAAAATTCTTGTTAAATTTTTTTTTTTTTTTCTATTCGGAAGGCCTAATTTTTATGAGAAATTCCCAACGCTCGGCGTTCTCCACTTTGTTTTCCGGAGCATACCGGATACGCTCTTTATACACTGTCCGGTCAAAAACGAACACGCTTGTAGCAACTCCAAGCGTGTAAGCGAATGCATATATGAATGTCGAGCACACTCGGTGCGCTCTAAGTCTCAAGTCGAACGTCCCCAACTATAGGTATGTATGTCTTCTATAAACATAACAAAATAGTCATTTATGTTATTAGTGGAATAGAAGCATCATTACACAACAAGTGAACAGGTTACGAAGACGCTAGCCCGAGTATCTGTAATACACCAGTTGTTGTAATGTGCTCTAGCCCACGTATGATATACAAAACTTTATCTATGACTGCAAAAATTAAGAAAATCGAAAATTTTATACCGCAGATAAATTCCTATGTTTTTACATCAAAAGTAAAGTTACCTATATTTAGATATATTTAGTAAGCACTATGACAACCGCTTACAATTTTTCAAACAAAGTTTGCTATTTTGAAATAATTAGTAAAAATTGTGCTTTGTGGTAAAAATAAGAAAATTTTAAACATGAGTGACTCGGAAAGTTTACCTTCTGATACCCTAAAAGCAACGACAGACGTTGCTTTTTGCTTGGTGTCAGAAAAATCCAAACAATAGTACGAGATGGCTTTTCAACGGTTCAGTTTATGGTGCCACAAAAAAAATGTTAAAAATATTACGCATGAGAAGGTTCTACTTGCATATTTTGATCATTTATCAAAACAGTATAAATCATCGAGTCTCTGAGGTTTTCATTCTATGATTAGAACAATAGCGAAAATAAAGACGTCAGGCGGAATTGATAGAGTTAACATGTTATAATTAATTCGAAAAGATGCTACACTTCGCTCTAATAACGGCAGTAGTAAACAGTTTTTTTTTAGGATACAGAAACCAAAGTTACCTGTTTGTATAAACACAATTGGTGCTTTCCTCAAGAATATTACTACTTTTCTTCAGTTATCTAATCTAGCAGGATTTACCAAGACATTGTTGTAGGCGTTTATCTACTTCGTTGCTTGCTAATTCGGGAGCTGATCTTTTAACAGTAAAGCGTCATAGAGGCTAGCACTCAAATACAGTAGTGGAGGAGTATACTTCTTTTAACAGCAAATAAGAATTTGACTTAAATAATAAATCATTGTTAACAAAGCAGTCTTATTTAAGCTGCTACCACCCGCTGATCGGTTTAAACTCAAAGTAGTAGATGGTTGCAGGCGACGGCATTCTCGAGTCAGGCCTTAACCCAAAATGTTTACCTGCTATTAATAAAATAGAGTCATAAATTGAAAACTTGTTGACAGAAGTATTGATAGTCTCGGCACGCTTGCTTTGTTAAATTATTAATGACTTAAGTCACCTTCTCATTTTGTCATAAAAGAAGTATATATAGACACGGCAGAAGAAAATAAAAAACCAATTGCTTCAAATATTCTGGGTGAGAAAAATACTATAACAGTTAGAACTACTCCATCAACAGTTGTTATGGAAAACAATGTATCAGAAATGACTTCTCCTACTATAAGTAGGTGCGAAAATTGTGTTATTAATATTTATAACAATAATAGCATGTAATTAAAATTTTGTTTGAAATAAAAACAAATTATTTTAAAGAGTGGATTTTTATTTTCTTACTTTACTAGTAAAGTGTTATGTCACTTTACATCACTCAAATATTTAATGTAATATGCAGTTATCAAAGCAGTAATAGATATTAAAAAATACATACTATTGTAAAAAATTTTACTCTTCGTAATCTACGTTTATTTGTTTTATAAACTACTCTCAAAAACAAACAAAAAAAAATTTTACCAAATTTTAATCCTTTTAAAATTTCAGTGTAAACAAAACTTCATATAATTCAAATTTTTAAATCACCGCCATCGTAAACTTCTAAAATAAAATCTTTTTGTCGCCATTCGCATAAAGAATAGAATCCTAAGTTTTTCTTGTATGTTTACTCGCACAAGCACTCATGCAAGAATAAAATTAATTTAGCTGGCACCGAAAAATCTGAATTTCAAATTTGGGTTAACTTTAAAATTACCAATCGCATTCCGGTTTGGTATTGGGAAACTTCCGTCGAAAACTTCATTAATTACCCGGTACCCATCAATAGATTACCGCATGCATGACAAAATTAAAACATAATTTCAGCTCGGTTTGCTCAAAAACTTCAACAACTCCTTTAATGAAGAACGTGACCTCGCGCACTACTCTGATTTAAAGGCGGTTTCACGCATTCCAGAGACAGCTTTGATTATGTCGCAGAATTCCAAAGCACGATTCAAATTATCCTTGAGGATGTCGATCGGTACTATATTAAAACTCATAAAACTGAATTTATTAACACTCAATTCCAAATGTGACAAAAAGCATAAGGCGCTTTATGGGAAAGCTTCATTTTACTGGAACTGACGGCAAGATTATTGTCTATTAAATTCTATTAACATTGAGATTTTATACCGAAAGGAGCAAATTGGCCATCACATAAAAAATTATGACTAAAAGTTTTTTTTTAGTTTGTTGTCCCTCCTTTAATAATATCTCTCTCAACTAAAACTTTAGCCATCCACCAGCGATCCTCCAAGCTTTTCTTGTAAAATGAACGGCAAGAACTGAAGCAGCATCGTCTTCATTGAACATCTTTTTTGCCTTCTTAATGTTTAAAATCAAAGCCGTTTTAAAGAATTTGGTCACCAAGTTTTTTGCACCGAAATTTGAAATTTTTTTTTGAGATATTTTTGGTTAAATTTTCTGATAACAACTCTGTAGCACTTTTCCTCAATTCCATAACATTGAATTAGATAAATTTCTTGGTGTAAAGTCAACATTATAGCATAAATACTGATCAAATTAACAAAGATTGAAATTTTCTGAGAAATCAAAAATAAGAAATTTTTTATAAAATAAAATTTATATTTTTGTTAAAACAACCAAAGCTTTTGCAACACTATTATAAAGTAAAGCGGTTAATAAACTTTAACGAGTTTTTAAGGTAATAAGTGTGTTCAATGAACTCATAAAACTATCCTAAAGTAAATAATGCAATAAAGAATCCTTACAAGGACCTTTCATGAGAATCAATGTCCTTCATAACAATTCCGATATTATGTGAGTATTTATGCAGATCAGTGTACCGTAAAGCAACAACTTAATTTATTAAACCCTTCCGACCTTATTGTCCCTATGCAAACAATTAGAATGTCCTATAAACGCATTTATACCCTCACAAATAACTCCGCTAACATCCCGAATTTATGACGCAGAAAACGGGTGCATCAAAACGCCATAACTCCTATCGATCCACTAAGCGAAAAAAAATTCCAATTTGGTTGAAATTCGGATTAATTTTAACCAGTGAGGAAAATTATGACTGTATGAGTTCCGGATTAGAGTAATTTAAAATTGCTGACAGGCCCCGAAGCACACCCTCAAAAATTCCTCTGGAGCGTCTATCCGGTGGAGAACTGGAGAAGCGTGAAGGTTATCCAGTGGAAATACAAACACAGACTTAACATACATCGAATTTCCTCTTTGAGAACTTTTAGAAAATTCCCGAGGCTAGCACAGACTGATTTTAGGTTTGTCTCTGCAAAGTAATTAATAAGATGGCGGAATCGTTTAACACCTTTTTTTTTATTGATGGAGATAATGTCATCAACCCCCAATTAACCCAAATCGTTCAATATCAAAACAAAGTCGTTTATTTAACACGGTATAGGTTGATCACCTTGTAATTAGTTTTTGACTCGATCGAATTTCGAGCCAGAAAATGGATTAAGAAGGTGGTAAATGTCAGATTTTATACAGCTTGATTGGCAAACGTCAGATTATTTCGTGTTAATTCCGCGTGAAAAATAAAAGGCGGAGATTGGATATTGCGATATTTGATAGGCAAACAGAAAAGAAGATGTAATCAACATTCAAGTTGTTTGCTTATAACAGACGATGAACAAAATGATAAGATAAAAGAAATGTAATTAGTTACATAAAATTAATTGTTTAAAATAAGAGATACTAAGAGACAGCTAAAGAGTCAGTTTTTTGTTAATAAGTAATTTTTCGGATAATGTAAATCATGTTTTGTTTTAATTAATTTTGTAATTTATATGGTTAAAACCAATTAATAACGAAAATTCAAAATTAATTATTTACGAGTAAAATCAGCATGGAGCTCAGGTTGAAAATTCTGTAGACTGATAAATCAATTTTCAATCTCTGAACAAAATAACCTTGCAAATTACCAGGACGTTTATAAAGACAATCGTCCGGAAATTTTAGAGAGATCACTTACAGCCCTATACAATTTCTCACTTGGCTAGGGTGGTGCTAGAAGTATTTAAAAAAGTTTTGTGCACGTTCTGTTTTTGAAACACATTTTTCTATTTCTTTAATATCTAATAGCTACATAAGAATGTACCGGATTAATCAAGTTTTATCCGCACCACTAAAACACTTTTTAAAAAAGAAAAAAATTATGAAATTAATTTGCTTGGAAAAAAGTATTGTTCCATTTATTTATTTCACTTGTAAAATAATAATTATTTATTGTATAAGTGTTTTAGACCGCGTTTTATCCACGCAACAATGTTTAAGCGCGACACGCAGTCGAGCGTTTAATATTCTTAAGTGGATAAAACGCGACTAAAACACGAATCTAATATAATGTTTTATCCACAATTACAGCGATTTAAAATCAAAATAGTCAAAATTTTATCTCATGTCATCAAAAAATGATTTGACATTACACTCTGACAGCGGATGTCACCTCAAAAATCATTGAAATTAACTAAAAAACATGAAAGGTGTTGAATCGTTGCTATTTATTTTCGATTGTTTATCGACTCCATTTGTACAAAACGCTGTGCAAGTTGGTGAAAATGGAAGAAAGTGATACTGTTCCTGAGACAATTCTTGAGGAAGCGAATCGCCAGTTATTGCCTGCAAAGTCCAGGAAACATTATAGAAAAGTATTTTCAAAATTTAATGAATGGAAAGAAGAACGAGGGGTAATGACAATAAATAAGAAAGTTCTGCTATCGTATTTCTTAAATTTGAAAAAGAGGGATGCAATTTCACCCATATGGTCGAAGTACTCCATGCTGAAGGCCGCTATAAAAGTCTATAAAAACATAAACATTGAAAAATATAGTAAGCTCATGGCCTATCTGAAGAATCAATCAAGAGGATACAGGCCGAAGAAAGCTGCAGTATTGGAAAGAGCACACGTGGAAGAGTTTTTGACAAGAGGTTGCGATAAAGAATATATAATGATCAAGGTAATCTCTCTCATTACATAGACATTGTAGATAATAAATTTTGGAATATTTTAGGTTGCATTAATAATAGGGGTGTATAGTGGCTGTCGATGCTGTGAGCTGAGAAATTTAAAAATCTGTGATGTAGAAGACAAGAGCGCGTACCTGATTGTTTCGATACCAGATACCAAAACGGGCGTTTCATGAAAATTTACAATTACCGAAGAAGGATTCTCTATCAACAGTGTGGAGAAGTGTAGAAAATACATGTCCTTACGTCCGAAGAAGTTATCCATTGAGAGATTTTTTTACGATATGCTAATCAAAAATGTACATCACAACCTGTTGGAATTAACACTTTATCGAAAGTTCCTTCTAAAGTTGCTTCGTTTTTGAATCTGGCAAACGCAGAAGCTTATACCGGCCATTGTATGAGGTGCACTTCAACAACTTTACTTGCCAATGAAGGTGCTAATTTTACAACAATTAAACGACATGGTGGCGGGAGAAGCTTTGCCATAGCAGAAACTTATATCGAAGATTCTGTATCTAATAAGCTTGATATCGCAAGAAAAATCCAAGGTTCTCCTGGTACTAGTCGTTCCTTACTAGAGGAGATGTGCATTGTTCTTACAACTACTATTCGTTCTGGAACCGATAACAACTACAAGCTTGTTATTAATGGAAACGAAGTGAAATATGATAAAACAAAAAACGAAATGTCTATTAATGTAAATGTTAATGTCAATATTAATAATAAATAGAATGCGATTGATTTAAGATTGTATTTTTTCATTATTCCACTAGTGGATAAAGTGTTACTTTATACGGTTTGTAAGTGTGGATAAAACTTCAATTATAAGGTAGTTGTGGATAAAAAAACTAATTAATTATAAAATAATAAAATTTATAAAAATAATTTACGGCCGACCACCAGAATTTCTCGATTGGTTCTAAATCCAATATTTCTTGTTCTCTGATCAACCCTCAAGCCTTAACAATGGTCACCTTAGCATTTAAAATTCTAATTTTAACATTTTTAAACTCTTAGTTATTACAGGAATCAGCAATCTAAAACCGACTAGTCAAAGCGTTAAATTTAGAAAAGTGTAATTTGTGCATTTATAGTATCCTGTTACAACACGAGTGCTATAATTGCTATTAGTGCACTCAAAGAGTGGTATAATACGTTTCTTAAAGCTATAGATTATTACAACAATCAAATCTTATTAAAGCACAAAAAACAGAATTCCTAGTAGGCACAAAATCACACAAATTTTGTTTATATCCAAAAAATAGTTACAAAAATTGTGTTGTTTTTTTTATTATTTAGATAACGCATTAACGTAATTTTATCTCTTCGTGCAACAAAAATTAACTCTTTAGATGCAAAACATTTAAATAAATCTAATTATCTACATTATATAAATAAATGACCTAAAGCTTCTTTCAGCTAATTTGTAAGAGCTTTTTTATGGTATTAACTTGTTTACCAAATACTAATGGAAACAAAATTTTTAAAAGCAAAAATAAACCTCTATTCATTTCCTATTATAACTTCGTAACATATATTCAGTTCTATTGAAGCAAAAACCATGAAAACATTTTTTATAAACAAATTAATTAACTACAAGTAAATTAATACCAGACCTGTTTATTTTGTACCTATTTATACTGAATTTTCTTATTAAGTTTCAGCTACATGGAAATCCTCCATTTAATGAAAACATGTTTTTAACAAAATAACGCCTCTAATTGCTTGAACAAAATATTTTTTGAAGACGTGAAAAAATGTTTTGTTTTTATTTTTTTCTTTTGTTTCTCAATCCAAGTTTCCCTAAACATCACCTGTGACAATAAACATCCAATCATTTCTCAAAACTTTATCATCTTATCTCAAAGATAAATCAATTTAAAATGAACTAAAACACTATTTAGCAATCTCCGGTTATTTACATCAAATTTAATAAACTCAATACCCCTTCAATCACTTCACCTCCAACCGTCGACCCCTAATAGCTGTACCCGACCCTTTCCAATCAAGATAAACGAGTCCAACATCCAAATCTTTATCACACTTGACCGCAACTTCCATTTGCTTAAATTTGCTTGAATTTAATTGATGCCTACCCACAATTTAGCAATCAAGTCACGTGCTGAAATTAACAACAATTATATCCTGAACTGAAATGTGCCATGTTGATATGACTTTGTAATGGAGAGTTGCTAGACAAAGCCGTCTAATTTACGCGATTTGTCGTGTTTGAATCGCGCCAGTTGAACTATTAATTATTGGGGAAGCGCTCCATGAACTCCCGAGGGACGCATTGTAATGAACAATCCCGATCACGTGATTACGCTAAAAATAGGGTATCTAGTGCAGTTTTAAACGGTCAAGTGGTCCTTATCGCAATTCTTATCTATGGCAAGACCTTTTTTAATCTCGAATTTAGGTGCAAGTTGTTTAGAATCACTTAAATTAACTTAATTAACAATTAGCTTAACGTAAGGTGCGACAAAAAAATTGGAAATTAAAACTATTTACATTAGTTATTTACAGAATTTAAGTTCCGTAACTTAATAAAATTTGTCCAAGTTTGGACCAAGACAAACTCAAGCGGTAATTCCTCTAAAAGAAAGCACCAAAAATAAAGAATATTAATTAAACTGTCACTGCAGCAACTAATTTTTATCAAATCTGTCGCCTGCCGCTTTCAATTCCCAAATTATAACGCACTGTCACCAGCAGTTTCTCACTATTAGTAAATAAAAATTATTTTAAGCCCCAGGACAACTTCATGACAATTGAGAGCCGCAGGTGATAGTTTTATTAAAATTGAGAACTAGAGAAGACAGTTTTTTAGACATTTAAAACCTTAGACAAGTTTTATAAAAACTAGATTTTACTGAAAATTAACAAATATAAATCGACGAGATTTAGAACTCAACTTCTAATTTTAAGTAAACTGTTGCCCGTGTTTTTAACCCGTGTTTTTAATTATCTATAGTTTCTTATTTTGAAATAAAAACTAAAAGCTGTAAGTAACAGTTTTGTAAAAACTGAGAGTTGCAGACAACAGTTTCATTAAAATTGGGAGTTGCAGGAGACGCGACACAGTTTTACTAAAGTTGTGACCTGCAGGCGACAGTTTTATAAAAATTGAAAACTGTTGGCAACAGTTCCTTAAAATTGTAAAACCATTTCATAAAAATTAAAAGCTCTAAGCGACAATTTTGTTAAAATTGAGAACAATTGGTGACAGTTCCTTGAAACGGTAAAAACATTTTGTAAAAACTAGAATCTATGGACAATTAAGAAATGCACTACGTGCTCTATCAGCAATGTGTAGAATTAAACTCTTAATTTTAATTAAACTGTCGCCTGTGCCTTCTAACTTTTATAGAAACTGTCGCCCCCAATTCCTAGTTTCTTTTAATAAGATTTTTAATTTGTAAAGTCTGTCTGCTGTGGTTCCCAATTATTTTTAAATAAGAATTGTAATCCGCAGGTGACAGTTCTATAAAGATTAGAAGCTGCAAGTGACTGTTACATAAAAGCTGATAGTCGCAGACGACAGTATCATAAAAATTAGAAGCTGCAGGCGACAGTTTCATTAAAATTGGGAACTGTTGGTAATAGCCCTATAATACCTTAAAAACATTTTATAGAAACTGAGATCTATAGACAATAATTAAGAGATGCACTACGAGTTCTATCGGAGGATTTAGAATTAGGCTCCCAATTTTAGTTAAACTGTTGCCTTTGTCTTCTAATTTTTATAAAAGCTGTTGCCACGGTTTCCAATATCTATTTAATAATAAGATTTTTAATTTGTAAAGAAATGTCCCTGCGGTTTTAAATTATTTTTCAATAAAAATTGTAATTCACAGGCAACAGTTTTTTAAAAATTAAGAGTTATAAGAAACAGTTTTATAAAAATCAGAAGCTGCAAGCGACATTTTTACTAAAATTGAAAACTGTTGCTAACAGTTCTTTAAAAGTGTCAAAACATTTTATAAAAACTGGAATCTATAGACAATTAATTAATGCACCACAAGTTCTATTGGCTGAGTTTAGAATTAGGCACCCATTTTTGATTAAACTGTCCCCCGTGTTGTCTAATTAACAATGGTTTCTTATTTTAAAATAAGAAATAAAAGCCGCAAATAACAGTTTTATAAAAGCTGACAGTTACAAGACGACAGTTTCATTAAAATTGGAAGCAGCAGGCAACGCGACAGTTTTATTAAAGTTGAGAGCTGCAAACGACAATTTTATTAAAATTAAAAATTAAAACTGAGAACTATTGGTAACAGTTTCTTGAAATCGTAAACCATTCTATGACTATTTCTAAACTAAAATCTATAAACAATTAAGAAATACACTACGAGTTCTATCGGCGAAACTTAGAATTAAGCACCCAATTTTAATTAAACTGTGGCCTGCATTTTCTAGTTCTTATAAAAACTGTCGCCTTCGGTTTCCAATTTTTATTTAATAAAATTTTTAATTTGTACAGAACTGTCGCCTGCGGTTTCTAATTATTCTTAAATAAAAATTATAATTAGCAGACGACAGTTTTACTAAAATTAGAAACTGTTGCTAACAGTTTCTTAAAACCCTAAATAGATTTTATCAAAACTGAAATCTATAGACAATTAATAAATGCACTATGAGCTCTATCGGCTGAAATTAGAATAAAGCTCCCAGTTTTAATTAAACTGTTGCCTGCGCCTTCTAACATTTATAGAAACTGTCGCCCTCGATTCCTAATCTTTGAAAGTTTATAATGACTGTCGCTTGCAGTTTTCAATTATTTTTAAATAAAAATTGTAATCCGCAGACGACAGTTTTATAAAAATTGGAAACTACGGGCTACAGTTTTATAAAAATTTAAATTTTTAAACAAAGGCAAATGCCGTAAGTTATTTCTAAAATTTTTAATTTCTAGATTGGCATTACTTTGACAGCTTTAAAGTTTTTTTCCAAAATTTATAAAAACTTCAAAATCTATATTATTAATTAAATTACTACAAAAGCAAATTAAATATAAGTAATTAGCCATATGTTGCAGTAATATGTTGTCTTTGGCTAACTAATTGAGGTTATGAATTGAGCTACTGTAAGGTGAATTGACTATTATAGGATGGCCGCCAAACCCATTTAGCCAATCAGTGTAAAAGTGCAACTATAGCGCCGACAAAAAAATGACCGAGATAGCAAAAGGGTTATGAAATTATGAGTTTTTAAGAAAATTTCGACCAAAATTTGGTGCTTATCATTGTAAACCTAGAATTTCAATATTTTGTTATTTGAGAATACGTAAATATGTTAAATTAGACAGTCTAATACGCTAGTTTCAAGTTAAGATAATATTGGTCGTATCTTCGTTAGCATAAAAAATAAGATAAATTTGGGGTTGTCATTGGTTGTTGCTATGGAAAAGTATTAAAGTTTGCGATATTACCGGTAGTGTCTCAACTTGAAATTAGCTCATAAAGCTTTGAAATTTTATAACAAATATTAAAAAAACTATTTTGGTGTATTACGTCCATTCTTTTTTATATTTAAAATTGTTATTACGGGGAAATGGACAAGGCAGATAAACTATTTTATAAGGCCAACGTCTCGAATCATTTATTGATTCTTTATCAAGGCTTATAAGAAACGTCGAAATTTGTTTCTTATTGTTTAAATTTCTTTCGAAATTTCGACGTTTCTTATAAGCCTTGATAAAGAATCAATAAATGATTCGAAACGTTGGCTTTATAAAATAGTTTATCTGCCTTGTCCACTTCCCCGTAATAACAATTTTGAATATTAAAAAAACTGTTTTAATTGTTGTTAACTTGTCTAGCTTTTAATTTCCGACGTTGTTGACTACATAGCTCTTTGGTCACTTTAAAAAAAAAGTAGCGCCGTTTTAGTAAATGGCAATTGCTATAGTAATGAAAGTGGGTAATTTATGCCCACTCCGGCCCTGTTATACCAACAGCCAATGATTTATCTTAGACCATTAAACACAGAGAAAATATCGGATGATTAAACAAAACAAACAAAAAAACCGAGCGACAGAGGATTAAACAAATAACCGATAAAAGAACAACAAGTGGATTAATTCTTTCGATTCGTTCCTATTTTCTTGGACTAATCTGACTCGGATTAAGATAAATTCTGAAAAGAAAGATTAGTTATTTCATTCAGATTGTAATTGAATCAAGTACATCGTACTTGATCAGATTTTTCTTATCGCAGAGATAAATAAGATAGAAGTGAACTATTGGTAAATTAAATAGTGTGTTGCTCCGACCCTAATAAAATGTGTGTGAGGGTGTAAGTGGGACAATGTATCACTTATTAATTGGATAGGAAAAGGTATGTTTACTTCCCTTAAGACTTATTTTTTAATTCCTCAATGTAGGTTTGACATAACCTGCCAATTAGTTAATTGTTTATTTTCTATATTATATTAAGTCACTTGTTGATCTAGTAATCGCAATAATCAAGGTCATGTTTGCGGTATAATTATTTTTAATAGGGCGCATCTAGGGACGGAAACTTAATTTAATTTCCTTGAGTGTAACGACTTTAGAACAAAACTCCATCATGTTAATTATTAGTCGACGCCATCCAAACGCAATTAATGTCGAATTATTTTGGTATAAGGAGGCTACTTGCAGGATTTTCACAAATCAAAGGATCGTTTCCTGTTCTGCGACTAATTGGGAAAATATCAATTACGTATCAATTAGTAAAATCTATTTTTAACTTGTATCAAGTGAAACAAATTTAATTATTTTCGGATCACGAAAACTTGACTCTATATTATTGTCATCCGAATCCTCTCGGCATAAACAAGAAACAAACTTCGTTTCACTTTACACCCAACAGTTATCCTCTTATGTCCATTATATTCTGCAGGTGATTCCTGCAAGCGGATTGAAAGCTTTGACTCGGTTCCAAAGACCAGCTGTGCCCCGAAATGGATTTCGCACAAACTAAAATTGGGGCACTTCTAAGAACCTATTCACTTATGAAAGGAATGCCTCATTTTTAATGCAGTTTTATTCTTGCCAAATAATATTCAAGTTGATCTTTTTACAAGAATAAACAGACGAGAAAATTCAGGCGTTTTCAGAACTTTGAATTTTTTATAAAACAGGATCCGGTGAATACAGAAAAATACATTAAAGTATAAAGTTTGAAATTTAATAAGTAGCTTTAAGAGAATTTGGTGGAAGGTGATTTTACAAAGAATTTAAAGAATTTTATACTTTTCAAAGTTTTGATTGTGTTTTCTGATGTTAAAAACAATTAAAATAGTTCTAAGGTATGAAACGCACTAGAATACGTCTTTAATGATTTAGATGCTTTAATATCTATTACATATCCCTAAAATTTAAATTCAAAGTAGTTTGTATTTAATTTGCAAGAGCTATTCATTCACTTTATAACATTTTTTTTGTAATAAGCATTTAAAAAAAGCCTTAAGAGCAATGTATAAAGTGTAAAACCTGTTCGTTAACATTAAAACTATAGAGTAGTTACGTAATGATGCAAAACAATTTTTAAACAAATAATTTATTTAACAATTTGGTTTACACAAATAACTCAAAAATAACTGTTAATAAACAAACAATTTATTAATTACCTTCTATCACCTTAAATAATCGACAACAATTTGCTAATAATAATCGCTGTTTCTTGCTAAATCGAACTACGATTCACTAAAAGCGTCTTCTCGGTTCTCTGCTAACCTTCTTCATTAGCAACACTTTTTTTTAAATAGCCTTTTCTGTCAGGGTTAAAAGACGTAACTCCTCTCTAAATACTTCTAAGCTATTCTATCAGTTCCAGTTAAATTTTTTTGTTGAGACAACTTATCTTGCTTGTCTAGATTGTTAAACTGATACTTGTTAATCTAAGACGTGTAGGATAGCGTCAACAATTATCCTTAAATCTTTTCAATCTTAAGAAACACTGTAGCCTATCAATAAAAGCACCAATTCTCAAATGGAAACAAATTTCTATAGATATAATCAGGTAGCCCAAAAATGACCATGCTTTTGCAAGCACTTTTAGCTCATTGTAGTTTCCTGTTGAACAGTATCCAATATAGGTACTAGCTTTGCATACCGGGCTCTATGTCGTCACTGCAACACACTTATAATAATTACTTGATAGTTTCTCTGGCTCTTTTCCGATTTACCCTGTAAAGCTGGAGAAAAGAAGCCGGTCCTTGTAATGTCAAAAAGAAGGATGTATTTTTTATAATCTATTTTTGTAATTCTATCCGATTACTCCGATTTAAACGGTCCTCTCTACAGTGACCAAAAAACTTGAACAGTTGTTTTATAAATTTTAAATTTCTTCTTTATCTCTAGAACGAGTTTCTTTACAATGCATTTTGCAAACTGTCCTCTTTTGTTTTCCTCTTTGTTCGAGTCGTATTTTTTATGTTCTTCTTATTGTTTCATAATTTTTTTTGTTTTTATTTACTTTTAAAGACAAAATTTACTAAATTTTTTTCATGATTGTAAACTGTCATTCTCCAATCGTCGTTTTTTATTAAAATCGTCGTGTTTTTTATTAAAATCGTCGTGTTTTTTAAAATATCTTATCCCTCTTCTTGTTTTTTTTCTTTTGGTTTTTTTTAAATTTTAACTTGTTTGTCTTTCTTTTTTCAAAAAACACTTTTCTAAAAATTTTGTACTTTGGTCGATATCTCAAAAATATAAGTCTCCGAACGAAATTCTTCTAATAAAAAAATGCGGATTAAAAGGTTTGAAGAAGCTTTAACCCAAATAAAAACAAAACGTCGGTAAAAGTTCAACAAAGTTATTACATTTGTCCTTATCCAGTTAAAATTGAATTAATGTAATGTAAAACTAGGAAAAACAAAAACAATTTAGAAAGTAATGTTTAATAATTAACAATAAGTAATTAAAAAACTAAAATTATTCATGGTAATTTGAGTAATTCCTGATAATTCTGTAATTCATGTATGTAATTCGTTTAATACATGGTAACTTGGATAATTTATGATGCGTGTCTAATGTATCTTATAGTAATTCATGTAATTCGTGTAACTCATGCTGATTTATTAATTCATGGTGGTTTTATTAAAGTACATTCTAATTCATATATTTCATAGTAATTCACGTAATTCGTGTAATTCGTGTTAGTTTTTGTAATTTATGGTAACGTAATTCATCTAATTCGTATAATTTATGGTAATTCATGGTAATTATATTTCCTAAAATTAGGAGATTTCACTGAGAACCTCATGTTCCTCATGTCGCCGTCGCATTATACCGGGTGTAAACGAAATTAGGCTCACCCTATTTTTTAATAGTATTTTTTAAATTAGAAAAACGAAATTAGGAAACTTATTATGTTAGAAAATCTTCATTAATTGAATAAAAAATAAACTTTTTATCACTTCCGGTTTTACCGAAAACGACCGTAACTTTGGATTTTTAAATAGAACACTATACATATTTTTGTATTTTTGGAATCTACATTAAATTCTGAGTGTAATAGACTAGTTTTTATAACTTTTTAAAAAAAATTTTTTTTTTGTAATTTTTGTTTTTTTATCTAGAAAGCTGTGATGGTTAAAAAATAGTTTTAAATAATGTAAGCAACCATTAAAAAATAAAAGCTGTATTATAGATGCTCTAGATTAGAAAATACAAGACTTTTAATTAAATGAAATTAGTTTTTCCCGATTAAATATTTTTTTTCAAACGGAACAATAGTGGCTCATCCGACTCTTTAAATTCTTTTTTTTTGTGAATTTAAAAGATACCAAAATTTAAAAAATCCATTCACCACTTTTTGTAATATTTACAAAAACAATTTAGAGAAAAACTCCGAAAATGTTAGCTGAAAAAAATTTAAGCAAGCTGTGCACTAACGTCAAAATTTGACTAAAGTAACAGTTTAAGCTTAACGGTACTTTTCATTTTGTTGTCTGTGTAAACATATTGTCAAAATGCCAGTGTATTTAAAAAATGAAAGAGTTGATATGCTGCTTGTTTATGGAGAGAGTAGGAAAAATTCTGTTCAAGCAGCATTGGTTTATCCCAACAGACCTTACCCATCACGTCATTATTTTAGCAACCTTGTGAAAAAATTTAGAGAAGGGCCTGATTACGTTGAAGAAAATTTTATTGTTGATGAAGACACAGAGATTGCTGTTTTGGCGTGGGTAAATATGCACCCAACTAAACCTTTGCGAGAAATTGCCACAGACTGCGATATAAGTCATCAGTCAGAATGGAAGATTTTAAAAAAACATAGATACCGTTCTTTTAAATACAGTTTACACCAACATCTCCATGAAAATGATGATGAAAGACGATTGAATTAGTGTAACTTTTTTTGGAGCAAATGGATGAAGATCCATTGTTTCCTAGTTGCATCTTTTATACTGATGAGAGTCGTTTCATTAATAATGTCGTTTTTAACAGAAATAATACACGTTACTGGACTCAAAGAAATCCCCATCTTTTAAGAGAAAATAATTTTCAAGAGCGTTTTGGTTTTAATGTTTGGATGGGTATTGTTGGACAATGACTTATTGGACCCATTATTTTTGATGGACATCTGACTGGACAAAGATATTTAGAGTTACTCCAAAACGAAATAGAAGAATTTATAGACGACTTACCAGTAAATGTGTTTGGAAGATTATATTATCAGCAAGATGGAGCACCATCTCACAATTATAGACCAGTCGTTGAATATCTGAACCACAATTTTGAAAATAGTTGGATTGGTACTAATGGCCCTGTTAGGTGGCCCGCTAGATCTCCTGACCTAACCCCGCTAGATTTTTTTTGTGGGGTCATATTAAAAATGAAGTATACAGAATTCCTGTTCAAGATCGTCAAGATCTAGAAGCCAGATTGAGACACAGTATTGCACAAATTACTGCTGAACAATTGCAAAACGTTTTCACAGAAACTATAAATCGCGTTCAAAAATGTCAAGAAGAAAACGGAGGACATTTCGAACATTTGCTGTAACAATAAAATTTTCATTGAGAAATTTTTTTAATTCCATATTTAATTAATTTAATAATAATAGCACCAATGTGTATTATAAAATTTCTTTTCATAATAAATGAGTTAAGACGTAATAAACCATTACGTCGGTTACATTTTCTATTTTTTTTTTAAATTGTTTTTGTAAATATTACAAAAAGTGGTGAATGCATTTTTTAAATTTTGGTATCTTTAAATTCACAAAAAAAATGAATTTAAAGAGTCGGATGAGCCACTATTGTTCCATTTGATAAAAAATAGTTAAGCCGGAAAAACTAATTTCATTTAATTAAAAGTCTTGTATTTTCTAATCTAGAGCATTTATAATACAGCTTTTATTTTTTAATGGTTGCTTACATTATTTAAAACTATTTTTTAACCATCACAGCTTTCTAGATGAAAAAACAAAAATTACAAAAAAATAAATTTATTTTTCGAAAAGTTATAAAAAGTAGTCTACTACACTCAGAATTTACTGTAGATTCCAAAAATACAAAAATATGTATAGTGTTCTATTTAAAAATCCAAAGTTACGGTCGTTTCCGGTAAAACCGGAAGTGATAAAAAGTTTATTTTTTATTCAATTAATGGAGATTTTCTAACATAATAAGTTTCCTAAGTTTCGTTTTTCTATTTTAAAAAATTCTATTATAAAATGGGGTGAGCCTAATTTTGTTTACACCCGGTATATAGATAGTCACGTGGGTTAAATTTATTTTTAAGAAATCTGAATTGCTCTGAATAACATAATATTCATAATAATTATGCATTTTTATTTAAAGTTTTTTCTAGTCTAATTGCACATTCTGTAAGTTCTCTTTTATGGCGACAATCGGTTTAAGCGACGTGTTTTTATTAGTCCTAGCTATGTCATTATAGCTAATTTGCTGTAATAAAATAATATGTAATTACGTTGGAGTATTATAGCTTTTAAAAAAATATGTATTCGAAGTAATTCATGTTTACTCAAGAATAAGCAAACAAACAAAAATGCACATCTGCATTATTCTTATCAAGTCATTACTTATGATTAGTATAAAAGACTCGGCTCCATGTAGGTAAAAATACATACCTCTAGTTATATTAGCATTGATAATCAAAATATTTGAATAAAGGGTTTATTAATTAATTGATTAGAACTGCATTTGCAAATTTTGATAAGTTCAACGAGATAGAAGGGTGCAAAAAGATAAAGCTTTATAACGGTAGTTGCGAAATATTTATATAGCTCTCCAAGTTTTGTACTAAAAATAAAAATTTGTTTATATTATTATCTATAGAACTCTCAAAAAATGATAAAAATATTGACTTGAGAGTCGAATCAGTTAATTAATTATTGTTAAATTTTTATGTAAATTATGGACAAATGTTAGCTATTTTTTATGCAGCTTGTGTAATTAACAAAACCATACAAAAACAAGTTTTTATACAAAACATACTTTAATGCAAATTGAAATTTAAAACATTTTTGTTATTATACGAGCTACGGTAAAATAACAACAGAATCAGACTAACAACAAAAAATCCAGTTATTATTAATTACAGAAAAATTTCAAGAATTTTAAAACATGTTTTTTAAAATTATGGACTACTTATACAAATACTAAAATTGCAATTAATTAAATTCAAGCGCCTTTTTCTTTCTACAATTTTTTCAGAAGAGCTGATTTTTAAGCTATTTTATCATTACATTTTAAATACTCAAAAAAAATTTGGCTATAACAAGTTTAAAATGAGGTAAAAAAATGTTTTATTACACCGATAAAATTCAAACACAGCATATAAATCCTAAAAGTAAATCCTAAAAGAATGACGGTAAGCGGAATTATTTTTTTAATTCGTTTTGGACAAATAGGCATATCCTCGACTTCTATAGCGTTATCCTTTTATAATTTATCTTGCTGTACATTTGTATGCTCTATGCGAAAGTAACTAAAGCTATGTAGTTATACTGACTAATCCTAATTACTACTATAAAGAGATTTGTAGAAAAGAGAGATTTTAATGAGAAATAAATAACAAAATATTACCAATAGACTGCATTTACATAATTATCAAACTAATATAATAACCTCTTAAAGCATATTAACATAATAAAATAAATAAAATTTTTAATAAGCTTTGGTAGAGAATAATCCGCAGGAATTTTTTATTTTAGTTTAGAGAGGTCGTCACGCTTCTGAAACGACGAGCTATCTCTGCAAGAAAATTCAGCTTGAAACTCGTTGACGTAGTTTTTCTGTTGCCACCTCACTGTTTAATTTCAGTTTAGCATTTTATTAAAAACATTTATTAAATAAATTTGAACTTAACAGATAACATTTTTTAGAAGTCAATATTTTAATAAATTAAATTTAAGTAAATTAAATAAATATCAGACTAAACTAGAAAAGGTATAGACAAAGATAAATCTTTACTAGTATGGATTTACCACTTGTAATAAATTTCATCTCTCGTAAATATAAAAGTTGAGCTGTCTTATCATAAAAGGATTTCAAGCTCTGTTCTTGCATTGTAGTCGGTCTGATCTCACCAAAATCCTCAAAAAACCAAACGTAAAATATGGTGTATTTATGCACTTTTCGGCTAAAGTTTAGAAGTTTATGATGCATTTTCCTAAGATGCTTAACAGCCATTTTGATTTAAAATATTTAATGCAAGTCAGGAACGTTCGTAGGCATAGAAAAGTTTCTCGGAAGAACCGAAAGACTAGTTGCATCTTAATAATGGCTTAACAAGTTTAATTAAGAGTCTACCTTACATCGTTCACCAGACACGTACCTGTCTACAAAAAAGTTTTTACATTGCTAACTTAGGCTATAAGAGTAAAATCATTCGATAAGAAATTTTAGAAACTTTGTAAATAAAAACGAGTTTTTCCTAAACTTTTTAGTTAAAATTTATTGCGTTGATTGTAAATATCGAGAACGAGCAACTAACTCTATAGTCAAAGTGACCAGTTTATTCGATTTACCTATTGATTTTGTTCGATTGCTGTGTAAACAAAAAGAAACTAACTCAAATACGAAAACTGTTGAAAGCATTCGTGAATAAATTGGAAATTTTGCTGCAAAAAAAGAAGCCCACTTTTGGCCAAAAATGAGATAAGTAGCAAAAAACGTTGCTTCTCTTGTAAAATTGAGACAAATCCTTTCAACGACAGTGAAGTAAGGGTCATAAAAAGCAAAACACCAAAATTTGTTGAACCGAGGCGAACAAGCGAACAATAAAAAAGGAATTAGACCAAAGATTGTATGAATTTAAAAATTTAGGCTCAATCAAAACATGCACTCACAATCTACACTAATTCAGTTTATTTTGCTTTCATCTTGTTTTTAGTGATAGTAATAAAAAATAAAAAACTCATGCATATCTGATTATATGCATAGAACGATAGAACTAACATGAAAAAAGCTGACCGCGAAGTATTTGTTTCTATCTAGTCGTTGAAAATAGTGTGCGTTTGGAATAAATTCTTTACTTTCAAACACCTACCCAGACCAGCCAATTTAAGAAAGAACTTTATTTATAAGTGGGTTAGAGATCATGAAACAGCACAACTAAGAGACGACTCATACCACTGCGGCACGTACTTTTACCGAACTTGTGTTAAACGACACCGTCTCTTTTGTAATTCCATCGGCCAAAGACAAATAATTTATTTAAAAAAATGGCAAAATTTGGCTCTAATAGCCCACCCCTTACAACACAATTTAAGTCTCATGCCCCGTTTTGAAAACACAGAGATTTTAAAACCGCCACTGGTAATAGAAGGTATGGAAAGCTGTTCTTAACGAACAGCGCGGCGGTCGATATCTATAATAATTATTATCTATATCTACAGAGTGTTATGAAAAGCGATACAAAAATTTTTGTGTGTTTTAATTTGTTGTAAATCTGTAAATTTCACAAATTCTGTGATATCAAATTAATTTTTATATTTTTTCAATCCATAATTTAAAATTGGACTTATGAAATCAATTTCAAGTAAAATTTTTGTTTTATTTAGTGAAAAACTGAACTACCTAAACCACTGAAAACAAAATGCAATATATTCCCAGTAATGCCACCCCTCTTAAGCCAATGCAGATCGCGGCAAAGTCTTTGAAAAATCAAATCTTCCAAAAAGCAGCCTAAAGAAGTCAGAAAGATATATGGTGTTTAAAACTTAATCCGGTATTTAACTTTTACTAATTTTTGTGAAAGTCTAACCGTAAACCATAATTTTTAAACCCCATTCAATGAAGGTATCAATGCTGCAGATCCTGGTGTTAACATAGTCATAAACTTATTAAGGAATCAAGGCCATAAAAGTTTGTAAACACTATATATCTTTCTGAGGACTTTACCAATAATTTCAAGTTTAAAAATTGTAATTTTACTGTTATGGCAACCAAAGAAAATTAATGTTTTTGTCCCATTTTCCGTTCTTTTGAGATTCACTTGAAGATAAAATAGTGTATATCACTCAGAGTAGAAACGAGTTTTTTGTGTATCAGTTTGTTGTTGACCGGGAATCTCTGGGCTTTACACAAAAAAATACTCACTTCTATTATCTTAATGATATAATCTACTACTTTTCGAGGATTTAAAGGACTGCTGGAAGTCGGTCTAGATCAAAAACTTAGGATCATCATTTTAAAAGGCCTTTTTGAAAAAAAAAATTAAGATAAATTTTTCAAAACAACAAAAGTGTTGCTATACTTAGTTATCTTAAAAATTTAAACAAATAAAATTTTTCTAAACATAGTTTTGGGTAGAATTTTTATAACCATTTAATGCCTACATTTTTTTTTAATTATAATTTAGTCAAGAAACGCCCCGATCCATACATTTGGTCCACCCGGTATAGAAAAAAATATTATTTTATACGCAACAATAAAATTGCGTTATTGACTGGCGGAATCAAATCACTCGAGACTTGGTAGCTAGTGAATTAACAATATCCGCTTGTCGATAAAATTCGATTAGAACTCGTAAAAAAATTAATAACTAATTACACAACTTAAAAATTTAATTAAAAAAAATTTACAACACTTTTACGCCAGCTGCAAGTTCATACAATACTCTAAGAAGATAAATTTTGTTTAAAATCGCTGGGAAAGAATAACACCTATTTGTTCCATACATTAAACAAACATTTTTTTTAATTTTTTTATATGTATTAATGCACTTTATAGTCGACGACAAAAGCTAAGTAAGTAGCTAAATCGCAATGTAAAAATTAAAAATGTAAAGCCACACTCACACGTGTCCATTTAAGTCCATAAAAGACAATTACATTGTTTAATGTAACTTTTTGGAGAATAAATAAAGTAAAATTAGCTAGTTGTAAGCATCACGTGACTAGCAGCAGCGTCCTTCACCGACAACATGACATAATATGGACATAGCCATAAAGCGGCTTTGTTGAATTGAATCCGTTATTATCCTGTTTCAATTTTGATAATTGTAGCGTTGTTTCTAGTGTAGTTTTTAGTTAGGTATAACCTAGAAATTAGCGTTGTTTTTAAAACATAACCTAGTAAGATTGCCAACCGTCCTTTATTTCAAAAGATAGTTTTTGATTTTTATAAACTGTCCTTTATTAGTATTTAAAATGCACTCAAAGACACAAGTTGTCGTTTTATCTAGTTTTTTAACCAAAATAAAACGAGTAAATCTTGGAAAATAAAAATATCTAATTGTGAATAGTTAATTTCGAAAATTAATTAATTGTCTAGACGTCCTTTTAAATCACCAAAATGAAATTTTTAGTACGTGTAAACAAGCAAAAGTTCCTTCCAGTCTTGAGTTATAAGACCTACATAAATAGACTATTCAATGAAAGAGAATAAAGAACAATGAGAAGTATGACTAGTAAAAAAAAGAGAATAGAAGTAGGTTTTACAAAAATTTATAGAAAAGGTGACCTAATGACACTAAAACTAGTACGTTATAAAAGAAAAAAATCAAAGAAAAATTCTAGAATAATAAAACAATGATCCTTCCAGCCGAATACTGAGAAAAGTCAGATGAAGCAATTTACAATAACTTTTGCTTCCCACTCCCAAAAATCTATAATTTAGGGTTTTTAAAACTAGGGGCAACAGTTTGTACTTAAAAAAATGCAGAGTTACTAATTGTATTAAACAAATTATAAGCCTTCGAGCCAGATGTAGAGAAACGTTTTATTGGCTCCCATAAATTTACAAATATTTCAAAAAGTTCCACAGTTTTTTAAGTTGTTTAGACTTTTATTTTTGTTAGTTTGAAAAGCCAAAAATAACATTTTTATTTGTTTATAATGAATATTCTAAAAAAAATTGTTTTTGTAATAATTATCGCCATTAGTTCCCAACTTGTATTGCAATTGTCTTCGAACGGTAATCCTTAACGTTCGACATGCTTATAACGTTTTTTGCGCGATTGGAGTTTCTAGAATAATAATAATAATAATTTATATCAATACATTTGTGATAATCGGGAAGATTGAATCTGAAAACTTTGGATGGCTGTTCCATGGTTGCTATGGTTTTGTTCCAAACAAGTAAAATTGTCTTTTTGATACAATCATTCCTACATAGTTCTGTTTTGTGGTTCCGTTTTCGAAGCAAATATGAGCGATAGTGATGATCTACCGGATGATTTAGAAGACGCTTGGCAAGAAGGATGTTCGGGAATAATTCCAGAAAAATCTAAAGCCCGATATGAACAGACATACAAGTTGTTTAAGGAATGACGTAAAGCAAAGAAGATTTCTGTAAATTAATAGAGCTTGTTAGCGTATTTTGTGGTGAGAAGTGGACACTTGAAGGCCCCAGGCAGTTTATGGGCGGAGTATTCTATGCTGAAGAGTACAATTTTTCTACGTGATGCTATCGATATTTCTTGCTATAAGTTTGCTACATTAATTGCTTATCTTAAGAGAAAAAATATTAGATATCGGCCTAAGAAGGCTAAAATTTTTACCAAAGAAGACATGGAAAAATTATTGAATGAAGCACCAGACGAACAATTTTTAATTCAAAAGGTATGTTGTAGATGATGAGGTGGTACATTTGAGTTCTAAGGAAACAATATATTTGCAGGTAGCAATAATATTGGGAGTATCGGACGCTTGTAGACGAGAGGAATTGTACAATATTAAAATGAGTGACACAGAAGAACATGAAGAAATGTTTATAGTAAATATTCCAAATACAAAAACGAATATTCAGCGAACGTTCACAGTTATTAATAAAGAAAATGAAGCAGTTCATTATTTGGAAATATTTCCAAAATACATAAGAATTCGACCAAGCAACCCAACGTCAGATCATTTATTTCTGAACTATCGAAATGGCAAATGCCACTAGGCAAATCACAGGAAAAGGCACAATTGGAGGCTGTCCGTCAAAAATTGCAAAGTATTTAAAGTTGCAAGCCTCTGAAGGTTTTACTGGACACTCGTTTCGACGCACATCGGCTACACTTTTGGCGAATAACGGAGTTGATGTGTTGGGACTAAAAGACATGGTGGGTGGCGTTCATCAACGGTGGCCGAGAGTTACGTAGAAGATTCCCTCCAAAACAAAATTAAATTTGCTCATAAAATTTTACACAGCGATGTTGGTGGACTATTACAACAACCTGGGACTTCTACGTCGGAAAGTTTGTCTATTAACACTAGAAACTCAAATGCGAGTGGTATTACTACTATTAATTATAATAATTGTACATTTAATTTTAATAAATAAATCGCAAAATTGTTTTTTTAGATTTAACTGCTTACCTACCGTTCACTGAACGGTAAGTAAATTACTTACCGTTTTGTTACACGTAGCAACCAGTAACAGCAACCTACCGTCGTGGAAACAAGCACAGTAAACTGATAAAAACAACCAATCGCGCAAAAAAGTGTTTTAAAAACAATGGTGAAATAGTAAAAATTCAAACTCAATCCCCACTCGCTACGCCTCTCTAAGAACACATATGCCTTTGACAACGTCCTTTATTTCGATATCGGAAAGTTGGTAACCCTATAACTTAGCTCACAACTCTAGCTAACTTCGCTTTGTTTGTTCTATAGAATGTTGCGGATTGCGTATAAAATGCCCGAGTCGGTCCTATAATAGCTATTTATATTACTAGTGGAATAGAAGCATCCTTACACAACAAGTGTGTATATTACAGATAAGGAGGGCGTTAGCCCGAGTATTTGTAACACACGAGTTACTGTAATGTGCTCTAGTCCACTTATAATATATAAAACTTTATCTAACTAGAAAAAATTAAGTAAATACATGCATTTAATCGCCTTTTTGAAAAGAAAATCTGAAAGATTTTATTCAAAAAAATCACTTTTACTAAACAAGATATTGGCAAATTTTTACAAGAAGCAAATGATGATAAATTTTTGTTAATAAAGGTACTGTACCCTTTTTATGCATAAATTATTCTTACAAAGTAATGTTAATTGTAAAGTTGCTTTAATTTATTGGAGTTGGTAGAGCTTGTAGGATCCAAGAACTTACCAACATACTTGTTGGTAGATGGTTTAGATGATGTCAAAGATCAGGGAACAATGCTTCTATGTTCTAATACCAAACACTAAAACAACAATATTCAGAGAATTTTTTATTACGTCATGCGGAATTGATAGAATTAACATGTTAGAATTAATTAGAAAATATGCTGCACTTCGCCCTAATAACGCCACTAGTAGACAGTTTTTTAGGACACAGTAACCAGAAGTGTATAAAGTTACCTGTTGGTATAAACACATTTGCTGCTTACCCCAAAAATATTGCTACTTTTCTTCAGTTACCTAATCCAGCAGCATTCACAGGACATTGTTATAGGCGCTCATCTACTTCGTTACTTGCTAATTCGAGAGCTGATCTTTTAACAGTAAAGCGTCATAGAGGCTGGCGCTCAAATACAGTGGTGGAGGAGTATATATACACGGTAGAAGAAAATAAAAAACCAATTGCTTCAATAATTCTGGGTGAGAAAAATACTATAACAGAACTACTGCATCGACAGCTGTTATCGAATAAAATGTATCAGAAATAGCTTGTCCATAAATAGGTGTGAAAATTGTGTTATTAATATTTATAACAATAATAGCATGTAATTAAGATTGAGTTTGTAATTAAAACGAATTATTTTAAAGAGTAAATTTTTATTTTATTACTTCACTAGTGAAGTAATATGTCCCTTTACTTCACTTAACTATTCAGTATAATATAAATGAATATTAACCTATTCCAAGAAGTATTACTAGAGAGTAGGAACCCATTTTAACCTTCTCTAAATTCCAGTCTCACAGTTATTAACAGAATCACTACTGATTCTGTTGAATAACATAACCCTCATAAGTGCTCTTTATGAAAAATGTGTCGTCCTTTCTGTAGAACCTAAAGAAGACTAGAAAATTAGTGTTTTTATAAATGTTTTTTTTTATTATTTCTACATTTTTGCACTCTTTCAAACCTGATTTTTATAATCAGAAATTTGTTAAACAAAATGGGTAGGTAACAAATGAATAAATTTTAAATTGTAGCAATAAATTACGCAAACTCTCTCATTACAATGATTACAAATTTATATCATACATTTTGTAATACTATTCCCAATAGTAAAGCCATGATTGATGATGAAATGAACTAAATGATGACATTAAATAAACAGAAAGGTATTTTTACATTATTACATTCCTTTTAAAAGATATTGAAAGAATTTCTAAACTAGGCCAATGGTTATTCTATAAATTATACGAAGTCTCTTTGTTCGCGAATTGCTAAGGGTTATGAAAAGTGGTTTACATTTCATACTGTAGAATAAGCCTCGCAATGTATCCATTGCGGTAAAATGTCCAGATCCAGACAGTGACTTTAAATAAGTTCTATGCCTGGAAAGTTATGTTAGTATTCGGAGGGTAATGGATGCACTTTTCAACATCAAAATGCTAACGAAACAATTACTCAAAAGCATGAAACTTCTGCCTTGAGGTTTATCTCAAAACAAACTTCTGACGTGTTTATTGCCTCTAAAAAATAAAGTTTATTTCGACCAACTTACTTACAGAAAAGTGGATACTTTATTTGTATTGATTTCTTTATCAAATTCTTACAATGTGTGCTAAGTAAATAGAGACAAATGTAAACAGTAAATAAAAAATCGAGTCCAAATCAAAACATAAACAATAACAAAAATAATAATAAAATCTGGGATGATTTCAGCAAACGTTTATGAAGCCGATAAAAGTGCGGAAAAATTTTTATAGTAAAAACCCGACCAAAACACCTCGCCGATCAGATAAACTCATCAATAAATTGCGGTTTTTCCCACAAATCTCTCGAATTTATAATCAAAATTCGATCAAAAGTATTAGTGCAATAAATCAAATAGAACCTTGGAAATTCACAACGCATCAGTTCGCACAAAAATCCAGAAAAAATACATTTTAATATAAATACGGACAGGGCCGGACTAGGGACCTGAGGCCCATTGGCAATACATATTGTTCATTATACAAAGGAACTCGCAGAAAAGAAGTATGTAGTTTATTAAACATTTATTGACAATAGTTGGTCTACTGCTATTAATAATAATAATAAGGTCGATATATACATCACAGAAATTTGCTGAAATTAGACAAATCTTGCAAGAAGTAAAACATGATTAATATTTTTCAGATAATCAATAAATATTTTTGATAACAATGTTTAAAAATAACATTTTTAAATTTGCCATTTCATTTCGAGGGGTAAACACGTTTTAAAAAACTGTACACCAAAAATCTTTCATCAAAAAAAACTTTCAAAAATCAAAGATATTCTTCAAACGATATTTTTGAAAATTCCCCAAATATATTTACAAAATTCCTTATAAATTCTTAGAAATTCCTATTCCTAAGTAAATCATCCGGAAATTCAAAAATTTAATAAGAAATTTTGGGAAATCCTGCTTCTTGTAACCAGAAGACCACACAGTCTCTGTCCACACCTCGTATCAATTTTTACAGGTAGGTAAATAAGGTTATCAGAAACATCATACAATAGTTTTTCAATTTCACAGCACTGTCGAGTTGTTTTTTCAATAAACACGTGGTATATACGTGTATATTTAAACATAATTATATTAGCAACAACTTAAACAATTAAAAACTAATTAAAATAATTAAAAAACTTAAAATTTGGAATATTCAGCAAAAAAATAAAATAAAACAAAAATTAAATAACCGCAAAATGAATTTGTTGCATTTTTTTCTGAAGATGAGAAGTGGGATATAGCTATGGCAACATCTTAAATCATTGATGATAAGCACAATCCTCAACGGCTAGATAGAAGCATTTATTTCAAGGACAAACGTCTTTACTTTTTTGACCGGCATTAATAATAATAATAATAATAATAATAATAATAATAATTTATTTACCATCAAAGTAGTTTACATGGTATGTCACAATATACATATATATATAAATATATATGATAATATAATGTAGTATAAACATTAATGTACAATAAACATAAAAACTTATAAAAAAGGACAGTTTAGAAATTCCTCCACTGAATAGAAGGCCTCCTTCAGAAGAATTTCTTTAACTTTAATTTCAAATTTTGTTTTATTAAGTTGTTTTATCTTCTGTGGAACTTTTTGATAAAGTACGGCTCCCCAATATCCTATGTTTTGTTGAGTCTGTTTAAGTCTGTGTCGTGGTATTTTAGGTTCTTCTTTGTTTCTGGTGTTGTACTTGTGAAACTCATTGTTTTTCTTGAAAGTACTTATATTAGAGTAGACATATTTGAGGCAGGCAATTATAAATACAGATGGTATAGTAAGTATTTTTTTCTCCTTAAACTTTTCTCTACATGTTTCATTGTATTTAAGGTCACACAAAATTCTCAAAGCTTTCTTCTGAAGGATAAAAATTTTTTGAATATTTGAGGAGCTACCCCATAATAATATGCCGTACGTTGCAATACTATGAAAATTTGCATAATATGTCATCTTCGCACATTGAAACGTAGAAAGATTTTTTATTCTTCTTATTGCATATAAAGATGAAGATAGTTTTTTGCAAGTTTCTGCGACGTGTACTGACCAGTTCAAGTTATTATCAATGTGTATGCCCAAAAATTTAATTGATGATGGTTTTTTTGCTATACTTGAAATGGATAATATTTGAGTCTTTTCAGTGTTAATTTTCATTCTGTTGGTCTCAAACCAAATGTGAGCTTCACGCATGGCAACATTCCTTTTTATTTGCATTTCTTCTATATCTTTTGCTTTAAGAACCAGAGTTGTATCATCCGCATACTGGCAACTACACAAAACTTTGTCTTTCAAATTATGAGAAAAGTCATTTACATATATAATAAATAAAATTGGACCTAAAATAGATCCCTGCGGTACGCCACTTTTAATTTCTCGTTTCTCGGATTTTTTAAAGTTCCATTCTACAAGTTGAAGTCGGTTGGTCAAGTAAGATTTGAATAATTTGTTTGCTTCGCCTCTTATACCATAAACGTGTAATTTGTGAGTTAAAATTTTATGTGGAATAGTGTCGAATGCTTTGCTCAAATCGCACATTACAATTTCAGTTATCTCTTTATTGTCTATTGCTTGGAAAACTTGCTCAAGCGCTCTTATGACTGTTGTGGTAGTTGAGTAACCTTTTCGATATCCGTGTTGACTACTGTCAAATATGCCATTTCTTTCAAAGAAAGATACGATTCTATTTTTAAGCAACGATTCAAAAATTTTTGATACTGCTGGAAGAATGGAGATTGGTCTGTAATTGCTGCAAGTGTTAATGTCATTTTTTTTATAGACTGGTATAACTTTAGCTATTTGTAGTTCATCCGGAAAGATTCCTTCTGCAATACATTTATTAAAAATAGTTGTGATCGGACTGCAAATTTCTTGAGCAGTATGTTGAAGGAGATTGGTTGTATATCCATAGACGTCATTGGCTTTAGAAGATTTTAAAGATTTTATTATCTTCATGACTTCAATTGTGTTTGTCGGTTCCAGAAAAATTGAATCTTGATTGTTCTTGATGTGCTGTAGTAACTCTAAAGGATCTTTTGTTTGTTGTGTATTTTTATTGACTGTCTCTTCAATTTCTGAAAAAAAATTATTTAAATCTTCTGCAGTTAATATACATTCAGTGTCTGGAGTTTTTCTTGGACCCCCTTTTTCTTTGTTTATAATATTCCATATGGCACGTTGTTTGTTAGTTGCTCTGCTGATAGTTTGCATGTTTAGTTGTTGCTTTATTTCTGTGATTTTCTGTTGATACTTTTGCTTAAGTTCGTTGTATGCTTTTTTTATTCTTGGATTTTTTGTTACTAACCATATCGTGTGTAGAGCTTTTACTAAGTTTTCAATATTTTGAACTTCAGGTGTTGTTATTATTCTTTTTTGAGATGTTGTTAAGTTTATGCGTTTCTCTGTTTCTGGAAAATGCTGATTGAAATGTTGCAGTAGCAGTTTGTGAAAACTACTATATGCTTCGGCGGCGGATTGATTGACTAAGAAGTCCCATGAAATGGTACTCAAAGTTGTTTTGAATGTTGTTATATGTGGAGCATCAATTCTTTTAACTTTAATTATAACTGACTTGTTTTTAATTTGTTCTTGTTCTAATCGAACTTGTATAAACTGAGCACAATGATCTGAAACATATAAATTTTTTGTAATTTTTTGTAAGATTTGGTTATGGTTAATATTTGTGAATATATTATCAATACAAGTTGAAGTTGTATCTGTGGTCCTCGATGGAGTTTTCATTACAGGACTTAATCCAAATGATTCCATTACTTCTAGAAAAACATTTTTTTTATCAGACTTTTCTAATAAATTGACGTTAAAATCACCACATACATACATTAGGTTATATGAATAATCTACCCAACCAAAAATACGTTAAAACGAATATATTCGTATTTAAAGAATAAAAAATTTTGCTGTGTCTTGTTGCAACGGTATTTTTTGCAATTTTTTGTGATAACTAATGGGTTAATTTCAAGTTGAGATACTACTGGTAGTACTGCAAATTTTAATACTTTTCTATGACAACAACCAATCACAATCCACAGCCTCAATTTTTTTAGATTTTTTATAGAAATTAAGATACTACAGCTGGTATATCCATTTGAAATCAGCTTATTAGTCAACATTGTAACGAAATGCACATGAAATGTATAATAAGTGGCTCATGCTGCCATCTCGTAGAGTCGCTAACAAGCACGGAAAAATAGCTTTTGTATTGGTGGACAGAACTTACCACCCAACCAACTAGATGTAAAACAAAATATTTTTCAGTATTCTTTCAGTATTTTAAAAAAATAAAAAAAACTGTTATTTTATACAGACATATATATGCATATTAAAATGTATAAAAGCGCGTTTTGTAACTATTTACATGCATAGTTTACTGTATTTTAGTGCATATTTTCGCTGCTCTATTAATTGTCCTCAAACAGCTGCACTTCTGTGATCAATTAGTAACGAAATGTTGACATAATTGTCCAGTTGGACAATGATTAGTTATTTTATGCTTTGTTACATCGAAAACAAAACTGGTCGACTGTATCAAGGCCACGGCTACATAATTTAATAACTGTTTACATAGTTTTTACGACTATCTTACTTTTACGATTTTTTAATAATATCTCTTGAATCAAGAAGAAGTACTTCCCATTTAATTGGAGCTGATGACTTAGAACTCTTAGAAAAAGTTCTAGACAACCAAAAAATGAATTGTTTTACCTGTTTAAAAGCTGTAGTAACAGTAAAAAAATAATTGACAAAAAAACATTTTCTTTAAAAAGCTTTTTTGCGAAAAAAACTTTAAGTAAGTGTCTCTTTAAAAAATGTTTTTATTGTTTAAATTTAGATAAATAAACATTGCTAAATTCTGTAATTAAGTCAAGTTGTACTTTTATAGAAATTGAACATTTATATTTGTTTTTCAAGAAAAAAAACATTTTTTCACGGGGTAAATACACTCAAAATATTTATGGTTTTGTAGCTTGCTTTTGGTAAAGATACTTTTGGTTAACCTTATATAAATATTTTTAAAAATTCTTAAAAAGTATTATTTTTAATTATATTAAAACTAAAAATTTTAAAATTTTTTAAAAAATTTTATTCTCAAAATACTTTTCGTCACTCGTGATGTAAAGTCGCATTTTACGTAACGAGTGACATTACATAACGCTAAAAATTGACGTAAAATTAAACGAAGTGAAAAAATATGTCATTAATGCTATTAGCGGCCTAATACTAAATAATCTACTCGGAAATTTTCAAGAAGTCCATGTGCCAGTCCGGCACTGAATACGGCCGTAAGTGTCTCCGTCAAGACGTCACGTGCCGTCCAAGTTCACCGATTTGTGGTTGAATAATAAACAAGAAGTGTGTAAAACACATTTGAATTTATATTAGGTTTTAGACGGAATAAACCCAAACAGTTTCAAGTATTCCCACAATAATTCCTTTCAGAAAGAAAAACAGTTGAAAACCATAATAAACACAACGCACTTATCTCATCCGAATTACATAATTCCGTTTTATTTCCAGTCGCATCGAATCCATCACCGGCATTAATCTTCGGACCAAAGTGTCACAAATCCGATTTCTTGGTAAGTATTATTACGACCGAAAAGTTTTTGATAGTGAGATTCCTCTGAAATTTCAGCTGAAATTATGAACTCTCAACAACTCTCATTTCCGACGCTTCTCTAAGTGTTTTTCGAGTTGGAGTTCGTGGATTTGGCAAAATGACGAATATTTACGTCAAGAAGATCGTCAACGATCAAGAAAAGGCGCGCAAAGCGGCAGGAGACAAGTGTATTGCGATGTACGGATCGGGAGTCCTGCAGGAGTTTGCAGAGCCCGTGTATAACGAAACCAACAAAAGTAAGCCAAATTTATTTGTATTCCTTTGACCAGTGCAGTGCTGTAGGCTGTAGCTAAGACCTGATAAAAAAAAACTTTCGCCAGAGCCACAAACTTTAAAATTTTTGGTACAGAATAGCGCTTCTACCTCCTAAAAATTTCTGCCTCTTGGACTCCTAAAATGATTTAAGATTTTTAAGATTAAACGATAATACCGCCCTCACAGTCCCACATCTAGCTTTCAAAATTCTAGAAATTGTATAAAATCACCTCCGTTTTTCAAAATTAGTAAAATATTGCTTCTGACACCTAAAATTCGTAAAATATTGCTTTTAGCTTTCACAATTAGAAAAATATTGTAGATCTTGTTTAACTCATTCCATTAATTTCAAAATTAAAAGAAATACGGCCTCTAGCTTTTAAAATTAAAAAAATACGTCTCTGCATTTCAAAATTCCTAAAATGTCTTCTCCGGCCAATATTGGTAAAACTTATTAATATAAAAAGTTAAGAAATGTCGCCTTCAGTCACCAAAATTGTATAAAATCATCTCTGTTTTCAAAATTACTAACACTTACCTCTGGTATTTAAAATTAGTAAAAATACTATCTTTGGTTTCTAAAATTGGAAAAAAATGTAGTTTTTATGTTAATTGTTCTTATGGATTAAAGAGTTGAAAAGAAATCGCTTCTGGTTTATAAAATTATTAAAATTACGTCTCCTCATTTCAAAAATTTAAGTAAATTGTTGCTTAAAATTCCCTTTAATAGAAAATAATAACAGTACTAATTTTTAGCTTTAAAATTAGTAAATTGTCACACCCGAAGTCCACAATTAGAAAAACATCTTAGAATTTATTTTTATTAATTAAGCCTCTGGATTTAAGTTCAGTAATATTAGTAAAATCAAGATTTAAAAAAAAAGTTACTCTTGTTTTTATTAATTTAAAATTTAATATAAAATATCTTCTTTAGTTCTCAAAACTGTCAAAACAATAGCTTCCAAAATTAGTAGAATGTATCCTCCGGCTTCCTAAATCAGAAATACATTATCGCCTTTGTTTTGATTAAATTAAGAATTAATAAATCATATTGCGTTTGGCTTTTCAAAATTAGTAAAATCTTGTCTCTGGCCTCTGAATCTTGTAAAATATCGCCTCTGATTTTAAAAATTAGAAAAATGTAGTCACTTTTATTTTTCTTGATTTAGAAATTACCACGACGTTATCTCTTGTTTCTAAAATTAGTAAAATTACGTCTTTGAAGCTCAAAATTAGTAAACTATCACTTCCACTTTCCAATATTGATTTAACATGTTAGTCTTCTGTTTACTACATATTTTGAAACTTAAAGCAACATTTTCTTTAGTTCTAAAATTGTTTCTGACCTTCAAAATTTATAAAATCTTGCCTTTTGTAATCCAAGATTAGTAAAATGTAGCCTTCGCCTTCTTAAATGAAGAATACATAGTCACAAAAGTTTTGTTGTTTTAAAACTTAATAAATAATATTGTCTCTGGATTTTAAAATTAGTAAAATTATTTTCCTGAATTTCAAAATTAGTAAATAAAATGTCACCTCCGATTTGCAATCTTAGAAAAACACATAAAAATGTCGCTTTGAGTTTCCAAAATTGTCATTAAACCGGCTCCCTCTTTCAAAATTAGTAAAATTTGGCCCCAGGCTTCGAAAATCAGCAACTTGTTGTCTTTGGCTTCTAAAATTAGAAAAACATTTAGCTGCTAGAACTTCTAAAATTACGTTTAATCATTTCAAAATTAGTAAAATTTTATCTCGGATTCTCAAATTAGAAAAGCATAACTAAATTATCTTTACTGATTTAAAATTATATAATGTTGCCCTAAGTTGCCAAAATTGTTATAAAATTGCTTCAGTTTTTTTAAATTAGAAAAAGCTTGCCTGTTCAGCTTTCTAAATTAGGTAAAATACCGCCCGCGGTTCTCACTGTTGGAAAAACAAGTCATTCTTGTGCTTGTTCATTTAAAATTTGATAAGGAATGTGGTCAATCCTCACAATTGTTATCACATTTAATACTGAAAAAATGTCGGTTTTGATTTTAGAAATTGTATAAAATCGCCTCTGTCTTTCAAAATTATTAAAATGTAGTCTTTAGCTTTAAAAATAAGAAAATTATTTCAATTTTTATTGATTCAAAAAAAATATATATCACCACTAGCTTTTAAAATTAGTAAAATTAGGTATCTCAATTGCGAAATTAGTGAAATATTGGAAAAATGACACCCTTGATTTGTTAAATAAAAAATTCATATACAAATCATTATAATATTGGAGCAATTAGTAAATATATATTCTCGATTTTTTTGTTAATAAATCGAGCGTACAACCAAAGAATTGTAGTAAGAATATTAAACAACAACAACGGTTTGTTGAACAATAATTTTTAGTTAAAAAAAATTGTCTTTTAATTAGATTGAGTAATATCGTCTTGCCACTTCCAATTTTATAGGGCAGGAAATAAAATTTTTGCCCTGAACGCCAATCACGCTAACTACGGCACTGCCTGCGACAAACGATAAAACAGGATATCTCACCCTGAAAAACATCTTGTGTTCTTAGTGTTAAGCCTTTTTTATTACTACTTTTTAGGCCTAAGATGTCCAGCTTTCTGGGATACTATCCTGTGTTGGCCAGATACTCCCGCTGGATCTTCCATAAGCCAATCCTGTCCAGGTTATGTCGCCGGTTTTCTTGCGGTAAAAATTAATTATCTAGAATTATTTGTAAATGTTAATAAGTTTATTTAGTCAAGTAATGCCACTCGTCAATGTATGGAAAACGGTAGTTGGTACATAAAAGACAACAGAACTTGGAGTAATTACACCAGCTGTTATAAAGACAAAATTACTACAATTTACCTCGATTTGAATAAAACAAACATATCAGGTGTTCTTCAGGTAAAAAAATTAAATATGCGAAATGTACGTCTACTGTTACTGATCAATCATGGTTTTAGAAATACGCTCCAGTTGTCCAAGTCATATCAGAAACAGGATATATTGTCTCGTTTGCTACTCTCATCATCGCTTTTGCCATCATGCTCTTCATCAAGTGAGTAAAATTTTAATGAAAAATATTGTTAATAAAATATTCTAAATGCAATTATAGTAAATTCTCAATTTTCCTTTGTGCTGACAAAAAATTTTTCATTATAAGTTCCAAAAATAGCACCTCTAATTAATAATTGACTAATTATAAAATTATAAAAACTTTGTTAATTGGGTTTTTTTAATATTTGCATCAAATATCAATTTAAAAAAATTCGTAATCGTATCAGTATTGTTTTATTTATTGGTTATTAAAAGATTATAAACTACAATCAAATTAACAATTTAGAATTTAATAATTAAACAAATAAATAGCGCACTATATTTATTTATTGACTTAACACACTATTATTTCCAAATTTGTTGTATCTACATATTATTATTGTCACACGAATATTATTTATTATTCTCCTTTAAAAATACCTAAATCGACTCGACTACTAGCTCTCCTTTCTCCGTGGCGTTAGACCGAGTTTATTGCTGAAAGATTTACAAACATCTAGTTGGGCTTCGAACACACGCTGGCTTTGCTCAGACATTTAAGCCTCTGTCACTAGGTTACCGCTGGACCTGTCATCAACACTAAGTTTATGACCAAACATGAAATAACACCCAATATATAAAATTTAAAATTAACTTTATTCGCAAAACTGTCTTCCTCTTTATTCTTTCTAATTCTTCCGAGATCTTCAGAGAAAAAGATGCGGTTCTTTCCACACTTTCTGCATCTTCAACCTAAGTCCTTATCTTTTCGAGACAGTGGCACTAGATAGAGTCTCCTCGCTAGTAAATCTGTAGCCCAAAGTTCTACAGTATAGCTTTAACAGTTTCTTCTCTAAAGCTGACATTTAGTTTACTCCTGTCCTGTAGACAAAAAAAATTTGCTAATTGACTGACTGAAACTGTCTCTCTCAGGCTAAAAGTATCTTTAATGTAATTTATCCAATTTGACCTTTCTACTGGCAAAAAACGGAACTTCAATTATCTGGAAAAGTGACTTCAAGACACAATCGTTTGAGAGAGACACTGAGCGCTTCCAATGCAAAAACTTCCAGTTTTTAGTGTGAGTTTAAACCTATGCAAGGTTATATATAGACTACTGTCATTAGCCGCACTCTCACAACTTTCAAATTCTGGTTACTATTTTGGCAAAATATCTAACTTTCGATACAAATCGTAGTGATAATCTAATAAACAGCCTTGCAGCCATATTCAGTCTTGTTATTTCTATTAATCTTTCTATCTTCTGTTCGAAAAGCCTAGATCTCTTTAAGTTGTATAATTCTCTTCATGTCATGGATTCTAGATTAGATATAGAGAATGAAGGATCAAAGATCTCGCAGTTGAGACCACCTTTCCTAAAGCAGATTCTCCCCAAGGCGAGCAACGGTATTTAGAAATTTTTCAAATTTAATGCTTGGACAATGAGAAAACAAATGTTCCAATTGCATCTTCAACACGTGGGATATCCGACTATTTCCATTTTGTATAGTTTATTGTTTAGTCAATAGAGTCCAGTTGAAATACTCACGAGCTTCCAAAATTTATCTCTAAATAGTTGTAGATAGAATTTGCCAACTCCTTGGCAGGCTTTGGTCATAATGACTTTGCTTACCTGTACCTAGTCTTCAAAATTTTTCCACATAGATGGCTACCCTTCTGTTATTTTTTACTTCGAGTAACATCGTATTTTTGACTCAGCAAATCTTGACAACATTTTCTTTTGCTAAGTCTACGTCCAAATATATTATGGAAAGATATATTATCTTCCACCAGAAAAGACAGCAGCGTTGTATCGTTTATTATGCCTATATGTTTGTTCTGACCTAGAGACCAGTAACTATACGAGCGTCCTAAGTAACTTCCACGATCACCGCCTGAAAAACCGTTGTGGTTGTTTCCAGAGATATATTTTTTCGAAGAATAAGATCTTCAAAGTAAACTCCTACTCTAGATCCGACTATATACTAAAACTATACACTAAAACCTCCCGTGTATACTACACATTCACACATCTACTATCCCTCTTGTTAGCTAGCGTTATAGCTACCTTCCAGTAAAGATTTTTGAAAACATATTTGTGATCTAATCTCAGATTCAGAACAGGTATTTTCTCGGACGCCTTGTTCTAAATGTGTTGCGCTGTCCTTTCTCATACGTGATTCTATCTCACAGATCACAAAGTAAACACCACCGCTAAAAATCTAAACCTTTTTTTTATCTTCTGTTTTCATAGCGAAATATTTTTCCTTTCATGACTGCAGTATTTCTTATTTCTTAAATCTTTTCCTAGATTGTCACTCTACTAGCCACATTTATAACACTTTATCTGTTCTCTAGTCATTTCAATTCCTATTGTTCTTTTAAATCTGTTATAGCATTTATGTTGTATTGTGTACTAGCGTTCGTTCCTTTAGCTGTTTGTTTTTCTAGGTGCCTTACATTTTTAAATTTAAGGTTGCTTAAAGTTTGTTCAGTCCAATAGCAAAGCTTGTTGTCATTCAATATTGCAAAACACATCTCTAAATTCTGTGCCATTACATTACCGCTACGACTTCCTTAGGTAATTCTGAATACGACAATCTAACCAATTGTTCAATATCAAATCCATTTTTTTGCAATGTTTCTATTAGACGACTTTGTATTTCCAACTAATAGTAACCAAGTTGAGATGTTCATTACAAACCCTGAGTTCTAAGACAAAAGCTCATAACTTGATCTGTTCTATTAAATAAAAAAGTCAACGTGCTTATACATCCCCTTTTTCATATTCTCTTTAACATCCTGCCTGACCTTATTAATTTCCCATCTAATTATGCAAGCTTCTCCAATTCATGTATTTCATCTCTAATTTCTAATTCCACTTTTTTAATTTCCTCTTTGGGCACCATTCTTTTTCTTTATCGTTTGCGCGGATTTCCTTCACTATTAATCTAAGAGCTTCGTTTTGATTTTGGTGGATTTTTCTGCTTTCGTCGTTTCGTCTAATTTTCTTACTTTTGCATCAGCTTCTTCTTCATTTTCTTCTCTATGACATTTTTATTTTTTCACCTCATAGTTTTTTCATCTTCCTTTCAAAGCTTTTTCTGTCGCTCACTGTGCGGCAGATTGTAAAATTCTGTAGTCTTTAGTTATCCCATTTTATTCAAGCTTCCATCCACTAACTGCTAGGCTCTACCGGTATTACAAATTTCTTACATTTCCACCGCTGCCACCAATGTAACAAACGCCACTTAAACAATTTCTATTGAATATGTTGTTGTCACATGTTTTTACTCTAAATTAGGTTTATTATTATTTAGATGCGTTTCATTTTATGATAATCGTTGATGCTTTCAAACTACTGTTTATAATAAAATGACCATTCATAACTAGAATCAATAATACTTAAACTTACAACATTTTATCTTTTAAAGGAAACTCCATTGTGCCAGAAATATCCTTCACATGCACCTCTTCGCTTCGTTTATTTTCCGCGCACTCACATTCATCGTAATCAAAAGTACTTTCGTTGAAGGACTTGGTTTACCCTCAGATCTCAATTACAGAAATGGCTCTCTATATTTCGATATTAACACAGAGGTACTTTCACTTTCTCTCAAACACAAAACATTAATAATTTTATTGCAGACTAATAACTGGTCGTGTAAATTATTAACAAGCTTATGGCAGTATTTTATAACAGCAAACTATTCATGGATCTTAATGGAAGGACTCTATTTACACAATCTGATCTTCAGAGCACTTTTTGCAGACTCTAGTAACAGTATAAAGTGGTATGTCATAATGGGTTGGGGTTTACCACTCGTTATTGTGGGTTTCTGGGTAACTGCAAGACTTTTGGTGGAGGACAACCTTTGTTGGACTACACATGAAAATTATGAAGTGTTTTTGATAATTGGAATACCTACAATGGTGTCAATTTTGGTAGTAACAATCAGAAAAGTGTTTTTTAAGTGTTAACTTCTATTTTTAGATAAATTTGTTGTTATTTATGAGGATCTCAATGGTACTATACAGCAAATTACGCTCACCAATCAACGAAGATTCCAGACGGTACCAAAAATGGGTCAAGTCGACTCTCGTCTTGGTACCACTATTCGGTGTCCACTATGCACTCTTCCTAGCACTCTACTACCTAATCAAAACAAATAAAATAGTCGAAATCGTTTGGTTGTTCTGTGATTTGCTATTTGGAAGTTTTCAGGTATTTACAACCCAATTTCGAAAAACTGACAATATTAAGTACCTTTCAGGGCTTCTTTGTAGCAATCCTTTACTGCTTCCTCAACGGCGAAGTCAAATCAGAAATCCAGCCCCACCTTTACTACTTCTTGACTTACCTCGCAACTAACAAATACTCCAAGTGCTTGTTTCCTTGTCGAAAGAAGTTCCTAAGGTTCATTCCTTGCTTGTTTTTTCTTAAAAATACAAAACAATTTTTTTAGATCAGTTGTGGGCAGGTCATCAGTCTGCACGACTATGTCTTGTAGCTCACTCTATACAAATGGAGTGCTTCATCGCAACAGCAAATGCCGTTTGGATTCAATCCCGAAAATGAAAACAGCAGGTGAGTCCCAAAATTTGGTAACGGAGAGATTAAATAAAACGTAAAACACCAAACATTATACTTAACATTGTTGTCAAAACAAGCGTAGTGTTTGGTGTTAGTGGGTGTTTTACGTTTCATTTAACACACTAAGAAAATCAGAGATTAATAGAGGGATTAAAATTTGGTTTTAGATAAATCGAAAGATCACTTTTGTCATAATCCGTCGAGGAGAAATTCCCGGTCGCAGCGACATTCCCAAGCTTTCAATTCTTCAGGAACCATGCCTGTGAGTTTAGATTTGTAGATTCAATTCAGATTTTTATGATTTTTGTTGTTTGATTAGACTGCAGAAACGACACTATGCATCGAACATAATTCAGGAAAATGTCGCTCCGAGTCGGAAATCAACGAAGAAAGTCTCAAGATGGTAGTGCAGAATGACTTCTGAAGTTTCTTATTTTTGTGATATCCGTCGATGTCAATCAAGATGTTTGATGTCCATCATCGATGTTCTTTCTCAAACATTTGGTCTAATACGAGAAGGTTCTAGTCGGTTATTCTACGTTCGATAAAGAACGTCGAATTGTGAAGAAGTATTTTTTTAAAATATGTTTATGTAAGACTGTTAGTAACAAATGTTAAATGTGATGTTTTAAAGACCCAATTTGTCACAATGTATACTTAAGTTTGTAATTTTTAAATAAATACAACATGAAATATTATTTTCGTTTTTTCTTCTTATCAATCCAAGGTTGTCACATGATGTCATACGGCAGCCTCAAGACAACTAAATTTTGACAGTTACCTCAACATATATACGAGAAAGTTGTATTTATTACACCATTAGTGACGAAAATTGACTTACATTGTATTAAAAAACAAAGAATTAAGCAACTAACACCAGAAATGACTGCATGTCCAAGTGTTTTATTAATGTAAAAAATTTTCAAAATTAATTTAATTGGTCCAATCTAAAATGAGTGTAGAAAAGACCCAAATTGATTAAACCGACTTAGGTCATTCGATAGCAAATTAACAATTTGTCCAATTGTAATTTTATCAAGAGTTATCTTTTTTAATTTAAGACTTGAACGATATATTAGAGAAGAACAAACAATTCTGATTTTCATTCTTATAACAGATATATGAAAAGTAAACCAATGGAAAGAAGAAACTCATAAGAAACACAACATTGTTAGTCCTAGAGCGTAAAAGAAAGGATTCCCAACCAAAATTTCTGTTTGTTCTGAATAGAATTTCATAAGTTTGTCTAAGAAATAAAACTGTATAATAGTCTAGAAACTGTTTTAACTTTTCCTAGGGAAGAAAAACACACTTACGCTACTGCTAGTTAGGCCGGTAAGTAGTACAGTACACCACAAAACATGTATTCCCGTGCAAATAACTTAAATAAAACTCTTTGTAATGACGGTTTTTTTCTTTTTATTTCTTGTTTCCATAAATTTTCAATTTTGTGGCCCAGTTTATGCGATTTGAATTTTTTAAGTGGAGTGAAGAGGTCTTCGGTAAGTTCTTTTTTCCACCCTTTCAGGAAAAGTTGTAATTCCTAACTGTTTAGTGTTAGAAAATTGCGGTGTAAAGCACTTATCAGAAGAAGAAATCAGAAAGAAAGTTGTAATTTTGTAATTTCTGTCAATTTTAATCTAGGAAGTTTCAAATAATTTTAAATAAGTATTAATACGTAAGTAGTAACAAGTTGCAGTTTGTTTATTATACAATTTAGGTACTTTGGAAGGTAGTTTTTGTGTAAGGGACATGCTAATCTCAATTTATAGTGTAAAATTCGATTTCATTCTACAATTAATAATTTAAAAAAAAATTGCAAACTGATTTGTTAATTATTTTTTCATTAATTCCTGTAAAATATCGCGAAATTTACAGAGACAAATAACTCGATATTATAAAAATACTAGGTACAACTGAAGTAGGTTCTTGTCAAAAAGTCACTCTATTTCTTTCATTATTTTTCCGTTAAAAGATAGGGTGAAAAGAGATTTGCAATAGAAATAAAATTAAGACACCCTATATATAAACTGAGACTTTAAAAAATGTAAACACTTTTTTTGAGAATGCGTAAAATGTTGACAAGAGTTTTTTGACCTCACGTTTCACTTGGTAATAATGTGGCCGTTTAAAACAATGTTTAGTCTCATTTGTTTAAATAAAATTAATTATTGTTTTTTCGGTGCTATTTTCACGATTAAATATTAATTGAAAACAAAATTACGAAACATTTTGTTTAAATACATAAATATTTAAATACATTATTGATTTACTATTTGAACTAATTCCTTACATAATACGATGATTCAGTATTCAAAGATTAAAAGTGGTTTGCAAAGGAGTGATATAACAGACATTTTTTGTTGCCTTTTGCAAATTTTTGGAGATTTCTTATTGTTTGTATCAGTCGAACACCAGCTCTCGAACAGGACGCATCACAGCCGCTCTAAAGCTACGTAGTTTTATTAATTAAACGGAATAAATCGCGATTTTGTTTAAATAAATAAATTCTTGCTTTTTCAGATTACAAAATATATTATATAAATATATTAATAAATTCACGCGTTTTTTAAGTATCTTTCTACCGTCCTTTATTTATTAGGGTTTAAGGAATAGGTTTCAAGGATTTCGCGGAATATCTGGAATATTAAAGGTAGGTCCGAAACAAGCAGAGAGAAAAATTGCCTCATAGGGCAAATAAAACACCAATTTCAGGATTAAAGGTAAGTTCGAAAGAAGCGGAAGAAGGGGTTTGCCACCTATCCGTTGCTTTAAATTAAGACTTGACTATTAGGTTAGAGAAAATAATTTGTAAAAACTTTTTTTAATTAGTTTTAACGTTTAAACAGTTGTGTAAAATCAAATTTTTTAAAACAATCTTTATGAAATTTTGTTGTTAGTAGCTGATGGTTATTCACTAGGACTAGAAATTTATTGTTTATTTGTATTTTTATTACTTTGTTTTTCAGTTTTAAGTGAAGTTTTTGAAACGACCTACACCAGAGTCCAGACCCAGACTGTCCAGAGTGTGCATCAACAATGCCTTCCTTACTTCAAGGTCAGATTTTTCTATTATCTTCTTTTATAAGATTCATTCAGTTCGCGAATTTCAACGTTAGTATTTTACAAAATTTTTAAAATAAGTTAAAGGAGAGATCAACAATTTTTTTCGATTTTTTATTTATTAATTCGGAGTAATAACAGAAAACAAAACATCAAACAATAATTAAACAAAACATTTACAAAACTGTTTAATATTTAAGTATTGAACGTTAAGAATCAGAATAGGCTGAATTGAAGTTAGATTTTTCTACATTAAATTATTTTTTTTAATTAATATCCATTTGCGTAGTATTCATTAGACGTTTTAACATAAATATAAATTTCTTTGGTATAGCGAATAAAGTACATACAAATAAATTAATTTTGGTCTTACATAATATCTTTCCCCTCCCTTGAAATAAATAGATGTTATAAAGTAAATTCCTTTTGTTTTATTGGGCTTTGGGGAATAGGTTCCAAAAACATATAAATGGTCCGAAAAAAGCAGTAAGAGCAATCGCCACATAGAGCAGAAGAAGAAGACGACACCAATTTCAGGATTAAAGGTAGGTTCGAAAGAAGCAGAAGGGGAGAATTCGCCATTCATCAGTTGTGCCAGAAGAAAATGCTTTAATTAAGATTATATGAATAGTTTATAACTTTATTAAAATTGATTTTTTTTTAGATTTTTCTAATTTTTCTGTTTCAGATTTTCGTAATTTTTCAATCTCAAGCTTTCCTTCTATTTTCTCTGTTTAAAGTTTTCCTTATTGTAGAACAACTTTAAAGTATCAGTGTAACATTAAGAAAGGTAAGGGAATAATTCAGGAATTACATACTAAACATTTTGGAGAAGCAAATCTCTATCGACTGTCTAAATTTAATAAAATACGTTACATAATTTTGTAGTTTTCCACTCACTCGTAAAATAATCTAAAATATCTATCTAGAGCACAACGAAATGCAACAGGTGGCAACAGGTGTACTTGAAAAAGTTTCTCAAGCGTTTTATTACAGCCAGCCTCTCTTAAATTACATTATTATGCAAAGACATATTAAATTTTAAACCGTTATAAAGAAGGTATAAAATATAGACAAATTAAAAAACTAGAAAAAATTTTTATTCAATATTAAAAATAGTGTAGTATCAATAACAAATCAAAAATTATCATCTATAAATGCTTCGGTAACATCATCGCACTTCAAACACCCATCAAGATGTTCCTTCATTCCTTCCTCTTCCACCAACTTCAAACAAAACGGGCAATTAAACTCAGAATCATTCTTTTCAGGTACTTTTTCTTCCTTCTTTTCGGTGTTTTCATCAAACTCTTCATCAAAAATATCAATCATACATTCCTCCAAATGTGAATTAAGCTCACTTTTAATAATCTTTTTACCACACGCTAAACATGAAACCTTTTCTTGTTCTTTTGGTGACGCGAGTTCTTCTACACCGTCATAAACTTGCATTAGACATTTCTCAACATGAGTATCAAAAGTAGAAGTTGAGATTTGTTTGTTACAAAGAGGACACTCCTTTGTTTCCTCAGAATGAAAAGAATCAGAAAGATCTACAATTTCTGTTTTCATTTCATTTTTCATTTCTTCTGATTTTAAACAAATATCGAGATGTTGGTTAAGTTCAGACATTAATACTTTCTTATTACAAACAGGACACTCACAAGATTCTTCTTTATTTGAAATAATTTCAGAAGAGTTAGATACTTTAAGAACTTTATGCACAGTTTTGGATTCTTCTGTTTGCGGTCTTTTATTATTGCTAGGAAATTTCTTAGCCCAATGATTTCGAACAGATACAAAATCATCAGTACATTGACTAGTTTTTGTTACAGGACTATTATTATTTTCTTTAGTACTAGTGCTACTAGTCTTTTTATTTAAAGTACCACTTGTGCGAGCAGAACTAGTTTTCCCCTTAGTAGTTTTAGTCTCAGTCTTTTTGCTAGTGCCAGCATTAAAAATCGTAGGTTTAAATGTACTCTCAGTACTAGTCTTACTATTTGTGCTAACAACTATAGTAGTAGATGAATTAAATTTTCCCTTAACATTAACAGTCAAATCTTTAAATCCTTTAACATTACTAGTACCAGCAGTTTGAACAGAAACAAACGTTCTGATATCTTTACTCTTGACATTGCTTACTACAGGTTTTGATTCTGTCTTTTTTCCTTGTTTCTTTGTCTTTTCCGGTTCTCTAACCTAGTGCCACAAAAAAATATAACGAAACAACAAAATCTAAACCAAATATTACTTTAATAAATGTTCCTCCACAATTACGAGAATGTTCCGCCCACCATCTATCATTTGGACCTGGAGCCCTATTAGTAGCCCTTCTGACCATACCAAAATAGGGCTTTCTACGTTGACAAGGGCCGTTGCAACGCCACCAGTGCTGTTGATATAGTCGTACTTCGTCATGAAAATCGTGATAGACCGTAATATTGGTACCTGGAAATGATACGATTCTAAAAGATCAAGGCAGTGTGTTATCAATTTCTAAAATCAACAACCAAGACAGAAAAAAAAATTTACGCTCTTTATAGCAACTTCATTGTTTTTTTTAATCCTTAACAATAGCTTTATTAAGTAAATCGAAAGTAACAATATACTTCTGCATTTTGTGTAAAGTTTTGTCTCAACAACAGTTCAGAATTGTTCTATACATGCGCAGTAGCGTTTTCGCGGTTCAAAATCTCTATTGCACATGCCAGTTCAGTTTCGAACTGTTCTAACCTGGTTCTGAAGTGTTGTTGAAACAAACCTTAAGTAACTGAGGGTAACTTTAGTAAACTGAGACAAATAAAATAAATTAAATAATGGCGAATTAGAAAATAGACTAATTTACAGTTTATTATTTTAACGTCTAGAAATGAATAACGTCGTAGTGTGCTGTGAACCTGCAAACGTAGGGCTTAGCTTGGCGCACATAACAACATTATTAGTTTGTGAATTGTCATTTACCTGTTTTTATTTTTCCAAATTATAATTTTTTTAGTTTTTATATATTTTTGTATTTTCTAAGATTTTTTTCTGCTTTTTTTCTATCAATTTTCGTCGTTTTCGGTTTTCTTAAAAACCCCTTTTTTTTCTAGGATCTTTTTTTGTTTGTGTTTCTTCTCTAAACGTTGTTTTCCATAACTGTCAGCTGCATTTTTTAACCTAATCGACGTTCTTCAACTATTAAAATTTTCTGTTGTTTTTATCACTAACTTTGTTTTTTGAATTTATCTTAAAACCCTTTCTGTTGTTTAAGAATCTTATTTTGCTTTTTTTAAAATTCTTACAATTATAGAACTTATTTTTACTGATCTTTGTAGTTTCATCATCTTCATGTTTCTTTAAAAACTTTTTTGTTTCTCTAGAATCTTAATTGATTGTGTTTCTTTTCCAAACGTTGTTTTCTATAACAGTATAGCACTTTTAATTTTTTTAAGCATTTTTTCTCTTTCATTAAGCGAGTTTTTAATTTATCAAGAAACTTTCTTTGTTCTTGTTGAACATTTCACTATTTTTTAATTATTTAACATCTTTCAGCTTCTAAAATTCTCCTTGTTTTAAAATTATAGTTCGTTTTCTTTTTTAATGCGCTTGTCTGTCTCTTTTCAACACATTGTTGTATATGTTGCTATGTTATATAGATAATGTGTTGAACAGAGACAGACAAGCGCATTAAAAAGAAAAACAAACTATAGTTATTTTTTTACCAGACAGAAATCTGTAAATGTTGGAAATTCAAAATACTCATTTGTGATTGGTTAATTTTCGAAATAAACCAATCACAAGTGAGTTTTTCAATTTTCATCGCTTACTGTTTTCATAGTTATCAAAATAAAAAATTGGATGGCTCGCATCAGATAAAATTATTGAAAGACATTCCATTCCAGTGACAGCTATGTGGTCAAAAATTGTCGGAATTATTTCATTTTTCTTTATAATTCCGTTTGAAAAAAACCTGGCAGCTATTATTTGCTACGAATGTTGGCCAATAAGCCCCAAGTATACTCGACCAAATTTAGTAACGGCTAAATGTGACGGCAATTGGGATTTACGAGAGTGTACCGGAAATTTTTCCACAGAACTATGTTTTGTGTTTAACAAAGGTACCCTTAATTTATGAACAATTTGAGATTTAGACATGGTTTTAGATGGGATTGAAGCAAGAGGTTGTGGCACTGATGCCACGTTTAAAATATTATGCAGCGACAAACAAGATTGCAGGACCTGTAATGCTCATTTTTGCAATTCTACTACAAAAATCCACATCCCTGAACTCCTAATCCAAATTTTCGCGTTTATACTCTTATGTAATTACTTCAAGAGATAAAAATACAACTTACCCGCTTCCTTATTAATCCTATACATATGTTTATGAAATTCTGGTCCATGTCCATCCCTGTCTTTATTATTATTGGTTACGAATAGAAAAGCATGAATCATTTCGTGGAGAAGTGTCTCAACTAAATCTTTTCTAGGCCTCAATTTTAACAGAGGTTCACTCAATGTAATACTGCATAAACCACCTCTACCTCTACCAGAATAGGAGCAAATCCCAGCACAACTGGTCATTTTTTTACTCCAAGACACACAAACTGCTTGGAGTTTATTCCAGAAGAAACGTTGATCAAAAGCAATAAAAAGATTGTGAATGTCAGGAGTAGGATCCACAAGTTCCCAAGATGGATCAGTTAGACATTTAGACGAGTTGAGCCCCTTTTTAGGCTGGTGATAGACAAGACTTGATGAAGGCTTCTCAACTGCTTCTTCTTGCTCAAATTGCTCTTGTAAATGCCTAGCCAGTTCTAAATCACCCTGTTCTGTACTTTTGTACTCCTGTTCAAAACGGTGCTGCAAAATCAGCGCCATTTGGTAGTCTAGCTCCCCCATCCTAACCTCAAAAACTGAAACACAAAACCTTGTCCCAATTCACAATGATTAACATTTTGAGTTAATTACCTTTACTTTAATCAATTTTGAGTCATTAGTACTGCAAAATCAACTCCATTTGGTAATCTAGTTCCCCTAACCTAACCTCAAAAACTAAAACTCAAAAACTGAAACACAAAACTTTGTCCCAATTCCCAGTTATTAACATTTTGAATTAATTACCTTAATTTTAGTTAATTCTGACTGTTTTCTTGATGATTTTAGATATCTTTAATTAAAAAAGTGTCGATTTCTGGTTCAGGTTTTAGCGCTCTACGTTTCTTTTTACTTCAGTGCTCCCATCTGTCATTTGAGTGTCATGGAGTGTACTTAGTATCAAATTTCATCGCCAAAATTAACGAAAAAAACTATTCTATTATGTGCAATAATTCGAAATCGGTTCAGTAATGTCGAATAATAATTTTGACGAGGTTTTAACGTCGTTAGAAAACGTCCAGGATAGTAAAAAATTACTGAAGCTTCTCATAGACATACGAAAAAAGGTAGATGCCGATTGCTTGGGTAATAATATTGGAAAAATACGAGAAAAGGGGGCTTTCAAACATATTGTTTCGTCTCTACAAACATCCAACACAAGTATAATAAATGTTTCGTTGAGTATTTTAGGAAATTGTTGCCTGAATGCACAATGCTCAAGGGATGTGGTATGTATAGTACATTTCAAAAAGAATGACATCGCAGGTGATTCCAAATTTATGTTGGCAACATTTTTTGGTGGGTGTTTTTACAAATGCCAGTCTCGTGCATTTTTTTAATGATTGTTTATATGGCTATCTACTTCATATTATCAATATACTCTTTGTACAAATTGTTTCAAAATTATTTGGCACAAGATAAGCCGCAATTACCCTAGAACAGTAGAAAGGGAATGCCGTTAAAATTATTGTTCAGCGACTTTTTTTAAAAAAATATCGTAAAGAAATTTGGCCAAAATATGTCTGTCTTAAGAAATAATCATATCGCAGACTTCCAAATCTAAAAAATAAATTAATTTTTAATTAATTTAAAAACAATAATTTCACCAGGTTTTATCTTGTACTGATCTAGAGTAATTGTGGTTAAATTTATGCCTAATAATGTATATTTATCGCCTACTGCTATGTCATTCATTTTGAATGTTATTTGTATGATTAACAAAGAACAATAGAGAAGCGACGAAAACCGCAATTTGCAAAATCAATTTTTAACGGTTTTCTCGTCCTCAACAAACTTTAATTTGGCCAAATTTATACGAAATATAAATTCATATTCATAAAGTATTAATCATTTCAAATATGATATCTTTATCCTAATCAGAAATAGAATATCCTAACAGAACTTTTCCACAATCTATGATCAGATGATTGTCATGTTTCAAGCAGAGAAATGACGTGGGGAGAGTGCTGATAAATGTCCTAATTAGTAATAGACTAAAAGATAAACGCTCGCCATTTAATGCTTGGGCGGATTTTACAGGGGTGGTACAACAGTAATTTCTCGTTTTATTAAAAACTAATTAACAGTCATATATAATACAAGGGAAGTACTAGATACTGTTGTTTAAATAAAATTAGTTTGTGGAAAATTTAAGGAAACTGAGTGCCTATGAATTTTATCTTTCCCAATACTTATAAATACAAACAATCTAGACTAATTATCAAACATTTCTTACTAATGATAGAAATATGATTGCTTCAGACTTAAAACGTCCTATAGTGGAGCACTCATTTGCAAAACACTTTGAAGAGATACACAATAATTTAAACAGTATTAATGTAATAATGTTCATAATATTATTAAGAAAACGACAAATAAATAATAAACTTTAGCCATTTATTACAGGTACAGCACTCACAGCAGAGGCCACAGTTTAATTACCATCAGTGGTACTGTTTAATTTTTGTCTTGTAATTGGTTTTTGTTGGACAATAAAGACCTTCTAGTGATTTTTAAAATCATTCTATAACCAAAAATACAATTTGTCGTTCATTCTATTAAACGTTTCCCATTTTCTATTTTTGGTACAAAATGGTTTTAAAATGTTACTCAAATTGCAACAAATCACCCTGATTCACTGCTAAACTTGACGAGGTGAAAGACAGGAGGGAATAATTGGAAAACGTGAGACTTTCATGCACGCAACTATATTTTCCTTCATTTATACTACAGAGAATCATCTCTCCCACCATTCTAACTCCTTGGTTAAGAATCAAACTGGCCGCGTACATATTCTCCCCAATTCTTTTCTCTGGTTGAGACAAGTTGAGTGAAATCACACTTACCATTTCAGTTTTATTCAAAAAAATTCAAAGACATTGCCATTCACATTCATTTAAATTTCATACAAGATAATCTGTTTTTTCTTCTATTTTTGCAAAAAATAGAAGGTATATTATTTTTTAATTGTTGCTTCTTTGTTGTTCTCTGGTTAACACTTCTCAACCAATGAGATTTTCTAGATAAGCCACTACGGAGCACTTTCACATTTGAACCAACTTTTGAAACGTTTCCCAAAAGAAGACAGTATTAATGGACGCATTTTTCGAATTATTGGCAATGTGTGCCAACATGAAGATCCATGGGCTAATGTGATAATCGATAAGAAACCGCAAATTGTTATACACATTGTAAAGTATTTAAAAGAGTCGCTTGATGAAGAAAATGTGAGGGTCTCAGAGGCGACTCTCATTATGGGTATTAGAGCCTTAAGACAACTCTTGAACCGAAATACCCTTGAACCACTGGTCACTACTTATGGAGTCCTCAAAACAGTGGGAATGTTACTTATTAAATACGGGAGTATTTGGCAAGCAACAAAAGAAGGAGAAACGATTCTTAACAACATTATTAAATTACTTCACGAGTATTCTAGATATAGATACTATCCATCTATTCAAGAGATGAGAACTACCGAAAAAGGCGACTCTATTGTCTATCTCAGTAAAATTCTCCTAGTAGCACCACGACAAATCGTAAAAATTGTTATGAACTTTTTGAAAATAAGCCAACTTAAATCTGATTTGCCAATACCTGAAATGTTTGATAGCTTTATTGACGTCTTAAGTAACGACACTATTGTCCAAGAATTTAATCCTACATGTGAAGAATGCATTAAATGTCTTTGTCATCTTTTGGACCATCCTGGAAATAGAGAAAATGAGAGGTGTGGGGTTAGCATTCCACTTTTAATTAATGTTTTAAGTGGCTTAAGCTTCGAAAGTAATAACAGAGTAAGTTTTCATAAATAAAAATGGAATACAAGATGAGAGAAATGTAAAACACCCAATAACACCAAACAATTTACTTTGCAAGACACACGTTTCGACAACAAAGTTATCATCAGGTGGGGAATTAAACTGAATGATTTACAGAAATTCTCAGCCTATGTACTAATCAATCTACCCTCAACCAATGATAAAAGAGAAGAAGTGGGGAAGGTCCTAAATCCGCGTTGATTAAACGTCCTTTGCCCCTTTGTATTTCTAGACTTTTATAAAGCGTCAAAAAATTAACAATTATTATTGACCGCTTCATCAATTCTGTGGTCTTTTTCAAATATAAACACTGGCCAACAGATATTTAACAAATGTATTCAGTTTAATTTCCCACCTGAGGATGACATCTTTGTCGTCGACACGTTTGGTGTTATTGGGTGTTTTATGTTTCATTCTATACATCAAGAAGATCCAACAAGATGTGAAATACAAGGAGACCATGGTTCTGTTTTAGATGGAATGCACTCTTTTAATTATATCAACATTAAGGAAATGCAAATACAATTTTAGCTTAATCTCAGATCAGATAAAATATAATATAGTGACTGTTTTAAACGAGAAAATTAAGCTAATTGTTGGAAGTGTTGAGCCGTTAAATATTAGCCATAAGAGTGACAAAAAACGGAAAACGAATTTTCTTGCCACATATCAAGAGAGTAAGAGGTCTAAACTTGGATTGAAGTACTTAGACGTAAGTATTCTTTATATAACTGTTTTGTTTTTACATCTATAATTTATTATATTATTTAAGAACGAAGATGAAGAATCAAGTAGCTCAAATGAAAATGGAGAACTCGATATGTATTATCCAAATAGCGTTAGATGTGACTACAGTCCATCATCAAGCAACGAATCGGAAGTAGCCATGTCGTGGACTTCTGGATTATCTCCTGAATCTAGCCCTAGATCCCGAAATTATGGTAAGAACTCTTCACCAATATTAGTTGAACGAATTAGTCTCAGGACCTTCCTATTACTAGTCGGGTGCTTTGCCATATGAGCTACCGAAAAAACTTTAATGAACTCTTGCAAAAAGAAGTATTTTATGACAACCTTCTTAACAAAATATACAAAAGAAATCCTTTTAAACAAATGAATTTCCCAGAAATTTCTAGGAAATCCTCTTGGAATTCCTTGAAATATTCAGTTTATAATTTGTTTTAATTATTATCTTGAAGCCCTTCGTGAATTGTATATTCTAACAGAGTATAATCTACAAATTGCTTACGCATGCGCAGATCAAGCGAAATGTCTAGGAATTTCCCGGAAATCCTCAAACCTAATGAGAAATCCTAGGAAATCCACGTAAAAAATGGGAAATCCTACTCTTACCGGCTTAAGTTATAATCGCACTAAATTTCTGGTTGTTCTTTAGATATATCTGTTGTCTATATTCAAGCTTCATTCTTGTAGTCAGCATTAAATCACGAAAGAATAGAAGTTGCTTGAGAAATAAATATATGATATGTATATAATATATTGCCCTGCAATGGAGATTCATTAGCTAACATATTTTTTTAGAATGAGGTTTGTTCCAACAAGAGTTCTGAATTGTATTACGCATGCGCAGTAGCATTTTAGCTTCTTAAGTCTATTACGTATGCTCAGTTCAGTTCCGAACCGTTCTGAACTGTTTCTAAAGTTTTGTTTAAACAAACTTATGGTATTTGTCTTATTCTGTTGTTTTATTAGGCATATCAGAATCCGACTCTGATGATTATTCGCCCGTCTGTAGCGAAGTTGACCCGACTGACTTTCCCTTACCAAAAATAGAAGGTGAAGAATCACCTAACCCTGAATTGGATTGTAGAAGTTCCGACGAAATTTTAGAAGAAAATGAAGAGCTCCAAAGTATTTACTTTTTTTTCTATAACTAATAATAAATACGAAATTTTTTTAGGTTTTGACCTAGATCCAAATAACGTTAAAGAAGTCAAAATCCGACTATTATTAGAAATCGTTGATTTACTTAAAACCTACATAAAAATTAAACCACCTGTAGCACAATTAGGAACTCCCGAATTACTTCTAGGACTTATAAAAAGCACAGCTTATTTCCACTGGCCCTGCTCTGCTTGTATTCTCGAGATTCTTGACCTCATTTATAAAATATTAGAGTAAGTCTCATTAATCTTCTTGTTGGATCTACTTGGTTTATTCACCGAGTAACATCAAGCAGTTTTTTTTCCTTGAAAATGGTAACATCGTTATCCAAACGCGCGTCGGTAGAAAGAAATGTTTGGTGTTATTATATACTATACTTTTATATATAAACATGAAACTCTTCAGGTCTCATAATTACTTGCTACCGCTGATGCAAAGCGACTTTATTCCAACCGTCTACGATTTGTCAAAAGCTCAACATGGATCATGGTGCTCAAAATGTCGACAATTCCAGTGTATCAGCTCTTCCGTTATCAAAAAACTATCAAGAGTTGCCGAATCTGGATGCGGAAAGGGCGACATTGCTCATAAATTACTCCGCGGTGATAACGCCACTAAACAACAGTTAGTCCTAGTGATCCCATACATAATCAGGTAATTCCAGGATCTAAATGATTCACTAAAAATCATCCAAACAAAACATCTAGTAACACCGTGGAAGGAGAAATAACAGAAGTTGGCATAAGCATTGAAACCGTGGTCGTTGCACAAACACCTTTTATGGTCGTTTCGCAGTACCTGGGTTAGTTTTTCCCCCACTATAAATTTGCAAACAGTGGTCTTGAGAATAGAATAAGACCATGAAAGGTGTTTGTACCTCGACCAAGAACGTAAGATTGCCGGTCTTCTCTTATTCCTCCCTTCACGAGTAACACTAACAATTTCTTGTATAGGAATAAGACGATTTTGGTGAAGCTGATGCTGAATTGTGGGGGTTTGGAGATCCTCATGAAGCTCCTCAAGGACCAATCACATCTCCAGAATAAAAGTATCAAAGTACTTTGCGTCCTCGCTTCAAAGAAACTTGGCATTCCAAATCCGAGAAACGTAACTGGTTGTTACAAAATGAACAGTGATGTCACTACATCTATTGGTTCATCAACATTAGTGACATTTAAACTTGATGATGGGAGTTTGTTGAGTGCAGATCGTGGGTTACTAAGTCAAAATTCTGACTTCTTTGCGCGACTTCTAAATGGTGATTTCAAAGAGTCGACACAGGATGTGATCACACTGCCAGACGTGACAAACAAATCTTTGAAATTTTTGTTGCATCTAATTAAGTTTAATATTGATAAGACTGATTTGAGGAATATCGATATTGATTTGAAGACACATTTGGATATTATAGGACTTTGTGATAGGTTTCTTATGGAAGAGTATAGAATATATTTAACTGACTGTGTGGAGAGGTTTAGGTTGAATCCTGAAACTATTCCGACGATTTATTGTTGGTCATTGGAATCTGGTACTAATTTGTTGAGAGTCGAGTGTATAGCTTTTGCCTTAGTTGCTAATATTATCGACTCAGAGAGATTTGAAATGTTTAAAAATCTTTTTGATTTGGGATACACAGAGGAATTGGTTGAGGATATCCGGAAATTACTTTTGAGATATATGGGTGTTGGTCAATTTTGTGACTGTAAGAAACGAAAACGTGAAAATTATGTTATGACAATTCCGAGTCATATTTATTAAGTATTTTTTACTTGGTTGTTAACTAAATTATTTTTCTAATAAAATACCAAAAATTGTTGTGGAATCACTTGTAACTGTCTGTAGTTCGTATTTAATAACATGTCTCAACACTTTACAATATGTACAACAAACAAAAACTCATAATTTACAAAAATATATCCACAATATGTTCCAAATCAATATTTGTTATAAAAATAAATAATATAACAAAAACTAGACGTTATCAATAAATAAAGGAAATTATGCCTAATCAGTAAAATAAATTAGATCTTGAGTTAATCTAATCTGAACTATGTTCAATACTGATTCATTTCTTCTTAAGTATATGTTCATTAATCATTGTATAAATTAAACCTCCAGTAAGAGATGCAACAGCAGCGCCTTGGGCCCCAACTCGAAGATGCATTAGGTATACACTAGTGCTCATTTTTCCTCTATTTTTGAACATGTAAGCCCCATAACATACCGCAATTGTACACACTCCAATAGCTGAAACAAAATTATCAGTTAATAACTGTTGCATAAACGATAGGTCAAGAGGCGACCGCAAAAAAAAATAGGTACAGTAGTTATAAAAGATTAGATTTTGAGGAAAAATCAAAACTAGGTGAACTCTGAAAATGGAATGTTGATTGCAAGTTGCAATAAAAATTTGGACAGGCTTTTTATTCATGTATTACCCTGTACATATCCGGGTGTAAACGAAATTAAGCTCATCCCTTTTTTTAAGGGTATTTTTTTAGAAAAAATAGAAAAAGAAACTTGTTTGTTGCCAAAATATCTAAAAGTGGGCTGACTTTTTAAGACACTTCTATAAAGCAAAAAATAGCCATTGTTCAATTTATGGAATGGCAAACTCCCGAAGAATGGATGATGATTTGTGGATGTTTCCTCCGCCAGAGGTTTCGCATGCAAATATTGTAAAATACTGGCAATGAGAACTGTCATAAATCAAGATCCATCCTAACGGTGGTTTGCCATTCCATAAATTGCACAATAGCTATTCTTTGGTTTATAGAAGAGTCTTCAAAAGTCAGCCCACTTTTAGATATTTTGAGTATACCTAGCAACAATCATTCAAAACTTAAGGGATGTATTATCAAGTTTTAGAAAAGCAGTAACCCTACTGAATGTTTACCCTAGTGTACCCTATTTTTTGCAGTCGTCTCTCGCACTATGGTTTGTTTGTTTTTCCCTAAAGAGACTAGTAAGTGTGGAAATATGAAATACCCATTTATGACTGGTTATTTTCGAAAATTAACCGATCACAACTGAGTATTTCAAATTTCCAACGCTTACTAGTTTCTCTTAAGTAAAATACTAAAAAATTTGGCCTTACCTATGGGGAAAAAGGGTGTTTCTTTAGATTTTCGTGCTAATCTTGATTCAGTTTCTTCATGGTATTGATACATTTTAGAATCGCTCATTGTAGCTAAAACAATGCGAAAATTACTCTCGATTAGTGCAAATTTTAGTGGAAGTTTCCACTACTAAGCGTAATTATTACATCATGAGATGATTTGAGGTTAGGTACGGAAAAAAAGGGTAAGTAAAAAAAATAAGGTGTACACTCACTTAATGACATGTTAAGGCAATTTAAACGAACTCAAAGAACAGAAAATCTTCAAAAATTACCAAAATTTGTAGCACCGCTACGTTTGGACTTTGACTGGCGATTCCAAGGGCGCGCAAGGTTTTTTACTGAACGCGAATTGTGACGTCATTTTATCTCTGCGCTGTCTCGTGCTCGTGACAAAGTACATGCAATAATTCCAGGAGTATTGCCATTATCGGTTTAATTTATGGGTCAATTCGATTTGTTGACCCTCTGAGGAGGATTCAGACGTTTTTCAAATTGGGCGGGTGAAAAAAGGGTTTTAGGGATTTTTGAAGGGTCTGGGGAATTTCTCTCGTCAGGTTTGTTTTGGCACCAAAATATGAATATTCGAAAGTTGAGGAACAACATGCATAAAGTCACGTCGATCGTATTCAAAACACTTGCAAAAGAGTGTTACGTGATTGTTGGCAAAATTACTGATGTTTACATTTATTGAGGACAAAATAATTGCGTGAAATGAGCCGAAAAAAAAAGATAACAGTCAAAAACGGAACGGTTTAGGTACAACTGTGAGCAAAGGGGCTACATTTTTAGAAGAATTGCGTCAAAAACTTAACTGTGCTCTTCAAATGTTTTTTTTTTTTTGTTAGGTTGGCGCTCCCTTTGAATTTGATAATCATGCGAATTTATAGGTCACTTTTTATTTATTTACCGTTGTCTGTCTCTTTTCAACACATTGTTGTATATGTTGCTATTATATGTAATATAGATTGTGGTGAAAAGAAACAGACAACGGAATATAAATAAGAAATGAACTGTAGATAATCAGATTCTGAATTAATTATAATGACTCACGTAAAATACCTAGTTGTGAGTAAATAAACGAATAAATTAAAGAAAATGTGCAACCTGATCAAAATTACAACCTTATTTTCTTCAGGAACTGGTTTTGCTTTTATCCCCAATTAAACATTTTTTTCTTTAGAAAATGGTCTGTTTCACGGTTTTATTGCAATCTACATGCTAAAAATTATAAACTGTATAGAGTCCTAATAGCAATCGTATCTTCTTTCGTTTTCTTAAGTATATTTTAACATTTTAGCTTAATTTGGGACCAAGCAATAATATTTCACATTAAAATTTGAAATTAATTTGATATTTTCACTTTGCTGTGTTTTTATAATCACTCTTGGAACTTTTATTTTATATTTATTTATTTGACAATTGTACGCATGCGCAGAGTGTTGAAACACCCATGTTTTACGATTTTTCAGAAAAAATCATGCATTAATAAACTTTTTTTTAAACGATTAACGGAAAAATATTTTTGTAATCATGAAGTATGTGATGGTTATTGAATGAATACTCCCATTGGCATAAAGACAGTAAGGAAAATCTCCAGAAACATTGTAACATTATTCTTAAATTACCAAATCAATTGCGATTCTCAGCAAGTCCTGTGTAATAAAATTTATTCGAATAAAATTATTATAATCTCAACGCTGCCATTAACACTGAAAAATGACGTTTAATTCCAGCGAAAGCGTGTTACCAATCCAAAAACAGCATATAGCACTAGTACTTTACGCACGCAATTTGGGTCCTGAATTGGTTTATACGACACTCAACACCCAAATCGGTATTTGTTACAGACCCAAAGTAGAAAAACTGTTTTTCCTACCTTTTGCTTCCTCAGAAAGCAAGAGATTATTTGATTTTTGAAGTAACCTTTTAGCATTATTGTAATCTCATTTTATTAAGCTGGCCTTTACAAGTTCAAAGCACCGTTGAGCTTCATCTTTGTTGCATTCCATGGTATGTCTTACTTATTGTCTAAACATCCGTTTTGATTATACTGAAACAAATCCTATTCAAAAATAAAAATTTTGTACAATAAGCAGTAACACCAAAATCGGTGATCTGATAAAAGGTATTAAGATAACTAATCAAGTTTAGTTTTTGAATAACAAGGTAAGGAAGTGTGATAAAAAAACAGTATTTTTTAAGAAAACAAGAAATCAAGAAAAACTAATATGTACAAGAGAAAAAAAGATAAAGAAAAATTTTAAAGTTAAACAAAAAATTCTATAAAAATTTAAAAAATGTAGTTCAAAGGATTGTAGAAGACAAAAAATATAAAGAAAGCATTAAGAAGAAGTTGAAAATTGGTAGGTTCGGGCGGAAGAAATAAAGATTTTAGGCAAATTTGAAATATTTGTAGGAAATACGAGAACAAGAAAAAAAAGAAGGGCAAAAACAAGAAAAGTAGATATCTGTAAAAATAAGGAAAAATTGTAAATTAATAAAAGATTAATTCTCTCTTTTGATTTTCAAAAAAATATATATGCTAAGGTTTTTCATAAAATTTGAGAAGGGTACCAGTGTTTGTGCATTTTTTAAAGCAATACGGTGGTAGACATTTAGGTATTTTTATCATAATTGTTATTTTTGGTTAAAAAACTGTATTTCTTTAAAGAGCAGATGTAAAGAAAATCCCATAGGCATGCCCAGAGGAAGCAGAAGAACTGTAAAAGCTGTAGAAACAATGTACAAAAAATGTAAATTGAGCCCGCCCTTTTGAAAAGCAATCCTGAATAGGCATTCAAAAATGTCCTTTATTTTATGTATAATTAAATTAAATTTTATTATTTATAAAAATTGATGACACTATTTATAATAGGCCAAAGTTTGAAAAACTTCTTTCAAATAGTGATCTTTTCATCAGGTCCAAAAACATAAATTAGCTAATGGCACTTGTGCTTTTAATCAGAAGAGTTTTTGTCACCATTTTGCGCAATATCTATGAACTGTTTTAGCAGGACATGGTGTATTTTTGTTGCGACGAGGCCTACTACACTAGAAATTTCTAATCAAAATAAAGACAGATGGGCTGATTTCAAGTTGAGATAATACCGGTAGTATCTTCGTTTCCATGGAAAAATAAACAAATTCGGGGCTGTGATTCGCCGTTGTCATAGAAAAGTATTAAAGTTTGAGGTACTACCGGTATTATCTCCACTTAAAATCAGCCCATAAAACTTCTTTTTGCTATTCTCAGCTTAAAAAATCAATAAACAATTGTTACACAAAAGTATTTAAAAAATAGTGGTAGAGAAAAGTAAAAAACTAAAAACTATTGTAAATGAACCATCTGTACAATAGAGACACATTTTTTTAATAATGTTTAATAAAAGTTTTTTAACATATAAAAATAATGTATTGTAAAAATATCACAATATGTTATTGAATGCCTGGCAGATTATTTTAAAAAAATTGTGAAAAAACACAGAAACAAGGAAAACGCAAGTTCTGATATACGTAAGTAGTACGAGTTTTTGAACCAATGCAGAAAGTGTCTCTTTATTATGTTACAAGGAATTTTTCTTTATTTTTCTCTCACTTATAAGAAGAGTATTCCAAAAACCTTGTTTACATATTTTGGAATAAATAACTAATGAAACATAACACGTCTGTTGGCTGCGACCTAAATGATCTATTGAAAATTTAAAGAAAAAAATATAAATTAAAAATTAATAAATTACATTTCTCATAGCCCTAGTCTAGAAATATAAGTTTGTAGTTTATCACATAATGGCATTTTAGAGTAATGAGCACTTTGGAACAGTTTTCTATCACCAAAAAATCGGGCTTCAGTTAAAATCCAATCACCTAAAAACCATAGATATATTTTACACAAAAAAAAAGATCATTCATACGATTATTAATTTCTTCTTGACATTTTTTATGAATATAAGTAGAATATTCATCCTCAATAGATTTTTCCAATTTTTTTCTAAGAGAATCTTTATTGTATACTCCAAAAAAATCACCTGTTACATAATACTCAACTCCAGATGCAGTTTTTCTATAAACCCTATGTGTGCTACAATTTTTTTTTTAATATTCGAGATTAGATAAATTTGGGTTTTACCCAGTCATTTGAAAACTATATGGAGCATCCTGCCAAAAGTATAGAACAGAAAGAGCAAGTATTACGCCCAAAAATAAAATAACAAATCTCCAATTTATTTGTGTTTTGATAGTTCCTTTGGTTCTTCTCTAAAAACAAAAAAATTTTTGTCCTGAGTTATTACCTTCATTTACCTCTTGTCTTGTAGTGTTTTGACGAGCTTGTCTTGCAGTGTTTTGACTGTTTTGGCGAAATTTAACTTCATCTCTTAAACGACACAAGAAATCATATGTTTCTCGGCTTTGTTGGTCAGTTAAAACGTCCACAGCTTTACCTGTGAATAAAAGTAAAAAATATACAGAGTGAAATTAGAATAGTTGTACTTGTTTAAAATTCGTGCTTAAGATTGAGCCACAGCTCTAGCTATTTTTCCTCATTTAGACTCCTGATGCATTTAAATTTGGTATAAAAGCACACAAATGTTTATGGCGACGTTGTCCACACGTTGAAAAACCCTCTAGAGAACCATATTTTTATATTATAATATGTTAATTTTGAATAAAACAAAGGAAGAATATACACGACCTTGTAAAGAACTTTGTAACGACATTCGGAGTTAATACGAAGTACTAGTAAAACCTGTTTGCAATGAGAGCTTCTTCACAGATTTTCCTGGGCTTTGCTCCATTCGAACTGCAGTGTTGTTTAAATATGATAAATCTGCAACCACGTCAAGGTAAGTTTGGAAAAATTGGTCGTATATTGAGTTCACAAAATATTGCCAAACATCAATTTCACTGTAGACTCGACTTTTGAAGTGCGGATTACAAAAAAAATGTCTTTTATTTTTAAAACGTCAAATTTGAATTAGTTTGGTCAGAATAGCCAATTTCAAGTGACACTTCAATGCTGTCAACACAATCAGTAGATACTTGTCGATCACGCTGTATTTCGATTTCATCCTGTATATATAATTATAAAAAATTGTACTTACGAATTAATTGAAATGCTTTTGTTGCTTTGGGATGACCATTTTTGTCAGGATGTACCAATTTTGCAATTTCTTTATATGTTCGGTTAATTTCGGCGTCATTAGCTCTTCTGTCAACCTCTAACATTTCATAATAATCTTCGGTATTAAGAATTTTTTCAACAATGGCTTTGTCTTGAAGGCTATATTGTCTAGATTCCATTTTTATTTACTTATATTCTACAAAACGAGCACAAATAAATTTTGAAACAGACACAAAAAATTCAATAATCTTTAATACCTCTACCTTATCAATTATCATTTCCTGAAATTTTGTGCAGTAAAATAATAATGTTAATCATGTCATAAAATACATTTTGTTGTATAACTACGAATGCAACTAAAACTGCACTGTCACGTAACACTACTGATAAATGAATAATAAGTTAGTTATTTATATTAATAATAATAACATTCGGAAAGCGGGGAAAAAATGTGGGCGGAATGTACGACGATTAAGAAAAATCTGACAAAGTGACAAAATAACGACTGTCTCAAATTATCTTTGCCTGAACTGACGTGTTCAACTTGAATTGACGTAAAGCAAATTTTAACTTAAAAAGTTGCTGTTCGCACGAAAAGAACTTTGAGGCAGATGTTGAGTTCCATATTAACTCAGATCTATTTTTTTGAATTTGTCAAATCTATTTTTGTGGATGTGGGTCATCTTACACTTGCAGAGCTGTCCCTCTATGGTCAATTCTAAGTTATAAAACCAATAGTTTTTAGCTTTAGGTTAAGAGTTTGTAATGTGTTGTTACTGAATAAACAAGAAAAAATACAGTCCATTTTTTATAAACCCTTGAGCCCCAATTAGCTCAAAACAGCAGAAGAAGAGAGAAAAATTTCGTAACTTGTGTGAATCCCTAAATCGCAATTCAAATCTTGCCACCATCTGGAAATGTGTTAACAATTTTTCAACTAAGGCTCTACGTTTCCGTGCTGGTCCTAGACCTTCAGTCGACTGGGCTTGGGATTTTCTATCCGGACTTGCTCCGCCTTGGGTAAACCTTTCACCGCTAGATAACACTGAACCTTTAAAACCCACTAGCTCAACGGAACCCTTTTGTATCAGAGAACTAACACACGTTCTTGCAAAGAAGAAATCCAAGACGCCCGGCCTTGATGGTTTGTCTAACTCAATCCTCCAACACCTACCTGAAGAAATTCTTAGAATTTTTATCTCGCTCTTTAATGAGTATCTTAATGGTCAACAAATCCCTCAAGCATGGAAGAACTGTCTGATTCTTCCGATTCCCAAACCCTCTTCGTCAACACAACTGTCTTTCAAGTATCGCCCGATAGCACTTACTTCATGTGCTGGCAAGCTTCTTGAAGCCCTCGTCTGCTTGCGATTGGAATGATTTTTGGAAAACCGCTCCCTACTTCGTCCTACTCAATGGGGATTTCGACGGGGTAAGGGAACCTCGGAGTGCTTAACATATACCATATGTACAATTTATCATGCTTGGGCTAGCGGGAAACCGGTTGTTGGTCTTTTTCTTGACTTATCTTCAGCTTATGACTGTGTGAACATCACAATTTTATACCGTCTTCTGAGAGAAATTGGTTGTTATTCTAATATTCTTCAACTTATTATGCAATTCCTTCAAAATAGAAATCTCTATACTACATTTCCTCAAACGAATTGCATTCTGGGGCCTCTACAAACAAACAGGGGCTTACCTCAGGGCTCACCTTTTAGCCCTCTTCTTTTTAATATTTATTCTGCTATTCCGCATAACATCATTGATCCCCGAATTACAATTGTACAGTATGCAGACGACCTTCTTTTGTTGGCTGTGGAGAACACACTACAGGACTGTATTAGCACCCTCAATCGCTCCCTTGATGATCTTAATCAATGGCTGCTTCAACGTGATTTAGTCCTCTCCCCTCCAAAAGCTAAAGCCATCCATTTTTCTCCAAAAGGATCTCCTAATAAACCTGGTTTTGTATGTTGCGACGGGTCAAACATTGAATGGGCTAATGAGACCAAGTACTTAGGGGTGACTCTAGAACACAATCTTTCATGGGAATCTCAAGTTAAAGATATGACTTCAAAAGGTGTTAAGGGCATCCACGTTTTACAGAAAATAAGCCGAACATGGTGGGGTGCTGACCCCAAAGTCATGATGACCTTCTATAAAGCCATTGTCCGGTCCCATCTTGACTATGGTAATCTATGTATGCTGAAAATCACAAAACGTCGTATTTTTTGCTTAGAGCGTACTCAACGGAAGGCTCTTCGTGTTATCATGGGCTGTATAAAATCAACACCAGTTACAGCTCTTTGGTCTGAGCCTGGCGAAACATCTGTTAGGGCTCGCTCTGAACTTTTGGCTCTCAAATTTTTCTTGAAAAATTTTGCACTGTGTAACAATCCTATCTCGGGCGTGATGTTATCAGTTTATCAGGATTTTTAGTCCAGCGTTGGTCCCTGAAAAAATCAGAGCCCACCTGCTGCTGTATTAGCTTTTGATCAGGTCCTTACTTTGGAACCTCAAATTATTAGGACTGCCAAACCAGCTTGTTATGTTCACGATTTTGACCATTCTTTTTGGAGTCCAACCTTCCTTCGAAGCGACTGTTGTAAGAAGTCGAATAACAATGAGTTGCCTTTTCACCAATGGATTCAACGTACTTTTACATCGAACCACCCTCTTGTGATCTTTACAGATGCAGCCAAAGATAATAATAGAACTAGTATTGGCTTGTATTCTCCAGAAATAAACCTATCTGTTTCGCGTGTCCTCGCCCCTGATACGGAAATCTGTCTTGCTGAAATGATTGCTATTTATGAAGGAATAAAAGCGGTGGATCAGATCAACAGACCAGTTATCATTGCTTCAGATTCTCTTTCTGCTCTGCAATATATCTGCCACGTTGGCTTCTTTCCGCAAAAATCTTCTCTTACTCTCCTGATCAAGAATAAACTGAAACACCGCCCTGTAGATTTACAGATTGCACTAGTTTGGATAACGGGTCACACTGGTATTGTTGGTAATAAAGCTGCAGATCGCCTTGCCAAACAAGGCTTAACAATATCTGGTCCAAAAGCGAAACTACACTTTTCTTCATTACTTCCTCAGTTGGTGCGTGCTCACCATGCTTCCTGGCAACAATTTTGGGCCCACGAAATTTCCCGCAGTGGTCGAGATTATAATCGCATTGTAAACAGCCCGTATTTTATCCCGTGGTTTACGAAAGGATCAAACTTATCTAGAAGGCATATTATCACACTGATACAAATGCGTACTGGCCATTGTGGCTGTTATACCCACCTTTACCGCATTGGTGTTCGTCCAACGGCCAATTGCGATTGTGGAAAACCAGGTTCTATTCAACATATTATATTTGAATGCCCACTCATCATACGACCTCCACGATTCTACAGTAAGATATTTAATGGCTTTTCTTCTAACCCGCTGGATCTTGACACAATGCTGAAACAACCTGTTAATCCGACATTGTACTTAAGATGCTGTAGTTCAACAATATTCAACTCTAGCTACGAGTTGATTCGTCCCTGGAAGCGTCTCTACGGAACCTTGGCTGCAAGTGCAGAAATGCACAAGGCCAATAAAGTTGAATAAATAAATAAATAAATAAATAAATAATACCTTTTCCTGTCAAATTGAATTACTAATACTTAAAATTACCAGCAATTGTTGCAAAATGCGCAGTGGAGGATACGGAACAAAGGTAGGTATAGTTTCAACGTTTCTACGGTCCTTCCGTCCATGGAGGAATAAATAAATAAGACTATTATTTATTTATTCCTCCATGCTTCCGTCCATCATAAAACTTTTGATTTCTTATAACGTTTTCTCAGTGCAGATATAACCACATACTATAACCGATCGGTATGTTGTATCTTTATTTTTTCATTGCGTTGTCTCTCTCATGACATACCGCTAACATACCGTTCGTTTTCTTAAGGATATATGTATAGTATGTGGTTAAGTATATCTGCACTGAGAAAACGCTAATGGTTTGTTGGGGTTTTTTCTAATTTCTTATCATGAAATTAGATCTTTCTTACTTTTTCCGATGACAATAAAAGTGCAATAAGATTTATATACAAAATGTATTTCTCTTGCAAAAAAGATTTGTATTAATTTAAAAAAAGTCACAAACATTTCATTCAAGATAAATTCCGTTTGGTTTGACTTTGTACATACATAAAGTTAAACCCAAAAAAAAGTCATGAGAAATCAAAGCAAAAAAGAAAACGAATGTTGGGTTGAGGTTTACTCGTCGTTAAAATGGAACAGATATTGCCAATTTTTAAACGATTTCCATATTTTCTACAGCATAGAACAGTAAAAGAAGCCATTACACTCAAAATGAAAATTCTTCTAACTTTTGTCCAATTTATTTTTATATTTGCTGGAGGATTTTTCTAGAAACAAAAATTTGAATTGATTCAGCCTTAACTAAATTACCTACCTTTTCATTAGGAGTGTTACTATTATATTGATTGTATTCCTAAAACAAAAAATGTTTTAGAACTGTCTTATGTTAAACCAAACTACCTTTTGACTTGAAGAGTTACTATTGTCCCAAGTATAGTCCTAAAAAAAGGGTTCGAAATTATTTTAACTTCTACCTTAATTACCTTTTGATTTGAAGTGTTACTACTATATTGATTATACTCCTAAAACAAAAATAAAAAATGTTTTGGAACTAACTTGTGTTAAACCAATCTACCTTTTGACTTGAAAAGTTGCTATTGCCCCAAGGATACTCGTACTTCCAAAAAAATAGGTTTAAAACTGCTTCAACTTTAATCTTACTTACCTTTTGATTTGAAGTGTTACTACTATATTGATTGTACTCCTAAAACAAAAATAAAAAATGTTTTGAAACTAACTTATGTTAAACCAAACTACTTTTTGACTTGAAAAGTTACTGTTCTCCCAAGGATACTTCTAAAAAAATAAGTTTGAAACTGTTTCAACTTCAACCTTAATTACCTTTTGATATGAAGTGTTCCTTTTATCTTGATTATGTGTCTAAAAAAAAATTGGTTTGAAACATACTTATCTTCAACTAAGATGATTTATTACCCTTTGACTTGGAATGTTTTGTGTCTTTGTAAACCTTTCTAAATCGTAAGCTTGTCGTCTTTTTCTATCAGTTAGAACCTCCATAGCTTTCTCTGTTTTCAAAAATTAATATAAGCTTTAAAAAATAAAAAAAAATGTCTTGTGGTAGACGTCCGATTATTTACTACTGTTACGAACCAGTCTAGAAAAATGCCAGAGATAACGCGTAATTCCGAGAAATATTTGTCACAGCCAGCGAGAGCTTTACTCTAATTAATGTCCCGCTGAATAAAAACTGTTTGCGTAAACTTTTAGAAAATTTTGAGAAGCAGCGTATCGTTATAGAAGCGGGCGGAGGCAATGACCGAATTAGTGTGGAATCCGACAAGCGATTGAAGAGTGAGCAGTACATCGAAGAGACAACGATCGTATTGAGTTTATAAGTAAACAACGGTAACAAGTAGGTACCTTAAAAAATGCTTTTGCCTAAATTTATAATAATAATTTTATTTGTTAAAGATTTTGCAAAGGTAAATGCGTAGTTTTTTTATGTCAAAGAGGTAGGAACTCTTTTTTTATACGTCTACATCGTGAAAGTTACTAGATTTTTTTCTGCAAGTTGTTGGTTTGTTAATACTACCACTACCTATAAGATTATGTTTTTTACTAACTACTCTATTTTTATCAGCAACAATAAGCTTATTAAATAATACAATAGACAACAAAAAAACAAAAAATCACAAACAAAATTTAAAGATGATATTCAAAGTGTGCACTGTTATTTTCAATTTATAAATTAACTCATTGTTTTAAGTTACTAAATATATTAATTAGTGTATTCGGAGTTAATAAGTAGTAAAACCTATTTTGTAATAAAAGCTTCTTCACAGATTTTTGCGAGCTTTGCTCCATTCGAACCCAAATGTCTTCCGCAACTTCAGTAATAAGAGTGGAAAGTCGAGCAGGAGACAATTCAATGCTGCCAACCCAATCAGTACTTGTCAATCACGCTGTATTTAAATTTCACCCTGTATATATAATTATAAAAAATTGTACTTACGAATTAATTGAAATGCTTTTGTTGCTTTGGGGTAACCGTTTTTGTCAGGATGTACCAATATGGCAATTTTTTTATACGCTCGCTTAATTTCGGCGTTATTTGCTCTTATATCAATCTCTAACATTTCATAATAATCTTCGGTATTAATAATTTTTTCAACTATGGCTTTATCTTTATGATTATATTGTCTAGATTCCATTTTTATTCATTTATATTCTACAAAACGAGCACAAATAAATTTTATAGAAATAACGAAATCTATAATCTTTAATATCTTATCAATTATCAATGTTAATCATGTCATTATATTTTAAAACATTTTGTATTTTAGGTGACGGGTTATTATTATTAACAATTTTCCTTTTAAAACATGTAACATAACAATTATATAACTTTTTTATAACATTAAATAGCTAATTACCGCAACTAACAATAAAATGTGTTGTTTTTTTTAATACACAATAAACTATTTTAATAAAAAAAAATTTGGTGCTGCATTTGTGGTCTATACAGGGTTGCCAAACGAAAACGAAACAGAGGATATAACTCTCAGAAAAATAAGTTGTCGAAAAAACAGGTTTATTTTGTTTGGAAGGGGGACAGCTTTTGGCATAAATTTAACAATTTTGTATGCAAACCCCTAAGCGGGAGATGCATCCCTTCAAAAATTTTAAATGGGAAGGGCGGTCGAGTTGCACATCGTTGGAAAGCCTTTTCAATTCTGTATACAATGGTGGGTATTTAAATTTTGTAAAATGTAAAAAAGAATGCTAATGAAGTGACGCATTAGTTTATTAAATGTAAAAAGTGACTCCCACGTGCCTCCATACAATAGTACAGGTTGTGCTCAAAACGCTCTCGAACATTTTTGAGCATTTGTAGAGTAATTTGTCGTTCACTATCCGCTGCCGTAAATCTTCCAAAGAGGTTCGTTGAGTTGTAGAAATTTTACTTTTTAAGTGATTCTATAAGAAATAGTCCAACGGAAACATGTCTGGCGAACGTGGAAGCCACTCAAAAGGTCCTCTTTCTCCAATCCATCGTTCTGGAAATCTCTGATCCAAATACTGCAGTACAGGCAGTGCAAAATGTGAGGATGCGCCATCTTGTTGGAATATCAACGAATTTTTATCATAGCCTTCATAATTTTCGATAATTTCACTTAAAGTTGGATCAATAACGTCTTCTAATAAGTTTAAATACATTTCGCTATTTAAATTGTCATTAAGAAAAAAAGAGCCAACTAAGTGATCCACAAAAATGCCCGCTAAAACATTCAACTTTTTTTTAGGAGTTTGCGTGTGCATCTCGTGATGAATTCTAGGATTTGTGTCGGACCACTAGCGGCAGTAGTGGCGATTGACAATACCGTTTACGAAAAAAGAGCATTTATATGAAAAGCGAATATTGAATAGAAAATTCTGGTTCTCTAGTTACTGCCTGTTCACTCAGAATTTCACAAAATTGCAGACAACAGTCAAAATCGTCTTTATTAAGTTCTTGTACCAAATGTATTTTAAAATATGATGTCGACCAAATGACTGCCGCGGTTATACAGTGTGTCAATTTTAAAAGTTGCAATCGGCAATATCTCTAGAATTGAAAGACTTATTGACAATCACTTAAAACCGTTTCGGTGGTTGCTAGGGGGAATCAAAATGACATGGTAAGTGACACAGCCACCCCAACTTGAAAATTTTAAATGACACTACTCTAGTTGTGATACATCGTTGGAAAGCTCATGACAAACGCTTTTCAAAAATGTTATGCAAAAGCCTATTTGACAAAGTCATTTTCCAAATACTCGAAAAGAAAGACCTTAAATTTTCTTCATTTTCTTTTTTTCTTGACTTTAAATGAACTCTAATTGAAACTAAAATAAAACATTGCCTAAGTGATTAATTTTTATTAAATGCTATAATACAAAATAAAATACATTTGTCAAAGCCCTAATCTAGATATATGTTTGTAGTTTATTACATAATGGCATTTTAAAATAATGGGCACTTTGAAACAGTTTTCTATCACCAAAAAATCGGGCTTTGGTTAATATCCAATCACCTGAAAAGCACACATACATATATTTTAGACAAACAAAAAAATATACATTCATACGAGTATTTATTTCTTCCTGACATTTTTTATTTAAATAAGTGGGATATTCATCCTTCATAGTTTTTTCCATTTCTTTTGTAAGAAAATCATCTGAATATTTATAGTATACATAAATAAAATCACTTTTTACATAATACTCAACTCCAGATGCAGTTTTTCTATAAACCCTATGTGTACTACAAAAAAAACTTTTAATATTTGAGATAAGATAAATTTGGGTTTTACCCAGTCATTTCAAAACTATATGGAACATCCAGCTTCTGTTCTAATTGTTTAGAACAGAATACAGAAATGCAGAAAAGTATAGAGCAATTATTACGCCCAAAAAGCAAACAATTATGCAATTTATTTGTGTATTGTCAGTTTCTTCAGTTCTTCTCTAAAAAAAAATTATATTTGACCTGAGTTCTGAGTTATTACCTTCATTTACCTCTTGTCTTGCAGTGTTTTGACGAGCTTGTCTTGCAGTGTCTTTATTGTTTTGGCGAGATCTAATTTTATTTCTAAAGCGACATTCGAAATCATATGTTTCTCGGCTTTGTTGGTCAGTTAAAACGTCGACAGCTTTACCTGTGAGTAAAAATATACAGAGTGAAATTAACTAAAATATGTAGTTGTACATGTTTAAAATGCGTGCTTAAAAGTGAGGCACAACTTCCGCTAAAGATCCAAATTCCGACGCCTAGTTCATTTGAATTTTGGTATAAAAGCACCCAAATATTTATAGCGACGTTGTCCACACGTTGAAGAACCCTCTCGAAAACCAGGTCGACATTTACAATATGTTAATTTTGAATACACAAAGCAAGAATATACACGACTTTGTAAAAAAGACGAAAAACACTGACGTTATAAGTAAACAACAATATTCGGAGTTAATAAATAGTAAAACCTATTTGCAATGAAAGCTTCAATAGATTTTCCTAGGCTTTGCTCCATTCGAATTGCAGTGTTGTTTAAATATGATAAATCTACAGCCATGTCGGGGTAAGTTTGCAAACATTAATTTTATTGTACACTCCACTTTTCAAAAATGTCCAAAAATATCTCCAAAATATCTTTTATTTTTAAAACGTCAAATATGAATTTGAAGTTTGGTCAGAATAGCCAATTTCAAGTGACATTTCAATGCTGCCAATCCAATCAGGATTTGTCATTCACGCTGTATTTTGATTTCATCCTGTATATATAATTATAAAAAATTGTACTTACGAATTGACTGAAATGCTTTTGTCGCTTTGGGATGACCATTTTTGTCAGGATGTAACAATTTTGCAATTTCTTTATATGCTCGGATAATTTCGGCGTTATTAGCTCTTCTATCAACCTCTAACATTTCATAATAATCTTCGGTATTAAGAATTTTTTCAACAATAGCTTTGTCTTTAAGGTCATATTGTCTAGATTTCATTTTTACTTATTTATATTCTACAAAACGAGTACAAATAAATTTTAAAAAAGATATTAAGAAAACAATAATCTGTAATATCATATCAATTATCATTTTCTAAAATTTGATGCTGTAAAATAATCATGTCATAAAATACAACTAAAACTGTATTGTCACGTAACACGACTGATACAATTTAAATGAGTAATAAATTTACTTTATTAAGGCTCCCGGAATGAGACGCCTAACAAAGAAAATGTGCTGGGCTTTTATTAAACAACATTAACAAATATTTTTTTACCTAAAACTAAAGACTTAAAACTTAATTACCTTCTGATTCGAAGTGTTACTTTTACCTTGATTATATTTCTAAAAAAAGTAGGTTTAAAACTGACTTATCTTCAACTAAGATGATTTATTACCCATTGATTTGGAATGTTTTGTGTCATTGTAAATTTTTCTAAATCATATGCTTGTCGTTTATTTCTATCAGTTAGAATCTCCATAGCTTTCTCTGTTTTTAAAAATTAACATAACTAAGCTTTAAGAAATAAAAAAAATGTCATTCAGTAGACGCCCGATTACTCCAGAAAATAACGTCAACCATTAATTTTATTGTAGATTCTACTTTTAAAATACACTATTACAATAAAAGTGTCACGTTTGTCATTTGAAAACCATTTTCAAAATTTTAAAATGTCAAATTTGAATCTGAAGTTTAGTCAGAATAGCCAGTTTCAAGCGACACTTCAATGCTGCCAACCCAATCAGTACTTGTCAATCACGCTGTATATATATTTATAAAAAAATATATTTACAAATTAATTGAAATGCTTTTGTCGTTTTGGGGTGACTGTTTTTGTCAGGATGTACCAATAAGGCAATTTTTTATACGCTCGTTTAATTTCGGCGTTTTATGCTCTTGTATCAACCTCTAACATTTCATAATAATCTTCGGTATTAAGAATTTTTCCAACAATGGCTTTATCTTTAGAGTTGTATTGTCTTTAGAATTATATTGTCATTTTTATTGATTTATATTCTACAAAACGAGCACAATAAATTTTATAGAAAATAGAAATCTATAATCTTTAATATCTTATCAATTAACAATGTTATTCATTATATTTTAAAACATTTTGTTGCTTAAATACAAAACTTTTAATTCTAAAGATAGTCTTTTAACATATCCTGTACATAACAAAAATCAAATTCCGGCTTAACATTAAATCAAATTAATTAATTAATTAGGTTAATTAGCTAAAGAGAAAATTTAGTAAAAAAGTGCATAAGTCGCCAATAAGAAGTTTTAAAATTTTAGCAAAAAGATTTATTTAGGAACACTATAAAAATTACATTTTATAAAGCTGATTTTCTGTACAGTTTTTCTTCTAAATCTGGTAGCTTATAACATTCCGCCGATATTTTCATGTAATGACCATTTCGAAACATTTCTCTGTCATTTAGATGCCTTGCTTTCCAGATCATGTAGTCTCCTGAAAAAAATTTTCACTAAATAAGTATATTTTTTACAATTTACGCACGTTTGTTTACTTCTTCATCACAAGAAGTTTTTAAATTTGTTAAAAAATTTCTTTCTATAGTTTCCTCAATCTCAATTATCCTCTTCATTGAATAATACTGTTCCTTTAAATAATAATCCAATTTAAAATTTTGTGTTTTCCTTGGAAAACGGTGCTGTCTAAAATGTATTAATCCATTTCTGATGCCTAAATTAAACTAAAAATACTACTTACGTGCTTTGTTCTAGACTGTATAATGGATTATAATGAATAAATATCGCAAACATATAATATCCCACAAATAGACTCGAAAGTACAATTATTACTAATTTCCAAGTTTTAGGATCAAAACTGGATGAACTGAAATTGTTGTAAAAAATCTGAGATACTTTCTGTCTCTAGTATTGCTTTGTCACCTAATGTTCGGTTCGTTATTTAAAATTTGGTTTCTTTCTCCTTCTTCTTCTTCTTCTACTTCTTCTTCTTCTTCATCTTCTTCTTCTTCTTCTTGAGGATTGGGATTGTTATCTCGATTTCTTCTTGTCCTGAGTCTTTGATTTACCGAATAGCCAACTCGGTATACTTCTAAAATTTTATCAATTTCTTTAAGGACTTGTTGTGGCGTATAGCCTAATCCAGCTTTGCCAAATAAATCATGTTTAAGACGTTTAAATCCGTCAGTCAAAACCTCTTTAGCTTCATCTAACCAAATCAGCCTATAAATATTAGATTTCTTCATTTTGTACTTACTTACAAATGACAGGTTGGACTATATTGTATGAATTAATATCAAGTAAAGACATTTTATTAAACGTACTTTCAATTTCTTCATTTGTAACATGATGACGATCCACCTCAAATATATTATAATAATCATCAATTCTGTAGAACGACAAAATTGCACAAACTATATTAAGAGAAAGAAAATCTAAAGGATACTCATTTTGTTCTAAATCCATTTTCAGTCTTTCCTTTTAACAAAAATAGGAAAAGCAAACAAAGCAGACATGATAGCACACTAACACAATAAACACTGAAAAATGGCATAAATTTATGTTATGTTCTGTTTTGTCGTAATTACACCACTGACTGTAATATTGCAAAGTGCAATCTACGCCGCAGTAATACTGGGCACAGCGCTCAGCGCCCGAAACTCGAAAGTGATCAAATGAAGGAGACTACTGAGACATGACTGAGACTATTTTAGCACTTTAGCAGCTAGCAGCAGTTAGTTCCACAGATCCCAGCGTAACCTTGAGACATTCGCACAAACATTTCATTGGTTAAATGAATTTCAAATAGCCGCTAAATGCAACTACAGAGACTATAACCATAGTATAAAACCTAGTAGCGACAATCAATTGGCCGAAAAATTTTGTTAGGGTCGAAACAGAAAGAAAGCAGGTTGCCCGCTTTCCGCTTTGAGCGTCGAAAAAACTTCTATGTTAATAGAATTGATAAGGATAATTTTCAATCTGCTTATTTATCTGATTGTATCTAGCTCTCATACAAAAAATATAAAATTATAAAAAAATAGCTCTCATTAATAGAGAAGTTTTTTCGGCGCTCAATGCGGAAAGCGGGCAACCTGCTTTCTTTCTGTTTCGACCCTAAGGTTCTATATTCACTGTACGTAGGCCACTGCTAAAGTTCGCGAAATCAAGTACTTTTCGTATTGCCAGTGTGTTGCAAGTGTCATATTCGTAAAATTTGACATTTTTTACCTCTGACACAGTTAACATTTCGGTTTCAAACCTAACAGTTTAATTTAATTTTTTTTTTAAAGATATCGGCAATTGCGCTAAGAAATGGAAATATCGAACCGTGATTATCGAGTGATGATGTTCTGAGATTTCCGATACTGTTTAACAGCACCGCAATGTGTGGCAAAACTTAAATTGTTATTTGGAGATGAAGCACCGTTCTAAACTATGGTTTACAGGTGGTACGCAAAATTCAAGCGTGGAAGGATCAACGTTGTTGTCGATCCTCGCGAAGGACGTCCACGCACCCTCATTGTCGCAAAAAATATCGATGCCGTACGCGAAATGATTTTAGCAAATCGTCATGTGACATACAGGGAGATAGAGGCGACCTTAGGCATTGCGGTGAAACAAATACATAAGATTTTGCACAATCCGTTGCATGTTAGGAAACCTTGCCCTCACAATTTGAAAGAGGTGCAAAATGAGGCACGAGTCAAATGGTGCAGGGAAATGCTAAAAAATTCGACGGTGGTCATTCAAATTCGGTATACAACACTGTAACATGTGACGAATTATGGGTATATTTATATAAATCTGAAACTAAACAGCAATCAACTGTATGGGTGTTTCAAAGTGAACCTAAACCAACCAAAGTGACCCATTCACGGAGCGTTTCGAGAAAAATAGTTGATTGTTTCTTCAAAAAAAAGCCGGTCATGTTGCTACTGTTGTATTAGATGATCGAAAGACCGTTATGCGGAGTGGTATACTTCAATTTGTTTGCCGGAAGTCATTGCTGAAACCAGAAAAAATAACCAAAATCGGCGAATTTATTGTGCATCCTGACAATGCAAGCGCGCACACCGCACAACGAACTGTCGAGACATTCCCAATTCGCCCGATTTATCACCCAACGACTTCTTCTTATTCCGATACATAAAAAATAAAATGCATGGCGGGCGTTTTTCATGGTCTGAAGAGGCCGTTAAAACATTTAAGTCGCTAGTTTCGGAGGTATGTACCTCTTTCAGAGTGAAAAAAATGTTTTGAATTAATTTTCAATAAACAAAACCTCTTTTAAATATTAAAAGTCAAGTTACCATTAAATTTTCATTCCAAAATCAAATATTTAAATCAAAACGCTCAGATGCAAATCCAGTTCCAAAACAACTACATATTCAACAACCGTTTAGAAAAACTGTGTGTAATTATCAAAACTTCCGCGAATTAGTTACATAAAGCCATCTCATAAATCAGTTTAGCTTCTAGAGCCATAGTTAGAATTTTGAATTACAAAAACATTCGATATCAAGCTTAGGGTTTTCACTGGATGACACTTGGGCTTAGATTGACTTTCAAACTGGCACACACATTTATGAACTATTCAATTATTTACAATACACACTTGAAGGTCTATTGTTATCCCACTTTTGGGTGGAAGCCTTTATATCATCCCAAGTAAGGCCACACATGGAAACCGCGTAACTCTGACCATGTAACTTATTTTTGAACTCTATGACTTCAGAGAAATTACATTGAAAAATGCGTCTTAAGACACAAGTTCTCTTTGTTTGAACTGAATTCGTCATTTGACTTTGAGGAGTCATTTCATTGAAAAAAACATTAACGTATTTTTGTGAATTATCCTTGATTTAAACAAAGGAGCTGGACGGGCTCATAAAAATTTGACCATCAGGTTAGATTCATAAATCTGGGTCGCTTCCGTATGACACATCTCTTTGTTCTCTCGTTGTTATTGAAACTTTTATATTTAGAAATACTTCAATACAATGTAATAAATTTTAAAGGCTTTTAAACAGGGTAGTTTTTCTACCCCACCACATTTCCTCTTGTAAAGGCAAAGTTTGTTTACAACAGAGAGGCTAGAAAAAGAGCGAAATACACAAAAGATAAAAATATTAGATTAAATAGATCTGTCGTCGTCTAGATTCGTCGTTCTCCGGAATAAAGGGGGTAAAAGTGGAACGTAGGCACCGCCTACTCATTATACAAAAATGGGCCAGCTGTCGCTACTACGTCTTGTACTATGCTATAACTACAGAGGCTAGAAAACACAGAGGCGACACACGAGTGTATCACTTTTTATTGGTTGGCACGGTAACCAATCACCATACGCCGTCCGTGGGCTAAACGCGTGCGTTTGATTATGTTTGCTCAAATGGAAAAGGAGCTTTGATTCGAACCGATCAAGTAAATATTGTAAATACACAGTTATTAGAATCTTTAAGTAAGGCAACTTCCACGAATATTAAAAATCATCAAACCCAAAATTAAAAATATTATAAACAGACACATTTTGGTAATACTTGTCGCACATTTAATAACAAATCAACCATCGATATCGTGTCAGTTCTCTAATCGATCACATTTGTTACATTCATTGTAAAGATTTCATCGCATTAAAACTATTGCAACGGTTAAATGACATAAAAAAACGCAAATTAAATTGTTACCAACACCCGCTAGTTCGCCAACCCCCCAAATGCTGAGCCAGCTATTGCCTCAACCGACGGTGATTTAGTCGATATCAGCAATAGCCCATCCGCATCGGCAGGCCTTCGACCTAGCAGGCTAACGAACTTCCGCTTCGTGACAATAAGATGCACCACTTACTCGACTTTTTTAAAAAAACGTTGTGCAAACAATTAAAGGTACAAAAAATTAGAAGGGCAGAAAAAAGGTACTCAGAATTACGCGCTATAGTGTGATTTGTAATTCTGGTAGTGTTCAACATGTCTCTGGACTACTTTCTAACAATATTAGTTCGTGGGTGTGATATAACTATCAAAATTAAATAAGGTTTTACTTAAACAAAAGGCCGTCTGATTTAAAAGAAATCAATTCAAATTTTTCACTACTGATCAATTTATGACATCCTTTCAGTGAGAATTGATAGCTATTATAAAAAAATATATTTTGTATCTTGTACTTTTTTAAACAGAATGTTGAATTATGTATGGGACTGCAAAAATAATGGTCGTAGAAAAAGTATATTAAATAACTTGGGTTAAAATGCTTCTTACAACTTTTGTTACGTAATATACTATTATCAAATTTTTGTATAAAAATGTATATGTAATTTGATTCAGTTCTTATTCAACAGGGAGTTTTCAGGTGTTTTTTTATCATCTTGTGAACTTTTTTAATAAGTTTTCTTTATTTAATCTTAAAATAAAACAGTAAAACATATTATTTTTTGTACAATTCTTACTGCTTTTTATAAAGTAGATCCGTAAAGCATTTTAATAAAATATGATGTCGACCAAATGACTGCCGCGGTTATGTTTGCAAACCAAGGTCATAGTTGACCTAATCTATATCAATGTTTACGACTTAATCCAATATTTGGCTTTCACTTTTTTTATGAAAGTCTATCCGTAAACCATCATTTCTAGACCCCAATAAAAGGAGGTTAATAGATTTCCTCAATGCTGAGGTAGGCCCCAGTGCTGGTGTTAGTGTGGCCACAAAGTTATTACATAAATCAAAGCCATAAAATGTTGTAAACACGACATATCTTTCTGAGGACTTTACATAGGCTTTAAACATTGTCTAGCAAGCGAAAAATAATTTTTGTATTGAGAATTAATAAGTTATGTGCCCCTGATGGTGCAACTTAGAACTAGTGGACATATGCGTTATTGAGTGTGATTTATATCGTCTTTCTCTCAATAACTCAATAATTCATTTAAATAAAACGTAAAATCCATTAAAATCGTGTGTAATTTACTGCCAACTTTGAATAAATTAATCAACAATATACATATTTTGGTAATGCCAAGATGACATAATGATTCATAAAAAGACCTTAATACAATAAATAGTAAATACTTCGAACCAATAAATCTATATACATATAATAATCAAACAACAAAACTATAACTACAAAAAATAAAAATAATCTTTATCAATAGTTTCTTAACGTTTGCAACTTATCACATGCCGGCATTTTTATATTTTGAGCCGCTTGAAATAATTCCTTATCTGAAAAAGTTCTAGCTTTCCAAATCATAGACTCTCCTAAAAAAAAAAACCACCAAAATATAATCACAAACAATTTAATCAAAACTTACGATAATTTTTCTCCCTGTAGCAGGCATGTTTTAAATTTGAGATATACTCCTCTTCTACAGACATTTCTAACCGCCGGACAGATCCCTGAAACTCAGCAGCGAAATTTTCTTTGACAAAATAAGGAATTTTCATGTTTGCTGTATTTCGGGCAATTGGGTATTTCCTAAAAATGACTATTACTTTAGAAGTAACAAAAATATTAATAAGTACTAACGAATTAGCCTGTAAACTGTACGGTGGATCAGAAACAAAGAAACTGGATGCCATTGATAAAACTATCGCTAGTATGATTGGTAAAAGTTGAACGAAAGCTGAGTAATTGTTTTGCTGGAATCAATAGAACATTACTTCACTCACCAAGCAACTCGTCTCTCGTTATTAAAATATCTGTTCAAAGCTAGCCATAACAGTATCAGAGAACAATAGAGAAGCAACAATAATAATGTTATTCATATTATGAAGAAAGCAACGCTAAATAACAAAAGATAATCACTTATTACACAGCACTCACAATATGTTACGTCCATTTGACCAGCTATTCAACTCGTTGAAAAATAAAACGAAATAAAACCTAAACACAGTGTTATTCTTACACTTGTTTTACTTTATTTTTGGTACAATACAGTAGCACAGCTGATTAAGACACACGAAATTTAGTACTTAATATTATTTTTACTTCGATTTTATCATTGCTAAACGTGAGAGCATAAAGAAGAATAAATAATCACGTAGAAGGGTAGCAAATTTGAGAATCTAAAACAGCTGTTTGACGCGACAGTGGCGCCCTCATCAATGGCTTACTTTGAATAGATATTTTGATAGTCACTGAATAGAATTAAAGTCTTACTTCTCTGTGATGATGAGTGTGGTGATTTTCTTGAGATCCAGCATTTTGTCTTTGCCATCTCCCCCCTCTCCTCACGTACACATTAGCCCCATTAAAGCCACTACCAAAGAACATATTAAAGATTTCGTCAGTGTCTGCATCAAATTCTCTCCACGTGTTATTAGCAAAGTGTTGTCTTTGCGAAAGACGTTCATCTTCTGGCCCAAACTGGTCATACTGTTTACGTTTCTCAACATCGGTTAAAATAGCTACAGCATTACCTGTAATCACACAGTAAATCACTCTCTTAAGTTCCAACTCTTAGATCGTGTACTTACCGATTTTTTTGAAGGCTTCTGCAGCCCCAGGACACTTATTTTTGTCAGGATGAAACTGCAAGGCTAATTTCTTGTACGCCTTTTTTATCTCTGAATCAGTTGCATCTTTGCTGACCCCTAATATTTCGTAGTAATCCTTACATTTATTGATTTTTTTAACAGCTTCGAGCTGCTCTGGAGTGTACTCAGGGGCCTTTTTGGGCTCCTCTTGTTTGGGGACTACGTTCCGTTTTCTTGGTTGTTCGGTTTCTACTTTAGTTTCTGCCATTAATTGTATTTGAAGGAGTAAATCTATGGCAAGGATTAAAGGACACGTCAGTTATCCTGACACAAGTTTGACGTACCTTTTGCTTTCTGTGATGGATAGAGACGTTCGGCCTTGTGAAGGAATTTCTCGGCTTTGTCGCGATTGCGTTCTTTGATGTAATTTTCGGCGAGTTTTATACACTTTTCTGCTTCGTCTTTATTACCGTCCATTGCGAAAAATACGTGACAAGCCGAAGAAAAACCTCACAAATTAATTGATTTTATTTGGTTAATTAGGTAGGTAAACAGCTGATTTTGACTTGTGTCAAAATGCGCGCGCACTGCATGGTAGGAAACCTAAAAACATGAAAAACTTAAAACTGGACTGAAAATGTTACAGATATTTTATTATTGAAAATTAATTAATTTACAATTTAACACTTATTGTAAATAAATACCATACAATTGTAACTCTTTAAATGCCTAGCTTTTCAAAATTTAGATTTTTAAATAATCGTCTAGAAATTGTGTTATTGGGACTCTACATTGTGTTTTGTATTTGTTCGTTTGTTGTTTAAGCAGTGTGTAACAAGAAAAAGCAAACAGCCAGACTTAAACAAAGGCATTTATTCAAAAATATTTCAAAAATAATTTGTGGGCTAAAAGATTAGGCAACCCATTATACATGTCAAACTTTTAGTGTTAATAATTATACAACACATAATACGTCCCATTTCATTAAGATATGCAACACACTATTCCGGTATCTAACCACCGCAGGCCTGATTAATAAATACCTGATTAAACGCTTTTGACTCAAAAAATTACCACATAAAAGTACGTAAGAGTCTTCCTAAAAAACCAACTTCAGTGTACTTTTTTTTCCCTAATATGTCTCATTTTTTCAGAGTGTTTTTGTTTATTGTTAGCGAGACCACTGTATAGAAATAAATCAGTATAGACAGCTAATAAAAACTGAAAACTTGTCAAAAAGCTAGCATTCTTTTACATAAAATCTGTAAGGTGGAGCCACTGATTTTTAGATTTACTATAGACAACTAATTGTACACACTTTAAACCTAAAAAGCTATAACTATAAATAAAACATTATGAAAAATTTTATTCCCTATCTTATCTTTGTTTTTTCATTATTTATTATGTTATTTACAGTTATAGCCCTTTGGATTTAAATTATGTAATATATTATTAGTTGCCTATAGTAAGTTAAAAATTAGTGGCTCCATCTTACACAATTAACTTAAATATTAATATGCTTGTAGCTAGCTTAGCTGCAAGCATAATAAAAAGTTATTATGAGAAAACTGAAAAACGGCAGCGTATAAACAGCCTTAAAAATGTATATCAAACTAATCACAACTCTAAATTTTTTAATTTTCTATAGAAACGAAAATACTGCCGGTATTATCTCAACTTGAAATTAGCTCATTATTCTGTAAAATAAAAACGGAGAAATTATAAATAAAAATTGTCTGTATTTAATAACAATGGCTTAAGTCTCCCATGTAAATATCAGTTGTTCATTTGAAAAAGTCATCAAGTTGACTTTGATATATCACTTAGATAACTTTTTCAAATAAATACCTAATATAAGACGTTAAATCAAGATATAAGGTGAAGTAATTTGGCTGTTACATTTGAGACAATCTGTAAAATTTTGGTCACTGTTCGATCGTCTATAATTAGAAAATGGTCTTTGATACGTTTCGGCATTGCAACACGCTGATTAAATAAACAAATTTAGTAGAGTTTATAATCTTGAAACGGTTTAACCAGTTTGGAGAAGAACCTCCCTAGTTCAAAAGGTTGTCCGCTGTGCCCTTATACTCATTACGCACAGAAACTCTGCACGTTAAACACTAAGTGACCAATTTTTTGCAGAAATAACGAAAATAATCGGTCAGTAAGAGTTCAACTCTTAACAGCTTATCTGCGGTATGCCAACTCGTTATGGACAATGCTACCTCTGGAAGAACAGATAACTAATTTATCATCAAAATAATTAAAATAGTCGGTTAGTTAGAGCTTAAAGAGTAATCAGCGGTGTGCTCAACTCGTCATAGACAGAGAAGCTAAAGCTTAAACAGAAAACCAATTTCTCATCAAAATAACAAAAACATTTATTGGTTAGTTCAAGTACAAAAACAATATTTTCCAATACAAAAAATAGTTTTGCGAAAAATCGTTAAATAAGGCTCCATTCGTCACAGTCAAAAAAGCTTTCAGTAACATAAGAAATGATAGGTAAAACAACCTTAGACGATGGCCTTCTTAAAGCTCCTTTTTATATAAACTTGATGTTTCTAGACCTAAAAGAGTTTGTGGAGAACTCTCTTTTATGAGTATCCAACTAATTCTTTAATGAGTGATCCCTTGACCCTATTTCGATCAAACAACGATTCATTCAGTCTTCTAAAATCTTCGACTGTAGAATCAAAAGTTCTTAATTTAGCTAAAATATAAACAATTATCCGGCTGCTGGAACACTCTAAGCAAATAATTATGTTAAATATTATGATTTTATGACGACCGGCTTGATAAAGGGTTAGTTGGCTGAAAATAAGCTGCGAAAGTAAAAGTAAACAAAATAAACAACTTGCAATAGTAAATAAATAAACTGCAGTGCTCTCCGTCTTTGATGCCGTCTGCTCTAATTATATACTATTGAGGTAGCAAATTCGAATTTAATTATTATTTTTTTATTGATCTTTAGACTGAATTTTGCGTCTTGAAGATCAAGTTTCTATTCGTTGAATATTAAAGTCTACCCGTAATAACAACCAAGCAGCTACTAGTAACGACGTAGAACGCCGTCAAGGTTAGATCCGGCTATTTTGTTATTAATACAACTCTGTTAATATTTTGATTTTCTGTATCAGTAAAATTAACTAAAATTTCTGTATTAATAAACTTCTTTCTCAGTTTTAACAATTAAGTTTAATTTGACTAATTACCAAATTTCTGTAACCCAGACTTGCTCTAAGGGTGTAGAAACAGAAGGAGAGCAGATTACCTGCTTTCAACTTTCGGCATCTATGGGCGTCGTACTTTTTTCTATGAAAGTTAGAAACAACCAAATAAATAAGCAATTTGAAAATGGTCCTTATCTATTCATTAATTTACAAAAGTTTTTTCGGGCAACCAGTTTTTTTTTCTTTTGACTAAAAAAGATTACACCACATTAAAGTAAATACAACCGATGGAAAACCAAAATAACAAAATTATTCTTTTTCATTAAAATAAAAAAAACGTTACATTATATTAACTTTATTTTTTTTTTAAATAATTTGCAATTAGTGTAGAGTTTAGTGGAAAACCTGGCGCCCTGGCTAATCTCCATCGGGTCTTGCATTGAAACTTTCCAAATATACAGAATATGAGTATGCCTTTCAGTAATGCTTGTGAGTCCGATAGAGGTCGTCTTGCTCACCCGTCATTGCCAATAATACTTAAATATTCATAATTTGTTTGCAAATGCTACATACGAATAATTACAACGCACACAATTAAAAAAGTCAACAAAAATCTAAATTAGTTTAGTTAACACTATTCAAATATCGTTACGCACAAAACACTATTGTAATTAATAAATAATTCAACAATTACATATTACTGCCGTCACTTTGTGTACTTTAATCAAACTTAAAGCATTATAAATTATCAGTTAGCAATAAAAATTCAATCATGTTGTTACTATTAGCACTAGTCGCTCCTTCTTGGGGGTTTTATATCAAACCTGCATCGAATCAAATCGAAATCCCCTCAAATATTTTCCGACAATTTCTCGACTACGATCTTATCTTTCATTTTAACAACAAATCTATGATTAATCCTGAAACAATATTGTTAAAATCTAGGAAATATCGAGCCATCTACTTAATAAATTACGATCTCCCTCATGAAAAGCTTCTCATCAGACCTCGAGGCTACAACTATATTAATATTGTCACCTTAGAAAATCCCCATTATTTCAAATCTTATTCAAGCAAAGTGTACAACTTCTATCAATCCGATTTTGTTATATTTATTACAACAAAAATTCAAGAAGACCAAATCTGGAAAATATCGGGTCTGCAACGAGCGTCAGCTACCCTGATTTACACAACTGCTGAAAAACGCATCTACTACTGTTGTTACTTCTGCGGCAATGAAACTGCCGTTCTCAAAGAGACAAAAACGTCAAATCTGCGAAGACTTTTAAATAATTACTCTAATTTTAACGGACATGTTTTCAAGATTGCTTATTCAGACTATAAACCATTTTTTTGGCGAGAATCTCACGAAGTACTAAAAGGTGCAGAAGGCAGACTATTGCATGAGGTCAGCCGGTTACACAATTTCAAATACAAGTTAGTACAATTTAAAAGTCGACAAGGAAAAGGCGCTTGGCAAGCAATGATTGAAGCAGTAGAAGCAAATCGAGTAGATTGGGCTGTTGGAGGGTTATCTATAACACTTGAAAGGCAAAAATTTACAGATTTTACTAGATTTATTAAAACTCAAGGATATGCAATCGCTTATGCAGTCTACTACAACAAATGGACTGCTTTTGAAAATTTTTTGTTGGTGTTTGGATGGTGTGTTTGGATTGCTCTTATTTTCTCAACTATTGTTATTTGTTTTGTTGCAAAATTAGGAAATAGACTTGAAGGTTTAAAAAAGAGTTATGGTGAATATGGAAAGATTCTGTTAATGTCAATTGTTGAACAAACAGCTTTGGGTAATCAACTAAAATTTCTTCGATTGTCATCTTTACGATTTCTTTTTTTAATTTGGTGGCTCAGTTGTTTAAGCCTAACTTCAATTTACAAAAGTGAGTTAGCTTCCACTTTGATTAAGCCCAAATACAACCAAAATAACCGAATTGATGATTTGGTCAAAAAGAATTTTCAGTTTCAAGTCAGTCGAGACTGGAGTGTTCTCAGAGAAAACCTTGAGACCTCCTCGGATCAAAACTACGAAAAACTTTTGAAAAGCATAAATAGCGATTTGGGTTTCTGTGAGGCAATTCTTGCCTTAGCTAGCCAAAAACTAGCTGCGATTTATGAAGAAACCGCTTTACAATACAATGTAGGTTTGAATTGTCGTGTTGAAAAAAATTTTGATTTAGATTCTTCAGGTTTTTAAACTTTGCAAAAACGTTTCTTCTGATTATCGCAGCAAATTGCGTCTGGTTACCCAAAATATTTTTCCTAGTACTTATCACGCGTGGTCAATGCAGATGGGTACTCCTTACCGGTTAAAATTTTCGGAAACTATCGGCCGAATGGACGACCATGGTTTGATCGACCATTGGTTAGTTTTTGACTTAGACGTTTTGTGATTGTCAAAAGTCTATTTCTAGGTACAAATCAGCTTCGTTTTATCGTCTACCAAGAAGTAACTCTGGGTCAAAAGAACGGGAAGCTCTAGCGTTAACTGTAACACAGTTTTTAGCACCTTTGTTAATCTTGGTGCTGGGTTTAACCATATCGTTTATAGTTTTTCTACTTGAAGTTTGTTTTAATGGGAGCTACTTTGAGTAAATTTTGGAACCGCCTAACTGAGTGTCCAATCAAGGAAAAACCTATATGCTTCTACTTACAAAAAAATTTCAAAAGCACAGGTGAAGAAATAGTTGATAATAATGAACCCCAAACCGATGCTTATGATGAATTACAAAACGCATTTATTACGAAATTGGAGAGAGTCAGAAAACAAAATAAAAATTGGCTTAAGGACGCGTTTCCTTATTGGGACCAACTTGTTATAGACAATTTGAACAATATCTACATTATGTTGGCGTCTGAGAAGAACGGCATGATGGATCTCGAAAAATTGTATCAGTTGCTATTTTCTGTAACTGTTCCAGAACATTTTTTCTAGTTGTTGGTTCTTGGATAGTATGGGAGAATCAAGTTCGAGGACTTCTCGTGAAAACAAGTTTGAAAAAGTTGATACCAACAGTGATGGGTTTATCAACATTGATGAATTTTTATTTCTGGTCTATAACTACCATCCTCCAGATGATATGGAAGGTTTAAGAGGAGTTGCAAAAATTTGCAGCGAAATGGCAGAACAGATCAGGCATGTCAATCGTTTATCACTCGGAGAACAACTCTATTTCGGTTTATTTTAAAATAAATAAAAAAAATATTTTTTGCTACTTTAGCTTTGTTGAATTGATTTGTTAAACCTAAAATAAAACCTGAACAAAATTACTAAAACCTGAAACAACAAAAATCATTTTGACATAATTTTCTGCCTCAACTGATGGGTGGCAAATCCTCCTCTTCTGCTCGTACCTTTAAAATGAGCTAATTTTGAAATAAAACAAGTTTATTTAATACAATATTTATTCGCTTTCAAGTCTCAAAACCCTTAGTTTTCCTTGATCAGCAAGAATACAAGCCGCACTATTCCCTCCACCGCAATATTTCGACGAGGAAAAAACCGTCAACAAGTGACCTTTTTGCTGCAACTACAAACAATTTTATAAAGAAGTCAACCCTTATTTAACCTACGTAAAAACCGGCTTCAGCAACTTCATGAGCTCTTATCAAATGTGTAAAACCATTCGAAGCCAAAAATTTATCTAGAGCTTCAACACTGAAAATATGAGCCGTACCTCTTCTGTTATTAACTGCAAATCCTTCATTAGCCAACAGTTCCATTGCGATTTTATCAGTGACGTTTTTGGCTCGGATTGGATCATTCCACATTAGTTCCCAAGCTAAAGAACTTTGGTCTTGAGGATCGGATAGTACTGAAGGAATGTCATTGATAGCAGTAGCTACAGGACATAACCAAGGTGGAGGAATGCCGCCATGACAGCAAAAAATTCGGCCGTCAATTGCAGCAGCTAGAGGCATGGCATTGAAGGCATCGTTGATGACATTAAAAATGTAAAGACCTAATTTATCACCGAATTTCAACTTGCATTCTCTAGAATAAATTAGCCGCATGTGACCTAAAGTTTATTTAAACAACTTTGGTCACTGTAGCAATAAAAGAAGTAAAGCTTTTGCCAAACACATGTTGAAAGCTCCACCTCTTTTACTGCTACATTAGTCAAAGTCATTTAGACGTTAGAAGAAGTTTCTCACTTTTCAAAAGTCCACTGTTGTTGGATCCGTTTAATCTCGTGATTGCCTCTAAGAAGATAAACTTTCTTAGGACTTTGAATCTTGTAGGCAAAAAGATAACCAATGACTTCGACACTGAAAAAACCGCGGTCGACGTAATCTCCTAAAAAGAGAAGATTGCAAGGGCATAAAGCAGGTCCTACAGCCCACAAAAGTCTTTCAAAATTTAGAAGATCAGCAAAATTTCCATGTAAATCTCCTAAGAAATCAAAATTGGAAACGGATAAAGACACTTGAAACTGACCCATGACATAAACTGGTGATGGTATATTTAACATTCTTGTTTCTTTTAGAAAAATTTCTTTGACTTCCACACAAACCGAAGTTAGAAGTTTGGCTACAATAGCAGAATCTAATGAGCCCCAACTGTAGGTAAAACTTTCAATTTTAATATAACACTGCATTTTTTTATTGATTTGATATAAGTTTCTTAAAGCTCGGAGAAGTTCATTCGATTTGGAATTTTGGTGGAACTTATCTGTCGATAATTTTCTTGAAACGTCACTGACACACACTGGACAAGTGCTTGTGAAAGAAGTAGCATCTATAAAACGAAATTAGAAAACAAACTTTTTTATTTTATTTTTTTACTTTCGATATTCCACAGTTGTTCAATATTTATCATTGTACCAATTTTGAGACTGTGAACACCCAATTCATAAACCGGACATTTGCTGTAAATACTAGCAGATACTTAAAAAATAAATTTGAGAGAAATAGAAGAAAACAAAAAGATGTTTACCAGGAAGAAGATTTTGTGTAGTTGCTTTAGCGTCTCTATCACTAGAACAAAACTGTCAAAAACACTCAAAATCAAAATTGACCTACATTATATCTTTTATAATTTTTTGAACAGAGCTTGGTGATCGAAAAATTTGAGACGTCCCTCTAACTTTAAGTTCTCCAACAGCTCGTAGAAAATCCGACATTGTGAGGGGATAAGTATCAGAAATTCCAATCGCTCTAAAATCCTTGATTAAGAACTGTCTTAATCAGTACTCACCTACTGGTAGCATTCATTTAACTCCTTATCAACTTGGTTAGCATCTAAATTCAATTTTTTTGATTTTCTCACAAGAACAATCAAGTTTTTTAACTCGTCACGTTTGAGTAGATTATTTTTATCAGTATCTAAATATCTGAAAATATAACGACATCTTAATTCTGCTGGACCTCCTCCATGAGTAGTTCCAGGTTCAGTTGCTGACAAGAAATATAAAAATTCGCGAAAAGATATGCCTCCACGTCCAAACATATCAGCTGATCGGTATAAATGCGGAGTTTCTTCTTTCATCCAACCTAGAGTCATTACGAATTTGGAAAAATTACCTAGAGTCAGGAAAACAGCAGGGAAAGACATCAAAAGAAACTCTTTGTAGAGAATTTCTTGAGCTGAAAGATCAACTAAAGAAAGAATTTTGATAAAATAGAATTACCGTGTCTATCAATTCCTGCTGATTCTACAATCTGCTCATAAATTGTGTTTTTTCCAGTAACTAAAATATTTTCTGAAACTTCCATAAAATTGCCCATGGTTTCATATTCAGAAGGTGTACTAGCAACTAGTGATGGTTTTTTGATCATCCAACAAATAAAATCAAGAACTTCTGGACTTTTCAAGACATTGGAGTTAAAAAATTTTAAAACATCTTCGATATTACACCACCGGATTTTACCCCTATACTAATACCAAAATCAAAAAAATTTAATAAATAAAGCTTCAATACTTTTCCAAAAGGACTTTTTGATTTTTTCTTCATTTCTGGTGAAACATCTGCTTGGAATATCGCGTGGCAAAGCTGATTAAGTTTATGTGGAGCAGGCATCCACAGTTTATTAAGACGAACGAGTCCTTGAATTGAAGCATTACTGCCAAAAATCTACAAAAATATTTAAAAGAATCCACTTATGGTATTAAAATTACATCGTGAAGCAGATTCATGGATACATGACCCAACCAGCCCATTGTACCAGTCGTTTTTACTGACGGTATCCAGTACTCGTTAGAGTTGGATTCTACGACCAGCATTATGGAAGAATCAGCATGACAACACACTATCACTGATATCACATCGCACAATTCGTGGACTGATTTAAAAGTGGACGATTTTATGTAACTCATTAAGCCTGGGGGGTTTTTACGAGAATCACCAGAAGAGAGACTCATTGAGAGATCATTTTAGACAAAAAAGCTGGAAGATTTGATGTGCGATGGCCGGAAATTTGGCAATATTTTCACAAAATTTTAAAAAATATTTAAAATCTCACTACGAACCATTAAACTGACACACTATGTCAGTTCATTGCTACTAACAGTGTCATTAAAAATGCCATTTTTTGATATGTCATAGGTGTTTCATATGTAAAAGGTAAAAATGCTACAGTTTCGAAGCAAATTTACAAAATTTATACCTCCGTCACTGCCACCTCATCAATAGAGCTGTGCTGTGATTACAACAAATTAAAGTTACTATTGTCGTAAGTTATTTATTTAAAAATAACATTATTCAGATAAATTTTGTGTTAATAAGACCTTGCGTTTTAGCCAGACGTGAAAAGGCAATCTGAGGTAGGCTACCCCTTTGGGTGGAAAGCAGAGAAAAATAATTAAATTAAAGTTTAAATAATAAAAAAGTTATAAATAATATTTAATTTAAAAAAATAAGTGTAGAAAAACAAAGCAAAAAACCGATTTACCCTAATTTAAATAATAAAACATAAAAATGAAACTAAAATTTTTCTTATTTCTAATTCTAATCTTTTTAAAATTTTGTATCTTAAAATGTTCTTTACTATAAGTGTATTAACTAATTACGAAAATTAAAAAAAAAATCTATAACTTTTTCAGAGTTATACTGGTTCCTAGTTGGTTAAATACAATATAAAAGTTTAGTTAGCTACAGATAGAGATCCTTTATGTGTTGGTTATTTATTAATTTTTTAAATCAATTTAGAATTTTTATAACGGTCACACGCTTTGTACATATCTAATTAACAGTAACGATTTTTTTTATTCAAAATCAAATTATTTTGACATTTTCTTATAGAAACCAAGTAAAAAAATCCAATGATATACCAGAAAAGTAGAAAATTCAAAATATTTTTGAAGTTGTGGAACTTTTTTCAACGAAATAAAATAAAATTTGCGTAATACATTATAAAAAACCTAATTATTGATTTTAGCTCGCATAATTTACAAAAAACGTTTACTTCGTTTACTCATTTTGACAAACATTATGATCGTTAAACAAAATCGGTTTTTTATACCTGGTTACGTAAATAACTATTACTTAATTCACTGACAAATATTCTTTCTTAGTTTTAAAGCCTCGAAATTTATTGCATTCCATATTATGTAAGTAATAACAGATAAAAAACTAAATCCTATTAAAAAACATCTCTTGAATATTTTCACGTCGATCTTTTATTTTATGGCAATAACTAAGGCATTACGCGATTTAATTCGGGTTGACACCACTAACTCTCTCGTTGCCCAAAGGGTTCATAAAATAAACAGATTCTAGGAAAAAAGAAGTCATTAGCGTTAGCCCGAGTTTGATCTCAGCCTTCATGGTAATATAATGTATAGTGTTGGAAACAAATAATATTGACATGATTTCTAAAGTTTTATTTCCTTATAATATAAATTTTTACAAAACAATTAATATAACTTTAAAATAATAGCAAATTATAACGAATTTAAATTAGGTTTTTCGTCTTTATTTACATCCCTTTTTAAAATAAATATAAATTTTCTTTTGTGAGATCCTACATCACATTCTACCTCCTCTTTAATCTTTAGATCAGACTCATCTAAAGCCAAAGGATCGCTCTCAGTTTTTAACTTTTTTGCAATTCGGTTAAACACCTTATTTGCCTCTGTTTCACAAAGAAAAACTTCTCTAGGTTTTTCGTAACTCTTTTTTAAATTCTCCTCGACATCATTAGGCGGAAAAATGCTTGGAATATATCCTGGATTAAGGGGATGATTCGACTTGTATCCCCCAATAAAATGAGCACTACAGATCGCAGAAAACCTACTTGGTCTCCAAGGATTTCCATCTCGACTATAAATTTAAGAGGATTATAACAAAAACGAGAGAACAAGGGCTTACTCAGGAGGGCGGTTTATAGCCCTTATCCAAGCCTCTTTCCTTTCAGCTTCCCATTTCCGACCTGGAAACGAATAAAACTTCAAAGGAGAGCCCTTTCTCTTGCTGTTTCGACAACCAATAACACAACAATCTTGATGAGCCATGTTTTAACGCAAAAAATTAATAAAATAATTACAAAAACAGGTTAAATGATTTTTGACGTTTTTGACACGGGGAAAAAAAGTACAAAATCTTACAGTGTGAGGGCGCTGTTAAATGTCAAGGTCATCAAAAAAAATCTCATAAATATCGAGAATTTCATTGTGTATAAAATTATACAAGTGTTTTATTATCCTATATTAATGTTGTTCAATTTTATTTTATCAATAAAACAACTTTTTTAAAGAAAAAAACTGTGATGTCTAAATTGCTACACCTAACCTCAAAAATTTAAAATTGTCAACATCTGTGAAATAAGTAACGAATTAAAGCTTAATGAAAATCAACAGTTTTAATTACTGATAAATCTCTGATAACAATCAAGAATGATCTTTAGATGCAAGATCAAAAGATTAAAATCCAAGACCTTCCACAAATACTGTCACAGAATAATAAAAACTGGTAGAGAGACAAATTTTAGAGTTTACAAATATCAAAATTTAGTAAAGCAAAATTTTTGTCATTATTAAAAGAGTTTTTTACGTTTGTAAATTTTCAAAATTGTCTTATTTAACGCTAAATCTGCTAAAATAGCAAAAAATTTCCTGCAATCTACAATGTTTTACTTCTATGGAAACTATTTTGAAGATCACCGCACGAGTCGCCACTGTCGTTTTTTTCCAATATGGCGCGCGGTGCAGTGACGTGTTTGATTATTTTTGTTGTAATTTGTGGTTTTCTGAATGTAAAAGGACAAAAAGACATTATATTATTAAATGAAGATAATTGGACGCATATGCTGAAAGATGAATGGATGGTGGAATTGTAAGAAAATTATTTTATTATTAAAAACAATCAGTCGCTGTCATGTCAGATGATTTGAAGCGAAACCAGCAGAAAAAAACGGAAAAAATGTTTTTTCGCATCGTTTCGCACGTGATTTTATTAAAATACAACCATAAGCATGTGATTCCGGTCGAATTTCGCGATAATTGAACATAAAACGGGCGGCGGCTTTTCGAAAACATACCGGTTTTTTTCAGTAATAATTAGCAAATTATCGACTGGCAGACACTTATAGATGTAAAATGTGGCAAAGTAAACAGTTTTTTGCTTAATTGGGGCCCAAAACTCGTGCCGGTTATGTCAGATTGTTGACAAAACGTCACTAGACAGTGGCGTAACAAACCGGTGTTAAATGCCCAGTTATAGTCTTTTCAAATATCTAAGAAATTTTGGCTTTAGTTGTAAAATAAGCGATTTTTTCCAGAATATTGTGAATATATAACAGGGCGTGATTCTGAGTCACTAAGTGACTAAGTCTTAGAAATTCGTGTGAAAATTCTGATACCTGTAGATGTAAAATGTAGAAAAGTAAACGGTTTTTTACTTAATTGGGGCCTAAAATTCGTGCCGGTTATGTCAGAATGTTTTTTGTATTTTACACATTATACCAAAATATACAAAAAATATTCGGTTGAATAATTTAAAGAAGTACTAAAATACATACACAATTACTTTTGTTTTTAAATAGTTGCTTTATTTTCGTCCGATAATGTATAACAGTGCGTGATTCTGAGTCATTTAGAAATACCAGTGGAAATTTAATTTCATGATAATCTTCATTCCATCGTTATCTATAAAAACATTATTAATCTTTCAGTTATGCACCGTGGTGTCCGGCTTGTAAGGGTCTTCAAGACACCTGGAGACAATTCGCATCGTGGGGCGTCGATATGGGGATCAAAGTTGGCCAGGTGGATGTAACTTCTTCACCTGGTCTTAGTGGAAGATTCATGGTGACGGCTCTGCCCACCATTTTCCAGTATGTTGTTATTAAATCCATTTATATTTTTTATTTGTTACTAAACAATTATAGTTATATTGCTTTAATTACAGTAACAGTTACAGTAACCATGAATATATAGCAGGTGTCCCAAGTTTTGTTCTCCTTTTTTAACATATTTTAACTTTATATAATTTTATTTTATTTTTAAATAATTTGTTTTTGAATAAAATCGGATTTTACATTAAAGATTGAGTGGGGCGTAAATCTTTAACACAAAAATTACCCACCAAACAACCTGAAATATACAATAGACTGAATACAAACAACCTAATTTTTTTTCTTATGAAATGTACAATTCTGTCATAACCCGATCAGAAAAAAATCAACTTTAATACAAATATAGTTTATTGAAAAACTTTGATGATCAAAAAGTTATTCAAATTAATTAATGATTTATTGGATAAAGGCCAAAAAAATGTGTCTTTTTTTTCAGAATTTTTGTTCGAATAGAAAGTATCATTTTGGGGGCGGATAAAAAACTTGGAACACCCTATATTCAATATTACGCACTATAATTTTTCCTACAAACAGAGAAACTCCAAATAAAATTATATGCAAGAATGTTAATTTTCTTTGTGAACTAATTAGAGAAGCTTGCAAGATCTATAAAAATCAGAAAATCATCTAGAATCCCTACAAAATAACTTTTGATTATGTTTGTTGTAAAATAATCCGAACTAATTTATGACAGCCTGGTTAAAGCAAACTACCTGTTTAGGCTAAAGCAAAGAATTTTCTAGCTGCCATAAATTAGTTCGTATTATTTTCGAGGCTTATTTTATGGGGTCTATAATAATTCTTGCAAATAATCTTTAGGTTCCATCTAGTTGTGGTTAAAATTGTGCTTGGTAACAATCTCCTTCAATTTAAAATCACGTTATCCTTTGTAATTACCTTGATATATACATAAATATTATTAATAATTTTATTATTAGCGTCCTCAACGGCGAATTTCGACAATATAAAGGTTCCAGAGATAAAGAATCTTTCATGTCTTTCGTAGTCGAAAAGAAATGGCAGCAAGTCGAACCTGTGCCTTATTGGAAATCGCCCAATTCTATACAAATGTCGATCGTTTCCACATTTTTTAAATTATCCCAAACTTTAAGGGTTAGTTGAATCTTTTTTTGTATTTCACATCGAATTATTTTTTTTATTTAAGCTGATTCATACAAAATTGATGGATGATTTTGGTTTACCAACTTGGGGGTCTTACTTGATTTTTGCTATAGCTACTATCATCATGGGGGCATTGCTAGGATTGGTAAGTCGAAGAACTGGTGGTAAAAAAATCTGACTTTATTGGTTTGTAGGTTTTGGTTTGTTTGATTGATTTAATTTATCCACCGAAACAGGCAGTAGTAGTGACCAAAGAGATGAAGAAAGCGAAAGAATCTGATGATGAATTGGTAATTATTTTGAAGAAGTATCTTCCATTATTTGATTTGGATCATTTTAGGGAGATGAAGATATCAAAGATGATTTAATAGACGATGCAGAAGGGTCAGATAAAGACAAAAACAAAAGCAATCCCAGTAGTCCAAACGCTAAAAAGCGAAAACCAAGAAGAGCGGATTAGCAAAAGAGGCACTAAATTTTGAGACTTATTCCAATGACAGCTTGGGGTGTGACTAACAATAACTGGAAACGTACTAAATGATTCCAACAAGATATTTAAATTTTTCTATTATTATTAATATTATTGTAGATTTTTTCAATAAAGTTGTGATGTTATTTTTAACGAAAAGCGTTTTATTTATTTCGTGAAGCATTATTTTTTATCATCATCATTGTCTGTGTCATCATCTTCATTTGTTTTTTCAGTATCGTCATACTTTTTGCCTCTCTTGTTAATTACTACAAGTTTCACTCACTTCTTTTTCTTCGGTATCATTTTCTTCCGCACTTTGCTAAAGTTTTTTCGAATTTTATTTTTTAGAACACTCTTCATCACTATTGTTCCCATTTTGCTTCTTATTTCTCTTAAATGACGTTTCTTCAGACAAGTTTGTATTAACATATATATTTTCATTCTTTTTGCGTCTTTTCCTCATCATCTTTCTTTGCTTTCTCTTTATCATAATTTTTTTTGTATTCTCACTTGCGTCATCATAATCATTGAATTCAAACTGGACATTACTGGTTTCGATATTTATGTATTCGAAAATTTGGAATGGTGTAGAAGTGAAAACAAACCAAAAAAGTGAAGGTTTTTATTGTAACAAAAACACCTAAAAATAAATGATATTAACAATGGAATTAGGTAACTACTAATCTCCCAAATTCCGTAAAAGTGCAAACAGTGTCCTTATAACAAAATTGAGCAACACTTTAACTAATTTCCCTAACCGTCCTCTGTAGGATGTACGAAAATTTGGACATTTCTTTGAAGGTGAAAAGTAGCAAATTCATTCCTCGTCTTCAAGTAACAAGCGATGACGTTTCGGAATTACCACTTCTTCACTCGAATCATCATCATCGTCATTTTTCCTAAAACAATATTTACAGTTTCTTGAGAATTCAAGCGATTTATTACCTAAATTTACGACCATTTCCTCCACTCTTCTTGTGTATCTTCAAAATTGACCCAATTTCCTTATCTTCGTTTTTCTTTTTCTTCTCGTGAGCAAACTTTTTCACGTATATTACTCGTTTTTTGGTAGGAACTTCATCACTTTCTTCATCATCATCCTCGTCTGTGTCATCATCTTCATTTGTTTCTTCAGTGTCGTCACAATTTTTGCCTTTCTTGTTACTACAAGTTTCACTAACTTCATCTTCTTCCGTTTCTTCAGTATCATCTTCTGCACTTTCCTGAAGTTTTCGAGCACGAATTTTATTTTTTACCACTTTGGCACGCCCTTCATCATCATTTCTACTTTGCTTCTTATTTTTTTTAAATGACGTTTCTTCAGACAAGTTTCTATCGTCATTTTTCTTTTTATATTTTCGTTCTTTCTGCGTCTGTTCTTCATCATCTCTCTTCAGTCTTTTCGCTTTCCCTTCGTCGTTGTTTCTTTTGTATTTCTTCTCACTTACGTCATCATTATCATCATTGCGCCCTCTGTATTTACTTTTTTTGTACTTCTTATCATCGTCTTCATTTTCAACATCACGTTTAGTGTACCTTTCTCTAGTTTCACGTTTATCACGTTCATTATATTCTGTTAATTTATTTTTTTTGTCGGAGTAAGCTGAAGGGATAATAGTGAGACAGACCAATAAAAGTGTGAAGAAAATAAACAACCTGAAATATTTTTGGCGGGAAATTTCAAATTTGAAAATTGGAATATACACATGAACTTACCTCATTTTGTACTTGAAATGGTTTGAGGAGTGCTTTGTTTAGCTCTTAAATAGAAAAAAATGTTGATACCTCTATTTGCTTTGATAAGTTGTTAGGGTCTAAAATCCTTTAATCCCGATCTGTGTTTGAGTTGTAACAATGAAAATAAATATTTTCAGTGTTCCAATGAAAGTATTTACGCATTCCTAATAAAACCGAATGTTAGTATCATTGATAGGTGAACGTCTCAATTCACAACTTAAAATAAACTGAAAATTATTAGATAATTTTCAAGATGCCGGTCTTCCGTCCTCATTTAGGTTTTCGGTTGGAACGAGATGGCTGTAAAAACGTAGTGATTATATTTTTAAAACCTGGCACAGGATCTCTGTACTGCTTACGTATCAAATAAATAAATTTCTATAAATAAGACTCGGTGGAACTAAGTAGTCTCAGCCAGTGCGAATTTTCATATAGTTTAGTTCGTGTAGGTTTCCATCTTTCCGTAAGTAAATAGGATGTTTGTGGATGGATTTTCTTGTTTTACCTTCTAATCTATAACTTTGAAGCAAAGTTCTAAAACCTTTGTTTCGCAACTCAAATTGCATAATGAATCTTTTTTAATTCAAAAAACGCGCCAAACTGTGACGTCAACTAGGGCCTTGGCAGATTCAAAATTAGGTTGCATTGGCAAGGGCTGGTGAAAAATGATCGGTTTTTTGTTGGATATGAGTCAAAAAAGGCTCGTGGTATAGTAGATTGAGTCATTGGGCCTGTCTAGACGCGGGGATTGTTTATGTATGACAATGGTTGTATTGTCTTTTCTGAAATATACGTAGGTAACTAATAAATTTTCCTCTGGGTTATTTTTAGAAGAGGTGAATGAAGTATACCTGTATTATCTGTTTAGTTCGTTGCCACCAAAGATGAGAAATTGTGTTATGTCACAATAGAGTTTAGTTTAAAATTTTGACACTTTCCAAAATATTTGCTCTAGAACAAGGATTTCGTTTTCTATTTTTTAGTTATTGTTAACAATATTTTTCTTTCTATTCTAAGAGGTCTAGGCTGTTTATTATAAGATTTTTAATACATAAATAGATAAAATTATTGGCAACTTCTGTTTACTGTCCCGAACAAAGACAAGGAAATGGGAAGTATTTTTATAACTTTTTTTTTTCATTGACGTCCTGTTTTTAATTCGACAAAAATTTATGTATTGACCTTAGCTCACCGCCTGACGTGTATAACTCTTCTCAAGATCGAAATTCTAAAACGTAAATAAGTTAGAAGATTGCCTACTTAAAATCTGTTTTTTTTTAATTAAATCTATTATAGATAGCTTTTAGAGATATTCCGCATGTCTTTGATATAACAACATAATTTTTTTTATGTTATTATATTATGTCAAAAATGTTTTACTTCTGAATTTGGTCTATTCTTTTCAAAATTAAAAGAAAAATGTAAATGCTGATAGAATCTTCTTATTTTCGAAATCAAAACATTAGTTAAACCTTCTAAAAGTTGTTGTTATCAACGACATGCGGAATCATGACACCTTATGACGTCAAAGATTAAAAAACAGGTTATAAATATTTACTAAATGAAACAAGGAAAGATTTAAATGCGTTTACAAGAAGCAATTTATTTGGATTAGCTTCTCACGTTCTTTTTTAAGAATTAAAAAAATATACGAGGAGTGATCGAAGATACCAAATATTATTTTGCTAGAACGGCTATAAAACTGCCTGATCTAGATTTTTTATTAAAGTATGCTAAATTTTGTGAAAATAAGTACCTATTTCACTGGTGGTCGTGGTTATTTTTTTAAGTTTTGTAAATTTTTTAATAACTTGTTTAATACAGTGGGCCTTGGACCTTATAACTACTACCCACCTCTGTTGCCAAATTGACGAAATAATATTTTTGTTACAGCGTTTTATAACAGTGACTTTTTGATTGTCATTATGATTGCTAAATGACGTACTTTTACGCAATAGTGCGTAAAAGTGACATAATTTTAAGCACTAGTGCTCAAAATTATTTATTTATTATAAACATGAAAAGTACAATTACTTAAGTGACTAAATTGAACATTCGAAGATTTCAGATTTCTTTCCTGAACACTGAACTTCAATACAAATGGAAACGGTACTTGTAGACGCCACTTCAGATTTGCTATTTTGGTCACAGATTCGTCTTTTCTTTGATACTTTCTTCTTTACCCATAATTTTTAGCGAAATTGCGTTTTTGCTTTCAACAGAGTTTTTTATGTAACTTTCCGCAACAGAACTTGATCGCCATTCTCCATGTCTTTTGAGTAATGTAATATCTGTTCCTGAATCTGCTAATAGTGTTGCTGAACAACGGCAAAAAGAGTGCCCGGTATATTCTTTTGGATTTAGAAGGCCGAGACATTCTGCAATTTTTTTAGGCATACCTCTAATAGTATTTATACCAACAGGTAGCGTACAGCACCTGGAATTTCTATAGGTTAAGAAGAATTTCTGATGTTTGGTATGAGGAGGTCGAAGCTGTGCGTATTTGCGGAAAATTTCTAAGAAACTAATTCCATCTACAAATCCTTCAGTTATTGTAAACATTCGTGAAATTTTTGTCTTGGTGTTTAGTATTTTCATTTTAATAAAACTCTTGTACAATTTTCTATATCTTCCACCTTCAAAAACGTAATTTCTTCTCTGCGTAACGCGCTAAAAATTTCAGTAATTAGCACAACTTTTGCCAATAAATAGTCTTTGTCATCAACTGTTTTCATGATACGTTCTATCTCTTGCTTGGTGAATATTTTTGATTTTTTAGCCATGTATCCACTGGCATTTTTTTTTAGAAATGCAATCAACTTTGTAAATTTTTGATATCTACATTCTTGTTAAGATATATCATGGTTCTTAACATTGAGTAGGTACTCCATAAAGGAGACGGCTTATACATGGAAGATAATTTCGACAAATATGCCAAAAGTACCTTTTCTTCAATACTTGTTACATTTTTTTCCTCACACCAACTACCAAATTTCCTGCATGTTTCCTTGTGAATTTTCTTAGATTTTTCGGTCACTAGCGTGGCTAGTGCAGCTTGCGCAGCATTTTCAATGTCGGAATCAAATTCAGAATCGCTATTTTTGTGTTCCTTTATCACATAACTTAAACGCAGAACCCATGCTAACAGTTTGTAATTTTATAAAAACAGTAAACAACGAAATTTACATCCATAGCAACCTATCGTACAATGTGAATGTTCGATTGAAATCTTTTGACGTGTTTTAGATTCACGTTGCGTGCTTAAAAGACTCTCTTTTTGCAACTTATTGCATTAATTGCTATTTTGCTTTTGTTTGGAAAAGAAGATACAAAGGGTTTTTAATTATTTTATTGGGATTCTATCAATAGTCCCTTTTACAAGTTTTTCCGCCATTTAATACTCATTTTGTATATATTATCGAATTTTTAATTAAAGAAGTGGAGATAGCTTTAGTTTTCATTTCCATCTTATTTATTATTAGGACCTAACAGTTATAAAAAACTACCTGCAGTTGATTATTTAACAAATTTTTGAGTGTTTGTGGCCTTTTTGTTTTACTTTGAATTCTAGATTTTCACAGTTTTTTTGCTACCGACAGAAACGTTTTATAATTTGACAGATTAGAGAAAAAAGTCTCAATGTCAAATTCTTGTAAATTTTAATTTGCAAACCTAATTCAACAGGTGGTTAATATATATGTTTATTCTACATAACTTTGTTGTGTTGTGACTAATCAACTGGGACTTTCTAATAACAAAACAACTACTTTATTCTGTATCACTTGTAGATATAATTCCAAAAATTATAAAATTTTCATGTTTTTTGACTTATAATTTTAAACTGTTAGTCAAAATTTTTTTTTCATATGTTTAATTATTTCTATAATTTAGTTACACCTTATATATGCACTAGTTCAATGATGTTGAAAGTTTTAGTCATTTTAAGCTTACTCCGTATCTACAAATCTGATGCAATAATAAGATAACAAGAATCTGTTCACAGAATCACCAAGCTTAATTTGAAAATTTGATATAAAAAGGATATCTCAACTAAAATTTGAACCTTCTAAAATCTCCAATTTCGTCCAAGTTTCAAAAAAATGCTAAAACAGGTCACTTCTAGCTTAAAGGGGGACTAAATTTTATCGTAGTTTTAAAGTTATTACCGCACCTTTGTAGCGCCCAGAGCCACCCATTGGAAAAATTCAAATTGCAAGTGGGATCGAGTGACATAATTTTTAAACTGCTTCTATTGTCTATGCAACCCCGTATTTTTGCCCAGATTACTGTGAGAGAAATTAAAAGATGTTATAATAAAACAATTTAATTTAACGAGTGAATTGCTCAAAATGTCCAACCCCAACTTCTATATAACGGTACAAACGATTTTCAAAAGCTTGTCTAACGATTCGCAACATTCCGGGCGTGATAAAACGGCATTCTGCCATGATTTTTTCTCGAAGTACTTAAAGAGATTCAGATGGTGTTGCATAAACCTTTTAAGATTTCAAGTGGCCTCATAAAAAGAAATTCAAGGGATTAAATCAGGAAATTTAGGTGGTCATTTAATGGGACCTTTCCGCCCTATTCATTGTCCGGGAAACAAGCATCTAAGAAATCGCGTGCTGCTACATAATAATGGGGAGGCGCTGTACCTTGTTGAAAAAAAGTTGGTTTTTGTGGAAATTTATGTCTTCTTCTAGTACTTCTAGTAACCCGGTAATGTGATCACCTAGAATGCCTGCCCAAACGTCTTATTTTTGGGACGTTTGGCTGTGACTTTCAAGGAAAATGGATCAGTATTGCTTCAATAACGACAATTTTGTCTATTTACTTCACCGTTCAACATAAACCTACTTTCATCAGAGAAACAAATGTAGAATCAACCTGGGTCATTATTCAAACGCTCAGTTATATTTTTGCAAAACTGTAAACTTCGATCCGGATCATCTTCGTTTAATTCTTGGACAAGTTTTATTTTGTATAGATGAAACACGTGGTTTTTAACAATCCGATGTACACTACTTCTTGACACGCTAGAATCTTGAGTAATTTTTCTGATAGATTGGTTGTTATCCATTAAAAGATGATCAAGAACAGCCCTTTCAACAGCGTCGTTTCGGATAGAACGCTTACGGTGTTGTTTTGTTTGCAACAGAGCCCGTTTCCACAAATTTCTCAATTAAAATATTTACGTATTGACGAATAACTTGTCGTTCTTCATGATTTGCGTTAAAAAGTCTAGAAGCGACACTGGCACAATTATTATTACTATACTAGACTTTTACTGGTTCAATTCTTTGTTCTATACAATGAACCATTTTATTTTTAACTTAATTATTGAACGGCAATAATGTATGGAATCAAGTAGAAACTGTGTAAAAAATGATAATTTTACTACCTACAGCCAAAATTTCTTGTTGTCAACTCTAAAAAGGAAAAAGATTAGTGCAGATAAGATAACGTTTGTGAGTCCATTCGTACCAAAAAACTTGTTCACAATTTGAACAAGTCTTCTGGATTTACAGTTTTGGACATTCTAATAAGCCTAAAACAATTTTGTGATTTTCAAAAAAGAATTGTTTAAAATTCATAAAAGATACGTAATTGCATAGACAATGTTGTCACTCGATCCCACTTGCTATTTAAATGTTTTGAAAGTGTGGTTCTGGGCGTTAGAGAAATGTGGTAATAACTTTGAAACTATAATAAAATTCGGTCCCCCTTTAACCTAAAAGTGACCTGTTTTAGCATTTTTTTGAAACTAGGACGAAATCGAAGATTCTAGGGGGTTCAAATTTTAGTTAGGACACTCTGTAGTAGCGAGTAATAAGGCGCTCATGTACAAACTGTAAACAGTGGGGAATAAAGTTTAGTTTTAACTAGGCACTATAACCTGATTCACCTCATCCATATAACATGGCGCAGTCAGTAGCCCTTAAAATCAAAAAAATGTATCTTTAGTTACAAATAATTTTGTTAATCTTATTATTATGAAGCCACAAGTCTGTAAGACGCGTTTCTTATTAGTTGGAGCACTATAAAATAATCAAAATCTATACGAGTGCGTTAATCTTTCTGGCTGACATGCTGACAAGCTTTAAAAGAATTTTCAGTTTTTAAACGTACAAATAGCTTTGAACCAATATAATTACGGCAATTACCGCATTGATGTGTAAATATCAAACTCATCTCTTTGATGTATGAATAACATACGTTTACAGTTCAAAAGATTAAAAAAACATTACTACTTTAGGCACAAGAACAGTGTGACCCATTTTTTTTTAGGTAATTTGGTAACAATACTGATGAATCAGCCTGGGTACTAAAAATGTAGGTTTTTATGAAATCAAAACAAGCATTAAACAAAGGACAATTTTTCCTTTTTTAATAAAGAATTTTTTTCTATTTTTGGCAAGCATAATATTTACATTGGCTCCAAGCTTCAACGCACCCAAATTTCCACCAAAATAAGTCCTTTTCCCATAAATCAACTTTTAAACAACGGCGCACCTCTGCACAATATTTCCAAGTTATATTTAAAAATGCGCTTTGTAATTGTTCAACCCAGCACGTGAACCTTTTGGCAACGCTTATGGTCAATTTTCCTCGAAGCTCTAATTATAACCTTTTGATAATAACACGTAGAGTCTCTTGGAATACATTTTGATATCGTAAAGTGGCGCAATTCTTTAAATTTTTTTTGTGTGTTGTGAGTTGTCGGTTAAAAATAAAACCAACTCAGACTCCCTTCTCACTACCAATTTTTCTCCTCGCCAGAAAACGTCTTAGTCACAATGGGTAACACGCGCAGTGCACCAGAATACGAAGAAGATATATGGTGGAACAACACACTCTCAATCGATAAAAGTGAAACAGAAGCAAATGAAAAAGAAGAAACAGCAACCGATCGCCAGAAACGTCACAAAAAGGAACTGGACGAATTCAAGCTGGAATTAGCGCGAAAACACGAAAAACGCAGACAACTAATTGCAGAAAAACGGAAAGAAATGGAAGAGTTGCGTGAAGAAGTGAAACGTTTGAAAGAAGAAAACGAAATTTTGAAGAGTGGAAGACTTACTGGACCGAACGATTTGGATGAAATCAAACGGAATAATCTCGAACTCAAGATGACAATTGCGACATTACAGAAAGATATACAAGACTTGAACAGTGAAGTGCTAAATTTCGAAAAAGAAAAACAAGATTATAAAGCACATGTTGTCGCTCTTAAAGACGTGGTTAGTGTTTCCAAGCAAATGTTGATGATTAGAGAAGCACAACTTAAAGAATTACGAGAGAAAATTAAAGAAATTGAAGCATCTTTGGCTGGAAAAGAATTTAAAGTGTTGTCGCAGGATCTGAAAGCTGAGTATGAGAAACAGTTGCAGAATATCAGAAATTTAAGAGTCTTTTATGAAGAGAGACAACGTGCCGATAAAAAACAGAAAGAAGAAATGAAGCAGTTAATAGAAGATTTGAAAAAAGAACTACAATACGAGAAAGATAAAAATTTGTAAGTTTTGCTTTACTAGTTTTAAGTGTTATTATTATTGAGTTTTAGGGAGCTTGGAGAAAATATGACACGACTAGAAGAAGAAAACTCGAAGAAATACGATGAAATCAAGAATTTAGAATCAAATTTAGGATTGACTAAAGCCGAATGTCGTCAGTATCAAGCCGAACTTTCCGTTATAAATCAAGTAAGTGTTTGATATGTTTTTGGTTCGTTAAATTAATTTTTTCTAGTTGTTTTCCCAAATTCTTCTTGGTTTTAAAAACAACCAAGAAATCGACATCGACAAACTCATCAAAGTGTTAGAAGAAAATCATCATCTTCTTCAAGACATTGCCATAAATGAAGAATCTAATCAAGTTTCCGCTTTACCAAAAGTCCTTCTAGATTTAGTAAACGAAGTGAATGATTCCAAAGACGTAGAAGTAGATGAAACACAAAAAACAAATCCGGATTCACAAATTTCCCACCAGTTGAATAGCGCATCTGAAATTGTTGAAAATCTGCCAAAAGTGTGGAAAGTTTTGATTGAGCTTTTGAGTCATCAGAGTGCTCCTGTGATCAATGAAGACACAAAGAATGAAAATCCTTGCTACAAACTTGTGGAAACTCCAAAAGGACCTAATTTGGTCTTGAGCGTCAGTCAGACTTTCATCCGATTGAAAGTAAGTTTTTTTCGTATTTTTCCAATTTTTTAATTAAGTTTTGTTCCAGGACTTGATTTTGGAGAAGAAATCCCTAGAGCGTGAAACTAATCGCTTGAAACAACTTAACAATCACTTGGAAGGCCGCCTTCAAGAGCAGGAAAAACGCCTAGAATTGGTCTCTACTGAGCTTTCTGAGACTTGGCATGTAGTTGGTAAACTCCAGAAGAAACACGAACTTCTTCACACCCAAGAGAAAATCCTGCGGTACGAGTTAGCCCAAAAACGTAAACTCCTGACTGAGCTCAAAGGTGAGTTAGAATATAGTCGTGAAAAGTGGCAAGAAGCAAGAGAAAAAAACTCTGATACTGAAAAACAGTGGAAACAATTACGTATTGAATTCGCATCGCGGAAAACAGGAGGAGGTGATGACTCAAATAACAGTGTAGAGAGTGGTTATAGCGACGATAAAGAGTCTTCAAGTGAGGACGAACCAGACTACGACACAGACGAAAAACAAGAAGGCGAAGGTGAAGAAAAGACAATTGACGATGTATTGTCAGCACGAGAAGAACGCCTAATGCGGCTTGAAAGTCAGTGTAGTAGCTTGGTGAAACAAGTGACAAACACGACGAGTAGAGGGGAGGCTATTGTCAACAAATTGGATGCGTTGCATGAGAGGTTTGGGGAGGAGCGTGAGAATGGGGAAACGTCGGGATTGGATGAAGCGACAAATGGGCGGGGCTCGGAATAAAGTACAATGTTTTATGTACAAAATTAAGTATTATTGTCCTGTAATATTTTTGCATATTGTTTTTATATGACAATTCAATATTTTGTGTATATTTAAAAAATAATAAAATATAAAAAAATACAGAATTCTTTCAATTTGATAACGCTTTACTTTAGAGCGAATGGGACGCTATTTTGCCATGGCTTATAGTATCATCAGAGCGATCTTTGAAGCAATGACTTACAACACCTACACCAAACGCCAGTTCTCTAAATAGATTATTATGACGAGTTTATCAAAAATCAAATAAGGTGCAAATAAAATTCTTGTTCGCCACCTAACGACCCAAATCCAAACTTTAAGCTTCATTTACAAAATATTTTATTTTCGTAAATTATATACTACGACATCGACACTTTATTTTAGATCTGTGTTTACAATTAAGCTTGAAGAATGTGCATTCCATGGGTTGAATGGTTCCATGAGTTTAAAAGTTAGATTTTCAACAAAGAATTTATTTAATTACGAAGTATTACACAAATATCTTAACCGTGAATCTCAGTAATTAAATAACTCAATAACACACTTCTATATCGCTCACAATCGCCACTCTGTTTCATTAACGAACTTTACTGTCCGCTCAAAGGCTTCCCTGTGTCCCATTCACCTGTAGATAGATATAAAGCAATGTCATGCATGCGGCTTTTCTCAACGTTTATTGCTCAGATGATTCATGCTACCAGGAACTCAGAGAATATTCTATAACGTTATAACGCGCTATAGAATAGCGTTTTTTATTGTAATTTTTTGTTAAAATAGCTGAGAAACATGACAGATATGTAGACAGGAGACTGCGTCCAACAAATTTGATGTGTTGGATTTTGGGAGGGAAGTGAGAATGAAGAAACTTTGAAGTTGAGCGAATTGACCGATTATAGATAGGGCTTAGAATAAACAACAACGTTTCATACAAAATACTTAAACATTATGGTCCTCTAACATTTCGGTATATCGGTTATATACATCAATAAAATTTCAACTATTTAAAATTGTTGAAGAGTCGGAAGAGCCCATACTTTCACATAATCCACTTGGAGAACACTCGAGTTGCTCCAAGTTGACAACCAACTCGTTAACGCTTTATAGAAACTCTTTTGTGCTTTCGGTTCGTCATTTTTCCATGGCTTGGTGCCATCAGAGCGATCTTCGAAGCAATGACCCCCAACACCCACACCAATCGTTAGATACATCTGTAAATAGATTATTATGACAATTTTAATACAAATGAAAATCCACCTCTTTATCAAACGGTGCAAATGAAGTCCCAGTCCGCCACCTATCGATATTATCCAATCCTAAATTTTGGGCTTCACTTGCAAAACCTCCTTTTGGAGGATAAATATTTCCGTAAACTACGTCATCGACCTTAAGAGTAATTTGGTCTAAAACCAACTAAATAATGTGCCAAAAAACAATTACGCTTCCTACCTGGCATCCAAATTAAGGTAAATTTGTGGAAATCGTCACTCCATAAACCGTTATTTTTGCGCATGGTCTTCAAACCGTAGTTTCTTGCGGCTGCAGTTTGACCCAACACACACCCTCCCTGTAAAAGATGGGCCATATTCTCGTTTCCGGGAAGAAAAGCGATTCTTATTTGACCAGAAGTGTATCCTGGTCCATACTCCTCGTTTACAGGATTTAGAAATAATTGAGGATATATCCAATCGCCTTTAGGTAACTTAGCTCGGATTTCTACTTTTCCAAATTTGAAAGATAACTTATCTTTAGTTGTTATTTGACCTGAAGCTATTGGCGGAAGTATTAAAAAAGCTTCAGGTTTTTGAACACAATCAGTAGTACCACTAATTCCTGTGCATCTGTCAAACAGTGTTAAAATATCAAAAAAAAAGGATATATTTGGCTCACTTTTCTCCTAAATCTACTTCTCGTTCTTCAGTTACATATCCTTGCCCAAAAAGTCTTTCAGAAGGATAAGGACGAATAACTAAATGATTATTAGCAACTGAAATAACTTCTTTTTTATCAGTGTAAACAACAAATTCAAAATCCTGAAATAAATTATTTTGCAAATATTACTAAATCCTGTTTAAATCTATACCGGTTTTCCAGCAAATTTAACTTCAGTATTCCAAAACTCTGGTCTTAGCTTTTCAAAATCCTCGCTGAAAATCTCTTGTCCTTCACACATTTTTTGGTTTTTGCTAATTGTACGACTAGCTTTACAACCATTAGGAAGGATTTCAACGTCTGGGGTTTTGTTAGTAATGGTGGGGGGGCGTGAAGAGGTATTAAGGGCAGTTCTTTTATCAAGCAATTCATTAACAACAAACACTTGATCATCATTAGCATATCCGAGTTTATTTTTTCCATCAAAGTAGTCAACATAAGTCCAGTAATATAATGTATCACCAATTTTTAGTTCAGCAGTGGCATCGTAAAATGTCCAGCGACCGTTTTTGGCTTTTAGGACATCTTTAGAAAATGTTCCGCCCTCTCTACCGTTCATTTCTTCGTTGACTTTGCCATGGAAGGCAAATAATTGTATGCCTTCTTGGTCTGCAAGCATTTTATTTTTAACATCTATTAATTTATTATGCAGGATAAAAAATATTCAGTGATTAAAAAAGACCAAGAAATAAATTAGTTTGTCTGTAGAAGAAAATCAGTAAAATAACTGTAAAGTATTTTAATAAAAAAAAAACATTTATAAAAGAGTCTAATAAAAGCTTCACTCATTCACATTGTGCCACGTGTTTATTTAAAAAAGGGCGCTCAGCAGCGTCAAGCTGAGTAAAGAGCGCAAAGCCCTGTAAAATCTAGCTTTTAGCTGTTGTGGATCGACAACTTGATAATTAAAATTCTGGAAATTTTGATTACAGGTTTTAGCACAGTTTTTACAAATTTTGTTAAATGACTGAGCTCTAATTTCGCTGTGTTTAGAACCAAATTTGATTTTTTTATGTATTTCCATTCGTTTTAGAAAAGTTGCTATGCCAATATATGATTCGGAAAAACGCGTTTTCTGTCCTTGAACAGTAAAATTACTCACTTTCCCAATATTTTCTTATTTTGTTTATACGCGAGTCTAAAAGAAGATACAAAGTGCGGGGTAAATAACTGTTAGAATTGCCAACTTTCCAAACTGATAATTTTCGCGGCTGTTGCCACCATTAACGGCCGTGGAGTAATGGTTATACCAAAATTGTGTATCACGCGCCCGCGAAATCTTTTTTTCCTCGAAATTCTCCCGTCTTGAATAATGTTTTTTTTTCGAAGTGTTACAAAATTAATGCCTTAAAGACTAAAAAACACTTTGTAAAATTAAAGGATTGTCCTTTAAAATAAAAGCCGATTGACACGTTGACAACCCTAACAATAAGACAAATTCATTATTTACATTGTTATTTATCAACAGGCTTAATCATTTACAAACATACTATAGGTTGCGTTAAGTGATCAACTGATTAAGTAATTGATGATAAAACAAATAAATATTTTTCAAAACAATTAAGTAAAACCATTCCTTCTGAATGTATTTTAAAGTACAGTTTGGCAATGTTAGTGTTTGGAAGTGAATAAGCGTGCTAGTTTTTTAATACTTTATTTTGCTAACAGTTGATGAAACTACATTCGGCGTCTTTTCGACGTCTTTCTAGACACACTACTCTTTCTCGACTTCTCTTGAACTCTCTGTTCCAGGGTGGCTCTCCTCCTCTCAGGGTGGTGAGAGGAGTGGGGAGTCTCTTTAGGGTGTGGGTGGTAACGTTGGTACCAAACAGTTAGGTTTCATGTTTTAAACACTGTTTTTTGTTAATTTATTATACAATTATTACATAAATTGTGTCCTTTAAGTACATCTTAACGACTATTAGACAGTTTATAAAATTAAAGGACTATCCTTTGAAATAAAGGACGGTTGGCAACCCTATTCTGGAACATAATTTACCTTAATACTTTAATTAAATTTTCAATTTTTTCTTATTAAATTACACAGAAGAAAATGAAATACTTATACGGTAAATATAATTTAGAATCTAATCTGTTTGGATGTACCCCAAAAAGCTCATAAAATAATTTTTAAAAAGGCAATTTTCGGTTTATTTTACAACCAATCAACAAATTTCGACAGTTCACATGTCACTGTCACGTGACCACTTATTCTTCCAAAACATACCTACAAATCTCATTTTTTTAATCACTCAATATTAGGTCCTGTCAAAAATAAATACATAACTAAATTATTTATAATTATATTATAAAAATTATAATAGAATATTCTATTATAAATAAATTATAGTAGAAATAAGGAATCCACCGTTTTTACATGAGGTCATACGGCAGCTTCAGGACAACGTTCTTGGTGCTTCTTATGGCGAATAAATTTCGAGAATTTTTTTCATTTATTTGGCGAACAATATTCAAATTATTATTTATAGTGACATAAGGTGCACCTACAAGTCTATTTAAAAATGTAGTTTAAACTAAATTTCTTTTAACTGATTTATATAAATTAATAATTATTAAAATAAAAATGCGGTAAAATTTAAAATTTTACTATGTTTTAGTGTTTGACTTGTTTTTGATATATTTCTTTTCAAGATTTTGGAGAGTTTGAAAAATAAATTCCAAAAGTAGCTTTGTTACACTTGGACTAAAATCATGTAAAAAAATTATTGTTGTATACGTTGAATTGTGATTGACGTTTCTGCCAACATTGTAATACCAAAAGAAATAAAAATACTGATTGAGAGTTTAAAACTCGTAAATACTACATAATGTGCATAAATATTGAGGTGTTAAGTCTTTTTTGAGTTAAAACAGATGTCAAAATACATAAATGGACACACGATTTTGACAGATAAATTTTAAAAGAGTTGTTGAATTGTCGGAGCAGGTTGGCACGCGTAGTTTCTGTTAATTCTATACAAGAAAATTAAACTGAATTTGAAGTAATTAATTTCAATTTTTCCCACGAATAGAATTTACTTGCAGATACATTCATTAATCGAATTCTATAGTCGGTTTTTTCAGCCACTTTTTGCCGAAACTTTGATAGTTATCTCAACATATATACGAAAAAGTTGTATTTATTACATCACTAGTGACGAAAATTAACTTACATTGTATTAAAAAACAGAGAATTAAGCAACTTACACCAGAAATGGCTGCATGTCCAAGTGTTTTATCAATGTGGAAACTTCCCAAAATTAATTTAATTGGTCCAATCTAAAGTGTGTGTAAAAAAGAGTCAAATTAATTAAACCGACTTAGGTCATTCGATAACAAATTAACAATTTGTCAAATTGTAATTTTATCAAAAGTTGTTGGCTTTTTTAATTTGAGACTTCAACGATAAATTAGAGAAGAACAAGCAATTCTAATTTTTATCTATATAACAGATGTTTGAAAAGTAAACCAATGGACAGAAAAAACTCGTAATAAACAAAACATTGTTAGTCCTAGAGCGTAAAAGAAGATATTCCCAACCAAAATTTCTGTTTGTTCTGAATAGAATTTCAAGAGATTGTATAAGAAATAAGGCTGTTGTAATCTAGAAGCTGTTTTAACTTTTTCTAGGGAAGAAAAACACACTTACGTTACTGCTAGTTCGGCTGGTAAGTAGTACAGTAAAACGTATGTCATCCTGCCCGAATAACTTAAATAAATTTTTTTGTAATGAAAGTTTTTTCTTTTTATTTCTTGTTTCCTTAAATTTTTAATTTCGTGGCCAAGTTTTTGCGATTTGAATTTTATAAGTGGAGTATAAAGGACATCTTCGGTAAGTTTTTTTCTCCCCTTTTACGAAAAGTGGTAATTTCCAACTGTTTAGTGTTAGAAAATGGCAGTAAGAAGCACTTACCAGAAAAACAAATGAAAAAGAAAGTTGTGATTTTTGTGATTTCTTTCAATTTTAATCTAGGAAGTTACAAATAATTTTTTTTACTACTAGTCTCAGAAAACAACATTATTTAGTTTGTCGAGAGGGTGTGAAGTTGTTTTTCTCTCCTAGTAGTCAATAATGATTATAAACCAAGGGAGATAAAGTGCTAGAGTTGAGTGGATACCGACATTTAACTGTGTTGCCTGATGCGAATATCTTCGCAATTTTTATAAACGATAGATATGTGTTCACCGAAAAAATAATGTCCGAAATTAGGTGCACTAGAAATACCTAATAAACAGTATATTTAATATTTGTGATTTCAAGGCAAGTTTGTTTAACACCGCACCTCATCTCTAATCTGGCAAAACAAAATGGTGCGCTTGCGCGAAATGTGGTGGGGTAGAAAAACTACCCTGTTTAAAAGTCTTTAAAATTCATTACATAGTATTGAACTATTTTTAAATATAAACGTTTCAATGTCAGTGAGAGAACAAAGCAATGTATCATACGGAAGCGATCCAGATTTTTATGAGTTTAACATGGTCAAATTTTTATAGGGTCGCGCAGTTTCTTTGTTTTAAAGCAAGGCTAGTTCACAAAAAATAAGTTTATGATTTTTTTCAATGAAATGACTCCTCAAAGTCAAATGACGAATTTAGTCAAACAAAGAAAAATTGAGATCATCACGTTCAAAAATAAGTCTACATGGTCACAATGACGCTGTTTCCCACGTGTGGCCTTACTTGGGATGATATAAAAGCTTCCACCCAAAAGTGGGATAACAATAGACCTCCAAGTGTGGTTAATATGTGCACTTCTCCTTAATTGTTTTAAATAATTAAAAAAGTTCATAAGTGTGTGAGTACAATGGAAGCCAGTCCAAAAGTCATCTGAGCCCAAGTGTCACCTGGTGATAGCCGTAAGTCCAAAATTGTTTGACTTGAACCGATGTTTTTGTAATTCAAAATTTTAACTATGGCTTTAGAAGCTAAAATAATTTTTATTCTGATTTATGAAATGGCTTTAAGTAACTTATTCACGGGATTTTTGGTAATTACACATAGTTTTTCGAAAAGGTTGTTGAATATGTAATTGCTTTGGGACTGGATTTGCATCTGAACGTTTTGAGTTGAATATTTGATTTTGGAATAAAAAGTTATTGGTAACTTAAGGTTTAATAGTTAAAGGATGCTATGTTTACTGAAAATTAATTGGAAATTAATTTTAATTGGGAATTTTGTTTGATAGAGAAATTATTTGATTTTTAACCACTCATGACCCTTGATTTAGAAGAAATGTCTAATTTGATTGAGAGTTGTTATTGGAACTGTGTTAAAGTAAATTTGAGTTTGTTCATTCTAAATTTGAGTTTAAGTAATGAATTTGCGTATCTTGTCACATATCCGAACGCATATCCTCCTCTTCACTTAAGGTTATTTTTAGTTATAATATTTGTTAGAGTAAAGTAATAATCAATGAAATTGATTGAAATAAAAGAACGATTAATTTAAAGTAGAATTAACTTGGTTTACTTGTTTTTGAATTCTTTTATTTATTGTCAGATTAATTGCTAAGTCGTAGTTGATTAATCATTCTTTTATTAATTTTGAAATTTATAGTTTATATTGTTTATGTAACCGCTTTGGATTTTAAAACAGATAAAATGTGCTTTAGTATAAATTCAGTTTTATGGAAAGTAATGATTGATACTCACTAGTTTCCAAGTGTTGGTTTTTGTTATTGATTTAATTAAACAATATTGGATCAAAATAATTGTAATCATTTAAAGTAGGAAAATTGTTAGAGATCGTGCTAAAAAGTTTAAAAACCTTTTCCTTTGTTTGTCATAATTTGAAAGTAATTTTTAATTGTTAAAGATTTCATCTGGTTATATTATGGTGTAATTTCGTATTTAAAGATTAATGATTTGTTTATTTTTGTTTCGTTTATGAATTAAAGTTTTACTTGAATTTTATATTAATATTTAAGATTTTATCAAAAGTTATATCATTAATTATTTTGTTGTATTAACCAAATATGTTTTAATATATTTTGTATTTAATTTAAAAACTGAGACTTGTTTTTAATTGATGGTAAAAATATTAGACTGCACCCCTTACCCCTAAAGCACTTGATTCCCGACCCCCGGGTTGATATTTTTATAATATTAAACCCCAGGGAAGGCCTACGTTCAAAATATAAATTTATTAGCTTTGTGGATTAGGAACCGCTTAGGCCTTATATTAATAACATCCCTTAAGATTTTCCCTTAAGTCTAAAGTAAAGTAAAAGTTTATTTTCCTAAAAAACAACTCTACCACAGAAATATCTTCTCAAATGTCAAGTGTGTGTTAGACAGATCATAATCTTGATAAAATCTATGCCAAACGTTAAAAAGCAGAATAAACGCATAATTAAAACGTTGATGTTTTAATAATGAAATATTTTTAATCCAAGAAAATGGAAAAAGGTCATGCTTCAACCAACCAGCGATCAAATCCGTTGATTGCATTAAAAAAATTACAAAAATATTGTAATTTTTTACAGCTTTATACATGTATTTTGGTCTTAACATAACATTTTGTGGTAACATAACCTCAAACAAAAGAACAAAAATTTTATTTTTAATTTGTGCAGAATTAATAAAAAACTGCTATTAAAGCGGTAAATAATGAAAATGGGCTTTTATAAGGTTACACGTCAAGTGTGGAGCCCTGTGTATAGTTAATTTGACCATATGTTTTGTTGCAAATTCCATTGTTCAAGTTTCCGACCAGGAAAGCGGGGGCTGTCAACTTAAATCCTGAACTAGGGGTTCTGAAGATTTCAGTTGATGGAAAAACTACGCTATTTTGTTTTCCAGTACAAAAGTGTTTTACAGTATAGTTGCTTACATAAAAAATGCTTACAAAAACGTTCTTTCCGGTTTTTATCTGTGAAGTTAAATTTCCGAAGTGTAAAAACGTAAGTAAGTTAAATGAGGTTATATTTTTATATGACATAATAAATTAATGTGCTAGTAGTGAAAAAAATCATATATAAACTACGGTAGAGAAAACTATTATAGCCTCGCATCTATTATTGCCCTCAATGCTACGCATCTTGGGCACTAAACCCGCTCGGCTATAAAAAGTGTTTTCTCTACCTTGGTGTATAATGTACTATTAAATAAGTATTAATAAATTAGTAGTAATAAGTTGCAGTGTGTTTATTATACAATTTAGGTACCTTGAAAGGTAGTTTTTGTGTAAGGGACACACTAATCTCAATTTAGTGTAAAATTATATTTTATGCAAAAATTAATAATTGAATAGAAAAAAAAATGCAGATTTATTTGTTAATAATTTTTTTATTGATTCCTGTAAAATTTCTCGAAATTTACAGAGACAAATAACTCGATATTATAAAATACCTAGGTACAACTGAAGTAGGCTCTTGTCAAAGGTCACTCTATTTCTTTTAGGATAGGGTGAAAAGATAGGGTGAAAAGAGACTTGCAATAGATATAACATTAGGACACCTATATATAAACAGAGACTTTAGAAAATGTAAACCCTTTTTTTGTGATTGCGTAAAATGTTGACAAGAAATTTTTGACTTCATATTTTAATTCGTAATAATGTAGCCGTATAAAACAATGTTTAGTCTCATTTGTTTAAATAAAATTAATTATTGTCTTTTCGGTGCTATTTTGGCTATTAAATATGAATTTAAAACAAAACATCTTGTTTATGTACTTAAAAATTTAAATACATTTTTGATTTATTATCTGAACTAATTGCTTATATAATACGATGATTCAGTACTCAAAGACACAAAGGTGCTTCGACTTTTGATGATATAATAGACATTTTTTCATGTTTTTTGCATATTTATCAATTTTATCTTTTGTTTGAATCAGTCCTGCACGAGCTCTCCAACAGGACACATCAGAGCTGCTCTAAAGCTATGTAGTTTTATTAAATATTAAACGGCATATATCGCGATTTTGTTCCGTATTTTTTAAATGATTTTCCAAAATTTTGAAAAATAAATATCTCAAAAACAAGTCAAACACTGAAACACAATAAAATTTTAAATTTTCCCGCGTTTTTAATTTAATAATTGTTAATTTACATAAATCAGTTGATAGAAATTGAGTTTTAACTACATTTTTAAGTAGACTTCTAGGCGCACTTTATGCCTCCTTGAATAATAACTTGAATATCGTTCGATAAATAAATGAAAACAATTCTCGAATTTTTTTCGCCATAAGAAGTACCAGAAACGTTGTCCTGATCCTGAAGCTGATGTGTCAGGTGAGTTGCATAAAACGCCTCATTTAATCATTGTCAAAACGAATATAAATTAATACACACAGGAATAGAACAAGACGATGATCATATTCGATTGCTCTGCTCACTAATCGTATTCAGTAGCCAAAAAAAGAAAAAAAACTGAATATACTTACCAGGAATAGACACTCTTAAACCTCGAGGTCGAAAAACCTCGACCTGAGCGTCAGGAACCTCAAATTGGCCCAAACTTGAGCCAAAAAAGTAGAACACAAACACAACTAACGTCCTCATTGTTTATTGTAAAATATTGATGATTAACGGTTTCTCTGATTTAAAATAAGTAATATTATTAATATAGCTGCTAAAAAACTGTTTTTATCAATTAGATACAAGCATTAATAAAAAACAATTTTCTCAAAGTCAGATTCAAGGTCTTTGGAAATCCCGTAAAATATAAGAACCAGTAACTGTTCTTTTCCTTCAACTTATCAGAATGGAATTTTTAGAGAAAGAATCTTTTTCTAATAATAGTGAGAGATTGAGGCAATTAATTAATTGAAAGAATCTACGAATTCAGTAAAAACCAGGATTTTGTGCATTTCAGGATTTAGTCCGGGCCTTGTTTATTTAGAGCCGGTCCTGTCCCCAAATCCCAAACAAAACAAAATCCATAATAATCAAAATCCATAACTTGTTGTTGTATGTCAATACTGCACTTAATCAGTGATTAATTAACGTATTTTCTATAGTTCAAGACCCAATTTCTTAATTTGATCGTTTTGATAACACAGAAATGGTAAGTGCATTTATTTTTCTATTTTAAATGTAAACTTTGACATTTTCAACAACATAACCTCAAAGAAACATGATATGTCAAAGCAAGCAGTAAATTATTTTAGATGTCATGAATCTCACCCTGTCGGACAGCTTAGTGGGGCGACAGAGGAGTCGACAATGGACCCCTTTAGTAACACAGCAGGTACTAGTTTTACCCTCAACCCCCAAATCCTTTCAATGTAATTTCAGTACCGTCTGCGTCACGTCCAGCAAATTTTCGGGCTGAATTTCCCTCTTTTACCCAAAAACGGAAGTTACTACTTCACCCTACATTTGACCACGATGAGTTCACCATTCTATACCAGCGAAAAAATCGAAAACGCCAACCCCAAATGGCCAGAACTGGACCAACGCAATTTGGCCAATTTGGGAACTACAGGTACCTTATTAAGGCCGAAAACCCTTAAAAAATTGATTTTTTAGCATTGGTGTTGCGAGTGTGGCGACACGTTGGTGATGCTACAGATGCAATAGTCTCCACTTGGGGGGTGAATTTGTCAGGGCTTATTTACTTAGGGAGTAAAATTGCTGAGATCCAACCGGCTTTTTTTCACCCTAATACTGTGATATTTTATATAAAGGGTGGATTTTTTACGAGTCGACATGCCGTGAATGAGGAGGGCCCTAAAAGGCCGCCCTTTCTAAACAATATTAATGTTATGGAAGGCAAGATTTTTAGAAAGACGGCCGTTCAAACGGCTAAAAGTGAGGTTAGGAGTAGTTATAATATTAACAAGTTGAGGAAATTGCATTCTTTACAAGTTACTATTAAAAATAAAAGTCTGGATGTGCAAGTCGTTAGGGAAAAAATTGAGGTTAAGTGTGGTACAAGTAGTACAGAATCGCCAAATTCACCAGAAAGTACGCATGTTTCTAGTCCTTCTACTATTAGGTATGCACCCCAGTTACTTACCATGAAGTCGGTGAATAAAATGCTAGAGGTAAGACAGAACCTTATTTTTCATCCAATTATTCGTGTTTTTGATATTCAATATACACTACATTGATAACTAATAAGAAGCGACACGCTCTCTAGTGGTGGAATTTGTAACTAGTGAGCATGCGCCTTATTATAAAGTTTTTTTCTATAACACCTGTCAAATTGTTATACAGTTGGCAATACCATTTTTAGAATGATAGTGAATTTGGTTGCTTAATGTTTCACGCCCTACTTACCTACCACATTGACAATTTTTAAATCATGAATCCAAGAAAAAGGCGTAATTTATTAAATGCAAAATTAAAACAAACGGTACTGAGGTAAACAAGAATTTATTAACTTGAAGCCAGATATCTCAGAACAAGAACTGCTTTCCAGAACATTTGATGTGGCATTTTAAAAAGTTTTTATTAATTTTGAAATTATACTTCATTTTTCGCAAATTGTTATTTAGAATATATATCGCAGTAAAGAAAGTTACATAAATTATTTAGGAACTCTAAATATTACCAACAGAATCTCTAAAATTTTTAATTTGACTGGTATTATAGAAAAAAAAAAAAAACTGTACGGTGAGTTAGATAGTAAGATGCTCAAACTCTTTAACCAATCAATACTTGAAACGTTTTAAACTGCAACTAGTTGTTTCAAAATATTTTTTTCAGCAAAAACCGACTAAAATGCAAAAAAAAGAAATGGAAAAAATGCGAAATGAAATAGAAATTGAAAAATTCCGTAGTAAATTATTATCACATGAACGTGACAAAAAATCTGCTTTGATTAGACGTTTTAAAAATCGATTAAAAGAGCTCGTTGACATAAATGAAAAAACGAGTGAGTAATTAAATTACTACAACTGAAATGGATGATAAGGGCACCTTTTTCAAAGCAATTAGCTAATTTATAACATAGTCACTTGTTTAAAGGGACTTGTTTGTTTATTTTTTTTCATGTTTTTGTTTATAAAAACGAAGTAAGAAAAGTTTTTGTAAACGCAAAATTACGCGTGCTGCTGAACAATCTAATTTCAAATCCAGTTAAAACAAGCTTCAATCTGGTCTAAGAATTCCGAATTATTTCGACTTTATTACAGAAAATTAATCATGAAATTACGAACAATGCGTTTCAAAATTTGGAATTTCTTCAGTATTGATCTTACAGGAGCAGTTTGGGTTGTGACATGGATGTCCATCGTTGTCTTCAGCTGAGTACTTCATGCAACATTTTTTGTAAAACCTATTTGAAATACAATGAATAAGTGTTCGTTTTTGATTTTTAATATTTTTTTATTACAAAAATTTGACTTTAGGGTGATTTACAGTTAATTCTGTGATTTTTTCACCCATAAAGCGCGATCTATTTTATAATAATAACAACACAGAGCTATTCACTCTCAGAATTAACCGCTTACCTGCGAAATATGGATTGCCTGTTTGCTGAATATTTTTAAAAAGAAATTTATATCTTTGAAACCATTAGAAATAGATATAAACTATTAACAAGCAAAATCAAGTTATTTTTTTATTATTTATATTATTTTTGTTTACATACAGTACAAGATGAAGGAGTACATAACTCGGCGGACAGATTCGAAATGGCAGCAATCTTATTAAATTTTAGCGGGAATAACCGCTTTTTTTCTGTTTCTCTCTAACGCTTATTTATTTAACCATGAGTGGAAAGAAGACAGATATTGTAGATTTTACCGGCTTTGTTTAATCGTACTTGCAAATTCCTGTCTATTCTTTTCAATCATTGAAAGAAAGGATGTCTCACAAATTGAACATTTTTTTCTTATAGTTCGAATTTATACCAAATGGTGCCGTTTAGTCCATATCAGTTACTTTTTGTAATGATTTATTTTACATCAGAGTTTTTATAGATTTAGAACTGATGGATAACTATTACAAATTAAGTAGAGAAAGTGAGCAATTAAGAAAACTGAAAAAGAATATGGCGTCAAGTCAGGAACTATTGATGACACTGTACTCCCAGTTGCATCATCGAAGGAGGCAGTTATTACAGCAGCTGTTATTTATTTATCCAATACAAAAAATGTCTGAGAAAAAATTTACTATTCATGGAATTTATCTACCGAATTCGGATATTTTATCAGGTTGGGTGCTGTACTCAACGCTGTGTTGTTGTTACATTTTTTAATGTTGGCAGACTGCTCTGATATGGGTATATCCATAGCATTGGGTTATATCACTCATATCTTACTGATGACCTCCACATTTCTTCAAGTGCCCTTAAGATACCCGATGACTCATTACGGTTCAAGGTCATACATAACTGATCACGTGTCACCGATCTTACCCGACCGGGAGCGAGAGTATGTCTTTTTACGATTTAAGCTCCCACGTGACTGAGATCTTTTCCAGTTTTCCTCTTTTTACCAAAGGCAAAGAAAAAATTCAATTTACTTATGCTGTCTATCTCTTAAACAAAAATATTGCCCAATTAAGGTGGCTGTATTTTATGCATACCCCTGAATTAAAAGCGACATTACCAAATCTTTTAACTTTCCTTGAAGGAAGGGATTGTAAAGAGACTCTTCCTTTAGTTACAACTAGTTTAGGGCTAAATGTTGAAGTGGAGTGTCAACGTATCTCAGAAGTTAGGGACACGTGTAATGAAGTTCCGAAGAAATACAGGATGTATAAAAGTAATGAGTGTGGACCGGGATTAAGTGAGATTTTAGCAATTCCAGAAGCTTTTATGAATAAGCAAATCACGTCAGAGTCCTTCAAAAATTTCGTTGCTTCGAAAAAAACAGGTACTTCTAAATTTTTTTTTCTACATTATTGGCAATTAACAAGAAGGTATACTCGCTCTAGTGGTGAAATTTGCAACTAGTGGCTACGTGCGTTATAGAAGGAGAAAAATTGTTGCACGTGTCTACTAGTTCCAAATTTGTTAATTTTGATAATTCTCGGTTTTTATTTTTTCCGCCATTTTTGTTGTTAGGTAAATGTTTTTTTACAGCGGACGAAACCAGCGCCTCCATCGTCATAAAACAAGGCGTCGTGGACGAAAATACCAAAAACTGTGATACTAGCGAAGAAGCGATTGAGCAAGGAACGGATATGCTTGATCCTTCTTTAGATCTGGGGGATTTAGAAGGTGGTGAAGGTAAAGATCGGTTGGTTGAAGGTGGTGGTGATGAGGTGGAAGGTGGTGTAAATGGAGAAAAGCAAGAAGTGTCTCTTGAGACAGACATTCAAAGAATGGATTATAGTCAGAGTGAACTTTTGGAAAAGTGGATGAAAAACGGCACTTCTTCTGAATGTTGTAGTAATGAGGGGAGTTTGGTCCAGACTTGTCAAAATTTTTCGGAAATTTCCGTAAATGCAGTACAAAGTGTTGATAGTCCACTAATGGCAAGGACGGACGCCTTGCTTACGACGAAATCGTTCAACTTGGTTAAGCCAAAACCGAATTTGTGATTGTTTTATCGAAATATTTAAGATTTTATTTTTTAATTACAAGTCGTGTATTAATACTTGTTTTTTTTATTTAGAGAAATTATTGTTCATTTTAAATGAATTTTCATAATAAATATTTATTTCATTTTAAAACTGTTTTATTTCCACAAAAATTCTATTTAAATATGAGTACGTACTGGAGTGATCTTACAAGTTTCGGGTTTTTGTAATTTAGAATTGGATTTGTAACGAATAATTTACCTATTTACAAGAAAGTGGAATATCTAAGAGCGATAATCGAGAGCGATTCACTGTGTGATTCAGTTATCGAGTTATTATTGTGTTGTTTCTGTAAATAGTTAGAAATAAATTATTCGTTAATTTAACTTTTTGAAAAACACGAACTTCGAAGTTGGACTGTTCGTAACAATACGTTAATTTTAATTTTTTACACGTTTTTTGTATAAAATTATTTGTAGCTTTGACCGTTGGCGCAGCGTGCTAAGACTGGTCCTGAATAAATTAAAAAATTCTAATTTAAATAAAATATGTTTTAGTACTTTTTTCGTTTGTTTAAATACAAATATCAAAAAAAATTTCTTTTATCTGATAGTATTTTTTTATTCGTTTTGAAATTTTCCTTATCAGAAATAACAAAACACCTATTTTTTTTGCTTTATCAGATGTTGTTCTCTCTCTTTCTCTTAACGTTGATTTTTATTACTGGAAATGATATGTTACGAACAATTTAAAATAACAATAAGGAAAATAAAGTTCGAGAGAATACTAGAATAATATTGATAAACCTGTTTATGTACCGATCGAGAAGAATTAGTCATCGCTTCCAATTGAGTGATGAAAGGTTACAAAACATCGGTATACATTCTAGGAGGACGTTTGTTTATATAAGGAGGGAGACATTTACTGGAAGACAGTCAGTTAGTGAGAGCCAGACAAGCGAGTAAAGTGAGTGATATTAGTAAAGCGACAGAGATTGCAGTAAAGTTCTGTTTTATTATCTCATAAAATTGCAACAACAATAATAAATAAATCAAGGCATAAATAATCAGATATCAGTAAAAAATTATTAATAATGAAGATTATTGATAACAATTAGACAAAGGATCTCTCTTTATCGGAAAATGTCAGTTAGATCTATGAGATTAGTGTACTTCCCCTGAATACTTAATTTAGTGATTATTAGGTATTCGTGCTTATTTTGGCTGTTATTTTATGAATATGTTGTTTTTGAAAAGTGAGTGAAAAAATTACTATAGAAAAATGGAAATAGATACATCTTGTGTTATAACAACTAATACTTTACTTCAAAAATTACTAAACGAGACAAAAGAAATTAATAAAAAAATAGATAGATTAGAACGAAAAGTAGAAGAACAAAAAATTCTATTTGAAAAAACAAGCAACAGTGGGGCAAAAATAGGTACGTACTAAAAAAAAATTCTACTGAAATTATGTCATTTATTTATTATTATTTTTTTAAATTTAGAAGTAAAAAATATTGAAATTGATTTGTCTTCTTCGAAAATGAATAAAATATCTGTCGATTATTTAAATTCACTGTTAGAATACAAGCTAGTTGCCCAATTTGGACCAATCCATGAACTTGTCTTTGTAATGGCAGTTAGAATAAATGGAGAAATGTACTACGGTCTTGGCAGTTCTAAGAAAAAGGCAAAAAATAATGCAGCTGAAAACGTTTTACAATCCCTAAAAAACCAACTCAAAAATGGTAGGTTCAAAAAGAGAATGATTGAGAATTGTACTGCCCATGTGCAACAGCGTTTTAACGGTCTGGAAATTTGATTGCGCATGCTCAGTATAGTTCTGAGCTGGTCCTAAACAAACAGTTTTTCAAAAATATATTTCACACTCGTCTACAGTATAAATTTTCTCGATTATCGGTTTAAATTTGGTAAAGTCTAACTAAAAACTTTTTGAATATTTAAAAAATAAAATAAAATATAGTCTAATTAAAACTGTAGATCCGGTACAAAACAATCCAACCAAAATAGCTGAAGAAGTTTTAAACAATACAGTTGTAAAACCATCTTTGTTGGATAAAACAAACACAAAAAAAATCAACAAAATGAAGGTAAAATGACTAATTTTTGAAAAAAATGTTGTATTTACTTTCTTTTAGGTCTTGTAAATATTATAATTGACGTTTCTTTGCTCAAACATGAACAAATCAACGCAAATTATTTGAAAACTTTGCTAAATTATAAATTAGTTCAAGAATCACCTGTTTTTAAAATTGCAGTAAAAGTAAATGGTAATATCTACTACGGTACAGGTGAATCAAAGACCAAAGCACGCAAAGGCGTAACTGAAGAGGTGCTAAATTCGCTTCAAAACAATTTTACACAACAGGAAATGCTATTAAAAAAATCACATCCAAATGCAGCCGAATTTAAAGTTAATTCAGCAATCGGTGATAAACAAATTACTGGAGTTGGTAAAAATAGAGAACTTGCAAAAAAAGCAGCAGAAATTAAAGCACTAACTTTACTTAAAAGTGTTTTAAAAAAGAATTTCCCAGAAATTTGTCGCAAGTACGTATTTGTTAAATTTTTTTTAATTTTTTTGCCTTTCTTCTGTAAAATGATTATTTTGCGGACTTAATTACTTCGCAAAATGCTCTTATTGGTTTTCAGGCAGGTAAATGTTAAATTAACGAACTAAAGGCCTGGTTTTTACACACTTCATTCGTTTATAAAAAATATCTTGTTGTAAAATCGAAAAAAATCTTTATTTTACAGTGGTTTTTGATCTTGGATCTTGGGCTTTTAAAGGCCGTTGACTGGGTAGTTCGACTTAGCGAGGGACGACAGAAGTGTGTTTCAAAAAAAACATGGCTTTACTACTTTCAAAAGTAATAGTATATTGTTTCTCTACTAAGAGGATCTTTGTGAGATGGCACATAGCCTCAATCTGCACGACTTTTAACTAAAATTAGAAATTTATTCCCTAAAACTTTATTTTGTCTACTTATTGATACATAACTATTTTGTTTTAGATTAGTTGAAGGAAAAATTAAATCTTTATTACGTTATGATTCTCAACACTCTAAAAATAAAGTCATTGCAGGAATTGTAATGACTCAAAATGGCAAACACGAAGTGGTTTCCGTAGCAGCTGGTACACGATGCATTTCTGGAAAAAAAATTAGTTTTCGTGGTGAAGTCATAAACGATATGCATGCTGAAATACTTGCTCGGCGATGTTTAATCAGCTATTTTTATGACCAACTTGATTGCTTTTGGCGTAATAAAAAATCGATTTTTGTTTCTAGCGGAAAACGGATTAAGTTAAAAAATGGAATTTCATTCCATCTTTATATAAATACGCCACCTTGTGGTGACGCAAGCATTAATGCTGCAAAAAAGGGAAGAGGAGTGTTAAGAGCAAAAGTTGAAGCTATTGAAGGAACACATCCTACGAAGGATTTAAATTTTACAGTTCAAACTTTAAAAGGCAAGCTTCGTACAATGTCCTGTTCGGATAAAATTTGCAGATGGAACGTTTTGGGACTTCAGGGAGCTCTTCTATCGACATTAATTGAACCAATTTATCTCAGGTCTGTAATAATTGGGAATGTTATGCAGGAATCGCATCTACAAAGGTATTACTAGTAGAGAAATACCTATGAGTGAAATAAAAAAATTTTTAGGGCTCTTTATGACCGTATCAAAGACACCCTCAAAAACCTACCTTTATGTTATTTGTTAAGTAACCCTTCTATGTTTTCCCTTAAATCAACTGGCCCTAAAATCCTATCAGGGCCTAAATATGCAATAGCATGGTCACATGGTGATCAAAACTACGAAATTCTTAATTCTAGAACAGGTCAGACAGAATTTGGAATTTCCAAATTTTCCAAGAATTTTTTTTTAAATCAATATACTAGTATTATAAAGAATTTTGTTTTGTTTTCGGATGATTACACGGAAAAATTATATAGTGATTTAAAATTATCAGCAATTGATTATCAGGTAATTAATTTAAAAATAATTAATGACATACAATTGCATAAAAAATTTTAGCAAGCGAAAAAATCTTTTAAGGACGCTTTTAACAATGCAGGATTAGGAAATTGGATTTCGAAACCTAAGGAGCAGGATATGTTTGCACTGAGTACAGAATTCATCTGTTTAAGCTGATGTTTTTAATTTAAGAGTGTATTTTTGACTGATTATAAATATTTTATTGTAATATGTATTTTTATTAAATAGTATTTTACTCACAAAAACAGAAAATAAGTAACAAAAAACAGTGTTTTATTTTTTTATTTGTAAACCAAACTCCTTAGCCATTCAATTAATTATTAAACTGACAAAAATCACAATTGCGGCATAAATGTTGAACGACGGGAATAAAAGACGCAGTGAATGGTAATGACTTAATGAGAGTTTACGAAAATTCTACTAAAAACATAAAAAAGTATTTCAGCTATACTTTTTTATTTTATCATTAAATGGAAAAGTCTACCCAATAACACCAAACACTATTTCAAGTCTAATTAATACTGAACCGGAGACCAAACCGAAACCTATATACTTTGTGAACTAGAACCGAAACCCGAACCTACATGTTTAATCATCAATTAAACAGATTTTTTTTTTTTTAAATTCTAAGCTTTTACTGTTTTACGTTTTTTTACTAGTGGGGTAGAACCGAAATTTTCTTATTTATTTAGAACCGAAACTGTAACGGAACTGATATATATATATATTTTTATACTGATATTACTGATATATATTTGGGTTCGGATTTTTGATTAGTACTGAAGATTTTACTAACTGCTTCCTTCTATACTAGTCGATTATTATTATTATTATTACTATGAGGTGGCGTAAGCAGAGCCGCAGCACTATCTCCAGTTTATTAAAATCCAATAAAATAAAAAATGTAAGAAAAGTACTAAAATAATAAAAATGTAAATAAAAATTGAAGATTTTTTTTTTCAATTTTGTCATATCTAAAATGTTCTTTAAATCTAGTGTAGATGGATGTAAGTTTGTCTAACTTATTTTTGATTACAGAGTCTATTTTATCTTTAGAGTTACCGAGAAAATTTCTAAACACTTAATTTGTAAACGACTTGAAAGATTTAAGTTTTGGAAAATCTTGCTCAAAAAGAAGTTTTCTCTGTTTTGTTTTCAAATTCAATCAAATTTTGAAATATTTTGTGTTTAATATTTTTCAACTGTTCGGCACTTTTATACTTACCAGACACTATTTGTCGAGAGCAATTGTCGAGACACTATTTGTGTTTAAACCGCAATTGTTGATTACTTAGGCCACCACGATTTATCTTGTGAAATATTCTCGACACAATCCAATAAATATAATTTTAAAGCGTGCGTTTTTAAAGGTGTGAGAGATGCTCAGAAATTTTAAACACAAAACATTGGTCTGGCAATGCTTCCAGTGTGCTTTGAACAGTTAATAAAAAAACTGGTCTTGAAGGATTATATTACATTTTATGCTAAAGTTTTTTATGTTTGTCCACAATTACCTTTTAATTGAAGTTTTATCCACACTTACAAACCGTATAAAGTAACACTTTATCCACTAGTGCAATAATGAAATCACTTTATTCCACTAGTAGAATAATAAAAAATACAATCTTAAATCAATCGCATTCTACTTATTAGTAATATTGGCATTAACATTTACATCAATAGACATTTCGTTTTTTGTTTTATCATATTTTACTTCGTTTCCATTAATAAAAAGCTTGTAGTTGTTATCGGTTCCAGAACGAGTATTAGTTGTAGGAACAGTGGACGTCTCCTCTAGTAAGGAACGACTCGTACCAGGAGAACCTAGGATTGTCCTTGCGACATCAAGCTTATTAGATACAGTATCTTCGATATAAGTATCTGCTATGGCGGAGTTCCTCCACCCACCATGTCGTTTAATTGTTGTAAGATTAGCACCTCCATTGGCAAGTAAAGTTGTTAAAGTTCGTCTCATACAATGGCCGGTATAAGCTTCTGCGTTCGCCAGATTCAAAAACAAAGCAACTTTAGAAGGAACTTTTGATAAAGTGTTAATTCCAACAGGTTGCGGTACATTTTTGATTAGCGTATCGTAAAAAGAATTTCTTAATGGATAACTTCTTCGGACGTAAGGACATGTATTTCTTACACTTCTCCACAGTGTTGATAGAGAATCCTTTACCTGTAATTGTAAATTTTCGTGAAACGCCCGGCTTGGTATCTGATATCTGGTATGCGCCCCTGTCTTCTACATCACTGATTTTCAAATCTGTCAGCTTACAGCATCGACATCCACCAGAAACCTTCATTATTAATGCAACCTAAAATATTCCAAAACTTATTATCTACAATGTCTATGTAATGACAGAGATTTCCTTGATCATCAAATATTCTTTATCGCAAGCCCTTGTCAAAAACTCTTCCACGTGTGCTCTTTCCAATACTGCAGCTTTCTTCGGCCTGTATCCTCTTGCCTGATTCTTCAGATAGGCCATGAGCTTACGATATTTTCCAATGTCTGTGTTTTTATAGACTTTTATGGCGGCCTTCAGCATGGGGTACTTTGACCACATAGATGAAATTGTATATCTTTTCTTCAAATTTAAGAAATACATTGCAGAACTTTCTCATTTATTGTTATTACTTCCTCTCTTTTTCTTTCCATTCATTAAATTCTGAAAATACTTTTTCATAATGTTCCCTGGGTTTCACAGGCAATAACTGGCGAGTCGCTTCTTCAGATTCCTCAAAAATTGTCTCAGGAACATTCACTTTCTTCCATTTTCACCAAGTTGCAGTGTTTTGTACAAATGGAGTCGATAGACAATCGAAAATAAATAGCAACGATTCAACACCTCCCATGTTATTTAGTTAATTTCAATGATTTTTGAGGTGACATCCGCTGTCAGAGTGTAATGTCAAATCATTTTTGATGACATGAGATGAAATTTTGGCGATTCTGATTTTAAATCGCTGTAATTGTGGATAAAACGTTATATTAGATTCGTGTTTTAGTCGCGTTTTATCCACTTAAGAATATTAAACACTCGATTGCGTCTCGCCCTTAAACATTCTGGCGTGGATAAAACGCTGTCTAAAACACATATACAATAAATAACAGATACTACTTGCATGAAAACAATTGTATCTATTTTTAAATAAATATTAATAATGTTTCTCGACAATTAAAGACATTTACTCACTAACGCTCGATATTTTTTTTATTAATTATTAATCGCTCTTACTAACATTCTTTTTCTTTTAGAAGTTGTTTGATTGTAATATCCGTTATTTTACAGCCCTAGATCTTTCAGTTATTATATTATTCCACTTAGTAGAATATTTTAACTTAAAGTTATAATTTTTTTACATTTTTACACTAAAACTGTAGCAAATATTTTGTGTTCGTAGGATTACAGATTAGGCAAACATCTATACTATACTCGTCCATTGAAAATTGAAATACGTGCAAATAACATAACGTAATTCAATAAGTTGTCTTGCTGCTGTTACTACATTATTGTTAGACTTTCTTATCGAAATAGTTTTAGAGAAAGTATTCTTAGTATAGAAATATACCAGATTTGCTGTTATCAAGGACACTGATAAAATCAAACCAGTTTGACTCTACAGTTTCTGGCTTTATCAGGGAGTGGCAGCCATATACGTATTAATGTAGTTCCCCGAAATACTTAGTTTGGTGATTTTAGTTTTTAGTGCAGATTTTAGCTCATTTGTTGGGTTATTAGAAAGTAAAAAAGAAAAATGGATATATTTATTGATAAATTAACAACTAATTTACTTCAAAAATTTCTGAACGAGACAGAAAAAATTCATAGAAAATTGGACAGGTTAGAAAGTAAAATACAGGAACAGAAAATGCAATTTGGAAAAACATTTAGTAGTCTCTGTGTACAATTGGCACCAATTTTGGGAGACACGGAAAGGCTTAAGAATGGACAGAATATTCAGAGTCAGAATGACTCAAAAATGGGTAGGCATTAAAAATTTTGACATTATATTCTTATTTTTTTTATTTTAGAAATCAAAAATATTGAGATAGATTTGTCTTCTTTGAAAACCAATGAAATATCATTAGATTATCTAAATTCACGTTTAGAATATAAATTAGTTGCCCAATATGGACCAATCCATGAATGTGTTTTTATAATTGCAGTTAAAGTAAATGGGGAAATGTATTACGGTCTTGGTAGTTCAAAGAAAAAAGCAAAAAATGATGCAGCTGAAAAGGTTTTTCGGGTTCTGAAAAATCAGTTTCAAGAAGTTTCAGAAGATTCAAATGAGTCAAATGATGGTAACAAATGTAGCATAAAGCTACTTTGGATTTTTTAAATATTTTTTTTAGAAATGACTGATACTAAAATTGATCTAAATTTATTAAATTCTAACCAAAAACCTCTTGAATACCTAAAAAGTTTGTTAACATATAACCTAGTTGAAACTGTGATGGGACCTCAAAATGTCGCTACTTTTAAAATGGCAGTTAAAGTAAATGGAAAAATTTATTATGGTTGTGGAAGATCTAAGAAAGAAGCAAAAAGTAATGCAGCTGAAAACGTTCTACAATTCCTGAAAATTGAATCCAAAACTGATACAATAAATCGAAATAATTATGGTGTGTGAATAGGAAATTAAACACAAAATATATATAATAATTTTTGTTTTTTGCTATTTTTAGATTTATTGAAGAATAATGAAATAGATACTAATATTTTAAGTCGTACAAAAAAACCTTTAGAGTATTTAAAAAGTTCGTTAAAATGTCTTTTTGAAACTGTGGGGAATTCAAGTAAGCGTACTTTTAAAGTAGCTGTTAAAGTAAATGGAATAGTTTATAACGAAGTAGGTAATACAAAAACACATGCCAGATGCAAAGTAGTTGAGAAAGTTTTTCAAAAAATTAAAACATCTATAAACAAAGAAAACACACGAGAAGATCAAATTCAAAATAAAAAAGGCAAAATGCAATTTACAAAAAAATCAAATCTAACTGTGTTTTTTAGGACTTGAAAATGAAAACACCAATTACAATACAAATGATACAAAGACAGGTTCTAATAATGTAACTGAAGAAGTGTTAAAATTTATTCGAAGCAATTATCCACAACCGGCATTATTTTTAAATAAACTATACCCAAACGCAGTTTATACATGCTGCGAAATCGAAAATAATTTTCAATATAAAACCAAAATAACAATCGGTGATAAACAGTTTTCTGGAATTGGTGAAAGTAAAAAAATTGCAAAAAAGGCAGCTGCAATTGATGCTATAACTTCACTTAAAAATGTTTTAAGTAATGAAAGTCGTCAGGATTTACCAGAAATTTGTCGCAAGTGAGTTTTTCAAAATTTTTGTTTTTGTTTGTTTATGTAAAATTTGTTTTTTATTAAGTATTAATTTTTTTTATTAAGTTTTTGACGACGGAATGTAAATTGTTATTTGAGTAACAATTAATACGGAATACAAAGACGTGGTTGCTTGTAGTTTAGGTATTTAGCATCTTTTCAACGAATACTAGCTTGGTACAACATTTGAATACATTCTGTATGTACTAAATTTGTAACACGGACCTTGACCAGACCAATACTTAACCCAAAACCGAACGGAATCATATATTTTCTTGTGAAACTAAAAGCGAAACTCGAACTCATATCTTAATTTTATTTATTTATTTATTATTATTATTTTTTTTGGACTACTGAACAGATTCAAAAATTTTTTAATTCTAGAATCGGAACTGTAACAGAACCTTTATATTATTTGTGTGCAGCCAACAGGTGTCTGCATTACAAAGTCAGGTACAGTCAACAGGTACAAACTGTTGCGTGAGACTTTCCAATTGTCATATTAAAAATCTGCAACAGTTTAGGCAGTAGAGGCCTAGAAATTAAGCGTTAGACAGCTCGAGTTGATTAATGTTTTCTCATCTTTTTAAGCGTATTTCGGTATTTTGAGCCTAAACTAGAGGTAAAAAATATGACCTCCCAAACTTTATTAAAGAAAATTCAATCTTCTACAATGTTTTCTTGTAACTTTGACTCTTTGCGCAGCATCTTCAAATAAAGCCAGAGCTACACAAATTATTTTTTACTTATGTTCAAGGTGTACCATCTTAATTGGTGGTGGTTTAAGTAGCTCTTTGGTTACTTTTATTTCAATATTGTTAATAATTTGACATATTGTATTTTTTGTTTAAATATTTTGTTTTTATCGTTGAAGCAGTTTATTACGTTCGTGGAGGGAGGAATAAAGTATTATTCCTCTCTCTACGATCGCGTCTCTCTTTCAGGCTAATTGTAAATTACCCTAAAGTCAAATTTTTGTCAAAAACAGCAAAAAAATATAAAAAATCAAAAACAAACACTCATTTATTGTATTTCAAATAGGTCGTACACAAAACGTATTTAAATTTAATCATAATGTTATACGATGTACTCAGACAACCACGACGATAGTAATGACGTTCATGATCTTCTATTTGACAATTCAAACTGCTCTTTTTAAGATCAAAATTGAAGAAATTCCAAATTTTGAAAAACATTTTTGATATTTCTTGTATAAATCTTCTTTAATAAAATCGAAATAACTTGGAATGCTCAGACCACAATGAAGCTTGTTTTAATTGGACTTGAAATTTGGATTGTTCAATTTAGTGTTTACAAAAAATTTTCTTACGTCGTATTTTATTATATAAACATAAAAACATGGAAACGAATCAATAAATAAACAAGTGACTATGTTTTAAATTAGACAATTGCTTTGAAAAAAGTATCTATCTTAGTTGTAGTAATAGTTATTAATTACTCGTTTTTTCGTTTTTGTCTACGAGTTTTTTAACCCATTGTCAAAAAATCAAAGCTGATTTTTTATTACGTTTATGTAATAATTATCTATTAAGGAATTTCTCAAATTCTATTTCCATTCGCATTTTTTTTCATTTTTTTTATTTAGAATCTAGGTTCTTGCAAAAAAAATGTGAGAATGTAAAATGCACTTATGTGAGAATCCGCAGTTATATGAACGCTGAAAAGGCTTTAAGCCTCAGCAGCGCACATGTAAAAACATTAAGAATTTGTAAATTACCTAGTTTAGGAACTTTGTAAAGTATAATCGAAAATAAATAATTTTGACTTGACTTGCAGTTATATGACTTTATATATATTTTTTTGTTTATTTCAAATCAGGGACTCAGACTCAATGGAAATTCCGTTCGGGTTTCGGTTCTAAATCAGTAAACTATATCGGTTTTTTAGGCTTTCGGTTCTATATAAATGAATTTCAATTTTCTAGGTAAATTTTGATTTTGATCTGGTAGTAAAAAAAGTAAAATAAAATACGAGTTTTGATACCGATTTGGTTTTCAGTTCTAATTTGGCTATGGATGGACAACTGCTTAGAGATTTTTGTTGACAAAACCGAACCCATATTTTGTATATAATTTTTTTGGACAACCGAACCAGAATCAATTTTTTTTCAATGATCTAGAACACTAGAACTGTAACAAAATTGTTATTTGAGTGCAGCCAGCAGATGCGTGCATTATCAAAAATAATAATGGCTGCGTTTACCATCTGTTAGCGGTTCTATTTATAATCGGACTAGAACTAGATCTAAACTGGAATCCGTATTCAATTTTTCTTTTTTTTTACTACTAGACCAGAATCCAAATTTTCTTTTTTTTTCAAGAACCGGAACAGAACCGATATATTTTACTCATTCAGAACCAAAACTCGAACGAAACCTTTAGTTTATTTGGGTTTGGATCTCTGTTGTAAAGTATTTTTTAAAATTTGCGTTTGTTACCTATTTTTTTATGTATAAAAAAATAAAAAATTGTGTGTTATAACAGGCATATTAAATTTAAAAAACATCTTACTGCTTACCTAGCTTATCTGTTTTTCAACAAGCTAAAAAAGACGAAAAATTTCGAATTATGTTCTCATCTATTAACGAGAAGGCTTATCAGAGAGTTTATCACATTCCGAGTCTTTTCCTTAATGGTTCATTCTAAAACTCCTACCGGAACCTCGTTAAAAATCGCAGTCAATTAACCAATTAACCTAACCTACTTTTCATAGTCGAGAACGCAGTCTGGAAAATAGAGGCGAAGCCCGAGGTTTTCAAAGCGTTTGATACAACGAAAAGTTGAAATACTTTTTTTTTTAAAAACAACCTGACAACAATAAGATCATTAACTTGCTAAGGTTTGCGTTTACCGCCGAAAGGTCCACACTTATTGCTCTAGGGATTGTAAACAGCGTCGTTTCTATACTAATCATTCCATGGGCAGAAATTGTTGCTTACTGTTTCTGTTAGTGTTGCATTAATGATTTGCTTACAAGACAACTGGTTCCACAAATAAATTTTACATGTATGTTTTAGGGGTGCGTAAAAATTAATATCTTAATTTTTTTTAGAAAGCAAAAAAAAGTTTTATCAATGCTTTTAGTGATGCAGAATTGGGAGCGTGGATTTCGAAGCCCGTAGAACAGAATATGTTTCCACGTAGTTCAAAGTTTAACTGATAAGTTGATTCCTTAATTAAAGAATAAATTTTTGACTGATTATTATTATCTTTTTTATATATTTCTATGTAGGTATGTAGGTTTACAAATTATATATTTTTTATGATAAAAATAGTTAAAATTTATTTTTATAAATCCAAGTTTTGTTGTAGAGATTATTTATTATTTTTGTTTTTGATTGTTTTGTATCAAGCGTCATTTGTGTTGATTGTCAATTATTTTAAGTTTGTGTAATTAATTTAAAATGTAAGTAGAGGCGCTCAAATCACAGAAGAATGAAAACTGTAATGAAGTATAAAACTTGCATAAAAATTCTGTGTTAAATTAAGACAAATTAACAATTAAACTACGCACAAATGAATAAGGATATTGCTAGAATTTCTACTTTTCCTTGTAAATAAGACAAGATTTTATTTTAAGTAACAAAATGGCATCAAACATTATAAATTAGAATAGATTTTGCAATAAAAAAACTAATAAAAATGTTAAAAAAAAAATAGTTGTTGCTTGTTTATGCAATTTTGATGTTGTTAATTTAAAGTCACTTTTAACATCGAGTATAATCTCTACGGTTATTAACAACTTGCCAACATCTTTCTGGCATACTGTTAGTAATGTTATTAGAAATCTTAAGAGGGATTGCGTTCCAAAGAGGCGGTAACGCTTCTTGTAGTTCATGGAGGTTTGAGGGCTGTGGATAGTCATCGGAAAGTCTCCTTTGCAATGCATCCCACATATGTTCAATTGAGTTAAGGTCTGGTAACATTGGTGGCAAAGGCAAATGTGAAATTTGATGATTTTTCAAAAATTGATGCACTATTGGAGCTCTACGTGGGCGTGCGTTGTCGTCAAGAAAGTGCAGTTCTTCACCAATAAAGTTCCTTGTGAGTAACACTTATTTCTACACAATTTCCTGAACATAACACACCCCTGTGAAGTTCCCATTAATGATGTGTAGCATTGTACGGCCTCCAGAATAAATGCTAGTTCTGACCATAACACCACTACTATGAAACCGATAAGAGGCTGCACAAATTACGGCATGATGCGCATTCCTCGTTCTCTGTACAATCTTTGTCGTCGGATGGAGCTGTGTAGACAGAAACGAGATTCGTCAGTTAATATAACAGCTTGCCAGTTTATGTGCTCGGTCAGCCGCTCGCTACACCTTTCTCTCCGTAACCGCCAGTAACGTTCTGTTGCGGCTGGTCTTTTTAAAGGAGCATATGATAACAGTCCAACTTTTCGTAAACGGTTCCGAATTGTTTAAAGTGCAATAGGCCGCTTAGGAACATTGCAATAGATTTAGAGTCTGACGCGCTGTCAAAAAGCAGTTGCGTCTAGCTTGTATGACTATGTTACGATCTTCTCTAGGGGTTGTAACACGTTGGGATACGCTACCAGGCCACCTAGCAGTAGATCCTGTTTTCCGAAAACGTGAGAGGGTGTGAGAAACCACCCTTTACGATACACCGATAGTTTGGCAAATGTCAACTTGTCGGTAACACTCAGTATGCATTCGCACAATAATTTCGCAAAGGTTGGCTGGAAGCAATAATTTAACGGTAAACTGATACGAATAAGTGAACACAACAAAAGAAACCAAAATTTTTTAAGAAAAACTTATATCTTTATTGGAGCCTTTTCTTTCAGGTCCTAACCTTACCAAAAGAAAAACGATTTATTTGGTTTTCAGTTTTTAGATAAGCTAAATGAAGGTTAATTAATCACATAGTTTTGAAAAAAATTGGTTATATTATTAAATATTATGATTTTTTAGAATATCCCTATTCATTTGTGCGTAGTTTATTTGTCAAATTTAACTTAAAAATTAAATAAAATTATTGTTTGGTGTTGTTTGTAGTTGTTATTTTAAGTTAAGTGTTAAAATAAACAAATAAAATCATCGACTTCTTCAACGTATTTTATTTAGTAACCTTATTTAGTACAGGTTCATACAATGGATGATATGTCTTCTTTTTTTTTTCTTTTAGACGCGCAATTTTAAGCGATTGGTAAGACTTTGTACAATTCACGACAGCCAATTTTAGACATCAAATTTTAACATTAATAACTAAAAGCTTGTATAAACCTAGACCTAAATCTTCTTGGGCATTGTTTGGTTTTGTTGATTTGCAAAGTTTTATCTTTGAAATTTATTTTTAACAAAATGTAATCTACCCGAAATTCATCAAAAATCTCAGAAGTTCCACACTGAAATGGCTTACTTCTTTTTTTAATAATATTTTTATTTTTATTCGTCTGTCTCTTGGGTTTGAAAAGTCCAAGATGATCTCAATTTTGACAAAGGAAAAACCCATGATACTAAGACTAAACAAGATATGATCACGCGCAGCTTTTTTCCCTCTCTCTCTTTCGACTCTGACGTCATTGTGTGACAAATCTGAAATCTGGTGACAAACCTGGTGTCATTAGTGTGACTATTATCGTCTAAATTCTCTCTGTTTTGAGTGTTTTACTGGTTTTTGCAATTGAATATTGTTTATTTAATTTTGTGAACGATGGTTTATTGTGCGGTGATGGGTTGTACCAGCAACAATAATAAAAAAAAGCAAAAACTGTTCCTCCGATTGTCGATACTTTAGTTTTCCAACCAATATCAAACTTTGTAATTTATGGGTGCAAAAGTGCTCTCAAAAGCATGCTTTTAATACAAAACATGCCAGAATATGTTCAAAACATTTTTCTGATGATGATTTTTGTGTGAAGGAAAAACTCTTGCATGTCTCCAAAAATAAGTGGAGGTTAAAACGAGACGCTATACCTTCACTTAATTTACCAAAGTCACCACAAGTGCAAACATCTGCCCAGAAGGATCGTGAGGAAAGAATAAAAAAGAGAGAATTTGTTAAAAACATACATTGCATGTAAGTACTTATTTAATTAATTTTATTTGGAATATTTTTTTATTGAATGCTTATACATATTATTTAAAATTCACATGCAAGTGAATTTTAATTTGTTTATTAGCTTTTAAGGTTTTTATATTTAATTACATATTTTATTATCTTATTATATCAATTTATATTTAATTAATATACGTGTTAATTCAATTTTAAAACTGATTTTACTTTCGAAATTAATTTTAGGGATTTCAGACTGCAACCTTTTACTCCAAAAGATTATTTTATCCCAGATTTCCGCCCGCAGGAAAAGCCTATGCTTAAACAAATCTATTTTTTGTGGTTTGTACCACTCTACCCACAATTCCACCCTACAAATTAACCATTAATAAAAAAAATATTTTTAAATAACCCGCCCTATTTTGAACTGTAAAAATAAACCTAATAAGGTTCTAAAATGTCTTTTTATTAAGTATTATTAAATAATATTCATCTGAGACATTAGAATCAACAAAAGTTTTAGTAATTTTTCGAGTAATTCTCTAATAATACTATTAAATGCATGATTTTTCTAATACCGCAGTACATTTTTGTCACGCGATGACGTCATGCGCAAACTAGTCTAAAATTCGTACGGCAAGTGATCATATCTTGTTAGTCTTAGTATCATGGGAAAAACCTGTACAAGAAGCGTTCAGTTATCGGCTCATTTTTTGTTGAGTGTTGGTTACAAGATTTTGAAGAGGATTATTTATCAGCGCATTGTTCTTATTGTTGAAGATGTTTTTCTTTCCGATCAAACTGGATTTTGACCATAGAGGAGTTGCTGCGACTAAGTCTTGGCTTCAATGGCATTGAATTTAGTTTCGAAAAACGCTGTTGTTTTTTGGATCTCATGAGCTATATTTACAAATTTCAATAATCAATCTCCTAATTCTAATATGCTTGGATGCAGGCTGTTAGTTAATCAAAGTCATAATCGACAGATCCTGTCAAACATTTTTTTATTTTTATTTATTGTATGAAACTATAGTTTCGACAACTACTTAACGATCTAGAAGTATGCGCTTCATTTACTTTTTGTTTTTTTGTTTACTTCTGATACACGAAAATTTTATGTAGCTGCTAAAATGGTAAAGTTTTCTCGAGTTAAAGTGAGAAATAAAGCACTTCTTGGTCAAAATTTCAAGTATCTTTGAGGTATAACTAGGATTATAATTATGTAAGTACTCAAAGTTTTGTTTTTTAGGTGTGGTATCAATAATGGAATTTTTTATTTACTGGAAAAAATTGGGAGCTGTAACACAAGCCTTTAGACGTCCTCATCGGCAGAAAAAGTTAATGCAAATCTTGGATATTTGAAGTATGGAAGTTTTTTGGGAAATTACCTCTTTCTCAGTTTCTTCTTGGTGATCTTTCCTAACTCAGACTTCTGTTTTCTTCATTTTCGGATTTGCATTAGATACACGTATTTATCAGCAGAAAAACGTTATCGAAAATCTTGCATATTTGAATTATGGAAGTTTCTTGGGATATTACTTACTCTTCAGCTTCTTGATGACTCATATTTGGTTGTTTTGCCAAACATAAACTCTCATTTTTCTCATTTTCGGATTTCATATCAACTTTATTTTTTATTTTTTTTGTATAAGCTCTTCTATATTTCTAAGTACGCCATTGGCTAATTGTTTAATCTTCTTTTGTGACGAATGAATTTTGATTTTCTTGAAGCTTTTGATATTGAATATGCCAGTTAATTAGCTTCTGCGCGTAAGAGTTTTTTGGGCTGTGGTTCGAAGTTTGGTCAGTTTCGGGTAATATTTTTGCAGAATTTCAACAAGGAGTAATTGTATCAACAAAAGCCCTGTTTATATTATTGCATATGTTACGTTTCAAGCAGGATGTTACGTAGCATTCGATCTTTATACAATTCTTCATATTGATTGGACATTTTTTGAAGACTTCTTAACATTTTTCGTGAAACAAAATCAAAATTTTTAACTTGTAAAAACGTTTTTTTATAAAATGCAATACAAATCGCATTTAGAAAACTTACTGCAGAAGAAGATTGATCGTTCAAAGTGTGTTGAAGAGCTTTGATATAAACCCTAGAAACAAGTGAAAGATCTGCTAATGCTGGTGTTGGTTCACATGGTCCTATAATTTGAAATCTGATCTACTCTTATTATTAATGCTTTAACAGCTGTTAAATTTTCATTAATGTTAATAAATTACTTATACCTATTATGTATGTAGTATTCATATGATTAATTTTCGAAATCAACCAATCATAAATGAGTATTTCAAATTTTCAACACTTGTTCCTCTCTGGTAAAAAAAACAAAACAGAAAATTTCTTCATCTACATACCAAAATTGAGGTTTTTGGTTAATTATGATGAAGAATGAGTTATCCAGAATATCTCGGAACTATTACAAGAAATTTATTAATTTTATCAATTAAATGTTTAAAATGAATCTAAGTTGACTCCACACAAAGATAAAGACGAGACTTAAACGTATTTCTAACCAATACTAAAATTTTGGGGGTTAATTGCCTACGCACTGTCTCATAGAAAGAAACCTAATCGAAAGATATTTGAAAATCTTGCTTGCTATTCAATAAGGCCTTTTTTTTTAATTTACTGAAATTTATCTTCAAATATTGAGGTTATTGAAAATGAGGAATTATTGTCGAAAAGTGATTTAATTATTTAACAAGATGGTGCACCTCCTCACTACGCAGTTTCTGTGAGACAATTTTTGGATGCAAACTGTTCAGATGGATTCGAAGAAGGGGCTCTATTGAATGGCCGACTAGATCTCCGGATTTCTGATTTTTTTTCTTAGATTTCTTTCTATGCGGACATCTGAAGTCAAAATTCTTTGAAACTCAACCAGCTTTATTAGAAAAAGAATCGTCCACCAATTTGTAGGTAATTGAGCCTCCTCAATTTTGAGTTTGTTAGAAATGCGTTTGAGTCTCGTCTTTAGTTTTGTATGGAAACTAATAGGATTTATTTTAAACATTTGTTTAAGTAAAATTAATAAATTTGTTGTATGCGCCATTGACAAATGCGATTGATTTTGCATTTTTTTTTACCATCTTGTTATAGTCTTTAGAACTCTTTTCTTGAGTAGGCTCTTGGACTTTTTTACATAAATATTTTTAAGCAACAATTTGGAAACCGAAGGAGACAATTATTCTAAAAACAAATGTTTCTACAAAGTTTATTAAAAACAAATAAAAACTGTGAACTTTGGTTCCTACATTGCTTCTTCTAAACTCAGATTTTTTTTAATATCTTGCCCGAAAGACCATAAATTTTTAACACATAAAAAATATAGAAACTGTTCCAAAATTCTATGTTTTATGTTTTGTATTTCTGTTTATTTGTTTAAAAAAAATTGCTTTAGAGTTTATAAGGGTTAATAAGCCCTGAATCGTTGGCAGAACAGTAACAAAAACAAAAATAAAAGTGAAAAAAAAGGGTATTATAATAAATAGAACTATTCCAAATTGTCCTGTCTATACTCAGACTTTTCTACACCCCGTTTGAAGGATTACACAGTTTGAAACACACTTTGTGAGCCGAAGAACTTAGAATATAAAAAATGTTTCTGCAGTGATTATAAAAAAAAATCAAACGCTCGCGAGAAATTGTCTTCTTTACACAAGCAATAAGACGGTTCTTTTTCACCTGATTTGAAGAACTTTGTAAGTCAAAGATTGGGAACCAATTTACTGCAATTTTTATAAAAAAAAAAGAGTACAAACTGTCGTCTCCATCAGCTCATAAATTCTGTTAAAAACTTTAATATATTTAGGTAATTAAAATATAGATCTTTGGGTGTTTTAAGCGAAAATTATTTAATTGCTTTGTATCTACCAACACTTTTTTCATTGTCCGGCTCGAAGGATTATTTTCTTTTTAATCTAGAATTTTTCTTAGTTTTTACTACTTATAACATTCTTTTTCTTTTTTTTAGTAAATTTGTTTAGAATTTAAACCAGAACGTCTCAAATAACCTTTTTCAACTTTTTAAACCTTCTTTTATTGTTTGTTTTAGTTGTATTTTATTTTTCTTCTTTTCAGTTGTTGGTTATGTGATTTTTTATTTTTTTCTAGATGCGTAGATACTACATGTTAATTGTACAACATACACATTAATTTTACGAGTTTTTTTTTGTCAATAGGTTTTCTACAAACTTTTATATAGAATCTACTTTTTAAATTCTTCTAAAATCTACTTCTGTTTTTCTTTTTCCTTTGGATAGAACTATTATTATTACGTATACGTCGTACTTAAAATTTATTTTGGTGACTCAAAAGGACGTCTGGACAATTAATTTATTTTTGAAATCAACCAATCGCAAGTAGGTATGTTAACTTGCTAAGTTTTTCTCGTTTCTCTTTGGTAAAAAAACTAAATTAAAAACAAATTGTGTCCTTTAAGTACATGTTAAAGCGTCAAGGACAGTTTATAAAATTTAAAGCAGTATTCTTGAATTATTGGACGGTTGGCAACCCTATTTAAAGGGCCACAAATGGATTAGTGCTAGTTTTTTATTATTTGATATTTTGAAGTTGGGATGCATAGGAAGTTACTGGGGGTGCTTTGAAAATTGTGTTATATACTGTTCCTTTTCAAAATATGACTTATTTTAACGTTTTGGCAATTTTTTTTACAGTTTTCGAGATATCCGAAGTATTTAAAAAAAAAGAAAGTAAAAAAAATAAAAAATAGTACAAATTGTTGCCAAAAATTGTTTAATTTAGTAAATAACAATAAAGAAATATTATAAAAATTAGTAACTATTTTTAGAAGAAGCATCATTTCCACTTGACGGTAAAGTAAATTATCAAAATTATTGGTTAGTACCTCTGATTTCACTTGTTACTTTATACCTCTTTCCTTTATTCTCCCTTTTCTTACAGATATTAGTCAAGCTCTAATCCACACCAAAAAAATTAATTTCACTACAACCGTAGAGTTATTATGAGGACAGAGATGATCAATGACACATTGATTGGTTCATATTTCATTCAGGGAAGTTTAAAAGCAAATTGTTTTTTTGAATTATTTCAAACACAAATATTACCTCAAATTCAAAATCTTAATGTCAATGAGATTTGGTTTCAAATGGATGGGGCCCGTCTTTATTTCAGGGCAATCATCACGCAATATTTAAATGAAATGTTTGAACTACGCTGGGTTGGCAGATTTGAACCAACAACTTAGCTACCAAAGATCGAATAATGCACGCTTGTAATGTACTCCCTCCAAATTTTATTAGAAATTCTGTTCAAGGTTTTCACCATAGACTGGGGTATTGTCTCGAACAGGAAGGTGGCCATTATGAATATTTGTTTAAAAAATGATATTTCTGACTTGTTTCTGTTAGTTGATTAATAAATTTCTCGAAAATTAACGTGTTTTGCTACGTCATTGTCAAATCTGCACTTTTGTCATTTGTCATTTTGTTTTTTCGACAGTTTGCGGTAAGCAAGTATACTTGGTTGCATAGCAAAAACTTCTAATACAGTTAATCTGTTTCTTTTAAAAATGAACATAGGGACTACCTATGTTCAGAGTTAAAAAATGTCCCAGTACGACATGGTAATGTGTGTTCGTTTAAAAAAAAACTCGTAGCAAGCCATGACATTTTTTACGTATGTCGTACATGACCCCATACAACAACAAAATTTTTATAATTTACATTATTCATGTATTGTTGGTTGCCTGCTATGCCATTTTACCCGTCACAAGTTATCTTAACCTTAACCTAAGAATATCTTCTCTTCCCGCGAAAGCGAGCTTGGTCTTGGTTCTGTGGTTGTCTTCGTGGTGTTTTTGTTTTTTAAACATTCTTTATTTTATTTATCAGTATTTTTCAATTATTCAATAGACCTTTTTCAAATGACGTCATCCATCAGCTTCAGGACACCTTTTACATGGTGGCTTATGGTGAAATAAATTTTGGGAATTTTTTTCACGTATTTAGCGAACGATATTCAAATTATTACTCAAGGTGGCATAAACAATGGGATTAAGTCTATTTAATAATGTGGTTAAAACTAAATTTCTTTCAACTGTTTTTTTTAAATTAATTATCAAAATTTGATAATTTTCAAATTTGCCCGCATTTTTTTAGTAACTTTTGATTGCTTGTGTTTCTTGTGAAGATTGCTTTTGACAGAAGTCAGTGAAGAGTTTACTGACGTTTGTTATTTTTGTGTTTTTATCGTATTTTTTGGACTTTTGAGTGACTTTTTTATATTTTTTAAAGTAATTAATTTGTAAAGCATTGTAAGTACAACGTCATTCAACCCTACACGTGATGTGAATGATGTTTCCGAGTTTACATTTTAGAGACAAGTGGAATCATAATCTCTGGTCATTCTTCGTACTTTTATTTGGAAAAAATTTCATTTCACGGGTAATAGATTGTGAGGAAGATGCGATTTCCAAAAGTCTGGACGATGATGACAGCTCGTTGATGGGTTCCACCGCCTGTAAGCTTGGTGTTGGTGACGATTTGCACAGCTGTTTCGATGGGTTGACCTGGCACCCTCCGGTGAAGACCCTTTCCACAGGTTTGGGCTGGATGCTATTGGTAGTTCAGCGATAAATTTCCTCACCTCGAAGTGGACGACTTGACGTGATATGTTCCCTTGAAGAAGATTTCCACTGAGTGTTCGATCGTGATGATGTTGGTTGATCCGGCTCCTTTGGACCAAAATGTGAGGGAGGATCCAAGGAGTCACGGATTCGAACAAAAAGACTTTTCGTTGTTTACTGGTTTAATGATGAAATCGATCTCTGGTGTACAAGATTTTACAGACTTAGCTCCAGACACCAAGGGTAGGGATGTTTACCTCATTTCGGGGGTTAAGGCTGTTTACAGTCATGAGTGGCGTGAACATAGATGCTTTGTTAGGGCTATTCCAAATGTGAGTTTATATTTTCGCAAAAACGGTGACTGTTTACTGAAGTCATTAAAGATGAAAAGTCACAATTAAGTGACAACCTCACTTATGCTTTCTCCGGGAATGTGAAGCCAAGTTTGCAAAAATTCTCGAGAAAATGTATTGATGAAAATCCAATTGTCAAATTATTACGAATTATTTTATTTTAAAGCACCAGCTACTGAAGATGTGTATATTATTGAAACAGCACAAACTTCACAGAAGGTACGTTTTATTAAACCTTTTTAATTACAAATACTAATTTATTCTTGTAGGTAGACAATATTGTGCCTACATGCCCTTGTGAAACGTTCAATAATGGAAAGGAACTGGTGAAATGCAACAATACAAATTGCAAGAGAGTTTGGTACCATAAAACTCGCCTAAATCTTCAAAGAATACCTAAGAAATAGTTCTGTCCAAAGTGAAAACCTAAAAATTAAATGCCTTATTCAACTTTATTTTTTCCATCTTTTTAATATTAGTATTATATTGTCAGTGTCATACAGCCAATTTATGTTAGTATTTTTTTTTGTTATAGATCATACAATGAATGATATGCTGTAATATTATAATAAAACATAATTACCTTATGATTGATTATTATAAATATCCAATTTTTATTTGATACGGTTTTTTTTAGTTAAATACTGGTTGTAGAATAAGAATTAGTATAAATGTGGCAACGTTTATGCGACCCTCTGAGGGGTGCGTTGCAGAGAGTTTAGTTTAGTCACTAGTCTGTATTCATCCTTGTAAATAAGAAGACCAATATAGGATTTAAGGTTTTCACACGTTTCATTACAATCCCGCTCCTAAATAAATAAATAAACATAACGATAAACGTTACATGGCGCTGCGAACAAACAAAGTTTAATTAATAAATTTAAATAATAAAAAGTGAAGTGAAAACTTTTATTATTGTAGTGAACTAGTGAAGTGTTAAGAGTGCAAAATGACGGGAAATGCATTACCACATTTGAATCTCAATGGAAATCCCGCAGAACAGTGGTCACAATGGCTTAATAGTTTTAAAATTTACTTAATAGCTACAGAAGCTAACAAAAAAGAAGAGAATATCCAAATTGCACAACTATTGCACTTTGCGGGAGCGGAAATTCAAAAAATTTACAGTACCTTCCAGTTCGCCGATGAAGAAAAGGACAAATTAACAGCTGTAATAGAAAAATTTAACAACCATTTTACCCCCAGACAAAATTTAACATTTATTCGTTACAAATTTTTTACGTCAAAACAAGAAGATGATACGACTCTGGAGCAATTCACTACTGACTTGCGTAAGCAAGCAAATAATTGCAATTTTGGGGATCTTCGTGATGATTTAGTAAAATTAATGCTGATATGTGGTACAAACAATAGCGAAATTCGCCAGAGGCTACTCCAAGAAGAGGACGGAGATTTGGCTAAGACGATAAAACTAGCGTCGATAATTGAACAGTCAAAATCACAAGCAAAGAAAATGGATCATCACCCAGGAGGGAACGGGAGTGTTGACCATGTGGGAAAATTCACCAGGACCAGTTCTCCAGGCCCGAGCACTTCCAGGAATCGAAAGGTCCTCAATGAACATCAACACCGCTACCGGAAGGAGGACAGACCACCCAGAGCACGTTCACAATCAAAAGGTCGGAAAAATAATTTTATTTCTAGTTGCGCAAGATGTGGTCACTCACACGCAATTAATAAGTGCCCGGCATTTAATAAAACCTGCGGTAAATGCAAAAAATTGAATCATTTTGCTAGCATGTGCAAAAGTACGAAAGAAATTAATAGTCTTAGTTATAATAATAGTTTATGTAATGAGATTAATGACGAAGTAATTTACATAGGTAGTGTTCAGGAGGAAGGCAAACCACGTAGACGTAGATTAATTAATATATATCAAACTTCCTGGACCGCCGAATTGAAAATCAAAAATAAACTCATATCTTTTAAAATAGATACAGGTGCCATGGCCAATATTTTGCCAATAAAATTTTTTACAGAATTAGGACTATCTCATACATTAATTGAGCCCGCAAAAGTGACATTAAAATCTTACACGGGAAATGTTTTACCAATATTAGGACAATGTACACTGACTTGTACACATCAAGCGAAAGAATACAAAATCCAATTTTATATTGTTAACGATCAAACGGAAGCTTTATTAGGACTAAAAACTTGTGTCCAATTAAATTTAATTAGCAAAAATTATGAGACTAAAGGGTTCCAATTGCCAATCGACGCAATTCAGGGTTCAAATAATCAAGATAAAAATAAAATTAACAATTTATTCCCAGAAGTCTTTAAAGGCATTGGATGTATCAATCCTCCCTATCACATCCAAATTGAAGAAAAATCTACCCCAGTTATTTGCCCAATTAGGAAAGTGCCTTTTGCACTTTTGGAAAAACTTAAAAGCACGTTGCATAACTTAGAAAATCTAAATATAATTAAAAAAGTAAAGGGACCAAGCGAGTGGGTACATCCCTTAGTATTAGTCAAGAAAAGTGATGATTCACTTCGAATCTGTCTAGATCCTTTACACCTAAACAAAGTAATTAAGCGCGAACATTGCAAATTACTCACCCTTGAAGACATAACAAGTAAAATGAGTGGCGCAAAAATATTTTCAAAATTAGATGCTAGTCAAGCTTTCTATCAGATTCCTCTTGATGATGCTAGCAGTGACTTATGTACTTTTGGTACACCGTTTGGCAGGTACAAATTTTTAAGAATGCCGTATGGTATTAAATGTGCACCCGAAGTTTTTAATGAACGGTTTCGACAAATTTTCGATTTAGATAATGTGGCAGTTTACATAGACGACATAATTATTTGGGGAAGCACTAAAGAACAACATGACGCAATTTTAAAAAGGGTTTTGGAAATTGCGGCATTAACAAACATAAAATTTAATTTAAATAAATGTGAATTCAGCAAAAACGAAATTAAGTTTATGGGCCACATTATAAATAACTCAGGCATTGCCGTCGACCCGGATCGAATTACGGCTTTAGACAATTTCCCCGAACCAACTTCAAAAAAGGACCTTCAACGGTTGTTAGGAGTCATAAATTATGTCAGTAAATATATTCCCAACTTCTCAGAGGAAACTAAACCGTTACGTGAATTATTGAAAAAAAATGTTCTCTTTGCCTGGGAAGCCCATCATAAAACAACATTCCGGAAAATAATGGCTAAATTAAAAGAAAAACCCGCTCTTAGTTTTTTCAATCCTAAAAGTCCGATTGTAGTTTCTGTCGATGCTAGTCAAAATGGATTAGGAGCTTGTTTGTTGCAAGAAAATAGACCGGTTTGCTATGCATCAAAAGCGCTAACCCCCTGTCAAATTAATCAACCCCAAATAACAAAAGAACTACTAGCAATATGGTTCGGACTTTCAAAATTCCACAATTACGTTTTCGCGAGACATGTAACCGTAGAAACTGACCATAAACCGTTACTTGCATTATTCAATAAACCACTTAACAGTGCACCCGCAAGATTACAACGGATTTTATTATCATTGCAAAAGTACCAGTTCACCCTCGTTTACAAACCAGGGAAAGAACTAATAATAGCTGACACATTATCTCGTGCTTGCCAGCCTGTTTCATTGAATGATACGGAATTAGATTTCAACGATCAAATTTGCATTATAGACGAAATTAATATTTCAGACGAATTTATTCATAAAATTAAAACCGAAACTGAAAATGACCCAGAATTAATTGAACTAACAAAGACGATATTGCAAGGCTGGCCTAAAAATAATAAATCATTAAATTCACTTGTTCGCCCTTATCACAGACTCAAAAGTGAACTAATTGTAGAGAATGGCATAGTATACAGAAATAATAGCTGCGTAATTCCTGTCAAATTAAGAAAAACTATTTTGGAAAAAATACACTACAGCCACTTGGGGTATAATAAATGTATTAAATTAGCGGAACAATCAGTTTTTTGGCCCACAATTCGTAACGAAATTAAATTAATGATAGATGGGTGCGCAATATGCCAAAAGTACAGACCGTCACAAACCGCCAAACCTTTATCTATTTTAAAACAAAACACAAGAATTATGGCTGATTGTGAGATAAAACCAAATTCAATTAGGCAACCAGGAAAGGTTTTAAGACAAGAGGGTGATCGCAGATATTTAATTACTGTAGATAACAAAGGTACATACATCAGAAACCGTAAATTTCTAAAACCAACTTGTCTTAAAACTAATCAGCAAGTAGAGCATAAGCCGAATAAAAATGTTACGTGGGCGCCCAACCTCACCTATTGCAAAAGGGAGGAAAGAAATGTAGAAGATAGTAATAATTATAATTTAGTAGATTTACAATTGACAGGACTTACAGGGCTAAGTGCAAACAATAGGGAAAGTGAACTCATCAGTGAAGGTGTAGAGCCCTCGTCCTCTGTAGAATTAGAGGAAAGTGCGAATTCTGTAAACCCGGTAATTGAACCACACGAAAGTGTTAGTGCAAATCGCGAGTGTTACCAAACGCGCAGTGGCAGGACTGTTTCCAAACCCAGACGCTTTGAAAGTGATTAGTGAATAGATACGAGTACAAACGACTTAGATTAAGTGCATCATAATCTTAGAGCAATAGTAAATAGAGTTAAGACAAAAACAAACAAATAAATAAATAAACAAAAAACAGCAACATATTTTAATGTAATTAAATAGATAAGCCGGATTGTCCTTTCAAAAGGGGAAAGATGTAGAATAAGAATTAGTATAAATGTGGCAACGTTTATGCGACCCTCTGAGGGGTGCGTTGCAGAGAGTTTAGTTTAGTCACTAGTCTGTATTCATCCTTGTAAATAAGAAGACCAATATAGGATTTAAGGTTTTCACACGTTTCATTACAATCCCGCTCCTAAATAAATAAATAAACATAACGATAAACGTTACACTGGTGAACAAAAATTTACTAAAACGGAACAAACTGTAAGCATTTGATCTCCCACAGATAGTCCATGTTTTTTTCTTTAAAAGAAATATTAGAAATACCTCCGAAAATATCCTGTACTTTGTTACGTAGAAGTCCCACAACTATTTCGCATAATTCTACAAGATATTTGGTTTTTAAAACACTCGTGTTTTTGAATCATAAATAGGTACTGTAATCGGTTTTATTTAGAATAGTTTATTTACAATAATTTATGATTACACTAATAATTAGTTTATTCACAATAAATGGCTTGAGACCGTGGTGTTATTTTCGAACGCGGGCGAATCGTGATTCTGACCAGATAGGGACCCCCAGGATGCCCTGTTGATGCAAGAAAGCGGCTCCTTGATGATGCAGAAGAGTATGATTAACTCACAAGACCAGTTGGGACCCCCAGAATGATGAGTGCAACTGCTTGGCTGTGGGGTGGATTCTTTTTACTTAGTATTGTCAGTACCCTTCGGTCAAGGCAAGGTAATGTGTAGAGGGTAATTTTGGAATATTAAGTTGAAAGAGATTTCCTGTAAAATTTTACACTTTTAATAAACATCGTCACCACTGATGATTGGAAGAATTCTACCTACCTTTGAAATAGTCTAAAAATTAAAAAAATCAGCAATAAAAACACTTTAAGACACCTAAAAATCCACAAAATGTTAACTTAAAGAATCAAAAAGTTGTTTATGTCAACAACTGTCAAAACTCATTATTCACATTATTGGCACGAACACTTCTCATTGGTCACAGATCACTGAAAAATTTAAAATTTTGCCCGCGAATTTATTTTAATAAAATAATTAATTTACAAAAAACAGTTGAAAGAAATTTAGTTTTAACTACATTATTAAATAGACTTAATCCCATTGTTTATGCCACCTTGAGTAATAATTTGAATATCGTTCGCCAAATACGTGAAAAAAATTCCCAAAATTTATTTCACCATAAGCCACCATGTAAAAGGTGTCCTGAAGCTGAGGTGTCAGGCGGGTTGCATAAAAGTCTGAAAACGCCTCATTCAGCCGTGTTTGGAGGAGTTTCGAGAAGCTTTTCCTGACGTTGTTGTTGTGTATGAAGAGTTTAAAAACACTCTCCACCGAAGTGTAAATCTGTTTCGTGAAACTGGGTCTGTTACACGTAGAGAGGGCAGTGGAAGACCAACTAAACGAAAAGAAGAATTTATTCATGCTGCACAAGAGATTCTACAGCAAGATCCAAAAATGTCGATTAAACATCTGTCTCAGCAAGTTGAACTTTCTGTTGGTACATGTCATAAACTCTTACGAAAAGATTTACATAATGTACCCTTATCGTCTCCAAGCCGTTCAAGAGTTACGACCCGTAGATGTCTCTAGAAGATTGCAGTATTGTCAGTGGTTTTTAAATAACATTGCAATTAATAATGAACTCTTTCGAAAAACTTTCTTTACGGATGAAGCGTGGTTTTACCTGTTCGGCTACATGAATTCACAAAACATGAGAATTTGGGCAACAGAACATTTTCATGAAATTGTAGAAGAACCTCTCCATTTACAAAAAGTAGGTATTTGAGCAGATATCAACAGTTTTTGTAGATAATAAATGAATATTTTTATAAAAATGTATTTTTGTTTTAATTGTCGAAAAGTGAGGTTATGAGATCTGTCAGTTTGACAAGCGTGTAAAAAATGAATCACAGACATACAAAACAATTGTTTTTTAGTTTCAAAACACTCTAGAGTTTTTTTTTTTAAACACACGATATATAGGGTTGCATTTTAAGTAGAGGATGCGGCCAGCGTATTATCTATTCACCAAGCATGACTATATCTGTATCTATGGGCATAGTATCTATGGGCTATATGAACTTTCAAAATGGTGGTTACAATGCTACTTAAGGTATTCTTTCTCTCTATCTTATTCCTGTGATTAGTCCCGGTTATTTTTAAAAATATCAGTGCTGCCACCTTTTTAATGTTGCTAGACCGGCAAGAGTTTTGAAGTTGTCAAAATTGTAAAAAATCCTTTAGATAGAAAATGGGTGGAAATCAAAGCCGTACTCGAAAATTAACAGTAGAAAATGACGACCCAACTAGTGTAATAAAAGTGTCAGATGATGTAGTACAACGTATTAAAAACAGCCAAGGTAAAATGACATAACCTCAATTCCTCATTATTACCTAAACTTGCCATAAACGAGATCAATAAAGTTACGTCAGGAGCTTATCCGCCCATTGCTATCAGATTTGAGCAAAATATTTCAGCCCTTGCATTGAATAAACACCAGAAATTGTATTAAATTGATTACATAATATTGTACCTTTGCGTAGAAGCAAGGCCAGCTGCTGCCCCTCAACAGTCTTTCCAACAACCGCCCCCACAACAGGGAACGCCGGTCCAACCTATGTTCATGTATGAGCCGAGTGTGACATCAGTGCAACTCAGACAGGCAAGTTTAGCAGAATTAAAGAAAAACGACCACTACTGGGAGAACAGACTTAAGAATCAGCAAGCAAATCATCAGAAAATCAACGAAATTATGGATGCGGAGTATAAGAAAGCTGTAAGGGGCAGTGTTGACAGTTAATGCGTCTTGTTCATGTAGTTTATTGTAGATTGAAGAGATGGAAGTGACAGAAAAGACTAAAACTTCTTCAAGGGCGTTACCACCCTGTCAGGAAGCTAAAGAAGCGGTTATGAGGTGTTACAGGGAACATGCTAATGCACCAATGAACTGCGCCAATGTTGTGCAGGCTTTCCAACAATGTGTTGATTCTAAAAGAACCAGTTTAATCGCTAATAGGGGCTAGTAGTGGACTGATCACTTAGAGCATTTGAAATTGTTGTTTTAGAAAACACTACAGTTTTAAGGTGTGTTATTTGTAAATACTATTAAAAACGACAGGATATTGTTTTGATTTTTTACCTTTTTTTTGTCTTTTTTCTTACCCTTTTACTTAAGTTTATTATTACACAATGGATTAAAACAAATGTGTTATTGAGGGGATAAACTCAAATTCTTGATAAACCTAAACGTAACATCATATTATATCTTATTTAATAATTCTAAATTTTAATATTTATATGAAAAAAAAAAAAGTAAAATAGTCAAATCTTAATTTTTGTTTAAAAAATTGAATAAGGAGATAAGTAATAGTTAGGTAATGATGAATAATATTCATTTTGTAACTAGTTTTACCATAAAAAATTCTTATAATCTAGTGTTTTATTGTGTTACAGTCAAAATAAGACACTAAACTGATTTGAATAATATAATTTACTTTTGCCTCTTACTAATTTGACTTCCTCAAAGAGCGCACCAGAAAACCAAGATCCAGAAAACAGTTCAAACCATACGACTGTTCATCAATCTACCATCTCCTGCACCTATGCCACCTTCTTTTTCTTGTTGTATTGCTGGTTGCCACTTTCTGATGTCTCAGTATTAGGGTGCAGAAGCTCTGACGTCAAAACAGCGCGAACCTTTGAAACCCTAACATTCGATAAAAGTGCCTTGAAAAAGTCGACCTTATTGCATATGTAAATAAGGTTGAATTTACAAAGATCAAATTTTAAGCGATGAATAAATACGCTGAATAAAATAAATAAGACCTATAAATGCCGACATTCGATATTCTAAACTTCGCATTTATGAATCAGAATAAACTTACATTTAATCCAGCGTTTTCACATGACGTCATACGGCAGCCTCAGGACAACATTCCTGGTGAAAATCAATTTTAAGAATTTTTTTCACTTATTTAATAAACGAAATTCAAATTATTATTTAAAGTGGCATAAAGCGCACCTAGAAGTCTATTTAAAAATGTAATAAAAACTAAATTTCTTTCAACTGTTTTATGTGAATTAATAATTATTAATATAAAAACGTGGGAATATTTAAAATTTTACTGTGTTTCAGTGCTTAACTTGTTTTTGACATAATTTCTTTCAGGATTTTGGAGTTTAAAAAATAAAATTTAAAGGTTTCTTTGTAAATACGTTATTGATTTACTACTATTTGAACTAATTGCTTACATAATACGATGATTCAGTACTCAAAGACACAAAGGCGCTTCGACATTCGGTATCATAATAGACATTTTTTGTTGTTTTTTGCAAATTATCGATAGTTTCTTTTGTTTGAATCAGTCATAAAGTTGCGTACTTTTATTTATTTATTATTACCTAATTATTAAACGGAATATATCGCGATTTTGTTTAAACAAATACATTTTTGCATTTTCAAATTTCAAAATAACACAGAGATAAACAATTTTATATACTATTTTTATTTGTAGATATTTTAATAATAAATTCACGCGGTTTATTTTGAATTCCGTTCCGCCTCTCTTTTGTAAAAAATAAATAAACGATTTAAAGTAACATTAATATATTAGGCAAAAGGTCTGTTTTAAAATGCAGAAAAATTAGTAGATAAACTTGAAACAAAATTACGAAAATCTGAAACGGACAGAGAAAAATTAGGAGGAAAACCTGAAACAGAAAAATTACTGTAACCCGAAACAAGGAATTACCAAAGCTGAAAAAAAAAAGTTGTCAAAATACACTATACCTACATAAAAAAGAAATTCTAAAAAACTATACATAAAGTCTTAATTAAAGCATTTGCTTCTGCTTTTTTCGAACTTCCCATTAATTTTGAAACTATACTCAAATCGGCGAAAAGATATAGTTATAAATTATCGTATGGCGTATACATGTGCTTAGAAGCTCATACGCAGAAGCCGAGTTTACACAAAATTTCGAATACCTAATGTTAGTTGCATATACTTGGTTGCCGATCTTACCAACACTAAATTCGTCAGTGTGACACAGACCTGTTACAATACTCATAGTTTTCAAAACAGCCAATTGCATGGTACGATTCAAATGTCCCGGGCAACAGTGGGCGGTTTTATTACTATATCTGTTTGTCGATGAGACTATAGTGGTTCTTCTTCTGACCTATGATGTGACGATTTTTCCCTCTTCTTCTTTCGGACCTACCTTTAATCCAGATATCCCGCGATGTCCTTGGAACCTTTCCCCCAAATTTCAATAAAACAAAACGAATTTACTTTAAATCAGTAGGAGTAGGTGTTTTTTTGTAGTTTTGCATTTTTTTAATAATAATACATTAGGCAAAAGGTCTGTTTTAAAATGCAGAAAAATTTTTAACTACACTTTTTGTAATTTCTGTTTGTTAATTTTACTCAAATTTTGTTAAAATATCTTATTTTTATATTATCACTTATTTGCATATCTTTTTATTATTTTTGTTTTTATTTTGCTTTATTAAATTTTATAATAACTTTACTATCGAGTTTCAATGACTGCTCACTTTCCTAATTGTTGCTGTCCTTTAATTCCAACAATCTCAGCGGGTTGATCCTCCGAAACACACATTTTGTCCAATGCACTAGTGGGTTTTGCTCGTTCCTAAATTTTGAGTTCTAAAATTAAGGAAAAGCGATCGCTTTGCGATCTGAAAATTAAAATAAGTAAGAACTTTTATTTTATCATTTTGAAAAAATTAAAAACCCGCCACATTTTTTTCCCTATTGAAAGTGATTTTTCACTCGATTGGTCTATTTATAATTTGGAGGAATTTTATGCTTCGATGCGTTTTGGGCGCGATATCTTTCCAATATTTTCTGGAGCTATTTACTGGAACTTTTTGTTTCTTTTTGTTATTTTGAATTATTCATATTCTTTCTTACAATCTGTATAACATAAACCTACTTTCATTTCATTTCTTTTATTCTTATGTATTTTTTGACTTGGCAAAAAAAACAGTTTATTATAGGCGTTTTTTATTTTTGAAAAAAATGTTGATGTTTGAAATTTTTATTAAAAATTCTAGATAAAATACAAGAAACTTTAATCATGTTTATGTATAAGTTTGTGGTACCTCTCCTTGAGTTGTTCAAGCATGGTAGCATTATTTGCATGCTGTTTTCTCAATAAGAAAATTTCGGTATTTTCTTGAAAATCTGCTTTGGTATATTTAGTACCCGATGCTTGTTGTATAATATCCAAAAACTGTGTTCCATATTCTAAAGTGGGTTCAACAATTGTACCTTCTCCATAATCATTCCAAGTACATATTTGAATAATATCAGTATGTTGCAAAGCTAAATCCAACGTTTGATGGAAAGTGTCGGTACCATATGGGATTGTAAAACCAGGACCTGGCCATCCTCCCTCCTCATAAAATGAATTAAACCCAGGATAAGCGACGCCTACTTTAACTGGAACGTCTTGATAATTATACCTAACAAGATTTTTTAAAATAATTTACAGTTATTAAACAATAATTACAAACCAGTTATTAAGACCATCAAGGAAATTAGAATAAACCCAAGCATATTCTCCCGAAACTAGACTTCCTCCTTGTTGGTGTTGGTTCCACAAAGTCAAAAATGTAGGTTTAGGGTTCAACGGAGCAAAAATGTTATCCCAGTCAGCATCAAACAATGCTTGTGGTCCAAAATCCAAAAGTAGAGGTGCTCCATTTACCTTAACGTAGTTGCTTTTACTGAAATAATTGTCTTGGAGGTACTGCATATCGGCGGTACCTGAACCAAGTCATTAAAAGACAAAATTGCAAGAGAATTAGTACCTACCTTGAGCAATTTTATCAGGAACTCCAGCAAGATTCAGATTATTGTCTTCATAAACAACTGCAAATTGCAATCCGGCTCTTTCAGTACCCGCAATTATCGCTTCACAGTTTTGCTTGTTTTTTGGGTAGTCCATAGCTTGGGTAGTACCTGGCCAGTCGATGAAAACTCCTTTAATTCCGGCTGTTTTCATGTATCCGGTTTGCCAGTCGATGACATCTGGATCTGCAGATGCGTAAGCTCCGATTTCTGGATGGTAGTAAGAGGCGATGTCTTGTTTGCCGTCGATGATGTTGTCAGGGTTTCGGTTTGCCATAGTCCAGTGGATGCCCCAAGTGCCGCCGTTGCTTTCTTTGGTCTCAAACCAGGGCATCATGTGGACGTAGATGTCGGCGCCTTGGGCTGAAGCCCAAAGGCAAAACGACGCGAATAAGATGAATGCTTGCATTGTTGTGACGAGTTTATTGACTTACTGTTTATATAGTTTTTATTTAGAAATTACCTGAGTAATGATATTTACTTGTTTTGAGAGCTTGTTGTTTAAGATAACGAGATATCTACTGTTCTATTTTAAAGTTACTTCCTGATAAACCAAAAGTGTTGATTAGTCATTAGTCAAAACACTTCAAAATAAAATATGTACAGCATGCAGCAAAATAATGTCTTTTCTTAGAAACAGATTAGCAAATTATATTAGGAGCTGACCTCAGAAACAAGAACTTTCTACTGATTCTCAGTAAATATTTGTTGTTCTGGGACTTTTTTGAACAGAAAAGGTGCAGAAAAGAACATGGTCTTTTATCATGGGTAAAAAATTAAGAAAAATGTGCTTTCTGGTAACGTTTTACCAGAAAGTGGTAGGTACTAACTAGATCTTAAAGTTTGAATTTTTAAGAAGTGCCTGTAGAAGATGGTGGAAGGGCGAACATAACATAACATTAAGTACACAAAATTTTAAGCAACATATTCTTTAACAATAAATAAATTTATAGAAAAAAGCGGTATAAACGTTAAAAAAGCCGTTTTTAGAAAAAAGGCCGTGGAAGTAGCAATTTTGAGCAGCAAAAATAGCAAGAAAACCAGCAAAAAATTGATTCCTAAAGAACATAACTGGTAACAATTAATGATCGAAAATATATGGGAACAAACAGGGGTGCCTCGTTGATTAGAAATGTAGGTATTTTGAAAACGGAGCTTGGGGTCTAAGTTCCGTTGTTAGAGGTTACTGTTGAGACCAAATAGAAGATTGCTGCACTAACAAAACTTTGATCAAAATTTGCTAAATTTGATTATCAAAATGGAGAGTATTCTGGTATATCCAAAATGGTTTCTAATAAAACAATGCCAATTCCTTTCATCAATGAAAGATAAATACATATATAAATCTGTTTTTTGTTTTTTTAACGAGAATTTTTTAGAAACTTAAGTTTTAAAAAATTTGAAAAAATCCGGGGTTATGTATTTGTTTCTAGTTTATAGTACCTATAAACAGTTTTGGAAAACACTGCAATATTTTGAAAATCAAATTTTGCAAATTTTGAACAAAGTTCTATGAGTGCAGCAATGTTCTATTTCAGAGATTTCAAAATTCATCAGCCGCCACTGGGAACAAGGTTAAAAATTAGTTATGAAACGATAAAATACGAAAAAACTTACTTATCTAGATGGCTAAATGTAAGAAAAAAAGAACAAAAGATGCTTTTGGAAGATAACAACTAGCAAAACACCACAACTAGAAGAAAAAGAAGAATTGGGAACAGAATGTCTCTATGACTGTTCTAGTGTGTTTTTAGACCGGCACTTTTAGTAAATAAATAAGCAATTTCAGTGATAAATAATTTAGAAATCTTACAATAGGGATCTGCAAAAGCCTAAGCATACGCTTGATCTCCTTGAAAAGCAATAAAATTTTCAACAAATAAGCCTGCAAAGAAAAAATTTCCGAGAACTTTAATACGTATAAAGATGCTTCTAATAGAGACGTTTTAAAAAATGAGGTAGAAACAAAAGCAAAAAACCGGGAAGGGAAAGATTATTAAAATTCATAGAAACAAAATCAGAAAATTGGTAATAACAGATTAAATTTGGTCGTTAAACTTTCATATTTTTTACAAATTTATAATTCATTTTTGGTTAGTTTTTGGTCGCGAAGAGAATCTTTTAGCTAGTAGAGCTTTTGACTTAACCCGCTCTTGTTGATAGATGCAATAGTTGGCTATCATCTATATTCTGAATCTATCTTCTATCTATCATCTATCTTCTCAGACGTCGTTATCATGTTGACAAAAAAATAATAATAATGAGATAACTGTATTAATAGTGTAGTAGACTCCAAGGTCCGTAAGCATAATTTTTCTAAGCATTTGAGATCTACTTAAAGTTTGTCTATATTTGGAAGAATTTTATAGTTTTGACTTACAAACTAGTTTATGAAAGATTTAATAAGTGAACTCTATTGTTACCTAGGCGACAAACTAGTCTATCGATGAAACCTCGAAGGAAACAAACAAACAGAACCGTATTTAAGGTTCTCAGGTGCTACGCGCTTGACTTTACAATCCACTTAGAATTTGGGATCCGGGTTTTTTTATCGTTAAAATTCTTCCAAATGTAGATAGATTATACTATTGTGGTTTCTAAGAAAAACTTTGGCATTGCTCCCAGTTCTCTAAACTACGTTCACGGTTATGTTTATGGTTCTTGAGGGTTAATATACTATTTTATATTTATATAGGAAATAAAAAGTAACATGATACATAATACAAAAGAGAAAAACTAACTTGAAATTAATAAACAGGTCATTTTTTTACCTGTAAAATTATTATTTTTTTGTCAAATTACATTCATAGTTACAATCTGAAATAACGAATTAGAGCCTAAAATCACCGACTTTTTGCATCGACTTCTTACACGAACAAATTTTTAGCTATCTTAAGTTATACATGTCTTAGTAAATATCATATAAATGAAAATTGTTGCAAGCAGAGAAAACCGTCAACAACAGAGTAATTGTTTGGTCTTAAATAAAGTTATTCTGTTTTCTTAACATTTGAAACTTTGGCTCAGGAAATAATTCTAACAAATGTAATTTGATCTTTGTAAACTAATGACTGTTGTATTGTTTTAATTTTTTTGAGTGCTTTCTACGATCAGACTGGTCAGATTGGCACTAATAATTTTATGGGCTGATTTCAAGTTGAGATAATACCGGTAGTATCTTCGTTACCATGGAAAAATAAACAAATTCGGGGTTGTGATTCGCTGTTGTCATTAAAATTTGCGATACTACCGGTATTATCTCAACTTGAAATCAGCCCATTAGGCTATATTTTATATTACTTTTATTTGGTTTATTGAGGTGCAATTGGCGTGCACTTGGCACTAACTTTTATATCAGTTGCCATAGTAATTGGTCAATCATTTGCACCACAGCGGAACAAATGAAAGTGATTTTGGTATATTATTAATGCCAATTTGGTTTCTTTAAACTGAGAGTAATGTACTTATGACTAAACATTGTGTTACGACTACGTTAATAAAGTGCACATTACGGAATTTTGCATGGAAGAAACTGCATTGATGTTGTCTGTTTCATAGGCATTTATTATGTTGGCCCCTTTGAGCAGAGATCAGGTCAGAAGGTGCTACTCTGGCATTAAACACTTGAAGAATTTTATCGTAATCAATATCTCGAATCATGTTTGCATAATGGTACTGAAGGTAATCCTAATTTGCTTCAGTTAGTTTTTGAAATTCTGTAGAACCACATCAGTGGTACTTACTATCAAGACTTTCTCAAATTTTCATATGACAATTAGAAATAAGAATAACATTTAGAAATAAAATATAAAAACTATAAAGATTATTCCAACTAATTAAAAGTCCAAGATGACTCAAGTGTTAACTCATCTTGGTACACTAGATGAGGCAACTAATTGAAGGAATCAAAAATGGGTAATTAATAACTCTCTCAACAGCTTTCAGAGCCTGTCTTGTTTTAGGCTGTACACCAAAAGCCTTAAAAAAGCGAAAATTTTTTTTGTTTTAGAGCAATTAGTTTACCACTGTTAGAACAAAAATTTGGTGAACCAGACTAAATTCGGGGCTGTGATAATTCTTAATAATTTTGCTCAATCAGTCAAAAAACGCAAAGCCAACTCAGCAAAGTCAGCATATTTTCGTTCTCACTGTATTTTCGCCTTGATTTAACATCGCAACATTTTTTCAAAATTCACATCTTTAAAAAAATTAACTATCACTTAACGATCTTTGAAAACATGTAAGTATGCACTTCAAAAATGTTATCAAATGAGCTATATTCAAGTTGGGTTATCACCGGTAGTATCGCAAATTATAATACTTCTCCGTAGCAACAATCAATCACAACCCCAATTTTATTAATTTTTCATAGAAACGAAGATATCACCGGTAATATCTCAACTTGGAATTAGCTCATAAGTCAACAAATTTGTAGCAATTTTATGTTTTTATTGCAATTTTAAGAAAAAATTATCTTGTAAATTATTCTGTAATTCCAAAAAAAATTATAATCTCAAGTATCGATATTGAAATGCGATGAAATCAACCTATATTTTATTTTCATACTAGTTCATCATCACTTGAACCATTGCTGATACCTATCACTACTCAGTATTTTTCCTTTTATAAATATAAAAGCTACTAAACTGTAAACAAAATGAAATTATTTTTTTCTCTTTTTTCTTCTAATTTTAGCCAAGAGAAATCCACAATGGCACTTGGACTTGAGGAATGATAACCTTAATAATCTATAGATAACAAACAAATATATTTGATTCTGATTCTTTTTTTCTTTCTTATGTTTTCAGTTTTTAAACATTTTATATGATTAGAGGTTCGTCAGGTTGTGGGTAACTATCGATTATGGAATTAAAACGTTTATCCAACACCTCTTTATTATGACGTTATAAAAATGATATTTTTGATTGAATTATGGGGTCTATAAAACACATTGGTTTTATGAATCTATTATTGATTCATAAAAACTGTTTTTATATAATTGAACAGTTTACAGAAAATAGAACAATTTATTGAACATCAAAAAATACAATACATAAAATTACAATTATAAGAAACAGGAATCTAAGATGAAATTATTTGTTGAAGAAGTAACCCAACAGCAAGTCTTCGCTTACTCCACAAAAATCGTTTTCCTGTTTCCAGTTATTGAATTCACTCAATTCTTGGTAATAAGCGTCCCTGGATTTCTTGGGTACCAAACTCGATGTGACTTCTTCAACATCTTTCGCATTTTTTTCAGGAAGAGAACCACTTCTTTTCATTTCCAACAATGTTGCAAGCGCCGAAACAGTTTGTTTGCAAAATTTTTCTTAAATAATAATGTTGTTGTTAACAACAGCATCGAAACCAAATCATAGACTACTACTAATCTTTGTAGATATAAAATTATTGGGTTTTGATGTATTTTTAAGAACTCTTACACAGAGAGGTGTTAGATAAAACTATGTATTGTACTCATGTCTTAACAGGAAAGAGGTCACTTAAGAAAAATTAGGTCACTCGAGCAAGCTCTCGTGGCTAAACATTTCTTTCGTGACTTATTTGCCTTATAAGACACTTGTATATGTATATTATTGTTACTAGGTTAAATACATTTGTGGAGAAAATACAGGAAGCTAAAACTATTTAGTAGTTTTTCTTCTAACTGTTTGTCTTATCTGCTGAGATTACATAGTTAGGTGGTAGGAGCCAGTAACAATTAAAATTATGCATAATTTGGGTTAATTTTAACTCTAGTATTTTTATACCTGTTTTGGCACAATTATTATCGGCACTCAACGACAATTTAAAAATATCTACAACAAAATTCTTATCAAACTATATAAAGATTTCTAAGTGTCAGTTAATCTCTAAGAATCATTGACTTCAAAAATGAAGCTACCACTCTTTTTCATTGTTTCTATGTCTGCATTTTCCACCAATGCTGTGGAAGTCTACGTGCACATGATGCCTTGGTTCGAAACTAAAGAAACCAACAACGGCACTTGGGGCATCCACTGGACCATGGCTAACGACAACCCTGACAACATCATCGACGGAAAACAAGACATCGCTTCTTTCTTCCACCCAAAAATCGGCCCTTACGCATCTGGTGATCCTGATGTCATTGACTGGCAACTAGGCGTAATGAAAGCAGCTGGAATTTCCGGAGTTTTCATCGACTGGCCTGGAACAACCGAAGCCTACGACTACCCCAAAAACAAACAAAACGCTGAAGCAATCATTGAAGGTACTCAAAGAGCCGGTCTTAAATTCGCTATTGTCTACGAAGACAATAATTTGCGGCTTGCTAATGTCGAAGATGTGACAAGTCAAGCCATTGCTGACTTAGAGTATGCCCAAAATAATTATTTTACTAAAGATAACTACGTTAGAATCAATAGTAAACCTCTTCTTATGGATTTTGGACCGCAAGTGGTTCTTTGGGAACAGTGGAACGACGTTTTGGGTCCTCTTGATCCTAAACCGACGTTTCTGACTTTGTGGAACCAACATCAGCAACTGTGAAGGGGAATTTGCATGGGTTTATGTCGATTTTATACAAGGCTTGGAGAGGTGGTATACTACTCAAAATGTTTCGGTTAAAATTGGAGTTGCATATCCTGGTTTTCAACCGTTTTACACTAATGGAGGATGGCCAGGTCCGGGGTATTTTATTGATTATGGAGTGGAGACTTTTAAACAAACGTGGGAAATGGCGCTAAATTATACTGATGTAATACAGATTTGTACGTGGAATGATTATGGAGAGGGTACTGTTATCGAACCAACAGATGAGTTTGGTACCACCTTCGTTGATATAATAGCGGAAGTTACTGGAAGTAAATACACGCCTCAAGATATTGACGAGTTGACTGATATTTATTTTATGAGAAAACAGAATGCTAATTATGAAATGAAATTGGAAGAATTGAGGAACCGATACAATGTACTTATGCATAAATACGATTAATAAAAATGTTTCTAAATGTTTGTTTACATTTTGTTATCAATACCTATACTCTTGTTAAAACATAGAACCACGCCTTAAACAATTGTTGATATAGAAATAACAAGAGAAACTAAAACTATCAAAATAGCTGCACAAATTTTTAAATGTTTGGACTACGAACATGACCATTGATGGTACCTCATGAGGGCAGCATAATGGTAACTGTAGTACTTACATCATTTCAAATTTGATATAAGATTGATAATTAAAAATTGGTCAGTGTTTTTGTTTAGGTTTTTGGTGTTATTCAAAAAAAAATTATTTTTACAACATTTTGCTATTTAATTGCTTTTAGTCGGTGAATTTTGTTGTCACACTTTTTGTCGAATATTTTAACATTTTAGCAGTAAGTAAATAATACCAGTAAGTAACCAGTTTATAAAAACTTAGAAAAATAGATTTTTGTGGTAGTTAATTTAGCTAGCATTCTAATTCTTACAAGTAATTTAGGCAAAGTTTTTAATTTTGTTACAATTAATGATATTTCTTTGACTGACGAATTAACCACTGATCAATTGTATAAATTAATTTATGTAGATATTGTTACGAACAATTTATTAAAATAACAATAAGAGAAAAAAAGCTCGAGTAAATATCTCAAGAAAGTAATAGAAAAATATCACACCGGAAGCGCGTCGAGGCATAAAATTCTCCGAAAGAATTAACAGACCCGTTTATGGACCGATCGAAAAGGATTAATCAGCGCATCCAATTAGGTAAAGAAAGGTCTGACATATTTTAGAAGGACGTTCGATTATACATATAAGAAAAAGAGAGACATTGGCTGGGAGTCAGTCAGTCAGTTAGCGAGAATCAGACAAGCGTTATTTTCGCGTCGTGACATTATTAAAGCCCCGTCTATTGTTGTGTGAATATCGAGATATTTATTTATTGTTGTTGTATTTGTGTACATAGTAGTATTCTGTAGTATTTTACAAGACTCATTGAATTTTAAGGTTAACTAATATAATATTAAATAACATATATAATGATGTTACAAAGAATCTTGTAAATTCTGTCATAATGTTATAGAATCTAGTCATTAATAATGTTAAATTACTTAAGAAGTTTTTAGACTCAAAACTCAAAAAAATGACTACTGAAAAAAAGAAAGAAAAAAGCAGAATTTAAACCAAGAAAGACGACTAAAAAGAAGCAAGAAAAACTATGTTTTAAAGCAAAGGAATAAGTTATGTTTAGATGTCATTGTATAAATAAAAAAACAAGGTATTTTCATAAGAACAAAAGAATATTCTTAATCAACTTGAAAAACAACAACTAAAGAACAAGAGAAAGTACTATTGGAAAAAAACAAAAGATGCTTTAACAAAACAGTAATTACAAGGCAAAAACTATCAGCAAAAATTTGAAGAAAGACAACTAGAATCAAAAGAAAAAAGCAGATATTGAAATAAAAAAATAAAAAAAATTCGACACTTTACAAAATGTTTTTAATAGAAATGTTTATAAAATTAAATAAGAAATTGAATGTAGACCAGGAAGAAAAAATCAAATTGTCAAACTGTTAATTGGTTTCTAAAAAGCTTTTTCAATTGGCCGGTAACAACTGTTGCATTTCTTTTGGTCGCACCTAGGACTACAATATATCTATCTTGAGTTGTTACAAAGCGCTCAGTTTACAAGTTAAAATTGCGTTTTGCTGATACGAGTCACTATAGAACACTGGCGGTTTCTATTTTAATCTTCTCAGTGAGATCAGATTCTTAATACCACTCTCCACATTTGCAAAGAGTTTCTGGGTCAGATTTATTGCTGATACTTTTTTTTTTAAAGAAGAAAGCCCATTTAAATACAAGTGCTTATCAGACAAATTTATTACAGTTCTTTTCTATAAAACTTCTAGTTAGTACAACTCGTCCTAAAGTTATAATTGCTTCTATTTTAACCGTACTTATTCTTTCAGAAGTAAAACATTAAATTTTCTATTTTTTTTATCTATAAAACATTTATAGCTGAGCTTTCTGTCCCGGTTAAGACAAACATCTCTTTAAAAGAAAAGAACAAAAGAGTTTTTACTCTTCATCTACACTTTTATACTAAAAGTTTCTGCAAGTTATATCTAGGGTACTCTGTTCAAATCTTGGTTATCGAATGATTTGGAGGTGCTAAACCCAAATTGCTCTTATCTTTGAAGATAATCTTAGTAGGTATACACCAAAGCAGCTGAAAGACTTGCTGTTAAAAATTCAGAAAGTAATGATAGCGATTTTCTTACTATACTATAAGGTTGTAGGGAGCAGTAGTACTCTATCTTTCATGGCAATGATTACACTTAATATCTAACTAAATATTTAGTCAGTCTTTTTCCCTATGTAATTCTTACCTTCTAGAATCATCTCAAAGCATGATATTCCAAAACTATTCTCGAAGCATGATCTTCCAGAATTATCTCGAAGCACGACGTTTCATCCGCTTCTATAAATGATGAATTATTCGAAACGCACCGGATCTTCTAGAAACTTCTCTCTTGATGATTCCCCAAAACAATACACTCATATCAAGTAGACTAATATTATTTTTAGTAGAGAACGTGTCGTACAAAGTACTGCATAAAACAATATGTTTAATCTAATAAATTTAAAAAAATTAATTTTGTTAATTAATAAAATAATTGTTATAAATATTGAATTATAATTTGTTGAGCGCGTACTTATTACCTTGAGTAGGTAATTGCTTTTTATAAATAACTTATTACTCCGGGAAAGTTCCTACCCTAAAATCTGAGTAGGCACTCTGAGTGCCAACCCGCAGATATAGTATATTCCATTTTTTATTTATTTGCCGTTGTCTGTCTCTTTTTAACACATAATCGAAGACAGACAGACAAGAGCATTAAAAAGAAAAACGAACTATAATAGCAAATACTGAACAGTTAATTACCATAGAAGTAGAAGACCAACAGAAAGAACATTAAACCAAAAAAAAACCGTTTGGCAAACAATATTGTAACAGAAAAACAAGCAAAGGCAATGAAAGTAATAAAAACCAAAAAATTAAACTCGTAGAAATAAGAAGAAAATATAAATAAGTAAGGAACAATAATTACAAAGGAAAGTTGATTGATATAACAAAAAAGAAATATTAAAGCAAAAACAGAATAGCTTAAAATTTGAGAAAAAAAAGTTAAATTAACTAATTTTTATTTTTGTTATAACTAAATCTTGCACATATTTGTATACACACCATCTTCGAGGTTTTTCATAAAAAAATAAAATTAAATTTTACTAAATATTAAAGACACAGGTACATAATTATATAACACATCGACTTAAATTTACAAAATTAAATTTTTTTATGCAATTTGCCAATTAAACAATTAACTGTAAAACTTTTATTGTCAATTATAATTTGTTTTTGCTATTATGAGTATTTATCATTATGCAATGTTATTATGTTTATTTAGGTAACAAACCACTCTTGTGGTAAAACCGATGGTTAGTAAATTTCAAACGAAATCCATTTCCGTACCAAAAACAATTCCTTTACGTGAAAGTGATTCTAGATAGACCATCTCAATTTAAACTCATCAATTAGAGTAATTTTCTACTCTACGATTGTCTTTGACACGGAATGGTACTTTGTTTTAATTTTCTCAATTTTATCATCATTAACTTCCAGAAAACTAGATTTGTATTCAAATTAAGCTGATGACCGGGATTTTACAAAGTTGCTTTCTGAAACCTTTAAATGTGTGATAAACTAATAAGTCATACATTTTTTTCAATTTTTTTAAGTACTCTACTTATAAAGAACACGTTTTCCTTCAATACCTGTCATTGAAAGTAAAAATAAGGAACTGAGATCAAGGGAGCATTTCTCTTTGATAGCGCTATTAATATTCATTTTTTTTATTGCTAACAATGAGGTATTTACTTAAATATACTTATTTACTGCGTATATAGTACCTTTGCAGAAATTTCAAATTTATTCTATATAATATAGCATTGCGTCAAGAAGAAGGGGAATCGGAAACAAGGTTGGGACACGGATAGATCTACCTACTATTCCTGTCAGTCGGTCTCAGTGGCCTGTGAAGTTAACAGTTTCAAATTAAGCATTTAAGAATACCATAAAGTAATTTTTATTATTTGTTGTGATTATCTAGAGCAATGGAGAAAGAACCGCAACCTGATTCAATGGCCACCATTACCATTAAACCTGAATATCCTCCATCTGAAGTCTACTCATCAGAACCACCACCGGTAAATATATTTTCAAAAATATAATTTCAAAATTTTTTTTTTGAAAACTAGTATTCTAAAGAGAAATTTGTTCAGTCTTGCAACACTATGCAAATGTTAAAGGAAATTACTAGATGTGCTAAATTTTTACAGTTGCAGTTTTGAACTATACTCATTGTTAGTATAAGAATACAATCTCCTTTTTCAACATATGTTAATTTGGTTTGAGTATAAACTTCATGGTCATTTCGTGAAGATTTTTGAACTTTGATTTCTCTCAAAGCTGACAAATCCGGTTTGCAAAACCTTTGTTATTGTTTTTATTTATAATTTTAGTTTTTTGATTTTGAAAATTGTGCGATTCTAACAACAAAACGTTAAATTTTTAATGAATATTATTTTAAACAAGGACACCGGTTCCGGTCATGATTCTATATGCAATAATTAGAAATAACGTAATGGCTTATCAGGACTAACTGATGGGCATTAATGGTCACATCTATGTGTGTCTTTAAACAAAGTGGGAAACCTCGTTATCTACCTTAAATAATTACAAATAACTAAAACAAAAATGATGTCGTGACGTGTACATCTGCAAATATCCATAAACATTTGACTTTCAACATTTCTAGAAGTATCCTTTCACTTCTATTTATACGAACATCCTTATCATTTACTTAAGTAAGGATTATTACGACAGGATATTTTTTCAGGGTTTTGTGAAAAATTTATATTGTTGACAAGATAAATGAAGAGGATTTTCTAATTAAATTTTTCAAAATTAATTTTTTTATTAAAGTAAATCCTTGAATAAGATTACTGAATGTGACCTTATAAACAACAAAAATTAATGTTTGTGATGTTTATAAATCACTTTTTTGTTATACCTACATGTATTTAAAAAAATTATAAATATTCTTTTGTCTTGGTTTAGGTGTGAGCACGATTTCTCAATTTTGACAAAACGTTAAGAGACTGATGACCCTTCCTACGTTAATTATAACATTCTCATAGTTTTTCCCACTGTGTTTTATTCAAAAGAAGAATCTCAAATTAACTGTAAAATTGTTTAGTTAGAACTAATTAAGCTTTCCCATATTTAAAAGAAATCTTTTCAAAAAACTTTTGCAGCATGTGTCATTTAACCGTTCTGTGGTTGACCCTCACTGGTAATAAAATTTTATGGTACATAACATAAACGAATTTACTGTACTATGTTGTTACAAAATCACTCTTTAATGTTTGAAAAAAAAATCACAGCAAAAACAACAAATAATGGTTAACCAAAACCAACACAAAACAATTTCACTCCATTATTTCCTGACACTTTCTATTCGCAAACATTTCAGGGTACAATATTATTTGAAAATAGAAAGTTGGTAACAGTTTGCTACTGGTTTGTTGTGTTAATGTTATCAGTTAAACAATAAAAAAAATATTAATGTGGACACTTCCTATAACATTATTATTTGTAATTATGTTAATGGCGTCTTGAATAAAGGAAATGTAAAAAAGGTCACATTGAATAATAATCAAAACTGAAACGAAATTAGTTTGTTCAAAATATTACATAACACTGTCCCAATTTACATAATTTTTACGTGATAAACGAGTTTTCACAAATATGATAATAATTATTTGCTATTTATAAAATTTTAGATGAAATCTGCACTTTGCCACAACATTTTAATTTGATATTACATAACTATTATTCTCAGTTAATTTAATTAATTGTTGCTTAAATTAATTAAAATAGTTTTAGACAAAACAAGATTTTTAAGTGTCTAAACAGTGTTTTTTTTATTAAAATTGTATTGCTTTCAACAGCTCTGAAACAGACAATTGAAAAAAAATGTTATTTGCTTAAAAAAAATGTTTTACTTTGAACTGTTTACAAGAATGCTTATTTCGTGTCAGGTTAAGTCAGGTTAATTGGTTTTATTGATTGTTAACTTACTAAGTACAAGTGGCTCGAAAAGAGAAACATATTCTCTGTTTTTTGATTGACATATTACATTAGAAAACTACAAGAAAACATAAAGTTTAGAAAACTAATCAATGAATATTACCAAACCTAGTTACTCTTGTTAAATGTCTAGGAAATAAATTAATAATTTTAAAAATAAAATTTCTGAGTTAACCACTTAGTAGATCCAAAGAGTATTAGAATTCTTGTGTTGTTTTAGGTCAGTTAAGATCAGATCAAATGATTTTATCTTAACTGCCAACTCAGTATTTCTAAAGTGAATAATTTTATTTCTGTGTCAAATCAAAACAGATCAGATCAGATTTTTTTTGCCACTTTTAAGTTCTATATGTGAGTAACATTTCTAATTTTATTTATTTTGGTTTTGCTTACTATTTTTTTAGTTTTACGTCATTTCAGTTACTTTTGTTTTATTTGTTTATTTTTTTGATGTTCGTGTTTTTGCTTCGCATTGTGAAAATGTAATTGCTTGTATTTCAATTTTTTGAATAGTTTCATTTGTACTTGTTTTATCACCAGTAAGTGATAAACTTTATTATTATTATTGTAGATTGTGTAAAGCCACTGTTATGGAGAGGCAGATTTGTCTAATTTTAAATTTTTTGGTAATTACGCTACTTGATTGCTTGCATTTTCATTAATATTAGATTAATTTTGTTTCTTATTGGTAATTTGTGGTAACTGGTCTTTTACCAGTTAGTAAAGAATGATTATGTCTTACATAACAATCTTTGTTATCAGTATTATCAAAATATCAACAGCATTTTACATTTTGGTAACTTTTATCTTTTTTCTAGTTAACTGTCTTCTGCTTTAACTAGACCTTATCTCTTCTACACACTTTCTAAATTCAATATCTTTTCTATACTTTTAAATTGACTAGATTTTAGATAGCCTGTAGAAAATCTAACTGTTCTTTTGAGTTGCTGCTTGCTCATTTCTAGCAGTTTGCTAGGTCTTACTTTAGAAGAGCTACCAATAAACATCTGCGATTTAATCAGTCTTCTAATGCGAGCTAAAATCTTTTCTTAGTAGTTTTTCTTAGCTCACAACTCGTTAAAGAACTTATCATCTCCGTTTTAGTTACTTTTCTAGCTAGAAAGTACTTTTGTTAATTTTTTTTTGATTTTTTGGTGTTAGACATTCAATTTAGAGTGACCCTGTTACTAAAGAATCTAGACATTTTTTAACTACACTAGAATTACTCTTTACACTTTCAAGTAGATCAGAGTCGCGTCGCTATTAGTCATAATAAGGATTCTTCTATTTGTACAGAATCTTTTTACTATTTTTTGTATACAGACAGAGATCGTTGTAAGTTCTGCTTGGAAAATAGTTGTCGTTGAGCCTAGATTGTTAAATAATATGTTTTCGATGCTAGCCTTTATAAATGCAGTGGTTATTGCTAAGTAGTCAAGCTTTTGAAGCTTCCATAGTTTCTTCACTTCTCTTTTTCTAGCTTTATGCTACTAAAATACTATAAATACTACAATTTTGGTATACAACCAATTGACCATTATTAGACCTTTAGGTTTTTCTTACCACGTAGTTGGAAACCCAAAGAGCTTGAGTTGTCTTGGCAATAATTTTTGGTATTAGAGTTCAATTCTTCAGTCATTTAGAGATATTTGTCTTTTAGTCTGATTCGTTTTGAGCTGTTTATTTTTTAGGTCGTTTAGGTATCTTTTTGCGTTATACCCTACCAATCTACACACCATAGAAAATCACCATAAAAAAATCTAATAGCAAGCACTACAACATAAGTTATTGCTTCAATTTTTTTGTTGTAGTCGTCTGTATAAAGATTTTTGTTTCTAGATTTTGTTTAGTGAAAGCAGACACGATTGCTCGGTTTTTTTAGACTATGGCCTTAAAATGGCAAATAAAACAAAAACCGAGCAATAGTGTCTGCTTTATCTCACCACTAAACAAAATCAGTGTGTGGGAGTGGGAGGCAGGGAGATCAGACCAGAACTTTTTCAAATGTCTTCTTCTGGAAGCGACAACCTTCTTCTCCCAAAAAGCTACTTTTCTCAAAGTATTGATTTGATTTATATTATGACGAAGTTTTTGACTTTGCATTTTCATGGCAGATCTGCAAATAGAATTAAAGGAACTAATATCATCAATGTCTAAAACGCTTCTAGTGCAATTTCTGGACTGTTCGGCACTTTCTCTCTTCAATGAGTTAACTCATTGGTATTGAGTTTACAGAATTTACCCGGTTGATATGCAAGTTGGTTCTGATGTAAAAAAAGGTTTCTCAGTATGTTGTTTTTTATATCTGTTTAGAAATTTAGTATAAATACGATTTTTTTGTATACCCATCTATTTGGCACATCATTGAGAGCCACACTAACTCTAAATATATGCACAGAGGATTTACTGTTGCAACAGCGTAGGAAAGACTCCACCATACATGGTTTGAAGGTTTTTGCCTCCCACTCAAGCTTTGTATTTTTAATTATACCATTAACTAACTTTCAGTCTTCTTTTGCTGTATGCCTTACTGCTAGACTGTTGATTCTTTCTTTAAGAGTTCAGAAAAATGTGTTCCTAATAGAAGGTTTAACATATCTTCTTCGGAAGTTGTGTATTCTTCTACTCAGGCTCTTGCAAAAAGTCCACCTTGTTCTGGTTCCTTACTAGAGTTTTTAGAGTCTTGCTCTTGAGCTTCTCACAGTACTTCGCACCAGAGCTTATTAAAATAATCCGCCTGTAGTTTTTTCATTCTTTTCTTTTTTATTTCTTAAAAATTTATGTTGTACAGTTGTGTCTCTGAAATGATTTACAAGCAATGCACAAGCATAAAGAACGCTACATTGTGAAACCCAAATAAAAGTTAAAAAGTCTTAGATTTTTAAATAGCTCAGAAAACCGTCTCAGAATTGGTTCTTTCTACAAGCTACTTATTCTGGATTAGGAAAGGTTATAAAATTAATAATAATAATAATAATTAATAGATAAATTTTTAAGAAATTTTTTTGGTTCAATAAGTTACAACTTTTTAACATATTTTTGAGTATATACAATGTTTTTTTATGACTGTATTGCTTGCAAAAACGCCAACTTTTTGATGTTTTTAAGCAATTTGTTTTCAATGCTTGTGTTACTTTCTTTTTATTTTTTCGGTGATTAAAAGGATTAGGTAGTAAGAGAAAAGATGGTCATAGTTATCTATCTAAATCTTAGTCTGTTGTATGCTTGTTTATTGCGTCGTTTATTGTTTTTATTATTTTTGGTAATTTCGTTTCCTCTCTGTCAAGTTCAGGTTAGAATCGTTTTTCGGTTTCTTTACCTTCTGGTAGTTAATCTGATTCACTTTAATTAAAAGGTATAAAGTAAGAAAATGTACTCATCTTATAACAACAACCGAATAATGTAATAAATTAATTGTTTTAAAACACTTTTGAAACGAAAACAACAAGCTTTAAAGAGGTGGTGTTAAGGTAGGTATTTGTTTTGTTTGGAATCAAGCAGCTGTTTTCTAAGATAATTCGTCACGCTTATTATATAATCTCTCTATGATTTTTTTTAGCTATAATTTCTGCATCTACTCGTCTAATATCTCTTTTCAAAAAATCATTTCAGATGTTTTCTGTATTAGAATATTATTTAAACAAATTTTGATATAATCAATTTAAACTAAATTTTAAGCTGTAGCAAAAACCCATTTACTACACATTATTCAACTAAGTTGTCTACAGTTTTTGACAAATCTTGCCTCTGGAACGATGCAACTACTTTAAAAAAACAATATTTAACATTTTAATGCATTTTAGTTATATACACCTTCAAATTATTGAATTTTTGCATTTTGTTTGTTTTTATTTTCAACCAACAGGAAATGGTAGCATAGTAATTGTTTTTATCAACAAAATAATTAAAAACTCATCAACTACTTTAAATTTCAATAATCAAAGGGTTTTATAGAAATATATGCTATAATTTGGGACAGAAGTTGTAGCATTTAACAAGCACATTTCAAAACTGCCTCTAGCGCCTTCTCCATACATTTATTAGTCGCCGGAGGTTTAACGCTCTTAAAGTATAACATTCAATTCACTATTTATTATTCTCTTCTTATTTTACGCTATATTAACATTCACCAGTTTAAATTTTATTTATTGGAGAAGAAATTTCTCGAACTTTGGTTTATTTTGATATCCTTGTTTGGTTTTTAGATATTGTCTGTTATTAAAGTACACATTTTCTATTTTAATTGTTTTCGCTGCAGAAATCAATTATTTTTTCGTTTTATTATTTTTACAGGCACCCCATTTTCTCTGTTGTTCAGCATTCTTCAGTGATGAAAATTTGTTGCAGTTTTTAAGATTTTTTTGCGTCTTTATTGCGACTATATTCTAATATAAGAATGTATTCTTAGTAAGATTGGCGTTTCATTCATAATTTTTTATAAACTGTATTTTGTTTTAGTTTTTTATTATTTATTAAATTTTTTTTATTATTTTGTTCTCAACTTTCTATATTTTTTTCACTACATATTTGCAAAAGGTATATAGTTTTATCAGGTTGACACAATACATGTCTATAAAAATAACAAAAATAAAAAATATGTCTATAAGATTGTTTTGTGGAGAAAGACGTAAATTATTTTTATAAAAAAAATACTGGAAATAATTGTAACTAAGCTAAGGTTAATTCATCTTTGTTTTATTATGTTCCAATGAATAATTACGAACAAAAGTAATAAAATTTAAAAAAAACATTTATTTATTAGTTACCTAAAAGGATCTAAGATTTATAAAAAAAAAATATCAGGTTTATTTTGTGATTTTGTTACCTGTGTCCGTATAGGTTCTCATATTAATATGACAGCTTTAAATAAATATCATTAATATGCGGTTTTACGTGATAATAATTATTGTAAATTGACCTCGTACCAGGTACGGCTAGAGAAATAATAATTATTCACTTTAGAAATTATTTTGAAACATAAAAAATAATTGGCCATTAGAAACAGTTTTTGATCAATTTTGGCAGTTTGACAAATTTTTTTTAGGTACTTTATAATCATAACCTGCTCCAACTCACTCAAAAGTAGGAGTATCAGGAACTAAATACGTCGTCAATATTCTTAGAACAAAATTTTCGAGAAACTACTCATTTGTATTCAAAGTAGATCAATTGATTTAATCTGACGACTACCCATGAATAATAAAAACGGATTTGTAGACGGAATTTGAATTTCATTAAAGGATTTTTTTTACTTTTCAGGCATACCATCGATCTCAAAGCTCCGCAGTCCAAGTGGCAAAAATCATAGCCGTTACCGTTGTTTTGGTGTCCGTTGTATTGGGTAGTTTCTTGTTAGCTTCCGCATACGTAACAGCAACTGCTTCATGTAGGCAGTTAGAACAAGAATTAGAACTTCTCAATGAAGCGGCCGACAGGTTCCAGTCACCTCTAGCACCAGAAGCTCTTGTACAGGTAACAAAAATCGCGACTAGAAAGCTAAAAATACGTCTTTGGCGACAATATACAATATGCGAAAATTGCATTTTGTGTATTCGCCAAGTATTGAAGAGAAAGTTATTTAAATTATTGCAATGAAAGTGAAATTTCAGTATGGAAGAAGTTACGTAATATTTTTACAAAGATTTGTGAAATTGCATTTTGTCAGCAGATGCAACAGGAAAATTAACAAATTTGTCAAAAAGTTGTAGCTTGCTGAACTTCCTCATAATTAAATGGCTTTCATCATATTTTTTGTTAATGTAAAAAGTTCTAACAGTATTTATTTCAATTATTAGTTATTACAGTTAAATTTATTGTAGAATAGTGTACCAGCAGGTTTAAAAATATGGCACAAATACAAGGTTACAATACAGGTAGCTTTCTAAAAAGTGGTAGATTAATATCGCTGCATAATGCAATACATATATCGTGTGTTCTTTGAAATTGGATGCGGAGGTTGTGATGAACACAATTTTAAACAGTGAACAGAATACTCTAAATCCGTCTAGGCCCAACTGTGGTATAGAGCGTTTCATATAAATTTGCCAATTTGTCGTAAAATATTTCGTATTAAGTTACAGTTTTAATAGACTTCTATACTTTATAGAGAAACTCTAATAAATGTTTAAATAAAGAAAAGTGTGTATTTAAACTGAATACTGTTTTCAAAATGCTGACTGTCTTAAAATGACCACATTTGCCGTAAAAAGTTTTCTATAGATCAAAAATTTTTATGGAACACACTACTGTATGGAGTTTAGGATCATTTAGAATTATACTGAGCATGCATAATAGAAATTTTGGACTATCACAACGGTACTGCACATGGGCAGTTTAATTCTAAATGTTTTCAACTGTTTTTGGAACGAACCTGTAATTTATTTAAATTTTATATTACTGTTTTTTGTAGCACTTGATATTAGTTAGGACAATAGTGATTTCAAAGTTTTCTAATAAACACTATAACAATATAGAATTGTAAATGCATATTACGCAACAAGAGTTGTAAGGAGCATTTTACGCACGAATGCAATAAGGTAATTGTGGGAGTTTATAATTGTTTTAGAACTCGAGTTATGTACTATACTATATGTAATTATCTACTTTATAAAGCATTCAATTTAAATTTAATTTATTTTTTTTAATTAAATTTAAATTTAATTAAATACTTCATAAACTATTGGGACTAGTTTGGTTGGAAACACAGATTTATTATTGCATCGAAGTTTCTAAGTTATACAACAAATTACAGTTTATTAAATAAAAGAATGAAAAGCAAATGAATTAACCAAGTGAGCTGAAGCCTTCAGCTTACTTGGTTAAGTTTAAATGTAGCAATTCAACAAGCTAAAGACTCAAATACAGTTTATTATAAACAAATTAACAGTTAACCGAGCTGAAGACTTAAGTAGAACACGTTACAATCCAAATTATCAATTGAGCTGAAGACAACATTCAAAGATTTACAAGTAAAGTAAATAATCGAGTTTAAGACCTAATTAATTAAATTATTAAGGCAAAATAAATAGTAAAATAAATAAAAATTTGGGAGTTGTTTTTGCTTAATTGAAACAAGACAGATCTGAAAATTATTATCTGCTGAAAGGTGATAACTACTAAGCTTTTGATTCTTTTTATTCATAACATGATTATTGCGACTTTAAATCGTTAAAGCCTATGACAGTTCAATTATAGCAATAACAAAGAAAGTGAGAATTTTCAGTTAAAAAAATCGAAACGAATAAAACACTGTCATAAAGAGGATTAATTGACAAAAAGGTACTAAAACATTAAAAATTTATTTTGAAAATTAAAATTAACGTATCTTTGGATTATTCTAAAATGTTGCGCAAACGGTTAAAGGTACAACAAAATGTTGTAGCAAAAAGTTGTAGAGAATTTAATTTTGTAAAAAAATATTTTTAAACTATAGTTTTAACTTGAATAACGTAGACTATAAAGACGTTGAAATAAGAGACTTGTACAACCTTTTTCACATTCTGGTATAAGGCGTTTAGCTTATAAGCTGTGAGATAGTGAGATACTATATTGAAAGCTAAACTATTTAAGTTAACTTAACTATTTAAGGCCTCATTTAAGTTATAGAACAAGATGTTACTTGACGGGGGCCCTCAAGGCCAGATTGCATGGATACTGAAAGATGTGTTCCATTAGGGTGGGCCAAAAAATCAACTATTTTTTTAAATTTTCGACACTGAAAAATTGGTTTCTAGGCATTTTTAAAAAATGCTTTTTTAAGATGAGCTCTTAATTTTGATAGGAAAGACTCCCTCATTCCAGTTTTCCATTTTTTTTTTCAGTTCCACATGGTATAATGCATATCTCGTTATTGCTTGATTCTACAAAAAATTTGTATTTACATTTTTTGTAGGAAATTAAACGCTCTACAAAAAAGTTGTTTTACAATTTATGTATAACTCTGACCATTTAGAAGATATCAGAGGTCACACTTTAAATAATTTAACAAAAATTCTTTTTCTACTTCTAAATTTTATAACTCAGCGATAAATAAATATTGTAAAATGCGCAACATATAGCCTTGTAGGAAATTAAATGCTTTATAAAAAAGGTCTTTTATGGTTAATCGATTACTCTAACCAATTAGAAGATATTCGCATTTTAAAAACCAAAATTTGATAGTAAATCCCCAATTTTTTTTAAATGGTTGAAGTAATCGATTAACCACAAAGGACTTTTTTGTAGAGCGTTTAATTTTCTACAAAACCGTATGTTGCGCACTTTATAATATTTATTTATCCACGAGTTATAAAATTTAGAATTAAAAAAGAAATTTTTGCTAAATTCTTCAAACTTTGACCTCCGATATCTTCTAAACGGTAAGAGTTATAAAAAAATTGTAAAACACATTTTTTATAGAGTTAAATTTTCTACAAAATATGTAAATAAATTTTTACTGTACGATCTAGTAGTGTCAAGATATGGATTTTGCCATATAGAACTAAGAAAATAATAGAAAATTGCGATGAGGGAGTCTTTGCTATTAAAATTAAGAGCTCATGTTAAAAAAGCATTTTTAAAAGTGCCTAAGAACCAATTTTTCAGTGTCGAAAGTTAAAAAAAAATATTGATTTTTTTGACCCACTCTTATGTTCCTGTCATCTGATTAAAATTTAAATTTCTATTAGATCTTGCAGTTTAGATTTTAATTGTTCAAAATTAAAGAGCGATTAAGCAGTAACGGATTTTGGTTCTTTAATTAGTCAAATTCTTTTTCGAATTATTGTGAATGCACAAATTATTTTAAAGTAAACATAGTAAGATGTTGAATGAAGTTTTCTTCGACAAGCTGCCGGTGCCGCTCACCTGACCGATTTTCTGTTAGTCAACTGAAATGATATGATATATGATATGAACTTGATTCAGTCAGTGAGTTGAAGAACATCACTTGCATTATTAAAAATATTTTTATCTTAATTAGGATTTATTATACTAAAATAAAATATAATTTAACTTTTTTATGCAAAAGTAAAAAACCTATTAAAACTTTAATTTCACTCAGATGCGCATCACGAAGTTCTCATTGGTTGTGTTGATTATATAAAATTGGGACTTTTTCAGTAAAGATCATAGAAAAATGTTTTTACATTCCGTATAAGGTATGATTCTTTGGTATTACGAGATTTAATAAAACACCCGTTACTTATCCATTTCTATTTCTAACAAGGACCTTTTAGTCTGCAACAAGAAATAGATTTGACCACCGGCCTTCGACAGCTTCTCCATGCGTTTAGTCTCGTTCCAAGCAAAACATAATAAATAAATTAGGCATTAAATTAAATTTGATTTAATTAGTTTTTGTTTTATTGTATGATAAAAGAGCGTCCAAGGTGTAACAGATGCAAAAACGGCATACTTAATTGCCCGTATTTTTCTAATTAGATATTTAAATTAAATCCTATTTAGGCAAACCGTGAAATACTAAATTTAGTATTATCTCGCAAAAAATGCAATTTTCTGAATCTAACAGGATTGCAAATTAAATTTGCTCACAAAAGGTGAGGATAGTTTAACAATATAGCAAACGATACTTAATTATTATCATCTTTATGAGTTCATGACTGGGGCAACGGTGAAAGCGAGAGGTCTTTACTCCTTGAAAGTAGGCCAGAACAACGAGCTGTAAAAATGAGTGACGCTTTTCTTTAGTAATTTTTCTATTATAATAAAATAGGTACACATTATTTCTATTAATTGTATCAATTTGTTATAAAATCACTCTTTTTTCACAAGAATCCTTAAATTGTCCTTGTGTTTGATGCATTTGGAACACATCAGGTTGTTTTGAAACTGAGGTGAACATTCGCATAATTCTTTTATACTTGCCTAATCTAGGCGATGTTTTATGAGAAAAAATAAAAAATTGTAACAAGACATATTTAGAGATTCTTGCAAAAATAATTTGGATTTTTTTTTGAAACGTATAATGTCTGCTAGTAATTATGTCTAAGATCTGAGAGAATTGTATAACTACCTATGTTATTTTACAAAAAATCATAAAGCTAAAGAGCAGTTGGGCCTTCACTTTACTTTCTAAAACATAATTTTTGTAAAAACCTCGAGTTTTAAACAAGGTGAAATTAGCAATAAGTTCATCATTGATATTTAAACGTTTTGGTTTTTTTTTCATTTAAATTATTTATGTAAATAGAGTAGTTATTTAAAATAAATATTCAAGGGTAAAAGGGATGATGAAATGCAGTTTACAGACATTGTTCAAAATTTAAAAACCGAGGTCAAAACAATTATTATACTTTTACAAGATTTTACCTTAAGTTAAAAAAATGACTCATACAATATCAAAAATTTAAGAGAACGCCTGATATTTACTAAAATAAAACTCCAAGTGCGTTTTTCACAATTTGTTTATTCATAATTTTGTTGTAGTTTTGTGGTATTTTATAGATTCTAATCAAGAAAAAAATATTCAAGCTCAAATATCAATAAAAATAACAACAAAAAAAAATAAGGAAACACTTTGGAATATTACTTGATTGTAAACATAGTGATTAGCGAATGACATTTCCGGCTGATGACATCAACGCATTTGTTGATGGTCGTTACTACATAAACGTAGTAAATAAATATAAAAATATCAAAATTTGATATTGTATTTTAAACATCAAATCAATAAAATTCTAAAATAAAATATTATTTGCTTACAATTATTATCAAAGATATCTCAACAATGTCTTCTATCTGTAAATAGTGTAAATTCCATATGTTAATATTTTTTATTATTTTTATTGCAACAAGAAATATTAATTTTTGATAATATCGATCTTTTCTGACTTTTTACAATTAGAATTTTAAATAAAAATTTTATATTTGATTTATATCAGATTTTAGATATTGATGATATTGTGACGTGGACTCAATTCGAGTTTCTTAGGATTTAAAAACTTATTATTTAAAATAACTTATAACACTTATATCGCCTTGAATAATCACTCAGAGAATTGCTTGATCCAATTGCTCTATTTTGCTAAACTGTTCGGCAAGACAGCAACAAACTTATCGCTTGATTATACATGTGTATAGAGCTAAATAAGTCGGACACGCAACGGTTTGCTTCCCTCTTCTAACAAGCTACAGAATAGAGTGTCTTCAGCTTTAAGAATTTATGAGCTCATTCTGTAACATTATGCTTCTCTAAAAGATTATTTGTTCTGAATAACTTACTTTAGGCCTTCCTGTTTCAAATGTCAATCTTTTTTCTCAAGAGTCATTTCTAAAAAGTCTTTTAGTCGTTGTTTTTTGATATATTTTCTTGTTTCTTTTGTAGACGTAGTTTTTCTTGTTCTATTAAATTTTTTACTCGTCGTTTAAACTTTTTTAAAATCGTTTTTTTATTCTTTTAGAATTTTTTTTGGGGGGCGCCTTCAATGCGAACTTTTAATTATCGTTGTACAACCAACTCTAGAAACTCTCTTTTATTGATATTATTTTTCAGTCTTTCAATATCTTCTAGAATTTTCTATTGTTTTTTTTTTCAAATTGACGTTTCTTAGATTCTTTAGAAACTTGTTTTATTTTTCTAGAATTTCTTTGTTCTTTATTTTCTATCTACTATCGTTTCTTATAGAAATTCTAATTGCAACTGCAGTAGTTTTTTTTAATTTTTTTTGCTTTTCTCTTTTATTTAATAACGCCTTTTTTCTTTTGCTTTTTGATTAATATTATATGATTATATTAATTTATATCAGATATTGATATTGTGACGTGGATCCAATTCGAGTTTCTTAAAATTTAAAGAGTTATAATTCAAAATAACACTTATATCGCCTTGAATAATCACTCAGATAATTGGTTGATGCAATTGCTCTATTTCGCTAATTTAAACTGGTCGGCAAGATAGCAACAAACTCATCGCTTGCTTACCATATACATTTATAGATCTAAATAAGTCGGACCCGCAACGGTTTGCTTCCCTTTTCTAGCAAGCTAGAGAATAGTCTTCAGCTTTTAAAATTTATGTGCTCATTCTGTAACATTACGTTCCTCTAACTAAAAGATTATTAATTCTGAATAACTTATTTTAGGCCTTTCTGTTTCTAATATCTTACTCTTCTTTCTCAAAAGTCATTCCTAAAAAGTTTTTGTTTGAAGCTTTCTCTTGTTCTAGTCGTTGTTTTTCTATTATTTTTAGAAACTTTTGAGTTTCTTCTTTTGCTTCCAGTCGTACTTTTTTATCTTATTGTTTCTTTCTAGATATAGTTTTTTTTTGTTCTACTATATTTTTTAATTGTCGCTTTTTTGAATTTTTTTAGAATCTTTTCTTGTTCTTTTAAAATCCTTTTTTGTTTGTCTTCAATGAGACCTTCCAATGATCGTTGTACAACCAATTTTAGCAACTTTTTTTAATGATTTCCTTTTTCACCCAGCCGAAGTCTTTCTATTTCTTCTAGAATTTTTTGTTGTTTTTTTCACAAATTGTCTTTTCCTAAATTACTCTAGAAACTTGATTTATTTTTCTAGAATTTCTTCTTCTTTTCTACCTACCGTAGTCTCTTATAGAAATTTCTTATCGCAACTGCTGTTGTATTTTTAAATCTTTCTTTGCTTTTTTGTTTCTTTTAATAACGCTTTTTTTCTTCTTTATTACAAATGAAAAGCATTAGTTATAACAATAAACTATATTATTATAATTATACCAATCGTAGTCTCCCAAATTTTTCTTTTTATTAAACGCTTTATTTTAAGCGTTTTTAGAATCTTCTTTTGTTCTTGCCAAATCTTTTTTTTTCTGATTTTTACTCTTCTCTTTCTAGACATCAGGTCTATCAACTTTTACCAAATTTAATTTTTTTCTTTTTTTCTGCTCGACATTGTTTTTCAAATTTTACTTTTTCTTTCAGAAGCTGTTTTTTAAATTATTCTAGAATTTTTTTTAGTTTTCTTTAAATTTTTCTTGTCCTTTCAGCCGACGCGACGTATTTCGTTCATTTTTTTCGTGATGACTTTCTGCTTTATAGTAAACTTAATTCAGGTTGCGACAACAACTAATTAATTTTCACAAATAACTCAGAATAACATATCAGTCATATCACACACTTAAATCGTCTTGAATAATTTTCAGAGAATCGCTAGAATTACTTCGCTAAATCAAACAGCTCGACCATCAATATTGTGCTCGCTTATGTCGGACTTCTAAAACACCCTTTTCTAATTATACAAATACTGTAGTTATTATTATTATTTTTTTAATCATAATATAACGAATGTTTTAATTTATTTAAATTTTGTATATAAAATCTGAGAATTACATTAAAAAACATAAATCACAACAAAACACAAAAGAAACAGATAAGATAAATTAAACAACAAACAAAAACAACTATTATAAACGGCTGTTTTACTGCTACTTGTAAATACAAATTTAGTTTTATTTAAAAAAAGAAACAGTTATTTAATAAACAAGAAGAATATCTATAAAGGCGATTACTAATTGAGACTGTTTAAAGCAAGGACGAGCATCACTGAGTGAGTGTCTTTAATTGTCGAAATTATTAGTAGCTCATTAACATATGATTTGATTGCAATATTTTTAATTGACAAAAACTGAGTTTGCAAGCTTGAATTCTGGGACACCTATATACTCATTAGTCTTACATCATGCAATTAGAAAATAATAGCTAAAATAAGTAAATAATTGTTTTCGCAACATTATCTAGCCTTGATTTTTTTAAGTTTTTATTATTTAATTATTGAATGAAAGTTTTCTTGTCATTAAACCGTAATTACTGCTTAAACAAAAGTGTAAATATCAACTTTCGGTTGTGATTTTAGGAAAATCCTCAAAGACAAAATCAAAACACTGACTCATTAAAAACTGAGGAAAGCCGAAATCAAGTAAATGAAATTAAGTCCAACAATGTTGATTCAACCGACTCATCAAGCGGAGAAGACTCTGATAGCAGTTCCTCTAGCAGCAGTTCCTCTGATGAATCTGATGAGAAACCAATTTTCATCAAATTACCTCTTCAATTAGACTTTGATGACCTTGCAGGAGCTTTAATCGAGAAAAACCAGAAATCCAGAATGAACTGCGTCGTTGAAAAGAAACGCGCTGAAGAAATCGTCGATCACAAACCCAAAACCTTGAACCTACCTTTCGGCCTTAATCTAACCACCGACCCAAGATACGAACGCATCAGTGGCGAAAGAATGGCAATCTTCTGTGAAAGTGGCAATGAACAAAAGTAATTACCCAAATAAAATTTTCTCCTCACTTAAAAACCGATTTTAGGCAAGCACCACAAGAAGAAGATCAAGATGAAGATACCATCATGATTCAACCTGTAATGATCCCAATTCCACAAACTCACTTCCCTACACACATGGCCCAGCAGTTGCGTCCAGTCCCACAACAACACCAACAACCCTACCCAATGGACTCCTTACGGCCACCCATGCCTCCACAAGTCCAACAACCCGAAGAAAACAACCAACTCCCACCCAACCAAGTCTTGCACCAAATCGCCCAAGAAATCATCGCTCAGCGAATCATGGAAGCACAAAGAGCCAGAGAAGAACAACAAAACCAGGAAATGCGCTCTAACCCTGAACAAATGCAAAAACTTCCAATTCCTGAAGAAGTACTTTCGCAATTGAACCGATTACCAAACCGCGATGTGATTATCACAGTTTCACAAGAGTTCGATGACGCGCAAGAACCCCAAGGACAAGTCGAGCAAATGAGAGGAGTTAAGGCTCTCCCACAGGAAATGAACGCTCCACAGCAAATGATGGTTCAAGTACCTGAAATGAGACAAGACACACAATCTACACCGAATGAAATGAGCATCATGCCAGCTGTTGCCCCTGAAGCTTCACAAGAAATGAAGGTTTTCCCTCAGCAAAGACAAGCTGAAGAAATGAATGGAAGACAAGTCTATGGCAGGGCTCTCCCAATTCATATTCCAGTGCATATGGTTCAACAAGGACAAGCCGAGCCGCGAGCTGCCGCTTCGGAAGATTCGAGACCTCACTGTATGTATCACTTGTTTTCTATTCAAAACCACAACAGCGCAATAGTTGATAAATTTATCTATCTACTAGTCAACATGAAATGTCAATTAATTTTGTTACTTCTTGCTGTTAACAAAAAATTTGATTACGGTCCACATTTTGTGTATTACCAAAGTAACATTTTACCTAAAAAATTTTTTTAAAACGGTCTTGGTTTTAAATATTAAGAAGTCAAAGAATTTGTTGAAAGAACACGATGCTGCTTCAGTTCTTGCCGTTCATTGCGGTTCCGTACTATTGCATTATTAGCCCATATTTCTTTGATCAAAATTTAAACTGTAATTCATACTTGGAAATGTTGCAAAATTTTTTAGCTGATAAACTGGATGAATTGCCGTTAAACTACCGAATGGAAATGTTTTTCCAGCACGATAGATGCCCTGCTCATTAAATTTTCTGCGAAATCAAAAATAATAATTTTTTTCTTTTTTTAAAGTCGATCTAGGGACACACTGTAAATGAGTGAGTTAATTCAAAAGATTGATTTTTAATAATTTGTATACATTTTTGCTTTTCCCTCTTAGAAACTGCAGTAATTAAACGGTAAATTCGCAAATGGGTTTTTAGCGTGTTAAAATCGCTTGTTGTGATCAATTCAGATTACTTATCCAAGCAGTAAATTGCAGAAAAAACAAAGTGTTAATTACCACTTTCTAGAGGTGAAATCTTTGAGTGATTTTATTGCAATGTCTGCTATTTACAAGTGCTTGACCGACTGTATGCATACATATCAGTCTAAATTCACAATTTACTTACTGCATGAATAAACATTTCGAGTTGAATGACAGAAGAGAAGAAAGTTGGTTTATAATAACAATAAAACTAGTGCTATGTAATAATTTTTTGTTTGTTTTTTTTAGACGTTCAGCCAAGATCTGTACGTTCCGTGGACGCTCTCCTTCCCAAAAACGCCAAGAGGGTAAAACGTTGCTCTTGTGATTGTGCTTGTTGAGAAATAAGAAGAAAGCACAAATAACATCTTTTGATTTGCTTCATCTTTAATAACTGATGTTGTTTTGTATTTGCTAACATTAGATGTCTTACTTGGAAATAGTGTAAATAGAGTTTCCACCAAAATTTACTTATATTGTTAATAAGTCGCTAATGGTCCTAGCTTTTTTCTTCAAATAAATTCTATATATTTTTTAATGTGTAGTATTGTATTTTTTTAGGTACGTGTTGTACATAATATTGGCTTTAAACCAATTACGATAAAAATTTGTAAAGTTGATAAATAGTGCATTAGATCAAATAAATTTTTTCAACACACAACAAACTTTTAGATGACAATTTTTATCATTAAAAAAATCTTTTTAATAATTATTGGAAGCACACTACACCGGGTTGAATTGAAACTAAATTTTTATTAAAAGTCGGCAGTAACCTTGGTAGTGGATTCAAGTTCGAGCCACTAAACTGAAACTACCTAAACATTGATGTTTGTATAAATAACAGTGTGACTCCAAAATCGTCGTTAGACTTGACAGCGTGCTTGTCTTTTGTCTTCCTGTTGCTGTGCTCTAGATTTACCGCTTTTTGCAACATTTCCTAGTGGCTTTTTGCACTCTACGTCGACCAGGTGTGACCAGGGTGGTTTAGATGCTTTTCATGTTATTTATTTTAGTTTTTAGTGTTTCTTCTGGTTCTACGGTGTTTGCCATTTTGTAATAGATTGATTACGCGCTTTACGTTTACTGTGACTTTGATCCCTCTATTTTCTCACCTAGTTTTGGATTCTGAAATCAATGACCTGGGCAACTTTTGCTGAAATTGTACATACACCAAGCATACGAAAAGAGTTGCAGTTCTTTAGTGACTTAACAGTCTCTATTAGCATTTTGGTGCCGCATAGCAGATTACAGAATGCGCCACTTCTAAAAGAACTTTCTTTTTTGACTTTTGGCATCAACTTTTCTAACATTGATAATATTTTTTTGGTTTGTGCTGTTTGTTTGGTTGTGCTGCTTAAAAATTTAACCCTTTTTTGGCGTTTAGTTGAACATTTTCTACTGTGAAGATATGGTTTGTTCTAACAATACTTTAGAACTAGTTCAAAACTGCTTAGAACTGAACTGAGAATGCGCAATAAAGATTTTGAAATGTTCAAACGGCACTGCTCATGTGCAGCCCAATTCTATCTTTCTAAATTGATGTTGGAACAAAGGTATATAAACCTTTCGTCGTCTTTGGAGCCATCTCACTCTGTCCCTCTTATCTCAACTCTTGTATTTTTGTTCGTTGGCCAATAGTGCTGGACGTTATCTCAACAGTGACAAACGGTGCTCACCTGGTCTTAGATCTGCTTTTCTACCACTACTACAATTAAGTCATCGGTACATGCTATTAGCAAAGCTTCTTTTGAAATTTTATTGTAGAGAATGTTTTATAAGGTCGGCTCCAAAACCAATTTCTGCGGAATACTTTTGAAGATGATATATACTGCTTCAAGAAATTAAAGCACCACTTGAAAATAAAGTAAAAAAATTAAAACTATGTACATTTGACAACTTTGGTTGAGAAGGTTTAATCAAGCTATAATCTAGTTACCCATTGTAATAAAACGTTTAACATTAAAGTCAGAAATTTGAGTTTAATAGTTTTTTAGGCAGAAATTTTAAAATAATTTTCATTTTTAAATTGTGTTAATTTGTAATTTTGTTTTATTGTTATTTGAATTTGCCGTTCTGTGGATAGTTTTTATCATTTGAAACAATAATAAAAACATTATGAGGAATTTGACTCGAGAAGAATGCGCCGAAGCTGTGGTTTTGTTGGAGGAAGGATGGAGCTACAGAAGAATTGGTAAAAGGTTTGGTGTATCTCATACGTCAGTTTCGCGTATGATACAAAGGTACAGAGAGACAGGAAGTCACCTCAGAAGACCTGGACAAGGAAGAAAAAAGAAAACCACTCCTATCCAGGATAGATTTTTAAGAATATCTGGGCTAAGGGAACGCTTTGTAACCGCCAGGAAGCTACAAACTGAGTTCCGTGACGTAGAAGGAATTCAAATCAGTACCGAAACTGTTAGAAAAAGACTTAAGGAGGATAATTTAACACCCCATATTCCTGCTCGTGGTCCTGCATTGACTGCAGAACACCGCAGAGCCCGATTAGAATTTGCTAGAGAGCACATAAATTGGCAAACAGAGGATTGGGAGTTCTTTTTACGGATGAGTCAAAATTTTGCCTTTACAATTGCGATAAACGTGTTCGTGTGTATCGTAGACCAAATGAGCGGTACGCACAGTGTAACATTCAGAATACCACATTGTTTGGTCGAGGCTCAGTAATGGTTTGGGGTGGTATTTCCTTACAAGCTCGCACGGAGTTAGTGGTTGTAAATAATGGCTCTATAAATGCGGACCGTTACATAACAGACATTCTTGAAGAGCATGTCGTACCATATGCCCCTTATATTGGTCCAAAGTTTTTGTTAATGCAAGATAATGCAAAACCCCACACTGCCCGCATTGTTAAAGATTACTTGAATGAGGCAGAAATCAATGTTTTGGATTGGCCAGCTCGAAGCCCTGACCTGAATCCTATTGAGCATGTTTGGGACATTCTCGGGAGACGTTTAAAAAATCTTCCACATCCTCCTGTCTAGGTCTTCAACTAAATGAAATTTGGAATAACTTAAATCAAAAAGACATAAGTTCGTTAATTTTGAGTATGGAACGAAGATGTGCAGCGGTTATTCAAAGTTGAGGTGGAAATACGCGATATTAAGATGTTTTCTGTAACTTTTATAACGGCGTAACTTTAATAAAATTTTGTTTTTGGTTTGTTTTTCTATATTTGGACACATTAAATATTAATTTACTTTAAACAAATGTTTTTGTTAAATTTTTCTTAATTTTGTACCATTTGATCGAATACATGTTTCAATTTTCAAAAAAATTCAAGTGGTGCGTTAATTTATTGGAGCAGTGTAATTTCCAGTTTGCTAAGTAACCATTTCGCACGTCAAAGAAGAGAAAAAAACACCATCTTCTTGTTTTTATTTTTGCTTAGTAAGTAGGCTGGTTTTGCCAGATCCATGACTTTTTTTGGGTTTCTTTTTTCTGTATTTTTTTGCAGCAGATACATTGTTTTGTGCACATCTCCTACATAAAGCTACATAAGCATTGAATACTTAAGCATCTTGGTGGTTCTATTTGTAAGTTTTTTCTTAAGAAGGGATTCTTCGATCAGTAAAAGTCTAAAAGTTATGTAAGAATTATTCCTGAGGATTTCTTCTTTCTCTAAATCTACCTGCCATCTGTGTTCGTACTTAGATCTATGTGAGAGTGTGAATTATTTGAAAAATATATTCATTAATATAAATGTCAACAATGTTGGCACTTTTACACCAAGATCCAACAAGATGATTGGTTTTAAGAGTTTGAATTTTCTAGAAGATAAGACAAACCCAGAGTTTTAGTATACGTATACGGTACACTTATAAAATAAAGAAATACCTAAATAAAGAAATTTTTGCATTCGATAATTATTAGACAGTCATAGAAAAATCAAGGTTTATAAAAGACATTTTTTTGAAAAAATTACAAAGTTGGCGGCATACATCTTTAGAAAGCGTTTTAGAAAGAAAAAAATGCGTTTTTTAAACGATTTTTTGGCCTGCAAGGTCGACAATAACGAATGTAAAAAGTATCTTCTTTTTTGTAAGATTTTATGATTAAAAAAAGTAAAAGAAAGAAAAATTTAAGGTAATAAATACAATACAGATATAAATAACATAATAATTTTTTTGATAAATTATAAACTCAGTTTTACCTATATACCTGCTTTTCCTTTTAGTTGAGCTACAAAAAATATCTAATTCTTACGACTCTGTTTATCTATATGTATATAGAATAATATAAACACAATTAAGCAATCAGATATAAAGTAAATTAAATAAAAGAAGAAATTAAAAATTGTGACTACTACTTTTTTCATCTTCCTCTGCATCTTTGTCTTTCTTCTGATCCGTTTTTTTTAAATGTTTGTTGTATTTTTTTTCTTTCTTTCGCATTTTTATGTTTAACGTTAACATTATGTAACACAATAATTTGGCGACCCCTCGCTGCCAACCAAATCAGCAACATCGGGTCATTATTTTTAACATAAAACGCATGTAGAGGGTTTACGAAAAAAGTATTTTGAATAAACTATTTTTAAGAAAAGAAAATATAAAAGTTAAATAGTTATGATAGTTATTTATGGGCTCAGGACATAATCAAAAGAGATTATGGCATGAAAAAATGTTTTAAGCCTTTTATGTCAACGAACATAAAATTATTCAATTGTACATAAAATTTATAATAATTATTATACTGATATATCTAGCTACTGATATTGATAAGCAGCGGACAGGCCGGCGCGTCTCGAGTCGCGGCGGATCTTTCCGCTTCTTGCTACCAGATGGGAGAATTGTGAAGATTGCAGGAAGAGCAAAATCATAATGACCAAGCTTTGTAAAAAACGCTAAATTTTGCCTACGGCTGTCCAGAGATGAACTCCAAAACCTAATGAGCATTTGGACTGAAAATTGTCGACTAAACAAGCTTCTTCACGGAATGAGAATTGTTGTTGATCCCACGTCATGTCAAAGAGGTAATAAAGATGCTTTCATCAATTCCAAGATTCATTCTGGTACACTTCTGGCCTAGTATGGCCAGTCTTGGTAGTGCCGCACTTAGGAAACTTCTCAAGTTCATCAATACAATCGGTTTAGGAGAGGGCGTACAATAGGCCCTAAATTTAGAGTCCTCAATGATAGAGTGACTCTAGTCTTTTACTTTCCACATTAAATCTAAAATTGAAAGCTACTGAAAGAACAACAATAATATTTTTATATTTTAATGGGTGTATATTTGGTTGCACATGTTGTTGTTAAAAATATGTCAATATTAATATAATAAAAGTTTAATTTGAAGTTGAAAATTAAAATACTAGAAACAGAAATCTAGATGGCAGTTGTGAAATTCTGTTTATGACATCTGTTATCATAAAGCAAACAAAAGTATCAAAAAAAAAATAACAAAAAGGTAAAGTTTGAAATTTAACCAAAGCCGGTTTTGTTTTAAAATGCCACACTAACGCTTAAAGTTGCATAAAAATTATATAAAAAATTTTGTAAATTAATTAAAAAACAGAATAGTTTCTTTTAGTAAGCGTGGCAAATGTTTGTTATTATTCTACTACTTTTTACAACTCACTTTACTGTAATCTGCTAATTAAAATTTTAATCAACTTTCATTTAACTTATAACTAACTAATAAATCTTGTAATATTTTTTCAAATATTGGAAAGGTTATTGGACATAAAATACAAGAACCGATATACATATAAAATACGAAAAACCTATTGTGCATAAAAAATGCAATTTACACACCGGTAACTATGCGTAAAATGCAGATTTTTGATTAAGGTGTAGGAAAATTATCTTAATTAAAAAGCATTTTTGTTATAATCGAAAATGCTATGATAGTGGAAATATTTTCTATAGATAATAATCTTAACATTTTCTAGCATAAGTATGACTAAAAATTGTAAAGTACTCAGAACGATATATCGTATTTACAACCTTTTATGGCTTTAATTCTTTAATAAGTTTAGGGCCATCTAAACATCAGAACCATTCTTAGTACGTCCTGAGCCTGGCTCAGCATTGACGAAATAGGTTTTCCTCTCTTTATTGGGGTCTAGAAATGATAGTTTGCGGTTAGACCTTTATAAAAGTTAGTGAAAATACCGCATTAAGTCGTAAACACGGTATATCTTTCTGAGGACTTTAACTAAAATATTTCTGATAATTTAAGTAAAAAAGTCACTTGTATACTCGTATTTTATGATAAAAAAAGCACAAATAAAAATAGCTAAGAATAGCAGTTACTCAAAAATAAGGTCGTCAATTTTAACTACAAAGATTTTATATTAGTTTATATTTTAATTGATTACACACTTTGGACATAAAAACTACAATTATTTACAAGTTAATGTTGCAGAAAATTTTCTTATAAAAAACCAGTACAAATATGCATTAAGTATGTATTATTCATAAGTTCATTATACGTTTGCATCTTCGACATAAATATTTTAAGGAAGTTTCTGCAAAAATAAAATACATAAAAAAAACAAATTGAAATTACATAGGAAACACAAGAAATAAGAAATATCAAATTATTAGAGGAGTATCTTTCTATTGTATTTACATTTTTTGTGGTTTGTTTTCCAATTTTTTTCTAAGATTTGTTGTTTTAGATATCGGCCTCATTAAAGCTTGCTCTTTCTCTACAATAATAAAAGAAATATAAATAAAATATTGCACTCGTGATCTACCTTCAGGTGAAGGGCTAGATATCTACCGTTAAACAATTTTATTAGAATTTATAATTTTCCATTTGTTAATATCTAATATGACGTAAGACGTAAGTAAAGGAGAGTGAGAGAAAGCTCTCGAAAAGCCGATTATTTTGTATTATTGCTCCAAATTGCTAATAGAACCGCATCCCCATATCAAAGAAAATGTTTAAAGATATTTATAATTTTTTAAAAATTTCTAGGAAATTGTAAGTATATTTTGAAAAGCAGTCAAATCTAATAAAAAATTCTAGAAAATTCACGTAAAAACATGAGAATTCATTGGAAATCGTGCTCTTTGTACACCTGAAATCCCTAGGTATATGTCCATCCTTTGTATCTAAATAAATAGTCATATAAATGGCTTATCTTCTTTTATAGAATGACTCATATAAAAGGCAATTTACAGTAGTTCTCCCTTCCGATTTTCCAAAAATTTATTTTAAACTTTTTACTAAAATTTTGGAGTCTTAAAAGACGTCAGTTTTTCTCTATTTTCTTAAAAACGTTCTAAAAACAGTTTTTTACAATAATAGACGTCTTCTGGACAGAAGTAGAGTACATAAAAAACAATTTTCTTCCATAAATGTTATTTTAAAATTTTTGTTATAACTTTGTAATTTTTTTTAGAATATTAAATCTATCGCTTTTATCTCTCAAGTTGTATTAAAAAATGTATAAATCTCTCAGCCAAAAATTAAAAAAAGTCTGAATATAGAAATGTCTGTTTATAATAATTCGCAGGTTCGAGTTCCAAAATTCTGTATTTCAAGAGTTTTTATAGAATTTTGGCGTCAGAAACGACAGCTTCTATCTATTTTTTTAATGAAACATTTCAGAAATATTTTTTCTATAATTAGCGCTAACGGCTTTCAAATTCTGTGGTCCTTCAAGCCAGATATAGGGAAAAATTTCACTTGTGACTTCTCTAAAATTTATTTTAAAGTTTTTACTAGAATTTTGGAGTGAGAAGCGACAAGTTCTTTTTAATTTGTCAATAAACATTTTAGTGCTACTTTTACATAATAATAGGTGCCTTCGGAACAGAAGTAGAGTGTATAAGAGGCAATACTCTTGCTTGTAATTCTCTTGTAAATGTATTTTTAAAATTTTTGTTATAATTTTGTGTTTTTATAATATTAAATTTATTACTTTTGTCTCCTAAGTTGTATTAAAAAATATATTTAATATAATTCTTCATGTTAAAAATTGAGGAAAGTCTGAATATAGAAGTGTCAATTTACAATAATTCGCAAATCCGAGTTCCAAGAATCTGTATTTCAAGAGTTTTTATAGAATTTTAAAGTCAGAAACAACAGTTTTTTTATTTGTTTATTAAAAAATTCCAAAAATATATTTTTTATAATTAGCGTTTTTGGCTCTTAAATTTTATGGTTCTTTGAGCCGGACGTAGAGAAAAGTTTGAGTATAAAAAAGAGGCAATTTAAAATAGTCTCGCTTGACTTCCACAAATATATATTTTTAGATGTATATCATAATTTTGGAAAAAGTACCACTTCCATTTTTGTTATGTAAACATTAGAGAAACATTCTTGTCTTATTAATCTGTCAAATTGTTTAAACACATTTTTATGGTTTTACAAGGTAAATATTATAAACAGTCTGAGTTGAAAACGACAATTAACACTTTCATTTTTCAAAAATGTATATTTACAGATTTTTAAAAGAATTGTGGACCAGAGGCAATAGTTTTTGTTTGCTTTTGTATAAATAATTTGAAAATATTTACTTTTATAATAATAATTATTCTTTTGGCTCTAAAATTGTGTTAAAAATTGTATGGTCCTTTGAGCCGGATGTAAAAAAAAAGTCCAAGGACGTTTAAATTTAAATTTAATACATTTTATTTTAAAATCAGGTAATTCATATATTATAAAACCCTCTTTCTGCCAACATTTTTCTTGCTTACCGTGTTAAGCTTCGCAGAAAACGTAAAGCCGTTATTAGGTACTAAGAAAAATGTCTTTCTTCTTTTTGTACGTTTGTAATACATCCAATTTCTTAACTGTTGGTGCTTAATGACGTTTTATTTGAACTTTATGACCTTGAAATTTTCTATAATTTTAGTAAAATAAAAATTCAGATTTTATAAATTTTAATAGAACCAGTAATGACAATATAATCAGGCGTTTCCTGATTGTGATGTCCCCCTTACCGACTTTACAGCTCTTCCTTACACACTTATGTGCCATTTTTTCAAAAGTTTGATTTTTTACCAGTATTGAAAATTAAGAAATTAATTTATATAAATTGTTAATAAATATTTTTTTTGAATTCTTCCTGATTTCTGAAAAAGCACCAGCTGTGAGAAGGTGTATTAGTAGTATAGTAGGCCAACTGCGGAACTGCAGAGGGAGTGGTAACCAACACAGATACCGGCAAGAGCTCAGATCATACACCTGCATTCAGTTAACTTTGGTTATCCATGTGAGGTGTAGTGCCTACAATGCTTAACCCAGAAGATAGAACCGCTAGTGAATGACGAAGAACATGCTTCAACCACAAATTTGACATTATTGACATTAGTGCTTATAGACTTTTAAAAATATGGATTTTTTGTACAAACATCGCAGATTTGCGTTCCCAAAAAGGTAAATTAAAAAAAAATTGTCTACACGTAATCCATTACTGTAGGTACATATTATTTACGGTTTATTAAACAGAAATATATTATAGCCGGTTATATATTTTTATTATTATGTAATTTAAATTACACGCGTATTAAGGAGAGCAAATTTAAAATAAAAGAAGAATTAAATAAAAAAGTAAAAACAAAAAAAAAATTTTAACGAAATTTGCAATTTCTAATTTAGATGAAAAAATCATGTTAAAGTACTAAAAAAAATAAAGGACTATTAATTAAAACAATCATAAAGATAAGAAAAAAATTGTGTGAACAAATAAATTTTGAAAAAATTCGAAATTTCTAAGATGGGAAAATGCGTTAATTTCCCGTTATTTTATTTCTTCGGGATCATCAACCAGTACAAAAAGAAAAATAAATGCTAATACATTCTGCTTCTCACGTATTCCACTCAAAATCTCTTCTACCAGATGTTACAGTTAGACCAACCAAAAATTAGAAAAAAAAAAAATACAAGTGGGTAGTAAAATATTTTGTAATTTAAGCGGATGCATTCTCTTCTGTTACACAATTAACTTTGATTAATAGTAATGAACTAGTTAGATATGCTTCAAAAACGATATAATAATTTTTACTTTATTACCTAATTTGCTAAGAAGCATATATGTAATAAAGTTGTTATATTTTGATTACAATACCTTACACAATTAATATGTAAATTTATTATTTTTTTTTTAATTATAACCCAGTTAGATACGCTATATTGTACCAGCAGATAGATTTCTAAACAAATCATATTAAATACCATTTCCTATACTTGTTTTATAAGCTCTTTTATAATCATATGACATCCGTTTGTATAACGGAAAATGGCAATTAATTTGAAGGTATTTTACCTCATTCCTATCGGCAAATTAAATTGATTTAATATAAGCTAATTTTTGCACCATCTATTAAATGAAAATTATTTAGTTCACTCTTATTTATAAAAAGGGTGGTTCAAATTTGAGAAGTAAATAGCAAAAAATAGAAAAGAACTTACTTCTTAGCCTGATTATTCTTTAAACAATATTTATCTAGAAATTTAATAATTATATCTACTTTAACAGTAACATCACAGACTGCTAAATAAATGACACCATAATGTGCGTTTATAAAATATTTGCTTATTATATTTACATAATAATTAATTAAAATGCATAATTGCCTAAGATTTTGCTCAATCAATAACTATCTAATGGTATTTGGTTCATAAAATTTTTATTTCAAAATACTTATACCGGGTGTCTTAAGTTTTAGTTCCGCCCTCTTTCCTTACCTTATTTCTTAAGGAAAAAAAATTTAAAAAATTACACTGTATTTTGACAAAAGCCTACTTCAACTGTATTAAATCATTTTTTAATCAAATTATTAAAATTTTATTAAATAATATCTGTTACTTTATTATATTTTTTCAATTATTAGTTTATAAATAAAATTAGATTTTACATTACAAATTGTAATTGGCCTGTGATGTCATAAATTTCTAAGACAAAATGTACCCTCCGAGCTACCTGAATCACAGAACAGACAAATCACAAACGACTCAACTTGGTTTTTTCATAAAATTCACTATTCTGTAACAAAACTCATCAGAAAAAAATTTAATATCAAAATTTAAATTTAAAAAAATCAAAATTATTTTAAAAAAATTGGTAACTCGTACAAATGCAGTTTAGCAAAATATCAATCAAATTTTTTTAACATTATTGGGTAAACTTAGAAGACTTTTGCTTAAAAATAATAGATTTGTTGTTTTTTAATTGTAAGTACATAAAAAATTAGAACCAATGCATTTTTGATGTAAAAATGAAGAAGTAAAAGGCATAAAGGTGAAAAGATATGTTAGTGTTATAAAATACTATTATTCAATAATACGGTTATTTTAAATTTCATGTAAAATGGATGAATTTTGAATTCATACAAATTTAATTTAATTATGTAACATTATATTTGTAAATTGCAAAAGATTTATTTTATAAACATTTAATTCAAATGTATAATACTACATTTTACTGAAACAATTTTGTCGCAACTTGTATAAAGTAACACATTACAAATTTTACCAAAGATTTGGAAACCAATTCGTCAATGGCGCAATTTTCTCTCTTCTATTAAATGATACTTTGCTTTATTTCTCTCTCTCTCTCTGCATTGCTATTATATAGGATTGGCCAAAAGTGTGGACCTAGCAACGTTTGACTAAACTATAACATAGTAGAGTGCCAAATGCCCTAAAATGTGTCACCCTGTGGGGGTTTTAAGACCATAGGTTAATTTTTTCAGAAATGATGGCTTATGTCATCAATATATTATATATGAAGTTGTCCAAAAATTGTCCTGTTTTAAAAGGCACTATTCAAAATTTTTAATATATTTATACAGTGTAATTCTTCAAAACAGGCTTTCTTTTACTAAAAGTTCAGTTTAATCTCTGTAGCCGTCTTGCCACAAAGAATAAAATATATTTGAAAATGCATTGGCTCTTATGGGCGTTCGCAACTTCAAAGCTGAATATCTCCGTTCAAGGTCCCAAAAAATTAAACGATTATCTCAAAAACTAAGCCTTAATTTAAAAAATATGGTTCTTAAGAAGTTTTTGTCTTCTCATTTATGATTACTGATTAGAATGGTACCACATTTAATTTTTTTTCTTATGTCGTTTTCTCAAAAATAATATAACAGATAAACTCTGCACAAATATAAAAATCAGTCTTCCATCCATCACCCACGTGGTTGTGTCTCACTGTTTTGAGACACTTCATTCTGAAGAAGATGGTAATAAACCATTGAAACGTCAATTTACTTCATTTTATTGGGATTTTTTTCTGATAACCCTCAAGAAATTACCTTCACCCAAAGAATTTTTTACCGACAAATATAAAAATGTTTTCTCAAAAATAATATAATAAATATACTCTGTACAAATTATTTAAATATGATACCGCATCTATCCTCTCAAGTTGTCGATCCCCCACTCTCACTCTCCCGCTCTCCTAGCTTCAAAATCAGGGTTTACGTAATTTAAACTAGATTATTACTTCGTCTCATAAATTGTTAAATTGTTTCACTAAAAAATTATAAATACTCAAGTGAATTTGTTATAAAATCAGAAAATAATTGATAAATATACAAATGAGAAAAATGAGAGTGCGGAATTGACAACTTGAGAGGATAGATGCGGTATGATATTTAAATAACTTTGCAGAGTTTAATTATAATATTATTTTTGAGAAAACGACATAAAAAAATTAAATGTGGTACCATTCTAATCATAAATAAGGAGACAAAAACTTCTTAAGAACCATATTTTTTAAATTAAGGCTTAGTTTTTGAGATAATCGTTGAGAAGTGGCGAAAAACCGTAAAATCAATTAAATTTTTTGGGATCTTGAACGGAGATATTCAGCTTTGAAGTTAAGAACGCCCATAAAAGCCAATGCATTTTCAAATATATTTTATTTTTTTGTGGATAAACAGCTGCACAGATTAAAATGAACTTTTAGTAGAATTAAGCCTATGATTTGAGGAACTACATTGTATACATTAGGGTGTGCCAAAAAAATCGATTATTTTTTTTAACTTCCGACATTGAAATCTTGGTTCGTTGGCACTTTAAAAAAAATGCTTTTTTTTGATGAGCTCTTAATTTTAATAGGAAAGACTCCCTCATCGCAGTTTTTTATTTTTTTTCAGTTCCATATGGTAAAATCCATATCTCGTCACTACTTGATCGTACAGAAAAAGTTTATTTACATTTTTTGTGGGAAATTTAACTCTCTAAAAAAGGTATCTTACAATTTTTTTATAACTCTTACCGTTTAGAAGATATCAAAGGTCAAAGTTTGAAAAATTTAGCAAAAATTTCTTTTTTACTTCTAAATTTTATAACTCGTAGATAAATAAATATTATAAAGTGCGCAACATACGGTTTTGTAGGAAACTAAACGCTCTTCAAAAAAAGTTGTTTGTAATTATTCGATTATTTCAATCATTTAAAAAAAATGGGGATTTACTATCAAATTCTGGTTTTTAAAATGCGAATATCTTCTAAATAGTTAGAATAATCAATTAACCACAAGAGACCTTTTTTATAGAGCGTTTAATTTTCTACAAGGTCATAAGTTGTACATTTTATAATATTTATTTATCTCTGAGTTATAAAATTTAGAAGTAGAAAAGAAATTCTTGTTAAATTCATCAAACTTTGATCTCCGATATCTTCTAAATGGTAAGAGATATAAAAAAATTGTAAGATACCTTTTTTAGAGAGTTAAAAAATTTCCTACAAAAAATGTAAATAAACTTTTTCTGTACGCTCAAGTAGTGACGAGATATGGATTTTACCATATGGAACTGAAAAAAAAAAAAAATAAAAAACTGCGATGAGGGATCTTTTCTATTAAAATTAAGAGCTTATCTTGAAAAAGTATTTTTTAAAGGTGCCTAGGAATCAATTTTTCAGTGTAATTGATTTTTTTGACCCACTCTAGTATATATATCGAGAAAATTTTGAATAGTGCCCTTTTGCACTGGACAATTTTTGGACAACTTCGTATATAATATATTTAGAGCATAACCCATTTGCAATAATGTCATCTATATACTTTAGCCAATTCGTTAAAAAATATTTAAGCCCAATTTTTAAGTTTTTTCAAAACGGCTTAGGAAGAGGTTAGCTAAGAAAAGTGACATTGCAGTTTCTTCTTGCTGTTCGAAATATTCCCGGAAAATTAAATGATGATTAGCCCATAAAAATTTCGATGAGTTTATATTCTTTCATTAAACCTTCTAATTCAAATTGTTTTAAATTAGCAAATTTTGAGATAAAATAGGAAAAAAGTAAACTTACTCGAACAGAACTGAAAACTCTTCTTGCAAATAAAAGCTTCTATTTTGATTTATATAACAGAAGTGCAAATTTAGGTCTTCCTAGATATTAAAATGAAAAAAATTAGTTATTTTGAAAGTTGAAAAATTAGTAGCAGTTAATTTGTAAGTGTAATTGGTGACTGAAGCCGTAATACACTTAAACGTTTAATGAAACTGAAATTACAAATAGGAAGTGCGATTTTTAAATTAACACCCAAGCACTAAAACAGTGAACGCAAACAGCAAAAGTGTGTTTATATAAGGTACTAACAGTCACATTACTGAAGAGAATTTTACTATTTTACTATTATTGACAGTAAAGACGCAAAATTGATGACGAACATGTACAATTTTATGATTTTTATTACACCACGCTGATTATGCACTAATGGATAATCACGTTGTTGTGGGTTGTGGTTAATAACCAAGAGTGTGACAGAATGAATCGTTCTAGAAAAGTAACCAGAAAGAATTGATCAGATGAAAAAAGTTTGCTGTCAGAGTTCAACAAATCTTTTTCTCAAATTTGTAAAGTAGCGACTGAAATGATAAGAGAATGCTTCATGGTGGAGTGAAAGACTTCAGTGCTTTGCGGAGCTATTTCATGGAAGGATTCTCAAATATGTCAACATAATAACGATGCACTGGATAAACTAGAGAAAAGCTAAAAAAACTGTGAACAATGTTTTAAATAATTCAGTTATTTAGCAGTGATTATTATTAAAGAAAAATTGTCATTTCAAACAGATTGAATTTCAAACAATTTTTTCATTAAAATTTTACAAAAAGCAGGTTGTAAGACATGAGGAAAAGTGTCTAATTTACAGTGCCAAAAACGAAATATTTTTGGTAAATAAATAACACATCTGGGTGTGTAATACTAAAGCCCTGTTTTCTACAGAAAAATTATTTGTCGGTCTGGTATTTTAACAATTTTTTTATTATTTTTTTAACATTCTATGTACACTGTTTTTCAAACCTTTTAATTATTTAAAAAAAATAATATTTACTAATTTTAAACTAAAGCACTCGCATAGGTTTTAGTCAAATTATTAATGCCATTTTGTTCTAATTAAATTGACAGCAGTGCAAGACTCAAATCTAGTCGACTGACCTCTTTAAAATGCATAATTTTGGGATTTTTCGTAATTAGATTAGTAAATTAGCAAAACACTTTTATATTATTATTATTATTATAGTATTCTGTTAGCTGTAGAAAATTTGGTTTTCTTGATAATTCGCTTTGTTCTATTTTGATTCAGAAGAATTTTATAATGACTAGCAATAGAGAGTTTCTGAAGATGCGGAATATTTTCTCCGGTCGTTAAAAGAATAGAATAGTACCAATTTTGATAGACATCGATGACAATAGAAGAAGAAATTGGGGCACGATTAAAACACAATTTTATGTTCTATACAATGTAAAATATAGGTGAACGCATGATGAGGTATGCTGTGGCCTTTCAAGGCCCTAGGAAAATGATTAAAAAATTCCTCTTCGACCATTCACACTGCTATGAAGACTAAACTTTTGTTTATGATTATTTTAGCTGAAAATTAAATTAGGTACTAAAATTTACAAATTACAAAATTTGTATTAAAACAGTGATGTTGACATTAAAACACTTTAAGTGAAAACATGAGTTATTTATTAGCAACTTTTGAAATAGACACTAAAAGACACTAGATAGACACTAAATTTTAACTAATTTTGTAATGCTTAAAGGACTATGAAATGCACCATATGAATTGTGACATTTAATTAGTTTTTGATAACACATTGTTTACGCCTATAAAATTGCAATTACGACTACATATTCTAGTTTTAATCAATAAAACTGCATTAAATTAGGATTTTATAGTTCAAAAAAAACCTTCTAAATATTTTCCTAATTTAATTTTGACATTTTAAATAATTTTTATTATTTTATCTGATAATTTATTGCAAAGTTTAACTAAAACTTCATGCATCATTTCCGAGAACGCATACATATTTAAACGTATTTGTTTTCGAAAAAATGTAACAGATAAGCCTCCTTCTAAACACTTAGGTTTAAATCTCAGTCCAGTGTTTTTTTTTGTAAGAATGCTTAAAATTGAAAACGTAACGATTTTTTTATACGTTATTTGGTCAAAGTACAGCATCATTTCGGGAACGCAAATAATTATTTAAAAAAATAAATAAACGTTTTTTTGGCAATAACATAATTTTAAATTTAATCAAATCAAAGGTTGTACACTGACCTAAATAAATTCTTATGATTGTGTGTTCGAATTACGACATTATAATTAAATATTTATTAGTAAACATGGCATTTTAGTGACAATTTAAGCGAACTAAACTTCCGTATTTACTGACTAGACAATATGTCAGCATTTTTATGGACTAAGCAGTAAAGCAAACATTTTAAAGCCATTCTGGATTTTTTATCTGTCACAAAAATTTGAGGTTAAATGTCAAACAGATTTTTTTAAAAATTATATGTTTGATCCAGCAATAGAGCAGATTTAATGCCTTGTCTGTCTTCCAAGGCTCGACTGCGGCTTAGCTTTGAAATGCCATTCACGGCATTAAAGCATGCTTTATTACCTAATTAAACAAATAACTAATGTTTTTAGTAGATTTACAGACTCTACGAAGTGTCAGAAAGAACATAACAAGAAAAAAAACCAAAAAAGAAAGTAAACAAACAGTAGTAGAAAAACAAAGCTTCTAGAAAAGATATTTCTAGAAAGAAAGGAAATAAGAAAGGCTGAAGACAAGATATAAAAAAGTAAAAACGAAAACTTAATGTTATAACAGACATTTAGAACAAAAAAAATTACAAAGAAAAAAGTAAAAAGTATGAGCAAAAGATAATATAAAAAAACAGAAAAGATTAGCAAATAGTGTCAGTAATACATCTTGTTCTTTAAGAAAAGAAACAGCTACAATAAAGGTATATAGCCGTTTAAAAGAAAAACTTAGCTAAACCGTACACAGAATAAAAATAATAAAAAATAAATAATATAATAATTAGGTAAGCTTCTTAAGTTTATACCTCAATATTAGCAATTCGAAATTTTGAAAAATGATATCATTCCATTCGTAGATATATGAGAGTTATATAAAAGACTATTTTAAACTTAAAATGTTACCAAATCCATTATTCTACTTTATAATCGTCGCTGCCATACTGAATAAACTACTGTAAGAGCGAAAATTTGCTGAATCAAAGCAACCTCTGGTTTGTCACATTTTGATAGTTTTGCTCGATAAATTAAGAAACGTAAAGCTAACTCTAATTCAGCACATTCTAGTTCTCACAGTAAAATTTAATGAGTTCTTTAAACAAAGTATCTATGAGACTTGCTAAGATAAAAAATAATTTTTTTTGGAAAATAGGAAATCTCTTTTAGGTGGTAAATTTGTAGACCTCTTAGTACATATATTTTATCATTTTGGCAACGCATCGCCGTCAAAAACAAATTTATAACCGAAAATAATAAGTTTTTTCACCTAACAAATTAATGAATTTCAAAAAAAGATTATTTTTTGTGTTTATAACATATTTAATGTTCAAAAGTGCTTAATAATTATTTCAAAAAAACTGTCAATAATAACATTATGTGTCTTATGACAGACATGAATTTCAATAAATTTTAAATACGCTTAATAATTAAAATGTTTTTTTTCTTTTATAATTTTTATTTTAAAATTATTTTTTAGTGATTAGTTGCAAAAAATTCAACGTTCCCGAGATTACGGTATCTCATGACATTAAAAAGCTCGTACTCACGTAATTTAAAATTTTGAGTTTGCTTCTTTCAAATATTAATTATAGGTAAGTTGTTGGTCAATAATTTGGGCCCATTTTCAGGAAAAATACTACTTTTTTGTATACCAAATATAAGACAATATTTTCTATATTAATTTTTGATATTAAAGCTTTATTGAATTTTAAAGTTTTAAATTAATTGTTGATTTTAACAAAGTACTTTTGAAAACAACACGATTACAAACAAGTTACCTTAAAATTACAATCAATTGAATTTCTTTTGATCTTTCTTTTGAAAAAACTTGAAACTTATTCAGTAGAATACAGTAATAAATAATGATATTTCACAAACGATTTTATCATTTTTATTAATAAATATTTTATAAAATCTAATGTTAATAAAACCAATTTAAATACACAGACACGATATGTGTAGATAATCAAGTTCAGTGTAATGGTAAAATATTGAACCATGCTACAGATGGGTAATTCATTATAATAAAGCTACGGTAATTGACTTTATAGCCATGGAATTAAATTAGAATACTGTGTTAATTACATATTACATCCGGTATAAGGGTTACGTTCTTGTAACACACTGTACTGTTCACTATACTCGTCAAAATAAAAAGCAAATTGTTGTTTTGGTGTGATGCTAAACTGAATTTAAGTAGTAGGTAGGTGACGGACCTTGTTAAAAAAACGGTTTTGTTTAATTGTGTAAAGCAAGTCTGCTATAAAAAGAACATTAAATTATATAGGACAGGAAATTCCATTATTCACCTAAAGATTGCAAAAAAAATATTTTCTTAATTAGAATAACACGAATAGATAGTCCTCATTCACACTCCTACACCTCAAAAATATTTGAAACCGACATTTATTATTTGATTTATTTACTTTTTTTATTAAGATCTAATATTCGATCTAGTTTCATGGTAGCTGAGTAAATTAGCCGTGATATTTTTTACAGATACTTGACAGAAGAAAAATATTAAATGCTTCTTGATAACTGTTTAGCACTCTTATAGCAGTAAAACGTTTTAATTATTTTTTATTTAATTTCTTTTTTAAAGTTATAATTTTAAAGTCGGATGGCAGATTTGGGACATCTTCTAAATAAATATTATCAATGATAAATTAAAATGTCATATACATATTTGGCGAAGAAAAGAATATTTAAACGAAGATGATGTATATTAATAACATTTTGAAAAATATATAAATATAAATATTTATTTCAGGAAAAGTTTTCTTCAAAATGGTAAAATTAAAATAATTATTAAATATGTATTAGGTATAATGTTGTGACCAGTTATTGCAATAAATAAAAAACCACACCTGTGTTCCGCATTTTCCGGAACAGAAAATCATCTTTCACTACAATTGTGCGTCTTGAAAGTTAATTAAGTGCAAAAACCTTCTTTTTTCACACAAAATAAACTGGAAACCAGCAAGTACTTACTCTAATTATCTAACAACTCTTTTTATAATAATGAGTATGCGAATTACGAGGGCTACTCAAAATGTTATCTAACTGTGTTAAACAATTCTAATCTAATCAAGCCAAACTACCTTCAAAATTAAATTTAAAAAATTAACGTATGTAGATGTTCAGCACTTATATTTACACCTGTCACTATTATTATCAACACATATTGGTGTTATGCCTTCATTAACGCAATGTACTTTACGTTTTCAACATTTCATGATATTCTCTTCAACGTGATTAATTCAAGGCTTCTGTCCACATATTTAGTACTGTTTTATTGTTTATCCAACACCTCTTTATTATGACGTTATAAAAATGATGTTTTTGATTGAATTATGGGGTCTATAAAACACAAGTGGTTTTATAAATCAATAATAAAACTGTTTTTATATAATTGAACAGTTTACAGAAAATAGAACAATTTATTGAACATCAAAAAATACAATACATTAAATTACAATTAAAAGAAACAGGAATTTTAGATGAAATCATTTGTTGAGATTTACGTTAACATTTATATTAAAAGATGTAACTTTATTTGCTTCATTTTTGTCACTTCAATGCTGTTTCTACCTTCATTCAATTTTTGCTTCTCAGTATTCACATTAAGATTGCCTTCTGTTTCCGAATTTCCACTCAGTATCTTCTTAGCAATGTCTATTTTGCTCAAAATTGACTCTTCGACATACGCTTGTGCCACAGTTGTCGCCTTCCATCGGCCATGACGTTAGACCATACCAAGATCGGCTCCAGCGCTGGACAATAAACTCGCTGATGTGCATCTCATACTGTGTCCTGTGTAAGACTCTGATTCTGGTGATTTCAAAAAATCAGCTACTACTGATGGTATTTTGGATAGACAATTTATTGCCACTGGCTGTATTGGGCATTTCTCATTTCTATAGCACAAAACAACCTGTTGTGAGAAATGTTCTTAGGTCAAAGAGACATATATTTTCTACAAATATCCAGCACATTAACTGCAAATCTTTCTTCCATAATCGTAAACGTACGTGAAACATATGTTTTTGTGTCTGGTACAGATACCAACATATAGGATCCTTTATTTTCTACGTTATTAATCGACATGTTTAATAATTTACAACATCACCTGACACACCAAAAATTAGTGCGACCTGTAATGTAAAAAAAATAGATTTCATTCTCTAATAACAAAATTGACCTACCTTTAACATCAAATACTTTTTATTGGGTGCTTCTGCTAGAAACTGTTGAATATGCTCTCTTTCAAGAATTTTTGATTTTTTGCACTTGAAATTTTTTGATTCGTTCTTCAAAAAAGCGATCAACTTGCCATATTGTAAAATATCTGTATTTTCATGAAGGCTTTAATGCCGATCTTAACATGCTGTATTTCGTCCACATTGAAGAGGCTGCGAATCTTTTTTTGGCGTTGAAAAGTAACTCAACAGCACGTTTTCGCTTACCCCACAAACATCATTTTTCTGTTTCCAGTTATTGAACTCACTCAATTCTTTGTAATAAACGTCTCTGGATTTGTTGGATAGCAAACTCGATGTGACTTCTTAAACATCTTTCGCAATTTTTTCAGGAAAAGAAGTACTTTTTTTTATTTTCAACAATGTTACAAGCGCCGAAACAGTTTGTTTGCAAAATTTTTCTTAAATAATAATTTTGTTGTCAATAACAACATGGCAACCAAATCATAGACTACTACTAATCTTTGTAGATATAAAATTTTTCAGTTTTGATGATTTTTTAAGAATTCTTACAGAGAGAGGTGTTGGATAAAAATATGTATTGTACTCATGGCTTAACAGCAAATAAGTCACTTAAGAAAAATTAGGTCACTCAAGCAAGCTCTCGTGGCTAAACATTTCTTTCGTGACTTATTTGCCTTATAAGACTCTTGTATAATAAATAGCTATAAAACCATTTTTTTCCATGTGTCAATAATAATAATGTTTACAAATTTTTCAAAACCATCTCTATCGGGCTGAATTTACAATAATAAAATTTCGTAGAACCTTAGCTTTTTTTGTTTCTCGGTGTTTTTGTGCTAACTGCAAGAGAACTGTTTTTCATATGTTGGTGTTAAATTAAATATTTTGAAATCAAACATTTAATATTTTCTTGTTTTTTTTTTTAGCAAGAGGCTAGACATTGACCACCTTCCAGTAAAAAGCTTTGCATATAACAATAACGGATGGCTCGTTTAATACAGAAATAAATTAATTGTTTACTGATTTCTTAAAATTTGTTATTTTTTTGTGTTTTGGAGAAAAAATAAATCTACTCCTTCTGTAAACTTATCTCTACATTTAAAACAAAGTACTTTTTTCTTCTCTTTTTTCATTTTTGACAAATTTAACATCTTTATTATATCATGTTTTTTTAGTTGCGTCTCTAGCAAATATCGAACTTTTGTTTTTAATATACAAATAGTTTATAATTGCCAAATTTCACCAATTTAATAAGATTTCTTAAAAATATTGTTTGCTTAGCAACAATTGATTTTTTATTACTACAATAAATCTCTTCTATTGTTACCTATACCAATCTTTTGGAAGTCGCTTTAAACTTGTTCACTAAATTTATACAAATGTTTATTTTTAAATTTTTTTTACTAATGTTAGAAGCTGTATTTTTATACTAAAGTTATAAAAACCATTTGAGATTTCTATTTTTTAGCTGATATTTAAATGCTTTATGGCGGGACATAACTTTTTTGTTTCAATTACAGAAACTTTTTTATTTTGACTTTGAATAGAATATACAGTCAAACTCGTTTAGTACGCCATCGGATAGAGAGTTAATCCGGTTAGTACGCAACATTTAAAAGCTCCCTACAACATTAGACTTTTAATTTCACCTCGGATCTTGCGTCAGTCCGCTTAGAACCTCAAAATTTTGCTGATCCGGTAATTGACGTTATATCCGAGTTTGTCTGTATTTTTAATAATAACTATTGCTGTAACTATTGGCAATTTTATTAAAAAACAAACGAATAGAATTTGAAAGATTATCTGGATATTTAAGAACAAAGAAATCTACTTTTTATTTAATTAAAAAAAAATCACAATTTTTTGAATTAAGTATACAACAAAATGGCACTAAGCAAATTTGATTTTTAGTGGTTACTAAAACAAAAAATTTTGTTTAACCACTTTTGAATAAGATTTTAAATAATTTAAGTTCAAAAAAATCAGCACGATTGTACTTTGTGGTCAAATGCGTCGTTTTTTTAAAAAAAAACAAATAAATACAAATACAACAGAATAATATGTATTAAATTTAATTGTTTGTTTATTTTAAAAAAATTATCAACACAACAATTTACACAAAAAAAATCTCGATTGAAGAACTTAGTTGTTGTGTTAACAAATTTTTAAATTTTTTGGTTTTCCATATAATTTACTGTCTTAAATTCAACAAAAATTAGTTTTTTTAAATGTAAATAAGTAAAATAAAATTGTTAAGTACAATCTGATAAAAACCGATTTGTAAAGAAGGTTTTACAAAGTTTAAAACAAAAGAAAAAGAACAACTAAAAAACGAGAAAACGCTAACGAATGGATCTTTCAAGAATAAATAATTTTTAACCTTAATCATATTCAATTTTTTCCCTACCTTTGTGATCAAAATTAAATTATTGTTTTGGTATATGAGAGTTTAAGAAACTCCTTTGATATTTCACTATACAACAATTTTTTTACGGTAATTACATAAATCTACATTAAACTACGCGTATAAATTAAGCTTATACTATTGTAATAAAATAATACATCTATTCGGACCTGCGGTTAATGACGTCAAAGATGTCAGTTCAGTACCTAAGTGATTATAATTTTGATCCTAACTCCATGTCTTAAATTTGGTTTTAAAACCGAATGTTTTTAGTTTTTATAAAAAATACAATATTTTTGTTATTGTAATATAAAATTTGTTTTCTTGCTGTTAAATTCTAAAGTAATATTGTATTTTATGTTATACAAATTGTTAAATTTTGCTCGGTCTTCCAGTTTTATATTTTATTTGTTTAGACAATATTTAAAAATTTATAAAATTCTATTAAATTAACAAACATTATGTCACGAGTACTTCAATCTTATGGAAATTGAAAGGCCAACCATATTTAAGGATTTTAATGTCATTAAAAAACTCTTGAAAAAACAATAAATTATATTATTGTGCTGAATGGTTAACTTTACAAATAAAGTCACAATTACATCTTAAATTTTGTGAGACGGTAAATGCAATTTTTATTAGAAAGAAAAGGATGACTGCAGACTATGTTTGAGGGTAGTTTCTTATCTTTTTAGATATCTATAAATCAAGAAACGGTAAAGACTTAACCCTATGAAAAGTGTAATATTAAGTAAACTGCTTTTTGCAAATAACAAAAACAGTTTTTTTACCGAAATTTTTTTTCTTAAGTATAAATTAAAGAAACATTTTTATAAACTAAAAAGTCACATTTTAAATCGATTTTATGAGTTTAAAAACTAGGATGATTTAAAATACTAGTCTATTAAAAGATTCCAAATGATTCCAAAAAATTTAATTTGACTGATTTTATCATTTTCAGAGACTTCTTATTATTAATTTTTGTAATAAAAAATAAATTTCACAAGCTTCAAAGTTATTTAATGGAAAACAAACTTTACAACAAATAATATTACAAATTTATGTAGCAAATTTAATTGTGTAATTTGTTGTAATTCAATTTTTAATAAATCACGTTTTCCCGAAAGGAACCTTAGATCATCTATCCATCTGGGTAAATAGCTCATTAAGTGCCCCTTGTAGATTGTAGATTGCGGCCAGCACATCCTCACATCATATTTTTTTTAGAGAAAATTATTGACTCATGTTCTGTCCGATACTTAATTTTCTCTCCAACACGGAAAGTATACTTTCAAGATTTCGATATTCCACAGATCTGCTTTCTTTTATCTTGTGGTTTATTGTTGATATGAATGTGAAAGGTGACGTCTTGGCGAAATGATCGAGACATTCACCATGACCGTTATATACTACTGAAGGCAGTGAAGGTCTCGGACAAACCGCCGTTAACTCGGTCAGTTTTGCATCCATTTTTAAATTTTTTTTTTAGAACTATATCTAAGAATCCTAACTGTATCAATAGACGAACCAATAAACTATAATAGTGCCCAGTTTGGATTAGTTTATAACAATTGAAAGAACTTTAATTTATAGAACTGTATCTGAATCACTTTCTATTTAACACTTCTGTCTATTATATTACTGAAGTGCTTCATTAAAATTAGTTTCCTACATTATTTTTAACTTTGGAATTAGTTAATTGTCATTTGATAAAGAAGCTTTCTAGCGCGCAATTTTTACAAATTATTTAATTATCATGTTTAGGTCAAGCCGTGGATGACTCAAATGAAAAGTTGAATTAGCAAATTTACTTTCTTAGAGCAATTTTTATCGAGTTTACAAGACTATTCCTACTTGTAGCAATATGTCAAAGTAAAAGTAAGTGCTATTTATGCACACAATTTCTGTAAATAAAAGTACTCTAGTAGTTGTAGAAATTCATTCAACTAGAAACAAGATACGGGTATATATATAGAAAACAAAAAAAAATTGTTGGAAAGTTACACTATTTAAAATTACAAACGCATAGAGATGATATCAAGAACTGTCTTCTTTCACAAAACGATCAAGACATCACAAAATTGTGTCAATTCAAAGCAATATGTAAAATATTTTCTCGAGAATTCGCATAAATTTGGTCATTTATGCAAATTAATTGCAAAAGTTGGAGAAATGTAGCCTGAATTCAAGAATATATATTGATGGTTAGTATATCTCGAGGAGTGGCCCACTTATGACGACTTAAATTTTAAAACACAGGGCCAAAGTTCAACGAAAGTAACGGTATGATGGGTAGGCCATATATGCATTTGTGTCGCTGTAACAACAGTGTTAATTCTGTTTATTATTAAATTTCTTCTCAATTAAAACAAAGCAGAAATTTAGAGAAACAAAGCATTATGTTGTTAAAAATAAGTAAGGCAAGCTTTTTCAGCATACAATGAACAATAAGTGATATAACTAACAAAAAGAACATTTATCATGCTCTATCTACAGCTTATAGGGTGTCCTAACTAAAATTTGCACTTAATAAAATCTCTGGTTTTGTCCAAGTTTCGAAAAAATGCTAAAACAGGTCAATTTTAGCTTAAAGGGGGCTAAATTTTATTATAGTTTCAAAGTTATTACCAGATCTCTCTAACTCTCAGAGGAACCTGTTCAAAGTATAGCAAGTGGGATCGAGTGACACATCATTTTAAAGCTGCTTTCAATGTCTTCTGTCACTTAAGTGTTTTGATAACATTGCTAATTTTTTGATTAAGTCTATGAATTGCTAGAAAAATGTATTGAAACAGAAATAAAACATCTCTATTTACTAGAGTGCCTTCAGAAATTACCAGGAGCCACGTGACTAAATAAAGATAAAAAACGTGATAAAACCTTTGTGTATGTCATTTTTTTAAAATTTGCTGTTGATAAGAGCAAGAGATGGTCAAAATAATCGTTTAGCAACATTTGCGTTAAATAATACCAATTGTGTGGTTTGAGTTTATAAACAAATTGGTCACGCGAGTTGATATCATTTGTGGAGCCACTGCAATAACTGTTCAAATTGATTTAATCAATTTTAATATCCAAAAAATGATTAAAAACTTGCGTCAACTTGCATTGATCATTTGACCATAAATTTAAGTGATCTCACAGTATTTTTGATTAAATCAGCCTTTTCAGTTTTTTATTTAATGTTTTATTGACTAATTGTTGCTAACCGCAAAATCTGGTTTTCTTAAATAAACTGTAAAATTAATTGTTTACCGCAAATGCAAATTGTAACCACAAATTTAAAATAAGCACGCGTATTGCTGTTTTCCGCAAATGACAATTTATAGTAGAGATGTGTATAATCAGATTATAATCCGGTGATACATATGCATATTATGCATAACACATGTTATTAAGTCTATGGCTCAAGGAGATTTTGCATAATAAACAATTACGAGAAAAGAAATTCTAGTAAATGGGTAGTTGAAAGTTAATAATTTAATAATGATGAAGATGTTAAAACAAAACATTTCTTCATGAAAGTAAAAGATTGTTTATTAGATTAATGAGTAAAAGAAAAATAATTAATCAAGCTTATAAGTACCTATATGAAAGTACAACTTACCTTAGATTAATTATACATATTTTTTTTATAATTAGAACACAAGTAGAACAAGCGCTGTGATTGCATTATATTTCAAAATTGGCAATTTTGGGTTGCCAACATTGTCATTATTTGATAAAAAATTCCAGTTAAAAATGATTAGTAATAGAGAATTTTCATGCCAAATCAACGATTTTGAACCCAACCCCTTTTTATTCGGCTGAAATTTATATATTTTAACATAAATTTTCGGAAAATATATTTTTCTTTACAAAAAGTAATTGGCGTTTTTGATTTTTATTTTTTGTGTACTGAAAAAAACTTTTATTTATTTTATGATTAACTCTGGAAGTCCTATTGTGAACCAACTACTTTGCCCATTTTTTATCAATTTTATTTTTATTGAAATAAATACATGTAATAAATACTAAATTATTACAAATAATAATAATATAATAAATAGTACAGTATAATCTCACTAATCCGGCACTATTAAAAACCGGAAGGTGCCGGATTATTGGAATGTTCGGATTATTGGATTATAGTGAAAAAGTCATAGGTAAAGAATAAAATAAAGCATTTCATAGAGGGAGTCAATGTATGTAATGTATTCGATTAACATTAGGTACATATGTAATTAACTATGTAGTTTTAAAATAATCCTTAATTGAGGTCTGCTTTTGTGCAACTTGTAGTCCTTGCTTAAAAACCTTTTCTCGCATATTGCGAAGAATTATAATATCTTTGGCAGACATGCCGTTTTCTTCTGCCCATGTTATGCACGTATTGAAACAAATCAATGCATTATCTGGTTTAACTCTTACAGCAGTTGTAATAGTTTGTGGCTCTAATATTTCTACAAAGCTTTCTTCTTGTACTGCTTCAGATATTATTTCTTCATCTGTCATAATTTGCTCTGTTTCTTCGATTCCTTCAAACCAAGAATTTAAATTTTCCTCACTTGTCTCCAATCCTTTTTCTGATAGATTTTGTAACCAATCGACAATAGGCACATTATCTTCAGGATCCCATTCATCTGTTTCTTCTGTTTCTGATACATCATTCATTGTGGGCCATAACTTTTTCCATGAAGATTGGATTAAGTTAGATGAAACAGACTTCCAAGCATAAGCGAGAGAGAATACAACATCCTTCAAATTCAATCCTTTAAGGCTCTGCGTTATATCACCATCCTGAGATATAATATGGATCAGCAATTTATTTTTATACAAAGACTTTATTTTTTGGATAACGTTTTGATCCATCGGCTGCAGTAAAGGTGTGCAGTTTGGTGGTAAGAAGATGGTTTGGATATTCCCATCACTTGATTTAAGTTCTTGTTCGTTTGGGTGGCCTGGAGCATTGTCAAGTACGAGTAAAGCTTTTATGGGCAAGTTAGATCTTTTCATAAATTTTTTTACTTCTGAGACAAAGTCTTTATGAAACCATTCGCTAAATACCTCTCTCGTGACCCAACTTCTACTTTGGTTCTTGTAACAGACTGGCAGACAAATGTTCTTGAAAGCTCTGGGATTTTTTGCTTTGCCAATCACTAATAAATCCAATTTGTGCGTTCCAGTAGCATTTGAACACGGCATGAATGTGATTCTGTCTTTATTCACTTTACGACCTGGTGCACTTGCTTCTGTAGAAGATACGAATGTTTTATTGGGCAACAGTCTCCAGAACAGACCACTCTCATCTGCGTTATAGATTTGTTCAGGAAGAAGACCCAGTTCTTCTACTTTGTTTTTAAAATGCTGGATAAATGTTGTACTGCCGATTCGTCGCTTGATAATTTTTCACCCGATACTGTTAAGAGACGGATACCAAATCGCTTTTTAAATTTATCCAGCCATCCATCGCTGGCACGAAAATCATCTTTGTGGGTAATTTTTTTATAAAATTCGATTGCTTTGGTTTTCAGAATTTCTCCAGATATAGGAGTGTGTTTAGAACGCCGTTGCAAGAACCACATGTAAAGAGCGTTTTCCATCTTTGGGCAATCGCCAACTTTTAGTGTTTTACGCTTTCCTGGCCCCGATTCCATTGTCTTGACGTGGTCTACTATCTTTTGCCTTTTTTTCTTAAGATCGTATATAGTAGCACGCCCAACACCATAATTCTTTTGCTAATTTGCACATGTTTTCTCCACTATCTAACTTCTTTAAAATCTCCATTTTATTATTCAAATCTAGTGTCTTGTGTTTGCGTTTATTTGACATTTTTAACTATAAACTACACTATAAACTAAACTAGTTTTGAGGTTAAATAAAAGTTTTGAGGTTAGACTGCTCGTCGACGACGCAGCGACCGAAGCGCACAGGCATAGAGGGGCGAGGGAGGCGTGGGCGGAGGGTGCCGGATTATTGGACGTGCCGATCTATCGAAGTGCCGGATTAGTGAGATTATACAGTATATCTATTAGAGCTAGGCGATTTTTATTTTTCGTAATCGATAATCGAAGAGGAAAATTAATCGAATATAATAATGTATTCCTCAAATTAATTAGTCGATTTGTCGATTATAATTAATAATCGATAATATCATAATTAATCGATGCTTGATTACTTTTGTCAACTACTTATTATGTTTTAAAACACGAGTGAATAAAAGAGATGTATCTATTCTTTTAAATGTTGTTTATTGTTTTAGTAAAGAAATTAGACATGAAAAAAAAAACTAAAAGTAAAAAACTCATAACCATAAAAAAGAGCCCATTTTCATGCCCATTTTCTATAAGCAAAATACCCAATAAGTCACTAATATTAAAAAATATATTAGAATTACCACTGGCATAGCAACACGACTCAATGAAATTTGTTCTTACAAAAACTAAAAAATAATTTGACGAATAATTGAGCATTCGTGAAAAGTCGTTTAGCGTGGTTGAGTCGATTACAGATTATGCTATTAATCTATTATTATTCTATAATTATTTAATTATCAATTATTATTTAATAATCAATTATGTTTAAAAATCGATTGATTATTGAATCGCGAATCGATTTATTTTGGTAGTGTAATAGACAAGTGATTAATCGATTAATCGATTTTATTACAAATATCGACAATTTTGCCTATCCCTAATGTTTATTATATATAATATTTTTTTATAGATAATTTTAATTTAATAATTAAAATTATTTTATTGATAATCCACTAAACAGTTCAAAGAGATATTAATAAATAACCGATTTATTTAATTATTTTCGAGCATTTAAAAGCAGACGATGTTTCAAACGAACACAACGCTCTTGAATACCGCTGTACTACTGAGAGGCAAACATGCCGAAACCGGTCTACAGCTTCCTGGCATTGTGTTTGATTAGAACACATTTTGTTATTTAAACGCCCAAGAAAAATTAAATAAATTGTATATTATGTTAATATAATTTTTTGTAATTGTTATTTATGTCAAAATTATACATAAAATATTGAATATAATAAAAGTTTTTATTTAAAATTATTTTAATGCAAAAAATGCAAAAAAAACTATAATTATTTTTAGCATGTTTTCCTAGTATTTTTGTCAAATCTGCTATAGAAAAAAATAGAATTGTACACACTAAAAATTGCGTTATCGACTCACGGAAATATTTTACTCGGGGCTTCGTTCTTAGTGAAATAACAATTTCCTCTCGTCAATAAAATTCAGCTTGTAAAAATAACTCATTTTCTACTTTTTGCTGAAGTAAATCCGGTCGTATATTCAACCAAAATCAAATTTCTAAAACTCATCTATAATACCAATACTGTCAATGGTTGTCATTCGCATTAAATCTGTTTTGTCAACACATATTTTTGGTTATTTTAACGTTTTCACAATGTTTAAAAAAGTCCAATCTATCGATGGATATTTTATATTTCAGACTTTGTTGTAAAAAAATAAATAAAAACATTTTTTTTAAATTACAAATTTAATTGTACAAAACACTATTATTTGGTTTGTTTGCTTTTTGTTTCACAAAATATTTTTTCTTTCTTTCATGCTTCAAGCACTTATACATTTTCTGCTCTTGTAGTACTTACTTTTATTCTTCTTCTTTCAACAAAACCGCAATGTTGTTTTGCTCTTCTTTTAATCTCAAACGTCGTCTTCAAATTTCTTCTCTTCCTAGACGCCGTTTTTCAAACTTTTCTAAAATTTTCATTGATTTTTATTTTTCTAACCACCGCGACATCTGTGCACTTTAGATCAAACAATAATAAACATACTTCTCTTGCTTCGATTACGATTTTTTTTCTTTTTTTTATCGTAATTAGGTGTTGTCGTTCTTATTTTTTCATTTTCAAATTTCATATCTTAAATTTCTTCAGAATTGTTTTTGTTGTTCTAAAATCTTTCTCAAATTATTTTTCTTTTCCAATCATAGCTTTTCTATCCGTTTTTGAAAAAACAAAAACTTTCTATATATTCTTTATCCTTTTTTGGTTCTAGAAGAATGCTCTTAATAGGAATGAAATCACAGAAATAACAGTTAAAGGTTGCAGCTTATTTTGTTTGTTTTTTTCTTTTTCTTCTGTTTCTTTCATGATAATCTTTCATTGTTTTTTCAGAATGTTTCTTTGTTTTTCGTTTTTTCTATATATGGTCTTGTTGTTTTTATTCTTTCGTCTCCAAACATTTCACATTTCTTTTTAAGTTCCTTTAGAATCGTTTCTTTCTATTCTAGAATCTTCCTTCACACGTCTTTTTTTTGAACGTTGCTTTTCGAACTATCTGTAATTATTTTTTGTACTTCTAGAATATTTTCTCACTCTTTTTTCTCTTCCAATCGTCTCTTTTCAAGAAGTTCTTAAGAAAGATCTCTCTTTGTTGTTCTAAAATATTCCATGACGCTTCATTTTCGTAGAACCAAAATTTTTCAAATTGTTCCAAATCTCTTTTTTTATTTATATGTAGTAAAGCTCTTTTTAGCGATCACCTCACGCTTTTAATATAAACAATACTATATTTTATTTAAATAAAGAATAGACGGCAGATGAATAAAAGTTTTTTTAACAACAAAAAATTGAAAAAAAAATCTTGACTCGATAAACTTAATAGTTTTATAAAAGATGAACTCAAACATATTTTTGAACATTTTTTTTACTTATTTTTAATAAAACTACGTACTGTTTCATTTTCAAATTGTTCCAAATCTCTTTTTTTATTTATATGTAGTAAAGCTCTTTTTAGCGATCACCTCACGCTTTTAATATAAACAATACTATATTTTATTTAAATAAAGAATAGACGGCAGATGAATAAAAGTTTTTTTAACAACAAAAAATTGAAAAAAAAATCTTGACTCGATAAACTTAATAGTTTTATAAAAGATGAACTCAAACATATTTTTGAACATTTTTTTTACTTATTTTTAATAAAACAGTACGTAAGCTTTGGAAATTTTTGTTATAATTGTTAATATTTTTAAAATTTGCGCGTTTGTTAAGAAAAGAGTGATTTTTTTTCTAAAAAATTTTGGTATTTAATTCAATTCAATAATAACTATTCAAAAGTGTTTTTAAGTAGATCTTTAAATTTTTTTAGAATCAAATTGTTTTTATTGAGCCTACTTAAAGCTTAAGGCATTTGCCAATAACTCAAAAATTTAAGAAAGCTGAAAATTAGAAAATCAACCCAAAACCACCTTAAAACGGCTATTTTTAAAATAAGCTCAATAAATTTTTGGATAAAAAAGACTCCTGTTTTGCTGACTAAGGCACTATTTTTATAAATGTTTGCCACATGTAAATAATTGATAAAGTTTGATGTTATTAATTAAATAAGTTAGGTAATAAAAATTTAAAAAATAATATAAAAAGTTAAAGAATTTAGAAGAAATACATAATTAAAAAAATAAAAATAATTAGGCAAATATAAACAAAAAAGTATTAAATGGTAACATACTAAAAAAATAAAAGTTTGAGACGTTAAAGAAAACAAAATACCATAAAAAAACATTCACTATGTAACTAACAAAAGACAGAGAACAAGACGTAAAACAACAATGCCTCTGATGTAGAAAATTGAAAACACAGAGTGAGAAAAATATCTCATACATACATCACTAGTTTCTCACTTTTTTTAAATATTTTTTATAGTTAATTAATTAATTTATTTTTTTTTAGAGAAATTTATCGATATATTTATAACTTTGTATGTTCTTTTTGGTTTCGTTTTGGAAACGAAATAACTAGCATAAGACGTGTTTCGCCTACAAAGTGATCATCCTCAGGAGAGAATTATTAAATAAATTTTGAGAACAGAAATGTAGCTTCCGCACCACATTATTATTTATTACAAATTATTTAAACTAAATTGCAATGTATGCTGAACTCTTGGCGAATATTTTAATGACTCTTATGTTAAGTCTTGACGTTAATTGCGTTAAATATTAATAACAAAAGAGGCGTTGTAAGTTGTAACCATTACTTTCTAACTAAGTATACGGGCTATTAGGAAGCGCTATTTATGCTTCAATGTTTATTTAAAATTTCGTTAATCATTTCACTTTTACTAGTCTTAATTGAATCCTTTTTAAATTTTCAGGACGAGTGAATTGGTTGCTTTAATGGCAATTTCAGCAACTTTGTTCCTTTTTCTGCACACACGAGATTTGCACAGTAGACTAAAAGAAATGGAAGTTAAGCTACAACCTGACTATGTAGCAACCAGTAATCAAATAGGTAAGCGATAAATTAGGATTACAAGGTTTATTACAGTAGTTTAAAATAATTATTTTTTTCTCTCCTTTCCCCACTTTTCTCTTTTCTCTAGTAATAACAGAGTTGTTAATAGTAAGTTAAATTTAAGTATGGGTACTTTCACGATCATGTCAAAATCCATAAAGTGTAATTTACGTTAGTGAACGCAGCTTCTGATTTAAACATAATCATTAGTTGGGTAATTTGTTTAAAATTTGAGTTTTAAGACCATAAATTTGCAATCAAGCTTTTTTCTAAGTAACTTGTAATTCTAATATCATTAAGTACACGCTACAATGTAATAACAGTCTATTATTTTTTAAATAGAATCTACGAGTATTTTTACGAAGCATATAAAGCAATTATCAAATAATAACACAGTCTGTGTCAAAATACACAAAGCAAAAAAAAATATTACAAGGAAAAACTAATTTTGTTAATTTTGTAGAAAATAATGGCGTTGAAGAATCACAAGGCGTGCGAGCCATGATGAAAATCTTACAAAGCACTGGTGAGGTATGATAATTTCATCTTAAAAAAATACTAAATAAAAACATTAAGCATCTCGGTCTGTTTCTTCATCAAATATGCCAAACTGTTATGTTACTCAGTGAAGAATATTCCGCAACTAATAATGCCTACTTCTAGAAGTTCCAGATGACAAACTTAGAACCACAGCAGTTAAACAACACGAGAAAAGCCCAACAGGAAATTGTTTTCTTCAACCGAGTGCCAAAAGTCGGTTCACAAACTTTAATGGAGCTGATCAGACGTTTAAGTATTAAAAATAATTTCGGGTTCCACCAAGACCGGGTCCAGCGAGTTGAAACAATCAGGCTGTCACCGGAAGACCAAGCCATGCTTTCGGCTCTAGTGTCCAGTTACGAGCCCCCAGGAGTCTATATCAAACATGTTTGCTTTACTAATTTATCAGAGTAAGTCAGTCGGCACAAAAGGAAGAGAAACGCTGATTGATTTTTGCAGGTTTGGACTTCCTGAACCAATTTATATAAATCTTGTTCGAGATCCGGTGGAACGGGTCATTTCTTGGTACTATTACGTGAGAGCTCCGTGGTATTATGTGGAACGGAAAATTGCGTTCCCAGATATACCTTTGCCCGATCCCAAGTGGCTTAAAAAGGTAGGGACATAAACCCGTTTTTAGTTATAAATTGACCTATATTGTTTAACAAACAAAAAGTCCAAAATTGCGAGGACTCACAATCGGGGTTTTTACGTTTTAAAGAGTTGGATTTTCAAACAAGTAACTTAATTAACACACCAAACAAAATTAAAAATAAAATAACACTTTTCTATTGCCTTAAATAATCCCCGAATATTCGCTCTAAATAATCGCTACGTTTTGCTAAATATTAGTGAAAGTCGGCTTCTCGTATATTCGCGGCGGATTTAATATCGAAGCACAAAATTTTTAATGACTGACGTTAACTGATCAGTTCTTTACCTTAAACAATCTATCTTTGCAACTACAATTGAGACACTTAAGTTGTCCTCCTTTTATTCTTGTTTTCTTCGGTTTTAAATCGTCGTTTTTAATATTATTCAGAATCGTCTTCTGTTCATGTAGAATATTTTCTTGCTAGTGTTTTTCTTTTTAGCTTAGTTTTTTAAGTTTTCTCAGAATCGTTTTGTGGATGGTTTTCTATAATTTATCTTTTTACCAGGGCCGGTCTAGAAAGCGCTAGAACATCTATCTTAACTCTTTTTCTTCTTCCAATTGTCTCTTTTCAAGCTATTCTAAAAAAATGTTTCTTTACACGTCGATTAACTTCTAGAATTTTTTATTACTCTTTTCTTTTTAAACGTCGTTTTACAAATTCTCATAAAAATTTTCAATTAGCGATCTTAGGCTTTTTTAAAATCGTCTTTTGCTTTTCTACAATCTTTCTTTGCTCGTCTTCCTTTTCTAAATTGTTTCTTAAGCTTTCTTGGTATTGTTTTTTGTTCTTTTAGAATCTTCTTTAATTCTCTTTTCTTTACCAATCGTTACTTTCCAGCTGCTCCAGAAATTTTTTTGTTCTTTTAAAATATTTAATTGCCCTTTTTTTATTCAGACGACGTTTTTCAACTTCTTTCAAAAAATCTTTGTTATAATTTTTTTACCAAACGATTTTTTAAATTTTGTTAGAAACTTTTTCTACTCTTCCACTTTGTTCTTTTTTTATTTCTTCTAGAATTTTAATTTGTTAATTTTCTTGTTTTTTGTTTTACAAATTCTTCTTTTTCTTTCATGTTTCAAGCATCTGTACATTTTCTGCCCTTACGGTACTTACTTTCATTCTTCTTTTGCTTCTTTTAACAAAACCGAAATTTTATTTTGCTCTTCTTTTAATCTCAACCACCGTTTTCCAAATTCTTCTTCTTCTAGGCGCCGTTTTTCAAACTTTAAAACAATAAAACACACTTGTATTGCTTCCATTTCGAATCTTTTTTTTTTGATATTACGACTTGTCGTTCTTATTTTTTCGTTTTCAAATATCATTTCTTAAATATTTTCAGAATCGTCTTTGTTATTCTAAAATCTTTTTTTAACTTCTTTTTCTTTTCCAAGCGTAGCTTTTCCAGCTGTTCTTGGAAAAACAAAAACTTTTTTTTGTTTTTCTAAAATATTCTTTGTCCTTTTTTCGCTTTAGGAGAATGGTTTTAATAGAAATGATATCACAGTCCAAGTATTCTGCAGCTTATTTCGTTTGTTTTTTTTTCTTCTATTTCTTCTATGATAATTTTTCTTTGTTTGTTCAGAATACTTCTTTGTTCTTCGTTTTTTCTATATTAAGCCTTGTTATTCTTATTCTTCTGTTTTTAAACCTCGTTTTTCCAAGTTTCTTTAAAATCGTTTCTTGTTCTTCTAGAATCTTTCTTGACACGTATTTTTTTCAAAGGTGTTTTTTGATCTATCCAGAATTACTTTTTGTACTTCTAGAATATTTCCTTAATCTTCTTTTTCTTTCAATCGTCTCTTTTCAAGCTGTTCTCAGAACTTTCTTTGTACTTCTAAAATATTGTATGGCTAACATCTTTGTTTTTTCTTCCACCAAATGTTATTCAATAAATTCTGATAAGAACTCTTTCCGCTCTTCTAAATTTTTTTTGCGTTTTTTTTTCTTGCACTCGGTGTTTTTCTACTTTTTCTAGAATGTTTTTTGTTATTCCTTTTTGCCATTTGCAATATCTCGAATTCTTTTTTTTATCAAGCTCTTATACAATCTTCTGCTCTTTCAGAACTTTCTCGTGTTTTTTTTAAACGATTTCTCTTAATTTGTTCCGAAATGTTAATGTTTTTTTTTTTTTGACCAAACATCGTTTTCCAAAATTTTTTTTTCCCAGACGCCGTTTTTTGAACTTTGCTAGAAGGTTTTTTTCTCTCTTTTCCCTCCAACCCAGATCTTTCGTCGTCTAACAACTCAATAACACACTTATCTGGCTATGATTAATTGTCGTAGATCTGTCCGTAATAATCGTCGAAACTACTCTACTCTAGAGCATCTTTTTTTTCATATCCGTCAATGTCGGCTTCTAGTATTTTTACAGCGACTCTAGGTATATATAAAAGCATGGATAGTCATACTTCTAGGAAAAAAAATTAAATAAATAAAGTTAATGTCACTTTTTAGCAGTAGTTACATAACGGGGAACGTTGACAACTAAAATAACAAATCAAAATGATTGTTTTTCGTAACTGAATTGGAAAAACACTTTTACCACACTATTTTGACGTTTATTTTGAATGGAGCGCAGAAATTATTTTTTTTTTAAATCTAGCTACATTTTTAGGACTTTGAACATTGTGTCTTGAGTGACGATCGGGAATGCAAATACGTAACGGGAGAAATCCGGGAAGGAATAGGAGACCACAGACGTCAATCAATGTTTTTCTGTGGCCATCATGCCGATTGTTTGCCATTTAATACTCAAGGGGCTTTAGAGCGTGCAAAAAGAGCTGTAGAACAGCACTATGCAGTAGTTGGAGTATTGGAGGATCTAAATACAACGCTAACAGTACTTGAAAAGTATATACCGAGGTTTTTTACTGGAGCTTCTGATATTTATTGGAGTAAGTAGTTTAAGCAGATATGTTATGCAAGTTCTTAAAAAAAAGTAGAGTAAATGTTTCCGGATTAATCTCATTTAAACAAATTCTAAATTATTATGCAATTATTTCTCAGAATTAGCTTTTTTGAAATGCATTTTATATAATCCTTGCATAACGTTTTGTATGCCAAATTTTTAATTTTTGTTTTTGTTTTAGATGAAATAAGCCGATTTAATCCAATTAACAAGAACTCGTTTAAGCCACCAGTCAGTGAAGCTGTCAAAGAAATCGTAAGACAAAATTTCACAAAAGAAATTGAGTTCTATCAATTTTGTAAGCAAAGACTGCACAAACAGTATTTAGCTTTACGATTAGATAAGCCATAATACATTGTAAAATTCAGCACATTTTTTTATATTCTGTTTATTTGTATTTATACCAGTTTCTAATAATTTGTTTTCAACGCATTTCATTGTGTTTGTGTGCAAAAAAAATTTAATTTAGGTTGATTGAGCGTTTAACAGCACTTACCTAAATTAAATTTTTTTTGGTCACTTGTTATTTTTAGTGTAAAATTTAAGATAAATTTTTTTAATCTCAATTGTGATCATAATTTAGATTTATAGAGGTTTACAGTACTGATAATTATTTATTGTTAAAAACTATTAAAATGCATATCTTTAATGTATTTATTGTGTTAAATAAATAAAAAAATAATATTTTTGATTACAAAATGAATTCACTTTACCTGATTAAAAATAATTAAATTTATTGTTTCTACTTATAATGTGCTACTGAAGGTAGACCTTACGAGTAGATAATCAATTTTGGTTTCACCCTCGGTACTTTATTTAGTACTTTAAATAACACGGTAGCCGCATTCTATCCCTTAAAATGGGTGGAGTCTAAAACAAACTGCAATTGGTTATATGCAACCAGTTATACCATACCACATAAACTGTATGCATTAGAATGAGAAGTATAATAAAAATAGCTGTATTTGCAGTCTGGCGTCATAACAAATATCCAGAAACATCAAACGTGATAACAAAAAAAGGTAAGTAAAATAAAAAAAAAACAAAATGATAGTTATGTAAAAACATTTACACATAAAAATGTTAAAATATTAAGACAGTATCTAAATTTTAGAGTTTACTTTCTAACCACTTGATTTACTAAATTGATATGAGTTTCAAACTTTCCATAAAGATACGATTTTTTTATACTATTAGATTGCATTTGTAGGTCATTAATTTTTTGCTTAATTCTCATTTTGCCTCATCTAAATACCTAAAAAAAGTTAATGACTTAAGGTGTTATATAATTTGAATGTTTGGTAAATTTATAACAGCTAATATATTATTTGTTACAAAATTCTTAAAAATGTCTTTTGTTACTTACCTGAAAGATTTCATTTTCTTTAAAAATAGATACTTTTTTAACTAAATGAAATTCTTTTTATCTTTATTTGATCATTTTGTCATTTTTTTGTCAATTTTTATATTACATTTTAAAGAAAAATACTCTTTTAGTTCATCTATTTTTAGATGCAAAAGTTATCATACCCGTATCATGCAATAAAATAGATCTTTCACTTTCACTTCTTTAAAGTCATCATGGAAACGTCCAGTTTTATTCGTTTTTTACCATCATTTTATTTATATTTTATATTATTAATTTTTTCCGGTATAATTCAGTTTTTTTAAAGTAGAACAATGGTTGCTCATTATAATTTTTTTTTATACAAAATTGAAAATCTATTCGGTAGTTTTTGTAAAAATATAGTACAAAAAAATGTCAACTAGAAATTTTTTTGACAATAATCATAAACATTAACTTACTAGACTCAGAATTTAATGTAGATTACAAAAAATATAAAAACATAAAAAATATTTAAAATTGTATAAGAATCTTGATTAAACTTATAGGTTCGACATTGATTTTAAGTTTAATTTTTGTTTATTTTAAAATATACTATTAAAAATAGCAAGAAGCCTTTTTTTAAAAACCAAAGTAAAGATAATATTTTTACTAGTTTTGCAATTAAGAAATACAAAGCAACTTTTTTAATACTGGAAACGTGAGGCGATAATTTACTAATTTTAGAAACCAAAGATATTTTTTATTAATTTTTAGATTAATAAATACAAAAGTGAGTTCGATATTGATAGCCGTAAACAAAATTTTAGTAGTTTTGAAATCAAGAGACGTAATTTTACTAATTTATTAAATCAGATGTAACTTTTCTTATCAATTTTTAAATCGATAAAGACAAAGACAACATTGTTTTCATAATTTTAGAATTAATTTTTAAAGCCAAAATTAATGTTATTTTTATTAATTTTGTAATGAATTGATTAATTTTGAATTATATAGACGAATTACAGCCTACAGCTTTTAATAAAACAACAAAACAATATTGTTTTTGTTCTCTCTCTCACCTTCGACTTTCAATAATAAAAAATATGCTTTTGTATTATTTATTAACTTAGAAATTAGTAAAAAATATTATATATTTTCACTGGTTTATAAAATTACTATAATATCGTTTCCTACTGCCAAAAGTTACTAAAACATGTTGCTCTATTGGTTTAAAAATAACAAAAAATATCGTTTCTAACTTCTAAAATTAACAAAGCTACATCAGTAGCTGTCAAAATTAGTAAACTGTCGCTTGCGGCTCTAAATATTGAAAAAAACTTGCTTTAATATTTATTAAATTAAAAATTGATAAAAAAACACTCTTTGGTTTTTAAAACTAGTAAAACGTTGTCCGAAGTGTCTAAAATTAGTAAAACACTGCTTATAGTTTTCAGAATTAGTAAAATTGCATCTTTTAATTTGAATTTTACCTTTGAGTTCCAGCATTTAAAAAATGCCGTTTATGTCCTTGTTAAATTAAATATTAATGAAAGAAGTATTTTCAGATTCTAAATTACTAAAATATCGAAATAAACTTTCAATAAAAAATGTTTTTGGCTACAAAAAGTAGTAAAATATCGCCTTGAGCTACTAAAATTACTAGCACATCTCGCACTTATTAACTTAAAAATTAATAAAACAAAAAAATACGTTCTGGCTTCTAATATTAGAAAAATTTAGAAAAAGCTTTCTAGTTTTTAAAATTAGCAAACAATTCCTTCCGCCTCCTTGTAATATTTAAAAGTTTTGTAAAAAGTTAGATTTTTTTGTGGAATTAAGAAAATTTAAGATTAACAATGCTTTAACAAGATTTAAGCATTAACAAAAATTGCTTTTATATTTGTTTATTTCTAAATTAGTAAAATTAGTATTTTCGGCATTTAAAATTATCAATAAGATGTCGCTTTCGTGTTCAAAATCGTTGCTAACTTTTAAAATTAGTAAAATTAAAGCTCTGTTTACAATCACGTAACTTAATAACGTAACAATATTTAAGAAAACGTTGCTTTTGTTTTTGTTAATTTAAAAATTAGTAAAAAAATATGTTACTCAGGAAAGAATCCAGTGATTTAATTTGAGTGTTTTAATTTGAAATCCAAAAACAAACTTCGTAAATTCAAAAAAAAATAAGAGTAGTTTGTTAATAATATGAATAATTGTATTGTCTTCAAAAAAGTGTTGATTCCCTTGTAAATTTGTGTAATAAAAACAAGATTGAATTACCAAAATAAATAAAATATCCTAATAAATATTAAAAAACGACAAAAGTTACTTTTTTTAGCAAAAAATAATGATAAAAAAAATTAGATTTAAGGATAGTACAAAGATGTATTAAATTTAGATATAGTTGATCCAATTTTTTTCTTTTATTTATTAAAATTTGTTTAACGTCCTTTAAGCCGGATGTAAGAAATAATATTAATAAAAAAAACAACTTACAATATTTCTCACTTCCGAATTCTAAAAAATTTATGTTATGAGGTTTTGGCTCGACTTGTTTTTCAATTTTTTAACAAAACAATTATTCTGAAATATTCTGCCTGGGTCTTTTCTCTGGGAATGCCACAAGTGTATTGCTGGTGGTCTACCCTTGAAGAAAGCTAACAAAGACGTAAAGCAGACCTCGCCAGAGAAATGACGTGGAGAGAGTACAAATTAAAAGTATAAAAAACGGGAAAGCTAACAAAGACGTAAAGCAGACCTCGCCAGAGAAATGACGTGGAGAGAGTACAAATTAAAAGTATAAAAAACGGGTATTTTTTGAAATAATAAAAACTACAATCAACATGATATGACACGTTCAAAAAGTGAATAACATGACAATACTTTTATATTTTATAAGGGTAATGATTAGAAGTTAAAAGAAGGAACGAATGAAGAAAAAAAAAACATTAAAATTAATTAAAGAAAAAGTAGATAAAAAGACGTATAACGAATTATATTTTAACTTTTTTAAAAGTGTTGCTAAAAACTATTTTTTTTATTAATGTATCACACCTCTAATCAATTTGATAAAATTGCAATATTTTAAAACAAACTAGAAAAAATAATTGCAGCATATGAAAACAATATTTAGTTTATTTATAATACATAATGAACATAAATTGTATAATTTCACGTTGATTATTTAAAATCATATAATATTAATTACTTTCAAATAATAATAAATTAAATCTATGGTTAAATAAATAAATCAAACACATTATTCGAAATGTATTTTTCTCTTATAATATTACTAAAACAATGTTACAATATGAGATACTTAGAACATCAAAAACTACATTCTACAAATTTTATAACTAACATTCCAAAACACATTTATTTTTTTTAAATATGGCCTCTAGGAACTAATGTTTCATTAACGTAGTAGCTTAATGTTAGTGGAATATTTATATCAGCAATTATATTAATAATATATTTATAATATATATTGTACAAAATCGTAATGACTTTTTACATGATCTGAGCGTCCCAATAAAAAATGACAAATAATCATAATACTGCTAAAAAATTATACCGTTATATAATAATAAAGATAGATAACAAACAAGCGGTGATTATTTAAATTTTTAGTTCAGGTTGACGATGTAATTTCGTGTTATACAATCTAAATTTTTTGCAATAAATAGTACAATATAATAGGTATATACATATTTTAGATTGAGACACTCAATCAAATACATCAATCTTGTTATTTTGACCTCAATTGAGTACATACAAATTGTATAAAATTTATTTTGATTATTACGACTAATAATTTAAACGGCACACATGTTTTGGGAAAACAGTTTTTAGATTCGTCAACAAATTAATTGGAAAATGTAATGAAATTACTGTTTATTTCAAATTATAAAATATTCTAAAATAATTTTTTTTGGGTTATTCAAGTCTTTAAAGGCCACAAAACGTGTGTGCTTTTAGTTTGTCTTAAAACCTATCGGATTATTAGGTATTCCGAAACTTTTTCTTTTACAGTTAAGTTTTATTAAGTATAGATAATATATTTATTATTGGATATTGATGAAAATTATACCAACCTGATTATAAGACATTCGGTTTTAATATAAGCAACTAACTTAAGCTGAAAAAACTCGGACTAACGCTGATGACAGTCTCAAAACAATCGAATACTTAGAAAATAAAGACAGTTAACAGCAGCAGGCCGAGTCAGGTATTGTAATAATTGTTGAATTCACTAGAAAACACACAAAATTAGATTCAGACGTTCAGCTACTTATATTAAAAAAAGTGATAAAACCTTATAATATCAGACTAGAAAATCTGTTATTTCACACAGCACGTCATAATCTATTTGTATAAAAATCCGACTGGACGAGTTTGTTTCAATATTTTATCTCCTGCTGCGTGATAAATATAACAAATTAAAAAATTAATTAGAAATATCTTATTTTCAGGTCATTACAATTCTAATTAATTACGTTCAATTTACACCAACATGCAATACACGCTGTCGTTCATTAAACCCAAAGTATTTTTTTTTTTGAAAAAATTCTTGATATTAAGTAGGCAGCCCCTTACTTGTACGATATGTTTTCTAAACACGATAATAAAAAATAATAATCGCGAGGTTACTTAATTTAGAACACAATAGGTGAAAAACCGATTTATATTGCTTTAAAGCTATTATTGACTATAATTATGTCAGGTTTTTTATAGATTATAAAGAGGCCGGTTTGATTAGTTATGTTGTCATTTGAAGTAACAAATCAACATCTAACGAGAGTGATTTTTTTAAAGCACATACTATAACCAATTAGTATGTTCTATCCTTCGTTTTGTATAGCTCTGTCTCTCCCATACATATTACAAATGTCATATAAAAGAGAGAGAGAAAAAGAAGGATAGAACATACTACGATTATAGTATGTTGCTCTAAAAAATCACTTAGGATATAAATTAATAATTTAAATACTATAAACTAAAGACTTACCTTAATAAAAATATGTACAAATAATATAATTATACAGTTTTTTTAAATTAAATAATATAGTAATAATACAAAATAAAGTGGATCTTTTGGTACAGATACAATAAGCTGCATTTACTTAAAGCGGTTCGGTACCCTTGATTCAGCCAAAAATTGATAGAGATTTCTTCAAAATACTAAAGAGGTTTTCTAGAATAAAAACAGGGCCTCAGTATTATACACCCAGATTTCTTATTTATTTATCAAAAAATTTCTATTTGTGGCATTGTAAATTAGATAGTTTTCCTCATGTCTTACTATACTGCTTTTTGTTATTAACTTTTAATTTTTAATATAAAAAAAGCTTTAAAGTCAGTTCTGATTTTACGAAAACTGCAAAGCCTTTTTTATTAAAAATTAAAAGATGTTGACAAAAAGCGAGTGGTAAGACATAAAGAAAAGTGTCTAATTTACAATACCAAAAACAGAGTTTTTCTTTATAAATAAATGACAGATTTGGATGTGTAATACTGAAGCCCTATTTTCATCAAACAAAAATTGATTATTTTTTATTATTTTTCCCATACTGTATGAACACTACTAGACCAAACTTTTTCGTTATTTTAAAAAAAATATAGCGATTAATTTTTGATTAAATCATGAGTACCGAACCGCTTTAAATTACGTTGGTAATAAGTAGTAAAAGCCTCTAAAGTTGCGTAAGCTTCTTTAACGCAAATATTAAAATTAAATCACAGTGACACTGTTAGCATGTTTTACAAAATGTGGAGTTTAATGGAACGATATTAACTTCCATTAATTAATTTACTTGCATTTACGAGCTCTTCGGCGGAATCTTCGCATCCTTTGATCCCATTCATCTCTCCATTCTATGACAATTGATCTTTCTGTTACACCTAAACTACCGGTGACAACGCCACCAGGAGAATCGTCTTTCTCTCTCCCTAGAAATAGGTACGACCTAAACAGAAAAAAAAATGAAATTTAGACAGCCTCTTATTGCTTAGAAACAATGTTTTCAAAGCCTACCTAAACAGATTTTTTTTAGATGGCTCGATAATTAAACAATGTTTTCAGAGCCCACTTAGACTAATTTTTTTTGACCGCTAGATATGGAAAGATCATTCCACCAGCTTATCCAGATGTTTCAAAACACTTTACGACAAACAAGCAAAGAACTACGCTCGTATTGCCATCGTGGTCACCAATAAAATAAATACAACATGGAATGTCAACATATATCTGTCTTCCTTCAGTTCAACGTGATGACAGAGACAGAGCTCATACCGTGAGTCTAGTATAAAGCGTTCCAGTTGGAATCAAATTCAAACAGAATTTCCGTTGTTAGAAAAAAAATTGAGATTTACACAACATAATTTAATTTCTTAAGTACTTAATTTGCGATAAAAATTTTCATTTTGATAAATAAAATACTAGAAAAACAACAGATTATTCAAAAAAAACAATTTAAAAGCAAATCAAAAATTACATAATTTTTATGTTTACAAAATAAAAATTCAACATAGATCTTCAGTACTATTCTATCTACTTGTCCCATTATTTTTATCAAGGCATATTGAAGAAAAATTATATACTGTTTTTATTTTTCTTCGATTTGTCATTAAAACTTTATAACTTTCTTGAAAACCGCAGTAATTAGCTTATCATTATTAAGCGTTTATTTATAAGACTAAGCTTAAAAAATCGATTATCAGATATTGATACGAAAGCACTGTCTACTTTCCTATCAAACGAAATCTATAACGAAATAAAAATTTAACAAAAATTAGATTTTAACATGAAATAACATAAAGCATTGATCATGAGAATAATGGATAGCTCGCTCAATCCTGAAAAAAATTGATTTGTTACCCATTTCTTAAAATTTTCACTATTGAAAGAGCTAGAATGTCGGCACTTCTGTTTTTTAAACAAAAAAATATGACCATATTTCTAAAAACAACTTTTTTCACGTTTTTAGATGATTAAAGCTTATTTTGTAAGTTTTTAAGGGGTTAGCCCGAAAATAAACGCTACAAACATTTTAGGCAATATCAAGTTTGATTAAAATTGACTAAAAAAATGGCAATATTCTATTTCGCCTAAAGTCCGGCCATTACTTATATTATCTTTCATAAATTTTTTAATATAATGTAGCGAAGTGTTCTAGAAAAATCCGCGGCCCAATTACTCATTAAGTTCTCAGAAATATGACGTCACACTATACACTGACTCACTTTATATCGCGTGTTTCTGGAAAGTATTAGTCACAACCATTGACTGCATTCGTAGAATTCTTACGCATCGCTCTATATATAAAACAACAAAAGGTCTATAACTAGACATTGAATAAGGTAAAGACACCAGTGATCGACACTATTAGACCAACATAAACGAAAAAATTGTCAAAGTTGAAGATTTACAGTAAAGAAACCTTTAAAAGTACTTTAAAGATACAATGATTCTTTCTCTTTGTTTCTATAATAACAAATAATAATTTCTTTGTGTAGTGTAAAAAATTTGCTTTTTTTAAAAAACTGTTCCAAACCTCCATTAATCGACACAGGAATTTTATAATTTTCCAATAATCGACACCCCAGTAATCGACACGATTGGAGAGACTTGTCTTGAATAAAAGTAGACAGAATGTTATAAAAAAAATAACTTTAATTCTTTTTAATGTTAAATAAATAAATTATAATCTAGAAAATTAACAGCAAAACAACAAAATTAGTCTTCACCAATTTCCAACTATTGTTTCTCAGATTCAGAATCAGTTGACAGTAATTTCTTCTGTTTAGTTTTTTCTTTGTTTTGTCTTTTTTATTTTTCTCGTCTTTTCCTTTTTTTTGTGCGCATTATCTCAGTGTTGTCAATGTAAAAAATCATTTTTCCCTATAATCCACAGCACTGTCGGTCAGTAGTTTCCTAATGATTTTTTGTATTCAAAAATCGACCCCCCCCCCCCAATATAAGTTAGAAAATGTACAAAATTAGATTTACATAAACTGATTGCTTTAATATTATGTATTCTCATTTCCGACATTGATATAACGGTCAAAAACAATTAACAAAATAGTTTGATGGAATAATTTGTGTCACTTACCTTACGCTTCTGCTTTATAAAAACGATATTAAAGCACGTGCACTGCGTTTTTCGGTTATCAACACTATTCTTTTAGGTTTAAGTTTAGTAAAGTTTCTGTTTCTATCCCCATTGTTGCCAACATAAATGTGAAGCAATTTACTGTTGTTAGTAGTTTATTTCGAACCTAAAATAAGCTTAATATTACCAACAATAGAGAATAATGCCGAACACTGGTGCACTGTCGATCACTGGTGCTTTTACCTTAGTTGAGTCTAGTTTAGTAAAGCGATAGAGCAGGAATATAAATGTTCTTGAGTTATTTATTTATCGAGTTTTAATGGTGTTGTTCGTGTAACTGGTTCGTTGTTTAATAAATTATTTTAAGTGTTTAAATTACAAAAACACAAATAATTTTTTAAAAATTCAATTCAAAGTCTTAAGCTCGTTCGACTAAATTATACAAATGTCTATCTTTTAAATTTTCTGTCATATTCTGTAAAAGCATTTCTAATTTCTGTTTTTTAGCTGATATTCATTTTAAATCCTCTGTGATAGAACATTTCCTTTTTGCGTCAACCAGAGAGACATTTTCGTTTCGGGTTTGAGGTTCTGTCAATAATTTTTTGGTTTCTATTAAATTTTACTTTTTCAAGGTTAATTTAATAGATGACAGTTTTTGGAAAAGTAAATAAATTAAATAATAGTGCAACATTTACTTACCGTTTAGGCCTTAAAAAATATATATAAAGTTTAAATAAATAACAAAAAACAAAATAAAAAAAAGAGAAGACGAACCACCATGAATTTCATCCCTACCTTTGTGACCAAAAACGAATTAATTTTAGTTAATTAATTAGGTACTTCAAGGATTATAACACTTCCTCGATGATTCACAATAGCAAGTTCAACAATTTTTTTCTAGTAAATATGTAAAAGATGCTGCGCTATACAATTTTAACAAAATAATACATCTATCCGGAGCGCAATCAGCAACTTCAAATATATCATTTCAATAAATCAGTGATAAGAATTTGGATCCTGACTCATTGTATGTTATTTAAATATCAAATTTGTTTTTTTTGCTGTCAAATCTTGAATTCACACCAACCTATTTGTCGTAGCTTGAGTCATACTTCGAATAGTTTATGACTTATCGAGATAAGCTGATGGAACGATCTGTAATTCGATTACTTACTTTCCCGGCTTAATTTTAGGGCATTTACAAGCCAAATCTGAATTTGGTATCAGCATTGGCATTGTGCCCTTACGTATTCGAGAGTCTCTTGATTTTTTGTAGATGAATTCAACATTCACCATAAAGCGAGCCCATCCTTTTGTGTGTTCATCTTCATTATTGTCCATTCGGGACAAAACTCTGGCCATAATAGCTGCAATGAATATTTTAAACATAACATATTTATGTTGTAAATCTTAGTTTTTTATTACTTACATACATTTGAATTCAAAATAAAATACATATTTAGAAATACCTACTTTTAAAAATATTCGCGTCCTTACAAAAATTTTTTAATGATGTATGAGCTTATTTCAAGTTAAGATAATACCGGTATTATCTTTGCTTCTATAAAAAATTTAAAAAATTCGGTGTTGTAATTGGTTATTACCATAAAACGTATTAAAGTATCTCAACTTGAAATTAGCACAAAATATAAATTAGTCTTAATAAAAATTTAGCGTAAAACTCGCTTGCGTCGCTCGTTCTGATTCTGAATATTACTTTGCGTACATCATAGCTCTGTTGTCTAATATACTATTAATTAAATATACTCACCATAATCTCTTTTGCAATATTTATTTAAATTTAATCTCTTGGTGGTTGATTTGCATTTCCCACATTGAACTGTAACAAAATGCAAAATTACTTTATCAATCAAATAGAAATTCTAATAAAGCAAATATTATTAGCCTTTTACGATATTAAAATCTTGTTAATAAAATGAAAAACAATTAAATTTCAATGTTAAAAGCACCCCACCCTACAACATGCTCTTTTATGGAACGTTTTAATTAATAAACGCTGGCTTTGAAAATCGTAACTGCAATCTTCCTTAACTCAACATAACTAGAAAAATTTTATATTAATTAAAAAAGGCATTTATGCATAGAAGCTTTGTAGAGTTGAATAAACATTGATTTTCTATTTAAGACAAAATGGCTGACTTTTGGCAAACAATCCGTGTTTCAGAAAGTTTTGTATTTTGCTATTGTTGCAGATTGTCTATTTTTATAAGCTAATAAAAACAATCGCAATTTCTATGTTCTTTTTCAAATTTTAAAAGTTTCTCCGCAAATGATTTTGATGATGGGAGTTTCCAAAACATGAAGACCTGTTCAAAGAAATAACTTTTTATGTGCTTTGTTCATTTACAAATTTATTTTATAACGGCAAATCTACATAAAAAATAGAAAAAATGTCTTAAGTCGTAAATTATTTTTTGAAACAACGTCCTATTGAAGCTACTAGTAATGTTAGGATCAATCAAAATAACAGTACAAAAAAGTTTCGACTAAATAGTTCAAAGAATAGCAGAAAAATAAAGCGTCGTGAGTCACAATGTAGCGGAAAATTCCACGAAACCGAATGTCATCTCTTCGCATGAGTTGCAAAACTTCCAGACATGTTAGAAAAACGTATCGTTATATAAGCGGGCAGAGACAATAACGGAGAGTTAGTGAGAATCAAACGATTGAAGAGTGAGTGGTTCATCGAAGTGACAGCGATTGTAGTTATTATTGTCTGAATATCGAGTTATAGAAAAAACATAAAGAAATGAAAGTAAAACGAATCTGTTTATAATCAAATTTCAGTAGAATAATGTTCAAATTAAGTACTTTCATCAGAATTTCAAAAAAAAAACGTAGTTTTGAAAATCGCGCCAAGAATAGCACAAATCATCAATCATTGGACCATAAATTTAACTGATCTCACGATACATTTTTGGAAAGCTTAAAGTCTTGTTAAAATAAAAGAAAACTGTCTATCTAATTTTCTAAAATAAAATACAAACGCTTAAATCTCATTTTGGTTTTTTGTGGAAAAGTAGTGTTTCTAGAAGATTTTGAAAAACAAAGATTAGTAAAAAAAATGAAACAAAAATTGTAGAAGAAGCTGAAAGATATCAGCTGAAAAAAAAAAAAAGAAAAGTAATGAATATCTCTAAATAATAAAAAAAAATCAAGAAAAGCTTAAAAAATAAGGATTAAAAAAGTAAATAAAAAATTGTAGAAGAACTGTAAAAACGATTCTATAAATGTTCATAATGTTTATGATGTGGCGTTTCAACAGAAAAAATTAAGAAACAACGATAAAAAAGAGCAAATAAAAATTCTAGAAGAGCTAAGATAACTGCAAAAAAATTTTGAAAAACAATGATTGTTGGTGAAAAAAAATCAACAGAAAGTTCTAGAAGCTAAAAAAATTCGGTCGAAAAAAAGCAAAAAATGTTTCACAAAAACAAAACAAAATCAAGTAAAGCTTAAAAAGCAAGAAAAAATGTAGAAAAACTTTAAAAACGATTCTATAAATGTTCAAAAATGCCGTTTCAAGACGCTAAAGAAGAGCAAATGCAAATTCTAGAAAAAAAATTGTTTCAAAAAGATTTTAAAAAACAAGTATTGATGTTGAAAATATATAATATATATTCGGTTTATAGCGTCTTGTGTCGCCATCCGATTCCCAATCTCCATTTTTTTCTGTCTAACCAATCTGCTTCGGCTAGATTTCTCTCACTCATGGCCTTGGTGATACCCTGTATCCAGTTTTTCCTTGGACGTCCTCTTCGATTTCTTCCTTCTGGTATCTGTTTTAGCACTTGTTTTGGTAACCTATCTTCCCCCATACGACGTATGTGTCCATATTATTTTAATTGTTTCTGTTCGATCTCGTCAATGACTGTTGTCTTTGTATTCATTATATTTCTTATCTCTTCGTTTCTTTTATGGTCTAATTTTGAGTGTCTGGCAGATCTTCGTAATGCATTCATTTCTGTTGCCAGTATTTTCCGTTTGTCATTTTCTGTCATAGTCCATATTTCGGCGCCATATGTTAATACACTTTTTACCACGGTGTTGTAGATGTTTAGCTTCCTTTGTCTGTCTATATTTTTTGACCAAAAAATTCCATTAAGTGCTCCTATGATTCTTCTACTCTGGCCTACTCTTTTTTGTATTTCTTTTTCATCTTTTCCGTTTTCTTCTAACGTTATTCCTAAGTACTTGTATGCTGTACATCTTTCAAATGTAGTTCCATTATCTAATAGTAAATTACCATCATTGCTTCCTATGCCCATATATTTAGTTTTTTCTATATTTATTTCCATTCCCCAGTTTTTATATTCCTCACATAACTTTCTCGTCATATATTCTAGGTCTTCTTTTGTTTGAGCTACCACTACTTGATCGTCCGCAAATTGCATAGTATAAAGAGTGGTATTGTTTAATTCAAAGCCCATTCGGCAGCATTTCTTCTTCCAATTTTTAAGGGCGTGTTCTACATATATCTTAAATAATGTTGGTAAAATGCAACAACCTTGTCTGAAGCCCTTTGATATCCGAAATCCGCTTGACAGTTTTTTGCCAATTTTTATTTGAGATCTACAGTTATTATACATTTGTTGTACTGCTTTGATTAATGTATTATTTATTTTTGTTTGTTCCAATGCTTCCCATAATTTGATAAGTGGTACTTTATCGTACGCCTTACTCAGATCAATAAATGTTGAAAATAAGCAACTAAAAATTCTAGAAGAAGCTGCAAAACATCGACCAGAAAAAAAGAGCAAAGGATGTTTCCAAAAAACAAAAAAAAAATGTAAAGCTTAAAAAACAAGAATAAAAAAAGGAAAAAAAATTGTAGAAGCACTCTAAAGATGATTCTATAAATGGTTAAAAAACGGCGTTTAAGCAGGAAAAATTAAGAAAGAGTCATAAAGAAGAGCAAATAAAAATTTTAGGAAAGCAAAGATAATTTTAAGAAAATTTTGAATGATTTCGGCCAGAAATAGCAAAGGATATTTCTGAAAAAAATAAGTATGTAACTTTTGATAAAGTTTATTATAGAGAAAATTGAATACAACAAATTAAATACAGGATTTTTTCGAAACGCGTGTTGCTTTTATCGTGGTCGGGACGTGAGAGAGCTTCGAGGGAGAAATATGGACGTGAGGGTGTCGTTTTAGCGCCCTCTATCAGATGAACGTTACAAGTAAAGGTTAAAAAACAAGAATTTAAAAAAAAAATGTAGAAGAACTCTAAAGACGATTCTACAATGTTTCAAAAAAAAACGGCGCGGCTTTTCAACAAAGAAAATTGAGAAACGACAATAAAGAAGAGCAAATAAAAATTCTTGAAAGGCAAAGATGATTTTAGGAAGATTTTGGAACACATCGGCCAGAAAAAATGCGAAGAATGTCTCTAAAAAAACAAAAAATCAAGTAAAGCTTAAAAAACAAAAATTTAAAAAAGTAAAAACAAAGTGTAGAAGAACTCTAAAGACAATTCTATGATTTTTCAAAAAATGGTGTTTAGACGGAGTAAATTGAAAAACGACGATAAAGAATTTTAAAAAGATTATAAAAGAATTTGAAAAACAACTGTTGATGGTAGAAAAAAGCAACAGAAAATTCTAGATAAAGCTAAAAAACATCGACCAGAAAAAAGCAAAAATGTTTCCAAAAAGAAATCAAAAAAGCTTAAAAACAAGGTCTAAAAAGTAAAAAAATGTAATAAAGAAAAATCGATTCTAAAGTAACTTAAAACCCAAAAATTAAAAAGAAGATAAAAACCAGAAAAAACAACGTCTATAAAAAAACCAGAAAAAAAAACGGAAAAAACAAAAACATTCTTAAAAAAAAAGAATAGCTAAAAATGCTTCTAGATAGATTCGAAAAAGAGCGAGGACAAGAGAATGTCTTTAAGAAATTCGACAGGTATATAACAAAATGCTCTTAAGAGAGACGTTCTAGAAGTGTAAACAAAATTTGAAGCAAAACTCCTAGAAATTAAAGAAGATTTACAAAAAAGAATTAGGACATTGGAAAGAAGACAAATTACAAGAATTAAACCAGCGGCAGCGGGGCGTCACATCGAGTGAAATCCACGATAATTAGCGGTCACCACGATTTGGATTTATTGTGATTTTCAAAACTGTGTTTCGTTGTGCTTTCGAGGTCTCACACGTAATTTGACCAAAATTTTCAACTTAAATTACTTACAATTACATCGTTTACACCGGAAAACAACAAAGACATCATTAACTTCAGCGTCAAAACTTTTTTTTAAATTGTTAGATTTGTCTTTGTGCATTTATAAAAACAACTACCTATTGGCAAAAAAACTAATTTTAATTGACGTTTCAGTTGCCAATTATTAAAAAAAAACATAAAAATATTCTTTTACAAATAACAAATAATTCTAAATAATTACGTATACAAGGCAAGACGAATTTTCCTCTATTTATTTTCATGATCTTTTTAAATGTGTGCATATAAATTGGAGTTAGGAAATCAATAATAAAAATAAAAGTAAATGAAGTATTCTGTGAGATATTGCAGAATCTAAAATGGAACATCCGTTAAAGCTCAGAATAAAGTGGTTTATGTACATTGCCAAATCAAAATATTTCGGTGAAATACGTTTTATTTAAATTTCCTGTTTAATATTCTTTCCGCTTTCTTTCTTTCATGTAAAAATGACTAAAATTTAATAGCGAGTGCTAAAGTTTATTTTAATATAATCGGATATCAACTTTTAATGCAAGGGAATATTTTCTTATTAAAGTCTTCCGGATGAACGAATACATTATACATGAGCAATTAGTTTCAACTGATCAAAAAGGAAATGTAGAGGAGACCCCAACTTTCAGGAACAAAATCCAGTGCAGACTTTGAAACTCGCCTATAATTGAATCAATTTCCATTGTTTACACCACGCCTCAATAACAAAACGCAACGCTTTAGAAAATTTTAGCTTTCTTATATGTCTCACAGGCTAAAGGTATACAGAGTGAGTCTACTTAGAGTATATTTTAACATTTCTCAAAAACTAGTTATCATACCGACTTCAAGGTTTGCCATTTTAATTAATATTAATTTGTTAACAAAAAAATCTAAAAGTTACATTACTTCTAATGTATTCTAAATGAAACGATGTTGAAATATTGTTTTGTGAAAAAAAATTTAGATAACCGCAAAAAATAATAAAGATTATTCGTTTTAAAAGTCCCATTTTGGTGCAGCATTGCCGTTACTCGATAATGAGCTGGATCTTTGTCCCACGCACTTTCTTGAAAAAAATTGGGTATTTACTCAATGTCTTGAGTTACATTTTTATTGAAAATCAGAGTTGATCGATTTTCACTCAAATTTTTTACTGTGTAAGTATTGTCATTAATTGACAAACAAAAATTGATCTTTTTTATTTTTTAAAATTTTTCTACATCAAATAATACGCCATTATTCCTAAGGGAGTGAGTGGGAGAAAGAAGCTAAAGGGTAGATGTCCAAGCTATTGTTGAGTAACCTGGCAATGCTGCTTTAAAATAGATCTTACAATACAAATCATCTTTATAATTTTTTGCAGTTATATACAATTTCTTTTGAAATATTTTTTCACAAAACAATATCTCAATATCGTGTCACTTACATTAGAAATAATGTATTTTAATGTATTATTTCTAATTTTACATTAGAAATAATGTAAATTTTATATTTTTTTTCAACTAATTAAGAGGAAATAATAGAAAAGTTTTAAAAAAATTCGCATGTATAGAGAAAAAAACAAAGTTTTTGATGGCAAATCCTAAAGTCGGTGTGATAACTAGTTTTCGAGAAAAGTTGAGATATACCTACTTTAAACTCACCCTGTATATGCACTAGAATTCATTACAACAAATTATATACGAAATACAATTTCAAATAACTGAATTTCAAAGCTAAAAATCCGCTTTTATGTTTGCGATTTGCCTTAAGTACTTGATATTTTAGTTGAAAATCAGTTCATATTAAATGTTGTGGAAAATTGCGTACGGATATACGTCTACGTCAGAGCAGTGAAAAAATAAACTTCTGGCTTCAGGGGATCTAAACGAGAATAAGCAATTTTAACGTTAATTTTCAAATAATAATTTGTTTTAGGCTAAAATCAATAAACATAATTTCAGCTCTCATTTTAAAACAATATTTAGAAATGTATTAAATATTTATCAAAACTGAAAAAATGAGGGATACCTAAGTAGGTAACTTTATTAAAATTCTGAGAACGCCCGTCATAATTTCTAATTAAAAACAAACAAGAAAAATATGTATGAGAAATTACAATTTATAGCTGTCGAGAAAGTAAATTCTCTCATAAACATATTTGCTTATGTGTTGATTTTGTTTATTTATAAATTATCACTTACCTCCAGCTGCAGGCGGTTCTGAATCCTCATCACCATATTCGTTGTCTTCTTCTTCGGTGGCCATTATTTGTACAACTGGAATTTCTGAAAAAAAAAATCCAAAAGTTAAATAGCGAGCGGGTCTAAATCTGAAAAAAATCCAAAACCTAAATAACAAGCGGATCAAAAAATTCAAAATTTAGGTAGCTACTAAACAACATCGTTCATAGAGCTGAGGATTAAAAAAATTCTGAGCTTGCCTTTTGAGTACATTAAATACATTTGACCCCTGTATCTAAAATCTCTCTAAAAAACAATATAATCGCAGCTTACGTAAATTGCGATTTTTTTCCCGCTCATGTTATTTGATATGTGTCAAAGATTTTCGAAAATTAATAGTAAAATAACAGTAATCTTACTTATACAAGGTGCAATGTGAGATCGACTTTGTTGATACCCTTTGGCACATCGATTGCAGGTGGTGCCTACAACACCATCTTTGCAGGGACATTGGCCGGTTGCTTGATTACAAGTTCTTCCTGAAGCTCCGATTGGGTGACAATCACAAGCTGTAACAGAAATTTGAAAAAAATAAGCTTTAAAAGTATAGTCAATTAAATAGAAATTAAAATCATTAAACCCGAAATGTCGTTTTGAGGTTTATTACAGTCAATTCTGTATCATTGCCTTAAAAATTGACATTCTTTTAAAATCCTGTAATGTCAACTAATAAAATAGTTATTTTTCAAATTTAAATGATCATAATATTGTTTCTTTTGATCTTTTCTTTATTTTAAACAGCCACTATTAGTATATTTATTTGTGTCGTTTTATAGATACCGATTTACCTATTTCACTTTAATAACTGCTCATAAATGTAACATTACAATGGCATCTTATAGAAATTTCTCTCTTTTTTTTGGTACTGTTACGAACATTTTAAAAAAATAATAAAATAAAGGGAGTTTCAAGTAAATAGTTCGAAAAAATACCGGAAAGATATCGGGTCGAGTGCCGCACCGTAGCGTAAAATTCTATGAAATAATACACGTCTATCGATCGATCGAGAAGGAAAGTCACCAAGAATAAGGTACAAGTGGAGAAAGATCGCAAAACATCCGGACATATTCTGGAAGGTATGGTTACATAAGAGTGCAGAATAATTGACCAGGTGGTTAGTTGGTTAGTATAGAACTAGACAGCGACAATTTTAAAACGCAATCTGACACCGTTCACCAGCCGTTCTCCATACTCGAAAACGTCTACTGTCACTTCTGAAGCCAAATCTGGATTCGTCAGCAAACAAAAGCGAGTTCCATTACAGATCTCAGTTGTGATATTGGATGGCTAATCTCACACGCGCCGCATGGTCTTGGTGTGATAATCGAGAACCTCGATATAATAGATGACTTCTCAACCCGAATTCCCGAAATCGATTTCGACTGGTTTGGACGCTTAATCTTGGTTCACTTGTAGCATGAAGAGCATTTCTTGCTGCACCGATGCATAAATAGCTGGGTTTCTTCTTATCACGATACGTATATAACGTTCTTGATTTCAGGTTTTAGACCGAGGTCTTCCTCCTCTGGGTCTTTATCACACAGATTCTGTCTCTAGGTATCGATTCCATATTCGACTTACAACACTTTGATTCACTCCAAGAGTGTGAGCAACATTCGATTTTTAAAAAAATTTCTTTGTCTTTCTATGTTTTGCTCAAAAGTCACTAAATTTTGTGCAATAATGAATATACAACGACGACAAAAGAAAAACTAATTCAAGTAATTAAACTTTAAATTTAAAGAAGTATCATAAATAACAAAAAAAACGATTAAAACTGTCAATTTCTTCACAATCACAAATTAAAATTGTGCTGCAACCAAAAAATGATAAATAAATCGTAATGCAAAACAACAATAACCACAACCTCAATTTTGGTATAATAAACATAATTTTCGCTTTTGTTTTCTTGAGTCTACAGCTATTTTTAAAGCAAGGTAGGACGCTTACACTGGGCTCTAATAAAAGATTTACATATTTTTGACATTTTATTATGGGCGCGGGCTAAACAGGTACTTCCTCAGCCCGATCGCACTGTATAATAATAATGATATAACCGTCTTAGCAATTGCGATAGAGTTAAAATTGTGGCCTTAAAAAGTTGGCTTGTCCTATAGCAAAATTGCTCGCTGTGTTAATTCTTCTGCAATGACGGTAATGTGTGTGTTTTGGGTGTAGACAGAAGAAGATAGAAATAGACCAACAGGTCAACCAAAACGTACCGCAAAGCGTCAAAACAGTCGTTTCAAACAACTAGCTCTTCAAGATCGTTTTGCTACTACGCGACAGCTCGGTGACCAATGGTTTAGAGAAGATGGTTGACCTGTTAGTATGCGAACGTTATATTGTTGCATTCGAGCTTCTGGACTTCATTCTTACCGTCCACCAAGTATTAGTGCTTTCTTTAAATGCGCAACACCGCCGTCAATGTTTAGACTGGTGCAGAAAATACTGCAGGTTTAGGAGACAGAAAATCATAATGTGATATTTAACGGCGAATTGTAATTCTGCCTCAGCATACATAAGGCCGTCGGAGGGAAAAACGCCTTCGCTGTCGTGCAGAGTGACGGCGACATGATATTGGACTTGCTGTTGAGAAGTATGTGCACAAGACTGATATAGTAATAGTTTGGGAGACTATTGTCCATGGAAGCGGATCACCGTTTGTGTTTATTCAAAGCAGTATGACAGCTGTGCGTTGTGTTACAAACCATTTTACTGTACTATCTAGGTGGCCGTCAACATGACAACGCAGATCCACATATTGCTTTCTCCAAGAAGCTAGCGTTGATGTTTTGCCGTGGCCAACCGGTTCACCGGATTTAAATCCCATTGAGAATGTGTGGAATATGATGAAGAAAAGACTGTCCGCTTTGCACGGTCTTCCATACGATGACACAGTTAATCCATGAGGTTCAAGTTGCTTGGAACGAGGTAAAAAGCATACATCGACCATCTCATTTAATCGATGCTTAAAAACTCGATGTGTACTTAGTTACAGGGACACCAAACACTTTATTGATTTGTTCCAATATTATTTCTTCTGGGTGTAACATTCCTAGTGTCACTGAGTATATATTCGTATTATTTCCATCAATAATTTCTTAGATGTTGTAAGTTTCAAGTTTCCTTAATAGTCTTATTTTTTTTCGAAAAAAGAGAATTAATGAGTAAACGCTGGAAAACGCGGCATAATTACATAAAGCTATTTTCTGATTATTTTTCCGTCGATTTACCTTGTAGCAAGCAATCTTGAAACAGCTGGAATTTATACACTGGGAAAAATCCCATTTCATTTTAAATTAAAGCTATAAAGATATGTTTTACAAAATCATTTCAGACAGTAAAATAAAAAAAACTTTGTTAAAAAATTCGTATATACAATTATCTAAAATTGGACTCGAGAGTGTAATTCTGAGATGTTTGAATAGATTAGGTAAAAATTCATTTCTTTCTTAATGTTTTGTTAGCTTTTATAAAAATCTTTCTCGAAGGACCATACATTGGTGTAGGGAGAAAGTATCGCTGCAATTAAAAGTGTTTTCTGCTCTTACCATTCTGTTGCCCTTACCTCTTGACTTTAATGAAGTTACTGATGTCGGCTCTGTGATTTTATACGATTTGAATTTCTACTAAAACTAGAACCTGACTGTGTTCAGATATAAACTCAGAGTTATCTAACAATTTTTAAATGAGTAATAATAACAAAACAGTATATTTTATAAACACACCGAGTATAAATATAAAAATATATAAAGCAAAAGCAGTAGCGAATTGTAAAATTTATGACAGTGGAAAATGAACTTTCCGTGCAAGTTTTACAAGCTGGCAGCTTTACCGCCATTATTGTAAAATGTCGTTTTTCATAAATTGGACATTCTGTAATTTACTCACCAAGAAACAGTAAAATCTTATTAAGGGAGAATATGTGAGGGCTAAATTTTATTTTAAACGATCGAAGCGACATTTCTGAAGATCGCTGGACAAATGTAAGAACGAGGAATCAACCTTTACGACTATTTGAGGACAACTACTCCTACCCGCCCACTCATTTTTAAGCAAAAGTCACCAAATATTTAAATATAAAAAAATTAATTGGGTTCTAGCCAAAATATTGTAGATTTTACTTTTTACTAAGGTGGTTAGTCATGACTTCATCCCACGTAAATTTTACCACACAACGACGTTACTAAACATCATATCAAAGTATTTTTTAAATTTTCTGTAAGAAAGACATGCGTAAAACAAAAAAGGTAAAATACAAGGGCGAACGCTTAATATTTGTAGTCCTGTGATAAAACACTTTGAGGGCTCCTTAACTAGTCCAAGTACTGAGGCAAAAAGTTTCTAGAAGAACAAAAAATAATCCAAAATAACTTAAATAATGGTCATTGACAGAAAAACAACGGTTAAAAAAATATGTTTAAAAAAAAACAATGTAAATTCTAGGAAAAGAAAGAGAACTTAAAAAACTACATTGAAAAAAAAACAAGCTTCAGAAAAACTTAAAAAACAGTGGCTGAAAGTAAAAAGAAAAAAAATCTTTGAAAAAATGCACAAAAAGTTCCTAAAAAAATATTTCAAAAACTTAAATAATGACGATTAACAGAAAAATAAAGACAAAAACACAGCGATTAAAGAAAAATATGTTTATAACTTAAAGAAAATAAATTTTTATTTTAGAAAAAAAAAAGAAAACTTAAAAAACTACAGCTAATAAAAACAAGCTTTACAAAAACTTGCCAAAAAAGCCTAAATAATGACGACTTATAAAAAAATAAAGACAAAAAAAACAATTATTAAAAAACAAATTATCTTTTTAAAAAAATAGAACAAAATAAATATAGATTCTAAAAAAACTGCTGTTGAAAAAAAACAAGCTTCACAAAAACTTGAAAAACGGCAGCTGAAATAAAACTAGAAATAAGAACCTTAAGAAAAGGCAAGTAAATAAACCATAATTTTTAGAAAAACTATCCAAAAAAATCTTAATATAAACGATTAACAGGAAATAAAGGCAACAAAACAACAATTAAAAAAATGTGTTTAGAAGAAAAAAAAACAAACAAAAGTAGATACTAGAAAAAAAACATGAGAAAGTACTGTTAAATAAAAAAACAAGCTTCAAGAAAAGTTGAAAAACGGCGACTGAAGCTAAAAAAAGATTGAAAAAACAACTTTTTAAAAAAATACACAAAAAATATCTAAAAAACATTCCAAAAAAAACCTAAGTAGTGACGATTAACAAAAAAATAAAAACACAAAAAGCAATAAAAAATACACTGCTCTAAGAAATTAAGGCACCACTTGAAAATAAAGTAAAAAAATTAAAACTATGTACATTTGACAACTTTGGTTGAGAAGGTTTAATCAAGCTATAATCTAGTTACCCATTGTAATAAAAGTTTTGACATTAAAGTCAGAAATTTGAGTTTAATAGTTTTTTAAGTAGAAATTTTAAAATAACTTCATTTTTAAATTGTGTTAATTTATAATTTCGTTTTATTGTTATTTGAATTTGCCGTTCTGTGGATAGTTTTTATCATTTGAAACAATAATAAAAACATTATGAAGAATTTGACTCGAGAAGAATGCGCCCAAGCTGTGGTTTTGTTGGTGGAAGAATGGTGCTACAGAAGAATTGGTGAAAGGTCTGGTGTATCTCATACGTCAGTTTCGCGTATGATACAAAGGTACAGAGAGACAGAAAGTCACCTCAGAAGACCTGGGCAAGGAAGAAAAAGGAAAACCACTCCTATCCAGGATAGATTTTTAAGAATATCTGCGCTAAGGGAACGCTTTGTAACCGCCAGGAAGCTACAAACTGAGTTCCGTGACGTAGAGGGAATTCAAATCAGTACCGAAACTGTTAGAAAAAGACTTAAGGAGGATAATTTAACACCCCATATTCCTGCTCATGGTCCTGCATTGACTGCAGAACACCGCAGAGCCCGATTAGAATTTGCTAGAGAGCACATAAATTGAGTCATGATTGTTTTTTGTTTTTTTTTTTGTCATTTTGATGAGTCAAAATTTTTCTTTTACAATTGCGATAGACGTGTTCGTGTGTATCGTAGACCAAATGAGCGGTACGCACAGTGTAACATTCAGAATACCACATTGTTTGGTAGAGGCTCAGTAATGGTTTGGGGTGGTATTTCCTTATAAGCTCGCACAGAGTTAGTGGTTGTAAATAATGGCTCTATAAATGCGGACCGTTACATAACAGACATTCTTGAAGAGCATGTCGTACCATATGCCCCTTATATTGGTCCAAAGTTTTTGTTAATGCATTATAACGCAAAACCCCACACTGCCCGCATTGTTAAAGATCACTTTAATGAGGCAGAAATCAATGTTTTGGATTGGCCAGCTCGAAGCCCTGGCCTGAATCCTATTGAGCATGTTTGGAACATTCTCGTGAAACGTTTAAAAAATCTTCCACATCCTCCTGTCCATCTTCAAGAGGTAGATCCTCAACTAAATGAAATTTGGAATAACTTAAATCAAGAAGACATAAGTTCGTTAATTTTGAGTATGGAAGGAAGATGTGCAGCGGTTATTCAAAGTAGAGGTGTAAATACGCGATATTAAGATGTTTTCTGTAACTTTTATAACGGCGTAACTTTAATAAAATTTTGTTTTCGGTTTGTTTTTCTATATTTAGACACACACATTAGATATTAATTTACTTTAAACAAATGTTTTTGTTAAATTTTTCTTAATTTTGTACCAATTGGTCGAATACATGTTTCAATTTTCAAAAAAATTCAAGTGGTGCGTTAATTTATTGGAGCAGTGTATTTAGAAGAAAAAGACAACAAACGTATATTCTATAAAAACAAAAGAACTTAAAAAATTACGATTAAAAAAGAACAAGCTTCAGAAAAATTTGAAAAGAATAAGTATCTGAAAGAAAACAAAAAATAAGAAAAACTACGTTTAATGTATTTATTATTAAAGATAATTAACATTTATTAAAAATATAGTAAAAAAACAAAAAAAAAATGTTTCAGAAGAGCTTGAGAATCGATGACTGAAAGAAAAAAACAAATAAACTTTATTCAAAACAAAAAAAAATGTAGATTTGGGAAGAATATAATAACGTTCGTAAACAATTTGAACTACAATATGAAAAAAAAAGAATAAAAAATACTTTTAAAAAACAAAAATTTTTTAAAAAAATAATAAAAGATTTTCTGGAAATTCTATAATTCTGATCAGGATGTTTTTAATAGAAATGTGCTAGGAGTAAAAATAGTATATTAAAAAACGTGTTTACAGCATACAGAAATAACTTATAGTACTAATGACTACACATATTGCTTTTTCCAGTTGGTGCTTTATTTTTACAAAAAAAATATAGGTGCTACAATATTTTTACAACACTCGTGATGTAATGATTACTAAAGCAACCAAAATGAGTGCTTTAAAAAGTTACTTAAGACATTGGAATAAAGATTACAAAACTTCTTAAAAAAAAACAATTCGATATAAATAATTAATGATAAAAAAACTCAACAAATTAGACTGTCAAACATTTAATTTTATTTTATGATCATGCCAAATTCCTCCCCTGGTAAAATATCCTAAAAAATTCATTCGTAGTTTTGACGTATTTTGATCAGAAATAAATTTAAAACAGATTGTTGCTAAATTGTTGAGCAATAATGTATAATATTAAAAAAAGTCTTTGGTATTTAAACTGTTAGATAAAAAAAAGTATTCCCAAAATCTAAAAATGGATAACATTTGCATTTTCAGTAGTATATCTCCGAAATTCTCTTATGTATTAAAACCAGAACACCACAAAAGTCTTTTTGAAAAGAAAGTAGATTTACTCTAAATTCGTTCTACAATTTTATAAAACAACTCAATTTTTGGTAAAAATTCGAATGCAAATTGTAACAATTTGACAGAAAATAATAGATCGTATGGTTAATTCCATTGTGATAGACACGTAAATACAAAATAATTTAAAAAATATATAAATAAATAAAATTTCCTTAATTTTTATGTTATACAGAGTAGTCAAAAAGTTTCGGAAAAGCTTTGCAACTTTTTGAAAGTTTGCAAAACTGTCAATTTTTTGGCCCATTGCATATTTGTTAACAGTTAACTCTGTTTATTATTTATTTTGTGTTATTGTTTATTGTGTTGGTCCCAAAATTGAATTATGTGCTACACACGCACGAATCACTTAATTTAAAACAGATATCAAGAGGTTTCGGTCAGAAACTGTTATGGCATCTAAACGGCAGCTTAACGCATTATTCTCAGTCGTGTCCAACTATTACGTGCAAGAAAAGTCGCAAACATGTTTTGAGTTTCAAGCTCAGTATCCATCTCACTTACACTACCTTTCTAACCTTCTAAAACCGGTATAAAATACATCAAACTGACAGCCAAATGAAAAGCGTGCCCCAGCATATCTTCGAAAGATCAGTTGAGTTAATATCCAGGTGTGAACTTGAAAAAACATTAAAAAAGCGCTTTGCCTAATACGATCGCTACCGAAGAGAAAATCAACAATTCTATGCAGTTTTCAGCTTTTGAACTAAATGTTTTTTGTAAATTTTAAAGAGAAAACTTAAATTTTGACAATTACATCTATTGTTACTCTTTTTAATCTATCATAGATAAAATCGAACTGTATTAAACGACCTCTAGTAGCTATAGAAAAACAATTAATTTGTACGTCTTTAATAAATTAATGATTCATCTACTTGTCAAAATAAAACGTCAATTAATTTCATAAAATAATTTGCACTAGTTCTAGAAATTTTTATTGGATTTTAGACTCAAACAAATGTAAAAACGTTGCATACAAGTTGTTGATTGCATAAACCATTTTTTCGTCTTGTATAAGCCATTTTCCGCTTAATCACTTCAAAAGAAAAAACAAAAAAGATTCTAGAAGACAATTTATTTCAGAAAAGCTTAAAAAACAACTATTAGAAAAAAGCTGTTGCTTAACAAAAGATTTTAGAAAAACAAAAACCATTTTGAAAAAATGTAAACGATTATTAGAAGACAAAACCGAGCAAACGAGAATTCTACAATAGCAATTCTAAAGAAGCTTAAAAACGAAAACCGACGACAGTTGGAATAGTAAAATGAATGAGAAAAATTACATCTAGAAGAAGAAGAAAAAAACAAAGTAAACCTGGAAAAACAAAAAAAAATCTGAAAGAAAAAAATCATTGAAACACTGTGAGGAGAAAAAGACAAAAACAAATATATTTCTAGAAAAATTCTAATAACGACGACTAAATAAGAAGAATATACTCGAGAAATTTGACAAATAATTTATAGAGAAAGATTTTAGAGATCGAGAAGGAATTTCAGAGTTGCAAATTTAAAGCAGCAGCAAAAAAAAGGGTTAAATTTACAAGAAAAACCATTTTAGAAAAATGTAAACGATAATTAAAAGAAAAAACCGAACAAACAAGAATTCAGCCAGAGCAATTCTACAGAAACTCAAAAACAAAGACCGACAACAGTTGAAATAGTAAAATGAATTAAAAAACTATATCTGGAAGAAAAAGTAGAACAAAGTAAAATTCTGGAAAAACAAAGAAAGATTCTGAAAGAAACAATCATTGAAACACTGTGAAGAGAAAAAAAACAAAAAACAGAGATGTTTCTAGAAAGATTCTAATAACGACGACTAAAATAACAGAAAAATATACTCGAGAAATTTGACAAATACTTTATAGAGAAAGATTTTAGAGATCGAGAAGAATTTCAGAGTTGCAATGAGTGAAATACCGAAACAGAAAGCAGTTTAAAGCAGCAACAGAAAGGGAGAGTTGAAATGATAAAAAAAAGTCACAACCCTCTTGTTGGCGTTATGGAGGCTAATTTTCGAGCTGTTGTAAGACATATCGGCACAAAAATAGAAACTACCAGGCAGCTATCGTTGTGATTATCGATGCTTAAAAAAAGAATTCAGAAGAACAACGAAATGGATCCGAATTACAGAGACTCCCTACATGACTGTAACCCGTGACGCTTTTGAAAAGAATCTTCTAAGAATAAGAATTGACAAGCATTTATAAACTCTGACCGATGCTATTCCACACGCCCTAAAATACGAGATCTCAAAACTTAAAATAATTTTCAAACTGTTTAAGTAAAAGAAGTTCCACCTAGAAATGGTAACCAGTTAAAACAGTTTATGCGACAGATAGGAATTCGCACTGGAAGAGAACCTTCCTGCTTTAAAATTATGGTATGATAATGATAGAAGATCTAAAATAAGCCTGCTATTAACAAGAATTGATAAAACGCATTGTCTAGAAGCTCGTGGTAGGCAACAGAAAAAGCAGAAAATATTGCAAAAGAACCATCTAGATTAGATAGATCAAAACAAATAAGTAGAGCAATGTTACAGAACACTCTGTCTAGACAGAAAAAATAAATATGAAGAAAAATAAACTGATAAAGTCGAAAAATTAGAAAACAGTTATAAAGTGTTTTTCTTGTTAGGTCTTCTTGGTGTGTTAAATAAAAGGTAAAACTTCCACTAACACCACTGAAAATGGCAACTTTGTTGTTAAACGCAGGGTGTTAGTGTTAGGTGGGAGTTTTATGTTTCAGTTCTAAAGAGCTTAAAGTTTTGTTTTTTTAAATATTTTAACTTGTTGGGTTAAAAAGATCAGATGATTCAAAACTGGTCCACAAAAAATTGAAAAAGTAGAAAGATAAATGTCTTTATTTTATATTTTTAGCATAACTCAAGCCTGTGCACAAATAAAAATACAAAAACTATTTTTTTTTCTTTAAATAAGCAATTAATTTCGGAAATTTTGAAATGTCCACCTTTCTTTATAGAGGAAGTTGTCTTCAACATCAAATATTTACGCCAAGGACTAGATGGTAGTATCAAATATAAGAAATCCTCCAAAATTTTTACTCTCTATGATTAAGGGAACATAAATTTTGGGACACAAAAACCAAACATTACGCTTTTCGAGAGTATAGTTTAACAAAACATAAGTGAGCTGATTTTTTAATCCCAATAAAAAAAAGCATAAAAATTATTGCAGTTATCGCAAACCTTAAGTAGACATCAAACCACTCATAAAACTTGATTTATAAAGGTTCCCATTTCTCGGAACCATTAAAAGATGTAAACAAACCCTGCCAAAGTCGTTGTGCAAGTGTGCACCCTCATAAATCAAGTTTTATAAGTGGTTTATTTAAGGTTTGCGGTAACTGCAATAATTTTTATACTTTTGTTTATTGGGAGGGAAACTTTAAAAAGTCAGCAGAAAAAAAGTCTTTCGTTGAACAATACGTTTTTAGTATTTATTTTCTTTTAACTAGTTAAAGTGCTACCGAAATAACAATCTTAGTATCATTTTATTTTCTAAATCCAAAGAATCTTTAGTTAAAATGTTGTGAGGTTTTCTTCATCCTCTCTCCTACAATATACATATATTTTAACAAGTATATAAACAATAAAAACCTGCAAAAAAATGTTTGTCTTATCTCAATTCAAGTGATAACAAAATTACGGGCCTTCAAAGTTAGGTATATAAAAACATTTTCTGTAATATCTCGAAAACCGCTTAACTGATTGCTATAAAATTTGATCCATAAAAAAAGTTAAATGTGCTCTATTCATTAGTAACAGCAAAATTCTGCTAAAACCTCTCCATTTTCGGTTGAGTATTTCACACATTTTTGGTAATTACCGGATTTTTTGCGTTACTAACTGCAATTGTTATATACAAAAATAAATACGGCCATAGATTCTGTATAAGAAAGTAAAAACGTAAATCTCCGGTCAAATTAAAAGTCCGGTACGTAAAATTCCAGTTTTCGATCAAAGTATAAGTATGAAAACAAATTTTAATCTCCAATTTTGGCGCCCTCTAGCTTCTAAACGGTGCAACTTTGTATAGCGGTAAATGTGTTTATTTCTTACTACATCAATATAGTCAAATATTACCTTAGTTACCGTAACCATTATGACATTCATAACTCCCGAGGGAGTTATAGAAGAGAGTTAAGAACTCTTAATTTCCTCTAATTTGCACATTAAAAAGAGATACAAATATGGCGCTCTAAAGTTACAAGAAGAGAAGAAATGTTATTAAATAACAATTTTTAGCTTAAATTTCGGCTTATTTTGTAATTCTTCTGGAATTTTACTATATTTATTCATTTTTGAAATCGCCAAATTCAAAAAAAAAAAATTGACAACAAATATTTTCCATAGCAATCATGCACAGTTAACTAAGTAAATCGTCCACAAAATTCTATTTATTCACAAAAAATATGTTTATTAAGTAAGAAATAAGATTATTAATGAATCACGTGAATTATTAGATGTTAATTACCGAAGGCAACGACTGTCCAGAGGGCCGTTAGGCAAACACTATAAATATAAGGTTAAAAATAAATTTTTTATAGCTTGGTTAAAAATAACCAAATTTTATGAAATTTTATGTGAGGGTAGCTCATATAGTTCGTAAATTGTGTACCAAATTTTAACTCAATATATTCAACACAAGGAGGTTAGATTCAACAGTTCAGTTCAGAATTTTTCGGCCCTCCAATCAAAGTGGCCAAACGCTAGTAAAAAGTTGATAACCCGACTATATTTTTGCAGCGAGTCACTCCACTATTTGACTCTTTTAAGCCATTTTAAACGACTTTCTTTAATTCTTTTACTTCTTTTCTTAATTATTTAAAAATTTAATTATTATACGAATCAAAATCTCTAAATAAAATTAATGCAGCGCCTTTGATCTCAAAAATTATAAACCACTTTGTATAAATCGTAAAATTACAGATTTAGGGAAATTTGTCACTGCAAATGATAAATGCAAAGTCCTGATGCAAAAACCCTATGTGATAAGCAGTCCAATTTACTGTAGGAAGCGAGAATCTTTTCCCGCTAGACGCAAAAAGGTGCTACTAAGGATTTATTACACTCTTCAATGTTGGAACTAAAACGAGATAAAATATTTTAATAGAAACAAATGTTTTTTAAAATTTTATAAGAATTTATTTTATTAATTAATATTCTAAATACTAGTGTGAGGTATAAATTTTCAGTTTGTTAATTAATTTAGCTTCAACTAAATGATGTTGTACTGAGATAGAGAGATGAATTATTACATTATTTCACCTGGTTTTAGCTATTTGAGAACTCAGATCAGAGGCAACAGTGTTTGAAGCAAATATCAAAATTTCTCTCGTCTAATTTTGTTATTATGTTTAAATTAATAATATGATGAGAAAAAAATCTAAAACATTTTAAAGAAGAATGTTATAAAAAACTTTTTATCTCGACAACTATGCAATATTAGCTAATAACCAACTATTCTGATCGATATCGAGGAACTAAAATGGAATAACTAATGACGTGTAAGTAGTAATTATCGTGCATTTGGAACCAATTGAGTTGATCCGATTAATATTTGAACGTGGATTCAGTTTTCAAGTGCTCAATGCAAACTCAGTTGGGCTTTATTGGTTGAGAACAATAACAAGCAAACAGCTGTAGAATTGCTAGGAGTGATTGGTGTTTTTTGAAATTTTTCATTGATAAAAATGTCTTCAAAATAGATTCATAACATCGCAATTTGTAATAAATGTAAAACGTTTGTTTTATGGAGGATATTCAATCTTGCATTACACTGGGAAAAAAATTAGACTATCTTTCCAAACTGACAGTGTAATCTCTTAATAAAAGTAAAAACCTTCAAGTTTAAAGCTTTCTGGATATCCAAGTCTAAGCGTAAGATATATAGCCTACCGATAGAAACGGTTTAAAGGAAAATATATACGTAGTTTAGCTTTATATAATCTGAAAGTCAAATGTATTTAGATAGCTCTATCTATTGGTAATTTGCACGGATAATGTTTATTTTATGTGACAAAATCGAAATTTCTTTGTTTGTACGAGAAGATTAAAATCCTAAACAAACAACTAAAATCTTGGTATTTTTGGTAATAATCAATAAGTAAACCTAACTATACATTTGAGAAAATTTTAGCAGTCGGTGCAAAATTTACATAAGATATATTAAGAAGTGGTAATAATAATTTTCATCTCTCAAAATAAACATCTAAAAGCTCTGAAATGTAATGATCCGAAATATAACTTTATTGATTTCTTAAATACCTCAAATTAATTAAAAAAATCAATAAACGGCGGCGGCGATGTAATATCAATACAATTAATCAATGCAGTCCTCGGAGTAGTTGTTTCTACCAAGTAGTACCAAGTAGTATATGAATAAAAATGTAGTAAGCTTTTGTCCCTCATTTTTGCATAGTTTTGCTCAATCAAGCGCGCTCATTCTCGTTCTCACCGTAATACAGAGCTTTCAAAAATTATCTAAAACCACGTGATCAAAAATAAAGACAAAAATCGTGATAAAATGTTTGTATATTTATCTTTTTTTTTTGTTATTCTCGGAAGTAATCGTTACAATTTCTTGTATCTCTCATTTTATATATTTATATTTTATAAGTTCATTAGATCTGCTAGTTTATTTCTCCCTTCTCTGCTAATATATATTTTATAATTTCTGACGCGGTCTTCTACTTAAATAGTATCTTACCTAATTTAATTTTTTTAAATTATTTTTTTCTACTCTATCTTCTCTTATGGTTAATTTTTGTGTTTTTCTTCTCCTTCTTTTTAATTCCAGTCTTGTATTACGTTTTGTGTCTTCAAACTGCTCTTCATCTTTTCATTACTTTGTTATTCTGTAATTTTATTACCTAACTACACAGTGTTTTGCCGTTTTAACATTTTATATTAGTGTGTTGTAAACATGGAGAGATGAATAAGAGGAGTTAAAATGTCCTATACCGACAATGTTAGGTTCTTGGTCGAGGTACAGACACCTTTTACGATGTTATTCTATTGTCGAGACCAAGATTTCAAGCTAATGCCCACTCCAGTTATTCCCCCCTCCACGGTTTTAAAACAGTTCTTGGTTATCTGTATAATTTTCTGTCATTTTAGTACCAAATTTCTCCTAAAATTATTGTTTTGTGTTTTAACTGCTATTTTCCTTTCTTTTCTCTTTGTATTTATATTAAAATTATTAAATTAATTTTGAGCCGTAAAATTCAATTTACCACACGCGATGGTAAATAACTATTATATCTCTTCGTCAAATTTGTCCTTTTCTTCTTTTCTTGCATCTTTATTCTTGCCGAATGCCCTTTTTATTCCCCATGTTTCTTTGTTTGCTAGTTTCGTTTCTACTGTTAATAGTCTCTTGCGTATTATTCATCTTGTTTTACATTTTTTAATTTATTCAGAGCGATTATTAGTCCAACTCCTTCTTTTGCATAGCTTTTTTGTTTTTCATTAATTCCTGACCTAATTATCTAGTATCCTCTGTCTATTTTCTTAAACCATTTTAATTCCTTTTGTGTTCTATTTGCCATTTCTTCTGTCCATTTTCCTCGCGGTCTCTCGTTATATTTCAAGTATCCATTTTGGATTTCTTTCTTTTTAGTTGAATTGTTTTTCCCTTCTCTTGTCCGTTTTCACTGATCGGACCGTCTTTTTCAGTTCTTGGTGTAAGTAAATTATTGTTTTATCTATTTTCTTTTATATTTTCACGTTCTCTTCCGTTCTTTTGCTTCGATTTTGATCTTTTGGCAACCTGTTTCGAAAATTTTTCCTCTTTGGCTCTCTTTATCCGTTACTCGTCTTTTTTGTATTTCTTGTTATTCCTGTGTCATTTCTCAAAATTATTTTAACTTTCTCTTATTTCTCACTAATCTTTCTTTGTCCAGCAAGTTATCTGGTTCTACAACTAATCACACAAAGGTATTTTTTAATCGATTCGTCTCTAATCTTTATTTTCTCATTTATAATTTTTTTGTCTTCCTTCAGTATATCGCTTTCTTGTTTCAATTATTTTAGTTCTTGCGTCTGCTCTGCTTTTATGGTTTTCATTAATCTTTTCTTTTTTATACTTTTGTAATGATCTAAGAATTTTTTTACTCTTCTTAAAGACGCCATTCTTTATCTTTTTGTTTCTTCTGACTTACATCTTTTTTTTAACGATCGGTAGAGAGCAATTACTACAAAATCTAATCAAGTTCTATGTTTAGTGAATCACAAGCAGAGATACTTACTAAAACTAAAAATAACTGGTTATAATAAATAACTGTAATCGTTACAAATATTTTTAGTAATTAAAATTAAAACTGTAATTAGAATGGTTAATATTTTCTTTCTGTGAAATATAACATTAGAATCAATATTTCTTAAGTGCTGATAACTGAAACTAGATTTAATTAAACTATAACTAAATAACTTAAACTAAAATCCCATTTTAGTTGGTTTCCCTGGTCACAGAATTCACAGGTAGCTCAATAAACGTTAATGTAGAACCATCGTGCCGTCTGCATTAAACGACAGTTATGTCAAGTCCATCCATTCAATTTCAGCGCAATTAGAACCGCACCAGTTTCGAGAAAATAGAAACTGTAATTCTGGGTGTACAATTCTTTTAATGATAAACTATTCAAAATTGAATGAAATTAAATGAAAATTCGTGGTTGTATAAATAGAAATTTATCTGGTTGTATAATAAGAGACGCAAAATTTTTTAATTATTTTTTTTCAGAAATTCTTTTTATTTAGTACCGTTACAGGTCCATTTTCATTTTTTCAGAAGACACGTTTTTTAGTCATTCAACCTGACTTTCTGTAACTGTCATTAGCGCAGACGACACTTCTAAATTTGACAATTATTTGACAGTTCAAAATTTTTTGTGAAAACTGCTGCAATAAAAATCACAGTACTATGGATTCTCACGGAATTGGCACTAGTAGTAATAACACACTTCGAGTATTTGCTGACGTGATATTATGGATTCTTCTGGTACCATTTATTACGATTATATTAGTCTTTAGTCTGTGGTATATGTTTTTAAAAGCTATAGCAACAAGATTGATATTTGTTGTAATGTTTATTGTACAAGTCATTATTACAATAATAGCAGATGTCATTTATTTCTTTATCAGATAAAAAACTGTTCTGTAATTTTTTATACAGTCAATAAAATTTTAATAACTTTGACGCTGTTTTCATATTTTCAAAAAAAATATTTACAGAAAAACTCCAGATTCGCAATTTCAAGTTAGAATTACGCACCCTGGTGGTAATTTTACAAAGCTGGTAAGCGAGGTTTTTATTATTTTATCTAGTACTTAATATAAAAATAATGAGTAAATGGATGAGTTTGTTGGCAATATTACTGATTATTAATAATTTTGTCCCAAACAAAATTGATGCATGTCCTTATTTACAATTCACAAGGAACAATATGCAGTCTGGTGGCGGAATTTAAAACTTTCAATCTATTGTGCACAACCGTCTGAATATTTTTTTTAAATAACGTTTATAACAGCCTGTTCATTTGCTCACTTAAACTTAAAATTCTTGACATATTTGAATTTTGACTTTTGAGAGATTTGAAAGAAAGCCGATGTTCGCGGCGCCATGCAGAAATCTCTCTAAGTGAGCAAATGAACAGGCTGTTATAAACTTTAATTTCAAAAAAATGTCATTCGGACGGTTGTGCTATTAAAAGAAAAGACTAAAATTGTTGTTAATTTTCAATTTTGAATTTTAAATTCGCTAGTTCAAAATCTCAACGACAGAAAGCGTTTGTTAAGTAATTGTCAATATTAAATACAAATTAATTTATTAGGTACTAATTTGAAAATTGCCAAACTACTCAATCATTAAGTCTAATCACACACATCAGAGTGAGACAGATTTAATAAAATACGTATTTGGAACGCGCTGAATTTACAAATATACCGGGTGTAAACGAAATTAGGCTCACCCCATTTTTTAATAGTATTTTTTAAAATAGAAAAACGAAACTTAGGAAACCTATTATGTTAGAAAATCTCCATTAATTGAATAAAAAATAAACTTTTTATCACTTCCGGTTTTACCGGAAACGACCGTAACTTTGGATTTTTAAATAGAACACTATACATATTTTTGTATTTTTTGAATCTACATTAAATTCTGAGTGTAATAGACTACTTTTTATAACTTTTCGAAAAATAAATTTATTTTTTTTGTAATTTTTGTTTTTTTATCTAGAAAGCTGTGATGGTTAAAAAATAGTTTTAAATAATGTAAGCAACCATTAAAAAATAAAAGCTGTATTATAAATGCTCTAAATTAGAAAATACAAGACTTTTAATTAAATGAAATTAGTTTTTCCGGCTTATTTATTTTTTTTCAAATGGAACAATAGTGGCTCATCCGACTCTTTAAATTCATTTTTTTTTGTGAATTTAAAGATACCAAAATTTAAAAAATCCATTTACCACTTTTTGTAATATTTACAAAAACAATTTAAAAAAAATATATGAAATGTAACCGACGTAATGGTTTATTATGTCGTAACTCATTTATTGTGAAAAGAAATTTTATTATACACATTGGTGCTATTATTATTAGATTAATTAAATATGGAATTAAAAAAAGTTTTCGATGAAAATTTTATTGTTACAGCAAATGTTCGAAATGTTCTCCGTTTTCTTCCTGACATTTTTGAACGCGATTTATAGTTTCTGTGATAACGTTTTGCAATTGTTCAGCAGTAATTTGTGCAATACTGTGTCTCAATCTGGCTTCTAGATCTTGATGATCTTGAACAAGAATTCTGTATACTTCATTTTTGATATGACCCCACAAAAAAAATCTAGCGGGGTTAGGTCAGGAGATCTAGCGGGCCACCTAACAGGGCCATTAGTACCAATCCAACTATTTTCAAAATTGTGGTTCAGATATTCAACGACTGGTCTATAATTGTGAGATGGTGCTCCATCTTGCTGATAATATAATCTTCCAAACACATTTACTGGTAAGTCGTCTATAAATTCTTCTATTTCGTTTTGGAGTAACTCTAAATATCTTTGTCCAGTCAGATGTCCATCAAAAATAATGGGTCCAATAAGTCGTTGTCCATCAATACCCATCCAAACATTAAAACCAAAACGCTCTTGAAAATTATTTTCTCTTAAAAGATGGGGATTTCTTTGAGCCCAGTAACGTGTATTATTTCTGTTAAAAACGCCATTATTAGTGAAACGACTCTCATCAGTATAAAAGATGCAACTAGGAAACAATGGATCTTCACCCATTTGCTCCAAAAAAAGTTACACTAATTCAATCGTCTTTCATCATCATTTTCATGGAGATGTTGGTGTAAACTGTATTTAAAAGAACGGTATCTATGTTTTTTTAAAATCTTCCATACTGACTGATGACTTATATCGCAGTCCGTGGCAATTTCTCGCAAAGATTTAGTTGGGTGCATATTTACCCACGCTAAAACAGCAATCTCTGTGTCTTCATCGATAATAAAATTTTCTTCAACGTAATCAGGCCCTTCTCTAAATTTTTTCACAAGGTTGCTAAAATAATGACATGATGGGTGACGTCTGTTGGGATACCGATTTCGATAAACCATTGCTGCTTGAACAGAATTTTTCCTACACTCTCCATAAACAAGCAGCATATCAACTCTTTCATTTTTTGAATACACTGGCATTTTGACAATATGTTTACACAGACAACAAAATGAAAAATACGGCCGTTAAGCTTAAACTGTTACTTTAGTCAAATTTTGACGTTAGTGCACGGCTTGCTTAATTTTTTTTTCAGTAAACATTTTCGGAGTTTTTCTCTAAATTGTTTTTGTAAATATTACAAAAAGTGGTGAATGCATTTTTTAAATTTTGGTATCTTTAAATTCACAAAAAAAATGAATTTAAAGAGTCGGATGAGCCACTATTGTTCCATTTGATAAAAAATAGTTAAGCCGGAAAAACTAATTTCATTTAATTAAAAGTCTTGTATTTTCTAATCTAGAGCATTTATAATACAGCTTTTATTTTTTAATGGTTGCTTACATTATTTAAAACTATTTTTTAACCATCACAGCTTTCTAGATAAAAAACAAAAATTACAAAAAAATATAAGTTATAAACAAAAGTTATAAAAAGTAGTCTATTACACTCAGAATATAATGTAGATTCCAAAAATATAAAAATATGTATAGTATTCTATTTAAAAATCCAAAGTTACGGTCGTTTCCGGTAAAACCGGAAGTGATAAAAAGTTTATTTTTTATTCAATTAATGGAGATTTTCTAACATAATAAGTTTCCTAAGTTTCGTTTTTCTATTTTAAAAAATACTATTAAAAAATGGGGTGAGCCTAATTTCGTTTACACCCGGTATAGAAGATTTAAAAACAAACTTATATAAGATGTAAGATAAAAAACAAGAAGCAAAGTGAAGTGAGTTTAGTTTGTCACTAAAAAAACAAAAACTTAAAAAATAACAAATCAACATTTTGAATTGGTAGTATCCTTTGCAGAAAACATGAAAATTGCCAACATGCGCCAAGGGAACCATATTATTATTATCTCTGCTGTGACACAGCTGTAGGCAATCACTGAACAACCCCAATCGGTGACCACTCAGCACCCTGAGGCCTCAGGGGGCTCGTTTGCTAACCCTGACGTTTGGTTACGCCTTATTGGCTCTCGGTTTAACTCGAGCTCGGATTGCAATACGACCGATAAAGGAAACTCTCTCATCCAAAGTTGTTAGAGTAAACCCACACTTCGCCAGAACATTACTTCAAACTTTTAAATTGTCTTTGGAGATTTTATCTTGATCGAATACTCTCAACCTCCCCAAAGATACATAAATTTCACAGAATCCTTACGCTTACAATAAAAAACGACAAGCATTATTTCATATTTAACGAAAGGTAAAACTAAAACTTTCCTCAAATATTATACTGAAAAGAAAAATTTAAAATTAAAAAAGCGTCATTAAAAGCGCTGTTTTAAAATATTGCTACGGCAAAAATGCATTACTATAAGCTAGTGAAAAGTTGGCGAGCGTGACAATGAGAACAATATAAATCTGACAAACTTATAACACCATTTTGGCCACGTGATATACGACGTTTTATCTTAGAGTGACCACTTTTGTACAGAAGTTTAAAAAAAATAAATGTAACTACACCGTGATCAACAAAATTTATTGAGTTGCCAATAAAGTTACTAGGATTATTTTTTGCAAGTTGCCGGTTTGTTAAGATTACCTATGTAAGTTATGTCTGACACCTCTCAAGAGAATACCAAATGAAATTTCGTAATTAATCTATTTTCAACAACAATAATGATTTTATTAAATAAATAGAAAATAAAGCAAACAGAAACTAAATTTAAAAATAAGATTTAAAGTGTGCACCGTTATTTTCAATTTATAATTAAACTCGTTATTTAAGGGTATTAAATGCAGTAATTAGCGTATTTGGAGTTAATAGAAAGTAAAACCTGTTTGCAGTAAGAGCTTCTTCACAGATTTTCGCGAATTTTGCTCAATTCGAACTCAAATGTGTTCTACCTCTTCAGTAAGAGTGGAAGATCGATCAGGTTTTGTTTTTGATACGTTACCTATATTTAGAAGACGTTCTACAACTTAAATGCAGTGTTGTTTATATATGATAAAATCTACCAGTTCGAGGTAAATTTGTTAAAATTGGACGACGCTGAGTTCTGGGAATATTATCAATAATTAATTTTATTGTAGACTCCACTTTTGAAGTACGCCAATTACAATCAAAGTGTCATGTTCTAATTCGAAAACCATTTTGACAAAACTTTGGCAACAATTAGTGACAACTTATTAATGAAATTTTTGAAATGTCTTTCTTTCTTTCTTCTTTTACATTGGCCACAGCTGCCAGGGCTATCCGGCCATTTTGAAATGACAAATTTGAATTTAAAGTTTGGCCAGAATTGCCAATTTTAAGAAACATTTCAATGCTGCCACCCCAATCATTTGATCACGTTGAATTTTGAATAATTTTGTAAATTTACACTAATTTCCGAATATTTTTTGGCTAGACAATAGATAAAAGCCAAAACTAATGCACATTTGATTACCATTGTAGGGCACTATATTAGTATAAGGCGCCGCCTCTTGGTGCAGAAGCGTATTGTCAATTACAGATGTCTGCAGAGACTATATTTCTGTATAGAGTATCGTCACAACACCATTTAATGACAAAAAGTTAGATTACCTAATAATTACAAAATTTTTAATAAAAGATGTCGTCCAAAAAGTTTAATGCAAATCTTTTGTGTTAACTACATATTCTGCAACGCCCAGTTACTAAAACATTCCGCTACACCGCACCGCTACGCGTCGTGCTGTAAAATTTAAGTTTCCTCTCTCGAATGTAAATAACCTCCGCTTATATAAGAAGAATTATTACCAAAACTTTTTCAATTACGTATAATTATAAAATTATTATTGAGAAAGTTATTAAATAAAAGATACAAAAAAGTTTTAATACAGACGTTGCAATGACTTCAATTTTTATTTTCTTCAGCTACGTGTTACAATGTTTCAAATTATGAGACATAATCACGTATGTGGTGGAAAGGAGACTAATTATAAAAAGGCTTTCTTGTTTGTAGATCTTGATGCCGATATAAGAACTTTAAAACGGATTTAGAACTGATAATGTTGTTGAGATGTCTACGAGGCAAATTCCTTTCAAATTTACAAATGGTGATGATGAAACATAAAAAGATGCAAATTATTGTAACTACCAAAAAGAATTAAATATGTGCCAAATTGTTGTGTTATTTTTTGTAAAAAATTGTTTAAATATATTTTTCTACTTTACGTCGGTAACAGAGTCCGATTTGGGTGCGGTAATAGCTAATTCCGCACCCAAATTGCGTGCGGTAACAGCTAGTGCAATTTACTGTTTTCGGATTGGTAACACCGTGTAACACGCTATCGCTGAAATGAAACGTCACGTTTCTGTCGGCGATGAGATTACAGTAATTATATTCGAATAAACTTTGTTGTACTTGATGACCAGCAGTATTCCTCAACAAAGTGTTTTTGTGTGTGTGTGTCGCAATTAATCTATAAAATATTTGAAAATAGGGTGGACAGGGGTGGTAGACGTCACAAACTTTTCTTTTGAGGTTAGAACAGCGTTAAAGTGAAACTTGAAACTAAAATGGAGCTTTTGGCCTTTATTTTGACCATCTACAACCCCCATAGCATTCGATAATTTACAAGTTATTTGCTAGATGAGTGTATAAATCTGCTTGACTGAAATAACGATGAAATAAAAGGAGTCGCTGAGAACCGCAAATGAAGTGGGAATTTAGAGATAAATGGAGATTTTCCTTACTGTGTTAATGCCAATTGGATTATTCAATCAATAACCGATACGGTAGGTAAAAAAGAACCATTTGTGAGTTATTTACACAGAATTTTAGACAAATTTGAAAACATTTCAAAGTTCAATGACTTCATTGACACTTTAGTGACATTTTTATTACCAACTGTCACGTATTAACGCAAAAGTCCCTAAAGATTAAATAATTAACTTTTTTTCTTAAAAATTACCTAAAACACGTAAAGTAGAAAAATTAGCATAAAGAACTTGTTTTTACGCGCTTGCGCTCGTTTTATAAACTTCAGTTCGTGCCACAAAGATGACTTTTCAAAACGCGTTCTTTAATATACTATTTTATATTTTGTGTCTGTAATAGAAACTACTTTGGGAGTCGTATTAGCCAATTTAGCACCCAAGTTGCGTGCGTAAAGTACTATTTTAACATTCTATAAACACTACTAGATCAAACCTCTCCATTACATTCAGAAAGTATCTCGATTAGTTTTTAGCCGAATCATAGGTACTGTGACGCCTTAAAAGACGTCCTACTTACTTTAGTAATGTTATTACTAATTACAAAATATTACCATAAACATTTTGGTACTTTTTGCAGAAAACATTACAAAATTGTGTCTCTACCAGATTTGTATTTTTTAAATGTAAGTAGAAACAACAAAATTGTAAATACAAAGTAGCTAGAAAAACAATTTTCTAATATGTCCCCCTCAAAAAAAAACAAGATGTTTGTTTTCGGTTTTAGCAAGTACGAGATTAAAGATGTTGTAAATTGTAATAATACTAATAGCGTCAATAAAACGTTTCTAATTTCTCGTTAAATTTCTATTTTATTTCTCAAAAAAATACAAATAAAAACGTAAAACAAAAAAAATATATCGTTATATTATTAGATTAAAAGCTGTATTTGTTGCACCCCCAAATCTATGTACAACCTCTTGTACTAATTTATAAGATTCAGGTTTTTATTTTTTCTATAAATGAGTCTTCGAAAAGGTACACTACTGGTTAAAAAACTTGCAGAACCGCATGTTTTCAAAAGATATTTTTAACAAATAAATATTGAATTAAATGACATATCCTCAATTGTACAAATGTCAATCAAATTTGACGGACCATTAAGCTCTGATTAATTGAAAATATCGTGCTCTGATTGGCTAAAAATACGTTAATGAGAGATTAACAAGCCCTCAATTTTGATGAACGTTTGTAACCGGTCATAAGTTAAATAATGTTAGAGTGGCAAAAGCTGAAGAAGGCTGGTCAAAAGACAAAACTATTTTGTAAAAAAAAACAATTGGAAAAAGTGTGGTCGTCTATGTATTTCATTTTTATTTTTTTATAGCTCTCTTTCATGCATCGTGCAATTTTGCTATCACAAAATTCCCCAAATTTCGAAATTCCAAAAAATACTGGACGATATCTTGTTTATAAAACATTTTGTCCTCGCTACGCTCATCGTGCCCTAAACCATCCGAACGACAAAATGCTTCCTATAAAACTCGTATTTTAAGGTACTATTCTATATAATTTGTGTAAACAAGTAATGAATAATGTAATGAACTACATTACATCACTCGTTACATAATGAGCTTTATTACAAAACTGAAATAAATTTCAATGAATGACATAATAAGCTCTAATAAAAGCAGTTGTAGAATAAAAAATATAACTTTGTAATTAGTTTTTTATATAGATAGTTTTGTTGTTTCTACAAAATTTGTATTTATGTTTACAGAGCTCAGACTTGTAGACATAAAACCACCACTGCAGTATTGACAATACTATAGGGTGAAAAACCGAGAGTTTATTTCATTTCCAGATGAAATGCTTTTATTTTGCGGCTTGATTACAATCGTGACTGCATGCGCATTTCTTGCAAAACTGTTGATATACTTAATATTAGAAATGTGATGTATTACAAGCTCATGTTCCTACTGTGCCCTTTTATAACTTTTGATTTATTACAAGTTTCATTTGATTGAACCTAGACCACAAATCAAGTTAGTAATTTTTAAAATCTGTTAAACCAATTCATTTAAATACATATTTGCAATAATAAACAAGCCTTGACACAATTATTCCCCGACAAAACATGTTTTGATCCACCAGCTGTATCTAGTTTTTGATAAATGCAAATAGGGCATAATATTTTTGAGTTTTTAAAACCCAAGTGTAGTAAACATTTCCTTCTTCGCATGACGTTTTTATTTCAAGTTCCGGTATGGTATGACACCAACGGCGTCAGAAACGCGGAATAAATAACTGTAGGGGTGGCTGTATCTAAAATGATGCCACTCGCTTCATCATCCCCCAGACGAACTCTTAATAGAATTGCACGTCAGCCCCACGGCATATTACGCTTATGTAAGGTGAAACAAATTGGGGTTACCTCTCATGATTACTTTCGGAATACATTTTACAATACGAGATTAGATACAAACCAGTAATAAAATAAAAATAAAGTTTAGGTCGAAATCTAAAATGGTGATGTTGAGATGTATCTGTTTTTACGACGGGAATAAAAAATTCGAAAACAATAATACACTAAATTACAAAAACGATAAAAAATGTTTCTTGTTTGTAGGTAATCCACTGACCAACTACAAATAATATTTCAGGTGGTTTTAGCAGTTCATAAATCACTAATACATAATTCTCTGACAGATCGAAGGATTTGCACCCTCGTAAATTGCAAGAATCAATTTTCTCAAATTTTTAGAGAGAACAATCTATTTGTGAACTTAAATTTTGTTAAGTGAGTGAGAAATTTAGCACAAGGATAGAACATAATCGTTATTTCAAGACCAATACCATTTCAGTAGTCCTCCGGTTTGCTGTGTTTCTTTATAGTAAGAAAAACAAAAAGCTGTTATTAATAAATTTACTTAAGTACACAACTTCCTAAAGTAGATCCTAATAACCCTATTATCGGTTTTCTCACCTACTACGAGTAGTCGAGTACATCAACCATCAGAAAGAGATTGCACTTTTAAAATAAATTGTCCTATTATAGTTATTTATGTATCAAGGAATTATCAGGGTCTTAATGACCAAGGGCGACAATTCTCAAGTTTTATAAAATATGGAATAAAATATGTAAATTCCAAAAAAACTATAAAAAAAACAATTTCTCCTAATTTCCAACAGCCACATAAAATTAAATTTACACAGAATTTCATTGTAGTTATTTAATTTATTTTTCTCTACGTGTCTACTAGAGTGAGACAAAAAAATCAATTTTTTTTTCAACTTCCGACACTGAAAAATTGGTACCTAGGCATCTTTAAAAAATGCTTTTTAAAGATAAGCTCTTAATTTTAATAGAAAAGACCCCTTCTTCTCAGTTTTCTATTTTTTCTTTAGTTCTATTTGACAAAATCCATATCTCATCATTGCTTCTGATCAAACAGAAAAAAATTATTGACATTTTTTGTAGAACATTGAACGCTCTAAAAGAGTATTTTATAATTTTTATAGCTATTAGCGTTTAGAAGATATCAGAGATCAAAGTTTGAAGAATTGAACAAAAAAAATTTTTTACTTCTAAATTTTATAACTCGTAGATAAATAAATATTAAAAATGCAAAATATATAGTTTTATAAAAAATTTAACGCTCTACAAAAAAGGTCTCTTTTGGTTAATCCATTACTCCAACCACTTAGAAGATATTCGCATTTCAAAAACCAAAATTTGAGACTAAATCCTCATTTTTTTTTAATACTACAGAATAATTGGTAATTGATTGTCAAAGAAATGTTTTAGATATTTTAGTTTTAGATAGATATTTTTTCAAATCAACGTTGACTCGATTTTTGGCATTTCAGCTTTGTTAAAATTAATTTTAACTAATAAATTTCGGTTTTAACTAAATTCAGATTTTTAACATAAAACATAAGATCTTCTTAAAAAATCATCCCAAGCTATAACTGTGATCACTAGAGCTGGAAAAATATTTACTCAAAAAAATAAAAAAATATGTAGACGACTATGCACAAAAAAGTCAAAATATGCACTAAAAACATGCTTTTATGCATTTCAGTATGTATATTAGGGTAGACCCTAGGAGGTTAGATAGAAAGGAGAGAGTACGCCCTATACTTCCCGTGTAAACAGTTTGGTACCAGCTTGGTACCAGTTTATGACAGGTTTCAAATGAAGCGCAGAATCGACAGATCTTGTTTGGCTGTGTCTGGTCGCGCACAGTGGTGTAGCTGACGCAGGATGCTAGTTTTTGATCGGTTATTTACAAACAAACGTTGTTTTAATGTTTTTACTGATTTTTTTGTGTGAATTGATTGTTAATATTTTTTGTTATTGTTGTTGTCGTTTTGTTGTGTTTTTATCTATTGTTTAAACTTTTTACACTACATTGTGTGACGCTACTGACTTCAACCTCGTGATGCGCCTGCTTTCAGTACCAGTTTATAGCTTTGCGCAGTGAAGGCGGCAAGTCCATTTTTTTCAAGTTGTACTCTCTCCGTCTTATCTAACCTCCTTGGGTAGACCAAAAAAATCGATTTTTTTTTTAACTTCCGACACTGAAAAATTGATTCCTAGGCGCCTTTAAAAAATGCTTTTTCAAGATGAGCTTTTAATTTTAATAGGAAAGACTCTCTCATCGCAGTTTTTTATTTTTTTTTCAGTTCTATATGGTAAAATCCATATCTCGTTATTGCTTAATTGTACAGAAAATTTGTATTTACATTTTGTGTACGAAATTAAACGTTCTACAAAAAAGTTATCTTACAGTTTTTTTATATCTCTTACGATTTAGAAGATATCGGAGGTCAAACTTTGAAGAATTTAACAAAAATTCCTTTTCTACTTCTAAATTTTATAACTCAGAGATAAATAAATATTATAAAATGCGCAACATATAGCCTTGTAGAAAATTAAACGCTTTATAAAAAAGATTTCTTGTGGTTAATTGGTTATTCTAACCATTTAGAAGAAATTCGCATTTTTAAAACCAAAATTTGATAATAAATCCTCATTTTCTGTTAAAATGGTTAAAGTAATCGATTAACCACAAACGACTTTTTTTGAAGACTTTTTTTTTGACTTTTATTAATTTCCTACAAAACCGTATGTTGCTCACTTTATAATATTTATTTATCTACGAGTTATAAAATTTAGAAGTAAAAAAGAATTTTTGCTAAACTCTTTAAACTTTGACCTTTTATATCTTCTAAACGGTAAAAGTTATAAAAAAATTGTAAAACACCTTTTTTAGAGAGTTAAATTTCCTACAAAAAATGTAAATAAACTTTTTCTGTACGATCAAGTAGTGACGGGATATGAATATTACCATATAAAATTAAAAAAAAATGAAAAACTGCGATGAAGGAGTCTTTCCTATTAAAATTAAGAGCTCATCTTAAAAAAGCATTTTTTAAAAATACCAAGGAACCAATATTTCGGTGTCGGAAGTTAAAAAAAAAATAATCGATTTTTTTGGCCCACCCTAATGTATATATGCATTTATAAAATACCAAAATAAATGGTCATTTTTAAATTGTAAGAACAAAAAATTCAAAATACGAAAAACACAGAGACAATAAACACAGTCATAATCATAATTATTTATTTACAATAATACAACATTTAATATTTTTTTAAATTGTATAGAACAACTTTGTCTTCTAACGAATAAAATAATAATTACTCGTTCTGATATTCTGCTTTACAAAATGTTAATGGTGCAAATTAAATTTTTTTATTAAAAAGTTCGAATTCTAAGGTATCTTAACTGCAAAAATCTGACTAAATAATTTTATATTGTATGTAACAAAAAATTTTACAGAAAGAAACAGCTCAGTAATCTGCAAAACTTTAGGTTACATACACGAAAAAATGCTTGTATCTATGGCATAACGTATCGAAGCTGTTAAATTTTTTACAAATATCATTTTGGCAATTTTATTAAACGTGACTGCACTTATCCAACAAAAACAAATAAATTTTAAACATAGCACCGATTTAACAATGCCATCCCAACCTTAGGTGTATTAAAATCATCGTTCCCAAACTCAATCAGAATACAAACCGACATTTGCAGCTGTTATGACATCTCTACAAGTCAATTTACTCACTAATTAAACGTTAATAGCAGTAAAATTTATTCCACATTTTGTAAACCACATTTTAAAGATAATTAGATTTTTTGTTGCAACCTGTGCAAAAAAAGTGGTTGTCAATTTATTTTCTGTGTATTTCCACACAGTTCTAATAAACATAAATAACAAAAATAAAAATAAGGCAATGAAATCCAAATGCCAAAGCAAAAAATGAAATTTTTTTTTTATAAATTCGTCGCTTTTGCTGGAAAATAGAGAGTGGAAAGTGCGAGAGATGCTCAGAAATTTTTAACGCAAAAGAATGACAATAGCAGTTTTTGTCATAAAAGTATGGAAAAAAATCAAAGCACTCAGTTTCAAAAATGAGATTTTGTTACATAATTCAAAAACAAAAAATATGTTTTGTCCATTCTTATATTCTTTTTCTGTACCTTTTTCGCACAATATACTTAAAAATATCAAAATTTTGACAAAAAATTGAAATATCATAGAACGAATTAATTGTGCACAATGAGCTTAGTCTCAAAAATCGTAGAATAAATAGCAGTTTTTACAAACAAAGCGTTTTTTTTTAATTCAAATTTCACAATGAGTAGTAAAAAACTAGAATGTCAAATTATGTCAAAATGTGCAGATACACACTTTTTATGCATTTTGGTTATAATCCAAGCTTTAGTGATAATACATTATAGCTTGAACAAAAAGACTCTCTAAATTTAGCTTTTGAGGTTTAAGACACATTTACGTATACAAGCAGTTTTATGTAGTTTAGAAAACACAACCTGTAAATAAAGCGGTTTGAGTAATAAACCACAATCTTGTTAACTTCGTTTCTGGGAAACATTTCCCAACCGATTTTTATCCCTACTGTACATCCGTAAGTCGTGAAGAATAAACTAGAGGCGAAAAATCAACTTACTGTCTGTAATTAACTGGCTACAAAGGATACTTACGTTTACAAGCTTTGCGATGAGTAATATGTTTGGTAGGATCTCTGTAATATCCTTCTCTGCAATAATGGCAATGTCTTCCTGCTGTATAGTGCCGACATTTCAGACAAACACCACCAGAAACTCTTCCTGATAGTTTATAAAGCTCCATGTTGAATCGGCAACGGCGGGCATGTTGATTGCATTCACAGGCTGGAACAACCAAATAAAACGAAAATATTATCCCCCTTAATTGATAAATTTTGCATGCAAACATCAAATAATATTAGAATGAATGGGGATATGTGAATCTGACAGGACCTGAGGCTAAATACGTACACATCTCATTAGGGTCCTGCATTTCGTGGTTGTTGCCCTCAAGCTTACAAGGGAAGCAAGTTATTCTGTTTCTGACATTACATTATATTCAAAATCATTTGCGAATATACAGATATTTTCATATTATTCAGAGTAATTCGCTATTTAAATGCAATAAATATTTAATTTAAAAAATTAAGCTTGCGAAGACGACGTCTGTGTCCTGCGGTGGCTTTTGATTTTTTATTGTCATATTCTGTGTAAAAGTATAATAAACTGGCAAAAGGAATTTGTAAATAATTTATGACTGATACCTCTCGTCTTGCGGTACCTGTGCTGTCGTAAATCACTTTTCAAATTTTTTTACAGCCTAACAGTAAATATTTTTACAATATTGAAGCTTTCAAAGCGCTCTATCTCTTGCTCTTTGCACTAATAAAGCAAATATTCACTAGTAAATACCCAGAATTTTGGTGAGCCAAAATAAATTTTATTTGACATTTTGTTAACATCTGAGAAGTAACCAAAGCCGGCAGGTATAAATGCGAGGCTAATTTAAGGCTTTTTGAGACTGTAAAACAATCTCTCTAAGCAAAATTCATAAACCAGCAATCTCATTTAAAATTTACACGCAGATATAAATAATTATGCATTTTCATGAAAGTTTTTTCAAATTATTGCAATTCATACAATGTCTGGAGATAATAAAATCTACTCTATCAATTGTGATTCAAGCTGTAATCGCAAAAACAAATAACAATGCCCACCTATATGTTAAGTATTTTACGAGTATAAATTTTAATTTTAGAATATCATTTGTATTATCACAGAATAATAAAATTATTAAAATTTAAAAGTTAAAATCCAAGTCAATTCCACAAATTTTACCAAACAAATTCTTACATAAAAGTTGCAGATCGCTTTCGATGTTATTTCTTATCAGAAATGTAAAAGTTTTTTCTCAATTCTCAATAATAAATTAAAACATAAAAGATAAAAACGTATCCTAAAAATAGAATAAATCATTATTTTTAGCAACAAATTTGTTGATCGATCTGACACATCAACTAAATAAATAAATAAATAAACAAATACTATTTGGAAAATTGACCAAAGAAAGATAAATTTTAATCGTCAAAAATTTTTTTTTAATAATTATAAAGACTAACTTATGAGCTGATTTCAAGTTGAGATAATACCGGCAGTATCTTCGTTTCTATAAAAATTCAAATAATTTTGTTGTTGTCATTGGTTGTTGCTTTGGAAACGCATTAAAATTTGCGATACTACCGGTAGTATCTCAACTTGAAATCAGCCCATTAGAGTGTAAAGAGACAAAATTGTAAACAGACAATCAATTGAGTATAAAGATTAAACTCCTAGATAGATAATAATACATTCAACAATGATTTGATCATTTAGAACTTGCTGAAAGAGTTCCTGAGCGGATTTGATAATTTCTAAAAAAAAATTGCAGATGTAAAAGATTTTAAAATTATTAGTAGGAGAAAAGAAATAACCGGAAGAAAGAATATGAGAAGCAAAAGCAAAAAAAGTTGGTTATATCTGCATTTTTGTACTTTTCTATTGTCCTTCATATTCATGTATTTTTATTGCAATTCTTCGTCCTATTTAACCGATATAAACTGCATTGCAGTTATTACAAGAAAACTTGTAGACGCCAAATGATATAAAGTAAAAATTGGATTTTTATTGCGTACCAGACAAGTCGAACGACTATCTTTAGAATTAATAGCAACTTTTATAAATTATGATTTTTTTAAAATATGAGAGATAGAAAAAGAAATTTTGCCAATGCAGAAGATAAAAGAATAGAGAAATTTTAAAGAAAAAGATAAAAGGAGAATGATCTAGCCTAGAGAGTATTTGTTAGTAATCATTCGGTGCTATTTGTTTAATAATAAGCCATTCTTTTTAAAGACAACAAAATCTAAAAATAGTGTTTATAATAAAAAACTAAATGCAGCTATGATGTAAGAATAACAATGTTTAAAATCGGGAGGAATTACAGTATCAGTTAAGGTAGGTTTTCTGTATATTTCAACAACAAAAGATAAATTGTTGTGTCTGTTTCTACGTTAAATTTAATGTTTTTATGTAATAAATTAATAACTAAAAGAAAATTATCCATTTCTGCTTTAGTGCTTTTGAATAAAGAGATGACGTTATCTACATATCTGAATCATAAACAAAGATGCTTTGAAGAAAGAAAAAATTTCATTTTTTTAAAAAAGTTGTTCATAAACAAAAAAAAACTAGGAGGAAGTTTATGACTAAACTCATGTTTTGTTTATACAAATATATTATTAATAATAATAATAAAATCCTGGACTGAGACTAATTTAACTAAAGAATCAGTATTAAAATTTATTCCTTGTCAATTCTTTAATTATTATTAGCTAACAAATTCTGATTCAACGATAATTCAAGACTGAAATACATCATTTACGGCAAGGATTGCCAAACCAAGTCAGCACATTTTCGTTTTCAACAACTCAAATTGAGTCATTTGCATATTATAAATTATCGATATTTTTGTAGTTCTTGTATTTTATTTATTTAGTTTCTAAATTAGTTTTAATAAATCAAGATTGAATTCGTAGTGTATATCCTCCATCAATCCACCAATAACTCAAAAATTTAAATGCTTAAACTTGGTTCTTCGAGCAAAACATGTGATTTGAAATTGTGAGCGACAATAATGTAAAGTAAGGAAAGTGGTGTCCATTACAAAAACAAATGATATCAAATGTGAAAAAACTAAAAAATCACAAAAAAATGTCAAGTATTTACTTCTAAAAATTGCTTTAGATGTGCTATTAATTTATTTTTTTAAGAGATAACGTAACGAAAAAATGAGTGTTAGAACTAAAATTTAACTCAGGAACCACAAAAAATCATAAAAAATAAAAAACTGTTACGACTTAATTTTGATTTTTGATATGTAATAAGGATAACAGAGGATGGACTATAAAAAAAATTGCAATTGTAAATTAGTCTACTAGTCTATAAGACTAATTTACAAGTGCAATGTTTCTTTTCATAGTCCATCCTCCGTTATCCTTATTACATATTGAATATTTCTGGACGTTGAAATAACCCTTAATTTGATTTTTGAGTACGTTTTGAAAAAATTTCGAGACATTTAAGAATTTAACTAAGAAATAGGCACTTCAAAATGTTTTGGTTTTATCATGCCGCTCTTAACAACTTTGTTAGAAGATTGTCAGAAAGTTAACCGCAGTATAAATCAAAGAGACATTTTTATAAACTTGACGTAATGATATGAAATATTTTCTGACAGCTAAAAGACCTTGACTGACTCTAAAGTCACTGCTTTACTGCCTAAGCAATAAAAATATTGACATAATTGACTAGTCAATAAATAAACTAGTAAATAAATGTCAAAGAAACACTCAAAAGGATGTTTTTTGTAATATAGTAGACATGACAACAATTCTCTCAAGTGCCAAAGTGTCCTTTCAAAATAGGTATTATAAAAAAGCAGTTATATAAAAAAAAATATTTGAACAAATAATTTAAATAAATAAAATTACGATGACCTGGTTAACAATTGCCTATGCAATGAATAAACTTAAAATGTCTTTTCACATTAGTAAAAAAGTGTAGAAAAAATAAAAAAGAACTAAAATAAGTAAGATCAGTGTTTACATCCGTTGTAGTCATCAAGATTCTTTCTAAATTTAAACATAATAAAAAAAAATGATAAATATTATCAATGTCACGAAAGACTTTATTTAATTTTTAGATTTTTTCATAAATTATCTGGAAAAATATCCCAAATCCCTTCGTCAAACGAAATTTAATTTGTGTTATTTTATTTTTCGATAAAATATGTAGTTTTAGCAAGTTATAAATAACAAACTTTCTAACTTATAACAAAAACTTCAAACGTAAAAAATACCCAATAGCACCAAACAATTTCACTTTTCACGACGCACGTTTCGACAAGAAAGTTGTCATCTTTAAGTGGGGTGTTATTTACGTTTCATTCTACACACCAAGGAGATCCATTAAGAAGTTAAACAAAAACTTGCCAAAAAAATCGTCAATTAAATTCTTTTTTTAACAATACTACTTCTGAAACTGAAAAAGCAATGAGTTCTTTGATACAAAAAAATCGAAAAAGTAATATAAATATACAAGAAATTTGCATGTTGATTTGCGTAGAAGAATAGTAAAAAAAGTAAAAAAAAAATTTAATATTCGTCTGTTTTGACTCTTAGAAAGCTTCTCGAAAATTTGTATAATATGGCCAAGATATTCGCTGCTATATAAGAACAGAGCTAAACGTGAAAGAGAAGAAATCAATATTCAAAAAAATTTTTCGAAAAGATGGTTTATACTAAGAAATCCGCAAGTTTAACCAAAAATGTTTATTAGAAGTACATTTCAGATTCCAAAGAAACATTTAAGAAAGAGGTTTAGTTAAGAAGGTTGTTTAACCCTTTCTCAATTATTGATTTGTTATTAGATCCTAAGCTGTTAGAGATAAAAATATTTCATCCCGAACATTAATTATTATATAAATTTTAATTCTCTACAACTTTTTCCTATAATTTTTTTTTATATCTTTAAGCGTTTGCGCAGCGTTTTAAAATAAAACCAAAGCTGCATAAGACTGAAATTTTCCATAATTTTCCAGTAACTTTTCCATTATTTTTTTAAATACAGATATTAAGAATTTAATCCTACATATCCCACAGGTTTTTTTATAAATAGTTTTAGAAAATTACTGAAAAACTACAACAGAATAGGTGAGGTAAAGTTTTCTTCCCATTTGGGGTTGCATTACAACATGGCAACATTAACAACAATCTATAAAATGTTTGGCTGTATTTGATGTTATACTTTTTAACAGTTAACAGACCTAAATGCCATAAAACGACCAATCACAACTTGCCACCGTAATAAACAACAAATAAAATTTTTCAGTTATTTATCTGTGACTCTAGGCCAATCTACGCCGTAAATCCGTTACTGAAGTAGACTTCAAACCAATAAACGCAGAACTTAAATTGCCAACATGATCATTCTCCAAATAACTCCAAAATAATTGATCAAGTCATCTATTTCGTCATACAATTAACAAATTCTGACAGTTAAACGCTATTTAAAGTCGCTGCTCGCAAAAATCTACTCATATGAGCTCAGAACTTCGACCTGGGGCTCAAGTATTTGTCCCTCTCGAACACCTTGCTTTCCCGAATTACTCTCCCAACAACCAGTGTTCGCGATATTCCCGCAAGACAGTATGGGCCCAGGTGACAGGACAATCTCCACGCCCTATTCTAGGACCTAAAGTCTCTTCCCCGAGACCAATTCTCGGCCGAAGGGAGTACCTCCTGTCCGAGGAGACCTCCAAGAAATACCACCCCGTGATGAAGAATATGCAACAAGTGAAAATCAACGATGATAAGTCAACACCAAAGAAATCAAATAGTTGCAGTTTGTAATTTAGTCCATTTCGCGCGAATTTTTTCGAATCAAGTTTTTTAAAATGGTGTTTCGTTGTTTTAGAAATTGTGTTACTCAGTTTATTGTTTCTGTTAAGATGGCTGGAATGGAAGTAAAAGAAGGCAACAATCCGGGGCTCCTTGACAATTTTTTTTAAACATTTAGATTAGAGCAGAGTCAGACCATCTGTGTAGACATATGTAGACGTAATACAGATATTATAAAAGTCAGGGATTGCCAAACCAAGTCATGACATGTTTGTAATACAATTTTTTTGATTGTTATTTAGTTCATAAATAGTTATTTTAATTCGTTTTAATAAATGGCTATAGAACTATACACTGCGTGGTCATTTTTAGACAAATAAACCCAACAAGAACTCAAAACTTTAAAAGATTTGAGAGTTTTCACACAAAAAATGCGCAAGTCATTGAGATTTAGAAAAAGAAATTTTTAACTTCTTATCACTTGCACTTCGTCTCACTTTTTGCACACTCAAAAGCGTTATATAATAAGCGTTTTATTTGTCACTGTACGATAAAATAAAATCAATTTCGCTAATTTAATTGTCCAAAATTGGTTGTTTAAGTCTCTATAGAACAGAACTTTGCACTTTTATTAATTTGCTTTTATTGTTCAATAACGCACATTACGAGAAATTGACAAATCATAATTCAACATATTTTGTCTGTGAGATATAATTCCCATTACATCGCCAAAACGGGATTAATAAATCCCGGAAAACAGCTTCAAGCTCGGGAATAATAATGTGTTTTGATTAAATGTCATGAAGTAATAAAATTCGATTTTTTAAAATTTTTATTCGTCATACTTTTTACAGTGAATTTCTCAGACCAACTTATCTGCGATATATTATTTAATCTACAAGTAACTATAAAAATTTTGTATTATAAAATGAATTTGTTTTGGTACATACTTACCAAAAAAATATTGCCGCAGATTTCATATAATTCTCAATCATAAGTGGAAAGGGTATTTAACGAAACACATCCTGAAAAGATAACGAAAATTAATGTTCGGAAAATAAATAATGTAAGTGCATTAAATAACAAAACTTGTCTCTCAAATCTAACCTATTGTTGAAAACAATCGAAATGTTCGTAATTATGTATAAATCGATTTAGCTCGTTTAGGTTCTGTTTAGTTTGAGTTAGCCTGAGTAAATTTAATAAAGTGTTTAATCACATACAGAGTGAATGCTTTGTGCATTATTGACCGTTCACATTTTTTTTTGGACAAACTCTATCGACAAATTTAGTTATAAATTAAAAAGTGATAAGCCGTAAATCAATAATAACCCGTAGTTTTAATTTATTTTAACTTGGAATAAAAATAAAACGAAAATAATATACCCGCGGCCACATACAATTGAATTTACGTCATCATTAAAAATTCTGAATTAAGATTTTGAGCACTTATTCATTGTGGTCAAAGTAAAGTACGTAATAGTACATTATTATACGTGTTTCATAAGGCGATAATTGTGACACGAATGAGTTTTGAGCACAACGAGCGAAGCGAGGAGTGCTCAAATAGAATGAGTGTCACAAGTCGTCTTATCAAACGAGTGTAATATACTATTTTTCTACTTTGCATTGCAAAAAAGCATTCTAAAAGTCTCTTTTAAAACATTATCACAACTTGAGATTTTTGACAAATTTGGTTGGCACGAATGAAGTAACGACATCTGTCAAGTTTATTAAAGTTTTCAATTGATTTACTAATAAAATGATATTTTGCTTCAATATTTTCGACAGCTCGCTTATGATTTTATCAACTATTTCATATCATCTCCATTGTGTAGGCGATAGACGTAATTTTTACGCTTACGGTGCCAACATAACCAATGAAAAAGTTACTGTTTTGCGTGCTCTAATGAAAATTTAGGTCATATTGTTATCGCAAAGTAGAAAAAAGACAATTGTGATACTAAAATTTAACTACTTGTTAAATGTGTTACTTGTTTGTTTTTTAATGACGTAAATTCACTCGTTCGTATCTGTCTTTATAGTAACTTTTTAGAACTAAATTTCAGCAATCAGATTCTTAATTATTGTTGCAATCAAAAATTTAAAAAACTATGTAATTTAGATAAAAATTGCAGTTCATAAAAACTACAAAAACTATAATATTTATTCAGACAGTTATGAAAAGACAACCAACTTATCCACACATTGAAAAACTCAATTTTTGCTAAGGATTTTTTCGTCAATTTTACGTTTCCTGCATATTCGTTCGCACTGATTCCGTTTGTCAGTAATTCTTTTTTCAGCAATTCCTTCTGATGACATTCCTTTTCGTGAAAAGTCCTTTTTATTCAATTTTCGTTCGTCCCAAACAATCTCATCCCGTTCAGAGTGTAAATCTTCTACACCCTATTCTGCGAAATCAGTGATAACTCTGATAAGACAGAATTAGAACATAAGGCTTGCTGTCGTTATCATTCTTTTGAACGTAATTTCAATTTGTATATTCAGTTTTGTATATTTTCGGTCAAAAAAATATGTGGTCCAATTGAGACTCAAACTGATTTTATTAGAGAAATTAACCTTCCAGAATTGTCTCACTTATATAGCAAATGATATATATTTAATTCTATTTTTGTTTTCTAACTTTTTTTAAGTAGAATAAATTACACAGTCCACAAAATGTTAGAGATATTAGTAAATTTTATATAAAGAAGCGAAAAATAAAATAACACAAAAGTTTAATAACACAAGTTTTTCTTATAACACAACCAGTTTTTTTTAAAAAAATATATAAAAATTAAATTCACAAATAAAAAAACAAAAAAAAACAATTTTCAAAGAATTGTAAATTAAAAACTTTTGCTTTTTTAAGTAAGTAAAGAGCGTCGTCTGCGTTGATTGACAGTTGTCAAGTCGGTCCATTCAATTTCAAGGTAACTAAAAGCACAAAAAAATGAAAACTATTTGTAGATGTAAAACTTATATAAAAACATTTTTCGTCAAATTAATAGTCAAATTTGAATGATAGGCTATTATATAAAATTAGAATGACTTTGTATAACCGTCATCAGTGCAAACGACAGTAAAAAGTTTTTAGATGCAACCCAAACGAAATTTGTGAAATTGAACTAATTGGGGTTTCAAATCTGGGTAAGAACAGGTCATATAAAAAAAATATCCACAAAGAAAAGAAACTAAGAAGATTTGTATTATTTGGAGAAATAATCTAACAGAATACATAAGTAGGAATAATTAGATAACTATTTTGAGGAGATGACAAATGCAAGAATGACAGAAATCCTGTGTTACATACAACTTTTTATTTTATTTTGCATTTTTCTTTATTCCAATTAATGTAGCGAAAATTGTACAAAAAATCGATATAACAGTCGGCCTTTTTGTTGTTTTTAGAGATGCCATAATGTTGTCATTGTTCGTTTGATGTTTTTTAAAATAGAAGCCGAAAAATATTTATTATATATTTATTTAACAGTTGGCTTAGTAACTTCGGGTGTTATTAAAATAAAGATTACGCCATAATTTGCAGGCATATAAAAATCTTTCATGAGCATAATTATCACTAATGTCTCTCACGAATATGGAAGGCCTCCTACGTCAGGCTTTAAACATTCCCTCGTGCGATAATTCCCTTCATTACGCCCTTAATAAATAAATAACTGTTATATCCTCTTGTTCAAAGTCCATCTATTTATTTATTTATTTAATTAGTTATCTCCAAAAAATTTTGCTTAAAATTAAAATGAGTAGCCAAAATTAAGTGTTCATTAGAAGTAGTAGTTTACGTCATTATTCTAAAATAATCAGTATGAAACAATAAAGTAGCCTCATAACAAACATCATTTTAAACATATTGTAACATTGTTCAAAAAATTGCTTAAGATTTAAAGACGAATTTATATCTTTAAAAACGAATAATTAATTTAGACAAATATCTCAAAAAAAACTCAATAATTAAACAACTCAATAACACACTTTTATCGCTTTCAATAATCGGCGTTGATTCGCTCATGGTTTAATTAAGTTGGACTATTTGCCGGCTATTCTACGCATTTTTTCTGCTTAAAAACGTTGCAAGAAGTACACTCAAAAAAAATCCGAATATAAGCAATTATAAGCCAAAGAATTTATTTGTTTAATTTATTTTCTATTTATAGTTTCTTCTTAGTTCTCAGGCGTTAAAATCTTACTATTTCTTGTGGTATTGTGGTCTTAATTGTTTCACAATTAAGACACCAACTCATCTCTTTCGTTCTACTTTTTTCTAATGTTGTAAATTTCCTTTATATTGGTGTAATGGTGTATAAAAAAAGTTGTTCAACTTTTCCTCATTTTTAATTATCTCCAGAACCTAAACTGTTCGATTTAAAAAAAAATTCTTTCAAAAGTTATTAATTAAGTACATAAAATTTAATTCTCTACAACTTTTTCCTTTAACATTTTTTTGTAGCTTTGACCGCTTGTGCACAGTCTTAAAATAAAACTAATTCTGCCTAAATTTTAAAAATTTAAATTTTAAACATATTTCGGTAACTTTCTTGTTGATTTTTTGGACAAATATTAAGAATTCAATTTTCTATATGACAGTATTTTTTATTAACTTTGAAACTATTTTAATTGAAAATTCCGACTTTCTTGTCCACGTTTGTAACGTGACAGTAAAGATCATAAAACTGGATCTGATTTGCTCAAATCTAATTTTAACGACAACTTTATATCATCTTTAAAATTAATTTAAACATCATTCGCAAAATAATTTAAAAAAATATTAAAAAGTTATTTTTTAAAAGAAACAAGTAGGTATATCACTTGCCTAGAGACTGTTAAGTTGCCTATCTTATGACGTCATTTGAAATCATTCATTTATTCTTAGTTTGCCAAATTTAAATAAACACCCGTTATGAGCAACAAACAACATTGTTGGTTGCATACGTAGCGTAACTTGAAATAATTTATAACATAACCGAATTTAGTTTTCGTTTAAGCTCTTTAATTAATTATAATTAGATCATTAAATACTAATATGTCTCTTAAAAAAATACCAATTATATACTGCAATAAATAATCCAAAATTTTTTTACGAAATTGTAAAAAGATCTTATCTTAGAAAACAGACTCTCAAGATCAAGAATTTTAATTGGGTTGAAAGAAAAAAAACTGCCAAGTCTGGTTGATAATAATTTTATTTGAAATTCTAATACAATTGTCTATTCTTGTTCCCACCGACCGGCACTAGTAGCCACCTACTGACAAATATGTTAGGTGGTATTTTGCTTCTCTCATACGGTTGTTCTGCCTTGATTGGTAACTGGCCAACTGGCGAGTGGTGTTTTGCTTCATTGGTTGTTCCATACATGAATAGGGTAGTGAATACAAACCGTGCAATTCCTACCTTTTCAAACAAAGCTTTAGGTTGTTAGAACTATAACATTCTAAATTATAAAAGTAGCCTCCTATTTTTTTTTTTATTCAATCTAAGCTAACTATAAATAATTATCTAAGGCAATTCAAAATTACGCGGCACATATCTTACCCTAAAATACAGTAGCGCAAATAATAAAAATCTGTAAGAGATTTTTTAAAATAATAAGCTAAAAATTAATTATTATAAAATGTATAACAAAAAAAAATGTAGACATAGAATAACTAGAGGTTTTTCAAGCCAAAACAAAAGGATATAACACAACTTACCTCTATAATAAATTGCACTGTTTAGCAGCCAGAGGGCAACAAAATTAAGTATTAAATTTTTTTTATATTTTGGGGCAAGCTATACTGGCATTTTAGCATAAGGCATTAAAACAGTTATAAGCACTATCTAGACGGACCGCTGGAAAGCAACGAGCTCCCCGCTTCATAACTGCGGCATGCAATAAAACTCAGACTGTGTCAATAGTCCAAGACCGAGAGAAAAATGATGATATACAAATTCATGAATGTTCTTTTAAAAACATTTTGTTTGTTGTTTCGTAGATAAAAAAACCTATTTCGTGAAAATAATCATACCTACTTAAATGACTTAATTTTTTTTTATTTCTTAAGTCATGCTCATTATTAATTTTAATCGAATGTAATTAGTTCTAAACTACTTTATTTTATTATAAAGCACATTTAAAAAAAAATGTCAGCTACAACATTAGCGAATATAACATTCCGACACTTTCTAATAATTTCGAATAAATTTCGGAAAACAGAAAACCCAAAAATTTACAGAATTTCAAATTTTATCCCACAAGTCCGTCAGAAAAAAACTGACAAACAAATTGTAGAGAATTTTATTAGCTATAACTTATAATAAATAAACTATATTTTGATATACTCGTATTTATATAACCCTTTAAGTAAATTAACAAAAAGTGCAAAAAGAAACAGGATTTTTGACGTTTTGAGAGATCTTTGAGCAGAATCACCATGATTTCTAAATTTTGTCGACTTTAGGACATTCGTCTTCTTCTATCCGAAAAACCACCTGTGCTTAATTTTCGTAATGAATTTTTTCACCATTGAAACATCCATTTCCTTAAACAAAACCCTTTGCGAGACATCTTTTTTTGAAAATGTTACATAAAGTCTAAAGATCAAAAATAATTTAAAAATCTAGCCGTTAGACCTTTTTGAATTAGTTGTTTTCGGATATTTATGTCCAACCATAGAGATAAAATTGCTTATGAGTAAATTGATCAACAATTTTGTTGAAGTTAAAAGGCTTTAAACTTCCAGAAAGATAATGTGCTTAGTTTAGACGATCTTTTTTTATTGGGTAGATGATCTTGAGGGCTTTTAGGTAGACTGTTGCGTTCTTTCTGTAGATTAGTTCTACTAATTATACAAGACGTCAGAAACAAGTACTACAAATGTGAAAAACTTTGGAACTATCCATTCACAAAAAAATTAAATTTTTTTAATGAGTTATCGATAGCCATATGCCCTTCATGTCTGTAGAAACAATTATGTAAATTTTTGCGATCACGAATTAGAATGGGTATCTATAAAACTGTTTTTTTTGTGCTTTTTGTCAATTAGATTTTAAATCGATTTCCAGTTTTAACATTTTTGAATCCAATTCAAAATAAAAGTTCAGGCGAGAATAATGGATGGTTATGATAAATATACTATCTATTAAAATTTCGTGCTAAGAGCTTTTGAAAAAGTCAAATTTCAAAAAAGCTCTAAATTTTTATTTTGTTAACAGTTCAAAATATTCGACTCTTTGATTTATCAGAGTTTGTAAGTGGTAAAGAAAGTTTTCAAAAACACGTTTTTGAAAAAAGAAAAAAATCTATTTACGTCGAATATCTGAAATGGAATTCATTACGAACGTTACGAAAAACCATTGTTCAAAAAACAGTTTTCTTGACCAGTCATCCTAAATCGTAAACGCAGATTTCAAAAACGATTTCGAGATATAGGATAGAAGACTATATAATAAAATAGAACCCTTTAAGAAAATTCATTTTTTTTTTAAATAAGAGTATCCTATACTTTTTATTTTTTTTTACAAAGCCTGCTTCTGACGCCCTGTATAATTGATACAACAAATCTCCAGAAGGAACTCAACAGTACACCTAGGAGTCCACAAAACCAGCTACCCCACAAAAGTAAGAACATCCAAATGACTCTATTTTTCCGAAAATTACAAATTTTGAAACATTAACAAAATTTTCGGTTGTGCTAACCACAATATTCTAGACAAAACAGACAGATGTTTCCAAATAACTGATAACGATGTCGTCATAAAAAATGTAAATATCAGAATGGCGAATTAAATGTAGCTAACTACAAAGATAAAAATCAAAATTAAATATTTGCAGAATCCTCACAACGCTATTAAAAAAATGATAAAATAAAATATCGATATAAAATTTGTACCTAGTATCTACAAAAACTCCCAAGTACTCGTCCTGATTCAATTTTGTCAAATATTTTTAAAGATATTAAAACATTAAGCTAAAGACTTTTTTATGTTGTTGTGGCAAAACTTTTTGTCTTAAATCTTAATTTTTAATAACAACCAAAACATCAACTTTTGTTTATAACTCGAAAAAAAAGAGATGACAGAGTACAATTATCACCAAAATCATTTTCTCAAAAACACGCTCAAAAATGTGTCACTCGTTTTTTGCTAAACCCTATACTTTTTGAGATGGGTACCCTATACTGATATAAAAATTGCACCACCCTCTACAACCTATCTACAGCCCCATAGATATGTTCATGATACCAATTATTACGCTCAAAATTTTTCCTAACCCTTAAAGCCTTTTAAAAGTGGCAAAAATTTTAAGAAAATCATTTGTCACATTTTTGACGTTTTGGCGATCAAGTTTTTTTTCTCAACACTGGATCATTTCAAACTATCATTTTATATAATAGTTTGTTTGATATATAAAAAAAACCTTCTTGTAATCAATCTTTTAGGTCAAAATGCTACTTCAGCCAAAATGTTTAGTAATAAATGCCCTAAAATTTTGGCTTTTTATAATATTTGAATTAGCAATACCTATTTTATTGTGGTGGTTTTACAGTTGTTATCTTTATCCATTTATGAAATCATCTACTTTAAATATTTGCCCATATTTATTAATCCATAGGCAATAGAAAGATGTAAATTATTTTTTGAAAGACGTCCTACTGAGGCTATTAGTGTTATTATAATTTACGATATTTCTAATCTCGTATTTGGTAAAACTGAAAATAAAGATCTCTTTCCTTAATAGCGATTTGCAAAATGCTGTTTGTTTATGATTATATTAAATACGAGACAGAGATGTCACTTCAGTAAAACCTCTTTCCAAAAATAATTTAGGTCTTAAGTAATTTTTCTCATCGAAAACCTATACCTTATCTGATCTAAATTCTTTTTAGATTATATTTTATTTTATTTGTTTTGTTAATTTTAGTTTTTTCTTTTAGATGGTGTTTTTTTTTTATTTTAAATCGATTTAGAGTTTTAGCTAAAACAGAGAAAACTTCTAACATTGTTTCCCCTCTAGGTAAAATTTGCATAGAACTTACCCTCAAAACTGTGCCCTGTATTTTTAAACCACCCTGTATTTTTTTAAAAATTAATAAAATATAAAACGAGCTCGTTTCTTTTCATTTCGTGTGTGTGTGTGTGTGTAGTGTGTAGGCCCCGTATGTCTTATTATGCCAGACCATTTAATTTATTAGATAATTAATTTTAATAAGATGTCGGAAGAAAACAAAAAATACTCAACACCTGTTAAGATTGTTATTGTCTGATATTATCAAAAATTTTATTTGTTGTGTGTTAAAAGGTAATTATTTTAAAATTAATGTGATTTGGTTGTTTACAACCATACCCTGACACTATCAACACCAGATAACGATAGTAAGAGCATTCAAATCAACACTTGATAAAAAACTTCTTGAACGCTCGTTACAAGAGAAATTTTGGTATAATAGTCGAGATGCTTGATAGTGAAGCCTCAAGTGCTGAAAAAACTAAAATGAGCTTCCAACTTGAATTAATTTCACAAATCTAACAAGAGCTTTCATTTTAATTTTCTCTGTTTAACATAAGGCTATATCAAACACACCCAAAGATTTGGATCAGGAAATCTAAGTAAATTGTAGGCGTTACTAATGTTTACTTTGTTGTGTAGGTAAAACATCGAGACTACACTGGTTTAAAAAAATCGTGTAATAGCTCCTTAATTTAATAAGATATAATTGCTTGCAAACTCTTTTCGAATAAACGTGCAATTATGCAAATTGTAATTTCAACAAGACTAGCAGGGTGGAGTATTAATTGATAGTTAAAACTGTTGCTAGCATTTAACGATTTACAAAAGTGCCAAATGACCTCAAATGACAGTAATATAAATAAAAATAAGTACGTAACTAGACAAACACAAGTATAAATACCCACCACGCAATAAAAGTAAAAAACCTTTTAAGATAGATTAAGTAATATTAAAGAATTTATGCGTCTGAACGTCTGATATTAAAATTGATCGACTTTAAAATGAGTCGAAACCATTTAAAAAATTAATTTCCGTAAGCAGAAGATTGAATTTATTAATCACGAGCACAGATCTTTGTCCGCATTAAGATTATGGTATGCATCCACTGACTTTCTCTTTCCTTTTTATATAGACTTGTATGTTTCAGTCTCATCTCAAATAAAATCAGATATTTAAAAGCTTTTTTACAGAAAGAGAATTACTATTGACCGAAGTTAATAATAAAATAGAGGCGGATTAAAACAGGTATTAATACAACATGATCAATAAATACTGATTTAGTTAATATTTTTAGAATTTTTTGTTTTAAGCACTGTTTGATGCGCCTTTTGTGTGTGGGTTATCTAATTTTCGTTTTTATATATGTATGTACAGTCTTGACCACTGGAAATAAGACGGTCAGAGTTGTGAATTACGCTTGTGTCATATCGATAGAATATAGATTACTCAGTGTTTTAAATAAAGCAAATATGCCCCGTTTTGTTGAATTCTAAACATTACCAAAAACAGATAGAACATTGTTATTCCAAGGTAACGACCAGTCTGTTCAGTTGTCTCATTTCCAGTGATATATAGGGTATCTACTAATCTTTATATTTATTGTCTTTTCTGCATTTCTCTCAAGTCTCGCCCAAATCAAAATTAGGTTTCCCCCCAAATTCTCCCCTATTCTTTAAATATGTTAGCTACAGTTCCGTGATTGTTAGCATGATTCTATTAAGTATAGCTTAATTACCGAAAGAAGTCCGATAACAAACCTGGCAAATGAGCTCTCCTGTTCGCTGCTTTACTAAAGAAACCGAGCCTCCTTCTTCCTTCTTTACTTATAAGGCAGAAAACAGGACAAACAGTTTTGCCAGGTTGTTATCGGACACGGTCAACATTCAGTAAAGTAATGTCATCAAAAAATAATAATAATAATAACAACTAGAACACAAATTTTCATTAGAACTTTGGTAGAATATTACAATAATTACTTATGCAGTTTGTTATAAATATCAATAAATTAAATGCTGTAAATTTATGTTACGGCTAAAATATTCGATATGTAAATTCATAACATACATATACGTATAAAATAGTGCCCGTAGCTAACAAACCATCTCATGTTTAACAAAAGAATTTTGATATTTTGGAACTGCTAAACTGCTTTTTGTCGTTGCTGAGATCGTTTGTACGTTTTTCGTTTTCTTCGTCCTGGCATTGGCCTTAGCTCGTTTCTGTTTTAATCTGTTCGGATTTCATGATTAAAAAAATAGTGAAATTTATGTTTCAGTTAATAAGACTTTTAACCAGATAACATTTTTTTGAAATTTTTTTCAAGTACATATTTGTGTAAATTTTGTAGAAATATTGTATAAGCCAGGTAAGTGTAACTAAAAGTAACTAACGATTTTCATGTAAGTTAATGTTAGTAGTCTGTAGGTCCCAAAATCTGTATCCAAAAAAAATTTGGGACACAGTTACCTATATGTTTGAAAGAAAAATTCATCAAATTCAACTTTTGCTCCTTTCAGTCGTCTATTCCCTTGCAATGATTGCAATAGAGTGATTGGTCATGCTTTACCATTGATCTAATAATAAGACTAGATCGAGCCTTGCGAAGCGAGCTGCGGTGACAACATAGTCAGTACATAGTATAAGAGAGAAAGAGATAGTATAATACACAGATTAAATGTATGTGAGAGAGCAAATCACTTGCTGGTAGGCAAGAACGTTAAATTTTTGAAAATATAGGAATAATAAGACAAGAAAATAAATTTTTATTTTAATTCAGTAAACATATGAGCGCCAGGCCTTTATTGTGCATGCATACAACACTCATATTTTACAAATTAATATTTAATTTATCTGAAATCAGATTATCTAAAATTGTTTAAAACGCTTCTTATAAACAAAATTGTTTAGAAATATGCAAATTTTAGCGATTTTAACACTTGTCTAAATGCAAATATCATCTTTAACACGCTAAATACACCACTTTTAATGTTTTACCTACCAATATGTTGTCAACGTACTTCTTTGCTTACCCTCCCACCAGTCTTATTATTACCTCAATATGTCTTACCCTATTTGTTATTAAAAAAAGCCTTCAATTCACTATTAGCCATTTAAGCTCTCACAAGCAGAATCCACACAACTCATAAAACGAAAGCATAATAAACAACAAAACTTTAGGACATTATAGTCAGAAACTCTTCCCAATTTCATTCTCTTTTACTGTTAAGTCTTTTCCTTCTTCTTTTAGCAATATTTCCTTGCTTTCTAGTTTTTGTCTTTTTTTATTCCTTCTGTTCACCAGTTTGTTTTCTATTTCTATTAACCGCTTTTAATGTTAGGCTACTAAAAGTATATGACACCTTTAAAACTTTCCTCCTTTCCTCTAATTTAAATGTTTTATTTTTATTAATTTATTTTCTCTTTATAAATTAACTTTAGTTTGAAACACTTAATATTGTTAAATAATATGTACCTAATATCTTTTACAACCAATAAAACTAAAAACTTTATTTAATCATTTGTAATCTTCCTCAAGCCTCTGATAAGATTCAAACTGATTCTCACCTAAGGATGATCACATTGTGGTTGTAAAGCGAGTTGTTAATACTATATTCAGAACGAAGAGTCAGTAACGCGCGCAGGGGCTGATCTTAGGTGGAGCTACAGAGTTTGGAGATTGTTTCACACAGCTTAAAACTAGCAATTGCTGTGCAAAGATCAAATAACGAATAACTGAAGTAAAGTGGGTAGGAAATTTCGTCGGTGTAAGCTGGACTGGGTTACTGCCCATCGTCAAATACTCGACCCAATAGAAAAACACTCGAATTGTCAGGGCGCACTTTTATTACAGACTCTTCGTTCTGAACATATACTTCTTTTATCAGAAAATAAGAATTTGACTTAAGTAATAAATCATTGTTAACAAAGCAATAATATTTAACCTGTTACCACCCGCTGATGGGTTTAAACTTAAAGTAGTCAATGGCTGCAGGCAACGGCATTCTCGAATCAGCCCTTAACCCAAAATTTTTACCTGGTTTTAGTAAAATAGTGTCATAAATTGAAGACTTGTTGACAGAAGTACTGATAGTATAAATACGCTTGCTTTGTTAAATAATTTATGACTTAAGTCACATTCTCATTTTGTGAGAAAAGAAGTATAATATAGTGTAGTTGGGTATAGAAATTTATTATTCTGAATAATAACTAGACACAGCAACCAGAAAACTACAAGCCATTTTTAGGCGTTGCTGCCCCCTCATCAGTGCAGTGTATGTTAGTGCTACGCCCAGCTAGTACCGCAAAGTCGCTTATATTTTGAAATAAAAGTACCAACCAGAAAAATACAGGCCTTAGTGCTGCACCTAGCTAGTATAGTCAAACCTGAAGGTATAGGGTTATGCAAATTGCAAACTACCAATGGTAGTTTAGGTGATAATGGTAAGCTAGGTCGTAGATTCAGAGGTCGTACAAAGCCAAAAACTCCTCAAAACAATACATATAATAAACACAATATTCAAAAATTACAAATTACACAGTTAGATATCAAAATACAAAATTCAGTTTCAGTAAGCAAAAACTCCAACCCTGGAGTGATTTGCCGTTTGCTAAATTGATAATTTTGATAAAAATGGCTATTTCTTGAGAGATTTTAACAACTGAAATGTAAAAAGTACAATTAAGTTTAAATAGGTATTCAAAACTTACTTAGCTTCAGGCTTCCTTGGGAAATGATGATGATATTGCAGCCAAGAGTAAAAAGCTACAAAACCTCACCGAAATTTAAATCAAGAATAGAAATATATGGATATTATGGTCCTTCCGCTTCATTTCGAATTCTTCTTTACAGAAGTATGTAGATTTTAATTTGCAACCCCAATAGTGAGGTAAAAATTTCGTTTCTAGTCCCAGTAAAAATTATAAGGTGAGATCGAAATGTATCTGAATCGAGCAGGCTGTGTCAGCGTAACCTTAGTTTGCTTAATAATAATAGGCACAGCCTGCTAGATTCAGTTACATTTCGATCTCACGTTATCTGAATTTTACAACAAAAAAACGGCTTCAACGCCGCTAAAAAACCTAATTATAATATTAATTTAAAAAAAAAGTGTATGAAAGTAAAATGTACCTTTTGTTTAAAAAGTCATTAACAATATGATGTAGTTTTCGTTAATTTTCAGAGTCCGACACAAACTGTACCTAGAATTCTCCAATTAAAGTAGGCATAAACAAAATTGACAACAACCAATATCCAATCCTTCTAATTTTAGGAGCAGGGCGATAATAAAACAATAAGTTATATAAATTCCACATGATTCCAACTCTGGGTTGAATATCAATATGCTTCAAAATTAATGTCACACCCGATAGCTCGATGACGCTAAACTCGCAAAATAGTTTGTTATTTTAAACCGTTAGCTAGTTAGTTTCGAAGTTATTCCTTCCTGTAAAATATCTGTGTTTTACTGTATAAGATTCTGGGTTTTAAGTGGCGGTTCTAATGTCGCAATATATCATTGGCAGTCAGAAGATTTTTTAATTTCTATATTTTCAAACAGAATCCTATATAGGCCCCAAATTCTATTGTAAGGATTGACATTAACGTAAAAACGCTAAAAAATAAAAAGATAGTCCTCAGTTTCATTTGTAATTTTTTATGTAATACTATTCTGTCATTTTTCTTTTTTCACACTGAATCTTCAGTTTTTGTGTTCTTTTAATAACGCTTCTTCTAATTAGCTGTAATTACTATTTTGCTCAATGATAGGCATCAAAAATGTCTTCTCCACCTCGATATTTAACATACTATCACTTTTAAAGACAACATACTTCATGTATTGCGAATTTTAATATAAAAATGCAAAAATAGTTAATGAAAAATGTCTTGTAGATCTGCATAATAATGTATACTTATAAAAAGACTTTTATTACTTTATTAGACGTTTATTACTTTCGAACAAACTGCAGGTTTAATATAATACAATATATCATTATAATTCTCCACACATAAGGCTAGTTTTAGCCAAGATTTTCTGGGCTAGTAGCTTAATCCCTTGTAATCCCATTGAACAGGATTAAAGTTGATTTAGAAAGCAGAAATACTGAAAATAATAGAACTACACACTATATACCATCTGCTATGTACCCCAACGTTAATCAACCCCGAGCAAAATAAGTGACAAATAGGACAACAACACATTAGTGTACAGTTCACATGATAATCACAAAACAAATAAAACCAGATTTGTTATTTTATTAAATTTACAAGAGATTTTTTACCCTTCAACGAAACCTGCAAAATTTATGTACCAAACGAAAAATAAAACGATTTTAAGTGAAACAAACAACTTAAAAGAAAATCGATGTTGAAATAAGATTTCCAAGACCGTAAATTCAAACTGATTGTAAAACAAATCGTCCCAGTCAGGAGAAAACGTTATTTGTAATTTCGTTTACGTAAAATGCACAGAGTCCAAAATGCATCACGTGTTTAAAGCTGTGAAAAAATTGTGTTTCCAGCTGCCACTTGACATGTTATTTGTTGGTTTTGGTTCAAATTGATCATTTCGTGAATGCTACTGCTAAGCAGGTATCGCACACATTCTTGAATAAACAGGGGCGGACTGGAGTAGAGAAGGTCCGTCGAGATTTTTTTTCTTAGAGAAGATTATTCACAAATCCATATGCAATCAAATTTACATATTTTAAGCAACTCTCTTAATAAAATTTTTATTTCAGTGAAAATATTGAATCAAAGAATCAAAATGAATGACTACTTAATAATCCGTTATTTTTAGTTCTTGTACCAGTGAAACATGGTAGGGATGGAATTTATTAGCGCGTATTATTCTAGAAACAAAAACTTTGTGTAATTACTAAATTTTGGGCAACAGCATTGTGGATTTTCTATCGCCTAAATTATAGCAATCTCATTATTTTCTCCTGTTGCAGTTTTGTTTCTTTGCTTTTTTAAGAGAGGTTAGCCTTGACGCAATTTTGCTTCAAGTTTTCAAAAAATTTTGGTCAGTTTTAACCACTGGATGGAGATTTCTTTGTTTATAAAAACCTACTGCAGCTGAAGAGTTTTTTCTGCTTTCCTCATATATCAGGATCATGTCAGTCTTCTCGTTATCAGTGAACATTTTGACTAAATTTGCTCAAAGACAGTTAAATTAAGATAAAATGACATACAGTAACTATGATCGCAAAAACATTTTTTTAAATTAAATTTTATCAGAGTCTCAGGCAAAAATGTAAGACTGGTTGCATAAAACTTTTGTCATCATTCGTAAATAAGCCTATATACACAATTTTGATGCCCTTAAAATTTCGTACTCTGGCACTGCAATATTTTTTTTTTTGTTTGCGCTCGCCCGACCAGAAAAACAATATTTATTAGGTATCAAAGATCCCTATCAAAAAACCTAGATGTCGTAACACTTTTTTAACTCCGCAATTTTGTTATAATGGTTTAGCTCATTCTTGGTTCTTATCGGTGATTTTAGCAAAGCAGAGTCGTAAGCCGTTTTACAATAGTAGTTCAATACAATAATATTTTTTTTCAAAAACATATCAACAATATTTTTATTCTTAAAAAAAATGACGATCTTTTTGAATTAACAATGTTAAAAACATTTGCTGTTCTCTTAAAATTTGCAGCTACATAATATGCTCGACTACAATACCTACACTAAATACGTCCCTGTATAGCTATGGTCTGTTTTTTACCACAGAAAATGTAGTAAACATTAATAATTTGAAGTTCTGATTCTTTTACAATTTTTTTTGCAATTTTAAAGTTTATCAAATCTTACAACTCAAAAATTTAAAAACTAAAACTTTCAATATTTAACAATAAATACCTAACGACAAAAAAATTTAAAATCAAATTTTTTTTGCATATTTGTAAGAGTCAGAAGTGAGATGTAGCCGTAGCGATATCTCGAATCACTGCTGATAAATGCAAAAAAATGGTGAATGTATTGGAAGATAAAACGACAGTTAAACCTTACCCATTATTTTCAACGACTAGGTAGAAACAACTACTTAAAACAAACGTCTCTACTCTCCCCATTACCATTCAATTATTGTGACCAACTAGTGACACCACCAACAAATACGGTAAAAATAAGCATTTTATCTATTTAAACAGTAAAAAATCTTCTTGTGCCTCCTTGGAGTGTTTTTCATTGTTTTTTCTTGCGGTAACAAAGTTAACATTCTTTAAAAATGTTTTATGAACTATTAATATCTCATTAACGCATTTTTAACCAATCAGAGCACCGTATTTTGAGTTAGTCAGAGTTTAATGGCTCATCAATTTGACTAACGTTTATGCTGGTTAAAAGTTAGTCGTTAGAAACTAAAAAATATACATTTTTAGTCTCAATAAGAGATGTTAATAAAAAAAAGATAAGTTTCGGCTACAAATAAATAGTCTAGTCTAGTAGACTTGAGGCTGATTTCATATGAAAAATAATTGAGAAAAATTTACCCTTTTTCCATTTTTTTAAAATATATTTAGACAGGTACAGGGTTTTAAAATTTTAATAAAATGTTATCAAATTTGCCTTCCATTTTTCTATGATCACCACTATACGTTTAAACTATAAGTGTTATTATGACAACATGCATCAAAAAACCATAGACAGTTGCAGTTTAAACGTCATTTAAATTAAAGGAATCTTTAAATTGATTATGACATTGGTTCCTAGTAAAAAAAAATGGAAACAATTAGTTCTTTATAGTAACAAAAATACCATCTAAAAAATGATAAAATAATCTTTCCTATAATTTGGATCTATAAGAAACCTGTTATAAAACTCATTCAGATGCTGTAATAGCCATTATAGCACCCAGTGCGATATTAAATTATTTTTTGCTCAAGCAAATTTTCTCAACTGGTGAGTAATTACAAATATGACACTAAAAATAAAAGTCTTAGAAGAGGTAGGAGTTAAGGGCGGCCAGAGATCCAGATGAAGTCGAACCGGTCCTAGTTTTACTTAAAATTTAAAGTTCAGGCCGTCTCTTGCTTTTTATATAATTAAATAAAAAAATCTATTAAGCCGATTTTTTTTACAGTTTTAAAATTTTAGTTTCATTTTTTTACATATTAAGGGCATAATAATAAGATTATGGCCCAAGACAATGTTTAAAAACCGACGCGAATAACATACATATAATGGGTTTGTTCCAACAACAGTTCAGAATTAGACTGCACATGCGTAGTAGCGCTTTAGTAGACTAAAATCTTTGTTGCGCATGTTCAGTTCAGTTCCAAACTGTTCTGAACTGGTTCTGAAGTTTGAAACAAACCTAATGTTTGTGCATAATTGAAATCAAAAACCTAACTTTTCAATTAAAAACCTAGGTGTCAGTCTTTTTGCAAAAGTGTCGATTCCGGGCACAAAAGTGACTTTATTGCCCGTAATATTAATAATAGACCTTATTAAATTTAATTATTGATTATTAATATACAAAATAAACCAAACAATTGTCTTTAGAATGCTTATAGTTTTAGTGCGACTTGGTTCTGCATATTTCTGACCAATCCTGTATAAACATTTTAAAAGCTATAATTTTGCAACAAAACAAAAGACACAATAAGTAAAATTATTGTTGAATCTAAGAGTCCCCAATATCAAAAGTTATATCGCTAGTCCGGCACTGTGAATAAACCTTTTCTATTTTAAATTCTTCTTTTTCAAATGTGTCAACCTTTATTACCTATCACAAATCCTGAAACAGTTAATTTTCGGTTTTTCTGGCATTAGTAACAGCTTGTTGGGACAAACTGGAAATAATATCGCTGTGTAAGAACCCTAAATATTATCCCCTTTTAATCGGTAGAGCACAACTGCCCCTATAATTCGTTTTCCGCTTACTTTTGACCAAATCTTTCTCAATATTGATCCTCCCCTCATGCAATATTAACTGTTACCGAATCTAATACGTAGTTTGTTGATTAAAGATACCGTTGTCAGTAAATCGTAGTTCAGAAAAAGGTATTAAGGAAACAATTTCATTATTAAGAACACAGTGAGGTAGACAGCCACAAGAATGTAATCTTCGTTCATCCGTGACTTCATCAAACAAATCACTCATGCACCATTTGGATCTATTTCCTCTATTACCATGAATGAACGTCTGACATATACACGTTTTCGCTTGTTTATAAAATGCGATAGAATAAATAAAACTAACACCGTGTTAAAATTATAAACCTATAAAATTAATACACGCATCTGAACGTGTTTTTAAACTATTAATTAGATAAAGATAAATACACCAGGTATGAAACAGACGTACCTACTTGCTACTGTTTATTTTATGGTATAGTAAACATTTAAATTTCTTAGAACATTTATTATTACACACCTTTGACATTTCATTATTTTAAATACAATTTCTATTTCCAAACATTCATTAATATTACCTAATTCTAAAATGTGACAAATAGAAAACTGTTTTTTTGTAAAAACCAGATAGAAACAGCAGTAGTATTCTAATCTCCTGAATACGAAAGTAATAGATTTACCAACTTTGTTCTAGTTTTTTAAATAAACGCAATACTCTTTTAAAAATAAAAATATTGAATATAGCAAGAGATCTAGGGTACAACTAGCAACTATCAGAGATCCCTAAGCAATATCCTTTCTTTTGTGCTATAAATTCAATTCACACAGTCCTGATATTTAAAATAATGTACAATTTGTATACACTACTGTGACACGAGCCAAAACAAAACTAAAACAATACTGAAAAAAAGCATCTATTAAAGCATCTATCAGTTTAAATCATAAACAGTCTCCCACTTAGCTTCTAAATATTTTTTTCTTTGTACTTATTGGTGCAAAACACCTTTAAAGCAATAAAACCTAAATTCGGTGTTTTAGAATTCGTTAATTGGTAACGCTAAATGCGCATTGTACAGATCTGTGGTCCAGAATCTAAAGCTTTGACAAACTGTTTTATAGACACAGAGTAATTCTGTTTTTGAAAACTCCTCGTATTTTAAAATACAGTTTTTTATAAGATTTAGAACCAATCCAAACAAAGTAAATACACTCCAAGTAAAATATTATTATTAAAAATTAAAAATTTTATGCCGCAGAAAAAAAATTAACCCCAGTGTTATAGAAACAGCAGATACAATTTGTCAATAAGTATCTGAATTTTGTGGCCCAACAGAAGCAATTAAATTTTCGGGCTTTTACAGATAACGACAGTCCAGTATCTTCAAGGTTTTTTCAACAGTCGTCCAGCTCGCAGTTTCGGTGACAATAACGCACACTTCTTTTTACAACCACCCCTATTAAATTCCTCATAAACTAGTTAAGTCAAAACCATACAATTCAAGTTTATTTAGACAAATTATAAATAAACAAGTCACAATTAATTATGATCTATCTATAATCTTACAGTCATTGCGTTTACTAATAATTTTTATTAATAATTAGATTAATAATAAATAATTTATACACGATTACACCCAACAATAATTTAACGAATAACTCAATAATCAGACAGTAATAACTACGATCGCCGTCACTTTAATAACGTGATTCCGAAAATATCGCTCACTTTAATCGCTGTTGAGTTTCACACTAACGGCCCGGTCAATAGCACTGCACGCTTATATAACTATACGTCCATACGCCCTAGTATAAAGCACAATTCTTGTATTCTATATCAATTCGTTAAAAATTGAAAGAAATCGCACGTTTTACTACTGGGGTTGCGACAATGACCCCTGTGATTCCATTATGCTTTTTTAGTTATTAGATAATTTTTGAATCTTTAAACAAAAATTGATAATAAATTATTTTTTATTCTTAAAAACCTACAATTTACTGAGTAAAACTTAAACACAATTTGCAGTAATTTTTGCTTGTTTTTTGCTTTAATAAAGATACTATTTTAAACCATGCCGTTCATTAGACTAAATTATAAAGATTTGTAGACAAATCTAAACAGCAGAGTTTTTACGTTTTGTTGCATTGTTAATATTAAAAAAGTTTACAAATCTTCTATTGAGAATTAAAACATAGTAGATGCTAAAAATAATCCAGCAATTTTAAACAAAAAGTATTCCAAAAATGTCAAAATTAGATACATTCGATTTGTTCGAAGTGATCTTCTGATTTAAATGTAAACCAAACGACTTATGATAGTATATTAGAACTCAAGAACCGTAAGAATAAGTTTTCGTAGTCGAAAACGCAGACTGAGACATCGAAAGCAAAACCCAAAGTTTCCTAAGCGTTTAAAAATACGAAAAGTGCTCACGATCTCGAAGTCCAAATACTGTTTTTTCAATAACCTAAAAAAAACATTTAAAAGTTTGACTAGATCAAATAATGTTTTTTAGGTGATTAAAAACATAGAATACAAACCTTGGAACCGTAAGCGGTTTTTATGATCTAAAACGCTTTCAGAGAGCATAATAATCTACTTATTAGGCAGCAATTGTTGGATTGTTGTTTACCCTTTCTGTTAATGAAGCATTAATAACATGCTTACTAGAGAGGTAGCTGATAATAGTATATTAAGTATGGAGAACAGTAAGGAATGTTTACCGTTCGAAGACAATTGTTTGGAGGAGGAGCGAAACGACGACTCCAATTATTGTCTGAGAACGGTAATCCTTAACGTTCGACATGCTTATAACGTTTTTTGAGCGATTGGAGTTTCTAGAATAATAATAATAATAATAATTTATATCAATAAATTTGTGATAATCGGGAAGATTGAAATTGAAAACTTTGGGCGGCTGTTCCATGGTTGCTATGGTTTTGTTCCAACTAAGTAAAATTGTCTCTTTGATACAATCATTCCTACATAGTTCTGTTTTGTGGTTCCGTTTTCCAAGCAAATATGAGCGATAGTGATGATCTACCGGATGATTTAGAAGACGCTTGGCAAGAAGGATGTTCAGCAATAATTCCAGAAAAATCAAAAGCCCGATATGAACATACATACAAGTTGTTTAAGGAATGGCGTGAAGCAAAGAAAATTTCTGTAAATGAAAAGAGCTTGTTAGCGTATTTTGTGGTGAGAAGTGGACACTTGAAGGCCCCAGGCAGTTTATGGGCGGAGTATTCTATGCTGAAGAGTATATACAATTTTTCTCCATGATGCTATCGATATTTCTAAGTTTGCTACATTAATAGCTCATCTTAAGAGAAAAAATATTGGATATCGGCCTAAGAAGGCTAAAATTTTTACCAAAGAAGACATGGAAAAATTCTTGAATGAAGTACCAGACGAACAATTTTTAATTCAAAAGGCATGTTGTAGATGATGAGGTGGTACACCTGAGTTCTAAGGAAACAATATATTTGCAGGTAGCAATGATATTGGGAGTATCGGGCGCTTGTAGACGAGAGGAATTGTACAATATTAAAATGAATGACATAGAAGAACATAAAGAAATGCTTATAGAAAATATTCAAATACAAAAACGAATATTCAGCGAACGTTCAGAGTTATTAATAAAGAAAATGAAGCAGTTCATTATTTGGAAATACTTCCAAAATACATAAGAATTCGACCAAGCAACCCAACGTCAGATCATTTATTTCTGAACTATTGAAATGGCAAATGCACTATGCAAATCACAGGGAAAGGCACAATTGGAGGCTGGCCGTCAAAAATTGCAAAGTATTTAAAGTTGCAAGCCCCTGAAGGTTTTACTGGACACTCGTTTCGACGCACATCGGCTACTCTTTTGGCGAATAACGGAGTTGATGTGTTGGGACTAAAAAGACATGGTGGGTGGCGTTCATCAACGGTGGCCGAGAGTTACGTGGAAGATTCCCTCCAAAACAAAATTGAATTTGCTCATAAAATTTTACATAGCGATGTTGGTGGACTATTACAACAACCTGGGACTTCTACGTCAGAACACTATTGTCTATTAACACTAGAAACTCAAATGCGAGTGGTATTACTACTATTAATTATAATAATTGTACATATAATTTTAATAAATAAATCGCAAAATTGTTTTTTTAGATTTAATTGCTTACCGTTCACTGGACGGTAAGTGAATTACTTACCGCTTTGCTACACGTAGCAACCAGTAACAGCAACCTACCGTCGTGGAAACAGGCACAGTAAACTGATAAAAACAACCAATCGCGCAAAAAAGTGTATTAATCATTTGTTAGAGATTTGTAAAGTATTGTAAAAACTTTTAAACTTCTTTTACAGATATTTTTGTGTCTTCAATTCATTATTTTTTTACAAATACTATTAAACTGTTTATTAGAAAACCTTGAAGTTACCCCACTAGTATCAAATGTCACAAAAAAACTGGTATTATAAGAGTTAAATAAATCAATTAACGCAATACGAGTGTATCACGCTGATATTTGGTAACACTATATCTATTTTAAGAATTGAAAAAGACAAAGTTTGGTAGAGAAAGATAGTTTATATTAATAACGTGCATTATTAAACAAAAATGATCAGCTTTGAACGGAATACCATGTTTGGGAGAAAATAGTTTTAGAAAGCATCTTTCTTTATCATTATCATCATCACCATCAGCAAAACATAGCAGCATAAAAGACTCTCTAACCAGACACCATTACTGTGTCCTTGATATCAATTTTTTCATAAAAATCGAAAAGTTCCAACCATTTTACTTAATCCAAAATTGATTTAGCTTTAGCCCCTGTCAAAGTTGACATAACTTGATAAGTAGATCCCTATTGTCTTCAATTCGGATCAAGCAATCCCACAAATAGTTAGAATGATAACAATTGATAAGAGATTAAAAAAAAATTAAAACAAAAGGTAGAATTCGTTTCAAATTTCAATAGCCAGCATTTCAATAGCAAGTTCTAAAAAAGTTATAGATCAAGTATGACAACATACACATATCTTTGCAGATCAAAGAAATAAAGGAAGAATACACCGAAGGTAAACAAACATTTAAAAACAACTTTCACAAGACAAATTTTTAATCAGAAAAATGACCAAAGATAGCGAATTCAAATCAAAATTGAAGAACAACAACAAAACCAGCATACATAAATCTTAAAAAAAGCAACTACCTACCTATTTGATATGTAGATATAAAATTATATAAAACTACCATCTTTTAATGTTCTCTACGCTGCTATTGTACAGAATAGAAACATGAACGAAATGGAGAAATTTAGCTGTCTTAAAACATGTCTACAAGATGAGCCATTAGTCATAATTCAGTGCCTTTATAGAACAGCAATGTCATTATTGATAGAACGTTATCAAAACAGAAAGCTTTCGGTTCATTATCATATAAAGATTTTATTTAAAATATCCTTCCTTGCCAGTTACTGGTATCTAGTCTTAAAGCGACAATTTGTCGAGAGCATTAACGTCCATGTCCGTGCCTTAAAGCATCAGACAAATTTACTAACTAGAGCAAATTAAATTTCTTCACGAGAAAAAGATGGGACTTGTTAGCAAAAATCAATGTTCCTCACATTCTTGAGAAACAAGTGCCAAACGTTAGAAATGAAAGATAAAAACAAGGAAACAACTAAAGCAAGAAAAAAAGTTTCTCAATCTAAATATCGGAGAGAAGAGAGAAATAAAAAGAATAAAGATCTGTCCGTAAATCATCTACAACCGAATCACTTCGTTCTACAATGTAAATCATTATTTTCAATTAAAGGAATCAGCAATACTGCCTTATTCAAACAGGTTCAGACAAATATCAAGTCAAGTTATAACAACCAAGCAAGCACTTCATATCATAATAAATCAAGGAAATCAATTAGAAATGTTTTGGCAAACAGAAGAAATTCTCTCAGAAAAAAATTAGGAGCTGAAGATAATTTCGCAGACACATTATCAAAATTATAAAAAAAGACATACATAGTAAGATTCACAATAAAAGGTAAAAATCATCAATTGGTAAATCTAACAACGAAGCGAAAAAAACGGACTACGAGTTATTTAAAGGGTTTGAAAGAATATAGTAATTTAGAGCAGATGAATTTCAAATTTAATTAAAAAATACAATTATTAACCTCATCACAGCATTTTAACAGATTATATAACAACAAAACAGAGAGTGGTTTTCAATGCATCTTCTACAAATTCTAAGGTTTATCTAAATGTCAACCTCATAACAGGACCTATAATCCAAAACGATATTTTTTATATAATAGTGCAATTCAGAAATCTTCAATATGTTGTTACTAATGAAGATATAACCATGCACACTTCACCAAATATTAATAACATCAGAAGTCAAAAAATTACAATCAAATCACCCCAATAAACAAATAGAAGCATACACATATACACAGGCAAAGAATAATCTGGTATACTGTTTCTATTTCTCTTCTGTCTGTCATAAAACTTTATGAACTTCTTTAAAACCACAGTGATTAGTTTATCATTATTGAGCGTTTATTTATGAGAGCTTAAAAACAACTCAAAAGATCAGATGTTACGGAAGTTTTACCTATTTAACAAGATTAATCTCTAAGAGGCTTTAGCTTACTAAGCGAAAAGAATCCTAACATATTTTCAGACTACCAGCCAAGAGAATAAACATGAGATTAGACATCTGGTATGTTGAGTTGCCTTTAAGTTCTCATAAATAAACTCAATAATATTAATCTAATCACTGTGCTGTGGTTTAAAAAAAAATCCATAAAGTTTTATGGAAAACTAGAAGCAGTCTTACAAAAAAAAATGTTTATAAAAAAACGTTCCAGTTTTATTAAAATTGTAAAAACAGTCAAACCTAAAATTAGTAATACCTACCATTAGAAAGCTCTTGAAATTCTAAGCCTAGAAATAGAGTCAGAATTACATCTTGAGTTTTGTGAGAGAGTAAACGTAACTTACATTAGACAAAATAGGATAGACGGTATTTGAAGCTCCTTTTAAAAGTCTATACATCAAGAAACGAGAAAGATCTAACTCCGCAAGAAATGTTATAATTATCTGCAGATTTTCAAGTATCAAAAGCTAGTTTCTCTGTCTAGACCCGCCGCTTAGCTAAGAATTGTCAGCAAGTTAACCGCAATATAAATTGAAAAGAAACTTTTACAAGCAAATTTTTAAAAAATCAATTTGACTGGTCATATAATTTCCAAAACACTGGAATACATTGTGTACGTCATGTAGTTATTATTTATTTGCTCATAGATCAATTTAATAAATTCAGAAGTATAAAACCAATGTTTGTAAATTTTCGCTAACCATTAGAAGCACCAAAAATTGCAATAAACAATTATTTTAGCTTTAAAGTTAAAACAAGTACTGAGTACTGCTTGTTAAAACAAATAATCTGGAAAAAAAGACAGTTTGATTACTAAAAAATGCTGAACTGTCACTACTCTTGGTGATTACTGTCTCTCACTCAAGCACCATTTTACATTTCATGCAATACCTCCTTCAATTAATTTTTTTTGTCGAATATATTGATAATACCGAATGAATTAAATTGTAATATAAATAAAATAGGCTGCAACATTTTTCAAACAAAATCTATACAGAGTGTAACCAAATGTTGTTCAAAAATTTTAGCTAGTGATAGTCCTTCTTGAAAAGATGCTAACTCTGCTATAACTTAGTTTCAATTTATTGTTTCAATTTAGGTAAGATTATTTCAGTAAATGTATTAATTATTTCTTGGTACAACCTAGTCACAATCAATAAATCTTGGTACAATCAATAAATCTAGTTCTTTCTCTAGAGGATAACTGCAGGATGAAATGATTTTCGAGATAAAGGATGTAAAACTTTTTTAATTTGTTTTTGTACGAGATACGATTATAACAATTTTTTTGATATAGAGAATGTGATAGCAATATATGTAAAAAATTTTAACTGGTGGTTGTCCTCGCTAAAACGAAGCTAAGTTCCCAAATTAGACTTTTGAAATATTGATGATGTTTGAAATAAAAGCTGTAAAAAATTTTATTCAGAAAATATTTTTTTTACGATACACAATGTACGACAACAATGTTTTTGAAAAGAACTCTCAAAAGAAACATCTCAAAAACCATAAACTGACTATAGAAGTTTGAAATTCCATAATTATTAAAAGGAACACCCGATATTAGAATAGAAACACCGACGATAATTAACAATAGGTGTATTACTATTACTCACCGCTATTTTAATCGTAACCCTTGTATTGTTTCTTATCGGGGTACGCAAATAAATTATGTATGACGTCTGTTCCTAACGTCAAGAGCTAAATTATACCTAATATCAAAGTTACAATTACAAATCAACACTATGATTAAGCAGGATGTCTGAAGAAACTACAGATTTGAATGAGATCAACTTGATACGCATAAGAAAAGCCAACACTTCCGTTTTGAGACAAATAAATGTTATAATAAAAAGAAACTGTGTATATCAACAGCTGTGCGCCATTTTTTTCTTAAATAATACACTGTAGTCAAACGCTTTAATCAGACAATAATAAATAATGAAGAAAACAAACAAGCTACTTACCCTGTTTTGCTGCCGTACTTTTTACATAGATTTTGTTGGGGGTGAAATAGCACAATTTAAGCATCCCCTTTTTATCCACTCTAGACTAAACTTAACACAGAGCACAAAAGAAGGGTCTTAGGTATTTGCCAAAGTAATTTGAAGCGTAATTCAATCAGTTTTTTATATACTAAAACAGTGAACTTTGCAAATTACCTCTAAACCAATTAATCCAAAAAATCTAATTAAAATTTGAAAATATATCACGATAAATTAAATAAGGAAGTTCCCCTGAAAACTGTAGACACACAAAGCAATTTTTGTTCATCAAAAGTTTGTAATAAAATTTAAGTCTCAGGGGGTAAACGTGATTCCAAGATAAAGCCACTATTTCCCGAACTAATTTTCAAGAGTTATTGTAAAATTATCAGATTTAAAAAGTGACAAAACTTGCAAACAATTCAACCGAAAGTTTGCAGTATTAGCTTATCCCTCGGATTTGTTAAGGGATCTTTTATTACGACTCGCTGTTTCACTTTATTCGTATATGTATTTCACCCTCGGGCAATATTTCATGTATCTCATTAAATGACTGTTCAAACATTTCATTTTTCTGCAGAACGTATTTTCTCGGAATAGAATCCTGATTATTCTAACTGCAATGCGTATTCACGAGAAAACTGTGTCTACGTAATAACAATTTGATATCTACTTATTATGAAATTCTTACCAAGATCAAACAAAAATGATACGGTTTTACTATTTTCCCGACTTTGTCTTGGTATCTTGAGTATTTTAAAATTTCTCTCGGTTATTAATAAGGCAATAAAACATACAAGTGTTAAAAAGTTGCTTTGTTAGCTCATCTGATACGAAAGTTTAATCCACTTCCGGTTATTGCTTTCTGGATGCTATAATAAATCGCTACACACGCTACAATTTTACCTGATAACTTCTGAAATATGATCACAATGAGAGAATAAAATAACGTGAGAGAAAGAAAAAATCGTAAATTTGGCTGTGATTGAAGCACGACTTCAAAATTAACAAAACAAAACTAACAGTTTTACAGTTATTATGAAAATATTAGTTAATTTCCTAGCTATTTTGAGATTATAATGTGTCTAAAGTTACGACTAATAAAAGCGTGTTTAGTGCATTTCAGAAGTGAGGTCATTTACAATGAAAACAGTTTGATCTTTTTCAATCTGCCAGTTTGAAAATTGAAACAACAAACAGTTAATTCTCTCAGTTTAATAATTCTCGGACTAAGCACTATATCCCGTATTTATCCCTTTTTTAAAGTGTGCTAGATCACTCTATAGCTACAACACACAGGATAATTCCCGAAAAATTCTTCAAAATGTTTTTAATATATAAAATACGAGATCAGAATGACTTTTAAAAAAATCAGTACATTGTCTAAAATCACGGCACAATGACGATTATTACGTACTATAAAAAGTGTTCATTTAAAAAAGTTGCCAAAAGTGCTATACGATTTTGATAAAAGAAAATGTAGCGAAAAATAGATGTCAAAATTTGATACACTGTAACTACGGAAAACATTATAAATAAAGAAATCATTGTGATTATTTTTGAGTTTACAAGATGTTACAAGTCATTCTCGTTTTTCTTCATTTTTCGTGTTCAGTTTTTGTCCGTTGTAAGTTTCAGTTTTGTATGTTATTGTGTCTAGTTAATTGTTCTTTTGCCGCAATGATTATTACATTGCAGAGCACAAAAAGTTTTTAGTCAAAAGTTACTTTCGAAGTGGTAGAAAAGTTGGATCTATTCGATGAAACACAGAACAAAATCTTTAAAAAAGAGTCAGTAATTTTGTTAGCAAAGGTATTCCAATCGAACAACAACGTCGAGAAACTGTGTACCGGTTTCGGGGTTTAGGGTGGGAGTACTCGCGAAGTTCGACTAGTAGTCGTATAGACAGATACAGGGTGCCATCTAATTTTGTAATTTTGTTCACAGACTGTTAACACTTTGAAATCGGCAAATATTGCACTGAGAATGTTCCCTCATACAAGTTAATAAATAATTATTTACAAAAAGCTTTAGAGATTACTGATTTTGTAAAATATTTCGTGAAATAAATTTCATATCACTAATCTGACATAATGTGAAATTCCGACAACTACCACTGACAGTAAAGCAGCCGAATTTAACTCAGAAATACTTCATAAAGTTTTTGTTTTGTCATGGCACTCTTGACAACTTTAAAAATAAACTCTTGTTATTTTTAGAAAATTACCAGAAAAAATTATACAGTAAAATCCGTTTATAACGTATTCAGATATAACATATTTTGGTGAGTCAGTTCGCAATTCGTTTTAAAGCCCCAACGAATCGAGAAAGAAAATGTTCTAAAACGACCTCTGGAGCAAATTTTTAGTACCAGGGAAATGAGTACTGTTACAACTTCACTCTAGAATGATAAGTAAAATTAGTTTATTTTAATAAAAATATTTATATCTACAATTTACAGCTAACTTGGCTTTAACCCTCTATTAGTCGCGCCATTTAATGTACCATTCTCTGTCAGATACATGCTTTATAATTTATGTTTTTTAAAAAAATTTTACAAAAATTTTTGTAATTATTACCGTGATTTGTTTCACTAAATATTATAGGTTGAATAAAAAACATAATATTTCAAGAATTTATTAGAATTATTCATATTATACTTGTGTATCTCTCCTAAGTCTTCCGGATTACATAAATCAAAATTTTTTTGATACTAATTGTAATAAGATCAAGAAATTACACTTTTTACAGACAATAAACACTTAAGCATAAGCATAGTCTGTAGAGCAGCGAGTAAGTAAAGCAGGTAGTGAAACACAGGATAATACATACAAACGCACTGTATAACTCTTTTCTACTTGCACAAATAACGGTGCTAAAAATAAAAATTTGAACTTGCTTTCTAGGAATATAATTAAAATACAATGGCCAAGGAATACTCTACACCTCAAGTTCAGAGAATAGGCAGTTCTAAAAATATCTTTTAAAAATGAGGCATGTATCAGTGAGATATAGGGTTAAACAAAGATCCTCGATGTCATTTTTTTGACGTTTCTGGCCGATAGAGCACTTCTTGTTTTTACATATACTTCTTTAAAAAAAACATTTGTTTTAAAGTCTTCAAAATCTGTCAAAGCTGATAAACTGGAGAAAATAAATCAAAGGAGACAAATTGTGGTGGCTTCTATAGTTAATTACTGTTTCATTTTCACATCACAACAAATTCTATTCAGGATCTCTATTTTTGAAGTTTAATCAAAATTAATTAAAATAAATCAGATAAGCAGGTACTCTTATGATCAGTCAAAAGTGTGCAGTTTTTCATTATTATAGGTTTTTTCTATATTACATTTGCTTTTGTCAACAATATTCCATTTTCTTTTTCTTTTCGAATAATTAAAAACAGAAAAACACAATTTATACAATTTCATCCCAAAATCAACTGCAACATAACTATCTGAATTTTTAGTGGAAAACTATTGCCAGTAAAATAAACACCAAATTGTTTGTAATAATGTCCTCCATCTCTTCATAACATTGCATGAGATTACAAAACTCTATTTCTGCCTCTATTAGTCAAGATTTAAGGACATTAGTCATAATTTTATATCACTTAAGTTTATCTCACATCTTATGTCAATCATTGACTTGAAAAAAATGTTTGATATTGACACATTTGAAAAACTCGTAGAATCAAAAAATTAAGTTGTTTTATAAACTTGCCCAGAATATCTTATTCATCTTATTAAAACCAATTTTTTTTACTGAAAAATATACCCTAAAAAATAACGCTTCTTCAAATTGTCCATCATTAACCACAAAGTTTGTGCAAGCAATGGTATTAAATAAATTAGAAAGAGATGCAAATTTTTTACATCATATAGAATTTCAGGAAGATATTACTAAATTTGCAAATATTAATTTTTAGGGAGCTCCAGCATTATTATTTCATGTATAGTTCGTTTTTTACCTATAAAAAATTTCAAAGTCAAGAGAAAGTTGGCACAACTGTATAATTTGAATTATGAGGGTACTTGTTTTTTTTTTTTTTTGATGTTTCATTATTACTTGTCAGTATAAAATTTGAAGTATAAAAAGCCTTTTTTGTTCGCTTCTATCTTTTAAGAATAAATTGATCGGAGTTATTGGGAGGTTTCCTCCGATCTCTTGCGCTTTTTAGCGCAGCTAATTGGTAGATGATGGGTACACTTTGTTTTTAGTTTTTCAAAAAATTTGTAACGTAATAAAAGTCAGTCTTTGGTATTATTATTTATTTGAATTCAGTGAAAATCTTTGTTTTTTTTTTAGAAATCGGCGGTAATCAAAATGAAGTTATTTCTAGGAAGTCAATTTTTTTCTAATAAACTTATAAAATCTTGTTAATCTGATGGAATACCACAGTACTATAGTATCGCATGGCAGTATAATCACAAGATATTCTCAATAATAATTTTGTAATATTCTCTCCTTTTTGGCTTTCTGGCATTAACTATTTATAACTTAAATAATTCGAGAAATTCGTATAAGAAGACATTCTTTAGTATTTATCAATATTTAGTAAAAATCCTTGTATTTGTTTTGTTGGGAACCAAACAGCTTTTTTCTAAGAATGTTCGTCACGCTTGCTTACTCAATTTTTATTTTGTTTTAAATCCTATACCTGACTTTGTCTAAACTTTGTCTAACAAATAAGCATTTTTCCAAGAATTCTGCGTCACACTTGTAGACTGTCTTGTCTATGGTGACGTATTATTGCAATAGGTCAGCAATTAGCCCTAGCCAGAACTGTCAAAATGTTGACATGAATGTCTAAATTCAAATGTTTTTACTCAAAAAAATTACATTTTACCTTGTTTCAACCTTTTGTTTCAGTTTCATCTAATAAATTACAAATTTAAATATTGTGAGAATATAAAAATAATAATTTGAATGATTGAAATAATGAACCTTTAAAAAAAAGAGAAATCTCAGAATCTGTATTGAAAACTCAGATTAAATTCTGTACTTCTTTGGTCCTCGATATTTTCTGCCATTTTAGCCTCGTTATAGATCATTATCTTCGCGAATTATTTTAAATGGAAGCAAGAAGAATCCAGGAGAATCCTACGTTATATCCAAGTACATTACAACCGAATTTTACTGTACTTGTATAAATATTGTTCTAAAGTTTTAGTAATCTTTATAAATTGTAAAAAATAGCGGAACTCAAAATAATATAATATCTTAATAAATATTTCACCAAATAGAACTAATATTATCGATTCTTAAAATAATAAATACTTGAAAAAATATCTCCCACAGAAAGACCAATAATGAAAGATGAAATAACAAAATAAAAGCAAAAAAATATATTTGAGTGGAGGTGCGATAAGCCGTGTTTTTTTAAATTACCGAATTAAATTATTTATTATATATTTCAAAAAGTTGTTAATGAATTTGTCATTAGTTAATACAAAAGAGTCGAAATAAAGCAAACTAATTATTAAACAAATATTTCACCTGTAATATTGTTTATATTGCAAAATTAACAAAATAGTATATTATTATACGTGTTTCATAAGACGATTATTGTGACACGAATGAGTTTTGAGCACGACGAGCGAAGCGAGGAGTGCTCAAATAGAATAAGTGTCATAAGTCGTCCTATAAACGAGTGTAATATACTATTTTTTCTACTTTGCATTGCAAAAAAAGCATTCTAAAAGTCTTTTTTGGAAAATTATCACAACTTGGGATTTTTGACAAATTTGGTTGGCACTAATGAATGACATCTGTCAAGTTTATTAAGGTTTCCAACTGATTTACTAATTAACTGATATTTTGCTTCAATATTTTCGACAGTTCGGTTATAATTTTATTAATTATTTCATATCATCTCCATTGCGTAGGCGGTAGACGTAATTTTTACGCTTACGGTGCAAACATAACCAATAAAAAAGTTACTGTTTTGCATGCTATAATGAAAATTTAGTGTCATTAATCATTATTGTTAACGCAAAGTAGAAAAAAATAATTACTGTATTTAAACTTTAGGCAAAATATTGTTGTAAACACTTACTAAATAAAATAATCTTCTTAGATGTACTTAATTAAATCGTTCGTCTTAACGCGACTCTACTGTATTTTCCTTCTAAAACTACCTATGTTTGTTCAATTTTCACTGCTATTTTTAAATTACAAATATAGGTGTTTAATGCTGGTGAACAAAGTGATTTACACCGCCTACCTAAGCTAAATTTTTTCTCGTTCGCACTATATAGTTAAACACGAGTAAAATACTCGTAAAATGAATAATGTCCTGGTAATATTACGGAATTATAGCGAAACCAATAAAAATAAAATTTAAATATTATATTCTACCAGGCTTTTCTAATAATAATTTAAGTAAGTGAATAAAAAAGATTTCTATAAATTTAAGGGCACAGGAATAAAAAGAGTATGTCCAAAAATTCTGTTCTTATCGAACTAGAATTTCCATCGTTTTTTTCACTAATATTAAATGCAATACAGACAAAAAAAATAAAAAAACAGTTAAATACAATGCCTCTCAACACTCCTAAGTCTACTCAAAAGTTAAATGATACGAATAGGAATCCCACCTCTGTAAGAAAAAATTTTTTGGACATTCCTCTTTTTATTCCTGTACCCTTCAATTGCAGAAAATAATTTCTAAATATTCGACAGTTTGATTTGAGACAGACAAATATTAATCAAAAGTAATAATATACCATTTCCACTGATTTGAATTTGTGACTTACGTATTTCTGCCTTAATGTTGGCTATTGAGACAACAATACTGCACCTTTTAGGTGGAATTGTGACAAATTCTACGAATGCATTGCGCATTTCTTCTGCCTTTAGAGACTTTTGCAACTAATTGGTAATTATCCTTTATCAAAGTAAAAGCTCTAACTTGTACTTATAAGTTCATAATTAAACTAGAGGTAATTACGCGTTACTTAAAAATTCTTTCGTCTTTATTACTAGTTGCGACAAATTTAAATACATTGTGGCATGAGTAGTTCCACAAGAAAAATATTATTGGTGAGCAAGTTGGCACATTTCGCATTTTATTATCTGGGATTTATATTTCGAAAAAAAGAAATTATGACTTGGCTTGACAAGCTCTTCTCGAAAGTATTAAGCGCATTCCTGCCACCATTTCGAGTTCTTGTAAATGCGGCATGTGATTTCTTAATCCGCTTTCTTTGTTTGAATTTTTGATAGATAAAGCAGCAATTTGTATCTGTCATAGTTTAGTAATTGAGTCGAGTTTTGTCAAGCATGCAAACATGGTAATCTCTTACCTTTACATTCATTGGCATCTCGAGCAGTGGCTCTGCCCCAAGGTCTATCAAAATGGAACGGTTTACATCTTTCGCAATCCTTTCCAGCTGTATTATGTTTACACTCACAAGCTAATTGTCCATCTCTACCTGTTATACAGCGACTTGCATGTCCATTACATTTACACCTTCCACCAACGGCAAAATCCGCAACGGCATACTGATGGGTGATTTGATGGAAACCACTGGCCACCACGTTGGATGCTAATTCTACTGATGTCGGTGTTTTTAAATCTTCGGTATTATCTAAAGGTTGCATCTCGTTCACCAATTGAACAACAGGTTCTTTTGTTTGATTATCTTCTTCTATTTGTTTATTTTTAAATAAATGTTCGTCAACGAGAACATCGAGGTTTTCTGCGGAAGAGTCCTCGACTGGCATATGAAGCCGATTAAAGACTACTTTAATATCGGTAGCAGTGATCCAGTCTTGAAGGACCGGTGAGTTATCAAAATCTAAAGCGCTAGGTCGTCCTTCAAGAGTACTAAATGCGATTCTGGACGATTGTCCAAAACCTTGATTATCACCTCCTGTATACCGATGAGCATCAGTACACCTCGCCTCCTGTTCATTGACTTTAGTAATGGTCGCTTTGTTAGGTCTACCATAAACCCTGCGACACTGAGTCGAGTAAAACTGAAACGCCTGCCACGTCTTCCCATAGTCCATACTCTTATAAATCGCGATCGAATCCGGCTTAGGAGTATTAGGACAAAACTGAAGACTCACATAAGTCAACTCGTATTTCTTCCCCAAACTGAGCACTAGTGTTACATTATCCGGAGCGGCATTAATCGAAGTAACCGGAGGCAACGGATCACTCCTCCAGCAGGTGACATTGTTAGGGTTGTTGAGGTCGGTGAGATGCGAGGCCGGGAAGCGGTTCTTCTCGTCACAGAAGTAGCACTGGGGCGTGCCGGTCTCGGCTGGCTCGCAGAACTGCTGGGGCGCGTGGAGACCGCAGGTGGAGGAGGCCCTGACGGGGATGCCGAAGGCGGCGTTCACGAAGTCGGGGATGCAGCGGCGCGGCCGGTCCTCGTCGTAGCAGGGGTCCACCGGGGGCTGCTGCCCCTCGAACATCTTGAGGAAGTTGTCGGAGACGGACATCGCGGCGGGCACGAGGAGCAGCAGGAGGAGGGTCGCTTTGCACATGGTCGAGCCGGACACGCACACCTTAATGAAGTGACTCCATGCTTCCAGTCGCACGTTTTTCACACATCGATCTCGAGAACAGCGTTGCCGATAGTTGAGGACCGCGTGTGGACACCGATTCCAAGAACTGCACCTACCTTCCGACTGACGGTGGATAACTGGCGGTCCGCTGTCTGAGTGTCTGCTCTGCTCCGACCTCCGATCTGAATCGGGTAGCAAGCACCGCCTCCTCCCCCCTCAAGGGTTACCAAACCGAGAAGATCCTATGTTTAATGTAAGCATAAACACTGGCTTAAATGCTGCGGAACTTAGGACTTAATGATTATTTTCCTAATTATTTTCTCACAAATTAGAGATCACTGATTTTACGCTTATTGTTATTACAATATTACCACGTCGGGGCCGTAACACCGAATTTACACTTTTACCAAATTGCTTTTTTATTTATTTATCTCTTCGTCTACTAATTACCTTAATATCTAAACATTATTAGATAAAAAAAAATGTTTAGGTAGCTCTACCGCAGAAAAATAAACTCAATAACTCCTTCTCTTGCAGGATTTTTTCTTAAAGTCGCGAATTTTTTAACAGGTCTGCAAGGATTTCCAGGATATGCTTTAGTTGAAAATATGGATACTTTCAGGAGAAGTATTATTGTACGTTTTATCTAGGTCATGACAACCTTTCAAGAATGCTTGCTACAAGATGGAACATTCTTTGCCTTCAAAAATTTATGTTTCACAGTTAATAGGAATTTATGCACCAAGAGGTTTATAAGGATGATATTTGATATGATAATATATACTTCGAAGATGCATCCACCTATAATATTATCTAGATACCCTTTTATTTTTACAAATAAAACAACTAAATAATATTGTACCTACCGCATTTCTTATAGATTCTAGAGCAACTTCTAATTAAAATATACCTAGATCAAGACTTATGGGCTAATTTCAAGTTAAAATAATACCGGCAGTATCTTTGTTTTCATGGAAAATTAATAAAATTTGCTGTTGTGATTGCTTATTGCTACAGAAACGATAAAATTTATTAATTTGAGATACAAAGATTTTATCTCAACCTGAAATTAGCCTATAAGACGATTTATTAGTTAATTGTAATTATTTAGTCTTAATTAAACATAATTTTTTTTTTAAGTTAGACAGCCCTCTTATTTTAAAAATATATATAAATCTGTATCTATTATGTAAGTATATGTCGCAGCTACTTCATAAAATATCTGCTTAATACATTAAATCAAACACGGTGAAAACGAGAATGTACTGAATTCGAGTTCGTTTTGTGTTTCGTGACTGATCAATCAAAACTATTAAAAATATGACAGACCAAAGCTTGCTCTGATTCACCAAGTTTTAATCTTACGATATAAAAATACCCATAAACTTCTCTATTATCGTAAATCAAATATTATCGAAAATCTCTACGTTTTTGTAATTAGCTGTTTAAGGGGGTATTCTGGTGTAGAAATTTGAAAAAAAAAATTTTATTTATATTTTCAAAGTTTAATCTTTCAAGAAAATGTCCTTAAAAGGATTTGTTAAAATTTTGATTATTTTCAGAGATATAGTCATTTTAGACCGAAACGAATCGAACAAAAGACGTTAGGGATCAGCCCTCTACCTAATTTTACCCGAAACTTTAAACGCGTTTTTCTCAAAATTACATTTTTTAAAGAGTTTGTCATGATTTCTCAGGTTCTACTTAACCGATTTACTGGAAATTTGGTGTGAGTGTTCTCAATACATGTCTCTTTCGTACTAACTATTATTATAACAAATTAAAAAAGTTTACTATTTTTAAAAAATTCCGAAAAAGCAAAAAAATAGAACAAAAAATTTTCTTTTTTCCGGACATCCGGAATATAGCAAAATAAATTTTTTTTCTCACTTTTTCGTAGTTAGTACGATAGCAGAATTCATCTAAATTAATAATCTTTTTCATTTTTTTGTTTCGGATCATTAGAAGGGTTGCAAACGTACAAACTTGGTGCGTCATTTTTTTCAATCTCTTACTTCAACAGCTTATAACATTTTTAGTTTTAAATTTTTTGACATTTTTTATTTTTTTATGTATTCTTAGAATATTAGTAAATATCTTGTCAAAAAATGGATAGCCAAAATATTTTTATTTTTTATTTATAGCACTCGAATAAACACCTCAAATTCATGCCTCTACACCTTAAATAATTTTGAGCAATGTTTAATATTCTTGTTAGATTTTCTTGGTGTGTTTAAATAAAAAATGAAACGTAAAACACCCAATAACACCAAACAGAAAAAAGAAGAAGTGGGAATAGGTTCAAAACCGGAGTTGAATGTATTGTTTTGTTTCTATGTATTTCTAGACTCTCGAAAGGGTATACAATTATTGATTGCCCTAATAATTCTAATATTATTTTTGTCAATTCTGTGGTCTTTTTCAAAAATATGTTGGGCAACACTAGATTTTTCTATTCTGTTGAATTTGAGATGAGCCATGTGTTCTTTAAATCTAGTGTGAATTGATCTACGTGTTTGCCTAGACACCTTTGGTTACAGTCTTTACAATGAATTTCATAAATCCCGATTTTTCTAAAAGCCCTGTTAAATCCACTTCTTCTCTCTTCTCATTGGTTGAAAAGAGGGGAAAGTGAAAGTAGTGGAAGTCGGCACGATTAGGTAGTATATAAGCTAAGAATATTTGTAAATTATTTAGTTTTAATTCCTACCTGAGAATGACAACATTGTTGTCAAAACATGCGTCGTATCAAGTAAAAAAGTTTGGTGTTAGTGGGTGTTTTACGTTTCATTTTTCAATGTTAAATAGTCGCAAACATATCAAAATCAATCTGACAAATAGAAACAATTAAATTTAGAACGGGAAGCTTCTGATTTTTTTGAGTTGCAGAGAATTTACTACTTGCCGTAATAAATGTAGTCATAAAACTGAAGAGCTCTTCGAGAAAGAGATGTAATATAATTTATTTAGCGGTAGACCTAATTAGAACCGCTAATCTTGCCAAGAAAACACACAACAATAGCGCCCGAATTTTTAAATTTTAGTATACTAAAAACGGAGAGTGAGACCCAAATTCTGTTGTACTAGCGTTTGCAAACTTTGAGAAATTGCAACGAAATTGACAATTTAACTTCATAACACTTATAACGTCTTAATAACTGGCTAAAAGTAAATTTGTAACTGACTTTATATAGCTGGTCTTACTGCTAAAATTTCCGAAGAAATAACACAATCAAATTACAATGGTAAACGCAAAAATATGTAAACAGAAAAGGGCAAGAATAGGTCACAGTTGTGTTTCTATATAGATCAATCTTGTTTAGGTTTGCGACCGGTTATCAGAAAACTGAAGTTGTGGAGGTAAATCGTCTTAAAATTGCTCAAAAAGTTTTTTTTGACCACGGAAAGGCAGTTGTTTTGAGCTAGTATAACTATTAGTAGAAGCATACACTTCGTTTCTTCAGAATGAGTAAGAGTAAGGAAAATAGGCAGTAATTTGCTTTAGTTCATTGCATGCATACACCACCTGACTCTGCCTATCAATATCCTTTAACCTTGGAACGGTCTCTAACATCCTCAAACTGATTGTCCTCCCATTTACTCAAGAAGATAGCTAAAAAAATGAATCTTTTGTCTCGCTTGTTGTGAAGGTATCTTGCCATTTAACTTTATAACACTTATAGCGTTTTGATAACAGACCAAACGGTTTGTAAGTTTGTAACTGAATTTATGTAGCTGGTCTTACTGCTAGAGGTTCCTTGAAGATTAATCAGGTTACAATAATGAGTGCAAGAACATGTATACAGAGAACGGCATTAACGGCAGGAATGGACCACAGTTATGTGTATAGATTAATCTCGTTTAGGAGTCTGAAATAATTATTGCACACAACATTTGATTTTTTCTTTACTCTCGAAGGGTCTCTAACATTCTGAAAATTATTGTCCTTTCTTTTAGATACTAAAAAATGGGCTAAAAAATTAAACTTTTGTAAAAGTATCTTGCCGTTAACTCCTAGATCAATATTTTAAAGTGCACCAGTAGGTACAGTTTATTAGTCAAATAATCAGGTAAATCTAGGTATTTGTACGTATTTTTATCTCAAGAAAATCAAAGTTTCTCAAACGTAGTAGATCTACGAGTATATCTTTAAAAAACTCATCACATTTATTTTTATTGACTCTAAGCCTGCGGGTTAAAAAATGGATTCTGATGGAATTTTTAAAATGCGAATGTGCGCACTTTCATTTAAATACATAGTCTCTTTCTTGTATCGAAATAGTCGCTGCGAGAAAAAATGCTCTACCCTACCAAGCAATCCAAGGAGTAATCGAGGCGACAAGGATGAGGGGAGATTTCAGTCAAATGTAAAAAATATAATATCTTAGTATTGTTTCAAACTGTATTTATTAGCTTAGATTAGTTATTAATTTAGAAAAAATAAATAAATAAATCTGATTATAAACTTGTCATCAATTACGGGTACAACAAATATTATATTTTTAATTATTTACAACAATCAATAATAAAGACTTGTCTGTTTTTTTAAAAAATTGGCTAATTCTTATAGAATAAAAGAATATCATAATTAAGCGAAACGTAAAGCGAAGGTATCAGACGTTTCTTTTTTGCCTTTCCTTTTTCTCGACTGTAATCAAAATTGCGATCATTGAAAATTTCCGAACCCGGCTTACCACAGCGAGAGTCTCTTTTAATAAAAAAAAAACACCATTTACGCTCGGATAAATTGTATTAGGAATTAAAGAGAAGTATAAATACGAAAATAAAACTGTCAAATGACAAAAAGCAACACAGACAATCTTTTAAAATGATTAGTTTGTATTCACCTTATATTTCTACCTAAAAACATTCAAGTTAAATAGTATGTAAATGCTATGTACGGTGCTTCCAGAAATAATCTCAAGCCACGTGACTAAATTAAGATAAAAATCGGAATAAAACAATTGTTAATTTTTTTTTTTTGAATTTAGATTACTGATTAAAGAGAAAGATGACCGAAGTAATCGTTTTGGAACATTTGTCTTAAGTAATACCAATTGTGTGGCTACATTTTATAAGTAAATTGGTCACGTGGCGTATTATAATTTTTGAAAACACTGTACTAGATAATAAAAATATAAAAATGTTTAGATAGAGCTTTGTTAAAAGATGTTTTGCCTAATTTCATTAAAACAAATTGTACAAAATTCGTAATTTACTCTACTCTAGATTAATTAAGAAAGAACTATTACATATGTAAATGTGAGTCATTCTTCTCTATTTATTCTAATAAGTACTCGTATACTATGTGATTAGCGCGTAATTTACATTCGCGCTCACTAATTTTGTATAAAATATGTAAACCTTGCAAATAAGTCTCATTGTAATTACATTATGTATGTATTACAGTAGAGAATAGTTTTCTTTTTAACATTACTTTTGTTAAAAATACAAATATTTGTACAAACCTTTTTCTAAAACTAGAGATAAGCAAATCGGTGATTCAGGATAGAAAAATTATAAAAAATTTTATGTTGCTAGAAAAAATTAAATTTAATCTATTTATTAGAAAAAATCCATTTCTACCTAATAACTTAGTAATAATTCAAACGCAAATTTCAAAAACACATTATGTTCATAGTAAATTTACTGGCATATTAATAATACAGTAAAATAACAAAAAAATATTTTAAAAATTAAAAAATTATAGATTTACAAAGATAATTTTCATCTAGGAGTTAAAGGAATTGTAATTTGTAAAAAAATATATAAGGAATTTGTTTAAACAACGTTTCGCAGGTGGCCACCTCCATCTTCAGGTGTGTTTCATAATTATTAATTTACATTGTTGATTTGTTAATATATGAACTGTGTTCGGTCAAAAACTGAAATGAAAATGTGATTAAACTAATATTCATATTTTAAACAAAAAATATTTTTTATTATTATTATTTATATTTTACTCACGGTTTACTCAAGAAGAAAATTATCTTTGAAAATTAAAAAAAGAAAAAAAACTAACACATATATTATAGATTTATTTCCACATTATAAATACTTGTACACGTACAGTATAATCCCGATTACCCGAAATAATCGTGTTCTTGAAATTTAGAGACTTAGATTATTAACAAATAATTTATTTCTAACTACTGTTTACACGAACACGATTACAATAATTCGATTGTCGTTCAATAACATGTCGATTCGCTAACGAAAACAGTTGAAGCACTGAACTCAACTCAACTAATTCAACTCCATATTCGATTTCAACTTATGATCATTTTTCTCTCACTTGCTTATATACAGATATGCTGCTTTTTAGTATTTACTAGCACATTTTCCGTTTATGTGCGAATAGATTGTTCTCGGATTCAGTCAATAGCCTTGACTAATTTTTCCAGAATAAAGCGCTATAATGTGAGTCGTATTGACGGAAAATCTCTCCAGAATAGTTCTTTACATTAGTGTGGAACAGACAAAACGTTTTACTAGTTTAAAACGGAATCGAAATATTCAATTATCCATTAAGTTCGCAATTTAATGAAAAATCGATTAATTTTGGTGGTTGAATTAACAAGTAATTAATCGATTAATAAATTTTGTACCAATTATCGTTAATTTTGCTCAGTTCTATACAAAATCAAAATCGGTTGTGTCAAAAAGCACGCATTTTCAGAAGGTTTTGCGAAGTAATAAAAAAGTGTAATTGTTATTTATTTATTTATATTAAAAGCTCATCTGCTACTAGTACCTACTTCTAAAAAAGAGTATAAAAAAATTGCGCTATTTGACATGCCCAATTTTTTGTAAAATTTACAATGAATATAGTAATAAACTTATTTTTGATATCTCTTCTTTTTTCATATTTTTTTGTTTAGTTTTTGTCGATACTTAACTTTTCGCAAAGTATTTGAAATGTATCCGCATTATTGACTAACAAACAACAAATAAAAAACAACATTTCCAATTAATTATATTTTAGAAACGGCAAAAAGCTTATTTAATTTGTCTTCGATTTTTCAATCATTTTTTAAATAAACTTGTTGTATTCCTTTATTTTGTGTGCCTAATGATTCAAATTTTTGTTCAGTTCCATGTTCCATCTTGAATTAAATATTTTGCAACATTTGCAACTATTTATTATCAAAACACTACGTTTTTATTGGTAAAAATAAATCAATAACAAAATATTTAGATACTCGTTATTTCTCTTTATTTCATTGTCATTTCTAATTTTTATTTAATTGTCATTTTAAATAATGGTCATTTACTATTTTTGGGTCTTCTTAGACCCTTATTGCCTCCTAGTTGATTATTTTACAAATCAAAAAAATGAACAAACTCTAACAAGTTCATGAAGAGTTAAATACATAATATAATAAAAAAATCAATTAAAGTTAATTTGACGTTTATAACGTTTGTATAATAATAAATAAAATTAAGTTAATTTGACGTTTATGATGTTTGAATAATAAAATTGATAAGAAATGTACCTAATTCTTTAGCATGTTGTAGTTATTAACTTCAGAAGACCGATATTAAGCAAATAACAGACGCAATTAAGTATTGTAAAATCCAGGCGATAGCCAAGATTGTAATTAACCAAATTTTACTTTTCATACTAATAAATATATTTTAATAAGTGTGGTTATTTAATTCGCATATTTAAATCAATTTTATATAGATAATACAACAACATGGCGTTCAGAAAATAATATATCTAAGCTCTATATTTACAAATTAATGGTTTTTTGAGACACTCGTTATATAGGTTGGTTGCAACTAATTTAAAATTTTTAGTAAACTTTTAATGGAACAATCATCATTATCATCAATATATTTTTTTAAATAGTAGAAATTAAAATTTATTCATTATACCTACACATCAAAATTTCGAATAATTATCAGACCTATGTGTTAGTTGCAATCAATAATCATCTCGGATTACAGAGAATTTTTAAAACAATTTTCATGTTTCAGATAAAGCTAAACTTGCTATAATTTAAAAATAAAAGTGAAATAACAATAACGTATTTGAGGAATTATTGTTAATATCATTTGTTCCACTAACATCGCATTTTAATTAAAAATACTGGGTGTTTTCTAATTATTTAGATCACTGATATTCAAAATAATAGTTTCCGCATGTCACTGATAACAACACATAATTTTTTTGTTTGTCATACTGATTTATTACATTTGATTTATAAACAATCCCAGTTTTATCAATTGAACATAAAAAATAATAAATAATAGGATAACGCCATGAAGGATTTGTCCCTGGTAATGAACTTACAAGAGTTAATTTAAAATTTGATGTTTAACAAAATTGTGTTATTATCAAAGACATCACGACATATTAAAATTATAATCTAAAAAATTAAAAAAAAGAGTAGAAACAATGTTTAATAACAATTAGATTCAAGAAAAGCCACGGTTTTAAAAGTTCCAGAAATCTATAAATTAACCATTTTTTGTCATTCTTGACCACCAGAGACGTGTTTGACATTATATTACTGATTTATTATGTAAATTAACATATTTTATAATGATAATGAAAGAATAACAATTAAACTAGACTTTAGTTTAGTTGAAATAAAAATTATAAGTGAGAGGAATTCGTAAAAACACTTTTAGATAATTAGCAACTGTTTTGCAATACTTATAACCAATTTTATGGTTTAGATGTGAAATTGTTTTTAATGTAAGTGAATGGAAAACGATTAGTGGCATTTATACCCTCCCTAGTTTGATAATATTTTAATTGAAAGTAAGGACAAATTTAGAAATTCTAAGAAACTTGTCTTTGTTTGATACACATCAAAATAGCCATAAATTTGGTCCTGTTGATGTTTGATCAGCTTATCAAATGCGCCCGTCTATTGATATAAAGAAAAATAATCCAATTTGAAGGATCAGAAATGTCCCTCGAGATACATGCTTTCCGTTTTTACAACATTCCGAAAACCTACCTGCAGTTCAGCAGAATATCAATCAATATTTTTTGTGTATCTGCAAATTCAAGTTTTGGTAAAAGATTAAAAGACGAAGGATAAATTTATCAAAACGAAACGTGTTAGATAATTTTTTTGCAAAAATAAGCTAGATTAAATATCGTCATGCAATGAAGCAAGTTGAAAGAACAGGCGTAGATAATTTAAGTGTTCTGAAGAAAATATCTTCACCAGCGTGGGAGAATAATTCCAGTCGTAGAGGTGGATCGTTTCCGTTGTTTCAAACTGCGATCGCAGATTAGCCGTTTTACGTCTATCAACATAAAAGGTGTTGGAAAAAATATTTACTAGGAGGGACCTTATTAATGGAGTGTATTTTACTCAAAAATGTTAAACACTCCTTATTAAAGTTTTTGAAATGTTATCAATGCAAATTCTTGAGATAAGTTTAATTAATACAATGATCTTTTTTAGAAAGGTGAAGTGTAAGTTGCAGAATATGTATTCTTCATTTCCTTTTGATAGTGAATATAATTTGATTATTTTCGAGACTACCTCCTTATTTTGATTTCCTGACAACCAGAAATACACGGTATTAACAAATTGGTAAGAGTAAATAAAGCCCCCGAGCTTGTCTATGACCAACAGTCATGGTCAAACTATTAGAAGAACGAATCCAAAGCAAGAATCCCTACAGTGGCAGCTGGTAAATGTTGAAATCACCGTATTCTCAAAACGGAACGTGGAACCTAAATTCTGTTATAAGAGATAACAACTGAAGACCAAACAAAAGACTACTGCAAAAATGTTTTCTAATTTTTCTTTACTATATTTACTATACTACTATACTAGCGACCACCATGATCATCTTTGGACTTTACTGTCCTCTCTTTATTTTAAACACTATATCATTTAAGCAATTTACAATTTTGTATCCCTTCCAAATGTTCCAAGTTGTCCCTTCCAAGTGTTCTTGTAACTTCGGGCACTTTCCAATACTTTTCTTCGAGTTGTAAAACCAAACCAAATTGTGTTCTTTCTTAATTTGTCGTTCACATTCTTCTTGTTTTTCTAATTCTTCTATTTTATTTTATTTTTTTCATATTCTCCTTGTGTTTGAATTCAGTAAAGTCAAAGCCACACGGTTGTACAATAGCACGATCTATTAGATTTTTATTAATTCCTTCTTCTTTTTTCAATTTTATTTTTAATTCACGACGTGATATCAAAGAGATAATTCACACATAAAAAATAGGTAAAATCAGTTTCTACAGTTTCAAAGTTTTGTAAAATTTAAGTATTTCATGCTTACTCCAATCTTTAAAACGTTTTGCTCTTTTATAGGCCCCATAACCGGTTTCAAAGTCCCCATTTTTACTCCAATTCTTCACAATTTTTCTTCAGTTTTTTATTCCCAATTATGAAGCTTAGCTCATCTACAAAAAGTTTTCTTTTTAAAGCCCTATTTTAATCTGTAAAGCTGGCATTTCATTCTCTTCATCACTTCTTAGATCATCAAATTTTTCTTCCCTTCGTTCTTGTTCTTCTGTTTCTTATTTCTCCAATTCTTCACAATTTTTCTTCTGTTTTTATTCTCAATTAACAAGCTTGGCTCATCTACGATAAATTCTCCTTAAAGCCCTATTTTAATCTGTAGAACTGGCATTTTATTCTCTTTGTCACTTCTTTGATCATTATCTTTTTCTTCCTTTTCTTCTTACTCTTCTGTTTCTTACTTCTCCAATTCATTATAATTTTTTTTCGGGTTCTTATTCTCAGTTACAAAGCTTGAGTCATCTACAATAAATTTTCCTTGAAGCCCTATTTTAATCTGTAAAGCTGATATTTTATTCTCTTCATTACTTTTTGGAGCATCAACTTTTTCTTCCTTTTTTTCTTGCTCTTCTGTTTCTTACTTCTCCAATTCTTCACAATTTTTCTTCTGTTTTTATTCTCAATTAACAAGCTTGGCTCATCTACGATAAATTCTCCTTAAAGCCCTATTTTAATCTGTCGAGCTGGCATTTTATTCTCTTTGTCACTTCTTGGATCATCAACTTTTTCTTCCTTTTCTTCTTGCTCTTCTGTTTCTTACTGCTCCAATTCTTCATAATTTTTCTTCAGTTTTTATTCTCAATTACGATGCTGTTAGATTTGTAACAGAATTATAGAAGTTTAAATCAATCATTGTTAACTTTTAACGATCAGGTTTTTGTGTTAAAATTTCATATAAAAATCTCATTTTGCTTCAGCCAATTTCCGGCTTTGCTTAGTTCTGCAAGACTTCTGCTAAATTCATGAATTAAATTCTTTCAGTTTTAGAGATTCAGAACATTCAGGAATTGAATTTGAGTTAAGAAAAACGTAAACAAAACAGAATCATTTCCGTGTCTACAGTTCCTCTGAGTCTCGTCTTTTGATTAACTTGCATTAATGTTTCTGTGTCCTAGCCTTGGAACAACTTTAATCCTACTCCTGTTGATTTGTTGTTGGGTACTGCGGTTCAGGAGATATCAATTGCAAGACCCCTACTTGGGCTCTAAATGATCTAAATTTATTTGTTTTTTGAACTCTCTTTTGGAAACAAGCAAATTCGGCTTTTGCCAATCTCAGTTTCTGTTCGAAGCCGTCTCAGAATAATTTCAACTCATGTTCTTACTAGTCTCGGATCTTCTTCAACGTTAAGCCTAATTCGTCATCTTCATGTGCTTTGGCTTTCTCAAGTTGCATTCTTTTCTGCGACTTAACATTTCTAAATGGTTCTCGTAGGTTTTCTCAAGAAGCATCGTTTCTTGCTCAAACTTCTTTTCTTGTTGTCTGAGTCTCAAGTTTTCTTTAAATGCCTGTAATTGTTTTTGCCTCTCTTCTTGCAGATACTTCACTTCTCCCAATTCCTAGTTTTATTCATTACCTAATATGTAAATCAGCCGTAGTTATCCTTATCAGGACAAATCACTTTACTTATTGTCGTCGTAATTACAACGTCATCTACAGACTGCTATGGAAGTGAATGCAAAAAATTTAATCACAGACAATTTTGTCAAAAACGCACCCTTACCGAGTTAAAATTATCAAAGCACATCAAAAAAAATTTAAGACAAAAACTTACCAAAAAGAAATGTAAACGCAGCTGATTTTAGGTGAGTTAGTAGAGCAAAATGAAACTTTATTAACCCTGTTCATAAAGGGTACGATACACAATAAGGGCAGAAACACCTTCACGTATTATAACGCTAGTCTACGAATATTTAAATCTGGTTCATCTTCAATCACATAAAGAACGAGCCCGCTTAAAACGGTGGCCTTACGGCCACCCTTTACGCGGGCCCGCGTTTTCGCCCTCCGGGCGAAAGGCGCAAGCGCCAGGGCGCTAATGGCGCCCGCCTTCGGTTGACACCGAAGGCGATATTGCGCTACTGGCGCCGCCTTCGCTTGATAGCGAAGGCGATATTGCGCTAACAGCGCCGCCATCGGTTGACACCGAAGGCGATATTGCGCTACTGGCGCCGCTTTCGATTAAAACCGAAAGCGATGTGTGGCGGCGCAAACGCCGCCTTAGATTGAAGTATACAAATTTTTATTTGTTTGTATAACTTGAATATCTGGTTGAATACTGGCTTTGGGCCAGATGTTCCCACCTGCTGCGCGATAGATATTTGGTGTTTGGTCAAACGTTCGCGCCTGCGGCGCGATAGATATTCAGCCTTTGCTCAAACGTTTGCGCCTGCGGCGCGATAGGTATTCATTCACCCTTAGGTCAGATATTCGCGCCTGCGGCGCGATAAATATTCGGCCTTTGTTCAAACAATCGCGCCTGCGGCGCGGTTGGTACTCGGCTTACGGGCAGATGTGCGCGCCTGCGGCGCGGGAGATTTTCGTGTTTTGGCAAGACGTTCGCGCTTGCGGCGCGATAAATGTTCAGCTTTTGGTCAGGCGATCGCGCCTGTGGCGCGATAAATACTCATCTTTCGGCCGGACATTCTCGCCTGCGGCGCGATAAAATTTAGCCTTGAGCAGGCGTTCGCGCCTGCAGCGCAATAAATATTTGGCTTTTGGCCAGACGTTCTCGGCGATACTCGGCTTTTGTCTTAACGTTAGATAGATATTCGACTTTTGATTCACCTTTAGATTGGACATTTGCGCCTTCGACGCGGTGGATATTCAGTCTTGGACAGGCGTTCACGCCTGGGGCGCAATAGATATTCGGCCTTTGGTTAAAAAATTGATCTTCTTTAGCTATTTAGCAATTGTTTGTAGTCACCTAACCTAATTTATTGTGACCCTAACTCATTTAATAAAAAAACAATAATGAAATTTACTTTAAAAACAAATTATTACATTTTTAAAATAATATTTTTTTTTATTTTACTATTTAAGCAATATGTACTGTAGATGAACCACTGTTGTCTAATTTTTTATTTATTAAATAACATATGATATTTGTAATCACGTTTTTAAATTATATGACGTTTATGACACTATATTGCGTGCAAAACGCCTGCGAAAGAATGTGTATCTGACCAAAATTTGTTTTACGACAGAAAGTTTAGCAAAATATATTAATATTATAAAATCATAAAAAAATTATAGATTGGTGAAAATTTACTATACATTTTTGTTTTATTATTTACAAAAAAAAATTCTTGGCGTGCGAGTGTGGGTACTTCCGAACAATAATTATTGCTTTAAATAGTATTATTTAATAACTTAGTTAATAGTAAAATTTTTATTATTAAATGTCCTTGAATATTTTTGTAAGTTTAAAACATTAAAAGAAATAAAAAGATTATTAACAATAGCATCAAATTTGGAAACAATAGATATGTCGACTTTTATGTTTGTGATTGAGATTATATTAAAAATTATATACTTTAAACACCCTAATAAGCTCAAAATATTCTATTTCTATTGTTACACATTTATAGTGTATAAGAATTTTACTGAAACACTTAGTATGCATATATTTCTTCATTTATGGGACACTTATCCTATAAAATTATTCTAACGTGTATAAAGTAATATATCATATTAGAAACTTTATTTTATACAATTTAAAAAAAGCGTATTCTTGGTTGCCTACCTTATTTATTTTTCTTTAATTAATTTTTAATTGCGTGTTTTAATTAAAATTTTATTATTTTGCAAAAAACAATTACTCATCAACTGTAAGATAGTTATTAATCAAACAACTTTGGCCTCTAACTGGTATTTACCTTGCTACTGATAAAAAAAATTCTAGTTAGATAATTTTTTTATTTTTCGCACATTTTTTTTTTGTTGTGGTGGCAAGAAATGGATATTTTAGGTCAAATACTTACTAAATCGTCTCTATGCATTGAAATCTCCTTATCGTATTGCTAAAAATTTTATAGAGAAGAAATTTTATAAACTTTAAATAATGTTGAAAAGAGTCCTTTCAGTCAGGAATAAATTGAATATTTAATGATTTTGTGATATTTCCTTAATTTTGCTACATAATATCTTGTATTCAGCGTTCCATTTTTTGCTAAATGTTAGTTTTCAACAACATCAAAATGGAAGACTTTTTTTAGTTATTGGGGCTCATTCCTTCTTGAATTACTCCAAGAAAGTCGAAGGGTTTTAGAGTCTTCTTACTGTTGTAATTTTTAGATTAGGTAGTTATTACTTATTGCACTTTTTTTTGTGATAGCAACAAAGCAATTATATTAAGTCAAAAAACAAAGCGATTATATTAGGTCAAAACAAAAACTCGGTGTAGTTTTTAGTAGACACGGGTAATTGAAAACACACACACACATCTGTTATTTAATTGTGGGAGCAACAAAGGGGCCCCATAGTTAAATTAGTTCTTAGGCCGACCCTGTTTGTTGTTATCAAAAACTCACTGTGAAGCAAAAATAACATTTTAAATCACGTTTAATTAAATTTAATTTAATTATTTCAAGTCACTTTTAATTGACTAAAATTTGAGGTTATGTTTTTATGAAATGCAAAGAATAAATTTTTATTTATTAACAAATTATAATTTCTTTCAAAATGCACGTACTGGTTTTCAGTCTTTACATTATAAAAAAGGGTCCCCTTGATCAGGAATAAATAGAATTTTGACCAATTTTCTGTCAATTTTTCTCTGTTTTTGTTAAAAAATGTTCCATATTCAGCGTTCCATTTTTGTTTTTTCTAAAAGGTCACTTTTATTTGTCATTAAAATGTAGGACTTTTTTTATTTATTGAGGCTAATCATTTCTCCCTGAATCACCTTCTTGGAAAAAGTCGAAGGGTTTTAGAGGGTGTTTACTGTTAGAATTTTTTTTAGGTTAGGAAATTAAAGTAATGATTTTTTTGTTTTGGTGATAACCAAAAGGGATTATATTGGGTCACAACGAAAACTCAGTGTTGTTTTTAGTCGACACGGCCAATAAATAACACAGACACCTGTTTCTGTTATTTTATCGTTCTTGGGCCTCGGGGGGGCAACAAAGAGCCCCCATAGTGAAGTAAGTTCTTGGGCCGACCCTGTTTGTTGAAATTATTTTGATTTTATTATAAACAATCCTATGTGAAACAGATATAACATTTTAAATCACGTTTAATTAAATTTAAAATCACTTTTATTCGACAACAAAAATTTGAGGTTATGTTTACATCTGTCATCTGTCATATGTCACAGTCACTTAAATAAAATAGCCAATCAAATGCAAAGAATAAATTTTTAATTATTATTAATAAATTATAATATTTCTTTCAAAATGTACGTACTTGTTTTCAGTCTTTATGTAATAAAAAATAACAGGGGCCCCCTTGGGCAGAAATAAATGTAATTTTGAATAAATTTTAGTGTTTTTCCTCTCATTTTGCTAAAAAATGTCCTATATTTATCGTGCCATTATGCTAAATGTTACGTTGATTTTTTTATGGTTCATGGGAGCGATTTCCTTCGTGGTTAACCCTTTTGGAGAAACTATAATTTTCTTAATGTTGTAATGTATTGTATAGCCTAAAGATTCTAAAGATACTTTTTTATTGTTATTATTAGAATTTAAATGTTTAAAATAGTTTTTATTTAGGCACGCACTGCACTCACTGAAAGTAAAAGTTTCGTAAAATTTTTAGGTTAGGTAATCTTTGTATGAATTTTTTTCGTTGTAGCAACAACAAAGAGGAAGATTTTGAGTTAAATACTTATTAAATCGTTCCTATTAATAAAAAATAATTGTTACGTTTAATCAAATCACTTTTAATTGATGATTAATACAATTTTTTTTACTATTATGTCATATGTCACTTGTGAAATATCAGGCAATTTTAAATCAACCAATCAAATAAAATGAATTTAAAATGAACCAATCAAATAAAAGAATTTAAATAAATAATTGATTTTGTATCTCTTTCTTTGAAATTTTTGCTAAAAACAATGAAAAACATCAAATGTTTAAAAATAAATTTCATTAGTATATCGTTATAATTAGTAAATAAAAACCTTTCTACGCACTAAAAAAAAGATGAAATAAGAAAAAACTAAAATAAAACAAATAAAAAAGTATTGATTAAAAATTTGTATAACCGCGGAAAATGATCAATTTTTTAGAGTGAATAAGACTGTACATGAATTATAATAGTATAATTTTCGGCTCCATTTCAAGATTGTGATCGCTTCTTGGGCGTCCTGCTCGATGATTTGGGGTTGTTACAATACTTGTAAACGTTCGCATCTTGGCAATTACACTTTCGGAAAACGTTGGGACAAACGCTGAGCTGCAGACGCATTACCGCGACGTAGCACCATATCCATATTAGAAAAATGCACTATTGTTATAAATTTAATATTGCACTACCGCAATTTATTATTAGAATACTGTTGATCACAACGACACAATGTGAAATAAGGTTATAGCCGGTTGCCGTTATCAGTGTTTATTTCTAGAAAAAACGCTCAAGTTTTTATAAGATTAAATTTTTTATCCCTTCGCTTGAACTTGAAAATGCCATCATGAGCGCAGTGTTAAATTAGGGGTTACAAAAATGTAAAATTAAATTTTTGATATCACAAATAAAATTTGTGAAATTTACATCTTCACAACAAATTAAAACACCTGTTAAAATTATTGCAAAACCTTCCATAACACCCTGTATAATATGCTTCCTTGTCGTCTTTCGTGTTATTCTATTAGCGATTGCTAGGATTGTTTCTTTAGCTTCTTGTGGCCTTTTTCTTAAAATAACGCATCTTTATTTTTGTCCAATTCTGATAATTTCTTTTCCTGTTTTTATATTCTTCAATTTCGTTTCTTACTTCGGTCTTACATTCTTCAATTTTTTTCTCACTTTACTAATTTCCAACAAAAATTTTCTTGGTTTTTCCCTAAATTCCACAAACATTTCTATTTGTTCTTCTACACGTTTATTCAGTTCTTCTTTGCCTACTCTCTGCTCTTCATTGGGTAAATAAAGATTTTCTTGCAGTGACTCTAGACGTTTATTCATTTCTTCTTTTCCTACCCTCTGCTCTTCTTTGAACGGATGTTGAATGATAAAAATTTTCTTGCAATGACTAGACGTTTATGTATTTCTTCTTTTCTTACTCTCTGTTCTTCTTTGAGTGAATGAAGATTTTATTGTAATGACGAAAACATGTTTGGTAATAAAGCTTACATGTTAGTACGTAAACTGCAGTAATTATGGTTACTTATTACTAAAATCTACTTTAAGGTAAATTTGTTAAGTAGTTTTTACTGAAATATAACTAAAATATTACCAAAATCTTCGTTGTGTTTAAAGTTATATTGTAAGTTAAAGATCTTATTGGTATCTAGTATTTAGTAAACAAAGTCGTAAGAAATGAAACTTCAGTAATTGATACTTACAATGCTACTTGAGCTAAGACAATAAATCTGTAGCATCCCCTGTCATACATATTTTATCAAATTTATTTATCCACAAGTACCCCGCTGTATTAAGTTTATTACATAATTTGAACAGCTCTATTGCAGATATGTTTTTTTTGTTGTTCTAATAAAAACTACATCTTTGCAAATTATAATTTCGCTCCCTTATACAGGAATAATAAAAATCTAAAAATGAATTAATATATTTTTTTAAATCTTTAAGATCGAATAGTTCGCGACTGCTTATACAGGAATAATAACTATCTAAAAATGGATTAATAATTTGATTTATTTAAATTTATTAAAATCTTTTAGATTAAATAATTGATTGTCGAAAGATCTAGCTTATAGTTTTGCAAAATTTAAATGAGGCAGAAAATACTCTGCACGCCAAATGTAAAACAAAAGTTCAAGGTCTTTGCTTACATGTAGTGACCTTATAAACGTATTTTTAGTCCTCTGATTGTAGTCTTTTTAAATCATTAACTTGGATGTTTCACTTGTACTTACCAACTTAGGTAGTAAGATTAATTAAACTTATCTTAATCTTCGTCATCTTTGAATAAATAATATTTCTACTTGTTCTGTTAAAAATTGTAAACAATTTATTTTGTCATAAATAATGTACAAGTAGATATATAAAAAAACAATTAAATTATTAAAACATTTATTGTTAGTAAAAATTACTTATCTTTCTTTTCCTCTCTCTACCTCATCCACACAAAAATATTTGAAAAACAAAATATAAATAAAAAAAGATTACAAAACATAAATATTTAATGCACTAGCAATAATAGCTGTTTATAGGGTAGGGGCATAATTAAGAGAATTATGGCACGAGATAATGTTTAAAGCCCGATGTCGGAGAGCTTTTAATTTTCCCGAGAGCTACTAGAGACGTTTAGACCTGTGGTATTTATTTAGATCCTTTAAAAAAATAACATTTTAAAAGTAAACCCTTTCATTTTATTTTGTGTCTAAAAACATTGTTAGAAATTCGGATTAAAGGTAGGTCCGAAAGAAGCAGAAAGAAGGGATTCGCCACCCAATTGTTGTGTTATACTTTCTTGTACTTTTGTTTGGTTTTAACAGATAATTTTGTTTCATCTTAATAATTGATGTGCATTTTTATTAATTTATTTTTGCTGTTATTTCAAACTGTGTCTACTAGACACCCTAACATACTACTTACTATTGGATAACCTTCTACAAATTTTATAAAAATAAAACACAAGAGCAATTTTTTCGTTATTTATTTGGTCATAATTATTGTATAGGTATATAACAAAAAGAATAAAATAAATTTAATGAATAAAAACATTACGACGTACATATTATATCACACAAAAATATTAAAAAACCGCAATGAATTATGTTTCCTAAATCCATTTTTGACTCTATAAATAAAAAATAGTGTCCAGATACAAGAACGTCACATTTACAGCAATATTATATAATACACCATTCACAGATGACCACTAATCATAAACATTTGATGTCATCTAATGTTAGATTATTATTTCATTTCCTAGGCCGGCGTTTTCCTGATCTTCTTTTGATTCTCTCTCTATTTTTTCTTATTAGCTTTCTCTGCTTTCCGAAGAAGTTTTTCTTTTTCTTTTCTATTTCGCTCCATTTGTTTTCGTTCTTTATCACTTTGTACTTTCAATTCTTTAATTTTTCGCTTCAAATAACTTTTATCATCGCTTGTTATTCCGAGAATTTTAAAATCCGCCGATGTTAGTAGGAGAAGAGCCTGGCCGTTTACTTGTAATTCAACAAATTTCGGCACGTGATTTTCTAATCCAATAGAAAGCAGCCACTGACAAACCTATAAAAAATAATTTTGTGTTATTTATACAGTTTTAATGAAAATAAATTAAACTATAAATATTTGATAATGCGAAACTAAAACTACTTTCCGTTTTTTATTTTTGTTTAATACGTAACGTAACTAAATTAATTAGGAAGATATGCGAACTAGTCTCTAGCTCCTACTCCTCCTAATCCTAGGATCAGTATTGACAAAAACACGTTGAATCTAAATAATTATAATGAAAATCTATATACATCTTACTCTTTAATGTTTTTAATTCGTTTTGACAACGATGTTTCAACATTTTTAACTTTTTGTGTAACTTCCTTTTTACATTGTTATTCTTAAACGCTGAAGATGAAACTTTAGATTTCGAAAGCGCTTTGCCACTGTAATATTAGAATTTTAATTAAACTTGTAGATTCGACATTTTTCGATTTTTATTATTATTATTTATAAAAAATCACTCCACTTCCAGAAAGAATGCTTCCATCAAATTTAAATAATTTTGCACAGTTTTTTTAAAAAAATAGTGATACAAAACTACAAAATATGGTCCCTTCCATTTTCGGTTTATAAACATTCTTTTTTTTATTTTTTCTTTTATTCAAATTATTCTATAAACTTTATTATAAATTTTTCAAAACTATAATTTATTAAAAAATATTTTACGACAAAGCGGCAAATTTATATCATACACTCTATACTCAGTTATACTGTCATAAAATAATTATTTAAAATATAAGTTTTCCGCCATTTACGTTGAGCCATCAAGAGTAGTTCGCTTAGTAATTTGAAGCTATAAAGTTTTGTAGAAGAGAAACACAATTTTTTTATATATGTGTATTTCCGTCTGTTTCGTCACGATCTAACGCTAGTAGCGCACTACTAATAGTTACATATTTAACAGATAATTATAAACAACAACAAAGCTCCTAATATAGTTGAAAAGCAAAAGGTAAGAGAAACAAATTATATAATTGAAAAACAGAATTGAGCTGGACACTCTCACATCATAGGTATACTAGGACTTTAGATACATAAATTAAGCAGGCAACCAACAATACAGCTTTAATTTCTTCTGTACAGTAATCCGAAATTACAAGTACGAAAAAACGCCAATGATGTGGAGCAAAAACTATTGGAATTTTAAACGAGTAGTCTAGTTTCTTCTTACTCTAATTAATAATAATAATAATATTTATTGATGTGAGGAAACCAAGAAGGTATACATAAGTCAGAAGATTCGTAATTTTCCATGTAGTAGATTTTTGATGGCATAGAGTCTGTTATGGCAGAGCTTGCTCTGTTAAATGTTCACGCTACGAATAAATTGATAGAGAAAAAGGGGGACCTCACTAAGCCGTCTTATTATTTAAAAACTTTCCACCATAAGATTCTCTGTTAAAAGTTCGCGCTACGAGAAAAATAATAGAGAAAAAACTGAACCCCACAAAGCCTTATCATTTAGAGACATTCTTTCCCAAAATTTATTAGTAAACTTTTGAATAAAAAAATTGAAATGAGCATTAAACAGATCTGTTAGTACTAAAACGATTAATAATGTCAAAGCTTTCTCCACCAAATATTCTTGCTGCCGAATTTTAACAAATTTTCATTGCATGTCTTTCTCTACCAAATGTTTATGCCACTAGTCCAAATAGTTTTGCTACATTACAACATAATTCCAACTATAATTTTTTTTAAATAATTATATAATTCTGTTCATGTCCCAACTTTAAACTTTATTTTTATTTAATTTAACAAGAGTTAATAATTTTAACGAATTAATCAAGAACTTATTCCCATTTTGATTTTATTTATTATTTTTGTGTAACGTGTTATTTAAAAATTTATTTGAGTTTTGTTTGTGAACACAATTTAGGAAGATTTTATCCTTTTATTCAGTCCTTTTTGCAGTGAGTCAATCACAACAGTTTTGACTTCCCAAACGTATTTGTAAAAAGTTCCCCGTATAAACACTTCGTTTGCAGCACGAGCGAAGAGAGTGCTTGAGTAAAGCGAACGCGAGAATTTTCTTCCCGAAATAGTTAGGTAAAGTCTGTCTCACCGTCTTATCCCCAACTGTAATAAAACCGTACAATTCAAGTAAAGATTCACGTTCTTATTACTATCTCTTTCTACATCATTGTCAAAAATGCAATAAACACAAAACGTCTTGTAAGTATTAGAAATGTCACTTTTTTTTTCAGCTTAACGCAACGACAACGAATCCATTTTTTCATATTTTTTTTTACTTACTTTAAGAAATAAGAACACCTTCACTCATCCGCCCGATCATTGAGTATTGCGTTTTCCCTAACAATCTAACACAATTTTGACGCAAATTCAAAAATTTATTCCTGACTTATAAAACTAAAAATTTTACCTGTTCCTTGCTCCATTCCGTAATAGGAGTAGCTTGCCAAAACTGTGATCCTCGTTTGTCACTACTAATACTACAAGACGACAGACTAAGATCAGTTGTTACCCAAGAAGTGTCGTGTTTTGACGGTGATGCAGAACCTGATGATAAACTCGACGGAGATGGTGGTGTAGGTAACATACTTCCTTGGTGCTGCCATGGAGTACTACCTGGGGGTGATAATGTAACGGGAACAACTTTCTTTACTACAAATATAAAGCATTGAGTAAATCTTTCCAAAAAAGAAAATTATATAACTAACCTTTCGCATTGGCTTCATTTACCGCTTGACGGATTTCTTCTAATAAATGTTGAGCGGCATTGTGTTTTGATTTTTCGGTCAATTCCTCAGAGGAACTATTTAGAGTATCAGAGCTAAGTCGTTTTTCCCTCTCCGCCAAAACCTGGAAAAGTCGATTAATACTCATTAGAGAAAGAAAAACAAAACAATTCACTTTCGTAAATATACCAGAATAACCAAATGTATGGATCGAGGCGTTTTTTGACTAAACTATAAAGAATTTTGAAAAAACAAAAACAAAATATAGGCATTAAATGGTTATAAAAATACTATCCTGAGGCTATGTTTAAAATTTTTTTTATTTGTTTAAATGTTTATGATAACTTTATAGCAATACTTTTGTTTTTTTTGTGAAATTTATCCTTATTTTTAAAAAAAACAAGTCTTATAAAAAATATTGCTGTACCAATTTTTCTTATAAAAATGCGAGGTTTTTTATTAAAGAAAATAAATAAATAAGAAACACTCAATTTTTATCAAAATTATCTTCTTTTTCACAATCCCAGTACGCACTTATTAGTAGGTGGTACTTTATCGCCGTGAGATAGCACTCAAAATAGTGGTCACACGTAGAGATAGTTTTAGTTTTGTATAATTTGTTTATTTTTGACATTATCCAATTTTTGGTTTGTTCCACCATTTTATGGTCACCGATTGTACATATTTTATAAAACATCTCGAAAGTGAGTGAGAACGCCTACTTGACTTTCCACCAGCGTTTGTAAGGTAGAAGACAATTTTGATAACATTTTTCTTTTAACAATTTATTTAAACAAAAATTCGTGCGTTTTTAAATATACTATTTACATTTTATTTATTGGTACAGCAACATTTCTTTCAAAAAGCTTGTTTTGAAAAAAAATTAAGGATAAATTTCACAAAAAAATAAAAATGTTGCTATAATTATCTTAAAAATTTAAACAAAAAATTTTTCTATACATAGATAGCCTCGAGTAACATTTTTATAACCATTTTATGCCTATATTTTGTTTTGTTTTTTCAAAATTCTTTATAGTTTACTCAAAAAACACCTCGATCCATACATTTGGCCCAGCCTGTATATGTCGCACGGTGAATTAAAAAGGATACAGTGGTCGCATCAACTTTTTAACCAATAAACGACAGATTGCAAATATAGCTATCCTTTATCATGTTTCTCATTCTAATGCATACAATTTATACGGTATGGTATAACTGGTTGCATATAACTGATTACAGTTTGCCTTAGGCTCCGCTAATTTTAATGGCGAATATAACCACCGTATCTCCTCAATTAACCGTGAATATATCGCGTAAATCAACAATAACAGAGTAAAAAATGTAAAACATTATAAGAGAACTATGAGACGTAAAAACAAATTTTCTACTAAATGAAAAAGTTGAGTTCTTGGAAAGAGAATTAACTAAATACGGTGATGGCCGTTTCTCCGCTATTAAATAAGGCAAAATGCAATCAGATATATGCAACCTGTTATACCTTACAATACATTGTTTATTGTAATTAGAATGAGGGGCATAATAAAATATAGCTATTCAAAGATTGATGTTTATTGGTTAAAAGAATTTGGCAAGCAATAATAAATCTATCACCGGTTTTTTTTTTACTAGAAGAGACACTAGTAAGCGTTGCAAATTTGAAATAGCCATTTGTGACTGGTTCATTTCAAAAATTAACCAATCATAAATAAGTATTTCAAATTTCCGACCCTTACTTGTGTCTCTCTGGTAAAAAAAAACTGTAGTGATTTGAAGAAAAATAACGTAATAGTAAGTGGGAAAAAACAGACAAAAAAGATAACGTCAAATTAAAAAATCAAATAACCACATTTGTTGAAAAAAGTTGGAAATTCAAGGAAATACATAGCCAAAAGAGTAAAAAAATAAAAACACTCAAAAATAAAAGTAAAACAAATAAAAGAGCAAATAGCAAAAACAATGCAAGAGAATTAAATTTAAGATATGACAAGAAAGATAAAACAAAAAAAACTAAGGAAACAAAAAATTTCAGAAAATTATTCAATAATGAACAGGAATACAACTAGAAAAAAGTTGTAGCCTAGAAGCGAATAACATAAAAACGGCCACAGTACAAAAAAAAACCTAGACACACGAGTGACCATGAATAACAAAGAACATGAAAATTGAAAAATTTTATAGGAAAATTAGAAATATAAAAAGTCAGAAGCTGGAATGACAAAGCAAATGAAATATTTTATACAAATTTAATAAAAATAATTTAGACATACTAGCAATAGCTAAAACAAAAAAAAAACGAAGAAGTAAAACTCATAGATAAACAAGTTCGATTTAAGAATCGTTTTTCCCAAAATGGAGTATTTTAATAACTTGTAAAACGCTAAAATTTAAAAAAAAAATGCAAATTGCTAGAATCGGTGAAAAAATTATATGTTTAATATGGTAATAAAGCAGAATTAATGCTTTACCTGGATTTAACAAATCGCATGCTTTATTGTCTAATTAAACAGATGACTATTTCATTAGCATCTCAAAAAAAATTAAAAAACACTGTTGCAAGTGTTTTGCAACCAAACTGATAACTGTTTTCATTTATGATGAGAACTGTTAGTAAAAAAAAATATAAAAAAGTAATAGCTCCATCAGAATAGGACATCAGCACGACAAAAATATTATACCCCTTAAGCACGAAAAAAAAAGCTTTCAAAACATCACATTCTTCACAACAAAGAAAGTAATTACAGCACGATAGAAAAGCATTTTTGCACATCAAAAATATCTTTTTCAAATTAAAGTAGAAAACACCGTTAAAAATATTTAGTACGGCTAGTAAATGTTTTAGACAGTAGCCATATTGTGATATATTCTTACAACATTGTAACCGATTATATCTAAAATCTTTTCTCCTCAAAACGATCAGTAGCGTTAGTGGAAGTTTTTGGTTTTAAAGTAGAATATGTTTTTATAAAGATGGAGGGTAGGAAGCGCCGATAAATAAGATTTTCAACTGTTTTTAGGCAAACCATATTTCGAAATTAAAGGTTATTGAATGTCCAACCTATTGTCAAATAACCTGGCAATGCTGCTTCAAAATAGGTCTTACAAAACGAATAAACTTTATTATTTTTTGCGGATATCTACAATTTTTTTGAAATATTTTTTTCACGAAACAATATTTAAACATCGTGTCATTTAGAATGACAGTAGAAATAATGTAAATTTTATATTTTTTTCAACAAATTAATATTAATTAATTAATATTCATTAAAAGAAATATTAGAAAAATTCTGAAAAAATTCACATGCGTAGAGAAAAAAAACAAAGTTTTTAATGACAAACCGTGAAGTCGATATAACTAGTTTTTTAGAAAAGATATTATTTTTAGACTCACGTTGTATAATATACCTACATCAGTAGGTAGAAGTGAATTTACCAATTACCTACATTTATAGAAAAAAAAAAGATTTAGAACACATGCGTTTTTGAGGTTTACGACTAACATCATTAAATTTTCTCCCTCAATATCCCATAAATTCCGTCAATAAAGCGCGTAGCGCCTCTTGTTAATTTCAAAAGACTACGTTTTTGTATGTGTACCTGTTTTAGCTGTTCGGCAAGTGAAGCTGGAGGTCCCATCCCCATTCCCTTTTTTGTAATTCCCGAATCCGAATTGGTGTATTCCAAATGACTAGAATCTTTTTGAACTTTAGCATAAACTGCCGTTGAATCAACTCTGTTATATGAAGCGTAATTGGGCTTTTGTACTTGATTAAATTGTGTTGTATTGTGCTGAGTATTTTGTACGTTGGATTGCAACTGGCTTCTTGTATACTGTGAATATAAACTATTTGAATTCGACGTTTTTGTAGCCGAAGTGTGATATCCATTGACTTCGTCTCCGGAATTATAACTATCGTCTAAACCGTAATCCGAACTACTACTATTACTAAGCGAACCTTTCTTAACACTAGGTAATTGCCTATTTGCAAGAGCTCCTCTGTTAGCCAATTCCGCTTTACTCTTATTCACAGAAATGTCTAACAATTCATGTGGAGGAACAACTTTGTCTAGTTCCTCTTTAAGAGGAAGTTTTCTCTCAACGGTTGCAGTCTTATCATCATCTGGACTATGATCAGAAATTTCCGTATCTGATAAATTAGTCTCCAATGTGTTGTACAAAGGTTTAGGAGGAACGCGTCTTGACAATTGTGGTGTCAATTGCTTCACGTTTAAACTATCGTTAGGGAGCACACAAGGCAAACCTGCTTTCTGTTGAGCTTCTAGTAAATCCTGTTCAAGGATTATTATCCGATCTTTTAAATTTTTTACCAAAGCGTTGTATTCTGTGTCTTTCTCTTGCAAAAGTTGCTGGTAGAAATCCTCTCGATGTATCATATCTAGTTCTCGGTGTTGAAATTCGCGGAGTAGTTGTTTTGCTTTAGTATACTTTTTCTCCATTGCTAGATATTGAGCTTGAGATTGTTCCAACATATTTTGATATGTCTGGATCTCTTTTTTTGCTGTTACTAGAATTCGCTCTGTCTCTTTCAGCTTTTGATTTAGTTGAGCCAACTTTTCAGAGTCATCAGGTTTTATGCCGTTTTGCTCCACCAACTGAAAGAGAAATTATACCGGGTAGTGACGAGCACAATATCATATCATAAATATCAGAATTCAAGATTTTATCTGGTAATAGTCCTCGTGGAAAAACAACTGAATACCCAAACTCTCCTTTAAAAAAATGTTTTTGAGATAGACACACAATATATCCATTTTGTTTGAAAAGCGCTGGTCTATTTTAGATTTAGCGCTTTAAATGCTTTAAGAAAAAAGCACTCGGGCAATAATGAATCATTTGACCTTCAAAAAAAATCTAAAAAACACGAGTGATAATTCACAGCTTAAACGAATCGCTTCTGCTTATCATCGACTAAAAAACACTTTTAACAGTATAAACTTGAATAGACTTAATGCCAATCAGGTACAGTCGCGAACAAAAAAAATTGGAAATACCCAAACCACACCAGAATAAATCACAGCATACCACAACAAACCACATAGTGCCAGTTTTTTTGCTTCCAACTGTACCTTTTAAATGTTTTCTGTCTACATCGGCATTAAAATGTCATAAACATTTCTCAACAATGCTCAACAGCGTTGTCTAGATCTTTAAAAAATCATTTTTGTAAAAGAGATCGTTCCCAACTTATGAAAATCTAATGACCACTCAAATTGAGATTATTTGTATCAATCGATAGCTCTTAAAATAAGAAGCAATTGCTATCATTGCGTCAAAGCTCTTCAAAAAAGTGACTAGATAAATTTAAAGTTTAAATAACTTCTATCACCAAGTTTATAAAACCCTCACTTGTTATTTATGTATCTTTCGGCCTGCAGATACCACCTGAAATAGCGATATTTCTTGTTATTTACACTTTATTATCCCAGATTTCAAAAAAAAGTAAATTCTTCTTAACTTCTGATAATATGTAATTATCATTGTATATAATAATAAAAAATAAAATCTTTAAGCCAACGCACCATATTTTTTTGCAATGTTTTGTTTTAGAAATGAGAAAGTTATTAATAAAAATAATAAGAAATCTTCAATTTGATGATCCGAAAGCTCTAGGTAAACTGGCTTAAATTGATATGACACTTTGTTAGGCTTGTGAGAGAGACCTAGACAGACTTTTCAGGCAATATATTAGACCACTGACCTAACGTGGCAAATTTTAAAAAAATCATTTAAAAAATATGATACAAGCTAAGATAAATATATTTTATGTAGTACAGCCGTACGCATTTAAAAAAAATTCTTTTAATTATTTAATAATTCTCAAATCGGAATTTCCTTTCTTGTATTTAATAAGCTATGTATTATCTGAAAGGTCCCAACCCGTAATGCACCTCCCATGAGGTTAAGCTTATTGTTAAAACCACCAGATTATTAAAGACAGAACTAGCTTTGATAATTTATAAACTTCTCGATTTGTCTGGCCTCACTCTGAACGCTGAAAAGGCCTTAAGAGGATATTCTGGTGTAAAAATTCGAAAAAATCTTTTTTTTTTTGATATTTTCAAAGCTTAATCTTTCAAGAATATTTCCTTAAAAAGATTTGTTAAAATTTTAATTATTATCAGAGATATAGTCATTTTAGACCGGAACGAATCGAACAAAACACGTTATTCGAGATCACCCGTCTACATAGTCTTACCCGAAACTTTAAACGCGTTTTTCTCAAAACTACATTTTTCAAAAAGTTTGTCATGATTTCTCAACTTCTACTTAACCGCTTTACTGGAAATTTCGTGTGAGTGTTCTCAATACATGTCTCTATCGTACTAATTATTATTATAACAAAATAAAAATTATTACTATTTTTAAAAAATTCCAAAAAGGCAAAAAAATAGCACAAAAATTTTTCTTTTTTTCGGACAACCGAAATTAAGCAAAAAAATTGCTTTCTACTTTTTCTTAGTTAGTACGATAGTAGCATTCATCTACATTAATAATCTTTTTTATTTTTTTGTTTCAGATCATTAGAAGGGTTGCAATCGTCACAAACTTGGCAAGTCATTTTTTTTTCAATCCCTTACCTCAACAGCTTATAACATTTTTACTTTTTAATTTTCTAACATTTTTTATTTTTTATGTATTTTTAAAATATTAATAAATATCTTGTCAAAAAATGAATAGTAAAAATATTTTTTGTTTTTTATTTATAGCATTCGAAAAAACACCTCAAATTCATGCCTCTACACCAAAAACCCCCTTAAAAAACCATAAAAAACTTGACTCACTCTGGCTCTCACTCTTACCAATGCATTTTGCATTTGCCGTTTTTAATTTATGAATTTTTAATAAAACTGTTACTTAAGAAGCTATAACGTTGGCGCAATGATAGTAATTGCTCTTTATTTCAAGAGCTATAGATTGAAAATCTCGATTTAATTGGTAATTAATTTCCATAAAATGGGAACGATCTCTTTGGTAAAAACTAAGTGAAAGTAATTTTTTTCACACTATCACCATAATTTCAATAATACAACGTGTTCATTAAAAATTTAAACTAATATAAAATTTTAAAAACAATTGTTTTTGATGTCTTTGATAACTTCATTTACTTACCTGTCAAAATGGTACGACAAACAATTTTTGAAACATTACTTTTGCACATCAAAATGCATTGTCATCGGAAATATTCTATTTAATACCAAAAAATATTGGTAATTTCCTTTTTGACAGGATTAGATTAGTTTTTGTTGAAATTTGGTCTATTGAATGATAGTAAAAAAAATATAAATTATCGAATGAAAATTACTCCTATTATTCAACCGACTAATATCAGTAGGTCACTAAGCAAGCAATAAATGTTTAATAGGTGCGTTCGGCTTTGTCACTCCGAGTGCACCTACTCTGTCTTTGTTTGTCTCATTCAGGACAGATAAATCTGTCGCATTGTTTGAATTCAGGATTTACTAATTTAATACTGTTTTCATGACAACGTACGCTCTTTCTGCCCCATCTAATAATTGAGTGCACAAAGAGAGTGTATTGTTTTAGATACAGTGTCAAAAAGCATCAAGTTCTGGTCATCAGATAAAGTTAGTGATATATGAACTCAATGAAGTAGATAAGGAAAGAGGCGGTGTACTCGGAGTGGGCAAACCGAACGCAATTAATATAGACGTATTTCACTTTCTGATAGCTATCTGAAAGTTTTTTTTTATAAGCGCCCTATATTTCCTGTATATAGGGCCTCACAATTTATGACAAACGCAACTCATACTTTAGCTACGTAATTATACCAATTCAATTAATATCTGATTGAAACAATTAAGCTGTAAATTATCACTCGTGACATAGAAAAAAATAACAGAGAGAGAGCTCCAAGTTGAGCAAAAGAGCTAAAATTAAAATCCGCCATTTTGACATGGTTTCAAAACGGAAAATTTAATTATAATAATCATATATTACCTTTGTTCTTGGTGTTTTAGAATGATATTTAAAAATGTAAAAATATACAAAAATTTTTGAGTAAAACATTAAATACAGTTGATATATTTAGTATTGAATATTTCATCATAAAATACACTTAAGACAATTTATAAAATGAGAATTATGACAAATAATCAGTTATAAATTAAATTTAAGAAATCTAATTTAGTAATTTAGAGGATTTGGGGAAAAAAATTGTTAAATTTCTAATAAATAAAATGGCAATTTGCAGACTATACTATACTCAAAAAAAAAGTTGCGCAGTCGTCCATGCGCATTCTTTTATCCTTCTCTATAGTTCCTTCTCCTTATCACTTAAGGCGCCAAGTTTAAAAATTTACTAGTGCGTCTCAAACAAAATGGCTATATCATGTATTTCAAAAAGCATAAACATTTGTATAAAGGCAAGTCTGGGTATTTAAGATCCTTTCAATAAGGCAAAATTTCCATACAACATTGAATTACACTCTTTTCATACAACGTGTAACACAAAATCAGGACATAGTACAACCAGAGATTCCTTAGCCCCCCCAAAAAACTAGAGAACTTTTCGACTTACCTCTTGCAAAAGCACTTTTAATGAATCTATATCCGTACTTTGCTCCACATCTAGTGAATTTTCAGCACTTACAACAGGACTGTTTGGTCCATCAGAAACACTCGTGTTTGCAGAACCTAAAAATCAAAATTGTGTAAAAACCCAAGACTCAACCACTCAAAATTACAACCAGTTAGTTGAACTGTACTCGCATCACTTTGTTGCTGTTCCATTTCTAAAGCTTTCTGTCTTCTTTCTTCCCGTTCCCTATCTGCCTGTAATGACTGTCTTATAAGTTGAGCAACTTCACTATTATCAGGATCACGTTCTCGCCCTATACTAAATTTAACAAGACCTGAAGTATTTCGTAAAACACTAGCAGCATAAGCTTGAGTAACTCCAACAAGACTTTTTCCATCAACTTCAATAATTTGATCATTGACTTTGATTCTTCCGTCTTTTGCTGCAGCACCATTTGTAGTTATTGTCTTAACGAAGATACCGAGCTTTTCTAAACCAGCGTCAGCACCAACACCCATTCCAATAATACTCAAGCCGAGTCCTTCTGACCCTTTTACAAGTTCAACAGGAAAAACATCCATTTTTTCAACACGTTTTTCAAGTTCGTATTCAGCTGAAGCTGCTACTGGATCAACATCTTCATTGCGTCTATCATAATCAGAAACGCTAAAAGTTGAATATACTTTCATTGGTTCTGTTGAAAATGCTACTTTAGTTGGCTTGGGTATATGAGTGTAAAATGGCGTTTCATCATCTTCTTCATCAGATTCAGGTAGTAATCCTGGAACTTCCATCCAAAAATGACCATCTTCATAGTAATGTACCCCGTTTTCAACACCCACAATCGGAATAAGATCTGGTACAAAATCACTTTTTTCTTCTTCTGCTTTACTCTCAACTAAAACTAACAACTAAAAAATGCCAAAACAAAAAAATTATTTACCACTTGAATCTTCTATTGGTGTTTCTTTTTCGATTTGTCGTTCGTTTATTTCGTTTGGTGGTGAACTGTCGATATAAGCAATAGAATCAAGTTGGGATAGATGACTTTCATGTTCTTTTTCAACAACTTGGTCGTCATTATTTTCAGAATCTGCTAAACACTCTTTTGATGCAAAAGGTGTACCAAAACTATCTTTTGATAGGATGGATTCGCATGAATTGCCCAAGCTTGGTATTGATGGTTCAGGTAAAGTCTCCGATGGCCATTTATTTGGTGATGAACTTTTAGAATTTAACAGTCTTGTAACTTCTTGAGCTTCTTCATCAGAGAGAAGATCGTGCTTGCTTGACACTAAGCGTTTTTCTAGAATTCTGATTCAAAAATAATAAACAATTACTTAAAAAATAATTAGAAAAGAATACAACAATTAGAAATTCGGGTTAAGAGAAGAATTAATCTAAGCAAGTCAGATGGGAGAGAGAGATAGATATAACAGTCATGTCTGAAAATTAGGGCTGAGAAAAGTATCGATACTTACAGAAGGTATCGATACCTGACCTGACCTGAGTACTCCGATACCGACTGCAATCAGGTATCGAAGTATCGATACTTCCGATACCTCGATATCTCCGATACTTCGATACCTCCGATATCTCGATACCTCCGATACCTCGATACCTCGATACCTCGATACTTCCGATACCTCGATACCCCAATACCTCCGATACTTCCGATATCTTCGATACCTTGATAAAGAGTGGCTATAAATGAATATCCTATTCAGAGTGCTTTGGATGTTGGAAACACAAGCTATTTCGATGAAAACAAACAAATTCACAAGCTATTTGATGCGATATTTATTAATCGTCACCCGATACTTCTAATACCTCCGATACCTCGATACTCCCGATACCTCGATACCTCCGATACCTCGATACCTCCGATACCTCAATACTTCCCGATACCTCGATACCGCAATACCTCCGATACCTCGATACTTCCCGATACCTCGATACCCCTGATACCTCCGATACCTCGATACTTTGGCAAGTATCGATACTTTGCAGGTATCGATACCCGATACCTAAAAACAGGTATCGCCCAGCCCTACTGAAAATGTACCTATGTAAATGTATATTCTTTATGACATAAAATTAAATAAAACCAAAATAGAAACAGATACGCCCCGGTTAAGAGCTTCCACAGGCACTGAAATACTCCATTTTAGTCGTCCCACCAGGTAGTCAGCCTACAAGGCCAGCCACTGTGACGTCACAAATGTGGTCAAAGCAGCGAATAAAAATTAGAAATTTACAGTTCTAATAACACAGTTTCAAAGTAATTTAAAAAAATCTGTCATAAAGAAATAAATTCTTAATGTGTTTGTATTTAAAAAATTATCAAAAAAGGTACTAGAACATATTAAAAAATGTATCAGGACTTATTTAAAAATGCTGCCCAAACAACCCAACGTAAAAAAATTAAAGAAAAAAATTGTAAACAATTAAATTTTGTATAAAAAGGCCTGAGAGGCGATATATTTATCTTTAATAACTTAGACCCCTTAACTCGGGATATTTTTTCTCATCTCTAGTGCCTAAACTAATAAAGATAAATATATTGCCTCCCAGATTTTTTTAAACAATATTTAATCCTCTATAACTATATCTTTTAAATTTTCTTTGCACCTCTAATCATTTGAGCAGCATTTTCAATAAAATCAGAGCTTCACAAATTTTAAACTTAAAATATTTTTTTTCAATATGTTCTGGTAGCTTTTTGATGAATTTTATTAAATAAAAATGTTACGAATTTAATCCTTTGTGTGCCAATATTTTTTCATTCGATTTGAAACAATTTTAATTGAAAAAAAAGTAAAAATAATTCAGTTATAACATTCTAATAGCATATTCAAATATAACCACATACTAATGAATTTACGTTATTATTCAAAATTTCGAATTGTTATTATCCTTACATTATTATTCAAAAAAGTACATAAAAAACAGTTTTGTTGTGACACTAAAAATATTTCTAATTAACTTGCTTAGTTCTAAAATTGCGTTTTTATTAGAATTTTAAATGACGGAAATTCACTCGTTAGTGGCCACTAATATGCTATAATAGTTTAATCTTCAAATGTGACCGTTTGTATATTTTATTTCTTTCATGGTCTATTATTTTTTTGTATTATTTTCTATAAATTTTATGTACCTATTAAACGCAGACAAATAAATTCAATTAAAAAATGTAATTATACCCATGCTTTGTTTGCTTTTACTGTCACTAAATTAAAAATTTGGCGCTAAAACAATGGGTTAATTGCCAATATTTAGTCACGCCAAATAGCAAAGTCTCGCAATGTAAAGAATTCCACATTTTACTCACTTAGTACTCAACAAATGTTCCTCTTCCATTGGAGTCATTGAATCCGCTTCGATATCATCAATAGTAGCATATTCACTCTCATCGTAATAGTCTGGTGAAGCAATTTCAGGTTTATCTTCTTCAAAACACTTCTTTTTACATTCTACATCTTTTTTATCACATGACATATGAGTCCGTTTATTAGAATGTTCCTGTAAACCAAAATCAGAAGTACTACTAATAAAATCCGATTCTAGTGATTTTTCTGTTGATTGTAAAATATCCGGTTTTTGTTGTCTACCCTTTTTACATGGAACGGCATATAAAGCATCAATATTTGTTGGTTTTATTTCTGGTTTCGTTTCAATCACTGCTGGATCAGATAATTTTGCTCTTGATTTGAAATTTAAATCAACATCTTCCGGCTTCAAAGGCTTAGTAAATCTGCTCTCAATTTCTGGTTTCACAAGTGGAGCATATTTATTTTCAACAGGAATTTCCGTGGTTTCTAATTTTGATGAAAAGTCATCCAACTGGCGGCTAATACAATCCGTAGTGTCTGAAACTAAAAAAAAATATTACAGCTACCTCTTTCGTGCGGAATAACGTGAGTCAGTTCTACCTCTTTCGCCAAAGCCGCATCTAGACTGCTAAGAATCGGCAAACAATTAAAATAATACGTTTCTAATGTGGTTTTTATAGCACTCTCGTTATAAATAGTTATAATTGAAGTATTATTGATTGTATAAACCATTGGTTCATTTAATTAAGTATTTTATATGAATATACGTCTTTGTTTTCAAAAATGATAGTAATAAATTTTCAATCTTGGTATTTACTCCTATTATCGATGCTAGATGACGCTAGCGTGTTGGTTGTCGACTAAACTTAGTAATTTTGGTTTCATTGTGTCTCCATAACACAATAAAAAAATAAATAAACTGATGGCCAAATGGCTGTTACTGGTGTTTTATAAGATGATAAACTTTGCAACTTTGCGATGACAAATCGTAAAAAGCTGTTTCAAATAAAGTGAAACATCTGCAAATTGCAAACAACGAGCTTCCGATATCTGTGATAGATTTTTGATGACAGAATATTAAATATAGTAAATAATTATGTATTGAAACAATTTTTTGATATTAAGCGTCTTCAAGAGTTCAAAATTCTATAGAATATTGATAAAACTAGCTAAGTCACTCTGTTCTCAAATTTTCTAGAAGCAGATGCGATGACTCATAGGTATATAAGTGAGAAACTTAGCGAGAGACAATGATTACAACAAACAAATCTTCAGAGATTAGAGTGGTCAAGAGTGGTATTGAAAAAAGTGTGAATGAGAATTCAAATAATTCATTTTCCTGATTCCATCATAGAGTCAGAAAAAAAGATTAGAGAAAGATTGAATTACTGTTGATAAGTTCGATCAAAAAAAAGACGTCGCTGTCGATTAATAGAAAAAGATGAGTAAAAGAAGATTCTAAAAAAAAAACAAAGAAGTTTCTAGAGAAATGCGAGAAACAACGACTGGTGGAGAAAAAGAAACAAAACATTTTAGAAGAAGTTGAAAGACAGAAGATGTTTTATTTATAAAATTTAAAAAACAATGATTAAAAAAAAGGTAAAAAAATTCTACAAAAATTCAAAAATACTAGTAGATAGAAGCAGAAACAGAGGCGGATAGAAGAGCAGAAAAATATTGGCATCAAAAAATTTGACAATCTACAAAATGCTTCTAAAATTGGAGAAGAAATTTAAAGCAAAGCTTTTAAAAGTTAAAGAAAATCTGCAAAAAAGGTTATGACACTAAAAACAGAGCAAATTACGAAAATCAAACTAGAATCACAAATAGAACCTTCTACAGAAGAGTGTGGGCGTTTGGAAAACGTTTGAGAAAAGAAAAAGCAAAAGAAAATTCTAGAAAAAGTTAAAAGACGTCGATTGAAAAAAAAAGCTAAAAAAACAAGATTTTTTTTAAAAAAGCAGAACTAGAAGATTCCAGGAGAAAAGCAGTATCTGAAAAAAAATGTAGTTGCAAAAAAAAATTCTTGAAAAATAAATTAATTTTTGAACTTTATTAGAAAATAGAGAAAACAGAGAAAACCTAAAAAAAAAAAAATCCAACAAAATTTTAGAAGAAGTTGAAAGACGTTGAGTAAAAATAAAACAGCAAAAAAGATTATAGAAGAAAAAAAGTTTCTACGAGAATTTGAAAAACTAGGATTGGTACAAAAAAAAAGTTCTTGAAGCTGAAAGACGTAGTCCAGAAGAAAAAGAATAATAAACAAATATCCTAGAAGAATATAACAAACAAGAATTAATGTAAAAAAAATGACAGAATATTGTAGAAAAAATTAAAAGACCTCGGTTAAAAAAAAGTGCTGAAAGAACAAGAAAGAATTTTGGAAAAACACAGTTTAAAGATTCTAAGAGAAATCAGTATGTAAAAAAAAGAATAAAGTAAAAGAAAATTATCGAAAAATAAATAAATTTTTGAACTTTATTAGAAAATAGAGGAAACAGAAGAAAACATCCAACAAAATTTTAGAAGTTAGAAGATGTCGACTGAAAATAAAATAGCAAAAAGATTCTACAAAAAAAGATTCTTCGAGAATTTGAAAAACTACAGTTACCTAGTAGAAAAAAAAGTGAAAAAACTCTAGAACTGAAAGACGTCTTCCAGAAAAAAAGGAGAACCAACAAAGATATCCTAGAAGAATATGGCAACAAAAATTAATACAAAAAGAACAACAGAAAATTCTAGAAGCTGCAAGACGTCATCCAGAAGAAAAAAGAACAATCAAATATTTTAGAAGAATATAACAAACAAGAATGAATGCAAAAGAAACGACAGAACATTCTAGAAAAGAGCAAAAAAAAAGACAAACAATAAAATCTTCTAGAAGTAGCAAACAAGAATTAATGCAAAATAAACGAGAGAACATTCTAAAAAAATTAAAAGACGTCGGTTAAAAGAAAAGAAAGGTGCTAAAAGAACAAGAAAAGATTTTGGAAGAACACAGGATGAAGATTCTAGAAGGAAAACAGTAGGTATCTAAAAAAAAAATCTCAAACAATAAATAAATTTTTGAACTTTATTAGATAATAGGGGAAACAGAGAAAAACATCCAACAAAATTTTAGAAGTTATAAAACGTCGAGTGAAAATAAAAGAGCAAAAGATTCTAAAAAAAATAATTTGAAAAACTACAATTACCTAGAAGAAAAAAAAAAGTGAAAGAAATTCTAGAAGGTGAAAAACGCCTTCCAGAAAAAAAGAAGAACAAACAAATATTCTGAAAGAATGTGACAAAGAAGAGTTAATGCAAAAGAAACAACAGAAAATTCGAAAAGCTTTCTGTCTAGAAGAGACAGCGTCCGAATAAAAGAAAAAGTAATAAAAGATTAAATAAAACAAAATAAATTTCAAAAAAAACTTGAAAAACAACGATTATAGAAGAGAGAACAATAAAAGATTCTAGAAAAACAAAAGAAGAAAAGCTATTAAAGACTAAAAAAATAAAACACAATTCTATAAAAGCTTAAAAAACGAAGATTTAAAAAAAGACAAGCTAAAAAGATTTCTAGATCAATAAAAAAGATAAAAGAAGACAATTAGAAAAAAATTTAAGAAAACTACGTTTAGACTTAAAAAAACTAAAACAGTTTCTTAATAAAAAAAGAAAAACGTGTTATTCAAAAACTGAAGTCAGCTGAATTTATTTATTATAAAAGCAGTGTTCGAAACCAATCATTTTTACAAGAGGTAATATTACAGATTGAGAGCTCCTAAATTCTAAAAGCTGACTATATTTTCGAGTTGGCTAAAAGGAGAAGCACAGACTTAATCATTATCAGTAACTCATAGATAAGCCATAGATCAGTTCCCGCGCATTTCAAATTTGTAGGAGACAGGGATTACATCAAACAATCCTTCGGCGATTATTCAAAACGATAAAAGTTGCTTTTTATTTGTTTAATCAGTAAATATTTTTTATTTATTTGTGTAGTCTAGTTTGTTTTAAATCGCAGAAACATGAAAATATTTTGGTAAGCAAATCGTAAAATTTATCAAAAAAAAAGATTGATTTGTTAAATCAAGTAACAAACGTGCCGATACTTACAAATGGAAGATTTCTCATTTCCTTCATCCTCTTGTTTTTCAATTTCCGATTTCAATTTCCCTGGACTGCTGGGTGGACTTAACGACGATAAGCTGCCAGATGTAGCTGATAGATTCTCCCTACTAACATCTTTATTATCAAGAGCACTATTAACTTCAGACGGTAGCAAAAAATTTGCTTCTCCTGTTTCAGTAACTTTTCTTTTTTTCGATTCTGTATTTTCAGAATCTGCCAGTATCCTAAACTCCCTAGGCGAAACAACCGGTGCATACGATCCCGAATCAGTTGTTTTGGTGTCTGAAGACACTAGTATCAAACTAGTCCTCTCTCGTCGTTTAGGAACATCTTGACAAGGAACAACCTTTGTCGGACTTGTCGCAGGACTCGTTTCGTTATTATTATTATATACAGTCGGGATAACTGAAGCTGGACGTTCCTTTCGACTGACATCGTTCCTTCGAAAATTTTCATTGGCAACAGGTGATGTAGACGTAGTAAATCGGTTATTAAAAGATGCACTTCTACTAGCTGCTTTATGTTCGTATGAAGTGTCCGTATCACCATTATTCACAACGAGTTTCACTTCAGTTTTATTAGGATCACTGTTATAACGAGCCGTCCGCGATTTGGAAAAGTGCGAAGTCCAATTCCGCTGCTTCTCGATCAGTTCTTTGCTGTTGAATTTTCGTTGCGGCTTCTCGGGCTTTTCGGGCTTCACGGGTTTGCTTCGTTGTTGATTTCCGTTTGTTTTGATTAAGTTATCTTCAAGATTGTTGGTCTTTAAGTTCAAATTTTCGCTTTGAATACCAACAAGTCGTTTTTGGTTAGGAGATATTGATCTGATGTGTCTTGTTGTCTCGGTGTTGTCATCGTGGCTGCTTCTGCTTCGAGAATCGCAGATATCGGAAGCACTTTTCGTAGATTGAAGTGGGATAAATTTCTCGCGATTATTTCGATTTTCCTCACCGAGTTTTTCGAAAAGTGCGCGAGCGTTGTTAAATCTTGTCACGTGGGATTCGGTTCTTATTACGGTTACGTCGGAAGAGTCTTCTTCGTGGGAGCTAGAAGAGACCTTTTTGGGCTTCAGAGGTGCGATGATCTCTTCAGTGAGAGGCGGTTTAGCTTGGAATCTATTCGCTATTTCGGATACTTTAGAGCCACTAAAGCGAAGACCTCTTTTATCCTCCATAACAGCTGCCAGGTTGCACCTAAAAGTTATTACATTATGTAAAAAAAATATCTCAAGGTTGCAGATTGTGAGAATATAAAATGACCATAAAATGGTTTATTATGTTTTGTTGGAAATTGTTAAAATGTGGTAGAAAAGAATGGCACAAAATCAATAAAGTGGCGAAATCCAATTTTGAATTTTGATAAAAATATTTTTTTCAAAATATTCAGTTAATGATTTTTTTATTAATATTATTATTATAGTTATTAATATTATCAATTATTATTATTATTATTTAACTTGTTTAGATACTAACATTTTCTTTTTCTTTTTAGATTATGGTTGCGTTTCTGCTGCACATTTTAAAAATATTAAAAAAACACTAAAGTTATGTTTTTTAATGGAATCTACTCAGATTGATTTTATTTTTGGATTCTATGCTAAATTACAAATAACTTTTATAGAAGTTGTTTTCATTTATCTGTTATTAATTTTGATTTGTGGCGCTTTTTTACCAGAATTTTTGAAATGCAAGGGTCTGTCTAAAAATTCGTACCCTCTAAATGCTTGCACACAAGTTAAAGTAATTAACGCTGTTTGATTCCTGAATGTTTGCCGCATCTTTTAAGTGTTTACTCAACAACCTGCTCAGTGGCATGTGCCTACTGCGATTTTTTAAACATGTCAAATTAAAAATGTCAAAAACTCATTTTTTTCAAATGGCACTCTCTATTTATTGTTGTACCAATCAAAAGATCTTTTGACAAGCTTTCCATCAATGTAAGATTTGTATAGTTTAGTGTAAAATTCTAAGTTGCTATTCTAAAGTAACTAAATTTCGAAAAACTTTTCTGTTTTGAACAACAAAAATCGAGTGGGCCTTATGCACAAAAAAAATTAGCACAAAAAATAAACAAAAATATAAAATTGGAAATTTTTTGTTGCAATAAAATATACAATATTGTGCACAATTGAGTTACAGAGAAAATTAGGCAAAATCTAACATATCGCAAAGCAGTATTAACTCAATTTAGTAAGAAAATGTAAAAACACTAACAAATAAAAAAAACATTAAAGCTATTTTACAATTTTCTTTATAACAAATGCTCAAAAATATTATCATTTTCTTCAGTGCAAGTATGCAGTCTTTGTCTAAAAGATAGTCTAACACGACTTAGCATATCTGCATTTATTAAATTAAATGTATCGCATATTTTTTGTTTCATATCCTCCGCAGTTGTTAGTCTTGTTTATACACCGTTTCTTTCACAAATTTCCAAAGGAAGAAATCAATCGGAATAAGGTCAGGAGAACGAGCAGGCCAACTGATGCTCCTCCTCTGCCTATCCAACGATTTGGAAAAGCTTCATTTAAAAATTGTCGAACTACTCGATGATAATGTACAGGGGCTCCATCCTGCTGTAGCCACATGATCCTTCGCATATGCAAATCCAGATTTTCTCTCAGAAGCGGCAGATCATTTTGAAGGAATTCTCAATATCTTACCCCATTTAAAACATCATCAAAAAAGAACGGACCGATCATGTGGTCTCCAAGAATTCCGCCCCAGACATTTAATGACCATCTATTTTGATGATCAATGGTCGGCATCCAATGAGGGTTTTCAGTCGCATAGTAATGCATGTTGTGTCGATTAACAGACCCGTTACTCTTAAATGTTGCTTCATCACTAAATAAAATTGTGTCCATATAGTTCCAGACGTTATTAATCAAAAATTTACTCGATTTTGAAAATCATCTCCAAAAAGTTTCTGACGTAGCTCAAGGTGGTAGAGATGAAATTTGTGTTTTAAGGTAATTCGATTAATACCGGTTCGCGATATGTCTGTTTGTGCCTCAATTTTTCTGCAACTCATTCTGGATTTCCTTGTAACATTAAACGAACTTCCAATTCCAGGTTTTCGTCTATTTTTCGTGCTAATACATTTTTTTTTCTGGTACGTAACGCTTCCAGTAGCATCAAATCTATTCTTCAATTTTTTAAATGCAGCACTTTGCGGCAGTCTTGCATTTGGGTATTTTTGTTTGTAGAATCTTTGAGCCAATAAAATATTACGATCCGTTTCACCACGACTGTATACCATATTAATGAGTTCTTGACGAGTGAAATTCATTTTCGGACTTATAATCTTCACAATAAAATTTACAGATTGTAACAATGACAGAAGCCCACTCGATTTTTATTGTCCAAAACAGAAAAGTTTATCGAAATTTAGTTAATTTAGGATAGCAACTTAGAATTTTACACTAGACTATGCAAACCTTATATTGGTGAAAAGCTTGTCAAAAGATCTTTTGATTGGTACAATGAAAAATAGAGTGTGCCATTTGAAAAAAATGAGTTTTTGACATTTTTAATTTGTCATGTTTAAAAAATCGCAGTAGACACATGCCACTGAGCAGGTTGCTGAGTAAGCACTTAAAAGATGCGGCAAACATTCAGGAATCAAACGGCGTTAATTACTTTAACTTGTGTGCAAGCATTTAGAAGGTACGAATTTTTAGACAGACCCTTGCATTTCAAAAATTCTGGTAAAAAAGCGCCACAAATTGATAACAGATAAATGAAAACAACCTTTATAAATGTTATTTGTAATTTAGCATAGAATCCAAAAATAAAATCGAACTGAGTAAATTCCATTTAAAAAAAAATAACTTTTCCTTAAGAAATCCCTGTAAATCCCCGAAAATCCTCAAATCTAATAAAAAATCCTAGGAAATTCACCTAATAAAATCAGAATTCATGAGATGTACTGCTTAAACAAGTTAATGTGAATAATAACATGAGTTAAATTAATTTAAAAAAAAAAATATTGTGATTACATTTGTGTTATTCCAATAATGTGAAAGCAGAATACAAATTGAATTGAGTTGCTAGAATTAACAGCATGTTTATAGCTTAAAATTTAAGGTTATACGAAGTTTAGTAGCTGGCTAAATTCAATTTTTCTTTTTGTTCTCACTCTACATTTATTTTTTTTTATTTTTTTTAACACTTGCATTGATAATGTTTGTTCACAATTTCCATTTATAGAATTTGAAACACGTCGAACACATTTTTATTAATTTCGTTCGTAAATTTTGTAAGTTCCTGAGTCAGACCTTATACAGATCCATTTAATAGTAGAAAAAGTAGGTAGTCCATGTGGGATGCTCGTATAAAAGATTAGCGACTGATTTATTCATTTATGAATTAACTAACTAGACTAATGTTTGTCTGTTGAAACAATAATAAAAAAGTTGTGAGACGTTTTAATAAAAATAAAAAAATACATACATATATTCAAGTTTATTTATTTATTTATTTTTTTTTTTACTAAAAATGAACAGTTTTATAACGAAGTGTAGTCAAACAGGTAACACTGTTAGCTGTCACTTCAAGAAATAAAAACCAATTCCAATTTATTGAATTTTCAAGAATTGCAAACCGCAGACCGGTTTCGTTCTTATTTGGAACTCATCAGTGCAGTTCCCGAATAAGGAAAAATTGGAGTTTTGTCATTAAAAGAAAAAGATAATAATTTTTTATCAATTAAAGAGAGAGTCTAGCGAAAAAGTAGATCAAAATAATTTGTCGCAACAATGAATTATATAGGTCTAATTAGTTCCACCAAAAAGAGTAGCTGCACCTATTAGATGTTGTAGGTGGAAGCCAAGGCTGTTATGGACAGGTGAAGACCGGTTTCGTTTTTCATTTTAAAGTTCCTAATTTTGGTAGGCTTTAATGCGTGATGCCTACTAAGATGTTTCAGAAGGATCTTTAAAGGTAAAAGCATTGAATATTAATAGACAGTCGCTCAAAGAGTAAACAAAAAAGAAATCTCAAACAATAATAAGAAAATAATTTATAAAATTACTACAAGCCAAAAAATTATTAAATAAATTAAGCAGAAATACCAGCGGTAGTATCGCAAATTTCTAATATTTCTTTGTACATAGCAACAACCAATCACAACCCCGAATTCCTTTAATTTTCCATGAAAACGAAGATACTTCCGGTATTATCTCAATTTGAAATTAGCCCAAAAGTGTTTTAAAATTGTTAAAATTTTAAGAAACCGGTGTTGACAATTTATTAAGTCAGTTGTTTTTTGAATTCTAGTAAAAAAAGGTTTCAAATAAATAATCAGCGTGTTATAAATAAAAAATTTTAACAAATGTTTTAATTTATTGTAAAGCAATAAATTTCATAAATTCTATCTGCAATATTATAAATTTGATTTTAAAGTTTTGCGATCCCTAACTTAGCACTGCGCCCATGAGATCAATTTCAAGTTAAAGCAAGATATACTCGTGTATACAGAGTGTCCTATAACAGGAGTGCCAAATTCTTGATTGGCTGTCACTTGACCTCCAGAAAGCACGTGCAAATTGTTTTTAAAAAAATTATCTCTTTTAGTTTTTAAGATATAAGATCCTAAGAGTACCACTTTAACATCTAAAGTAAATTTTAATTAAAAGAAATTTGCATTTTGTTATAAAATTATAAGTTTATTTGCAGTAATTATATTTCATTTTATTGCATATTTTGTTATGAATTGTATTAAAAAAATCATATGACAATATAACTTTTTAAACTGTATAATTGCAGCCATTTTAATTAAGATTTTGTTATTTCAACTGTCATCGTTGTTGTAACTTTTAAAAGAGTGACAGATTTTTAAAATATCTATTTTTGTGTTTCTTAAATTGACAGCATAGCAACAATTTGGCACGCATTTTTTGGGACAGTCTGTATAATGATTAATGAACAAGACATTTTTTTGTCCGACAAAAAAGAGCGTTTTTTCACTCAAAAAAACTGTTCGCTACCACAGATAACATCAGTTTTAAAATAACCTTGTGTGTGTCGATACTTTGAACGCTAATTTGTGAAGATTTATTAATTATTAATAACAAAAATGTGAATGTTATATTGCCAGTGCCGGTTGTACTCGCCCTGAAATTTATGTAGTAGGTAATCTAATAATTGCCAAAGAAAATTTTGAATGTGTTTGATTAACGCTTTCGATTCGCGGATATTTACGGTCTTTATTCAAAAATTCAAGTAATCACAAGAATTCAAAACAAAAAATAAAACTATGTACTTAGAATGCCGATAAATGACCGAATTTTCAAAACAAATCCGACTAATTAAAAAGTTGCTTTTAATAGGGCAGTGACTACTAATTAATTATGCAACAAAAAGTGTGAGATTAATAATAAAAAGACAGCAAAATTGTTACTAATTGTATACGTGTAAGTGTTTTTTAGTTGTTATTTAATTTTAGTTGTTTTTTTTAATGTTATTTTTACGTGTTTTTATTAATTTTTATGACTCTCCTATGGTTAATTTTTTTTATATTAAATTCCATAATTATAAGAAACTGTATGATGAAATATATCAGGTGATTCAAAAGTACAGTAGAACGTCGATTATCCGAATGTCAATTATTCGAATCGTCAACTAAAAATACGTTTTTCGAATAAAAAACAAGTTCTAAAAAAATAATAAAACCAAAGTCTAGACTTCCTTTAACAGAAGGCATCCTAAAGAACAGAAAAAAATAACATGAAAAAATATATCATTTGACGTCACACTTTTTAGGACATTCTGTGTAATACTTTATACAGGAAGTTTTTATAGAGTTATCCCATAGATATGTATTCTTCATGATTGCTTTTAAATATGACTTTAGCGACAGAAAATGACAGACATTTCTTAACATCTGCGTTTGACCAAAAACTTCGGTCAAAAATGTAAATGTTGCTTATTGCATTTACAGTTGAACTTCAATAACTCGGACAATTACTCGCCTCAAAAAAAAGTTCGAGTGGTCGAGAGATTCGACTTACTGAAGAAGTAAAACAAGAAATTAGTCTTCTGCTCAATTTCGAATTATCACGGTTCAACATACTGAAGTTCCACTGTAGTTGAAGCAGATATTAATTTTTTTGAGTACTGTTATATGGTAAATTAAAAAAATGCAGTTTTCTGATAAAAACATTAAACTGAAAAAAAGATTATCTAATTTGTTCCGTAAATAAAAGTATTGTTTTCTTATGTATTGTAATCAACAAACAACTACTATCTAATAACTATTAAGTAGGTATAGTGTTTTGAGTAATTTACTTGAATTGTTTGTTTTTCTTCCAGCACCAATTGAAATAAAAAACTACACTTAACAACGTACCGAATATTTTGTAAACATACTGTTATAGTGTGACACATTTTAAAGACATCAAAACAAATTTATTTATACATTTTTATTGATCCATACACGTGCTAACATGAAAACATAATGTCTCTAGAGAAAACACAACACATAAATTAAAAAAAATACCTCTAAAATCTAAATAACAAACAAACTAGTATCAAATATCCCAGGTTACTCTATGGGAGAGTTTTTCTGAGACACTTGTATATTCTGTATCGTCGTCTGCGCTGATAACAGTTATACAAAGTCATACCAATAGCTAAAAATCGTGCGTCCGAGAAAAATTAGAAATTTCTCTAGATGGCATCACTTGATGCATTGTAGAAACTGTTACTAAATTTTAAAAAATCTTTAAATAATTAAAAACTTCTCATCTGAGCATTACAAACAAAGATATAATGTAAAACACCACAGCAATTTGCGTTTAATATAAACACGAAATTTTGAAAAATAGTCTATCATCTAAATTTGACAATTAAGATAATTTGCCAAAAAAAATTTTTATTCAAATTTTGCACCTACAATTACAGTTTCCATTCTTTCGTAAACAGAGCGCCTCTAGTTGCGGTTAATATTAAATGGACTGACTTTAAAAAACTGTCAATTAACGTAGACACCATTCTATATTTTTGTATTTTTATTTATAACTTTCCAAGTGCGTTGAGTACTTCCGAAATTTTTTGCAATTACGGGTCTTGTTTTCAGATGCTTGTAAGGGTAAAAAATTAATGTGTCTCAATATATATTTTTGTTAAATTTCGTGTATTTGAATGTACTTTATTAAAAATAGTAATTGACAATAATAATAAATATTTTTATATAAAAAACTACCAGAAACGAATCAATTACTTGACAATTAGAAAAGAAGTAGTAATTTTTATCACAAAAAAAAACAAAAATCTATTGACAGAGACAGAAAAAAATAAAATTTTAATATAAAAATTATTTTTTTATCATTGCTATTATTATTACCTTATTAATTTACAATTATTACTATTATTTCCGTAAATGTGCATCTAAAAAAACACAATTTAAAAAAAAATAATGATGTTAGTCTCTGTTTTAGTGCAACATTTTTTTCTTTTTTAATTTTAGAATAATAGGGTTGTTTGTACTTTAATTGTACTTTTATTTTAATACACTGCCGTTTTTTTACCGGTTTCGGCTATTCAGACATCCTCAAGCGCTTATGTCAAATTTTTATAAAGGTATAAAATTATTGTACCAACTCTCGCTACCTTCCAGCACTCTTCGTTAGATGGCACACTGTGTCTGTCTATACGACTACTAGCCGAACTTCACTTGATATACGCGAGTTCTCCCACCAGTTCCAATCGAGCACAACGCTCCGGGATACACTGTACTGATGAGGGGCAAAAACCCCAAAACCGCTATTCAGTTTCTCGACGTTGTTGTTCGATTGGAACACCTTTGCAAGAGGTAAAATGATAAAAGACGGACGTCCTACTTATTATATAAACAAAATTCACAATGTTACTAAATACATTAGTCGTCAAATACATAAATTGTTGCAAAATATTGTAGTAAAGTATTTTTGTAATAGTAATATAGTTATATTAGTATATAATTCCAAAATTAAAAAAAAATGTTGAGATAGTTCAATTTTTGGCAGTTTCAAAAATTTGATAAAAAATCCGCCATTTTTTTAGAAATTCATATTTCATAAATATGTATTAACGTTTAAATTATAAAAATAAATTTGAATCTCCAAATTTGGCGCCCTCTAGCTCCTAAACGGTACAACTTGGTATAGAGATAAGTTGTGTTAAATCACTTTATTTTGACCTGAAAAATCCGTAATAGTCCTACGTTCAAAATTTCTTGTTATTCCTTTTATATTAAATAACTTTGAGGTTATAATTTTTTCGTAATACCATATATGTAGTTATTTTGGTTTAACAGACGTGATATGACAAATGAAAAGCCGGTTTTAACGGACTCTGGCCGTTATTATATAACAAGTGTTCATTTAAAAAAGTTGTCAAGTGTGCTATGAAAAAACAAAAGGATTTTGAAGTATGTCTTAGTTTAATTCGGGTGCCGTACTGTCAGTTACGATGACAAATCACGACTGCGCGCGCACTGTAAAGCTGTGTATCAAGTTCCGACATCCCTTCTTCGCTACATTTTCTTTTATCAAAATCTCATAGCACACTTGACAACTTTTTTAAATGAACAGTTGTTATAACGGCCGCCGGCCGTTAAGTTGTTAAGACACGAACAATCACCAATCAAAAAACAATTAAAATAAAAAGGTAGAGTAGATAGTTGCTTATAATATACTTGATTATGATACTTACAGAAGGTATCGATACCTGCTCAGGTAGGTATCGTACACCGATACCGACTGCAATCAGGTATCGAAGTATCGATACTTCAGATACCTCCGATACCTCGATACCGCGATACCTCCGATACCTCGATACTTCCCGATACCTTGATACCTCCGATACCTCCATACCGCGATACCTTCGATACCTCGATACTTCCCAATACCTCGATACTTCCCGATACCTCAATACTTTCCGATATCTCCGATACCTCGATGCCGCGATACCTCCGATACCTCAATACTTCCCGATACCTCGATACTTCCCGATACCTCGATACTTCCCGATACCTCGATACCTCCTGATACCTCGATACTTCCCGATACCTCCCGATACCTCGATACCGCGATACCTCCGATATCTCGATACTTCCCGATACCTCGATACCTCCCGATACCTCGATACCTCCGATATCTCGATACTTCCCGATACCTCGATACTTCCCAATACATTGATACCTTCGATACCTCGATATCGCGATACCTCCGATACCTCGATACTTCCCGATACCTCGATACTTCCCGATACCTCGATACTTTCCGATACCTATACTTCCCGATACCTTGATACCTCCGATACCTCCGATACCTCGATACCGCGATACCTCCGATACCTCGATACTTCCCGATACCTCGATACTTCCCGATACCTCGATACTTCCCGATACCTCGATACTTCCCGATACCTCGATACTTCCCGATACCTCGATACTTCCCGATACCTTGATACCTCCGGTACCTCGATACTTCCCGATACCTCGATAGCTCCGATACCTCGCTACCTCCGACACCTCGATACCACGATATCTCCGATACCTCGATACTTTCCGATACCTCGATACTTACGATACTTTGCAGGTATCGATACCCGATACCTAAAAACAGGTATCGCCCAGCCCTAGTAGAAAGATCATCCACCATTATAACCAGTTACCAAAAAATCTTAACCTTACAAGTGGTGTAGTGCCAACATAAATTTAAATTTGCAAAGCCTACTACTATTAATAGTACGGTAATACTATAAATGATTTAAGCAAAAATAGTGGGGTGGTACGCCTGAGTAGTTGGTAGCCGCGTCATATTTCAGTCTTGTCCTCTTGTCACATTTTTAGGTTAAGTAAAAAAGTTTAACAATATAAAATAATAATAAAGACTTTATGAAAAGCTTGTCAAATTTGAATTTTATTATGACATTTACTATGTAGTACCAACAGAAACATCCTAATCTGTCACCAACCCAACAAAAAAAATCATAATCATTTTTAGTATAGTAGTATTAATCTAAATTTTACTGTATATTTTAAAGTTTCTAGGAAAATTTGGTAGTTGAATAGATATCCTTCATGTTTTATTTTTCTATTAGTTTTTTTTAATAAAAGTGTGCGATTTGTAGAAGATTAAACAAAAAGGTTTGTCATGATTTCGAAATTTATCATATTTGATCCTTCGAATCACTTTCTTAGAATCCTTTAAAATAATTCTATTATAAAATAATGTCAATTCTGATGCATTTAAAGTATTTAATTTATACATTTTTGCATAAATAATCAAGAATAAAGTATTATTAACTCTTATTTTTAATTGTCTTATGCACAGTTTGCATAGTTAATGAAGCAGATAAATATGAAAGTCGTCTAAACAAATCTCCCTTAATTTATCATTTATCTCATTATTAAATGTTATTTACTTAAGACAAACCTCTGAAATTCCTTTTGTAAAACTATAAAAATTTAATCAATAAAATGTGCTTTGTTTTCGTGTTTAAATCACCAAATAAGCCCTTGTTCCAGTTCATGTCAATTAAATTAAGAAAACAAAAAGGTCCCTCAACCTCTTCAACAATCTCCAAGTAAACCGGAAATAAACCAGGCTGATAAACCATAGAAAAGCTAAATCAAGACTCACCCCCTTGTGACAATTAAAAGGAATTGTAAAATCCCATTGAAGAAAAAGGTTTTATAAATCCATCAATGTATTGGTTTTTTGGCAACGACGCCCAAATGACACTACTATCACCCATCCCATGTTTTCATAATAGAACAGATCCATATCGTATTGATATGCACATTTTACCGAAAAAAATCAACATTCAAGCACTAGGTTTACATGTTTTAATAAACAATTGTTTGGTGTTTATTCATTACTGTCAAAATACGGTAGAACCCATTACTTTGTATCACCCAAGACCCAACACTTCACTACACGATTCGATGGAATTGCGTTATTTGCGCATGATCCTACGTTTCACGCCCGATTCTAGCTCGATCTATCTGATAGTATTTGGGATCGGGATGGGATTTTCAGGATTTGGGAACAGGTTTAAGGAGGGGACACATGGGCTTGCTAAATATCCAGTCTCAGCACCCAGAGGGACTAATTTGCTCTTATTTCATCAATGACAGTTATCATTCATCAGACTGGCTCTTTTCATTCTCTATCTTCATTGTTGTCTAGGGTCAATAAACAGAAATTGTAGTTTTTTTAATTTAGCAATGAACTGATTAATGAAGATTTCTAGTAAACAGCTGGTTAGAATTTTTATATTGCTTATCAAATTGTTTAAAATGTTATGCAGTTCTAGTATTCACATTTAGGAATTTATTAAGTGAATTATTTTAATTATTCACGAAAGGTACATAAAGTTGTCATTACCTACATACTTGAGTACCTGTTAAGTCTAGTCTAGTCAAAAGCAAAAAAGTATTTTCGAAATTGCATCTTTTGGCTCTTTTCTCTTTAGTTGTATGTACCGTCAACCAGAAATACATCTTAACAAATTGAAAAGCGAAAATATAGTGATAAGTGTAATTTAAAAGATTGAATTGAAGAGACAACATTTTTCATTAACAATTGTCTAGATCTTCTTCCACTTCACTACTAGGGTTGTCAACCGTTCCTTATTTCAAAAAATGTTTCTTTCATTTTGTAAACTATTCTATATTCTTTTACATGTTCTTTCATTCTATTTTTTTTTCTTTTATTATTTTTCTTTCTTTTCTTTCATTTTATAAACTATTCTTTAGTCTTTCACATGTACTTAAAGGACACAATTTGTCTTTTTATCTATGTTTTTTTTTACCAAAGAGAAACAAGCAAGCGTTAGAAATTAGAAAATTGATTACCTATTTGTAATTATAGTTAATTATAGTTGATTTCAAAAATAAATTAATTGTCTAGACGTCCTTTTAAGTCACCAAAATAAATTGTAAGTACTTATAAACAAACAAAAGTTTTATCCAGACTTGAGTTATAAAACCTACGTAAATAGAGTACTTAATGGCAGAGGGAAAAGAACAGTAAGAAAAACTACGACTAGTGAAAAAAGAAGAACAGAAGTAGATTCTAGAAGAATTTGTAGAAAAGATGACCTAATAACAAAAAAAAACTCGAAAGATTAATATGTAATGTTGTACAAAAAAAGACAAAGAAAAATATTGAAAACATAATTTAGACAATTCTAGAAGAACTGTAGATTCTAGACCTATAAAAAATAAAAAGCACAAAATCATCTATTGAAAAAAAAGAAGAAGAAAATAAAACTAAAACCAATAATAAAGAAAACGTCACTTAGGAGGTTTGAAAGAACAAAACTCTAGGTAAATTTAAAGACCCTATAGAAACTATAGAAAAAAAAAGTTTAGAATAGTAGAAAACCAAAAAAAATTCTATCTGATACTATTTGGGATCCGGATGGGAATTTTCGGGATTTGGATTCAAGGAGAGGAGAGAACACATGGGCTTGCTAAATTCCCAGTCCCAGCACCCACAGGGACTAATTTGCTCTTGTTTCATCAATGACAGTCATCACTCATCAGACTGGCTCTTTTCTTTCTCTATCTTCATTGTTGTCTAAGGTCAATAAACAGAAATTGTAATTTTTTTTAATTTAGTAATGAACTGATTAATGAAGATTTCTAGTAAACAGCTGGTTAGAATTTTTATATTGCTTATCAAATTGTTTAAAATGTTATGCAGTTCTAGTATTCACATTTAGGAATTTATTAATTGAATTATTTTAATTATTCACAGAAAGTACATAAAGTTGGCATTACCTACCTACCTGAGTACCTGTTAAGTCTAGTCTAGTCAAAAGTCGAAAAGTATTTTCGAAATTGCATCTTTTGCCTCTTTTCTCTTTAGTTGTATCTACCGACAACCAGAAATACATCTTAACAAATTGAAAAGCGAAAATTTAGTGATAAAGTCTAATTTAAAAGATTAAATTGAAGAAACAACATTTTTCATTAACAATTGTCTAGATCTTCTTCCAATTCACTACTAGGGTTGCCAACCGTTCTTTATTTCAAAGGATATTTGTTTCATTTTATAAACTATTCTATATTCTTTTACATGTTCTTTCATTCTATTTTTTTTTCTTTATTATTTTTCTTTCTTTTCTTTCATTTTATAAACTATTCTTTAGTCTTTCACATGTACTTAAAGGACACAATTTGTCTTTTTATCTAGGTTTTTTCTTTACCAAAGAGAAACAAGCAAGCGTTAGAAATTAGAAAATTGATTACCTATTTGTAATTATAGTTGATTTCAAAAATAAATTAATAATTGTCTACACGTCCTTTTAAGTCACCAAAATAAATTTTAAGTACTTATAAACAAACAAAAGTTTTATCCAGACTTGAGTTATAAAACCTAGGTAAATAGGGTACTTAATGGCAGAAGGAAAAGAACAGTAAGAAAAACTACGACTAGTGAAATAGAGGAACAGAAGTAGATTCTAGAAGAATTTGTTAAAAAGATGACCTAATAACAAAAAAACTCGAAAGATTAATATGTAATGTTGTACAAAAAAAGACAAATTGAAAACATAATTTAGACAATTCTAGAAGAACTGTAGATTCTAGACCTATAAAAAAATAAAAAGCACAAAATCATCGATTGAAAGAAAAGAAGAAGAAAATACAACTAATACCAATAATAAAGGAAGATTAAAGAAGTTGAAAACGTCAATTAGGAGGTTTTGAAAGAACAAAACTCTAGGTAAATTTGAAAAACCCCATTTGAAAAAAATTAGAACAACAGAAACAATTACTACAGAAAAAAAAAGTTTAGAATAGTAAAAAACCAAAAAAATTCTATCTGATAGTATTTGGGATCCGGCTGAGAATTTTCAGGATTTAGGAATAGGTTTAAAGAGAGGACACATGGGCTTGCTAAATTCCCAGTCCCAGCACCCACAGGAACTAATTTGCTCTTGTTTCATCACTCATCAGACTGGCTCTTTTCATTCTCTATCTTCATTGTTGTCTATGGTCAATAAACAGAAATTATAGTTTTTTAAATTTTTTTGCAATGATTAATAAAGTTTTCTAGTAAATAACTGCTTAGAATTGTTCCATTAATAATCAAATTGTTTAAAATGTTATGAGGTTGTAGTATTCACCCTTAGGAATTGATTAATTGAATTATTTTAATTATTCACGGAAGATACATAAAGTTGTCATTTCTTACCTGTTAAAGATAGTTTAGTCAAAAATGAAAAAGTATTTTCGAAATTACTCCTTTTGGATCTTTTCTTTTTAGTTGTATCTACAGACAACCAGAAATACATCTTAACAAATGGAAAAGCGAAAATATAGTGGTCAAGTCGGGTCCAATTTAAAAGATTGAATTGAAGTAACAACATTTTTCTTTAACAATTTTTTTGTTTTTTTTTATAAGAAAATGCTAATGATCTTATCCATATTATTTGATATTGAAAATTAAACATTTTCATTGTCTAGATCTTCTTCCTAGTCACCACTAGGTTTGCCAACTGTCCTTTATTTCAAAGAATAGACTTTTAACTTTATAAACTATCTTTTAGTTTTTAACATGTACTTAAGAGACACAATTTGTTCTTTTATCTAGTTTTTTTACCAAAGAGAAACGAGCAAGCGTTAGAAAATTGTCATACCTATTTGTAATTGGTTGATTTCAAGAATAAATTGTCTAGACTATAGACGTTCTTTTAAGTCACCAAAATAATTTTAAATTAGTAGACACCAAAATTTTAAATACGTATAAACAAACAACAGTTCTAACCAGACTTGAGTTATTAAACCTAGGTAAATAAAGTATTTAATGGTAGAGAGAAAAGAACAATAAGGAGAATTATGACTAGTAAAAAAAGAAGAACAAAAGTAGATTCTAGAAGAATTTGGAAAAGTAGATTTTATAAAAATTTGTAGAAAAAATGACCTGATAACAAAAAAAACTCGGAAGATTAATGTGTATGTATGTTGTAAATAAAAAAAAAACAAAGAAAAATATTGAAAACGTAGTTTAAACAATTCTAAAAGAACTGTAGATTCTAGGCCTATAAAAAAATTAAAAAGCACAAAACCATGACGATTATAAAAAAGAAAAGAACGATTGAGAAAAAAAAAGGAAAAAATACAACTTAAACAAACGATAAAGAAAAATTTAAGCACTTAAAAACGTCAATTAGGAGGTTCTGGAAGAACAAAGTTCTAAAAAAATATAAGTTAAGAATAGTAAAAAACCAAGAAAAATGCCAGATTTATAAAAGAATAATCTTTCAAAACCATTACTGAGAAAAGTCTAGGTAGATACAGAGCAATTACAATATTTTTTGGTTCAAACACCCAAAAATCTCTATTTTAGTTTTCTGTATTAAAGTTTTTAATAGAATTTAGAAGCTAGAGAAGACAGTTTGTACTCTTTTTTTTTTCTAAAAATTGCACTAAATATTTATTTTTGTAATAATTGTCGCCTTTGGCTCCCAAATGCAGAGAAACGTTTTATTGTTAGTATAAAAAAAAATTTCTCGAGAGCGTTTACTTTTACTTTAACACAGAAACATTTTTTTATATTGGTTGTTCTCTGGCTTACAAAGTGTGTTTAAAACTCTATGGTCCTTCAATGTAGAAAAAGTCGGATTATAGACGGGACATTTTGCAATAGTCCTGTTTATGACATTCTTTTTTTAGAATTTGATTTTTGCTTTTGTTACTTTACCACCAACGTTTCAGGGCTTATTAGTCCTTATAAACCCTGACAGATTAAAAAAAACATAATTTTTTATAAAGAAAATAAACGGAAATACCGAACATAAAACATAGAATTTTGGAACAATTTATATTTTTCTACTTTAATATAAAAATTGTGTTAAAAATTGATGGTCCTGCATTAAGATATTGAAAAAAGTCTGAGATTAGAAAAGACAATTTACAATAATTCTCGTCTCCGTTTTTCAAAAATGTATATTTTAAAATTTTCATATATACCTAATATCCCGAGTGCATGTCGAATTGTCGATAATTTGCTCGAGTGCACGTTGTGCACGAGAGCAAATTAAACAATGAGACATGCACAAGGGATATTCGGACGCTATTTTCCGAACAAAACTTAAGCCTTAAATCTCTTGAATATCTTTGCTTTGCGAGAAATAAAGAAAAAATAGGAATTTTTAGATTTGGTTTGAATCGAGGTTTAAATAATCACGGCGGCATATAGTTTCCAACATATTTTCAAAATTTTCATACGTACATAAGGTTTTTTTGTTCTTTGATAATTTGCACTAATGCAATATCTTTATTCAATAGTTTTGATAATTTGCACTAGTGCAGAATTATCGCATAATTCGATAATGACAGGCTTGATTTCAAAATTTTGAGTGATTTGATTGACTTAACTGTTATGAGGGAAATAGTCAATAGAATTTAGGAACCAAAGGTAACAGTTTTTTGTAGCAACAAGCAACTTTGTAGAAACAATTGTTTTTGGAATAATTATCGCCTTCAGCTCCTAAATTGTTGCTTGAAAAACCGGATGTAAAAAAAGTCTAAAAGCCTACCCAAGAGAAGAGATCGAAAGACTATAGTAAAGATGGAAAAAAAATGCAAACTCAATCTTCCTTCTAGATACGCCTTTAACATTGTCCGTTATCTCGATATCAAAAAGTTGACAACCCTAGTCATCACCTCCAATAAAACATCAAGGATTTAGTTGTGATATGCTAAACTCTCACCATTTTCCGTTTTTTTTTTGTAGAGTTAATTTTAGTAAAATCCTCAAATTTTACAATATGGATACGCTCGTTTTTAGCTTATTTGCTGGTGAAGCCATTAGTTGGTATAATTCAATACCGGTAGAACGAGAAGCGGCATTTTGAAAACAGTTATTTCTACCTAGTCGTTGAGGATGATGCATTGGCTTTAGCAGGCGTTTTGTTTTCCAATACATTTCCTATTTTTTGTACTTACTAGATGTCGCTTTTCTTATTTTATTTTTTTAAGTTACTTATTGTTGAATATTAAAAATTTTATTTTTTAAATAATTTAAATTGTATCTAATAGAAATTTAAATATCGAGGATGTCAATGCAAGGAGCCCAAAATCGCCAATGCATTTTTCGAAAAGCACCCTCTATGACTGATGACTACAATTTTTTATTTCAATTTTATTTACTTAACAATTCCTATATTTGGTTAAGGACGTAATTTGCTTTATTGCTTAATTGAAAGCAGTACAAACTTAAAATTATGTAGCAATAATTGTCAAAATTGAGAAATCCGAGCTTGGCAATGAAATTGCGCTAGTTGTGTAGGCCAACGGTAGCGTAAAGTACTCGTACTTTACAGCCCACGGGTGTAAAGTTTGATTTTCTGCCATGAGGATCAAGGTATAAACATGCAATTTTATAATTTTTAGAATTTTGAGCAAGAGAACATAAAAAATTGTATGTACACGGCTCGCCTGCAACTGGTCTTATTAGAGTTTAAATTACAAACTTTCCGGCTCAGCCATAGAGGGTAACTTACTAGGCTTGCCTCGTAAATAATTATTTTGCACTAACATTTCTAAAATTGGTAATGGCAAATCCTAATAAATACATGAAACAGTTAAGATTATTAATTGTTATCCTTGCATAATGGTTTATGGAAAATAAGGTCAGTTGCTTATATGTTAGCCGGTTAGTCCCATAAATAAAAACATAATAGTTATTTATTTAAAAAAAAAAAATTGGTATTCAAACAAAGTTGAATATTTGAAATTAACGGTAATTATTGAAGGCGATAGAAGAGTGTATTATTGGATTGCTTAAATTACCGAGAGTTATTGGTGTAAATTAATTGTTGGATAAATTACTTCTTATTTTCTTTAAATTCTTTGTAAATACCTACTTATCCCAAGAGGAAAAAAATGGTGCAAAAAAATAAAATTTGTATACAAGTTACGTAAAAATAACAGGTCATAATTCAATGTCATTAGGGAAATTTTTATTTTATTTATTTAAAATTAACAATATTTCACAGTAATTATGAAATATAAATAAGAAAAAAATGACAATCATTCCAAATATATATCTATAATAAAACAATCATTTCTTAACAAATGAGCGAAAAAACCTTTAATTTAGGGAGGCGTTGATTTATTAATTGAGAGCATCTTTTGCAGAACAGAACTGAATCTGCAAAAATGTAATAACTTCTTTTCTAATTAAAAAAAAAACAAACAATTCGGGTAAATTAAAGTTTTTTTCACTCTTAGGTTATTTGAAGGATTTGTTAAAAAATGAAAACACATTTTAATTCCTGGTAAAACACAATAATGTATTTCAATTGCGTAATAACATGTCCAAACAATGCTGGACTTCCAGGACATGAAATATTTGGTAATGGATTGCATCGAAACAGCTTGTTTTTGTAATAACAAAAAAAATATATCCCAAAATACAAGACAAGCAACTCAAAAATATACAAAATAAGACTTTTGAAATACAAAACAACAAATAACAAACTGCAGCTCTCCACTGTTTATTATTGAATCGTTGAAGGAAAATTATGCAATATACAAATGACCATTTTTACTAAAACAAGGTTCTACAACTTAATATAGATACAGTAAAATATCCATGAATATGGATTATGATCATAGTAACATCACAATAATAGCTTGAGCTATTTCACTTAAAAAAAGAGTACGCAAATATAAATAGATTTTTTTCTGAATCAATACAAACTACTCAAATTAAAATTAGTATGAAAAATTCCAATATAGCATATAAATTCACCGCCTATCTCTATAACGATGACGATTTTCCCTATCCCTATCCCTTGACCTATCACTGGTCCTCCATAAAAATTCATCAACAGACCTATCATACGACCTCTTATCTGAATACGAACTAATTCTAGACGAATAATCAGGAATTGGCAGTCCATCATAATACCGCGGCGGTGGCAAACTTTCATACGCCGAAGCCCCATAAAGTCCCGGAGGCGGTGCATACGGCAAAGGGGGCAACTGGTGCTGCATTGTGCGCATATAATCAGCCACATAAGCCTCAGCAGCTGCAGCTGTATACGGCCTTGGTGACTCCCTATCATAAAACAGCGAAAACCGGTCCCTCCTCGGCGGAGACGTCGACCTTCTGTAGGAACTCGAAGTGAGACCCCGAGTCGACAAAAAGTACTTCCTTCTGGAATACGACGACCCTCGGCCTCTATAATTAAACGAAGTTCTTGCAGCTATAGGCATTCGGGTTTTAGGATGTCGATGTCCTCGAAGATTATTCTTCTTCGCTGCCTCTTTAGCTAGACGCAAAATAGGAGTGACTTCAATTCCGTCATCTTCAGGGAACAAACGACACAGCTCTTCGGCGACTCTTGGCTCGATTTCCTGGCCGTCTCGACCGATTTTCACAGGTTTGCCGTCATTCCAAGGGTTGTACAAATGCATGGTGTTTGAGAAAGGCAGTTCTTTGCGGCAAATCCAGTCGACTTTGAACACACCACCGAGAGCTTTGGCTGAAAGACCTGGAGGAAGGACCCAGGAGATGGCTGGCACGTCGTGTCGAGATTCGCTGTGGAGTCTTGCGAAACCCGCGAATTTTCCACTCTCTTTCACTGAGAAGATGAGTAAGACGTTGCGGGACTCCCTGTAAGCCTTGTTTAGGTTGGCTTCGTTCTGGGGGAGAGTCGACCAGACACCTTTGGCCTTTGATAGTGTGATATTCTCAGCGTTGTTTGATTTGATGACGAAAAAACGGGCATCGCGGAACAAATAGTTCAATTTCGTCATGTAATCATACGATTTACCTTTATTATCCCTTGAACGGGCACGTTTTATTACCGGAGAGGCGCTTTTATCTCGTGAACGGCCTCTTTTATGACGAGATATACGTCCTTTTGTTGACGATTTTGAACTAACTGAACTTATACTAGGGGCACTAGAGCTGTCAGAACTACTGGAAGACACATCGCTTTCGTAATTCACTTCATCCAGTTTCATATCATCGCCCACATCCAGGGATAAATTCAAATTTTCTGCATCTACACTGCCATTCTTATTTGTGTTTCTGGAGTCCATCATCATAACAAAAAGTTTTTCCACAAAGCGGGGCTTACGGATTTACATTTACTTGAGCTTCACATGGGATATATCAGGGACATTTCTACAACAATTTTCTATTTTACCATCGAACAGAAATCAGAAAATTATACAATTTCACGATGAAATCAAAACATTACACCACCATCAACTTCTGTCTTTTTGGTTATTTTTGTTTTGCCATGTTGGTCATGACAGGTTTGACAAAACAAAATACTGATAACAACAGGCGCCTACTTTAAATCTCTCAAAACAAAATTTTAAAATTAAACCCAAACTTAATTAAATTTAACACATTATACAAATGCAGTTAAAGCAATTTGTTTGTAAATTTTAAATACATAATTTAAACAATTTAGAATTTTTTTGTTAATTCTAGATTTTCTTTAGACAAAACGTTGAAATAGATACTCTCTTAACTGTCATTAGAGTTTTTAGTTCTGACTCCATCCGCTAGTAGCGCTGTCTACAAAAAAAGTAAAATTTGAATTTTATTAATAATATAAAACATAAATACTAATTTACACTATTTATTGCAACAATTCTTTTAAATAAAGGTAAAAATGCATTAAAACAAAAAACCTAAAAATCACATACACTTGGCTTCAAAAAAATCGGAAAATGAAATTTGACTTAATGTAAATTGGAAATTTAATTTGTCAATTAATGTCAATTTGTGTCTTCATTTCTGACACATTTCTGACACATAAATGTAGTTTTTCAACCTAAATTTTAAAAAGCCGTTTCAAAATATAAAAATTTAAATAAATCTGACAGATTTTCTTCTAAAAGTTCTCGCTTTTTTTGAAGCCAACTGTACTTTTATTCAACAATAAAAATATAAGTTTTTTTGACATTTTACCTCGTTTCTTAGCAAAAAAATTACAATTACAAAGAATGTTGCCTTAGTTACATAATAAACAAAAATGAATTATGTAATGGGTGAATGAATAAAGAGTATTAAAAGCTTTTACTAGCTAGTTATTTCCTTTCAGCAAATGCTAAATGCATAAGTTTGTCCTGTTTTAATCAAGAAAGCATTTGCTAAATTTTTATGCATTTTACCCAGTAATTAGTGAAATAGTCAAAACTCTTAATTAAAAAAGTTTTAAGCCGATAAAAAATTACTATCACATACAGGATGATTTTTTATTTGTTCCCGCCCGAAACTCCAAAAATAGGCAACACATTATACTTTGAAAATTTAATTTTCAAAATTGAGGCACAGAGAGTTGTAAATGAGGCACAGAGAGTTAATTAGTTGTTAACATTGTTGACATTACCTTCGACAGTGCTTCCAAAGTCAGTTCATTTGAATCATATGTAGCCACATTAATTAATAAATTAAAATGTTTATCGTTTGTATAACGTGTTGCCTACTTTTAAGATTTCGGGTTCAATAAAAAATCACCTGTATAAAGGACCCAATTTATAACAATTATATTAAAAAAGTTAAACAAAAAAGATACTTAAACATTCTAAGAAAAATATTGAAAGTTTAAAATTTGCACAGTATTATATTAATACTTTATTATAAAAATCTGCGCAAGCGGTTAAAGCTCCAAAAAAATGTTATAAGAAAAAGTTGTAAAAAATTAAATTTTGCATAATAAAGTCGACAGAAAGATAGTTTTATATCTAGTAGTTTACGTCCTAAAAACATTTAAAGATGAGCGAAAATTATTTCAATACAAAAAGTTAATTTTATTATATAGAGTGTGTCAAAAGTCGCGAAGATCCTTTAGTGGGCTGATTCCCACTATTAAAACAATCCAAACCTTAAAGAAAAAAATTCTAACTTCAAAATTTGTAAAGTTATGAGTATCTGAATTTACAAAAAAAATTGAAATTGTCTTTATACAGTTAAAAAAATCAGAAAAACAAAAGAAAAAAAAACAGTAAAGCATTTGAATGATTTACGTATTCATAAATTTCAAGAAAATACTAAAATCTCAAGAAAATACAAAAAAAAAACAAATAAGTATTGAATTTTTTTAAATAAATTTTTGTGTTCCTTGAGAGTTTCCCATGTATCCCTCCAATAGATCTTCGCGACTTTTGACACACCCTATATAGCAAAACTAAATATATAGTAGTTTACTGTATTTTTTCTACTTTCTTTAGTAGTATCAGAATATTAAAATACTAGTTTTAAAATCATAAACATTACAGTGGTTACGTACTGTGATGGGTTGTACAATTTTTTTTATCTTTAAACGTCTTTACGGCCTAAATTACTAGAAATAAAAACATCGCATCGCAGATTTTATTATACAAAATTTAATTCTCTATGCCTTACTTTATCTTTATAAAAAGCCTTTTTATAATTTATATAATAAAACCAGAGACGAGACGCTAACCCTTACCTAACACTTTTTAGAGAGTCTTTAATTAATCTAAGTGGAGGTAAACACTTGTCAAAAGACAAAAAAGTCGTTAACAATAAGCAGAATTATAAAAATAGATTCTAAACAAAATTATAAAAAAAAGAATTATAAACATTTTGCAGAAAAAATAGAAAAAATTAGAAGAACAAAAAATATTTTAAAAATAACAAAATTGAACTAGGTATTTATAGTAAAATGTAATTTATTAAAGGTACAGCTGAGTATTACAAATTGAAAAAAAAATAACTACCGTTAAAAAAACAAAAAAGCTTTAGATGAACTTAAAAAACACGGCCTAAAAAAGAATTCAAAAAACTTAAGGAACGGTAATTGAAAGCAAAAGAAAAATAACATTTACAGAAACAAAGAGAGATTCAGGAAAAACAAAAAAGAGTTCTAAAAACGAAAAATTAACAATTAAAAAAAATTACAAACCATTATTTTAGTAAAGTTACATTTAACATTTTTTTTTAATTTTTAGCTGAAAATTAATTTCTAAATTTGTTGTAATAAAACTTGGACGACACTCTTTTTTTTCAAGTGTTATTAATAAAATAAGACTACAAAAAACTTTCGATTCTGCAGTAAACCTAATAATTTTTATCAATCTAGATTTTTTATATGATTGTGACTTTTTTAACATTTATCAAAAGTCAATTTAAAAATTACGTTTTAAAAAAAATTGTTTTCTAAGAATACTTTTTATTAATAATTTTAATAAATATATTTGACAATTTTTAAAAATTTGTTATTGTTAATGATTATATTAAAGAGTATTACGTGATTGTACTATTTTCTAGAATACTGTTACAAAATCCTATTTTTTTACATTTAAATTTAGTCATATTTGTATTTTGTAATATTTATTGTTTTTTTGTTAATACGTAACCTAATTTATGTATTTTTTTCCGTCTGCGCCTTTGTGATTACCTGATCTGTTCATTCCTAGATAATCTATTTAGTTTTGTTGCCTATCGTTGCAACGAACAAACTCTAATTAAACCATTTAGTAAAAATTTAAAATTTTATTTATAAAACAATATTTTATTCGCTACTATAAATTTTTAAACCGGTAACAGCCGAAATGCCAAAAATATAACAAACTAACAATGTTTATAAATGATTGCAGGGTTGTAGGAGGCTGTAGAAATAATAAAAAATGTTCTGCTTCTTAAAAACAATGATTTTAGCTATTGTTATTATTATTATTAGACAAATAAGTAACTTCAGGAAACATTCTCTAATAATACGTTGCGGAAATAAAACATTAGATTACATTGAATATTTGTGATATTAAAAATTTCAACAGTTTCAATTACAATCATTTAAAAACATTTATAGGCTAATTTCAAGTTGAGGTACTACTGGTTTTCATGGCAACAACAAATTATAGACTCGTATTGTTTTAATTTTCCATGGAAACAGAGATACGACCGGTATTAATTCTACTTGAAATTAGCTCATTAGATTTTTATTTCTAATTTGTTGATGCAGCGCCACTGGTGGCAGGAGGGCAAAGTAAAACTGTTTTTATTTTCTGCAAAAACCTAAACTACGCCGTCCTTGACTTGCACCAGCAAGGAGACTTTCTTTTTTTGCGAGAATGTGAATTAGGGACACTCCTACAACCAGTCAATCAAGTACAGTAATACAATCACAGCCGTTCTTTATTAATACTGTACTGGTCGACTGGAATTTTCGACCATTTAAGAAAATAATGAAACTTTCTGCGCACATAACCTTGAATACCTTGTCAAAATTGTCAACTTGTAGTAATGATAAGTGATAAAAGTGTGATATTTTAATCGGTATTTAAAGGATTCTGTAAGTAAACAATCCTGACGTCATTGTCACGTATTTATTATTAATAATTTCAGTAATTTATTGCAACTGTGTGATACGATGTGAAGAAATTCCCGACCGAAATTTTCCGTGTTAAAGTGATTGCCATGAGAATACAAATCACGCTTGTCCATTTATTCCTATTGTGCAACACAGTCTTGTTGAAAGATGCATCAAATGCCACTCAAAGTTCAACAACAGTTGCAGACACCAAAAATGGGGCTGTTTCGTCAACTACACATCTACCCAGCAGTACGCCCTCCGGGATCTCCCCATCTGACAAACCAACAAGTCCAGGAATTGCGTCATCAGCCTCCAGTAAAACTGTGAAAACAACCCCTTCTAGTCAAAGTGTTAAAAACACAACCACCCCTAACGCAACCCTCGCAGAGCCAGTCCTGCCGGACAAAACAGCAGCTGAAGATGAGCACAATAGTTCAATGGCAATTTTTTTCCTGCTTTGTGTGTTAGCACTCGGGATTTTACTCATACATTTTATGCTGCAGACAGGTTTTCAGTACGTTCCTGAAAGTATAGTTATAGTATTTCTTGGGGCTTTGATTGGCCTAGCAATGAGCACTTTATCTAATCGAAATATCAGTAATTGGCGGAAAGAAGAGGCGTTTTCGCCGACTGCTTTCTTTCTGATTTTATTACCACCGATTATTTTTGAATCTGGGTATAATTTGCACAAAGGGAATTTTTTCCAGAATATTGGTTCGATTCTAGTCTTTGCTATTTTTGGCACAACAATTTCAGCTTTTATTATTGGTTTTGGGATATATTTCTTGGGGTTAGCTGAGGTTGTGTATAAGTTAAGTTTTGTTGAGTCATTTGCTTTCGGATCGTTGATTTCAGCTGTTGATCCTGTGGCAACTGTTGCCATATTTCACGCACTAAATGTTGATCCTGTACTTAATATGTTGGTATTTGGCGAAAGTATTTTAAACGATGCTATTTCTATTGTTCTAACAACTGCAGCACTTGAATCAAATAATCCATTTATGTCAACTGGTGAAGCAATTTTTATGGGTATTAAGAGGTTTTGTTTGATGTTTTTTGCCTCAGCTGGGATTGGAGTAATTTTTGCTTTAATGAGTGCTCTATTTCTCAAACATGTAGATCTTCGGAAAAATCCTTCTTTGGAGTTTGCTATGATGCTGGTGTTTACTTACGCACCGTATGTCTTAGCTGAAGGCATCCATCTCAGTGGTATTATGGCAATATTGTTTTGTGGTATTGTAATGTCACATTACACCCATTTTAATTTATCTACAGTCACTCAAATAACTATGCAGCAAACCCTCAGAACTTTGGCTTTTATAGCCGAGACCTGTGTTTTTGCCTACCTTGGTTTAGCTTTGTTCAGTTTTAAACATCGTGTCGAGCCTGCCCTTATCATTTGGGGGATTATCTTATGTTTGATTGGTCGGGCTTGTAACATTTTTCCTCTGGCTATATTAGTAAACAGATTTCGTGAGCATCAAATCACTAAGAAAATGATGTTTATAATGTGGTTTAGTGGTCTTCGTGGTGCCATTTCATATGCATTGTCTTTGCATTTGAATTTTAGTACAGAAACGAGGAATGTTATTATAACAACAACTTTAATTATTGTTTTATTTACGACTTTGTTCTTTGGGGGTTCTACTATGCCTTTATTGAAGTTTATGCAAGCAACGAAAAATCCGTCCAGACGACTTAAAAGACGACGAAAAGACAGAGAAGTTACTTTGAGTAAAACAAGGGAGTGGGGCCAAGCATTGGATTCGGAACATTTATCAGAAACTACTGAAGGGGAAATGGAAGTGTCTTTTGTCTCAGATCGTATCAAGGGGTTTGTCAAATACGATTTGAAGTATTTTATACCCTTTTTCACTAGAAGGTTCACACAACAGGTAAATCAGAATTTTGTATTATTTTAATTCAGAATTTTGCAAAAAAAATTTCTTTTCTCAAATGTTTTTAAATAAAAAAATTCATAAAAGGTCAAGGAAGTTGAGTAGGTGTTTCACAGTGTTTAGGCTAGTATTGGTTGCTGATCAGGTAGTTGGGAGTATGCATTCCCACTGTATACCTACTATATCTAATTCTATAAATTCCTTTTATAACAGTTTTCGACTTTTCTTATTATTTGTTTTTTACAGGAACTGAAGGATTGTAAAAGTCAGATGACGGATCTAACAAACCAATGGTATCAGGCAATTAGAATATCTCCAGACCAATCAGATGAAGAAAATGGAACGCCAACCCCAAGGTCCAGCATCTCAAGTATTATTCATTGATTGTAATGAAAACATGTGAAAATTGTTGATTATAATTGAATAAAATATATATGTAGTATTTTTTTGTTTAATGAAGAGACACGTTATTTTATTTGTAACTGTGATATTTCAAAATTAAAGATCTTAAAAAAAGATATATTTTATTTATGTATTATGTAATAAAGGGGGACACGAGGGAATGTTTAAATTGTAACTTTCCTGAGGGCTATTGTGACGATTACGGCCGTGGTACATACAACGTTTTATTTTGGATTGTTTCAATTTTTCAAATCAAAATAATATTCAAAATTTCGTTATTTTTTTTAAACTGTGAAAAAAATCCAGATTAACTAGTTAACTATCTTGTCATGCTATAAAAATAAAGATAACGCCCTGATTTGCGGGCGTATAAAGTAGATTATGGTTCCAAAATAAAATAAGCATTTCTAGAAATATTGAGTTTATTAATTAGAAAACAAGAAACACTGATGTAGGTATGAATTATCGTAATTAATCAAGTAGTTCATCATCTAACATTATTAAATCATCATCTTCTTCAGGAGGATTAATTTTGCGTCTTTTACTGGATGAAGCTCCCGAATCATCATCTGTTGTACATATAACCAAATCATCATCATCATCTTGTTCTTGCTCATTTGTGTCTTTTTTAGGCCCAACTCCATTTTTAACAGCTGAAACAGAATTCCAGTACCAAAACTGTATCATATTAATACACTCACCTTCTTCTTCTTTAGGTTTAAAATCCTCAGGATTCCCAGTTAATATATATGGCGGATCGTCTTTATTCTTCGGCTCATAATCATTTACATTTATAGTTAACTCGTAATTTTGCAAGAAATCATCAACTTTCAAAATACTTCCATCAACAATTTTAGCTTCATGAAGTGTTTTACTGTTATTTACTTCAGTCTCTCCTGCTTCAGACGAGATAACCATCGTACCTGTCCCGTCAATCATTACATCAGGTGCTACCATACTTAATGCATTTTTCAAAATTTCCGTTTCAAATTCGCTGACTAACCATTTATTTAAATTTATAAAAAGATCTACGACATGTACTGGCGAACAAACATAACACTTAGGATTAGGTTTTTGGAGACCATTATCAGTTGCTAACACGACTTTCGAATAAAGTGATTTTTGCCGCAAATAAATCGTTGGACAATGCTGATAATCTTCTTGTAATACTCTAAAGGCATACAAGACAACAGCGCCAGCAATCATTGCGTTTGCTGTTGCAATAGCTGGGATAATGTTACCAGCGATAGCTGAAATTCTAAATAAAAATCTGAACTAGAAACATCCTTTCTTACATTTAATAGCAAATTTTGATTTCTGTGGTATTGAGAAGATGTATGCCCGTATATTGGCACATGCTGCCACAAAGTCCATTGCAGGCTTATCATCTTTATCCCATAAAAGAAATTTTTTACTGGCGAGTTCTTTTTTCAAAATACCCACTGTTGTGGCAAAAATTTGTGCATATTTGCTTATTGACAACACTTGCATGTCAACAGCCTTTGAGGATTCTTCGTTTTGGCGAACATTGGTTTCACACTTCAGGGCATTTTCCCAAGAAAGAGGTGTCGGAGGTTTGCGAGTTTTCCAGAGATTTGCTATGTAATACAAAAGAATAATAGTTATTAAAATTATTGGTAAAATAGTAGAGATGATATACAAAATTTTATCTATAAATGCTGAAAATCAAAAACATTTTTTTAAAGATATTACTCAAATTAGTTTTAAGTAGTTAGTTAAAATCTTCAACTAGTTTTACGAGTATGCAGAACAAAATGAGTGATTCTGAAGCAAAAAGCATACCTGAAGAAAAAGCTCAGACAGCTGCAGCTTATGTAAATATTTTTTATTACATCATTAGTGGTGTAATAAGAATGATTATACAACTCAGAGTTAAAGAAGAGGTAGATAAGGCATTTGTGGGAAAATATATTATTACGTTATTGAGATTTTACCCATTGTTAATAAATACTTGATGTCATCTTTGAAAAACTTGTTAAAAAGTTGTTCAGGATCGTAATCAGCTTCTTGTACCCATTCACGTGTTGATTTTCTTTTCACGTCACCACTTTCGGTTACAGTAAATGAGCCATCTTTCTTTAGTTCTGGGTCTTCGGTGTCTGGTGAAACATCTTGATCGGAGTCTTCCTCACCAAATAGTTGGCTAAAAAAATAAATACAATTAATTTTATTATATTCATAATGAAATATGGAAATAACGAAATATTACTCATATCTTTTTTTGAAAGAAAAAAAGATGAGCATCATTCTTTTCTTTCTCTGTTTTTTCCATCATCTTACAAAATAAGCGATAAATTACAAAATAAATAACAAATTTAATAAATATTGTTCTATATAAGAAAATTTAGATATTTTTTTTAACTCTTAAAGAAAATTCAGAGTGGCCTCGACTTTCGAGAGAAGTTTATTTAAAACTGTGTAAGTACTTTGTTTTACTTCAGGCTTTATCTGCCCTCAAGCTTCGCTCTCTATTAAATAACACATCAAAGCTAGAATAAAAAAACGGCTATAAAGGGATAGATTTTATTAGTTTATATGAGCTTTTCTTCGTCGATTTGCGCTGAAATAAAACCGAGATTTTACAAAACTAAGAATGCTCACTTAATAAAAGCTACTTTTAAAGCTTTAAAGGTCCACTGCCGAGTTCTTCTAGAAATAAATATCTTTTAACTGTAATTGATGAATTCACCAGGTTTCCGTTCGCGTGTCCATGCTTTAACACGACTTCAAACACCGTAATTAGCTGTTGATCAACTATTTTCTATATTTGGTTTTCCTGCATTCATACATTCAGATCATAGTTCCTCATTTATGTCAGAAGAACTTGTTTCTTATTTGCATGCAAAAGGAATTTCTACTAGAAGAACGAGACCGTATAATTCAGAAGGAAACGAGCAGATAGAAAGATACAACGGTATAATTTGAAGAAGTGTTAGTTTAGTTATTAAATCACGCAATATGAAAATTGAAGAATGGGAAAAAGTCATGCTTGATGCTTTGCACTCTATTAGACGCCTGTTGTGCACTGCTACCAATTGTACTCCGCATGTTCAATCATAATCGACGATCCACTTCTAGCATATCTTTACCTAGTTGGCTGACTCCGAATACTACGGTTCTTTTAGAAAAACATGCCCGACAGAGTAAGTACAAAGAAGAAGTGGAATTACTGCATGTCAATCCTGAGTATGCTACTGTCCGTCTTCTCAGCGGGAGAGAATCTACAGTTTCGTTAAAACATTTAGAACCTAGAGGAATTGTAGAGAGACAGACTGAAGGGCAATCTGCAGATTCGTTTGAACGTTTGGCATCTAGAAGAACAGACTGAACTAGGACGGCTGTCCGAATACGTTGAGCTACTACCTAACGAAACAAAAAGCGTCGATGACAATAATTCTGACGAGATTACTCATAATGAAACACCTGCTCTGACAAGCAAAATTAAAACTCCTACAATTGTCCGCTCAACTAGAAAGCGCCTTACTCTAAGGTACCTTTCGGACTGTGTCAAGTAAAAAGGAAGAAGGTGAAAATGTCATGATACGACATGTATATATCTATATTTAGTTACCTAATTAGATTTAACTAACTTTACTGATGCTTAGTTACTCATGTTGTTTACTGTTATTAATTAATTGTCAATACTCAAGTCTTTTTGAATTAAAGTCTATATCTTTGTAAAGGTTTTAGTATTGTTACAGTATATTTTGCTTTATTGCTTAGAAATGTGACTTTTCTAAATATTATAGGACTGTTTTATTTACAGTTTCCATGTGGCTCAAGTTTCGGTAAAATTGTAAAAGTCGTAGCTTACTTTGAAGCTAAAAATTTCTGGTCACTCGATATAAAAGTCTGTTCTGTTAATATCACGTACCTTTATAGTTTAAAAATAAGAAGCACAGTTTATAGATACGTTCACTTACTTAAACAGGTGTTTTGCCCAAACAATGCAATGTACTGGTTCCGATGGTGTATTTCTGATGGTACAACCAGGAAAACTTTTTTGTACGGGCTTCGGCAGACATTCATAGCATTGTGTAATCCCCTTTTTGATAAGTTCAACTTGTCCTGAATATCCTGCCGTTCCTGATTCAATTAGAGGAACATCAGCAGCTAAACACATACGATTCACATGACTTCGAGCAGATCGATTATCTAACGCGTTCAAAACCAAATGAAACCTCTTAAAAAAATTCACACCATACTCTTGGCTGAAAAATTCAATTAAATTCAAGAAACTTCCTATTATTCAATTACTTGAAAATACTGTCATGATATGCTTTGATATTAACATTTGAGTTAAAAGCGATAATGCTTTCCCTGGCAACAACGGCTTTTGACTTTCCAACGTGTTCTTTTCGAAATAAAAACTGCCGATTTAGGTTACTGACATCGATTGTATCCAAGTCGATCTAAAATGTTGTTTTGTATTAAAAAGGGGTTGAGGTTAGTGTTATCTTACAATTTCAATATCTTGGAAGCCGGACAAACACAAATTTTTCAAAATTTCACATCCAATTCCACCAGCTCCCACAACCAGGATTTTTGATTTAGAAATCGGCGTTACCAATTCGTTTGGTAGTCCAAGAGGAATAGCAGTTTTGTTGCTCATTATGTGTAGAATTTTACTAATAATAAATTAAAAACTCACTTTTTTACTTAAAATACAATACAAGCCGCAAGAATACAAACAAAATTTTATTATGCACCCACCAAACAACCGAAACACCAAGACACCAAGCGCAAGCGTCAACGCTGTCAACCACCTGTCAACTGTCAATTAGTTTTGCGCTATCTGTTGGTAAGTTTATAACTTTACTACTTAACAAACTTATTTCTCAGTGTAATACCTCGATCAATGTTTAAGAAATTGTTGTAATTAACGCTACGTTAAAAAAATGTGAGAGAGATGTGTGTTTTAACTGTTATTTTTTTGTTAGTAAATTAAGGACGAAAAGGATAATTCAACAACAGTTAAATGTAAAGAAAGAGAACTGTATTCGTATCGTCTCTGATACATATCTTTTTTCATAGGTGGCGCTAGCAAAAACTTTTACATGACCAACTAAATAATATTAAATTTTCACATTTCTTATTTGTTTTATCTACAATGACTGCTTTAATAACTGCATATTATTATATTGAATATTTGAGTGAAGTAAAGTGACACATTACTTCACTAGTGAAGTAATAAAATAACTTTATTACTCTTTAAAATAATTCGTTTTAATTTTAGACTCAATCTTAATTACATGCTATTATTGTTATAAATATTAAGAACACAATTTTCACACCTACTTATAGTAGAACAAGCCATTTCGGATATATTTTTTTCGATAACAGTTGTTGATGCAGTAGTTCTAACTGTTATAGTATTTTTACCCAGAATTATTGAAGCAATTTGTTTTTTATTCTCTTCTGCTGTGTTTATATACCTCTCCACCACTGTATTTGAGCGCCAGCCTCCATGACGCTTTACTGTTAAAGGATCAGCTCCCGAATTAGCAAGCAACAAACTTGATGAGCGTCTATAACAATGTCCCGTAAATCCTGCTGGATTAGGTAACTGAAAAAAAGTAGCAATATTCTTGGGGAAAGCAGCAAATGTGTTACCAACAGGTAACTTTATACACCTCTGGTTTCTGTATCCTAAAAAAACCGTCCACTACTGGCGTTATTAGGGCGAAGTGTAACATATTTTCGAATTAATTCTATTTTCCATCAATTCCGCCTAACGTAATAAAAAAATTTCTGGATATTTTTGTTTTAGTGTTTGGTATTAGAACATGGGAGCATTGTCCCTGATTTTTGACGTCTTCCAAAAGTATGTTGGTAAGTTTTTGGATCCTACAAGCTTCACCAACTCTAATAATTAAAGCAACCTTGAAATTAACATTACTTAATAAGAATATTTTATGCATAAAAAGGGTACAGTACCTTCATTAACAAAAATTTATCATCTTTGCTTTTTGTAAAAATTTGTTAATATCTTGTTTAGTAAAAATTTGCAATTTTTTAGCACGATGTTTTTCAGATTTTTTTTCAGAAGGGCGATTAAATGCACGTATTACATCATTCTTCTTAATTTTTATTATTGTTTTAATCATAGAATAAAAAGCCCAGGGACTCGATGATTTATACTGTTTTAATAAATGATTAAAATATGCAAGTAGAACCTTCTTATGCGTAATATTTTTAACATTTTTCTCGTGGCACCATGAACTGAACCGTTGAAAAGCCATCTCGTACTTTTCTTTGGTCTTTTTTGGCACTAAGTAAGAAGCAGCATTTGTCGCCGCTTTTTCGATATCAGAAGGTAAACTTTCTAAGTCACTCATGTTTACAATTTTCTTATTTTTACCACAAAGCATAATTTTTACTGATTATCTCAAATTGGCGAGCTTTGTTTGAAAAATTGTAAGCAGCTGCCATAGTCCTTACTGAACATATCTATAGCTCACCTTACTTTTGATGAAAAAAAAGGAGTTATCGACAGCATTAACTTTTCGATTTTCTTAATTTTTTCAGTCACAGATAAAGTTTGGTATATTATACGTAAGCTAGAGCACATTACAGTAACTCGTGTGTTACAGATACTCGGGCTAACGCTCTCGTTATCTGTAATCTACACACTCGTTGTGTAATGATGCTTCTATCCCACCAATAATAGGTATAAATAACTATTAATTCAATTTTTTGTAAAACTAGTCACAAAAATATACGTTTTAAAATGTTTGTTATAATAAAAAAAATTTAAAATTATTTACCAGATGAGTATATAGCACTGCTTAGTCTAAAATAATGATGAGTGAATTTATATAAAGTTCACGATTTGGTAATTTAGGAAATGTTGCAATGATTTTGAAAATTTTCTTATTGTGTTTAGGCTGGTTGAACTGGTCAATCAATAATAGTTACGGCATTTTGTTCTGAAATAAAAAATGTCGTTTATGTCTTCTTGTGTTGTTAAACACAATTTATTGATGAGTTATATTTACTTTGTTTTTTTAAATCAAAGTCAGTTTGATGTGTACCATGTTATGTATCATAATATTCATAATGTAGGACGATACCAGTGTTTCACTCTGAATTATTATAGAAATAAAGCATATTAATTTCAAAGACTTAAAACTTTAAAGCAATCATCAGAGAACACGCTATCATGTTATAAACTAGATAAGGTTACGGGGTTGAAAACCGCAACTAGTAGCCGGTTCTGTAACCAAACCAGGAATGTTGGCAGACTGTGACTATCTACCGCTCATCCTAGATTTAACTCGAATAAAACTTGTAATTCTAGTAGTCCCAACTACTTACCTACACAATAATTATTCCAGTGTTGTTGCCTAATGAGTTTAAAGAAACGTATTTTTATTTTAAATATTCTAGAATAAAGAAAAAAATAATGAATAAGTAGTTTGTGTTTTGAACAGCTTTTAATTGAAATTTTAAGTAGGTATAATTTAACACAATAGTGCTCACATTTTTTTTTTAAATATTTAATTTAACACTTCTTACAAAAATTATTATTTATCTAGAAATTGAAAAACTACCACCTGTTGACTTATGTTGGTAGTAAGACAATAAATGAAATTACTTTATTCCACTAGTGGAATAATGAAAAAATACAATCTTAAATCAATCGCATTCTATTTATTATTAATATTGACATTAACATTTACATTAATAGACATTTTATTTTTTGTTTTACCATATTTCACTTTGTTTCCATTAATAAGAAGCTTATAGTTGTTATCGGTTCCAGAAGGAATAGTAGTTGTAGGAACAATAGACGTCTCTTCTAGTAAAGAACGACTAGTACCAGGAGAACTTTGGATTTTCCTTGCGATCTCAAGCTTATTAGATACAGAATCTTCAATATAAGTATCTGCTATAGCGGAGCTCCTCCACCCACCATGACGTTTAATTGTTGTAAGATTAGCACCTCCATTGGCAAGTAAAGTTGTTGAAGTGCGCCTCATTCAATGACCGGTATAAGCTTCTGCGTTCGCCAGATTCAAAAACGAAGCAACTTTAGAAGGAACTTTCGATAAAGTGTTAATTCCAACAGGTTGCGATGTACATTTTTGATTAGCGTATTCTAAAAAAAATCTCTCAATGGATAACTTCTTCGGACGTAAAGGCATGTATTTCCTACACTTCTCTACAGTGTTGATAGAAAATACTTCTTCTATAATTGTAAATTTTCGTGAAACGCCTGTCTTGGTATCTGGTATCGAAACAATCAGGTATGCACCCCTGTCTTCTACATTACTGATTTTCAAATTTGTCAGCTCACAGCATCGACAGCCACCAGACACCCCCATTATTAATGCAACCTAAAATATTCCAAAATTTATTATCTACAATGTCTATGTAATGACAGAGATTACCTTGATCATCAAATAATCTTTATCACAAGCTTTTGTCAAAAACTCTTTTACCTGTGCTCTTTCCAATACGGCAGCTTTCTTCGGCCTGTATCCTCTTGACTGATTTTTCAGATAGACCATGAGCTTTCTATATTTTCCAATGTCTATATTTTTATAAATCTTTATATCGTCCTTCAGCATGGAGTACTTCGACCACATGGATGAAATTGCATACCTCTTCTTCGAATTTAAGAAATACGATAGCAGAACTTCCTCATTTATTGTCATTACCTTCCGTTCTTCTTTCCATTCATTAAATTCTGAATATACTTTTTTATAATGGATTTCGCAGGCAATAACTGATAGCGAGTCGCTTCTTTAGCTTCCTCAAGAATTGTCTTAGAAACAGTATTACTTTCTTCTATTTTCACCAACTTGCACAGCGTTTTGTACAAATGGAGTCGATAAACAATCGAAAATGAATAGCAACGATTCAACACCTCTTATGTTTTTCAGTTAATTTCAATAATTTTTGAGGTGACATCCGCTGTCAGAGTGTAATGTCAAATCATTTTTTGATGACATGAGATGAAATTTTGGCGATTTTGATTTTAAATCGCTGTAATTGTGGATAAAACGTTATATTGGATTCGTGTTTTAGTCGCGTTTTATCCACTAAAGAATATTAAACGCTCGACTGCCTCTCGCGCTTAAACATCTTTGCGTGGATAAAACGCTGTCTAAAACACTTATACAATAAATAATTATTATTATGCTACATGTTTCGGCCAATTTTATTCATTATTTTTAACATAAAGTTTTATTATATTACTGTAGTTATCCCACATTTCAATTTGTTGTTAAATGTTAAATTTTAATAAAAAACTTAGCTTCAAGATTAAAAAAATTAAAGATATTTTTTGAAAAGTGTTGCTAACATTATCAAGTCGTCTCTCAAACTTTACGACTTGTAGGTACCTACTAAAAAAGTCAAGACTTGAAAATGAGATGTGTGTTTCTCAATTTTTAAGCGAGAGATACCTACATAACCAACGATTTATCAAAATTCGATTCTTGCATTTGAAAGTACTCTAAAAAACATTTTTTATAAAATAATGTTACATTTTTTATATAATAATGTTACATTTTTCTGCTATTTTTTAACGAATGTAGAAAAAATTATTTTTGAATACCTGTTTAGCTTCTGCTGGCTCGCCATGACACAACACAGACTTTCCTGAACCTCTCCAGCAATTTTCCCTTTGTTTCTCTTTGCTAATTTCATCGATTCGTATCAATATATGCAATGGAATTTTATTACGATGTTCCCAAAGCTCTTTGTTTTTATTAGAAAGCATAAAGTGGAAAGTCCCTCGAGTAAAACTTAAAAGTACATCTCTATATTCTTTTGAATACTTAGAAGATGCTTTACATGTGGTTTTCTGTTTCTCCAATAAATTAAATATTTGTAAAAAAAAATAAATTTGACATTTGACCTTTATGTCTTTTCTCCAGAGAAATTAAACTTTGTAGCTCGTTTCTTTTCCATCCAAGTTTCGAGCGATTTCCGAAGTGTATGATATCGCAAAGTCCCGACGTTCAAACAGTATATAAGATTGTTATCTCTTTTGATTTAAGTCAAGTGTATTCGAAGCTTCAAAACTTTAAATCTAAACTATTGATTTTCTTCTTTCTTGAGTTGTCTGAGTGCTAATAATGTTAGTGGTCCAATTTTAGCTAGTTTACAAACTTTGTTAAAGAATTTTTAAACGGACAGGCTTTCAGAACTTCGAAAATGCTTATAATTTCGTTTGAATAATAAATTGATAACAAGTAATTGCGTGTGATATTGAAAGAGAATTTCAAGCAGGGAATGCTTCTTATTTATCAAAATTCGAAGGGAGTAACGATTGGGGGAGTGTGACTAGGCACCAGGAAGGCATATAAAAATCCAGCTGCGTTCAATGGTGCTCTATATTTCTTAGTTATATCTCGTTGGGTGTCTGGCTATCACATTCTTTCTCCATTCACCCCCGTTCTTAGTGTATATTTCATTGTTTCTTCCCTTTCTTTTTGCTATCTCTTTAGATATTTAGTTACATTTTTGTTTCATGCTCACTTTAAAACTCCAAGTATTCGTTTATATGCAGATGTAAGTATTTTCATTCAAGAGAACTCGGAGAATCATCAAAATATTTTCAGCTTCGATATTAACATTCCTTTAGAATTGTTTCTGGAGGATCTGAGCACATTATTATAATCAAAATATTTTCAAAGCTTTTTATTAAAATAAGTTTAATTAAAATCACGGATTATTGACATTTTGGGTCACAAAACATTTGGAAACTTGCAGCTGTAATAAATCTCTTCTCGCTTTCTGGTGAATCCGGTGACATGGCCTACGTAACAAAACACTCTAAGTTTTTACGATCCGGAACGAAACTAGCACCCTAATTTGTACTACAACAAGTAAGAAACTTTTTTTTTTTTAGTTTAAATTGTCTTTTTAATGAAATTTCTCATTCAATTAGTGAAAGGAGAAAATTCTCTCTTCCTTTTCACATGTAACTTATGGCAAAGGACCCAAGATTCTCATATAACTGAAATTGGGTTAGCAGTTTGGTATTGGGGCGCCTTTCAACCATCATAATTTATCTTCATATCGTTAAATTTTTTCCATTTCCCACCTTAATTGAAAACATTCATTTTACTCGATCCAGACATACTAATTTCAAGAATTCATATTTTATTATGCGACTATCATTATCGCATGTAATAAGGTGAAATGATAGGAGTGAGGCATTCGAGCATAAAGCCAAGTGTTAAATTATTCGATAATCATAATTAGCTTTCAGGATCTTATATACGAAATTTATTTCTAGCCAAGGGCTATATAATGCTTAAGAAAAATTTGCTCGTTTCCGGTTGTTTATCATTATTAATATCTAAGGGATGGTTGTTGTCTATACCTTCAGGAGTTGAGGTTTAGTTTAACCCAGTTCGATCAACTTTCAAAATCGTTATATCCAATACCCATTTATTTTCATTCAGGAAAAATTGCTCGCACAAAAAACTAATAAAATGTAAACCATCATATAAGGTAACGGAAAGTAATTTTGCCTTGAATAATAAAGTAAGCTTAAACAAGGAATAAATATGTACTTAATTTTCTACAGTTTTGGAATTGAGGTTGGTCTCTGTAGAGACTGTTAGTAGAGAACAAAATTAACAAATATATAATAAAAGAATTAAAATCTAAGTCAAACCCATAAGATTAACGAAACAATCAAAATTCTTTTCTAACAGTGGCAAAACGCTTTTGAAAACTATGTCTCATCATTATTGCCTGACTAATAATGTAAAAAAAAATTACGAAAAATTAGAAAATGTTAGGAAAAACTTACCAAACTTTTGTCAATAATAAATTACAAACATAATGGAGCAACAATGTATGCAAAATAGACAAAATAAATAAAAGTTGTTACAATTTGGAAAATTTATAAAGAAAAATAAATTTTAGCCGAATAAGAATGGGTCGTTTCTAATAGAATTTACATCAATTTGACACTTGATTTAAAAAATTATTTATAAAAGTATAAACACTCACAAAGAGAGTAAAGATTATTATAAAACATTAATAAGAGAATTTAAAATTAAACTAGTAAAGATAACCTATTCAAATCAAGATTTAATTTAATATCAAGATAGGATATCATTTATAGCCACTCTTTATCAAAGTATCGGAGGTATCGAAGTATCGAGGTATCGAGGTATTGGAGGTATCGAGGTATCGGAGGTATCGAGGTAACGAAGGTATCGAGGTATCGGGAAGTATCGAGGTATCGGAGGTATCGCGGTATCGAAGGTATCGCGGTATCGTGGTATCGGAGGTATCGCGGTATCGAGGTATCGGTAGTACCAATCGAGGTATCGGAAGTATTAAGGTATCAAAAGGATCGGGTGGTTATAAATAAATATCGCAACCATAGCTTGTGAATTTATTTGTTTTTATCAAAATAGCTTGTGTTTCCAACATTCAAAGCAGTCTGGATAGGATATTTATTTATAGTCATCCTTTATCAAAGTATCGGAGGTATCGAAGTATCGAGGTATCAAGGTATCAAAGTATCGAGGTATCGAGGTATCGAGGTATCGGAGGTATCGAGGTATTGGAGGTATCGGAGGTATCGAGGTAACGGAGGTATCAAGGTATCGAGAAGTATCGAGGTATCGGAGATATCGCGGTATCGAGGTATCGGAGGTATCGCGGTATCGAAGGTATCGCGGTATTGTGGTATCGGAGGTATCGCGGTATCGAGGTATCGGTAGTACCAATCAAGGTATCGGAAGTATTGAGGTATCAAAAGTATCGGGTGGCTATAAATAAGTATCGCATCAAATAGCTTGTGAATTTATTTGTTTTTATCAAAATAGCTTGTGTTTCCAACATTCAAAGCAGTCTGGATAGAATATTCATTTATAGCCACCCTTTATCAAAGTATCGGAGGTATCGAAGTATTGAGGTATTGGAGGTATCGAGGTAACGGAGGTATCGAGGTATCGGGAAGTATCGAGGTATCGGAGGTATCGCGGTATCGAGGTATCGGAGGTATCGAGGTATCGGAAGTATCGATACTTCGATATCTGATTGCAGTCGGTATCGGTGTACGATACCTGAGCAGGTATCGATACCTTCTGCAAGTATCGATACTTTTCCCAGGCCTAGTTCTTACGCGATTTAAAAATTTCTAATGTTTTTAAAATACTTAAAAAATGACTTTTAATTTAAATGAAAATTATTTTAAAATTATCAGTAAGAAAAAAAATGATCGGAAGAATGAATATGAGAAAAGAAGCAAAAGCAGATAGAGTCTTGATTATATCTGTATTTTTGTACTTTTCTATTGTTCTTTTATGTCAACGAATTTTGGTTTAAATCTAGATTTTAGGCATAAGCTCTCTCTTTAACCCCTTTTATCAAAACACAAACAAATCTATGATTTACTATTTTTATATCGTTTAGAACAGTATTTTTTTAACTATACTTTTTATAATTAAAAATAGAAAGTGTACTAAGTTTGATAAACAAATAAGTTAGAGGAGGCTTAGGACTTTTTGAAGGATGCTAAGTCTTTCCTGTCAGCTCTCTTCTCTAGCTACAACTCTATTTTATAACATAAGACATTAAATTTAATAATATACCAGCGCTTTTTCAAACAAAATGACTACATTGTGTTTTCCAAAATTTATAAACATTTGTATTGCGACGTTTGTGCTAATTCGGGTTCTTTAGAGATTTAAAGAGGCGGATTAGCCACAAATATTTATTGCCACTATGTAAGTACACCAATACAACAACAGTAAATAACTAACTCGAAATTTACACTACAGTTCCCAAAAATTTCTCAAAAAATAAATAAATAAAAGTGTTGCTTTAGTAATCTTAGAAATTTTAAACATAGCTTCGGGTAGCATTTTCATAACCATTTAATGACTATATTTTGCTTTTTTATTTTTAATTTAGTCAAAAAACGCCCAATTTATACATTTAGTCTACCCGGTATGATATAAAACGTGCTTGCTAGAATGTGCCATATGTTTTGTTACATTTCTAGATTCAATATGAAGCGATGGCTTATTTTTCTTAATTGGTTCTTGAGCGAGTCTATTAATGTTTTCATGGAATTTTATTCTTTGATGTGACATTTTTGTAGTATTTTTTAGAGTTATTTAGTCAAACTTTTTTTTATTGTTATTTTAAATTGCTTGTAACAGTATAAAGCAAGTTTGGATATTTAGCATTTTTTAGCAACGAGGACCACTATCAGATAAAATTTTAACACAGTATTTTACTACATTTTTATATTCTTATATTTTTTTACTATTTTTATTGTTAATTTTTTTTTAGTGTTGTAAAAATGCAACAACGACTAATTTTTCCTTCAACCTATTTAGTTGCAGTAAACGACTTTGTTATAAATGATTTTCTATATTTTTAATCTCGTTTAGAAAAAAGTTTATTATTGATTGTTATTTTCTTAAAAATAGTTGTAAAAAAGGAGGTTTTTCCAACACTTTGGTCAAATAAATAAAAATTTTAAGAGTGATTATAAGACGCAACGAAGATGAAACAAAGTGAAATTATCAAATTAATTAAAAAATTTAGTTTTGTCTCAAAGTAAGCTAAAATGTCAAAATACTGTCTAAACTGATTCGAAAGACAGGCAACTAATATACTTACTCTATATTTGTTCAGTGACCAATAGATGGCACTTTGTATAAATTTTTAAGTATTTTTAAAATTACGTTTTGTAATTAACTTGTTTGTTAAATCACGATTTTTATATAAAATAATCTCTACTTTACTAAGCGCACTCGCTTCGCTCATGCCTTAAAACGTCTCAATTATAGTCGCCCTCATTAAACAACTTGTTGGTTAAATAATTATCATATGCATTATTTCGTTTTATAGTATAAAAAATACACAAAAAAGTTTTTAGAAAATGACGACATTTTGGAAAAGTAGAAAAATGTGAGTCAGTCTCGGCAATTTGAAAAAAATTTGGTGTTTACTAAAAAATTTGTGAACTATAAACAGCTGAAAAAAAAACCGAAGACTTCGCATCTCTTCAAGTTAAATGTGTAAGATGAAGAAACTATTTTTGAATTTACTGTAGACAACTAATATTATCTGTTATACACTCAAATGTTTTCTACTTTTTAATAAATTTTTACGTTGCATTTTTAGGATAATTTTAATATTTGTCTGATCTTTGTCTTTCGTTTTTTATCATATTATTTACAGTTACAGCTCTTATATTTAAATTGTGTATTACTAGTTGCTTATAGTATATCTAAAAATTAGTAGCTGTATCTTACAGATTTAACTTGAATGGATGCTAGGTTTTTGACAAGTGCTTAGTTTCTATCAGCTGTTTATACTGATTTATTTCTATAATGTTGTCTTGGCCGACAAATATTCGGATACGAGCTACAGATGAGTAATTTAGAATTAAGTTTTACTAGTTATACGTAGACGAGTGATATCTCTGAGAGTTAGAAGTGCGATAATAGTTATTTATATTATTAGGGGAATAGAAGCATCATTACACAACGAGTGTGTAGATTACAGATAACGAGGGCGTTAGCCTATTAGCAAATTTTTACAAGAAGCAAATAATGATAATATTTTGTTAATGAAAGTACTGTACCCATTTTATGCATAAAGTATTCTTATTAAGTAATGTTAATTTTAAGGTTGCTTTAATTACTGGAGTTGGTAGAGCTTGTAGGATCTAAGAATTTACTAACTTGCTTTTGGAAGATGTCAAAGATCAAGAACAATGCTTTCATGTTCTAATACCAAACACTAAAACAAAAATATCTAGAGAATTTTTTATTACGTCAGGCAAAATTGATGGAGTCAACATGTTAGAATTAATTTAAAAATATACTACACTTCGCTCTAATAACGCCAGTAGTAGACGATTTTTTTTTAGAATACAGAAACCAGAGCTGTATATAGTTACCTGTTGGTATAAACACATTTGCTGCTTTCTCCAAAAATATTGCTACTTTTCGTCAGATATCTAATCCAGCAGGATTTACGGGACATTGTTATAGGCGCTCATCTACTTTGTTGATTGCTAATTCGGGAGCTGATTCTTTAACACTAAAGCGTCATGAGGACTGGCGCTTAAATTGAGTGGCGGAGGGGTATATAGACACGACAGAAGAAAATAAAAAATAAATTGCTTCAAAAATTCTGGATTACATAAATACTATAACAGTTAGAACTACTGCATCGACAGCTGTTATCGAAAAAAAAAATGTATTAGAAATGGCTTGTTCTACCATAAGTAAGTGTAAAAATTGTGTTATTAATATTTATAACAATAATAGCATATGATTAAGATTGAGTTTGAAATTAAAACAAATTATTTTAAAGAGTGGATTTTTATTTTATTACTTCACTAGTGAAGTAATATGTCACTTTACTTCACTCAAATATTTAATACGATATGCAGTTATCAAAGCAGTCTGCTTGTTATTCTTATTTATTTTTTAAGAAAACGACTATACGTATTTTAGCATGTTCGTTTAGTTTTTTATAAATTTAAATATTGATTCGATGGATATTTACGCTATTTTTGATTTAAAATGTGTCAAAATTGAATTAAAAATATGTAAAATTAGTTTTGTGTAGCTGTGAGTATTGTCACGTTTCAAATGTCGTCAATTGGCAATAAACGTGATTGAGAGTTTTTATCAAGCACATTTTCGAATTTCCCGTTTCGCCTTCAGCTGAACATTTGCGTGTGAACTTGTTTACAAACAAATCGGAAAAGTCTGAAGTCAATTCCTGCACCAAAGCGTTTGACCGAACAAGCAGATCCCTTTGTAACGTTTGAGTTGCTCTCTCACAAAACGGTTCGAGATATTTGTTTCCTTTTCATTTCTCAAGTGACTTGCATTTTCGCGTTTGCTACTTTATTGTTCTATTTCAGATGTATACTTTGTCCTAGATAAAATCTGGATAAATAATTACCACAATTCGAATCGGGTTAATTAATTTTGTCCTCAAACACTCATTATGAATTTAGCAGAGTAAAAGAAAATAACACTTTCGGATGTGTGTTGTGTCTCAGACGGAAGTAAAAGGAAGGAACAAAACAACTTAAGCTTCTTTAAGTTCATTTATTTTCCGATTCAGCGACCGGAAGATCGCTCACATTTCGTATCTCGCATCTTTAGGTCAAAGTAGTTTTCTTTCGGCGGTTAATCTCAGTGGTGCAGCTGAAACCAGATTGAAATTGCACCAAATAGATCATTCGAACTCCCGAAAAGACAGTAAAAGCGCGCGAGCTTTTAGGATTGTTTGTGACTTTCAGACCTAGCATCTGAAAAGCCAGATTATTACGGATATAAAAACGAGAATCCTATCTGGTAGTGTTAAGTTAAAAGGTATGTTGCATTGACAGAGACGTAATCTCGAAAAACTCTCCAATACGTTTTTAGCCGACACGTGACAAATATTAAGTTATTGGTTTTCACGGAAAAAGTACAAAATGTTACAAACAAAATGACGAAGACATGCAGGAAGTGAGAGTGGAGAGGGATGATAGAAGCTATAAAATACATCATAGAAGTCGAAATGTGTTCATCAATCAAGTCTTGTATTGATTACCAACATTGCTTTGGCAGCTTTATGGGTGCAGATACTAATTTGGATACGCATCACTAATTTTGAACCAATTTTCGGGCTTTTGTAAATTTTTAAATAAAAAGACTACATGGCACATACAAACATATTATTTGTACAACTACATATAGAAGGGGTTGGTATAAAACTAAAAAATGAAATGTATAAATTGCTAGTTGTCGTGTCACGTTAGAGTTTTTTGCTTCAAATTTTTTTTTAAAAACATGACATAAGGTCTGAGAATTAAAAGTGATTTAAATAAAGCTGACCGCTGGCTTTTTTTGAAATTTGTTGTTAATAGAATTAACAACTGTTTTAAACACTATATTTGCAAAATTAATATCTTGAAAATCGCACAGCTTTATTAAAAAATCAATAGAAAAATATAATTGAAATTTTTTTTGGAAATTTTAATATGGAAATTTTGGTAAACAATGGAAACTGTTGCACTCAAAACTAAATATCTACTCGCAAGCGAAATTCACACACTGATATTACAGTTATTTAAGGATAATATTTTGGGAAAATGAAAGAATGTGCTCACCCAAACAATCATTTCAGTTTTATTAAAATTGCCTCCAATTTATCAGTAATGCGTGTGTGCCCTGTGTTGTTCTATACACTTTTGTTTACGTCAAGGCATGCTTGCGATTTGATTATTTATAAATTCCTGGGGTACAGCGTCTTATCCCTCTTGTACTCCAACCCGGAGTTTATCTAAAGTTGTTGGAGACAGAGTAAATCACGGATATAGCGACCCATCCAATCCCACACTTTTTCTATTGGCGACAAATCAGGAGATCTTGGTGACCAAGACAATACCGTGATATTCTCCGATTCCAAAAAGCGTCGAGAAGCACGAGCAATATGAGGGCGTGCGTTGTCTTGCTGGAAAATTTCGCCTTCGATGCTTCTTACATAAGGAACAACAATTGGCTCTAGCACCTCATTTACATAGCGCTCGGCTGTCATGTTGCCACGAATGATTAATAAAGGGGACCTACTACCAAATGCAATGGCACCCCAAACCATCACACCAAGAGTGCGGTGTACGTGGCGTTCAATAGCCAGATCGAGACGACGTTCACCACGCATCCTTGTGATCCGTTGCCTACCAAACAAAATCGGGATTCATCCGAAAACGCAATGTGATACCATTCATCGTTCCATTGTTGCCGGTCACCGCACCAGTCACGACGTTGACGACGATGATTTTCCGTCAGCGGGAGCACCAAGTGTGGACGGTAAGATCTCAGGCCCATGGTGCGCAATCTGTAGTATACGGTGCGGAGTCGAATTGGCCTTCTTACTGCTGCAAACTATGAATCAGCCACACACCGTGTAGTGTGGCGTTGGTCCCTTATTAGAGCCATTAGTCGCAGAAGACGATCTTCGCGTTGGGTAGTTCTTCTAATAGCCCCTGTTTCTCTAGCGTGCTGTGTCCGTCTTTCCTCCGCCCATGCCCGCCATGCATCCACCACACTTGACACACTGCGCCCCACAGCAGCAACAATCTCGCGGAATGAAGCACCACGTTCGCTCTGTCCCACAATGCGTCCCCTTTTAAACGCGTAAAGATGGGAAAAATTTGCGTTTTGCCTTCTACGGGGCATTTCTGCATAGGGTGGCTTCTAATACTATCTTTTACAGAGTGATACAGCCGTATCACAATCCAAAAAACTATCATTTTTGCCTTTAAGGTTTAGCGGTAAAATTTTTACAAACACCCTTATACGCTCAATTGTTACAAAAATTCCTATACAAATCCCTACAATTTCATCGTTCAACAATCATTTTTTCTAGGTGTTCGGATTTCAATTGCACTTGTATATATGTATATATTACTAGCATACTATCTATTACGAGAATGAAGGAACAAAATCCAAAGTTGCCTCACAAGAAATGTTATTATTATTTTTTTATGTCAGTATATATATTTCGAGACTTTATCTTATTTATCTGACTACAATTTTTTTGATAAATCTGAAAACTTTCAAAAAATTTTTTTGTTAAACTTTAAATAAAATTTTACATTGACCGTTAATTAATAACGTTAATATAATGTAAAGTTCTTGTTGGATCTACTCGGTGTGTAAAATGAAACATAAAACACCTAATAACACCAAACAATTTACTTTGCATGACGCACGTTTCGACAACAAAGTTTAATTCTCCACCTGAGCATGACAACTTTGTTGCCGAAACGTACGTCGTGCAGAGTAAATTGTTTGGTGTTATTGGGTGTTTTACGTTTCACAATATAATATAATTTTTGTTATAAAGTTTGTTATTAATGCAGGTCGTTTTGACTTAATAAATGATTTTTTAAATTAAAAAAAATATATTTCAAGATAAGTGGGATACGGCCAACGAAAAAACATACTCAACTTGTATGTTTTTTAATAGACGACTAATAATCTTAACAATTAATTAATTAACAAAATAACATTATTTTTTAAATTTACTCATTTTTTATCCTCAATTTACAATTTTAAAATTTAAATTTATTTTTTTTTACTTTTTTAAGATTTATATTAACAGAATCACTAGTCAGTTGCTAATTATTATTTTTTTGTTAAAGTGCATTTAACTAATTTTTTACACGTGTTTCTAGAGTCACCAATAACTCTTTTTTTAAATTATTATGTATTTCTATTTATACTGTTATAAGAATCTATTTTAAATTTAAGATAATATTTTTACGATTGCCAAACCTTATAGAGAACAATACGTACGTGATTTTACACTAAAAATTTACCAAAAGCGATTTTGTACAAATTTTAATGAAATAACTATCCCAAAGTAGGTACCGTGAAACCATTAAAAAGATCTCAAACACGCATTGTTAAAAAAACTAAATATGTAATAAGCTTTCTTTTTTATTGTCTTGCACTTTACAAGTAATCTATGCATGTTTTAGCCTTATTGAATGTTTTAATTCTTATTTTAATTCTAAATTAGTAGAAATGTGGTTTTGTGCTTTTGAAATGGGGGGCAAACCTATTAGAACTTGTCTCATTCAATTGACAGCAAAATTACAATTTTGTTAAACCAAAATTTTAGATTGAGTATTGTAGTAGATAAATTCGCAAATTAAATTTTACACTAAATTGTTTGATAAAATTAATATTTTTGTCATTATTTTTAATTAGTATCTAAATTATTATAGACTGTAGAGTACAAATACTACTGATGGAGAAGAAGGTGGTAGGTGGTTCTATCTATAAGGCTCTATTATTAGGTGACTCTTTACTATTATGTTTATTAGTAAATGTTTGGGGTTGAGAATTGGAATGGGGAGTTAAGTCTACTTAAGTCTACTGAAACGATTCGTCAGATTCAGTCCGTCTTACTAAATATATTTTTACTAGAATTTTTAGAGGATTGGTTGAGTATTCTGAACCTAGCTAGCTATTTGTTGTAGTAACAAATAATTGAAACGCTAGGGTGCATAGTGTTAGTGGTCGATTATAGTACTTGATGCATATGGACCGATCTGATAAAAATGCTTTGGTGGCTCAACCGGATAGATAGCTAAAATTGGGGCTATTTTTATGACCAATTCTCGTGGCAAAGCATTTTCTACTAATTGTTTTACCTACCATTTTAAGTGGTTTTGTGCATTTTAATTTTTTTTTATCTACTATTTTTAACTCTTTTTGTTAGCTGTGCTTTTAAACAGCTGCACTTCTGTGATCAATTAGTAACGAAATGTTGACATAGTTGTCCAGTTGGACAATGATTAATTATTTTACGCTTTGTTACATCGAAAACAAAGCTGGTCTACTGTATTAAAACCACAGCTACTTAATTTAATGACTGTCTACATAGTTTTTACGACTTTTTAATTCGCGAGCCCTATATCTCTTGAATCAAGAATAAGTATGGCCCGTTTTAGGTCATTACAATGTTGTGAATAAAAGGTAGCGAATATAATATTTAACATGAAATAAAAATTTTGCCTAATGGTCTATATGTATTATACAAAATTGAATTTTCTACAAATTTTTTCTTAATATTTTCTCTAGTTTTGACCGTTTAAAAAAGAGCCAGCCTTGTACAAATTGTAAAGTCGCATTATTGCAATACCGGAAAATGCTGGAAATTGCATACAACTACAAGAATTATAAAAGAGTATTTACATTGTGTGTTTGTATTATTTAATAGTATTTAACCTTGCGTACAGTTATGTTTAATAATTGATAAATTCTTATGCACAACTAGTAAATTTTTATTCCTACGTCTTGTCCTTGCAACAAAACACCAACTTTATATAAAAATACAGATAATTATTTGATTATTATTTTAAAAACAAGCCGTAATTTTAATGGATTGCTTTCTTGATATATCCTAGTTATGTAAGAAAATTTAAAATGTTGAATATTTATTTTTCAAAGCGTATTAAAACTAGTAAATAAAAAAGTAGGAGTAGGATATATGTAGTTTTTAGCCTTACTTTTACATAATAAATAATGTTAAATGTTAGCTTGCAAAGAAAATGTTTACAAAATTGATGCAAGTTCTTTAAAATCAAGCAACCGTAATATTTTAAAAGTTATGTTCACTCCACCCTTGATAAGTTAATCGCAGTCATTTATTCTCTTTGTTGACCTATCCAACTTTGAACAATAATAGCAATAAAAAATGATTTTTATATCTCGAGTCGCTGCAGCCAACAGTGAAATACTTTCCATTAACTGCATTTTATTTGTCTTTCTGAAAGCTAAAGCTTGTGCAGTACCTACTTATCTCAATCGCCTGAAAAGCAATTTTCATCGAAGATCTCTCGTTTAATCGAAACGAACAAAATTTATAGATATATATGTTCCGCAAACATCTATGAAATTGATATTTTTCTGCATCTTGAAATTTTTAGCCAAACAAATTACTTTCGAGTAGTAAACACTGAAATGTTCGCATTTTAATAAAATTCTCGTCTGAAGTTGATGGCTCAAACACTTGTATAATAAAAGCTCTTATGACATTTCTCGTTGCAATTTAAATAGTTTAGCGATTTTCTTTAATTTGCTGAGATGTACTAAGCAGCCTTGTTGACGTCACTAAGTGAACGTGACTGGCCTCTCAGGTGTGCCTATAGGGAATAACATTATTTAATTAAATTGCAACACTATTTGTCATTAAACAATAATTAACCTTAAACAGGTACAATCAGATAAAGTTTTGATTTTTTACGATGATTGCAAATAGAATTCCTTGCGGTTTTGACACACAGGTAAATACAGAAACAGTGGCGTAGATAAGACATTTACCAGGAACGCAAAATTCAAAATTTTTATTAAAAAAAACTCGCAGCTAGCTGTGAAAAAGAAAAGTATATTGTATATTAGACATTTATTAATAATAGTCGGTTGATTGCTGTTAAAATTACAAAAACAATATCATCTTTGACATCACTAATTTCAAAATTAAAAACATGTTTGTTTTTATATTTTAAAATAACAAAAATCTCGGTTCTGACTACCAAAATTAGTAAAATATTGTTTTTAGAATCAATTATTTAAAAAATGTTTTGTATTTACTAAATAAAAAAAAGGTAAAAACTGTTACATCCGTTTTCTAAAATTAGTAAAATGATGTTTCCTGCATTTAAAATTATACAACTATTAATTTAAAAATTAAAAACATTGTTTTCAGCTTTCAAAATCAGTAAAATTATGTCTCGGTATTTAAAAATTAGTGAATTGTTTTCTTCTAAATTTAGTAAAGTGTCGAGGGGGTTTTCTAAATTGTCTTAATTTTTTTTACTATTTTTAATATGTGTTTTGTCGTTATCACTTTTAAAATTGATAGCAAAAGTGTTCCAATCGAGCAACAACGTCGAGAAACTGTATACCGGTTTCGGGGTTTTGGCCCCTCATCGGTACAGTGTATTCCGGAGCGTTGTGCTTGATTGGAACAGGTGGGAGAACTCGCTTATATCAAGCGAAGTCCGGCTAGTAGTCGTATAGACAGACGCAGTGTGCCATTTAACGAAGAGTGCTGGAAGGTGCGAGAGTTGGTATAATAATGTTGGCGGATAACAAAGTTATCTCTTCTGCTCTAGCTTGGCCACCAACATAACCAACCTCCACAATTAGGCAAAAACAACTACTTCGCGGACTAATGCCCCGACCGACATTGAAGTAGTTGTTGAAACATGGTTTCGCGCAAATTCCAATCGCTGTCTGCGATACTCTGCGTTCAACTTAGGGCCAGTAGCAGGTGGATGTGATGTCAAATTGTTTTCCTTCAACCTTCTTAAAATAGTATCAGGAGAAATCATGGTCCCATGAACATCCACATGAACAGTCTCCTGACCAAAGCTGTAGCAGGAAGAGTGTTCTCGCAGCATTTGTAATCGAAGAAATCAGTCTTCCACTTTATTTGTTACTCGTTTTCTGCCTTGTCCAGGTCTTTTGAAATAGGAACCAGTTGCCCGGAACTTTTGTATCGCATCGGATACCGTGCTTTTAGGAAAGCCAAGCACATTTGCAATAAATCGTATGCTGCGTCCATCATTATGTAAAGCAGAGGTCGGCAACCTGCGGCCCGCGGGCCGCATGCGGCCCTTTGCAACTTTTTGTGCGGCCCGTCAAAGTATTAATATATATATTTTTTTAATAATATTTGTACTCGTACATGACATAAAAGCACTATTTAAAAAAAGATTTATGTTACATTCCGCATAAAAATTTTTATTTTGAAAATGGCCCGCCGTTCGAAAAAGGTTGCCGACCCCTGATGTAAAGCAACAGCCTGGGCAGCTTCTTCGGGACTTATTACAATATGAATCGCTTCTACAACAAATCTCTTCCCCAAAAAGCCAAATTAAACAAACCAGAACCATCTGTCGACACAAATTTGACAGACGTGTAAAACAAACAAAACCTTTCTGAGTGGAAGCCGTGTAAGAAAATAGGTACAAAAAGTACTCTGCGTGATAGGGGTTAACCCAAAAAACTTAAATATCCTTTCTTTAAGTTGTTTTTTATGTGTAGCCATATAAAATCAATAGAGAGAGCGTTTTCGCAAATTTACGGGACAAAAATCAAGTGTCCGGTTAATTTTGCGGTTGAGTGTAGTTATTAATTTTAAAAAATTTAAAAAAATCTCTAGCTTTTGTTTTCAAAAATAGAAAAATATAAATAGCAATATAGAAGAAGCAACCAGCAACACTTGATTTTTGTCGTTTCGATGCTTGTTTTTTTAATTAAATTTATAGTATAACAACAATTATTTACTTGGCGTTTTAAAAGACACAAAATAAATATTTTGCCTTGATGGGTGATAATAATTCTAGGTACGGCACTGTACAGAAAACGCAACATTGTATAAATTCAAATTTATTCAAACACAAACACTAGTTATAAACAATAATTTGCGGAGGATATAGTACACAATGGGGTAGATTTTAAGCGTATGCTTAATCGAAGTAATGTAGGGTGGAGTATTTTGGTTGTAAAGTTATAGGGTGCTTCAGTTCCCACAGATGGCATTCAAGTATAAAATAAACATGTCCATTGTAGACTATCGTAATACTGTATCATCAAAGGGGCTACAATTAATACTTGGAGACACCCCTTCACACTCAACTTCAATTAACTTAATTGTTATCAACATAAAACACGTTTTCTTTGATCATTTGAATAAATTGCAAAGAATGTCGCAAACAAACATAACATGCAATTTTTGTTCTTGGGATAACGGAATGCGAAAAATGTGTTTTCAGGTACACGACACACACGTGGTAAATATATTATTTATACAGACCTTATGGGGAATTTATGCAATTACTAACACGACACATAAAAGTGAGTAATTGACTTGGAATTGATGAATTTTATTTTACGGTTTTCATTTTTTATTTTTAAATGATCGTTTTGTTGGTACAAACTCATGAATAATGATAAATATATTCGACATTTCTTGACTAGTATGTAATATGTAATTAATTAGCAATGTAATATCAGGTAACGATTGCTTGCATATGTTGGTCATTGATTTACATGAAGTGATTAAACATCTAGCTGGACGATTAATTATTTATTAGATGTGATTCAGAATACGTAGAAAGACTATAGAGAGTGATTTAATCAAGAGGTTTTACATTTCCTGATTGAATATAAAATAAGATGTTCTAAGGGTACATCAACCATCAAGACTACTCTACCTACAAACATATAAAAAAATAATTTGTATAAATAAATAAATTATTTATTCAAAATAATCGAATAAATATATATGCTACATCAACAAGAAATTTACATGGACAGTCAAAACTGTATACTGTAATGAAAATAGATATTTAAAACAGTTTTTGCGTTTTTTCGGTATTCATCTTTACCTTGTTTGCATCAAACCTCTGATTATCTTGGGTTAATGTAGCATTTTCCTTGTCCTGGAGTTTTTCGCTATTTAGTCCGCTATTTAGAAATGAGGTATCATCGGCGAAGAGGATGAATTTTTCGGCTTTTACATTTGCAGGTAGACGTTTATACATGAGAGAAATTCCATTGATTCCAATATTGAAACTTTTTTCAGGAAAAGAGCTTGCCATTAAAGAGGATTTTTTGAGTTTGTTTTTGTAAGTAGCTTTTCATAAGGGCCAGTGCTGACACTCTTATCTCATAAAAATCTAGTTTATTAAGAAGTGCCCTATGAGGAATGCTGTTAAAAGACTTTAATAAATTGCATGTCTAAATCTTACATTTTTTCTTATTGTTGATGTCGTTTATTTTTTAGTGTACTTCAGTTAGTACAAATTCAACCTATTTGCTTTTCAAAAAGCCATGTTGCTCGTTACAGAACAGGTTACACCAAATATTTTGCTTCTTGAAGAATTTTAGTAATTTGTTTTTGATGATCGTTTTGAAAATTTTTGAACATTTTGGAAAAACGAAGATTGACCTATAATTTTCATAAGATTTCATCTCCCCAGTTTTATAGATAAGAATTATTTTTGTCTTCTTTAGCTGATCTGGAAAATAATTCTTAGTAAGACTTTTGCTAATTACAGTAGTCAATGGAAGTACCACATATGGTAATATGTTTTTTAAATTAATAATCTTTTGTTGATTTAGACTTCAATTTTTTAAAAACTTTGAGTAGTTTGGTCGTATTACATTCATACAGGAAGAGTTCCTTTGTTTTTTTAAGGAGTGTGTGAGGATTTGTATTGACGTTACTGCAGCTGTTTGAAGTCTGTGTGCCTAGTTTTAATTCTTGTGTCCTTAAGTTTGCCTCACGCTTAGTTTTTTGAGATTTGGTGTTATTATTTAGCAGCTTCTACACTGTTTTATTTTGGACATTTTTAATTTTCTGCATGTTTGAATTTCTTTTAATGTCTGTTAATTTTTTTCTGCATGCTCTTTTGCTTAAATCATCTTTTTGTACCCTCATTATAGTCTTTATAGTTTCCAGTTCTTTTTTTTTATTTTTATTACATCTATATGTTTCTATTTCCAATTTTTTGTCCTGATTGTTCCACACTTTTTAAGAGTTTTCTCTGGGCATTATTGATTAAAATAGTACATCAATTTTTCTCAAAAAAAGTGAAGATGTTCTGTAGTAACTCTTTTAGATCTTGGATATTTGCTTTACTTGTAACTCTAATAATAATACATATTGTTTTTACTTTCAGGTATTATTTTGGTGAAACGACAACAAAGTATTTGACCTAAATGACGAGCTAAATTGAGAGACTGAAGATTGAAGACTGAAGAACCAACAAATTTGATGTTTTTTGTAGAATAAATTTGAAAAAGAAAACTAATATTAAAAAAGATAAGGAAATTATATTCTTCACAGAGCTAAAATGAACGATTCTATTGAAAAGATTGACGTTGAGTTGATTGATTTTCGAAGATTACCAATTAAATAATTATTTAAAATTGATTATAAAAAACAAAATAATTTATTTGAGTGGTTTGAAGTACCGAATTGGAGTACCTTCAATAACCATTTTTTTCCTATGTAGACAAAATTTATTTTCAGTTAATTTACCTTTTTAAATTTAATTAATTTTGAACCACTCAATATAATATGAATACACAAATACATAGTTGTTTAAATAAATTTTCAATTTTTTTACTTGTTCTCAATTATTTATTTATTTGAATTTCTTTTCTCTATTTTCAACATATTTCAAATTTATTTTTCGTTCTATTACCTATTGTGTACGTATATTTGACAGACATCAGTTACAGTTGGTCTTACTGTAATTAGAAATACTGTAGTAGAATCACATATAAAAAAAATTAGGACACTGCTTGTTGTTGGCCTTGTCTTCTCCTAGAAAAATTTTCTTAATACGCGTAATAACTGTTATTATTATATCAAAATATTCGTTTATAAGAATTTTTTATATTGCCCGTATTCTGAATTTTTTAATAGCAGGTTGCAACTACCACAATTATTTAAACAATTTGCTTAATTGATTGGTGATAGCGTTTTTCTAAAGTAGGTTAGCTATACAATCAATTCTAATTTAAAAATAATTTCTTTAATTGGATATAATTTTTTGCATAAATGTTATAGCAACAAGTCAATAATTCTGGTCGTTAAAAAAATTAATTAAAAAATTAAAAAACTTGACTTGAGTATCTCATAGAACAATCAACAAAGAAAAATAAAAATAAACAGGGGTTCATAAAAATATACATGGAGCCTGAAAAACTTGTAAACAAGAATGATTAATTATAAAATTCTGATCAATACTTATTACAGAATCTTATAACTATGCAGACAATCATCTTCTGATACTGAAAATTGTCCTTGCTTCGTTCAAACAATGCGAAGAATTGTAAGGTCGCATTTGTCACGATTTCATGATAATAGAGCATATGGGAGTCTACATAGGCGGTTCGTGAAGGTAGATCTTCTTTGTACAAGAAAAAAATTAAAATAGTAAACTATAAATGAAAAGAAAATTGTAAAAACAAGAAGAATCCTTTTATAAATTTTGAAACTATTGATTTTAATTTATGTTCTAAAGGGGCGGCGTAAATTAAGATAATCATTAGCGATATCTTTGTAAAAGCGCCAAAATAAATCATCATGTTTTTTTCAGGAAAGAATTTAATTTCATTAAGAAGTGAATTATATTTTTGATGTTACTAATTAGAGTAAAGGATAAAAAATTGAACAGACTCTTGTGATACTAACAATGAATATTAGCTAGTAATTTAATATTGAAAATTGCTAAAAATCGATCTAATTAAAACTAATTAAAAGTAATTACACTGTAAAACCAACAGTTATTTAAATAAAAGTCATAAAAGAGGCTATTTGGATAATAATAGCTCAAGAAAATTAAACAAAAATGTGCAAAAGCCCGATCAACTAAAATTTCTGTGAAGACCTGTATTTAGATCTCTAAAATATTTATATTGTCAAAATTCTCTTTGATTTTGAACCGCGAATTTCGATTTTTTAGAGAGCGAAGAAGTTGAATTTTATTTATTTATATTAAATCTTTCTTTAAAATTGTTCTATATGAAAGCCTTATTTATTTAGAGAGGTGTCTTAATACTTTTTGAGTTCTTCTTCTATCTGGTTACGAACCTTATTAAGAACTTCTTCTGTGCGAACAGCATTTTTTTTACATAACAGATTCGGTTTTACGAAATACACTAAGATAATTTGCAAGACATGCTTGAAACGTTTTTTTTTTAAATAACTCTGGCTCTGGAAAGTACTTTAAAAATTCTCAAAAAATTCTTGGTTCTATTTTCTAATTTTATTAACCAATCTCTCAATTTTAAAATACTTCTAGATTATGTAGGTTTTTTGCTAAGTAGTAAGGACAATAACCAATTCACAATTCTTAAAATGGCCCAAAATTACAAAATTTGATCTTGTCACTATGTTTTTTAACTATTTCTGAAAATTGTTTCAAACTGCATTACGATCTAGATATCTGCAATTTATTTATCTTTTGTTTTTTTGTTTACTTTTGCAAAAATACGAAAATTTTATGTAGCTGTTAAAATCGAAAAGTTTTCTAAGTTAAAGTGAAAAATAATGCTTTTTTGATCAAAATTTTAAACATTTTTGAGGTATAAATAGATTTATAATTATGTAAGCTTCTAAAATTTGGTTTTTCAGGTGTGGGAAAAAATTGAGAGTTTTTGTACCACAAGCACAAGCACTATTAGACGTTCTATACACAGAACAAGTTTATTGAAAACATTGCATATTTGAATTTTGAAAGCTTCTTCTAAAATTTCTTGTCTCCAAGTTCTTATTAGGCTGTCCTTCTAAATTCAATATTTGATTTTCTTCTTTCTCGTGTTTTATATCAATTTTATTTTTTACTTCTTGTGAAAGCTTCTGTACTATTCCATGCTCGCCGTTAGCTAGTTGTTCAATTTTTCTTTGTGACAAATTAATTTGATTTTTCTCAAGACTTTATTCACTGTTTTCCAATTTATTAGGTTCTGGGCATAGGAGTTTATTGGGCTGTAGTTTCGTAATTTTGCCAGTTTGGGATAAAAAAGTTTTGAAAAAAAAAACAAGGTTTGTTACCACAGTTGTTACATTTTGAGCGAGGTGATGCGTGCTGTTTGATTCATTCTGACATTGCTTCAGTAAGATTGTCTAATTTTGAAAATCTCAAGATTTTTTTACAAAATGATTAAAATTTGTAAGTTGTCAAAATATAGATTTTTTATAAAATGCTACATAAATCGTTTGTAGAAAACTCACTGCAGACAAGATTTTGACTGTTAAAGAAACTAGTTCTGAAGAAGTGTCGAGGAGCTTTGATTTCACAAGCAAGTGAAAGATCTGTTAATCATGGCGTTGGTTTACATGGTGTTTAAATTTAAAATCCGGCTAATTGTACTCTCAAGGTTTTAACAGCTGTTAAATTTTTATTGTTAATAAATTTTTTACACATGTATTTATTTGATTAATTTTAGAAATTAATCAATTACAAATATTTAAAATTTTCAAATTTTAGTTGCACCTTTCTGATAAAAAAAAAACAAAACTAGTATAAAGCTTCAAAAGTAGATAAGCAAGTTTTAGGTTCTGGCGATAATCTTAAATTGTCTTTTGGCGACAATATTTTTAATAGTTATTTATTGTATGTGTTTTAGACAGCGCTTTATCCACGCAAGAATGTTTAAGCGCGAGGCGCAGTCGAGCGTTTAATATTTTTAAGTGGATAAAACGCGACTAAAACACGAATCCAATACAACGTTTTATCTACAATTACAGCGATTTAAAATATCAGAATCGCCAAAATTTTATCTCATGTCATCAAAAAATGATTTGACATTACACTTTGACAGCGGATGTCATCTCAAAAATCATTGAAATTAACTAAAAAACATGGAAGGTGTTAAATTGTTGCTATTTATTTTCGATTGTTTATCGACTCCATTTGTACAAAACGCTGTGCAAGTTGGTAAAAGTAGAAGAAAGTGATACTGTTCCTGAGACAATTCTTGAGGAATCTAAAGCAGCGACTCGCCAGTTATTGCCTGCAAAGTCCAGGAAACATTATCAAAAATTATTTTCAGAATTTAATAAATGGAAAGAAGAAAGGGGGGTAAAGACAATAAATGAGAAAGTCCTGCTACCGTATTTCTTAAATTTGAAAAAGAGGTATGCAATTTAATCCATGTGGTCGAAGTACTACATGCTGAAGGCCGCTATAAACGTCTATTAAAACATAGACATTGGAAAATATAGTAAGCTCATGGTCTATCTGAAGAATCAGTTAAGAGGATACAGGCTGAAGAAAGCTGCAGTATTGGGAAGACCACACGTGGAAGAGTTTTTGACAAGGGCTTGCGATAAAAAATATTTGATAATCAAGATAACCTCTATCATTACATAGACATTGTAAATAATAAATTTTAGAATAATTTAGGTTGCATTAATAATGGGAGTGTCTGGTGGCTGTCGATGCTGTGAGCTGACAAATTTGAAAATCAGTGATGTAGAAAACAAGAGCGCATACCTGATTGTTTCCATACCAGAAACTAAGACAGACGTTTCACAAAAATTCACAATTATAAAAAAAGGATTCTCTATCAACACTGTAGAGAAGTGTAGGAAATACATGTCCCTACGTCCGAAGAAGTTATCCATTGAGAGATTTTTTTTACGATTCACTAATCACAAATGTACATCCCAACCTGTTGGAATTAACACTTTATCGAAAGTTTTTTCTAAAGTAGCTTTGTTTTCGAATCTGGCAAACGCAGAAGCTTATACCCGCCATTGTATGAGGCGCACTTCAACAACTCTACTTGCCAATGGAGGTGCTAATCTTACAACAATTAAACGACATGGTGGGTGGAGGAGCTCCACCATAGCAGAAACTTATATCGAAGATTCTGTATCTAATAAGCTTGATATTGCAAGGAAAATCCAAGGTTTTCCTGGTACTAGTCGTTCCTTACTAGAGGAGACGTCCATTGTTCCTACAACTACTATTCGTTCTGGAACCGATAACAACTACAAGCTTCTTATTAATGGAAATGAAGTGAAATATGATAAAACAAAAAACGAAATGTTTATTAATGTAAATGTTAATGTCAATATTAATAATAAATAGAATGCGATTGATTTAAGATTGTATCTTTTCATTATTTTACTAGTAGAATAAAGTGATTTTATTATTCCACTAGTGGATAAGGTGTTACTTTATACGGTTTGTAAGTGTGGATAAAACTAGGTACCTAATTACTAGGTAAAAAATAAGGTAATTGTGGATAAAGAAGTTTTAACTATTGGTCGTTTCAACTTAGAAAAGTTTTCTTAATTGTAATCGATTTTCGGGGACAGTCAAGTCAGGTTTTGACAACCACATGCCACATAACGATCTAGAGCTATCTAAAATGTATTTACCATTTTCTTTTGTTTTTTTGTTTATTTCCGATATACGAAAATTTTATGTAGCTGTTAATATTGGAAAGCTTTTTTGAGTTAAATTAAGAAATAAGGCTTTTTTGATCAAAATTTCAAGTATCTTTGAGGTATCTACATATAAGTAGGTTTATAATTATGTAAGTTTTTAAAGTATTGTTTTCCAGGTATGGAATTAATCGAAATTTTGATTGATGAGGAAAAATTGGGAGTTTTTGTACCACAAGCATTATTACTGACGTTCTATACACAGAAGATTATTAAAAATATTGCATACTTGAATTATAAAAGCTTCTTGAAAAATTACTTGTCCTAGAGTTTCTTGCTGTCTTCTACTAGACTGTTTTTCCAAATTTAAACTTTCATCTTTTTCTTTATCAAATTTAGTATCAACTTTATCTTTTACTTCTTGTGAAAGCTTGTCAAAAATTCCAGGCTCGCCATTATCTAATTGTTCTGTTTTCTCTTGTGACAAATGAATTTTACTTTTTTTCAAAACTTTATTCACTGTCTGCCAATTGATAAGCTTTTGGGCAAGGATTTTTTCGGAGCTGTAGTGTGTAGTTTGGCCAGTTTGGGAAAAAAAGTATTGCATCAAGAAAAGCAAGATTTGGTGCCAAAGTTGTTAAACTTTGAGTGCGGCGTTGCATGCCCTTTAACCTATTCATACACTTCTTTACATTGATTGTCTATTATTTGAAGGTCTCTTGAGATTTTTCTTACAAAAAGATCAAAATGTGTAAGTTGTAAAACAACGAAATTTTTTGTAAAATGCTACATGAATCGTTTATAGAAAACTCGCTGCAGACAAGATTTTGACTGTTTAAAGAAATTAGTTTTGAGGGAGTGTCGAAGAGCTTTAAAATGAATCTCACAAGCAAGTGAAAGATGTGTAAATCTTGGTGATGGTGTTACAGCACATGGTGTTATAATTAGAAATCCGGTCAATTGAACTCATATAGTCATTAACTTGCTATAAAATTTTTGTGGATATTAATAAATTATTATAACACATGTTTTGTCTGTTTATTTCTGGATAAAATAAAAACAAAATAATTTTTTTTATATAATATATTAAAATTAGAGTTTATGTTTAATTATTATAAAAAAAAACAAAAAATTATGTAAAAAAATAAAAGAATTATTTAATTAGAAGTACGAGTATCTAGTACCGTAAGAAAATCAACAAAAAGGACTTTCCCCTGCACTATTTCTTATCAAAATTTTTGTATTAGCTTCAGCATTTTTTTAATAATTAATTTTAGCCAGTTGTTGTATTATATAAATACATAGAAGAACATTTTTACGTGAAACATTAAACAATTTTTTTTTAACATTATTACCTTTAAATGTGAGCAGTAATTATTATTTTGTATTTATTTTCCAACTGTAAATAAAGTATTTTGACAAAAGAATTTAAAAAAATGTGAAGAAACTAAAACGAATTGTTGTGCGTTGGATAACTTAAAAAAAGTTGTTGATTTTTTTCTCCAAAAGTTATAAGGTGAGATTAAAATGTAACTCAATTAGAGCAGGCTGTGCCAGCGTAACTGTAATGATGTGTGTAATGTTAATTCCCACTTCCACGGCTTGCTCTGATTTAGTTACATTTCGATCTCACTTTATTATATTTCATTAGTAACATTGTTGAGAAATGATAAACATTCTCATTTATTAAAACTGTGCTGTAATCATAATAGTTTTAAGAAAAATAATTTTCTATGAAAAAAAAGCTTTTGGTGACGCCACTGAATCTTTCACATTGAAATGCAAAAGACTGTCCATAAGATACAAGAATAAGACTGCGAATCAAGATCACATCGTTCTTTCTTCCATACCAAGAAATAACCCATAATAACTTATTTGGCAATTTCTATACGACAGGCACTCACGATTATTCCTCAAGATACTTATTATATCTCTAAACCCGTATACTGTTTTCAAGAGCTCTGATAAATTTTATTTATTTGTAATTGTTTAACCAACATTTTTACAAAGATATTTATGATCGTTTCTAATAAAAACCCGACTTTCTTTGGCCCAAATCCAGTTACGATACGGAATTGAAATAGTTAAAAAAATTAATCAACTCAAATCCAGCCAAACAGAACGTTATAACTCCACACCTCGAGGTGATGCAAAGAATGTGAAACAATTCTTCCGCTAGAAATAGTCACCGATTAACAGACGTGCGTACTAAAAAAATTCCCACGAAATTCAGTGAATCGTGCGGCAAATCCAAAGAACACACCTCAGGTACAAAAGACTCTCTTTTTGCAATTCAGTGAGAATTAGAGCTGTTTTTCACGAAGAAAAAAAACAAGGTCTAATGAAAGCAAACCTCTAAAAGCACTAATTGTGTGAAAGACCACTTAATAGATTTGCATATCGTGCTGGTAAATCGGCAACATGGCTCTCCAAGTCTACGCAAATGCGGAAGCACCTCTTCTGCGGCATGTTTTGTATGGTAATGGGTTGGTAATGTATTGAAAGTGAGCTTTACCAAGAAACTGATAGTTAGCGGTAATTAGCAGGCGAGTGACCGGTTTTTACTTAAAAAAATTTGCCAACACTGATCTATTCGAAAAGAATAAACAGAATACAATTTTTTCTTTTATAAAAATTAAAGTTTTTCTTAAAATGTTAATAGTGGGTTAATAAAATAATAAAAAAATATATTAAAATATTTGCATTAGACTTGCTTTTTTTATTTTAAATACACATTGAACAAGAAAAAAAAACTCAAGATTAATGAACAGTTTATTACAATAATAACAAATCAATTATGTGTTGTTTTAAAAAACTAAATAGTCAATAAATAATATTCACAATTAAAATATATTTAACATTTTTAAAATATAATAAAAAAATCAGATGTAAAATCATATGAGATAAGGAGTTATTACAACTAGGCTTATTTCTAGAAGAGGCAGAACTGGGTTTAGGATTTTTACCTTCGTCTATCAAAAAAAGAGCTGTCAGTCTCCGATATTTTGTTGTCCACTAAAAGGCCAGGATAGGATTTTTTTAGTGGAGCGGTCAGGCTTGGATCTTTTGTGAACATGTCTTTTTTTAGTTTTTTTTAATTTTAATCAAATTATAATCAATTTAAAAATAATTGAAACATAAATAATAAAGAGATAAATTAATAAATTAGCTTATAAATATCGAAATCAATAATTAACGAACAATGCGAGAATCAATCCTACACTGGCCTAGGCTTTGATAGACTTCATCCTTTCTAGAGCAATGGTAAAGAAGATAAGTAAAAAAAAAATCGCTGCTACATACTATGACGATTCCAAAATTGCTTTTTAAAATAAAAGTTTAGTTAAATTGATAAAGTTAAAACATTTGAGAGAAAGAATGAAAAACCACAAGTCAAGTGCAATTTATGAAAATGATTGATTTTTCAAACATTTAACAATTTAAATACAAACAAAAATTAAAACTAAAAATGTTTTTTAGAAAGGTGTGGTTGTTTTCTTAGTCATAATTCAAACAGTAAGAAAGCAGAAGACTCGTTAAATATGTAATAGAACAGTCAAGAAAAACGGAAGCTCTGCTTCTAAATATTCCAGTCTTTAAGATTAATATCTTTAAGAGAAAGCAGTCTTATTTTTTTCATCATCTGACCTGACCTAACCTGACCAACAATAAATACAACGATTTTTTTACTTTATTTGTTTCTCAACAATTTTGTCTGCGTGTTTTAAAAGAACAAAAATGCAATAATCGATTCTATCACTTGGCTTGATTCACATAATCAGTACGACAATAGTATATTAGACCTCAAGGGCTTTAAGGTTTTGTACTTGAGAAAGTGGTTCAGAAAACCGAAGACGAAGCCGAGGACCATAAAAAGTGCAAAATTTTTTTAACTTTTAGAAGAATGAAGTTATTATTTGGATCGTCTTATTTCTACGTGAGTGCAATTGTGATTTTTAGGTGTACGGTGTACTATTGAGTTTTCTCTGTAAATATGTTTTATGCTCTAATTAGGCATCACAAACAGACACTGCAAAAATAAAAAAATTGCAAAATTTGATTTTTAAGGATGTTTTGTTTACTCAGGGTATTTCTAAAATGGCTTGTATTAGAACAGCGCTAATTTTTTTTAACATTATGAATCAAATTTATAATAATCTCACCTTAAGTTTTTTTGTAAAATTTTAATATTAGAAAAATATAATACATCTTAAAGTCCAGCTACTCAACAGAAAAAAGATTATTTAAATTACTTCAATTCTTTGAAAGTTACAAGCTTTTGAACAAAATTTGAAAGTACGCCATTTTAATTGGTGACTACTTTACTGTTTTTTCAACCATTTAAAAAATAATTTAGGTATCCGTTTCTAGTTTTCACTGTTTTATATTACGTGTTTCAAAACTATTATCATACAGAATGCTATTAAAAAGTGAGATGCAAGAAAAGTCATGTCTTAGGTTAGATTTAAGTCTAATTCTGAAACTTTTATGACAGTAGTTGAAATAAATTATGTGGCGTGAGGTTATGTTCTGTTTGTGTTGACAAACTGGTAATTTTCTACTTTGCAGCATTTTCGGTTGATTTTCTCTGTTAAGTTGGAAAATTAGTGGTTTAAAAGATCAGGATGGCTTTCAACGAGCAACAGATACCCTTTATGTTAAAGAGTTTCCTGGATTAGCTGTCCACTTCGACCATTTCAGTCGAAATCTGCGCCGTGTTGTGGATTTGTACAGGGAAACAGGGAGTGTGAATCGCAAGGCAGGTGGAGGCAGACCACGAGTAACAGATGAACTTGTCTCACAGCACTTGTTGGCGGATCTTGAAAACAGACCTCGATATTCATCCGTATAGGCTGCAGGCTCATCAAGAATTGCTGCCGAATGATTTGCCACTGAAACAGGCAGTGGTTTATGCAGAATCTTGCTAACAATGACGAAGCACTGGAAAAAACATTTTTCACCGATGAGGCTTGGTTTCATCTTTCCGTTCTATGTTAACTTATTGAACATGAGGATGTGGAGCGGCGAGAATCTTCATTATTACGTTGAGGTTTCGATGCACCCGCAGAAAATTGGAGTGTGGGTTGCAATAAGCAAACGTCGTCTTATTGGACCCATATTTTTCGAAGATAATTATTGTTACATTTTTTAAAGAAAACAGCTATACGAATAAAAATGTTGTAGAAATATTAACATCTCAGAGATACCGTCTTGAAATTTTTACTTGCTTTATAGAGTAGATGCTGGATGACGAACTGCAGCAGGGATATTTCCAGCAGGACGGTGCGCGTATTCACACCACTCGGGATGAGCTCAATTTTATTTGTGAATTTTTCAATAACAGAGTGATCAGCTTGAATACGCCAGTGATATGGCCACCGAAGTTATGTGATATGACTCCTGTGACTTTTTCTCGTGGCCATATGTGAAAAATTTAATTTTCAATACTCTTGTTGTAGACTTGGACGACCTACGAGAAAGGATAACCCTTAAGTTAGAGAAGATAAACAATTCACCCAATCTGTTAGAGAACGCGATCGTTTCTATGAAAACACGAGGAAGAGTGTGCGGCGAACAGAATGGAGGTCATGTAGCACATCTTATTTGATGTGCTGCAACGGTTTTCTTTTATGCTTTTGGTATTGTTTCTAATGTTTTGCTTTTGCCAGGCAAGTTTTATCTTACCTGCCTAATTTTATTCCTACCTTGTGTTTGCAAATAATAAAAAATTAACGGATTCTGTGTTTTATTTGATTTTTAATGGTAATTATTAGTTTCTAGGTTAGTGGGATTAGAATGCAAAAAGTATTCTTTGGATAGTAATTCAACAGTAGAGCTTTTTAGCAGTAGGCTAAATAATTCAAATTACTTAGACATACGTCCTAAAAAACAAAGCCTGCTTTGATGACAATAATTTGAAACACACTCTACTTTAAAAACAATTTAAAGATAACTGAAAATAAGAGCTACATATATGTTTTTAGATGGTTTAAAGAATAATACAAATTATTCACAAATTTGTAAATAATAAAAATGATGTAAAATTAAATAACTAATAATTTGTTATTTTTAGTTCTTGTACTATTGTAGCATTGTAGGAATAGATTTTATTAGCGCGTATTATTCTAGAAATAGAACTTTACTTAATTCCTAAATTTTGTGCCACTGCATTTTACCCATTTTACCCATTACGTGGATTTTCTATGATCGTCTAAATTACAGCAATTTTATTATTTTCTCTTGTTGCAGTTTTGTTTTGTGGCTTTTTCAACGGAGACCAGCCTTGACGCAATTTTGCTTCAAGTTTTCGAAAAAGTTTATCAGTTGAAACTACTCGATGGGGATATCTTTCTGCATAAACTGTTACTGCAGCTGAAGCGTTTTTTCTACATTTTTTATACATCAGGATTATGTCAGTCTTTCCATTATCATTGAACATTTTGTCTAAATTTGCTAAAAGACAGTTAAATTAACAAAGTAGTATACAGTAAAAGTAATCGCACAAATATTTTGTAAATTAAATTTTATCAGAGCTTCAGGTAAAAATGTAAAATTGGTTGCATAAATCTTTCGTTATCATTTGTGAATATACCTGTATGTTTTTAAATTGTTTAAATTAAAATTTCAGTCTTAATCTTGTAGGATTTTTCTTGCTTCTACAAGAGTAAGGTATTTCATTATTTATGTGCGCGATGATACTTAATTATATAATTTAATTATACTTCTTATAAAACAAATGTTTAGTTTACTGTTTGATTAACTTTAAATGTTTCTAATTATTATCCTTGTAAAGTTCCAAACTTTTAAAGAAAAGTAAGTCAATTACTCACTGATAAAATCTCCTTAACTTACTAAAAACCGGAAACTCGAACTAATTCTACCTAAACTGCAATTTTGGTAAGTATTTAATAATTCGAAAGTCTTGTAATCTGATCCGATTTCGTAAACTTGGGTGTCGTTTTAATTTTGTGCGTGTACAAGGGAAGAAGACGCGTAATAAGACCTAACCAGTAAATGCATGAACTTGATCCTGACTTATTACAACGTTTCTGGAGATTAATTCTTCCCTATTACATTTTATAGCTCTGGATAATTGAACTCTTTGTCTCTTTCATTACTACAAGAGAGTTGTTTAATACGGGTGCAACCATAGACAATGATCCTTAATTTGCAATTATTTTATTTCATCTAAAAATAAGGATTTCGTTGAATCCAACTTAACTATTGCTTGTCCACCATCAGCGACAAGAAAAACTTATAGTGACACATATCCGGTCGCTTGTCGGTTTTTCCTGTTGGTTCCCTAAAAATGGGGAGAGTTGGCAGATGTGATGTCCACAACGGATAATCGGAAATGTCCGCATTAATGTCAACGTGGAACAAAGTTGTAGGATCGGTCTGTTTATTTTTAAACCAATCTTTAATCTCGGATTTTTCCTCTTGTTTGGTTTCTTATGAATCTGATGATTGATGACAAATTACGAATCGATACAATATTGTTGATGACAACAGAAGGATATTAACAGAATTCTTGTCTCAATCCTGTTATAAATTGTATCGATACTTTTATACTTGTCGCGATAAGAAGGGATTTGTTATTATATTGTAGACCGAAGGGTGACTACGAAGGACAAGGAGAGGAGGATTCATAGACGGACGTGTGCTATATATTATTCGCCGCAATCAAAGCACAGTATTGCCACAAATCCTATTTCAAACCTCCGAAGAGGAATAATCACACAAGGAGAGGTCTTAGCCCAAATGAAATCATATGCAGAATCACCCCCAAGTGATAATATTGAAGTTTCTGTGATTGGAAGATTTACTGGTTAATTACTACTTAACCGTAATTTAAAATAGTAATTATTTATAATTATAGTAAAATCTCGATAATGCGGACCATTAAAATTTTTAGCGATCCGGATTTGTAAAACATCCGGACTACTGCTTTTCTTAAAAAGAAATAAACAGAATTAAAAAAACATATATTTATTTATATAAAACATGAACAGAAAAACAAAAAATACATAATTTGAGTAAATAAACATTTTAAAATATTGTGTTAGATTGGTTTGCATTTGCCGGTTTTTCCTAAACTTGAAAAAAATATTTTTTTGCGTTGCAATGCTAGAATGTCTACCTACTATTGACACATTGTTCTGTTCAGCTTATTCTAGACATGTGTTTATTCCACGCATTGCTTGTTTATCAGAAACAGTCTTTTCTGCTTCTACTTACATTCTTGACAGTTTCTGCTTCTTCATCAGTCTTCTCATTATTTTTGAGATTTACTTTTTGAGATATATCATAATCTCCATGAACCCACGCGTTTACTTTAGACTGAGAAAATGTAGCACCTGTAAGCTCTCCAAGCATTTGACCAACTGTTGCAATATCTAAATATTCTGAAAACATTTTGTATTTTAGCTCAGATAGTGGAATGTTGTCATCATCTGAATGAAACTTATCATCATCAATGTCTGAAGGTAAAAGCTTTTGCCAACCTTTCTCAAGAAATGTTGCATTTAGTTGTTCTCAAGTATTATGCAGTCGACAAACTGCATCTTTTAAGGTAAAGATCTTTAAAACTTCAATAATGGATTTCTCTTTATTTGCTAAGATATGAGCAAAAAGACTTTTCTTGTAGTGTATTTTAGTTAATTGTATTGCGCTCTGATCCATAGGTTGGATAAGAGCAATTATATTCGGGGGTAAAAATATAACCGAAAACATTCCATCTTCGCTGACAAGTTCATCTTATTTTTCATTTTCGGATACTCTGCTTTTCTCAGTGTTTTTCTTTTTCCTGGTCCAGCGTAGCAATTGTTAACGAATCTGTGAATACGTACAGTCATACAACTAGACGTACATATGGCAAAATTTGCTCACTTTAGAATATTGCGCTGGTTTTTTTTAATATCAGAAATTGTTGAGATACCAACATCATATTTGAGAGCCAAAAGGTTTCTGCTGATTCCTTACTTCAACTTCTCAATAACCTCTTCTTTTTGTTGCAAATTTGGAGTTCTGTGGCATCGTTTTCTGAACATGACGACTGTTCCTGTTGACGTAGTAACTACGCATTGTTCTTACTTTTTGGAACAAAAAAAAAAAAACAAGAAATACTGAAAATCCGAATTAACAAATACAACTAATACGGATTACAACATACACAATGTTAACGAAAAGGCCATGCGAATTATTGAATCATCCGGATTACCGACAATTCGGATTATCGAGATTTTACTGTATTTATAGATAGGTATGTTACTAGTTATCTAAAAAAAATATTTACAACAATAATTGTAACAATTTTGTTATTTATAGAATATGTAACACAAATTACAAAGTGTTAAATTTTTTTATGAAGCTATCTGAATGTAACTACTTTGACAAACATTTAAAATACATTAATAAATAAACACAATTATTTATATTTGAGGAGCTTGCGTGCAAAACCGAATATATCCACTTTTATAATTTTTTTAAGAGATGAAAAAACACTACATATTTGTTTAAAAAAATAGTGTTATTTAGCGAAAACAGTTTAAATTTAATAGGGTGATTAACATATATTTTTTTGTATAAAAAGTAAACAATTTGGCGTTATTAGCAAAAAACTATTGGATATATCCAGTTTTGCTCACAAATGACATACACTGAGCGAAAAAATTATTTATTTTTCTTGCAATAATAGTATATTAAGTATGGAGAACGGTAAGAAATGCTTAACGTTCGACATGCTTATAACGTTTTTTGCGCGATTGGAGTTTCTAGAATAATAATAATAATAATTTATATCAATACATTTGTGATAATCGGGAAGATTGAAACTGAAAACTTTGAGTGGCTGTTCCATGGTTGCTATGGTTTTGTTCCAAACAAGTAAAATTGTCTTTTTGATACAATCATTCCTACATAGTTCTGTTTTGTAGTTCCGTTTTCGAAGCAAATATGAGCGATAGTGATGATCTACCGGATGATTTAGAAGACGCTTGGCAAGAAGGATGTTCGGCAATAATTCCAGAAAAATCTAAAGCCCGATATGAACAGACATACAAGTTGTTTAAGGAATGGCGTGAAGCAAAGAAGATTTCTGTAAATAAAAAAAGCTTGTTAGCGTATTTTGTGGTGAGAGGTGGACACTTGAAGGCCGCAGGCAGTTTATGGATGGGCGGAGTATTCTATGCTGAAGAGTACAATTTTTCTCCATGATGCTATCGATATTTCTAAGTTTGCTAAATTAATTGCTTATCTTAAGAGAAAAAATATTGGATATCGGCCTAAGAAGGCTAAAATTTTTACCAAAGAAGACATGGAAAAATTCTTGAATGAAGCACCAGACGAACAATTTTTAATTCAAAAGGTATGTTGTAGATGATGAGGTGGTACATCTGAGTTCTAAGGAAACAATATATTTGCAGGTAGTAATGATATTGGGAGTATCGGGCGCTTGTAGACGAGAGGAATTGTACAATATTAAAATGAGTGACATAGAAGAACGTGAAGAAATGTTTATAGTAAATATTCCAAATACAAAAACGAATATTTAGCGAACGTTCACAGTTATTAATAAAGAAAATGAAGCAGTTCATTATTTGGAAATACTTCGAAAATACATAAGAATTTGAGCAAGCAACCCAACGTCAGATCATTTATTTCTGAACTATCTAAATGGCAAATGCACTAGGCAAGTCACAGGAAAAGGCACAATTGGAGGCTAGCCGTCAAAAATTGCAAAGTATTTAAAGTTGCAAGCACCTGAAGGTTTTACTGGACACTCGTTTCGACGCACATCGGCTACACTTTTGGCGAATAACGGAGTTGATGTGTTGGGACTAAAAAGACATGGTGGGTGGCGTTCATCAACGGTGGCCGAGAGTTACGTGGAAGATTCCCTCCAAAACAAAATTGAATTTGCTCATAAAATTTTACACAGCGATGTTGGTGGACTATTACAACAACCTGGGACTTCAACTTCGGAAAGTTTGTCTATTAACACTAGAAACTCATATGCGAGTGGTATTACTACTATTAATTATAATAATTGTACATTTAATTTTAATAAATAAATCGCAAAATTGTTTTTTTTTAGATTTAATTGCTTACCGTTCACTGAACGGTAAGTGAATTACTTACCGTTTTGTTACACGTAGCAACCAGTAACAGCAACCTACCGTCGGCGTCGTGGAAACAGGCAGAGTAAACTGATAAAAACAACCGATCGCGCAAAAACAAATTTAAATTGGTATTAGCAAAGAGAACAAAAAAATCAAATATGTACTGCAGCCTCTTCGCATAGCTTCTTGGGTTTTATTCTGTTCTTCGTTTCTTCCCCCATTACTGTGTAATAATTTTTTCATTCCACAAAAGGTCTTCTCTCTTTATCCAATCTTCTCGAATTTGCAAATTTTTTGCATTGTTAGGTAAGTAAGTATTATTTAGGCTTTGTTAGTTACCAAAAAACTGTGTATTTAGCTAGAAATATAGATAAATTTGATCGAAGAATCACCACGTTTAAATTAAGCGTTGATGCGGTTCGCTTTTTTCTGTATTTGTAATTGTACAATTATTTTTTCTTAAACTTTATGTTTGAAAAGTAAACCAATACTAGATGTTGACATCAACGCATTCGTTTATGGCCGCTATTTTACCAGTCAAAACTTGGAAAGTTACAGTGACAGGTGCATTTTATTGATATCTCTCTTGAGATTTAACTGCTGTCATCAAAACCCATTATCGATATTTAGTTCTGGATGTCATTCCTCGTTTATATTAGGAAAACAAATTTTTTTAAACCTAAATCTATTTGTTATCTATTTGTATGCTGTCTTGGGGTTTGTCTGAAAAATTTGGCTTTTTTTCCAGGGATTTTTAGAGTAGTTTCTCTATGAATAAATTATGAGGAAGCTGGTTTTACCGCCCTTCTTTAGAACTCATCAGTTTGCAAAGAGGGTTTCAAAACATTAGTTTATCTAAAAGAAAATCCTCACCACATTCCCCCTTAGAGCTTCTAACACTTGAATGTTTCCGGAATTTTAGGAATTTTTAGAAAAAATTGAGGCTTAAAGCAACGAAATAAATCTAATACAGAGACACGAAATCCGCGGAAAGCGTCATTAATAAACCATCTTTATATCTCGAAACATAGTCCAAACTTTGGAAATAAATTATAATCAGCGATTGCATCACATGCAGCAGTGTTTGAGGAAATTGAATTTTATCCTGGGAATAGGGCCTTTATGGTAGACATTGTAAGGGGGAGAATACGACATGAGTCTCGACAAATAACAAATAGACATAAATTGTTATCAGTACGGTCGAGTTCATATCGACTAGCTGCAGCAGGCTGCTAACGACTTCTGGTCCAAGCTAGACAAACCCATTCTGTGCACTCGATCCCCATTTATTATATTCACCTCTAGGCAGTAGTGGCCCATCGATTGATCAAAGACTCGCGGAAATTGTTTGCTACTATTGCCAAATAATGGTAAGGAAATTTGATGTCTACCTTTTCACCCCGCATAGCTGAGGTTTTAAACTATTTGTAGCCTCAAGGTTGAATAAATCCTGCGTCTCTGGAATGTCCATAGAATGTTAAGCGTTCATTTTAATAAAATTACTTGCTTTAATTAAATTTTAACGTTTAAAGAAATTTTTGTTACGCCGTCTCTCACAGAATACACTACTTTCTACAAATAAGTAAAGACACATTATGTAATTAAATTTTACAGGGAATGTGTTTGGTTTAACAATGCTAAAAGATTAACAAGTAATAGAAATTCGCTACATATTTCCGAGTATGAGATTTATTTATACACTCCAGTTTTCTCTAAAAAAAAACTTTTCTAAGTTATTTTCGAAATTAAAAAAAATTATTATTAGTTTTACTTTATAAAGAACTTAGTATTTAGTACAGTTATTGTGCGTTAGAGATTATAAAACAATACAATCAACAAACGACCGATACCAATGCGGTACGTGCTTTTATCGAACACGTGTTAAACAGCATCACTTTTTTTATAATTCTACCGGACAAAGTCAAATAAACAGAGAAAAAAGATTACAGTTTTCAGTAAAAAAAACCAAAATCTTTTAATTATTATTTTATATTTATAGTTGATGCAAAATACGACTGTTTTTTATAAACAATATGATTATTAATTTATTATTTATTATAAAGCATGCATACAAGTTACACAATTTTTTTAATCTGCTATATTTAGTATCTATAGCTAGCATAACGTATAGTAATATTAATTTCTTCTTTATTTTAGAATATTTTTGATTTTATATAATATTAACAAATAAATTAAAATAACAATAACAAATAAGTACAGACTGTTTCACGAGTAGTAATAAGCCTTCGAAGCTGAAAATACAACCAGCAATACAATACCACAGTTAACTTAGATGATATTGATTTCAAATTTTATTTGTCAAATTTGTCACCGATAAAAAATGTATTCAAACAATGAAAAAACCGACATGATGATAATATATAGGAAAAAATGCCTCTGCCGCGCTGAGTTTGTACAGACAACGTTTTCCGGGTAGAGAAGAACTCTTGCTGACACCATATTCAAACGACTTGAAACTACCTTAAGGGAAAATTGACTACGTTTGAAAAAGCCAAAAGCAAGAACAGATACTGGTCCTGTTCACATGTAAGTCAAAGAATGATTTCACAAGCAAGTGGTATTAGTTTGTCTTTATTAATCGAAAAATTAAATGATTTTTTATTTAATGTATTTGTAAAAAAAAAACACTACGTTATCTTTGGAATTGTATTGCTGGTTGCATTTTCAGTTTCGCAGGCTCATTATCACTCGTGAAACATCCTGTATATAAAATAAATACAATAATAGCTAAAGAATAATTTTTTAACGAGTGTGATGTTTGAAAAAGGCAATTTACGACCATCAATTTTCGAGCAATTAATTGCGTTCAAAAAATTTTGATCTACCTGACTTTCTCAAACAAAAAAAAGTTATTTAGGTAATACTTGCCGATATCAATTTGTATACATCACCATTAACTCAACAGACTGATTACTAGATAAAATTAAGCTAATAATTGTTTTTAAAAAAACTTTCAGGTTGTATATTGCGATGTGGACTTAATCCAGATTTTTTCCTATTTAAAACAAGTTTTTTTAAAAGAATAATTTATTTAACAACAAATTAACAGTCATTAATTAATTAACTTAATAACACACTTCTATTTCGTTGAACAATTACCGATGGTTAGCTTATTTTAATTGCTGTTTCTCGCTAAATCGAACTACTTTACTGCAACAGACTTATTATTTGCTTATATAGAGCTGAAATCAGGCTCACACGGCTATTTCAGATCTCAAACTGAGTAGGCAGAACGACAAGTCGTTGCTTTGGCTTGTTGTAAACTCGAAAATAGAGTATTGTCAGCTTCTAGATTTAACAAGCTCAATATCTAACAATACTATTGTCAAAAATATTTACTTTATTCTTGATATAAAATTTTATGACAAAGAGTACAAAATTCATCAAAAAAAAGAAATATTAAAGAAAACAACATTTCAATATTTTCTTAAAATAGAACTGGCAACACGGCTTAATTTTTGACGTGGAGTAACCTGTAGTTGCACATTTGCATTTTAGTTTTTTGTAAAAAATCAAAAGCTTTGTAAAACAGTCTTCAGTTCAGTTATTATAAATATTTAATTTTGTGTTATTTTGATTTTTGTTTAGTTTTGAATCTCAATTTTTGATTCAAAGCATAAAAATCTTAATTTGTAGACATTACTTTGTACTTCTTTAATGATACACAAATTAGTTGAATTCTAGTCTAATAATTTTTAACAACTCTAATTATTATTGTTTATATTCGAAATTTGAAAACACTAGATTTATTAATGAATAAATAAATAAACTAAAATTTACTTCATGTTAATGCTTTGACTTTTAGTTAAACTACGTCTAACACTACAATTTGACAGCTTTATTGAATACAGTGCGAACGATAATTTGCTGAATTAGAGTTAGTTTTGCATCAAGCAAGACTATCAAAAATACAAGTATGACAGATAAGAGTTTGCCCGAATTTATCTTTTTTTTCTTACTGTGTACTGTAATCTACGTTTAGATATTTCTTTTAAGACTTTCGTAAATCTAGAAGAAAAATAATTTTTTAGTAAAAGAAGCTCGAAAATTAGCTTAAAGGTATGTGTTGCTATTGATTAGTACATTTCAATTTTTTAGGAGAAACTGAAATTAGTTCTTTCTAGAGAAATTTAGTGTAATTTTGTGTTGCCTATCTTTCTTAAAATTGCTTTATAAAAGTTGTTATCATTAACATATCTGCATATTAATTTAAAAAATTGTGTTTATTTATTGATTTCTTCCAAATTTTTGTCATTAACAGGAATTGAAAAGAGTTTTATCACAAATAATTTTATTCAAAAATTAAGCACCGTCTAATATCTTTTTCATATTTTATAAATAACAAAACAAAATAAAAATAAGGACACAAAAAACGTTCTTATTTTTACATTTTGACAGAATTGAGTAGTCGTTTAAAATTGAGTAAAAAATTGATTCTACATTAAAAAACCTATACCTACTTAACAGTTTCTAGATTCAACGATTCATTTCTCATCTGTCAACCCATAATTAATCTTTGTCAATATACATAATCGAGTAGACTAACTAATAATTTGAAAACCTGATAAACCCATTTCGCTAATGTTGTAAAATGCATAAACACAATAATCCAAAACAGTAATTATTTTGAGATTATCTTTAAATATGTAGTTTACGCTGCATTGTTTTAATTTATAATAATATATTAAATTAATGTGTACTTCAGTATTTTTGTTGTAGATAATTCTGCAATAAATATAGGTATAAATTTATTAGTATAAAACTATTTTAAATTTATAAATTAGAATAAGTCAACTTAAAAATTTACAGTTTTGAGTAGAAAAAACAACTTATTTGAACTTATTTTGTTAACATCTTATAGCAGTATTTATTTAGGACTTAATCAATTAATAAGGACTCTCTAAAAATAGCTATTAAGAATAAAAGTAAAAAAAAGAAGAAGAAAAATTGCGCTAAGAACAGTAATTAAAAACTTTTTTTTGTGTGCTTCAGGTTGTTCGAAACATACCTTGTAAGATTGAAACAGCTTTCAACGCAATGTGGTGACACAGAAGAAACGAAGGCATTTAAAATACTGCAAGAATATGCCCAGAATTTTTTGATGAAAAGTACGAACACACATAAGCTTTACAGCGACCGTTATTTCTATTTAGTTTTAACAACAACCACTCTAAATTTTATATTTATTATTTTTTCTGCGGAATATTTGATTTCTTGTTTTATTAATAGTTGAAGTTATAATTTTTACATTATTTTCAAGTAGAAATTTGAAATTTTTAAAAATAGAGAAATCATCTATGACAGTTGAACGAAGATATTTTAACCTTGACTGCACAGGAATCTTGAAATTATAAATATAGTTTTTTGGTAATAAATTATTGCTACGAAAAACAATAGCAACACGAGTGAATTTAATTAACTTGCTGTTGCAAATAATTCGTTTGTATGTTTGTTGAACCGTGCAATATATTTTATCTCATTTTCAATTTAATCCTTTTTCAGACGAATATTCAAAACGAAAAAAACAACTAAGTAAATATTATAAGTACTTTCCTTGTGGAAAATATTTTTGGTATGTTATCTAACCGCAAATCACAATAACAAAAACATGAGAATAAACATAAATAGCCGCGTATGTGGTAGGTTGGCATGCCGCGAATTACCCGCAATATATCTGAGATTGAGTGTTTTTTTAAGCAAAATCTCGAAACATTCAATTTTATGTTAAAATCGTAAATCTAACAGATTATTTTTCTCTCTGGCGCTTTATTCTATTTTTTATCGTATAACTCTTGAATTGCATAGATGCTACTGGTCGTATTTTATCGCTTTTCCCTTTCGAAAAGAGTTTGTTTAAGGTTTTATAGCTTTTCTGGCATGTTTCAAAAGGCATTTTAATCGAACGGATATTTTTGTTTTATCGTAAATAAAAAAGATGTCCAAGTTTTTTTAATTTATCTTAAGAATCCGGATATCGACAGCATCTGACAAAGTTTGGATCCGTTTTATGATTCCTCTTTTGCGGAACTTCCGATCAGGATAGAACGACCAGACCGGATATCGAGTTGTGAGAATTGTGTTACGCTGATACTCCGGTTTAGCTCGATCATTTCAGAAAATAATTGCGTCAGTGGCCGCAGGACGCTCCTGCTAGTCCTTAGCAATAACGCTCGTACCGTAATTGCCTACTAATTATATCCATTTCATGTCTGGCAAGTTTTCTCGGACGTTAATCCCTTAATATCCTGAATAAATTATTACGTTTAGGCTTTCCTCCTTATTTCATTATGTAAATGAAAAGCACTTGTCTCCAAGGTTCCTTACAGCCTACAAACTTGTTTTTAGCACCAGCCTTTTTCTACATAAATTTTGCGCAAACACTTACGCCAATCGTTAAGGTGGTAATGATGACGAAAGTGATGAATATTATTTAAGCTTTTGCATATTATTTTTTTATGCGATTGAACTCTGATTGTTTACATCTGTTTCCGAGACAGTAACGGTTATTTAATGGTAACTAATGGAAATTCGCCGGTTAAAATTTTGTTTACTTGTTGTCAACGAAAACTTGTCGGTAGACATTACTTACCGTTCTAGAACGGAAAGTAATTTTATTTCTAAAATTGTTTAAATACATAACTGTTTTTCGCACTAAAACTGCTCATCTTAGACAATAAATTGAAATTGTTGTTGCGCTCCACCTTCAAATTATTGTTCTTGATCGGTAAAATGTTCTTACCGTTCGTGATAATAACAATATGTATTAATAATTAACTAATAATAACAATTAACATAATAATCTCTATAAAAATTTATACAAACTACACGAGTAATTATTCTTATTCTTAATCTTTATTTCTTAATCAAAGCAAACCCTAACCAAATTTTGTAGCTTCTAATCTGCTGATAGATAAAAAAATTTCTGTCGCCATAATAACTTTTCTAGTCCTAAGATATTTTCCTTATCCGAATCGTCGATATTGTGTTTGCATGTGACTGTCTACCAAATTTATAATTTTTTTTTAGGTCGGATTAAAATCTTCTTTTTGTTTGAATGCTTAAATTTAAACTTTTAGTTTGTTTTATTGTGTTATCAGACTTTTTTAGCTGCTTTTTTTAACATTATTGTTTAGGTTTGTATTTAAGATCATAAGTGATGGCTTATTTATTTATTTTAGTTATCTATTTAACGATCAAAGAGAGTAATTTTTAGAGTAGAAATATCTCAGTTATTGTCGTCAATCGGTAGAATTTTCTCACAAGTCTTGGTATGTAATATACTATATTTGTATATTTTTTTTTACTTTTATAGGCTTCTAGAATCGCAAATTTTAATACGTTTTCGTAGTAACAACCAATCACAAGACCGAATTTTATTAATTATTCACGAAAACAAAGATATGTTGTACTACCGGTATTATTTCAACTTGAAATTAGCCTATCTGACATTTTAATTTTTTTATTTTGTTAACGTGTTTATTTTACAAGCTTACTTTTAACTTTTTCTTTTTTGTTAGTATTGATGATCTTTGTTTTTTTTGTAATATTTTTTTATTAATTTGTTTTTTATTAATTATATTATTTCTCTATTTTTAAAAACTTAATTGATATAGTCTATACCGTAAAATTAATAATAATTAATTAATAATAATGTCTTTTAGTAGTTATTATTAATTTATTAATAATAATTTATTATTAAATAGTAAAAATAAAATACAAAATTGCTGTTTAAGTTGCTGTTGTCCTTTTTGCTCATCTATCGCTACTATTATTCTAGCAAATATCAGTTTTGTCAAAAAGTAGCAATTTTCACATTTCAATTTTTAATTTTCATAAGTTCATAGCAATAGATAACAACTAATATTACACTATCACAGGTAACTTTTGTGCCTTTATCTAGGACTTTTCTATTCTGATTATTTTTTCTGACACTTCTTTTGGAAGATCACCTAATACTCTAGTGGTTTCTCAAAGCTTTTACAAATTTATGTAGTAGTATAACTAAGACTTTAATATTTGTAATAATACGATAAATATAAGAAAAAACAAATATCTGTCGTTGTTAGGTAATTTTTTTTAAGTAACTTCTAGAAACTACACAGTTAATTAAAAAAAATCTTTAATTTAATTCGTTTTCTCTTTCGCTTTACTCATCATTTCGAGCACAATTCAATTGTATTAGAAGGTGTAGGTAATCAAAGAAAATCAACTTCATCAGGTTTTAAATAAGTTTCTCTGGTCAGTATTGACCGTTTCATTTAAACCTCAAACAATAAAATTATTTCATTGTGCTATTGATTTTAACAAAGTAATGCATTCAGTAATTTATTATATTATTATTATGCAGTTAATTCAAAGCTTCTATTCAAATAAATTATAGCAAAAATTTGCCAACAAAACAAATTTGTAAACCATAAAAAAATTTATTATTAAATTATACAATTAAACAATGTGAATATGTGCTGAGTTGTTTACTACAAATGTTTTTTTAAATAACATGCCATTAATACTACTCTAACGGCAACAGTAAGCGACAATTATTACTAAGCTTACAATTCCTGGGATTGTAAGTGCGGGCTGTAAAAGGCCCTATAGATGGAGAGTTAGTGAACCCTCCGAGTAACGGTATGTCTGTAAGGCTAGAAATTTTTATAGTGATGAGTCATAGCATGCTAAGCAGGGTAACCATCACCTGGCAGGCATCAGCCCTGCACATCATCAACCCCCATATTTTTAAAAATGTCGAATAAATTAAAAAAAAATTGTTGCTGTAAGCTTGAAATTTTTATAGGGTTTAGTTCATTCATTGTAATGTTTAAAAAAAAATGACAGGCCATTTTGATGAGCACAAGTACCTGCCAGGCGAATCGAAAGGTGTGTATATAGAGGCTGTCCCAACAAAAAGCTCTAGAACTTGTTTATTGTAAGAAATATTGTTTTTTACTTTTTTTTAGATTACAGCTGCTTTTTTGATGCACATTTTAGAAATATTGCGGTTTATATACCTACAGGGTGGCCCAATTAAAAAAAAACACTAACTTTACTAGCTCTTGGACTACTAGTGCCGTAAGCACCAACTGTAGGCAAACAAATGTTTTATAATCCATTCAACATTTGCTTGTCAAAAAAAATCAAAATCTGAAAATAAAAATACTTTTTTTGGTTTTATACAGATTGTTTATTAAAAAATGAGGTAGTATACCGTTTTATAGATATTTATTAATAATAGTCGGTCGATTAATACACGTTTTTATATCGTTTAGACGTTTAGAGGACCAAAGTTTAACAAAAATTTGTTAGTTAAACTAACAAAGTTAAACTCTGACACATAAATCAAGTTATTATTAAAGTAATTTAAAGTAACTGTTTTTTAATTCCACAGCACTTTATACCTTTTCTTAAATGAACACACGATATTTTCCTGAAAGACACTAGTAAGCGTTGCAAATTAGAAATACTTATTAAAACTGTTGGTTAATTTTTAAAATTGTAAAGTTTATTAGTGTTTGTCTGGTAAAAAAAACAGCCCAGTTAATTAACAGAATATTGTAAAACTGACCAAAATTAGAAGCGTTCAGACTGATAATAAAATCGAAATGTAATATAAACTTCGTTTCAACCAAACCATAGTGTAACCCTTGATATAAAGTTAGTATCCAATGACAGAAACAAACGTACCACATCAGTGAAGTGCGGTTATTTTGCAACATTTTGTAAGCAACATGTTATTTGCCAGCGAATAATATATTTTGTAGCTAGCAATTTAATTATTAATTATTTGTTCCACAACTTTGCATTCAAGCATTTAATTTATTTCAAACCACTTGAAAATTTACTCCACTTGCAAGCTGTTTAATTTCTGCTCAGGCTTTATTTAATTAGTTTTCAGATAAATATCTTCAATGTAAAAATTGCAAGCTTAACTGCAACTTTTATAAATTTATTTAACTACGGATTTAACTACACTGAAAATTTAGTTAGAATTTTTTAACTACTTCTTATTTCACAAGGAGAGTAGGGTATACTATAGAATTTTTTTTATTAGTTTTCACAAAAAAAATGTCTAAAAACAAAATAACTTTATGCTTTAAGCATAATAATTGATTAGTCTTATCACATTATTTATTTATGCCGGTTTGTGGTTATGTCCATGTTATGCCATGCTGTCGCTAAAGGTCGCTGATGCCAGTCACGTGATGCTCATAACTAGTTAACTTCACTTTGTTTGTTTTTGATTTTTTAAAAAACTTAATAATAGTGCAAATATGTATTATAACTAGTAAACATAAATTGGAACGAAGAAGCAATTAAAAAATATAGAGAACAAATCAAAACTGAAATTTTTGGAAGTAATGCAGATGCTGACAAATTGTATAAAAATTATTTTGAAAAAACTAAGAGATTGGAAAAAGAAAAAATTTCCAAAGCATTACCTAGAAACAAAAAAAAAAACGCTAAAATATAAAGAATGAAATAAAATCAGCAAAAAAATAAATGAAATAGAAGCAATATTAGCAGAGTTAGTGATGCAAAAATTTATAAACCAGGAGAGAAAAAGCAGGACAAAATAAACAAAAATTTAAGTATGAAAACATAGAAAAAACACTTATTGAAAGTTTTGGGTAGCACTGATAATAGCGCTGTATCTGGTCAAAAAATAAGGTAGCTTTAGACTTAGAGAAAATAAACAGTCTTTCAAATAACAAAAAAGAAAAAGAAAAAAAAAACATTTTTTTAAGTCAAAGTAAAAGAAATCCTTAAACGAGAATAAAATTCTAGTAATTTAAGTAAATTTGTAAAAAAGGCTCGTAAAGTGTTGATTTTAGTGTAGAAAAGATGGGGCCTTTCCAGAAATTGTAGAAAAAAACGAATTTTTCTAATACATAATAAAAGAAAATAAAAAATCATGAGATTAACTAAGTCAGTGCTACTTACAAAATTTATGCAATGGTGTTAGATGAGAAGCTGAGAAAAAGAATGAAGGATAAAGTATGTTACCAGATAGGCAGGCAGGGTATAAGAAAAGAAGGAAAGCCATAAACAAAGTATAAATTTAAAACATTTTACAAAAAAAAAAGAGATAAAGAGAGAGGACGTCTGTATGCATTGTTTATAGACTTAAAAAAAGCATTTAACTCTGTGAATATTTGAGAATAAAGAAAGAGTTTAAATGTCTAATAAGAAAATTGGAGAGAGTAAAAAAACTATTAATCAAGTAAAAACAAGAGAAAAAGCATATAAATTTTTTTGAAAAAATAAGGGAATATGATAAGATTGTGAGTTAGGTTTTACATTATGTTTGGCTTCCTGGAAGATGTAGATAAAGGTTTAAGTAAAGCACAAGTGAAAGAAATAATTAAAAAGAAAATAGCGAAAAAGTGTATTCTTTGGCGTTTGCAGATAATTTAGTAATAACTGTAGGAAAGAGCAAGAATACAACTAAGAAAATAATTAAAGTAATTAAAAGATACGTAAAATACAAAAAACTTTAAACAAATGTAAATAAAATAAAAAGGATAGTGTTTAGAAAAAAAGTCAAGATGAAAAAAGAAGATAAAATGGAAAATAGGAAAAACAAATATAGAGCAGACAAAAAAATAATAATTTAATATGCATTAAATAGTAGTATAACTGACAAAGGACAAATAAGAAAAGTAGTTAACAAAGCGAACAGAATCTTAGTAAGTGTTTGGAGCTTCGGAGAAAGAAAAGTATCAGAATGTATAGAGCAAAAGTGTGAGAAAGAAAGGAATATATAAAAATCAAACATGTGTACAAGATAAGTACATTAAATGAGAGAAATGCCAGAGTACATAATAATAATAAAAAAAACTAAGAAAGAAGAACTAACAGTAGAAGCAGAACAAAGGACGGTAAAATTAAAAAAAAATTAAGATGGCGGTATAAATGCAAAACAATGTCGAGTTAAAAGTAAAAAAGAAATTAAAATAAGTGCATAAAAAGAAAGTAAGGATTACTAGGAGAAAAAGGAGTTTGCAAGCTCAGAGATTAAAAGACTGATAGAAAGTGAAAAGGCAGATAGAAAGAAAAAGAGTTTCTGCTATTGACAGAGAAGTAAGATCAACAGATATAAAAAATCGAGATTCAACGCAAAACATGTTCTAAACTCTCTACGAAACTTTCCAAGTACTTTAAAAAAATTAAAATACAAGATTTAGATGTAGTAATAACTAATGAAGAAAGAGAGAATAAATTTTGTAGAGAAAACCGAGAGTCAATGTTCAGAATTTATAGAAGAGAAGAAAAAAAACAATGAAACGTTGTCAGAGTGGGAAGAGATAAAAGAGGAATTCAAATAAAAGAAAAAAAAATAAGTGAAAGCATAGAAAAAAAAATATATAAAAAAAATTGTAAAAGCAAGAGAAAAGCGAGAAAAAAAATCGTCAAGAAAATAAATCTGTAAATGTATTCTTATTTTGTTTACTGACCAATATATTTTAATTTTTGCTAATATTTTTGTATGCTAAAGACTGTAAAGTCAAATAAGCTATAAAAACATTTTTCTAGAAGACTGTGACAGCGTTTTGTCAATATAAATTATATGGAAAAATAGTCATAGAATTGCTTTCTAGAGAATATTTCTTTTATTAATCATATGGGTAGGTACTTATTACTCAGGAAAAAGTTTAGTAATTAAATACTGTAGTTAAATAATTAAATAAATAGTAAAATAAAAATTCAACTTCTCTCAAAGTAGCTAAAGTACATTTTTAACTTTTTGTAGTTAAATACTTGGCAACATTAAGTTGAAAATATTGACTTGAAAAGATGTTTTTGTTAATTTTTAATTTGACGAAGCAACAGATGCTTCCTAATTCTTGTTGAAGTGAGTAAAACACGTTAGAAGAGCAACAAGATAATTAAATTGGGGTGCCAGATCGATGTACATTGCGACTTGTAATAAGACTAATAAGAGATGAAATAATACATATTCTTAGATTCGTTCACTTGGAATGATTTAATTTGGTACACTTGCATGAACTGCATATACTAAAATATATCTTCAGAGATTCTAGAAATAAATTAAAGGAATTTATTGCATGAAGTAAGTACAGTGTTCAAGGAAACTCCTCTTTTATTGTTTAGGTACAAAATAGTTTCGAACGTTGGATTTTCCAAAGTAAGCATCTTGTCGATTCTAAAGTAACAATAGAAATAATTTAAGAAAATTGCTTTTAGAGAAACATAACTCATTCATTGTTCTACCCCTTTAGTATAATATTCTTCATCGTGTTTGTTCCAGAGGCCTTCCCTAATTTATTATAATCTGCCGAAAACGTTTCCCATCTAAAACTTTCAACTGTATTCACTCAAGCTGATAAGAAAGAATCCGCAAACGAATCTTTTTAATAATTTTGAAAGCGTAAAGCTTTAATTTCATTAAAACCAAACCGGGGCGAAACAATCCCAAACAGATTAAATACTTTTCCTGCAAAATAATAGTATTCGAAAACAACTTAAATGTAGCAGGTGCGTACTTGTATAATGAAATAAAAAGAGATAATGTGACAAGAGGCGCCGCTTGTACAACGTTGATAATTGTATAATTTGTTTCCAGGCTTGCAGGGTTGGTTGAACTGCTGAGGATCTCGTCCTGGTGGAAGTAACAGGACTTGGCATTTCAACAACCCGTAAATGCTCAGATTAATGTTGCCGAGGGAAACTCACCCTACATTTTTGCCTGCACCCAGGTGTTGGTGAGATGTTCTAATTTTAAAATGGATGCCTTTATTACCGAACTCAGTCTTTTAAATTCTCATTATTATTAATATAAGAGGGAACTAGAAACTGCACTAACAGTGAAATGAGAAATAACTGTTTTTTATGAAATTGTTAAAAAAAAATTTTCACTTATTTATATGTGTAAACTTTGTCCTTTTTATAGTAAAATTTAAACAAATAAATTTATTTTAATATTGCTTCAGGTATCATTTTTATAACCATTTAATGCCTATATTTTGTTTTTTCAAAATTCTTTATACTTTAGTCATAAAACACCCCTATCCATACATTTGGTTCACCTGGTATAAATAAATGTAGTTTCCTATTTATAACTGTTTATTTTAACTCTTTAAAGTCAAAAATTGTTAAAAATGTTTAAAAAAAATGTTTAAAAGAGCTGGCAAAACTTAGTGTTTTTAGATGTAGCAAAAACAACTTCTATGCAGATTCACCTCCTCAACCCAATTTTTTTTTTATGATTGATGGAGTATTATTCTGAAGAAGTGATAAATCCATATAAGACAATTTTCCTTTACATTATCCGATTCAATTCGTCTGTCAAGCGGTTCCATGTATCACAAGAGAGGTTCCAAGTTAGTTACCGATTATGGATATTCAACTGGCAGAAAGGCAAGGAGAAAATTGGTCTGCCGGGATTTACCGCAGGAAAACGAACGATTTCTAAGAAAGCATTCATTAAATACAAAAAATTACTCCTTCACTCTTTATCTTTCTTTACCATTTCGTCGTATTACTTGCTAATTTTCTCACGTTTAAGAAAGTCTCAAGTTAATTTGTATATTTAATTTTTTATCATTTATTGAGTAACTTAGATGTCTGGGATTTACTAAGGGTGTTAACCCTTTGACACTTATTGTAATTTTCTACAGCAAATCAAAAATGAACGGGTAAGAAATTGCCTCTTATACATAATATCCGGTCTCTTTAGAGCCCTGATAAACTTTCCGGATGAGGAAATGGAAGTCCTAAGGTAGAAAATGTTTCATTTAGTTAAGAAACTTATTTACTCTTTTGCTAACCTTATTATATCGTCATCAGTGAGACCTAAGACGAGGAACTTAGTCTAGTTTGTGTTTGCTACTTTTTTAAAAAATATTGAACAACAAATTATTAGTTAATAATCACTTAAATACTGGTTAATAAACAAAAATAAAACGATATACTGAAAAAAGAAAAGATAAATTAAAAGGGAATGAAATTTGTAGATTGTAGAAGAACCGAATAATAGTTATCTATGCTACAAGTGCGTTGTTGACTAAATAAGTCACATAAAAAAAGTTCACACTAAGAAAAAAGAAATACACTAAATAAAACAAATAAGACTTCAAAATGCCGACTTTCGATAACCTCAATATTCTATCATGACCGATAAGTCGCAAATCACAACAAACTTACACCTAATGAAAAAATTAATTAAAAATAATACATTCGATGCACAGATTTCCTCCATTTCTAAGCTTCAACATAAGCGGATTGCAGCGACCCATGCCGAATGTGAGCGTAGCCTTTTGTGTGTCCACACGCAGATTACCAATTTTATGTATTCTGTTATCTTCGGCAGTTGTTTTACAGCTAATCGAATGACTTTGACAGCACAAAGCTTGCATGGTAGTGTTTATTTTTGAATAATTTTTCGGGCGGTTTATAAGGCTTTTAGGTATTAGAGTAAAATATTTTTATGCTTTATTTATGTTTTTATATGTGATATTTTATCGGTTAAAGTTTACGAATTTTTATGAAACATCTAAATAGAGGTCTAAATTAAAGTCTAATTTCACTAAACTAAACAATCACTACAGAGTTATTGTTATATAAATATTTGTAGTCTAAAGTCCATAAATTTGGAAAAATAACACCAGCTACTAGATTTACTAAATTACATTGCACAAATTAGTCTTTCTATCAGAAAAAAATGTGTAAGGCAAAAACTACTTACTGTAAAAATAACAAAAATTTATACTTAGTAACCCAGGACTTAAGTATACTATATTAATACAAAAAATTAAAGCTTTTATTATAGCCGAGATGAAATAATTAAGTCACAAGAAATTGACCAAAATAAGTTTAAAATTATGACAAAAAATAACTAAAAAGACATTTTCGCAAATTAAAATATAACTGCAAACTTAAAACTCGAGCACGCAAGGTTATTTTACATAAAAGTCTAAATGTACTTAGTATGCCTGAAGACTTTATTTTAGTTAAAAATGTCGAATTTTAATCTCGGATCTGGTCTATGCGTATTTTAGGCGGTTATTATAATCATTTTAGGTTATTACTTATTAGAAAGTGTATTTATTTAGTAAACATAAAGTAAAAATAAGAGAAAGACAGTTTCGAGTAAATAGTTTAAGAAAATAGCAAAAAGATGCCGAGCGTCGCACCGTAACGGAAAATTGGACTAAATTATTGATAACGTGTGAAGAATAAGTCATTAAGTCCTCACGAGAGGAGAAATGTTGAGAAACATTTTGACACATTTTGGAAGAACGAACAGTTATACTGGGTCATTTTTAAAATTATTAATTAGAGTGTGCTGTGGATTATTTTTTGTAGTTGGCAGTACCGAATTTGTGACAGTGACATAATGCGCCAAAATCAAAATAGAAAACAGAGAAAATGAGACGCCGAAGCGATACGCGCCTTCTTCACCTGTTACTTATAAGCTGTTATCGAATGCTCTCTCCATAGGCTCTCTCCTTCCTCAGAAGACGCTACTCTTCTATTCTTTCTAGTCATGAAAATGTTAATGTAAGCTTGGAGGTTATGTTTTTTTATTAAAAAAACAATAGTGAATTAACAGGACAGAATTGAGAATTATTTACAGTCTATATTAAAATTGATTTCCACCGTCATCAATACACGCAGCTACTCGTCTTTTCATACTCTCAAATGAATTGCGTAAATATTCCGGCGATATCAAATGGCAAACCTCCACAGTCGCATCTCTTAGTTTGTCGAGATTTTGTGGATTATTTTTATAAACGGTATTTTTTAGATAAGGGAATATAGAATAGTCCATGATTGTCAAGTCTGGTGACCTTGGTGGAAAATCAACTACACGATCGTCATAAAATTCCCTGAGCCGTGCCATGTTTTCATGTTTTGTGAGGTGTTGCATTGTCTTGTTGGAAATAGCCGTGTTGAATCTCATCATCAAGCAGATTGTTAATAAAAGGCTCAAGCAAATTCTCGCGGTATTTTTGACCATTTATGGTTCTATAAAAAAACACTGGTCTATACACACGTCGCCGAGACACAGCCATCCAAACTCCAACTTTTTGTGGATGAAGTGGATGCTCAATGAACTCTTCAGGTTTTTCACTTGACCATATTTTCATGTTCTGCTTGTTGACATAACCTGACTAGTAAAACCACGCCTCGTCTGAAAAAAACGTAAGGTCTAGAATTTCATTATTGTTGAGATTATTTTGAAACCAGTGGCAATAATCCAGACGTATGGGAAGATCTGCAGGTAACAGTTTTTGAACCACAGTTATTTTATAAAGATATAAATTTAAATCTTTTTTTAGAACTTTGCGGCATGTTGAGGATGATAAACCTATTTTTTGAGACAATCTTCCAATGGACTTTCTGGGATCTTGCTCCATTCAAACTCGAACATCTTCAATTATCTCAGGAGTTCGCTTCAACGGAGGGCCACTACCTTCTTCACGAGAAACAGTACCTCTTGTTCTAAACGCAGAAATAGCGCGTTGAATTTGCCCAACAATGTCGTTATAATATATAGCAAAATTTGAAAAATTTGCTCTAAAATCCTCGACGCAAGCCGCCATTGAATATTTCCATTTGCCATTTTCGTCTGTTTGAGCATTTTTAAAATAACTTTCTACAAGAAAAACCTTTTGTTCTAGCGAAAACATTGCAAGAACTTTTTTTAATTATGTGACACTTTTATGAAATGTTTCAATTGTTTATTCAGTTTTGCCAACCAACTTATTTAAAGCGTCGCCTACTCCAATTAATAATTTAAAAAATGACACGGTATAAGAGAGCAACGACATTAATCGGGCAATTAGTTGGTTAGTGTGGAACTATACTATGGTCGCCGAACAGATAGAGTAATAAAATTCAGTGGGAGGAGATAAGCAGCGTAGAACGTTCTACGGTGAAGTCAGATTTACACTGTATCGATGTAAGCGATTAAAATTTGAATTTATTGGTTATAAAAACGCTCACTCAGACAAACAAAATAGTATAGGTCAACCAAACACACCTCATGTTTATCTTTTATTTTAGGCGCAAGCTTGGATATTCATACTTTCTAGAAATATGCTCTAGTGTGTGACTTTTACTTTAGACACTTTATTTAAAATTGACTATTGAAGAACCGTTATTCAAACAACGCAGTTTAAATGGGCGTTTTTATTACTCTATCTATTCGGCGACCAGAGTATAGACAGCGATTGAAATAAGCGATATTCTCAAAAGCAACGTTATTAAAGTGACGGCAATTGCAGTTATTACGGTCTGATTATTATCAAATTATTTATTTGTCAAAATATCGTTGTGTGTAATCGTGTATATAGAAGAAATAAATTATTCGTTATTATTCCAACTCTTTAAATCAACTCTTTGAACCTCGAATTCGCAGTATGTTGGCGCTCGCATTTTCAGTTTCTACAAAACAATCAGTATATATTACCAATTTATTAAACTACCTACTTTATTCTTATTGTATTAAAAAATGTATAGGTTATTTTTGTGTTTGTTGTTACCTTCAATTTAAATTAATGACAGTATTTACTTTTTAATAACAAACCGCTGGATAATTTATATTTAAAAGTTGTAAACAATGACTATATTGTTTGTTCTTATTATTTTTATATTAGAGATCTCATACAATAAAGTTTCCAGACATCTTCCTTTTTCATAAATGTAATTGAATCGACGAAGAGTAACAGTAAACAGTGCTGTAATAACACTCTACGAAGCCTTTATCTTCGAACCTCCTCCTCCATTATTCTTATTCTTATTTCTAAACAAGTAAACAGTAGTCAGCTAAAAATTTGCACAGGAAAAGTGTAAAAAATCTCATATTTTTGCATGAAATTTTTCTTATAAATGATGTATTTTACGGTGCGATAAACAAATCTGGTTGTATAGAGCAAATGCACCAAAACTAGAGTAATTCTGTATTTGGAAGCTGGCGTAACTCGCCAATTTGCAATGCCTCCAATTGCCTCAGTGGAATCACAAATTCACAAGTTTGGCAGTGAACTCCTAACGGTCCATCGAATGCAACTTATGCGACGTTGATTGGAATTTATCGGTTTCCGAACATCGTTTTTCGCTGTTGATTCGACTGCACAAGCTATTGGACAGAAATGTGCAACTTTTTCACTCGATAAAACTTGCAAATTTACATTTCTAGTTTATTTAAAGACTGACCGAATGCGGAACTACACGAAATTTTGTTGATGTTTTTCAAGAAAATGCGCTGGATTTAATCGAGAATTTACCATTGTAATAATTTAGACGGGAATTCTTTGTTACCAGGATTGGTATTTGTTCGAGTTTTAGAATTTAAGATGATAAGTTTTGGGGTCCGAAAAAGGACGAGATGTCGTAAAAACATAACTTTATGAGGATGTTAAAGGTTTATATCACTGCCTCTATGAGAATTTACAGCCAGTTTACTTTCTGCTGCATTTCTTTATCTTAAAAATACTATTTTGTTTCAATTTCCCTTGGAAAATTTTCGATATGAAAAGATCGGAAAATAGATTAGAATAAGTTACTCATGCATATCTTTCTGGAAAATATCTATTGATGTTCCTGTTTACTTGTGTGAAGCTTACAAGACTTTTTTTATTATTATTTTATTAGAAAATTGATTGATCTGCCTGCACTAGCAGGCAAAATCGGTGATCTAATCTCAGATTTGCCTCACTGGCATTATAAGAGAGATTTTTGTTTCTTATTTCGTGAGTTCTACTAATATTTTATTTTGGTTTATTATATTTTTTTTTATCTATGACTGCTTTGACAACTGCATACTATATTGAATATTTGAGTGAAGTAAAGTCACATATTACTTCACTAGTGAAGATTTTTTTTAGAAAAGCGATTAAATGTACGTATTTACTGATGTAAACATTCTTCTTCATTTTTACTATTGTTCTAATCATAGAATAAAAAGCCCAGAGACTCGATGATTTACATTGTTTTGATAAATACTCAAAATATGCAAGTAGAACCTTCTCATGCGTAATATTTTTAACATTTTTCTTGTCGCACCATAAACTGAACCGTTGAAAAGCCATCTCGTATTTTTTTTTAGACTTCTCTGGCACCAAGCAAGAAGCGGTATTTGTCGCCGCTTCTTCGATATCAGAAGATAATTTTTTCGAGTCACTCATGTTTACAATTTTCTTATTTTTACCACAACGCACAAATTTTACTATTTATTTTAAAATGGCGAGCTTTGATTGACAAATTGTAAGCGGTTGCCATAGTGCTTACTGAACTTATCTATAGGTCACCTTACTTTTTATGTAAAAAAAATAGGAGTTATCGGCAGCATTAAATTTTTGGTTTTCTTAATTTTTTGCAGTCATAGATTAAGTTTTGTATATAATACGTGGACTAGAGCACATTACAGTAACTCGTGTGTTACAGATTCTCGGGCTAACGCTTTCGTTATCTGTAATCTACATATTCGTTGTATAATGATGCTTCTATTCAAATAATAACATAAATAAGAAGTTGAGTCTGTCATCTCCATTTTTGTTGTTATCTATCTTAAGATAGTAGCTTTATTTTTGTTAAGTCATTTCTTTTTTTTTTTGTTGTTTTTTCTCTAACACTGTCTCTCTATCTTGTGTTTAATTTTGAACCATACATAATTTGTAGTTTCTGTTTAAACATCTCGTTTCTAATTTTGCCTCTTTTAGTTATGTTTCCTATTCTTTGTAGAGACCTACGATAATATTCGTAAAGATTTCTATCGCATTTACTCACTGTTCTTGTCTTTTTGACAAGTTCTTGAACTTTCTAAAAACGAAACTTATTGCTTTGCAACTACAAAAATAATTTTCTAATATATTTAGTTAAGTTAGTCTTTTAATATGTAGACTGGATATTTTAAGAAGACATGAGTTAGCAGTAGTTTTTCTAGAAGATCACTTAATCAAATTGCAAAAACTTGTATCAATTGGAGCGAAATTCAATCACAGACAGTACTAAATCACTCTGAAAAGTTTTCTTCGCTCGAAAGAAAAGAAATGCAGAGAAGACAAGACGAAAAGGCAGATCAAAAATAGCATTGTTCTTCTGAAGTTAAAAGAGTAGAAAAGAAATGCTAGACTTACCTAGTAAACAAGCTATAATAACTGTACAAAGCAACGAAAAGAATATAACAAAGTAGAGAAGAAAAGTTAGTAAAAAATTTTGACTGGGTTAAAATTGCAACTAAAACAACTCGAAAACTTATAGCAGCCTTCTCGTTAAAATTCAGGAGTAATAGGTATTACTTCAGTCTTTTCATGAGTGACTGGTATCAAACAATACAAAAGAACAACAACAACAAAAAATAAAACAAAATAAAAGTTGCAAGTGAGGTAGACATTAGAAAACCGAATAAACCAAAACAGATTTTTTTTACAATGGTTTTAATTATTGTTACTTTTAGAGTTCTAAGCAACGATATTAAGTACTCTGCTAGTACTTAGTAAAATTTAAAAACCTTTCTCTTTGAATCAAATTAAAAAATTGATAACAAACATTGCTGAAAATCTTTATTAAAGAAAGTGGAAGAAACTTGCTAGACATGGCAAAAAAAAACGAATTTCAGAATTAAGAGCAGACTCACAAAAGAAGCAGGAGATTCACCAATCACCACCTATCAGTCGTGACAAAAAAGATGCTTTAAGAAAAATTTGTATCTTTCTTGCCGATTGCACCTTACTAATAAGAAATAATGCTTTGCAAAGATTTCGAAGTTTCCATAGAATATAAAGTAAAATTAATTTTTTTTAATAAACATTTTTAAATTTTTTTATAGGAAAACATCAGGCTATGCTTTTCTAGTGATGTTTGAAATAATTATTTTTAATTACTTCTTAAAATTGCTGTTAAAATAACTAAAAAAGACTTCAACAGTTAAAAGTAAAAATTAAAATAAAAATAATATTAGAGAAGCATAGCGTAATTTTTTTCCGATAAAACACTAAACATTTTTTTTTAAATATTTATTTTACTTTTTATTTTATAGGAATTTCAAAACCTTTGCAAAGCATTATTTCTTATTGGTAAGTTGGCAAGAAGATACAGATTCCTCTTAATTGGGATTTAAAGATTATTATTGTAAATTATAATATTATTCTGTTATAAAAATTGTTTAACAATATTTTTTAATTGTTTTAACAAATTTTGTTGTTTATATATTTTTTAATAACTTTTTTATTTAATTTCAGGTTCGGTTTCAGCTCAGGACTTGAACAAAGTTGTCGCCTGTAAAATTAAATTTACCGCACACCTACAAATGTAAATAGCTGTTATCTACCTTGGTGTATAATGCACTATTATGCTTCATATAGTAATTTTTATGTTTCAGGTTTTACTAAATTTTCTGTTTCAGAATTTAATATTTGTTTGTTTCAGATTTTAATAATTTTTTTGTTTCTAGTTTTAAGACTTTTTAATCAATTTCTTTTATTTACGCTTTAAATACATAAATAACTATTATTATACCTTCTACCTTCTCTAATTCTAACAAATTTATTTTAAAATTGCAATCTCTTAAATCTAATTTCTGTCTTCTGTTTGTCTTCTCTTTTTTTATTTTTCTTAAATTGTTCTTCAGTTTTTTTCCATTTTGTGTGTTTTTTTTGAATTCTAACATTAAAATTCTTGGTTCTAATAGCTGTTTTAAAAGAAATTAAAATCAGTAGAACCAAAAATTTTTATTGTTCAATTATCCGAGTTTTTGAAAAATTGCTGGCCAGTTCAATAGGGAATGTCTTGAATAAAATTCTAGTGATTTTAAATTTTACAAAAATGTTGCAAACACGTAAACAATAAGACAATCAAAAATAAAAATTGTAAACAGTTTGCATTGCTAGAGAAACATAACTAAATGAAAAGAGCCGTTTTAACTGTATTTTTTTAAAAATTGTAAAGAAATTTTTAAACAATTTTTTGAATTTTATAGCAAATTTAAAACTGCACAAAACCAAGTTGTGGACTTTAAAATTAAGCTAAAAATGCATATCTAAAATAAGTCTATTATTTTATGTCTTACCTAACTCGGATACAATTTGTCCAACCTCAATGTCAACGAGTTAAAACCGCCGAAAACACTTTGACAAAAATACCAAGTCATTAACTCATGTCTGGCTTTGTGACTAAACCAATAAGGAAGTTATTGTTTCGTGTAGTTAAAATATCGAAAACCTTGTCAAACTTGCACCGAACAAATTACCTAATCACCAAACTAGCATTGAACTAAAATTATGTACACGTCAAAAACAACCTGCGACAAGTCTTACCTTAACGAGATATTAAATTTTGAATTGTTTGCAGTTTAGTATTAAAAGACCAAACTTTTAGTAAGTGAGCAGTGAATTATAGTTTAACCCAAACTATTAGTTCAAATTGTATACCAAAACTGTACACTCGAAATTTATGTGTTCAATTTTACAGTTTTCACTGTATTTAAATTGTTTCCGATATTGGCAGACCCGCATGGCTGACTTTGGTTGATATCTAATAATTATTTATTGGATTTCGATTGGACAATAATGGCCTGCCACTTAATTTTGATGGTTTCAGTAATTCACCTCTTTAACACAGTATATTTAAAAATTTTATTGTATTTCTGTTTTATTAAACAACTTCATCATAAATTAGAGATTTTTTTATGTTTATAGGTAGAGGAATAAAACAAAAAGTATTTGATATCATCATTTTAATCACAATGTTTTTCTACATCAACAACATGAAGATTTATTGTAATTGATAGAAGCATCAATATATTTTCGTTGAAGTAAATAATGGTTGTTACATCCAATCACTTTAAGTATTGAAACATTTTATATTTCTTATTCGTATATAAAATGAGACTGAAAGATTTTATGACATAATAAATCCGTTTTATGAAGACACAATTTACTCATATTGTATTTTGGTCTCATCAAATTATTATTTCTTTCTAGTGCTTAAATTGAAACGACTTTTTAGAGCTATAAGTAAAGCAGAATTTAAAAACATGTGACAGTTTTAAAAGATTTGTTTATATGCTTGTAGACAAATCGATAATCTCGGTAATTATCGGCTTCTATAATTGTTAAAATATAACTTTCTGTTTTCAAAATTAGTAAGTTAGAAATAATTGACTTCAATTTCTATAATTAGTAAAAGAAATTGTTATCTTTGTCATTTAAAAACTTGATAAGAAATTATATTATCTCTGCGTTGTAAAGTTAGTAAAATTACATCTCTGGATTTGAAAATTAGTAATGTTGTTACTTGCGGTTTCCATAATTATAAAAAAATGTTTCTTGAGACACAAAAAATGTCGTATTCGGCTTCCAAAAGTTTATCACAATTATATGATAACTGCGATTTGAGTTAATTTTTTAGAATACTCAATATTTCAAAATAAAACAATTTAACTCTTGTTTTTTTCATTTTAGTACATCTTATATATTTCTTAAGGTTTTAGTTATTATTTTATGTAAGTCTTTTAAATTTACTATCAGATCCAAATTGTTGCGTGAATGTTCATTATTCTATGACAAATTTTCGAATTTATTTTTTATTTCTAACCACTCAGATTAGGGTAGAATCTTAGTTTATATAAAGTAATACTAAAAAAAACTAGTAGAAAAAATTATACAAAATAATGTACAAATTCTTAGAATTACAGTAACAAAAAAGAGGAGAAAATACACGAAGAACAATATTGGATAACTTGGTTAGAAACAAATAAAAAAGGAAAAACTAAGATTAAATTAATAATTGCTCCGAATATTTGAAATAATGTAATACAAGAAGAATTAATAAGCGAGAAAGAGGTGTTAAAGAGCCTATCCAGCAAGCAAATATTAACGTTCTTAAAATTTCTAACAATGCATGGGATTAATGCCTAATATTAATTTTAATTTTTGGTTTTTCAAACAAACACTTTATACGGGTAAAGTTTTGAAAACTTTTTTAGTAGGTTATAAAGTGAGTTTATCATATAAATATAAGTTTGTCATTATTAGAATTTTTACAATTACATGATTACAATTTCTGAGTAGAGCTTCCGTCGTGATGTTAAAAAGACCTCGAATTTTTTGTACCTCTTCTATTTTTTCTTATTAAATTTCTTCAAAAATAAGCGCTTAAAAAAAGTTTACAAATTAAAAGTGTAAAGTATACAGTAGGGCGGGTAAAAATTTTTTTTTGCATTGAAAAATTGGTACCTAGACATTTTGAAAAAATGCTTTTTAAAGATGAGCTTTTAATTTTAATAGAAAGGACTCCTTTATCTCAGTTTTCTATTTTTCTTTTAGTTCTATTTGGCAAAATCCATATCTCGTCCCTACTTGATCGCACAGAAAAATTTTATTTATATTTTTTGTATAAAATTGAACGCTCTAAAAAAAGTATTTAACAATTTTTTCATAACTATTAGCGTTGAGAAAATATTAGAAGTCAAAATTTGAAGAATTTTGTTTAAAAATTTTAATAAAATTGAGGATTTAGTCTCAAATTTTGGTTCTTAAAACGCGAATATCTTCTAAGTGGTTAAAGTAATAGATTAACCACAAGAGATCTTTTTTGTAGAGCGTTTAATTTCCTATAAAATCTTATATTTTGCATTTTCTAATATTTATTTATCTACGAGTTATAAAATTTAGAATAAAAATTTTTTTTTGTTAAATTCTTTAAACTTTGACCTCTGATAACTTCTAAACGCTGATTGCTATAAAAAAATTGTAAAATACCTTTTTTAGAGCGTTTAATTTTATACAAAAAATGTAAATAAATTTTTTTTTACAATTAAGTTGTGAAGAAAGATGGATTTTGCCAAATAGAACTAAAAAAGAGATAGAAAACTAAGATAAAGGAGTTCTTTTTATTAAAATTAAAAGCTCATTTTTAAAAAGCATTTTTTTAAAGGTGCTTAGGTACCAATTTTTCCATGTTAGAAGTCAAGAAATATTTGATTTTATTGGCCCACCCTAGTATACAGAGTTATTCATAAATGATGATAACTTTATAAGCAACCATCACTTTTACAACTTAAGCAACTTTTATGACAAATTTTTTATTTTAGTGAAAATATTGAATCAAAGTTACTCAAAGATTATAGTTTTTTGACAGTTTTTTTATAACTTGTCAAATTGAATAACTGCATAATAATAATTGTTGGAAATTTATTATTTATCTGTTATTTTTAGTTCTAGTACCAGTGTAACATGGTAGGGAATTTATTAGCGTGTATTATTCTAGAAACAAAAATTTGGCTAATTTTTAAATTTTGTGCTATAGCATTTTGTCCATTTTTTTGTAATCGTTTATATTACAACAATCTTATTATTTTTTCTTGTCGCAGTTTTGTTTCGTGACTATTTCAAGAAAGACTAGCTTTCAAAAAATTTTGCATTGAAAAATTTTTCTGCATAAAGTCTTATTGCAGCTGAGGCGTTTTTTCTACATTTCTCATATATCAGAATCATATCAGACTTTTTGTTATCCGTGAACATCATTTTCACTTAATTTCTTCAAACACAGTGAAATTAATATAAAATTATATAGAATAACTATGATCACAAAAACATTTTTGAAATTAAATTTTATCAGAGCCCTATGCAAAAATGTTACAAAAAAATCATCATTTGTGAATAATACTGTGCACCTAAATATATAGAAAAGTATATATATTATCGAACCACATCTTACCAGTTGATGGTGTGTGGTATTAACTTTCAATTTCAATTGTAATTACAGTAATTTATTTAATTGTGAATAAATTGGGCTTATCTTTTCCTATTTTTTAGCCATGTTTTTAGCTTCGTCTTTTGTTATTCCTCTTTAAGCAAAATTTTTTTTTATTTGTTTTTTTCATGTTTTTCCTGGCCTCTCCTGCTTTTTTGCCATATTTGTTTCACTTCTTTGTTGTCGTCCATTCTGTGGAGGTGTCTCCACCAGCTCAGCTGTCGCTCTTCTAGTCTTCTATGAAGTCTATCACTGGTTTAAATTCTAACTCTTCTCTTATTTTTGTATTTCTTATTCTGTCTTTTCTTTTTACACCTTTCATTTTTCTAAAGTATCATTTCCGTAGTTTGTATCTTACTTGTTATTCTTCTATTTAAAACGCACGTTTCGCAGCCATAAGTTAAAGTTAGTTTAAATATTGTTACTTGTTACTTAATGCATAGAAACATCTGATAGCTTTGTCTACTCTACTATTTATTTCAGCTTCCTGTCCTCTATCGCTCTGTAGTAAAATTCCTAAATATTGAAAAACATCTACTCTTTCTATCTCACATCCGTTAATTTTCACATTCTGTTCCTGTCTACCGACTGTCATAATTTTGGTTTTACTCAGGTTCATATTCATTCCATACTCTTTTAGATTCTTGTATCAATAGGTTACGTTGTTTTGCAAATTCGTAGTATATCTTCCGATTAAGACGATGTCATCAGCAAACGCTCCTTCAGAAATTTTTACTGTTATCAGATTTTTATAACCCACAGCTAGTTTTTTGAATACACTAGAACACTTTTTTATTAACTCACCCATAAAGGTAATAAACAGCAAAGGGCTTAAATTTCCTCCTTGCCTTAGTTCATCAGTTTTTCGAATTTATCAGATTTCTTACTTTTACATATTACATAATTTGTACATCTCTTATACAAGCACTTAACTACATTTATAGCATTGACGTCAATTCCTCTCGCTTCTTAAATTTACTATATTTTTTTCTAGATACTTTATCAAAAACTTTCTCTAATTCAATAAAAGCAAAAGCTACAGTTTTTCTTTCTATTATAGTTTTTTATATTATTAGTTTCACAGTAAATATATGGTCTTGCGTACTTTTTCCCTTTCCAAACCCACTCTAGATGGCCTCATTCTAAATCAGATTTACGCCAGTGTAATTTTAGTTGCTAGGGGCAACGTCGTAACTTTTCTATACTGTTTATATGAAATGGAGTAACTTTGTGCTACTCCGATGAAGTAGCGCAATGATTTAGAATTTCAGCCTCTGTGCCTTATCTAATTTTGTTCTTATCCTTCCATCTACTATTTTTTCAAAGATCTTTAAAGTTACACACGTCAGAGTTATACTCCGATAGTTTTTACATTTATTTCTGTCTCCTTTTTTATATATTGGCAGAATGAGCCCTACTTCCCAATCCTCTGGTATTTGTTTGCATTTCTATATTTTATTAAATAATCTGAATAATTCTTCAGCGACTTTTTCCTCATATTTTTTAGCATTTTACTTGTTATCTTATCTTCTCCTGGTGTTTAACCATCGTCAAACAGATTATTTCCTTTTTTTTCTGTAAAACACAAATGTATGGCAAGATGCAATAGGTCTATGGCTCAAGGAAATTGCAACAAAATATTTCCGCATGTTGAAACAATTTAGACAAAAAGTGTGTAAGCACAGACTTGCTTACTTCAGCGGGGGCAAAGTACTATGACAGTTGCACGGTTTTCCAGCGACCGACAAAATGTAATCTATTGTACCATTTAAATGTACACAGTATCAATTTATTATAAGTTCTATTTTTGTTTTATATTCACTGTAGGTTAGGTTTATATTGTTATGTTTTTGTTTTAATAAATTAGTATTGATCGAAGCTTTGTCTTGTTCTTTACTCACCCCTTAACACCTGGCGACTTTCCATTTTTGAGCTATTTTATAGCATTTTGTAGCTCTTTCATTGTTACACAAGCAATTTGATTTTTTTTTTTGTATTTTCTGAGGCTTTGATTTTTAGTTTCAATGTAAAAAATTTAATTAAAAACAATAATTGTATTTAGTTTTTGTTTGACGACTTGTAGTTGTAGTTTAATATCACTTTTCCTCTCTCAATTAAAATAATTATGCATAGCGTTTTTGCTTCTTACTTTTATGAATAAGTAAGCTCTCATAAATTTGCCTTTTTGTCTTCACACGGTATGGTATGATTACTGCAGCATTAAACACCTAACACGTTAAAGCATCTTTTTGCATGATTACACCTAGTTATAATGATTATGGTTGTCTCAACTTTAGCTAATTAAAAAATAGAAGAATATTTATTTTATGAGTGTCCAGCAAATGTACTTTTGCACTTAACACGCAAATATAATAAGCCATCCACGAAGAATATGCAAATTGCATCGTCTAAAAATTTCGTTGATGTTATCAGTTTTAAAATAAAATTTATTCATTTATCATACATATAAAATTTGATTATGTTAGTCGTTTTACTTTCGTTTTTACGATGCGCGGTGAATTCATAAAAACTTGGGAACATGGTAAAATTAATGGAACCGAATGGAAATAAGTTACAACTTGTTTTGGCGCTGTGGTCACTGTGACCACGAACAATAATTATGATTAAAAATGATAACCGTTGTGGTAATTTAAACGACAGCTTTAATTTATGAACGGTTTTTACAACTGGTTTATGCTCATCTCTAAACTTTCGGTTAAAAACTGAACAGAAACGAAATTTAAATTCCCCAATGCCGTATTATTTATCATTAGAGCAGGACTTGTAGTTTCGATTTTGTGTTGAATTTAGGAGAGGTATAAATTGATGTAATCCATAAAATAAAGTGTTACGACTGCTTATCTAGTCACATTATAATGCTTTCCTAATGATTGTACGATACTCGTTTTCATTACCATTTCGTGATAAATTGTTCAAAATTTAATCACACAAAATAGTTACATTCTATTTAGAAAATTATGAGGACAAAAACTTTTATTTTTACATACTGAAACCTTGTTATTGTTACATTAACAGATCTTGTTCTTGAACAGCCTGCTCATCACGATTTTAATACCTTGAAAAATATGGGAATAAAACCTAAGTTACATCATTAAATCTGAAAATTATATTTTTCTCCAGCAATAACAATTATTAATGTCAGATTACGAAAATCTAAGATTTTTGTTTATGTGTGTGAGTTATTAGATTAAGGTGATTATCAGTCGTGACCAAGTCGACCTTTTTAGAAATATAAAACCTATTCTTTTGAGATTTTTTTCATATAAAGCGAAGATTTCCTATGAGTTTAAGATCTAAGATGCGATAAATAAACCTTACTATTACGTATGAATTTTAAACGACTATAACAAATTATCTAGACCTTGGGGTGTCAGAATGCTGTGATAGTTTATTAGTACTCAAGCAGTGTGCTTAAAACATGAGAGCATAAATTAAAGGTATCTTTAAATCTTTGGGAATTAATAAATTTTCTTGACTACTATACTGTAGATTCTGATAATTAAAAATTAAACACGAATTATTATACAATATATACTGAAATAATTTAAACAGACATTTTTTGGAATGTATGACAAATTATTTACAAGATTTAAAAACAATAATTAGTTTAATAATTGCAAGTGTTATTTCCACCCCCAAATAGCACTTTCTATTTTAACAAAAATTCTAAAAAAAATCACACAATTATCTGTTGTAGAAGTTTATTCTGTTCAAATTTAAAATCATTTTAATGAAAAAGAAGTTTTTGAAAAAATTAAAAACATTAAAAAATTTATGGTCCGCCATTATAAATGTATACCTGCCATCGATGGAAGGCTAAGAGAGTGCAGTCCAGATTTTTATAAAATAATTAAAAATAATAATTTAGAAAGTAAAAAAAAATATAAATAAAAAACAGTGCTAAAAATTTGAAATTGTTTTAAAGAGCATTAAAAAATATGAGACAACACGACGAGAAAGAAGCAACGATAAATATTAAAGACAAAACAGAAGATTTTGTTAATAGAAAAAAATCTATGATATCATCTAGTATTTTGTCCTCGTTAATCTATCATTAGTTTTCTCTATATCAGGGTTAATAATGATATTTTGATGCGGCTTTTTGTCTCACTTTACCGGTTTTTGCCTTTTATTTAATGTATCACAAATCATATAGTACTATTAAAGTTTTGACATTGCAATAATAGTAAAGTAGTCGGTAAGCAACGGCAGCTATTTGGCTTTTCTTAAACGGCGGTCATTTTGCCCTCTGTTGGCGGCAGAAAAGTCACTTTCTTATTTATATGAATATATGTAATCGCCCGCTTATTTACAACTGAAGAATGTAATGCAAACGATCAAGATATACAAGAGATGGGCGCGCCTAATCCTTTCTCTTTAATTTTATCCTGAAATCTTTTTGTGAGATGCAGATTTAATTAACTTGTCTAACGCAATCCTTGCTGCACTAGATAATTAATTCACACACCAACAAAACTAAAAGTCATTTGTTTATCTGCAAAACTCCTCGTAATACGAAAAACACGTACTGAATTAATAATAATATTCATATTTGCTAAGCTTAAATATATTTACATAATATATTTATCTAAAATTTGTTGTAGCAGTAGCACAAAGAAAGCAGGCCATCAATATGAAAGTACTTTCAGTTTCAAACAATTACATTTAAAATAACATAACTCGTAATGAAATGACTTATATAACTTGAACAATTGTAACGTGAGATGTGCTCACGTGTATCGATTACAACATGAATATTACACTAAAATAAAACGTGGATCTTTGAATAAAGAGCACGCGATAATCCCATGATTAAATGTTATACATTGTAAACACGCATAAAATGAAAGTAACTAACCGTAACAAACTATTCGCACCAGAAAAAAAGGGATGAAGAATGAAAGTCGCAGATTATTTAATGATTTCTGATACTGATTTGTTAGTTTTATCCAGTAGCAAAATGTAATTTGATTTGCGTTCCAGAAAATATCAGTCAGAGCAAGGAATGCAGAAGTTGTGAATGTAACAATTTGTTGATCGCCCCCGGATATTATTTGAATTCAATCTTCGAAGGTCGTAACGTAAACGTTTGTAATCAAACTCAAAAACATTTGATGTTTTCTGTGGTTGATCTGAAAAAGTTTCTACAGACGGCTGGATTTTTGTATTCTGCGTAGTCGATGCGTCCGCCACCAAGCTTGAAATACACATGAGAGACTCTGTAAAATCTTGTTTTATAAGCCTTTTCTAACCAAACTTTCTAAATAAGCTTTTAGTTTTATTATTATTAAGCTAATGTAAAACCTGGTAGTATTTATTTATTTATTTTCTAAATATGTATAAAAAAATGTTATATTGTCACAGGTCAATGACTTCAAATTTATTATATAGCAACTACTAACTTTTAAGCTTTTACCAAATATTTACTTTTGTAACTCGCTTTTTTAAATTTAGAACAATTAGTATAAGACGTTTCGTTGAAATTTTATAATAATCAAATTTTAAAATAAAAATTTATTTGATCTACTTATCTATTATCTAAATTTACATAATGCAATTTAATTTGGATTAAATAGTTGAAATTTGCAACAAAATATCAATTTTAACTAATAAATTATCAGAAAAACTATAGATTACTCGATATATTAAGAGCAAATTAAAAAGTACATAAATCAGAAGTAAATAGTTATTAATAAAGAATGAATGTTAAAAAGATTTTTTTTTAAATTATGATTATGAAAATATTATACGAGAAAATAAATAAACAAATAAAACATTTCTTCCAATTGCTTTTTTATTCTCAGAGTACCGGTTTCGGCTATCTAGTTTTCTTCAACTCTGACACCTATACAATTATTTTTACAAACTCATAAAAATTAATTAAAAACAAAACTTACTTTTAATTTAACACATATTACACAGCTAAACTACTCTTTCACCAATTACAGATCCAATAACAAACAAGATTGCCATTACAAATAGTGAAAAGGCTGAATTAATGGCCAAATCACTTGAGGATCAATTTTCTGACAACCCTACTAAAGACATTGAATTTGAAAATTTTAAAAAGAAAAATAAAGTTAAAAGAAATATTCTGACTATACTCAATACTCCAGAACGTTATAATTTCGATCCAGTTACAGAATCAGAACTAGAAGATATAATCAAAAATCTTAAAAAAAAAGAAATCTTCTGGACAAGACAATATTAATAACACTCTAATTAAAAATCTCCCAAATCATGCAACCAAAATCCTACTAAAACTATTAAATGCAGTCCTGAACCTAAGACACTTTCCTCAAAATTGGAAAAATGCTAAGACTATCATGATTCTAAAACCAAATAAGAATTCCAAGGATCCCACCAGTTACCGTCCGATCAGTTTACTATCGTGCCTCAGTAAAATATGTGAAACGACAATCCTGGCTAGACTACAGAAAATTATCAATGACAAAGAAATTCTCCCTAATGAACAATATGGTTTCAGGGAGAATCACTCCACGATACATCAAACTACCAGACTCACAGAAAAGATTATAAATGGTAAAAATTTGTCAAACAACTGGAGCAGTATTCCTAGATGTCTCAAAAGCCTTTGATAAGGTGTGGCATCTAGGACTAATACAGAAACTTTTCAATTATAAATTCCCCCTAGCACATATTAAACTTATCAAGTCCAATCTTGAAAATAGAAGTTTCAAATATGAAAAGTCAGTAACAAAATGGATAAAAGCAGGTGTACCTTAGGGTTCAGTTCTAGGTCCTGTCTTATATAACTTATACACTGCGGACATACCAAGACTATTAGGTACAGGATTAGCGATCTATGCAGATGACACTGCGATCATAAGCCAAAATAGATCTGTTAACAAAATTGTAGAGAATCTACAAAAACATTTAAAATTAATAGAAAAATGGTGTGCAAAATGGAAAATACTACTAAATTCCACAAAAACACAAGCTATAATTTTCACAAATAAGCAACGCAAACACACACCTGACAAGCAGCTAATCATTAACTGTGAAAAAATTAATTGGACTAATAAAGTAACCTATTTAAGAATTATCTTTGATAAACATCTAAGCTTTATAAAGCACATTGAAAAAGCCTGCAAAAAAGCTAAACAATAAGAGGTTCTCTACACCCTCTCATTAGTAGAAACAGTAAGCTTAATACTAATATTAAAGCTTGAATTTATAAAATGATTATCAGACCTGTTCTAACATATAGAGCCCCGACCTGGATTTGCTCTAGTAGGGCCAAAATTAAAACCCTAGAAATAGTATAAAATGTAACACTAAGACAAATTGCAAACGTGCATAACTTAACAAGCAATAAGACAATTCAAAACAATACTAACACTAAACCTCTGTTAGATTATATTAAAGAGCAAGCTGAAAGAACATATGAAAAAATGGCAGAACATGCTAACCCAACGGTGTCTCAACCCATGAATTACGACCCAGAAACCCACAGAAAATTTAAAAAATTAAAAACAATTGTGCAAGATTTAGAATAACAAGTCAAGAAATAAACAAAAAGAAGTATAACAAAAGAAACTACTCAACAATCAATGAAAACTATTACACAAATGCATGAAGTACCAATGAGCTAAAAAAAGTAAAAACATAGCGGAAGAATGAGTCAAGCTCAAGACCGCATTATTTAAAAAGGAAAATCATAAGACGATAAAATTGTCAGCCATTACGAAAAAAAAATATTTTACAAATGTCATTCTAATTGAAGCAAAAATGCTTTGTATTTCAGCAGTTCCAAAACAAATTCTAGTTTGTTACTTTTGGTATTTGACTGTCTATCTTGCTGTGCCTGTTATCTAAAATAACAGATATATATGAAAATTATATATTATATTTTTTTATTGCTGCAATGTTTTTTACGTTTTCAACAATTTCTGAAGTACCTATCTGTATTGAAAACTTTTTTCTACAAATTTAGTCCTTCTTTATAGCTAAAGCCATTTTTTTCTATGTATTAATTATACAATTATTTAAACCAATTTTATCTTTATGAAGTTAAATAAAAGTGCTTTTAAAAATTTGTGCTATTTTATTATTTGATCGACCGCAATTTTTTTGTTTCTTGCTGAAATCTTTTTAACTGGAAGAGTTCTGTTATTATTACGTCTGTGTTTAAATTAATACTTTTTTGTAAATTTTTTTGTTTCTTCCACCAAGTGGTTGGTTGGACATTTAGAACCTTCAAGTAATAAATAATATTTATTATAATAATAATAGTTTTAAATTTTTTTTATTTGTTATCGATGTTTTAAAATTTTGACTATTTATCGAATCATAATAGTCGGCATTTTTGTTTTTTAAAAAAGAAAATAAAATTAAATTTGCTTTCTTTATATACCTAGCTCTACATCCTGCAGATAAAACAGTATACTTTTTTTTTCTTTAATTTTTGACAGATTTAATATCTTTGTGTTCTTTTCTTTGCGTGTCTAGAAAATATAACCTAAGTTTTATTTTAACAATTCTTAAAATTTTTGTTTACTAAATATTGGACAATAGGGCTTTTCTCACACAAGCTTTCTGATTCTTGTCTTAAAATACATAAAACTTTTTAGTTTTTTAAAAAACGTAATAAACTAATTTAATTTAATTTTTACATATGATTTTCTAATTTTTTTAGCAAACTATCTAATGTTATACAGGATGTCTTCAAAAATGTGTGTTAATACGTTGTCAATTAAGGTTCAAGAAACATTTAAATTTATAGAGAGAGAGAGATCCTAATTAAAATGATTGTAATTATCAGATTTCTTTTTTAACAAAATTAACGACAAAACGTTTTTAAAAATGCAATACATACTGCATCAGATAAATTTACAATTGTTTAGGAATTTTAATTAAACAAAATGCAAAACCTTATAGTCAAAATTAATTTCTGCTCTAGAGAGATGCTAATAGATAGATTTCGGGTCTTGTATCTTAAAAACTAAAAAAGATAAAAAAATTATTTTTTGAAGCTGTCAGATAAAACACAAACATTTAATATATTCTTCAATACGTAAATTATTTTAATTTTTTATTTAAAAAAAAACAAATTGCAGGTATTGTTGAAATTAAATGTTAAAAACAAATATTACACACATAGCTAGTACCTCACAATTTAAAATGTTTATAATCTTCTGCAACGTTAAATTTATATTGTCCCTCTTTAGTTAATAGCTGGTGTAGGATGCATTTTTAAACTTAACTACTACAAGACATTAAAATTATTTATGCTTATAAATTACAAATTTATTTGTGGACAATTCACAGTGACTGTCACAGAATAATTTAAATAGCTGGATAATCTCGAGATTTAGTACCTGTTTCCAAAAGCTATTTGGTATTCGGTCACAATGTGAAGGCAAAAGTACAAAATTGCGTACAACAGATTCCTTAGAAAATATTCTTTTGTAAAAAGAATAATGTCTGAGCACGAAAGCATGCATACTTAAATTTATTTATTTAAAGTGTGTAAATTGAATTCGAATATAAGCTTGTATTATAAGTACTCTCATTAAATAATCTGTCTATGTCTTAAACAATGAGGTAACTTCAAACTTCATTTGTGAAGTTAGAACAGCTTTAAGACACTATTTTGACGATTTATAACTCTCATAGCATTTGATAATTTACAAGTTATTTGCTAGATGAGTAAATAGCACTGCTTGGTCTGAAATAACGATGAGACGAATCGCTGAGAATCTTGTGAGAATCGCAATTAGTTTGGTAATTTAAGAATAATTTTACAATGTATTTGGAGATTTGCCTTACTGTGTTTATGCCAATTGGAGTGTTCAATCAATAACTGATACGGTAGGTAAAAAAAGCCATTTGTTAGTTACTTACACATTGTGGCACTCATTCTTTATTTTTTGCGCTTGATTTATAAACTTAACTTGTGTCACAAAATTGACTTTTTAAACGCGTTCTTTAATATACTATTTATGAAGTCTCTGTTAAGATTAAAGCTAATATTTTGCAAATTTTTTAAGCAATATCTGAAGGCTTGAAAGACCACTAAAGTTAGTTTTATATTTTAGATAGCTTTGTACCACATTTATAGGTTTTTAGATCAGTGAGTAGCAAATTTAAAACAGTCGGCTATATTATATTTGCTCTTATAAAATAAATGTAAATTTTAGAAATAGAAATCTGTTTTTAAAATTATTAAATTACTTAATATTGTATTATTATTAAACAAGTAAACAAACAAATCTATTTTACTTGTTTTTTCTTTTATGTCGCTATTTTCTCTCGTTTTTTCTTTTTCGACTACAATTGAAGAATTTAATTAAGATTAAATTGAAATCTTGCATTCCATTTACTTGATTGAGTTTACAGTAAACATTTCTTTTTTTTTTAATTACATGATTACAAGCAAAGTGCACATTAATTATTTAACTAATCACAACTTGGTAGTGATGTGTGTTGACACTAATAGGTGCGTGATGAGATATAATGACTGATGAGCCATATTTAGAAAAAATCGAGTTCATTTCCGGTGAAAGTAATTTATGAAGATAAAATTGTTTGAATTGTGGATTTTTTACCGTTGACTGTATTGTAATGTAACAGTTTATTATAAAATTATAAGAGCAAATCTATCATTAAAATCTAAAAAAAATAATTCTAATTTATTCCTTTCATATTGTACACTAATATTTCTCCGAAATTCAGAACAATTTTTATGTATGCTGTAAATTTGCATTATTGTAACTAGATAAAGCTACAGGATGTTCCAAAATTCGCAGATCAAACTTGTAAATGTGTCAAATAAAGTCCAAAAAACTTGTAAAAAAATTAATAACAAAACAATTTCTAAAAAGGTAATAAACTGTAAAAGAGCTTTAAATAATTTAAGAGCCTCAATGCAAATATCTTTTAGTATTTTTTTAAATGTAGAAATAAATCTAAACGAAATTTTGTATTTAAGACCTTATATCTTGAGCTAAATTTTTATAATATTTTTGTAAATTTTTTCTATTTTTAGGAAGACGAAATATAGTTATTTATTGTATAATAAGTGTTTAGACAGCGTTTTATCAACGCAAGAATGTTTAAGTGCGAGACGCAGTCAAGCGTTTAATATTCTTAAGTGGATAAAACGCGACTAAAACACGAATTTAGTATAACGTTTTATCCACAATTACAGCGATTTAAAATCAGAATCACCAAAATTTCATCTTATGTCATCAAAAAATGATTTGACATTACACTCTGATAGCGAAGGTCACCTCAAAAATTATTAAAATTAATTAAAAAACATAGGTGTTGTATCGTTGCTATTTATTTTTGCTTGTTTATCGTCTCCATTTGTACAAAACGCTGTGCAAATTGGTGAAAATCGAGGAAAGTGATAGGTACTGTTCCTGAGACAATTTTTGAGGAAGCTGAAGAAGCGACTCGCCAGTTATTGCCTGCGAAGTCCGAGGAACATTATGAAAAAGTATTTTCAAAATTTAATAAATGGAAAGAAGAACGGGTGGCACTGACAATAAATGAAGAAGCTCTGCTAACGTATTTCTTAAATTTGAAGAAGAGGTATGCAATTTCATCTATGTGGTCGACTCTATGCTGAAGGCCGCTATAAAGGTCTATAAAAACATAGACATTAAAAAATTTAGTAAGCTCATGGTCTATCTGAAGAATCAGTCGAGAGGATAGAAGAGACCGAAGAAAGCTGCAGTATTGGACAGAGCACATGTGGAAGAGTTTTTGACAAGGGCTTGCGATAAAGAATATTTGATAATCATGGTAATCTCTGTCATTACATAGACAATGTAGTCTTAATAAATTTTGGAATATTTTAGGTTGCACTAATAATGGGGGTGTCTGATGGCTGTCGATGTTGTGAGCTGACAAATTTAAAAATTAGTGATGTAGAAGGCAGGGGTGCATACCTGATTGTTTCGATACCAGATACCAAGACAAGCGTTTCACGAAAATTCACAGTTATAGAAGAAGGATTCTCTATCTATATTGTGGAGAAGTGTAGGAAATACATGTCCTTACGTCCGAAAAAGTTATCCATTGAGAAATTTTTTTTACAATACGCTAATCAAAAATGTACATCTCAACCTGTTGAAATTAACACTTTATTGAAAGTTCCTTCTAAAGTTGATTCGTTTTTAAATCTGGCGAACGCAGAAGCTTATACCGGCCATTGTATGAGGGGCACCTCAACAACTTTACTTGCCACTGGAGGTGCTAATTTTACAACAATTAAACGACATGGTGGGTGGAGGAGCTCCGCCATAGCAGAAACTTATATCGGAGATTCTATATATAATAAGCTTGATATCACAAGGAAAATCTAAGGTTCTTCTGGTACTAGTCGTTCCTTACTAGAGGAGACGTCCATTGCTCCTACAACTACTATTCGTTCTGAAACCGATAACAACTACAAGCTTCTTATTAATGGAAACGAAATGAAATATGATAAAACAAAAAACTAAATGTCTATTAATGTAAATGTTAATGTCAATATTAATAATAAATGGAATGTAATTGATTTAAGATTGTATTTTTTCATTATTCTACTAGTGGAATAAAGTGATTTCATTATTCCACTAGTGGATAAAGTGTTACTTTATACGGTTCGTAAGTGTGGATAAAACTTCAATTGTAAGGCTATTGTGAATAAAATAATTTGTTTGTTCGCAAATTTAGGGATAGCTTGTATATTATTTAAATTAATTAAATAATCACGACAATATGAGTAATTCTCTTTGGAAGACATCAATTGTGAAAGTCTTGTACCACATATATATATATATAATAAAAATTTTAATTGAGATTTCTACAAAATCAGTGTGTACCTGCAAGATACAACATAGGTATATAAATTTCGATAAGCAGGATATATTTATATGCACAAGGTGACAGATGCTGTGGGCGGAATAAATTATCCATCTCTGAAGAGGTTAAACGGTAATCCAAACTTGGCCCAGTTTCGAACAAGACGATAAATTTAATAAAGAGAAGCGATCTTCTAAAACAAATTTCATTTCAATTGTGTTAAACGTCCTCAAACTAAAAAAACGAAAGTGACTTTGCACTATTGGATTCCAATGATGAGATAACAAAGAAGTGGGTTCTTGTTTTAAGAGAGAGGAGATGAGATTTCAACAAAATTAAGTTTCACCACCAAATTTTTTTAAAAGTATTTAAAAAAAATTTTAGTCTATAAACTTTAGACGGATTATACATAATTTGTAATTATAGGCATTATATCGGGCGTGTCAAAAAGCGTGGTTAATAGATATAGCAAAGCTTTTAGTAAATATATTATACGTATATAAAAAAATACTTAAACTAAATGCTTTTGTTAATAAACTTTAGGCAACAATTGCTAATTTTAATGACACTTAGGTTATAGTCCCTGCGTTTGTTAAATAAACCATGTACGAAGCAAATTACCGACGACAAAAAATGCTTTCACAAAAATCTTTTTGTGAATAATTTTAGAATCTCTTTTGGCTAATGCGAAACAAAAATGATTTTTAAGATGAGCATTTTTCGTTTTATCGTCTAAATTTTTTAAATCAAAATTAATAAACCACTTCCTTAAAATATCGTATGTAATAACACTGACCGATAATATTATTTTCCTGCTGCAGACAACATGATAAAACATAAGAAGTTATTGAATTTTCCAGTGTTGCAAATTTTCCTAACCCTAAATGATTCTTGTGACCAAAGTTTTGATTATGAAGCATTTTTATCTGTCTGCTTAACTCAATAACTTTGAGTTAACAGCAAACGCCCTCGATATTCTCGAACTTACTTAGAAATATCCGACTTTCCAAGTTTTCGTTGTTTTTTAGAGAGATGACAGTTATGAGTTTATAAATTCAGAAATATCTGAAATAAAAGAATTTTAACACAAAAATTAAGAACAGAAAACATAACACAATTAATAAGGGAAAACAGGTTAAGATGTTTTCACTACAATGAGAGAAAATGGGAAGAGTGTATGTATAATTATGAACAAAACATTTTTATCAAATGGAAGAGTATTCAATAATCTCAGAAGAATGTGTTTGCTTATAATTAAACTAATCATTAAATAAACAAATATTTGTTTTGTATATCTAACTAACTTTTCCTTGGCTTTTCCTTAATAGTTTATGTAAATTTTTCAAGCCTTATTATTTAAGCTGTTATGAGTTATACAGATCCGACTTTTTTTAAAATCTATTATTGTTTTTATTAATTACTAGGTATAAAAAACTTAATGAACATCAGAAGTGTTGCCTATTTATGTATGATTCAGTGCGCTAAATTCATGCCAAATTATTAAAAATCTGAAATTTAAAAAAAATCGCAAAATTTGTGTAACGTAATTTATGGATTATCTTCTAACTTTTAAGTCTAACTTATTGATATCTACGAACATAAACCACAATACAACATAAGAAAATACATTAAATATATTAAAAAATTTAACTCATTTTAAGAAGAAACAAAAAAGTGTTAAATTTAGACTCAGAAACATGTCAATAGAAGATAATTGATTAAAAGTATAGACAGACAAGAAAATCATAAAAAAAATAAAATTTCAAGAAAAAGCTAAAATTAATAAGATAAAGAAAGCTGGCAAGAAGAGTAAGAAGACAGACCCTAATTGCCTACGATTTGATGAACGTTTGTGCGGCCGGTCAAGAATATATTGTAAAGGAACGATAGTAGCTGTAAATAAGCTATGAAAACTGAAAAACGACCAAACGATAACAAGATTTACAAAATGTGAAGTGCATAAAAGTATTTCTACAAAATATGTTATTTAGAAAATTGTCTAAAAATGAGATTAGACTAGTGGGCCAGAATTTTTCTCACTAATATTGTTAAAGCTCAGATGTCAGAACGACTTTTTCATTTGTCAGACTCAAGACACTTTACACAGAGTATAACTACAGTATATATTTAAAAAAAAGTTTTTATGACGACATCTTTTGGAGATATTTTTTATGAGCAGTACACTATAAAAGATAGGAAAGTCTAATAAGCTTAAGAAGAAATGTGCTGCCTACTGATTTAATGGAGAAGTAACTTATGATTCTTCTAAAATGAAATAATTGTAATTTTCGCAAAATCAACATTTTTTAAATATTTCTTGGTTTTTCTGCATTTTTACGTATTGTCTTTTGCAAAATGTTGATCAAAAACATATTCGTCAATTATAATTGATTTTTTTAAAAACTTTTTGAAATGTACGAGAAAAAATTTTTGGTAATGAATCAATGTCGGCGTGATGTTTTCCAAGAGAATCGCATCACAAATAATTAATTTTCTATTAAAAAAATATTTTTTTGTGAACATACAATTTTGTGTCTATTACGTCTCTTAATCAATAGTCTTTTGGGACACTAGTTCTCACCAAAATCTCTACAGTATCAAAATGTAACAAACAAAAATTTTGAGATATTCTACTTAGAAAATACCTATAAAGTATTAAATAGTAATCTCTTTTTCCTGTTCTGTTAGTCTGCTATTGATTGTCTTAACTCCGTGTGAGATCTCATCTCGCAAACCGTCCTACAATTTAAACCACTTCACTTTCAACAGTCAAGCATTCTCTACCACTTTGTGGTAACGCTAAAAACGGTGGTAGAATTTAAGTTATTTGCAGTTGAACTTGTCTTGCGACGACAGATAAGCACCGGCCTTGAAAGAGCAATCTAGTCCTCAAGTCATTTGAGCCTGATTCGAGCCATCAGAAATAAAAGAAACTTGGTCAAAGTTTTCCGAGTTAAAGCTCCGGCTAAACTCCGAGGACTCTCTCGTCTTCCTCCATGACCTCCCATCAGCAAGTTGTCTTTCGGATGGTACTGAAAATGTGTAAAAGTATGGCGCGCATGAGAAACGCTGCAATGCGCGAGTTCTGGGCGGGTGCGATTAGAAAGTGCTGTTGCCGTGTTGGAGTCAACGCGCGCGGTTTAGTCTCTCGTGGACGTAGTGGATGCTTGTAGTTTTGCGTTTCCGGGCGCGCCGATCCTCGCGGAAGAGTTTGTGAAGTTGGTGTGACAAGGTGCTATCGAATTTTTTTTCAGTGATTTATCGGTAGGTTTGCTCACATTTTACAGGCTGGTAACGCAACTTTGATGTATTTGCACATTATTAAGAATTATTGCTTCGACCGATATTTTTCATAGTTGGAAAACTTGCGCTCTCGCGAGGATAAATGAACGGTTTCTGACAAGGACACGTTCGATAAACATGTAAACAAAGTTTATAACTCTTCAAAGTTGCAAACTTTACAAGCTTTAAGACGCGATCTGAGATCTTTTTGCAGTTTTACATGGGACACCTTCTGCACTATTTCGGAACCAGGAAGCCGTGATTGATTACTTGCCACTAGACGCTTTTTAAAATTCAAAATTCAAATCAAATTTTTAAAAAATACAAAAATTAAGGTGATTTTATTTTGCGCAAAAACTTTTTTATATATTTTAAATCTCACTCAAAAATTAAGGTGTAATTATTTTGCGCAAAAACTTTTTTTTTGATATTTTAAAACTCAAAATTAAAAAAATATACATTTAAAAAGGCGTATATCTTGTAGAAGGTAATTTAAAAAACTCTTCCGTAAATTCTTACTTACTTCAAGGGACACCTCTCACAGTGCTCCGAACTCGGAATGCCTTAATTTTGAGACTCCCTATACATTATGTTCTTATTTTTAATAGTAAAAAATTATTTTGTTTTACAGTGGCATATAAAGCCTTCATTATACAATGCTTTTGAGTTAGCAAGAAAAATTTTTATTCACACTGAAGCACATAATTAATATTCGTAATACAAAAATTTGGCATTTTGTAAATTTCTCTAAACCATAATAACATTTTTTTTCTCTTTCTCGTTAATTTTCGGTAAAAATATTAATACTGCCATAAGCTAAGATGACCAGATATTGACGTTGCAAAAGAATACTTTTAAGAAAAAAAAAACAAATTAAAAAATTATTTAATTTGTATATGTATATACAGGATGTTATTGAAGTAATGTCAGAAATTTTAACATGTACCTAATGGTCTTAGTTTTAATGCTAAAATCAGATACACAAGATGTATATGAAATAACTTGCAAATCTTGACAGGTGATAGCCCTTGTTGAAAAAGTGCTAAATATCCAAATTTGTTTTTTGAAATGTTACTGATTTTTGAGATATACACTGTATTTTTTTTCAAAAAACATTATTTTTGAGTTACATAATGTATGACAACACTGATTTTGAGTAAAAACTTTTACATTTTTTATCTTAAAATTTACAAACATTTGTATAATGCAAATTTGTTTTTTAGCATTCTTTTAACAAGAGCTATTACCTGTAGTATTTATAACATTATTTCAAAAACACTCTGTATATTATGCAACGTTGAGTCAAATAAGTTTATTAACAAACATTGCGTACAGTAAAGAGTCTTTTTGTTGACCAAAATTGTTTCTTTTGAGAATTATCGGTTACATAATTTTTGAAATGAATTTTTGAAAATTTAGAAATTTTTTCAGTTGTGCCTAAAACAATGTATTATATACACATGCTGTTAACACCGCTTTTTAAATATTTTCTTAGACTCTAATCTCCTAATAGCAGTCCTGATTATGCCCTTAATACAAAATCAAAAAACCTTTAAAACAAAAAATTTGAGGTCAACGGATTTTTTCACTGAATTAAAGTTTGTATTTTTATTAAATAAAGACAGTAAACATTGTAAATTTGAAATACTTAATTATGATTAGGTAATTTTGGAAATTAACAAAAGTATATTCTCTCTGAAGAAAACAGATCATAGTTATAGTTAAAAAATTGAAAAAGCTAGCCGGATATTTAAATTTTGAGTTAAAAGCCGGATTTATCCGGACGTCTGGTTACCCTAATTTGGCATTTTTTAAATTCCTTTTTCTAAACCACAAAAACGTGCATTTTTATGTTTTTTATCGTTAATTTCGGTAGAAATTACCTGATTTTTTATTTTTTTTTGGCTTGAAGGATTGTGACTTTGTTTAAAGGGACTTTGCCTTCTAGATACATCTCAACAATTTTAGTATTTTCGCTTTTTGGTTCTAAAACCAAGATCTGCTCACAAGCTATTTATTGTAGAGGATATTTCAAATTAAGGCATTTTGAGTTTTAAGAGATGTTACCAAGAGTAAGAGAAGAATTGTAAAACTATTCGATGATCTCTCCAAGTGAGATTTGGACATGCAGATTTTGCATGAAGAATAAAGGGTATAAATGTTAATTTTTATTTTTTTTATTGTGGGGATTATTATTTAAACATTCAACAATTTAAGAAATCTTCAAAAAGTAGCTTTAAAGCAAAGCAAAAAAATATTGACGTTTCGCAAATTTTGGCCAACAAAGCTAGAAAATTATTTTGTTTTTTGAGAAAATGTTTCTAACAATAACTTTAAAAAAAATGCGATATACAGTTTTCGCAATCTTCTCATTTGAACAAAGTTAAAGGATGGGTATTTTGTATGGTATAATTTATAAAACTGTTTTGGGCATCTTTACTTACTCTTTGGGGTACCCTCTTTGAGCTCAGAATGTCTTCAATTTGAGACATCTTATTTATTATCTTTTGTGTATAATTATAATTTTGTATAAAATATTCTCTGAATTTCTTTGTACAAAGTTTTGTGAAGAGAATGAAATTGTTAAAATCCAAGTTAATTCCATAAGAAAGATCGGAAAAAAGAATATAAGAAGCAAAAGCAGATAAAGTGTTGGTTATATCTATGTTCTTGTACTTTTTTATTATCTCTACATATTCATTTATTCTTGTTGCAATTATTTGTCTTGTTTGACCTGCATAACCAGTGTTGCAGTCACCACAAGGTATCTGGTAGATGCCTAAATAGTGTAAAGAAGGAATTGATTTTTATTGCGTACCAGACAAGTCGAAAGACTACTTTTAGAATTGAAAGCAGCTTTTATATTACATATGATAGGTAGAAAGGTAAAAATTTCTTTAATGAAGCGGACAGAAGAATAGAGAGGTTTTAAAAGAGAAGATGTAGAAAAGAATTATGTAATATGTTGAAGCTGGGAGAGTATTTGTTTCTAAATTTATGAAAAAGTTTATTTAAGTCTTGAAAGTGTTCGATGGTTTTATTAAATCTAAAGTTTTGTGTATTTAATTGACTGGTTTGTGGCAATTTTTTACTTTTTTTTTACTTTTTTAAGAAACAATGACACTATTTCTCAACAATTCTTATCTTGTAGAGGATAATTAAAAAAATCTGTTTTGGACATCTCTATTTACTCTTAGGCGTGTTTCCTTCAACGTGTAGATGGGTTAATTTTGAGACACTCTATATATTAAAGCGTCTTCCAAAAATTTTAGTAACTAACCTTTTACGAGTGAAATATCTTCCGAATTTTTTTCGACAAAGTTTTGTATAGTTCAGTCTGTAAATTGACTGTTTTTTGGAGTTTATTCTTTTAATTTTTTTACTTCTTTAACCAGTTTTCGCAAAAATAAAAATAAATAATGACACTGTATATTAACAATTCTCATGAGTTCCGTAGGCAACGATTGACTAAATTTAGTAAATTTGAAAAATTAGTTAAATAAAAATTATTTTTTAACTACTGTACAGAACTGGTCGCTGTAAAAGAAAACATTGTATATCACGCGTGTAAAGATGCTATTATATGATTGTGAGATTTTTGCTTTTTGCACTGCCGTGTTAGTATATGATTAAAACTTTTCATGTCCTTATCAAAATACATTTTTGTCATTTAATGTACTCCTATTAGTAATTTTTTATATGACTTTTTAAAGTGGTGACACTTTGTATCTTCTAAGAATAACTGTAAAATAACAATAATGACCATATTAAGTACAAATATAGTTTACTATTTAGTTCAATTTTTTTATTTATCATCAATCGCTCGCAGCGAGGCCTAATCATAATTTTTAAGTTTCAAATAAATATTAAATCTATATTTGAAGCTCCACATCCTAAAAAACCTCATAAAACGAGTGAGGGAAAAAATCTTGTTACTTGAAAGTTGGTCAAACTAATTTAATTACTGTGTAGGTACGTACATACAGAGTTATCACAATAACCGATCTGAAACATCCATAATAATTTTAGTGTTTCAAAAACTGTGTCATCGAGTAGCAACAGAAACAATTTTGTCATGTAACATAAAAAGCAACCAATTGAAACAGTAAATGCTCAATCGTCACAAACACACGAAAATAAATTTTCTTCTTTGAGAATAGCTCAAGTCGATATAAAACGATATTAAATTTCGCAGCTTTTCACTTATCCAGTCACAATAATTGGAAGCGTTTTGTCAATGCTCTCTGCAAAAATATTCAAGGATGCAAAGAATTTTAATCATCTCGTTTATTCTTATTTGAAAACTGGAACTGAACGATAAACCTGACTGACAACAGCAAGCACATCTAAAAAAACGTTTTTTCCGAAACTGAACCCAAAACATACTTTTTTAACAGTGAAACCACACTAAGCGAAATTAACCCAATTGACTGGAGGCTGCCGGATTTGAGATTAATTGACTTCAATTTTCGTCGAGACACTAAAAACACCTCAAAAAATCGCTCTATTACTTTCACAAAATACACAGCGTTTGTCAATTAGTAAAGGCACCACAAAAACACAACAGCTTTCACAATAGGATAGGTCGTTCGCGCGCCAATCATTTGATTAAGATTTAACAACTAATATTGAAAGTTTGATAAAAAATTAATTATCCAGTTGCGGTTCCACTGTATAAACCCTTTCATTGCGAAAAAACTGCACAGGTTTTGTTGCGGTTGAAGCAAATTGATCGGAAAAATCTAGATTTGCAAGGATATAACCTAATCCGGGGCTTTTGATTAAGTTGCTTTCATTTATTAATCTTTGAGTCTTTGACATTTGTTTTGTTTATAAATAAATCAATTATTTATTTAGGTTAACAAACATATATTTGATATATTAATCAACAGTTAATCTACTTCTGTCACAGTGTCAGTCATATTCTTGTGTTGATATTTATAAGAAAGCAAAAGTTTTATAATAGCTGGAAACTCTAAAAGGGATCTCTCGGCATTCCAAAAAGGGAAACCGGATATTTTCATTTTTATTGCAGTATTACATGACGCTTTTGCAAAATTGTTCCCAGAAATCAATAACGAAGTGGAGAGATCTGATACATTTATCGTAACAAGAAGCTTGACACATTTCCCAATGAAAAAATGCAAATTTTATACAGCCATTATCTAAGGTTTAAAAACTGATTAAAAACATAAGCGGTAGTGACAAATTGTTTTAGTCCGCAAAAATACATTTTTCCCGTTAAATTTCTTTTAAAATTTCCGTTATATTAATCTAGAGACGTGAAAAGAGAGACAAAAACATAATAAAATTGTTTTTGGTTATGTAACTCTGGAATTTTTCTATTTCATCAAGATAATGGGTATTGAATAAGATCAAATTTGATAGAGTACTCGAATTGTTGCAAAACAACAAATATTTCATATTAACTAATCATTTGTCTGTATGAGGGTTTAGTGATGCGTGAGAGGTGAGATAAATTGGGCCAAAACCAAGCAAAAAAATGTTCTCGATTAGAGAGATGACGAGAGTGACAGTGTGCTAATCAGATTCTTATAATTTATTCAACAAAAACTTGAACCGATCATTATGTGAGAAACAGTTAGTTATTAAGAAAAGTTTCCCATATTAGGTATTGAAAATTTAAAATGGCGACACTTTCATTTCTCAACTTCTCCAAGAGAAATTGCAAATTTTCTAAAATTTTATTTTCAACTGCATCTCATCAGCATACCCTACAAATGAATAATGGATTAGATTTTTTAGTTTTGCATTCGATGTTTTTTCCAATTCATATATTTCATGTTGTTATTTTAATAAATAAGGGTCCAAACCAGTAACAATTTAAAACATGTCTATAATAAAGGTGTGAGTTTGCATAAAGGATGTTTATGAGGGTTGCAAAATACTTGCTGACAGTGTGTGTTTTTAGTGGTTGCGTTATCATTTTTTGGCGGTTTGGCACGTACATAACAAAATCGATATAATTTATTGAAAGTAGTTAATCTGGTCACAAGCCGCTTTCTTGCAATTTAATCAGGAAGCAATTAAACCCTGTTCTGTCCACACTGTTCTCTCAATTTTGCCAAATGGTACTAAAAAGTGAAAAACTTTCTAATGCATACATTCGTTCCATCATCAAGTCTTGAAAGTAAGTAACAATCACATAACCATTATTGTTATCAGATGGAATTCTTAGTAATTGGTAATATATAACTTTCCCAAATATCTTCCTCTTTGTACATAAATCACAGTAATGTATTCAAAAGATCTTAAAATCAAGTTTTTTTCGTCCCACTTGAATGACCTTGCTTCTTTTATTACCATTTTGAAGATGCCACCGGTAATCCTTGAATTTTGATTATGCTGCTCTTTATGAAAATTAGAAATTCAATTACGAGATGAGCTCATTAACAATCAAGAAATTTTCATTCAAAGTAGTGATAATTGCCCAAACTAGTCATTTCCGCTGTTTTATCGCGATTAATTTTTGTGTAAAATGATTTTTAATTATGAAAATGACTAACAATTTTAGCAAAAGTAAGTATCAAAATTGCCTTGAAAAAAGCAATTACAGATTGTTCGAAAAATGTACCAAAAACAAAATTATTTTCTTGATTTGTAGAACAAATAGAAAGTGGTCCATTAATTATAATTAGATTTTTTTAAATTTTATTACACAATTTATTTCGTGGATAATATTGAATAATTTTACCTGTCTTTACAACAGTTTCAGTATTAAAGAATTGTAAAATTCTTGTAAAATTGTAAAATAATTTTAAAGAGTTTTTTAAACGAGAAAAATCTCTGTGCTCTTTGCAGGCACTAGTGCGGTAAAAACGGAGGATGATTGTAAAATTGACGGTTCCGATTGTTCGCTCAGTGCTTAATCACTTGATTTTTAGTAGAGTAGTACAAAAATGTGATTTTTTAGACGGTGATCAATTACTATTGACCAAGGACTAAGGTTAACAGTGGTTTTTGTCAAAACCGTACAAAATTGGCAAAACCACAATAAAAATATTTTATGTGTTTCTGTTTCTAGAGATTAATTAAATACATAATATTTAGATCTTTCCAATTATATCGAACGTTCAATACAAAAATTAGTGTGTTCTGGATTTAAACAATTAGGATGTAATTTGACATGATTGTTTTTAAAAAATAAAAAAAATTTTCAATTTGACATAATATGGCGGCAAACGTTTTAAACTAAGTTTTACACTTGCAATGTTTCAACAGTTTCCTTTTTTTTATCACTAGAGCTACAGTTACTATAAAGAATTATCTTACAGGCACTGTAACTAGAGCGTCTCTAGTTGCGCTGAAATTGAATGGACAGACTTGATATAACTGTCAATCAACGCAGATGACGTCAAAAATAATAGTTATTGAGGTCGATTCTGTTTAAAGAATAGCAATATTGATTTACTATGGCAACAACCAATCGAAATTTGTATCCCTCAGCAATAACAATATTGCTATTTTAACAATATTGTTATTTTTAAACAGAATTGACCTGAAAGTCAAGCTTATGACAAGCAAACGCAACATCTTAAGGCAATTTTGATTGATTTGTGTTGCACTGAGAGAACTATCAGAAATTTAAATACACCGGTCGTGTCTGGGTTTGCCTGCGGTTAATTAATATTTCTGAGTTTAGTACCTATAAACAGATTTTTTTAAAATGAAGGGGCTACTTTAATTGGTCTAAATTGTCTATATCTTTTATAAGAATTTTTTGTCTTATTAGGACAATTTTTAAAAAAAGAGATACATAATGTTTATAAAATAATTTTTGTATTCTAATTTTGTACATTTTTTGTATACAGCGTTTCTTAAATTGCCAAAAATAGAAAAGTCTAGAGTTGTTAAATCTGGTGACCAGGTGTCAATTATGAGATCTTATTTTAACTACATATCATGAGTCCTGAAGTCTTATAACATAAAGAAATGTTGCAATACTTCTTGTCTCTAGAAAGTTAACCAAATACCAAAAATCAAATCATCAACCCATTTGTTTGATAAGTGACCTAACACATCAATGGATCACTACACTAATGCCTCTTTTTATTATCAATCTAATTCATCTTTTATTTTTTTATAAATTTATAATAAAAGTAAGTAAATTTGGCAAGTATACCTAAATTTCTTTTTGAAATACAGCTCGAACTAAAATAGTTAAAAAAGTTTTATTTAGGGCGTTAGGCGTCCGTTATACTTTGATTAAAAAACCAATTTGGCGACAAAAGTTATTTCTTCGTGATTGTATCTTGACAGCTCAATACCAAAAGTCAAAAATGCTTAAATTTGAGCATCTTTCTTGTGTTGAGAAATCAATTTAACGACTAAGATTATCTTCTGGTCTCTTGAACAGTATTTAAGAGATTATTTTTTTACACTTTTCTTGTGTTGTTTGAAACTCAACTTACGACATAATAACTAAAAATTGACCCTGTTTTGGAATATTTTGTACATTATTTTTCAAATTTACAAAATTACGTGTTACTAAACTATATGTCGTTCTAAACAGTGTGAATAAGGCAGAAAAAGGGACATTATAAATCGTAATAATGCTAATAGCTCAAGTAGGAAGTCTTTGTTAATAAGATTTACAATTTAAGTCACTATTTCTATTTCTTATGGAAAAACTATACTTACAACACCAATCTTCCGCAAAAAGTCACAACGAAACATTGTGTTGAAACACTAAAAAAATTTTAAAAATCGTAAAAATCTAAAACGTGGCGATGATTATGTAAATTTAAAAATAGTTTTTTTAGTGGCGCCCTTATTAGACATTTTAGTTTACAATATACATAATCAGATCGACTTTTTTTCAGCAGTTTATACAATTTTATATTTTAATTATTATTATTAAATATACCTCTACATTTTATTTTTTTATTTGTTTCTTACTTCCTTGGCCTACTAAGTTTATAATACAAAAAATATGTCTCTTATTATTTTCTTAACAAAGTCATGGCTACTTATACGATTTTATATAATATAACATTTATATTAATAAGTTTGATCGCGATCCATATTGGTCAATCGCAAAACCATTTTGGGTCGATACCTAAAAATTTTTAGCGATCAACAAAAGAGTTTTGCGATCGACCAGTATAGATCGCGATCGTTTTTATTGTTATCTCTGATCTAAAAGAAGAGCTATAACTGAGTTACTTATAAAGTTCAAGAAAATGACCACGTTTTATAGTTTTTTCTTAATTTTTAGTTGCTTGTTTGGACATACTGAAAATTAGCAACTAAATATAGTTTTATTGATTTAATGATTTCTGAAAACAGTCAACACACAATGAAATATATCCTTCAGTTTATTTGCTCAGAAAATTTCACTCTCTTAACCTTAATTTGGTATTTTATTCATTCAAGTTTATTTAAACAAACACAACTCTGATCTGACTGAAATTTTGCATTAACAAAACAACCAGTTTCTATTACAACAAAACGTTTTATTTTTTTTTATTTAATTATTTCACTGTTACAGATATGCGATTTCACCACACCTCTTATTAACACTATCAAAATGCCAGTTTTCCTGACCTCGCATTTAAATGAGATCTTTTAACTAACGCATTGTGGTATAATTTGCCTAATTTTGGTCCAGAGGTGCCACAGGTGTAGCACCTATTTGAAAAAAGCTTTTAGGGCGTAACTGGTATGTTGCGGTAATAAATACCATTAACATTAATAAATTACCGCTACTCTCGTGAGGAAAGTGCGTAGTATAGATGTAAATGCAATCAAGTTTTTGATTTAGTATTAATAAATGCAAGTATTGAGTACTTTTCACAATGTAATTTAAGGTCGCCTTGTGCAATTATGCGGTGCCTACAGTGTTATTTAAGGAATTTAGAGCAAATCGACGAGATTTTTGCCATAAATGTCGGAGTTGCAGTCACTGCCGTTGCCAGGGTTTAAAAATATCGTTTTCAATTTATAAAATTAGTAAAATGTAGAGCGAGTTCTCAAAATTAGTAAATATTAGCATTCTCGTATTTGATATGAAAGATTATTGTTGCCTTCAAAAATTGTTAGAATGTCGTCTCATTGATTCAAAATTAGTAAAATGTTGTCTTCGAATGTCACTTTTGTCTATTTTAAAAGAGTAAATACATTACTTTTAGCTTCCACAGTTAATAAAATGTTATTTCCGGCACGAATTATTAAAAATATGTCATCCTTCTATTTACTAAATAAACAAAGGCAAAGAGGGTCACTTTAGGCTTAGAAAATTAGAAAAATATCGTTTTCGACTTTCAAAATTAGTAAAATGCTGCTTTGTTCGTCTAAAATTATACATTTGTTGATTTAAAAATTGATAATGAGGTCTCCGGGTTTTAAAGTAAATGAAATGTCGATTTCAAATGGCATGCCTGTATTTTGTAAATGAAAAAGTAAAAGACGTTACATTAGCTTTCTAAAATTAGTAAAATTTTGATTCTGACATTTAAAATTAGTAAAATATTTTTTTCTGTTTTTAAAATTACAAAAACAACATTCTAAAATTGATAACATTATATCTCTGTGGAGAAGTTAATAAAATGTTTTTTCTAGCTTACAAAATTAGTAGAATATTGTCTTTGGCATTAAATTTTGCTTTTGGCTTTAAAAATTGGAGAAAGTGTGTTACTTTTGTATATTTGTTAACTTATAATTGTCAAAAACATTACATATAACTTCGAAAATTAGTTAATGTCGTTTCTAGTTTTCAAGTTACTAAACTGTCTTCTCTGGCTTCTGAAATTAGATAAATATCGCGTTTGCTTTTATTGATTTAAAAGTTGAAGAGGATTATTAATTATTTCAGTTTTCTAAAAGTCGTAAAATTACATTTGTGTTTTCAAAATTAGTAAAATGACGCTTCTAGCTTTATGATTTAGCACAAAATGTAGAATTTGTTTTCTAAAATTAGCAAAATGTTGTTTCTATTTTATAAAATTACAAAAACAATCTCGCTTATGTTTTTATCAATCTTTCGTTTCTAAAATTAGTAAAATTTTATCTCTATAATTTAAAGAAATGTTACTTTCGCTTTATGGAATAGTAATTTTTGTAGTTATTGATTTAACAAATGTAAAAAATATTGTCTTGGGTTTCTAGTTTTAAAAATAATAAATGTTATCTACCTAACAGTTCCATAGTTTAGGACTGACAACTAGTGGTGAGTTACTAGTTTTTTAACTGTTATTTTGTAACTGTTATTTATAAATAACAATAACAAACTGTTACTTCGCTTAAAATATAACAGTTATTTTTTGTCTAAACTGTTATTTTATAAATGGCTATTAATTGAAGTAGCTAACAACTATTATTAAAAGAAATTGAGTAACAAAATAAAGCTAGTTATTATATTAAGTAATAACATCTATTTTTTTTAAGGAACACTACTTACTGACTTACTATGCTGTTTGTCTAACGAAACTGTTAATTTAAACAAATATTGTAAAAGCTATAACAGAACAAAATTAATTAATGTTCACTATTTGTATTCTAGTATAAACTGTTATATAAACTGTTAACTGTTATTAAATAAAAATTATTTTTCTAAATAACAGTTTGAAAATAACAGCTTGAATAAAACAGTTAGAAATTAGCAGCTTAAAAATATCAGTCTGAAAATAACAGTTGGAAATTAATAGTTTAAAAATGATAGCTACTCTTAACTATTTCTATTCGAGTACGAGCACTGTTAGCTGTTATTAAATACATAAGTATTTTTTAAATAACAGTTTATGAATAACAGATTAAATACACAGTTGAAAAAAGCAGTTAGGAGTAACAGTTTGGAAAGAACACTTTAAAAATAACAGTTACTGTTAACAGGTAGTAACTGTTGTTGAAAATAACAGTTTTTGTTATCACTAATTTGAGCACTCGTAGCTGTTATTTAAAATACCAGGTATTTTCTAAGGTAACAGTTTAAAAATTACAGCCTAAAAGTAACGGCTTGAAACTAACAGCTTAAAAATATCAGTTTGAAAATAACAATGTGAGAATAACTGTCTGAAAATAACAGCTATTCTTAACTATTAATTTAAAGTAAAAGTAACTGTTATTAAACAAAAACAGTTTATATTATTACTAATTTGAGCACTGTTAGCTGTTATTTAATATACTAGTTATCTTTGTAGATAGTAGTTTAAAAATCACAGCTTAAAGGTAACAGTTTGAAACTAACAACTTAAAAGTAACAGTTTGGGAATAAAAATGTAAGAAGAACAGTTTGAAAATTACAGTTTATAAATAACAGCTACTGTTAGCTGTTATTCAATATACTAGTTACCTCTTTAGATAATAGTTTAAAAATCGCAGCTTAAAAGTAACAGTTTGAAACTAACAGATTAAAAATAGCAGTTTGAGAATAACAATGTGAGAATAACTGTTTGAAAATAACAGCTACTGTTGACTTTTATTTTAAAATAAAAGTAACTATTATTAAAGAGAAACAGTTTTTATTAGTATTAATTTAAGCACTGTTAGCTGTTATTTAATATACTAGTTATCTTTTTAGATAGTAGTTTAAGAATTACAGCTTAAAAGTAACAGTTTGAAATTAACAGCTTAAAAATAGCAGTTTGAAAATAACAGTTTAAAAATAACAGTTACTGTTGACTATTATTTTAAAATGAAAGTAACTATTATTAAACAAAAACAGATTTTATTATTACTAATTTGAGCACTGTTAGCTGTTATTCAATATACCTGTTACCTTTCTAGGTATTAGTTTAAAAATCACAGTCTAAAAGTAATAGTTTGAAACCAATAGTTTAAAAATAACAGCTACTGCTAACTATTATTTTAAAATAAAATAACAGTCAGTAACTGTTATTAAACAAAAGCAGTTTTTGCATTACTAATTTGGGCACTGTTAGCTGTTATACAGTATACTTGTTACTTTTTTAGATAACAATTTAAAAATCACAGCTTTAAAGTAACAGTTTGAAACTAACAGCTTAAAAATAGTAGTTTGAGAATAACAATGTGAGAATAACAGTTTGAAGATAACAGTTTAAAAATAACAACTACTGGTAACTATTATTTTAAAATAAGAATAACAGGCAGTAACTGTTATTAGAAAATAAGAGTTTTTGTCATTGCTAATTTGAGCACTGTTAGCTTATAAACAAGTTATAAATAATAACTAACAGCCGTTTTAAATAAGAGTTTAAGAGTAACAACTATTTTTAACTGTTACTGAAAATAACATTTTTGTTATCACTACTGTCAAGGGGTGCATTTAACACTTGTAATGGCAGCATTATTGGGTTTTACTTTTTTTTAATTTTTTTGTTGTTAAAATTGTTATCCAACAAAACTATCAATTGAATAGTTTCTTGGCATTTTAAGGGGTGTAAACTAAAAATAAAAGTCTTGGGTGGAAATAATTCTAGCTACTTAAAAAAAAAATTTGATAAAATACCTTTAGTAATAAAAAAATTGTCTAAGAAAATCAAAACTAAGCAAAAATTTTTATTAAGAACACCAACTATTTATTTTTTCACTCATTGTACCGCATTGATTGCGGTTTGTTTTTATTGTGAGGTTTTCTTTGGTCAAAAGATGACCCAACTACTGAAATGGAAAATTACAAATTAGAAGAACCTAACCTACTTGCATTATGCATCGTTTACTGTTAGATCATGATTATTTGTTGCATAATTCTGCTATAAATGCAGTTATTACCCAGTTCGCGGTTTAACAATTATATTGCGCTGATTAACCTAAGAATTTTTAATCGGTAATTGAGTTGTTATTTTTATTAAATTATCCATGGAGTAGTGCATGTAAATTTTAATTAGCAATAACATTACATTCCTTTGGTGGAAAATAGATTTTACATCGTTTGAGTTCACTGTGACAAATCGATGTATGCGGTCTAGTCTGTGTACTTGTTACACCTTTTCATACCTGCAACAAGATTTTTGTTGCTTCCAAGGTTGTTAGTCATATTGTAATTTACCACCGACCGCTAATAACTTTCAATTATTTCAATGACATTTTCTAAGAATAGCAATTTTAATCGAATTATATAATAAATAATTGTGTTAAAATCGTAATTTGTATGTAAATCATGCAATTGTAATTGCGATTATGCTAATTTATTAGATAAGGGTTCAGGTTCAAGATACAAGATTTTCAAAAAGCAAACTTGCCTCGACAGTGATTTATTTCGTTGTTGTTTTCAATTTGAAAACACGCATGTGGGTACAACTTTTAATAACATGTTGTTCTGATTCTTATTTTGACAGAGAATCATCGAGGAATATTCCTGTGGGAGTCATACTATTTATTACAGTTTGGTAATGATTATTATACAACTGCTTGTTTATAATTCGTGCATTGTTAGAACTAAATGTTGGATAAAATAAATTTACAATGTTCGCTCCAGGCTTTGGCATTTCAAAAGGAAAAGGAGCAAAATTATATTCCTAGACTTGTGCAATCTCGAGATAGCCACAAAGGATCATTTTTAACTTTGTTCACTTGATGGTAAAATATGTAGTTGCATTTTTTGAATATTTAACTCTGCATCTCTTCACGCTTTGTACTTCAAAGATGTCGTAAAACTATTTTTATTGAAAAATTGGACAAAAGTAAAATGTGTTGTTCACTTTGAGAAACAATTTGAATTATCTGATCAGTCACTGAATTGATAAGTTTTAATTACCGATTAATTCCAAATTGGATTAACTCTCAGATTAACATTAAAGGAAAGGAAGGGTTCGTTTTACATCCCTAATTCCTTTAATACGGTTAGATTTAAAATTAATTAGGACCGGAAATATTTGTCGGCTTCTCTTTTAAGACTGGAGCAAGTTATATTATATTATGTGCGATCAGGATTTTATTCATTACCTTGCAGAAGTTTCAAGCAGGTTTCAAGCATTTCATTTTTGATATTAGCTACTTACAACATGAGACTAACTGCTAAGCATGATGTAATTGTTCTCGGTTCAGGGTCCGTTTCAACAACAAATTATTTACATGAATAACTCAAAAATTATTTAATTAAAAAATTGAATAATACACTTCAATCACCCATAATTATCGCGTGGAGAATTCCTGGCTTTTACCGCTGTTTCAAAACAGAAATATATGCCTCACGCAAGCGCCAAAGTCTGATACGAGATTATTCCTGATGTTTTCTGACATACTTCGAGAGCATTTTTTCGTTTGTTTTATTTAACGCAGTTTTTCTTCTAATGGTTGTGTTTCTACATCTTCAGAATAGTTTTTTCACTTTGAAAATTGCTTTGTTTTTGCTAAAAACTTTTTCTATTCATGTAGAGTTTTTTATTTCTTTTTCTTCCTAAAAGTCATCTTTCAACTTCTTCTAGAATGTCGGTTTTATTTATTTTACCAATCGTGCTTTCTAACATTCTTCCAAAAATTTTTGTTTTTCTTTTAAGTGACGTTTTTTGGACTTTTTTGCTATTCTTGTACTACCAATTTTCGTTTCTCAAACTTTTTTAGAAACGCTTGCTCTTCTAGAATGTTTGTTTGCTTTTTTGTACTCGAGCTTTTTCTATTTCTTCTATATGTTTGTTTTACTTTTTTCTACTAATCGTTTTTTCCCAAATAGTGTTTTTCAAGCTTTTTTCTAATTTTTTTTTGTTTTTCTAGAAAGCTTTTGCAGAGCCTTAATTTTTTTTTCTTTTAACCGGCGTGTTCCAACTACTTTTATAATTTTTGTAGAATGCACTAACTACTAAAATTTTTAGTAGTATTTTTTTGTTTGTTTTTTTTTAACGCAGTTTTTATTCTACTGGTTGTATTTCTGTATCTTTAGAATAGTCTTTCTACTTTTAAAATTGTTTTGTTCGTCTTTCTTTTCTAACCATCGTGTTCTACTAAGCTGTTCTAAAAATTTTTTCTATTCTTGTAGAATTTTTTATTTCTTGTTCTTCCTAAAAGTCATCTTTCAACTTCTTCTAGAATGTCGGTTTCATTTTTTAACTAATCGTGGTTTCTAACATTCTTTCAAATAAAATTTTGTTCTTATTTTCTTTTAAATGACGTTTTTTGGAATTTGTTTACTAATCTTGTTCTACCAATTTGTGTTTCTCAAACTTTTTAGAAACACCTGCTCATCTAGAATGTTCGCTTGCTTTTTTGTAGTCAAGCTCCTTCTATTTCTTCTAAGTATATGTTTGTTTTACTTTTTTTTACTACAAATTGTTTTTTTCTAAATGGTGTTTTTCAATTTCTTTTCGAATATTTTTTCTTTTTCTGAAAGCTTTTTTAGAGCTTTAAATTGCTTTTCTTTTTCTTGCAGTCGTCGTGTTCCAACTTCTTTTATAATTTTTGAAAATCGCACTGATTTATAGAATTTTCAATAGCATTTCTTTGTTTGTTTTTCTTTAACTCAATTTTTCTTCTAATAGTTGTATTTTGGGATTTTTTTAGAATAGTCTTTTTATGTTTAGAATTTTTTTGCTCGTTTTTCTTTTCTAATCGTTGTGTTTTAAGCTGTTTCAAAAACTTTTTCTATTCATCTAGAGTCTTTTACATATTCCTTTTTTTTCTAAAAGTAATCTTTTAAGTTCTTCTAAAATGTCTAACTAATTTTTTTACCAATCGCTTTTCACCTTCTTTATAAAAATAATTTGCTTTTTTTAAGTGACGTCTTTTAGAATTTATTTTCAAACTTTATGGAAGTTTTATTTTACCAATCTTCGTTCCTTAAACTTCTCAGAAACGCTTGTTCTTTTAGAATGTTTGATGCTTTTTTTTAATTGAGCTTCTCTTATTTTTTTTCATATGTTTGTTTTACTTTTCGATTCTCCTATTCGTTTTATTTTTTTTAAATTGTGTTTTTCAAGCTTTTTTCAAATTTTTTTATGTTTTTCTAAAAGCTTTTTCAGAGCCTAAATTTTTTTTTATTGTAGCCGACGCTGACGTGTTGTTACTTTTTTTATAATCTTTCTTGCCTCTTAAATTATACTTTTACTTCGAAACTTTTCTAAAATTTTATTTTATGTATATATCCAGAAAATTTGTTTTTTATTCTAGAACTTTTTTATTATTTTGTTATTCTTTTTTTTTCCACCCAACGTTTTTCGTCTTTTTGATTTAGCTTATTCAATACGCAAATCTATTTCTTTATTCTTTTTTATTAACTTGCAACAATCATACTGTGTTAAGTAGTTGAGGTTAAAATTTTTAAAAACCGGATAAAACCTTTCTAAACCAGAAACATATTTTCAAATAATAAATTACTTAAATATTTTATAAAAACAATAATAATAACTTTAAATGATTTTACATTTAAATATAGGGAAACGTGCTTGATTAGCTCATTAAGGGTTAAACTGTGGGAGGCTTTAGTATACATATAAAGCAGTTTATAAAGTTTAAATTTGGGCAAGAATAAGCTTAATAAGCTTAAAAATGGTAGAGAATAAAATTAGCTTATTATATCGGGAAATTCTGTACTTGGAATTACTGGTTCTACAATAGTTACCATTTTCTAAATTACTATTTGAATTGGTAGCAAGAACATTTGGTAGAAAAAGTTTTGCTACGATACTACTACTAATGCTTACTTTCTATGCTGTGATTTTCTGTATCATGTATGTCTATCATTTATTCTCTTGCGACTTTATTAATGTTCATTGTCATAACGCTGATGGTTACTATGGTTACTATTTAACCTCTAACCTCAGTATCCTAATATATTTCTTTCTTTCCAAAGATTTATTTAGCATTAGCGGAAATTCGCTGATGATTGTGATCCTTCTTCACTACAACGAATAGCTACAGTTAGAAGATTAAGCAGGACAGTAGTAGTGAGGATATTTGGTAGAGCAAAGCCGTGATAGCGTGAATATTCGACTGAGAAGACCTTATTATTGCGACACTTTTAACGACAGATTCTACTTCATAATTATCCTTATTAATCATATCAGCGAAGCTACAAAAGATCTAATAAAAATCCGGAAATGATTTCAAAAGCGGAAAGAACGTTAATAATATCAATACATCAAATAATTTTGTTTAAAATTTAATATAATAACTTATTAAAAATTAATAACATTAAAATGTAATTTCAACAGTTAATAAGTTGCATGGGTAAACTATTATTTGCGAACAAATATATAATTTAAAATTAAATTTAAATATGTCAAAAATTGCGGAAATTCTTCTAATAACTAATGTTGTTTTTACAATTATTCCTATCAGAATATCTGGTCAAATATGTCATTAAAAAAATTGCGATTTTTTTAAAATTAATTTTTTCTTGGGTATTTTATCTGTTCAAGCTATAATCAATGTTTCTTGAGTGGTTCCACTGTAATATATTGCCATTTTCATAAATTATGAAGCATGTGTGATAAATTTAACGCCATTTTGATCTTTTCTTTCTATTTATTTCTAATTTAGTGTATTGGATTTCAAGTATTCAATGTTTGAAATTACATATAAAACGATAAAAAAATGTTAATCAAAGAAGTCTTTAGTTTTATTGAGTCAAAGCTACGTAACAAAAAAATAATGGTAAAAATGTAGGCCTGAATACCAAAACTTTGAAGCATTAGATAACACAAAGGCATAAAACAGATTAATCTGCAAAATAAACGATAAATTTATTGTGAATTAAAAAAAAACGAAACCTTTTTTTTAAATAAAAAAAATTATTTAATTTTTAATAATTCAGTACAGAATCATGGTTTTTTCTCTCTCTCTGACGATCATGGCGACAATTGAAATGGGATGACCCGCCAAATTCAAATTTGCTGACATATGGAAGCTCTACGTTCTGACAGGCAGAAGGAATTCGATGTAAAACGACTTTACACAAATTGGTAAAATTATAAATAACAAGGTACAAAAATAAACAGATTTCAATACTTTTGAAGCTTAATTTGATTTATTTTTTTAAGTTATCTGATATTCTGTAATTTGGAGTGAAATAAGTGGAAATTAGAGATTAGGAGCGAACCAGTACAGCTCTATTTTGAAATTATATCTAAAATGCGCGCCTACCTAAATTAATTTTTTGTTTGCCTTGTATGAGATTTTTTAATACAGTTCAGCATTCGACAAAATTTATTACTTTTTATTTCTGTAAAATTTCATTTTGTGGTTGTTTCTATGACGTGTCGCTGGATTTCAAAGTAAAACTTTTCAAATGTAAAACTGTAATGAATGAATTAGACTGAAATTCGCAAATTGCAGCAGCTTATTTAATAGCTGAAACAGGACCCTGAAAGACCTTACTTAAATAATATGTAAGTTAAAATTTTGCGAATTCTTTTCTAATAGCAATCTAAAAAATATTGCTACGATTTTATGCTCTAATAACTTTCATCTGCTCTTTCAGTATTTGTGACTTTTTAATATTGACTCTAACGCAATAATGGTAAGAATACTGTCACAAAGAACTTTTTTCAGTCGACATTATTAAAAATCGCATGCTCACCCTTGAATTTATTGCTTTTTACAAATCGCTTTTTGTCGCTATTACTCCAAGTCGAACAATAATTCGCGGGGTTCTTGTTATTAATGGCCCGTCGTGGAAATTAAGCAAAACCAACCGAAAAAGGGATGCCATTACATTATTGCTTTTCCTTTTTGCAAATTGATATATCTTTACAGTTCTTTCCTATTTTCAAAGAATGCAGCTGACATTTAATGAAATTATAATGAACTGTTTTAGCTCACGAGAGTAAAGAGAGTGAAAGTTGTTCTACAAAGATGCAGTTTGAAATTATTAGAATGCATCGACGAGATACTCGAATTTCATCTCATTTTTCCAGGATTTCTCCAATTGCCTTAAGAGGCTATAACTGTAGAATGCAATCAGAAGACATATAATTTTAAAATCAAAATTGCAAATTTGAAAAAACTTTTCCATTACGATTTCTGTTGAAAAACTACTAATTTTCACTAAACTTAACAATGTACTGCACAACTTATGTAATCATAATTTGAATTAAACAAGGATTTCAATTCAAAACCATATTTTGTTGAGATAAACATGGTCAAGTAGTGAGAAGCTAAGAAGAAGTAACAGAAAGATGGACTGAATATTTTGAAGAAGTTTTAAACAAATTGTCGACTAAAAAAAGAACAATTTAAGAAGAGGGAAACAACAAAAACTAACAAGAAGAAAAAGAAGAACTTTTCATATATGATGAAGTTAAAAATAATAATTTATTATAGAGTATAAGAAAAACAACAGGAGTCTAGAAGAAGACAACATACAAGGAGAAATAATAAAGTAAGGAAGAGAAACGATGACGAAGATGATATATGATTTGATTAAAAATGTAAATGTAAATGAAGAAATGCTACAAACATCGAGAACAGCAATATTATGTCTAATCTATAAAAAAGAAGACAAGATAAAGAATGAAAATCATAGAAGAATAGCGTTACTGAACACTGTACATAAAACAATGGCAACACTACTGAATAGTAGACTGAAAGAGCATATGGAAAAAGTAGTAGGAGAATACCAGTGTGGTTTTAGAAAAGGAAGATCTGTAGTGGATTAAATATTTGATAGAAGAGAGAAGTCACCAACAAAAGTTAAAAACATACTTGCTTTTTATCGACTTCAAGATGGTCTACGACAGCATAAGCAGAAGGCAATTATACCAAGCATTAAAAAACCTTGAAACACCCGACAAAATTGCAAGATTAGTAAAAATGACATTAGAAAAAACCACAAATAGAACTCGGGTTAATGGAAAACTGTCAAGAAAGTTTGAAGTATGTGATGGCTTAAGACAAGGAGACTCGCTTTCTTGGACATTATTATAATTTGCTATAGAAAAAATATAAATATAGCAAAATATGTAGACGAGGTTTGGTTTTTTACCAACAACATCAATACCTTGCATTTGCAGACGACGCAACACTTGTAATAAGCACCAAAGAGATGATATCTTCGAAAATACGTGAAGAAAAAACTAAATTTATGATATGGAATTATGAAGTATTTAAAGAAGACAGATATCTAGAAGTAAAAGTCACCAAAAGGGAGAAATACAAATTGAAAGAAATCAAGAGATTCGTCGACCTAGGAAATGTAATAGAAAAGAAACCACCAAATACAGGAGAGATAAAAGCAAGAATAGCAGCTGGAAACAAAAGCATCTTTGCATTGCTCTCTATACTAAGTTTAAGAGCCGTAGCAAGTGCAACAAAACTTCCGTGGGATGGGCACTAAGAAACTAGAACAGTCCATGCTGTAGATATGGCAAAGAAGAGTTCTAAGGAAAATTTATAGAGGTAAATAAGTAGAAGAGACTGGGATTTGAAGAACAAACGAAGAATTTTTTTTTCTAGTAGGATTCCTACAGCTTTCGCCGCATTCCACATTTTGTTCGCCATTTTTTTCTGTCTGTTACATGCTTGTCTTCTTTATTTATAGCTTGATTGTTTAGATTTCTTTTAATTCCTTCTATCCAGGATATCGTGGTCTACCTATTTTTCTTTAGTTTGAGGCCGTGTATTTTATCAGTTTTTTTGGTCATCGGTTTCTAAGCATTCACATTCTTTATACGAAGAATTAAGAACATTGTATAAAAACAGAAATATAATAGAAACAGTTAAATCACAAAGAATTAGATGGATAGGCCACGTAGCAAGAATGAAAGAAAAGAAATTGCCAAAAAGAAAATTAGAAACAGGACTAGACCCTAACAGACGAAGACGCAGACCAAGGGCAGAGTTGAAAAAAGAAGTAGAGGAGGATCTCCAAAAGCTACAAATAAAGCAGTAGCAAAAGAAGGCTCTAAATAGAAAAGAATGGAGAAAAATCGTCTACCAAGCTATGAGCCTACAAGGCTTGTAGTGCTTATATATTGAAATTTTTAGTGCAATAGAGGCAATCAACTTTTTGGGCGTTTAGACATAAAGCAAATGCAGTTTCTTCAAAGTTGCTTATTAATTCTTATTACAACAACTCTTCTTAAATTTATTATAAACTTGTTTGAAGTCAAAATTATAAAATTCAAGCATTTCTAGACAAATTATAGCACCTAGTAAGCTAATTTTTTCGGTCTGAAGTATATTCTAGCTTATTTAGTGATGCTTTTTCCTCGCAATGGCTTAATATCGATGTGTATAACAAAATTGTGGAAACTGTGTTCTATACTCTAAATTAAGCCAAATACTACGTGATCAACAAGTACTGATTGGGTTGGCAGTATTGAAATGTCACTGAAAACTGCCTATACTGACCAAACTTCAAATTCATATTTGACATTTCTAAAAATTTTATTAATAAGTTATCACTAGTTGTTGCTAAAGTTTTGTTAAAATGGTTTTCGAATTAGAATATTGCAATTTTATTATAATGGCGTACTTTAAAAGTGGAGTCTACAATGAATGTAATGGTTTGCAATATTATCTGGAGTCAACTTACGTCAAATTTTAACAAATTTACACAGAAGTGGCTGTAGATTTTATTATGTTTAAACAACACTACATGCAGCTTGTAGAATGTTTTTTAAAATTCAGATAATGTTGCAAAAACAAAGTCTGATCGATCTTTCACTCTTACTAAAGCTTTTGTGGAAGGCATTTCCGATCGAATAGAGCCAAACTTGCGAAAAGTTGTGAAAAGACTGTCATTGCAAATAGGTTTTACTTCCTATCAACTCCGAATACACTAGCTACTATATTTAATACCCTAAAACAACAAGTTAAGTTTTGGATTGAAAATAATGGTGCACGCTTTGAATTTTATCTTCAAATTTAGTTTCTGTTTTTTATTTGCTTTATTTATCATTGTATTATTTAATAAAATCATTATTATTGTTGAAAATGGATTAATTAACTCAATCAGAATTTGTTGATCACGGTGTAGATGTACTATTGATTCTATATTTTACAGACATTCTACATTTCCTACTATCAAAGAAAATCTGCTACATATAGGTGTGTCTAATAAGAAAGTGCTAAAATTCCGATAGGAATTCGCCTTGCATGGAAGCTGTCTGTACTGTCAACAACGTCTTTATGACTGACTGTTTATTGCTACTAAAAGTACTCTTACCTTGGGAATGTTTAAGAATTTTAAAAAAGTTGCGTGAAAATTTTATGTAAGAACCGGAATTCTTTTAATTTCATCGATTTTTCGGACTGTTACTTTTGTCGTATTTCTACATTGTTTGCAATTATGTGTTATTGTTATTCTAATTTATGATTACAATATGTCTGCATGATGTTACGTGTTAGAGATGCAGGAAACTCACTGGAGCAAGAAGGCGGGTTATTAAGCTCACGCGATTTTCTCACAGGTCTGCTATTACTAAAACGCGATGTAAGAGAGTGCCTTTTATATAAATGGGTAAAATATTCAAAATGTCTTTTTATATTGTTTTTTTTCTTTAAATTTTTATACGAATGTGTGGAATAAAACACAGATGTTTTTGTTGGAATAACGGTTTGGAAGAAGTTAATGGGATTTGTAAAACTGTTTTACCTAAAAAACACAATACCTAGACATCAATTACAGTTTTTCGTGTTATTAGAGAGTTATGATTTGATGATTTGATATATCCTTCAAGTTTTTTTTTATGACATATTGCAGTCGTGCTCTTTCACAAGCTGAAATTGGTAATAACTTATTTTCTACCACAAAAAATACAAAGAAAATCGTAGTAAAATTTGTCGCTCTACTAAAATAATGAAACAGAAAAAGTTGTTTGAAGATGGATCTACCAAGATTTTGAGTTTCTACAGGCTTAAATGGGACATCAATCTTGCAGAGCTTTCGTTATGCTTACAGATTTTTTTTAAAAGACATTTTTTTACAGAAAAAACTTGATCTAACTGTCTTTTAGAAAATCGGTTTAGCTCTATACCAGACTCACTTTCATTTAATCTACTGTGGTGCAAATGACTCATCTATTGCTGTGGGAACTCATAACTTACTATAGTAATGGGTCAGTTATTTGCACTATAATATAAAGCACTAATATAAAGACGAAATGGAACGCTTTTTCATTTCTATCTAAAACCTCGAACAAAAAGAAGAGAAGCAATGACTTGAGAAAAGCAAGAACAGAAAATCGATAACTCGAAGACGATGTAAAACATATAAAACTTTTAGAAGATCTCGGAAAACTACTTTAAAAAAAAGGAAGAATAAAAGAAGAATTTAAAAATGCAAGAAAATTCTGAAAGAGGTTAAAAGACGTCGCCTTGGTTGAAAGATAAAGAAGAACAAAAGAAGGTTTTAGAAATGAAAGAAACAATTCTGGAAGCACAAAAGTAGAGCTTGAAAAACGGCGTTTGGAAGGAAGGAAAGGAGGACGAGAGACGACAATCAATTAAAAGAAACAAAGAATTGGAGAAGTTAAAGAAGGTTCTAGAAGAAGACTATTCTAAAGGAGCCCAAAAAATAACGATTAGAAAGGAAAGAAGAACAAGAAAAAGTAGAGAAGATGTTGGAAGAGAAATAAATGAATATTAGGGAATTGGAAGAAAAAAAATGGAAAGTACAATGGGAAATAAAAGAAAAGCAAAAGAAACTTTTGAGAAACTGTGGAAAGCAACTACTAGAAAAACAGGAGAACATTTTCAAGATATTTGACACTTTGCAAGATGCTTTTCAGAGGGACGTACTACCGATGAAAAAGAAATTCGAAAAGGTTCTAGACGTTAAAAGAAAATTTAAGAAAAAGGTTGTTAAAATGGAAATTTGTAACAAAATTCTGGAAGAGGTTAAAAGATGTCTCGTCGGCTAGAAGATAAAGAATAACAAAACAAGGTTTTAGAAATGGAAGCAACAATTCTAAAAGAACAAAAGAAGAGCCTAAAAACGGCGTTTGGATGGAAGAGAATATGAGAAACGACAATGAAAAAAAAAATAAAAAAAGAATTGGAGAAACCGATTAAAAGGAAAGCAAGAGTTAAAGAAGATTTTTGAAGAACAAAAGACGATTTTAAAGAAGCTTGAAAATTAAAGATTGAAAAGGAAAGAAACAAGAGAAACAAGTGCGATAAAAGATGTTTGAATATCAAAAAAAAAGATATAATGAGGGAATTAGAAGAATAATATAAAAAACTACAACTGCAAATAAAGCAACAGAAACTTTTAGAGAAGTTCGAAAAACGGTTACTAGAAAAACAGGAAAACATCTTCGAGAAATTTGATACTTTGCAAGATGCTTTTCAAAGGGACATACTAGAGATGAAAAGAAAATTTGAAGAGGTTCTAGACGTTAAAAGAAAATTTGGAGAAAAAGGTCGGTTGAAATAGAAATTTATAACAAAATTCTGAAAGAGGTTAAAAGACGTCTCTTCGGCTAGAAGATAAAGAATAACAAAACAAGGTTTTAGAAATGGAAGCAATAATTTTAGAAGAATAAAAGAAGAGCTTAAAAACGGCGTTTGGAAGGAAAAGGTAGGAGAGGCGACACTTAATAAAAAAAAGAATTTTAGAAACGACGATTAGAAGAAAAACAAGAGTTAAAGAAAGTTTTAGACGAACAAAAGACGATTCTAAAGGAGCTTGAAAAATATAGATTGGAAAGAAAAGGAACAAGAGAAACAAAAGCGGAAGAAGATGCTTGAAGAGAAAAGATAAGGTATAATAAGAAATTAGAAGCAAAAAAATTTAACAACTTTATCTGAAAATAAAGGAAAAGCAAAAAAACTTTAAAAAAGCTTCGAAAAACGGTCACCAGAAAAACAAGAGAATATCTTCGAGAAATTTATACTTTGCAAAGTGCTTTTCATACGTACCACAGGTGAAAAAGGAATTCGAAAAAGTTCTGGATGTTAAAAGAAAATTTGGAGAAAAAGGCTCTTAAAGTAGAAATGAAAGTTAAAGAAAATCTGAAAAAAGATTAATGAATTTGAACAAGAATAGAAGAAGATCTCGACAAAATGTTTAATGAGATAAAAACAAAAATTAAGAAGCCGGTATTAGGGCAAATTACGAGGATTCAACTGGTATCAATTCGAATTAAACCTCTGATATTTGACGTTTAAGAGGAATAGTAAAGCTGGAAGAGAAAGAAAAGCTAGCAGCTCTCTTGTTGGCATTATATAAGACTTACCTCTGTCAGCTGTATCAAGATTGTTGGAGTAAACTTCTGGGTGATTCGAAAAGCGACGTATCTTTGTACATACGGTGAGAAAACAATGACCGGGCAGTGAGTGAAAAGAAGGTGATTGAAGACGGAGCGGTTTATTGACGTGACGGCAATCGTAGTTATTAATGTGGAATATCGAATTATTTATCTACCCAAGCTTCTACCCAATATCTATCTGTTATTAATTCTACTCTTTGAATTAAAATAATGCCGATTTTGCACATATGTATTATATTTTTAGATAATACTGATTTTAATGGAGATGTTTTGATTATGGTTTGATGAAAAGACTGATTTCTTTCAAAAATGAAAACCCAAAATTTTATTTTATAAAAATCTTTTTACCTAATCAAATTTACTACTCAACAATTATTTCTTTCAGAGCATTATAAATTTTTGTGTCTATTTCAAATTACACAGTTATAATTAAACAGGTAAATATTAGATTAGGTCTCATCTTAGATTAATTGGAGATGATTTAGTATTTAGTATTTGCCGATGTATCCAACTTTAGTTCTAGTAATGCTGTTCTGGTGTTTAGCTGTGTGCAGATTTACTGCCCCCATTTCCCAAATACATCAATTTCGCATTAAAATCATAATTTATCTGGAAGGTATTGCCGTAAATTACGAGAATTTGTTAGAAGTGGAACAACACACGTTGAACAGCAACAGTTCCATCTACACCATATATCATAACTCTAAAATGCGATGATCTGAAAGATTTGAATTCGCAGTGAAGATACTTGATTAAGTAGAAAATCAGGATCTTTTCTATTTACACAATTAGATTGTGTTTGACAAGCTCTGGTTACTATTCTAATCAAATTTTAATTAAATATCTGTTTGTTTAATTGAGAATTTTTTGTATTTTTGAGTCTAAACTTGCTTACTCACTAATATTATTTATTAATTATGAGAGAGAGTTAAATTGGAAAGAGCTATTTCAGAAATGCTAATATTTACCCACAAAGTTTTGTTAAAATAGATTACAACGTTAAAACATTCCACTGATAGTCCCTATCATAAAATTCGCATTTCAGCTAAATGAAACATGATCAATAACCTATCTAATTATTGCTATTTCAGGATTGAAGTTTAATTAAACTGAATCAGATTGAAATTGTTACAATTATCAAAATTATTATTTCATTGAAAAATACTTTCGTTTAGTGGATAATCAAAATGTTAAAACGCTTATAGGTCATACGGATAACGTTACTTAGATTCCAACGACTTTTACTTAATGCCAGTGCAAATGTGAGACTATGGCTTTGCATGAATACTCATTTAAAAATATTTAGTTTCGAAATGCCAAGACATGCAAAGATGCATTTCACCCGAATTATACCCAAAGGTAAATATCATTGTTGAACATCCATCATTAGGAAAATCTCTTGAGATCGCACTTAAACTTTCGCAAAGTGGCCAAAAATAAGATTAGCTTTGTGAGAAGGCTATTAAAATTCATCTTTCCAGAGCGCTTGAGACAAGTGCATTGATATTCCGAAGAGAAATGTTTAAAAGGTAAATTGCAAACACGTCTGCAGCGAGTTCCTAATGTCTGCAAGATTACAAATCCACTCTTCCTCGTATCACCTCTATAATCTCACGATCCTAATTTCTCAACTTGCTCGTAATAAATTAGATAACAATCGTGAAGAATTTCATAAATTAAATAAGACATCGTGTCATAATTAATGTTACATTTAGAATTTATTGTGCGAAAAAGTTCATTTCCTTTTGATGCTTCTTTTCGTTCACATCAAATTATCGACGTAAAATAGTATATTTCGTTATTAGGCGTTGAAGTCATATGTCAATGTGTTTGTCTGTCACACTAAAACTGTTTTAAGCAGTGACTTCAGCGTAAAACTTGTAACAATACCAAAAAGTCTAGGCATAGAAATGAAATTTTAAGTTCTCTGATATTGAAGAAAATTGTAAAGAATTTTTTTTTATTTCTGATAGAAAATTAGGGCACATCTGTACAAAATCAAGCTTCTTTATGAGCAAAGTAAAAGAAGTAGAACCGGAGAAATATTGGATGTATTGATAGTAATTTACTGGTGTTATTCTCGATTTTATTTAATCTTTTCTAATGAATTATTACCTGAAGTAATTACGGAGATGTTCAAAGAGAAGTGCTCTTTTCATATTGAGAAAGCTTTTTGGTTTAAACAATTAATTAATGAATTGGAAAGACTTTCAGAACATTATTAGAATTAAAACCACTAATGTAAGAATCCGGAACTTTTATCAGCATCATTATAACACTTCTAATGACTGTAATTAACAAATGAGTGCAACGTAATTAGCAGAAATGTATTTCTCGGTGATCAAAAGGCATGAAAAAGTTCTTCATATTTTTATCTTTGAATCACTTTTTTAGTCCTCGAGGGTTTTTTTCTAATAGTTTAGGGTCTAGAGACGCTTAAAGATGAGAAGAATTTAAAGAAACAATTTTTTTTATATCTCAATAATTATAAAGCGTTTACGTTTTAGAAATTATAGTAAAATTGCATAAATAGCAAATTATTTTTTATTTTTTTTATCTTCTCTTATGTCTTATCTTTGAATTTTTTTATCTTTATTCTATTGTATTTTATCTGTTTTTTTTTCCATAAAAAAATAAAGGAATTTAAATATTACAAAATGCAGCTGAATTTGGTTCAAGACACATAGAAATTTTTGGTGTACAAGAGAGAGAGATTTTTTAATAAATTCTCATGTTTTTACGTGAATTTCGTAAAATTCTTATTTGTTTCAAGATTTTTGGAGACTTACATTGGATTCCCAGGGATTTCCAGGGGATTTTTTAATAATTTTTGGGAAATTTCTATATGTTTTGCTTGATTTATGTCTGCACAATTTGCACATTGCTTGCTTATCTGGCTCTCACTAACTGACTGACTAACTTCTGGTCAATCTTTTTTTTTATATAATTAAACGTTTTTCTAGAATATGCCAAATGGTTCGTGACTTTTTTCAATTCAATTAGAAGCGATTTCTTAATTTTTTAGATCGGTCTATGGACGAATCTAATAATGATTTCTTTCTAGTATTTTCTGGAGCTATTTACTAGATTTTTTTCTCTTGGTTTTATTTTGAATTGCTCATAGCAATATTATTTAGGAGGAACTTTAATAATAGTATTAATAATAAAAACTAGTTATGAACTGAATATTTCAAGGAATTCCAAGAGAATATTTTAGGGATTTCTTGGAATTCTTTTGGTCAGGTCAGGTCAGGTCAGGTTAAGTTTATTTCCAAAAATCCCCAGATTTCTGTGGATTTCTTGGAATTTTTTTGGTCAGGTCAGGTTTATTTTCTCTAAATATACTAAGTAACATAGAAATGTGAACACCCAGTAATAACTGTTAGATTTTTAAAGCTTAATTTTATCATGCGTAGAAATAACACCTAATAATGCGTAGACCGACCACAATGTGCTACACACTCATTCAAACGTCTAGGCATGCTTTTTATCAAATAGTCTACGTCCTTCTGAGGTATTTTATTCCAGGCTACTTGTACCTCATGTCGAAGTGCTGCTTTGAGGGGAATGAGGTATACGAGACAGCCTTCTTCTGATTATGTCCCATACATGTTCTATTGGTGATAGATCGGGCGATCGAGGCAGCCAGGGCAAAGTAGAAATTTGAGCTGCTGCCAAAATGTTTAAAGATCTTCTGGCTATATGGGGCCGAGCAGTGTCCTGCTGAAAAATGCTATTTAGCACGGTTCTAACATATGGCAGTAAGTAGAGCTCTAAAATTTCGTCGATGTAACGTCGGCTTGTCATGTTACCTCTAATAAAGACTAGAGATGACCTGCTGCCATAAGCAATAGCACTTCATACCATAACACCAACAGTCCGGTGTACATGACGCTCTACATCAAATTGTGAATTTTGGCGTTTATCGCGACGTTTTGTTACTCTTGCCCGATCATCATGCATCGCCAAACAAAATCTTGATTTATCACTGAAGACTACACTATTCTATTCAACATCTCAATTTAACCGTTTCCTGCATCATTGTAGCCGATTTCGTCGATGTTCAGGAGTAAGAGGTAGAACCAAATGAGGTCGAAAGGAAAAAAGTCCAAAACTTCTGACTTTTCGATAAATTGTCCGCATCTCAATCGGCCGTCCATTTTCTTCAAACCATTAATTGGCAATTCCTCAGGTGGACGTGAAACGGTCTCGTACAGCCAAAAGTCTAAGGCGTCAATCTTGGCGTTGGGTGGTTCTTGGACGGTGCCCTGTGCCTCTCGCTCTTCGCGTTTGCTCTTCTTGAAGCCATGCTTGATAACAACGTGACAAGGTGTTTAGGCTTCTTTGAGTTCATCTTGCAATTTCTCTAAACACAATCTTGCTTCTCGTAGCCCAACAATTTGACCTCGATCAAACTCGGTTAATTGGCGAAAATTTGCTTGTCTTTCAACTCTGGGCATTGTGACTTTGTTTAGGAAGTGTCTACTATGCCTATCTTAAAGATTAATTTTTGGAAAATGACTATCAGCTTTATCTTAACCTTGCAATGTTATTCTGTAAAAAATGCTGCAAAGAAAGAACTCCTGGACAGATATTCCTGATATTTTAACCATTTTTTAATATAATCAAAACAAACCTGTATACCAAAAATTATTGCTGTAAAACAATTATTACTGGGTGTTCACATTTCTATGTCACTTAGTATATAATGTAGAGTGCCAGGTCTCACTTCCCTGCATAAGCGAAAGTGAAATCGCTAGATTTTTAAAAGGAGAGAAAACTTTCAAGCTGAAATTGAACTAAATTGATTTAACTAGCGTGACGTAGAATTTTCAAAAGTTTTTGTCGATTTAAGGCGGTTGGGTATCCATGATTTGGTCAGCAATTAATCGAGATATTTTTTCAAAATAATGAAGAGGTTTGATCTAGTAGTGCACGCAGAATGTTACAATAATAATAAAAAAAAATTGTTTAAAATACTAAACTGACAGAATTTTTTTTTGGTGAAAACAGGGCTTCAGTTTTACCCACACCTAGATTTACATACCTAGATTGTTAATAATTTACCAAAAAAATTCTTTTTGTGGCATTGTAAATTAGACACTTTTCTCCTGCTTTTTGTTATCAACTTTTAATTTTTAATAAATAAGCTTTGAAGCCGGGAACTCTGAATTTATTTTCTTAAAATTTCTGTTGGATACTTAAAGCTTATGGTTACTTTGTTTAATGTAGCCATTATTAGACTTTACAAGAATTTTTAAGCTTTATTCAGTTTATTTATTTCTGATATTGAAATTATAAATTTGTTAAACTAAAAAATGTAGTTAAGAAAAGAAAATATTTATTTTTGTATGTGTTGACGATGGCTGTTTAAGCAGATGAAACATGTACCTACCTAGGATTTTGAAATAATATAAATTTGAAAAAACAACCGTTTTTAATATAAAAATATTTTTGTGGTCAATTATGATGAGAAGAGAAATGTTTTTGTGTTGAAATATCTCAAAACAAATACCACGACCCAAGTTTACTCGTTGTTTAATGATCTGCAGTTGATTACAATTTACAATCCTTGCGGCGACCTACAGACTGTTTTTATTTGTTCAAGAAGAAGAAACCCAACATTTACTTAGCCTCAATATTATTAAATATTTCGCGTTTTTCTCTGAAACGAAATTTTGTATGAAAAATGTATTCAAAATCTTAAGTAATAGAGTAAAGTGAACTAAGATAGTAACTTTCTTTTTATAAGAGAATCTCAACTTTGCTATTATGGAAAATGTCTGCTCTTAAAAATATTAACTTCCTGAAGTTTAAAGTGGCTTTATTAAAATACTTTTTTCGCAACTACTTACTTGAAACTCACGTGGCCTGAAAATTATAATTTAAGCTAAACATTTTGAGTTTGTTATGCAAAATTGTTGTTGGCTGAATAAGTGCGAGAATACCTCAATTCAACTAAAAGATAATATAAAGCTAAATGAATCATCTTCTTTAACTTGATTAATCCGAGTTTTTAGAGAAAAGTAACTCCGTTTAAGCTAACTGAAATAAAACGAAGAGAATTAGATCCGACTAATTAGTTCCTATTTATCAAACTCGCACATTGTTCATGAGATAAACTTGAAAGAGTGGAATTTTATAATTTGGCCAAAAGTTACACAATCCATCACATATTCGGATAATTATCTTACACCTTGTGAAACGCCAATTAACAACATTTTTTCTACAACAATTATTACTTTTTTAGCACAGAACCACAGCGAAGTCTCTTGACCCAAAAATTGAACTCTGTAATTGCTTAGAAAGCTCAAATTATTTGATCGTACAAATGCAGTTTATAGTTTATCGGTTTGGATGCCGTTTTCGCGATAATTACAGGCTACAGAAAGCCATCATCAGTCAATAAAATACAGATTGTTCCTGTGTGAACGGATATCAGTGAGAGTCTTGGTCGAAAGTGGTTTAGCTAGACGCTTGACCGCTGCATTATTCCACGTTATGAAAGTTAGCGATTTTCACATTATCCCACGTAGTCTGAATGTCATTTCTTGTCATAAATCAGCTAACGATCTCCTACAGTATTTTTTCTTCTATAATACCTGTCAATTTAAAAATTTTAGGATTAGTGTTGGTCTACTGTTGGACTGTCATTTTAAAAATAGTATTGCCAACTGTACCATATAGATCACTGGAAATGAGACATTCTAACCAAACATACTTGTCGTTACTTTGGAATAACAAGGCTCTATCTCAATTTTTTTTTGTAATTTTAAGAATTAAACGAAATTTGGCATATTTACTTTATTTAAAACACTGAGTCATCTGTGTTTTATTGTAATATTTTTGATAACGACACATGCGTATTTAGTTCGACCGTCTAATTTTCATTGATCAATAGTGTACAACAATTTGACAGATATTAAGTCGTCTAAAAATGCCGTTTCGTTTGGGTCTGAATAATGTTTAACGCTAAATTAATTTATTTGGTTACAGTTTGGTACCGGATCGAGCCTGGACCTCAATCTTCGTTAGAGAGACAGTTTGAGCCCGGAATTTCCACAATTTTCTCCATGCAATTAACCACGCAGTATATGTATCGAATAGGCTTTCAAATAAATTGCCGTAAACAACAGTGATTTTAAATTCGGGACGTTTCCGTAAAGGGAAATTCAGTGAAAGAGTGGTAGTGCCATGAACCCTGAACGTAACAACTAACTTTGCCCTTTGAACGCTTCGTAAAACTGCTTCGACATGGAGACTGAAGAACTCATCAAACTCGTTGATGGAATTTACAAGGTGAGTGGGATTGTTCCCTGTAATTAGTTCAATCGAATTTCATTTAGACAGGACCAGATTACAGGAAGACGGCCTCTCTTGTGCTATTCAGATGGTAATTTCGTCTTTTTTCAAACTTGTTATTTAGTTAGTGATTTAATTAAGTCAAGGGGACTTTTTGTTTCTGGCTAATGGTAGTATCCATCATTCGCATTTTGCACTTAAAAAAGAGTAAGAATTCGAGGAAAAAAGTTTAGATGCGAGGATTCAAAGCGCGGAATGAAGCATAAAGCTACATACAAATTAGCTAACAATAAGACATAAGACTTTTACGATACTTTTACAATATTTTATGTATTTAAATTCTTATATAATTTCAGTGTCTTATGTTTTTTTAATTATTATACTAAACTTTCTATTTTCCAATCAGATGATAGACTAAAACAAATTTTTCAAATATTAACCTCAAGCTGTTAGTGAGGTTCTTTGATTCGAGTTTTTTTTTACTGTTTTTTCTTATTTTTTTTACACGTTTTTAAACCTTTTCAACTACTTTGTTCTCTAAATGATAAAAGAACTGAAAATTCAACTCATTCACAGAAGTTTAATCAAACAAATTTTTACATAAAAGTGACAGAGCGCTCTTGAGAATTTCATTATCAGTAACTAATTAATAATGTAAAAAAAGTAAAAAAATATTAGAAAAACTTGACTTGAGAAATGAGTTTTTTAATGCTATTTTTTCTACTTTGTGCGTTTTAAGTGATTTTTAAGTAAAAAAGTTAATTATTAAAATTTTAGGGACTTTTGCGTTAATACAAGATAGTTTTTCATTTGGTTGGACACCAGGATCATCCAGCATTTTTTTCTTTATTCGTTTTTGATAAAACAATGATAAATTGCAAAAACCTTTTGATCCTGAATTTCCCAATCTTAAAATTAACGATGTTTTTAACCATATGAGTAACTTTTCGACATTGTGAATGTCTAAAAAAACCAAAAGGATATCGAAAAGAAAGGTTGTGAAATTTTGAACCAAGACAGAGCCGGTAAAATTTTAGACGAAAAGAATTTCGTTTACAAGTTTTTTGACGATGAGAGTAACTGTTTTGACACTATCGAAGTCTAAAAAAAAGACAATAGAAAGCCGGAAAAAAAGGTAATCAATTTTTAGAAGAAAACGATTTTGTTCACGAGCTTTTTCACCATGAAAGTAACTGTTTTGACACTGTCATACCAGAAAGACCAAGAAAAAGTCTAAAGGAAAAGTAGAAAAATTTGGACCAAGAAAGAGCTGGTAAAACTTTGGACGAAAAGGATTCCGTTGACAAGCCACTCAGTGTATCTCAAAAAAAAGTATTATCTCTGAAGGAGTAGCTGTCACAAAAAATAATCGGTTGTAGTAAAAGAATCAAAAAACTTTGGTTTACAAAAGATTTTGACAATGTTAAAACGCGACGTAACAGAATTGTAACCACTTGTTGCGTCTAAAAAACAGTAATATTAGCTTCAGAAATTATCACGTAATAACTAGCTACCATTTCGTTCTAATGTCCTAATTTTTTCAAAAAAAAACTGAGTAATTTTAAGAATTAAAAGTGACGAATTTGCCAAATATTACCTTTTTCTGACTTTGTATATTGCTTTGAGTTTTAGAAGGTTAAACACGGATGTTGTGCGGTTCTCCAGACCGACCACTAGGTGGTAGTCACATACCACTTGGTGTATATAACCACTAATTTATAGTATAACCATTTGTTATATGATCAGTCATATACCAAATAAAGCAAAACGATAATTACCAAGTCATTGTAGGCTTTCGTTACGTAACAAAAAATAAAGTCACAAAAATATAAGTGATAAGCATAAGAACATCACCAAATCAGAAAATAGATATTGGTTTTATTCCAACGAACTCTCCTGTCAAATCTTTCTCTGCTAAATACTCGTACCACCAGACGAAATCTTTTTGTTCGATCAATAATTTCTGCACAATTTCGTAAAATAATTGTACGATTCTGTTGGCTATCAACTTATCGAATTTAATAAGCTTCGCATTTTTATAAATTCAACAAAAGTCTGGGGGTTCAAAATGTCACGTTTTTACGAGTACATATTTGTATTACAACAATGTATTTCAAAAAAATAAAATTGAACTGTTCGAGTCTTTATTACTTATCTCATAATTTTGCTGCTTATTGTATAATGTAATTAAGAAGTTTTAAATACAATCACTATTTGTGTTATTTTGAATCTAGAATGGAAAGTCCGAGAAAACATGCGGAGAGAAGAAGCGGTAGATAAAGTAACAAATCTCAGTGTCTAAAAAGAGTGATTTGTTATTGTCGTGTCCTTCAATAAAGTAATTGAACTAAATACAGTAAAATTAATATCAGAGACTTGTACAGAGTAATTAAATAACTATTCGTACATCGTTCAGAAATCTGATCCAGACTTTTGTGCTTGAGTTCTTTAACTCTCAGATAGTTCGAATTCCTAAAACTAAACTTCACTGAGCAAAAATAAGTATGTAACATGTGATCCAGTCTGATGCAATCAAGCGCTGCTTGGTTGAGCACCCAACCTGTAAAAGAAACGGTTTTTGAAGCCATGTACTGAAAGTAACCAGGTTTCGTATCGCAATCCTTAGAAATTCCTTCAAGCCGACTTTTTATTGATTTACGTTGTTGGCACGTTGAATAATAAGTTTATTAAATAAAACGTGTGAGAAACATGTCAAATATAATTTATAACAAATTGTAAGTACCAGAACGCCATCAATTATCTAAAGTCATCTCTGATGGCAAGGTGAGCTGCGACATAACTCGCTTTATGTCATATCCAAATAAGGAACAAATAATAAGGTGCAGCGAAATGCAGCCATATTAATACAATATATCAATAAGTCATGATTGCGTTAGAGTTCTTAAGCTTCTAGAAAGAAATTTCGATCTAAGAGCAGCTCACAATTTTGTTCAAATTACCTAAGCTCGTTTTATAATCTAACCTAATTGAATTAAAACTCAAAAAATGCGAAGAAGCGTGTAATGGCAGGAACCTACCATAACATTTTATACTTTTCAAGATTGTTTTTTGGATTAATAAGACTTGATACTGCCACGACAATGATTTACGAGGATATCTGCATTTTCTTCTCCTTCTGGGAACTTCGGTCTAATGAGTTTTGTTGAGTCGTGTTAACAATAATAAGAGTGTAAATTTATTCAGCACGTCATTCTTAATAATAAAATAACCGACAAATGATCGATGCATGCAGAATTTTCAGAAATTTGAGAAAATAACAAAAATAAATTCCGTTGTAATCTAAACTCATTAACATTTTTGTAACCTTAGTAATTAATTAGTGCCTGTATCTCGCACGTTTCTTCAGAAAAATTTAGATAATTTATTCTTTCATTAAAGGAAAATTTAGTCCGATATGATCACATTAATGATGTTTGGATGTTCAACAAACCGGAATGTCGCAGATATAACACGACAGGACGTTGTTCTTGTTTTTCATTAAATATAATAATTAATGAAAAATGTTTTAATTTGAAAAATTACAGTTAGGAATTTGATTTTGCATAATTCATGTCTCGTTCCTCACACTTTACGAAAAAAATTTTGATGATGTAATATTCAAACATTACCATATACCTATTCTAAAAATGGGTATAAAAAGTTTGACACTAGCAATTTGTTAGAATAGTTGAAAGTCTGGCGTTGCATTTAGATTGCCCCATTTGCATGAACGATCGAACTTTTCTACGACACTTAACTTAGATGTAATACAAAATTGAAAATAATAGAAGTTCAATAGAAAGTAATTAATTTGTTAAGAGACACTTCAAATTTCTGATTTAGCACCTGCTGAAAGAGTTTTAGTGGAATTCAGTTTTATTACGTTCGCTTTAATTTTAAGATAAGTGGAAGTTATTAAAAGTGAAGTTAAAAATATCGACGAATATAAAGTATTCATAAAGTTGTGCTCACTACAGGAAAAAAGGTCAAAGACTGTGTAATACCATTATAGAAACTAATAAGTAGCACATGAAACAATCTTTGATAAAAATTGTGGTCTTTTTACCTGTCTGGTACACAATGAGTAAAATTCCTCTTTTACATCATTTAGGCATCTATATGCTATCTTGTAGTGACTGCAAAACAGTTTATATAGATCAGACAGGACGAAGAATTGCAACAAGAATACATGAACATGTAAGGACAATAGAGAAGTACAAAAATACAATTGTAACCAACACTTTGTCTGCTTTTACTTCTCATATTCTTTCTTCCGGCCATTTTTTTTCCTAGTGATAATTTTAAATTTCTTTAGAAATCATTAGAATTTTTTTAGAAATCTTTAAATCCAGTCACAAGAGTTCTCAACAAGGCTTACAACGATCAAACCAGCTTTGAAAGTCCTATTCTATCTTCAGTAGTTTAATATTCAATAGATAATTATACAATTGTGTAAGATCTTGTCTTCTTACTATCTATAATAGCATTTATAACTTTTTTTAAATTGTATTTTAAAAAACACACATATTTAGCGACTAAAATTTATTTTTTACATCTAAGCATCTTATTTTGCTAAATGATCATTTATTTCAAAAACTATGACAGGTTTTGCCCTAGTTTTACCTATTTTCTGTTGACTTTCGGTTTCTTGAACAAGCAATACAGTAACTGAATCATCAATCATCAAAAATCTATCTCGATTTCTCAAAGATTTTCAAGTTTTTTGAATGCATATTTTTGAAAGCAATGCTTTTGCTGTTTGTTGTCGTAACAGATGATGTAAAAATTTTATTAAAAAAGTTTATTTTCTTAGTTAGGTGATTATTAAAGAGGATGAGCGCACTAAAACTAAAAAAACAAAGTTTATACAACCACAAATTGATAACCGAAATTTAGATCAGTTTGACATGGTTTTTTCTATATTGCAAGCTACAAATTAAAAAAAAACACAGTTTGAATATTTAGCAACGACAAAAATAGCCACTGCTACTAAAATCATCAATCTTTAAACAATATATCTTCGGCTATCTACAATTCAGGCAGGACCAAATTTTTTTATATGGTTATATTAGCTCTGTAGGAGATGAAGGAAATGTTTAAAAATTTGGAAGAGAGTGCGATAAGGTATTGACTCGAAGTAAATGAAAGCAAGACAAAGTATATGGGAACAAACGGAAGAGAAGTACAAGGTGACCTGGAAGTGACAGGACAGATTGGCAGAAATTATTGTTTTCAAAGAGTAGACAGATTTGAGTACTTCGGGGTTACGGTGAATGAAAATAATGAAGAAGTAATGGAAATAGAAAAGAGACTAACTAAAGGAACGAAATTTCAATACCTTTGGGCAAACATGTTGACGTTTTCCAAGCGGAAATCTTTGCTTTGCTCGCTTGTGTGACTGAGTGCGTGCAGAGGGCTTTGTTAAATAGGCGAATCTGCATTTGCACCGACAGTCAGGCTTCGCTGCAGGCCTTGCAATCGTGCAGGTACTCATCGACGCTTGTTTGGGAATGTCACAACAGATTACAGGAACTGGCGGAGTGCAACAAAAAGGTTGTACTTTGTTGGGTACCGGGACACTGTGGTCTAAAGGGTAACGAGAGGGCTAACGTTCTGACTCGAGAGGGTTCACAAATGGACTTTATCGGGGCGGAACCGGCTCTTGGCGTTACCAAAAGACGACAGAAAGACACACTTCATAAGTGGATGGAATTTCGTCATCTCTCTGAATGGCAGTTTCAAGAAGGCATACGGCAATCCAGGCTTTTTCTTAAAGGACCGGACAAGGCACGCAGTGAAAACCTGATGCGTCTCAACCGTAGAGACCTTCAGTTAGTGGTAGGCATGTATACAGGACATTGCCTATTGCAGAGGTTGTGCTGAAGATGAGGAAACTCCTCTTCATATTCTCTGCTACTGTCCTGCTTTTGCAAGCATCAGAGATTCACACCTGGGCTCCCGATATCTGAAGCCTAGTGCTATCGAGAAGGCTCCTGCAGACAAAGTACTGAGCTTCATCAGAGGCACAGGGTTACTGCAGTAGTGCTATTTCGAGAGGTTGCATACAATGGACGTAGGCCTCGGTGTGCGGCTCGCGCTGCAGACCCCTCTTGTTCAAAAAAAAAAAAAAAAGGAACGAAAGCGTTGGGGGCATTAAACACGGTATTGAGAAGCAAAATAGTGTCGAGAAAAACAAAAATTAGAATCTATAGAACTGTAATCCAGCCAGCGGTGCTATATGGATGTGAAACGTGATCCAAAGCACCTCGGAAAAGTTGGAAAGGTGGGAGAGAAAAGCACTACGAAAGGTGTTTGGGGGAGTGAAAGACGAGGAAGGCAACTGGAGAAGCAGAACAAATAAAGAAGTAATGGATATATATGGCTACCCAAGCATAATACAAAAGGTAAAGAGTCAAAGAGTGCGGTGGTTATGACATGTGGTGAGAATGGCATCGAATAGGCACACAAAAAAAGCGCTGCTAGGAGGAGAAGGAAGTAAAAGAAGAAGAGGGAGACCGAAGGAGATGGTTAAGGAAGATCTAAAGGGAGTAGGAGTTGGGGACTGGATGGAAGGGAGCAAGAACAGAAAAGAATGGAGGAAAATTGTGGAAAAAATTAAAGCCATGGGCCCGAGCGCCTGAAGCCTGAATGGTAATTAAGAAATTGTCTTGAAGATTCATTTTAGACGCAGTGGCTATTTTTGTCGTGTCCTAGTGTAGGATAACGACTAACCAAATGAGGCAATTTTAATCATAGAGGATTTACTTAAAACAGTTCAGGATTTTTTCTTAAATAAATAAGAATTTTATGTACCTATAACACGTCTTGCGAAAACTCGTTAACTCTAATACGAATCAGGTTATATATGTTTTATTGCAATGTTGTCTATTTGCTTCTTTATTACGCAAATATATGTATGTGTTTTCATTCCTTAGTAGTGTATTGCTCTGACATAAAGTTCTTCATACAACATTTATTACTATTCAAATGTAGCGTCGTAAAGTCCAAATCTGAATTGAATCACCTAATAAAATTTTAAGTATCTTCAAATATTATTTTTCATAAACCAAAAAAAATTAAGAAACTCTATGATTTACACACTTTACTAACTCGCGACATTGATTTTAGCATCACGAAGTAATTGAGGTGATTTCCAGGAAAAGGTCAATTAGTGTCCTCATTGCTCTAATGACCCACATCTGTACCAAAAATTTCTTAATTGTACTATTTAGGCACTAAATTTTTTAAAAGTAGTTGCGTTCCGATCAATTTTCTTGTAAACCACAAATGAAATTGTAGTCGCAGATTGTCGGAAGTCATTGTCAAGCCACTTAATTTCTGAAAATTTTTCCGAGAGTTGAAAAACTTTGTTGAAGGAACAAGGATTTAATCTGATTTTGTTAACAAGAAATATTATCTTATAATTTCTTTGACAAGTTTTAATCCTTAAGTAAGTTTGTTTATGTTCGTGACAGATTAGTTAAAAAATTGTGGTTCTAAAAATAACTAATTTGGATTCTTTAGTACAACGACCTGATTACCACGTTCTACAAGATTACTCAAATAACTCGGACTTGATCAAAAACATACAAAAAATTGTTGTACCGTTACGGAATTTAAAAAATATATCTAAATTGAGTGATGATTACCTTCTGTTTAGTTTTTACTTTTCTACTGGGTGGTTACATTGTTGATGTCTAGATCTAGATCCGCAACTACTTTGTTTTGTTTGTTGTGTTTAGAAGTAGTTTAAAAAGTCAAGGTACTAGATTTTATTATCCTTTTGAACAGGTTCTAGATAATTTATAGCGGCAATAAAGCATTTTTGCAGATTAATAAAGAGTTTTTTTACAAACTGGCATTACTGGATTATTTAAAACTTGCAGTATTTGAAATCCTTCGTAAAACTAAGTTGAAGCAGAAAAAATGCGCTGATAACATCTCAAGGTTAATGTATGAAAAATCTTGACTCTTGACTATGATTTATTCACCTTGTTTTTGAAAAATGTATAGATAATCCGCGTGTAATTATAGAATCGCAAGGTAGGCACTATAATTGCCTCGAAGCTTCCAAGGCAAAATCTCTGAAAAATAAATTCTTTCTTTTTTGTATTATTGTTATTTATCTGTTGCAATTACGAGGAGAAAAAATTACTTTCATTTTATGGCTCGCCTGAGGCTCGTTCCTTGTTGAAAGGTTAAATGAATAGAATTAGCCGCGACTGACACTCAGACGTTACACATTTTTACCGAAAAGTAAAAGGATTTGGTTGGTTTATTTCGGTATAAATCTAATTGGAAGTTTTAATGATTAAAAAAATTCAAAAGCACCAAACGTTCACTTGTTTCGCAAAAATTTTAAACGGGTCATGAGGACAATGTACAGTGTGAGGCAGAAGTAATGAAACGAGGTTTAATTAGACTACGTAACATATTCATATTACTTATTCTACTACTTATTCTTTATAACGAATTACTTTAATAAATTATGTTGTGTTTTGAAACGTAAATGAGATGTTTAACAGTTTTGCTATCAACAATTAACCTTATTAAAACACTTGCAGCTCTGAGTAATAAAAACTCGTTCTGTAACAATTCAATTTTAACAAATATTTCATTACAAAACTGTTGTAGAAGTTTGTTTTTTCTTTTTGTAATCAGCTAGGTAAAAATAGGTTACGTCCTTGACGACATCGTGTTTGCAGTTGATCGTTGGGTGCTCGAAAATCATTGTGAAGTCATAGTTGATTGGTTCTCAAGACTAAAGCGGCTAATTTAAAAATATACCAGAGGTTTTCAAACAAAAGGAGTCTATAGTGGATTTCAGAAACCATAAACATTTGTATAAGGCAAGTTTGGGTTTTCAGCATTATTTCAACGAGAACTACTACTAGTTTAAAGCTGTAAAATTGCATACGGAAGATTACTAGGCAGTCTTTCCGACTTTTATTATAGTGCGGCATTACGACGTTTACCTTCATTTTAACTTTTAACTGTTTTGAATTTAGAGAAGGTAGGTAATTTACGAAATAGTAAGATTTTAAAATTATATTTTTTATATTTTAATAGCTCTTATTTAGCATCTTATTACAAAGACGATAAATTCATACTACTGCTAGCTTTGTAAGTCATAAGATCGATTTAATTCTGACTAACTCATACAATTTTTTCTGTTTATAAAAGTGACTCTTCAATTTATGTAGCGGTTACTCTGCAGAGAATTTTTAGATAAGCAGGTATGGACAGAGAAACCTGTGCAATTGATTATTACTATATATATCTTTATGTATATCTTTATCGTTTTTTGATTTATGGACTATCAAATGGATTAAATAAATACTCTCAGATATTTTTTTCTAAGGGAAATTACAGTTTTTATTTATTTTTTATAAAAACATTTTTTTAGTTGTATTTTGAACTTTTGAATGTTAGCAAAATTACTTTTTGATGATGATCTCGCACTTTTTTCTCGAAAATAATAGTTTATTGACTAATAGGCTGATTTCAAGTTGAGATAATACCGGTAGTACCGCAAATTTAAATATTTTTCTATGGCAACAACCAATCACAACCCCGAATTGTTTAAATTTTGCTTAGAAACAAAGATACTACCGGTATTATCTCAACTTGAAATCCGCTGATTACTGATTATCTTATTAATATCAAGCAATATTAATAAGCTATAGTATATCAGCAAAAGGCGGTCAAAGCAGCCCTCAGCGTTAGCTCGAGTCTGATTTTAAAGTGTGTTTCTGTAAATACTAATATAAACAGAGCTTTAACCCGTTTTGTTTTAATAGTATTTTGAAATTAAATATTATTTTATATTTGCCATGATCTCTACTTTTCTTATAAATTAATAAAGCTTTGCTAGTTGATGACTTGGGTTGTTGTTGAAATGATGTGTTGACGAGTTAACTTGTTGGTTCATTCATTATTTAGGGCGTTGATGAAATAGGTTGTTAACTCTTTATTAATTGTTTCAATTATTTTTTTTTAAACTTTTAGGTGACTTTTTCAAAAATACCTGAACACATTTTTCAAATACTTTCAAAATCTTTTGCATTAAATCACAGAATGTTTCAACGTTGATAAACCTCTCCTCTCTTTTTGTCGCTGTTTCCAGATTTTTCGTCAAAAAATTTGTTTCAATTTCGTGTTGGAAGCACAAAGTTATTAATAACACAACTGTAACCTTTAGTTAGTACTGAGAGAACTTCTTAAAATCTTCTGTACTAATGGGAAGTAATTTTTTTCGGTTTATTAAAAAAATTAAAAATTACATAATGACATTACTTTTTCTGCAGATCAACAGTATTTTGTGTTTAAAATATTTTTTTTAAACAAAATTTAATTATAGTATATTTCGCTGAGAGAATTTTCAATAATAATTGCATAATTTTAGATTACCATAAACCGGCGGTTTATTGAAATGTATGGTATAGATCCAAACATATAATTATGCCAATAATAACAAATTTAGTCGTAACCTATTTGTTTAATTAAAATATTAAACAAATGGATGTCATCTGAATAACAAATCGATATATCCATCCCGATTAATTCATTAAAAGTTTATTACTTTATTAGTTCGAAACTGCCCCAGTCAATTACTTTGTCAAATTAAATTAATCACAATAAGTTGAAATTTGGTAACAGATTGTTGTTCGCATTTATCCCTCAAAAGCTGATTAACTCATTAATCCCTCAAACCTTGTCAGCTCAGTTTTACCATAACAAAATATACAAATGTTGATGTTTGTCCAAAATATACATAATTTGCGACAAAACCCACGATGGTGTAAATTACCAGTTATTATTACAATCACATCCAAACATTTACAAATGAGAGGTTATTAAAATAATTTGTTGCGTACTAATTCTCTATTTACCCAAATTACCACAACATTTACTTCTTCTCTCTTGAAGTAGGTGCTTCGTGCGTTTCTTGACCCTCTGATTGCCCAATTTCGACAATAAATTGTTGATGGTACTGGTGCAATTAACCGTAGGTGTGTTAATTACAGTCTTAGATAAATCTTAGAAAGCGCATCAAACACCCAGAATAAATTAGTGAATAAAACTTCAATTTTGTCCCATTGACCAACATCAGTTTATCCCGTTGATACCGCGTGGTCGTGGTCTTATTGACCCACATTGACAGTCCCAAGAAATCGCATGCAAACCTACCATAGAAATCTACTCTGACAATTATGGAACAACACCGTCATCAATCCTGGAGCGTGGGATGAAAATTTAATTTTATTATCGTTCAGGATCTTGTTCAGCAAGCACGTAGGTATTTCAGCACTTCACGCTGAAATGAATAATACGACATAATACATCTATGACATATTTGGCAAAACTCATCCGATCAGTACAAAGAAACAGCGACAAAAATGAACTGAATAGTTTCCGATTCAACGAACTTTCAGATGGTGGTTGGAATACAAAACAACAGTGAAAGGAGACGGAATGTTTTCATATAAAAAAGGACATTTTCGTACGGATCATATTTCAGGATTAGTGCGGTAGGTTTTGATTGAGGGGTAAAAGATGAGTGGAAAAGTTTAATTTAGAGAGGAAATGAAACGCCATTTTGAAAATTGCCAAATGAGTAGAGGAGATGGTCTTCGGGGGCTAGTTATTCACTCCAGATCGATATCAATTAACTTGATAACCTTTATCTCTCCTTATTTTCTGCTCTTACGATGCCAAACCAGTTGAGATAAGTACCAGATCGCTTTACAGAAAATAAATAAATTACGATATTCAAAAAAGTTTATTCAAGTTCTCATTAAATAAACTCGACTTGAGTTCCTAAATGGCATTATTTCAAATCTTTATACATTTTAAAATAGATACAGGGACTCTTATTAAAACCCTTAACGACTTAAAGACTTGTGCAATAACAAAATAAATGAAATCAGGCTTCACTGTTTTATAATGAGCCAAATTTTACAAAATTTACAGATATAGTGTAAATTCACTATTTTGAAGTCAAAATAAGTTACATCTTGTGGTTTCATCAAAATTTTAAGAATAGACTTTTGAAAGGAGACTGAAAAAAAAACACAATTTTCAGGAAAAGTTGTGTAAACAAGGTGTCAATAAAATTTTTGCCAGAAATCATTTTATTGTTCTAAAACACTATAATACAAACTGTTTTTGTAATATAAAAAATTGTTTCTTAGAAAATAATGGCCCAAATTTTTGTAATTTTTTTTAGGAAAGTATCGCTTTATACCGAACGGATTGATTCGACTTTGTTGATAGCAGACACCGTTTTATCAAGCCAAACAAACTATCTTGTAACGAGTTTTTTATCAAAAATTTAAAAAATCTTTATATTAAATAATAATATTGCCAAAAAGCACAACTATAAAAAGTAATACCAAAAATAGTTTTTTCAAGCCCAAAAATATTGTTTATACATGCTTCTACAAAATTTGTAACAGTAAGCTTTGCGAAATGCTGATAAAAATTTTACAAATTTAACTTCCAGCAAAAACTCACTAAAAACGAGTAAAAACTTTATTGTTGACTAAACCAAATCTATCAGAAATTGTTTAATTAGGTCAAAACATCTGATAATACTAACGATATTAATTTATCCCGATCGGCACTAAACTACATTTTAGTGGCAATTTATGCGCACTAAACTATCACATTTGTTGACTAGACAATGTCAGCTTTTTTATGAAATAAGCTGTAAAGCAGACACTTTAAAGCCGTTTACTATTTTTCAGTCGTGATACCAAAATTTCTTAAAATAAAAAAAAACTGGTAAGTAAAGCAGATTTAAAGTCTTGCTTGGCTTTAAAGGCTTAACTACGCCTTGCCTTTAAACTGCCAATCACGACATTAATTCATATGTGAGAACAAACAGAACTTTAAGATAATTCTATTCTGAAAATTGTCTGAAAGCACTAAATTATACGACAAACGGTACGTCGAATTAAGAATTTTCTGATGCTTGTTGTCTCTACATTTACAAAACGATGACTGAACGTCTGGAACTGAATTTTAAAATTGAACGCTTTGCTATTGTTGCGCCAATCACTAGTAACCGAAATTAATCTAGGACCCATGAGAAACAACTGATAATTTTACACTAAACCAACAAAAAAAATATTTTTTTATAATGGTAGTAGGTCTACATTTAATGTTTTAATAAAATTTTTACATAATTTCTTGTTTGAGAATATTTTTTTAATTTTTTTGTGAGATTGCAAAAGAGATATAACAACAGGTTAATAAACTGGTTATTACGCATAATATTTAATTACATTATTATTTTCATAATCGTGAATTCCAACCTGCTTTTATTACTAAATACATTTGCCAAATTTGATAAAATAAATTACTAGAAATTTAAATAAAATTCGAAATTTAATATTTTTGTTTGTAAATATTAATCTGTGTCAGCGTAAAATGATTTATAAAAAAGTGAAATATTTAAACGCATAGATGGCGCTTGCAATTGCATTTCTGTCTATTTCGTCACGATGTTACACTAGTATTACAGTTTGCGCACTACTAAAAGGTCACACAACTGACAGGTGAAGGTCGTGGTTATAATTAACAAAATTATAACGGTCACAAGAGGTAAGAATTTACCGCATTTAAAGGATTATAAATACGAATTTATAAAACCTGTTCAAGGGCACAGCTGCACTTCTGTGATCAATTAGTAACGAAATGTTGACGTAGTTGTCCAGTTGAACAATACTTAGTTACTTTACGCTTTGTTACATCGAAAACAAAGCTGATCGACTGTATCAAGGCCACGGCTACTTAATTTAATGACTGTTTACATAGTTTGTACGACTATTTTACTTTTACGACTTAATTAGCGAGTTTTATATTTCTTGAATCAAGAATAACTTTTAGCTGAACGTTGGTAAATACGATAGCTACGATAAGAGACTAAAATACTAAACTAAAAAGAAACTAAAATAGTTTTAGTGTTCAACATCCGTCCTTTTTACCTCAACAACGTACTCAAGCAAATTCTGGCTTGATAATCTTTTTTGGACTGGCTAAAAATTTAGAATCTAGAAAATTATGACTCGTCTAGATAAAAGGAAAAATAAATTTTGAAACAGATTTTTGTAATTACTGAATTCTGACTCTTTGAAGTTCAGTTCTTCTTTATATAAAATTCAGATAGATCAAAAATAATCTTAAGTAGACAACCAGCAAAACAGCTATAATCTTTTCTGTATAGTAACCTACGGTTATAAATTTTAACTTCAATTGGAACGCGCTCTATTTCGTAAAGTGTATTTATGTGTATAAATTGATTTCGACAGTATTTCTTGAGTTGGTATTTTTGATAAGTTTTTTGAAGTTTTATAAAAAATAATTAACATACCTAATTTCTTATAATTTTAGGTTAAAAATTTTTTTACACAAATCTATGTCTACTATTTCAAAGTTTTTAATTATAAAAACCCTCCGTTGGAGCTGTTAAATGAAATTTATCAAATGTTTTTTACATAAAGTTGATGCATTTCTGGAAGAGAATCTGCCTAAAGTTGTAAATAATTATAATAATAGAAGTAGTTTTGTACTTGACTTTTAGTAATGCGCATTATTTTGTTTGTAGTTAATTTAAAGATTTTTTGTTCTTCAATTATAAAACTTTACTAACTGGTAGTCTATTAGCTAATTAACTAAATCCTGTAGATTACTGCTTCTGCTTGGAGAAGATCGGGATCTCTGCTAGCTTTTTTTGGATTAGTGAAGAAATCTTTAAGTGAGATTGAAATGCTTTGTTTGTCTTTTACTAATTTATTTAAATGATTTCAGCTTTGAACTAAAAACTGTTTACACTTTGATTCATTGTTTGCCCGTCCACTCTACAGCTAACTACTTCACAGTTTTTTCTGTTCTTTTTAAGTGTTTTAATTTAATTTTTTTTTGTTTTTATCGACTTTTTTATTATGAGTTATCTGACCTGTCTTTTGGTTTTGATCTGCTGCGTTTGCTCGTCTTCTTGTTGGTGTGTATTCAAGGATGAAAATGCAGTGAATTTAACTTCTAGCCCTACGAGACGGGTTATTTTCAAAGACTTTAAAGGGTTTTTATGTTGTATTTTGCTGTTTTAAAATCAAAATTATTAAAAGTTTTTTGTCTACAATTTCCAAATCAGTCGTTGTTTTATTAGTTGTTGTACTTCTTGATTCTATTCAGTCAGTCCTATACATTTTCGACATTTAATTGCATCGACTGACCGAGCCAAAGTCCAACACCCTTGCATGCTCTTTTATTTTTGTTAATACAGCTAATTTTTGTTTTGTAATATTACTAAAGGTTCAAGATCAAGGACCTGAGATTTTATTAAAAATTTAAATAAGAAAAACTCTCTAATCTTTGTTAAACAAAAACTCAGATATCTAAATTAATGTATTATTCAGTAAGTTGCACTTTTGTAAAAAATCATGAATACACATACATTGTAATTTTTGCAATTTTAACATTACCTTTTCTAGTCACTTTCGAAAAAAATCTTCACGCTTATATAACATCTGACTGAATTTAGCTAGAACAATAGTATGTAACTCACTTAAAATAATTCACATCGTCATTACTTAAATAAATTAAGTTAGTCGTTCAAAGACCTTTAATGGGACTTGCGAAACGCGATTGTGTAATATTTAAAAGAATTAAATAATTACATACCGTCGAACAGGTTGGATGACCCGTGAACCGTGCGTTTGTTATGTAATAATTCAATAAAATTCCTCAGACATTGAGAATGCGTCTAGAACAGTGGGTGCAGCCACAATATCAACAGAATTACAAATCAAGAAAATTAAAGTTTGTGTCTTAACCCAGCATTAATATTTCTGATATATGCAGGCATAAAAGCTTCGCTTGTTTTCTAATCGATTGTAACTTTTCGCGGTCACGCAAATTCCGTGTTAATTTGTTTAACAGTGTCAGATTAATGTGCACAAAACGTAATTAAACTTAATTGCTTTCATAATTATGGAAATTATTTCTGCAATCAGCAAGAGTTATAATTCAACACATATGTCCAGGCGCATCTGTGAGTTATACAGATGTAAAACATGAACAATTGCGCCGAGAGCTTTATCAAAAACAGATCCATGTATTATGCTAATTACAAACCTGAGGAAAAATGGTAAGGTACCAGTTAAATTGAGTTACGACACATGCTGGTTTCGATTGTATCTTTATTACCCCACCAAAAGTGAGCACAATAAAAACGGTTTTATAAAGTTGATACTAATTCATTTTTGTATTATCAGTTAACTACAAATTGCATTAAAAAAAATAATTAAAAACACTCGCGTGTCATTAGAAGTGGTCTATAAAATGTATTGGTTAAACACAGTATGATACGCATTTTATCACTGCATTTTACTGCTGAAACAAATATGTTTGGTTGTTGCTTTTGTTAGGTAAAATGGGAGATATTTAGTGATATTTGTATAGGGTGGGCCAAAAAAATCTATTTTTTTAACTTTCAACACTGAAAAATTGGTACCTAGGCATCTTTAAAAAATGTTTTTTAAAGATGAGCTCTTAATTTTAATAGGAAGGACTCTCTTATCTCAATTTTCTATTATTTTTTTTAGTTCTATTTGGCAAAATCTATATCTCGTCTCTACTTAATCGAAAAAAAAATTTTATTTACATTTTTGGTAGAAAATTGAACGTTTTAAAAAAGGTATCTTACAGTTTTTTTATAGCTATTAGCGTTTAGAAGATATCAGAGGTCAAAGTTTGAAGAATTTAACAAAAATTTCTTTTTCTCTTCTAAATTTTATAACTCGTAGATAAATAAAGATTAGAAAATGCAAAATATATAAGAATGGGGTTTATGAAATGCACTAATTTCTGTGGAAAATGTAGTTTTATTTTAAGCCTACTAGTTTCGAACCTCTATGGGTTCATCTTCAGGGCTCTTGTCGAAATGATATTACAGAACACATGTGGATTATGATATAGACATTACAGATTGTTTTAAATTACAATGATAAAATAATAAACTTCAAGTAGACTACAGTGTTTTACACGACAATACAACAAATTAAAATTGGAATTAAAATTGGAATAAAATTAAAACAATTGGTCGTGGGTCGTCCACCTTGCCTTTTTTATTTCTAATTTTAATTTGTTGTATTGTCGTGTAAAACACTGTAGTCTACTTAAGGTTTATTATTTTATTATTGTAATTCACACAATCTGAAATGTCCATATCATAATCTACATGTATTTTGTAATATCATTTCAACAAATCAATCTCAACAAGAGCCCTGATGATAAACCCATAGAGGTTCGAAACTAGTAGGCTTGAAATAATACATTTTTCACAGAAATTAGTGCACTTCATAAACCCCATTCTTAAAAACTTGTGGAAAAGTCAACTAAAACCCAAATAGCAAAATATATAGTTTTATAGGAAATTGAACGCTTTACACAAAAGGTCTCTTGTGTTAATCTATTACTCTAACCATTCAGAAGATGTTCGCATTTTAAAAACCAAAATTTGAAACTAAATTCTCAGTTTTTTTTAAATGGTTGGAGTAATCGATTAACCACAAAGAACTTTTTGTAGAGCGTTTAATTTCCTACAAAACTATATGTTGCGCATTTTCTAATATTTATTTATCTACGAGATCTTCGAGGTCCAGCAGTGAAGACCTGAAGTGTCTCAAACATAGAGATCTTTAGCAGTGTTGCCAATACAATAACGATGATTTCCCCTATCTGATGGGTGAAAATCTCATAATTCCAAACTAAATTCTCTGAAAACATACTTTATTTTAAAAAGGACTGCAATCACAATGTAAAAAGTAAAAAATATAGTTTTTTACAAAATACAATTCTTAATTTATTTCTGAAGAATGGATTATAAATCCATTTTTTTGGTAATTTTGTAGCAGTAGTTGAAGATACTCTAAATAAATTTTCTATAGACATTTTTTTCCTAAATAGTTTCTGTTTCTTTATAAAACATTTTAAATTTTTTTAAAAAAGATGGCACTACAAGGGCGCATATATTAAAACAAATATACAGAGATTAACGCCAAATTAGGCGTTGAAATTACATTGGGAAATTATCAGTAGACTTATAAGCACATCAAATATAGTTTGTTAATAAAAGAAATAAGACAACAATGTGAGATAAGTTACAAAGAGTAAATACACAAAAGAAAGTTTAACTAAACAAACAAAGGCTATAGAAATTAGTAGTAAGTATTATAACAGTAATACTACATAAAGTTCTCGCCAACAGTTGTATCCATCAGAATGTCTTGTAACAGAAAGTTAAATTTAGAGCAAAATCCTCCAAGTTGGCAACACTGATCTTCAGCTACTGCTAGGCATGTAAGTACATAGGACACTGTCTACTAAAAACATCTGAACGTCATTGGTCTTAGTAAAGATAAAGTTTTCAGAGATTGTGCTAAAGATAAGAAAACTCTTCTAAAAATTCTCTGTTACTCTCTTAGAGACTTACACGTGGGCTTCTGCTATCTAGAGCCTAGTGCTATGAAAAAGACTCTTGCAGACGAGGTATTGAGCTTTGTTAGACAGGAGCCCAGTGCTATCAGAAGAGCTCCTGCCGAAAAAGTACTGAGCTTTATTAGAGGCACAGGGCTGCTGCAGTAGTTCTATTTTGGGAGTTGGCGCATAATGGGTATAGACCTCGGTGTGCGGTTTGTTTCCTGAGCTCTGCTTTTTGAAAAAAACTAGTAATAGTAGTATACTCGTTGATTTTCTATTTTTTTCTTGTTTTTTACTTATGTCGGGTTATTTTAGTTTTAAATGTTTAAAAAATATATGAAAAATTATGTGTAGAACAAAAATATACCGAGGTATATTACAATTAGGAAAATTTTACTGAGTTATCAGATTATTGGTTTGCGAGTGTCAATTTTTCTATAGACTTACTGCATTTCTTATTTTATGTTAAGGGGAATTAGTCTATCGTAGAAAGATGTTGTTAGGCCTGATTTAGTGAAGACAAAATGCAGCAAAAATGGTATAGGAGACCAATAGAACATTACCAAGATTCTCGCCAAAAATCAAAAGATATAGTTGCAGAATGAAAATTTTAGAAATTAAATTTTTTGGTTTATTTTTTTTTTTGAGATCTTGCATAGAATCTTTTTTAAAGCCGCACAACATTTAAAATATCGGTTAGACTGGTGCAGAAATAGATTTTACTGGGACAACTAATATAAAAAATTGTTTTTAGAGATGAGTTTTGATTTTGTTTAAAAGAACAGGATGATCGTATAAAGGCCATAAAGAGGGGCTAAGAGAGTCATGATTTTTAACAATTTGCCAAAAGACGTATATACAAAACTATGAGGATTTTGGTATGAACTAAAAACTACTGTTTAAAGAGGTTTTACTTGTGTTTGTCAAAGGCGATATACTAGCTCTACATTTGATGGAACATCTTTTATAGTTGACAATGTTAAGCAAAATATTTTATGCTTTTTTTAAACTTTTCATTACAATAGCTGACTCTAAATAACCAATTTTTGATAGCATGGGCGTCATTGAGTCTGATGAGTAAAACTGAATTATGTAGATCAATAATCCGCTTCACTAGCATAGATTTGCTTTATCAGTTTTTGATAAATCTATTTATTCTTATTTTATACATAATAACAAAATTTTAAAAATCTAACGAGCAAAAAAACAATAAGAATTTAAGAAAAGAAAGATTAGACGACAACATTTACTGTTAAAAATTAGGCAAGAAAAAATATTCCTACAGCAACTACTTAAAATTTTGAGTTCTAATTTTAATTATTTGCGCTCTCTTAGCTCTAATTAGACAAATGTTTATACCAAATTTAGTTCAAATTTAACAACTCTTTCTGCGTGTGGTATTTCTTATGGCATTCAGTGTAAATTAGGACTAGTCAAAATTGGAAAAAAGATTTGTTTTTTACATTTTTTTAATTTTTAGATTGACGTGATAGATAGATTATTTTACAATTGCTTCACCACATTGAACTAATTACTTTGTTAGGAAAATTAACAAGAAGATATTATTACTTTGGCAACACGATTGATAAGAAAATTTTTTTGACAATTTCGTTACTCTCTTGTGAATTTTAAAATATTTGTTATAGTAACCTTTTGCTAATTCCTTTTGATAAAAGATTGGTAAGTTTTTTAACATTTTTAACTTTTTGTAGAACTTTATTTTTTACATTGTTATTGTTAGGCACTATAAACGAAACTTTAGCTTCCGAAAGCGCTTTGCCACTGTAATATTAAAATTTCAATTAAACTTGTGAGTTTGACATTGATTTTTATTGTTATTATTCATGTAATAAATGTTTATTTACTTCTTTTTAATTTTTAGTTTCTGTTTTAAAAGTTATGAATGCATAACAGTTTAACAATATAAAACAGATATAAACAGATTTCAAATTTATTTTAAAAACTGTTTAACGATGTCAAAGCTGCTTTTCAAAAAACGTTCAAATTCGATTGTGAAACAGTTTTAGAAAATATATAAAACCGGTTTTGGAACGGTTTTAACAACCGGTTCTCTCAAGAAATCTAATTAATCGTTTTTTCGAAAACCAGTTTCGCCTCAAATGGATTATTATGTTCTAATTTTTTATTTCTTTTGTCGGCACTCGTCAAAAAGGACTGAAATATACCAGACTCTTTTTTATTTGGTCTATTGTGGTGCAAATAACTGACCGATTACTATGGCAAATCATAAGATACCATAGTAAATGCCAAATGGGTCAGTCAGTGTACCAAATGAAAGTGAATGTGGTAGACCTACACAAAACGTTTTTTACTGTATAAGGCGCAGATTTATTAATTCTATTTATAAATTTACGGTATGAGGTATCCGTAAAATTAAATTACGACATATGCAGGTTCGACTATATCTAATTGCCCATACAATGGGTTTTTATACCAAAAGTGTGAAAGTTTTGGGGATTGAGTAAAACAGCCCGAGGAAACACAATACAATCGATCAACAATTTGCAACTTGAAACCAGCTTTTTTATTATTAATTTTAGACGAAACCGCATTTGCTTGTTTATGACGGATATAAAAATGAAACGTGAGTAGTGAAGACATTGCTATATTACAATTTCAAGCTTTATCCTGCCGATTTTTAAAATTGCCAGTATTTAAAGGACACATGTAACAAAGCCTAAATGAAAGTGAATGTGTGCATTATAGAGTTTAAGCGAAAAAGTTTTAATGATAGCTAAATTAGAAAAGTTTTCAAAAGCATTTGATTATCTTCTGAAATTAGTACAAGCCATGAAATAGAGTTATCGCCACAAGCTCATTTATTCAATCGTAAAATAAAATTCTTAATTGAAGTAATTACATCAGAGAATGCGGTTTTTATAGGTTTCGGGTTCTCGCAACACGCAAATCTCAGAATTTTTTTTTCTGGAGTAATCTTTCGGTAATTGGTGTTATTGACATTGTTGCAAGTTCCTCATCGGTTGAATCACCTCGATACGACCGCAGAAACGAAAGTTTTAAAATGGAAGACCACAAGATCTTGTCATTTTTCAGTTTTGACCTCTTTCTCTCAGATATGCAACACAGTTGGAATAATAAAAAGTTTCAACTGTCGATATTATTTAAATTTCTGGCACACTAATGACTAAACTGCTGTTGTTTAATCATTGACTGCAAGGCAAAATTACGGATATTATTCAAGATCATAAAGCATATATAACACCTGAATTAAATAAACTTTACATACATTTAATCTGATCGTACTAAATTGTTTAATTAGTAATCACCATCTGCTTTTGATCAAGAAATTGCAAAAGGGTAAAATTTAATATAATGAACAATTAGTTTTTATATCGTAAGAAATGTTATTTTACACATATAACACCTGGTGGATGAATAAGGTAAAGGTGGAAAAAATGACTACAATTGTGGAAACAAGAATAATGAAAGGAGGATGACTCAAAGTCCTACTTAAAATGTATTACGTTCATTAATAATTTCCAGAAAAATTGCTATTCAATGGATGAGAGTACACATCTCTATTGAACTTTCACAAAAATTGAGATGGAGACTGAAACATGACTGAAATATTTAATTAGATAAAACATTTTGAATGCTCCTAGCTCTTATTTGTAAGCTATTTTGACAAGTATTGGAGACAACTAATATTTTACCAATACAGGCTCTATTTTGTTCTTTTACCTGCCGCTTCTTTTTTTCCTTATCTCACGGACTGAACTGTAACCTTTGTTCGTGACTGAAGTTGTGTACATACATCGATAAGGACATTTTTAAAAGTTTTTGGTATAACCCGTTTTTTCTTTTTTTTTCTTTGTGTACCATTATTTTGTTATGTGTTATAAATATTTTGAGTTATTACAAATTCAATGTTGTTGTGACTGGTCTTTTTTTTACCAAAAAATAATTCAGTGTAAGTTCGGCTTTTATATTCATGTTAAATCCTGTCAAGTTGACATTTTAAAATTCCAAAGTGAAACACATTAATTTGAAGTTGTATTAATACTACAGAGTTGATGTCGGTCGTATTGTATTGCAAATTTTTAGTTGCGACGGTTTTGTCCTATAACTTTAAGTTTTCAGCCTTATTTGGAAAAGATTCCAAGTGCGAAAAATGGCTTGGAATTTTTGATGTGTTTTGGCAAATAATTCTCGTGATAATCTGTTTGGTAAATTAATTAAATGCCTCGCTATTCATCTCTTAACCTTTTCAAAATTGTGTAGTCTCCCATAGAACGTTATGAAAAATATATTTGCGTGCTTTCAGCCAACACCATTGAAGGCATTAACTCTGTAAATTAATGATGACATCAGTAATAGCCTAAGCATCCGTCATTCTTATAATCTTCTCTCCCATCTTTTTCTATGTCCTAATCAGATAAACACAATGATGGTTTTGTATTAGATTTAAAATATTTTGTAAATACTTGTGTAGAAAAACAATTTAAAAAACACATTACACGTGGTGTGCTCTTTAGGACGTCGCTCCGGGCTACCTCTCACCCAAACTCCGGAGCTCCAGTCCCTGTCTGTTCCTGATAAGGAAAATGCCATACGAGTCTGATTCGTTGAACTCAGCTGATAAAAACACGCTGTATTTACATAAATAAAACAAGTCGGTTTGAATTTTTAAAATTATTATTATATACAGTTTGCAGAAGTTGTGTCTAATTAGGTTTTCATATAAACTAAAATTTAATTAAGAGTTTATAATACTCGCTACAAGCGAGAATATACCAGCTAATTAAAACCTGACGCAAGGAAGCCACTGGTCCTGTGTGCCTATGCGTAATCCTTGTAGTTACTGCTGTTTGGAATAATAATGTTGAGAAATTCCGGGATAACCGGAAACGGGATAAGTAGTTAACTTGGTAATTTCTGTGGTTATATGAAGAGAACCTTAAATTTTTCATTTTAACCGTAATTTAGACTAAAAATTATTTGATAAAAAACGTTAAATTTTCTAGAGAGTTAAATTATATATACAGTATGTCTCCGGATATACTTTAAAAGAGAAAAAAATTTTTTTTAATTACTTATTACTTCTTATTACTACACAAATTACTTCTTTGTAGACACTTCCAAAAACAGTTATTTTACGGACTATTTTGAGTCCGTAAAATAAGTCTTTTTCGGACTGAATCTCAAAAGTTGCCATGGCAATTTTTGAGGATCACTTGGGTAAATAAAGCATAATGGTTGAATATAAGAATTAAGAAACTCTATTAAATGTAATATCCAATAGTTACAGCAAGATTAGGTTTGCAAGGTATGTACATTATTAACAAAAAAAATCAGTTATAATATTTAATATGGTAGATACTTCTTACGCAAAATAAAAATGAAATGAACAATTTTGCGTACCCTCAAAGCAGTTACCTCCAAACAAAATACCCGAGCTTGAGGATGTCGTGTTAATTTCTTTTAACGTTACAACTTCGGTAGGAACAGATATTTTGTTACTCGATAATGATTTATTGGTTTCCTTCTCTTCTATTAACGTTCCGCACACCTTCTTCTTCTTGTCAATTATTGATTCTTCTATATATGACTCCGCTGTTGATGATGACCTGGAGTTAATAATTATTTAGAATAAAAGACAATAATTTGGGAAAAGCTGACCTCCATCCTCCTAGCCGTTTTAACAAAGTTAAATCAACGTCAGCATCTGCCGCCAGAGTCGCAGAACTCCTTCAAAAACAATGTCCTGTATATTCTGTCGAGTTTGGTAGTTTTAGAAATTCAGCATCAATAGAGGACATCAAAAGAATGACATTCTACACGTTGTGCCGTACTTTTCCATTAGGATATGAAATAAAAAATAATCGTGCTCAATTTTCGCTGCCGTAGTCGAACATATTTGTGATATACTTCAGAGGATTAACAGCCTCACCTTCAGCTACCACTAGAAAGACTCTCTTGGTGTTGGTCTTCGTGACGGGGATTCTTATAAGAAGACATCCTGCGTCTTTTGCACAATATCTTATATTTTTAGTGAATGTAGCTCTTCGCGCCTGCAAGCACCACACACGCCAATGAGAAGAGCAACCTACGAAATTAAATAAGAAACAGATGTATGTCATTAAAGTATGATTTTAAACTTACTTTATTAATAAATACTTCTCATAATCTGCACTCTTGACGCGTCAAAACTTTTGACTTTGTGGGCTCGTAGCCTACTGAATTTCTTTTCAAAAAAGCTAAGACTCTGGCGAACTTGTCTATTTCAATATTTTCTTTGACATACAAAACAGCTTTTATCATCGAATATTTTGACCAGAGTGTAGATGGTTTTACTTCTTGCGACTGTAATAGGAAAATATGAAAATAATTTACAAAGATTATTAATAAAGTACCTATAGCGACACTTACCTTTTTACAATTACAATTGTAATTACAATTACAATGTTGTTTCTTTCCTTCCATCGAATGAATGCTTTATTTTCCTTTTCATAAATTTGACGAGATTTCACTGGTAGTAAATCTAACACAATTTTTATCGCGTTTCCGCAAATTTTTTCTGGATTCTGCATTTTTGTTATTATTATAAACAGTCCGGTTATTAGGATAATATGGAATAAATACCAAGCTCACTAATTTCCCAAAATATTTGTTCTAATTACATTACTCATACGAATTTTCTTTTGGGCGCTTTAACAGAAAATGTTGTTTGTAACACGTACCTAAATAGTTACAAAAATAGAATACAAAAATAACTATTTTAACATTCTTAACAATAACTAAGATGCTAGACATTTTTTGCAAGAACTGGCAAAGAAAAACTGTTGCAACGGTTACTATAACTAGCTATAAATATTCTGTTTTCAAAAAATCACTAAAAAATTACCTATTCTTTCTGTGTGTAAGTAACACTTCTAAAGTCACTGAGTATAGTTTATTATTGGAATAAATTTTATGGACAACGTCTTCATTGAAAAATAATTATGGAATAAATTATTGATCTAAAGGTAAAAACTAATAATTCATTGATACGAAATATAAATAACTATTAAAATCGATAAAGACGTTTTTCTTCCAATTATTAATGTATTTGAAGACACAAACAGAGTTTGATTAATTACTAGTAGGTATTACCATACTAATTGCTATTCCTAATAGGGTGTTCCAATTTAAAAAGAAAATGAATATATTTTTTGGTGAATTTTAATGACTGGTAAGGCTGTCATCTTTAATAATTCAAGAGTTTTCTCACGATGTGTGAATGACTATAATTTAACAGTTCACCTTGAAACCACCACTTGTGCAAGATAACAATTTAGTCTAAAATATTTGAGTATCCGTGTTGGAATGAATGTAATCATCTCCATAAATTCAAATACTTCATGTTTATTAATCCAATCACTAGATTGCACAACATATTTTTTCATTAATTTCCATCTCGATTGAGAGAAACAAACAGTCTTAAGAAATTACATCTAATTAAATTAAACTGCAGACTGAATCCGGCTTTATCCATGGATAAACTCGTTGCCTTGGATATTTATTTTAGTGACGCTCCTATCGAACGTTTTTTCATTGGGTTTTACTTAACGGCCTGTGTCTTAGCCAAAGAAGGATCTTACCAAGATGTGATTTTTACTAAATAAGGTTCTTGATAAAGAATGGTTTACCGACCCTAGGAGAAACTGCCATACATAGGATATTCTACCAAGAAAATATTCTCGATACAGACAATACCTATTGTATCGATGTTTCTTTCTCAACCTGGTGGGTATGTATTAAATGATCATGTTTTGTATTTACCAGCTTGACTACATGTCGATCTTGGTTATTCATAAGGCCTTCACAGAGGAATTATCATTATTGGCGGATTATTTACCATCACGTGAAAGTCACTAAGATGCATTGAAAAAGTTTCACTTGTCTTATTATATTCTTCTTAATTAGATTTAAATGTAAGCTACTATGTAAATAGAATGTCTATATTGTTAATGATTAAATTAGGGAAATGAAAGTTTGATTTTTGCAAAACTACCACACAAAGCCACTTCTGGAAACCTACTTAAGTTTCTCTAAATAAGAAATTTTGTAAAATAAATGATTTCCAGAAAAAAATTATTAGAAATCTATAAGTACATGTTTGGTAGCATCTAAAGAACAATGTCAAAATAATTTATTTCCTTATTTAATTGTTTAAGCCTTGAATATAAACATTATAATTATCTTTTTAATAAAAATGTGATTTTATTATCTAAAACTAATTAGGTGTACCTACGTATATTTACTCACAAATCTTTATTCAACGCTTTTTGTACTTTTTATTTTTTTAAATTGGCACCTGCGACTTCTAGTTTTTATAAAATTTTGTCTATAATAGTTTCCAGTTTTAATAAATAAAAGTTATAAATAAAATGATTTCCGCTTCTTTGAGTGGCCTTTTATTATGACAGCCAATTTTTACAGAATGATCTCTACATTTTTTAATATATTTTTTTACAAAAAGCGATTTTTATTGCAATCTTTATAAAATGTCTTTTGTGGTTTTTATTTTTATATATTGTCGCATATGGCTTCCAGTTTTTATAAATAAAGACACAACTTCTGAATTTGATAGAACAAGGCCACAAAATGTCTTTTGTTAATTCTGATTTTTATAAAACAGTTTTTGTGACAGAAATTTTTATAACAAGCTTTATAAAATGCTTTTTTTACTTTTTATTTTTATAAATTGTTACTTTCAGTTTTTATAAAATAAGACCTGTGGCTTCTTGTTTTAATAAATAACGTTATAAATATTATGACTTCCGCTAATACCGATTTTTATATTAAATGCCTTATTATGACAGCCAATTTTTGTAAAATGATTTCTACAATTTCTAATATATTTTTTTACAATAAGCCATTTTTGATTGCAATTTTTATAAAATGTCTTTTGTAGTTTTCATTTTTACAAATTATCGTCTATGGCTTTCAGTTTTTTTTTAATACGATTTTTGATTATTATTAAAAAACTACGTAATGACATTAGTTAATTCCGATTTTTAGAAAATAGTTTTGTGACAGCTAATTTTTGTAAATTGAGCTCTACAATTTTTAATTTTGTGTTTTTTTTAATAAAAATACTAATTTTTATTTTTTATAGCAATTTTTATAAAATGCTTTTTGTACTTTTTATTTTTATAAATTGTCACTTACGGTTTTTAATTTTTATAAAATTTGACTTGTGGCTTCTGGTTTTGATAAAAAAAAGTTGATTTTAGCTAATACAGACTTTTATATTAAATGTCATTTATTATGACAGTCAATTTTTATAAAATCAATCCTACAATTTCTAATTTTCTTTTTTTTTTTTATAAAAAGGCAATTTTTTTAAGAATCTTTATAAAATTCTTTTTGTAATTTTCACTTTTATAAATTGTCACTGTTTTTAACTTAAAAAAGTTTTTAATAAAATGTCTCTTGCTGATAACGATTTTTATATTAAATGCATTTTATTATGACAGTCAAGTTTTATAAAATTTCTAATATGTTTTGTCTACAAAACTTTATTTTTGATTTTTCAGAGGAATTTTTAATTTTTATAAAATCTCTTTTGTAATTTTTATAAACTGTCGCATATGGCTTCAAGATTTTATAAATAAAGAACACAACTTCTCATTTTCATAGAAAAAAGCTACAAAATGTCTCCTGTTAAATATGACTTTTATAAAATGGTTTTCGTGACAGTTAGTTTTTATAAAATGAGCTCTACAATTTCTTATTTTTATTTTTTTTATAAAAAGACGATTTTTATAGCAATTTTTATAAAATGTTTATTTTAAGTTCCATTTTTATACATTGTCGCCTGTGGCTTCCAATTTTTACAAAATTTGGCCTATGTCTTCTGGTTTTGATAAAATAAGCTATAAATAAAAAATTCTCTCTGGATTGCGATTTTTATAAAACGCTGTTATTGTTTTATAAACTGTCGCTTATTAGGGTTCCCAGTTCTTATAAAATGTCAGCTATGGCTGCTAAAAAGCTATAAGTAAAATGGCTTCTTTTGATTTCAATTTTTATAAAATGTTTTCTTTGACAGCCAATTTTTTATAAAATGGGTCATACAATATCTAATGTTTTTTTTACAAAATATTAGTCGTTTTGCTGTTTCAATCTTTCTAGTTTCGATAAAAAAAACTATAAATAAAATGTTTTTTTGTGTTTCGGATTTTTATAAAATGCTTTCTGTGACAGCCAATTTTGATAATATGTGGTCCACAATTTGTAGTATATTAATACGCTTCTTGCAGTTTCTATTTTTAAAAATTGTGGTCTATAGCACTCAGATTTGATAAAATTTTGCTAATGGCTTCTACAGTTGACTTCAAAAAAATTGGGAAATAAAATTTGATCTAATGTGAATTAGAAATTTAATTTGTCAATTATTAATGTCAATTTGTGTCTTCATTTCTGACACATAAGTGCAGTTTTTTAACTTAAATTCTAAAAAGCCTTTTCAAAATATAAAAATTTAATAAAATCAGACAATATTTCTTCTGGCAGTTCCCGTTTTTTTTGAAGTCAACTGTACTTTTGATAAAAAAAGCTATAACTAAAATGCCTGCTACTAATACTGATTTTTATATGAAATGCTTTTTATTGCAATGATCTCTACAATTTCTAACATGTTTTTTTATAAATAAAGGGGATTTTCTTTTCATAAATTGTTGTCTATGTCTTTCAGTTTTTAAACCATAACTTCTAATTTTGATAACAAAAAGCTGTAAAATATCTTCTGTTGATCCGATTTTTTATTAAGGCACTCCAAAGAGTTCGTTAATGACTCCTATTAAACAAACTGTTGATACCAACTACAAAAATCAATATTTTGAAGTTTATATTAACTGTTATAAAGTTCTGTTATGAAATTTTTTATTTAACTAAGGTAAATTCAACAGAAATTTTATCTCTTTCCATGTACAAACGTTTATGGATAATTTTGACTAGCAATTTAGAGAATGCAGTACAGTGCATTTTATTGATTCTTGTTCTACAATTTGTTGCTGTATAAATAACATGATTGTGTTTGCTACATGTAAAGACGTCTGTTGAATTTTTATGTTTCGTTTGAAAAGACTGCAATTGTAACAGTATTCGGTGAACAACTTGTACACAACAACATTAAAGAAGAGATATTTCACATGTTTATTTGAAAATAAAAGAAATTTATTTGTTTTTCCGGGATATTCCAAAGCATAAAATTATCTCAAACAGGTGTATTTATCCGAGCATCCCTTTGGTATTAAACCTTTCATTTAAACAGCCCGATCCGATTGGAGTTTCTTTCGGTAATATTTGCATTAAACCGGCATTAACCGCACTTTTGACGTGTTATTAAATGGTACTTGGCATACAGTTTTAAATATTTATGAGAATGAAGCTTTAATGAAAGCACCCTGTTTGATCCTGTTTGTTTTATTAGTCAATATGGGCGTTTTTGTGCTGCTTTTTCAAATCTTTCTGACCACTTTGTTAAAAGTGCACTTGCTAAATTATCCGGATGAAAAGCTTAAAAGTATACCGAAAACTCATCTCAATTACAAATTCTCAGCATTAAGACGAAGGTCTGGTTTTTATATTTTAATTACTTACGAAGTAAATTACCCAATTTATAAGGATTTACATTAAAGGCTCTGGAAAGGAAACAGTGAGCTTTTTTATTGGGACAAAGCTCCCTAAAGGCGACGCACTGCAATAAGGCGGACATGTTGTCTGCCAACTCTTAACTACTTAAAATACGGGAAAACTTTTACCGAACAATATTGATGTTTACTCCAAGAACGATATCGGTTGGGAGATATTTAGGTATTTTGCCAAACTGAAAAGGACTCTTGATTAGCTCCTCGCTTTTTTACCAATAATATACACACTTTTCTGTTATTCGTTTATTAATATTAACATTATTGCATGATTTTCGACAAGGAATCGTTCATTAATGTGGTCATTAACGAATGATTTCTTTAAAATTTTACACTCTTTATTTTTAACGCTTGTTCTTTTTTAAACACTCTTATTTATTAATTATTTCTATTAACATCTTTGTTTATTAAATAACTATTAAAACTCTGTGTTTGTTACATGCTCTAATATTGTTATTTTGTTTTAGAATATCCTGGATAAGTTTAATCCAGGAGCACGGCAAATGATCAACGCTGGAAAAGCTTACCTCAAAGCCCTCCATGGTAAGCTTAATGTTTTATTCAGTTAATGTACTTAATTTGTTTCTGATTCGCTCTGACTCTGTGCGATACAACATTTTTTAAATTTAGATTTCTTTAAAAAAAAAAATTGTGTAAATTATAAAGATAGTAGCGGAAAAGGATATATAACTTGTATCTTTTGTGTCTAGCGAATTAAGATAATGAAGAAAAAAGAAAAGTTTTTTAAATTTAATATCGATAGTTTGGACGAAAAATCTTTATTTTGTATTTAGAAATTAAGAAAGTGTTGTTCTTTATTCAATGCAGATATCCTGGGTGAACAAATAAATAATAATCCTGGGTATCTAATTAAAACAGTTACGAGTAGAGGAATAATTTGATTAAGATATTAGAGAAAAACTTTAACTTAATGAAGACATTTGTGAGAAAATAGTTTATCTTGCATTTAATGAAGACAGTCAGGATAAAAAAAAATATTTTCTACATAAATTAGATAGTCAAAGAAAGAGGGAAAAACTAAATTTATTTTTTATACCAGAATAATTAAGATAAAGAACAAAAATATTTATCTATAGGGTGTTTTACGAATAATAATGAGCCTGCAAAACTGAAAATGTAACCAGCAATACAATTCCAAAAGTAACGTTGTTATTTTTTTTGGTTACATACTACTTACTACTTAAATATATTTATTGCCTAATTGGGTTTACAGTCCTACTTAGGTACAACAAACAAACCAAAAGTGAAAATTAACACAAATTATCAAAAATATGACAAACTAAATATATAAATAAATTTTTTTATTCTTCTCCATTCTTCTCCTGGCACACGTGACTTCTTTCATCCATTCTTTCTCTTCTCCATTTTTGCTTAGGATTTTATACTTCTATACTCACATTTTTAACTCTGCACACTCTGACAAACAATGTTCTAACGTCTCCCTTTCTTCTCTACATAGTCTGCACATTCTTTCCCAATCTTCTTTCCAAAACTTATTTTCCCTTTCTTCATTCCCGCATCTGAATCTTGCAACCATTTTTTGATTTTTACTTTTCATTTTATCTAAATATTTTGGCAGTTTGGTGGTAGCAATCAGGGCATATTTGGGATTACACCTTGATTTTTTTATACCCGCAATTCTTTCCTGTTTATCTATGTCAGCATCTCTTTGTTTTAGTTCTTCTTCCATTTTTCTTCCTTCTTCTCTCATTCTTTCAATTTCTACACAAGCATACCCTTTTTTCTCATAGTAGTCCTCTCGTTCTATCCACCTGACATTTCCACTTGCTCTTTTTTTTTGGTTACAAATACATTAAATAAAAAATCATTTAATCTTTTGGTTAACGGAAGACAAACTAATGCCACTTGCTTGTGAAATCATTCTTTGACTTACATGTGAACAGGACCAGTAGCTGTTCTTGCTTTTGGCTTTTTTAAAGGTGGTCAGTTTTCTTTTAAAATAGTTTCAAGTGGTTTAAATATGGTGTCAGCAAGAGTTCTTCTCTATCCGGAAAACGTTGTCTGTACAAACTCATCGCGGCAGAGGCATTCTTTCCTATATATCATCATCATGTCGGTTCTTTCATCGTTTGCATCTTTTTTTTATCGGTGACAGATTTGACAAATAAAATTTGAAATCAATATCATCTACGTTAACTCTGGAATCGTATTGCTGGTTGTATGATTATTATTACTCGTGAAACAGTCTGTATTTTTTATTTATAGTAGCAGTTGCAATTACGAAAATATCTTATTAAGTTAGTCGAGGCTAGAAAAAAATTGTTTTTTGTTTTGCATCTAATTAAGACAGTGTGAAGTCTTTTTTTAGGGAAATTAGAAAATTTGGATAAAATTTAGTAAATATATATATATTTTTTTATAAAATTAGCTTGGCTCTAACATTAAGACAATTGAAAAGACAGCAGTAACTAACTTACCTTGTATCTAGCTAAGATAATAAAGAAAGGAAAAGATATTTTCTATTTAATGAAAATAATTAGGACGAAAAATAATTATCTCGTATCTATAATTAAGCTAGTCGAAAAGAGAAACAAATATATTTCTTTTGTGTTTAGTTAACACAGTCAGAGTGAAATAAAAATATGGTGTAGGAAAACTAAGCTTATTTTATTTTTCATCTAATTAAGACAATAAATAAAAAACACAATTAAAAGAAAAAAATTGCAGCTTATTAAGATTTTAGCAATAAGAGAGTTCATTTTCTATTTGCTGAATGTAAAAGAAAATTTTTTTTACGTAGTGAACACAATCAGAGTAACAAAACAAGTTTGATTTAATCTGAAATGTGGTTTGAAATTAAGACAGTGTAAAGGAAAGTAAAAATTAAGTTTTTTGTATTTAAGTAGAATAATATAAGAGCTTATATTTTATTTTTGGGGCGAAGGAAATTTAACTCGTATTTAATTAAGACAGTCAAGCAGAAAGAAAATTATTTTTTCTTGCGTTTAGTCGAGTTACGGCAAAAACCTTTTACTTAAAGAAGACAGTAGAGGAAAAAAATTGTAATTAAGATAGTGGCAGAATAAGCAAAGCTTGTCTTTTACTTAATGAAGACAGTCAAGATGAATAAAGTAAATTTTTTTTTAGTATATACAATATCTAATTAAGGCAGTTGAGAGGACAGACATAATAAAGGTTTTTCATTATCCTATTAAGACCATGGATAAAAAAGTATGTTTTTTGATTTACTGAAGACAGTCGCTTGAAAATAATATCTAATTAAGACAGTTAAGAGAAGAATAAAATCTATTTTACTATCTATATATTGTTTTTTTCACCCTTTTTTTTTGAAAATTTATGTTTTCGTGGAGTCAGGAGAATATTAGTATAATTTATCTAATATTTTTCTAACTCCACGAAAAAAACAAAACATCAATTCTTGGATCAAAACGTGGGGCAATCTTTTATTTAGAGAGAGCAGTCGGGGAAAAGAGAACAGTTACTTTTCATGTAACTAAAATAGTGGAAAATTTTTCAACTGCTGAGGATAGTTTAAAAAAAAACAGAATGTCGTTTATCTTTTATCTAATAAACATATAAAAAGTTAAATTGATCTTCTATTTGATAAAGAATGTAGAAGAAATTTTTTTTCTAACTATTTATGACACTCAGGGTACCCAAATAATTTTGATTGAATCTGAAATTAGTTCAGTCCAGAGAGGAGCAAAAATGAAGTTTATCTTGCATCTAAGTAGTGTAATACAAAAAAAATCTTTTATTTAATGAAGACAGTCAGAAAAAATTAGGACAGTTAATTAGGACAGTGGAAGAGTAAGCAAAGCTTATCTTTTATTTAATAAAGACGTGAAAAATTTGTTAATTATGTAGCTATATATGTCCTATAATTAATATAGTCCAGAAGACAAGTAAAACTTAAGTTTTTTCTATTGCATTAAGACAGTGAATAAAGTATTGTATATCTTACTGTATTGTATATTTAATCAAGACAGACGGTTGAAAGACAGTCAAGTAGAGGATAAAGTCTGAGTTTATCTTCGACTAAGACAAGAGGAAGTCCTTCATTTATACTTTGGTGTAATTAAGATAGTAAATAACATCTCTATCTTTTATCAGAACGAACACAATTTTTTTTTCTTATTAAGATCAGGGGAACAAAAAGAATTTTACTTGAATTTGTTGGAGATAGTAATTTTTTTACTTAGTAAAGATAGTTGAGGAATTTATATCTTGCATTTAGTTAGGATAGGCGAAAAAATATATTTTTATCTTGCATTTGATAAAGAGTTATTAAAAAAAAATATCCAATTAAAATAGGCGGGAGAATATACAAAATTTTGATTTAATGTAAAGACAAACAAAAAAGATTAAAAACTAAGATTATCATGTATTTTAATTAATATAAAAACGTAAATTTTTATTTAAGAAAGTGATCTAAGAATGAAAAAATTTTTTGTTGGGTTTGAAGACAGTCTAGGGAAAAAAACTATTCATCTTACATTTAAAAAATAGGACAAATATATATTATAACTTATAAAGACAGTAGAAAAAGTTGTTTTTGCATTTAATTAAGATATAGTAAGAACAAGATATCAGAGAGGTTTTACTATGCATCTAAAAAAGGAAAAAATATCTTTTATTTGATGATGACTGCAAAAAAAATAATAATTTTTAGTTATTTTAAAAAATATTTTCGATTGCCTCAACTTTTTAAATGACTAGGCATTATTTGAATGTAACAATAAAAGAATGGACTAAGTTTATTTTCATTTATTTGGTGGTTTTTAAGACATTTGGAGAAAGAGACTAAAACTGTCCTACATCAAAAATTTTGTGAGACAAAAAGAACAGATTCTGTACATGCTTAAGGCAGTCAAAAACAGAGCAAAGAATATAAATTTTAATATCTATCTACACACACCAGAAAAGTCTAGGGATATTGTTTCGAATAAGTGCAGAAACATTATGGCACGAAGACATTTAAATCGTGACGAAATGAATAGGCCTGAATCCGGTACCACCAAAAGTGAAGTAGCGCGTTCTTTGGGTACCTCACAAAGTGTGATTTTCCGGTTGCACGGACGTTACCGTGAGACAAGTGATGTAAGTGAACGCCACACAGGCCCACATCGCATAACAACCCCAATTCACGACCGATTTCTGCGTTTGACTGCTCGCAGAAATGCTACAATTACAGCACCTGAGTTGGCAATACCATTGCAACAAGTGCACCAAGTCACTGTTGGACCAAATACAATTCGATATCGGTTGTGGAAAAGCAATTTGTTTTTCTGAAGACCCATGAGAGTTCTAGCCCTAACATAAGGCAATCGTGGAGCCTGTCTTCTATGAACTCGAGAACATGTTTGAGATTGGCAGCAATGGGCTCATGTTTTGTTTAGCGACGAGTCCTGATCTGGATTCCCTTCGGATTCAAGGAGAATCCGTGTTTGGAGAGAGCCTGGTGGTATAAAGCTTGCAACATGTTCAAGAAGTCTATTCTCATCTCGGTGGAACAATCATGGTGTGGAGAGGAATACAAACGGGCCGAAGTACTGACCTCGTTTGGATTGAACCATCCTTAAGCGCAATTCGACGCAGGGATTTTATTCTCCACCCTGTTGTGATGCCTTATGGTGAAAACTACAGAGAAAATTTTATATTTTTGCATGATATTGTCTGCTCACACACTACTCGAGTGGTGACCAACTTTTTGGAGGAGCACGAAATTTCTGTTTTGCCGTGGCCAGCGCAATCCCCCGACTTGAACCCAATTGAGCACTTTTGGGATGCGCTCCAAAGAAGAGTTTAACATATGGGATTACCTCGAGAAAATCGTTAACAGTTATTTGCAGCTCCAAAGGCAGCGTGTCATGAAGTCCCCCAAGAAGATATCGACAATCTTATTACAAGTACGCCACGACGATGCAGATCTGTAATTGGTAGTGCAGGAAGTCACACAATTTATTAGTTTTTGATAATTTGTTTATAAAGACAAGTTTTAAAAAATATATAATTCTTTATTATTATTATTTATATTTTATGAAATTTTTGATGTATAATACTTGTTTATTTTGTTGAATCTAATAAATTTGTGGTGACAAACCCCAATTCATTTAAAGATATTTTAAACCCGTATTGTTCAGAAAAATTATCAATATCCCTAGACTTTTCTGGTGTGTGCATTTAAAATAATAAGGAAATTGTCGTTTTTGAAGTCAGTCGGTAAACAAGTTTTTTTTATTTAAGACAGTGGAGAAACTGAAGACATTTAATAAAACCAGTAACAAATACAATTTTTTTTGCATTAAATTAACAAAGTCTGGAAGAGATTGAAACTTAGTTCAACCAGAATTTAACTAACACAATGAAAAAATATTTTTTAACTTATTGTTGAGGGCCAAAACTTTGTATTTTACACAGAATGATTTTGCGTTTGATATTATTGTTAAAATATTCGTCTAGTTTGCAAATGATAAAAGAAATATTTTTAAAAAGTAATTTTAAAACAACAAAATTGGTTAGCTATTGCTAACCATTATAAATGCAATTGTGTTTCTGGAAAGGATGTGCAACTAGAGCACATCTAGATGATTTAGCTGTAGTGATCAAACAAATCTAGTATAATTCAGGTCTGTTGCAACCATGACAAAATAATTAGCTCTCCAAGTTGGAACGTCCCAATTAAAAATAAATGACAGTTTGCGCTGGTTAAACTTGTCCTAACTGTGAAAAAATCCGGAATTCTAAACGCAAACACACGTAACTACACATGTATGTGTAATTTAATTATGTTCAAGCGCAGCGAGAGAACATGCAAAAACATGAAATGAGCTTTCGGTGTCCTCTCCAGCGAGTACTCTTTCAAATAGTTGAAGCTTTTGCAGAATAACATTAATTTCGAGAACGGTTAATTTTTGACTGACAATACGTGGGATTTTTCTCCCTGAAGATGTCAAGACTTGTAATAATTTATCATCGAAGTTGGTGGATTGCATCACCTGCTTTATTGCTTACGTGACAATTCATAATGAACTCATTTATATGTCGATGAAATTTCAAATTAAAGGTAATAATACAGCGAAAGACGTGCACAAATCGCAGCGAAACACTTCAAATGGGGTTTACATGGAGGAGATGGAGAGAATGGAAGTCATTAAAAGAAATTGCGAAAAATTCATTAATTAAAAATTGTGAAAGTGTGCGGACAGCTGAAAACGTGGTCATTTCTTTTTCCCAAAAGGGTCGTCAAATACACTGTAATTGCCACTTTTAGAAATATACTGAATGACATTACAAGTGCAACATCTTCAAAAAATGTTTTTTAATTCATGAAATTTTGTGAAGGTGTTACTTTTGTCATCGAAGTACGAGTAGTACTACTTAAATTTTCGTAGGTACTGAACCGTCTTAATTTATTATTTATTTATATTGTAGATATTTATATTTATTTTATAATAAATCCTTTTGTAACTGTTTTGTTTTTTTAATAATTTTTCATTAAATTTTAGTTAGTAATAAAAGAAATATTTTTAAAGTACGGATCTGATTTTTATTGAAGTAAGCTCTACATTAACGACCCAAAAAGTTAAATACCCTTAAAAACCATAAAATCGGTATAATGTTGTATAATAAAATCGTCAAAACAATATTTTTATCTATAATAGTTTAAGCTCCAGAGACGCTTAAAGATGAGAACGAGTTGAACAACCCTTCTCATATTGCCTTCCTAAAAATAAATACAATTAAAAGAAAAGTCGCATCATTTGAAACAACGATCCCATTTCCTGGTCTCTTCCTTTATTAAACTGCATCATTCGTATTCTTGAGCCACTTTTCAATCAGGGTGAGTTAATTTGATTCCGGCTGATATATAGTGTTATAACAATGCAGAAGGCTACAAATGGTGAAAGACCGTGAAAGGAGTGCGATTTCAGTCAACCAACTGATCTCAGAGATCCATATAAATGAAAATCTAACTTAAAGATATCTCGTTCAGGAAGAATTTATTTAAATATATTCACGTCGTCTTAAATCGAATCCACCATATTTGCACTAACACTTCTTTTGGTTATTTTATTAAAATCTTGTGTCAGGAGACAAAAAATTTATGAATTTCGCAAGTGGAGAAATATTACATTCGGGTTACATTGTACGGAAAGAATTTCTTCCGGAAAAGCAATTGTGTGAAATAGGTCTTGATAAAATGCTATAAACTTCAAGCAGAGGCCTCTTCGGAAAACCAGAAAAGTCGCAGATTTCGCGGATGAAAAGAGATCAAATCACCCACAGCTTGTACAACTTGACATGACAACGCGACAAATTAATTAACTGTCTACATCAAGGCACCCAATTAAGAATAATTAAATCGGTTCACTCCAAAAACACACATTCGTGAAACTCGACAGAATTTAGATAGAATTTCTCGAAATTACGATTTGTTTTTACGAAAAAAAATATGCTGAATGACATTAGAAGTGCTACACTTGCAAAAAAATATTTTTAAATTTAATAGAAAATTAAAAAAAAACAACAGATTTAAATAGGTTTAAGTATTTTAAAATAAATTTCAAACATACCTAAATGGAAAGAGAAGAGGAAAAAAGATTTGTTTGGAGATGCACAACGATTAAAGATTTGTGGACGAAGTGGACAATTATGTTTGGATTTACTATCCAATTCCTTTCCATTACTGAATTTTTGATATTTTGCTAGTATTGGGTCCTATTGGTATGTGTTTCTTCTGGTGTACTACTTGAGTGTTACTGCTGCAGGCTTTTTGGTAACAATTATCGTTTTGGCTGTGATTTGTCTTCTAATTTTCTGTTTAATCTGGGTGTGTACTATGGGAAAACATCATCTCTGACTTTTTCTTTTGCTCCATTTTGGCCCCTTTATACATGTGAATATAAGGGAGATGAATCTCAGAAAAAAAAGTGAAGAAAAAGAAAAAGGAGAAAGATCCAGATGAGAAGAAGACAAGAGAATAAAGTTGAAGAAAAAAGTAATGGAATTGAAAAATACAGACAACAAATAAATAAAGAAAACTTTCGAGGTTTAGACATTGATAGTATGTATAAAGACCTAGTTAGTAAAATGAAAGCAGCAATGACCTAAGAAAAAATGTATCTAAAAACAAGAAGAAATAAATGGTGGAATAAGGAATGCGCGGCAAACTAAAGAAAGAAGCTTTCAGTAAACTTTAAAAATGGAAAAAAGGGAAAGCTACAAAAGCAGAGTATCTAGAAACAAGAAAAAGTACAAAGCAAAGTGTGAAGAGAGAAAAATACAACAAAGAAATTAAGAGGAAAAAAAATAAAAGAAATAAAAACAGAAGCAGATGTATGGAAATTTATAAACGAAGAAAGAAAAAGAAAAGACAAAATTAGTGAGAAGATAAGTATGGATAACTGGAGGGAACACTTTATGGAGGTTTTAGGTGGAAGTAACAATAAAAGCATCTTGTCAGGACATGAGGACTTTCAGGTGGAAATAAACAATCTTTCTAAAGAGGAAATTGAGAAAAGAATGTTTAGGTTAAAAAAAAGCACCCGGAGAAGATGGAATTTCAAATGAAGCGCTGTTGATTGGTACAAAAAAGCTATGGGAAAGGGTATGTGAAGTGTTAAATGCAATGTGGATGGGAGGAGGCTTTTTTATGGAGTGGAGAAAATTAATTGTATCAATACAACAAAAAGGGGATAAAGATCAAACTGAAAACTACCGTGGTATATCCTGACTTAATACGACCTACAAAATATATGCGATGGTTCTAGAGGAAAGATTGAGAAAGGAAATGAATGAAAAAAGTATGTTACCAGACGGACAAGCAGGTTTCAGAAAAGGAAGGGGGGCCATGGACAGTGTGTACATTTTGAGATATCTGGCAAAGAAAGAAATAGACAAGGCGGGAGGACGTATGTATGCATTGTTCATGGACTTCAAAAAAGCTTTTGACAGTGTGGATAGGGAAAAATTATGGCAGTATCTTAGAGAGAAAGAGGTGTGTAAGTGGTTGGTAAGCAAGATGGAAGAAATTTACGAGGAAACTATTAACCAAGTAAAAGTAGGCGAATAAGTGAATGTTTTTGGACAAATAAAGGTGTCAGACAAGGCTGTCCATTAAGTCCTGCACTATTTTTAGCATATATGTGAGATGTAGATGAAGTTTTAAGTAGAGCGCAAGTAGGAGGGATAGTTGTAGACAGAGAGAAAGTGTGGTCCCTGGGGTTTTGCAGATGATTTAGTAATTGTAGCAAAGAGCAAGAATGGAGTGAAAGAAATGATAAAAGTTGTGGAAAGATATGTATGAAACAAGAAACTCCAAGTTAATGTAAATAAAACAAAAATGATGGTGTTTGGAAATAAAGTAAGAATCGAGAAAGAGGATGAATGGAAATGAGAAAGAAAAATTATAGAACAAGTGAAAGAGTTGAAATATTTGGGATATGTATTAAATAGTAGAATGACAAACAAAGGACAAATAAAGGAACTAGTCAAAAAAGCAAACAAAGTAATGGAAAGTGTCTGGAGTTTGGAAGAACGTTAATTTGGTGAAAATTTTAAATGAAGAATGAGGATGTTTGACAGTTTGGTGAAAAGCATTGTAATGTATGAGCAGAAGTATGGGGATGGAAGGAATATGAAGAAATTGAGCGTGTGCAAGAAAAGTATATAAAATGGGCGTTAGGGTTAAATAAACTTTAATGGGCCAGGGTACATAGTAAGAGAAAATAGTTGAGAGTGGAAACAGGAAAAAGAGCGGTGAAATTCGAGGAAAATCCAATGCGACAAGAATGCAGAATACTACAACAGTGCTGGGCTGAAATTAAAAGACCAAATGGTAACGTTAGGTGAATAGAACGAGATGACTACTATGAGAAAAAGAGATATGCGTGTGCAGAAATTGAAAGAATGAGAGAAGGAGGAAAAACAATGGAAGAAGAACTAAAACAAAGAGATGCTGACATAGATAAACAGGAAAGGCATTGTGTGTATAAAAGAATCAAGCTACAATTCAAAATATGCTCTGATTGTTACCACCAAACTGCCAAAATATTTAGATAAAATGAAAAGTAAAAATAAAAAAATGGTTGCAAGATTTAGATGCGGAAATGAAAATAAATTTTAGAGAGAAAATTGGGAAAGAATGTGCAGATTATGTAGAGAAGAAAGGGAGACGATGGAGCATTGTTTGTCAGAGTGTGTAGAGTTAAGAATGTGTGAATATGGATGGATATAAGTTCTAAGCGAAAATGTAGAAGGGAATAATGGATGAAAGAAGTTACGTGTGCCAGAAGAAGATTGGAGAAGAATTATTTTTTTTTACAATTTGTGTTAATTTTTTTTGTTTGTTTGTTTGTTGTTATTTTTATGTAGGACTGTTAAGCCAATTAGGCAATAAAGACATTAACACTTAAAATGGAATTGTTAACGAGGTTGGAAGTCAGGTTGAGCGTCAGAAACTGAAAGAGAGTCGAGTCAGAGGTCGAGTAGAGAAAAAGATTTTGAAATTGTTGATTAAGATGAGTTGGAATTTTAGTTATATAGAAATCGCAAATTTTTGCTTTGACTTATGTTTAATTATTTTGGGGTGCATCAGATTTTAGTTTGGTCTTTTTGTTGATCAAGGTGTTTATGATCCTATTAGAACGTTATGCATTTATTTTGTGTCCATTATATTGAGTTAGGAAATTAAATTTTTTTCTTAGTTTTTATATAATTACATTATTGATATAAAGAATAAACTTAGTAAAAAATTTTTTTTACTAGTTTGCGCAGCAAGATAAAATAAAATAAAACCTGAGCTGCGCAAATTTAATCTTTCAATTTTTTTAAATTTAATACTCTATTATAAACTTTACTAAATTAGACTATTGTTGTTTGATGTTTTTATGAGAAAAAAGTGAAAATTGGTTAAAATCTAGTTTTGACTCGCGAAATTTTACTAATTTTATTTTGCGTTGGTTGGTATAGGAGGGCCGCTAAAGGCACGAGATGTCTTTTCACATTTACACGATTGTGTCGAGAAAAAATGAACAAATAAAAGCAAAAAATGAACAAATAAAAGCAGTCTGCTTGGTCGACATCTTTGAAACCAATCGTCAAAGTAAATAATTCAGTCAATTGTGATAGTTCTCGAAGCCTACGCCTGTCTTTTTCAAGCTGACATGTTAGTTTATCTTGAGTTCGTTTATGCACCAACAATAAGGTTAAGTCGGCGGCATAAAATTTGAATATCATTTAACAATTATGCAAATGGGTGCGGCATTTTAACCTTCGCTTGCAAAAAAACACTTTTGTTTCTATTGTTTTGACAGAAATTTCGATATGAAGCATTGCTAATATTATATTCCGAGTTGTAGATTGTAAAGTTTAAATGGAAATGTTTTGGATTATATGGGAAAAGTTTAAGAAAGCTCTTACCGTTTTCACTATTATTACCTAAACTACTTTTCGAGGATATTTTACCTTCGGGTCTTTCTTATTTTAGGAAGGAAAACATTCAAATAAAAACATTAGAAGGGTGGACTTGCATGTTTCATTACTTTGCGGTAGTTCTTGTTCAAGCAAAAAGACTAGTCAGACAATGGTGCGAAAGCTTGTGAGATACATAATACCCTTGAACAATATCCAACCAGCGTTGATTATCCAGACCACATAATGCGGACTTTCAAACAACAAGGATCTTTGTGGCAATTTGCTTATCCTGATATTTATTTTTAAACCAAACTCTACTAACTGGTGTTAAAAAAGATACAAAGTGTTTGATTACTTTTGGATTTAATGTAGTAGAAAAAAATTAAATAAACAACATTAATTTTCGGACGTGAACTAAAGATGTTAGACACACCTACTTTGAAGAGTGAAACAACAATGGATGATTACTTTTTTTATTAGAAGCTGAATCATTGACCATACAATACTACACTTGTCCTATTAATAATAGCCTGTTAGAAAAAAATTAATTATTGAATCATACGAGAATAGGCAAAGAAACGAATTAAATTTATGTTTGATCGTTGAACAATAAACGTTCCGAAAAGTAACATGAGAACAAAAAAAATTAATATTAGGTAGGTTTTGTTCTTTCTTTATTTATTTATTTAGTTCTTTATTTTACTATTATAAATCTCACGCTTTAAAAAAATTATTGTATACTAAACTTTAATAGTATTGTATTTAAGCTAGACAAAAGTTTTTATGAAAATAGATTGATAATTACAGTAGAATCCCTTAATAGTGACTTCTAATGAAGATTTAACTGATTGCTTGTAGTGTATTTTCATTATAGAATAATCAAAAATGGATTTTTTTCTTAAATTGTCTTCTTTTTTCTTGTGCAAAGTTTCACGCGGAACTAACAAAATATTTTCTAATCGAGCGCGAGGCCAGGAAGCTGTAGACCTGTTTTGCGGTGTTTGTTTCTTACTATAATGAATAATTGCTAGAGATTCTGTCTTTGGTTAATTCAAACTACTCCTAAAGACCTAAAGTAGCGCAAGTATTAAGATGGATCACTGACTGTTTTCAAACCTGTGCGTCACAGATGAGTCATTGTTTTCACATCTAGCAAATTCTAAAATAGAGCGCCGTCAGCTTTAAGTGGATTCTACTGTAAACAAAAAACAAGTAAAGCACACATTAGTATTTTTTTAAATGCTTTTTAGCAAAATTTTAGCAAAATTTAGTGAAATATAGGTATAGGGAGACGAAAGTGGTAGGAAACCTGGTACAATGACAACAGTTTTTACCACCCACTAAAATTAAGAATTTGTTTGTCCGCCCTGTATAATAAAATCTAAATGTTTCAGCGTCTTTTATCAATTTGCGAAAATTTTTTTATTATTGCTTTAAAAGTATTTGTTGTTATATTTCTTAGGTTATGTTTTTTTCTAAAAGATACATGAAAAGAAGTTAGAAATTAGAAGTTAGAAGAAAAAATATAAATAATTGAGGTCTAGAGTCAAAAAAACATAACCAAAATAGTAGGTTAAGAAGAGGAGAAGGTGAATAGTTTGAAGAAAAATGAGGAACACGAAAATAGGGCAAAACAACTAAAAGAAAGCAAGATAAAGAGAATAAAATGTCAAGGGAGATAGGGAATAGAAAGTTTTTCGTTATCTTAGTTGTCGGTGAGTGATGGTGAAGAAACAGAAACAGCTAAATATTTACTGAATCAAACTAAAAAAAAGGAAAATTAAAAGAAAAAGGAAATAGATTTAGAAGTGAGAAATGTAAGACAAAATAAATTGCAATAAAATTAATAAAAAAAAACACGTGTATAGAGCAGAAAAAGGAAGGAAAATATTGATGAAGATAACGTAGAAAGTAAAATAAATAAAGTAGAAAAACAGGAGGAAAATAGAACAAAAAGAAAGAAGCTGATTAATTGAGATAAAGATAGAGAATTTATTTGGGAATTGACAAAAATCGACAAAAATCTTACTATTTCTTTTATTTTTTTTGTATTCTATTATATTGTGGGAGGTAAAGGTGATAGTTAAGACATTCGGTACAACACTTTACTAAAATTACTTAAAATAAGGACAGTTTTGACAAAGGAAAGTCATTTTTCGAGAGTATAGGGACACATCCTAGTCACTTTTGACTTAAATTTTAAATTTAGTAGCTTTGCAATTTTGGACAGACATTGATTGCACTGGAATAGGGTATATAAGCTGTTTATTGTTTGTCACAGTAAAGCAGATATTTTGAGAAGATTCAAACTGCAAGGGACGGATGGCAGCTTAAGATAAAGGCTAAGTTTAGCAAGTTTGCAGACTATTCGTGTCTTCTACTTTGGATTTTGAAAAACATTTGCTTTACTAATCTAAACAAGCAACAAATAACTTTTAAATACTTTATCGGAGTGCAATTAATTTTTGTTCAAAACGGCAATATTGTTAAATTTATAGTTTAAGCCAAAATTTACTCGAAGGTCGTTTCTCTATCTGCTAGTGCTGTAAAGTAAGTGATTAGGATTTTTTTGGCTGTAAAATAAAGTGACTAGTAGTGAAAGTGACAAATTTTTAATGTCTCTGTTAGTTTGAAGTGCCAAATTCGTTTTTATTTCGCTTCTTTAACAAGTTACGTTATAAACATACGTCAACAAACAGTTTTTGCATGACTTGGAAGCTTTATAAAGATACGAGGACGCGCAGCGTTTTTTATTATGATACTACCGGCCATATTATGAAAAATTAATTATTTACAAACTGAAAATTAGATTTCTAAATAGTTTCTCGATGTTTTCAAAATGATGAGAACTTATGTATAAGCTGACGAGAGGGTAAATCAGTAACTAACTTACAATAAGATAGCTAGAGGAAGTGGCTATGATTTAAAAAATTGTATAATTTTACGTGTAATAGGAAATAATTTTGGAAAATAGTTTATATTGTACATTTAGTACTGTCAAAATCTAATTTTGTAAATATTAGAACAGTAAAAAGGCTTTTTATTTACTTTATAATGGAATATTAAAATCTGTAATACAAGCTTCTGGATCAAATCATTCTATCTGAAAATATTTATCGAAGCTGAAATAAGGGGAGACGGAAGACCTTCATGAATATTTAAATTGTATACGATTTTTCCCAAGCTAACTTATTTAATTTTGAATTTACCTTACGTTCTAAGAAAAATTGGAATATGCATTAATATTAAATTAATTAATTTCATCATCAAGTTTTTATTTACTTCAGTCAGATCTGATGTAAGCGTAAATTCACAAAACTTTCATGAAGATTTAAATTGATGATTGTGATTTTTGAGTTTATTTTTTAATTCAAGTTCGTTAATTTTTTTTGTTGGTATTTCAAAGTATTGTAAACAAGTACGCACATTATATAAAAATCCCCAATTGCGTCAGGATATTTCGCTGAATAGTTTTTAATATTCAATCCCATATTGGAATTCATTAATTTGTTTCCACCAGCAAATATACAAAATAGTATTTTCCTGCGCTTTATTAAATTCGTGGTTAAAGTCACAGTTGCAACACGAAGCCACACATTTTCATTATTAACAACACCGTATTTATACAGTTAAATTTTTCTAATTAACAACTGGCCTAGATTTTAATTTGATTTATATAAATCTCGATAAACAAACTGAACAAATTTACCTTCTGAAGTCTGCGTATATCTTCTGATGCCATAAATTAAAAAAGATTCTGTAGAAACAGTCAAGTTTTGATCTCAAGTTAATTAAACTTGATAAGTTTGGCAAACTTTGCTATACTGTAGTAAAGGAAGAGTTGACACAGGACTAAATAAATTACGATCTATTGTTTGTAATAACTCAGGGAGATTTTTGTTACTCTTCTCGTAAATTAAATTCGATCTATATTTCTAGTTCAATTTTATGGTTACTGACTTGGATAAAAAGATTTAACAACCAAGTTTTTAAGACAGTTTTTCTACTAAGATTTGCTTTTTCACTGGAGAGGAAACAATAACCGCTTACTACAGTTCTCGACAAAAAAACAGACATCACATTTTGACAGTCACATAAAAACGTGTACAAAGCAGTCATTAATTTTTGTTTCATCTACGAACAATTATACAGGTCACGATGACAATAACTCTTTTCAAAATTGACAAAAAGGGTGGTCTATGTGTCAAAATCTGATATCAGGTTTCTTGTGGAAAATTGTAGTTTTTTTTGGAAAAGAAATAGCCTATAATGATTGTTTAGAGCTTTTATTATACGCAAAAAACATAAAAAGTATTTATCCACAATTACCTTATAATTGAAGTTTTGTCCACACTTACGAACCGTGTAAAGTAACACTTTATCCACTAGTGGAATAACGAAATCACTTTATTCCACTAGTGGAATAATGAAAAAATACAATTTTAAATCAATCGCATTCTATTTATTATTAATATTGACATTAACATTTACATTAATAGACATTTCGTTTTTTGTTTTATCATATTTCACTTCGTTTCTATTAATAAAAAGCTTGTAGCTGTTATCGGTTCCAGAACAAATAGTAATTGTACGAACAATCGATGTCTCCCCTAGTAAAGAACGACTAGTACTAGAAGAACCTTGGGTTTTCCTTGTGATATCAAGCTTATTAGATACAGAATCTTCGATATAAGTTTCTGCTATGGCGGAGCTCCTCCAACCACCATGTCGTTTAATTGTTGTGAGATTAGCACCTCCATTGGCAAGTAAGGTTGTTGAAGTGCGCTTTATACAATGACCGATATAAGATTCTGCGTTCGCCAGATTCAAAAACGAAGCAACTTTAGGAGGAACTATCGATAAAGTGTTAATTCCAACAGGTTGCGATGTATATTTTTGATTGGCGTTTCGTAAAAAGAAACTCTCAATAGATAACTTCTTCAGACGTAAGGACATGTATTTCCTACACTTCTCCACAGTGCTGATGGAGAATCCTTTTTGTATAATTGGAAATTTTCGTGAAATGCCCGTCTTGGTATCTGATATCGAAACAATCCGGTATGCGCCCTTGACCTCTACATCACTGATTTTCAAATTTGTCAGCTCAGAGCATCGACACCCATCAGACACCCTTATTATTAATGCAACCTAAAATATTTTAAAATTTGTTATCTACAATGTCTATGTGGTGACAGAGATTACCTTGATCATCAAATATTCTTTATCGCAAGCCCTTGTCAAAAACTCTTTCACGTGTGCTCTTTTCAATACTGCAGCTTTCTTTGGCTTGTAGGTATCCTCTTGACTGATTCTTCAGATAGGCCATGAGCTTACTATATTTTCCAATGTCTATCTTTTTATAGACCTTTATAGCGGTCTTCGGCATGGAGTACTTCGACCACTTGGATAAAATTGCATACCTCTTCTTCAAATTTAAGAAATACGATAGCAGAAGTTCTTTATTTATTGTCATTACCCTCCGTTATTCTTTCCGTTCATTAAATTCTGAAAATACTTTTTCATAATGTTCCCTGGACTTCGCAGGCAATAACTTCTTCAGCTTCCTCAAGAATGGTCTCAGAAACAGTATTACGTTCACCAACTTGCACAGCGTTTTGTACAAATGGAGTCGATAAGCAATCGAAAATAAATAACAACGATTCAACACCTCCCATGTTTTTTAGTTAATTTCAATAATTTTTGAGGTGACATCCGCTGTCAGAGTGTAATGTCAAATCATTTTTTGATGACATAAGATGAAATTTTGGCGATTATGATTTTAAATCGCTGTAATTGTGGATAAAACGTTATATTGGATTCGTGTTTTAGTCGCGTTTTATCCACTTAAGAATATTAAAGGTTCGACTGCGTCTCGCGCTTAAACATTCTTGCGTGTATAAAACGCTGTCTAAAACACTTATACAATGAATAACTATTATTTGCAAATCTTGACATAATTCGATAAATAATTTATGAAATGTGGATATTTTTAAAGTTTTTGAGAATTGGTAATTTTTTAAAATTTTAGTTGATTTATTAATTGTTATGTACATTCTCACCTTTATTTAAATTCAATACTTTGAGTAAAAACCGGCATTTGGTTTCTATGGTATTATTCTTATATCTGAAATTTAGAACCGAACCAAAATACCCAAATAAAGCGCTATAATTTTTTGTTACATAAGAAGGGAATCAATCAAAAATTGATTTTTAAATCATTGATGACAACCACACTTTTTGCACAGCTTGCAACGCTAAGGTTAGTCTAACATTTATAAGGGCTTATTTACAAAATGTAAAACAAATATCTAATTGTCATTAAATTTATATTTTTGAGTAAAATGACAATTCTCGCTTTTGATTTGGTAACACTGACACTGAAGCGCTCATTATTGCTATTACCATGGCTAGGATGTAAAGAATGGCATAACAGTGAGTCGGTTAAATTTTTGAGCGAGGATTTTAATAGACCTAAGGGTGGTATGACATTGCTTTATCCGCTATTTGTTAAAGGTTTTATCTGATTCTGTCGACTGGTAAAAATCGCGTTTTATAAAATTGACAAATCGACACTATTTTCTGTACTTATAAATTTAAAAAAATAAAAATAAATTAGGAAATATTACTTATATTGTTATAAATGCATAAAACTAAAATTGTTGATTTGGTTGCAGAGATTTTCTGAGTAAAAGCAATTTCAGTCAATACCAGTTATTATTACACTTTTTTTGATTTCAAGTGGTGAAGTTTTTTATATATTATGAGAATTTCGAAGCAACAACAAGGCGAAGTGTTTCACAACACAACCTAAACGCAAACTAGAAAAATTAAAAATGGAGGAAAAGATTTACTATTCTATATGCTAGTTGTGCCTTAAGATTTTTACAATGCTGCGATTTATTGTTAAATTCAACAAATAATAATAGAAATTATTACAAAACCATTACGAAGATGTTTTTTAAACAATAAACTTTACAAAATTTAATTCCAGTTCTAAAAATATTGATAAAAAATGCATTATGATAATGGATAATGCTCTGTACTATTCTATGCTCTTAGATAAACCACTCACTGCTTCTAGTAGTAAAGATCAAATGCAAGAGTGATTAATAAATGACAATATAGAGTTTTATCTTATTTGTACCAGATAGAAGTCATGGCAATTAATTCAACCCAGAACAATAAGCCTGCAAAAAAAATATGTTATTGATAATACATATATTAAACAGGAATGATTACAAAGAGTTGTATTTGCTACCTTACCACTGTCAAATTGAATTGGCATGGGCTCAGTGCAAAAGTTTTTACAAGCACATTAATGCAATAGACAGTTGTAAAGACAAAGTTCCAAAATTGTGAATGAAGACTTTATTCTAGTGCACTCCGGAAAATTGCTCAAATTATATTAATCATTGCCAGAAGTTAATTTAGTTTGTCAGTACACAACATTCTTCCAATTATAGTATATTTAGCAGAATCTGACTCAGACTCAGATTTTACTGATTCCGACTAGTTTACGAATTAAGTTTTTGCTTTTACGGTTGATGACTAATAACGCCTCCGATCTAATACATTAAATTTTAAATAAAGATTACATTAATATTCATTTTTCAGCTGGTTTGCTTAATGATTTGATGTGTTTTAACTTTGACAAGTTACACTAAATTTGTAAGTTAGATATTCAGTAAGTTTTTAAAACAGGAAGCACTAAAGTCTATTTATGTAGCTAAAAAATCAATAGATCAAACTTTTGTCACTTTTTTTGAGCGTGAATGCAGTATATGTTATTATTTTTTTGGTGGAAATATTTTAAGCTGTAGTTAGTGATGATATTTGTTTAATTAAAATCTTTGCAAAATTCTAATAATTTAGTCGAAATGACAGAATTATGATTTTAAATGCGGATGTAGTTTCTTGTTTTATTGCGTCATCCTAGAACACACTAGTGCATCGTCTTATTGTTTAATTAATTCTGGCGCGATGCTAGCTTTCATATTTCAGTACAATTATGTTTCTTGTTAGCTATACAATTACACTGCTATGCATAATTCATTTGAAAGTGTAGTATGCATAACTAGAAGCACATCGGCGCGGGGGTAAAAATCCCAACAAGATTTATCATAATCTAAGGTGATGCGTGACTAAATAATCGGTTCAATGCGTTTAGAAAAACACTAAGTCTAAAAGGAATGGCACGTAAGAGGAAGAAAATAGAGCAGAAGAAGTTGTAGTCGGATATAACATCGAGAGTTTTCTTGACTCGACCAAAATGAAAAAGCAGCGATAAAATATATGCTGTGCGCTTCAAGAGACAGCGTGGGGGCGTCACGACGCTAGCTGGGGTCGCTGATAATACCGGCTTCCAAGGGGAGCTTGACGACTCCCTGCAAGGGCCGCTTAGAATTTACACAATGCAATTACTCTTTCGAAAGTATGTCTGAATTTATTCCCAGCAATGTGCTATAAATTACAAGGATACTATTGACAGCGGGAAATTATTTTCTTGAGGGACTAAAAGCTGAAAGTAATAAGGGTAGCGAGTTTTTTTGCCCCTCTAAAGAAAATAAACGTAATGTTTAGATAAATTTGAATTATGGAGATAGGGATTCAGTCATTTAAACTTTAAACATCCTGAAACTTTCTAGATGATGACAGAGAGCTTTCGAAAATTTTAGATTTGTATTACCGACTATAACAATAGTATATTACAAAACGTGTGTTATAAGCTACGTTTTGTAGCACCAGTTCACGGCTGCAAAACGAATAGCTAAGTGCAAATTCTATTAAATCGAGGCCTCCAAAATAAATATTTATGAAAAAAATGTTATTTATTTTTAATTTTGTTCTATTTCGCGCTTTTTACCGATTTTAATTTTTAACCAATTTTGGGGTTTCAGACACTAACCAGTGTAATTAAGAATTTTAAATTTTTACCAGAAGAAAATGGTTTTACAGTAGCAAAGAAAATCTTAGAAGAAAAAAAGAAAGAAAACAAATGTTTGAAAACAAAATACGAAGAAATGGTACAAATAAATAAAGAAAGTAGCTAGTTGAAGCTAAGTTGAATACGGCATATTATTTTAAAAATATAAAAACAAGAAATGAAGACACAAAATGTAGAAAAAGAATCTAAAGACGAAGAGCTTAAGAAAAGGGCTGTAAATGATGTAAACGATATAAAACGGCAAAAGAAAAGAGGAAGACGCAAATCAAATGAAGAATAAACTAAGATAATAGACAAAAAGGAGAAATAGAATATTTATTAATCTGTGTCAACAAAACGAAAGCAAAAATCTTTAAGACAAATAAAAGATTAAAAATTATTAGAGCAGTTTAGTCAAGAAAAACAGACGAGAATACAATAATTGGGGTGAAAGGTTAAAATAACAACAAAAAAATAATTAGCATTATTAGTGACAAGAGAAAGAAATAATATAAAACAAGAGGAAACCTGCTAAAATAAACTGTAGAAGTCAAGAGATGACAAGTGAAATTTGGTTGTTGTCTTAATCGTGGGTAATGCTGAAGAAAATGACGAATTAGAAGAAATGTTTTGACAAAAACAGTGAGCTACATAAAGACAAATGATAAAAAAAAATGGGAAGATAAAAATGATAATGAAAAGCTACAAGAAATATATAAAGACAAATTGTAAAATGTAATAGAATAGCAAGAAATATCATTAAAAAAAGCCAAAACTAAACAATAAATAGAAAGAATAGCTGAAAGCACAACCGTCTGAATGACATTTTTAGCCATAGAGTAATCTGACACAATTTTCAATTTTGACAGATTGGAATTTTGACTTTTGGGAGATTTGAATGAAAACCGATATTAGCAGCGCCACGCGGAGATCTCTCTAAGTGAGCAAATGAACAGGCTGTTATAACCGTCAATTTCAAGAATGACTTTCAGACGGTTGTGGCTCAAAGTATAAAATATAGAAACTAACAAATATAATGAAAATTTAAGAAGCTGTACCTTGCTTATCCAATGCATCTTTCAAATAGGAAATAGTGCTTTCTAAGGGTTTTGAAATCTCTTTAAATTTAGAAGTAAAATTTTATTTTTTTAATAAATTTTTACATTATTTTTTTAGGCAAAGGATTAACTATGCTTCTTTAGTGATGCTTTGTAATTATTTATTTTTTTATAATTATTTTTTAAAACTGTTAGTAAAAATGACCAAAAATGGAAAAGTTTGTACTTTAATAGGCACAATTATTTTTTTTCTAATGTTTTATGCTTATAGATAAACATAAAACATTAAAAAGATAAACAACCAACGAGATTATTTAACGATTTTTTTTTGTCAAGTTGTACTTAAAGAATAGAATAGTAGAAATAAAAGTCACGAAACATAAAGAACAATTTTTTGTTATCTGAATTGTTATTAGATACTCGAATATAAGAAAAATAATAACGACAAATTCACTCATTAAATTTTAGCCAATCAGGTTGTAGGATTTTGAATCATTGGACCAATTAGGAACGAATTACAGCGACAATTCAGCATGCTTCTCGAATTGTCGCAGTAATTCAGTATGGATTGTGAAATTGTCTGTCGAATACGACTCGTCGGTAAGAAATTGCTGCAAATTTTCTCTTAATTTTACGCTTATTTGTTTCATAGACAATTTCCAAAACAAATCAAAAACAAATACTAGTAACATTATGAATCAAAAATTATTGGCAATTTTGTACCGACTCGTGGTATTACTATAGATCAGGGGTTCTCAAACTTTCTAACTTTTGTACCACATAAGTTATAAATAAAAATTTTATGTACCATTACCAACAAAAGGATTTTTCTGATTAAAATATTATTAATTATTAGTAAGTAAACATGAAATTATTAGAAGGTACCTGAAAAATTATATTATTGTATGAATTTATTTATAGCTTTGTTAATGCGGTCGATAAGACTGTTTCTTTCTTACTAATTGGGATATATCACGTTTAATTTTTATTAATTTTAATCTAGAAAGGGCCTACAACAAAAATGACTTACTATACAACTTTGTATTTTTTTAAGTTAATGAAGCCAAATAGCAAAACAATTAGAAAAAACGCATAAAATTGGACAATAAACTCTAGAAATGCATTAATCTGCTAAATATAAGATGAATTTTAGATTAGTGTTCTATCAAAAATCAACGTTTTCGGCAATTTTTACATTTTTTAATTTTTTATTTCAAAGATTATCAAGTTGTAAAAATAGTGGGCCATATTTCTCGTTTTAAGGCTTTTTAAACGAGCTATCACAATAGGTACTTATATTGAAGATGGGTTTTCCTCCAAATGGGGAAAAAAATCCAACAAAATGCAAAATAAAGAAGCAAACTAAAAATTGTATATACGTTTTTTTAATTATTATTATTTTTTTGATTCTACAAATAAGAGCCGCTTTATAGATATAATTTCAGTTAAAATACTTATTCTATATCATAAATACATTCACAATCAGTACCGGATCTTTTTGTAATGTTAATAATGGAACTATTTATGCAATACAAAAAAATTTACAAAATTAGACAAAAAAATTATTGGTTTGTTTTTTGTATCTATCAGAAATTGTACCATCAAAATATATAAAATGTACACCAGTGGTACATGTGCCATAGTTTGAGAATCCCTGCTATAGATAATCTATGACCAGATAGAAAAAATTAGAATGGATCTGGGTAAAGACGCAAAAAGATGTTAGTATAAATAAAAAGGCGATAGATAATAAACTATAAAATAACTAAACCGCTCAAATAAATTATCTAAAGGTGTCCCAGTCGAGTACAAGGCTTGGACGAGCCGTAAATACAGCAAATTCTGGAACGTGTTGTGTTTTTTATTGTTTATTTTTACACTTTACGATAACTTCAAAAATATTTTCTCTTTCATTTTCAAATTTCTGGTATGCATGTACTCTGTGTGATTCTGATTTTTGGTAAAAATTGTGAAATATCCAAAGCATTGAAGCATCGCATGTTGAAGCAATATAGAGCATCTATTGTAGAAATAGCGAAATTTTAAATAAAGAAAGAAAAAAAGTTGTTATTAAGATATGTTTCTAGATGAAAAGAAGCAAATAATGCACAATATAAAAAAGGAAACAAATAAATTGAGAATCTATTTTTTCAGGTAAACATTTAAAACAAAACAAAAAGAAAGGTATAAATGCCGAGATGTAGAACGTTACTGCACTTTTTCAAAAATGACAATGTTATCTTACAGATTTTGGCTGTGGTCTACATGAAAAAAAAACAAAAAGTGATAAAAGTACATAGATATGAAAAGAATACATAAGGAGAAAATGTGAAAAGCAATAAACAAAGAAGAAAATATTTGTTATACAGTTATTTTTATTACTATAAAGTTACCTACTACCCAATTTTTTTTTTTTTTTTTTTGATTTTTGGCACCTAATGAATTAAGCTTTTGTGTATACATACAGGATGTATCAGAAATGATGGTCTAAAATTTAACTAGTGATACATCTCATCAAAAGAAACAACTTTGTTATATACCATTTTTGTGACAGATTCTAAAAATTTTGAATATTGTCGCCTCCATAAAATCACGATAAGCTTATGATCACTAGTTATCATTATAATATTACATATGTATGGTTGCGGGTATGGCGTTTTGTACTAGATTTGTAAATAATTTTATCTTAATAAGGGTTGAGATTCGGAAAAAATGGAATCTTGAAAGAAATCTTCTTTAAGCAGGATCTTATCACTGACTAAATTTTTGACCATTATTTCTGATTCATTCTGTATAATAAAAGCTTCGGCTTATTGAGTAGTTACGGACAAATGTCATATTCGTCAAATACTTTTTTGCGCGATCGGTTGTTTTATCAGTTTACTGTGCCTGTTTCCACGATGGTAGGTTGCTGTTACTGGTTGCTACGTGTAACAAAACGGTAAGTAATTCACTTACCGTTCAGTGAACGGTAAGCAATTAAATCTAAAAAAAACAATTTTGCGATTTATTTATTAAAATTAAATGTACAATTATTATAATTAATAGTAGTAATACTACTCGCATTTGAATTTCTAGTGTTAATAGACAATAGTGTTCTGACGTAGAAGTCCCAGGTTGTTGTAATAGTCCACCAACATCGCTATGTAAAATTTTATGAGCAAATTCAATTTTGTTTTGGAGGGAATCTTCCACGTAACTCTCGGCCACCGTTAATGAACGCCACCCACCATGTCTTTTTAGTCCCAACACATCAACTCCGTTATTCGCCAAAAGTGTAGCCGATGTGCGTCGAAACGAGTGTCCGGTAAAACCTTCAGGGGCTTGCAACTTTAAATACTTTGCAATTTTTGACGGCCAGTCTCCAATTGTGCCTTTTCCTGTGACTTGCCTAGTGCATTTGCCATTTTGATAGTTCAGAAATAAATGATCTGACGTTGGGTTGCTTGGTCGAATTCTTATGTATTTTCGAAGTATTTCCAAATAATGAACTGCTTCATTTTCTTTATTAATAACTGTGAACGTTCGCTGAATATTCGTTTTTGTATTTGGAATATTTACTATAAACATTTCTTCACGTTCTTCTATGTCACTCATTTTAATATTGTACAATTCCTCTCGTCTACAAACGCCCGATACTCCCAATATCATTGCTACCTGCAAACATATTGTTTCCTTAGAACTCAGATGTACCACCTCATCATCTACAACATACCTTTTGAATTAAAAATTGTTCGTCTCGTGCTTCATTCAAGAATTTTTCCATGTCTTCTTTGGTAAAAATTTTAGCCTTCTTAGGCCGATATCCAATATTTTTTCTCTTAAGATAAGTAATTAATGTAGCAAACTTAGAAATATCGATAGCATCATGGAGAAAAATTGTACTCATCAGCATAGAATACTCCGCCCACGAACTGCCTGGGGCCTTCAAGTGTCCACTTCCCACCACAAAATACGCTAACAAGCTCTTTTCATTTACAGAAATCTTCTTTGCTTCACGCCATTCTTTAAACAACTTGTATGTCTGTTCATATCGGGCTTTAGATTTTTCTGGAATTATTGCCGAACATCCTTCTTGCCAAGCGTCTTCTAAATCATCCGGTAGATCATCACTATCGCTCATATTTGCTTCGAAAACGAAACCATAAAACAGAACTATGTAGGAATGATTGTATCAAAAAGACAATTTTACTTGTTTGGAACAAAACCATAGCAACCATGGAACAGCCACTCAAAGTTTTCAGTTTCAATCTTCCCGATTATCACAAATGTATTGATATAAATTATTATTATTATTATTCTAGAAACTCCAATCGCGCAAAAAACGTTATAAGCATGTCGAACGTTAAGGATTACCGTTCTCAGACAATAATTGGAGTCGTCGCTTCGCTCCTCCTCCAAACAATTGTCTTCGAACGGTAAGCATTCCTTACCGTTCTCCATACTTAATATACTATTGTTTTTAATTGCTTGGACAAGAGTCTATTGGTCTTTCTTTTTAATTAATTAATTAATTAATTAATTAATTCTTTAGAAAATAGAAGCGAGTAAACCTGTCAACAATTTTTTACTTTACGTAATATATTAAAAACTCGAGTGTTTTTTTTAAATCTACTTTTTTCCATTTAACCAGTGTTGTATCTATTTTAATTAATTACCTGGTGCATCCAGGCAGAACATGATGGTCTGGTAATATTTACTGACATTTCAAATGTTGCGATCAATATCAATTTACTTTCCCTGCAACCAATAAATCCTGAAGAACGTCCGAATAATTTGAAATTATACAGCAAAAATGCAGATGGCTCTAATTGAATTATTGATATTAAAATGAACTTGATTGCAGTGAGGTATTTATATTAGCTATGTGCATCAAAATCAAGAGCACTCGTCTAAAATTAATATGCACACATTGCATTTAGAGAATTATTTTACTGATGAGGTCAGTAAAAATTCGGGTTTGGTATAAAATAATATGCAAAATAGTTGATTTGTTTATATTGTTGCTAATAAAACAAATAATTAATTTATTCTGTATCCGCTCTGATTTGTTGATGAAAATTTATCGCAGACGCTCTTCCTCTCAATTCTAATAACAAAACAGAAATTTATGTTTTGGCCGTTATAAGAATCGTGGGAATGTAACAACTGTGGAAACTGGAAAGTTAAAGTAATTTCTCTTAAGGCCGGCGTTTAGATGGGAGAAATGATTTTTTTAAGCAGATACCATTTAAGCAAAACTAAATTACATAAACTTGTGGGCATATTAAAGCCAAGACTTTTTCTACCAGGTTGACATATATTTTACTCTCTAAAAAATTATATAAACAAATGAGAATTTAGTTTAGTAGAAACCTAAACTTTTGCAATTATTTTTACAAAAATACGTATAAAGATTTATAATAAAATAGTGTTAACCCGAGCTTCAAAGTCGTAGAAATGTACCAACAAAAGGACAGATGTGTTAATTAAAACGTTTGGATTTGATATCGATTTAATTGAATAATTGTCAATTTAGTTAATTTACATTACTATAAAGCATAGAGTTTGTTGAAATATATTTATATATTTAATTTAGTTTTGGTAAATTAATATTAAGACTTGTAACCTGTTATCGCCATCACAAAATCCTTATTGTTATTTCGCCATCATTCAGTTATTCTCACCTACAATAATGCCCTGAATGCCGTTATTTACACCAACTGCACCCGAATGCTTTAATCCGCGCACATTTCATGTTGCACCAATCCGGATTAATATAATTTAATCCGTAATGTAAACCCTCACCGAAACAAAGAAATATTTTACAGAAATTCCATGTTATTGCAGCGGAAAAGCCGGTGCTGAAAAACGATTATAATTTCGCGTATGTAAATGGTAATCAATCAAAACAAGAACAAATCGACCCTTCTTCGCATGATGGGAGGCTTGTAATAAACATCGCTCAATTTTCCAGCAGAGGTGAGCCAATAGCAACTTGGAAAAATGCCCGAGGTGTAGTCTCGTCTACTTGAAATGCAGCTTGTTGTTTTTCAGTCTGAAAAGACTCCCTCTTCTGTTTTGTTTACTTCAAAGATGAAATTAAATTCATCAATCAGATGATGTCAAATGATAGTTTAATCGCAGAAAACGGATGTGAGGATGAAAAAATAGATTGGTGGAACGTGATGATGGAAGATATTCTAAGAAGGGAATATCATGAAATTATTCGTTTTAATTTAATGAGCACGTTTTTAGACTTCTGACAAGATTTTATTAGCATTACTAGAAGGTTATTATCGTCAATTGCATCGCTTGAACAAAAGGTATCAAAGTAGTAATTAAAATATTATTTAACAAAATATTATTTAACAAACAATTCAACAAACAAAAATATTATTTAACAATATTTTTTATTACTTATCTCATAATATAATTATCTGTAGAAAACATTTAAAATGAAACAGCTTTTATCCACTATTTTGACGATTTACAACCCCCATAGCGTCTGATAATTTACGAATTATTTTCTAGATGAGTGTACCTATAGCACTGCTTGGTCTGAAATAACGATGAAAGTAATCGCTGAGAATCGCAATTAATTTAGTAATTTAAGAATAATGTTAGAATATTTTTAGAGATTTTCCTTACTGTGTTTATGCCAATTGAAGTATTCAAGCAATAACCGATACGATAGGTAAAGAAGAACCATTTGTGAGTTATATATTTAGTGACTTACAGTATTTCTATTAAAGTTGTGTCTCGAAATAATAAAGAACTTTTTTGAAATATGAATAAGTAAAAACACGAATATTATTGATAGAATTTAATATCTATGATGCAAATCTGAATATACAAGACTATCATTTATCTATTTTGTATGTTACATCTTTGCCGTCATTTCAGCCACTGGCAATTTCAGTGAAACTGCATTTCTGCATTAACTTGGATTTGATCAAACTGTTGTGGCAAATAAAATAAGTATTAAAGCGGTCTTTGTGGCACGTGTTTGCTGTTATTATTATTATGATAACATTATTCGCAAATTGCGCGTATAAGAACACTATACCAAATGGCTCTCAATAATTATCCCCCAACAAATTAGGCTCGTTAAAAACACTCGTCCTGTAATTTTAACGGGCATAAAACAGCCCTGTAAAATGCCTGAAAACACTAAGAGAAATCGACTGCTTTTACCACTAGTCGCTACAAATAAAAACACAATAATTTAAATTTATTGCCAGGAAACAATCTGTTTCGATTTTCGAGGCGCTTGGAAGCCGAGTAAGCTAGCCCATAGGGCGTGAAGTTGGTGCAAGAAGCGCGTGAAATCGCAAGTGAATTACCCTTCTCTATTTGTCATTCTAGTGGCTTAGTTATTATCCTCTCGGAGTATTTTACATTTTAAATTTAAAGTAATGCAATTTATTAAGCGATAAAAAGGATGCGAAACTGTCTTCTTCAGAAATATATAAACTAGCACTTCAATTTATCAAACGAATTGTCTTCTGACAGTAAAGCCAATATCTAATCTTAAATTATGTGCAGTTGCAAAAAGATAATCTTAGTCGTCAAACTTATTTCACAATGTCAAAATAGAATAGAAAAGAAAGCGTTTCGAAACGAGTTTTCTATGCTATTTTTTCTATTTTGTGCGTTTTACGTGATTTTTAAGTGAAAAAGTTAATTATTTAATTTTTAGACACTTTTGCGTTGGTAATAAATGTCATGAAAGTGTCAAATTTTTTTTGAAGAGTTTTCAAATTTATCCAAAATTCTGTGTAAGTAATTCACAAATGGTTTTTTTTTACCTACCGTATCGGTTATTGATTGAATACTTCAATTGGCATAAACACAGTAAAGAAAATCTCCAAAAACATTGTAACATTATTCTTAAATTACCAAACTAATTGCGATTCTCAGCGATTCCTCTCATCGTTATTTCAAACCAAGCAGTGCTATATACTCATCTAGCAAATTAACTTATAAATTATCAAACGCTGTGAGGGTTGTACATCGTCAAAATCGTGGCTGAAAGCTGTTTCATTTTAGAGCTGTTCTAACCTCAAAAAGAATGTTGAAGTCACTTCATTGTAACGTTGTAACAGCTGCTTGTTTACCCTATTTTCGAGTGTTTTATGGGTTAATTGCGACGTACACACAAAAACTCTTAGTGGGGAATACTGGTCATCACGTGGCAACAAAACGTATTTGAATAAAATTATTATAATCTCAACGCTGACATAAACGCTGAATCGTTACAAATGTCGTTTCTTCCCAGCGAAAGCGTGTTACCAACCCGAAAAAAGTAAATTGCACTAGTACTTTACGCACGCAATTTGGGTACTGAATTGGTTAATATGACACTAAAATCAGTATCTGTTACAGACGTAAAAATGAAAAAATTGTTATTAAATATTTCGTTTATTGAGTACTTTTAAGAGGTAAGAAAAGGAGTCAAAAATTGAAATTTAATTTAATTTGTATTAATTATATTTAATTATTTTTTATATTTATAGCAGGATTTAGTGGACACGCGTTTGCGACCAATTTTGAATTTTTGTGTTAAAAGGAACCGCTACTTATTACAAGCCTCTTTAAGCTCAATAAATAAATAGATTCAAAAGGAAAGTGGCATTATGGTTTTTGTTAAAACTGAAAAAACTTTTAACGTTGTTTTACCAAAAATTATGTAGATCTTGCTCTTAAAACCTGAAGTAATTTATTTAAAAAGATGGTGCCTGTACATATCTCGAATTTCAAATGTTTCGAGAGGAGTAAATTTAATACAGCAACTTTGGAACCAAAATTAAACTTCCCCTATTTTAGTCGTTTATTGCGGACTTTCAGCCTGGATTATCTGATGCAGACAAACAAACGATCTTTTGGAAGTATAAAATTACACCGTAAGCATTAACGCTGTCGCAATTCACTCTTAATTGTCTGATTGAGTCAAAGTAATGAGTGTTTATGGTGGACACTATCCCAACTAAACTAAAAACTTTAACACTGAACATTAGAAGTAAAACTAATCGCTTATTCCAACCAGAATTCTTATTTTTGCTTGCGAAACTTTTGCTTACAAATTTGAATACAAAAGACTGATATGACTCTCTTCCATTAAAACTTTTTAATTTTTTAATAACGTCAGATGCAATCACTGAATATATAAATGTTTAAAGTTTGGATTTTATAAAGCTTGACTTTGGAAAAAAGCTAAAAACTTCATTATGAGTAAATTATTGCCTGGAAGTTTGTAGAAACAGCACCAGTTGTTTTTTACTTGAGGTACAACTCTTCAGGTGTGCTTACTTTACTTCAAAAACGTTTTATATTACGAGATTTAAGCTCTCCAAACAGACTTTTGTTGACTTTTAAAGGGTAAAGGATTTAAATGTAAAAGTAAAAATGTTAGACGTTACTCGACTTATGCTAATTGAAAGAAATTTATACACAATTTGTCATAAATAATTTTACGAACATTTCAAAATAATAATAAGAGAAAGAGAGTTTCGAGGAAATACCTGAAGGATATCCTATTTGCTGATCGAAAAAATGATGTCATCGCTTTGCAACGAGTGGAAAAAGGTCGCGAAACATCCGGACACATTTGCTAAGGACTTATGGTTATGTAAGCAAGCAGAAACATTAACGTGGCAGTTGGATAGTGTGGGACTTGACAGCGATTGAAGTGAGCGATATTCTCGGAAGCGATCTTACTAAAATGACGGCGATCGTAGTTATTAGTGCTTTATTATCAAGAAATTTATTTGTTAAACTATGCCGAATTTGCACACTTCTTTCAATAATTTATGAGAAATAGAGAAAAAATGCTGTGTTAAGCCGCACGTTTCTAAAAAAAACTTTGAGTGCTGTGGAATTACAATTGCTTTGTATGTCTTTGATAACTTCATTTACCTATCTGTCAAATTGAAATACAAATTAATTTTGGAAATATTACATTTACACAAAAAATCATCTTCACTTTGATAATTTAAAATGCCGAAAAGGAAACAAACAAAAATGAATAGGTAGCAGTAAAAAACTATTAAAAAAGGAATTGTACAAAATAAATGAAACAAAGTGTAGATGAAGAAGCGTGGAAGCTTGGTTTAAAAAATAAATAAGAAAAGGAAAACATAATACATCTAAAATTAACAAAGAAAGTAGGGAATCAATCTAAGAAAATAGACTGGTTCAAAATATGTATACATAAAATAAAGAATGTCTAGAATTCAAATAAAAAACGAAAAAAATTACAAAAAGACAAAGAAACTGAATAAATAAGCAGAAAAGAAGAGATGAAGCTAAAACAAACTCAGGTTAGTTGAAAACAAAAAGTTTTTAGTTTAAGAAGACAAAAACAATAAAAGAACACAAAAAGAAACAAAAATGAATGTTTGGTGTTATAATGTCAGTACCCGTTTACCTGTTCCTTTGCTGAAGTCGTTTTAGATTCTTATAATAGCTTAAATTACGAGAGTGGATCAATAAACCTTTTTTTATATTTTAACATAATCTTCTTCTAGAAGAATGTACTTTTTCTAACGTTTCGGCCACTTTTTACACCTTCTAAAAAATACAATTTGTCAAACTCTTCTGTCTCGAGCATGACCTACTCGTTTTTATGTTGAGAAACAGAAAGAAGTCGCAGCGAGCCAGATCTGGTGAGTACGGTGGATGCGGCATCAGAATGGGACATTTTTCTATTGGCAAATGTGGCCGGGTCTCTTCTAATTTTTTATCGAATAATTTCAATAATTTACTGGTGATTGTGCTTCTTTTTTTATCTTTGAATCCTAAAAATCTGCAGCTATTTCGTGTTCCCGGCCAGTAGAACTGTTTTTGTGTTTTTTGGAGCAGATTCGTCTGGAAAAATCTATTGTTTTAATTGTCTTTTGGTTTCTGGCGTGTGATAGAGGATCCAAGTTAAATCAGTGGTGATATAACTTGATTTATGATACTGATTTATGGACTTTTACTTTTTGATTTATGGACTACAAAGGTATAAGAATCTCTGCTCAAACCAAGTCCAGAATTCTAGAAGTTTTAGAATGTAATTGTGTTGTTGTTTGTAGAGTTACCAATTTGGCGCAATGATATGAAATGTTTTTTTTAAATGGCTATCAAATGGTATTAAAAATTGTTAATTTGATATGTCTTAGAACATTTAATTGTTTCGACTCTTGCTTAAACATTTTTTAAGCAATAAAAAGTGATTCTGTCTAAATTACTACAACTTTTCTGGCATCTTCCCCAACGACACAATGGCAATTTTTCCAAACGCGATTATTGCAGAAGAAATAATTTTCTTAAGTCTCTCTAACAACCGACACTTATTAAGCCATTTTCCTTCCATTTGCTTAGCCAACATTTTCCAGAAGCATCTACACAAAGATATCTCGATATTTGGAATGTTTTTGAAAGTAGTATTATCAGTTAGCGCTTTGTAATTTCATTTTAGAATATGTTTAAAATGAGGTCAGTCGGTGCCATTGTCGTATGTTTCATGACTTTTATTACATTTTTAAGCGTTCTGTCTGCTTTTTAAAAACTTTTCGAGTTCAAACGCAAATACTCTGTCGTCTACAAAGAGATAGCTTATTTTTAAGGGATTACAAAGCTATGATTGGCTTGTCACTTGAGTTTGAAGAGGTGACGTGCATGAATTTAAGAGCAGGATCCAGTTATTTGTATTTATTTGTATTTTGAAAATATTGCTTTCCGAGACGGTATATAAAATTATAATAATAACGTCAATAAAACATTATTTTATGGTCTTGCTGGATGATACACGTTTTATTTTACGGTTCTAATACTAACTCTAACCGGAATGCACTTCACTTACCAGTTGACAGTTAAGATAACATTTGAATACGTTATCTTGAAACAAAGTTACTGGAATTTACGTTTGATCAGTTTGTTGACTTCTACCAATTTAGACAAGAAGGAAAAAATTTTGTCTTCAGTATGAGTGGTTAGGGTAAATTGCAACCAATTTGTGGCCTGTTTATTACACACTAGTGGTTCCTAATTGCATGATCTAAATTACATTGGTCAGATATGCATTGATTAGGAGCAGATTATCATAAATCACTTTATAACATGTATGTGTGTGACATCAATGACATGTTGCTTAATCTATATATCCAAAGATGTGAGATAAATATTTAAGAACACCATATAGGTGTGTCTGAAATTGAATTATTAAGTTAGAATTTTATAAAACTGCAACACTCTTCTTTAAAAAAATTTCTTTTTAAATATTATAAAAGAATTTAAAGGGTTTGAGGTCTTATCAAAAAATTTTTAAATATAAAATTACCTTGTAATCACAACAGTTATAGAAACAAAATATACATCTTAACTAAGACAGTTGAGAAGAAAAAAGAATAAAATGATTTATATAATAACTAATAAGTAAAAATACCAGAAAAAATGCTTTTTGTTTTATAATTTATAACATAAGACAGTTGAGAGAAAATAAAAAAGTTCTTGCATTTGATGTGGTTGAGAAAGTTGATAGAAGAATAAAACAGCCTTTTGATACAATTTAAATAACGACAGAAGAAAATGAAAACAATGAGCTATTACACCATGAAACGAAATCGAAAAAAAAACATTATACACACAAAATATATATAGGAAGAAGCCCTATGACACAATTGGTTATGTCAAAATGGCATTTGATTTTGAATTACGGGCATTAGAAATTTAAATCTGGAGGCCATGACGTAATAGCCCTTAATGACTCTATCAACCAATCGTGTTCAAGCTCGATGAGTTTTAGTTAGTTTCGATGTTGGGAGAAAATAGGTTGGTACCACTTCACTTGACATGTGTGATTTGACAACTGTGATTTGTTTTTGTTTACTAACAGTCGTGTTTTCGTTTCTTTAATAAAAATGGAGAACACGTCATGACGCTGCGTACAAAGGGACAAAGTTAATAAATAAGTGTTAAATAAGAAAGTTTTGGTGAAGTGACCAGTTTAGTGATAAATCCCGTATGATAAATTTGAACCGTATGGACAGAAATAACCACTCTCTAAGTGCAGGACAGTTATAGAAAATACTTTTTTTGTATACTACATAATGATCAATAGATTGGAAAAATAATTGCAGATACGTACTAATGTGCGGAATGATTTTATAATTATTTAGAATATTGTAAAGGTTGGGAAAAGCAAAACGAAACAGAATTGCTGCACAACTTATAATAAATATGTAAATTCTATATTTGAAGTGTTTTAATCAATAAAAATATTTATTTCTTCATTTACTTTTTAACACAAAAATTAACAAAAAACATAACTTAATTCACAAAATAAAATCACCCAAAAAAAGCATTCTGATTTAAAGAAATCATTTTCCTCTGATTCCTACTTGTGTTTCTTGCTACTTGTAACAAAATCTGCAAAAAGATCAATCATTCTTTCCCTTTGGCTATGTTGCTCGCGTAATAAAGTGGACAATGTGTTGAAATTTTCATTATTAATTTTACGGTCTTTTTCTAATTCTTCTTTAACTACCTTCATACATCTATGTATTATGTATCTGTGTTTGATTTCACTAAAGTATATTTTTTATTTGCAAATCGGTTTACGATATTCTCTTTGTCAGACACTGCTGGCTCCTCCTCTGATAGAGTCCTTTGTTTTTTTCGGATTAATTCTGTCCTTTGTACCTAATAATACAACATTACTAACTTTTTATTGAAATGGTTAAATATGTATAATTATTTTTTACCTAATATGGTATGTAGTCTTTCAAAATATAATGGGGTTTCCTGTTCTTTTCACCTGTAGTTTTTACGTCGGTAATGTGGCTAATATATTGCTTCTAAAGATTTGAAAATTTTTGTCTGCACTTCTCGGCCCCATTTTTTCCTATCGTAAAACCAATGGCTTCTAACTTATCAGCAATTCGTTACCAGAAATGCACTTTTATGGAAGGTGCAGGTGAGAAACCATCAGATTCAGTGTTGTCTTGGAGTATGCAAGTTTCCAAAAATAATTTTGCTTGACTGGAGTCTACGATATACGTATTATTCGTTAATATTTATTACAAACAATAACCTTTAATGTAATTCAAGTATATAAATATGTACAAATCACTACGTACCCTTAAATAGAATATTTGCTGTTTCTAAATCAACGTTCACAGCCATATCCTGTACCTCATGGTTTGAGATGATTGTAACATCATTATTATTATTATCCATAATGATATAATTAATAATAATATAAACGTTCTTCAAATGTTTTTCAAGGCACGTGACAATATCACATAACCTCAAATAACAAACCGTAGCAGACATACTGACCGGTCTGTCACCAAGTATATTTTTGCGTTGTTAGGTGCGGTAGTGAATTTATTAATTTACTGTTTACTACTGAAGCGGTTATCGATAATTCGCCAAAAAATCTCTTTGTTTACAGTGACTGGTCGAGTGACATATACAGTTAGAAATCTATTGTCAACTTAAATCGAATATATCGGGTCGAATGCGCATTGACGCAAATTAGTGCAATAACGCAAGCACAGGGCTATTACGTCACAAGCAAAATTTGAAATTAAATATTTTTTTTTGTGCATTAGGGCAATAATAAAGTCCATGGTAATAGTGTCAAAATTTAAGTTGAGATAAATACTTTTAGATTTTGCAATAAAAAAAATGTGGTGTAATAGCCCATTATACAATTGATGTGATGAACAGTTAAAAAATGTTTTTTAATTTAAAAAGTCGAAAATAGAAAAAGGTTTATGTGTTTTTCTGACTTTTTAAGACAATTATGCAAGCAAGAAGAAAATTAACATTAAAACTAAGATCTAAAGAAGGAGGAAAAGAAGAAGACATTTTGTTAAAAAATCGTGTTTTTTTTTGAATCTTACTACGACAATTAAGAAACAAAACAGCATGTTTCTGTATCTTAATAATAACAATAGAGGACGTGAAGAGATATTTTTTTAAGTTAAAATAGTTTAAGGGAAAAAGTTTTTTTTGGGTTTTAAAGACAGTTGCAGAAAGAAGAAAAACTGGTTATCTTAACTAAAACCTGGAGGAGGAGAAGAAGAAGAAAAAATAGAGATTTCTGTATCTTAGTTGATGCGGTAAAGAGAAGTAAATGATATTTTGTCATGATAATTAAGACAGTTTGGAAATAACGATGTTATGACGTCTTTGTTAAGACGATCAAAAAAGGAAGATACAAATCATTTGCATTTTGATTATATAAGAAAGCAAGAAGAGAAAAGAATGGAAAAAAGAGAAATTTTAAAAACATGTCTTCAATATCTTAAAATATTTCTTGTCTCTTAATTAAAATAGTCAAAAAGAGAAAAAAAATTTTGTTTTTGTTTTTTTAAAGACACTTACTCAAGCAGGAAGAAAACTAACATGAAAACTAAGATCTAAAAGAGGAGGAAAAGAAGAAGGCATTCTGTAAAAAAATCGTTTTTTGTGAATCTTACTACGACAATTAAGAAACAAAACAGTGTGTTTCTGTGTCTTAATTATAACAGTAGAGTACGTGAAGAGATATTTTTTTAAATTAAAATACTTTAAGGGAAAAAAAATAGTTTTTCTGGGTTTTAGAGACAGTTGCAGAAAGAAGAAAAACTGGTTATCTTAACTAAAACCTGGAAGAAGAGGAGAAGAAGAAGAGCAAATAGAGATTACTGTATTTTAATTGATGCGGAGAAAAGAAGAAAATGTTATTTTGTCGTGATAATTAAGGCAGTGTGGAAATAAATATTCTTTATTAAGACGATCAAGAAAAGAAGATACAAGTCATTTGCTTCTTGATTATATAAGAAAGCAAGAAGGGAAAGATAGAAGAAGAAAATTTTTAAAAAAACGTCTCTTTGATATCTTAATGATAACAATTAAAATAGTAAACAGACAAAAATTTTCCTGTATCTTAATTAAAATAGTCGGAAAGAGAGAATGTTTATCTGTTTTTCTGACTTTTTGAGACACTAAGATCCAAATGAAGAGAAGAAGAAAACATTCTGTAAAAAATCATTTTTTATGAATCTTACTATGACAATCAAGAAATTAAAGAACGTGTTTCTGATATCTTAGAATGTCTTATAGTAGAGGATGCGAAGAGATATATATTTTTTTAATTAAAATTGTCTAAGAGAAAAAAGTTTTTATTTTTCTGTGTTTTTAAGACAGATGCAGAAAGAAGAAAAAATAGTCATCTAAACTAAAACTTAAAGGAGAAGAAGAAGAAAAAATGTAGATTTCTGACGGGGTGAAAAGAAGAAAATGTTATTTTGTCATGTTAATTAAGACAGTCGTCGAATAAATGACGTTATTGTGACATCTTTATTAAAACGATCAGAAAAAGAAGATACATTTGCATCTTGATTATATAAGAAAGCAAAAAGAGAAAAGAAGATAAAGAGAGAAGAGAAATTTTTAAAAAAGGTGTCTTTGATATCTTAATTATGACAATTGGAGTGGTCAACAGATAAAACTTTTTTTGTCTTAATTGAAAAAGTCAAAAAGAGAACGAATTTATCGCTTTTTATTGGCTAAGCGAAGAAAGTATTTGTTTTTCTGGATTTTTAAGAAATAAGAAATTTGGCATCTAAGCTAAGACATGAAGGAGGAGAAGAAGGGATCATACAGATTTTTGTATTTTAATTAACAATTATTGTTGTTATGTTAATTAAAACAGTCCGGCAAATAAAAAACTTTATTGTGACATCTTAATTAAGACGATCAGCAAAAGAAAATAATAACTTTCTGCTTTTCGGTAATAAAAAAGCAAGAAGAGAAAAGATGAGAAAGAGAGAAGAAGAGAAATGAATAAAACCGTTCTCAGGTAGCTTAATTGAGACAATTCGAGAGCTGAACAGATAAAAAAATGTCTCCTAATTAAAATATGTAGATGAAAAAAAAATGTAATTTGTCTTTCTAGTTTTTTAGGACATTTTCAAAAAAAAAGAAAATAAGAAGAAAATATTATTTTGTCATGTTAATAAAGATATTCGGTAAAATCTTAGTTAAGACTACCAGAAGATAAGTCATTTGGATCCGGATGATATAACAAAACAAGAAGACAAATGAAGAGAAAGTGAGAAGAAGAGAAACTAAAAAACGTAGTTTTGATATTTTAATTAAAACTATTGGGGAAGTGAACAGACGAAGTAGTTGAAACGAGAAAAAAAACTCGGTGTTGTAATTAGTTGTTGCTATGAAGAAGTATTAAAAGATGTGAAACTACCGGTAGTATCTCAACTTGAAATTAGCCTATAAGTGAAAAATTTTAATTTTTCTTGGTTTTTAAGACAACTGTAGAAAACAAAAATTGTCATTTTAATTAAGACTTGAAGGAAAGACAGGAAATTATTATTTTAATATGTTAATTAAGACAATTACAAGCACAATAAAGAAAATTTTTGGATCTTAATAATTCAGACAGTCAGAGAAAATTTACCATCTTAATTAAAACAGCCAAGAAAAAAAAATATATAACGTTTTAGTAAAACACCGAAAGAAAGAAGTTGATAAAGAGTCTTAGTAAAGGCAGTTATTAAGTTAATGAAAAAATACTTAAGACAGTTAAAATAAAAAAAGTTTTTCTGCTTTTGTAATTAAGACAGTTAATAACAGTTTTTGCTACTTAATTGCCACAGATGAAGGAAGAAAGAAACATTACTTTTTGCGTCTATATGTGACAGCCGAAAGAAAACTATCCTATTTAATAGAGTCGAAAGCAGGAACATTTAAAGAAGGTGAAAAATATTTATTGAAACAATTGATTAAAGAAAAAACAAAATGTCGCAATTTTAGGACAGCCGAATTGAGAAAAATTTTTTTGTGTTTTATTTAAGATAGTTGGAAGAGAACTGTTGTTTTGCTATCCCAATTAAAACATTTTGGAAAAAGGGCGATGTTTTGTGCTTCTTATTTACAACAGTAGGTGTTTTAAGTTTATTTTATATAAAGCAGTCTAGAAGACAAGTATTTTATTACTTATTAATACAAACAGTTAAAATTAGAATGAGAATTGTTTTTTTGGTACTTTTTGACAGTCAGAAATAAAGACAATTTTTTTTTTAATTTAAGATAATTAGAGAAGAAAGACAAAAGTGTTAATTATAAGAATAAACATTTTCAAGGAAATTAAGGAAAAAATCTACAAAAAAAAAACAAACAAATTGTGAACGAAGACAACCAGAAATGTTACCTACGGACTTAAAAGACTAAAATAAATTGTTTCTTTCTCGTGGCATTTATTTTAGATGAACTGTTTTGACTAGTTAGCGTTAACAGGAAATTCTATCTTAACGACTGAAATTTAAAGCCTCTAAAGCAATTGAACATTTGTATTCCTTTAATAAAAGATATGATTATCTTTTTTTGGCAGAATACCCACTCTGTATATTGTCTCGAGATTTATGATGCAAAAAAGAATAAAATATTTAAGTGGGCCACTATACTGGATAAAACGGTTCGTAAAACTTTTTCACAGACACGATAACGATATCGTAAGACCGTACTTAAAATTAATAGATATTGCTTTAACAAAAACGGGAAAATATTTCAAAACGATAATAAACCAAAGTTAGTTCAGACGACTTGGTTTATTACAATATAAACCTCATATAAAAATTTATTATTCTCTAGAGTTTTTGGAAATTTGTTACAAAATATTTAAAAGATTTACATAAATTTAACCACATTGTCACACTGAACTGCCTCTTGTCACGTGATACAGTGTACCATTGCGCACATAAGTAACGATACAGTTTCCAATAAAAGAGAGGATCTTTTAAAATTTAAGCAAGTTTTAATAATAGACTGTATCAATTGGCTCATAATCGTTAAATAAAATATTTATTTAAGTATGAAAGTCATTTAATTTATAAACACAACAAACGTGGCGGGGACTCAACAGTTCTATCGGTCGCGGTCGGAGAAAGTCTCTCAAAAACTCCGATCAGAGCTCAGCAGGATTCAAACCGACAACAGTACAATTTCGGTTATTTCGTTAAAATTAATTTTGATTTATTTTTAAAACAATGCACTATTTTTAAATTTATCTATTGCCAAATTTGCATACATTTTATTTATGTTTATACAAATATATCAAATAAACAGACGAGATAGGAATGCTGTTACAATTTCAAATTAATTTCACCTACAATATATAACAATTTACATTTTAATATTGAATTTCAATGAAGCACCCTATACAATAATTATTAATTTTCTGTGTTATGCATATATTTAACGGAGCTATTTCCGGTGAGTGAATTCAGTATAAACAATCCTATAATTAGTTGGCTATTTAAATAAGAAGTCCACTCTGATTTTAGTGCTGTCAGATTAAATAAAATGAGCTCTTATCTCAGTTTCAGTGTAATTTAACACGACATTAATTTTTTGCTTAAAACTTTCTTTCGTTCCGCTTAAAGAGTTCAGTTTTTGCAGTTTAAAGAGTTAAAAATAAATCTTAAAGAAAACAATGATGATAAACTGTAGTGTGGCAACAATTCAAGTCTTTAGATCTCTTTTCATTAGATTCCTTGAATTGAATAATTTTCTTTGAGTTTTGTTTTCCTTCCAGGATCTTCTCGTTTCTTGTCATTGAAGAATATTTATTAGAGTGAATTTATTTTCATAGTGTCTTTTTGTCTTTGATAAAACTCTAATCTTAAATCGCCATCGCTCTTCGGAAGTTTCCTGTGGTCAAAACTTAAATTTAATCTCGTAATTGTCAAAGTTGCTGTGGCGTGGAAATGAATGTGTTTGCGTAAAATGAATGCCGTGGGAACTTGTAATCTAGGATCCAGGAGTGACCATTGTCCTAACGAGGGCGTTATCCTTGCGTCGCATAATCCTATAGGGTCCTTTTGATTTTATTGTTATGAAGGACGTTTCGCTGCATAATCCTTTTGTTTCAGCGATAAAAAAATTTGTTTCTTAATTAATATGTAGTAAAAAATATGTAGTTAAAAAGAGAAAAAGACTATTTGTTTTTCTGGTTTTTTAAGACACTTAAACTAAAATTTAAAGGAGGAGAAGAAATAAGGGATTGTGTGTCTGATATCTTAATAATGACAGTAGAGGGTAAGAAAAGATATTTTTTGTTTTAATGAAAATAGCCTAAGAGAAAAAGTGTTTTTCTGGATTTTTAAGACAAATGCAGTAAGAAGAAAAAGATGGACATCTTAATTAAGATGCAAAGGAAGAAAAGAAGAGGAAATGTAGATTTCTGTACTTGAATTGACGATGAAAAGAAAAAACAATATTTTGTTATAATAATTAAGACAGTTAACTTTATTGTCAGATCTTAATTAAGACGACCAGAAAAATAAGATTCAGTTTATTTGCATCTTGGCTATGTAAGAAAGCCAGAAGTGAAAAGAAGAGAATGGGAGGAGAATAAGAGAAATTTAGAAAACACGTGTCTTTTATATATTTATTAAGACAATTGGGAAGGTGAACAGACCAATTTTCTCTTGCTAAATTGAAGTAGTTGAAAAGAGAAAAAAGTTTTTCTAGTTTTCTGGCTCTTTAGGACAATTGCAGAAAAAAAATTAGCATTTTAACTAAGACTTGAAGGAAGGACAGGACATTGTTATTATATCACGTTAATTAAGACAATTAGAAACAATAAGAAGAAAATTTTTGTATTTTGATAATTTAACACAGTCAAAAAAAATCTTTCATCTTAGTTAAACCAGTCAAAAAAAAATGTGGATGATTTTTGTCCTACCGAGAGCGTTATCCTTGCGTCGCATAATCCTATAGGGTCCTTTTGATTTTGTTGTTATAAAAGGCGTTTCGCTGCATAATCTTTTTGTTTCAGCGATAAAAAAATTGTTTCTTAATTCAAATATGTAGTTAAAAAGAGAATTTTAGAGAATAGAAAGCTATTTGTTTTTCGGGTTTTTAAAGACACTTTTTTAGAGACACACAAAATTTAAAGAAAGAGAAGAAAAGGACATATTGTAAAAAAATTGTTTTTTGAGAATCTCACTACAACAATCAAGAAATAAGAGATCGTGTATCTGATATCTTAATGAAAACAGCAGAGAGTAAGAGGAGAATTTTTTGTTTTAATGCAAATAGTCTATGAGAAAAAGTGTTTTTCTGGATTTTTAAGATAGTTGCAAAAAGAGGAAAAAGATTGACGTCTTAATTAAGACGCTAAGGAAGAGAAGAAGAGGAAATGTAGATATCTGTCTTAATTGACGATGAAAAGAAAAAAAAATGTTATAATAATTAAGACAGACGACAACAACTTTATTGTGAGATCTTTATTAAGACAACCAGATAAAGAAGACAAAGTTTATTTGCATCTTGATTATGTAAGAAAGCCAGAAGAGAAAGAGAGAAAAAGAGAAATTTAAGACATTTTTCTTGTTAAATTAAAGAAGCTGAAAAGAGAAAGAAGTTTTTCTGGTTTTCTGGATTTTTAGGACAATTGCAGCAAGAAAAAAATGGCATCGTAACTAAGACTTGAAGGAAGGACAGGAGATTGTTATTTTATCATGTTAATTAAGACAATTAAAAACACAAAGAAGAAAGTTTTTGTATTCTAATAATTTAAGACAGTCAAAAAAAATTTTGACCATTGTTCTAACGAAGCCGTTATCCTTACGTCGCATAATCCTATAGGGTCCTTTTGATTTTATTGTTATGAAGGACGTTTCGCTGCATAATCTTTTCGTTTCAGCAGTAAAAAAAGTTGTTTTTTTTATTGAAATATGTGGTTAAAAAGAGTAAAAACCTATTTGTTTTTCTGGTTTTTTAAAACATTCATTCAAAGAAAAAAAAATTTAACATCTAAACTAAAATCCAAAGGAGGAGAAGAAGAGGACATTCTGTAAAAAAATCGTTTTTTGTGAATCTCGCTACGACAAAGAAGAAATAAGAGATCGTGTGTCAGATATCTTAATTATGACAGTAAAAGGTTTGAAGAGATATTTTTTGTTTTAATGAAAATAGGCAAGGAGAAAAAGTGTTTTTCTGGATTTTTAAAACAGTTGCAGAAAGAAGAAAAAGATTAACATTTTAATTAAGACGTAAAGGAAGAGAAGAAGAAGAAATGTAGATTTCTGTATCTTAATTGACGATATAAAAATTTTTGTTTATAATTAAGACAGTTGACATGAACTTCATTGTGAGATCTTAATTAAAACGACCAGAAGAAGAAAATAAGGTTTATTTTTATCTTGATTACGTAAGAAAACCAGAAGAAATTGAGAGAAGAAGAGAAATTTAAAGGCATGTATCTTTGGTACATTTATTAAGACAACTGGGGAGGTAAACAGACAAAATTTTTCTTGTTAAATTAAAGTAGTTGAAAAGACAAAGAAGTTTTTTTGGTTTTCTGACTTTTTAGGAGAACTGTAGAATGAAAAAAAAGTGGCATTTTAACTAAAACTTGAAGGAAGGACAAGACAAAACAATTAGAAACACAAAGAGGATTTTTTTTTATTCTGATAATTTAAGACAGAAAAAATCTTGACCATTGTCCTAACGAGGGCGTTATCCTTGCGTCGCATAATCCTGTAGAGTCCTTTTGATTTTATTTTTTTGAAGGACGTTTCGCTGCACAATCTTTTTGTTTCTGCGATAAAATAAATCGGCGTTTTTTGCTATAATTAGTGGATAATGTAAATGTTACATACAATACAAATCTTGTTGGCTCGTTATTTACACTCCCGATGCGGCACTTATTTTGTCAGAATGACTTTAATTACCGTAATCTCGGAATGACGCGAAAGAGGGCTTAATAAAGTGCAAGAGAGGGAGAATAAATAATTATACGTAACCAAAACTGAGGAAGTTTTCTTTAACCGACTTCGGGAGTTCTTGCTGAACTTTACAAGATAACATTTTTGGAGTGAATTTGCATTGGGAAATGCGAAAGTTTATGGCCGAATGTAAATTCATGAGTCAAAGCGAGGACTAATCCAATTTCTTCTGTATAATAATTATTGTGAAAATCGTCTGGGTGGAAAACGATGCCAAATGTTTTACCATAAACATATCAATAGCGGGTCTTGCCGTTACTAATTTGGCAGTTTCCCCAGGATAATAAGAGTCGAATGCATCAGACAGTAGAAACCGAGTCCCGAGCCAACTAAATACAAACCCTTTGCGTGTTAATTCAGTAATTCCAACGCCTAAAGCTGCGGCTGACAGTTGTTTCAGCCTGTCGCCGTTTGTGTCGCCATTGTCGCGCCTCTATCTAATTACTACCCTCGATATTTTATTATGGCCATAACACAATCATTCGACGGGATTTGCTTAGCCATTAAATAGCCGAGGATATCGGCTTTCAATCTTGATAACACGCTTTTTAATTAAAACCGCTAAAGGGGAATTATCGATGGAGATTATGCATCCAGACAGATTATACACTAATTTTACGAACACAAGACTTCAACAAATCGAAATAGAACAATTATTAAAAACAAATAATTTAGATCTTAAATATTACCAATTCTATTATATTTTTTTACTGGGTTTACTGGGGCTGTGTCACGGAGTCTCACGACTTTTTGTAGCCAATTCAAACCACATAAAATGAAACTACAACATACTGATTTTTTTAGAAGGTTTGTAACTAAAGGTTTTAGCTTTTGTTTTGAGATAACTTGCTTTCTCTTGTTCTTAGAACCTATCAGTTAGTAGTATTAAAAACTTTGACTAGCATGACATCTAAAACATGCTGTAAAGTTGATCCGATTACATTTGAACTGCTGGGCAGCGAAATTTTTGAATTATCATTTTATTTTTTTTTGTCGGACCACGAGGTTGCCGAAACCAAGTTATATCGGTAGTCCTCTTTTTAAATAAAACGGAATTTGTTGCTGGGGTTGGAACCTAAATTTTAGTTTGTTTATCAAGATTAAAAAGCCACTCAGGACGTTATTTGTCGTGGCTGAAACCTCAAGATTTGCGTTCAGGACACAGTACAAGGCAGGACAAGTAACGCAGCTAGCGATTGAAATCTATCCTGAGAGTGGCAGATTAGGTCAACGGTAAACGAAACAAAAAAGAATCAAGATACACTACAACCGTCTTTCTTCTACTCATGGACGAATAAATAAGTGTTGTAGAGAGATAGAAAACAAGGAGGTTATCTACATCTAATCTACAATTTGAACAGTTTGTTGTTATTTTGAGCCTGTGCACTGAGTTGCTTCTCTATTTTGTACTGCGGTTTAGGATTATCACTTATTATATATTCAGTTTTTGAGATTGGAACCCAATTTTATCGCATATTGAATTAGATAGAGGATTTTATCTCTATGTTTCTATTGATTCCTGGTTCAATCTGTTTTTAATTTAAAAGCATTTACATAAAGTATCTAATTTTGCTTAAAATATTATTATTATTTTGATTTTTGTTATCGAAACCTGTCTAGAAATTTTTTACTTTAGAATTTATGTAAACTGCACTAAACAAACACAAGTTTTATGATTTTTGCCTACCAAAACGGATTTTTGTATATTAATAACTCATAAACTATAATCACACAGGACTATTCACCTTCAGAGCCAACCGCGTGCTGGTGATATATAAATGTGAGCATATCTTGAATTGAATTACTTTCTTTTATTAAAATAGTTTAAAAACGAATAAAAAATATTATAATATAGAGGATTAAATTTTTAATTTGAATTAACAAAAATTAATAAAAAATTAACAAGAAAGCTAATAGAATATGTTTAATAAATATATTGCAACTTTTGAATTTATACAGCGTTGGCTTTATTTGAAAACGCTGGGCTAACTGTTAAACCTGCACTAAAATGTTAAAGGAGAATGCTTTGGAGTCTACGAAGCCTTTTTTTTGATGTCTTAATACTAATTTAGGGTAGAGATAGGCTTAAAGATGAGAAATAATTTATCAACTCGAGTTTGCATTTTTAAGCGTCTGCAGTGGCTAAACTGTTAGAGATAAAAATATTTCATTATATTAAGCATTTTATTAAAAACAAACTTTGTAAAACACTATAATCATTTGGTTATTTTTTTGCGGTTTTTTTCAATTGTTTTTTGGAAAAGCAGTCTATTCTAGTGCCACCAGTCGTTACTTAGATGCAAAACTTACTTCAATAATAGCAAGAACTTAAATCTTTGCGTAGGTTGATAATTGAAACATTCTGTATATTAAATACTTAGCAATTATGAACTAGTTTTGGCATAGTTCCTTTATGCCTTAGGCACCTCACGGGTAGTTGAGCGGCTTAGTTATTGAAAATAGGATCTTTAATTAGTTTCACATTCTAAAGCCGAATCGGTAAGGATTTTAGTTACCTTTCTGAAAGTACAAAGAGTAACTGCAACTTGCCAAGTATTTCAACCCTGACTTTGATGTGAAAATAATTCTTGAGGTTTTAACAAAATCAAAAGAGTGTTAACTCCGACGTAAAATGCGAAATGATTTTTCTCTTTGAGCGTTTAACAAAAAAAAATATGTTGAGAGTAAGCAAGTAAAAAAGCAATTAATTAGGAGAGTATTCACAGCTGCGACTTCGCTTCAGGCAACTCACTCCAAGAATAATTAAATATAATTTTCTGCATTTAAACGTTTCAGTGCGAACAACAAAATTTTTTTTTCGAATCGGCTTAAAATCCCTTTTTCAGCAGGAACTTGGGTGAATATATTTCATGAATGGTTATTTTTTCAGGTGCTGCCGCAGCATCACGAATGTACGTGGATGCAATCAGCAAGTTGGCTCGTCAAGCGCAACAGGGGACCTGGGGAGGGTCCTCGGATATCGGTGAGTAAAACTCCACTCTACCACCCTTAACTTTTTCTGCATGAAAGTAAATTAAGTTGATGTAGTTAGGCGCTCAGCTTGTACAAACACGAATTTCACACTGAAAAATGTATGAGGTGATTTAAAAAAATAAATATCGGGAAAAGCGTTTTACTTTTATTACATCCATTATTTGTCGTTATGTTATATAATCCTGCATGGCTGCTTTTTATGGCTGATATAAAATACACATTACACTTAAATCTAGCTCTTTCAACAAACACACAGCTCGTTTCTTTTTTTCCTCCGGGTCCAATACCACGCACCCTGAAATATAGGAACGTTATTTAGAAAAACTACTAACAACGCCACCTAATAAAAAGCGCTTTTATAAGAGACGTGCTGTCATTTGTTTCGCTTCAGCTGGGATAATAGCAGGATAAAAGCGGCGAAAATTGGCCTTTTATATAATCTTTAATCAACGCTCTTAAGTCCGAATCATTATAAATAGGACTGGGCAAATATGCAGCAAAAACACGCTAAATAAGCCGCGAAACATCCAAATATAGCATCTTTAGGAAAGCTATATATATTAACACTCATTTGGGTGCTTTTATAGCCATTATACCACCATGAAGTTGGTATGTGCAAGTGTAAATGTTAAAACTCATATCAGTGTTATTATTATTTATCGGTCTGAGGGTGTGTTACGCGGCTCACTACAATAAAACTCTAGACGTATTATGCTCTTCTTATGATTTACCTAAAGTAGGCCAGTATTTTCAAGGAATATAAGGCTCGTGGTTCACCTAATATAGGTCTGCATCCTTAAACAATTGAAGGATATAATCTATAGGTGATCGTTTTATAGATTTGGATCTTATTGTAACGATCTCGAAGTTTCACAATGAAAGCCGGCCACTAACAAATAATATATAGAAGAGTTCCATCTTCTTTTCTAGATTATCTACATTTAGGATTATCTTCTAATTTTATATTGGCAGATGTTTTCTAAATTCACAGTCTAATGGTTTTCTTAAGTTGTTTAGTTAATTCTAGCAGTTTGATTAACACTTTCTTTGGAAGGTCTCTCAAGGAGCATCCGCGATTGTGTCAGTTTAAAGTTGTGATCTTGCTTTAAAAGTATCTTTACTTCTCTCTTTACTGTCTTGTAATCTAGTCAGGATTGATCAGCTCCGTTTTGGTTTTTTCTTTAGCTAAAAAGTCCGTCTATTTGTTTTCTTCAATCTCTTAGTGGCACGGCATCTACTTCAGAGTAATCAGTTATGATAAGAATCTTTCTATTTGTATAGGATCTTTTTACCATTTATTGCGTACAAGCAAAGATTGCTGTATATTTACTAAAAAGATGGTTGTTGTTGTTATTGATTTCCTATGGTTGGATAGTCTATCTCCAGTACTTTTTCTCTATATTCCAATCCCACTGCTTTTAGTCGTTCTTGATTTGTCGCTGTACCCAGGGTTTACAGAAGTCGTTTATGGTCTTGACTCGTTCGGATCTTATTATAAAGATGCAATTCTTTTCCAAGTTTCTGCTTTATTTTTTCTTCAACACTTAGTTACAGAAGAGGTAGTATATATACTCTTATACAACTTCTCCTAAAACTACCATTTATTAGTATAGAGCATATCTTTCCGCGTATACGCCTTCTTGGTTCATACGCTAAAAGGTCATTTACTACAAGGCCACAACAAAGAAGATAAAACTCTCTCTTGTCGACTTTTTCTAGCAGCAACTATCTTTCGTATTTTCTGTTCCAAAGAGCTACTTATTTTTTTCTTTGAAGCATTGTTTTAATCTATCCTATACAGACTTCTCGACCTCTCTCTTTTTCACAGCTATACATAAAGAGTTGATGAAAGTATTGTCAACAGTTTCCTCAATATCTAAAAACATTCACAGCAAACACTGCTGTCCAGCTCCTTCTCTATTCTCTTATTTAACTTATATACTCATATATTCTCATATCTAACTAAGACTTTCTTCTGCACTGTCAGCAAACTCGCGCTTTCAGATCTGTCTACTGCTTTCTGTGGCATTTTTAGATATTGGTCTTTCAGTGGGTTGTTACTTCAACTGAGCTCTACTGGTTCTTCCTTGCTTTTTGTATAGACAGTGGATCTTGAGGGCTGTTTATGTTGTCTACATAATTCTTTGTTTCGTCTTCGGTTCTCAAGATCTTCTCAGCGCTGTCTGAGCGATCTTCTCCAGTTTTGATTGCTTCTCTGTTTGGTTTTTACGATGCAATCTGGATTGACTCTCTCTTTAACGAAGAGCTCTAGCCTACGTTGGATACTCTCTAATTTTGGCCACTTGAAGGATGCATTTTATGCAGATACCATCGAAAATTTCTTTGTCTTGAAAGTATTTAGGTTAGGTAGTAATTTATCTGACCAGCGTATTTTTTCTTCTCTATCTACAATCTTATATTTGGTATAAGCCGGTGACTCAACCTTCTCTTGGTACTTGCGTCTCATCGAGTTTGCTATTCTGTGATAGAACGTGGACGAAAGGTCTTGGTCTGGACGTAAGTATACTACGTTCTGGTCTTGGTATAAAAACCATCTTCGCGTTTTTTGGGCTGCTTGGTATAGCGAAAATTTCTTTAAATAGTGTGCACACAGGAGAGAAGAGTTTTTCTATTTCCTGTTGCAACAGCTTGGAAAAGATACCATCTTTTTCCAACAAATTATTGTCAATTAAAAACAAAATTGGTTTAAACCATCACATATACAAATTAATAAATGTTAAAAAAGAGATAAAGTTATTATAATTTTTATTTAAACTTTTAACTTCTTGGAATGCTTATCGAAGACGTATTTTTGATTACTTGATCTGCTGAATTAATTTTGAGGTCAATTCTGTCATGGTAATTACTGATTTTCTTCAAAATTTTTTAGAAACAAGAGTTATTTACGCGATAAATGCAGGAACATATATTTTGCATATGAGTGTGATAGTTTTTACACGAGTGCGCTTTGCGTCTCTTGTATATTATTTTTTGCACGGATCTTCCACAAGGCCGAAAAACGATAATTTTAAAATTTATCTTTAATTTCTCGAAAAAATCAAGTGTGTTGATGTTGATAATGTAGGTAACTAACTGTCAGATTTTATCGATAATATTGTAAATGCATTTCTGTTGTTTTATCTGAATAAAATTGGTAAAGTGCATTGTTTCATTATAAACTTGGGCTCTGGTACCATAATCTAATTTTAAACCCTTTTTTAAAGGAGATAAATCCCTGTGTTCTTTGCAGGCACTAGTGCGGTAAAAACGGAGGATGATTGTAAAATTGACGGTCCCGATTGTTCGCTCAGTGCGTAATCTCTTGATTTTTAGTAGAGTAGTACAAAAAAATATTTTAGTGGTGTTTTTTGTTCTAATATAGTTAAATAAATTATGACTTTGAAACTAATGAGTAGTATTATTTTTATCGATCTCAGACAATAACTATAATTGTAGCTTTGCTTTTTTCGAAATAATTATCTTTGATCCGTAAGATATTCTTACCGTTCTTGATACTTATTATAGTATTTCTTAGCCTAAAAAGTTGGGAAACACCGATATTATGTAATTTTTTTCAAAAAATTTCTGTAAATACAAACATGCATTTATGCATTTGCCTACCCCTTATTATAAATTCATCTGAAATATTCCTGCCAACAACCCTAAGGTGTATAACTTTTAAATTAATTAAATTTAATCAATTATTTTCTTTAAAAAACTTTTAAGCCTATTAAGAGAAATTTACATTCCACTTCACTTTTATTATTATCCTCTCAAAGAGAAAAGTATGTTATCTCTCCTTTTCTTTTCACACACTTTTTCAAAGTCTATTAAAATATTCAAATTGGGGCTTTTAAAGAATAAGACTAAATCAAAATTCGTACCAGACTTAAAATAAATTGCTTTTACTCGACTGAAGCGTATTATAGGACAAAATAGAGTTAAGGGAGATGGTGTGAAGAGAAACGGGGGCAAGGAACGTCCTTTTCCTTTCTTATTTGAAAAGTGGACGGGACACGTTCTTTTTTGTCACAACGCGCTTTTTCAGGAAACCTATTTATTTTGTAAATTCTCTCTATACACAAGACCGGAACAAAACAAATTGTCTAGGTTGGACAATAATTAATGAAATAAATGGACAAGAAGCTTTAGTTTTGTTGAAAAATTATACAGATTATGAAATTTGGAAACGTGCAAGTTATTTTTAGCTAAATTTTTACAAATGACGGCGTTTAATCAAGTTAATGTGTTTTGCAAATATTGGTCTAAATAATACCACCAATTTATTGGAATATTGGATAAAATGTTGGTGAGAATATGAAATTGTGGATAACCTCATTTAACGAATAATTTTTGCATCAAAAAAATAACAAAACATGTTTACTAAACGGACAAGTACATATTTTTCAGATAAACTACAGTTGCATAAACAACATTTTTTCTATTTTAATGGATCAAATATGCATTATTGAATGTATCAAGAATAGAGCGATTAAAAACATTTATTATAAGAGTGGTTATATGTAAACAGTTAAGTGATTTTTTTGCACGACTGGGTGTAGAAATAAGGAGAGAAATGATTTGCTCCCGTTGCTAGGATTTGTATAGGTACATACCTAATACAAAGGGGCAAGCTTATGGTTATATTTTATACAAATAATGAAAGAGTAAAAATTAAAGTCAAACCCACAAGTTTAATTAAACAAAATTCTTATACGACAGTGGAAGAGCGCTTTCGGGAAAAATCTCATTATCAGTGCCAACCTTTTGTCAATAATAAATTAAAAACATAAAATATGAAAATATATACTAAAAATAGACTCAATTGTTATTTATAGTACAATTGTCGTTAACAACTATATTCAACAACAAAAAAATGGTATATGCACTAGTGGAGTGAAATACTACTATTTTCCGTTTTACGAAAGAAGCGACTTTCGTCATCAATTTATTTTTAAGTTACGACACACGTTATTCACATTTCCGATATACTGGAAAGAAACAATATTTAAAGTAGTGTCTACTAGCAGCCAAAGGTGAAAAACGTGATAACGAGGAAGATGGCTATATAATTGCGCTCGTTGATTAAACTAGACGGTGTGGAGTGACTGCGCGTTACTTCTCGTCTTTTGGGAAAACGGGGCAGGCGCTCCGCGCTCATTCAATCGACGCGGTACGAGCATATCATAGTTCGGACCATTAATGACTATGACGAAAGTCGTTTCTTTCCTGAAACGGCCAATATTTATTTCGTACTTGTACTATTTGGAATTCGCTCTCTGGCTTTAACCTCAAACATAATCGTACGTTTCACTTTCTTGAAATTATAATGTAGTATTTTACATTTGTTTGGTTAATGAACAATTGACTAGTTAATAGTTATTTTGAAAATTAGTGGGATAAAGGCATTATTTTTGAAACTAAAAAATACAGTTGCGTATTTGGCCACATTTCTGTATTTAAATGCTTTGGTGGCACTCTGTTACCTTTAATTTTTACTAGATTTCGGTTAACTTCAACTTTTGATATAAAATAACACATAAACATTGTATTTAGTAATTTTTGATTATTTTGTTAATTATACAAATATGTATAGAACTACCATCTTTGTAGCACATCACATTACTAAGAATTGAGTTTAAAAAATGAAAGTTTTTGTGTGCAAATATGTAGAAATAGATTTGCAATTCATTCAGTTTTTATTTAACGATGTTAGGATTTAATGAAAGTGATGAATCATGTTTTTTAATTCAGTTGAGATAATCCTCGTAAAATAGAACTGTCGAATCGCAAGTACAACGTGTTGGTGAATTGGTTGAGCTTTTCTCTTCTTTAAAATTACAGGGATGTCTGGACATTTCAGGTGTATTTGTTCGACTTGTTTTGTCTCTTCAATCTCTCAGCGTCTTGTTCCAATTCGTGTCTTTCGTTTAGAATTTTAAAATTGGCAAGTTTATTTATGATTTGCCTTCTGTCACCTCGCGCTTCAGCATCTGGAATTGACATATTTTCGTTCGCAGTGTGATGAATAGAAGTAAAGGTAGTCCCCAATTCGTCAATGTTATTAAGTTTCAGGTTCTAAGTTGAGATTGATGACGTGTAGCAGAAGTGCGTTTAAGGTTGTGTCCCTAATAAAAAATTCACTGTTTCAGTTCGGTGATGCATTAGCTCTTTAAAATTTCATACGTGATGGATGATAAACGAATTTTTCCTTTAAATTTCCGTTTTTTATATATGTAAATGGCCAATTTGTTTTTGAAGATAAGTGAAGAAATAAATTTTAACTTTGTTAAGGTTGCTGTGTTCCTATCACGCGGGAATAATTCGAGGGAGAAATAGGCTGGCGACAAGGAAACGCAAATTATCTCGTGTTTTTACCGTCGTCTACCCTCTCAAGCTAATCGAAAACACACCTCAATAAGAAAACGGTCTTCCATACATCCCTCAAAGTTTTTTTTAATCTCATTAAAACGTATCTCGCTTCAAATACGTATAACATCTGCCCCGGAAGTGCACCTCCACCGCTTTCTGCAGAAATTTCATTCTGATTCAATTTATTTTCTATATTGCTACTTAGTGAGAGGAGGCGTAAATCACGATAAACTCATTTTCGATTATCGATTAAACCGACGTTATACACCGTTTACCAGTCACATTAATTTCGTTTTCGAGGAGTCGTGCCAGAAACCAGACGTACTCTGGATAAAACAACAAAAAAACACAAATAAATGTGCTGCTTTCACCACTGGTAAAACACATTCTTATTATGCTTCATTTTGCCCTTTATGACACAAGAGAAAGGTCACGCCATTTCATCTACGTGAGCTTTTAATACCAGGCTTAGTGAATTTCCACCCCATTTATACAGGTTTCTAAACTCATCGCGGAAATTAATAGCCACGCCACACATTTTTCAAATAATCTACAGATGTATGAGAAAATTAAGTGTGTTATTTTTTACAAGACAAAAACAAAAATATATTGTGACAGGCCACATAATATAAATGGTATAAAACAGAAAATAAACTGCTCCAAGTAAGTTAGAGATATATATCTGGCATTTCTGACATAAATTTCACAACATATAACTAAAAATTGAGAAATTTAGTGAGTGTCTCAGGTAAAAAAAAATGTGCTTTAACAAAATTTTGGGCACCACCTTTGGCACCAAATCGGCAGCTCTGTGAGTAGATGGAGAAATAGAGAGCTAGACTATGGGAATTGCGTTTATTGAAACAGAAATTTTTAAAAACAATAGATACAATAAGCAATTTAAACAAACATTACAAAATCTAAAGCAAAATTATAGATGAAATTTACAAATACAAAAAAATCTAAAGTTAAATAAATTACAGTTTAACAAAAACGAAAATAAAACGAAATAGGGCGTTATCACAGCGGCTAACATACAGAAATAAATTCTGGTGGGAAAAACTACAACAGTGGAATAATTTGCTTACAATTTAAATTGAAGAAATAGCGATTTTAGAAATTTAAGAAATTTATTATAAGACTCACTGGGATGCTGCTACAGCCATAAGAGCACTCAGTGCTGAAATAGGATAATAGAGTACTCAAAATTTTACTCTAGTTTAGTAAATAATAGAAGTAGTTTTTCTACACGATTTATTTGCTTTTTCTCATTTTCAGGACTATAAAATGTACTTAAAGTGGGGCGAGGATGGATTTTATACAATTAAGTGATGTAATACCTTTTTAGTTAACAGAATTTGGTCAAAATTAAATATTGTTTTTTCTTTATATAAAGGTCTCTGTTATAATGTCTTAAAAAAGGCTTCTAATCTTGGCAACAGAAAAGTTAGCTTTAAAAGCAACATCTAGAGTTCAACCATCAATATTCTAAGTTTACAACATAATCCTGTGATTAACTTTTCCAAATTTTTACGGCACTCAACCACAGTCCACACCTACTACACTAAATATTTCTTAAGCCTATTGTCAACATCTGGTCGGCACTATTTTTATTGGGGATTTGCGGTTCAACCGTTATAAAGTACTTAAAAGGGTCAAAGCAATAACCCCAGAATATCTTTAGTCATACAATACCTGTTTTGGCGCTTTTATCTCACCTATAGATATAGTTTCCCAGAAAATTTACATTGATTGTTTTAATAAGGGGTTGATGGTGGTTGAAATTAATGAATTTTGATGGGATTCAAAAAGGGTATATTTTTTTTAAATGATGTATCATTCAACCCATCTTCCTTACAATGATTTACGTGGAGGTTGTCACTCTAACAACAGGGATGGTTTTTTTCTTGAATTAAATGGCAGAGAAGAAACTCTAGGTGGAACCTTTTCTGTGGCTTATTCTGTATATCGGTTAATTCTTCTCTACTAAACGGACGAAAGCTAATAATAAATTTTTATTACGACACTAAATGGAACTTAATATACAATTGTTTTAGAGTCGAATGTCATGAAATTCAAAAATAAAAATCAAAAATATTAAAACAAACTGCAAAGGGTTAAGTTCGCATATTTTTGACATGTTTAGAGCACAATTTTTTGTAATCTATGGACAAAGTGGTTGCAGATAATCAGTAAAGATACATAAAAATTGCAGCTCTGTAAAACAAACAAGTCTGATTTTGACATTTAGCGCAAAATTTAAGATAAAACAAATTTTCTTAAACTGAAGTCAAAAACGTTTGATTTGCATGCAGAGTATTATCAATAATAATGATTATTTTCGAGTTTTGACAGTTGTCATTTTAGTATAATATGTACTAAAATATAAAGAATCTACTATTGTTCAAGTAATGATTATAATTTGCAATTTCTAATATTTTAGTTGCCAAAAAAATTAATACAAATGTCGTGTGTTAGGTATTTTACATTGTTTAACTCACCTCGTTCTCGCCTCAATCCTGAAATCGAGTTGTTGCACTGTAAAATAAATCTACCGCATGCAACAGCATTGTCACAGTACTATCAATCCACCACAGAGGTTTTTTAACACTAAAAAAATATGTTACAACAAAAAGTTTATTTTAAGGACGAAATTAACGCTGAAAATTTTTGGTAAAATAACAGCCGGCATTGTTTGACAGAGTAGGTTCTACTAACCTTACAGCTTCTCTAGATGGCTTCTCAGTTTTCAGTTTTACAATGAAAGCTTATAAAATTGGAAGTTTTGTGAGTTTATTTTTATAGCTGAATGGTGGCACTCTTGTTATCATTTTTTTTTTTTGGTTATTGGCAATATTAATTTAGTTTTTGTATCTTAGACTGGTCTATACATATATTTAACAAGTTAAATTTGTTCAAAATTTTAATACAAGAAGATATGGTTTAACTGTGGTCAATTCTTGCCGTGCGCGACGTGTTTCAAATTGTCAAAAAGGAAAAAACCTTATTAATTAATAAATTAAAAACATGTTTATAATTTAAAAGTTACTTAGAATTAGCATTATTACATGATGTACAAGTGTTGAATAGAAGTTTTACACGTAATAATTTTTTTGTTGAAATTGCACGCAACAATCATTCAAGTTTTGTTCTTATGTTATAATCTGAGCGGTTTTATAAAGAAAATATTTACATCACTGACAAACCACAACTCGTTGAGAGATCAATGAAAGTGAAAAAGTGGACACAACTAAGAAAATTGCTTTTGAATGGCTATAAACCACACTTTTTTTTGCAAATTTTTGTTCGTTTCATTGCAATAAACCCTCTTAGAATGTATCATAATCGTCGATGTAAAACTAATTACCTCAAGTAATGTTGCAGTTCGCTCCACACTTTGAATTATTAGATTATGTTTGAAACAAGACTCATGTCCAATTGGATTGAGTGAAAATGCATTGTCAGAGTATGCCCCCGCCGTATTAATTCCCCTTGCGTAGTTAATCATCAAAGGATGTCCCATTCTGGTGGTATTAAACTATATTTGTTACAAGGAAGCACTCAACAAAGAGGTTTCGGAGATTCGTACATATACCTAGAGTTAAATGTTGTGCGTGACAATCTTACAGTAAGACAAGAAACTTCAGAGTAATAAAGCGAGTTAGTTTCCCTCCTTTACCAAGTGGTATTTAAGTTCACCTAGAGAATTCTGATGTTGAAAGATCTTGGCGTACTTGATTGCATGTTGGGGGTTCATATAGCTTCTATTTTCTCACCATTACAACGGATTTTGTGGTTAAGATAAGCTAAGTGGGTCAATTTGAATGGATAAGGCTATTACTGAGCCATTCTCGTACTAAACCAGTAACGTATCTCATACTAATCCCCTATGTGTCAATTTAGAACCGTTTCGTCTCGTTAACGTATATTGGATCGAGGAGATTTGCGACTGCGGTTAACATACTCTCTGTTTATAGATCTAAGTTATACTCAATCGGGTTTTTATAAAATTTATTTAAGCGCCTTTGATCATTTCCTTCATTTTATTAAATTTTTTCTCGAATGGAAAATTCAATTAAAAATTATTTTATCACAAATTTTAACTCGCTAAACTCCAATAACTGGATTATGAAAGATAACTGAACAATATTAAATACCGCATTAAAAAAGTTTATCAAGTATAACTTGTTAATGAAAAATTGTTTGTTTAGTATTGCGTGAAATTTAAATTAAGGAATTTAATTATTCAGTTCATTATTTTATCCTTGTTGGAAAATTCGCACAAAAAGATTAAAAGAAATGACAGATGTTGGGTTAAAAATTAACGTAACGTATTGTCTAGCTAGTTTATAAGGTTTTTAGAAAACTTACGTTGAAAATACGGTAACACTAAAACCCTAAAATAGATTGTCGTGGTATATTGTTGGTGGAAGCCGAAATAAGACTGTTCTGCGGCAATGATTTTGAGTTTTTTTATTGTGATCGGTTGTAAATTTTACACGTGTTGTAATCCAATCAGCCACCTCAGTTTTTTAAAATGCTTGGTAAAGATTTTAAATTTTTAAGGAAGTGTCGTCTACGATTCTCAATTTTAATAATACTGACGCCTGAAAATATCGCTTTTTATGAAACTGTCGCTTGTGGCTTTGAATTTTGATGATACTATTATCTGCATTTTCTAATTCTTATTTAGAATAATTAGAAACTACTGGCTATTATTATTATTTTAAATACAAAAACTCAAAGTCGTAGGCGACAGTTTTAATAGAAATTAGGAGCCGGAGGCGACAGTTTTCTTAAAATTAAAATTTGCAAGAGGCAGTTTCCTAAAAATAGAAAATCACAGATACTTAACAAATAGTTACTGTAAAAATACTGTTTTTGAAAACTCAAAGTGACACTTGGTTGTGGTTTCTCTTTCAATAACGCACGTGTCTACTAGTTCTAAACATCGTAGATAGACTGCGTATCTTATTCAACTCTCATTAGATTACATTTTTTTTTAAATGTTATTAAACATTTTAAATTTTCTAGACACTGTCGTCTACGATTCTCAATTTTAGTGAAACTGTCTCTAAATATTGATGTTTATGAAACTGTCATTTGTCACTTTTAATTTTTTTTAAACTGTTGCTTGCGGCTTTGAATTTTGATGAAACTATCGTCTGCAGTTTCTAACTCTTACTTAGAAAAATTAGGAGCTACACGCTACATTTTTTTAGATATTGAAAACCTTATTATAAAATTAGGAACTTGAAAGCAGGCGACAGCTTTTATAAAAATTATGAGCCGAAGGCGGCAGTTTTATTAAAATAAGAATCTGTAAGAGGCAAAATTTATATTGCGAACACATGGTTGAGGTTTTCCCTCAATAACGCACGTGTCTACTAGCACTAAACACTGTTGATAGATCGCGTATTTTATTTAACTGTCCAGAGATTCCAGATTTAAAAATGTTTGTTAAATATTTTAATTTCTTTTAGGAACTGTCGTCTGCAATTCTCACTTTTAATGAAACTGCCACCTGCGAATTTTAATTTCTATGAAACTCTCGTTTGCAGCTTCCAATTATTTTTCAGTTTGCAATTTTTAATTCTTATTAATTTAGAGTAATTAGGAACCGCACGCTACAACTTCTTAGATATTGCAAATCTTATTATAATAATAAGATCTTGAAACCTCAAGTGACAGTTTTTATAAAAATTAGGATCCGGAGGCGGCAGTTTTATTAAAATTAAAATCTGGAAAAGACAGTCTCTTAAAAATTGAAAATTATAAATAGATAATAGTTATTGTAAAAATACTGTTTTCTAAAGTCAAATTGTGAACACGTGGCTGAGGTTTTTTTTAATATCGCACGTATCTAACTATTAGTTCTAAACTTTGGCAGTTTGATAGACTGCCATCTCATTTAACTGTCAATATATTCCATTTTTTTAACTTGTTAAAGATTTTAATTTTTATAGATCTTTCGTCTACGATTCTCAATGTTAATGTAACTGCCTTCTGCACATATCGATTTTTATGAAACTGTCGTTTGCAATTCTTATTTTTTTTTAAACTGTTTTTGGGGCTTTGAATTTTGATGAAACTGTCGTCTGTATTTCCAATTCTTACTTAGAATAATTAGGAATCCCAGGCTAACTATTGAAACTATTGAAAGCTAACTATTGAAACTGTCGTTTGCTGCTTTGAATTTTGATGAAACCATCGGCTACATTTTACAATTTTTTTTTTCATAATGTAACGGGCTTTGCCTCGTGAGGTGAGGTTAAGATTAAAAACAAGGTTTTAAAAAAAATAATTTAATAACGTTCGCAATGTATGGTACATGATACGGAAATTCAGTTATACATAATAAAATAGGGCTACTTACAAGACATCTTTTACACACTCGAAAGGTCTGGGCACACCTCACTCATTACCTTCTTCGACTGGCTTCGTCGAACACTACCAACGGACTCCCCGATTAAGGCAACCCGCTAGTTCGCCAACCCCCTAAATACTGAGCCAGCTATTGCATCAACCGACGGCAATTTAGTTGATATCAGCAATAGCCCATCCGCATCGGCAGGTTTTCGACCTAGCAGGCTAACGAACTTCCGCTTTGTGACAATAATTACCAACCACATGTCCAATTTTTTAGACATTTAATGTCTTGTTATAAAAATAAGAACTTGAAGCTCCAGGTGACAGTTTTTGATAAAAATTAGAAGCCGGAGGCGGCAGTTTTATTAAAATTACAATTTGCAAGAGACAGTTTTTTAAAAACTAAAAATCATAGGTAGTTAGAAATACTGTTTTTGAAAACGCATGTGTTTACGTCTCAACCTCGTTGTTGGACCGCATGTCGCATATAAATTGTCAATAAATAGTTCTCAGTTTTTATAAATAAAAATAAATAAATAATAATAAAAATTTATTTCACTTGTTTAAAACGTTGTTTAATATTTTACATTTTTAAGGAACTGTCTTCTACGGTTCTCAATTTTAATGAACGTCGCCAATGGATTTTAAATTGAACGAAACTCTTTTTGCGGAGTTCCATTTTTGTGAATCTGTCTCCTTAGGCTTTCATTAGTTCATTTACGAATAATGATTGGGGCTGCAGGAAACAGTCTTTTCAAAAATAATTAGGAATAGGAATAATTAGAAACCGCTGCTGACTAGAATTCTTTAAATATTGAAGAGATTATTAAAATAAAAATTTGAAGCCGCAGGCGACAATCTTTACAAAAATTAGTTAATGCAGGCGACTGTTTTATTAAAATTGGTAGCCGGAGGCGACAATTTTGTTAGTGTAAATAAAAAACCAAAAAACTGACCGTCTTGGTTTTTTTCGAGAAGCTTATATAAGCTTCTATGAAGACTAGCTACAGTCCCCAATTTTAATAAAACTATTGCTTGTGGAATACAATTTTTATTAAAAGTATGCCTATTTTAATTACAATTTTTTTCCGTAGACTTGTTACTTTAATAAGACGATAACCAGAAAAGCTCATATTTAGCAATATTATCAAGTATTTTTTGTTGACTGGAACAGATTTGTATAGTTTAGATGCGAGGAAAACCTGAATCCTTTATCAGAATATTTTAATGCTAAGCAATCACAGCAATGGATAAAAAGAAAACTGCAGGATAACTGTTTTCGAAGAACTCTGCATTTCAAATCCCACAAAGTTTCCCACTTTACTCGTTCAAATATATCCGTTTGTATTTGTATTAGATCCTGTTGAAAAGATTGAATTTTAATGTTTTTATTTGATGACGTTTTTATTGTATGAGTTCATTGTCCTTGCGAGAACCCAACAAAATTAATATTCCCGGATTCATGAATGAAATAGGCAAAGGTAGCATACGAAGATTTGTCGTCAAAATAATAAACACAACGACGAGGAAGTTCATTGTTTGAAGAGAAGCGTGTTTACGACTAACCAAAGGAAGGGGTTAATGTCTATAAGTTTGAGCAGGGACTGTGAGATAAACCCACCCCGATTATTAGATTACTTTAGAGCGAGCGCTCGCGAACAGTTTGTGGAACTCTACAAGTTTACCTAACGTGTCTCCATTCGGCTACAAACTCACCTGAACAAAATTATGCCATCGCTAACTATTACGGAAATGAGGATTGGGCCATACTTCAGCCTGAAATTGGATTATTTGATTCGAGCGTTTTTAAGGGCTCTTTTGGGTAAGAAGTCCACAGGACGACGACGGATCATCCCGATAATTCAATATACCAACCTAAATTCTTAATTTGATTTAACTGAAAAGTTATTTGAGGGTGGAACTCTGTTTTTACGAATTGCACAAGACAGGGGAATGACCCGTTCCTGCGACAACAGCATTCCACTTTAAAGCCCTTCATGCATCGCTGTTTTTGCGTGCCAACTCACGAATTTTTCGACAAAACGTACAAAGGGTGGCGAAATGTAACGGGTTTGCTGGTGACACTTATTTGGAAGTTGGATAATTAGCAGTTAACAAGAGGGGGAAGTTATTTTTTTAGAATCACTAAATTGGATTGATTTTCATCAATTGGATCAGACGCGTTTTTATAAACTAACAAAATTACATTACAGGGCTTGTTATTTGAATTTAAATCAGTTTGGGAAGTTGAAAATGTGATTGAGATTGCTAATTTTAAAGAAAAATTGGCTTTAAAAACTTTCTACAAATCAAATCGTAAAGGATAGATAAAAACAAAAGTTTACCAGAACAGGTATATACACCCAGTTTCTAAATTATATGACAGTGTTTTAAAGGGACCAAACGCGACTTTTTTAGCACTTTTTTCTAATTAATACTTATATAAAGATAAGATTTTTTAATATGTTATGTACGTTACATTTTTAAAATCAAGTACGTTGTTAAATTACGCAAAATCTATTGTTTTTTTCTTATAATTAATGTTTTTTAATGACGCCTTTGTTTTGACAAACAGACTGTATCTTTATATCAGCACCAAGTGAACAGGCTTACAATGTATTTATAAATTAGTTACGCTTTAAAGAAATTTAAATAAATAGTTTATTATAATTATTTTAATTATTGAACACATTGAAGAATTTTTTTAGTTGCTAATATTTGCCACCGGTGCCGCTGTTTTGCCGTACGAATTTAACAAGACGTACGACACAGCGGCTTGTTTGTAGATCTAACAAATTAGCTTACATTGAGAGTTAGAGAGAGGCAGCGTTAAGATTCAAGAGATATAGGGCTCGCCAATTAAGTTGTTTAAATGACACCAAATTCTTGATTTGAGATGCAAAGTTGCACTCCAATAGAATTTTTACATCAGAAATTCTACATGTGAAATGAGTAGACTAAAACTAATAGACCAACACCCTTTGTATAGTGTTATCTCCACAGTGTGTCCATCAGAATGCTGTGGTCTCGCAGCAATTAACATATTTCGGTCGCTGCAAAAACTGAAAGCCAAGTAAGGGGATGCAAATTCGTTTTTAGGGTGGTTTTGTCTCGTCGCTGACGGTATAAAGAGTGGCTCTCTCTATCACACCATTAGGGCATGCAGTCGACCCCTTCAGCCCTTGTTTGGCAAGTCATTTATTTGCGCCCCGTCGAGTTTCCTTGTTCAAATAGTAACATTTAATGGAATATCGGATGTGATTTGGTCGGCGATTTAGTAGAGAAGCTGTCAAAGCTAGTGTTTAATCAAAAAGTTACTTTCAGATCCGATGATTGGCCATGTTTTCGATTAAATTATTTATCTCGGTGGAGGAATGCGATAACACTCACTTTTGGCCGCTTTCAATTATAAAGGGCGAGTGGATTTTCTCTCGAGGATGAGGTTTTGTGTTTCGGCAGGGCAATAGTCACAATTTCATAAAGTGTTATCGCCGAAATCCACCTGAATTTTAAATGGAATTTTATCAACGAGCATCTGGGATTGAAAGTTTTGCCAAAGTTGGGATCCCTCTCCGCACATGAATTTGTAGTGCAATTTGATATGGATGAATGGTAGGGAGCAGCTGGATTTGCATTGGGCTGTCTTCATATTTTACATGATGTTTGAATCGAGTGCATTTATATGGTGATTCTTTCCAAATGCGTACTCGTTTCAAAAATCAGTTTTTCACTTTCAATTTCCACTAACGATAACGGAAGGTTCGTGCCGAACTCGAACTTATCTTTGAATAAGTTCCGATGTAAAGACCGTTTTAATACTCATCGGGGTGTATTAGAGGAGTTACGTTCTTTGCCGAAGCTTCATATTAATTCCGGTCTCCCTCAGTGATTTGGCCGTTTCGTCGGCAGCCGGCGCACGCACTTTGTAAACGGAGAAGCTTTTTCCCGGATCGCCGTTTTGTTTTGTTAAGCTTTCCCACCGCTCTCTTACAGAAGCGTGCGGAGACTACCAAGATAAAATCCTTAATATATAGCTAAAAGGTAAATAAAACCTCCCACATTCTTCCAATGTCTGAAAGGATAAATGCTTACAATCGACGCTCTTTCATTGCTCGCTTGCTCTAATAACCCTAATAACTATATTAACTCTTCAAAAGGCGACACCAAACAAACCTAATCCATAACTACGCCACTGACAACACAACAACTTTTTTTTTAGTTTAGTTTAACAAAAGAACCCTAATTAATCAATTACATTACTAATACCGATTTACGATTCAGCAGGTATAAAAGTTTTTGGTTTATAGACTTGTTTTAGATATCATTGTCTGGGATTATTTACCATTAAAGACTCTGAACTCATCGTAAATTGACATTTGTAAAAATTGACGAGCTATTAGATGAGTATATAGCTATTTGATCAGTATATTGCTCTTTGGATTGCCGCTTATTAAAAAAGGAAGGGGCAAAGTTAAAATTACGTCTATCTTGAGTAAAGTGTTTTATTTCGTTCTAATCACGTTCTCTATCACTACTTCTCTCTTTTCAAAAAAGTTTACCTTTAACATGTTATTCTATTCTCTCATTTATTTCCTTATCTATTACTCCGTTTTATTTTATTAAGTGTTTTTTTTTTGTTAGGACTCGTTATCGAATCTTGTCGCACGTCTGTCCACTTCGCTTGCTGAAACTCAGATCTCTTTGTTGTATTAATTTTGAAAATATCATGAAGGAAATCAAGTGATTAAAATATCTGAAAATGAAAATCCACTTCTCTCTATTTATCCCAGTTAATCTGAAGACCTTCGAGCAAAGTTCCGGTTGATGCCGGCGATAAAGCCAATCTCGATAAAACTTAAATCTTTCCTTATCCAAAAGTCCGCACATTGATTATCCTAGCTTTGCTTGAACCATCTCTTGTTTTCAGTTTTGTATAAGTTTTAACTAGACAATATTGTGAAGCAGACTATTACAACTTTCATAAACACAATGTTAGTACAACAATAAAGAGAAAAGTCATTATTTAATTAACTAACTTACCAGAATTATCTTAACAGCATTTGCAGCTTTGCGTTACTAATTGAATAAACAGTTTTTTCTTGTGAGATTTTTGTATTCTTTTGGGGAACAAAGCCATTTATCAAAATTATCCCAAAAATATAACTTTAATCCCATCCCTCAATTTACTTGATACATATCGGGTCCCTGTTTAAATTATGCAGGTGGAGATGCGATGCTGGCAAAAAGGGACAGGATTTTGAGGTTGCTATGCAACTCACGAGGAAAACGACACGTGCATTCTAGTAAAACCGTATCTGCATATTTCGTGCCGAATCTTTGACCGGCAGAGAGCACGATTTTTGCAACAATTTTTTAATAAAGACTTATCGAGAAGCTTTTACGTCTTAAATTAAATTTTAATGTTGAAAAAATGGAGAAAAGGAATGTTTTGAAGTGGATATGCAGGTTTAAGCTGTTATAGCTATGCCGTACATGTATAGTGGCTCTCTCTGAAATACCGTAGGGATTTTAAAAAATCCTCGGATTTATGATACTTCCGTCTCCCACATGTAAACATTGTTGTGTTTGATGTAAAAATGTAAATATGTTATACACGACAAGAATTTGTTTTGATAACAATATTGGGAGATCAAACGGAAATCAAAAATTCGAGAAGGTATTATTATAAATTGAATTGGGAACAGTAATGAAACGGCGATGGGAGAGTTGATTAATGAAAAGCAATCAGTTGGATTTGCCACTATTACGTTTATTACGCTTTATATGCGTAAATAATTAACTGGACGCTATTTCTTGATGCTCTCATTACTGAGCAAATTGCGAATTTCCTAACTTGTCTCACATGCTATTTATTACTAGTATACAGGGTGATTCAACAGTTTTGGTATTTTATTTAAAGTCTTTTTGGTCCAATTGCTTTAGCATTTGGGTATTTTGGACATTCAATTTGGAGCTATTGGCAAAACGGTCATCACTATGACACAGAATAACAAACAAAAAAAACATTGTAATTCAGAAAATTGAAATTTTATTTTTTTTATATTTACCTACTCTGCAATAAACTCTCGAGGGTTGGATTTTTAAAATTTGAATGTGTTGCTTACTACTTTTACAATAATCCTTGTTAAACGGATAATAAAACCACTTGAAGAATCGAAAAGTCGTTTTGGAATATCGATGGACGGAGTTTACCAGGAGACGTAAATGAAATAATATTAGGAGGATCGGAAAGAAGTGAGACTGAGAGTGAGACATTAGTTTTACACATTGAATGAATGAAAGAATGAGAGGAAGGTAAAAATCCTGAAGCTGAGAGTCAAAATTAATAATGTGTTGTTCACCTTGTTATCCACTTATGACAGATGCTTTATAACTTTAAAACGGTGTTAATTTTATTAGACGGAATCTTTCAATCACATTCTGCGTTTAATGGATAGTATAATTGTTTAGCATTGTCTATTTTGTATTTTTTTTTCTCTTTAGATTATTAAATTGAAATTATTGTTCGTTTTTCTTCATGTAACCTTAAGTAATAAAATTAAAAAAATATTTTAAAATACCCGGTCAAAAAGTAACGTTTTTTGTTTGTTTCAGGTGGGGCTTTAATGAAAATCGTTGAGGTCTACAAAGAGATCCAGGACCAGCAAATGAACATAGTAAGTACCCACCCCTAACTCATTCTCTCTTGTTTTTTAATTACAAATCTGTCAAAAAAATACATAAATGGTATAAAAATCGTCGTGTTAAATTAAAATCTATCATTGGAAAATTCGATTTGCATGTAAAATTTTTATTATGAAAAGCAAGTGGCGCATTCCAATAACGCGTACAAAATGCCAGTGGTATATCGAATTGTGTACAAAGGTAAGTGAAATTAAAACAGTGGAGGTGGCGAATAATTAATTCAGCAGATAATTGTGTTACCGGCGAGGGCGAGAACTGTCCTCTAAAACGGACAGTCTAAATAAAACCGCGAATAAAATTATACTAAAACCAGAGCATGGACGACGTTACAAAAACACTCATAATTCCTTTGCCTGCCACAGCCTGACAGTTTGCGACTCTTCGCCCTCTGCAAATTGGACACAAGGGGTTACCAGAAAAAAACCGAACAATTTTCAAGCACGTGCTTAAGGCCATACGCATCGATTTCGACACGGATTGCTTTTTATAACTTACAAGCTTTTAGAAAAGCTAAACGAACGAGATTTACAAACTCGAAACGAGTTGCACCCCCTGTCAAAACAGAGTTTGTATTGATTTTCTTTATCTCTAATAAGCCACTAAATAAACTGAGAAACACGCATTATATAAAATATTCTAATAAACAGAAAGAAATTTTAAAATAGCTAAGATGTTTGGTGTAGAGTAGGTACAGTATGAACCAGAAGTAATGGCACCTCATTACGTGTAAGAAACGACAGAAATCTTGCAACAACATAATACCTGTTAATTTAAAAATTTAAAAGTTTCTGCTGGTAAATACTACTCGCAAGTGAAATCCGAACACCTAGAAAAAATGATTGTTGAACGATGAAATTGTAGAGGTTTGTATAGGAGGCCTTGAAAAGCAAACAATTAAATTTTTGTAACAATTGAACAGCGTATAAGGGTGTTTGTAAAAACTTTACCGCAAAACCTTAAACGCAAAAATGATAGTTTTTTGGATTGTAATACGGCTTTATCACTCTGAAAAAGATAGTATTAGAAGCCACCCCATGCAGAGATGCCCCGTAGAAGGCAATACGCAAATTTTTCCCAGCTTTCCGCGTTTAAAAGGGGACGCAGGGACGCATCGTGGGGCAGCGTGAATGTGGTGCTTCATTCCGCGAGATTGCTGCTGCTGTGGGGCACAGTGTGTCAAGTGTGGTGGATGCATGGCGGGCATGGGCGGAGGAAGGACGGACACAGCGTGCTAGAGGAACAGGGGCTATTAGAAGAACTACCCAACGCGAAGATTGTCTTCTGCGACTAATGGCTCTAACCACTACACGGTCTGTGGCTGATGAATCGTTTGCAGCAGTAGGAAGGCCAATTCGACTGCGCACCATGGGCCTGAGGTCTTACCGTCCACACTTGGTGTTCCCGCTGACGGAAAATCATTGTCGTCAACGTCGTGACTGGTGCGTTGAACGGCAACAAAGGAATGATGAATGGTATCATATTGCGTTTTCGAATGAATCCCGATTTTATTTGGGAGGCCACGATGGTCGGCAACGGATCAGACGGATGCGTGGTGAACGTCGTTGTCTCGATCTGGCTATTGAAAGCCACGTACACTGCACTCTTGGTGTGATGGTTTGGAGTGCCATTGCATTTGGTAGTAGGTCCCGTTTATTATTCATTCGTGGCAACATGACAGCTGAGCGCTATGTAAATGATGTGCTAGAGCCAATTGTTGTTCCTTATGTAAGAAGCATCGAAGGCAGAATTTTCCAGCAAGACAACGCACGCCCTCATATTGCTCGTGCTTCTCGACGCTTTTTAGAGTCGGGGAATATCACGGTATTGCCTTGTTCACCAAGATCTCCTGATTTGAATAATTATTTACGTTGAGCGCACGAAATGAACCGTTATTTCGTTTGTGCTTTTGGTCACCAAATAGTTCCTCCAAATTTTTATAGATAGTCTAAAAACAAAGAGTTTATGGCGTTTTATAATACTTCATTCTACAAGGCATCTCATATGATTCCTGATCTTCATCATTCTTCCTAAAAACTAGATGTGAATGCATGATAACGCCACTTCCGAAAATATCGCTCACTTTAATCGCTGTTGAGTTTCACACTAACTAACTATTGCTTGTCAAATCCATCTTGGCGTGTGAGATGCGTAGAAGCGGTATAAGGAAAGACACCACGTATTCCTTCTACTTTTAACTAAATTTTTCCACCGCGACAACAGCCAGTCTATTGCGCCTCTGGCCTTTACACGCCGAACTGAATTTGAAAAGTTATACTCGATTGGCATCTCCGCTCGCTTATATAACCTATACGGCGTTTCAGAATGTGTCCAGAAGTTTTGCGACTTTTCTCTACTTTTGCTGAGCGATGACATCATTCTATCTCGATCGGTCTATAAGTCTGTCTAGTAGTGGTTTTGTCAAATTTTACCTGTAGTGTCATTACATAAGATTCATATTGTACATACATTTTATCACGTATTGGAGCATAAACAAATTAATTAAGGTCTACAGCAAACAATTTGTTATTTTTTTTTTTTAAATTACTTTTTTTTTTTAATTGCATTTAGTCATATATTTACCTAAAGATAACCAAGTATCCACTAAGGTGTTGAAATAATTTTCGTTTTGTTGGTTGATGAAAAAGCGTGGTTTGCTCTCAATTTTGCTATTTACTCAACTTTCATGCAATCGCTCCTAATTAATATTTGCCTTTCGTTAAACAGAAAATGAATATTCGATGATATTTGTATTAATTACACAAGCAGTGTATTCGTCTTTGAATTTATTTCTGAATATTTGCAGCTTAAAGCTTTTTACGTCGACTTGCTCGTTCCACTTGAGACCAATTTGGAAAAGGATACCAAAGTTGTGCAGGTAATTATACGAATTATTTCATAACAGCAATCAAACTTCAATGAACTCATTACGAATTTGCATTAACTCCGAAATTTCTGCTTGCAATCACGAAACTTGTTTGTTTTAGTCCGAGCAAAAGAGATTCCTTCAACAACACAAGCAAAGATCGGAAACTTATAGCAAAGCAGCGGCTATGATGAAAAAGCAGCGCAAGAAGTCGAGAACATCGCAAAAAACTGGATTAGCTATGGATAAGGAACTAAAGGTTTGTTAAGTTTTAATTAAGGTTGGTGGTCATGACTTCGTCTCACGAAAATTTTAACACACAACGACGTTACTAAAAGTCCTATCTACCTATTCTTTTTAACTAATTATATGACATGAGTTAAACAAGGATGCTAAAATATCCCAAAAAATTATTTCTGAGGTACTTTCTGATTATTTTAATCAGGAGTAAATCTAACGATTCAAGTTGTGGTTTAATTGAGGAAAGGGTTTGGTAATAATAAAAGAAAAGCTCTATTTTTTTAATTAAATCAAAAATTATTTCTTATTTCTAAAAATTTCGAAATTAAGAACTATTTACAATTTTTTTATGTACTAAAACCACAAATTTGCAATGAGCTTATGCCAGTCATGTCACATTATAGTTATATCAAATAAAATTTTCTTTCTGATAAGTTATGATTGCCTTAAGGTGAACTTTATGTGGTATCAAGTTATTGATTAATGTTCTTAGTTGAGTTCCAATTTTTTTGTTGATAGAATATGCAAGTTTTGGAGGAGGAGAAAACTAAACTGGATTCATTCTGCGAGCAAAGTCTTAAAAACGTAAGTTTGCGATTCATATTCAAATGATATCGATATTGTCATGGGTGAGTTATTTCAGGCAATGACCCAAGAACGCAGACGTTACGGATTTGTTCTTGAAAGGCAATGTTCTCTGGCTAAACATTATTTATCTTATCATAATCAGGGTCTGGCTGCATACCAACAAAATCTGGAGAAATGGTCGGAAGTTGCCAAAACAAGAGAATATCTCCCGGAATCTGTTGAAAATATTTTCACAAACAGACTAAGGGTAATCACTTTCATAACAGTTCGAATAGCGTCTTGATTGAGAAAGTTTTGCAGCAAATATCAGTCTGGCAAGACGAAGATGTGTACTCGAACCCGAGAAGTCCCAATTTCGAAGATGATCGAATTAGTATTAGCTCTCAATTACGCAAAACCAAGAGTATGGATGCGTCTTGTCTTGATATACGTTCAATAGGGGACGTTGGGTCTCCAGTGACGACGTTATCAAGAGCCAAATCGGAGTATAATTTAAATTCTTCGACACATTCACTTGCTCAAGGTGACTAAACTCAATGCTGGGAACGCTCTCATAAAATTTATCTTCTTGTAGACGGCCACACTCCGACTCGTCGACCTAAATCGATGGCTGTCCCTCCACCACCTCAATGGGATACGCAACTAGCTAGAGCACTTTATGCCTACCTATCTAGCGGAGATAATCAACTTAGTTTTCTTGAAGGAGATCTTATAGCGCTGATAGGAGAACGGAATAAGGGATGGCAATTCGGAGAGAACTTGAGGACACAATGCAGTGGATGGTTTCCATTAGCATACACCGAACTTCTTGATGATCCTACCACGTAAGTTGCCAGAACAGTCATTAAAATAGAGAAAATCTACCCAATTTTAGAAATACAAAAGGGAAAATCATATTTTTTTGAATTTCAAATGTAATTTAAATATTTTTTAAATATTTCAGTGTAAACTTATTTTAATGTACCGTGCGTAAAGTTCTTTTTTTCGCTGAAGTATACAGAACTGTAATAGCTGATATATTCGGGAAGATAATTTTTTTGTATAAGACTTTTGTTTGCAGCACGAGCGAAGAGAGTGCTACATTAATGCGAATGAATTTTCAAGGCCAAAAACACATTTTTCATAAAATTAGTCTGGCTGAAAGAATTTTTTTATTGCTAAATTTCCACTACGTACAAAAAAAAACAGTCAAATTCTAGAGGCATTTTTCTGTGGAGATTTGGTTTTGTTTGTGGGTTTGTAGTTAATCCAACTTTCCAGTTTGAGTGAAAATATTTGTTTTGCGTGTGCATAAGTCAGTCCCTTTGTTTGCAGATCGCCAGCTCACCGAAGTGATGCAGGTGGATCGGTTCACCAAAGCCAACAAACCCCAACAAACGGCAGCAACCTGATGTCGCCTGGCGGCTCTGGCACTCCTTCGGGTAACAATTCGACACTAGATCCTCCAGCCCCTCGTATGTTCGGCGACACCCTGCATTTGCATAGATCCTCCAATAACGCTAAACAGGTAGAGTAGAGCCAGTTCCGCATACATATCACCCCTTTGCCGATTTATTCATTTTGCGTGCCTGCAAAATATCCTCTCGCGCCAATTTCAGTATTTTCTCAACTGATTTTTCGAGAAATTTTATTTAAAACAACTAAATTTTTTTTGTTAAATGCTTGACATATCTAGACTATTTAGGATTTCAACTATAGTTAATTAAAAAGATTCTTGAAGTTTAGAGATTGTACAACTTATTGAACTCTATTTATTATTAGAAGGGTGTGAGAAGCAGGGATAACAAACAGTCCTCAATGGGGTGCGAACAGTATCAGGACTATATTTTTTATATATTTATTAACTATAGCACAGTCATTTTAACTAGAGTAGGCTAATCAACAAATAATTTAATCAATGATTTTGTGACAAAATTAGCGACAGAAAACCGACACTGCCTTGATATTAAAAGTAGTCTGTAGTGATATTCTGCTGTTTTTTACTTGCAATTATTATTTATTAATTTGTTATAAACATTTAAAACAAAAAAAATTAAAAAGTTTATTGGTTATAAAATAAAAACTCATAGACTAATCCTGATGCTTAAATACCAACCCGATTATATCATTATTAACGCAGTCACATCAAATCAAATCAAATAACAGTTTTTCAAATTACATAAATAAAATACAAATGAAATAAACCAGTGAGCTGAAGGTTCTGAAGTTATTAACGAGCTGAAAGCTTAAATAATACAAATTTTAAGGGGGTATTCTGGTGTAGATGCATAAATTTGAGGTGTTTTTTCGGGTGCTATAAATAAAAAATTAAAAATATTTTTACTATTCATTTTTGGACAAGATATTTACTAATCTTTTAAGAATACACAAAAAAATTAAAAAAGTCAAAAAAATTAAAAACTTAAAATGTTATAAGTTGTTGAAGTAGGGAATTGAAAAAAAATAGCGCGCCAAGTTTGTCACGATTGCAACCCTTCTAATGATCCGAAGCGAAAAAATAAAAAAGATTATTAATTTAGATGAATGCTGCTATCGTACTAACTAAGAAAAAGTGAGAAAAAATTTTTTTTGCTAATTTTCGGCTGTCCGAAAAAAGAAATTTTTTTTCTTATTTTTTTGCCTTTTCGGAATTTTTTAAAAATAGTAAAAATTTTTATTTTGTTATAATAATAGTTAGTACGATAGAGACATGTATTGAGAAGACTCACACCAAATTTCAAGTTAATCGGTTAAGTAGGACCTCAGAAATCATGACAAACTCTTTGAAAAATGTACGTAGACTGGTGATCCCTAACATCTTTTGTTCGATTCGTTCCGGTCTAAAATGATTATATCTCTGAAAATAATTAAGATTTTGACAAATCCTTTTAAAGACATATTCTTGAAAGATTGAACTTTGAAAATACCAAAAAAATTGATTTTTTAAAATTTCTAGACCTGAATATTCCCTTAAACAATCACACAGTTTGCCGAGCTGAAGACTCTAGTAAAATGTTTTGTAATTGATTAATTACAAAATTACAATTGAAATAAATTATTGAGCTGAAGGGTCAATTAATTAAATTATAAACAATTATCTTACTAGAATTCCTACGATCTTGTTTTGTGTCTTTCTAACTTTTCCAATGGGTTTTGTCTCCGTCTTGCCGAAGATAATTGGGAAAATTCAGGTAACACTTTTAAAAATTTCGCAGCTAAGGACTTGATTACACGAAATTTTAAGTGATTTTTCTCAGGAAACCTATTTTTGTATGACAAAGCTCTTGTCATTTTGATTCTACTTTTCTCGGTTCGCAAACTGATCCGCTATTCAGCGACGTTTTCTGGACCTCCAGCTGATCTCAATCTTTTCTCAAACATTTCTGGTCAACAGATCTGTTTTATTAGCCTGTTATGATGAAGTGATTCTGATATTACTGTGTATATCAGATATTACACTGTGATACAGATATTACTGTGTATTTTTGATGGTTTATATGTCTAGACAAGAAATATGTAAAGATGAACTCAAAGTTAATTTTGGTAAAGAAACAAAAATTTTGTGTTTTGGTAAAAAAACAAAACTGGTCAAGTTGGCAGCAGAGTGTCAAATTTGACACAATTTAATTGAAAATTTGAACAACTCAAAAGTTTTCATTTTTGTGTAGAAACTAAACAACAAATCATGTCTGAAAATAAGAACACTTTTCAGCCAGAGCCAGATAATTATCTTACTTATGAAGATCAACAAGATTTTAAGAAATTTGTTCGATTATATGCCAAATTTGTAACTCTCAAGGAAGAGATTACAATGAAAGTGATAGATTTAGTATGCTTGGAAGAAGCATGTGATGAAATCGCCTTATTTGTTGCACATGAAGGTGTTCTTTATTCAATTGAAGAATTATCTCTTTGTCAAGACCTTAAAACAACAAAGGAAGAATTGGATGAGGAAAAAAAGCAAATTGAGCAGGATCTTAATTACCTTAAAAGCCAGTATGAGAATATTGAAGGCCAACTGAGTGACCTAAAGTCAGAACTTTATGGAAAGTTTGGAAATCGTCTTAATTTAGAAGCACATGATTTTGAATAAAACTCGAGAATAAGTTTTAAAAATGAAGAAGCTTTTATTTTTGTATTAATCTTCAATTTATCATAAACGTTTTTGTACAAGTTATTAGAACAATAAATTATTAATTATTAATATTTTTATATAAGCAGTAATAAGCACTACAAATCTTCTAGGATCATTTGAGATTGACAATCTATCTCTATTTTTTTTGTACTGTTTTCTTCTAGTTTTACATTCTTAGTTGTTCAAGATTATATTTCATCTCTTGTTTTCATTCTCAGTCTACCTCTACGTCTATTGGATCTTAATCTTGTTTATTCGATATATGAAAATAATAACACGTGTGAAATCTTCTATTACAATAAAAATGTCTACACAAAATTAACTTGCTGTCAAAATAGGAAAAGCATTATTTCCTTAGGAGCCTAATATAATAGCGGATTAGTTTGCGAACCGAAAATCAATTTTAAATAGAATTAAAATGCTTTGTCATAAGAAACGGGTCTTGCAATTCTGAATAATCAAGTCCTTAGCTGCAGCAGATTTTTAACAGTTATCAAAGTATTTACCAATTATTTTCTTTGAACGACAAAAATACAAATGAAATAAACCAGTGAGCTGAAGGTTGAGAGGTGGATTAACGAGCCGAAAGTTCAAATAATACAAGATTTAAGAAATTAAATAGTTTACCGAGCTGAAGACTCAAGTAAAATAAATTGTTTAATTACAAAATTACAATTGAAATAAATTATCGAGCTGAAGCATCAATTAATTAAATTTTATACAATTATCTAACTAAAATACTGCGACCTTGTGATCGTCTTGTGTCTTTCTAACTTTTGCAGTGGGTCTTGTCTCCGTGTTGCTGAAGATAATTGGGAAATTCTAGTAATACTTTTGAAAATCTCGCAGCTGAGGACTTGATTACACGGAATTTCAAGGGATTTTTCTTAGGAAATGTGTTTCTGTATGACAAGGCAAAACTTTGTCTTTTTTTATTTTGATTCTGCTTAAGATAGTTTTCTCGGTTTGTAAATTGATCCGCTATTCAACGGCTTATTCTTGACACGCAACTGATCTTAATCTTTTTTTAAACACATCTGGTTAACTGACTCGCTTTTATTGGCTAATTATGAAGAGATGATCTTGACATTTCTGTGTATTCTTGGTGATTTAGGTGTCTAGGCAAGAGATCAGAGATGATTTTGGTAAAGAAACAAAAATTTTGTGTTTTGGTAAAGAAACAAAATTGGTCAAGTTGGCAACAGAGTGTCAAATTTGACATTACATATTGTGAACAAGACAAAATTTACAATTTTTTGTGTAAAAACTATACAACAAGTCATGTCTGAAAATAAGGATACTTTCCTGCCAGATCCAGATAATTACCTTACGTATGAAGATCAACAAGATTTTAACAAATTTGCTCGATTATATGCCAAATTTGAGACGCTCAAAGAAGAGATTAAAATGAAAGAGAATGATTTACAATGTTTGGAAGAAGCATGTGATGAAATTACCTTATACGATGCAAATGAAAATGTTCCTTATTTAGTTGGAGAAGTGTTCATTTCTCAAGACACTGAAACAACAAAGAAATGTTTGGATGAGGAAAAAAAGCAAATTGAGGAGGATATTAATTACCTCAAAAGTCAGTCCGATGATATAAAAGGCCAGTTGGGTGAGCTAAAGTCACTTCTTTATGGGAAATTTGGGAGTCGTCTTAATTTAGAGGCAGATGATTTAGACTAAAACTCTAAAAAAATTTTAAAAATGAAAAAGCTTCTATTTTTGTATTAATTATCAGTTTATCATTGTTTTATAAACGTTCTTGTAAAAATTATTAGAATAATAAATTATTAACTATTAATGTATATTAATATAAACAGTATATAAACCGTAATAAGCACTACAAGTTTCCTTTGTTGAGATTGGATTAGCAATCTTTCTCTACTCTTTCTTACTTCATGTTTTTTTTTTTACTGAGAAATTCTTAATTGTTGAAGATTATCCTTTACCTCTTGTTTCTATTTCGTCTTTTATTTCTGCGCCTTGTTTACTCAATACATGAAACTAACAACACGTCTGTCAAAATAGCAAAAGCATTTCATTAGAATCCTAGTAGAATAGCGGATCAGTTTGCGAACCGAAAAACTATTTTAAATAGGATTAAAAAAGAACGTCTAGATATTTAATTTAATTTTGATAAAAATCTATTCCTAATGGGTATGTCAATTTCTAATGCTTGCTCGTTTCTTTTTGAAAAAAAAAACTAGATAAAAGAACAAATTGTGTCCTTTAGGTGCATACTAAAGACCAAAAGACAGTTTATAAATTTAAATTTTAAAGGACTATCCTTTGAAATAAAGGACGGTTGGCAACCCCAGTCAAGACTGCCTCATTAGTTTTAATTTTATAACCAACGTAATTTTAAAAAAAAATGTTTATTGCTAGTGGAAAACATATTCAGCAGAATAACGCGTGTTCAATTGAAAAGTTTTTTAAGCAATCTTTGGAATTATTTTAAAAGAAGATGGAGATAAAAGAGGATGTGATAATAACCCAACCTAAATTTTGACAAGTGTCAAGTGTGAGATTCGTTAGCGTTGTTTGTTGTGATTATTGTTTCTATAGTCCAAATTTTATTAAATGCAAATTAAGACCAGTTACTAGTCTTTTTCAAAGGTTGATTACAGTAAAAATGGTTTGTTTGGTGGGGTTAACCTCAGAAATATTTTAAAAAGATTTGACAAATATAAAGCTAAAATGATGAAGTTTTTAATTGAACTCACGTTATAGCTACAAACTATCTTTAATGTGATGGCATAGTCAGTTTTCTGATACTGATTTTATCAATCGAAAAAAAAAATCGTGTAAAAGCCATGTTAAAATAGAAAACTTGTGAAATAAATTCCAGATTCGGCGAGCGATCGGTTCTAACAACATTCCGCCCCCGGCTTTGCCAGCCCCAGTACCCACGCCGTCCCTCCCGTACCAAAAAACCGGCATGTCGCAATCGCAAAGTGCCAACTTCAAGACCACTGCCGACACGTCCAGCTTCCAGTCACCCTACCAGACAGGAATCAAATCGTCGGCATCGTCTTTCAACTTTTCCACGCCACCAACAGGGGCCTACTCGACCCACCCCCAGCCCGCTAGAGCTGATCGGCCCACAGCTGGTGCTCCTTTACCCTTGCATTTGCAAAGTAAGGGTGGGAAAATTGGCGGACCGGTCGGAAACGTATCGTTGCATAGTAGTAACGATTCTGGATTCAGCAATGATCCGCCGCCGCAACCGGAAATTGATTATTCCGATGACGATTCTATTCCTGGACAAACTAAATTGCCAGCGAGGTAAGTAATATGTTGCACGAGGTTTTGTTTCTGACGTCGGGAGATTACTCGGTGGGGGTTCATTTCAGTTTGAATTTAATTTGGTGGAAACGATCGACTAATCAGGCAAAATGGGCATGAAAAGGAAATAAATGTTTGAGAGGACAGTTTCAATTATATAGACTGTCATTGAAATTAACTTAGACAGATTAGTTTATTAAAAAAAAAACTTGGAACATTACAAATTTAATATGTGTTTTAGATTGTTGCTTATATACACGATGAGTCTGGTATATCTTAACTTTTCTCAAAAACTAGTTATCACACCGACTTCAGGTTTTTTCATTAAAACTTTGTTTTTTTCTCTTCGCATATGATTTTTTTCTGAATTTTTCTAATATTCCTCTTTATGAATATTAATTAATTCATATTAATTCGTTGAAAAATAAAATAAAATTTACATTATTTCTAATGTCATTCCAAATGACATGATGTATTGTTTTGTGAAAAAAATATTTCAAAAAAACTGTAGATAACTGCTTTTGTTTTATTTGTTTTATAAGACTTATTTTGGTGCAGCATTGCCATATTACTCGACAATAGGTTGGACATCTAAAGCTCACGAAAAGAAATATCGTTTTACGATATAACAACCCATATAACTTTCACTAATTTTTATGATGGTCCAACCGCAAACGTAAATACTAGACCCCCTATAAGTAATCCCAAACAGATTCTCTGAACATCGGTCCAGGTCCGTCTTGAGTAATCTTTACCTACCTAAAATAGTGAAACCACTAAACTTGCACATTTTATTTTTTGTGTCTTGGCTTATGTATCTTTACCTTGTTAATTTTTAAATTAGTATTTATATTACAATTGGTTAAAATTCGGAACAATAATTTATTCAATAATAATTACAACAACAAATAAATAAAAACCTATCACATACTAATCACTATCGACATAATTATCACTTTCGTCGCTGGACTCATCGTCCACATTAATTATCAAATCCAGTACAAGTTTACTTCTGTACATATCTTCTTCACGAATTACATGTTTTACACACTTTTTCCAGCTGACACCCGAAATTCTCGCTACTTCGTCCTTAATCAGTTCGATTGTACCACAACTAAATTTCGGAGAGATATTGTTTCTTCGTAGATGCCCTTTTAGCTCTTCCCATATCATCTCAATCGGATTAATATTGCAATGATAAAGGGGAAGACGAACAACTTTAAATCTACGTTCTCTGGCCATAATGTCGATATTATATTTTTTTTCAAAAGTTGTTGTCTTCAAAACCTCCAACAACTGTTTTTTTGTATATGATACTTCAAAAAAGAGATCATTTGCATGAAGAAATTTTTGTATTTCTTCTTTTCTTGAAGAACTATTAGGAATTTTTTCTGCTTGGGCGAAATGGTAACTTGCATTGTCCATCCATGGTGATGACACTATTTTTTGGTATATTGGGAAACATTTTTTCTGAAAACCAATTTTCAAAAATGTTGGCCGACATATTTTCGTGGTAATCTACTTTAGCTTCTTTAACATCTTTCGCAGAAATTAGCAAAGCATTGTTTTCCTAACCGGCTTCAGATCCTGCATGTAAAATTATAATACGTTTTCCTCTTAAGGGTGGTACATCTATGCAACATTTTTGCTACTATAAGTCCATCTTTTCTTCATGGTGTCGCGACTATCAAACCAAGTTTCGTCTAGATATATGATAGGCACATTATCTGAACGTATTTGATACATTTGAATAAATACCTTGTCCTCCATTCTTAGATTTTCTTTGATTCCATCAAAACCTGCATCTTGTTAATTGTTTAAAAAAAAAATCCGATTTTTCGCAGAAACTTTCATAAACTTTCTTGACAACACTTAATTTTTAAAATGCTTTGAACTTGCTGGTGCAATGTTTTGATTGTTAAAACAATGTTTTGTCATATGCCTCATATATCATCTTCTTTATTGATTCTGCATGATGTTTTTCAAATAACGAATTTGCATTACATTTTCTGACTTTTCTCTTTTGAATTTCCTTCTCAACTGTGTGTCACGTACAGTCGCATAAGGTGTTTTAGTCATGTCAGAAGTTTTTTTATGGCCCCAGAGTCACCTTCCAACGATTTTAAATAAACATACACATTCATAATTATAATCTTGGCAAATAGCGGCAAATGTCTACGGCGGTGTTTTCTGCCATCTGAAGTAGTAGGCTGATCATCGTCGCCGTCGCCATCGACGACGTTGCCGTCGCTTTCAATTTCAACGTTGTCGTCATTGTTGGACTCTCCATCAACCTCGGACCAAGGTCTCCACATCTTAGAGATGTAAAAAACTGGAAATTAAAATAAGTACATAAAATATTTACTGATTAACAAGTTTTAATGATACACACCTTCACAAAAAAGACTGTAAATGAAGTCTTAAGAAAGACTGTTTTGTAACTGACACTTGCAAATTATTAAAAGAAGTAAGAGAACACAAACGAAAACACTTGACCACTCTATAAGACGATAGAATACCTGCTTATTTACCATCTATGTCAAGAAATTCTCTAATCAATCTTGGAAATACTATTAGAATTTATAATCTTATACATAAGTTTTAAGAAAATAGGTACCTGTTTGTTTAAATATTGGCCGCTTTCTAATAAGTCTTCTTCAGTTGAACTCTCTGCACCTAATGAGATTAAGAAGTGACTTTTAGTTATTTCATTGGTATTTTTAATAGTAGCCATTTTATTTGTTAAAATCGGACGGTAAATAACGATGTCACAAATTTTTCCGTTTTGCGAATATGACACCACATCGCATCGGCTTGTTACTTAGCTGCCTGAAATATTATTGAATGCGGCCCTGACCAGGTCTAAGCGTGCCGCTGCCAGATCTTATTAGGGTTTTACGATAGGAAGGCTCTAAACTGATTAAAATGGCAAAACTATAAAAGGTCGTAAAAACGGTAGGTATTTCTTTTGGTGAGCTTTACATAGAATGCTTTTGGATTTATATCCAATTTTTTTTTGTAAACCAATATTTTTACCCGTCATATTGGCACCGTTATCATTACCTTGGCCGCGCATATCAGTGATATCAATATTTAAATTTATAAAAAAAACTAATAGAAACGTGGTTAACCCTTATCCAGTGGTATCAGTGATATTACAAAACCCTAGACAATGTTCCCTGATTTCTGCATTTTTTGTGTCAAGATTTAAAAAAATAAAACATAAATAATTGTTATTTGTTTTTCATGTGTAATGTCCAGGGTGCAGTCTAAAATAATGGAATAATATTTAGGTGTTTTTAGAATATTAATTGTTGTTTGCTTAATTTTTTCACCCAAACTATTTCTAATTTTATTTTGTGTGTTATAACAAAGATAGTGAGGCATGTTACGTTAATTGCTTCTATTTACTGTTCGACTTATGTGTTCTGCGAACACGGTATCCAATTTTGAAATGGTCTCGATTAACTTTAAAAAATTTCCGTTGTCTTCTTGAAACAATTTTTCAGTGTTTCCTCTAAGAGCTAAGTTTTGTTTAGCTAAAAACTGAATAACTTAAATAATTCGTTCAAGAACTGCCACCTTGTGTTTGCCTTTTTTTATGTCTTTCTACATTTCTAGACAAGTGTCTCTAATCTTTTTATCCTCATAAATCATTAAACGCGTTTATAGAGTTTTTGAATAATTTGCAGTAAAAACAAAATACAGAATCACTGGATTTGCAGTAAATTTACCAATCTCGACTAACTAATTTACTATTTGTTAAACTTTTTTGAAAATAACTAGTAGAAAAAGAATGGTTTGACTCATCTTTTGGAAACGTAAAATTTGTAATTTGAACTGATCCTATTTCAATTATATTATTAAATTATATTAATCTATTATAATATTGTATTAAATGTAAAAGATCAATTTGTTTTTGTTTGTCTACTTAGTGACAATACTTATTTTAACTCAAGACATTCAGTAGATAAATACGCTATTTTATTTCTTAAAGTTTATAATAGAATTTTTCTAAAAGAGACTTTTCTGGACAAGAATTTCTTGATTTTTTAGCCGGTTCTCTTATTTTGGCAATAAAAAAGTCTTTGAGAAATTTTATTTTTTTTAAGTACATTAATGAGCTTATCGTGTTTGACACTTTTGTTCGCTTCAGACAAGGTAGTAATAAGATAAGGCGAATAATTTAGGTTTCGAGTTTTATGTCCGAATTCGTTAATAGTTGTTTATTTTTGCGAATTCGGCACTTTAAACTCCAACACGTTCAATAAAATTATTTATGGGCAGTAACCATTTTATGTGATTTATGGGTTCATTTTAAGTTGAGATAATATCGGTAGTACCTTTGTTTGTAATGAAAAATAAAAGAATTCGGGGTTGTGGTTGGTTATTGTCATTGAAAAGTATTAAAATTTGCGATACTACCGGTAATATTTTAACTTGAAATTAGGCTATTATGACATAATTTCAAGTTGAGATACTGCCGGTAATATCGCATATTTTAATATTTCTCTATAGCAACAACCAATCACACTCCCAAATTCTGCCAAAACAAGACTGTCGCTGCTAGTATTTATATTACGGCTAGACACTGTTGGGTACTAGAAATGGTTGGTAACTAGAACGTTTTCAATCCACTGGTGTAGATGAGTCAAACTGGTCAACTCGAAATCCATCTCCTCTCAAATAAATTGCGAAAACAGTCTTCTTAAATGTGCGTTGAGGTTTATTATAATTTCTACTTACCTAAAAAAATGGTATGTACTTTCGACAAACACATGATAACAAGCTCTACCTCTTTTATTGCTTTACCATTTAAATTTAATTACATAGTTTTAAAATAAGAGACATCTTAAAATTATCTTTCAATTTTTACTAGTGTTTTAGAGACTAATTTTTACATGGGATCTTTAAACGTTAGACCTTTTAGAGAGAAGTTGATATATGTGAAGCTGTCGGAAATGAAGATAGCAGTAAGAAGCATAATGTCATTCTTAATGTCATGTCTGACAAATGTAAAAATATTAGATCTCTTTAAACTCTAGTACTTCATTTTTGTCTTCTGACACTTCACTTTTTGTCTTCAATTTCACTGACACTTTCGTATATTTTCTGTCATTATAATTTAAAACTACCACGAGTCTTAATGATTATTAAAGAACAGGTAATTGACGTTTAGTAAATCAATTGAAATATGGGAGTAGAAAAAACTAATACCTCTTAAACTTTTGTATGGGTTTTATTATTTTTTACATTATCACAAATTGCAATAGCAAAATTATTAAAACATTTCAATATTATTATACAATAATACGCTAATAATATTCTTTAAAACTATAATTTTGAAGTTTTTTCTTATCTAGGTATCTTATTTATCCTTAAGTATCTAACTTCAATACGATTTAAACGAAAAGGTACAATTTTGCCTATAGTTATATGTAAGTCAAAACTTTAGAACATCAAAGTTTTATTCTGACAGAAAACATTGTGTTGAAGCAGGATCGAATTTTAAAAAAAATAGCTCTACACTTTACTGATTTACAGAAATATTATGTAATTTTAGTTATAACAGGAACCTGGTTTTTTTCCAAACTAACTGTCATAACATCCCCGAGTTCCAGCAACCTATTTTTGACATTCGTGATTGCTTTCATCATTTTTTCCACAGCTCTAGCATTTTTACCCAAAATATCATTTTTCAAACTTGCTACTTCAGCTGGAGAACATTCGGCAAAACTCGCAATGATGTCACTGTGTAAACGGGTTTTTAGTACTCCACTGTCATCTTCAATTTCAATAACTAATCTGTATTCGTCATCAGTAAAAGTTAATTTCTCCACAATTGATTTAAATTTTGCTTTAATTTTGAAGTTTCCTTTTGTTATATTATTTTGTAATTCTAAAATTTTCGAAATTGGATGAATATTTGGTTCGGTTTTGTCAAGCTGATTTAAATGAGCATCTATATCAAGCGTTTCGAAAACATCATCTAAAGACGTATCAACGTCTTTTGTTTCATGTGAAGTACTTGGTTTTTGACAAACTTGAGTAGACGTAGAACTTTGATTAAAATCATTAAAATCAAAATCATCAAAGTCATTATTTCGTCCCAGAAATTCAGCTTCAGCTTCCAATAACAGATCTATTTCTTTTGCCATTTCCTCTTCTTCAGTTATTTTCTTTTCTTGTTTTTTCTCTATTTTATGTGCCGTTTCTTTTTTCTCAGTTATTTTCTTTACTTGTGTTTTCTCTAATTGTTTTTCTTCAGTTGTTTTCCTTACTTGTGTTGTTGTCTTCTCTTGTAGGGTATTTTTAAATAATGGGACATACCCCGTATTCGTTTCCTCATTTTCAACCATTAAGGCTTTTTCTTCTATAGCATTAGGAGTGGAATTTTGGGGCAAGTCCAAATACTTTGCTAAAACATTTTCAGCAGCATTGCAGATCAAAAGCTGGTCAACTTCGCCTCCTAACACTTTAACATTATGTGGTTCCAACATTAAACGACTTCTTCTTATTGTCACAGGTCCCATTATACGTATTTTAGTCCCTGGAGGTAAATTCAAACTAAGACAACTTATTGGTTTATACTCCATTGCTTCAATGTCTTGAACTCCATCTGTCAAAGTCATTTGCAGGACTCTTTTACCAGTCCCTACATCAGATTCTTGTTGTGTACCTCTAGTAAGAGCATTGCTGTTTCTGATTTTTTGTAATTGCCATAGCTTAGGTTTCGAAATATCCATAATTTCCATCATTTGAAGACAAAAATTTCCACTTAGCGTAAATTTTTGTTTTGTAGAAAGGCCTGGTGGTAGAACTGCTACTTCTATATCGCGTAAATCGAGGAGCAGCCATTGTTCATACACTTTTGTCTGGAGTTCTTTGATGGTATAGTGGGGCCCCAAAGTTTCCTCTTTACACCAATTTACACAACTTTCTAGCCAAATATCAGATAAATGCACTTGAATTGATGCGAAAAATGTCTTCACGTTTGTAATTTCTTCATTCATTGTAAAATTTGATAAAGATTTACTAGGTTTTATTTTTGAGGTTATGTTTGTTTTGACATGTTGTCTAGGACACAGAAGACACAGAAGTCGTATAACAAATACGTATATAGAACGCTAATATATAACACACACAAACACACATGAAAAACCTATGCCAACTAGGACTAGGAGATTGTGGAAGGGCCATTTATCATAACCCGAGCGCATGCGTATTAACAGATGTCGACAACCATCTCTGCAATGTCGGTAACAATTCCTGTAATATTTGGTAAAAAAGTTTTCTGTTTAAGATTAGTTTCGTGAAAATGCAACAGATAGCGCGGCAAATGATTTGTACAGGCAACCAGTAATACACGGCATGCAAGAAGTTATTTTAAAATGTAATAAATGACATAATTTTTACTATGAAAAAATCTGATACTTTGAAACATATAAAAAACCTTTTTTTTTTCTTTAATTGCAGTAGTAATTATATTTAAATTTTTTTTCGTGGTTAATAAATAGCATTTCACATTAGTATGTATAATAATTAACAGTTAGGGTGTTCAACACTCGCTGACGCTCAGGCTTATACTTTTCAACTACAAAAAGCTTTTTTAATTCTTAATATAATCTGACTGAAAAATGGAAAATACATAAAATTTTGTTGCAAATAGGTAAATTATGCTTTAAAAAACTGATTTATTTACATTCTGATGTGTAATAAAGAAATGCTTTTCGTTGATCTTAGTGATGATTTTCCTGATAAGCAAGTAATTTTATTATAGAGAGAATTTGCAGAATTTTGATTAGAGAGCTTGTCACGAGAAACCTAGTAATGAGAATTTATTAAAAATGTTTGCTCGTAGGTCAAAACGTAACTTATAACAAAGTTCAACTTTAATCTTCTAAAGGTGAAAAATTATTGAGTGGGAAAGCTTCAAATAGGAAGTTGCCGAGATGATTTATCAAATATAAAATGCTGTATGAAGAGATTTCACAAGAAACATTTTTCTTATTTTATAATTTATTATATCTATTGTGGTATCAGATAATGACTAATTGTTTTTACTGCCACTTGGATTTGATAGCATTTTATATTATGTTTTTAATTTGTGGGGATCAAAAAAGAAAAAAAAATAGATAAAAAAAATTAAAGAAATAAAAAAGACAGTTTACAGTACACTTTTAAATTTAAATTACATTTAGTTGAAATAAATAAACAAAATTAAAAATAATTAACTCAGAACTTAGTTTTGAAATTAATTTACTCAGTTTGATAACTTTAATTGATAGAAAGAAAATTTAAAAAAAAAAGAAAATTGTTAGAGTTTGAACTAAAGATTAGATGAAAAAAGAAAAGAAATAATTAAATATATTTTTTTAAATTAGCTAACAATAAAGTTCAAAAATGTAACATTACATATTACAAATTATAATTAAAATGAATAGAGAAAAGAATTCAGATTTTTAATAAAATAAAACATAAAAGTGCAAATTTAAACTTAACAATTATAACAAATTTAGAAAGACAGTTAAATATTGGCTGGAGAGGCGGTTAAGGTTTTCGCATATTTTTCAAAAATACAGGATGGTGAGGAGTTAATTATTGCAGTTGGTCTAGCGGTCTAGCCGAATTTTTGGTTACCTCGAAGCGTTTACGAAGATCCAACTCGATCAGTTGGGTCAGGGATCTGAGCGTTCGTTTATTCAACCTCGCTCACTAACCCGTGTTCGTTTATTCAGGGTTACTGATCCGGATCAGGGATCGATCAGTGATCGAGGGATCCAGCACAGCAGTTGGGAAAAACTTTGTGGTTTTATCAAATCATATTGAATTTTGAATTGGATTTCTTTGTTGAATATTTTTATTAGATCTGATTCTACCAAATAAATCATACTGTGTTTATATTTATTGGATTGGTTTCGACAAGATTAATTGTGTCGTCTCTGCGAAAACACAACAAAATGGCAAAGTATCTAATTTATTTTTGGTTTATTAATATGTCAGGTTGCTATAGTTACATTTAAAAAAAATAATTGCGCTGAAATTTGAGAAAATGCTCTCAAGATCATTGGTCAGGGTTTGTGTCGTTCGAAAATAACTAACCCCGATCACTGATCTGAGATGGATCTGACGGATCCGGTCACGTGACGGATTACTAACCCGGGTTGAATTTTCGTAAACGCCTTCGGATTGATTTGTGGGTTAATTCTTTCGAAATTTTCTAATTTAGAATCTTAAAGTTGAGTAAATTGCTCAAACTACCTGTTAAACCAGATTACAATTTCCAGAATACAAATTTTAAATAAAAAATAATTAAAAATTACTAAATCTGTCTAAACAACGTAAATTTAAATAAAATAAAAAGGTATTATAGGCTAGTTTTAAGTTGAAATATTACCGGATATTGTATTGGAAATTTTTTTGCTTTTCCATGGCAACTACTAATCACAGCCATGAATTTTTTTAGTTTTACATAACAACAAAGATACTATTGGTACTATTTTAACTTGAAATTAGCCCATTAAGATAGATTTCTTAGAAGAGCTGGAAGAAAAGTGTTAAAATAGTTTGGTATAAAATTTTAATAAAATAACCAGATTGTTTACCTAATTAATAAATTTATAATTAATTCGATAGAAAACTTTTATTTATATCAGCAAATAATTTAAAAAAATGGTTAATCTAATAGTGACAAATCTAACAAGATAGGAGTTAGATATGAAATTGACTTGCTGAGAAAGAACAAGAACTTATTTCGGTTTGGTTAAATTAACTTAATTCAAAATTTACGCTAAGTAAACTTTAATAAACAAAATTTAATTGAATTGCAATAAAAATTGCAGATTTTAAAACTTATTCTTTATAAAAAGTTTTGCAAGTTTTAAAAGATAAAATACAATTATCAAATATTATTTTTTTTTTCATTAGTATACAAGGTTTGTGAAAAAATATAAATTTTACTTATTATAAAAAATTGATCATTTTTCGAAACCTTTTATTACACGAAATATTAATTCTGAAACTTTTATCTTTAGAATAAACTAAAAAAAGAAAAATTTTTACACAAATTAACAAAATTATTGCTTATACTGCAAAAAACAGTTTTTTTGACTTTGGTCTCAATTTATAAATTTAGCTCAAAATCTACAAAACCTTTTTGAGAGTTTGGTCTAGCGCTCTTCGATTAACAAATTTTTTTTATTTTTTTGCATTGCCTGTCTTTGACGCCCTGTATAACTTAAACTACAAATTCGCAAAAACGCTCTATTAAACGACTTAAAGTATAAGAAATGAGCTACCCAGATAAGAAAAGTTCATCGCAGTTAATAAATTTTTGCAGCAGTTACAAGACTTTAAACTTTGTTAAAATTTAAAGTTAAAACTTCAATTGTTGAGCACTGTATCTCCAACTATTTTTTTTAACTTCGACACTGAAAAATTGGTTTCTAGGCACTTTTAAAAAATGCTTTTTCAAGATGAGCTCTTAATTTTAATAGGAGAGACTCCCTCATCGCAGTTTTCAGTTACTTGATCGTACAGAAAAAAATTATATATTTTATTTGTAGGAAATTGAACGCTCTAAAAAAAGGCATCTTACAGTTTTTTTATAGCTCTTACAGTGTACAAGATATCTGAGGTAAAAGTTTAAAGAACTTAGCAAAAATTTCTTTTTTACTTCTAAATTTTAAAACTCGTAGATAAATAAATATTATAAAGTGCCCAAAAGGGTGGGCTTAAAAAAACGATTATATTTTTTTTTAACTTCCAACACTAAAATATTGGTTCCTTGGCACTTTTAAAAAATGCTTTTTCAAGATGAGCTCTTAATTTTAATAGGAAAGACTCCCTCATCGCAGTTTTCTATTTTTTTTTTTTTCAGTTCCATATGGTAAAATCAATATCTCGTCACAACTTGATCGTACAGAAAAAGTTTATTTACATTTTTTGTAGGAAATTTAACTCTGTAAAAAAGATATTTTACAATTTTTTTATAACTCTTACCGTTTAGAAGATATCAGAGGTCAAAATTTGAAGAATTTAGCAAAAAATATTTTTGCACTTCTAAATTTTATATCTCGTAGATAAATCAATATTATAAAGTGCTCAACATACGGTTTTGTAGCAAATTAAACGCTCTTCAAATAAAGTCGTTTCTGGTTATTCGATTACTTCAATCATTTAAAAAAAATTGGGGATTTAGTATCAAATTTTGGTTTTTAAAATGCGAATACCTTCTAAATGGTTAGAGTAATCAATTAACCACAAGAGACCTTTTTTATAGAGCGTTTAATTTCCTTCAAAAAATGTAAATACAAATTTTCTGTACAATCAAGCAATAACAACATATGGATTTTACCATATAGAACTTAATTAAAATTAAGAGCTCATCTTAAAAAAGCATTTTTTAAAGGTGCCTTGAAATCAACTTTTTTGTGACAGAAGTTAAAAAAAATAGTCGATTTTTTTGGTCCTCACTACTGTTCCTATTAAAAAACTAATATTAAGGAAGTACCAATATCTTGGAATACAATAACATTGGAGTACAATAAAGAGACTAAAAATTGAATTAGATTCAGTCGTTGCTCCTTTTGTGATAATTATTCTAGTTGCGGCTATTTAAAATCAATTTTGTATTAATTATATAATGTCGCTGGGCTCAAAAGTACGCAAATCAATTCAAAATTTATCTCTTTACAGTACTCTGATTTTTATCTTGATTATATGTTGATTATATGTGCCTGTCTCTAACACATACTTTTTAAAAGCGTTATAAATTTTTTCCAAAAAACTTATTGGTCCAGATAAATGATTATATTAGATGATTATGGATATTGATAAGAAAAACGCAATCAGACAAGGGCTGATGTTTACACAAGATTTTTTTTTAAATTTGGATTATTTTGAACTTTGTTTACATATTTTTTTAGTTTAGTGAGTAATTTTGATACTGAAATTGCGATATTAGTCAAATTAGACTATTATTAAATATTTTTCTGAAAGCTTTATATCAATTTAATGTTTTATGATTTATAGGTGGACAAATAATTATTTTTCTGGAATATTTCGCTTCGTCTGATGTTCCTAAATTCAAAAAAAAAATTTCTTGCACATTCAGGAAACAAATCCACCTGAGGTAAAACAAATTTTAATTTCTATTATTGTTCTAGTTCCGAATTCACAACCACATTAATAATGCGAAAGTGAGTACTTTATCACTTAATCGCTTTTACAAAATGGCATGAATTGAATGGATTATTATTCGGCAAAAATAAATGCCGATTTAATCCTGGTTGAAATAATAAAGTAAAAAAATATCATCACGTATCACTAAAAATTTCCGCCCCATTTTGCCTGATCGATTTAAAGCTATTAGGAAAATTAGGAGTGCACAGCGACTACTCTATTAGGCGTTTACTTCAATTGCACAAATTAAACTGAATTTTGTTGTTTTAGATACATGTATCGGCCATTCTCGGACGTCCAATCCTACGGAAATGATTTCAGTCGATATTCCGCGGCTATGCACTATTAACTTCTACTCAACTCTTATTTTTTGCATGTTGGCATTACTTTTGCTTCTCACCAATATTGAAATCAGAATTGTTACCTTTCTTTGGATATAACGGTTTCACTTCAAATTTAATAAAAGATTTAATGTAGGCGGGACCGGTTTCGGCACGTTGAAGCCATCCTCAGCTGACTCCTCATTCGCGTTTCAAAGTACATATCAAAATTTTCCAAGAACATTTACGAAACATTAAAAAAAGGAATGCAAATATATTTTATTTTATTTTTGGCTACATTTTTACTTCTCCAGTTTTTTGTCAGTTTAAAAAAATATTCGTTAGGGCTTTTACGGTCTCGCTCTTCAAGCTCGTCTTACAAACTTTCTAACTCGGCCGTAAAAGCGACTTTAATAGACTTGTGCTGTAAAATGTTATTACCGCCGTGTACAAATAAATTAAAATAAAAAAAAAATAAAATTTACAGAATCAATACAAAGTTGAAATCAGAACTTTCTTAAAAAAATGCCACCGCTTCAGGTGATGTATAGTATAATAGTGGCTCCTTTAATACGGCTATATGTTATTTGTGACATCTCATATAGAAGCGTAATAAAAGCCATACATGCGTGTCTATTTACAAAATTGGTGGCCGCACTTGACAAAGTGGGTCACCAAGTAAGTTTGCAGAGAACCGCACCATTAGTGGCGGAATTGGTAGTTACATGTGATGAGAACGTGACTTAGCAGCCATAAATTCAAAAATTAACAACTAAACCTGGGGAGAAAGCCATAAAACAGCTCAAGTTCCACCGTTAATCAGCGAGAAACTTAAAAGATTAAAATATAACCGACACAGTTAAAGTTTTTTTTAATTTTAAATCTAATTTCAATATTGTTGAGAGCATTTCGCACAGATTTTTCTTGGGAATGGACTCTAATCAATGAAGTAAACCGCCTAATTTGGTGTTCGCTGTTTATATTTTTAGCTTATTTTATTTATGTGTGTATTATTACCACAACAGAAGGTCGCGACGCCAGCCAAATAGTGACGACAACAATAACACAATGAAAAAGAATCTTATAAAGCAATCTAACAGTCATGGAAATCTGGTTGATAATAGACATTACATGTCTGATGACCAAGATGCTACAAAAGAACGGAAAGGTTTGGTTAAAAGAACGAAATCTTTCTGGAAATTTGGTAAAAATAACTCTGATAACGAGATATTAGAAGGGATGGCTTTGTGGAGACATCGGGATCTTGTTGATGTTGAAGATGAAAAAGTTAAGAGAAATAATAAGTTCAACAGTCAAGAAAGAGTTAAAAGACCTAGTCGTGACAGATCAAATGATTCAGACCGCACTATTAATGCCAATCAGAATCAGGATAACGAACAAAAGAAAAATATAGAAAATGTAAGACAGTCATTTAGAGAAGCACCAAGACAGTTAGAAAATGGTGATTATGGTTACCACAAACGTAACAACAGACAAAAAATAGATGACCAGTTTTATGATGATGATGGTGATGGCCTTATGATGAAAACAGTCAATCGCAAAAATATTCTTCAACAGTACAACAATGATTCATCTGTTGACGGATCTGATTCAGAATCAGAAATTACAAGTGATGATCCTTACGATTGCATTCTAGTTGATGATCAAAATATGAACAAACAAGAAAACCACTTTCCCAATGTTGTAGAAATCGGTAAAAAACTAGAAAAACTGTCAAAATCAAGCAAATTTTCTCCAAATAACGGCAATATCCGTAATTCAGTTGTGGAGAAAAATTTACGTAACAGTTCTGATAAAAAACTCCATTCTGAACTTCCCTCCGATGACATAATTCAATACAACGAGAAACGGCACAGTTTCAAAACTTTCGGTGTGGAGTCTCCCGAGCCTGATAAAGACAGAGAAAACGACAGATATTATCACAATAAAAGAAATAACGAAACTAATGTCCAGGAAAAACGACGATATTATGCCGATTCGACCAAACGCAATAACTCAAAAAACAGACCGAGTTACGAGAGTATCGATTCGGACATGGATAATCGCCGAAACAACCGTGAATCGGAAAAACGCGATAAAATGAAATACTACGATTCGACCAATGATGAGTTGTCGGATGCTGCCGAAAACAGACAGTTTATCCCCCGGACTAAACTGTCAAAAACTAACAGCAACAACTCAGGGTCGAAGCACGAGGACGTTAGCTTGATGGAATACGGAGAGACGCTGCAAAAGCGGCTGAAAAACCCCGAGTACGGGGCGAAATACGATGAAAAGTCGCCACATAATGGCAACATGTATGGGCCCTGGTACGATTTGTGGGGCTTGGATGCGTCGTCCAGGAAATAGATTTTTATGACAGAATTTCAAGTTGAAAAAATACCGGTATCTACTAATTAGAATCTGGAATTTGATTAATTTACCGGTATTATTTCAACTTGAAATTACTCTACTAGTTTTTAAAATTGCATGCTGATTTTATTGCACGATTTTATGGTTTTGGCTCTTTTTCAGGTCTAACAACTTTGCTACGATTAAGCTACGCAAAACTAACCCTAGCACAGACCGAACTGCTTCACTAATTCTAGAGTAGACTCACTTTGACATAAGCTAGTCTTAATTATTTTTATTGTTATTTTAAATTTATGATTATTCTTGTATATAAGGCTCTCTTCTCTCTTTTCATTATTTTATTTTGTATATATCTACTTTTGGTGGTTGGGATGGTGCAATAAGGATTGAATTTAATACAAACTTACTACTGTATTTGCTTCATAATTTCAATCTATAAGTAATAATTTGTCATTGACTGTAACGAATACCGCCAGCTCAATCCCTTTAAGAATAATTCTTAGAGTTAGTGAAATGACTGTGATAAACTTATTAACTTTTTGTAGTATGTTATGCTAACGCAATTATATTAGTAAGTTTGATAATTATGTAAATAATTAATAATGTATTATATTGTCACTGATAATTTACAATTTTTGAAGAGGAAAAAAAATAATTTTTTATTATGTTAGGTAAGTTGGCCGTCCACTTTGTTACAGTTAGTCATAATATTAGATAGTATAATAAATACAATGGTAATTTAATAATACACTTATAATATCATAACTGTAGAAATATTTACCTCGAAATATACTCGTATAAAGGCAGGGGTTCTAGGATAGGACTTGAGTAAATGTAACACAGTCCATTTATTCGTATACTTGTTAGGATAAATTAATCATAACCTAGCTGTTGTTGTCTGCCCTATAACGTAATTGACATAACTTTGTTTTATATAGGAACAGTAATTATTATTATTATTATTATTATTGTTATACTTAAATTGTATATCATTTTACTATTAATAAAAATTTATATTGTTTTTTTAAATTTTATTTTTACACAACAAATTCTATAGAAGGAAAAAGGTAAGTGCAAAATTATCAACTCTATAAATTTTAAATCATCTTTATTAGAGAGAAATTCGAAAATTGGTTAAGGGCAATCTTTACTAAATTTTTTTTGGCGAAAACTTATAGGAAATAAAGTTATAGAACCAACCCAAAGTTTTTAGATTTGTGTTGCAAAGAATGAAGTAGTTTGGTAAAAAACGTTATTATTAATAAAACGATAATATTTAAAATAATGTAAAGTGCGTTATTAATTTGTTTAAAACAAATAAAAGGTTTAATTTTGAAACAATAAGAGAGAATACGCAGTCTGGTAGATAGTAATATTGGTTCAATAAAACTTTTTGGAACTGGTAGCAAAAAGATTCGATAGAGAGAGTTTTGACATGAGAGTGGGTCAAGGCAACACTCTAAATTTACGTAATTATGACGTGATACTGCTTGGTAGGTCTATTTTAACAATAAGACTTATTATAATAATGACACTTTTATGACCACCGTTTATCTCGTTGTAACTTTATCTATGGTTAGTTGAGATATTACTAAAGTTAACATAATTACCATAAATATTTATCTTCGTTATCGATTTTCAGTTGTTTTTGAAAAAAAAGCCGTGAACCATTTGAAATAAATTCGATAAAAATTGAGGAATTTATACGTAGAATTCAGATATGCTAAAAAAAGCGGGATTCTCAATTGAAATTTCAAAGTTGAGGGTAGTATCTTGATTTTGGGACAACCTGTATATCTATTTTTTTTGTCAAAAAATGCGCTTTGTAAAATAATAGGATACGACTCCAAGCGTTTTCCTGAAAAACAAATCCCTGAATTTTTATCGAAGTTATTCCATACACATGTTTCTCACTGTATAATTTTTTTTAATTATTATAAACAAAGAAGTTTTTGAATACAAATTTGTTAAAAATTTTAGGAATCGCTCTAGTGGTTGTGTAAAAATAAAAGTATTCAAAACTCCCAATTGTTAGGGAAACTAAGACGCCAGAAATTAAGGCACGAAAAAATTTAAGTATATTTAACCAGAAGGGCTTAAGTCAGTGCATTATTTACGTTAAAAAAAATAGAAATTACACCCAGATAATACATTTTGGAAAATTTCGGAATAATGCACTGGGTTGATGAAAAACTTATTTGAAAATCGTTGAGAACCTACTCAGTAGTTTTTGTAACATTTACGAAAATAATTTAGAAAAAATGTTTGCTTTAGAAAAATTTCAAGCAATTTTAAGTGTATTTCCAAAATTTTGAATTTTCAAATTCCGAAAAATCCAAAAAATGAGCCACTATTGTTCTATTTGGAAAAATAATTTATTTTAATTTTTCTAAATTAGAGCATTTATGGGACTAATTTATTTTTTAATTGTTGTCTACTTCATTTAAAAATATTTTTTTAGCCATCACAGTTTTCTAGTTAAATAAATTACACTAAAAAATTTAGTTTTTTAAAAAGTATTAGATATAAATATGTAAATATCAAATATGTAAAAATGTAGGTATACTCGGGTCAAAATAAGCTTGTGAAGGTGTTGTAAAAGACGCGCTAGATGTTGCTGTTTCACTTTCTCTTAAAGCATTAGACAGCTCATGGGTTGAGTAGGGATAACTATTTCTCTCCTTGTTGGACGTTCGCTGAAAGATAGTCAAGCAAGAAAGGGTCCGCTACTTCCTTAGCCATGTGCTTCTTGAACACGGCAAACAAAAATGGCCATTTAGTATTGAGACTTCCGCCTTACCATTGTCACTATAACCCTATTGAATATGTGTGATCTAAAGTTAAAGGTTACTACAACAATAATATAGGTAAATGTGCTGCAGATTCAGATTTAGACATGAAGCCATTTTAAATTACTGTCAAGAGAGCACGCAGTGTGTGACATCAGAAGACTGGAAAAATTACATCAGTCACTGTGAAAAAATTATTTTAAATGATTTTGAAAATCAAATTATTTTAAATGATGTAGGAGAAATAGTTATAAATGTAAAATGTAGTGATAGTGACAGCGATTTTGAATATTTTTCTTCAGATGAAGATTTGTAAATATAAAATATAAATAAAGTTAAATTATTTAAGTCAATCGATTATTTTGTTTTATTTCACGTACTCTTAGTAAGTGCATTGTTCGTAATCATTTAAACAACTATTGCAAACTGTTTGAGATTCACTGGTGTCACTTATAGAACTGGTGGAAAGCACGTGTCATCTCTAAATAAGATCTCTATAAAAAATTTCGCCCTGCCTACTCTATGAATGCTGAGAGTGGAAGTAAGAGAACCAGTCTATAGCGGGTCTTTTACAACACTTTCACATGCTTATTTTGACCCGACTATATATATTGTTGTATTTAAAAATCCAAAGTTTTGTTTTCTATTTAAAAAATACTATAAGAAAGTGGTGAGTCTAATTCCGTTTAGGTACGCCCGTATAAAACAAACTTATCGGTTTGTTAATTTGACAAAAATGCGAAGCTTAAATTTAGAATAATATGGAAGAACAGAAATATAAAATTATTTTAGAAAATTTTATATTGTAAGTACGAGTGTTAAGGTTTTTTTTTTAACGGATATCAAGAACATTTGGTAGAAAGAGCTTTGACACGAGCGTTTCTTAGAACAGCACGTATGATTACAATCAATTTTTTTATCTTTACAAGAAGGTATGTTTATCTAATTGTAAAGTTATTTTTAATTTTTTATTTGTACAAATTCACTTATTTTTTTGTTGATCCGCAATAATTAATCTTCCAATTTTGGGTATTTTGTTTTCTATATTTGTCTGGTCATCTTTTATATTTTTTATATTATTGCTAAACTGTGCTAATAAGAAACTTTTTGTTGTTGAGAATTTTTTTTTCATGATGATGACATACTTTAAAATTTGTTGCAAAACAATACAAAATCAGGAGACAAAGAACTTCCAAAAGATCATAGTAAGTACCAAATGATATCAACTTTTCACACATCTATCGAATTATAGCAAGACTTAGCACAAAAATTTTTTTTGGCTTTTTGTAACATGAAAAGATGGTGGTTAGATTTACTTTATTTACATTGTTGTTAATTACGTTATTGTAAATGTAAATCTTTTTATATCGCTTACTTTCGATAAACACTAGAGTTTTATTTTTACCATTATTTTCAAAATTTTGCAAAAGATGTGCCTTCTAATTATTGTTGTATTTAAAAATACAACAACTGGGAATTGTTTTTGACTAGAGAGGACGCTGTAAAAATTTAGTATGGTGAATTTGTGGGTGTAAATTATTTTTTGACATGCTTTAGTCTAATTTCTCCTTGGAAGTCGAATTTTTGAATGATTTTGGTTTAATTTTTACTTTAGATCATTTGGTACAATATTGGTATCTATATACAACACCCAAAAACTGCAATAACTGCTCCAACTAAAAGCAATCTGCAAGAATACAAATTTGATTAATGTAGATATGAAATATTTTTAAAAATATAAAGATAAACGTGTATTTAATCTATAAAATTTTATAAAGTAGCTATCTTTCCAGAAGTTCTTTGAAGGTCAGTCAATACTTTAGTCGTTTTTCAATGATTCATTTTAATTTTGTTTGGTTTTGTTCCAGAAAACATTGTAACACAGAGCGTCTTACTCTAGCACTTCTCCTGTTTATATACATCAAAGCCGGCTTCTAGTAGGTTCGCGTTTATTCGCGGTAGCATTAGAAGCGTCTCGAATTACCCATGTATCAGATTTCTAGGAAAAATGTGTCATAATCTAGAACTGCTTGTCACAATATTTTAGAAATATTGTTTTGACACATTAGCTACCATATGTTTATTATACTTTTTGATCACAGGCTGCCATGAAAAACAAAAATCCTAAAGACGTAGCGCTAACTTATTTCACTTGATAACACATAACCTCACTTTTTTCATGTTTTTGAACACATTGGTAAGAGTTGCAGGAGTAATATTGTTTATCTCTTCCAGAATACGATTTTTAAGTTGTTCAATATCATCGACTGGCTCTCTAAAAATGACTTTTTGGAAATATATCTTGAAACACGTTAAAATAAAGTCTGGATGAGTAAACACATTCTCCGTTCACTAGGTGCTCATTACAAAAATATTATTGTATTAAAAATATCTTCTGTTCTGCAGTAAGCCTCATAATTCGAATCAAATTTAAATTTTACTTTTAACAGTGACAGCAAAATGACATTTATCAAATGAACTAATTTAGGCGCTACGTTTTTAGAATTTTTATTTTTTATATCAACCTCTGATCAAAAATTATAATAAACATATGGTAGTTTAGCTATGTTTTGGTGCTTCTTGCTGTCAGACATTTTTTTAGTTTGATGATTTGTGCGTGTTATGGTTTCTCATACTTATTGAACTTCGATATTCTTGTTACACTAAAAAATTAAAGAAGTTTCTATTGATTGTACAACTATTTTTAACAGACACGCGATTTTCTAGGTCATTGAAAATGTCATTTAAGAATTCGTCTTGCTTCTCACTTTAACTTAGAAAATTACGATAATATTTATAATTTTTAAGACACTTAAACCTAAGAATGTTCCAATTTTATTTTAAATATTTTTTATAGGTTTTACAGGTTGAAAAATTTGTAAATTCCGACGTCAACTAAAATGGTAAATAAAATACTAGACAAACTTCGATTAACCTTCTATATATTGACCACAGGAAAGCTTGTTCTATAAGTAGATAATGTTATTAAAAATTTATCTTGAAGGCTACAGAAACATGATCCTTATGGTTTATGGTTAAGTGATCTCAATAATGTAAATTAATAAAAATGCCTAAAATGTGTCAAATTTAGAACAGCTGAAAAGTTTCGAAAAATTTAAATTGTGAAAATGCTATTACCCCAGAGTTATTTCAAGCACAAGCCGAAGCGTCAACCCGAAAAAGATACGACAGAATAAATTGGATGAAAAAAAAGGAGGAGTGAATAAAAACTGTCCTTTTAGAAACGGTCACTTCTCATATACGAACACCATTTCAGACCGAAAATATTTTAACAAATTTCATTCCACTGAACTAATCTAATATGTACTCCTACAAGATTAAAAAAACATTTTATTTTTACAAGCTTATTAACACTACGTGAAATAAAAATGCATAGAAAGTCGCGGAAGCTCCAACATCCTTTCCGAGTTCATCAGGAAGCTTTGAAGGCTTTTAAGCATGACAGCGCTAATAGGTTTTTTCTGTATTTTCGACTGAACGGTTAATCATGATGAACGATAGTATTGTTAAAGTGCAAAGTACGCTCCATTTGTGCTTAATTTGTTTTAATTTTATAAATTTCATTTCGTTTCAACGGGCAATGGAGATCTCCCTGCTAAAACTGACATGTATTTAGCCAGTTTGCAGCGTCGTTAATCTTAATTGTTTTCACATTTAATCAGAATTAATTCGCAATGTGGTGTTGCTATCATGTTTCTCCGTTGCTGCCAATTTGTTATCAGAGTTTATAGTTCAAGTATTTGCTCTTTGTTATTGTAATTAGCGCTTCCCAACAGGGCGTAAACCGAACTTCCTATTAATATTACAGACAACGCACAAAAAGACTTACTTTGAAAGATAGTATTTTAAAACGGGTATTATAGACACTGTGTTGTGTATTAAAAGACTTAAAAAAGATTTTTTTATTGAGCGTTTTTTAAATAATATATACTTTAGAAGATTTATGCAGTAAGCAACCTGTCATATTAGCAACGAAGTAAATGAACTCTAAACTTATAAATTTAAACCTTGTGAACAACGAGTCTACAGTTGTCTTAGCTCCGGAATAGTATTGACTGTTGACGTTTTTAGTCAGTCTAATAACCTACGATTTTACATCTTGTGACACTATTTTATTAAAGAAGAAACATTTTTAGCAAACGCAAAATTGAAAGTGTTCAGCAAGTACCAATTTTATTAAAAATTTTTATTACTCTGACAGTAATTCATAACCGAAAGATTTTTGTTACTCTTACAAAATTGAAAAATATAAATAAGAAAAAAAAAGATGAATGGAGCTAATTGCATAACAACGTAAATAATTAGTGAGCAACAATAGCACAAAACATTTTGTAATCGAAAGACAATCAAAAATTAGATCAATTGACATCATATGGACAGCCAGTGTCACATTTTACAAATAAATCTCATTTCCAGTTTTTTTCTTGGGTTTAATTTTTTTAAGAGAAAAATTACCAAACAATACTCTGTAATAATATTTTTGAATGAAAAATAGAAGAGAAGTCTAGAAGGATTGAGTTAGCATTTCTGTTACCATCTTTCTATAGTCTTCTCTTCGGTAGGCTCTTAAACTTCTTTTTGCATCCGGCTTTTCTAGCAACAATTTAGGAGCTGAAGGCGATTATTATTCTAAAAACAAATATTTCTACAAGATTTATTATAAACAAATAAAAACTGTTACTTTTGGTTCCTAAATTTTGTTAAAAATTTTAAAATATAAATTTTTAAAAGTCGGAAACGTGAATTATTGTAAATTGCTTCGTCTACTCTTACACTTTTTGCTCGAAGAATCATCAATTTTTAACACAATTTTTATACTAAAATAGAAAAAAATAAAAATATAAACGAGAGAAATCAAACATAAAAATATAAAGTTTCTATGTTTTATGTTTGGCATTTTCGTTTATTTGTTTATAAAAAAATATGTCTTTTTTAATATTTTGGGTTTATAAGGTCTAATAAGCCCTAATGCGTAAATAGTAAAGTAACAAAAACAAAAATAAAAGTTTAAAAACAGAGTGCCATAAATAGGACTACTGCAAAATGTCTCATCTTTAGTCAAACCTTTCATTCTCATCTCGTTCGAAGGATTATTTTAAAGAACAGTTTTGAACACACTTTGTGAGCCGAAAAACAACCAATACTAATATAAAAATGTGTTTGCAGTATTTATTAAAAAAAAGTAAAATTAAACGCTCGCAAGAAATTATCTTTTTTATACCTACTAACAATAAGACGCTTTTCTTTATATGAATCAAAGGATCATAAAATATATACACTTTGAAAGCGAAAGACAATTGTTACAAAAAGAATAAATTAAAATAAATATTTACTGCAATTTTTATAAAAAAAAGAGGACAAACTGCCTTTTCCAGCTCCTAACTTCTATGAAAACTTTAATAAAGATAACTAGAATGGAGATTTTTGGGTGTTTGTAGCAAAAATTATTGTAATTGCTTTGTATCTACTAATTAGACTATTATTAATCTAGAACTTTTTGGTTTTTCACAATTCTTTATTTTTTTCTTTAGTAGTTGTTTTTCTTATTCTTATATTTTTCAAATATTGTTTTTCGAATTTGTCTAGAATTTTGTTAAATCTAAAATCTTCCATTATTGTTTGTTCCAGTTGTATTTACTTCTTCTTCTTTTTCTTCTTCTTTCAATCGTTGGTTTTGTGTGTTTTTATTTTTTTCTATACCTAGGTTTAGAATCTACAGTTAGAATCGTCTAAACTACGTTCTTAAATTTTTTCTTTGTTTTTTTTTTGGTACAACATATATTAATAATTAGTAATTTAAATTTGAACCTGGGACCATCCAATCACCGGTCGGAATCTCTTCCAACTGAGCTTACCAAAGAGATCAGATAGTCGCAGGTTCAAATCCTGGCCGAAGAGAAGCGCTTTTTCTCCCATATTAAAATGTGATATTTATTCATTTATTTCTGATGTTAAGAAACATATTAGGTGTTAAAATTACTAATTATTATAATTCAGTATTGACCAGCTTAGTAGTCATTTACTAATGACTACAAAACTTTTCTCCTTAGCCAGAATATTTTGAACCTGGGACCATCCGATTACCGGTTGACAGCTCTATCAACTGAGCTACTAAGGAGACCACAGGTTCTGGCTTAGCATTATTGATTATAATTGCAGATGTAACGATAAAAACGATATTATCTAATGACTATTACAATTCAGCATTGAACAGCTTAATAGTCATTAAATAATATCATATACATCTGCAATTAAAATTAATAATGCGAAACCCGAATTTGTGGTCTACTTGGTAAGCTCAGTTGGTAGAGCTTCTGACCGGAGATCGGATGGTCCCAGGTTCAAATTTTAAGTATTAAAATGTGATATTTATTCATTAATACATATAAATCTTTAGAGTTTTTTATATCAGGTCATCCTTTTTACAAATTTTTATAGCATCTACTTTTTCAAAATCTAGAATCTACATACTTCTGTTTTTCTTTTTCCACTAGTCGTAATTTTTCTTACAACTTACGAATTACAAATACGTATGTCAATTTTCTAACGCTTGCTTGTTTCTCTTTGGTAATTAAACTAAATAAAATAATAAATTAATTGTGTTTTTCAAATGTATATTAAAGACTAAAGGACAGTTTACAAAATTAAAGTACTATTCTTTGAAATAAAAGACGGTTTATAACCTTAGTTGTGTCCAATAATGATTATTTTTCGTATTAAAAACTAAATTTCTGGTAAAAATGCATAAAACACGCTGAAAAAATGCCGATTCTTTAATGTTTTTTCAAAAGTCAGTTACAATAATGCACACGGGAAAGGCAATCCTGCTTCTGTAAAGCCTGAACTTTAGTATATCTCCAAGAATGGTAGTTATTTTTATTTAATATTTCTAAATTGTAGTTATACCAACTCCAACATTAATTGCAATTCCTCCTATACAGATCTGCGGAAACTCCTCTACAAAATTCAGAACGTCTTCTTCTACTGTTCTTGTAGTTCTCAGTCTACCAACGTCTACCCAATCTAGCATTATGAATATCTATAGCAACAGTTAATTGTTAAAAAAAAGAATTTAATTTTTTTTTAATATTATATTTGTAATATAATTTTTTAAGCTACTTTCTATCACATCTACCTTGTATAATCTATCTGTATAAAAAATGAAGTTAGGTAATTAAACCTTGAAGCCTTATATTTTTGACAAGAAAAAACAGTTTTTTAACATTTTTTTGTAACCAGTGCATGGTTTTGAAGGTGTTGTATCGTTGGTGCGGTATTTTCAGAACAGTCTTTATAAAAAAATCATAAATAGACTTGCTTGAGATTAAAAGGATAATTGTTTTTTAATGACCTATTGAATTTCCCTCGAGCTATAAAACTGTCGAACAACTCGTTCTGCTTGCTATTCTTAATGTGTGCTTTGATGAAAAAAGATATAAATCTCCCCCTAGTCAGTAAATAGGGTGGAAGCATAATGCGGTGCATCGAAATGGACGTGTTTAACACCGATATTGTAGAGGAAACAACCGAAATAATTCATGACATTGATTTTAGGACGATCTAATAAAAGCATTCCTTAGCAAGCAGTTATTTTGAGAATTATTGATTTCAATTCAATTCGCAAACGAACTTGGCAAAAGGAACAATAAATATGTATTGCTACAAAAAGCAAACAAGCTTGTTAAGTTTATACGAATTTTCTTCACTGGAAATAAAAATTTAACTTAAATAAAACTTTGAGTATTTGGAGGCATCGTAAATTACAAAGAGGCCTGAAAATAAATTAGCTCAACTTAGCGAGACTGATATTAAAATCGTAGTTACTGAAAAGTTTTAAAAGCACGTACAGCGTATATAGCCGTAACTTTCTTCTAATAGGCCATTAGTATGTTATTTTAAATTCTTTTGATTAAAAATTACAGTTTTGCATAATGTAGATTTATTCTTAACAAAGAAGTTTCTGCAAACACATTTATAACATCAATTATTGTAGCAGTCGTTAACAAGACTATAAAGAAGTTACTGTGATTAGTTTGAGTCTCATAAATTAGAAAAAAAAAGTTTTACAAGTGGCAAAGATAGATAGGGAGTTGTAAACAATATAGCTCAGAGAAATGAGTTATTTTATTATTATAAAAGATAATAAACAGTAAAGTTGAGGACTTGTCAAGGACTACTCTTTGAGTTTCCCTTTCTTTTCAATATTGGCAATTTGTCGAAAGTTAATCTCTGAGTAATTGAGCCTACCGCATCTCCAAAATCTAGTGGAAATTAAAAAGCAATTTGGCTTTTACCTAGATCTTTCATAATTATTCTCTAGTACGTAATACAATATTCACAATAAATACTTCTATTTGTAATAGTTTTTATCCACAATTACCTTATAATTGAAATTTTATTCACACTTACGAACCATATAAAGTAACACTTTATCCACTAGTGGAATAATAAAACCACTTTATTCTACTAGTGGAATAATGAAAAAATACAATCTTAAATCAATTGCATTCTATTTATTATTAATATTGACATTAACATTTTCATTAATAGACATTTCGTTTTTTGTTTTATCAAATTTGACTTCGTTTCCATTAATAAGAAGCTTGTAGTTGTTATCGATTCCAGAACGAGTAGTAGTTGTAGGAATAATGGACGTCTCCTCTAGTAAGGAACGACTAGTACCAGAAGAATCTTGGATTTTCCTTGCGATATAAAGCTTATTAGATACAGAATCTTTGATATAAGTTTCTGCTATGGCGAGCTCCTCCACTCACCATGTCGTTTAATTGTTGTAAAATTAGCACCTCCATTGAGAAGTAAAGTTGTTAAAGTGCGCCTCATACAATGACCAGTATACGCTTCTGCGTTAAAGTGTTTATTCCAACAGATTGCGATGTACATTTTTAATTAGCGTATCGTAAAAAAATCTCTCAATGGATAACTTCTTCGGACGTAAGGACATGTATTTCCTACACTTCTCCACAGTGTTGATAGAAAATCCTTCTTCTATAATTGTTATTTTTCGTGAAACGCCCGTCTTAGTATCTGGTATCGAAACAATCAGGTATGCGCCCCTGTCTTCTACATCACTGATTTTCAAATTTGTCAGCTCACAGCATTGACAGCCACCAGACACTCTCATTTATTAATGCAACCTAAAATATTCCAAAATTTATTATTTACAATGTCTATGTAATGACAGAGATTACCTTGATCATCAAACATTTTTTTATCGTAAGCCCTTGTCAAAAACTCTTTCACATGTGCTCAATCCAATACTGCAGCTTTCTTCGACCTGTATCTTCTTGACTGATTCTTCAGATAGACCATGAGCTTTCTATATTTTCCAATGTCTATGTTTTTATAGATGTTTATAGCGGCCTTTAGTGTGGATTACTTCGACCACATGAATGAAATTGCATACCTCTTCTTCAAATTTAAAAAATACGATCGCAGAACTTTTTCATTTATTGTCATTACTCCCCATTCTTCTTTCCATTTATTAAATTTTGAAAATACCTTTTTATAATGTTCCCTGGACTTCGCAGGCAATAAATGACGAGTCGCTTCTTCAGCTTCCTCAAGAATTGTCTCAGGAACAGTATCACTTTGTCAAATCACTTCAGGATTATTTGCATTCTAGAATTATGCTAGAAGTACGACGTTTCAAAATATTTCTCGATGCATGGCCGTTCCATCAGCTCCATGAATCATTAATCATCTGATAAATTATTCGAAGCTTTCTGAAACTTCGCTCACGTGCTCACGATGATTCACCACAACATTATATGACGCCAAAAGATTTTTAACGTCAGTTTTAAATTCTAAGAAATTTATATTGTCAATTTTAAAATTCAAGAGCTTTTAAATGTCGTTTTACATTTCTTAAATCTAAAAATTGCAGTTTAATTTCTCTCAGTAGAGACTAAAATATTCACTTTAGTCCAGTAGGTTTTAAAAAAAGTTTTTGTTATTATTGAAAGGTACAGAAATCTCTGTAACATCTAAGATCTGGTAGCAGTGCTATAATCTGCTTGCTGCCTGCTTCTATGGCTTTTTTATCAGCAGGTACTTCAAATAAAACAAATGTGTTTTTCTTTTTTTTTGTAACTTTTTATGCTGCTTATTTCATGCCGTTTATTATCTATAATTTGCAAAGTTTTTGCAACAAAACTTTTTGCAGTTTCATTCTTCAAGTTTTGGTTGTTTATTCATACAAATTTGCCAATTTTAATGTTTTTGGCATTACTTTTAATTTTTTTTGGCGATTCCAGTTTGCGTATGTCTTCTTTTTTTTTGAACTAAATTTTACGTTATTTTTTTTATTTTTAGTGTTGTTCTTAACGTTAATATCATTTACCTTGTGTAATAATATTTATCATTATTTCTGTTAGCTTGCCTTTTTTGTCTACTTAAACTTTAGAAAATCTTTGAAACAATTTGTTTTAGGTTGGGTATGTATTTGGTGAGAGGTTTTCTGCTGCAACTGTGGCATTTCTTTATTTCTTTTGAAGACTTGATCTTGATTAAAACTTCTAAAGTTTTGTAATTTAATAACTCAAAAACTTTTTTACCTTAGTAAAATTTGCTAGAACAAACCAGTAGATTTAAATCCAAAAAATAAATGTGCGGATTTAAAAGTCTTTTTTCAGATAATTTTTAATTTATATAAAAATTCTTTATTTGGTAATAGTTTGCCTAAAAAGTTTCACTAAAATTTCAGCATTTTGTTACTCCAAGCGGTTTTTTTTTGTTTTAAAAACACATTTAGGCATAAATATAGTTAATAATTTTTTCTGGTAGTTTAACTAGAACAACTCCACTTTTCAAAAAAACCATTTTTTGTGCAAACTTTTAAAATTTGTAATTTTGTTTATTATTATTTTCATCTAGAATTACCCTTAAATATTTGGTGGCACTTAACTCATATTCATTCAGCTTCCACACCCAACTTGCAAATTTAGCATAACTTTCAACTCACCTACCAAAATGCTCAACAGATTGAACAGAACTATATTATAACCAAGTTTGTTTGGATGCGACTTTAATTACGCCAAAGTTAAAATAGAACTAACGCAGGAATTCACATTAATAATTCAGTATTCCTCATGGGATACACTAACTAACAACCAAAAAGAAAAACTTTTATCTGTATATAACATAACAAAGTTAAAGAGATAATAAAACAATTTGTGCAAAAGACGAGATTCAAGAAATATTCACACTCAGTATCTGCCTAATCATAATAAAGAGTTGGGAGTTCCAAAATTTCATATTAATCTTGAAAGCCCAACTTTACAGTCGGGTATTTTAATAAGAAAACTTTGGATTTTATGTATAACTACCGAGAATTAAATTTAATTTGAGATAATCATTGATTTAGTTATAATAAATGGCAAGTGAAGTTAAACCAAAACTTTGTAATTTTACAACTGATTAGAACCTTTCAAGCCCAATTTTATAAAGTTAGTTAGGTTCCACGTTTGTACTGAATCAGGAGATGTTTGTTTCTATTACAATCACTGACTGAACTTGAAGGCAAGTGCTAATTGTAATTAAATTTGCCGACTGGAAAGGAAAGCATAAAGCAGTTCGTGTCAAATTTTTAATTAAGGATAACACGATGAAAAAATTGCAACTAATCAGCGAGGTGTGCTCTAACGACATTACTTCCGTTTTCCAGTCCCTTTAATTTCTTTATTGCTTCACAAAAAAATTGAAATCTTTGATATTCTATCAAGATAGTTTGATTGATTTGTATATTAATAAGGACTCGTATCCCGACCTGTTTAATTACTGTTTAATTGCCACCGAAGGCTATTATAAGAAAATCTTGAAACTCGCTGAATTTCCGTTAACGATATAATCCGATTTGAAAAATCCTGTTAGGAAGCTTATCAGAATCGCCTCTTACAGTTTCCTCGCGATTAAACAATCATTCGACGTCATCTGACTGATGAATCTAATTCCAGACGACAGTAAACACCGAAGACGAGGAGAGAGGCCAGACAGGAAGACAAATTATTGTGTTTTAGTCAAGCTTTTTCATTTTTTTTTAAACCGTTTTCGCATTTAAAAGAAAAATTAAATTATACGAGTCGCCGCCGGACAAAAAGATTATTACAAATGTAAAAGACAACTGTGGTAGAAGAGCGGAAAAACTTCTGACAAACTTGATGGTTTTACTTAAGATCATATCGTAGGTCTGCCGACGTTTATTACTTTTCTCTAACGCCTCAAGGATCACCGGAGAGAAAGGAATTGAACAAGGGGTAGTTTTGATATCCAAACGAGTAATTTAAGATAGTATGACATGCTTTCTGTTTTTTTTAGTAATTTGTTTAAATAATAAAAAACAAAGTTACTTCGCATTTTTTAAAAATTATAAAAGAAAGGTATCTCAAACTCAAACCTTACCAGAATTTTTAACAATCTATTGGACTAGTTTTGATTCTATTTACAATCATTTTTAGCCACGTAGTGTACAAAGAATTTTAATATTAATTAACAAAAGGTGTTGAAACTATACAATTACAATTTAAAAACTCACACAAGCTTCATGGAAGAATAAAGCATTTCCATGAGCAGATAGGGTTTGTCAATTTTTTTTGCATAAAATAAAAATTAAGAGTTATGAAACTGATTAAAATAAAAAGGAAGAGAGGTTTGTAAATTATATTTGGCAATTTTTTTAAAAGTATTATTTTAGAAAAACTTAAAATTTTAACTTTTATTTGGTTCTAATAGCAACTTTGCAACTGAATTTGGGTCCAATGTTTTATTTTGAAAATGAACTGATTACATTTCTTCTAGAATTAAAGTTCTTATACGAATTTTTAAATTATGAACTGCCAAAAAGCTTAAGAAACTATCATCAACATGGTCTACAAACATTTTTTTTCTGATTAGAACGGTATTAAAAATAAACGCGTATTGCGAGGGATCTTTCCAAACTTCTGAGAATTTAGCTATAATTTTTTTATTTTTTCAATTTTTGTCAATATTATAAAGTAGTTTTTTAACATAACTTTTATTTAACTTTGAAGAACTTCTTCGGTGTCTTCTTACTCCATCTATTTATAACACGTTTTACGTCAGTTAAACTCTCAAATCGAACACTTTTTTTAATTCTGGAAACAAATAAAATCAGAACCACCAAGTAAAACGAATGCTAAAGTAATTCTCATCCTAAATCGTTCAAAGAAAATCGTGAAGAATCTTGCATTATCCTGTTGTAATAAAGGACGCCTATGCAAATTTTTAGGTCGTTTTTTTAAATGCTTGCTGGAGTAGACTCGATAATAAATTTGAATAATATTCTGCATTGAATGTAGCACTTTTTATCAGGTAATCTTTAGAAATATTTCTTCGCAATTCCAGAACACAGGAAGCATTACTTTTCTAATAGACAAAACTGCACGCGTCTTAAGTAAAGGTCTTTTTCGGTTTACGCCATTTTTTAGATTGACTTTTGGTCATAGCATAAAATAAGGAATCTATGTTTTACCAGTAGCTAGTATAAAATTTATCACCATAACGGGCTAACAGCTTTTGAAGTTGTCGACAAATGTTTCTGTTTGCGTTTTAACAGTCTTGGTACCCAGCGGGCCAAAACTTTGCTTACGGCTGTATAATCAAGTAAGAAATTATGAACTTGTCCCACTAGTTGCCGTCTTCTCTTAAGAAGTTTTCTACGGCAACAATGTCTTTTTTATTTACCGATTTACCCGACTACTGCATGGATCGTCTTCTAATAACGTTCTAAGTTCTATCAGGTTTTAAAAGATTGGTCTACCCGATATACAGTACTTTTAGATTTTACAGACTAACAAAATGCTTCTTGCAGACGTTGAATAATTTCTGAAGTTTTCACACCTTCTTTCTATAGGAAGAAAGTTATTGCTCTTTGAGATTTACAATCGCATCTTCTATGGCTACAAAAACAGGGCTATGAAACAGTCGACCAGTGAATCAGACTGGATAGTGCAACAGATAGCTGCATAAAGATGTCAAGACTTGTTTATCACCTATAGCATTGCCTATAAGCTTTGTATAATTTAATTAAAGCATAAATTCCAGAATTTTGGAAACATTCCGTCTATACCAAACTCACTTCCATTTGGTCTATTATGGTAGAAATGACGTACACTTTGCATCAACTCCTATGAGTTACCATAGTAACGGGTCAGGCATTTGCACCCCAATGGACCAAATAAAAGTGGGTCTACTATAGTTGTTAATTTTTAATCAGAATAATAAGATGCTTTTTTGTTTCTGGTATATAAGAGTTAAATAATATAGCAACATTATACTCTAGTTTACTATACTGAATTTTTTTCAAATATCTTAAGGACATTAAAATTATTTTTATAATTGAATTTACTGTATTCGGTTCCAAAATTTTATTTTTTTTTTACGGAAAATTAATTAAAAGGTTTCGTAGTGTAGTGGTCATCACGTCTGTCACACGCAGAAGGTCCCCGGTTCGATCCCGGGCGAAACCAAGTTTTTTCTTTTAAATCTGTTTTTTTATAATAAATAAACTAGTAAGTTCTAGAAATTTTAACAAATCAGTTTTAAAATTAGACAATTATTTAGTAAATGAACTACACTCAACCGCAAAATTAACCGGACACTTGATTTTTGTCCCGTAAATTTGCGAAAACGCTCTCTCTATTGATTTTATATGGCTACACATAAAAAACAACTAAAAGAAAGGATATTCAAGTTTTTGGGTTAACCCCTATCACGCAGATTACTTTTTGTACCTATTTTATTAGGCGGCTTTCAATCAGAAAGGTTTTGTTTGTTTTACACGTCTGCCAAAATTGTGTCGATAGCTGGTTCTGGTTTGTTTAATTTGGCTTTTTGGGGAAGAGATTTGTTGTAGAAGCGATTCATATTGTAATGAGTCTCGAAGAAGCTGCCCAAGCTGTTGCTTTACATAATGATGGACGCAGCATACGATTTATTGTAAATATGCTTGGCTTTTCTAAAAGCACAGTATCCGATGCGATACAAAGGTTCAAGGCAACTGGATCCTATTTCAAAAGACCTGGACAAGGCAGAAAACGAGTAACAAATAAAGTGGAAGACCGATTTCTTCGATTACAAATGCTGCGAGAACGGACTCTTTCTGCTACAGCTTTGGCCAGGAGACTGACGGATGTTCATGGGACCATGATTTTTCCTGATACTGTTTTAAAAAGGTTGAAGGAAAACAATTTGACATCACATCAACCTGCTACTGGCCCTAAGTTGAACGCAGGGCATCGCAGACAGCGATTGGAATTTGAGCGAAATCATGTTGATTGGAATATGGACGAATGGGGCTCCGTTCTCTTTACGGATGAGTCGCGTTTCACTAGGTATTCACCTGATCGTCGTCAACGAGTATTTAGACGCCCGGGGGAACGGTATGCCCAGTGTTGCTTTGCGCCTAGAGTAGCATTTGGTGGTGGAGGTGTAATGGTATGGGGAGGGATTTCTTTAGAGGCTCATACAGCTCTTGTAACGGTGCGGAGAGGTAGCATTAACGCTGACTGGTACATTAGGGAGTGTTTACAAGAGCATGTGGTTCCTTTTGCGCCATTTGTAGAAGAAAAGTTTCTCTTAATGCACGACAATGCGCGCCCTCACACAGCCCAGATTACGCGTTAGTAACTTCACGACGTTAATAACCCCATTAAGCACATATGGGACAACCTGGGGAAAAGGATTAGGCAGAACTACGGCGAGTTTCATACAACAGTTGAGCTGGAACACACGTTGCTGATTGAGTGGGAGCTAATAGCCCAAGATGAAATCGCAGACTTGATTGCAAGTATGCCTCAACGAATGAGAGCTGTAATTCAAGCGCGAGGAGGAAATGCTCGCTAATGAAACCATTTCTTTGCAGTTTTCTTAATTTTGTTTTGCTTTGTTTTGTTACTTGAAATTAAATTTTTGTTTAATTTTTAGATAACTATTTATTTTTGAACATTATTAATTAAAATTATCTAAATTTTAATTAAAATGTTCATCATTGCATATTTTCAATTAAAATTATTTTGATTCAAATTTTCGTCACTGAAATTTTTCCAAAAAACTTAGTGTCCGGTTAATTTTGCGGTCGAGTGTAATTACAAATGAGTGGGTATTTCAAATTTCTAGAGTATGGCTATCGTAACGAACAGACTTTAATTAACTTTTATCCATTATAATTAACCAACAAAGAGTGGAAATTATTTTTAACAAGAGTAGAGAACAGTTTTAAGAAAAAATAGGCTAACAATGTGTTTTTAAACAATTTTGTTTTTGAAAAAAAAAATTCTACAACGTGTATCTTAAAAACCACCATTTCTGTAACACAAGATTTGGTATTTATCGACATTTTAAAAAGAGAGTTAAAAAAAGACTAATTAAGGAATTACACTCAGTATATCAACAAAATTGATTAATTTATTATCTCTCCTAAAAAATTTGGATGTAAACAATTTTACATCTCGAAAAATATCAACATTATATTGAACATATAAGTAATTTTGGTTAATTGGCATAATTTCAACGAGAGTTATTACCTGTTAACATTTGTAACAATAAAAACATTTATATTTATAAATATATTTAGATAAAAATGTATTTTGAAGGACCAGTCAAAATTTTGATAACACAAAAAATAATTAGAAAACAAATTATTTCAAAATATATCAAAGCCAATTTGAGAAACTTTGTGAAATAAAAGCCCTATATTTCGTGAAATAAAATTTTAGCAAAAATGTCAAAGTGGATTAAAAAGATTTGAAAAAAGGTGGTTTAAGCTGTCTTTCAATGCAATTCTATACAATAAATACACAGCACTCCGGTCAGCAAGTTAGTAAATCAAAATTTATATTTTCATGTTTATAACAGCTTATTAAAACATATATTATATATTATTATATTATATTAACAGATTTTAAAACATTAAGACTGGTATGGCATTGTTACGTCCACGGTTTCTTTAAGATTTTCTCTGTTTATGTTGACTGAATAAAAAGAGAGTCAAATACGTAATGCTTATTTAAAAAAATCGCTATTTCTATAACATCATATTATTATAAAAAAAGTGTCACTTTTGTTCCGGTGTTCTTCTAAATTTTTTAATACATATTTTATTAGTTACTACACGTAATATATTATTCTAAATTTGTAATATGTAGAAATACGTATTTAACTACGGAAGCATATGCTGAACGGAACAAGGAACGAGACATTAAAAGCACAATATCTTAATCAACAAACCACTAAATGAAGCATAAAATTACGGAAATGCGAAATTTCCAAACCATTGTGACATTACAGAACAGCTGCATCTCGCTTAATTTTCTAGATAGTAAAACTTAGACGGATCCTAAGTGTTAAATATGTATAAGGTTCTGTTGTTCCTTAATGTGAGAGTAACAAAGTTAAAAAATGTTGTAATGATTTTTATCATTTTTTTTACATTATTGTTTAGACACTGATAATGAGACATAGTTTTCAAAAGCGCTTTGCCACTTAATTTTTTTTATTAAACTTATGGATTTGACTTGAATATTATTTTTTTATTATTTCTATTACAATTATTAATTATACCGTTTATTGTTTTGAAATATTTATAGTCTTTTGTGTAAACTACAAACTAGGAAAGTGTATTGCACATTTTTTCTTTTCATAATAAAAATATCTAAAATAGTAGAACAGTTTTATAATAAATGTAGAGCGCGATAAATTTCCATGGCTGTTAAGAGGGCCGGAACTGTTGAAAAAGCAAGAAATAAATTGCGTACCTATGTGAACACATAAATGTGTATGTAGGAATATAGAACAGTGGGGTGAATTACTACAGTTGGTGGCAGCGACCTCCTATTTGTCACTTTACCTCCGCACCGGTCGTAGGCAAGGGTTGCCTTTCAGAAATTTTTACGTACCCCTCTTCACATTCACTTCAAGTTTACTGCCGTACCGTCAGCGAAGAATATGAGATTTTTAATTAAAATCGGTTTGTTACGCTTTTTTATGTATGACTTTTCCTATTCATGACAAGAGTAAATTGGCTTTCCTAATTGAATTTACGAAAAATGGTTTGATATTTTCCTTTTTTCTCTTGACAATAAAGAGAGATTCGCCCCTAAATAATGAGTGTCATTGCAAGTCCCAAATAGCATATATTCGGTGCGAGAATTGCGTCGGAAACCTATAAAGACACACTAGATGGAGGGATATTAAAAGAAGTTATCGGAAAAGTGCATTTTCTGACAAAGCGGCGTGATATTGGCATCGTCGCCTGAAAGACGACGACATGTGGGGTGCTCAAAGCTGCTGTGGCTCGAAGGGCGTGTCGAACGTGCCAACATTTGCGACATGTGTGCCACTAACACTTACTAATATAGGCCCAATATTAAGGATTTGTTTTTTAGACTTGCTATTAAAGATATATAAAAGAATCTAGTTACGTTTTAGAGAAAGACACATTCAATTAAGCCTCTCGGAATGAAGTACATTAACAAATAATTTTATTTTATTTAAAACTAAAGACACAGAACTAGGTTTATGTGTCAATTTTTTTTTATTATTATTATTTCTAGATTTTTAAAAATGTTGTAGCAACAAATTCAGCAATGTTCTGACGCAATAACCTAGTTTCAAGAATTATAGAAACCCAGATTTTTTTGTAAGTTTTTATCTGAACTCAAAATGCCCTAAAAATAATTTCCCTCTTTTTTAAAATCTTTGACCGTCTAGTGACGCTTTTGCTGATGATATACGTATGGGACGTGGCTTGCGATAGAGGACGTACTAAGAACGAAATTAGAAGGAGCCCAAGTTTAAATTAACTTATTATGTAAAGCCATTGAAATGCAAAAACTTTTTTGCTATTTGAACAATTTATTACCTTCGAAGTTACTTTGTACTATTGTGTGTTTTTATTTTGTCTCAAATTATGGTATTTAAAATCCAATAGATTGAAGCAAAATTGTTTTTCTTTCACAAATTTTAAGAAAACTCGACCAAAACTAAAGTTAAACATTATTTAAAATAAGATTGTCACATTAAAATTATAAATTTAAATTATTTAAATTATAAGCGCTATAATAATCATTTAAATTTAATTCATAAGCGCCGATATAAACAGAAACAAACTTATTATAGAATATTATTTTGAATCTTTAAAATTAAATTGCAGATTTCTGGAAACGAGAACATCAAATTATTTTTTTCTGCGATAAAATTTTTAGCAAAAAAAAAATTGAAAGCTACGGTTTAGAGTAAAAATAAATGACGTCATCAAGAAACGGTTTTTAGCACTCTCAACAAATAAGAACAGTCATAACCTAATGTAATGGATTATAGTAGTAGATTAAGAAAGTGCAATTTCAATTTTTGTGATCTAAAATGTTTCTATATATTTATAAACTTTTTGCTTCTTTCTCTTTTTTTATAAAGCGATTCAAATTCTGTCAATTAGTTTAGATATTTTTTATTAAACCCTTCTGCACTGATGGAAGGAGTGCAAATACTTTTTCTATCTCTTCAACGAAATCTAAGATTGTGACTTATTAAATGTAATGTAGATCTTTCGAATTGATTTATTAAATTAATTTATTGCTAGGTATGTATATATCTGTCTTATTTGGCAAGTCAGTTTCCGCAAAAGTAAATAAGCGTTTAATAAGTCGTAAAAATCTAAAAAAAATAACTAGTTTTTTGTTGTTTACAAACTATAATAAACATTTAGTTTATTTAGATTTCTTTTTATTACAACTCAACGATTTTAATATTACAAACTCCTTTCAACAAAGTTACAAATTCGAATTTCTGTTATCAACAATGTGGAATATTTATCTGTCAAAACAAATAACGTATTCATTCAAATTTAATAAACAAAAGTTAGCAATAGATATGCGAATAGCAAGTCTCCTCGAACGTCGAAATACAATAGCGAGTGCAATCTTGCCTATTTGACTTGCAAATATCTCTGGTTGTTCTATGAAGACAAAGTTTTATTTGCAACAATACCACCAATATTTCATCAGTTTTTTTTTAATAAAAACTCATTTCAAAGAACTTTTTATTAGTTTTATTAAAGTGGTTGTTAACAGTTTGTTCTAAAATTCTTTCAATTTAAAGACACTGCACCAGGTGTAAAATGTTTTTTTGTACTTGCATATGTCGTCTGCAAGCTTATTTTCAACGAAATGGAATTGTGATATTGCTGGAATTTCAATGGAGATATAGGGAATATATGCAAAACCGAATTGGCAAGAAATTGTATTGAATACAATCGAACTTGTTCGCGTTATAAGACTTCACAATGGCGGTTGAACCAAAGAGTTATGTATTTTTTAATTAATTAAATTTATTCAACGTCTCTATATAAAAAACTTGATAAGCCCACTTTAAAGTAAATAAGTAAAATGAGTATTTAAGTTACCAGTGAGATAATAGTTATCTATTGTATAAGTTTTTAGACAGCGTTTTATCCATGCAAGAATGTTTAAGCCCGAGACGCAGTCGAGCGTTTAATATTCTTAAGTGGATAAAACGCGACTAAAACCCGAATTCAATATAACGTTTTATCCGCCAAAATTTCATCTCATGTCATCAAAAAATTATTTGACATTTCACTCTGACAGCGAATGTCACTTCAAAAATTATTGAAATTAACTAAAAAATATGGGAGGTGTTGAATCGTTGCTATTTATTTTCGATTGTTTATCGACTCTATTTGTACAAAACGGTGAAAATGGAAGAAAGTGATACTGCTCTTGAGACAATTCTTGAAGAAGCTGAAGAAACGACTCGCCAGTTATTGCCTGCGAAGTCCAGGGAACATAATAAAAAATTTTTTTTTGAATTTAATGAATGGAAAAACAACAGGGGATAATGACAATAAATGAAGAAGTTCTGCTATCATATTTCATAAATTTGAAGAAGAGGTATGTAATTTCATCTATGTGGTCGAAGGTCAACTTCATGCTGAAGGCCACTGTAAAGGTCTATAAAAACATAGACATTGAAAAATATAGTAATCTCATGGCCTATCTGAAGAATTAGTCAAGAGGTTACAGGCCAAAGAAAGCTGCAGTATTAGAAAGAGGAAAGAGCGCATGTAAAAGAGTTTTTGACAGGGGCTTGCAATAAAGAATATTTGATAATCAAGGTAATCTCTGTCATTACATAGACATTGTAAATAATAAATTTGGGAATATTTTAGGTTGCTTAATAATAGGGGTGTCTAGTGGCTGTCGATGCTGTGAACTAACAAAATTGTTTCGATACCAGATAGGTACCAAGACGGGCATTTCACGAAAATTCACAATTACAGAAGAAGGATTCTCTCTCTATCAACACTGTGGAGAAGTGTAGGAAATACATGTCCTTACATTCGAAGAAGTTATCTATTGAGAGATTCTCTTTACGATACGCCAATCAAAAATGTACATCGCAAGCTGTTGGAATTAACACTTTATCGAAAGTTCCTTCTAAAGTTGCTTCGTTTTTGAATCTGGCGAATGCAGAAGCGTATACCGGTCATTGTGTGAGGCGCACTTTAACAACTTTACTTGCCAATGGAGGTGCTAATCTTACAACAATTAAACGAGATGGTGGGTGGAGAAGCTCCGCCATAGCAGAAAGTTATATCGAAGATTTTGTATCTAATAAGCTTAATAGGGCAAGGAAAATCCAAAGTTTTCCTGGTACTAGTCGTTCTTTACTAGAGGAGACGCCCTTTGCTCCTACAACTACTATTCGTTCTGGAACCGATAACAACTACAAGCTTCTTATTAATGGAAACGAAGTAAAATAATGATAAAACAAAAAACGAAATGTCTATTAATGTAAGTGTTAATGTCAATATTAATAATAAATAGAATGCGATTGATTTAAAATTGTATTTTTTTATTATTCCACTAGTGAAATAAAGTGATTTCATTATTCCACTAGTGGATAAAATGTTACTTTATACGGTTCGTAAGTGTAGATAATACTTCAATTCTAAAAAATTATTATTAAAATTTTAACGTTTTGAAGATTTAAATAGTAGCTGCTTTTAGTTCAATAGAAAAAAGTTTTTTAAAAGTACTATATTATTATTTTTTTATGGAAGAATTAATAAACCACTTTATTAATTTAGTTTTTTACCGACAAACACTCTTATCAGATATTAGTTTAATTCTTTAGTGGTTTAACTATCTCTGTTACACTTTATTTATTTATTATTATTATTATTATTATAAACAAAATTTTATCTTGATTTTTATCAGTCAACGGTTCCGTAGTGTAGCGGTTATCACGTCTGCTTTACACGCAGAAGGTCCTCAGTTCGATCCTGGGCGGAACCATCATTTTTTTTAACACTAATTGAAGTTCTTTCATTCTCCATAACCAACTTTCTCTGTTACACTTTATTTAAATGACTTACGAACCAGTTTTTATCATGATGATTATCAGTAAATGGTTCCGTAGTGTAGCGGTTATCACGTCTGCTTTACACGCAGAAGGTCCCCGGTTCGATCCCGGGCGGAACCACTTCTTTTTGGCACAAATTAGTTATTTATATTTAGACATTATTATGTACTTATTGTACAGTTATAAATCCCGAGTATTTTAGTTTAAAAAATGTACTTACACAGAAGTGATATGTGTATGTAATTTATTTTATGTCCGACTGCTTAATATAATAAATTATTCTTTATAATACAATGTTCCGTCTATAAAGTACTCTTTATTGTACTAGTAAAATAAGGTAGAACTTTATTTACAGAACTGTCAAAATACAAAATCACTGTTGAAATCCTCTCTAGTACACTACTTTCGATAAGCACGGTCCCTGCCTAGATTTTGTTGGTAATAGTGAATCTTTAGCAGCAGCAGTAATATTTATGATATCTTTCTCATTAGAACTCTTAGAACCGCACGCATGCATTTTGCATCGGACAAATTTTTCACAAACAAAATAACAAACTCTTTTTAACCAAGGAGACAACATGCACACTTGAGTTGTGTTATTTCATTAGATTTATAATTTTTTTATTACCTAATTTTAATTTTTTTATTATTTTTGCAGTTGGACATGAATGTTTTGTATGCAATTCGTATATAATTAGGTCTTAATAAAGACCTGAATTATTGTATTCTTATTGCGTAAATAGCTACTAAAACAGTGAGCATAAGGTCTAAGACTTTTCCTGCCAAAGAGGGTGGTATCGCTTCACTGCTAGTATTTAGACTATAGCACTAACTTTTATACTATTTAAACTTTAGTAACTGAAAATATTGTGCTATTATTCCTGGATTTTTGAAGAGGTGTTGATGCCCACGGTTCTGTGTAGAGCAATAGAACTCCCCCCCATCTAGATCTTAAAATAAATAATATTCTACAACTTGCATGCCCCGAACAAAGCGCTAAATACTTTCGAAAAAATAATGGATAATTAATCTTCTATTTGCTCTTTAAAGTAAAAATTTCTTAAATTTTTCTTTCTTTTTCTGGTCTTAAAATCTGGAATAGTGACAATTATTATAAATTAGCAAAGAAGTTCTGTAGACTTTCTCTTTCTTATAGCACGTTAAAATTTTTGTCAGGTCGCAGATCCTCTCAATTCTTCTCTGTCGTGTATTCTATCATCCTTCTTTTTTTCTTTTTTTCTACTACTCTAACTATCCGTTTACCTATGTCATTTCAATCTGTTTACTAAGCTCTTGTTTATTTTATGATTAATTTCTATAGTCTTTAGTATCATCATTTTTTTATCTTTCTCTATTTTATGTAATAATTTGGTTTTATGTTAATTTAATGTGCTCTTTTTCTACTAGGTCGTTCTTAAAGATCTAATGTTTCTCCGAGTTTAAATGTTTTATAATTTTTATTACTAAATGTATTCGCATACACTGCTTTACTTTCTTCTAACTTACTTTTAAATACTTCATTTTGGAAAGACATGAAAAAAGTAACAGAAAGCAGTCAAAATGAGCAAATTAAATCGAATAAAACCAACCGAAAAAACGACATTCTTTGATGTGAAGCAGATTGTAAAACTTATTCGTAAGCATAAAAATAGAAGAAGGTTTAAAAATGACATAGCAAATAATGGAAACAGCAAATATAAGTGATAAAAAGAGGTACAAACCGACTGCTAAAAGTAGCATCCAAACAAGATTTTTCCTAGTTTAATAAGGAGATATACAGATAAAAAAGCTGCACATTTTTGTTGAATTTTGTTGTCGTTTTAGTCGAATTATACATGAGTAAATTCAAAGAAAATGTGGTGAGAAAAAATACAGATTGTCAAGAGAAAATTCAATTATATAAATTTAAATTATACCTAATTATATAAATTACATAACAATTAATTCTATAAACAATGTATTTTACATTTAGAAGAGAACGAAGAAAGGAACAGATTATTTTTTAACATATATTATAAATTAGGCAAATAAGAATATAAAATTTACGATGGAGAGAGAAATAAAGAAGAAACTTTTTTAACCTGAAAATTGAGAGAGAAACATAGATATGAGGACATTCGATATTCAGAAAACTGACAGCAATAGATTCAATAATCAGAGAAGATTCAAAATATGCACAAATGATAACGACACTGATGAAAAACCAAGAAAAAAGAGGAAAAATACATTATAAAGCAAATAGCGAGAGAAAATATGTATAAAATGGTTAAAAAACGAAAGACAAGAGAGAAGAAAAAAAGAAAGAAAAACTATAGAAAGATATCTCCCAACAAGTAACAAAAATATTAAAAAAGAATGAGAGAACGTTGCATTTAAAAAAGAATGAAACGCTAAAAAAATAATTACTAAATGTGTAAAATAAGATATTGAAGGAAAGACAAATTTGGGTATACAAAATTAGATGTAAAGAATAAATTCAGTGTTAGCACTTGTGGCTCAATCTTCATGTCTAGTGCAAAAAAACACACTCATTTTGCAACCGAATTGTTGCATAAATAGTTATTCTATCTAGTAGTCACATAGACAGACATAGTGTGCCATCTAACGAAGAGTGCTGGAAGGTAGCGAGAGTTGGTATAATAACAACGCTCCGGGATACACTGTACTGATGAGGAACAAAACCCCGAAACCGGTATACAGTTTCTCGACGTTGTTGTTCGATTGGAACACCTTTGTTAGTTATTCCATCATTTAATCGCAACTGTTTAGAATTTGAAGTTATTTTTATATTTTGTATTTTTTATTAAACCTTTATAACTTTTTTTTACATTTGCCTCTAAAAATTACGAGTTAACTAGCACTCAAACTTTTTGAGTTTTTTTTTGTCGAATTAACGCTTAAAACTAACTAACTTAAAACTAACTTTTAACTAACCAAGTTAATCAAACCGTTTTCCTGCTTACAGGTTAAAATTAAATAACTTTGAAGAAATTGATTTGTCATAAAATGTTAAGAGACCTTTTTATAGTGCGTTGAAGTTCCTGTAAGAGTGTGTAATCATTCTAGTAGAAATACAATTATTATATAATTTTTTTATGATTTGCCACAAACACTAAACTGGCAGTCCAATTTGCATTTTATAGTATCTTTTATAGAAGTGTAATCTCTGGTACAAGCAACAAAATTAATAAAAAAAAGTATTGAAACACTAGAACCGATATTAAATTGCCTGATGTTACATCCATTCTTATGTTCAGCATCTGGACAGAGCTTTTAAGTGTCAAGTTGTATTTCAAACTATTTTCTATAGAAATAAAAACTGAAAGCTTGTCAGTTTTTCTTTAGAACTCTATATTCGAGTTGACTTCAAAGCTTTTTTTTTTATTTTAAACAAGAATGTCCGAATATTATAAAAAATCAAAACTGTTTACTTATAACAAAATATTGTAATTGATTCAAGTTGGATAAACAAAGGACTTTCTCTACAAGCAGTAGATAAATCGGTTTAACAACAGTGCTTAGTGTTCGTCTACACCACATCCCTTCATAAAACAACATCAGCTAAACTATCTAATTCCTGAAAAGTACACACTCTGGGCTATTATTCCAGACTTCCTTGTAAATTAGCATAGATATCGTCGACCGTTCTAATATTCAAACTTACTTGACTAATTTACACAAACAATTTTTAAATTCGTCGTAATTGGATCCGGTGGGAATGAAAAAAGTTAGAGGGGCACAGTCCATTAATGAATAGTGAAAAACCGTGTAATTACAGGTCGGATTAAGTGGTCGATTAAACAGCAAATGATAGTTAGAATCCTGTAATTTCGTGCGGTTGAGTTTGAACTGCAGACATTGCAGGAAATGTTGGACAGATTCGCAAAAGTATTCCAATAGTTTAACAAAGTTCGTTTATTCCACCAAATTAATTTAAAGTGTTTATCGGATTCTAATCGGTTTTTTCAATGAACGAACTGTGGATAATGACAGATAGGTTTAACACAATTTTTTTTTAAGTAAACTCATTGACATTGTTGGTTTAGTACAAACATGGGTTGACGAAAAAAAAAAAGAAAGAACTTGGAAAAAGTACTGTCTGGCGACTTTACTGGAAGATTCAAAACGCGACCAGAGAAAAATAGAAAGATAGAGCCAAAAATGGCATCCTAACTGGAGAAAGATAAACACTGAACAAAAAAAAACAGGGGGAATAAAAGTAGAGGGTATTTTAAAAAGTGAAATAAAAGTAAATGCACAAGGATTGAAAATAGTGACGGTATACAGTAAACAAATGAAAGGAACAAAGCGAATACTAGAGGAAAATGTAGAAGCTAGAGAAGAAAAGTGTTTATTTGTAGGAGGAGATTCAACGCAAGAGTGGGGCCAAAAGGAGCAAAAACGAAAGACAATTAAAAAATAAAAAGATGAGCAGCAAAAGATAACATAGAAAATAAAGAAGGCTCATTACTCAACAAAGAAGGTGACCGTAAAGGAGAATTCACATATATTGGACAGAATGGAACGACCACAATAGATTATGGAATTACAAATAATGAAGTCTAGGAGAATATAGTCAAATTCTAGGTAGGTAATAGAGTCGAAGTGCTCACACGCCTCTAGAAATTACGATAAAAGACCCGAAAAAGCGATAAAACCAAGAAGAAAAAAAAGAGAAAAATAAATTTCAAGTAAGGACAAAATGAAAGGAAGATACTATTGAAAAATAAAAACAACAAATAAATAAAGAAAACTTCCGAAATTTAGACATTGATAGTATATATAAAGACCTAGTTAGTAAAATAAAAGCAGCAATGGCCACAAAAAAATATATCTAAAAACAAAAAAGAATAAATGGTGGAATAAGGAATGCTCTAAAGAGAGAAGCTTGCAGTAAACTTAAAAATGAAAAAAGCGGAAAGCTACAAAAACAGAGTATCTTGAAACAAGAAAAAAGTACAAAGCAAAGTGTGGAAAGAGAAAAATACAACAAAGAGAAGAAGAAAAAAGGAAAACAAAAGATATAAAAACAGAAGCAGAAGTATGAAAATTTATAAACGAAGAAAGAAAAATAAAAGACAAAATAAATGAAAATATAAGTATGAATAAATGGAGGAAACACTTTATGGAGATTTTAGGTGGAAATAACAATAAAAGTATCCTGTTATAACATGAGGAATTTTAAATGAAAATAAACAATCTTTTCAAAGAAGAAATTGGGAAACAAATGTTTAGGTTAAAGAAAATGAAACCACCAGGAGAAGAACGAATTCTAAATGAAGCGCAGTTGTTTGGTTCAAAAAAGCTATGGAAAAGGGTATGGAAAGTGCTAAATGCAGTGTAGATGGGAGAAAGCTTTCCTATGGAGTGGAGAAAAGAGTTAATTGTACCAATACATAAAAAGGGAATAAACACCAAACTGAAAACTACTGTGGTATACATATCTTCACTTAATACGACCTCGAAATGTATGCGATGGTTCTAGAAGAAAGATTGAGAAAAGAAATGGACGGAAAAAGTATGTTGCCAGACGGACAGGCTGGGTTCAGAAAAGGAAAAGGAGCCGTAGACAATGTATGTATTTTGATACATCTGGCGAAGAAAGAAATAGACAAGGCGGGAGGACGTATCTCTGCATTGTGCATGGATTTTAAAAAAGCTCTTGACAGTGTGGATAGGAAAAAATTATGGCAGTATCTTAGAGAGAAAGAAGTGTGTAAGTGGTTGGTAAGCAAAATGGAAGAAATTTACGAGGAAACTATTAACCAAGTAAAAGTGGGCGAAGAAATATGTGAAAGTTTTTGGACAAATAAAGGTGTCAGACAAGGCTGTCCATTAAGTCCTGCACTATACTTAGTATATATGACAGATGTGGCTGAAGTTTTAAGTAGAGCGCAAGTAGAAGGGATAGTTGTAGGCAGAGAGAAGGTGTGGTCCCTGGCGTTTGCAGATGATTTAGTAATCGTAGCAAAGAGCAAGAGTGAAATGAAAAAAATGAGAAAAGTTATGGAGAGATATGTAAGAAACAAAAAACTCCAAGTTAATGTAAATAAAACAAAAATGATGGTGTTTGGAAAGAAAGTAAGAATCGAAAAAGAAGGTGAATGGAAATGGGAAGGAAAAAATATATAATTTGTGAAAGAATTGAAATATTTGGGGTATGTATTAAATAATAGTATGACAGACAAAAGACAAATAAAGAAAGTAGTCAAAAAAGCAAACAAAGTAGTGGGAAGTGTCTGGAGTTTGGGAGAACGTAAATTTGGGAAAAATTTTGTAAAATTTTATTGTAATGTATGTAGCAGAAGTATGGGAATGAAACGAATATAAGGAAATTGAGCGTGTGCAAGAAAAGTATATAAAATGAGTGTTTAGGGTTAAATAAACAAATGCCAGGGTATATTGTAAGAGAAGAAAGTAAGAGAGAAAAGTTGAAAGTAGAAACAGGAAAAAGATCGGTAAGATTCAAGAAAAATCTAAGACTGCGACATGAATGCAGAATACAACAACAGTGCTGGGCTGAAATTAAATGAGCAAATGGTAGTATTAGGTGGATTGAACGAGATGACTACTATGAGAAAAAGTGGTATGCGTATCCAAAAATTGAAAGAATGAGAGAAGGAGGAAGAACAATAGAAGAAGAATTAAAACAAAAAGATGCTGACATAATAATAGATAAACAGGAAAGAATTGCGAGTATAAAAGAATCAAGGTACAATTCAAAATAAGCCTTGATTGTTACCACTAAACTGCTGAAATATCTAGATAATATAAAAAGTAAATATAAAAAAATGGGTGCAAAATACAGATGTGGAAATGAAGAAAAGAAATATGAATTTTGGAGAGAAGATTGGGAAAGAATGTGTAGATTACGCAGAGAAGAAAGAGAGACGATAGAGCATTGTTTGTCTGAGTGTGTAGAGTTTAGAATGTGCGAGTATGGAGGGATAAAAGTAAGTTCTTAACGAAAATTGAGAAGGGAAAGAGTGGATGAAAGAAGTTACGTGTGCTAGAAGAAGATTGCAGAAAAATTATTTTTTTTTTAAATTAAAAAGATTGAATAAAAATGGTATATAAACTTTCAAATACGTAAGACTGTAAAGCCAATTATGCAATAAAGACATTAAAACTAAAAAAAATTAAAAAAACCCTAATTATTATATAATAAAAGCAAAATTAATCTCATTTGTTGTCACAACGCTTGATGTACTTTTGATACAAAAAAACTAGTTCAAAATTTTTTAAAGCAACGTAGCGTGTTCCTAGCGTTTGATATCCTATCACACAGAAATTTTAAGTTTGTATTATGATCTAGTTTGGTAAATAAAGGCTCCACTAATGTAACAGAAACCAAAACCACAGTAGAGACCTGGTATTCCTGTTACGTTCAACACAATGGCAATTGACACTTAATCAATTCGCAATAAATTGCCGAACACTCAATGGACCCGGAAAACTTACACTAACAAACTCATAATTGCCCTCTGGATAATTTATCACAAGATTTGTCATCTATATATTCGAGACAAGTTTCTTATAACGTATTTTAAGTGCACAAAATTTTTAATGCATGAGCTTAGGAGAGATGCATTTGCAAATCTCGTACGATAATATTAAACCCAAACGTAAAATACAAGATTTTACGAGCAAATAGAGATGAATCTCGATGAAATATCAGCGGGAGGCGGAATCAAAGTGCTTGAGGAGCTGGCTTTATGATGGTCTTTTCTTCAGTTTGGGGTTCGAGTGTTTTGATAAAATGGGAAAGATTTTATAAAATTCAAGAGACAACAAGAGGTATAATCTAATTTGAATATAAGTTTTTATCTAGTTTTTTACAAACAATTATTAGAGATTATTATGAAGCCTAAGTGGAACATAACAAAAAAAAACTTAATATTGTTAGACTTTTTGTACTCAATTAACGCAAATCTCTGATTTAATTAACATATTAAATAACGTGAGAAGAACTAGATTGAATATTAAAATTTACAGCTATGTTTAATGGAGGATAAAATCTTACACCTGCTTTCATATTTTTTGCATATTTTGTTAATTATGAGACTTACCTGGCAAAAACTTATAGATTTATTAAGAGAGAGCTATACTGGTGGTATTTCAGTGAAAAACATAAAGACGGTTTTTAGCACTACTTAAAAAAACCGCTGGAAAGCAACGAACTTTATTCTGTATACCCGCGACAAGTTATAAAACTAATCTGTAGGAACTCTGTGTCAATAGTTCAAGACCGAAACAAAAATAATAGAATATAAATTCGTGGATGATTTTTTAAAATCAATTTGTTGTTTCTGAAAATAAAAACCTGTTTTGTAAAAATAATAATAATAACTTAAATTTCTTAGAAAAAATAAACTCACTGTATTTTTAAATCAAGCTTACTATTTATTTTGAATTTAGTCGCGTCAAATTAGTTGCTAAAAATTTAAAATTGCGAACATTTTTGTCTAAAGAACAAAAGTAATTTAAAAAATTTGATTACTGAACTTTTTTTGTAATTTTTCAATTTTAATCTAAATTAAAAACCATACAAATTTGTTAATAGTAGAGTTTTTAAACAAATAAAAAAATAATTACGATTATTTTAATTTTTTTATAAATAATAATTGCTTGTTCTTTATTTTCATGTCGCCACTCTTAATAATTAACATTGTATTAATGTGAATAGCTATATCTAAGTTTCAATAAACAATAATCGCTGTGTACTACGAGGACTATCTTTATAGTATCTCTACTAAAGTAAAGAATTTAATCCTCAGGAACTCGTTGAAATCTGAGGTTTAAAGTATTCATTAAAAGTTAATTATGCAAAACCTGTAGCCAATTTATTATCTTTGGTTAAGTACTGAATGATGATCCATCAAATGCATCAAATCCATCATCTTTTTCAGACACTCAATGTAATTCATACTCTTTTAAAATTCAATACTGTCTCCATTTTATACTCAATCTTTCTAACGTGCTGCACCATCTATTCTTCTGCTCAATTGTGAACATTTTTATATACTTTTTTATTTTTCTAAACTTACTTGCAAGATGTTTTATAATGCATCATATTGAAAGTGTTTCAATAAAGTTGAAACGTTTCAATCTTATTTTTTATTATTATTGATGTCTCCAATAATAATAGTAACACGTCAAAACTTAAAATGTGTTAACTCAGTTATTAACCCTCCATTGGTAGCGCCATTTAATGTAACATATTTGATCGCTCTATATCTGTCAGATACATGCTTTATAATTTATGTTTTATAAAACGATTATACTAAAATTTTTGTAATTATTATCGTATTTCGATTCACTGAATATTATTGGTTGTAAAAAGCAAAATATTTTAAGAATTTATTTGATTTATTCAGATAAATCTTGTGTATCTGAATCTCTTCAATGTCTTTTGTATTACATAAATCAAAATTTTTTTGGTAGTAGTTGTAATAAGATCAAAAAATTACACTTTTAATAACACAATTACACATACGTACACGGTCTGTGAGACAGAAAGTAGGTGAAGCAGGTAGTAAAACACGGGATAATTTATACAAGCGCGCTGTATAACTCTTTTGTACTTGCAAAAATAACTGTTCTAAAAATAAAAATTTGGACTTGATTTTCAGGAACATAATTAAAATACATTGGCCTAGGGATACTCAACACCTCAAGTTCAGAAAGTTAACAGTTTTAAAAATATCAAAAAATGTGTCATTTATCTGTGAGATACATGCGCGAGTAACAAAGAGTGAACTAAAAAATTTAATATTTCTACATAACTTATTCTTTTATAATAATTAACAGGTTTAAATAATAATAACTAAAAGTGGTGTCAATTTTTTAATGGTAATTTATAAGTTTCTGATATTTTTTTTATAATTTTGCGTCTCTAATATAGCAGCTATTTAAGCTTACAATTTGCCTACATTCATAATTATAACTATACTAGAACACTAGTGGCACATTAGACCACGTAAAATTATACTTTTCTTACTTAACACGAATTATACAAAAATAACAAAACTTGATTCTTAAGTCTTTTACCCAAAATTATTGAATTTATGCCGTTTTTTAAACACTGTTACACAAAATTACATAAATATTTTACAGGTAATATAGCGACCTCTTTTGTTTAGGTTTGAAATACCTAGCGAAACAGAAACAGAAAATCTTGAGAAGGTTATTGATTTACAAAATAGTATAACATTTCTAGCAGAGAGGGCGCAACTGTATTGCAATAGATTTTTTTTGTTTTTATTAATTAATTTTGAAATAATTTTTAAACAACACAATATTAATGAAAAACATATCCTAAATGCCCGAATCGAATTTTTATTATATCTTTTTGTTTAAAAAAATAGTAAAAAGTAAGTTGAGTATATTCATAAAAAATATAAGAATGTATGAAGAATCTCAATTTTTTAATGAGTACTTTTATAATTTTATTCTTTTTGGCATTTATATTATCCTTATGCGCCCACAAATTATAGCATAATTTTTATTTTTATAAAAAAAATTATTACATTATTATTTATACAAAATTACTAAGCAGCACAGCCAAATTCGATTTTTTCAGTTATTTCAAGAAAACGTCAAACGAGCAATAACGAAAAACAGAAAAGTTTTAGAAAAAACAGTAAAAATATTTTTATTAAATTATCAAAATATTGGAGTACTACTTTAAAGTAAGACGCAACATTCAAAATAAAAAATTGTTCGAAAATAGTCAAAAAATGTTTAAACAGATAACAAAGAAGATAAAAAAATGAAGCTAATAAAATGACTAAAACAGAGCAATCTTTTGCTAGAGGTTTGACGTTATTAACAATTTTTTTTTAAACAAAAGCATAGGTGTTTCATAATTACAATTATTATGTTACTTGGTTTAAAAAAAAAAGAAAACAAATACATATAATTCGTTCACTTATTTTTTTTCTTTTGGTTGGTTATGATAATTTGACAGATTTCAACCTGTATATGTGAATGACATCCAGAATTGAAATTAGGTTATGTCCATTTAATCTTGGGTTATGGCATTTTTATATACAGGTTGCCAAATTTAGTTTCAAATCCGTTTCTTATTGCGTTTTTTTTATTGCCACTAAATTTTGCTGTACTTAAAATATAAAATAATTGGAAGAAGAAAATTATTAACCTGTAAATTAAACAACAGCTGACTGATGTCAAATCGAACCTAGTGATTTTAGTTCTGAAAACAAATTTTCATGGCTAACCAAAAGAAAAATAATAAGTGAACAGACTATATATGCGCAATTGGTGAAGTGCTAGTAGGAAACAAAAATGACTAATTAGTAAGCTTCGGTGCTGGAGAGTCTTGATTAAACAACCAGGTAATTAACCGGTGTAATCCAGCGGGTTGCATGTTATATATTCAACTGGTCTACACCAGTTGACAAGTAGACCAGTTGAATGAATAACATGCAACCCGCTGGATTACACCAGTTAATTACCTGGTTGTTTAATCAAGACTCTCCAGCACCGAAGTTTACTAATTAAATTGCTACAAGGGAGAGCATAAAAGTATGTAGTGTTTTTTGACATAATATTTGTGACACTGCAAAGCAGATCAAAGTATTTTAATGGCCACGATTTGGATTTTTGCGATTTTCCAAATATTTAAGAATTTTCAGAAAAAAAGAATAAAAACCAAAAGAACTTGTTTTGTCAATTATTTTAATAACAATTTTAATAAACAAAAGTCAAAGATAGGTTTGACAAAACAGCTATTGATATAAAAGTTTATTAAAATCGTCACCGACTTTTACTAATCATTTTTTTTTTTATAGTTGACAAAACGACAGTTTTTTTAGGTTTTAGTGTTTCACACTAATCCTTATACGGATTTGAATTTTTTTAGAAATGGGTAAGTAACAAAAAAAACATTCTAATAGATATTTTTTATAATCTGTATAATAGACCGCGCCTAGCAGGTTTGCCAACTCAAAATTTTATTTTCTGCTGTTGCTGTCACCAATCGCTGATTATTTTAAATACAGATTAAGAAACATATTTTAGATACAGATTTAAGACAAAAACATTTTTAACGTAGAATTTTTTTTTGGTAACTGTAAGTAGGTTAAAATAACTTTTTAGTTGTTAAATTAATTTGTGACACAAAAAAATGCTCAATTGTGAGCATTGATAACTTTTTAGTCTTTTTAGTATTAAGCTGTCAGCTAAACTGTTTCTGCTATTTTATCACTTAAAGTTTTTCTTTTATTGTTATTACTGTACTGTCCTTTATTATTGTAAACTACGTAAAAGTGATAAAAAAATATATTTGGGACATTTTACTGTGTCTTTATTCCGTTCTTGAATAGATTTACGATATTAGTTCTCAAAATACGTTTTTGCACATCAAGAATACTGCAGAAATGTTGCAAACACTACTCTAAGATTTTTTCAATTAACAACCGTGTTGCTTGTTGACAACTTTAAAATTAACCAGTACGATAGCGACAATAACCTTCACCTACAAGAAATCTAAATTAAGTTTTTAACAAAATATATATAAATAAATGAAAACCATTAAGCTTTCAGTTATGAACTTCCTACTCCTTTTTTGGTTAGAAACGTTTGAATTTCTTGTAATTTTGTTATCAAAGTTTAGACATCGTTAGCAAAATTGATAAAATGCTTTGCACATCTAAATTAATTAATTTTTGATCGTAGTCACTTCAAATTTAAATCTTTCAAAATTCATGTAGTTGTCATCTTTGACATATAATTTAAGTAGATTTTTTTGGTATTTTTTTCCTAAATTTATACAAAAATGGCTACTCAAGACCCTGCCAAACACGACGAACATCATCATAGGTTTACTTTTTCTGTTACGTAAATATTTTTTTTTAAATGTTGATTGTTTTTTAGAGAATTTACTAGTACTGTTCATACTGAAGAGGCAACTGGAGAAAAACCACCAACAGGGTAAATAAAACTTTTTTTTGAACAATTCCGTTAAGAAATACTTCTAATGCTAAATATCACAATTTTGAATTTTTTAGTTATGTTACAACGCTTATGCATCTTGCAAAATGTTATGTCGGTACCGGAATTTTTGCCATGGGAGAAGGTTTCAAGCATAGTGGTCTTGTTCTAGGGCCTGTATTACTTGCAATTTTAGCTATTTTGAATTTAAATTGTCAACATATTTTAGTAAGTTTATATAGATTTTATCTTGTTAAAAACAACTTTTTTTGAGATACATACAGTTATGAAAATTGTAAAAGAAGAAGATGAAGAAGAAGGCAATGAAGGAAAAGAAACAGTAAAACCAACTTTTGCTGAAACAGTTCAGTATACAATGGAAGAAAGTTCAATAAAATGTTTACAAAGAAATGGAAAAAGATTAGGATACATGACAAACATTTTTCTCTGTTTTACTGAATTGGGATTTTGTTGTGTTTATTTCGTATTTATTGCCGAACATATGTGCCAAGTAAAAATTTGTTTATTTTAATTTAACTTTAGACATTGTAAGATTTAGATAGCTGAACAAGCTAACCTAATGGATGAAAATGCTGCACACATGAACAAACATATAATGTTAGCACTCATTCTACCGCCAATGTGGGCTTCTACATTTTTAGGAAATTTAAAATTATTGTTACCTCTATCAGTTATTGCAAATGTGTTGATGTGGGCAGGAGTTTTAATCATAGTTTACTTTACTGTCCAAGATCTTGAGGGAAGCGCTTGGTCAGAACGTGCAGTTAGTCCTCTTAAATATTTACCTCTATTTTTTGGAACTGCTCTATATGCATTTGAAGGAATAACATTTGTTTGTATATTTTTTAAAGATTAACATAGATTTACTCAGTTATTTAGGTGATTCCATTACGAAACGAAATGAAAGAGCCAGAGAAATTTCTTGCACCTCTTGGTGTCTTGAATGTAGGAATGACTTTCGTGGCATTTTTATATATTCTGGTTGGCATTCTTGCATACTGGAAATATGGAGAAGATGTTGAAAGCAGCGTTTTTTTAAATCTTAGTAGTGGTAGCACAACGTTCGTAGTTTGACATTTTTTAAACCTTTTTTTTAATTTCACTTTTAAGGTTACATAATATTATTAATGCTATGATGTCTATTGCTGTGTTATTCACTTTTACTCTTCATATGTATATACCTTTTGAAATATTATTTCCTTTGTTTTATCGCAGATTTGGACCTTTTAAGCATGCTCGACTTGTAATGGCTTTCTTTAGAACATCTCTAGTTTTGCTTACCTGTAAGTAAAAATTTTTAAATTTTTGCATTTTTTTTTTAAATCCTGCTATATATCTAAAAAATATTTATTTAATATTAAAACTTTTTTGTTACTTCTTTTCTAGATACATTGGCAAACATCGTACCTTTTTTGGGTTTATTTATATCACTTGTGGGTGCTTCAGCAGGAGCTTTTTTGGCATTAATCTTACCACCAGCTTTAGACTTAATTGCATTTCAAGGACAACTTTCTCTCTTTTCAGTTATAAAAGATGTTGCTATAATTGTTATTGGCGTTAGTGGGTCACTAACAGGAACTATTTTGAGTATCAAAGATATAATAGAAAAGTTTCGAGATGAGTATAGTTCCTGAAAATTGTTGAGATGTCTTGAAATGTGTACTTGAAATTTTTAATAAAAAATGATTACTACGTTGTTATTATTATTGTTGTTTGTCTAAGAGTATAGTTTTTAGCTCACTGCACTTAAACTATTGAGGTTAAATGTGTCTTTCTCAAAATACAAGTAAAATTTTGTTGTAACAGTCTTAGACTAACTCAGATGTTTGGAATTAAAAGCCTCGCACTGCCAAATGATGTATAGAGTAGTTTTCCTCTCCTCTTCTTAATTTAATTTTTTTTATAATCTTAAATTGACTAGCTATTTCCTAAGCTAACAGTGTTCTGTAAAATGTACAAAAGTTTTTTTGTATTGCTGCTTGCTCATTTGTAGCAGGACTTTGGCGAGTTCATTAATAACCGCGATTGCTTCGGTCCTAAGACAACATTCTAATGCAACCTCGATTTTTTTATAATATCTTACTAGTTAAATAATGGGTTATATAAATAAACAGCAGCAAAAGCTGCCAGTTTACTAGCTAGTCATCTTCTTTCAGCACATAGTAACTGAACAGGTTTGCTGTGTTTTAGTCAAGCAAAAGCAATTGCTAAATGTTTTCTACCCAAAAAAACCACGTTTTTTTAGTTTTAAATTTTGCTGTTTTTTCTCCAATCTGTGCAAAACATAGCAAAGAGGGCAGTAAATACTACCGAGAAAATTTGATCGAGAACACAGTAGGTACTAGGTGGCTAGATGAAAATTTTAGTCCTTTAGCATCCTTTAAGAAGAAGAATGCTAGAAAAAAATACGCAGAACAGCTAAAAAGGATATAAAAAACAAAGAACAAAATACAAAAAAATTTGCAGAAAAAAAAAACAAGAACACAACGCTAAAAATTCAAGATATAGAAGAGAATTACAAAAATAAGAAAACAAAAAACTTCTATCAAAGATGTAAGAAAAGTAAACAACAATTTTAACCTAAAACCATATTTTGTCGAAATAAACATAGCCAATTAGTGGGAAGCGAAGAAAAAATAACAGAAAAATAAGCTCAATATTTTGAAGAACTCTTAGACAAATCGTCAAGTTGACAAGGAGCAGAACAACAGAAACGATCAAGAAGAAAGAGAAGAAAAACTTTCCACATATGATAAAGTTTAAAATATTGTAGAAAAACAGAAAAACAACAAGAGTTTAGGAAAAAACAACATACAAGGAGAAATGATAAAGTACAGAGGAAAAACAACGACGAAGATGATATATGATGTAATTAAAAATGTATAAATAAAAGAACAAATGTTGCAAACATAGAGAACAGCAATATTATATGTAATACATAAAAAAGAAGACAAGACAAAATGTGGAAATTATAGAGAAATAGTGTTACTGAACACCGTATATAAGATAATAGCAACAGTACTAAATAATAAAGTGAAAGAGCTTCTGGAAAAAGTACTAGGACAATACTAGTGTGATTTAAAAAAAAAGAAGATCCGTAGTAGACCAAATATTTTTATTACAACAGATACAAGAGAAGTCACCAACAAAAATAAAAACATTATTGCTTTATATCGAGTTCAAGATAGCCTACGACAGCATAAACAGCAAGCAATTATACCAAGCATTAAAAGATCTTTCAACCCCTAATAAAATAGCTAGATTAGTAAAAAAACATTGGAGAAAACCACAAATAGTATTCGAGTTAAAGAAAAACTGTCAAGAAAGTTTAAAGTGTTTGATGGCATAAGACAAGGAGACCCGCTTACTTAGGCAATGTTTATAATCGTTCTAGAAAAAATATTAAGATAAAGCAATATACCTTTTTCTCAACGAGTTTTTCGTCTTGGTGAAATGTGATTCCTGTTTGAAGTCTGAAAAAGATATTTGACCGTTTTTAGTGTTGGATTTTTTTGATTTTAGCTGTTAAAGTTTAAGTTTTCGTCCAAAAAAAAAAAAAAATAGCAAAAATGTTCTGAGGTTTGAATATGGAACCGGGTAGATGATACACCCAAAAAGTAAGAGTTTTGTTTCATATCTCAATGGCAGCATTGGACATCTCAAATTCCAGTGATGAACCAGCTCAAGTCATGTGCGTTTTTGAGGGACGAAATTACCTTTTGTGTATTCTTAGTAAGAAGGAGCTTCAGTGTGCTTTAGATTTAAATTTTGAGACTGGTTCTAAAGTTTCCTTTGCTACAAATGGTAAAGCCCATGTTTACTTAACTGGGTATTTAACAAGTCTCGACGATAATGAATTAAATGAAGAAGTTGAGGAAGAAAAAGAAACAATTTCAAAAAAGAAAAAACGTGTCAAAAAAATCATAAAATGAAGGCCCTCCTAGTATAACAACAAAACTCTTAAACCAGTTATTTAAAGGTACAGAGGAATAAGAATCTGATAATTTAGACTTTGATCTTGATCAAGTCGAAGAGGAGAAAGAGGAAGAAGAATCTAGAGCTGAAGAAACTATTAGTGTTGATAGAAAACAAAAGAGAGCGAGAAAAAGAAAGAAATTCATAATATGGTAAGATGAAGTATTTAAAGAAGACAGATATCTAGAAGCATAAGTAAACAAAATAGAAAAATACAAAATCAAAGAAATCAAAAAATTTATTTACTTAGAAAGTGTAATACAAATGAAACCAACAAAGACAGAAAGATAAAAGCAAGAATAGCGGCTGGAATCAAAAATGTCTATGCATTACGCTCTATACTAAGTTCAAAAGCCCTAGCAAGAGCAACCAAACTTTATGTCTACAAGACTGTAATACGACCGGTGGTAACATACGCTTGCGAGTGATAGAAACTGAGAAGACAAGAACAGTCTATGCTGCAGATAGGGAAAAAAAGGTTCTAAGAAAAATTTATGAAGGAAAAAACGTAGAAGAGACTTGGATTAGAAAAACAAACAAAGTATTAAGAATATTACATAAAGACACAGATATAATAAGAGTAGTTAATTCACAAAGAATTAGATAAATAGGCTACGTAAAAAGAATGAAAGAAGGCAGATTATCAAAAAGAATATTAGAAACAAGACTAGGACCCAACATACAAAAAGACATATTGAAGATAGAGTGAAAAAAAGAAGTAGAAGACGACCTCCAAACGTTACAAATAAAGCAGTAGAAGAAGAAAACTTTAAATAAAGAAAAATAGAGAAAAATTGCCTACCAAGCCATGAGCCTACAAGGCTTGTAGTACTTATATATGTATATATTTATATTTTGAAACAGTTTTTGGTCTCTGAATCAAGCGCAAATTTTGATCTTTAAAGTTTGTTTTTGCTGCCGTTATCACTACTTATTGTCGCAAATAAATTATAAATTATTATCTTTAGTTATTACAGTTGAACAATTAAATGTGTATTTTGACCGCAAAATTTTTTACTGTTTTAAAAATGCTTTATCTGTAAAATAATTGTGCGGTTTTAGCATAAAAATAACAATTTTTACTCGTATTTGTTTACTATATTTTAAAGAAGGTTAATAGTATCACGAAATAAATATAAAATATTTCAATAGCTGTAATAAAATATAACGTAAATTTAAATTTTTACTAACGTATTGTAGATAAGAAATAAGTAGTTATTACTTCAAATGATTAAAAGAGAAAATATAAAAATTTTAAACAATGCAACCAATAACAATATAATGCTAGTTAATTTAAAAATCAAGAAATCAAGAAATTTTATTAGGTTATTTATGAAATGGCAATTTTGAAATGTCAGTCCAGTTTTAGACAGTTTTTTAGATATTGAAAATGGAGGAACCAAAACCTACAAGGTTAGTTAAACTTTTCCTTTACTTAGTGTTTGTTATAAATGTAAAACGTATTTTTTAGGAGTTTCCTTGTAGTCCGTGGAGACACTACTACAGGAGTTAAAAAACCAACAAGGCAATTTTCTTTTTTAATATATCTACAATTTAACAATGCAGTTTTGTAGTTATATTGAGACACTAACACATGCTGTAAAAGGATATATTGGATCTGGAATCTTTGCAATGGGATCTGCATTTATGAACAGTGGAATGCTTTTAGGTCCACTTTTATTACTAGTAATTGCAATAATTAATTTACACTGTCAACACTTACTTGTATTCTGTACAAAACAATATTTCTTGTTTAATAGGTTTAGAATTGTAGATTAGAGCATGTGTTAAAATTACAGAACAAGAAACAGTTCCAGTTCTGCCAAGTTTTGCTGAAACAGTACAATATACTTTTGAAGATAGTAATTTTAAATGGTTAAAAAAGCACTCAAAGGTATTTGCAATTATAACTGATATTTTTGTAATTGTGGCTGAATATGGATTTTGTGTTATCTACTTTATATTTGTTTCAAAACATCTAGGAGAGGTGAAATATCAAATAGTTAAATTTCTAATTAAATTTAATTTTTAGATTGGAGAAGCTTTTAACTGGAAGCAAGACTATCGTGTGATTTTAGCTATGATTTTGATTCCTATGTGGCTCTCAACATTTTTAGGAAATCTCAAATTGCTAACTCCAGTTTCTTTAACAGCAAATATTATAATCTGGATTGGAATTGTTCTAGTTTTATATTATTCAATTGTAAATTTAGATACAAGTGTCCCTCGGGATTTTGTATCTAACATTGACAAACTTCCACTTTATTTTGGAATAGTTCTATTTGCTTTTGAAGGAATTCCATTTGTAATATTCTCACATTTTTCTAACAACAAACTCAAATTAAAATTTTCTAGATTATACCTCTACGAATGGAAATGAAAAATCCTGAAACCTTCACTACTCCTTGTGGCATTTTAAATATAACAATGTTTATAGTAATTTTGCTTTACTTTCTTGTTGGATTTTTTGCGTATTGGATGTGGGGTGATCACGTCAAAGGAAGTGCTTTTCTCAACTTACCACAAGAGGAAGAGTACCTAAGACTTGACACAGGTGTTACCTTTACCTATTTTCTTGACTTGTAGATTAGCTATTGCTACAAAAATTTTAATTTCAATTGGAGTAATGTTTACATATGCTTTACATATGTATATTCCATTCGAAATTGCTTATCCGCGGTTTCATAAAAGGTGGGGACCTTTTAAACACCCAACTGTGATAATGTATGTATATAGATCAATAGCAGTCATTGTAACATGTAAGAATTTATTATTTTTTAAACTACAAGTAAGTTATCTTTTTTTTCAGATGCTTTGGCTAATATTAGTCAAAGCTTGGCTGCTTTTATTTCGTTGATTGGAGCTTTGACTGGAGCTTATTTAGCGCTTTTTATACCAGCAATGCTGGAATTGGCAATGTTATATGGATCTTGGCCAATCATCACTGCGGTAAAAGATGTTTTAATAATTATTCTTGCAATTGCTGCAGCAATTGGTGGAACTGTTTTATCAGTTGTAGATATTGTTAAAGAATACACCTAAGAAAAATAAAGTATAATTTATGACTTGATATGTTAAAGTAGTAATAAATCCCCGGACAACACCTTAAGAATTAAAGTAGATTTATGATTTGGAAATTTGTTACCAGCTGCCTTAACTTTCAAGTCTTCACAATAGTCGTGTGCCATTTTTATGACGAATATCATCACCAAGTTTCAAAAAACCATCACTCCGATGGAGTCCTTTTTTAATTAAATTTAGGACACTCTCATAAATTATAAGAAAGTAAGTGCTTCAATATTAATGTTAATTAAAAACAAACGACACATTTGCTCAAAAATTTAATCAGCTACTTTGATGCATTGTATTATAATACACCTGAACACAAAAAATTGTTAACGTCAATTTATAATCAAATAATGAGCAAAAATAAAAAAGCAATCATTTTGATAATTTTAGTTGTCAAAAGTTTATTAATAAAAACTAACATTAAAATAAACATAAAACAATTTTTATCTATTTAAAAAAATATTTTAAAGTGATTGCTTTTTGTAACTGAATTAGAAAAAAACTTATATGAACAGGCTGTAAAATGTTAAATCTTTATGTCTAGTGCAAAAAAACGCCTATTTTGCAACTTATTGGATAAAATGGCTATTTTAGCACTAAGAAAAATGCTTCATTACAAAATGCATTTAACCTTTAAGCATTAGACTGTCAGATGATAGGTCATGTGCCAGTGGCGGCCGGTGATTTTTTAAAACTCTGTGTTTTGAAAATGAGGCAAGGGGTCCAAATTCTGTTATAAAGGATTACTACTGAGACCAAACTAAAATCCACTGCTACAAAAAAAAATTATCAAAATTTGCGAAATTTGATTTTTAAAAATGGTGTGCCCCCCTGCTTATTTCCGAAAAGGCTTATATTAAGCCAGTGCCAATTTTTTTCAGCATTATAAAACAAATTGATGACTAGATTATTTTAGTTTTGTTCAAAAATTTAAATTTAAGAAAAAGATATGAGGTATTGAAATTTTAGAGAAAGAATATATTTCGAAAATTAAATTTCAAATGCTCATAACTTTTTCTATACATAAAATTTTGGAAAAAACCAAAATAAAACTAATCATTAATTTGTCTCGTAATGCTAAAAAAATCGCCACCGTTCTAACATAAGCCGTTTAGGTAATAACCAGGGGGGCACACCGTTTTTTAAAATCAAATTTTGGAAATTTCGATTAATTTTTTTTTACCAGTAGCCTTCAGTTTAGTCTCAATAATAATTATTTATAACAGAATTTGGATCCAATACTCCATTTTCAAAATACAGAGTTTTATAAAATCACCGGCCGCCACTGTCATGTGCATAAAAATAAATAAGTACTTACGTTTTAATTTGGTGCTCCTTTCATTTTATACAAACTCGGAGTCAAAACATCCGTTGAAATTCAATCATCTGAACACGCACTCACATGCAATGCGAAGTTTAAAAACAAAAACCTAAGCAAAAAGTGAGTATTTATTTTTATTACTCAACGTCTTTGTTTCTTTTATTAACTAACAAAAAATTCTCTCTAAATAGCATTGAAAAGTTTATAAATGCACTAAAAACTATTGTGAGATTTGTTATTTCCACAATTTGTTTATGATTTTATCTGTTTTTGTTGACTGAGTAAATGTTACATTTTATAAAATCAACAAATAGCAAATATCTACAAATCGATGCGGTAAAATTAATATAGACCAAACTGTAATTAAACAAAATCGTCTTGTAAAATCCAACAGTCTCGATAGCAATAGTGCCATAGTGTTATTGTTGGTAAAAGTCGCTCTAACGCTGTCTTGAGGCAATAGTTTTGTTGTCGGTTGTAAATTTTTCATCAGCCAACTATATTTTTATAATAGTAAAGCCTAAAAGACTCATTTGCTCCAATTTTGAGGCGCCCCATTAAAATCAGATATGAACAGGTGTTTAGGTGTGTTTCATCAGTAAAGCTAGTCTAATTGTTGTGTTGTTTTAGTGTTGGTTATTTATTAGTGTACATTTTAAAATCTACATTTTTTAGCCAAGTCTGTACATGTACTCGAACTTTCCAGTCAATCAGCGGTAGTTCTAAGTTGTTATGTACATTGTCCCTTTCAGTTTTATTTCTGTTTCTCTTGTATATGTAATGTAAAATTTAGTAGAAACAGAATACAGAAACAGAAACAGCTAGATTTTACAAATCGGTCTGTCAATTTTACAATAGGGAGAAGCGATATTGATTGGATGACAACTACAACTTTCTTCGAATATATGTCTAACATTTTTTATCCACTAATTTGTCTAATTTGTAAGAAACTTCAGATGGAATTAGTTGCACTATATCCTAATTCGATACAAATTTTACAACCAACTAACATATCAAGTATTTGGTCTATTTAAGGCAACCTGGAAACAGTGTCTTAGAGAATGCTGCACAAAACATCCTAAAAAAAAAATATCAAAGTTTCTTTTGCTTTATTTGGAGAATGGGTGGGTAATAAGTCTATGAAATCAGAAACTGTACATAACGGTTTTAGACGTTGTAGATTTTACTTTTTCGATACTAATGCTTAACTACAGTACAGTATTGATATCTTTAAGTGGGCCGACTTTTTAAGACCCTTCTATAAACCGAACAATAGCTCCATTGTACACTATTGACAAGGGATAATCACCGTAAGAATGGATCTTGATTTATTACAGTTCCCTCTGCCAGAAACATCGAAGGAAACTGTCATAAATCAAGATCTATCTTTACGGTGATTATGCCTTGTCTATAGTGTACATACAATGGGGCTATTGTTCGGTATATAAAAGGGTCTTAAAAAGTCGGCCCAATTAAAGATACAAATACTGTAAATGCTTTTGATAGTTGAAGTAATAAAGTTGAACAACCCATTATGATTTATAATAATTTTACCCATTTGTAGTACTAGAAAAATAAAACAGTTTTAAGGTATTGGTGTAACCCCTAAAGAGCACAAATGTTTTAGAAATTTTTATAAACTATGGAAACATTTTAAAAGTAATGTAAACAGCAAAAATAGTCATGTTATAAAAAATAGATAAATTTTACATTAAATAAGTTAACTAATCTTATCAGAAGAATCGAACATTCGGAGTTTACCACTTCTGATACTGTACTTATAGACCAAAACAAAGATCTTACTAAAGTTTTGAAAGCAGAGTGTGTTATAATCTTCTCAATTAATACATATTATAATGTCAGAAAGATCTATTTGCACATAAAGCGTGAACGCTATAACCTCTCATGCTATAGATTACGCAGAAAACAACAATAATGTGCAATTAAATGAAAAAACTTTTTTACAGACTATCTTTGATTTTTAAATAAGCTAGAAAGAAAAAGAAAAAAGCAAACAAAGAGACTATTGTCTGCAATAACATTGCAGATTTTTCAAAACTTGTGTAGAATAAAATATTTTTTTTTTTAAATTAAATCAGAAAAAAAAGAAAAAGAACGTAAAAGAGAAGAGACTAGGCTTAATAAGATTAACACCAAAAAAGCAAGATGCTTTTCTTTGATATACTTTTCTTGTCTATCTACATATTGTTGTATACATTTTTCTCATTGCTGGAAACAATGTTCTGGAATTTTTTATTACTAAGACTTCTAGGAAGCGTGTCTGTTTTTTTGCTTCTTCTAATATTCCAGAACGGGTGCTTTTTAGAGATTCACTTTAGAAAATACGAAATAGTTGCAAAAGGCTAAATTCGGTAAGTAAGAGGGATGCTCTGAAACAGGTATATTTTTGCTAAAATTCACTTAATAGATATAAGAGACAAAATGTTTAAATATTCAAATCGTTGTGCATAATTTGTCGAACACTTTCTCTGTTAATATTCACGCCGAGATGTCAATCTTTTCTAACAGTGTGACGTCCCCGAGACGCGCAGCGAAAGGTAGCCCCGAACCAAGCCCAAAACGGGAAAGGCGAAGAACAAGTTGAGAGAATGTAATTGTAGACAGGCTAGTACCCCATTGTTTCCGACTAGACGGTGACGGGGTGGGTCAGGACTTTTCAGATGTTCGGGGCGCCACGACCTTGTTGGGGGTCTATTACCAGCCTAATGCCTACGCTCGATACCCAAGGTCGAAGATAAGGATCTTATGTGTTCTTTACTACCTAAATCCATAAAATTGGAAAGGGGAAGGAATAAGAATTCGTGAGACACCAATGAAAACCACTACTATTTGTAAAATAAATAGTATAATAAGAGAAATAACAATTATATATCTATATAACAATGAGAATATAAAACGTCCAAAAAAGAAATAGCATATCAACTATACCGGGGTCGAATTGGTACTCGTCTCTCGATTACTGAATACTCTACTATGTCAACTACTTGCTCTGGACGATCGTTGGGTCTTTATAAAACTTAACTGCGCGTATTATTTGCGTGTGCTTGTGAACCGCTTTGGCCTCGACCCAAGAAGATCGTCACAACTCCGTACTCCTCTCGCTAAAAGAAATCAGCTGATTCCGTTTGCGGTCGCGATCCGGGTTAAAATCGCTATGTCAATAACGAAGCCAGAAGGGCGCAGAAACGACAGCAAAATAATGCTAATATAAACTCCAATTTTCCCCAATTTTTGGTACGTTTTTATTGATTTTTGATGTGCTAGGGTGTCCTTTGCGTTCTTCATCTTCGACAACATCTCGATTCTTTTAAAGTTCTTATGTCACACAAAAACTATTGTACGAGGCATAGAACTATCTTCTTAAACATTTTTTACTAATTTCAGGCACTCAATCAAAGTTTACTTTAGTTTTACGAGAAACTTCAAATTGATTCTCTGTTCCAGTTTTTTGTTCTGTACAGCACACTTCAAGCACCTACTAAAGAAGAACGCAGAAACTTACAGTAATGCAACTATATCTAGAAGTCCAAGATTTACATAGTATGTATTGCAACGTTTGTGCAGTTTCGAGGTTCGTTGATTTAAAGAATTTGATAAATTACAAATAATTTATTTTAACTCAATATCCACACTACAATCGCCGTCACTTTACAAATGTCGCTCACTTTTCTTGCATGTCTTTCTCACTAACTGACCGACCCACTCCCGGTCAGTCTACCTCCTCATATAATCGAAAGTCTTTGCTAGAATGTGCTAAATGGTTTGTGACCTTTTTACAGTCGATTGAAAGCAATGACTCATTTTTTTAGACTGGTCCATATTCGGGTTTATTATCTCTCGTAACAGTATTTAAATAAAGCACCATTAAGCACTTCATCATTGAAGAATTGTTATGATTTAATGCGCTTATACTATACTGACTCAAATAAAATAAATTTTGCCATTAAAGCTGAGTGTTTAATGACTGTAAAATATTGTCCAATAATTTTTGTGCATTATTTTTATAAAAAAAAATTATTGTTTACGTAAACAAATTTAAATAAAGTGAAGCACACCTTTCCTAATACTTCGTTTTCTTGTGTGGAATTTCACATTGCAATATCGCCTTAAATGTGAACATTTAAAAAAAATTATGTGTGGATTCAACTAACGGACTAAACATTAAAATGTAAAAGAATTAAGTGATCAGTGCATTGCATTATTTTATTTTTTAAATGACAGTTTTAAAATGTCACTTTAGTTTTGGAGTTTTGTTTCTTTTAAAAAATTGGGGATGGAAGAAGAAAAGCCTAAAAGGTAGGTTACTGATTTTATTTTACCTAGTACTTGTAATTAATGTAAAAAAAATTCCAGAACTTTTCTTATAGTCCGTGGAGACAGTGTAACAGGAACTAAAAAACCAACAAGGTATTTTTTTCATTTAGTATCTTTATGGTTTAACATTACAATCTTGCAGTTACATTGAAACCGTAACACACGCTGTTAAAGGAAATGTTGGAACAGGAATCTTTGCAATGGGTTCTGCATTTATGAGCAGTGGAATGCTTTTAGGTCCAGTTTTATTAGTAATAATTGTGATGATTAACTTACACTGCCAACACTTACTTGTATTTTGTGCAATACAATATTTCTTGTTTAATAGATTTAGAATTGCAGATTAGAGCAGTTGTTAAAATCACAGACAAAGAAACAGAAGCAGTGCTACCAAGCTTTGCTGAAACTGTGCAGTATACATTTGAAGACAGTAGTTCTAAATCGTTACAAAAGTGTTCAAAGACATTTGCACTTCTAACCGATGTTTTTTTGCTTATGGCAGAATATGGATTTTGTCTGGTTTATTTCATATTTGTTTCAAGACATCTTGGGGAGGTATAATATCAAATTCTAAACTTTTTGCTAAATCAAATTTGTAGATTGCAGAAGCTTATGGATGGAAGCAAGACTATCGTGTAATCCTAGCTTTGATTTTGATTCCTATGTGGCTTTCAACATTTTTAGGAAATCTCAAACTGCTAACTCCAGTTTCTTTAACAGCAAATATTATTATGTGGATTGGAATTGTTCTAATATTGTATTATTCAATTGTAAATTTGGATACAAGTGTTCACCGAGACTTTGTTTCTAACGTTGAAAGACTTCCACTTTTTTTCGGAATAGTCCTATTTTCTTATGAAGGAATTACATTTGTAATATTTCTATTTTTTATTTACTAAATGACAAGAAAAGTAAAACACCTAGATAGAGTGCAACGATTTTCATGAAACTTTCTGAATGTTTCTTTCAGTGCAAATAAAAACGATTAAAATTTGAACTTAATTCAACAAAAGACAACCATAATAATCTTAATAATGAGTAGGACTTCCACGTTGGGTTAGACACTCTTCGACATGTCGAGGCGTAGACCTGAGTAAATTATGAATGTCTTTTTGGGGTAAGTTATCCCATGCTATTTGTAGCTTCTGCTTAAGTTGGGCCATAGTGGAGGATGAAACAAATTTAAAATTCGTCGATTTATTATATCTTCACATGCTCCATAGAAGATAAGTCAGGAGATATAAGAAGCCAAAGAAATAAATTAAGATGAGTCGCTTCTAAACAATTCCTAGATATTCTTGCAATATGAGATCTGGCATTATCTTGTTGAAATAGTGTTTCTTTCTCTTGTCAAATACAGTAGTGTCGCGCTAATCCGGATTAATTAAAACCAAGACGACCCGAATTATCGAAAAATGTAGATTACCAAGATATGTTTTTTAAACAATATTTTAAATTTTTCAAGGTAAAAGAAAGTGAAGATGAAGTTGAGGTAAAAAAAAAGAAATGAGAGAAGAAGGCTTGAAAAAATGAGTTATTATGGTCTGACGAAAACGATGTTGGTACTTTTCAAAAACCATATCTTTTAGCTTTTGAAGGGTTGTTATATCTGATAAAGTTACATCATTTTCTGCTGTCCATTGTAAAACGACATTTAAGCTTTTTATAGCACTTTCATCTTTTACTCTTATTTGTAGAGTCTCTGTTATTTTGTCATCATCATCTTCAGAGTCATTGTAACATTCATCTTCACAATCTCCGGATTCCGTCAGTTTTTTGTAGGCATCAATCCAGTCCACCACCTCATCAAGATTTACTTCAACTTTTCCTACGTCCAAAAGCATTGTAGCAACTAGATTAATTTCTTCTGCTGCTGAGCGAATTGTATTTCTCAAAATATTCAAAGGGATTATATCTTCAGGTTTATATTTTTGACACACTTTACAAGATGTTTTTCGTTACTTGTTAATATTTCGGCTAGAAGACATTTTTTATAAAATAACATTGTTAATTTAATAGTATTTTGATCTATAGGCTGTATTAACGCTGTTGTATTTGGTGGCAGAAATATTACGAAAAAATTTTCATCGTTGCTGATGAGATCTGGTTCGCAGCAGTGACTAGAGGCATTGTCAACAAGTAAAAGTGCTTTATCAGGAAAGTTTTGTTTTCTTAAAAATCTTCTTACTTCTGGGATAAAACATTCTTGAAACCATTCCTTAAAAATAGCTGCAGTCATCCAAGCCTTAGCTGCAGCTTTGTAGTTCACACATAATTTTTGAAAGTCCTACGATTTTTGTCTTTCCGATTACCAGAAGCTTTAGACGATGACTTCCATCTGCATTACAACAAGTTAAGAAGGTGATGCGCTCCTTACTAGTTTTTCTTCCTACAAATGCCACTAATGAGTGGTTCTTAATAACTTGATCTAGTTTTGTAATAAACGGTTCAACAGCAGGTTCATTAACCGATAATTTTTCACCGCAAATTTTATGAGTTCTGATGCCATATTTTATTCTAAAATTAGCAATCTACCCTCTGCTTGCACTAAAATTTTCGTTGCCACAGTATTTTGTATAAAGTTGCTTAGCTTTAACCGCTAAAAATTCAGACGAAACTGGAACATGTTGATTTCTGAGATTTATAAACCAAGAAGTATGCTTCTCTTCCATTTTTGGGTACTTTGCAAATCTTAAATTATTTCAAATGACCTCAGATTTTTTTTATTTCAGGCAGTTTCTACATTTACCCTTTAATTTTATCAGCATTTTTTTTAATATCACTGATTGTTGAAGTTCCCACTCCATATTTGGCAGCTAAAGATCTTCCACTTATGCCTCGTTTTAAATCATCAACAATATTTGCTTTTTCTTTTAGTGTTAGAGTTTTATGACTTCGTTTTTGAGGTGTCATATTGCAAGTTTGAGAACACTGAATCACTGCAGTTTTTAATGTTTTTTTATATTTTACGTTTTTCCACACTCCACTCAAAACAATTCTTTGAAATGTACAGTTTTTTCATAAAACGTAGCAAAATTATTGTATAGAGACTATCAAATTAAATAAAAGCCGGATTACAACATACACAATGAAGGAAAGAGTTCAATCCGGATTACTGCAGGAATTAGCGCGACACTACTGTATAAGGTATTGCTAGATAACATGCAGCATTAAGAGACATCTGAACAAAACTAGAAGAGATCTAGTTCCATACGAAATAGCTCTTTAAACCATAAGACCTTCGATACGAGCTGAAGAGAAAACAGAAAATATTGTCTTTCACCACGTCGTCTTCTGACTTTTTGGTGTCCGTCGTGATGACCCAACCAAAATAAACTTTTCAGAAGAAGCTGAAATTGAAGTTTCACCTTGGTCTCTTAGATTGCCAGATCTAAACCCAATCGAACATTTGTGGGATATGATCAGAAGAAGACTAAGCAATTTAGCCCAACCAACATTGGTCAGGCTGCAACAAGAAATTTAGTACGCTTGGGAATTACTCCAAGAAGACATCGATCACCTGATTTCTTTTATGCCGAGACCCTTTAATGATTATATTCGAAATAGAGGACGTCAGAACCATTATTAAATTTTTTCTTTTATTTGTAATATTTTTTATTTAACTTATTATGTTTGCAAAGTTTATGAAAATCGTTGTACTCGTTTTAGGTGTTTTACTTTTAATGTCATTTAGTAAAATAACAATTCCAAATTAAATTTTTTAGATTGTACCTCTACGAATGGAAATGAAAAATCCCGATACTTTCACTACTCCTTGTGGCGTCTTAAATGTTACAACTATTATAGTACTTTCGCTTTACTTCCTTGTTGGATTTTTTGCGTATTGGATGTGGGGTGATGACGTCAAAGGAAGTGCTTTTCTTAACTTACCACAAGAAGAAGGGTAAGACCTAACAGAGATATTAATTTTCTACTTTCTTGATTTCTAGATTAGCTATTGCTACAAAACTTTTAATTTCAATTGGTGTAATGTTTACTTATGCTTTACACATGTATATTCCTTTTGAAATTGCTTATCCCCGATTTTACAACAAGTGGGGACCTTTCAAACATCCAACAGTGATAATATATGTATACAGATCAGTAGCAGTCCTTGTAACATGTAAGACTTTATTTTTTTTTTAAATACAAGTTAGTTATCTGTTTTTGTTTTTTAGATGCTTTGGCTAATATTAGTCAAAGTTTGGCAGCCTTTATTTCGTTGATTGGAGCTTTGACAGGAGCTTATTTGGCGCTTTTTATACCAGCAATGCTAGAACTGGCAATGTTATATGGATCTTTGCCAATCATCACTGCGGTAAAAGATGTATTAATAATTATTCTTGCAATTGCTGCAGCAATTGGTGGAACTGTTTTATCAGTTATCGATATTGTACACGAAATTAGCGGTGGAGAAGAAAAATGAATTAAAATTTCTATATTCACATTAAAATCCAACAATGTACAATTGTGCACTCAAAGAGCAAAATCTACATCTAAAAAATGTGTTCTCTAGTTTTATTCAATCCGTTGTTGAGACCGAACAATGTCTGTTATAAAGTAACTGACTTCTTATTTCTAATATTAGTACCAACTGTATATACATAAATTATTAACGAATACACACATCTCAATTCTACAATCCCTCAATGAGATTGAGATGAAATGTTACAACAGCAATAAAAAACAAAAAACTAGCTTTAAAAATCTGAATATGGTGTTGAAGCCTTTTCAAAAGTTATAGGTTTGTAGTAAGTTTGGGCTTTTCCCCATCCTCTTGGTGCAGTATTGTAATTATGCAAGGCGTTGAAATTAATTCTTGGTGATGATTGTGGTGGAGCAATTGAAGATTCAGCATAAATATTCTGCGCGTTGTATGCTGGAGTGTGCAACTCTGGTAAAGGACTGTTGGTTTCTTTAGGAACAAACACTTGAGGAGCCACATTTGGTTTGAAACTCGGCGAGAGTGGTGGTTTTGGTTTTGGTCTTGGAAGTGTATTAGAGCCTAAAACATAAAAAAAATTTGACATAAATTTTGTACAGTCTCGGCTCTGTCTTGTTTGAGACTTTCATACCATATTTTGCAAAAAAGATAGTGACTCAAACCTGATTTAAGAGTTACTGTTATAGTATGAAAGTAAATTTCAACAGCAAAACAGTTCAAAAAGCAAAAAGCTGTTAAATTACAATAGAATTATACAGTAAGGGATACAAAAGAAAAAATAGACCGGACAATAGGGTCACATTTCGCTTGCCTTCGCCATTCGCTGTAGTTGTTTCTTCTGAAGTAGCAGAAGCTTGATACTGAGATTTTTGAGAAGTGTATTTACAAAAAGAACTGTTTTCAGACTGTACCAAACTTTTCGGTTGCTCTAAAGGATAATATTTGGTTTCGACTTTAGAATTTGCAACATAATACAAATTATCAAATTCTTGTTCAGCTACTTTGAGATACTCTTCTTGGTTTGTTGTAGATCTTTTGTCGGTTTTTTTGCTTAACATTTCGACAACGTTTGGTGAAGGTTCTCTTATTTGTTTGTAGCGTAAAACTGGCATTGCGGATTGTTCAAAATTTTTGATTAGAGATTTAACAGGAATTTTTTGATAAGTTTCAATTTCTTTATTTGTGTCGTAACTTTCTACAGTTTCTACTTGAGAGTGGTGCAAATTTGATTTTACCTCAGCCAACTGCTGAACGAAGTTGTTTTCATTTGAAGCTGAAACAGAGTACTTCTCTGAATTATCAGGGTAAATAATTTCTTCTTGAGTAGTTTGGTAATCTACATGAAATTCTCTCTCTTGTTGATAATAAATCTTTTCAATTTCGTCGTTTTTGCTAGGATGATAAGTTTCTACACTAGCGACTTCATTGTTGATAAACTGAGTAGCTAGTTTTGATTGATTTGTTAACTTCTCCTCCATAACATTTTCAGTTTTTTCCATTTTTAATTTTGGTTGTAACCCAGTGCTTTTCTCAACCTTTCTATCTTGAAGAGATTTTTGACGTCCTGAGAAAGCTTTCTGAAATTCACTATTTATGTCTAACTGACCAAAAATAGGACGAGCACCTGAAATAGTTTCAGGTGGCTTTTTACGTCTTTGAGTCTCACTAGAAAATTTTTCAGTTGTTTCTTCAACTTTTTTTGTTTCAGAAATATTATCTTTTTCTTGTAGAGTATCATCAACACTTGTTACCACATTTTCTTCTGCAATAGAAACATTCTGATTTTGTACTTCAGGTTGTACATCAACACTACTTATTATTGACACACTTTCTTTCTGTTCAACACTCATCTCCTCTGACTTTGTTGTAAAATCAACAGTTTCAACCTTGCTTTCTGTTTCACTTTCTATTATTATTTGTCCTTCCCTTGTTTTCTTCATTTGCAAAATTTTAGTAATTTCATTATCTTCTTGCTTCAACTGAGTTTGGCTTTGTGCCATCATTTCAAGAAGTTGTTTATCCGATTCCGCATACGCCGATTGTATTTCTTGCAATTCTGAGAAGCAATGTTTCTGAGATTCCATAACTTCTGATTTTTCTTTATTTATAGACAATGCTAATTTCTTCATATGTTCTTCATGTTTTGGATCTTTTAGTTCTTGCACAACTTCTTTTACAACAATAATTTGTTTTGGTGATTCAGATACTTCTTTATTTTCACAAACTGGTTGTTCAGCTTTTGGTACATAAACAGGAAACGGAGAACAAGATCTGCTTGCATTAAAATGGCCTTGACTTTCAAACATTTCTGATTGTACAGTTCTAAAATTATCTGGAGTTGGTGAATCAAATTTGTGTTCTACAACTTTTTGTTCTAAATTTGGAAGAGCATATCGAAATTCTGGTCTTAAAGAAGAAGTCAATTGCTTTGGAGCAACATTATTTAAATTATATTTCTTATCCAAAAATATTGGCTCATATTTTTTTAAAGGAATTGGTTTGATGAATGATTCTGGATTTTGTGCCAAATATTTAGTAATGTTTGGGATTGTTGGAAATGGTAGTGGCGCTGATTCTTCTTCTTTTGCATCTACCATTTTTTCAGAAATTTCTTCAGTTTTAGTAAGATCAGAAACTTGTTGAAATGTTTGTGGACTGGTTCTTAACAAAACAATATCTTTTTCCAAAACTTCTGGGTTAAGAGAAACATCAGTTATTGCCGGAAATGGAGAAACTGGACGAAGTGGTGATATTGGTTTCTTTTCTTGAACTTTAACAATATCTGTTTCTAATAACTCAGATTCTAAAGCAACATCAGGTATTGATGGAAAAGGAGATGCTGCTCTTTCTGCCTTTTTCATCTTTAGTAGTTCTTCAGCTTCTTTTTTTGGATCTGGTTTTTGTAGAAAAGCAGGAGTTATTGACCGATCAGAAGGAATAGCTAAAACTTCAGGAGTAGTTGATACATCTGGGATATTAGGAAAAGGAGAAGTACACTTTTCTTCATTTTTTGAAACAGTTGATTTAATGATGTTAGTAAGAGCAAGATTGATGCTACCTGTACCAAAGCAAAAGCATTAAGTAATATGCAAAGCAAATTGGTAACAAAATTAAAAACTCACCATAGTTTTGCTGCTTTGGTACAGAAGAATTCCAAGCTTGTGGCATTGCTGGTTTATACAAATCAACATTTCCTACGCCTTTTTGCAAATTATCAACAATCCTATTTATGCTGTTACTGTTATATGCTGGGTTGTGTGCAAAAACTTTGTCGTTAGAATTTGCTCCAGTCCAAGAAGATAAAGTATCGTTTTTAAGAGCAGCTTCGTATGAATCTACAACAGGAGCGACATAATTTCCTCGAGTTGGCCATTCTGGTGGTATGTCTTGGAAAGCTGCATCTACAGAACCGGTCTCTAAAGCTGCTTCCCAAGGGGACTTTACCAGTTTGACGCGAGGACGCGTGAACTTTTCCTATAAATTGGAATAGTTACTTAGATAAAAAAAAAAATGAGTTAGGAGTTACTTGAATTTCATCCAGTTTTTCTTTGTGTTGTATCCTCTTTGCCGTTTCCGGTAGATAACTTGGAGGAGGAAAGCTGCTTATTGGTGGTAGTGGTGACAATATAGGTGTTGGTGAAGGTGCTATATCTGGAATACCAGATGGTCGGGTTCCGTTAGTTTCTCCTACTACCCACTTTTCTGAACGTTTACGTCGTTTTGCAAATAGCTCAGCACCTACAACCACGATGTTATTTTTTGAAAAAAAAATTTGAGCAATCAAACCTTTTCCTTTTGGTGAGTTTAGATCTTTGACGATTTCAAGACACACGTCTGGTGATAGTGCAGGTTCGATGGTATATCCTTGTTTTCGTAGTGAATTTAGGTCTTGGACTTGACCATGAGGGTTCATAACAAGTTTTAAGGGATCTTTTGATTCAGAAGATTCTGAAGTGTACTCAGAACCTTCTGATCGCAAACCTAAATAAAATTTCTTATTAGAAGAGAGTATTACATGTTGTCAATATTAAGAAATTGTTTATTATTTATGTAATAATATGTTTTTGCTTAAAGCCTTTTTCTAAAATGACACAAACATCTTCTTTCAGAATACCTCTAATAAAGTAGATAAAGTAAAATCTAGTTTGTTGCAGATTTAATAAACAAAAGCAAAAACTTTTATTAATTATTTTAAAATTAATAGCGTACTGTCGTCCTCCCCAAATTTGAAAAAATGACTTAATTTATAAATCTTACAACAAAGGGGCTTGGGACCGAAGTTAAGTCACTCGCAGTAAAGTGCACAATAGGTATTTTTCTGGTTATTGAAACAGATGTTTGAGATCTGGTCTCTGCCGGTCTGCCGCAGGTATAAAGTAGGGATGTACTTTATTGCAGGCGACTTAACTTCGGTTCCAAGCCCCTTTGTTGTAAGATTTATAACTTAAGTCATTTTTCCAAATTTAGGGAGGACGACAATACATAAAGTGAAAAATGCGAAAAATGGGCTTTTAAAATTTGGAACAAAATTAATAAAATTTTGGAAGAATAGTTTGGTTTTTGCGTAAAAATAAGAAAAAAGAAGAAAAACTTAAAGAACCTACTTTCCAAACTTTCTAATTGTTAAAATTCTAGAAGAGCGCAAGAAGGAAAAGCGTTTCTTCTGCGCAAAAATTAAATGACAAAATTTAAAGACTTTTTTTATAATAATTTTTAATACACTAAATTCTAAAAGAGTAGCTTAATGCCTGCGCAAAGGTGAAAGAACAAAACTTTAAGACCTCTGTTTAAAACTCTTGGTATTGATACAACAATAATACAAAGAATGATACAAAAGTTAAAGACTACGATAAAGCTCTTCGTAAACACAGCCAAATAAAAGGATTATAAAAATTGCAGGTAAGGCAAAGACGTGATTACCCTGTAAAAAAAATCGCCAAATTTTGCCAAAGGCTGCTCACAAAACAAATTAGAAAAGTTATTGGAACAAGTGATACGTATAAAATTGAAAAAAGAACTAGAAGAAAAATTGGATTTGTCAAACCGTACGGCTTTAGAATGATACTTTTTAAAAAAGCTTTTTGACAAAAAGACCAATTGACAAAATATCCAAGAAAAACTGCCTGAAAGATAAATTTAATTTTACCTATTGCGGATAATAAGTAACTATTTAGATTTTTTATCTCAAAGAAGTGTTGTTAGACCACTGTTGTAGAATGTACTTTATGATGGAGTACTAAGACACTAGAAGAAGTAAGAACAGTCGCGTATACAGACGAATTAGTTTGGTAGTTGATGGTAGTTAAAACATAAAATTGAAGAACTAATCTTGGTAACTCTTGGTAATAAATATAGAAGCTTGAATACAATTGCATCCATAGAATCGAATTTTGAGAACTGAAAATAAGCAGTGCTGCTGATAGAAAAAAAACAACGCAAAAGTAGAGTGCCAAATAAAACCGCAAATTTTGTATTTGTGAATAAAAAAATTGTTTTACTAAACGTACATATAAAAAGAACTATGACCAGAATAGAAGAGAAAAAAAAGTAGTACAAAAACACTTACAATTGTGGTTAAATCAATTGTACTAAACAGAGTACCTATATAGATAGAGATACTAAAAAAAGTAATTATTACAGCTACATAGAGTGCAAGAACTAGTCGCATTAAAAATTACAAATGTAGCATTAAATCTGTCAAAATTTTAAAAATTATTGACAAACTAAAATATTAGAAAAATCTATATTAAAATATAGATTAAAAATACAAAAAAAAAAACTAAGAAAAAACTTTGCCACCTTTACTGTTCATTTTCTAGACTATCCACTACCAGGTTTTCCTAAAATACTGTTCGTTTTTCAAAAAAGTCTTTTTAAATTTATTGCACATTTTGCTGTCACCTCAGGCATCAGATAACTTTTTACCAACAACTTTTTGTACTTTAAATTATAAAAAAATCATTTCGAATAAACTAACTAAATAAACAACACATTTAAAGCTATAATAAATGTTTGCCGACCAAAAACCATAAAAGGAAGAGGAAGAGTAATATAAATTACAGTGTATTCTTCAAATTTATTATTTGAAGAATTTATTATTTTTTGTAAATTTATTTATACAAAGTGTTTATAATTGATTGTAGGGCCGTAGGAGATTATGGAAATTTTTGATATTACGAACATTTATTGTAATAATTAGTAATTTTAACACCCTAAAATTACTAATTATTATAATTCAGCATTGACTAGGTTAAGTCATTAAAAATATCATATACATCTGCAATTTATTGTAATGTCTTATTTTCGCAACAAAACATTAATGAATGTTTTCTGGATTCACTCAATTGTCTAATAATAATTATAATAATAGCTGAAATTGCTATCTTTAAAAAGCGGAACATTTTTTATTGTTTCCACAGACTCCTACGACCCTACAATCATTTATAAACACCTCGTAGTTATAAAGAAAATGTTAAAATCGTAACAAAAAAAGGAAAAATGCAAACATCTAAATTTGTCTTAGGCAAAATGTGGAACAGTCAAATTTATCTGAAAAAACAAACGAACTATTCGTAGGTAACCAGGTAAGCAGAACAGATTAGCGCAGTTAGAGGTTAGACCCGCACAGTGCTTCTAACACTTTATTATAATGAGATTTGAGATTTTGTTGAGAGGACTATAATAACTTATAAACTAAGTCAGGTCAGGTCAGGTTTAAAAAGATTAATTGATTCGCTAAAAATTCTGTTGTTTAGAAATATCTATTTTTCTCGCAAATTTTCGAATAAACACTCTAACTAATAAAGATTAGGATCTCCTCTGCTGAGCGTAGAGCATGAATTCTTGGGATAAAATTACTTATTACTACTCTTTATCTTGTTACTACTCTTTGTATGAACAATACAAAGCATATTATTCAAGCTGCATAAAGCAAAGAAAAAAACATTATTATGAAAAAATAATACATATCTCCGACAATAAAACAAAATCAATTTGGAAAATAATTCATAGCAACTGAAGGTCAAAAATAGATAGTCATATAGATCAGCTTATCCATGAAAACAAAGTAATTTCTTGTCCCAAAAAAATTGCAAACATTTTTAATGACTACTTTATATTAGTAGGCAAACAAGAATTGGATGTAGACAATATATATCAGAATAAATTGTTGACTAACAAAATTAAGGAAACATTATTTTAAATTTGGTTACAAAAAACGAAATTCTAAGCTTAAAAAATAAAGTATCTTGTGGGGAAGATCAAATAAATAATATTATAATTAAAAAAATATGTTACTTTATTTTAGAACCTTTAACGTTTTTAGTAAACGAATCTTTTATTCAGGGTGTATTTCCAACAAAACTAAAATTAGCAATAGTCAAGCCATTATAAAAAAAAGATAACTAACTACAGACCAATTAGTCTGTTATCGTCGTTAGCAAAAATATTTGAAAAGCTTTCTATATTTAAAAATTGCTGTAGTAGTAGAAAATTTACTTCTAAAACCGTGCTGATTTTGTGAAAAAAAAAATTTTCGAGTCTAGAAATAAAATACTTGACTAAAATAAATGAGGAAACGAATAGGGGAAACATATCATTGGGAGTTTTTGTAGATCTTCAAAAAGCATTCGACAGTATTGATCACAAAGTATTATTGGACAAATTACATAAATATAGATCTTGTAGGCTCAGCTATTCTTGGTTACAATCTTTCATTACAAACAGAAAGCTAAAAGTTATAATGCAAAACAATTTACATTCACACATTTGAAAAAGTAGAGACATACAGCATGGTGTTCCCCAAGGAAGTGTGCTTAGACCACTGTTATTTATTATATTTTTAAATGATATCACAGAAATCTCTAATCATCAGATGATAAACTATGATGATGACAAAAGTTTTTTATTCTCTGGGAATAACATAAATGAAATATCTTTGAAATTGTCACCAAATTGGCTTTTATTAAAAAAGTGGCTCAATATTAATAAACTTCAGTTAAAAACTAACAAAACAAAATGTATACTTTTTCAATACCCAAGAAGTCAAACAAAAACAGTCTCTTCAATCACAGTTAATAACACAAATCTAGGAGTTGTAGAATCAATTAGTTTACTAGGAGTTACAACTACTAACAATCTAAGCTGGGACGTATACAGAGTGATGTTTTTATCTGTTCCCGTCCGAAACGCAAAAAATAGGCAACACATTATACTTTAAAAATTTTATTTTCAAAATTAAGGCCTAAAAGGTTGTGAATTAATGTCAACATTGTTGACAATACCTTTAACAATGCTTCCAGAGTTAATTTATTTGGATCATTTGTTGCCATATTATTTAATTAGTTAAGTTACTTTTCATTTGTATAACGTGTTGTTTATTTTTGGAGTTTTGGGTAGGAGCAGATAAAAAAATCTTCCTGTATATCCAAAAAATGGGAATGAAGCTAGAAACTACTTATTTTCAGCTAAAAAACCTAAGTAAGATGGTAGATAAACAAACTCTTATAGCAGCATATTATAGATGTTTCTATTCAATATTAAAATATGGAATATTTTTTTGGGGATCTGCGGCAGCAGCAAATGATATTTTTGTTATTCAAAAACGAGCATTTAGGATAATCACAGAGTTAAAATGGAGAGATTCTTGCAGAGGAATTTTTAATCTTAATAATATGCCAACGGTTACTGGGTTATACATCTATGAGTGTGTTTGTTTTGTTTATGAAATAGAGATTTTTTTGTTGAGTCAGAGATTACGCAGAAGCTTAACACAAGAAATCGAAATTTTGTATAAGTAACAAGACTACAAGTCTTTTCGAGAAAGGATGTTATAATTAATGTATTATAGGTTATATAATTATTTAGGTACTAATGTAAAAAAAATCCCTCAAAATTTTTTTTTTAAATTTTGTTAAAATAAGATTGGGTAAAGGTGAATTACATATACAATATTAAGGAAGTTGATGGAAAAAAAATTTTTTAACAAACATTTTATTTTTATTTCTGTTATGACGACCAACAAACATGTAAATGACAGTGAGGAGCGTCTGTCATTAAATAGGAGGAAATTACATACGCCCCAAAAAAATGTGAAAACATACTTAATTCATTTCCCAAACAAAACAAAAAAATTAAAATGGTAAAATTTTTTGAAAACCACAAAAAACCTGAGCCGTTGTAATTAGCTGTTATGATTATGTCACATTTGACATAATCTTCTATCTTTCTGTAGCGTTTTATTAGCTATTTCTGTTGCCAATGGCTTTACAGCGTTATAACTAAATTAAAGTCATTTTTCACTATCTATAAATTCGACATTTCGTTTTCTTTTAACAAAATGTCATAACACTTATTGTTAGCAATCTCAAAATTTCTAGAGTGAAACGTTTTAAAACATATAAGTCATATAATAGATATTTAAGACGCAGGTGATACAAGTCTATCAGAAAATCAGTAGTTTTGCAATGTATTCAATAATTGAGAATCTCAAACAGTAAACTAGATCGCACATATTGGCCCAATACCCTTTTTATTTATACCGAGACAAATATTTATTGTAGGAATTCTAAGCAAGTTTGACATGGCGACAATACCATACCCACGGTTGAATTTGGCTAAATTTCAAAAACGCATCTGGACATTTATTTAAAAAATACATAACATCTTTTTTTTAAAATATAATTTATTATTTAATGACATTCAAATAAACATTCAAAGACAATTTACAGAACTTCACATCAAACGAACTAACCTTGAAAAAACTAAAAATTCTGTAAAACAAAACCCACCATCAGTTCTTTAAATAAGAATTGATATCTGAAGCAACGCAATAATCCGCTCTTTCCGTATAGATCAGTTTGTATAAACAGCCAAACATTATCTAAAGATATTTTGGTACGTCCATACGGAGTTACGCAATAAGCCGATGGATATGGCAAGACGCCAAATTTGCTCGTTTGTTTTTACTTCCGGACTGTCACGAAATGACTTTGCGAGGTGTTGCGAAGATTGAAGAGAAATTAGCTCTTTGCACGCCTTTGGAACAAATTGCCTCAGAAAAACAGATTTAGATATGTAAAAATATCATTTTAGGTTGCGTCGCACCACTAATTTATAATCAATTTGTGCAGAGATTTATTTAGAATGTTGGGAAATTACCTTCTCCTTCATGGACCCATTTTACTGATCGCTTTTTACGGTTGACGTACATAGATTGGCCTTTGCTGCTCTGGTTACTGATGTCGCTCAAAGAACTTGATATTCTTTTAGCCAGTTGGACTTGTTCTTCAACTGTTGGGTGGATTCCTTTGGCGTAGAAGGCAGATGATGCGTACATTTTTCCTTGCAAAAAATAAAAAAAACTAATTAGTATTTGTTGAAAATGAAAATTATTTTTAGAAGAGAAGATTTAAAATAGATCTAGAATTATTGTTTGTCATTTATAAATGCAATGGGTGGCAAATCGTAAATGCAACTTGACTGATATTATTAATGGAGGTAATATTTAATCTTTATTCTTGTTTGATAGATTTGGGTTGAGAGTAAGTCATAAATTTATTTAGTAAATAAGACAGAACAGTGGAAAATGGATTAAAACATAAATTTAAATTGTGCATAAATGATGACAGATGTAAAAATAGTACCTATCTATTTTTATTAGAAAATCTATGAAAACCCAATGTAAAATGTGGGTATTCGAAAGCTGATCTTTTGATACACTATTTTAGTAAAATTAAGAAAGTGAAAAGCAAAAATAATATGTATTTGGGAAATGAAATAAATTTAAAACAACTATCAAAACTACAAAAAAATATATTGTTGAAATAAAAAAACAAATATTTACACAAGCTCTAGAAAAAGACAAAATCAAAAAAATGGAAATTTGTATTAAAAATTAAAGAATATCTGTGTAATATAAACGCTGATAAGTGATGAGATCAATTTCTTTACAATTTTTTAAAATTTATATGAAAATTTCTTTCAATAAGTATCTACTAGAAAAATAAAAAAAATTGAAAATGAAAATACATTTAAGATAAAAAAAAATAAGAACAACAAGTGCAAAAATTAATTATAAAAGATGATAGAACACAAGAATAGGCACAAAATAGTCAAAAATAAGAAAGTAAAAAAAGATAGACCAACATATAACAAGATAGAAAACAAAAAAGCATCGAAATAATTAATCTAATTAATCGAAATAATTGAAGGCAGAAGTTAGAAAATAAAGGTTATCTGTATGTGAATTTACATTTACCAGGCAGAATAAAACGACTACAATAGATGACATTGCAAATAACGAAGCGTAAGAGTTAAAGATAATAAATAGATCAAAAGTAGATCATATGTCTGACAAAGTAGTATGAAGAAGCTATTTAAAAGTGTAAAAACAAAATTTAAAATTTTTTTAGTGACTTTGCAGCTGTGGTCAACAGATGCAAAAAATTAGTCAAAAAAATACAAGCAATGGTTAATGGAAAAATACACAAGCAGGTCAAATACTAAAAAAAGAGGTCAAACAAGTTTATCTAAAAATAAACACAAGTTACAAAATGAAATTAAAAAAATTACAACAAAGTCAGAAGTGCAGACTATAAAACAGTCTGATTTGAAGAAAAAGTAAGAAAGAAATACAGAAAAAAAAGAAGAACTGGTACGTAAAAAACAAAAAACTGGTACTATGAAAGAAACAGATAAGTAAGTTTAGAAGTATAAAAAATGAGAGAAAGTAATAAAAGTATAGCAGCAAAATTGAAATGAAAAGACAAAACTCGCAGAAAAAAATAGCAAGAATAAACGAGTTAAAATATAATGCAAAGTGTGAGTATATGCAGCTAATTACTAAATAATTACTTAAAAACATAAACCAAATAAAAAATGAAGACTAGAAAATTATTGCAAGATTTAGGTGTAGAAATAAAATAGAAAAAATTATTTTTAGCAATACAACTTAAAAAATAACTTATTGTTAAGAGAACTCTAAATAAATAAAGTGTATAGCACCGATTATATTTTAGAGTAAAATATGTTCTGTGAAGCACTATTTTACACAGCGTTTTTATATACTGTTTAAAGCCTCAAAAAACATTTTTTTACTACACAGAAAGTACACTTTTAGGTAAAAATATTTCCTGATTTTATTGCCAACCCAATCAATAATTTTTGTTGATCATGATGTAGCAGTATCCAAGACAAAATAAAACAGATAGAAACACATATTTTAACTCATTTTTATGTAAATTAAAATAAAAATTTTCTAAATTTAACTCATAAAAATGTGTAATAATGTTTTATGTTTTTTCTACTAAAAAATTTCTAGAACATTTACTGATTAGATACTATGATTAAATGGCATACCAAAGCAGGGCGTCTTGTTGAATCCTACTTCTTATTTATTTACATTAAATAATTTTAAAAATTTATCCCAATTTTAAACTATTAAGTTGCAATTTCACGCTAATTTGACACTAAATTATTGTCACCAATTAACTTTTATAACTGAAGACGAGTAAGTGATAAATATTAATTTTGTGTAAAACTACGAATATACAACAATACATACATATATGTCGCATATTTGTAATGAAGTAGAAACAAACTAAGTAATAATAAAATAAAAAAATGTTGTAGAATTGTGGTTTTGTAATTGCTCAACTTTGTTTTCTATTTTTTGATGTGTTTTCTTGTACTTGTATATTTCAATTTCAATCTAATTTAATAAGAATATAAATATGTAGTTTGACTAAATTAGAAAAGTTTTTTAAAATTTTTCAGAAAATATATAAAAAAATTCTAAAAACAAAAATAAAGAAAGTAAATATTTTTAAAAAATGCAAAAAGAAATAGATAACTGAAATATAAACAAAATCAAAATATAAGAAACAAAAAAACAGAAAAGTATAGTTCAGAAAAGAAGAAGAAATAATATAGAAAGAATTATTAAAATATTATTAAGAGACATAAAAAAAATACAAACACAAAATTCAATCATATGAAAATATTGATATAAGATACGTAACAAGAATTTTTGAGAAATGGAATGAGAAGCCAATTAATATTATCGATTATTTCCTGGTAAGTAAAAATACTACGCAAAAAAATAATGAAAATGTATAAGAAATAAGTCAGAGTATGCTTTGGTCAGACATTTTTGTATAGCTTTGTTCGATCAAGCAAAACGCTCACGGTCAACTTTAATTTATCTTCTTTTTGTTGTCACCGTAAGTATACCGTAAAATTAACAATAAAAACTGAAAAACTTTAATCTGAAACTTTATTGCAATTAAAATGATTTAAAATAAATTTACTAAGTAAGATCAATAGCATTTTGGTTTTAAATTAATTTAGAAAAAACTGTAACGCAAAATTGCTAGTTTTACTGAAGCAAACTGTGCATAAAAAAGAAAATAAGAAAGATAAAAGAGAAAGAAACAAGAAAAGAAATTTGAGCACAAAATAACATAGAATTATAGAGAGAATCGAAAACTATTCTTATTATATAATTCAGAAATAAAAAATATACAACATGCTAATGTACAAGATAAAGAAGGCAAGATAGAAACAGATGAATTGTTTAACATGTAGAAATAAATAAAACCTGAAAAAGAAGAAGACAAAGCAAAAGATAAACAGAAAATACAATTTATGGAAAAAATAATAGTAGTTTTTATCAGAGGAGAATAAAATAGCAGAACTCCAGTTCTTTTTATATTAACCTAAAATAATACCAAGAAATTTTAAATTAGAAATAGTAAAGAAAGAGATTAAACTAACATAATATATAGCAGGTGTGACATAAACCCTAATAATAAAACAAGAATTGTAAATAAACGCGTCTGAACTCATTGGAAGTATAGTTATCTATGTGGAAATTTAAAAAAAGGCGGTACTGAGCTCTCACTTGTTCAAAACCATAAATGAATGACTACAGAATCTACAGTAATACAGCATGTTTCGCAAGCCACACCATTGTGAATAATCTTACAATTACATAAATCTAATAATACCTATAATAAAATGTACACTTTTGTTGTTATATTGTAGATGTATTTTGTTTATTTCAAAAATGATGTCAGCTTGCCTAATAAAGAAAGAGATCAATCTCACAGTAAATAAACTCATAAACCAATCGCATTTACAAATAAGTGCTTAAACATATCATGGTAAAAATAAAGACAAATTAAAAATATTTTGCTTTATTATTTTTGTCTATTATAATATTTATTTTCTTATTATTTCTATTTGTTATTGTTTCAAGTTAAAAAACTGTAATTCAACTGATATAAAAAACAAAATTTCTCAATAGAACATTTTTTTACAAATCAGATGATTAATACTTACTGTTTTTGCTGGGTTGAATTTGTTCTCCATCAGCAGGTGTAAAAATTTTTTCCAAGTTGATTGGTTTTGGTGGAGGCGCATTTTCATCCTAGAAACCCAAAAATAAAAAACTATTTCAAAGCAAAATCTGACATTTACTTCAAAATGAACATGTTTTTCCTTTTTATTACTGTTATAATACTCTTTTTTATTATATTCAAATTTTTCAGAATGTATGTTTTCTTTAGTTTCGCGAACAAAACATATTTGTCCTCCAAGAAACATATTTGTTAAAAAAAATACAAAAATAAACTTTCACTTTTCGTCAATTGGCAATAATTCAAACAAAGATTGTTAAAAATATAAAAACGCGTCTACTGATCTGGAATGTTGAATGAAACTGAACGAAGTCTGGAGTTAGGAGAGTCGCGGTTTCAAACGCAAGCTCTGATTAAAGCCAGACGTGGTTTTATGATTGTTTAACTCACCAATCCAACCTTGAAAACTTTCTGGGTTAGATTTTTCAAAAAGGCTTTCTTTTGCGGATCTTTACAATCGGAGGGTTTAAAACCTCGTTGTGTTTCAACATCTGTTATGCTGTGAGATTTTTGCAAGAGAAAACTTGAGGCTGGTTTAGGCCAAGAAGGTGTTGAAGGTGCTGATGATGGTATAAACTTTGTACTTGCACTTCGAGATAGATTATAAGAAGTTTTCTTGTTCATTGAATACATCTCACTTTTGGAGTCCACAATTTTGTTTAATAACCGCATCTTCACTTTTTTTAGAATTCAATTAAAATTTGGCAAAGGAACTTTTAAGATAATATTTGTTCTCTCATTTGCCAAATAATGGAGTCATAATTGTTTTTAGACAATCGATTCACATATTATGGGAGATTTTATAAATACAACATTCGCACTTTTTCAATTTTTAGAAATTGCACAACTAAAATAATAAATAAAGATGTTTTCCTGACTATAAACTAAAAATAATAAACGGTTGTATTTTAATACACCAATAACAAATAGTCTTTTTCACCTTTTTAGCACACTTGTAAATAATGTTTGGCCTAATTCTTATAAAAATTTTGACTTTGTTTCGTTTGCCAAATAAAATTTTATTAGCACTTGCACCGAATTAGCACTTCAAACTATCAGGAGAAAAGAAACACATTAAACTAAATTTTGGTTGATAAGACGTTGTGTATGAAATTACAACAAAGTACACGTCTAGAAATAATCTGCTAGGAGAGAGAACGAATTTGGTAAGTATCTGGATCACATCCAAAAATATCCGTTGAACTTATCAACGATTAACGTGTTCAATTTAAGTGCGTGTTAGAAAAAGTGATAGGAACAAAGAGAAGCAATTATTAGAACAGACTCAGATGTGAATTTGGCAAGTTTATGACACTCATTAATAATTTCTGTTTGACGCTATGGCTTTGTCAATTAAAAAAACAATTTGCTAAATCTGCTCTAATTTTAGCAATTTTTGTTTATATTATGGAGATGATTTTAGTTTGCTAGAGGCTTCGCAACATCGGCAACTACTAGGCCACCGACGGTACTAGAAATTTGCTTGTCAATTTATTGGAAATAAAAAATATATACACTCGACTGCAAAATTAACCGGACACTAAGTTTTTGGAAAAATTTCAGTGACGAAAATTTGAAAAAAAAAATTTTAATTGAAAATGTGCAATGATAAACATTTCAATCAAAATCAAGATTACTTTGATTAATAATGTTTAAAAATAAATATTTATTTACAAATTAAACAAAAATTTGATTTCAAGTAACAAAACAAAGCAAAACAAAATTAAGAAAACTGCAAAAAAATGGTCTCAGTAGCGAGTATTTCCTCCTCCCGCTTGAATTACAGCTCTCATTCGTTGAGGCATACTTGTAATCAAGTCTGCGATCTCATCTTGGGCTGTTTTAGCTCCCACTCATTCAGCAACGCCTGTTCCAGCTCAACTGTTTTATGAAACTCGCCGTAGTTCTGCCTAATTTTTTTCCCCATGTTGTCCCATATGTGCTAAATGGGGTTTAGGTCAGGGCTCATGGGTGGCCACCTTAGCACCTGAACATTAACGTCGTGAAGGTGCTGACGCGTAAGCTGGGCTATGTGAGGGCGCGCATTGTCGTGCATTAAGAGAAACTCTTCCCCTACAAATGGCGCAAAAAGAACCACATGCTCTTGTAAACACTCCCTAATGTACCAGTCAGCGTTAATGCTACCTCTCCGCACCGTTACAAGAGCTGTATGAGCCTCCAAAGAAATCCCTCCTCATACCATTACACCTCCACCACCAAATGCTACTCTAGGCAGAAAGCAACACTGGGCATATTGTTTCCCCGGGCGTCTAAATACTCGTTGACGACGATCAGGTGAATACCTAGTGAAACGCGACTCATCCGTAAAGAGAACGGAGCCCCATTCGTCCATATTCGAATCAACATGATTTTGCGCAAATTTCCAATCGCTGTCTGCGATGCTCTGCGTTCAACTTAGGGCCAGTAACAGTTGGATGTAATGTCAAATTGTTTTCCTTGAACCTTCTTAAAACGTATCAGGAGAAATCATGGTCCCATGAACATCCGTTAGTCTCCTGGCCAAAGATGTAGCAGGAAGAGTCCGTTCTCGCAGCATTTGTAATCGAAGAAATCGGTCTTCCACTTCATTTGTTACTCGTTTTCTGCTTTGTCCAGGTCTTTTGGAATAGGAACCAGTTGCCCTGAACCTTTGTATCGCATCGGATACCGTGCTTTTAGGAAAGCCAAGCACATTTGGAATAAATCGTATGCTGCGTCCATCATTATGTAAAGCAACAGCCTGGGCAGCTTCTCCGGGACTTATTACAATATGAATCGCTTCTACAACAAATCTCTTCCTCAAAAAGCCAAATTAAACAAACCAGAACCAGCTATCAACACAAATTTGACAGACTGTAAAACAAACAAAACCTTTCTAATTGGAAGCCGCGTAAGAAAATATGTAGAAAAAGTAATCTACGTGATAGGGGTTAACCCAAAAAACTTGAATATCCTTATTTTTTAGTTGTTTTTTATGTGTAGCCATATAAACTCAACGTAGAGAGCGTTTTCGCAAATTTACAGCACAAAAATCAAGTGTCCGGTTAATTTTGCGGTTGAGTGTAGTATAATAATTCTGTAGAATTATTTTAAATGTCCAAATTATGCATTTTATAATATTATTTTAGTTTTTCTACCTGTTAAGCCTTAGATTGTCTTGTTTTATGTTTTTATAAGTAATTTTTTTAATAAATTATGTATAAAAAAATTGTTTTGTCTTACCTGAAGATGCTGTCCACCACTAAGTTCTTGCGTGATCTGAAAACATTAATCAATTAAAAATGTATTTTTAGAATATTTTAAATACTGAAGAATGTATCTAATGTATATGTGTATACCTTAAAGATGTCGGCGTAATTGAAAGTGTTTTCAGAGGGCAAAGATAGGGGTCGTTGTTTGGGTAACACTGAAGGTAAGTGGGCAATCCAATTGTCTTTGTTGGATCGCTTTCCATTCTACAACACTCACATGCCAGGGGACCACAACACAGTTTTAATGTGTTATGATTTTAGAGAAATTTAATAAAGAAAAAGAAAGATTAATAAATACATAAATATTTATTAAAATATGAAAAAAGGTGTGGCAGTGTTTCAAATTTTTTCTTTTGTTTATAAATCTTTAAATTGTTTAAAATTTGAAACACTGTTTTAGCTATTAAAAATAATTTAAAACATAACACTTAACAAAGATATTTTATTTGGTTAATAATTAAGTCAGTGTAGAAATAGAGCTGAAAATTAAACATGATGGACTAATGTCATTTAAAATACATAGTAATCTAGTATACTATATTCGTACAAAATACTATATTTTAATGTAGCACAATACTTTTACTAATCATTAATTTTAAATTTTTTTAACAGTATGTACCACGATAAGTAGAGATAAGTAAAAGCTTGTGAGCCAAAAAATAGGAACAAAACATTCTTTTCAGAGCACCAGATACACCTCGTTTTTTATAACATTTTGTGTAAAAAACTAGCTACTTTTAATCTTCAGTATTTGTGAAATACAGGTAAATAGTCAAGAATACAGCTGCTAAAATGGTGTCAAATGTCTACAAGAAAGCTCGTTAGGCTCTTTATATCGCAGAGATGTAGTTAGAATTTTTTCAAACCTATAGCCTATTCGTGGAGCTTTTATACCTTTTAGAAGTGTAGATATTGCAAAGCTCGCTGTTTTAGAAAAAAAAAAAAAAGAAAAAAGCTAGAGTTTTTTAGCAATTCTTGCCAGAAACATCACGAATATTTTTATATTTAAAAAGGGTTTTCCGCAGAAGTTGTTTACAAATGTAAAAGGGCAGAACTTAGGTTTTTGATATCTAGAGCCCACTACTGTCAAAAAAGTCTGTGCAGACTCTTAAAGTACTGATAAGTTTTATTGTTAAATGCACAAATTTGCTGCTTTTACAAGACGCATATTCTGCGCAGTGATGTCTCGGTATACGACTTAATTTTCAAATGTTATTTATTAGAATAACAAGCAACAAAAAAAATAAAAGTAAGATTACAAACTGATAATACAATAGATATTATGATAAAAAAATTCAAGTGATCTATATCTATCATTCCAGTGAATGTCAAATTTTTCTTCTTTGCAGGACAGGACTTTAAAATATAGTATCGTTTAGCAGAAGCATCATAGACGCCATTAAAGCAATGATAGACATTGACAATAAAGATTTTTTGCTACAATATAAAAACCTATTATATTCATAAAAATTGATAATCTCCATTTTGTAAGAGTTGTTGATGAAGACAATATCCTATTGAAAAATTGGTCCTTTTAACTCTTAGAAATTTTTATTCAAACTTGACAAATGATTACAGCTGTTTCGGCTTTTTTATGCCATCCTCAGATCTACAGAATTTTTACACTACTAATTAATAAATTTACTAAAATTCTTATTATATTGGTAATTCTAAATAAAAGAAACTTCTTTAACTTAGCAAATTAGAAGAAATTGTGTGCAGAAACTAGTTATCAATTATCAAAAATAAACAAAATAACGTATTTGGAAAAAAATATAAAACTATAAAATTCCTATAAGCTGTGGTGATATTTTATATTTCAGCTCCTTTGCTAATAACATAGCTGTAGTAACCAGAAACAGAAATTTTAAAGTTTGAACAACCATGTAATGGTCTACTAAATAAAAACAAATCGCATGTTCTATTGCAGTTCTGTAAATAATCTTTAATTGAAAATATAACAAGCATATCTATTATTAAAATTCTACTTGAAAATAAAGTAATAACTATAAAGTAAAAACCTATAAATCATGCTATTTTCTTCAGAAAAAAGCTCTAAACATTACAAAGTAAGAGAATTTAAAAAATTTAGCAAGAATGAAAAGGTAGATGGCCTAAGCAGTGTGCGTTACTTTCAGGAATAGTACCTATCAAGCTGCTAGATTTAGAATACAAAATAATTTGACAGAAGATTTCTAAAGTAAAAACAAAAAATCATAAAAGATAGCAATAGAAATACACACTAAGCAATAAAAAATGGAATATAAGAAGATTAAAGATGGAGCGCATAATCAACTTAAAGGCTTCTTTAATATAAATGACGATTAGACTAATTTTTCGATGGATATTGTCATAATGACAAAGTTACAGTCTAAACGTCAATTAAATTAAAGGAGCCTTTAAGTTGATTATGAAGTCTGTCTTTAGACTTTTTAGGTTTCTGAGTTTACTTTACAGACAGACCACATATTTCCATCCAGGTTATATTCAGAATATTTGCTAAAACATGTTAAAGCTTTGATTAGAGAATGTATTTATACAAAGAAAAGGTAACTTAAAGCATCTTCTACTATCCAACAAGACGCAAAAAAATAAATTTTGGAGACATAGACTAAAAGCTTTCAAGTTGCCAAAGTAAATGTTTTTTTTTTGGAAAAAACGCTAAAATCTTAAAGAAAGAAAAACTGAAAACCAAAGCCAAAAAAGAAACAAAAATTTTTGAACAGCTAGAAGATCTTAAATTAATTTTAAAAAAAACTTTAAAAGTTTAGAAAATGAGTTGTTGTAGCGAGATTTTGATTGATATTTTTACACCGATCAAAGTTTTTCACTTTGTAGTCGGCGTACAAGCAACTTGTTAAATCGTATGTAATTGTTGAAATAATAGTGTTTTTAAAAAATAGATAAAAAACTCGTAAAGCATAGAATTAAATAATCAGAAATTGCAGAATTAATATATTGTTACAAGCTAAAGTTTAGCAGCCTGTCAGCTCTGAGACTTTAAACTATTACTACAATTTGCTATATTCCGTAGTCGCTTGATTCACATCTTATCCAGTTATAAATAAAATGGCAAACTAACAGCTTGCTATTACCATTGTCATAGCAAAGTTATTTTTTTTAAATTTTGTCTCGTCAGTTTACTAGAACCTCAATATTTGAAGAGTAGTTTCAATCGTATAAATCCATACCTTATTAAACCTGCTTCATATAGTTCAACGAAAGATAAGTGAGCTAACTTTTAAGCCCTCCCAGTAAACAGCAGCATAAAAATTATTGCAGTTACCGTAAATTTCAAACAAACCATAAAACCACTTATAAAACTTAATTTATAAAGGTTCCAAGTTTTCGGAACCATTAAAAGATGTTACAAACTCTGTCAAGGTCGTTGTTAAATGTGCAAGTGTGCACCCTCATAAATCATTTTATGGTTTATTTGAAGTTTGCGGTAACTGCAATTATTTTTATGCTTCTGTTTATTGGAAGGGCTTAAAAAGTCAGCTTACTTTCGTTGAAACGCATCGCTAACTGTACAAATCGTGTGCTCTGAGAAGACGCAATAACCTTCTGCATCTGACCAGCAAGTCTTTCAGCCAAACTTTAATGCCGAAAACTTTTTAAATATTCGATAATTAAGACGACCAGTTTAATAGAGTAGCTTAAATCTTGACAAAAATCTTAGTACTTTGCTCTTTTGTCTTTTTTTCCGAAAATATTTGTCTAAGCTTAAGCAAAATCATTTTCAATTACAAATATTTTCTTAGATTTAAAACTAAGAAGGATAATGTCAGGTTTGCTAGCCTAAATAAATGTTGTAGCAAACAGAATGTTGTCATAAATACGGCATCGGCACTTTTTGTTTTCTGTTACCGACTCAAAACCTCCTGAAGCATTAAAAAACACAGATGTTTTGTTTACTCCATACAATTGGCGGAGATGATAGATAATATAACAGCTGCAAGACTCGTATTAATATTTTTTCTACTGTTTTTTTAGTTGTTTTAAATTTTGTTTAAATTAAAATTAAACAACAATTAGAATTTCTACAGAAGGGGAATTATTTATCTAAAAAAACTAATTTTTAGTCTTGTTTTGAAAAAGGCATTCAACGTTACAAAAGAGCTAAAAAAATAAGATTTTTGTTTGATATCAATAAATAAAGTTTAAAACCGTAAAAGCGCAAAATCAAGTCAAAATATTCAAAATTTTGTCATTAAAAACAACGTAAGCGCCTCGTGTACTAAAATTTTTTTATAGCTGACAAATTAAAATTCCTGTTTTGCAAACATTCTATGCCTTGTTGTAACCACCTTACAGTATGCAAGTTCAAAAAGTAATTTCATAAACTAATAATTCGTATTTACACCATTTTAGTCCATCATGTTATTAACATTAAGTTATTAACTAAGCTAATTAACAGCCAGTTTTTATCTAAACAAACCTCTTTAACGTGTGACTGTGATTCCAAAACGTTTTCATAAGAATATGTTGTACTATTACCATTAACTTTTTTTTCTTCAAAATACGATTCTTTTAATTCTTTATCCTTCTCAGCATAATGATCCAAATCAGATATAATTTCCTTTAGAGAATTTTTAATTTTCTCTTCTTTTATTTCTGCTTTAGGTGCCGAATTACTTTTTGAGGCTTCATTGGAATCACTAATCCTGCAAGACGACTGGAAGGGTTCTATTGGTGGAAAAGGCTGCAGAGGTTCAAGTGCTTCTACCGGAACATAATCAGGTGGAAATCCGTTATTAACCATATTTTGTCCTTCTTCTTTAGTGTCATTTTCATTTGATTGTTGCTGAGGTTGTAAAATATTTTTCTCAATTTGCCGTGTTAACTCAAACGATTTAGGAGGTTCAAATGGTTTTAAAGGTTCGAAAGGTTTGATTGGTTCAAATGGCTTAACCGGCTCAAAGGATTTAACAGGTTCTAGAGGTTTGTAGTAGTTGCTTGGTGTTTCTGACGTTGTTGTTACTTCAGTTTCAGGTTCCTGCGAGATGTTAAATTTTTTTTTAGGTAAATCAAGGCTTTAGTCAGAGAATTTTTATTTGGTTTAGGTGTAGGTGAATTAACTGAAGCTTCAAAACGTTATGTTTTGTTAAGTGTAATTGTGGAAGCTATATAGAACTGAGCGCCTGTAAGCTCGTTACAATAACATTTTGAAGCTCAGTGCCTGGAAATAAACCAACAAATTATATTTAGTATCAGTTTATTGTAAATTTTATTTATACAATAAATAAAGACAGTGATGACATAACAACAATCCTAGTGATACTTTCAAAAAAAGCCTCAGTTCTATATAACTTTCAGTTATCTACGCAAAAAATGTCTAATTTAGTGTCTTTCTTCTTGTATCACATGGTTGCTACAAGCTAGATACAGTGTAAGGTAATAAATGCCTCAAAAGTCAAAACCTTTTATCAAAAATATTATCTACTTTAAAGTAGATCTCAAAAAATTCTTATTTCAAAAATTCAGGAAGATAACTAGAAAGTAAATTTTTTAAACATTATGTTATTAGTAAAATTACCCAATGAATGTAATAAAAAGCTGGGTAATTTCAGTTGCTAAGTTTTAACCTTCAATAACATATTCTTCGCTTTCTTCCGATGAAAAACTTTGGGAAGAAGAGAATGATGAAGTTGTTACCTTGCGGCTTTCGCTCACTGATTGAGAGACGGATTGAGATTGCATCACATTACAACTGCTTTGAATATTTTTTGAGGCATTTTCTTCTACAATTGATGTATTTGATGTTGCTTCAAACTGAGCTGACTTTTCGTGCATTTTTGTATGTCCAAGATCTTTAGACACCTAAAACGTATAAAACCATTGATTAGTCCTTTGCGGGCAATAAAATCCACCATCTGGCAAGTTAAACAGCAATGAATCTTTAATACACAAGCTCACAAATCTCCATCTGACACATTAACACACCTTTTAATTGGCTTTTACTACCTGTGCCAAAGCAAGTGTTGCACGCATTAATAAGGTGTTGGGATATAAGAAATTATCATAGAGGGACCTACCTCAGAGAGTGTCGTTTCTTCTGATGATTCTTGTTCTATTTGACGATTACCAGAACCGACTAGAGAAACCTGAGTGTCAGACATTTTGTAGGATGGAAGATTGTCACTAGGAACCTTTCTGCCTCTTTCGCTGTTAGGATTTCTGGAAAGGAAACAACACGTCTTTGAGATTTATAAGTATTTTTTTTAAAGCAGTAAACGGCTAAGAATAGGTTTATCAGGCGGTTTGGCTATAGCAAAAAACACTCACGATGTATCTACAACTGTCCATCTGGCAAAGCTCCAGACTGGATCCAGCTTCGCTCATAAATAAAACTAGGTAGACGGTTAAGTCTGTCCATGGTAAATTCACATGCAATTGCCAAATACTTAATTTATTATTTAATTTATATCCAGGAAGAAAAATAAACAAATTTTAGCTTTTAGAAAATAATCTATTTGAAGTTATTCTGACTATACTGTTTTATGGCAATAAAAAAAACAATCTTGGTTTAATTAACATTGAGAAAAGCTGATAATTAAAAACTTGAGCTAATTTCAAGTTGAGATACTACCGCTAGTATCGCAAATGTTAATACTTTTCCATTGCAACAACCAATCACAGCCTTGAATTATTTTAATTTTCCATAGAAACGTAGATACTACCGATATATTTTTAACTTGAAATTAGTCCATTAAGTGTCAAAATGCGAAAAAAAAAATATAAATTAAAGGTGAGTGATTTCACTGAGCCTTCTATTTTTTTAGTGAATGTTATTACAAAGTACAGTCTTACCTTCAGTTTATAACAGCTATGTTAAATTAGTTTTATAAAACAGAAATAATAAACCAATGGTAGGAACAATTAATACATAACCCTATCGGGCTATAAAAGGTATTTAAAAAAAAGACGTGACAAATCCTGAGGCCGGAACTGAGACTGCAAACAATATATGACGCTTCCTGTTTTTAAGGTGTAGAATTAGAATATGGAGCGTTATTTAACAATTTTACGATTTGTTGTTATTTAAGATGCAGGTACTTAAAAGACAGGTACTAAAATCGTTACTCAAAATATACAGAGTGTTTTTAAAATAGTTTGCAAGCAATGAACACTCATAAAAAACGTTACATTGTAGAACCCAAGAAAATAAACGTTAGAGAAATTTGACATTATTAAACTGATTTGCCAATGCCATAGTTAAAGTTTTACTTTTTAGCCTAAAATGTAAAGTAAAATTTAGCAGCTCTAAAAGTACTTACAGCCGCTGAAATTTATTTGGTACAAATGTCAGCAAAAATTACATTTTGTTACTATTATAAATGGTACGTTTAAAAAAATAACTTCTTTATGCGGCAGTAAAGTCACTGATTGTGCCTCATCTCTACCACTTTAGTATCAAACTGACTGCGTTTATCTATTACAGTAAAACTGCTTCAGATTCGGTACAAAAAGTTTGACGTCTCTGCTTTACAAAAAATACTATTTTAAATATAATTCTTTTTAAATAGCTCAGAAAACTGTCTCAAAGTTTGTTTATTCAAACTGCATATTTTCGATTTGAAAAGTTTATAAGAGTAAATAAAGTTTAAATTTTTATAGGTTTACCGACGAGTTTATTTAAGAAATTTAAGCGTAACATCCTAAAAACATAACAAAAACCTATTAAGTGCTAGTAAATAAATTATGCTGAAACTAATAAGTATAAAATATAGCTTGATTCACAAATAAAATCCGCTAACAAACACGCAATTCTGTTCGCTGCTTTTTATGTTAAGAAACAGAGTAAATCTATTGGTGAACGGTTTATTTTTTTCTCACAATTGTAGAAGGTCTGGCTCTTCTAGATGTAAAGCGGCAGACAGAAAAACCAGATTTGCGTGTTTGTTAACGAACTTCTTTTATGAATCAAGCTGTACCCGTTAAAAGAAAATATAAAGTACTATTTCTAGTAAAGACAACAGTGGAAAGCAAAGCAAGTTGAGAAAAATGAAACAAAATAGAAGCATTGAGAGAAACAATTTAATAAATCAAGAAACACAAAAGAATATCAAAAAAATTAAAAAAAAAGTTGGGTAAAAACATATTAAAGAAAGCGAATCTTTAAAACAATAGCAATAAAAATATGTGAGGTGAAATAAACAGATTAACAAACAGAAAGAATCCAACGCACCGGTGGAATAATAAAATAAAAGAAGAAATAAAGAAAAAAAGTTTGCTACATAAAAAGAACAAAAAAGAAAGTTAAAAATAGACGTAAAAAATGTAAAATCAAAGCAAGAAAAATGCGTCAGCAATGCAAAAATTTTGTAGCACATCTTAAGAAACATAAGAAAAAAAATTTACCAAAAATGAGTAAGAAGAAAAAATGCCGTTATAAAAAACTACTAAAAACTACAAAAAAACAAAATGCACAAGAAAAAAACACGATACAAACCAGAAATACCTAACTACAGTTGAAATAGCAAAAGAATAAATGTGATAGAGAGACAAAGCACTAGGCATTGATAAGTAAGCTTCACAGTGGTGTACACCAGTTGACCAGTAAACCAGTTGAATGAATAACATGCAGTCCGCTGGATTACACCGGCTAATTACCTGGTCGTTTATTATGCAAAACTTTCCAGCACCGATGCTTATTGATAATAAACACAAACATCTCCTAACAACTAAAATAAAAGCAATTATTATATTACCAGATATTTTAGATCATGTATAAACTATATAAATAAATGCCTTATAAAAGAAAGACCTAAAAATAAAAAATAACAATAACTCACAAGCATTGTTCTGAGCAAATAAATAAAAAAAACATCAACAAAACTAGATATTTAATATAAAAAATTTTGTAAAAAAAAATTACTACAACAAATAGCAAAATGTTCGTGGCAACAATAGGCTTAGAGAAAGCGTTTGACAACAACTAAAATGGTAGACTAAATACTCCTAATAAAAAAACAGTTAAAATAACAAAGAAAACGAAATTATAGAAAACAAGAAGAAAATTGTCAAGAAGGAGATTGAACAAGAAAAAGAGTGTTTAGAATTAGAATAGATAAAAATTTAAAATGCAATAAGTACTACTACAAAAAATGTTTTAAAAAAAAATCTAGAATATTACTTGAGATAGTTATAAAATTTTTGGTTATTCGCCAAGCTTTTACAATTAATTTAAGTCATAAGAATTAAAATTGTGTTCTGCTGAAAAATTTTTAGCTACCATAATTAACTAGTTTGATAAGAAGTGTAAAGTAGCCTTTAACAAAAAAAAAAAACAAAAACACTAAAAAATACAGAATAAAGTAAATAATAATATAAAGTACCAAACAATTATGTAATAAAAATAAACGTAAATATTAAAAAAAATGTTAGAATCTAAAACCGAATCATTAGGAATTAAATAAAAATGTTTACTGAAAAATAAAGCAAAATAACCGGTTTAAATATTGAAGAAGTAAAAACGGAGAGTCAATAAAGTAATCAACAAAAAGAAAAATAGATAAAACATTTGAAAATAAAATAAAAATTTAAAAAATAAAATATCTAGCAAAATTATTAAAAATGAAGAAAAAAGATTATCAAACAAATAACCAAAATAAAATAACAACAAAATAAAAAAATAAAGAAAAAAGATTGCTAAAAAACAAATTTGATAACAATATGTTGAAGAGAGTAGGTAATTCCGCAAAGATTAAGAGTAGTGTTACTAGAAAATATGCAGATAAAGTGGTATGAGAATACCAAGAAAGCTTCAAAGTAGAACGATCAATGTTCAAATTTTTACACTTAAAACAGCTGCCAACAAAATACCAAAAAAACGAAACAAAAAAAATATAAAAGAAGATTGAAATTATAGGTTTAAAAGCCCAAAGTGTTGTTACATACATACAGAGCCTTTAAGAATAATTTTAACTCACGTGACTATATAAAGGTAAGAACTAATAAATTGAACGTGTATTACATTTTTTGAAGTTATGCTTTTGATAAAAGCGAAAGTAATTATTTAACACTAATTTGAGTTAAATAATATGAACTTTAAATGCTTAATTTTAAAAACATACTAGCTATCAATGTTGAGTCTATTTATAAACGCACAGTATTTGTACAATATGTATCTAATTTTTTTTTATTACATCTTACCATCTTAGCTTGGTGGACATGACTATAATGTAGAATTTTATTGAACTACATATATTAAATTTTTAGTACGTTTTTATATGTACATACAATTATTAGAACAGCTTGTATATAAATAAAATATTTTTAAATAGTGTTTTAAATAGTTAAACATTACTTAAATAAAAATAAAAGTTGTAGACTTCCTCTAAAAGTTTAGGTCATCACCATTTGACTTTGGTTGAGATAAATAATGATTCCTATTATAATACCACTTAATGGTGTAATAAAAAATCTACAGAAGATAATAATCAATTAAAATTCTATTAATATCAAAGTTACACACAATAGAAACAGTTTTTAATTTATCCAACCAAATCGATGGCTCTATACTAACTGCAGCTATCAGAATTTTTTAAGTAGGTTTTTCGCTTCAAAATCACTCAGTTTATTTTATTCTCAGCGCCAAATTTTTTTGACAACTGTTTACGTATAAAACATTTTAGTCGTTATACAGCAATTTTAATTTTAAAATTTTATTTGTTTATAATTTTTGACTTGGGCTACGCCCTTATTATCTGCAATCTTTTTATTCGTATTTCTGTAAGTAGTAATGCATCTACTCCAGTAATAATATAAAATAAATAAATAACTAATATTTTAAATATAAATTAACACAATTTAGATACATAAACACAATTTTTAACGGATTTAAAGAGATGCAAATTAAGTGTTGTTACAAGTAGAACACACAAAAATATAGAACAAGACAGATGAAATTAGAAAAAACAGTCTGAGTATATCAAACATCATTAAGAAGAACAAGAACAGATGAAACTGATATGACGGTGGTATATGCGTACAAAAATAGCATTTACCTTGTCACCAAATCCCACAATATATAAGCAAGTACAAAAACCCTCGCAAATCTGTCATCGTTTCTGAAATAACAAAAATATTTAGAATGAAGAATCACCGATTCATATATTTTATTTCCGTATTCTAAAATATCTCACAAACGGAGTATATCTAAAGCGAACGCTGACAGAAAGCCACAAACACAAAATGGAATAGACGGATCAAAAATAGCCGAGATTTCGAATGTTGTGACTTGAGCTCTTCATGGAGCTTAATACAAAGACGGGGACAAATTGCAATCTATTTGTTACTAGAGACATTACATAATACTTGTTACAAATGACGCCTCACTGATCAAATAACTTACCCTCTGACGGCATTGACGCCGAAAATCACTCTATAGAAAAAAAGTTTGAAATACTCAAGCCATTGCCGCCACATTTTTCATTTTTCACCTAGAAAATGGAACACTTAAAAGCCCAAATATCAGGATTTCTCCCAACGTAAGAAAAACGACCTGTGTGAATTCCCTTAAACAAATAAAAAAATCGTTTTTCTCACACATTACAAAAGAGCAATCATCGCGCCTTCCTAACGGTCATTGTTTTTACACACTACTACTTCAGGTGGCTGTCGTAACTTCTCCGGGAGAGAACCAGGAGCCAAATCGGGACACCACAGGAAGCGCATGTCACAAGACTTACAGCATAGACGACAATAAACTTTTTTCTACATGTGATAAATTTCAGAGAATAAAAAATAACGTGCTCAGACAATTAGAGACTGTTCTTTGCCAAAAGCACTTTTAGTTTTAAAAATAGGCTCAAGGTTTCTGAAACGAAAATGGAAATCAATTGAACCCTGGAAAATAAGCAACTTAATTTACTTTTAGAAACTTTTCAAAATATTTCTTTAAATAATTTACGTCATTATCACTTTTCCGGTCAATAAATATGTCACTGGCGCCACGTCACAGGTAAATACTACCTGATTGCCAAAAATTTTGCTAAAGGTTAATGTAATTGGAACAAAACCCAAATAACAGATCCGAATTCTTTGCTAAAGTTATTTTCAAAAAAGATATGTTCTTCTGCAATAAGGACGACATAAAATTTTTCATTGTCGGCAAATATCTGTATTTTTAGCAAAGAATTCTTTCGCCAACACATGTAGTCTTGAGAAACATGGATAAGTGCCAGATTGACCGGTTTGTAAGAACAATTTAGTGTAAATGAAACTTTAAAAAAAACTGTTAAATCAATAAAAGTTATTTGAAAAGAGGCATTTGTTCAATATAACCCAAAAATAACCAATTCGAATAATAGATGACTCAGATTGCACCGCCGAATGTTTAGATTAATCAGAATAGTGGTTTGTATATTCGCTCCAATTAAAATAACATTTGGCGGTGTTCTATTTCAGATTCGGAGCCTCCGATGTACTCACTTAGTACTTTGCCAACATTTTACTTGAATTTTACTTTTAGAGAAAATTGTATACATAAAAAAATATAAAACAAGAAAAAAAAAAGAAATGTAACGAAGTTCACATACTTAAAACTATCAGAAAAAAAATAATTATTTTATTAGAATTATTACTGATTTAAAATTGAGACTTTAAAAATAAGAGTCATAAGAATAGAAGAGCAAAACACCAGTTAGATATTTTTTGCGGTTTTGTTATTCTTGTGTGTTAATGAGAATGATTTTAGCTAATTTGTTATTGGTTTGAGCTTAAATATAAGTTCGATCATAACACTTACATGTTTGAAAAAGACACTGGAATTTTGTTGGTGGTGTAAGCTAAGTTTAAAGAGGCCGGCAGATGACTAATTTCGTAAAGGCGTCGGTGCTGACCGGCGTCCACACCGACTGACGCCGATACCACCCGCAAACGCCCGACAACTGCAATATTTTCAGAAAATTTACAGCTTTTGTTGTTTTAGTTCCTGAAACACACTTAAGTTAAGTGAAATTGACGAAACTGAACCTTTTGTATGGGAAGTTTAAGAAGGAGCGATACTCATGTGGCTTTTTATTTATGTACAATTTTTTTAATACTATAAAAAAATCTTTGTAATTGTAATTACTAAATAAACATATTCTAAAGAATGTAAGAAAAAAGGTATGATAAAGTAGCTGGTAAAACACATCCGGGTTTGGTCCGATTTTTCGACTTTTATTTCAAGAAGTATGTTTAAAAACGTGTTGTTAACTTTTTGTGAAGTTAAAAAGTCTATTCTAATAAAATTTAAAACTTGTAAAATATATGGGGTAATTCAAAAATATAGAGCAAAATTTTAATCGTACATACATACACCACAAATGATACAAATCTGCAAAAAAAATAGTTTAATTTCGAGTGATAATGTGATAACAAAATTAGAAGCTTTTAAAGTTTAAAAAACTTAAAATAAAATAATAAACTTATGTGTGTTGAAACTAAAAAACCGTTTATTATAAATTTGGTACATGAACAAAGTTAAAGTTTTTTATTTTGTTAATATTTAAGATTTTCTGGTAAACAAACGAAAGAAATAATAAAAAAATTAGAGGCAAATTTAAATATAATTTTAAAAAGTTGCAACATATTTGCATTTAAAAAAACAGTAGGTACTTTAATTAAAAAATATTTAAAATTATTTATTGTCACAGTGAGTCAATTACCGAAACTTTTTTTATTGTTTTTATTAATCATTTTTGTTAAAAATTTTAAAATTTTTGTTTTAGTTTTTTTTATTTCAAAACGTTTTTATTGAAAACACTGTGTTAAGCATTCAAATTTTTTGAAATTTTTTTTTGCTTTTTATGTAGCCGTATTTTTGTTATTCTTTTTTTCTAATTGATGTATTTTAAATTTTTGTTTTTTCTTTAATCGTTGTTTTATAACATTTTGAGCTTTCTTAAGAGTGTTTTATTTTTGTTTAATCGAAATTTTTTTATTAGTGTTTCTTGTGATTTGCTAAAATATTCTTACTTTTTTTAAAGTTTATATCTTTGTTTTTTGTTCTTCTATCTACAATTTTTTTATGCAAAGGTTGGTTTTCTTGTTTATCGTTTTCTTTCAATTTTGTCAATTTTTAGCGTTTCTAATATATCCTTTTGTTCTTTCTTCTAAACATGTTTTTTTGTTCTCTTTTACTTCTTTTAGGGGTCTAGTCGTTTCTACGTCATAAATCATCTCGATGAAGCGTCAGAGTGACTCACTTTGTCTGCTTGCTGCCGAAAAATTATCTTTGTGAAAATCTTATCGTTTAGTTATAGTTACACATAAAACTAAAGCAAAGGATATATAGAAGTCCCTTCCAGTTTAGAGGGTTATGGAAAGTATCCCTAAAATAAGTAAAAAATACGTCTTTTAACTTTATTCAACACAGCAACATTGCGTAAATTTCCAAACAACTAAGTAATATTCTAGTCTTATTGCCGTTTCTTTTTTTATATTTTAGCATTAAAGCTTAAGTAATTACCTCTCTAAATAAGGCTTTAAAACCAATTAATGTAACTTAATAGTTTTTAGGTTTTTTACTAGTGTAACATCAAAAAATTGTAAAAAAACTAAAAAAATATTTTAAGAAGTATTATACCGGGTGTCCCAAGTTTTACCTCCACCCCCAAATTGGGTCTTTCTATTTGAGTAAAAATTTTGAAAAAATTCACATGTGATTATCTCTTATAGGAGTACATCTTGTCCAAATTTTGTGTCGTTTAATTAAATCGCTAGTTTTTTGCATTTTACTCAGAAGTTTATTAATGAATTTAGATCATGTTTTGTCCATATTTGCGTTACGTTTCCCCACATCTCGTCATGCTCTTACATTTTTTAAAATGTTTGTGGTTTTATTTTAATTTTTATTTTGATATTAGAGCTCTTTATTTTGACGAATTTATGATGAAGTTGTAAAATTAGTACACAAAAGAAAGCTTTAAATGGTTCTTACTTATGGAGAATGTTTGCGAAATGCGTCTGAAGCTGCACGTCTGTGCGCCCAAAGAAATTATGGAGACACAATTCAAAACAATTTCAAAAGACGAATTCGGGCCTGTCGGGATCAAGAAGGTCATCATTTTGAGCATATTTTATAAAAATACCTTTATTTATTAAGCAAATTGAATAAAAATCCTTTTTTTTAAATAGCTGTTGATTTTAATAAACATTATTTTTAGCTTTTGCTTAGTACTGTCCTGGTAAGTTTGGGTCAGATCATAAATCCCGTCTAGCTACCTACCTTTGTGAATAAAATTTACGACCGATTTAAGAAGACATGTCATAAATCGATCCAAATTCTGAGTCCGTAATCTAAAATTTGGTTTTATTCAAAATTTAGCAATTTTTTACAAAAATAAAAATACGGATCAGTTTAAAAATAAATTTCTGATTGATTAGTGTAAAATTTAGAAGTTTGAAAATTTCGCAAAAACGGTTTTTTTATTTTACAGCCATAAATAAAATGATATCAAAAAAGTAATTAAGTACGATTGAAGTAATCCCCTCTTTTAATTTACTCTGTAAGTTGCATTCTTTTATGATAAGAATTAAGGCTAAAAATATGGGTGGAGGTAAAACTTGGGACACAAGGTATATCCTAAAATTTTAACAAAAAAAAAGTTTAAATAAATTAATTACACTAAGCGGTTTCCGACTCTACAAATAAGAACTATTTGATTGGTCAAATAAATTAAAAAGTTAGCTTTAAACATGTTACTTAGGAAAATAGCCAAAATACAGGGTGTTATGGAAGGTTTTGCAAAAATTTTAACAGGTGTTTTAATTTGTTGTGAAGATGTAAATTTTACAAATTTTATTTGTGATATCAAAAATTTAATTTTACATTTTTGTAACCCCTAATTTAACACTGCGCTCATGATGGCATTTTCAAGTTCTAGCAAAGGGATAAAAAATTTAATCTTGTAAAAACTTGAGCGTTTTTTCTAGAAAAAAACACTGACAACGGCAACCGGCAATAACCTTATTTTACATTGTGTCGCTCTGATCAACAGTATTCTAATAATAAATTGCGGTAGTGCAACAATAAATTTATATCAATAGTGCTTTTTTCTAATATGGATATGGTCCTATGTCGTGGTAATGCGTCTGCAGCTCGGCGTTTGTCCCAACGTTTTCCGGAAGTGTAATTGCCATGATGCCAACGTTCACAAGTATTGTAAGAACATCAAATCATCGAGAAGGACGCCGAAGAAGCGATCACAATCTTAAAATAGAGCCGAAAATTCTTTATGTGATTGAAGATGAACCAGATCTAAGTATTCGTTGACTAGCGTAGACTAGCGCTATAATACGTGAAGGTGTTTCTGCCCTTATTGTGTATCATACCCTTTATAAACAGGGTTAATAAAGTTTCATTTTGCCCTACCAATCTACCTAAAATCAGCTGTGTTTACACTTTTCTTTTGTAAGTTTTTGTCTTGAATTTTTTCTGGTGTCTTTGATCGCTGCGTTAACACATAGGCGTGTATGGTTTTTCGTGGTCTACTTACTTTTAATTTTAACTCGGAAAGGGTGCGTTTTTGACAAAATGCTAAATAAATATTTTGTTTATTTTTGTGAGTTCTATCTATGGTTAAATTTTTTGCATACACTTCCATAACAGTCTGTATACAAAATTTTTGTCGTTTTGATTGGTTGTACGCATTAGTTAAAATAAATTAAATTATTTGATCGTGAATTGTCAAAAACAACAGTAAAATATTTTATTTGCTAACAATTATTTTAATGTTGAGTGTATTTTTTGATATATTGAAATAATTTACGGATTACCCGGCGCCTCCACCAAATAGACTGAGGAAGAAATTGGGAACTCTTATCAGTTTCTTCTAGAGACACTCAACAATTTTTTTTATATATTCTTACTCTTTAAATTTATTTAAATAATTTAAAAATTTGGTTTAAATTATCTTAAAATTAATTCTATTTTAACAGATTTTCTGGTAGTATTTCTACTTTTTTGTTTCTTTCCCTTTTATTTTTTTTAGTGTTTTGAATATTAATATATTTTTTTATACATTTTTTATTACAACGTTTGATAATTTACCACTCGATTTACTATATTTATTACTTTTTTATTTTGGAAATATCCATTTAATGACCCAATTTCTATTATTATTAAAATTTTATATTGTTATTCTAGAAATAAAATTATCAAAAATACTCCTAATATAATAAATAAGTAACAATAATTTTTAAAATTTATATTAAATATTTCATTTAAAAATTTCTAATCAAGACAACAACTGAAAAAATAGTCAATCTTAAAACCTTATGAAGTTTTAAAACATTTTATTTTGTCTATGTAAAAAATGCTCAATCATACTTCTTGTATGTATTACAATTTTTAATTTGATCGCGTTTTAAATTCTTTAGAAAGGCAACCAACGATACAGTTTCTGGTATGACGTGTTTCATAACTACTGTTGTAACAATTCTCTGCAATCTTACCAATTTATTATTTTTATATTTAGATACTTAAATAAATGTGTTATTGTTTTTATTGCAATGTAGTTTTATTAATAAAAATAATAACAATACGGTAACAATAAGTCATAACAGCATTTGTTTGGTAAAATTGAAATAGTCAAACTCCTACAGCATTTCTAACTATAACTAACTGCTTATAAAATAATGAATACATTTTGAATTAATATAATTAAAGATAAAAAAATACGTTTTAACACATTTTTTTTTCTAGATTAATAGTAATTTCTCTTAAAATTATATACAATCCTAATATTTATAAATAAATTGACTGATCTGTTTTAAAAAAATTAAAGTAATCTATTGTAAATATAACAAACTATAACACCAAATTTAAATTAATCATTTAATACAGATCTATTGGTCGTTCTAACTTCTAAGCACACCGAAAGCATTTCCCTGTTGAATTTTTACACTCTTTTGTGTTAAAAATATCTAAGCAACTCTCGCATCCATTTTTTTTTGTTGTAGAAAGTTGCTCAAGTTATTTGTATATCATGAACCAAAAACATCTACAGCAAAAATGACAAATTAATATCTCTATATAATCACGTATTTCGTGTACTTGAGAAACAATTTGCAGAAGCAGCAGCTCAACCAGCATTAGCAAGTGACATCCCAAACTGAAGAACGACCATTCTTACAAAGCGTAAAGTCAGGTCAGCTTGTTTCTCGTTGCTTCTTGATAAAGCAAGTAGTTCCAACATAGGTACACAAAATATCAACCGATGAAAACGCACGTTATAACATCATATTTATTTTATTGTGGCAAGAAAATCTTTTACTGCTTTTAATACACGATCAACACTGGTGACCTAAGCAATCAACAATTTTGTTATGAGATTGTGAAATTTTAAAAGAAATACGTAAACAAACAGATATTTGCAATAGTACAGGATGACCCATCGTATATGTACAGTGCAATTTTAAAACTTTAGAATAAACAGAAAAAAATTAAAACTTTTTATTAACTATCCACTCATTGAGAGCTACAATAATCTTAAAAAATATTAGCGATTTGGTAGTCCGTTTAAGAAAAAAATAGCAATTTATGCAATAAAATTTTATTTTTATTATTTAAGATTTTTTTCTTTTGCCTACTAATGCTCATACATCAGGAAGTCACTTTGCGCAAATAAAATTTATTAAAATCTATTAGTAATTGAGATATCTTTTAGTTTATTATTCAGGCAGTAGGTAATTTTAACAATGGGCTCTATTTACCTAAGAACAAATAAAGGTCTTGCCTTGCAGTTAACTTCAATTTGTAGTAGGATGCCAAAAGATAACGCTTCAATTTAGATGCTTTTAAAAATAGGTTAATTTCGCCGCAGTTGTTAAAAAATTTTAATTTATTATTTTGCAAAACTACTTCCTGACCTGACCTAAACGGTGATATTTTTACAAGATTAAAAAAATATTTATATTAAAAATAAAAATAAAATTTTATTGCATAAATTGAAATTTTTCTTTTAATATTATTTAGGATTATTGTAGCCCCTGATAAGTGAATGGTTAGTTAATAAATTTTATTTTTTTTCGTTTATTCTAAGGTCTCAAAACTTCACTGTGTATATACAATGCATATACAATGTTTATCCAAAAACGTGCCAAGTTGTGGAAAGAGTAAGTCTTCTTACTATGCACCAGATTTGTTTTGTCAAAATATCAACAAAGCGTTTTTTTTTCTTCATTGCCAAAATGTTCTAATTACGTTAAAGTTATATAGTATTTACAGGTGTAGAACACCATTTCGACCATAAAGCCAAATCTTCGCTCTTGTATTTAATTTAAATTCAGAAAAAAATAAAGTCTAAAATGCAATTAACGCTAGCTTCTCTGAAGGACGAGAACAACCAAGTTTTGAAACTAGACGACGAAACTTACGACCAACAGTAATTAACTGTCATTATCTTTTTTGGATAAAGCACATAAAGATGTTTCATACAAACAAAAATAATTTTACAATTTATTTTTCTGAACAACAAGAAGTTTTAAAATCTTGTAATCTGGGAAAATAATTATTGCTCTGCATCTTTTTTATAATTAAAATTATTTCAAAAATTTTACGTATGACTTAATCCTTCCATGACTTTTGATTTTTTGCCTCACTTCGTTAGTAAGGCTCAACAATGTTTGCTTTAAATTTATCATAGACATTCTGTTATTACACACAATTTAATGATGCAATTCTTTAAAAATGTTATTTTTTGCGCGATTGGTTGTTTTTATCAGTTTACTCTGCCTGTTTCCACGACGGTAAATTGCTGTTACTGGTTGCTACGTGTAACAAAACGGTAAGTAATTCACTTACCGTTCAGTGAACGATAAGCAATTAAATCTAAAAAAAAACAATTTTGCGATTTATTTATTAAAATTAAATGTACAATTATTATAATTAATAGTAGTAATACCACTCGCATTTGAGTTTCTAGTGTTAATAGACAAACTTTCCGACGTAGAAGTCCCAGGTTGTTGTAATAGTCCACCAACATCGCTGTGTAAAATTTTATGAGCAAATTCAATTTTGTTTTGGAGGGAATCTTCTACGTAACTCTCGGCCACCGATGATGAACACCACCTACCATGTCTTTTTAGTCCCAACACATCAACTCCGTTATTCGCCAAAAGTGTAGCCGATGTGCGTCGAAACGAGTGTCCAGTAAAACCTTCAGGGGCTTGCAACTTTAAATACTTTGCAATTTTTGACGGCCAGCCTCCAATTGTGCCTTTTCCTGTGACTTGCCTAGTGCATTTGCCATTTCGATAGTTCAGAAATACATGATCTGACGTTGGGTTGCTTTGTCGAATTCTTATGTATTTTTCTTATGTATGCTTCATTTTCTTTATTAATAACTGTGAACGTTCGCTGAATACTCGTTTTTGTATTTGGAATATTTACTATAAACATTTCTTCACGTTCTTCTCTGTCACTCATTTTAATATTGTACAATTCCTCTCGTCTACAAGCGCCCGATACTCCCAATATCATTGCTACCTGCAAATATATTGTTTCCTTAGAACTCGGATGTACCACCTCATCATCTACAACATACCTTTTGAATTAAAAATTGTTCGTCTGGTGCTTCATTCAAGAATTTTTCCATGTTTTCTTTGGTAAAAATTTTAGCCTTCTTAGGCCGATATTCAATATTTTTTCTCTTAAGATAAGCAATTAATGTAGCAAATTTAGAAATATCGATAGCATCATGGAGAAAAATTGTACTCATCAGCATAGAATACTCCGCCCACGAACTGCCTGGGGCCTTCAAGTGTCCACTTCCCACCACAAAATACGCTAACAAGCTCTTTTCATTTACAGAAATCTTCTTTGCTTCACGCCATTCCTTAAACAACTTGTATGTCTGTTCATATAGGGCTTTAGATTTTTCTGGAATTATTGCCGAACATCTTTCTTGCCAAGCGTCTTCCAAATCATCCACTATCGCTCATATTTGCTTCGAAAACGGAACCACAAAACAGAACTATGTAGGAATTATTGTATCAAAAAGACAATTTTACTTGTTTGGAACAAAACCATAGCAACCATGGAACAGCCACCCAAAGTTTTCAGTTTCAATCTTCCCGATTATCACAAATGTATTGATATAAATTATTATTATTATTATTTTGGTGAATTACGTCCATTCTTTTTACATTCGAAATTTGTTGTAACGGGGAAGTGGACATGGCAGAAAAAAAACTATTTTATAAGGCCAACGTTTCGAATCATCTATTGATTCTTTTTCAAGGCTTATAATAAATGTCAAATTTGTTTGGCATGGTACCAACTTGTCTTCGGCCAGTGGTCGCCGGAAGAATGATTCTTCTTTTTTTCTGCCTTGTCCACTTCCCCGTTACAACAAATTTCGAATTATTATTATTATTCTAGAAACTCCAATCGCGCAAAAAACGTTATAAGCATGTCGAACGTTAAGGACTACCGTTCTCAGACAATAATTGGAGTCGTCGCTTCGCTCCTTCTCCAAACAATTGTCTTCGAACGGTAAGCATTCCTTACCGTTCTCCATACTTAATATACCATTACAGAATTTAGATAAATAAATAATTATTATTGAAAAGCGTTTTTAGTGTTTTTGATTGTAAAACAGTTAGTTACAATTTGGTAAAGAAATACAATCTCTACTACGAGAGGTACAAAAAAGTTTACTGTAAAGCTTAATTGCTTAATTTTAATAGAGATAGTGGAAAACGAATATTTTCGTCAATTAACATAAAATTTCATAATAAATGACTTTGAAAAAAATTTGCCTAGTGACTAAAATTAAACTTAGATATAAAAAATTATTTTAACAATATAAGAGATGTGCAAACACACCCACATCTTCTCTAATCTATAAATATATCAGAATTAATTATTTTTGTTTTTTCACCATGTTATATTATTATCTATTTCATAAGTTATTGCAATATGCACAAGCAAACGGAGTACCTAATAGTAGTACTTTGATTAAAAATACAATTCTATATAAAAACATAAAACGAATAAAAGAGTAACAACCTAATAACAAGAGGAAGTACTCTTCAAATTTAGGACAATAAATCTGCATGAGAGTAATTGGTGTAATAACAAACTAAACCAAACGTATTTATATTAATTTCCAAAAAAAGTTACCAGAATGAGATAACATTTTTTTCATAAATAGTTAATGAAAAGAATCAAACAAAAGCAAATAATCTAGAAGCACGTGAACGAAAAGTGTCAGAAGCAATATTCTAGTAAAATTTTGTCTGCACAAAACAATAGGTAGATACCGAAGCATTAAAAGAGTAAATACAAACATTTGATCTACATTAAACGCTATTTTTAAACAATGATAAGATTACACTGATCTGATAGTGTTAGCTATAATGAGAGGAGCGAGGTTGATAGGGAATAGTGAATTAGATGAAATCAACTTTGTCAGATTACATGAGCGCTTGTTACACTGAACCAACCTAACGCAACATCACTGTTTTTATTTTAAGTACTTGACTACTTGTTCAATGACTCTATAAATAGTTACTTTGTTCATTTTTCGGCGAGTGTCTATGTGATTTTTGCGGATTCTACAAATCATAATTCTTGGCAAATGTTTAAGTGTAAGTATAATTTTTTTTTATTTTAATTAATTAATTAAACAAAGCTTTATTTAATGACGAATTCTGGAAACAGAGTTTTGCTACCACCAGCTAATTCAATTTTCACATCGTATACAAGATTCTCACCTTGACCACAAAGAGCCAAACATTAACATAAAACGTTTCGGAAAATGTCAAATTTGCATGATTTTGACTACCTAATCTAGTCAAAAATTTATTTTTTTTTGCCTGTTTGAAATAAATTATGTTGTAGTTAATCAGAAGGTTAAGGAGTCGTTTAAAAACAAATTTACTATACGTGTCCATGACACTGGTGTTGCTAAATGACTCTCAATTACATATACTAAATTCACATTAGTAGGTGTCTGCAAAATTTCCATTTTTCTTGTGCGGCGCATAAGATAATAACAAAAGAAAAATCGTGTGATAAAAATATCATATTTACGCAAAATGCAAATTACCGATTCATTGTTCAACATCACAAACAGATGACCTACAAGTCTTTGGCTGAACGACAGGTCAAACATTCCAATATTTTTCTAACAAAAGGAAACCGCAGAAATTTTAAAGAGCGCGGTAAAAACATAAAATTGGCGACATTTCTCAAGCATTTTTTACCCTAAAATTGAATATAATAATAATAATAAAAACAACACCAGGTCCGGGATAATTATAGCATATCATGTGCCGATCTATGAATTATATTACCAATTTTATCTCTGAGTAAATACAGGTATATCTATTATTATATTTGAAAACTCACAATGTTCATGTTTATAGTTACAGTAAGATGCAAATTAGAATTGAACACAAACGATTAAAAGTAATAAAAATTGAAATTTTTTTGTTGGGACCGGCTAAATGATTCCATGACGTATTCAGGATATTTTATTTGCTTTATATAAACCCTTTTATTTATCTAACGTGTGGAAAGTTATTTTAAATTATCAAAGAAAGTTTAACTACATTAGGAATATTTTTTTTTAGATTTTCAGTTTTAAAAATAAGAGTCGTTGAAATAATAGCACTAATTAAATTTATTAAGTGAGTGATTATTTTCTTTTTTTAGGATAAAGTTCGGGAATACGTCATAAACTAAATCTCTTACGTGTTCACTTGCACCTGTTCAGCATCTCATTATTAATAAAAAAGAGAATAATAAACGTTGTTACCTAGTGTAAATATTAGTGGAACAATGTAAAAGTTCATAAAATAGGTATGAATCATGTAACTTGTATTGAAATATAGAAACTTCCTGAATATGGACAATATTGAAATCATACCATAACGTGCAGTCGCATATAAAATTAAAAACAACAAAAATTGACTGACTAACTAATAGATCCTTTGTTTCTGACTTCTTTTCAAGCTTCAAAACATCGCTTTCCACTTTGTTATTTATTTGTAAAATTGGCTTTGTAATTAACTGAAAAATAGACTTATTTTATTTAATTAAGTCAGCATTTTTGGAAATCAAACGACCAAAACAACGTTGTCTTAACAGTTTGATGGTTTTAATATTTTGCGATTTTTTTCTGTAAGTAGGATTTTCTAAAGTTCAGAGCCTATGCTAACACACCACAAACAGTTTATGTACTGAAAACAAAAAATAAATGTTAAAGTTATCCAATTGCTTTCACAAAAATCAAAAATATGATCAATTTAATTATTTTTAATATCTATGTTTACACCTTACTTTATAAATTTTTTAAAATTGCCCAAGTAAATAATAATTTAGGTATATAGATAGAAAAAAAAGCCGTCTCAAGTAGCAAAAAATAATTTCACTCAAATAATTCAATTAGACAATCAACTTTTGGGTTGTGGCAGAAAAATTAGGTAAAAATTTGTCAACACCTCTCTTCTATTTTGTTTTTGTTTTTTATTCAGTTTAACACATTAACTTTTAGCCAAAATTTTCTGGCTTTTCGCTTTTTTCACTTTTTGTTTTTCTTTTTACAATAGCTTTTTTGTCTTGTATAAAGCTTTTTTGCAACCTCAGTGCTTTCTTCTGCGCTCTAACCTTTTAGATTATCTCCGATGCTTCCATTGCTTCTTTATTTGTTTTTTTTTAAGTTGTTTTTTTAACTTCTTTTGTCTAAATCTTTTCGTTGGTTTTGTTTCAACATCAATGTTTTAATACCGTCTAGGACAGCAGATTGTATAATAATAATATTTTTACTTTTATTATTGTCCTTCTTAAAATAAATTTGCACTGCAATATTTTGCTTTCTAAAGTTTTAGAACCTTTTACAAACTTTTTTTTTGGTTTTTTTATGGGGTTTTGGTTGCTTTTCTGTATTTGTTTAAAGAATGTTTAAAATATTCAAAATTTTATTATTTTTCATAGGTAGTTCTTGTACACAACTATTTTTGTTTGTTTTTTTTTCTATTTTTTGTTAAAAACTTTTTACGATATTAGTTATTATCTGTTTCTCTATTATTCTTATTAGTCTTTTTTCTTACAAGCGTTTTTTCTTTCTTCTTTTGCTAGGTTATTTTTTGTTTTTTTTTTAATCTATTTAATTGTCTATGGTTTACCTCTATGTAATACGAGCTTAATTTTCCACACTGCTTATTCTTTCTTACATCTCTCATACCATTCTCATTTTTTATATTTTTTTGTAATTACTTATCAGCAAATTAGCTTTAAATTTTTCTAAATTTGTTTTCAGGCCAACCTCAAAATTTTTTTATACAGATTGTAATTTTTTTATATTATTGTACCTGCTCTTTTTATCTGAATATTTTGCTTTTATTTAATATATAGTAAACACAAAAAATATTTCAATAAATGAAATAAATTAAAACAATATTTTCTAATTGTTAAGATAAAAATTTTTGTTTCTTGACCAAAACTTGTGTTTTTCTACTTATTAGAAAATCAACTTTTATAAAGTTTTTACAAAAAATGTCAACTGTATGTTGAATTCTTAAAACAAATTTGGTAGAAACAAAACAACGACTTTAGTTTGCAAATATTTTAGCAATTAATATATTGAGAAGAAAATAGTTTATTTAAAAATTAATTAGACTAACATTTTTATTAAAAATTGTCATTGTAAGACGTTAAGAGGACTAATTTTCCCTTTCGTGTAAAAAGATATGACATAAATATCACACAAAGCGTCTTTTAAGAAGAAGAAGGAAGAGTTAGTCCTTCGACACGTTGGTAGTGTTATAAAAACAATTTCTAATAAAAAAATATTAGACCAAACCTTCAAATAAAGTACTTATTTCTTCTTAAAATAAATATTTCAGTAATATTTTTTCTACATTTTTTATTTTAAATTTTTGACGTTTATTAAAAATAGTTAATTAATTAACTTATAATTACATATTACAAACCGTCAATAAAATAGGTTCCCTAATAATTTTAAAAAATTAAATATTTTTTTTTAAACTAGCACCGGTACATTTATATTAAAATATAACTTGAACAATTAAACTGTTTAAAGATTACCTTAAAAAAATTCTTTAGAATATTAAACTTCTAAAAAATTTTTTTTTTATTGAAAACAGGATGTCATTATTATACACCAGATCTGTTTATTTACCAAAACAATTCTGTTTTGGTACATAACAAAAAGCAGGTAGCCAAGACATAAAGAAGTGTCAAACATACAATGTCGAAAATGAAATTTTTTGGTAAATAAATAAATAACAAATTTGGATGTGTAATACTAAAATCTTGTTTTCAATTTTAAAAAATTTGGCAATTTAATTTTTAAAACAAATTTTTTATGGATTTTTTAATATTGTATGAACACTACTAGATCAAACTTCTTCATTATTTTACCTTTTTATTCAATCGAATTGTTTCTTTAATTTTTCATTTTTTTTATTTTTGTAATATCTTTTATAGTTATTTATTGTATTATATTTATACTTTTTCCTAAATAAACGTTTTTTATTATTTTTATTATTCTACATTTCTTTGTAAATTATAATATTTTAATTTAATCTTTATTAGTTAATTAAATGTTTGTTTATAATTTTGTCTTTTCACTTCCTTTATTGGTATTTATACCTTTTAAATTATTTTTTAAATCAAATGTGAAATTGATGTCAAATCTTTTAAAAAACACACATTTTTTGCGACTAAAATTTATTCTTTTTTATCAATTTTACAACTAGCAACTCATTTATTTATTTATTTGATATTTTCAGATTGATTTTTGTTAAAAATAAGAAATTTTAATATACATTTTTATTTTAAATTTTAATTCTTTTTATATTTATTAAACATTTAAACATTGATTTACAGACTGTTTGTTGCTATGAAAGAAAAATATAACAAACATCCAGACATAAAAAATGAACAAAGAAAGCGAACGTAAAACGAAAATTATTATAACAAATCAAATTACAATAGAAGTTTAACAAATAAAATATAAAATTGTTAATAAGAATTAACAATAGCAACCAGCGCTCTCATTGAAACTTTGTTTTTCATTAAGAAAATAATTTAAATGATGTATAGTAAAACAAGTTCAGCTTGGCGTGTGAAGGTCAGAGCACGTAGTATGTCTTTCCTTTTCCGCTTCTACGCATGTCACACGCCAAGCTGGATTTGTATACCTATACTAAAGAACGCGTTTTATAAAGTCAGTTTTGTAGCACGAATTCAAGTGTGTAAAACTCTCGCTAAAACTAATTTGTGCTTTCTATCTTCTATTTTTTCTATGTTTTAATCTAAAAAATAATAAGTATATAAGTGCTATAATGGCTATTAAAAGATCAAAATAAATTTGACAATAAATTTTTTAAAACGCAAATTATAAAAATATAATAACAAACAAATTTTAAAGATATTACAGAAACTGTTAGAGAAGACTATTACTGCTTCGCTAATCGCTAGTATTATTTAAAATTCGCTCTTCGAGCTCATCTCACAAACTAATTAAAAGATGTCTTAACCAGACTTCTAGGTACTATAATAAAATACTATTTTGTAATTTTTATACATACAAATTTTCTTGTTTGTACTTTAATTTTTATTTAAAAAAAAAAGTGTTTTAAAAGAGAAAAAGAAAAGACTTTTAAATTTAATATTTTGCGTTGTACTAAAAATTGGGCTAATACCGGCCCTGGCTGCTAACTATTATAAGGGCTATTAAGTGTATATTCTTAAAACAATTTATTATTTCAATTTTTTTTTAAATGTTTAGGTTTTACATACTCTGTACATCACGACAGAAAAATTCAAAATCTTACGTCATTTTTAGCCTTTTCAATTTGAGTATTTATATTTGTATATAAATCGACGTGCCAAATTATAGTATATATCAATCATGTGTCTAATTAATATATTTGGATTTATTAGAGTTCAAAGAAATTTTAAAAACTGGGGAATTTATATACAAGCTCCAATTACTTTCCTGAGCAAAATTTTTATGTTGAATATAAACTTTTCTCAATAATGCTTTACTACGCCGTTTTAATTTTTTTTTGTTGTTATTCTATCGACTTCTTACGGTCTAAGTTGTCCCATGTTTACAAATATATGAAAAAAGAATCCTGTAAATTTCCACATGTTTGTTTATTTTTCAGTGTGACGAAAATAATTGAAAGTTTTCCTAATGGTCGATTCGGGAGTGGAGTCCAGACCAGCATCCTCGATGAAGCAGATAAATAACTTGATGGTTAAAGAATCGTACAGTTTGAATTTGTATCCCGCCTCAGTCGGAGAGCTAACAGCGATGATTGGCCATGCGCGAAAAGAATCCTTTCCGGAATGCGCATCCTTCCAATCCACCCCTGAAGGAGCGCGCGCCTTCTTCAAAAAGTCCCACACGTGTGGCAGTCTATACGCTAAGTGCGGCTGCAACAATGACTCGCCTTTCATCCAAACCTACTCGACCCCGTCGCCCGAGCCGCCCCCCAGCCCCTCGAAGAGAGGCTCCACGCCGGTCATAGCTACCATCTACCCGCGATCCGACACCAAACGCCTCTCCAACCCAGAGATCAACAAGACCGTCATCAAAGCCAACGTCTACTTGAACCATCCAGAGATCACCTTCCCCATCCCTGTGGAGCTTCCAAAGGCTCCAAATTCGCTTCCAACCAGCATTGATTTAGACGAAATTAAGAAGTCCAACCTTGATTACCACAAGTACAACGCGTTGGTGTATGAATCCACCGGGACTAAGGACCAAGAAGCTAAGAAGTTTCTCAGCGATTTTGGTATTTTCGGACCGATGGGAAACGGTGTGGCTACAACGCTCCGCAGAAGCTCTAAGAGTTCAGTCGATGGGGATGTCATCCAGCAAATCAGGAAAAACTCCAGGAATCTTGTCGATTCAAAACGGCGACATTCTGGAGCTCAGGAAGAAAATGACTACATGAAAACGCTGGTTGCTCGATTAAAAAAAGAACTCTCGGTTCTTGAAGTCAAATACGGAACTCTGCAAACGGAACTTTACGATACTAGAAAAGAGCTCACCTGTAAAGACAGTGAAGTTGTTAAATTGCAAAGAGAAATTCATAAGCTCAAGGTAAGTTTAATATCAGTTGTATTGTTGTTATATTATTGTATGTTGCCTTCAATACTACCACCAATTCAAAGAAAATGTAGTGCTTTCTCTACAATGATATCAAATGTATTATTTAAATGTCACACGTAGCGTGATGCCTTTACAAACCGGTAAAACACTATCTGCGTTTTACAATACTATTTATAATTTCGACAGCTTCGACTACTGTGCTATCCAAAGTTTGATAAAAATTACAAATCAGATAAAACATGAATTTCAAATCAAGATGGACTAAATTAAGAACATAACACGCTAGGATTTTATTAGCCAAAAGTCGTTGGCCCGTAAATTTAGGGAAAACACTAGAAAATAGTTGCGTGCTAACTTACCAAAAATTCAGTTACCAACTATCATTAAATACCGAGTTTTACAGCTGTTGTTCAGAAAATAAATATTATTTTTGACATTTAGATTTATGTAGTGCAGTTATTTTAGTGTTTAAAAAAATGTTTTTTATATTAAAAACAATTCTTCATCTCCAGTTTTTATTTTATTACTTGAAGACCGGTTTTGAGCTTCACAGTTCTTCTTCAACCCATCAAAAAATTAATTAATTTAAATTTTTTTATTTTGAGACGTCAATTTACTCAAATTTCAGCTTGTCGTAATAAAAAAGTGATTGTATTATTTTAATTTTTCAAATTTATAATAAATTGAGCTATTGAAGGACGAAGAATTTCTTTTTAAAGCAGTTCTAAAGTAGCATTTGTTGTTTTTAATATAAAAATTAAGCTTCTACATGGCAGAAAATAATTTAAAAAATGTGTTTAAGTAAACCTTGTATAAAAGAAAGCTCGTTGTCAACATCAAAAATAGTATATTGTATACCAAGAGATTGAAATGCATCATCAAACAGGTATCAAACATATAGATACGTCAAATTTTGTAACAGTTTAAAGACACTAAAAAGCACTAAAAGTCTACTTTACTGCCTAAGCAATAAAAATTCTGCTGTTCTTTATCTATCATACAACAATATGGCATTCAATGTGGATTGAGTTTTTTTTTTTTTAATTGAACTTCATAAAATCTACGCCAGATACAAATAATGGCTAAAGTTTTTCTTAATTTTATATTAAATAAAAAAAAATATGAAAAACTAAGCTGAGTTAGTGGATCGAAACTTTTGTCTTTCTTTGTCTTACATTGTTTTCGAAATCTTATAGACCGGCAAAGGCGACAAAAAAACTACGTTATCGAGTTTCGAGCTAAGCTTTCTTGATAAAATAGTTTATTAATAGTATTTTTCAAAAATAGTGGCCGGCCACAAAATATCTTAATACCTTACACAGTAACCAAAAAACAATAATTAATTAATTTTTGCCAAACAAAAAGTGTTTTCTTGTTACATTTTTTTGTGTGATACGAGAATATATAAAAATTCTGCCCAAAAATTAATGACATAGTTATTTTGTTGCCGCCGCCTAGTCTATTATATACATAATTATAAAAGTTATAAAAACAATTGCCTCAGCATTTTTTTCATTAAAACAAGCCTCATTCATTTGTAACTTCCGGAAATTTATAATTGAAATAAAAAGATAACGTTTAAACCCTGTGTAGGTATTTGAAAAAGTAAAAAATTATATTTATTTAACCAAAAAAAATGTCTTCAAAGCAGTGTTATATTACAGCTCATTTACGATTTATAAGTGTTGACATAAGTAGCCAGTCTTGTCCTTAATTTTTGAGTTTCTACAATAATTATTCATTCACTTTTTTTTACGTTTTTCTTTTTTTTTATTTATCTAACTCTCACAGAGGCTATTACAGAAAAAACTGGAGTAACCAGTAGATACCACAGTTTCTGTGTAAAAGTATTTTGCTTTGGACGATTTATCCTAACAACTTCCAACCATTATTTGAAAAAAAATGCGCAAAGTTTGACATACTTGTTTTGTTGACAAATTTTCAGCAAAATTTTGATAAACAAATTGAATTTAATCAATTTCCCTCAATAAAACACATGTCTGGTACAAATACCTTAAAATTTCACTGATATTTTTTAAATCTTTGTTGCTTTGTCTAATTTTCTCAGTTTTGATAGTTATTAAAAATTTAGCTTTTGTTTGATGTTTTGATAAAGCTTTAAGGAGAGAATAACATCACTGATTTATTTTATTATTTATTTATTGACATATTGATTGCACAAAAATCTCATTAATTTCAGTTTGCTAATATCTATAAATCTATAACTACTTGCTTCTAACGTAAAAAAACGTATACATCTCTTGTTACATTTTTGTCTTATGTATTATACATTAATTTATAGAAGAAGACTCTCCCTACTATAAAAAACGAATTAATAAAAAATAAGAAACAAAAGATTATAAGACAAACTGTTTTTTATCTACTTTGATTGATTTCTTTATCACTCGATATGATTGTGTATACTGTCTACGGAAAACTTTTTCAGTTGTTATAGCATGAGAAGACGATCTAGAATAATACTGTTACTTACATAAACTAAATACACCGAAACAGCGGTTTTTTAATATTTAAATAACTGTTAAAAAGTTTATTTTTTGTGCAACAGTTCGCAAAAGAGTTGTTTTACGGCCTCTGTACCGGCCGCGAAAATCCGACTGACAGCTTGTGGCAGTAAGAACAATGACAAGTAGATATAGTTTAAAAAAAACAAAATTTTTGATAATGGCACTTAATAAATAAAAGCTTTCTGTTTTATGTTAAACTTTAATCTTTAAAAGTTTGCTAAATAACTTTTTTTTAAATTAAATAAAAAAAGATTTTATTTTTATTTATTAATTGCATAAAACAAAATATTTAAAAATTTACTAATTTACAATTAATCGTATATAATTTATAATTATGTGATTAGTATTTAACTGAAGTGTCAATAATGTAATTTTATACATATGTACCTTAAAAACAAATAAATTTGTGTCGGAAATCGAAAGTACTTTAACTCGATAAGAAAGTAAATGTTTGAACTTGATAATATAACAAATTAATACATATATTTAGGTTTTTCCGCAACTAAACGACAAAGTTATAAAATAGTTATTTACAATTCCTATTTTGCAGCGCAACGACATTAATTCAATAATTTACCAATTAATTTATTAAACAGTTTTTTTTATTTAAAATGTATTTTGGCATGCTACATCTAAACGTGTTAATTATATTTTTTACATACTTTTAGTTTTTTTTTAATTCTAATTTTGATATTAAAGCACTTTTTCTCCAATAAATTTATAGGAAAGTTGTAAATTTAGTCGACAAAAGAAACTGTTATAATTTAAAATTTTAGCACAAATTTTCATATAAACGGAAAAAATATCCTATGCCAGTATTTAGAACAATAGATAATAAACCTATTTCCAAACTTAATTCTAAAAATTTTAATAAAAAGAATAAAGAAGTCATTAATTTGCATAAAATGTATCTAAATTTATTCAAATAGAAAGAACTATAAGTATAATATTCTAATAAGTTCTTAAAATATTTATTTGGTTATGATAAGACAAATTTTCTTTATTATCACAAGTAATATTTATATACTACTTACTTACAAGTAGTAGGTACTTAACTATTTAGATAAAAAAAAATGCTTATAAGTGCATGAACATGAGTAGCTTTCACTAAAATTTTATTATTTACTAAAAATAAATAAGGTAAGTTGAGGCAAGTGCGACACAAAATTCTACTAGTTCATGTTTAATCATCAGAAAAAAATTTTAGAACAATCTTTTAGATAACGTAATTTGTCGTAGCAACTCTTAGACATATTACCTTCGGAGTGCCACAATAAATTTCAATTTGGTTTTTATAGCTTATTTGAAAAAAAAATATATATTTTTTTATGCTCGTGTCCACACTTGCCCCATTAATTGGGGCAAATGCGTTTTCCTGTTTGATTACTATATACTTATACTATCGTGTGTTTTTTTTAAAAAAAACTCTAGAGTGCTTTGAAACTAAAAAACAATTGTTTTGTATGTCTGTGATTAATCTTTACACACTTGTCAAACTGACAGATCTCATAACCTCACTTGTCGACAATTAAAACAAAAATACATTCTTATAAAAATATTCATTTATTACCTACAAAAACTGTTGAAAATGTCTTCCTTGATGCTGAACACATAAAGCATATCGTCTTCGAACATTATTTATCACATTATTCAGTTCAACCAAATTTTCATTAATTTCATCAAGTTGTTGTATGGGGTCACGTACGACATACGTAACAATGTCATGGCTTGCTACGAGTTTTTTTTTTAACGAACACACATTATAACTTTAATGGGGCAACAGCGTAACAATTGAACTGTTCTCAATTAATTGTATTTTACAGAAAAAATTTATTGTTTATACACGACTTCTTTTTCCATCCACCCTTTTTTTGTGGCAGCGTAGACTAATTGTGAACAGTCAGGGTCTACATCTGCAGTCCATTCATCATACACGTCTTTTCCTTTAAAAACTACCAATGGTGTTACTTTGGTACCAAATGCACTGCAAGATATTAATTAGGACAGTGGTATTTTCTCTGCCAGAACCACTAGTTGTCCGTGTACATGGCACACCTTTCTTTCTAACAATTTTTGTTTTAGATAGATCTGTGCTAAAGCTGTTTTCATCAAGGTTCCATATTTGACTTGGCTTATTTTCTAGCCCCAGTTCCACAATAGTTGTTTTTAGTAAACGAAAATATTCATATATAATGAATGGATCTAAACATTTTTTTCTTGCCATCTCAACCTGTTGTGGTTTTTTAATTGAAAATTGATGTCTTTTACAAAAATTTATAAACCAGTCTGGTCCCGGATAACCATTTTTGAACTGAGTTTTTAGTTTGTTTTGTTTAACAAAATTTGCCACAGTTTCTAGGACTTCACTTCTGGAGAGACCAAATCCCCATTTTTTCATTATTTTTAATCCTTCTGCAATTTTAACTTCTTGCTCATACGGAATATCTAAATTTCTTCCAAAAGAGGTGCTTTTTGCTCCTCTTCTTCCTTTAATATGATCAGACAAATCATCTTAGGTATTTTGTACAGAACACTGGCTCTTCGTAACGACAACCTTCCAGCTTTAATGTTTTCTATAGCTTGTCTAAGGTTTTCCTTTGAATAACTAATTACTTTCTAATAACAATATTTCTAATAATAATACTTTCTAATTTTTTTTCGGGGCAAGTGCGACCATTGCTTTGGATTTTTCAGAACACAAAATAAAATACTTACATTCAATACTTACAATACTTACAGCTTATTTTGATCAAATACTATATCCAGAATCAAAAAAATTCTAAACATATCACCAATTTTACCATATTATACTGTTGTAAAATAACTTCGATGAACCCACTTTGCATCTTATAGACACAATGATTCAAACGACATTTAACAGATGAAACGGATTGAACACCAGTGTTGCCATATCATTTCTGTTAGTACCTTGCGACCAGTACAGTTTTATTATCCATGTTTTGTGACAAGTTGCCAACAGTACAATATAAAAAAAAATGAGAACGCTTTTACCCCAAATACGCACTTGCCCCAACTTACCTTAGTATTTTTGTAATAGTCATTGTGAAGAACGCCGCCAACTAAGACGTAGCCCGAATTGTTTTTAATCACACTATTTATTGTAATATGCTCTAATTTAGAATTCAAAATTTTATCCAAATATTATTTTTAGAGTCCACTTTAAGCAAAAATTGAAATTTTGGTCAAAAAATGCGGCCAAAAATAAGCATTTTTCGGCTTACAGTTAACCAGTTAACCTACAGCTAAAAGATAACCTACAAATTTTTGTTTGTCTTTTTATCCTATCTTTCAACTTCTTTTTGTATATCATTTTTTGAAAATACTATTTTTGTTTTTATTTTACTTGGTCTATTTTTATTCTCTATGGTTTAGTGATGTTTTTATTACCATTTTGTACTGCAATGTTTTTTATAAAGTCCAGATCACCAAACAGTGCACACACGTGACCAATTTGATTTATCAAACTTTCAGGTTTGACAATTTTAAATTTAAACACTAATTTAAATTTTAGGGCAAACTATCAAATCTACAATGTTTATTACATCTTTGTTACTAAAACAATTTTGATTATTTTGAAGGCATTTTTAGTATCTTTTAATATTAAAAAAACAAAATAGGTCACATGTGTGTACTGTTTGGTGATCTGGATAACAAAAATTTTAAAGTTGGTTATGCTATTCCATCTTGTTCTATCTCCATTAATTTTGTGTTTATCCACTAGTTTTAATTTTTCTTAGATATTCTATATTATTTTTTCATTTTGTTCCATATTTTGTCCATGTTTGGTACTAAATGGCAAAAAGTTAAAGTAAAACAAGTGATATCTAACATAAATTACAAACATTTATTCAAAGATTTAACAAAGAAAAAAATATATATAACTCAAAATCAAAGAACAATTTATTTAAATGATGAAAATACAAATAAAAGTCTTAAATAAATAAAACTACTTACTAGGCTACTTACTAGAAGAGATACAACTAGGTTTAAAACCTCTGCCTATGTTTCGTGTCTGTCAACAGCTGATAGGTTCAAATCTCTTGTTGTCCACAGAGCGGTCGAGCTGTAATGTCTTGCTTATTCAAAATTCTATTTCAAAATTTTAAAATTATTTATTAATGTAAAATTACATATTAATATCTATATTAATAAACAATTTTGAAGAAATAGTGTATCAGCAAACGATTTCTTATCAGCAAAAATCATACATTAATGATATTATTAATAAATGACCAAGGAAAACTACTCAGTTTTTACTAGATATTTCCCCAAATCATATTTACCTCTTGATTTTCTTTAAGTAACTGACCTTGAAATAAAATCCGCAACAAGCCTAATTTTGTTATAAAAAATGATCGATATTCCAGAGTGTCCTTCAGCAAACCACAACATTTATTCAGGATGGCGATATTCTCACGAGCCTCCAGGAGAAGCACGCAATGGCAAACCGAGCACCACAAAGTCAACAGTCTCTCAATAACAGTTGTATTTTAAAGAAACAGGGTGTATCAGCTGAATCAAGCGAATCCACTGGTCAAGCAAGCGACATTACTATTCCAAAACATGATAAAGATTTCAGGTAAGCACGTAATTTTCTCCTTAATTAAACTATATGGTAATTTTGTCACGCAAATTAGATCCAAACAACTTATCAAAGACGCCATCATGGACAATAACTTTTTACAAAATCTAGATACGTCACAAGTTAGAGAAATTGTTGATTGTATGTACCTCAAAGAATATCCTCAAGGTTCATATGTAATAAAAGAAGGAGAAGCAGGAGCACATCTTTTTGTATCAGCTGAAGGAGATTTTGAAGTTATGAAAGAAGATAAAGTGTTGGGACATATGGGACCTGGGAAAGCTTTTGGAGAACTTGCTATTTTATATAACTGTACTAGAACTGCTTCAATTAGAGGTAATTAGATACTAGTTTTAACAAACAATATTTTAGTAAAAGTTTTCTTTCAGTTGTGGTCGATTCTAAAGTTTGGGTTTTGGACAGAAAAGTTTTTCAACAAATTATGGTTCGCACTGGTCTTCAAAGACTACAAGACAATATTAACTTCCTAAGATCTGTTCCTCTTCTTCAGAATCTCAGTAATGAAGTATTAGCAAAAATTGCAGATGTACTTGAAGTCGTATGTTTCTTCTACTTTCTAAAACTTTAGTTTAGTATTTAATCTTTGTAGGAATTTTATCCTGCTGGTGTGTATATAATCAGACAAGGTGCAAACGGCGACACTTTCTTTATCATCAGTAGTGGATCTGTTAAAGTCACTCAACGTAAACAAGGTTCAATGGAAGATGAAGATGAGATCAGAATTCTTCAACGTGGAGATTATTTCGGAGAACAAGCTTTACTAAAAGAAGACTGTCGCACTGCAAATATTATTGCAATGCATCCAGGAGTTGAATGTCTAACTCTTGATCGTGAATCTTTTAAGCAATTAATCGGAGATTTAAGTGAAATCAAAGAGAAAGATTATGGTGATGAACAAAGACTTAACCGACAAATCAACTCGACATGTCCTGAAAAACAAGAATACGACTACATCAATTTAGATGATCTTGAAGTTATAGCAACACTAGGAATTGGAGGTTTTGGTCGAGTTGAATTAGTGCAATACGTACAAAACACATCATTAACCTTCGCTCTAAAGTGCCTCAAGAAGCAACATATCGTAGATACGCAACAACAAGATCATATCTTCAGTGAACGGAATATCATGATGAGTTGTCGAAGTAACTTTATTTGTAGAATGTATAAAACGTTTAAAGACTCAAAATACGTCTATATGTTACTTGAAGCATGTCTTGGTGGAGAAGTTTGGACTATACTGAGAGATCGAGGTTGTTTTGATGAAGACACTACGAAGTTTATCACTGGTTGCGTTTTAGAAGCTTTTGATTATCTACATAGCAGAGGTATAATTTACCGAGACTTGAAACCAGAGAATCTTCTTCTAGATGCCAATGGTTATGTAAAACTTGTCGATTTTGGATTTTCTAAAAGACTTGGGTATAGTAGTAAGACTTGGACGTTTTGTGGAACACCTGAATACGTAGCTCCTGAAACAATTCTAAACAAAGGGCATGACCGAGCTGTTGACTACTGGGCTCTAGGGATTTTAATGCATGAATTACTGACTGGGAAGTAAGTATTTCCAAATTGTCAGTGAGTAAATTAGTAGTAAATTGTATTTTTTAGTCCTCCGTTTACAGCATCAGATCCGATGAAAACCTACAACCTGATTTTGAAAGGCATTGATATGATCGACTTTGCTAAACATCATATCGGAAGAGCTGCTCAAAGTCTTATCAAAAAGTTGTGTAGAGACTCACCATCAGAAAGATTAGGGTACCAGAAAGGCGGAATCCAAGATATTAAGAAGCATAAGTAGGGTTTTGTAAGTTATGTGTTGAGATTAATGTAAAAGGTTTCTAGATGGTTTCAAGGGTTTGATTGGGATGGCTTAGTAAACCAAACGTTGCCTTCACCTATTCGACAACCAGTAAGAGGGTGTTGTGATACCAGTAATTTTGACTGTTTTGGAAAAGATAATGACATTCCTCCAGATGAACTTTCAAACTGGGATTTGGAATTTTAATTCGAATATGATCTTTGAAGATCTTTTTATAGCCGAAAATTGGACAATAATGTAAAGACGATAATAAATTCTTATGTTTTACAAATGTTCTTTTAATCAAAAGATAAATTACCAGAGTTAAGATTCTTTATTAGTCAATGTATAAAATCCTTGTCTATAATAGGTACGTTACAATTCTTTTTTTAAATTTAGATATCTAATCTAAAAATTTAACTGATTTATGATAACAACTAGTCTAAACTTTATAATTTCTTAAGGTACATTCTACAGTCATGCCAATGACAAAACTGTAAAGCTCAGAAAAGTTAAAATTAAAATCTGCCAACATCTAATTGAATCTTCTACATTTTTGCAAAATCTACTTAATTCTTGTTTTGTAAAAAATTTCTAAAAATTTTTGGCCAGCTATAGTTTATTAAAAATACAGTATTTACTTGAACAACCATCAGTTATTATTTTTATTTTTAAACTCTTTTTGATTGAAATATTTTTTAACCTTTGTATAATTCCAACTAACTTAGGTCACTTGATTTTTTATAATAATAACTTCGCTATAAATTAAAAAAATGATAAGTTCTCGGATTCTATAATACTTTGTTTATAAAGTCAATATTTTATAATTTATTATTTATTAGTTCTCGTAAATGTAAAATCAAAGTAATCAATACCGTAGTACAATTGTAGAATACTTAAAGAAGGATTAAAAATTAATTTTAAGTGAGTGAACTAATGGTAGTTATTATCTAGTGATTAGTAGAACGAGACTTTAAATCTACCGGTAAATAACAAAAATTTTTTTAGGCAATATGTTCTTACGCTTTAAAAGAATAATTTTTACCAACTCGTTTTGACCAGCAAAGGGTCACCTTCAGGTAAAAATTTAAGCACTTTTTTCCTGTAAAATTATGCTCAAAATAAAAGCCAAATACTTGTAATATCTATGTCAATTACCTCGAACAAAATTTTGTTATATTTTCTTGCCTGAGGATGATTGCTTTAAAGTCGAAACATGCTATGTCTAAAAATTTTGTTTGGAGTATTTAGTGGCACAATTTATTTTTTTGTAAATATTTGTTAAACTGTGTAGCTAGAGATTGGTAGATTATGGCCTAAAATGACCATACTTAAAGCGCCAAATTTAAATTTTATACAAGATGGCCGAAACTTGCAATTTTTACTTAGAAGAAAAGGCACAAAATGGCAGCAAAGCTACTTCATGACGACTCAAGACGGCATCGGCAGAGTAAAATAAAACTACAATATAGAAATATTTATTTGTTCGTTTCTTGTTGTAAATTGTTTATGAGATATAAAAATAAATTAAATAAAAGTCAATCAATCAAATCAATTGTCAATATTACAAACAAAACAAAATTTACCAATAAAATGAATAAATCATAACACATAAATTAATAATAAAGAACTTTTGGCATTCTGTTAAAGCTTACATATATTTTCAAATAACAAATTACTGAAACATTACAAAGACATTCGAAGAAACACTATTAAATGTAGAAAATAAGTGTCTAATTAATTTACTAAAATTTACAAAAGGTTTCCAAGTAACACAAGTACGTCCAGTGGACGTCCATTGTACGTCTTTTTTGGTCCGAACGATTGTCCAGGGATCGTCCATTCGGCATACATGGGACGTCCGATGGACGGTTTTAGAAAGTCCCGAGTTCACTAATTTGGACCATATCTGGACCATCCAGTGCCGGACGGTCCCTGGACGTCTTATGGACAACTTATGTACGGTTTATGGACGTAGTTGGACCAAATCATACTCTCGAACGTGAAACGGACGGTTTATGGACCATTAATGGACAACTTATGGACGTCTTTAGAACGTCCAGCCGGGATAAAAAAAGCACTTTCACTATGCAATGTCGAACGTTTTATGGACAACTTATGTATGTTTTATGGATGTACTGGGACAAAGTCGTACTATGCGGATTGCGGACGTAAAAACTTATGGACGTTTTTAAAACGTCCAGCCGAGATAAAAACGGACTATTACTATCCAGCGACGGACGTTTTATGGACAACTTATGTATGCTTTATGGATGTACTAGGACAAAATTGGACGTAAACCGTTCTAAAAACGTCCATTGGACGTCCGATGTACGCCGAATGGACGGTCTCTGGACAATCGTTTGGACCAAAAAAGACGTACAATGGACGTCCATTGAACGTACTTGTGTTACTTGGGTACATCTATAAAACGCACATTTTTATTTGTCTATAAACTGTTTATAAATAAACATCTACAAAACGTCTATATTTAATTCGTCCGAAAAGCGTTTATAAAGTGCATTTATAAAACATTCATTTTTGATTTGTTCAAAAGATCGTCCACAAATGTATATCCATAAAACGACCGTTTTTGTTTGTCCATAAACTGTTCGTGAATGGACATCCATAAAATGTCCATTTTTAGTTCCTCCAGAAACCGTCCGCAGAGTACATCCATAAAACATTCATTCTTGGTTCGTCCAGTAACCGTCCGAAAATGTACATCCATAAAACATTCACATTTGGTCGGTACGCTAGTGGACTATTTTGGACGGTCCGTGGACGTCCATAGACCGTCGGTGTTACTTGGGTTGTAATACGTGTGAACCTGTAAATTTAAAAATATACTATATTATTGACTTCTGTGAAATTAATAAAATGTTTAATCTTAAAGATAAAACACTGGAGTAAAACTTGTAGCAAAAGCATTTAGTAGAAATAGTTTTGACACGGGCAGTTATAACAACTTATCAAATATTAAAAAAATAACTCCAAAAATTGGTTATAGTCGAAGATCGATCTCCGAGCCGCCAAACATTACTTATTTTCTAAAAAACAAAATGTGTAGACAAGAGTAGATTAAGTATATACCGTAAGCATACACATACCTTCTAGCTTGGGCCGACAGCCAACTGTCAATACCAGGTGGTAAAGATAAGTAAAAAATTACTCTCTTAACTTAAAATCTGAGGGCAGATTTTCACATATGTTTTACAAAATATTGTTAAAAATTGATAATCAATGCTGCCAGACACTTTCTGTCAGCGGTACTTATCGCTAGAGGCTTTAAAGATCGACAAAAAACAATCTTAGTTATAATTAGGGTAACCAACATTTCGATATCGAAACATAAGACGTTTTCAAGAGCGTATCTAGAATGGCTTTTTCTACTTAACTTTTCTTGCTTTTCTTTTTCTTTTAGTACCCGTTTCTTCTGTTTTTCTATTTCCTTCAAACATTGTTTTTTAAATTAGTTAAGAATCTTTATTGGTTGCTCTAGACTCTCTAAATTTTAACTTTTTCTTAAAGCTTCTTAAAGTGGTCTGTCAGCTTCAGATCCAGAACTCTTTAGACTATTTTTAAAAAAATTTCTAGATTGTACTTTTTTTTGTTTAAATATTGTTTTTGTACTCTTTGTTTTTCTTTTACATATTATTAGCTTTTCATGTTTGATGTTGCTTTTTTCAAATTTTTCTAGAACTTTCTTCTTTTAACATCTACTTCTGTTCTTCTTATTTTGCTAACAGTAATTTTTAAAAAAAATTTTTATTTGTTCCTCTTCTTGTTTCTTAGAATTCTTTTTTTTCTAGAAACTTTTTTTTATTCTGAAATTTTTTAGTGTTTTTTTACTAGTCATAATTTTTTGTGTCCTTTTTTAAATTGTCTTTTCTTCTCTAATAGTCAGAGTTTTTCTTGCTTTCCTTTCTTATAAGTCGTCAATTTTCAAAAAAATTATTTTTTTACACTTTCCAAACAACGTTTAGTTCTATTTTATTCTGAAATTATTTTTTTTAACCTTCTTTTTTGAAGTTGTTTTCTATTAAATTGTAGAATTTGTTTTAGTTCTTCTAGAATCTTTTAAATCACGTTTTTTAAATCAATTTTTTGTTAAAATTTTTTTCTTACTTTTCTAAAAATTTTCTATTGTCTATTGGTCAAATAGGTACAATAAAAAAATTTCCACACATTTTCTACCAAAATGAGAATAACAAATAAACTTCGTCAATATATCTGCTACGATAAGCAAACAATTTACATAAAAGTATAAAGTTAAATAATTTCAATTCCACGTGTCACAGTTAAGTTTTAACGCAACCGTTTCAAGAACAACAACAAATATCTCATCAAAAAAAAAATCATTAAGGTAAAAACAACACAAAAACAAAATTTTGAAAAAAGAGAAGTAGCTAACTTTTCCATTAAAAATCTCTCAATATGTTTGAACAATTTCGTTTGCATTTTGAATAATTAATTGATAAAAAAATCATTCGACCCAGTTGCGTAGCTGACAACACCTGTTTGCTTCACGACGACCGAGACGCAAGCGCACCTGAAAAAGCGCCTTCGACTCACCACCAGGATTCAAACCCATCGCCCAAGAAGTCCATCCAGTGCGACGCGAATCACCTCGAAGGATACATTCTTGTTCCATCAAGCAACCACACCATGACCCAGTAAATACCGGTATTTTTATTATTAACAGCACCTTTGGATATTGTAAATACAACCACTTCACCCCACACAAATAAATAAATGTTTGGTTTTAGGCTAGAGTTTCCTTTCATTTAAATGCTTTGAATTGTGGTAAGTGCGACATTTTTTAAAATGTCATCAACAGCTTCTGTAAAAGCATATGTAGAAAAATCGATGCTTTCTGACATTTTAGGATAGTGGGTCCCAATACAATTATATTATTAAATTTAACCTTTTCATGTCATTTATTATCAGTCTGATGCTGTCTTCATTTTGCTTGTCATGCTAGCTTTAAACTGCACCTACATTATGTAGATATTTACATTTTATTTTTCCTTAAAAAAATTTAAAAAATCTATATTTTAATTTAAATAAAGTTGCGTTATTAAATAAACATTTTTACGGACAACATATCGACGTTGGCAGTGTTCTTGCGTGCAATTTTTTCGATACTAATCTATGACCGCTTTTTTAAGTAAGCTAAGTGATAGAATGATAGAAAACAAAATTATTTTTCTAAGAAAAATATAGAGAGTTATACAAAAATCGAATCACTAATGTTATTACAATTTTCTCTAATTTATTAAACTAGATATTGACATAATATTTCATATGGAATACACCTAACTTAGTATACTTACCTCCAAAATCTATAAAAACCATAAAATAATTAGAAACTCTCATAAATTAGCTATTAGCAATGCATGCTGTAAAATAATTTGAATTAATTTAAAATATGTAACTTTAGCCTAAACTAATATTTGCTTCGATCGGACTGTGACAAATTAGTTCGGATTATTTGACAAAGAGCATTATCAGAAGATAATTTATGAAGGTTTCTGATAATTTTATCATTTTCATAGATTTTGCAACCAAATATACCTACAAAGGGTTTTTTTGTTCCTGTACTTTTCCATCTAGTTTCGTACTCCTACTCCTTCTAGATCATTTTTTTTCTGTTTTTTCTCTCATTGGCTCTTCCACTGATTCTTTTTCTTTATTATTTTTTTCTTTATTTTTTGCTCACTTTCCTGCTCTCTATTGTTACTTGCGTTAGAGAGTTCTTAAAAGCAAAACCCAGACAGTCATCTTTCTGTTTTTGTTGTTAACATTTACAGTATTTAGGTCGCTTTTTCGTTGTTGTATTTTGCTTTACTTCTTGCTCTAATCTTCAATTATTTTCACTCTCTTTTAGCAATATTCACGTGTTTTTTTTTCTAAATAATTGTTTAATAATTCTGTTTTTTTCACCATATCTTTTATTACATTTTTGGATTTCTTAGTTTTTACTTATTTCTTGCTTTCTTTCTGCTCTTAAGAGCTCTCTTACTCTTTATCAAACCAGTTTTAGTCCTTGTTTCTTTTTGTCTTTTTCTGTATCAATGCTTCTTCAATCTTTATTCACTTGCCATTTTCTCTTGCTCATCTAATCTCCTTCTCAAATCTTATAAAAATTTGTTTTTACTTTCTTTTCTTTATATTTTTTTAGCCTTCTTAGCTTAGCTTAACCTGTTGGTACTCGTTTCGGTGTCTCTTGTCTTACTTTTGCTATTACTAGCATATAATTAGTACTGGAATTTGTCTCTTTACATATAACTTCTAGCTACTATCTCTGTCTCTCACTATCTGAATAGACCTTCAAAGTTTTTTGAAATATCTCTATAGTAGAAATGCGTGCTTATTTTTCTCATCCCGTATTCTGTCGCAAGATATACGCCTAAAATAAAATTACCTTAATTACCTACTTAAGCTATTGATAGGTATTATTGTGATTTACAATATCTCTTATTTTGTACTGGGAAAATCTAAAGCAAACATTGACAATGACATCTAGTCTCTTTTGAAATGTTTGAACAATAAATAGAAAATTGTTTTTGGTATTCTTTATTAGAAAAGACATATTTTATAAATTGCATTAGTACAATTATTACACAACTATTGTTCTCATTATTTACTTTAGATTTATTTACTTTAATACTCTAATTATCTGCTTCTACTCGACAGCTAAAAATATTATGTGGTGTTGCATTTAATAAAAAATAATTTATTATCAGAATGTCGGACGAGACTGTTATTTCGCTTTATTTTCTAAATAGCTATTCTTGTTGTCAACAAATTTTTCTCCTGCTTCGTTTTCCATTTTGTGCGGTGACTTCTTTTTTGTCTTCTTTTGTAATCTTAAAGTCAAAAACTTTTTCTTGGCATTTTTACTATCTACATTCTTTCCACATATTTTACTCGTCGAATTCTCTAGTCTATTATTTATCAGTATAACAATATTAAACTTATTGTAAGTTGTCTTAATTCTTGATTGGTTTTTCTGTGCCACTTCGCTCTCTTCCTCTCGTAGGCTGTTGATGTGAGCATCACATTGCTTTTTTAAACTCTCTTCTAGTTTTTTTACCTCTTTGTTTTTTGCGAGTATTACACTGTCATTTCTTTATAAACCAGCGTTTGTTACCATTTTTTCTAGTAGAAAAATTAAAACATACACTTATTGATGTTTCTACAGAGTTTCTTTGTCAAATTCCTTTTTAAACTTTGAACTTTTTTGATAGTTTTTCTCGTATTTTGACTCTATTTTTTATACACTCTAAGAAAACTTTTAGCATTTTTAAAACCTTTTTTCTGCTGCCTACTTTAAGACTGCTTAACTTTGAGTTTGAAGCTTTCTTACTGATTTTTCTTCCAAAAACCAATTTAGTATTATCGCTCTGTTTTTGATGTGAATTCCTATAATTTTACATACTAATAATACTCTTCTAGAATTTATTTATTTGTCTTATCGTTTTTTATTTATAATGTTACCATGATTTCGAAATCGGCTCTTTCAATTCTATCAATACCTATCCTTTCTTTTTTTCATTTTTGCATTAGTTTCTAAAGTCTATTAATTAGTTTTTTTCCTCTACATTTAACACTTATTCATTTATCTTTTATTAAACTTTCTTGTTTTTTATGAAGTTTATTATGTTTTTAATTTTGATACTATTCGAAAAAAATTTTCAGTCATTATTTATTTGTACACTTGTATTTTTTGTATTTTTTTTGTTTATTTATTGTCATTGCTATCTTTGCAATATATTTTCTTCGTTTGCTAAAAGTTGTTGTTCTTCATTTCTATAATACACTGTGTCTGGCAGAAATCTTTTTCTTTCTTTTTTCGCGTTTTAGAAACAGATCTTATAACAGTATCTTTTTGATCGTTAGAACAGTTGCAAGTGGCAAAATGCTACAAAATTCCTCTGTTTACACTTTTTACTTATACTGTTTTTTACATTCTATTTTTTTAATTATTGTTTTTTTCTTTCTCTTTGCTATTACTGTACTTTTTATAATTGTTGTTGTAATGTAACGACAAGCGTATTCAGTTTGATTGTCTTATTTCCAATAATCTAGAAGCTACCTACTAAATTATAAAAATATTTGAATATTATACATTTGGTCAGTATTTCGATAGCACTTTACCTAACTTTAAAATTTTTTTTACTAATTCTGAGTGACGAACAAAATCCGCAATGCTTAGACAGAACTACTTAACTATCTCTGATGCTGATCTCGGCCATGTAAAGCCTACGATATAAATTACATATTGTGTTATTGAATAGGATCTAGTAAATACAAAGCGTTGTAAACTCAACAATGCAATAAGCAAATTGTGGTTCAATAATTTAGAAATCTTAAACAATAGGTACCTACATTTTTCTTATCTAATTACACATTGTTATATTTCCCCCATAAGAAATGTTTAAAATTCAAATATAATGAAACCTTCAAGGGGTATCAATGTGCTTCAATGTGATAATAGCATTAGTGAGGAGACCATAAAAAGGTATGAAATTTGACACTAATTTAAGCTTATTTTACTAATTATATAACTATTAACTGCTTTACTAAATTTCAATTTAGTCAATAAGAATTTAGACAGTTACTTGCTAAATTAATAACAAAGCGTCAATCGACAATCGACTCAGAAACGAAACTCTGACTAACGCTGTTGACCGCCTGTTTTTGTCGTTTTTTTTTTTTTTCGTGTTTTTGGTCTTCTAGAATTACTTAAAACCCGAATAAACAGAAGTGGGGTTATATCAACCTTTTTCTTTTGGCAACTCAACCATTATTTGCTAGTATATTACATACCAAGATAGTTTTTACAAAAGCATGTCGGAGATAAACTGAGAAATTTGACAAGTTATGATTGCACAATAAGGAGTCATAAACAACCCATCTCTAGTCATTATTAACCCTAGTCGCTAACGATTATTTTCTACTGAAAAATAAATCAATTTCAGACATTCTAAGTGGTGAAAAAAAAAATACTTCTACGAAATGTTTTTAATATTATTAAAGTCTAAGGAGAAAATAACGACTAGTAATTGACACATACATAATTTATTAGGTTAATGCTTTTTTACAATTAATAATTTAATTACTTTACGATCAATCATTCTCCTAATAAAAAAACTAAATGCTGAGTAAGTTGTTTAACAGTTCAATTAATTAAAAATGACCCAATATATTCTAGAAATTCTTTAAAATTTTAATTACAATAAAACAGTTCAAACAAATGCTTAAATATCCATTTAACATACTCTTTAACATAAATAAATATTTAGTTAAATATTTTTTTATTTGTACACATTATGTGAAAGCGTCCTTGTTTTAAGTATACATATTTCATATTCATACGAGTACTTTAAAAACTAATGGATCAATTGAATAATTATTTTATTGACCAGAATTGTCACTTTTGACATTTAATATTTTTGATTAGAATTTTTAAAATTTAGATTTTTGTTTTTACTTGTATATAAAACTTGTTGATATGTGTTACAGGCATAATCGTCACTAATGCACCCTAGAAAATTAAAAGCTTTTTTATGACGGACTTTAAACTCTTTAGTGCCGTAATCTCCTTTTATTATATGTATCACATATGAATAGAATATAATATACAAAAAAAAATTATAAATAGTTTTAAAAAATAAGAAAATGTTTTCAAAACTAGTAAAATTTTGCATCCAGTTTCCAGTATCCAAAAAATGTCGCTTTCGGCTTTTATTAATCTAAAAATTAGCTATTTAAAAAAAGTAAAATATTGTTTTTGATATTAATAATTTAAAAATTAATAAGTAGTCGGTTTTTTGTCGTTACCATAATTATCATTACTTATTTGTTTGACGTTTTTTTTTAAATAAAATCTGATAAAATCATAAAATAAATTTTTATCAGATTTTTTTATCAAGTTTTTTTCTTGAAGTGAGAAAGCGCTTTCGAAAACTATGTCTCATCATCAGTGCCTAAGTAAAATAATGTAAAAATTTTTTTTAGAAAAACTAAGCAAACCTTTGGCAATAATTTTTAATAAAAAAAATGTTGATTAATCTTATATTTGAAACTCGATCTGAAAGAATTACCTTGTAGGATAATGGCTTGGAGCGCCATCATTTTCTTCATTCTTTCTTAGTTAAGACCCTCTTCTTCCACAGTTTTATTTGTAACTTTTGGAGGTCGTCTTCTACTTCATTTTTCCACTCTGTCTCTCGTTTGCCTTATCGTCTGTTGATTCCTAGTCCTTTCTAATAATCTTTTGTGTATTTTTTTTTTTTCATTCTTGTTACGTGGCCTATCTATCTAATTTTTTGTGATTTAACTGCTCCTATTATATCTGTATCTTTGTATAATGTTCTAAATTTTTCCTTTGTTTTTCTAAACCAAGTTTCTTCTGTTCTTTTTCCCCCCGTAATTTTTTCTTAGAGCCTTTCTTTCTCGTCTATCTCTTGCAAGCGTATGTTACCGCCGGCCGTATTATGATCTTGTAGAAATAAAGTTTTGTTACTCTTGCTACAGCTTTTGAACTTAGTATAAAGTGTAATGCATAACCGCTTTTGTTTTCAGCTACTGTTCTTGCGTTTATCTCTTTTGTATTTGCTGGTTTATTTACTATTACATTTCCTAGATAGACAAATCTCTTAATTTACTTTCTTAATCTCTTTTGTTTACTTTTACTTTCAAATATCTGTCTTTCTTAAGTATTTCATCTTCTCATATCATAAATCTAGTTTTGTCTCGTTTTTTCTGCGTTTGTAATCAGCCTTCTTATTACTCTTGATAGTTATTTTCTTTGGTTCTTATTATTTGGCTCTTAAGTGTTACTTAACTTCTTGTCTTAAGTCATCAAACACAAATGCAATATGTGGTTTTCTCTAATTACATTTTTACTAATTTCGCTATTTTATTGGGTGTTTTAAAGTCTTTCATTGTTTTAAAGTCAATAAAAAGCAAGTATATTTAAAATTTTTGTTGGTGATTTTTCTCTTGTATTGGTTGTAATAAAAATATTTGCTCTACTACAAACCTTTTTTTTCTAAAACCACACTGGTATTCTCCATTTTCTATATGCTCTTTTTCTATGCGCTATTTCTCTATATTTTTCACATTTTGTCTTGTTATCTTTTTTATGGTTTACACATAATATCTCTTTTCCATGCTTGGGGCATTAAATTAATTAAATCATGTATTATTTTTGTCATCGCTTCTTCTCCGTACTTCATCATTTCTCCTTGTATGTTGCCTTCTTCTGGGCTTTTGTTGTTTATCTGTTTTTCTATAATATTTTTAACATCATCATATGTGGAAAGTTTTTCTTCTCTTTCTTCTTGTCTGTTTTTGTTGTTTTCCTCTTTTTCAACTGTTCTTCTTTTGGTCGACGATTCGTTTCAAACTTCCTTAAAATATTCCGCCCGCTTTTCTGTTACTTTTTTTTTGCTTCCCACTAATTCGCTATGTATATCTCGACAAAATATGATTTTAGGTTGAAATCATTGTTTAATTCTCTAATTCTAACAATAGAGATAAGAAGTTACTTATCTCTATTGTTTTAGGTCGTGTTCTCGTTTCTACTTTCTGTAGAAAAATTTATGTTCTGCTTTTTATTTTTTACATTCTTTTTTGCGCTTTTTCTTTTAGCATTCTTTTCTTTACTGTGACTTTCTTCTGTTCTTGAAGTCTACAACCTTCATCGTACCACTCTATTGTTTTCTTTTTATTCTGCTTTTTAATTTGTTCTTTGATTGCTTGTTTAATTAGTTTTTTATTGCCTCTCATTTTTTTTTCTATTGTTCTAGTAGCATCTTGTTATTGTTAGTTTTTTCTATCAGTGTTTTATATTTTTCTTTGTTGATTTATTAGTTGAATTTTAAACGATATTGTCTTATTATCACATTTTTCAAATTGCTATTTGTATGAGCTGCTTTAATTTTATTCCTACCATAAAATGATCGGAATCTATGTTTGCGCCTCTATAGGATCTTACGTTTTGAAACCTTTTTTAATTTTGTATCTCTATCAGTAAGTGGTCAATTTGATTTACCTTTTTTTCCGTCCGGTGTTATTCACATTCTTTTTTCTTAACTTTTTTTATATTTTTTTTACATTATTATTTAAGTACTGATAATAATTTAGTCATTCTCTACAAGTAATTTCAAATAAAGCTTCAATAATGGTCTACTCAACATATAAAGCAATTGTAATTTGTAATAAAATCAAATAACAAAAAAAGTTGCGTGTCATAGAAGAAAAAGCTTTCTTCAAGAATTTCCAGTGAAATAATTAAAGTCGAATTTTCTCGCCACTACAAACCGCTCCTTAATTTAATAATCGATAGGAATCGTGGACTAAGGTTGCATGCACGTTATTGTCTTCTTGTAAAAGACGGACAAAACTATCGATTGTTGTTTCGTCGTCCAACTCAACAATTAATGAAATCAATTTTTTTCGAGGCCACTTCTATATTCGACTACCAGTTTTGGCTAAAATATTATAGGAAGAAGATTAAAAGAATAGTTCGGGTTGAATTTTTCGTATCTTTAATGGTGCCGCCTTTTAGACCACTCCTTGACAAACAGGATTGGTCCGAGACGCAGTAAAGTGACCACAAAACCAACACGGTGAAATTCTAACATGTGCAAACAAATTAAAAGCAATAAAAACAAAGAAATTATAACAATTTGTAACAAAATTTTGATTTAAAAAAATACAAATTGTTTGAGTTAGTTTTCTTTCAACTTGAATGAGACACTCGTATTGAGATAGATAACTTATTATTTAACAATGATAATAACATTGTTAACAATGTTAGTTTGTTGAGCCAGTTTGTTTATTATACTATAAGGTAACATCCATAGGTTTAGACTATACTAAAATCATTTTTATATGATCCTAGCAGGTGATCAAAATCACTAACAAGTCTACACTTCAAAAATTGACGAAAACACAAATAAATAGGCTAGATTTTTAAAAAATATCATCTTTGGTTTTTAAGATTAATAAAATTACGTTTTTGTATTCATCTGGCTCTTAATTTAAAAAAATGCTTCGTTTGTATTTATTAATTTAAAAATTACTAAAAACTGTTACCCCGAGCTTCTAAAATTAGTAACACAACTTTCGACTTCTAAAACTACAAAAACAATGCCTTATATGTCTTTGCTAAATTAAAAAGATCTAAAAGACATTATTTCTGGCTTCTGAAACTAGTAAAATTACGGCTACAAATTTTAAAATTAGTGTAAAGTTTTCTCCAATTTTTAATATCGAAAAAACAAGTCGCTTCTGTATTTATTAATTTGAAAATTAGTAAAAATATCTTTGTTTTCTAAAATTAGTAAATTATCGCCTCCAGTTATTAAAATTACTAAAATGTCGTGTTTGTCTTTATTATTTATTCTCCGACTACTTTCAATATCGAAAAGACATGTAAAAGGTTCTACACTCGACCGCAAAATTAACCGGACACTAAGTTTTTTGGAAAAATTTTAATGACGACAATTTAAATCAAAATAATTTTAATTAAAAATGTGCAATGATGAACATTTAAATTGAAATCAAGATAATTTTGATTAATCATGTTCAAAAATAAATATTTATTTACAAATTAAACAAAAATTTGATTTCAAGTAACAAAACAAGCAAAACAAAATTGAGAAAACTGCAAAAAATGGTTTCAGTAGCGAGTATTTCCTCCTCGCGCTTGAATTACAGCTCTCATTCATTGAGGCATACTTGCAATCAAGTCTGCGATCTCATCTTGGACTATTAGCTCCCACTCATTCAGCAACGCCTGTTCCAGCTCAACTGTTGTATGAAACTCGCCGTAGTTCTGCCTAATCCTTTGCCCCAGGTTGTCTCATATGTGCTCAATGGGGTTTAGGTCAGGGCTCATGGGTGGCCACCTTAGCACCTGAACATTAACGTCGTGAAGGTACTGACGCGTAATCTGGGCTGTGTGAGGGCGCGCATTATCGTGCATTAAGAGACATTCTTCCCCTACAAATGGCGCAACAGGAACTAGTCCAGCGTTAATGCTACATCTCTGCACCGTTATAAGAGCTATATGAGCCTCCAAAGAAATCCCTCCCCATACCATTACACCTCCACCACCAAATGCTACTCTAGGCGCAAAGCAACACTGGGCATACCGTTCCCCCGGGCGTCTAAATACTCGTTGACGACGATCAGGTGAATACCTAGTGAAACGCGACTCATCCGCAAAGAGAACGGAGCCCCATTCGTCCATATTCCAATCAACATGATTTCGCGCAAATTCCAATCGCTGTCTGCGATGCTCTGCGTTCAACTTAGGGCCAGTAGCAGGTAGATGTGATGTTAAATTAGTTTCCTTCAACCTTCTTAAAACAGTATCAGGTAAAATCATGATCCCATGAACATCCGCCAGTCTCCTGGCCAAAGCTGTAGCAGGAAGAGTCCGTTCTTGCAGCATTTGTAATCGAAGAAATCGGTTTTCCACTTCACTTGTTACTCGTTTTCTGCCTTGTCCAGGACTTTTGGAATAGGAACCAGTTGCCCTGAACCTTTGTATCGCATCGGATACGGTGTTTTTAGGAAAGCCAAGCACATTTGCAATAAATCGTATGCTGCGTCCATCATTATGTAAAGCAACAGCCTGGTCAGCTTCTTCGGGACTCACTACAATATGAATCGCTTCTACAACAAATCTTTTTCCCAAAAAGCCAAATTAAACAAACCAGAACCAGCTATCGACACAAATTTGACAGACGTGTAGAACAAACAAAACCTTTCTGATTGGAAGCCGCGCGTAAGAAAATAGTTACAAAAAGTAATCTGCTTGGTAGGGGTTAACCCAAAAAACTTGAATATCTTTTTTTTAGTTGTTTTTTATGTGTAACAATATATAATCAATGTAGAGAGCGTTTTCACAAATTTACGGAACAAAAATTAATTGTCCAGTTAATTTTGTGGTTAAGTGTATATTTATTACTTTAAAAATTAGTTAAAATTATTTCTGTTTTCTAAAAATAATAAATTATCGTCTCCGGTTACTAAAATTACTAAAAGGTTGCATTAGTTTTTATTGATTAATAAAATACTGCTAAAAAAATTTTAGACAGGCTTCTAAAATAAGCAAAATTACTTTTCTACATATTAGTCAATATTAATAATGTCTCTCTGACTGCTAACATTAAAAAAAATGTTTTTGTATCTATTACTTTAAAAATTAGTAAAAAATATCATCTTTGCTTTCTAAAATTACAGAAACGTTGTCTTTGTTTATACTAATTTAAAAATTATAATTAATATTATCTCTGGTTTCTAAAATTAGTAAAATTACTTTACCGTGTTTCACAGATATCGTCTCTGGCTCTTAATATTTAAAAAAATGCCGCTTTTAAATTTATTAATTTAAAAATTAGTAAAACTATTACCCCGGGCTACTAAAATTAGTAACACACAAGTTTTGATTTCTAAAACGACTTCTGAAATTAGTAAAATTACGGCTGTAGATTTCAAAATTTATATAAACTCTCTTCCGACTTCCAATATCAAAAAGACAAGATAAAAGACAGTTTACTTCTGTAGATATTAATTAATTTAAAATTAGTAAAAAATATTTCTGTCTTCTAACCTGTAGACTGCCAATTTAAAAAAAAATTGCATTAGTATTTATTTTAAAATTGGTATAAAGTCTACTCTTACTCTCAATATTGAAAAAACAAGTCGCTTCTGTATTTATTAACTTAAAAATTACTAAATAATATTTCCAGCTTATAAAATTAGTAAAATACAGCCTCCGTTCTCTAAAACTACAAAAACAATATCAACAATCAATGATGATAAATGCTTCTCAAATTAATAAATAAATAGTTGTGGATTTTTTAATCAATAAAATATTGTGTTCGGCTTTCAAGATTAAAAATATTAGTTAAAAATATTTGACGTTTTTAAAATAAGTAATATAAAAAATGCAGCTTTTCTATTTATTACTTTTTTAATTTAAAGATTTTTTAAATCTTACTTTTGCTAATAAAAAAATCGTACATTTAAAAAGTAATGCGTAAAAATAAGTAAAAGAATAGCGCTGTTGTATTCATCATTAACTGAAATTTGTCTGTTCTTAACTGAAGTCCTTTGAAGTTGCTGGCTGGGTGCGTTACTATAATCGAAGAACCAGTTTTTCAAAAAAAAAGAGAAAATTTTAATTAAACCATTGACTATGTAACAACTTCTCACCTTTCTATCTTCTCATTGATTGGCTTAATTTTAAGTTAAAATGTTCTAATCATTTATAAATAAACTATAGAACAAGAACAATTTAACAGAATATAAATTATCACAGCAAATATCTTTACTACATTCACTTATAAAAATTTACGACTTCAGTTATCAGTTATTACCTTACAATATGTACACCGTTTATCATTATTTGAGTACTTGCTAATTAATTTTATGAATTACAGTGTAGTAATACTTATTTGAATATATTTATTAATGAAGTAAAACCCAATTGCACTTAAAAGCGTTTAATACAGAGTGTACAACTTAATAAAAAGTTTAAATAAGAGGTTCGTACAATACATTTTGTGTTATTATTATTATTATTATTATTAAAGTAACAAAATTGTACATTTTTCCATTACGTCTAAAGATATCATTTTAAAATATCAAATTCTCAGTCTACATAAAAATAGATTTGTTTTAATTAACGTAAATTGGCCTGGATTTGCAAAAATAACTTACATACATTTCACTTTCAAAAATAAACCTACAATAAAAATTTTATTCTAACACTGAACAATACTTAAATAGGTTAATTAGGTACTACAGAGAAACACATTCCGAAAATCGCAAAATTAGAAAATCTCATTTATATTTTAATTCCAGTGGCCATGACGGAGACAGCTTATCTAGTGATGGTAATTCCTGTCCAATTTCCGAAGAAATCAGAGCCTATCGTACGTATATAGCACCGGATCACTGTGAAGTTCCGTGGACAACCACATCCTCTGCAAATTTTATATCATATCCAGTGCCTCAACACCAGTTCAACTTTGTAGAAGATTTAAATATAAGAAAGCGGTTGTCCCAAAGTGAACATGAACGGTAAGTTTGACTTAAAATTGTTGACACAAAGATCCCTATACGGTAAAATTCTTATTTCACTAATCAAAACTATCATTCAAAAATAATAAATCTAAACTTTAACTAGATTCAGCACTATTTAATCCGCAATAATCGGCACCCTCTCTTTACCTGTCACGGTAAGACACTAGAATTCGGCACTAGTCGGCGTTTCTAACAAATTTTAAAACATTAAGAATAATACAAAATTTACCTTATTTAAGCCCAAGAATAATTAATAAGTTATATCAAATACCTATATAAATAGGTGTTTTTATAGACTGATCAAAAATTTAGGAAATCCTGTTGAACAGCAGGTCCTACAGTTTGCCAATAATATTTTTTACAAAATAAAGAATCTATTACGACACTCACTCGGATATACACATTAATATTACAACTGGCTGGACCACTAATTTTAATTTATCTGATGAAACTAGTACCTAGATTTTTTATAAGTACATTTAATCTTAGTTTCCGTTAAATTAAAAACTAGTACTTTCCTCTCTAAAGAAAAAAGTACATTCTTTTCACAACTCAGTTTGGCAAACGCTCAATTTCGGATAGAGCAGCAGAAAAACTCAGTTTTTTAACTTATAAAGTTATTATTATTATTTTAGTGTGTTTTTACATGTTTATTGTAACTGTATTCCGCATCTTAACATCTATCTTCTTCTATCTGTACAATCTTCTTCGTTAAAGTTTCATTTTTCTATGGCTTCTTCTATATCGCTCTTCTTTGGTTCCCCGCTTTTCCTTCTTTTTGTTGGTCTCCTTTCTATTATTTTCTTTGATTATTTTTCGGGACTCATACGTTTTATATCTCCATACCACCTTAAACCTTTAGCTTTTATAGTGTCGAGTATAGTTATTCCAGTTCCTATTTTTTCTCTTATTTGTTCGTTTCTTACTCTGTCTTTCAGTGTTAGTCTACAGGTTCTTTTCCATTAGTTCATTTCTGTTGCTAATAACTTTTTCTGTATTTAAGTGTATTAAAGCTTTCTGTAAATCTACAAAAACAGGATGAGTTTCTAGGCTACACGCCTTTCCTTTTTCTACGAGTTGTTTTTTTTTTTTTAATTTGTTTTATTTGCGTATTTGCAATCTACATCAAAAAATAGAGTATTAAACAAATTTGTTGAATTAGTTTTGCTTGGAAGGGAAGCATCCAGTGATGCATCTCCTTATGGCCGGGTTACTATTTTTTTTTTTTTTCATTGTTGTAGTACAAGATCGTGGGTCCAGGTGCGCTGGAGTCTTCTCACTTGGGGTCCGTTAGCAAATAATTCGTCTATTAGGTTGTTCTCGTGGTTTAACGTTTGTAGATTATATAGCGAAGCCATACGAGTGATCTCGTCTTTAACATAGGGCACATGAAGGTCAGTGTGGAGAGTGTGGTTGCTGACGAACCAAGGGGCGTCGGCTAGACTTCTTAGAACTTTTGATTGAAACCTTTGAATTATATTAACGGTTGACAATTTGGCACATCCCCAAAGCTGTATACCGTACAGCCATATAGGCTTTAAAACTGCTTTGTACAGTAAGAGTTTGTTGGCTAGAGAAAGTTTTGATTTTCGTCCAAGGAGCCAATACATTTGCCGGAATTTGAGATCCAGTTGCTTTCTTTTAGTCTCGATATGTTTTTTCCAGGTTAGTCGTTGATCCAGATGTAGACCAAGATATTTAGTTTCGGTAGCTGCTGGTATTCTCTGGTTGTTCATAGTTACAGGAGGACAGGTGTTACGCCGCATTTGTACCGACTTGGTGTGATTGATCTTAGTTCTCCATTTCGTATACCATTCGTGGAGTTGATCAAGGTGATTTTGTAAATTGTTCGAGGCGACATGTGGATCATCATGAGAAGCTAGGATAGCTACATCATCAGCAAAAGAGGCTATATCGGTATTGTGAGTTACTGGTATGTCTGCTGTGTAGATAAGGAAAAGCAGTGGCGCAAGGACACTACCTTGGGGAACTCCAGATTTGATAGGGTAGAAAATGGATTGCTGGTCTGAGAATTTGACAGAGAAGTGTCTATTTGATAAATATGATTTGAGAAGAAGGTAGTAGTTGCTTGATAGACATTTTTTTAGTTTCAGAAGTAGACCCCTGTGCCACACTTTATCAAAGACTTGAGAGATATCAAGGAAAGCTGCGTGACAGTACTTTTTTTCCTCGAGTGATTTGGATATTTTGTTTACTAATCTGTGGACCTGTTGGGTGGTTGAATGATGCTCTCGAAATCCGAATTGGTGAGTCGGTATTATTTCTGAGAGGTTATGGTCTTTATGTATCCTACTTTGTATAAGTCTTTCCAGGACTTTGCTTATTGTTGGTAGCAAACTGATTGGTCTACGAGTTGTTTAAGGACAAATATATTATCATTTGTAGATCGACCAACACGAAATCTATTTTAATCATCTATATCTTTTATTTCATTTTTATTTTGTTTTAATTTTTTTTCGATACAATCTGGAGAGTAAATTAGTAATACTCAGCCTTCAATAAATGCAATTCTCAAAACAATTAGCGGAACACTTCTTGTGAATCTTCTATTTCTATTTTTACTATTTAAGCTAGACATTTAGATTGTTGCAATTTTTAATGACACACATTTTTTCTTCAGAAAATTGTTAAATTGACATTTTAAAAAACTTTCATACTTAACACAGAAGCACTAGTGTGAAAAAATTACAAAAATCAAAATGAGTTTAATGTAAGCTTAATCAAAAACAAGCATGCCATGACTTTAGTTGTACAAACAAATGATAACAAATGTTAAATTAACAAAGTTTACATAAAAATGAGGTATCTTAATGAGGTAGAAGTGGCCCGTGCTGTTGCTTTACTTGAAAATGGAACTCCGATTCGATAAGTTGCAAGAAATCTTGGTGTGAGCTCATCGGTTATTAAGCGGCTATGGGATCGCTTTAGTTTAGAGACACTGGTCATTACAAAAAACGTACTGGACAAGGTCTTAAAAAAAAACCACTTCAAACCAAGACCGATTTCTAGTCCTTTCCTCACTGAGAAATTGAACTTCTACGGCTAGAGACTATCAAAACGATCTCAGGAGTACTCATGCGGTGAATATTTCTGACCAAAAACTGTTAGAAACTGCTTAAGAAAATCCAATTTAAGACCCCAAAAACCAGTTCGCAAATCAATTTTGTTTTCTTGTTTAGGCAAACGATACGAAAATTTTAAAAAAAATTTTCCCTAATTTTTTTGATCAATATTTTAATAAATAAATATATTTTTTTTAAATTTGATTCATAAATTCGGGATAAATATCAAATAGGTATGTAGTTAGTACAGGGTTTGTGATCGCCCATCATTACGCTGGTGTTATCTAATTTTTGCTTTTTGCAGAATGCTTAGCTGCTTTTTGCAAAACTCTTTCTTTATTTTATTTTTAGTATAAAGCGCAGGTATCAATGATTTTTATTTTAGAAACTAATTGAAAAGCGGCATAATTGCTATTATGTAGTCAAGCAGGATCATCTGAAAGTTTGGGTTGAAATCTGTTAATCAACATGATGTTCTAAAACTATTATAACATATCCCATTTCCTATGCAAATTATGTCAGGGTAATAAAAGCTGACTAGCTCAGACGAGCATTCACACCCTCGGTTAACTCAAGTCGCCTTGACCTAACAAACTTAATTTAGAATTCCATCGGAGAGTCACTATTATCAACATATTTAAGTGGTTTTACTCTCAATCTATAAACATTTTATTCTCCTGACATTTGAGAGAATTATCTCATTTCTCTTCTTATACAAGGACCTGTCCAGGAATTTAAAATCTCTAAAAAAAATTTTGAAAAGAGAGCAAAAGAACCAACTTTATTATATATTTTATTTATAGCTAAGTTTAATTTTTTAGTTTGAGTTAAAGTAACCAGATAAAAATCCCAATTTATATTAAAAATTTAACTTTAATTTTTTTAACTACAATTACCAAAAATAACTATTTCTATTATTTAAAATTGTAGCAAACCGCTCCACGGTTACAGCTTTTGCACACCGATATTCAAATTATTTATAAATATTAATTTACCTTCAAATATGTTATTTTTACCTTGCATTATATCCTGTAATTTTAGATTTTTTATTGCAAACACATTTTTATAATTTTTTGCTAACTAATTACAGTTTCTTCAATGATATTCTAGTTACATTCGAAAAGCTCCACTAATCAATAACGTTAACATAAAAAAAATTAAACCGATTTTTGTATAGATGTGTTCTTCTACAGCAAAATCTATTACAGAATAATCATAATAAACTTTTTCATTTATTTAAATTGCTTTTACTCGTACATAATAATTTACTGTGACACATAAGACGCACCTGTATCTAAATTACATTACTCAACCTGACCTAATTTTATAAAAATATTGCTATCTTATTATAGTTTTTTACTTAATTAACTTAACAAGAATTTCGAAAAAATAAAATAAAACCGGCACTTTTATTTCCTAGCGCATCCACCATTTTGCTCGGTAAACGACTTTATGGATTCTATAAAACAATTAATTAAAAGGTTCTTGACTTCTTTTCCGTCGTTTAACTGGTCATTGCTCCTTCACCCTAACAACATAATCAATCATTTTTCGGCTAACAAAGACATGTAAACTTGTTACCGCTGAAATTTTTTGTGCTTTTATAAAAAGAGCACAAAAACGTGATTATTAGATCAATAACTAAAGTACATAAAAAATTTCTTTAAAGACTTAATTTATTTTATACGTTGTTAATTGTATTTTTTAGTTTACGATAAAATAATATTATCAATTAATTACTAAAAAATATTGTTTTTATTGTTTTTGTTAGAAAATAACAAGTGAGAAGATACAAACTGCAACTGCGATTTGCTTTACCTAAATTTAATTCAATAACATCAACAATTTACTTGAACCAAAAATATCTCAACTCTAAAATCTATTTTGAGTAGTATAGTATTTACAGATTAAATAACCAAGAACATTCTAGTTTTTATTATGGAAGTAATATATATTTTAATGCTGGCGCCAGCAAAGCAGCAAAAAATCAAAAAATTTATTTCGATTGATAAAAAATAACTAAATAGTTGTACAGTAGGTAGTCATGCTTCACCCAAACGCCTGAAATTTTTATTTTTCAGCCACGAATTCTGACATGACCTAACAACCACTGGTAGCCGGGATCGACGGCTTAATATCTACTCCGAAAAACCAGGTAGCTGCAGTTAGTGCATTACTTTTGTAAGCGATCGACAGCTTAATATCTACTCCGAAAAACCAGATGACTGCAGTTAGTGCATTACTTTTGCACTTTTAAATGATAAACACTGACTGCGTTGCTTAACTTTATAAATTAAATAGAATTTACAAAACTAAGCAGCTACGTTATTTTTTTTTATTTATTTATTTAGGGTGCATCAACCGACGTGGGTTATTAGCACCTAAAACTATATACAAAAAACATAATATATACAATATTTTAGTTATTATATATTAAGTATTAGTTACAGTAAATTGAACAGTTTAGTGGATTTTAGGTACTGCAGCGTTTTTCCTGTGTTTTGCGTATTGTTGTGGAGATTTTCGGATAGAGTCTTTAGTAGACCGAACTGTTCTCTTTGGGCTTTATAAAATGGTCATTCCTGGATAATGTGTTCGACTGTAAGAGATGCTGAGCATTTGAAACATACGGGCGGATCCGTTCCAGTGAGCACGTGTTGGTGGGTTACTACGTTAATTTTGATTGACGATTTAAGCAAAAACATTTTAGAAAAATAAAATTACATAAATTGCCAGAACGCTCTTTGATCCAATTTATTTTTACATTTCTTGATAAACACTAACAATTTCTAAAATAATAAATAATTTACACGATAATAGATATCTCACTAAGAAAAAATATTTTTCTAAGAATATTTCTACTGATTTAAAAGAATCATCTAGCACCATTTCTATTTCAATCTAGTCAAGAAGAAACCCCAAAGATCTTTTTTTGTAAAGCTAATGCCAAACAAAAAAGAAAGAAAAAAACTAGATCCTTTAAGAATTCGAAAACCTTCTCTAAGTTTAAAATCTTAAAACAAAAATAGAAACTTCTTTTTCTTAATAATGTTATTAAACAGTAAAGCAATGTAAAATTTTAAAAATTAGAAAACGTCGAAACAATAAAAAATTCTGTAGAAGCAATAAAGAATAAATGTGTTTAAAAAAAATTTGGAAGGCGAGTGATGGTAGAAAAAAAATATATTGTAAAGCAACTTGAAAAATATTGTCTGAAAAAGAAAGAAAAAAGATTCGAGAAGAACTAAACAAGTTTTTAGAACAGATTGGAAGAGAAAAAGAACAGCTAAGAAATATCGCACAAAAGTAAAAAACAATTTAAAAAAAACTTAAAATAGAGCGCTAGTAGTAAAAGATCAGGAAAAAAATTCTAGAAGAAGTTAAAAGAGGGAGAAACGATGATTGATAGAAAAAAGACAACAAACAAAAATTTCAAACACTTAAAACACATCGCCGAAAAAAAGAGCAAATAGAAGAATTAAAAAAAACGAGATTGATTTAAAAAATTGAGAAGTTTTTAGAAGAATTTTAAAACCAACAATTGGTACAAAATAGAACAAAAACAACTTTTAGAAAAATGTGGTAAACGACAAATAATAGAAAAGGACAAAGAGAAAATTGTAAAAGTTGAAAATTTGAAACAAAAATGAAATGTTTTAGAAGAATAAAGAAAGCTTAAAAAAACAACAAATGTTTTTTATTTTTATGGCACTTTTTTATAGATGCCGCTCTTAGTACTATGAAAAACCATTTATCTGAGAAGATTTCTTCTGATTTTAAAAAAGCATGTAGACATTCAAACATAACACCTTATAATAAAATAAAAAAGTTTCTAAAATACGTTTTATTCCCATTCTAATAAAAGAAATCAATTTGGATATTTGCCTACTAGATTTTATAATAAACAAATTTATTCCATTTGCTTTTCGATACGTTTTTTTTATCAAATTTTGTAAAACCGACATATACTAAACCACAAAATTAGTAAAAATAAATCTCTCAAATTTTTTTAACGGATTGTCTGCTGGCGCTCGTTCTTTTTCTGTTTCTATTTAATAGTATCTCTCTTAAAACCACTGTGGTGCAAATAAATGTTCCACGGTTATTGTTTCTATGACAACCTAATGCTTTTAATATAGGAAATTAAATTTAGGGAGTCATTATTTGATCAAGAGTAGCTTTAAAAAAACAGATATTACAAATTATTTCAGCACGTTCATACTTATCAAATCAGAGAATCAGTGATAGATAAACCCACATGGTCTCTTTTAAAAAAATGCATTTTGATTTAAAATTTAAGCCAAATAGAAAATCAGGAAACTGCAAACTGGTTTTGAGGTTGTTGCCTCATTTTCTGTGCAATGTATCCTGGCGTTATCACCTTTATGACCAGGTAAAACTTAACTATTTTTTAGTAACATTTTACAAAAAAAATTAAATTAGAAATAAGAACAATTTTGCTATGTTTCAAACGAAACTTAAAATACACTTATTTACCCAAAAAGTACTAGTTGACTGTTATCAAGAACAAGTGCTCTTAATTTAACGACTCTTAGTTTTCGACTATTTTACTTTTACGACTTAATTGGCGAGCTCTATATCTCCTGATGCAGGAATACCAATAAAATTTTAAATAGTCAGAGGGAGATGGTGGTGAGCGCTTCTCCACTAACTCTGCACCCTACTTGAAGTATGGGGTAAAAAATAGTATGCCAAGGAAACGAATTTATTTATTTTTTTATTTAAAACTTTTAATATTAATATCAAAAAAACTAATACAATTTAAAAAAAATTGTTTCAGAGAAAAAATATTAAAATTGGTTTCTATTTAAAAAAAAATATATTACATTCAACCTCTATACTTATTTTATTTTCTTAAAAACATTATACTTTAGCTGAAAATTGCTGAAGTCCATATATTTGGCCAACACTGTATAATCCTAATCGTTTTTTTTAAATTTCACTTTTTTGATTAAAATACTAAAGGGCGCACATTTTGTATACATTTTTTTTTAAATATTATTAAAGGCTGCTATGTATATTTTCCCAGGTCTGATCAAAGAATTTCGCGATACTTATTAAAATGTATGAATCTCGTAGGCGTCCTGAAACTACTTGTTAATAATTTCAGTCATAGCTAAATCCGACCCTGCCCTTCCACAACGGCATAGTTAAAAAATCCTTTGTCTAAAAATCAATATTTACCACGAACATGTGGGTGACCTATTCATTCATAACGTCTTAGAATAACAAGACGGATATAGACAACATATGCATTTTGTATCTTTCCTGAAAAACTTCAAATGAGGTTTTCAGGCCAAATCCAAACGTAATAGAGATCATGACTCAGATTTTATTCTATAAATCCTCCGAAAAAGCCTTTTCTTGAATGAAATATCGAAGAGCATGCGCTTGCTGAAACGCCAACGCGTCCTGAACAATTCAGTTTCAGCCAGAAGCCTGGATTAGTTCTATTTAACAAACCTAAATGTTGAGAACCTAACCTAAGATTCGGTTATAACCGAGTGCAGTGTTAAAAGTATTTAAATGTGATTTTTGAAGGTAATTTGTTGTTACATGCGCTGAATTATTTCTGAAACAGCATGCTGAAAGCCGGCTTTCAGGCGTGTCTCTGATAGCGTGATGTATTCGAGAATCAGGGACTCGGAAATTACGTTGTCATACATATTTAAATTCACTTTTCAATCATAATAATAATTAATCAATACTGTGATGTAATATTGAGTTACAAGGAAAAGCTCTTGAGGGTATTAATACATTTGCGCTGAAATATAATAATTCATCATTTTTATGACGTAAATTTACAAAAATGTTAAATAAATTATGCCAAAAATAAAGTTTATTTACAAGTATACATTCAGTATTTCATTTTCAAAATTAATTTTCTATTTTGCTCGTCCCACTCATAATTTGAAATGTTTTGCATTCAAATGCCAGAGTAGGTATTTGAAATCTAGATGAAATTTCGTGCAATTCAATGCCTAAATCAACAATTATTTACCAAAACCAATAATATCTACAAACACAGATACCACAAACCACAACTGTTTTTAGTAAATAACTTTTTTGTTTCTGCTTCCAATTTTGAAATGTTGACAGTATAAAATAACAATTAGAATTCTGCCAAAAATACTTAATTTAGTTTTATGACAATTTTTTTTTCATTTGTATTGCAAGATTGTTCACTCACGTATTACGTATATTTACGTGATAATAATTATGATAAAATCACTTGTAGATGATATGAATAACAGTGATAACGATAAGAATTATAAAAAAAAAAGACAGTGATTGCTTGTCGTTCCATGACCACCCTCAATTATTCTTGTAGAACCGGCAAATGCTTCATTTCTGACCAACCTATGACACGTTCATACAGTCCTGAAAAAGATTGGTGAAAGAAATTTAAATTTTTAATTTGCAACTGAAAGCAATTTAGTGTCTGAAGATAATAATCACAACGCACAACCCTTACAAATTTCACACTTGACATTTGCTCAATTTTTACATTAGGTTATTATCACATTACCTTTTTGTTCCATTTTTTTAACAAAATTCTAAAGATATAGCTTGATCTACAGTTAAATTACACCTCCACTATAATTTTATTTAAAAACAAAAAACAATGTTTTATACTTCGCACAAATTTTAATACTACAAAATAATTTTATGTAAGTTCGAGAAACATTATAAACTACAACTTATTTAAAATAAAAAATTGGTAAATTTATGATGTAAAAACATTTAAAAAATGAAAAAAATTGAAAAATATCTTACAATGGCCGAATATACGAGATCCAGCTAACGTCCAAATATACTATTAGTGCTTCACTAGTAGGATAGCAGAAAAAGCAGAATTTTTGTGCTTTTGTAATGTTAAAGAACGTTGAAAGTTCTCATCTTCAAAACCAGCGTTTCCCAAATTGGAACCCTGGGGTTTCGCGAGATGAAAGCAGGGGTTCCGCGAAAAGACAAAACCACGATTAAAAAAAACACGAATAGAAAATATAAAATAAATAAATGTATAAGTTAAATTACTCCGTGACGAGGGCTAACGTTTGGTTGGGATTAAGAATATGTCACGTCACACGTACCGCCTTATCTTAATTCTAAGAAACAAAATTTAATATACCGGGTTTCGTCTTGATGTTCAAAATCTAAAAGGGTTCCGCGGCTAAAATTAATTGGGAAACACTGTTCTAGACCATCGACAAAAGCACGATAGATACGTCAAATTAACTAGTCTCTATATTTCTGTAAGCTTTTGCTACTCTTTCGTCTGTTCTTTTTTCTTTAAAATTCTTTAAATTTTAGAAGCTTTGCTTTTAATTTCTTCTTTATTTCTAAAAAGTTTTTCTTCAAAAAGATATTGTATTAAATTTTTTGAGAATTATCTCTTGATCTTCTAGTAGTTGTTTTTAAAATTTTCCCTAAAGTTTCTTTTGTTCTTCCGTTTCTTTTTATTGCTCAAGAAATTTTTTGCTCTTGTTTTTTTTTCTGGTGAGGTTTCTCTTATTTTTCGTTCCTTTTCCGTCAGCAATTTTCAAGCTCTTTTATCTTGTTTTATATTTTTCTGATATTCTTCTTTGCTGGTCTTTCTCTTCCAATCGTCGTTTTTTACGCTTTTTTGAGTTTTTCTTAATTCATATTTATTTATCAATCGTTGTTTTTTTTCAAACTTTATTCAAAATCTCTTTTATGCTTTTAGAATCTTTCATTGCTTTATTTTCTCTTCAAATAATCGTCTTTTATGTTTTTCCAAAAATTTTTGCTTTTCTCTTTTACCAATTCTTTCAAATTCTTTAAGAACCTTTTTTGTTTTTCTAAAATGTTTTTTTTGTCTTTCAGTCGACGCCCGTCAACCTAGCTACATTTTTTTACTGTATTTTGTACTAATTGTCTTCTTTTAAATTATTTTTCTTATAAATGTCGCCGTTTTTTAAGCTCTCCTAGAACTTTTTGTTTTTCCAGAATCCTTCCGTTCTCTTTAAATATTTTCTTTTGATCTTGTTTTTCTTCTAGCTGACGTCGTCTTTTACTTTATCTTCAGTACTTTGCTATTTTTTTTGTCACCAAACGCCCATATTCTTCTTTTTTTTCTAAATGACGTTTTTTGAACTCTCTGAATTTTCATTAAATTTTCTAGAATTTGCATTGGCTTTTTTTCTCCACATAGCGTCTTTCATTCTTCTGGTCAAGCTGCTCTGTTCGTTTGTTCATCCATCTTTCTTGTCTGACACCCAAAAAGATAAATTTTTAGGATTCCCGCCTAAACTTCTTTAAATCTCACTTTTGGCATCAGTGCAGACTTAATTCTACTTTCTTACTATTTAAAGAGTTGAGTCAAACTTTTTTCGAAATTTCTTTTACTTTTCTGAAACCTTCCATTGCTCTACTTTCTTCTAAAATCATTGTCTTTCAAGTTTTTTAAAATTTCTTTTGCTCTTCTCTTTTACCAATCGTCTTAAATTCTTTTAGAAACTTGTTTGTTCTTCTAAAATCTTTCTTTGCTTTTCTTTTATCTTGTCGATACCTGTCAAGTTTATCTATATTTTTTTTACTGTTTTTCTACTAATTGTCTTTAAATTATTTTTCTTATAATGTCGTCGTTTTTCAAGCTCTTTCAAGCAATTTTTGTTCTTCCACAATCCTTCCGTGCTCTTTAAAAACCCTCTTTTGTTCTTGTTTATTTTCCAGCCTACGTCGTCTGTAAGTTAACAATTCAACAATTTTACTTTTTTCTTCTTTTTTCACCAAATGTCCATATTCCTCTTATTTTTCTAAAAGACTTTTCTTAAACTCTTTCTAAATTTTCTTTAGTTTTTCTAGAATTGTCATTGGTTTTTTTTAAGCAACGTCTTTTATCCTTTTGTTCAAGCTTACTTTTAGAATTCCCGTCTAAACCTCTTTACATCTCACTCATGACACCAGTGTGACGTACTCAATTCTAGTTTCTTGCTATTTAAAGAGTTGAGACAAACTTTTTTCTCGAAATTTATTTTATTTTTTTAGAACTTTTCATTGCTTTACTTTCTCCTCAAATCATCGTCTTTTAAGTTTTTTTAGAATATCTTTTGCTTTTCTCTTTTACCAATCGCCTTAAAATCTTAATTATTTCTTGTTAAAACCAATCGTCTTAACACTTTTTGTTTTTCTAAATTATTCTTTGCCTTTATCAGACTTAATTTTATCTACACTTTTTTTACTGTTATTTATACTAATTGTCGTTTTTTAAATTATTTTTCTTGTAGTATCGCCGTTTTTAAGCCCTTCTAAAAATTTTTTGTTCTTCCAGATTTCTTCCGTGCTCTTTAAAAACCTTCTTTTGTTCTTGTTGTTTTTTCTAGCTGACGTCCTCTTTCAACTTATTCTACAATTTTACTTTGCTTTTCTTTTTCCACCAAACGTCCATATTTTTCGAGATTTTCTAAAACATGGCATTTCTTGAGCTTTCCTTGATTTTTTTTTAGTTTTTCTTGAATTTACATTGACTCTGCTTTTTCTCCAAGCAAGTCTTTTATCTTTCTGGTCAAGCTGCTTTTACAGTAATGAAATCTATTACTCCATCTTTCTTGTTTTATCTCCTGTGGTGGAACCCAGAAAATATTTTTTTGGGATTTTTGCCCAAACCTTTTTGAATCTCACCTCTTCCACCAGTGGGACAAACTCAATTAGACTTTCTAGCTATTTAAAGACTTAACTTTTTACACGAATAATTTACACGAATAAACTTTCTGTGAGTTAAACAACCCAACAATCCACTTCTATCGTCTTCAGTAATACCTGTTGATTTGCTGATAATTATCGCTATGTCTCGCTAAGTTGATCACAGTCTGCTTCTAATAATATAAATCACATCAAATAAAATATAGTCAAATGAAAGCTATTGTAAAACTAAATATTAAAAATAATAGTAAATAAAAACAAAAAATCTGAAAATTTTGAAGATGATGAATTAAAAAGTTAAGTGTACCAAAGTAGATAAATATAAATATTGATCCGATAAGATTTTAAAGCAGGTACTTGAGTAAAATAAACCATTGATTTTGTGCAGATTTCTGTCATATAAATAGGTCAATTTATATTTAACCTAATGACAGATACCATTGCAATGCTGCAAACGTTTTGATTACTAATGTGGCCAATTTAATTAAATGCCTCCAAAAGAAAACAATGTTGTCTGAGTCTCTTGTGACTAGACACATATGGTGGACAACACATATTCTGGACAAATGCCAATTGTTTGTTTGTTAAAAATATAATCGATAGTAATTCTTCAAAATCTATTATTTATTAGAAAATGTCTGATATGAATAGTAACAATAATAATTGCATAAAATTAGTTTTCTAAGAGGGGAAGATAATTCAGCACATGTAATAATAATCTCTTCCAGTCCTAGTTACCTGAAACCAGTGTCCAACAGTATTATTTATACCACAAAAAAACGTGTGAACATTTTGAAATAATGAAACTTCAGCTGATTGTCGTCGAGACTGGAGAAAAGTGGAGACGTGCTCTTTTAAGGTGAGGAATTATTTATCTATTTTCTCAACTAATAGACACTTTAAAAAAATCTATAAATAATTATAATAAAAATCAATGTCTAAACCACAAGTTTAATTAAAATTCTAATATTACAGTGGCAAAGCCCTTTCGAAATCTAAAGTTCCATCTTCAGTGTAAAAACTTTTTTTTACGTTGTTATTGATAGGCACTATTATATTTATTATAATTATATATAATTTCAAGAAAGGATGCTACCATTAAAAAAAAATCGATTTAATAATGTGCGTCAGATAAAATTTCGAGTTTATGCAAGTGTCGCTTTAACAATTAACATTAACAATCAACTAATTCCATGCAACATTACTTTTATCTCTTCCTACGTTCAAAACAATAATTCATATTTATGATGCTAAATGTTATCACCAAGTAAAAGGCTGACACATTATCATCATCACTGCATAGTCATTAGGTATTAGTCATAACAGTGGTTTTCTTGCGTTCATCCAAAATGGCGAGCTATAAAACACTGAAAAACAAAGATCAGGGGTATGTAAAAAATTAAATAGTTTAGAAAACGTTTAAAACGTCAAAGACAGTTTTTGTAATTATGTATGTCAAAAAGTTTATCTATTTATTCTTATCAAAACCTTGCGACAAACAAAATAATAAATATCAAAACACCAATACAATCGACAATACATTATTAAAAAATTTTATAATGATAATTTTTGACTTTATCACATTTTTTACCAAATTAGTTTAACAACAAAGGTGTACTTATTGTTGGTTTAGCGGTCAAAATGACCGCACCTTGGTCGGTATTTTATTAGTAGATAAGTGAAAATTGCAAGAAATTATCCAAAGTGTTACTGCCGTTGGTAAATAAAAAGAATGAACTATTGCTATTTTAGAAAAAATAGATTTTTATGGTCTGATTTTTAATTATCTATTCATGGCAAAATTAAACTTAGCAATGCTGAAAGGAAAAGCGTTTATGATGGATAATGAAAATGGAAACTGAATCTACGTTATGTGGGACGTCCCAAAATGCACTTTTTTCTTTTTTTCATCTAAAATAAGAAGTAAGTAACATGTCAATATTTGTGTAAGTCATAAATATAAAAATAAAATAAATAAATAAATAGTAAATAAAAAAAGAGTAGAGTCAGCAATCATAATTTTGAATTTATTCTGTTTAATGAGACTTGCTACTACTTGCGTCACAATGATTAATTATTTGTTTTCTTTCTTATCTACTTTTGTTAAGTTTTTTTTGTACTTTTATTACTTTTTTATTTTAATTATATTGTTAAAATAAAGTTAGTACTTCTTTAGCCATATACTTGTAGAGGACTACTATATTCTTTAAAAGTTCTATAAGAGTACGAGTTCTATAAGAATTTTTTAAGGACCAAATCAATTAACTTCAAAAAGAAGAAAACAAAAAAAAAATTTAATAAAAGAATAATGAAATAACAATGGCTGAAATTACTGTAAATTTGAGTGTCACAAAGACATATCTTATACTTATATACAAAAACTTTTTCTACCACTAGAAGATTCTGATATAAACAGTTTTCTGCTACCTTGAATTGCTTTAAACTTTTTGAATCGATTATCTTGTGTTTAAATTGGCGATCAGTAAAATTATTTGATTTTGTAAAAGTGTTTATTGATACTTCAAAACTCCATCTTCAGACCTTTACTATTTTATATTTGTTTGGTTAGCAGACTTTTTTTATTCTGCCACCTCTACCATTTCTTGTTTTGCTGATGACATAAACTGAACTCTAATCTTCTTTATAAATATATCTGCTTCAAACTGACTTTGACCACATTAATTCCTAGATATTAATAAAAAGGGAAAATAAATAGAAATTAATAAAGAGGGAAAAGTTTCTCCCTCTCAATAATATTTCTCAAGTGCTTAGTGTTGCATCTAGGTAAAAACATTTCGTACTGTTAGGATAGGACTAATTTAAACTCGCGGACTCAAAATTTATCTTCCAAAATTAATAATTACACGAAAAATCTAAAGAATCACAGTAAATGTCAGATCATTTTAAGCTTCTTCTTGCTTCCGTCTACAGTTGCTGTTCGCACTTTACTGAGTTGTTTCTTTTTCACTATCTGACTTCTGACTGAATGCCCAGTCAGTCTTCTTTTTTATATAATGCTTAGTCCACCTTCTAGGATCATCTGGAAGCATAACTTTCCAAAACTATTCTGAAGCACGACCTTCCATCCGTTCCCATAAGTGATAAATCATCCGAAACTCTCTAAAACTTTGCTCACGTTGATTCACTGTAACAATACTATAAATGATAATACTTTATCTAGTTTATCGTGATCTTGAAATTTGTATCATTTCTGATTCGTTCCTAAAAAAAGCTTACGTCTGTCTCTTCCTCTTCTTTAAGAAACTTTTGTGGTTCTATTCTTGATTACTGTGATCTTTCTTGAAGCACCGCCGGGATAAGAACACTTACTGAGTCAGTAAAAACGGTTAGATTTTTGCCGACGTTTCGCTTCTTGTTTTTAAAGCTTCTTCAAGACTCTTTTACCCTCGATTGCTCTTATTATAAAAAAATTTATGTTCTAAAAATGGACACCAAGTGGTGAAACCAGTCTCGACAAAACCCTTCCATTTGAGCATTCAAAGATGTCAAAAACGTGGAAAAAAGTAAAATACTCGCGTCAAATTAGCTGCTAAAAGTACTTTGCGTGTTAGATCAATTGACTTAAAGTCGAATAAGAATGAAAAATGACTTAAAAGGTTTGGTCGCTGAACTTTTCTTGAATGTGTTATTAACTTAAGTACTCTTATTTACGATTTTTTTTATAAAATTAGTATCAAAATATTTGACAAAATTCTGCGAATTTTTTAAGTAGCTAAATCTTCAAAATACAATTTACGCACTGTAAGCAAGTCTAACAGCCAGTCAATACGCTTCCAAAATAATCTTTAGACTCTATCAAGTGTCTCAGGTGCTACAGATCTACAAACGGCGGCTATTCTGTGTTTGAAGCCTCTCCTATCAACAGTAGATTTTGATAAATCAGTGACCTTGACCTTGATCTTTCTCACAAAAATAATCGAGTGGAGTCAGATCTGAACTTTCTAAGGGCTCGGAGTCACTGAACCTTTACCTATTTACTCGTCATCATAAACATAGTCTAACTTACAACTCTAAAAAAATGTGGAAGGGCCCCATCTTGCTGAATCTATATATTATGTTTTGTGTGTTCATCTACCTCTTCTAATAATATCGATAGAACGTTTTTTAAAATTTCTGGAACTATTTAACCGGTTAATTTTCCAGAAAAGAAATATGTGTCAATAATTCTGTTTTGGAGTTTTTACACAGGCGCTAATTGATATAACACTTTGAAAAGGTTGATCTTGAATCAATTCTGAGCATAATAGTGACAATTATGTTTATTTACACTTCCGTTGTTACTAAAAAAAGCTTGCTTTGGTACCAAAAAGAAACATAATCCAAAAAATTCTTGTTTAAATTAAACTCTTGCCGAACAAATCTACATAAATATAACCTTTTAAGATAATCTGTTTCTTTTAGTTTCTGAACTAAAGTAAGACGATATGAATGAAACTTGTTTAATTTAACAATTCAAAAAAAAGATTGGTCAATTTTAACTCTTCTCTACATTTCACATTGACTCACTCTCCAAAATTTTAAGTACTGTTTCTTCTATAGCTATTTCTCGTCTTGATAGTTTAAAAAACGAGTTCCTTCAAATTGTATTTAAGAGACAGACACATACAAGTTTTAAACTGCTAGAAAAGATTGCCTCTTCGGCTCTTCGTCTAGCTCTAGAGCTAGCTATAAGTTTTGTCTAGTTATACAGAGTGAGTCTATTCAGAGTTTATCTTAACTTTTTCAAAAACTAGTTATCACACCGACTACAGGGTTTGCTATTAAAAACTTTTTTTTTCTCTCTAGACATGTGATTTTTTTTCAGAATTTTTCTAATATTCGCTCTAATAAATGTTAGTTAATTAATTTTCGTTGAAGAAAATAGAAAATTTACATTTTTTTGACACGATATTGAAATATTATTTTGTGGAAAAAATATTTTAATAAAATATAGGTAACCGCAAAAAATAATAAAGTTTATTTGCATTGTAAGACCTATTTTGAATCAGCATTGCCGTTACTTGAGGATGGGCTGAATAACCTGTTTTTGAAATATTTTTTTACAAAACAATATTTCAACACTCTGTCATTTCGAATGACATTAGAAACAATGAAAATTTTATATTTCTTTCAACGAGTTATTAATATTTATTAGAAGGTATATTAGAAAAATTCTGAAAAAATTGACAAACGTAGAGAAAGAATCAAAGTTTTTAATAGCAAACTCTGAAGTTTATCTGATAAGTAGTTTTTGAAAAAAAAAAATCTTTTAACAGACTCTCTCTGTACTTATATTATTTTAATTTGCGATTAAACTAATTGCATGTGTCATGCACTTTAATTATTTTATTAAATAATTTCAGCACAAATTGTTTAACAAAATTAAAGTATTTACAAATATGGTTGTTTTTTAATCAGAACTGGAAATTAATTGTTAAAATATTTGTTTTCCATTCTTATCAACTTTTGATTTAGATTTTTGTTATTATTGTATTGTACTTTAATTTCTGATTTAATAATAAAAAATTGTTGTTTACGCCAGGATAAAAGCAGCCCTAACTCAACAAAAAATGGCGGCAATCAATCATATCAACTTGTCTGTACGAGACAGGCATTCATATACTACACACGAGTTATATTTAAAAAAAAATACCATTTTAAGGACACTAACTGTAGAATAGATATTTCTTGAAGTACAACTACTCGTACTTAACTGTTTACTGTCGAGTACATAACGTTTTACTTTTAAATCCAGTAGTCGCAACACTAATTGATACTTAAATTACCAACAAACATCAAGTATATAAATAAATAAATTTATTGTTAAAGTGAAGTGGGGGCACACGACTGAGTCAACATAAACACTAGTTGCATACACGCGATAATTCTCTCTCATAACATAATTAATCGAACCAAAAGCAGAATGATAGTTGTTTCATTTCAGTGAAAGTATGTCTTCTCAACTGTAGCAATTATTTTTCAATGATTATTACGTGTCTGCCAAGAATGTGGTAGGGTATGTGTGTGTGTGAGTCATGTTAGTTCTCTTCGTCAATATCTTACAATAAGTTGGAGTTTTTAGCACAAGGGAAATTCCTTTTCTGCTTTTCTAGTGGTAAAGTGATGTGCTAACAGCACTTGGATTAAGATTAGGTATGTTCAAATGTTTATTTTCTGGTAAATAAACGTGTTATCATCAATCATATACACTTTATTACCAATGTCATACTTGAAAGTTGAAACGTATTTATCTATATGCAGCTATAATAACAAACATTCAACAAATAGGTATAACTAATGAACTGGAAATGCGAGTACTAAATAATATTTAACTATATATACATAAATATTAAAATCCGAGCAATCCTTTTACCTTCTCTATCGGGAATTTTAGCTTTATTTTTAAAACAATAAGAAAAATTTTGATATCGGCCAAATGGGTGCCGCGGCTATTCTTGTAAATCTTCATCCTTTTTTTTTTTTCAATTTTTCCAACCCTGTTGGTTAATTTCAAGAAAAACGAATTTTGAGTACAGAGTCTTTGGGCAAAATCTTATGGTGGCAAGTCCCAGGAAAATTTTCAAAAATAGTGACGCTAATTACGACGGAAGCCCTAGTTATTATTCTCAACGTTTTTACTTTATATATCAATATGAATTGTTCAAGTGATTAATAATTATCAGTTGAATCGTCCGTTACTTTACTTCTCTTAAATTAAATTAATTTAAATTAACTTAACTCAACAATTAGCTTAACGTATTGTTGGCTACTTAAATTTAAGACACCGAAGTGCTTCATTTACATTGATAGTTTGATAGTATCGCAAATTTATTTGGATTTAGGCCTCCTTTTCCAAAAGAAAATTAGTTATTGCCCCCTCTTTTAATTTTTTATAAATGTTTTTTTTAATAAAATTTTTTCTGTGATATCTAATTTTAATAAACTATTTGTTGCCTGTTGAGTATAATTTAGACCTATTCTCTCTCAATAACGCATGAGTCTACTAGTTTTAATTGTTAATAGATGAGTTTTTGTAAAATGTTCTTTAATGTTCTAATTTTTTTATTTATTAAAACCATCGCCTGCGATTCACAATTTTTATAAAATTATTGCCTGTGGTTTTATTTCCGGTTCCAATTTTAATTTAGAAATAAGTAAAAACCCCAGGCAACAGTTTCTTACAAAAAATGTAAGAGCAACAGTTTTTGTAAAAAATAAGAGCCTCAGGCGACAGTTTAATTTAAATTAAGAACCAAAGACAGCAGTTGCTTTAAAATTAGGAGCTTCAAACTATTCTAAAAAAACAAATTTTTAAGATTAATATTAGTAAAAATTTTAATGAAATTGTCGCTAACGGTTTTTTTTAACTATTGCCCTCTGCTTTACTTTCTTATTAAAAATGATTAGGACCGCCAGGAAACAGTTCTTTATAATCTAAAAAGCGCTTGAAAAACAATATTATTAAATAAAAATTGGCAACAGCAAGCGGCAGTCTTCATAAAAATTAAAAGTCGCAGTTTACTTTAAAGCAGTCGACAGTTTAATTTAAAACTTTAAATTCAGAGCCAAAAGCAACAGTTACTTTAAAATTAGGCGTCCCAAGCGACAGTCTACTCTTTGAAAAAATCAATTTTTTAAGATTCAAATTAATACCTAAGAGTTTTAATGAAACTCTCGCAAACAGCTTTCTAACAATTTTTTTACAAACTGAAAACCGCTCAAAAAAACCTTATTATTAAATAAAAATTGGGCACAGCAAGCGACAGTCTTCGAAAAATTAAGAGCAGCAGGCGACCGTTTAAACTAAAACTTTAAACTGAGAGCCGAAGGCAACAGTTACTTAGAAATTAGCAGCCCCAAGCGACAGTATGCTGTTCAAAAAAAAAACAATTTTTCAATATTAATATTAGTAAGAATTTTAATGAAACTATCGCCAGCAACTTTCATTATTTTTTAATGAAAACCTATTATTATTTAAAAAACCTTATTATTAAATAAAAATTGGGAACAACAAGGAACAGTCTTTGTAAAAATTAGAAGCCGCAGGTGACAGTTTAATTTAAATTAAGAACCAAAGGCAACAGTTGCTTTAAAATTAGAAGCTTGAAACGACAGTGTCCTGTTTAAAAAATATTTTTTTAAAATTTAATATTAGTAAAAATTTTAATGAAACTGTCGCCAGCAGCGTTTATTTTTTTTTAACTGTTGCCTTTTTCTTTCCTTTCCTATTAAAAATGACTAGAACTTGTAGGGGACAGTTCTTTACAAACTGAAAAGCGCTCGAAAAAACCTTATTATTAAATAAAACTTACGAGCCGCAGGCGACAGTTTCTTACAAATTAAAAATGTCATTATTAAACAACAAAATTGAGAGCCGCAAGCAACAGTTTTTATAAAAATTAAGAATCGCAATCGACAGTTTATCTAAAATTTTGAGCTTTAGGCGACAGTATACACTTCTAAAAAAACAATTTTTTAAGATTAATATTAATAAGAATTTTAATAAAACTGTTGCAAGCAGCTTTCATTTTTACTTTTGAAACTGTCGTTTTCTGCTTTCTTTTCTTATTAAAAAATAGTTAGAACCCGCAAGGGACAATTCTTTACAAACTAAAAAGCGACAAAAAGACTTATTAATAAATAAAAATTGAGAACTGCAAGCAACAGTCTTCATAAAGATAGGACCGCAGGCAACAGTTCCTTACAAATAAAAATTTTATCTAGGCAATTTTAATTACTTTAAAATTAGAAGCCTCAAGCGATAATATGCTGTTCTAAAAAAACAATTTTTCAAGATTAATTATTAGTAAAATTTAATGAAATTGTTGCCAGCGGCTTTCATTTTTTCTCAAACTGTTGTCTTCTACTTTCTTTTCTTATTAAAAAGGATTAGGTCCTACAGAGGCAGTTCCTTAAACCCTCAAAAACCTTAGAAAAAAAATTCATTATTAAATAAAAAGTAGAAACCATAAGTGATACTCTTCATAAGAATTAGGAGCCGCAGGCGACATTTTACTTAAAATTGGGAACCAGAGGCTACAGTTTTGTTAAAATTAAGAGCTGCAAGTGACAGTTTCTTAAAAATTGAAAATAATACTATTTAGAAAGAAAATAATTGTAACAGTAGTGTTCTAGAACATAAAAAACCAAAAATTAATATTTATATGAGTACACAGTAAAATAATTGTTAGTGTGAACTTATAGGTTGTACGTTTTTTTTTTCAGTCCATTAGTAAGGAAAAAAAATTAATAAACATAGTTTTGTATGCAGTAAAAGAATTTCTACGTCGAATCGAATATTTTTTTTAACTTTCGACACTGAAATATTGGTTTCTAGGCACTTTTAAAAAATGCTTTTTTAAGATAAGCTGTTAATTTTAATAGGAAAGACCCCTATATCTCAGTTTTCTATTTTTTTTTTAGTTCTATTTGGCGAAATCCATATCTCGTCACTACTTGATTGTAGGAAAAAATTTTATTTACATTTTTGTAGAAAATTGAACGTTTTAAAATAGTGTCTTATAATTTTTTTATAGCTATTAACGTTTAGAAGATATCAGAGGTCAAACTCTGAAGAATTTAATAAAAATTTGTTTTTTACTTCTAAATTTTATAACACGTAGATAAATAAATATTAGAAAATGCGCAAGAGAATTAGACGCTCTACAAAAAAGTCTTTTGTGGTTAATCGATTACCCCAACCATTTAAAAAAAATAAGGATTTAGTCTCAAATTTTGGTTATTAAAATGCGAATCTTCCAAGTGGTTAGAGTAATCGATTAACCACAAGAAACCTTTTTTGTAGAGCGTTCAATTCCCTATAAAACTGTATATTTTGCATTTTCTAATATTTATTTATCTACGAGTTATAAAAATTAGAAGTAAAAAAGAAATTTTTGTTAAATTTTTCAAATTTTTGACCTCTGATATTTTCTAAACGCTAATAGCTATAAAAAAAATTATAAGATACCTTTTTTAGAGCGTTCAATTTCTTACAAAAAATGTAAATAATTTTTTTTTTCTACGATCAAGTAGGTCCAAGATATGGAAGCTAAAAAAAAATTCGATTTTTTTGGCCTACCCTAGTTAAGTTACTTCGTTAGGTCTAATTATAAAGTTTCTTTCAATTTTTGTGTTTTTTCCCAGGAAATGAATATTTAAAAAAATGACATTTTACCCACGTAAGCATGTTTGTGTCACACCGTCACTCTTACTAATGGACACTTACAAAGATCGTTACTTTCAAGCCAATAATATATTCGAATCAATCCTCACATGTGGGTTTGTTTGTAACGTGGATTCGTTACTTATTACTCCGTCTAGCCAGAACTAGATATTTATCGCTGCTTTAATAATAATTATTATTACCATCTTCCAATAAGTTCGAACAACTCACCACATGCTACCTTTTTATCCGAGATCTCACAATGTGGCAATATTTTACTTTATTGGGAAACCTAATTTTCGAAATGGTCTATAAAAAATTAAGTATTAATAAAATTCACGTATAGAGTGTTCCAGAATTATTTGGCACAAATTTAGCCACAATTACCCTAGATCAATAGAAGTTACGTCAGTGAGAGAGAAAAATTTTGCTAAAATAGGTTCAGCAATAAAAAAATTGGCTAAGAAAACCAAAACTTCCTGTTCTAAGTAAATTAGTTTTGCTAAAAATACCCAATTTTTTGTTGCTGAACATACTGTTACAAACATTTCGAAATAACAACAAGAAAATGAGAAATTCGAGTAAATAGTTCGAGAAAATACCAGAAAAACCGCACCGAGCGCTGCGAGATTCGTGATTTTCGGTTCAAGTATATTAAAAATTTGAGAAGCGATGGTTTAGGCTAATATGTAATGTTTAAATTTGTACCAAATAATTCTGGAACACTCTGTACAGTAGATAGTTCTAGCAAATTTTCCGATTAATTCTCATCAAAAATTTATGTTATTACTGTTCTTGCACGTTTAAATCCTTTGTAAAATGTCAACAATGAAGTGAGGAAATCGTTCGTTGACATTTGGCTAGAAAATCGATGATTTGAGTTTATTTTTAGGTACTTAGAACATCAAAACATTTGAATAATTAGACGTTGAATCTTCAAACCGTTTTTAACTGTCTGCAATAACAAAGCCTCAATCAATTCAAGAATTCCATAGAATAATAAGGTCAAATGATATCAAAACGTTATAAATCGTCTCGTCTTCCCCCGTCATTTTTATTTATGGAAATTTCACAATGATTCATTAAACTCCTCGAAACGTAAAATAATTTTGGAAATGCTGATTGATAATAGCAAGAACAGTGATGATTCATTGTTTTTAAACAAATTCTGCATTTTAATTAGATGCAGATATATAAGTCGCTGGTTGTAAATTATGCTTTGTTTATGCATCATTTACGACGGAAAACTAACTTTTCAGTTTTAAATTTTCCAGCAGATGTTACATAAGTGTCAATTAACACTGAGGCGGTTTTAAGAGTATAACAAAGTTCCTAATTGCAAACTATCGAATCGTGTTAACAATAACTCAATGCTCATGTGCAAAAAAAAAGAGGGGGCCACTCTAATTAAGAACATATCTAAACTAGTCCGGGTATCTCATCAAGATATCTACAATACTTTTTTTTGCAAAAATGCAAATCAAAAGACTATTGTAAATTTTTAAAGGTGTGCAAGTGGAGAATGGCAGTACCTCAAAGTGTGTAGGATTTTACGATAAATATGGCTCTTTCCAAGAATGAAGAAACGGTGGACCAAAATGAAGCAAATACAGAGAAAAAAGAGGAAAAAGAAATTGTTGTTGATGTTGATGAGTGAGTAAATGTGCTTTGCAGAATAACAAATCTTTAATCAGCTAAATCATCTCTCATCAAATTACTAAATTTTCGAAGTCACAGGTTTTACACGGTCTGTGTATTTTCAAATATTTATACTGTCTATAACACCATACAGATAGAGTTTTCAAGGCTACATTTGCTACGAAATGTTAATAACAATGAAAATATTATTTACCTGTAAAATAGCTGTTTTAGAAATTTTTAGCGAATAAATAGAGCGATAGTTGTCTATGTATATATTCAAGTGCATTGTTATCATTTTCATGGTCATGCTTTAGACTGTATAAATAATTTGCATAAAAATAGTTAAAAGAAAGTGTAAATTAATACACACAACATTACTAAATATTTTTTTAAATGTGAGTATAATCTGCAAATTAATTTTTATTAGTTTCATCCAATATAAAAAATATTTTTTATTTTAATTATTAATATGAGATAAGGCCAATAATAATTACTTGGTTAAACTTCACAAATTATAAAAAAAAATTGCAAGGTCTATTACTTTTTGACCGCGTCGCAATTTACCGTTAAATAATTAAGTAAGGTCAAATTCAATTGTTCATCGTTATTTAGGGAGATTCAGTTATTATTAACCCATCCTTGATTTACGTTTTATCTGAGTTATAAATTGTACATTTTTAAAATAAATTATATCGCGATTAATGCAAATTTACCTCTATTATGAAATAAATAAGCACTTTAGTAAAGTAGATCGTTTATCAAATACAAAATTCTGGTATTTTAGTAGCTGCGGTCTGTTTTAATCGAACACAATGTTCAAGGATGAACTGCACTGATAAGGGGGGAAATCCTGCAAGTTTTTGGCAATGACAGAGGAAATGGATACCAATATAGTCAGTAAAACTGTGCCAGGGGGTTTTACTGAAAAAGGGGGTACTTATACCTGCTTTCTCATACCCTCTTGCCAATAGATAAGTTTCAATTCTAACACAAAGTAAATAAATTTATCCACAATTATCTTATAATTGAAGTTTTATCTACACTTACGAACCGTATAAAGTAACACTTTATCCACTAGTGGAATAATGAAAAAGTACAATCTTAAATCAATCGCATTCTATTTATTATTAATATTGACATTAACATTTACATTAATAGACATTTCGGTTTTTCTTTTATTATATGTCACTTCGTTTCCATTAATAAGAAGCTTGTAGTTGTTATTGGTTCCAGAACGAATAGTAGTTGTAGGAACAATAGACGTCTTCTCTAATAAGGAACGATTGGTACCAAGAGAACTTTGGATTTTCCTTGCGATATCAAGCTTATTAGATACAGAATCTCTGATATAAGTTTCTGCTATGGCGGAGCTCCTCCACCCATGTCGTTTAATTGTTGTAAGATTAGCACCTTCATTGGCAAGTAAAGTTGTTGTGCGTCTCATACGATGGCCGGTATAAGCTTCTGCGTTCGCTAGATTTAAAAACTAAGCAACTTAGAAGGAACTTTCGGTAAAGTGTTAATTCCAACAGGTTGCGATGTATATTTTTGATTAGCGTATCGTAAAAAGAATCTCTCAATGGATAACTTTTTCGGACGTAAGGTCATGTATTTTCTACACTTCTCCACAGTGTTGATAGAGAATCCTTCTTCTATAATTGTGAATTTTCGTGAAACGCCCGTCTTGATAACTGGTATCGAAACAATCAGGTATGCGCCCCTGTCTTTTACATCACTGATTTTCAAATTTGTCAGCTCACAGCATCGACAGCCACCAGACAACCCCATTATTAATGCAACCTAAAATTTTCCAAAATTTATTATCTACAATGTCTATGTAATGACAGAGATTACCTTGATCATCAAATATTTTTTATCGCAAGTCCTTGTCAAAAACTCTTTCACGTGTGTTTTTTCTGATTCTTCAGATAGGCCATGAGCTTACTATATTTTCCAATGTTTATGTTTCTATGTTTCTACAAGACCTTTATAGCGGCCTTCAGCATGAAGTACTTCGACCACATGGATGAAATTGCATAGATACCTCTTCTTCAAATTTAAGAAATACAGTAGCAGAGCTTTCTCATTTATTGTCATTACCTTCCGATCTTCTTTCTATTCATTAAATTCTTAAAATACTTTTTTATAATGTTCCCTGGGCTTCGCAGACTGGCGAGTCGATTCTTCAGCTTTCTCAAGAATTGTCTCAGGAACAGTACCTATCATTTTCTTCCATTTTCACCCACTTGCACAGCGTTTTGTACAAATGGAGTCGATAAACAATCGAAAATAAATAGCAACGATTTAACACCTAATGATGTTATTTAGTTAATTTCAATGATTTTTGAGGTGCCATCCGCTGTCAGAGTGTAACGTTAAATCATTTTTTGATGACATGAGATGAAATTTTGGCGATTCTGATTTTAAATCGCTGTAATTGTGGATAGAACGTTATCTTGGATACGTGTTTTAATCGCGTTTTATCCACTTAAGAATATTAAACGCTCGACTGCGTCTCAATAAATAACATAAATAACTATAATCTTTTTAATGAATTGTAATACTCTGAATAGTGCAGTTATTAAACTGCAACTGCAGCATTTTTGGCAGTCATTATCAACAATATTGGCAGATGCTGTTGTTAATGTTGATGGATCAATTATTAATGAATTATTGGTCTTCTATACAATTTTCGGCCACTGTAGTGGACTTCCACCCAACGTGGTGTTTTAGTGATGTAATATCATCACCAGCATCAACCAATATTGTTGTAGAACTGCGACGGAAGAGTGTCCGGTTTATAAATGCTAACTTATTGTCGTCTCTCCAATTCATGAATTGAGAATAAATTTTTTATAGGTTTTAGCAGATTTTTTCGGCAATAAAGACTTTGTAGCGCTTTTGGCTTGTTCTAAAATCTCTGGAAGCGTAAATTTTCCCATTTCACTGTCACTTTCTTCTATACTGACTCGTTTCTGTCGATTGCAATTGAAAATCACTGCGACCTGTCAGAATTTTAAATATCAAGAGTCCATGGTAATCTGATAATTATTTAAATCTTGCAAAAAATTGTATCATAATAAACATTATTAAAGTACAGGTTCTGCAACTAATAATCTAGTTAGAGTATGGGAGTAGAAAAAATAATTACTCACGGCCAAATCTTGATTTTTATGTTTACACAGCAACCCACGACGTTGTTTATTTTGGAAAAAATATAGCAAGTGCTTATGACGTTATGACGTCTTGTCGTGTTTATAATTTATATCCACTTAATTAGTTGTAAAGTTTATAAAGTTTGAAATGTTTTGAAATTCTTCTCAAGTTATACATTTTTAAATATAAAAAACAATGATTTCATAGTGACATAATATTGCAAATATTATTTCATTTACTGCAAATTAAAATACAAATTAGTTAGGAATTTCAGTTTGTTTAGTTTATAATCTGTTTATTATATTATGTGCTACTCATATTAATTTATCAACGAAAATGAATCTACTGGTTGTAAATAACACTCGTTACTCGTATATGAAGTACCGTGAGAACAGTTAAATTTATAATTAAGTGATTCACGATTTGTACTGATCAGACTATCTCTATACTAATTTTTGAAAATTTTGTCAAATAAAATTGGCGCGACTTTTCAATATTTTTTTGCATTCAATTAGAAAAAATCAATTTGGATGCTTATCTACTACAACAAAAAATATTTTAAATTGTCTATTGTTCCTAATTTCCTATTTTTTATATATTTTTTGTTTTGTTTTTATCGTATTACCCTTTTTCTCAGATCTAAAACTTATACTCGAAATTTCTTTTTCGTTTCTTAAATCGTTTCTTTTTTTTGTACAAGTTTTTCAGTTTTTTCGAGAGTTTTGTACTTCTACTACGATGGAATTGCGACCTTTCGAGAAGTTGATTTGTCTTATCGCAAAATCGCCCGCCGTGTTGATTCTGTGTATTGCAATGACAGTAATGCGTGTATTTTGGGTGTGAGCGCTGTGAATATAAGAAGATAAAGGAATACGAAACAGATCAACCGAGGCGTACCCAGAGCTTCAGACAACTAGTTCTTTGAGACTGTTTTGCTACTACGCAACAACTAGCTTACCAATGGTTTAGACACTTGTTAGTATGCAAAAGTTATATCGCCGTAGTTGAGCATCTAAACTTTTTTCTTAAAATCCACGGTTAGTGCTTTTTTTAACTGCGAACCCCATCGTCAACGTTTGAACTGGTGCAGAGAACGACAGGTTTGAGAAGCAGAATAGCATAATGCCTACTTCTTCTTATGTAGGTATTTCTCTAGTTCTTAATTCTTTTGAAGCATTTTTTTCTCTTTCAGTCGAAGTTGTCCTTGTTTTTCTCTTTTTAACATTGTCTTTCAAGTTATTTAAGAACATTCTTTTATTCCTTTAAAAACTAACTTCTAAATATAGTTTTTCCTTTTCTTTCAATTGTAAATTTTTCAATCTTATTTTCGTTTGTTTTTAAATGTTGTTTTATAGATTTCATAAATACTTATTATTTTTTCAGTCACCATTCTTCGAGTGTTTTTAAGTTTTTTTTTGTTGTTTTTTATGTATTTTCTGAAACTTCTTTTGTTTTTTTTTAATCGTACAAAGTTTTGTAATGTAAAAAAGTTACATTAAAATTTTATAAATAACAAAAACAAACTATTATATTGATTATTTTTTTTATTGATTTTAATCGGTGTTTTCACATCGTTTTATTAACACAATTGTGACCACTCCCTTAAGCAAATATATCTTATGAAAATTGTATGAAAACTAAAGTAAATAATTTAATGTAAATAAATAAACCTAGATTATAGAAGACGTATTTATTTTTGATTTCATTGGATAGTTTAAAGTAAATACAACTATTGACGTTTACAAATAGGTATTATTTACTGTATCGCGATATCAATTATCTAAATCAAGATACTCATAGATTTATAAATAAGTAATTGATAGAGTTATACTGTGCATTTACGTCATAGAAGAAGACTCTCAATGCTAAAACAATAAATTAAAATTAAAGAAAAAAAATTGGATTTGAGTCTATTTATACCCAAAAACCACTGCTCAGAAGATCGGAAATTAAATTAAGAATTAAATTTATAAAATACACCGTTTGATTGGCCCTTAGGCGTTGCAGTATTTCTGTAATTAGTGTAATCACACTGCCGACAGTATCAAAGAAAAGTTAGTGATAAATACCTATTTCACCTGCATTAATTAGAAGTAAAAAACAGCTAATTGCAACCTTAATTAAAATTTTAGTGCTCACCTTCCCTACTAAAGTTTATTTGTTTTATAATCAATTATAAATGTCAAAATATTTTTTCACCCTAAAATCAGTATTTACGGACCAACTTTCCAACAAATTACAGTCAAGAGAAAATGAAATAGTATGAAAGAAAGTGACTGTGAAATAAAAAATCTTACGCTTCCAGAGATTGTAGAACTAGCCAGCAGCGCCACAATGTTTTTTCATGAAAATTTTTATTCTCTACTTATAAATTGGAGAAACGACAATAAAGTTAGCATTTATATATCGGACACTGCTTCCGCCGCAGTTCTGCGACATTACTGGTTGATGCTGACATCACTAATAAAACGCCACGGTGGCTGAGTCCACTACAATGGCCAAAAGTTATATAAAAAAATGAGTCCAAAATAAAGTGAAGATAACGTAAAAATTTTGAATTCGATTGTAATAATCAGACCAATAATTCATTAATAATTGCTCCATCAGCAACAACCGCATTTGTCAATATTGTTATAGGACTGCCAAAATTACCGCAGTTACAGTTTAATAACTGTACTATTTAGAATATGACAACCCGTATTTAATAGCTGTTAAGACACTTGTATGAGTGAAAATACTCGTGTCTTAATAGCGCTCATTGCATAAAATACTACAAGGTGGCTGTTGGCAACACTTTATGTCCCAAAATTCTCTGTTTCATGTTTGGTATTTCGGTTTATTTATTTATAAAAAAATATTTTTTTCATTGTTTTAGGGTTTACAAAGGCTAATAATACCTGAAACGTTGGTATAAAGTAACAAAAACAAAAATAAAAGTGAATAAAATGGGTGCCATAAATAAGACTATTGCAAATTGACTCGTCTGTACTCAGAATTTTCAACATTTCACTTGAAGGAACATACAGTTTTAAACACACTTTTTAGCCAAAGAACTCGGAATAAAAAAATGTTTTTGCAGTATTTCAAATTCGCATAGAATTTTCTGAGGATCTTTCAAATGACGTTTTGCAACTGTTAAATCTTTCTTTATCGTTTGTTTTAGTTGTATTTTCTTCTTCTTCTCTTGCAATCGTTGGTTTTGTGATTCTTTATTTTTTTCTAGAAGCGTAGATGTTTTTAAATTTTTTTCTTGTACAATTCCCGACACAGATGTGGTCGTCAATGTCATTCGCATGACATTTAATTGTGAAGCAAGCCTTAAAGACTATTAACTTCACATTTGACCATCAGTCAAACGATAGCTACTGACACTGTCGGACTTGACCGAGGACTTGACATTTACTTCCCACAGAACATAAAATAGACAAAGCTGACGCCCTAGCAAGAAGGGAACCTACCTGCGGAATAGCATATACCAGACCGCAAAAGGGACCATAAAGGACCTGATTAGAAAAGAACACGGGGATTACTGGATGAAGGCCAATGGATTGAGGCAATCGCGGATATTCATAAAGGATCTATCTAGTACAAGAACCCATAGTCTGGTACAGTTAAGTAGGCTCAAATTCAGAAGAGCAATCGGCCTATTCAGGGGACATTGTGGTCTTAAGAAATAACATCTCAACACGATAGGAGTTGAAGCGAATCCTTACTGTAGGGTGTGTGACGAGAAAGAGGAGACTGCCTACCACATATTATGCGAGTGCCCTAATCTAGCAGATGGAAGAGAACTGTACTTATAGGGTTTCCATTTTTAGAACCCGAAGAGATCACGAATGCACCCATCAACACTGTCCTACAGTTCGTAGAGAGTACAGGACTGATGAGTTGAAGCACGCATGAGGGGCACAATAAACTTTGACTTTCAGTGTAGTGGCAGTTGGACCACGATCCATGGCTAATAATAATAGGTAGATCAAGATTATAAAAGGTGCAAATTCAAATATTATTCTAAAATCTACTCCATTAAAAAAAAGGAACAAGTTTTTAATAAATCATGTAAATTACATTTGAATTTGAAAAATGGCTAAAACTAAAAGCAACAAGACATTTACAGTTCCATGACTAAACAATTTAAATAAAACCTTTTTTTTAATTCTACCTACTAATATTTAGTCATAGCATCGTTAATATCTAATACCTTGCTTAACCTAGAAGGCATAGAAAGGCATAAATTTCTGTGGTAGTTCTGGGGGAATGAGTGCCATGTATTCGATATTGCAGTCAAAAGCTCTTCCCTATTTTGAAACACCAAACGTTGCTGTTGTAATTTTCTTACTAAGAGACCCCACATATTTTCGATAGGGTTGAGGTTTGGACTACGACTCGGCCAATCCAGAACGTTTACATGATGATTTTTAAACCACGCTTTTACTCTATGTGCGGTGTGCACAGAGCAGTTATCTTTTTGAAAAATAAAATCATTATTTGGAAATATCATTTGCACTGATGGAACCATAACGATTTCGAAAATCATCATATATACATCTTTGTTTAGCTGTTCTTCTACATATATCATTAAACCAGGACTACTCATAGAAATCCAAGCCTTATATTGACTGAAAATCACCCGCTAGTTTGGGTATGGTTCGTTAAAGCGACTGTTTCTTGGTCTATAAACTCTTAGTCGACCATTTGGAGAAGACTGAAATACTTTTTCATCTGAAAACGCCACTCTTCTCCAGTAGGTTTCATCTTTGAGTATATGCTCTGAAGCAAAGCCCATCCTGGCTTTTCTATGCCGCGGGGTGAGTCCTATTTTCCGTGCAGCAGCATGATTATAAAGACCACTAGCTTTTATGCGGCGTTGTGCTGTTCTCACACTTCCTGGGAAATGTGTTAAATTCGCTTAAACAGCTTTGGAAAAAGGATTGTTTTCGATCAGTTGAGTAGACTCATTATCTGCTTCAAATGTGGAAACTCGATGTCTACCTGAACCTGGTCGACGTTCCACCACCTCGCTTGTTCTCCATTTACGGACAATATAAGTTACTGTGCTCTTTATTGGATGGGCAGCATGGGCAGCAAGAGATATGACTCGAAATTTATCAAAAAAAGTTGGTGGCATGATTTTGACATAAATTTAATCAACAATTGTCATTTATATTGACATTAATACTTGGTTTACATCAATTTTTTTTTAAAGAGTCAGAAAAATGACGACCAAATTTCTGTGTACAGTTACAACATACATATTAATTTTTCGAGTTTTTTGTATCTTTAGTCACCTTTTCTACAAATTTTTATTGAATTTACTTTTTCAAATTCTTCTAGAATCTACTTTTGTTCTTATCTTTTTTCCCCCATCTCAGTTTTCCATTTTTTCTACAGTTTCATACAGCAAAATCTGTATTTCGTTATTAGTTGATTGTACAAAAAATTTATTTACATTTTTTGTAGGAAATTGGACGCTTTACAAAAATGGTCTCTTGTGGTTTTAAAAAAATTGAAAAAAAATGTTTTCTACTTTTACATTTTTTGGTTTTTCGTAATTTCTTTTGACTAAATTGTTGACTCTTAGGCAATTGACAATCCAAGAATTAATTTTAAAAATGATTGGTAAAAAACAAAAAATTAAACGCAATATTTTTTCTTGAATTTATTATTAAGAAGTAGACAGGATATGAAACTTCAAATAACAAAATTCACTCAAAATTCATTTTAAAAATAGTATTGCCAACTGTTGAATTTGACAGGTATCAATTATTAAAAAATATATATTTTACTTGAGAGAAATAGGGAAGAAGTCAGTGGGAAAATATAATAAGTGATAAACCATTGATAAGTGATAATAATAAGTAAAATTCAAATGTAATCAATGAAAATCCGGGAGCAAATACCAACCTATCGGCAAGAAATGCGCTGGCGCGTTTCTTGCCTGCCGTATCGCAGTCCGTAAACATAGTCGGTAGTCGTAGAAACGATTTACGCGAAGACAGTCATGTTGGTGTATCGCTGTCATTGGTGTCTCAAACGTCGTTTATATTTTTCAACGTCAAAACAGTGTCAATATTGACATCGCGCGACAAAATTAAACCCTATGTTTTAAATATCGGGCGTATCGCGGCGTAACGTTTCTTTCCGGGCGACAAATTTCTTTGAACAAAATTTAGGTTATGTGTGAAATCTGAAATGCACCTGGCGTAAGTTGCTGTCTCAACAGTGAGGAGGTTTAATTGGCAAGTTCAAAGTTCTTTTACCCTGTCCTATACTGAGAATTACTTCTACTACAATCATCGTTCAGCTATGCCTAGTTGACAAGCATTGGATTTGTTAGGTGGGTTCTTGGGGGGCTTTACTAGTTTACTAATCACCGGTCACTCATTATTCTTGCCCAAGGACATTAAACAACATCAACTTTGTTACCTCATCGAAATCTGGGTTAATTTCTACAGGCGAGCCGAGATTTACAACATTGTCTTTTTATTTATTATGTTTAATTAGATTGTGGTATTTGCTGGAACTAAGACTTGTTATTAGACCGCACATATTTGTTACAATACGGTTTCATTAATTCATTTTAAAAGATTTCATTGAATTCAATTTAAATCAGAAAAGTTTCACCACGTGATTTAAAATGGCGCTGACTGGAGTGACAGTTGTTCAAAAACAGCTGACGTTTTTGGACAATTATACAAAGAAAAATTTGCGTTAAAAAATTCATAATAAACACATTTTAATTATTAATTAACACTGATTTATTCATTCATTACTAACATGCATAATTTCTTAAAATTATTTGGTATTTTTTGGGGGGCCCAAAGTGGGACATCAATGATTACTTAACTGTAATACCAATGTCAAATCAATTATTGCCTAGAGTATAATAGAACATCAGTTTCATATATCCTAATACCTAATTAATAACTTAATAGATATTAGAAATACATAATCTTTTTGTAAATATTTACAAACAAAACTCGAGAAACAGTTACTAACTTAAAGTAGATTAAAAATGAATATTATGTCGATATTTTTATTTGCACATACATAAAAAACATGATTTGCAAATTTCGTGTGTCATATAAAAAATAATGTTACTTAAGACTATACAGCGTGAGTCTGTTAAAAGTATATTTTAAGTTTTTTTAAAAACTAGTGATCACACCGACTTCAGGGTTTGCCGTTAAAAACTTTGTTCTTTTCTCTACGGATGTGAATTTATTCAGAATTTTTCTAATATTCCTTCTAATTAATATTAATTTGTTGAAAAAAATATAAAATTTACATTATTTCTAATATCATTCTAAATAACACAATGTTTAAATATTGTTTTATGAAAGAAATATTTCAAAAAAACTGTATATAACTGCAAAAACTAATAAAGTTTATTCGTTTTATATTTTGATGCAGCATTGCCACGTTACTCGACAATAGGTTGGACGTCTGCCCTTCAGCTTCTTTGTCCCTCCGCTCTCTTGGGAGTATTGGCGTATTATTTAATGTAGAAAAATTTACAAAATAAAAGTGATTAATTTGTTTTTAATTGTCGATTTAGTGACAATTCTTACTTACACAGTAAAAAAAATTAGTGAAAACCGATCAACTATCATGTCCAGTAAAAATTTTAAGTCAAGACATTCAGTAAATACGTCATTGGCCATTTTACTCCACAAAGGATAGGTTATCTAGCTCATTATCGAGTAACGGCAATGCTGCATCGATATAGGTCTTACAAAACGAATAAACTTTATTTTTTGCGGTTATCTACATTTTTTTTAAATATTTTTTTCACTAAATAATATTTCAACATCGTGTCATTTAGAATGATATTAGAAAAAATGTGATTTTATATTTTCTTCAACGAAAATTAATTAACTAACATTTATTAGAGGGAATATTAGAAAAATTCTGAAAAAAAATCACTTGCCTAGAGAGAAAAAAGAAGTTTTTAATATCAAACCCTGTAGTCTATAGTTTTTGGAAAAATTAATAAATTTTGAATAGACTCACTCTGTATAATTAGACAAAACTTATAGCTAGCTCTAGAGCTAGTCGAAGAGCCGAAGAGGCAATCTTTTCTAGCAGTTTAAAACTTGTATGTGTCTGTCTCTTAAATACAATTTGAAGGAACTCGTTTTTTAAACTATCAAGACGAGAAGTAGCTATAGAAGAAACAGTACTCCAAATTTTGGGTCAACGTGAAATAGAGAGAAGAGTTAAAATTGACCAATCTTTGTTTTTTCTTGAATTGTTAAATTAAACAAGTTTCATTCATATCGTCTTACTTTAGTTCAGAAACTAAAAGAAACAGATTATCTTAAAAGGTTATATTTATGTAGATTTGTTCGGCAAGAGTTTAATTTAAACAAGAATTTTTTGGATTATGTTCCTTTTTGGTACCAAAGCAAGCTTCTTTTAGTAACAACGGAAGTGTAAATAAACATAATTGTCACTATTATGCTCAGAATTGATTCAAGATCAACATTTTCAAAGTGTTATATCAATTAGCGCCTGTGTAAAAACTCCAAAACAGAATTATTGGCACATATTTCTTTTCTGGAAAATTAACCGGTTAAATAGTTCTAGAAATTTTAAAAAACGTTCTATAGATGTTATTGGAAGAGGTAGACGAACACACAAAACATAATATATGGATTCAGCAAGATGGGGCACTTCCACACTTTTTTAGAGTTCTAAGTTAGACTATGTTTATGAAAACGTTTAAATATTTTTTTCACAAAACAATATTTCAACATCCTGTTATTTCGAATGGCATTGGAAATAATGTAAATTTTATATTTTTGTTAACTAATTAGTATTAATTAATTAACATTCATTAGTAGAAGAAATATAAGAAAAATTCTGAAAATATTCACACGCGTAGAGAAAAAAACAAAGTGTTTAGTGGCAAATCCTGAAATCAGTGTGATAAATAGTTTTTGTGAAACATTACGATATACTTTTAACAGACTTACCCTGTAGAATAGACAATAGAAATAAATAGAGTTCTCTCTTTAATAAAAGTATTACATAAAAATCAATTTTCTAAGATGAAATGTTTATAATTTTATCAAATAATGCGTTAAAATGTATTGCAAAAAAATATTGTTTATTGATATCTCGAAAGAGTGTTTAATTGTTATAAACATCGTTTTTTTGTTCATAAATAACCCAAAAACCTGTAAAAGTAAAATATTTTTTTCAACCTAAACCATTATGGTATTACTTGTGATGTTTTATTTTCAACTTTTGCTATAAAAACTCAGTAATTTGTTGTTAAATTGGCAATAAAATCTAAGCCTGATTTAACAAAAAGTCAGTAATTTTTTACAACAAATTATTGAATTTACATCAAAATTTGAAATGACAAATCTAATAGTTTATGTTAGAAAAATATATATTTTTTTGTTTCGATAGGTTTTTGGGTTATACGTTTAAACACCATTTTTTTGGAGGGAAGGCTTATTAATAAACAATAATAATTTGAATTTAGAAGGAATGTATTGCAAAAAATTATTGTTTTATTAATCCTGTAAACTTGTATTTAATTGTTAAAAAACCGCATTTTTGTTCACAGATAACTCAAAAACCCGTTTTAACCTAAATTATTAGAATATTATTTGTGATGTTTTGTCTCAATAACTCAATAATTTGTGGTTAAATTAACAATAAAATTTAAAGTCTGATTTCACAAAAGGTCAGTATCTATTTTCCAACAAATCATTTAGTTTACATCAAAATTTGAAATGGCAAATCTAATTGTTTATTTTAGAAAAATGCATTTTTTTATTTTTATAAGTTTTTGTGTCTAAACAAAAATGCGCTGTTCTTAACAAATTAAACAATATTTTTTATGGGGGGGGAGGTTATTAAGAAACAATATGTTATATTTTAGTGCCTTTAAACAAATTATGAAAATTTTTTTCTTTGAAAATTGATTTTTATGTAGTAATTAGGGGGTTTTGAGGGACGTCTACAGGGTTTTGCATAAGTAAACGGCACTAAGTAGTGACCACAACAAAATTTCTGAATCACTAATTACAACAGAATTTCTAATATAGAGTGTGGTTTAATTTTGATGGTTTTTATAAGTTTCTGATAGCTCCCACCAGTTCACACAATGAAACGAATAATGTTGTAATAGATATTTACGATACAAGTAACGTTGTGATGCTTTTTACATTACGGGATTTAAGTTTTCGAGTAATGTAAACAGCAAATAATAGTATTTTATAACATTGTTTATTTTATCCTGCAATAATTCTTTTAAATAACACATAAAAATTGGATATTTTTGCAAAACGAAACGTCAATTACTACTTTGGGATGTATTCACGTGATTTTTATTGATTTTTTAACTAAATTATATTTTTTATAAAGACACAAGCTCAGATTTCAAGTTTTCAGATTATAACTACCAATCACAGCGCATTTTTTAATAGTTGTTGCGGAAACGAAGATGCACCAGGTGCAAAGTTGAACTTCAAATTGGGCACTAGAACAGTACCACCACTAAAGATACTACTGTTAATGGAAGATTTCTTTAACAGTGCTAGCGTTTATTATAACGCTAGGAGTTGTTAACGTGGTAACGTTTTTTTTTCTCTCTCAAAAAGTGTTTGATCCAACTTTTGACGTTTACCAGAAATGAATTCTTGAATTGTCAGTATTTTAGCTAACAAGAAAAAAGGAATAGAACTTGAAATAAAGCAAAGATATCTTTGTTTAACAAAATTTTATCGTGTATTTTTGTTCTATTCTCAAGAAAGCAAACTGTCTCGACGAAAAATTCTTTATGTTATAAATATTCGAGTAAATATTGTTGTAATTTTTTGGTGAGACAAAAATGTTTAAACGAGTATTTCTTTTTTAGAACTTTTTAGATTCAGAATTTTCAATAAACCAATATTGTACAAAATTGTATTTATTTTATTTTGATAACAGTAACCTCGTCCTTCCAGCCTTCACGTAACCACCGGATTTTTGTAAAATTATCAGTAAATTTAGAAAAATCTACAAAATTCAGGATAAAATCATCACTATCTATAAAAAATTTCAAATTTGTTATTTGCTGTCTAATCAAGTAAAAAATGTACATTCAAAAAAACAATTTTTGAGTGAGTCATGATTTTTAAGTATATTATAAGTATATACTTTCTTAGTGCCAAATTCAAAAAAATCAATTAGAATGTGTGTCTAGAACATTCTTCTGTTTTTTTTGGCTGATAAGAAATTTGATATGAATTTGCATAGATTTTATGCGAAATTTGTTATACGTTTTGGCATGTTTCTTACAAATAACAATAAAAAAACAAGCAAGTTGTAAAAATAACAATAAAACAAGCCTAAATGCCTAAAAACAATGTATAATAATAATAGAAAACTTTAAGAACATGTTTAAAAAGCGTTTACAACCCTGACATTTAATAACGTCACAAAACAATGCCGATACGCTCATGTCTCTAAAATTGAAAGCATAGGAAACAGACAATTTTTTTTTGTCCTTTAACATTTTATTGTAGCTTTGCCGGTTTACGCAGCATTTTCAAATAAAGCCAGCGTTGCACAAATTTCAAGCTTGTAATATATTTTTTTACTAACTTTTTGACGTTTTTTAGAAAATATTCATTTATACGACAGTATTTATTTTTATTTGTTTTTTTAATTGAAAAATTTTGATTTTTAAGTTTCTTTAACATAGAGTCAGATTTATGAACCGCAAGCAATTCTTATCGGTCATTATCTTCGCAAATATATGAATAAAGTACATATCTAGTTTTTACACGTGTATCATACATTGTTTTTCGTAATACCTGCATGATGAAGCCGAAATAAAAATTAAAGCACGATTAATTCCTAAATGCTGGACGTCAGAAGAACGTCAAAAGAACATGACTGTTATCTCCATCTTAGTTATCTTTAACGTGTAGTGGTTTTAATCTTTTGTTTCTATAAGCTTTTTAATGTTTTAAGGATTATAAATTTATGATCTTGATAATAACGAATTCATTGAGTCAGAGCCTACAGATATATGTACTTTATAAACGGACGTACAACTTTGATCAGTTTGAGCTTTATTTATAAAAGTAGAAAAAAATGTTTTTGGTTTGTTTAACCAATCAGAAATGAGTATTTCAATTTTCCAAACCTTTACTGCTTCTTCTTTATTAAAAAAAAAACAAACTTCAGGTACCTACAACATCCGTAGTTTGTAATAAATGTAGGTACTAATTGAGAAAATAAACTTTTTGATTACCTAATAATTTAATCATGTTTGCAACTTAATTATTGTCTTGTAAATCGACTCTTATTAAATACTGTGTAATAGGTATTAAATATTTATGTCTATTTGTAATATGATCAAATAGAAATGGCGTTTTTTTCTTGTTTTAGTATAAAACATTGACAAAATGGTTTAAAAATTTATTTGAGTTTTTTTATAATAACGTTGAACTTAACAAAAGGGGCAACGAATGAACCTTATTGATATAATTCCGTTTATTAGTATTTAATGATCGACAGTTGGTAGTGGTGTCAAAAAAGACCGAAATAACAAACGTGACATTTACTAAGTCAATTAATATTTAAAAGTGTTTTTAAGTAAATGTTTTGACCGACATTGCTTTTACTGATGTGTAACGAACGAAATGTTTTATAAACAAACATTTTGTATAGACGTTTTATTATGAAAACTATGCTAAATAATGTATAAAGTAAATAAAATAACTTGCAATGAAAAATGCCGAAATGGTAAACTAATTTGTGTAATTGTCATTTGTAATAATTATAAATGATAATTAAAGGTAGGGAAAGTTACGATTACGAGTACTAATAGTTATGTTGATAAGTAATCTAATAACGGGTAGAATAATAAAATGGTAAACAAACACCTGTTTCGATGGTGGCACCTCCATGTTAAAGCTATAATTGTTTTTGTTACTTTTTTATTAGATCGTTTTATTGAATAAATCTAGAAATAATTGCTTAATACTCGGGTTAATATCTTTGTAGCAGTATACAAATTTGGTAACAGATAATATAACTAAAATTATGTAAATCATATGAGAAAATCTTGACCTAGGTGTATATTCTCCAAGGCTCTACTAAGTTTAGAAACACTGTCATATGTTAGACTTTTTTTCTTTGTTAAAATATTTTCAAAGTCGAAGTTTCTAAACAATAGTGTAACTTCTGTTCTAGCTTCAATCGAAAATATCGGGTGTTGATTTAAAATAAAAGTGTAGAGGGCTACATAATACATACCTATAACTGTCAAACAATTGATAATTATTGACATTTATGCTGCTTATTAAATAAGTCTGTTTTTTTGAAATTAAGTTCTAGTTTTATGGGAGTTGGAAGCGCACTTAAATTTTAAGTATTGTATTAGTTATAAGCTTTTTTTCAAAAAAATGTGTAATTTCACATTGCACCAAATCGTTAGACTTACAAAAGTCGTTTTAAAAATTGAAACATTTTTATCATTAGTCAAAATATGTACCTTCAGAAATAACCTCAAGCCACGTGATCAAATAAATATAAAAATTGTAATTAAACATTTTGTGTTCACTTTTTTTGAAGTTAGGCTACTGATAAAAAAGCAAAAGATAATAGTTTAGCAACATTTGCGTAAAATAACACCGATTGTGGGATTGTGTGGTTAGATTTTATAAACAAATTAGTCACGTGGGTTGAGATGGTCTCTGATAAGTGCACTGCATATTAAAATTAATTTACAGTTGAATTTGAACTTATTTAAAATTTATAAGTGAGTATAGATACATAAATTTTAATAATTTTACAATAAAATAATTTCGTTTATATGGATGACTGAGAAATGAAGGTTAAATAAATGAACCTAAATAGTGGAAGCGTGAAGAAAGGAAAAGAAATGACATTGGATTTTTTATAATTTAACGTAAGATAACACTAATTTTTTGATTAACCGTAATCAACAATTTGGCAATAAAATACTGAAAAAATTTTGTTAGTTTTTTTGTTGAAGTTAGGTATTTATAATGTTATTTGTCAAAATATCTTCGACAACAATGTGTGGAATATAAAAACTATCAAAATAAGGGCAATGATAGGCTTGCTAAAATATAATTGTGACGTGGTCTCAATTCGGGTTTAAAAGAATAATTTATTTAAGAACAAATTGATTTTTATAAATAACTCTCAATAATTAAACATACTTCTATCGATTACTTGCAAAAGCTTTACTCGTGATAATCGCTTAGATAGAGCCAAAGTGGGGCTTACGACTATTCTGGAATGTCAGCATTGAGTCATCGATTCTAGCAAACTCGCGAATAGAGTGGCGTCAGCTTCTAGATTTCACGAGCTCATTTCTTTCTTCGTGTTAAAACTTTTTGTGCCAGCTAACAGCACTCAAGATAATCTAACAAATGTTTATTAAAAAAGGTTTTCTAGAGAACTCTGGATTTTGGGAAAAAATATTTTTTATGTTTTTGCTAAATCCATCTGGATTTGTCAAAACGTAATCTCAATCAATTTTGTAAATGTTACTTTTTCTCATCGTAAAGCACATAATCTTGGAAAATTGTCATTTATTTCTAGCAAATTTCTGTTGGATTTTGAATTTTTGAGCAGATATAACATTAACAGATCAAATAATGAATTGTTGGTTGCATACATAAATTGCTTTTACTCGCTGCGCTCAGGCGTAATAAAAAATCTACTTCACTCCCTTGCTATATAATATACTATTATTAAATTGACCTGTCCAAACAATCCCCAAAGCCAAAAAGAAAACGAATGATTTTTTGGTTTGTTTTTTTTTTTTTTTGTTTAACCACCATATTATTTGCCCAAAATTTTGCCGAAATTTTAATTTTTTTATTTAAATTGTAGTCCCAACCAAATAATTTTTGTGTGTTTTTGTAGAGAAGTGTTAATTTGGAAAAGTTAAAATAGATGACTGTGGTCTGTTTGTAACAGAGAGAAATCAGTAAGTTTTGGAAATTTGAAATATCCAGTTGTGGGATTGGTTGATTTTGAATTAACGAATCTCAAATGAGTATTTCAAATTTCCAACGGTTACTGGTGTTTCTCTGCTAAAAAAATAAGTCTTAGACCATTTTGTAAGATAATAAGCTTTTTTAATAAAAACTTGTCTTTCAGTTGTAAGCCATTTTGAGTTTTTAACCTTCAAGACATTTATAATTTTGTTCCTATCTTTTATTTATTTTATATACGTTATTTTATCTTTTTATTAGATCTTCGAATATATAAATCTTTGCCGCGTCTACACAGGAAATAAAGTGAGTGGGTTAATTATCAATTTTATCGACGATAACCCCACTGATTCTAGGAATTTTTAATTTAGTTTTGGAGATTTAGTATTATGTAGTTCCAGTAACAAATACTTTTCCCTCTCATATCTACCCTCGTTATTTAATTAATACTGGCGTAACGACATTATCACAACGGTTTTAACATTTTCTATAGTAGCTGATATGACAAAGTACAGTTCAAAAAGAATATCATTGCAGGAGGCTTAAAAATTTTCGAATTTGGCATTTTTTTAGCAGCGCTTCAGTGTAGGTTGTGTAAAAATTATGTACCTATTACAAAAAAAAAAAAAGAAACACAGACACACAAAGATCTGAGAACTAGAAATAGAAGGCATAGTTAAAGCACAGCTATAACAAAAATTGTTAACAAGTTAATAACTGTAACGCATGTTCATAAAAACAGTAGAGATTGTATAACATTGTTAAACCAGAGGCAAAGCCTACGAGAGTTGAAGTCTGGATGTAGAAATTATGACGTCACAAAGATTATCAAAGTGGTAAAGCAAAGAAAATGAAAGTTTTCTCTTAAAAAAGTTTTCAGAATGAAATAAAATACTGTTCTTTTAAAATGAAAGTTACTGAAACATATTTAAAAAATATATTGGAAGTTTAAAATTTGTGCAGGTTTATTTTAAAACGTTGCGCAAACGGCTAGTGATACAAAAATATTATCGGAAAAAGTTCTAGAGAAATAAATTATGTATTTTTATCTTTAATAGTTTAGGTCTTAAAGAAGCTTATATTTAATTAATGCAATAGGTAAATATTAATTATTATTGCTATATTGTAGTGGAGTACCACGCTTTTGATACGTTTCGCGCTCTTTTCTTTTTTTTTTCTCTCTGACAATCTACTTTAAAAAATCGAATTTTTTGATATATTTTTTAAATATCTCGGCGTGTATTGGTCGAATTCATTTGAAACAAGCTACAAAATAATCGTAACAAATTTACCTACCATCTTGAGTCTGTAACTAACATAAAAACAAGAAAAAAGATATTTTTAAAATAAAAATGTGGACAGCCCAAATTTTTTTATATAATAAAGACTCTTCACGAAATGAATCAATTTCGACAAAACTTAGGACCACCGCTGTATTTTTTGAAGAATGCTCTTATAGAACGGAAAAAAAATGTTTTCTTTAAATTGTAAATAAGACTCAGATTAAACATCAAAAATATGTTTTTATTACCTTTCAAATTAAAAAAAACACAATTGGGTTTGTGGGCGAAAAAACGAACTGAAATGAATAGCGACTTATGCAGTTTTACTGTAATAATTAAAAATATTTTTTATTGAAAAATTATTGCTAATAAAGTAAACACTTTATTATTATTGAAATACGAGGATTGTTTAACTCTTCGTTAAGAGTTGATGGGTCTTAAACTATTACAGTTAAAAATATCGCTTTGGAAACTTTATAAATTTTATTCTCTAGCAAGTTTTTCTATAACATTTTTTTGTATCTTTAGCTGTTTGCGCAACATTTTTTTTAATAAAGCAAGCACTACACAACGTTTAAAATTTCAGTATATATTTTTTTATTTTTCTCAAGTATCTTTTTGGTTATTATTACCTTTTTAATTCAAATACGATAGCATTTTTTATTATTCGATTTAAAACTGCTGTTATGGGAAATTTGTGTTTTATGGTTTTTTTTTTAATACAAATATACATACAGGGTTAATCAAAAGTATGGAATAGGCAGTTTATCTCCGTAAATATGAACTTTATGACAAAATGTCATCGATAAAAGTTTCTTTACTAATTATTCTTTATCTCTTAGCCTGCTTGTTGTTTTTTTATGTCAACGCATTTCCATGGAAACGTAACTTTTTTTTCTTTCTTAAATAGCAACATAGCAATTTTCTTGGTGATTCTTGTTCCTCTTTTTTTTTCTTGAAATGACCTTGTATTTTTTTAATATTCTTTAATAACAATATTTTAGAGAAAATGGCCATAACACCTTTATTCAATCAAATAATCTTTAACTTAAATGAAATGTTCAAACTGAAGACCCCCTACAGCTTAACAGTAACCTAATATGTCATAAAAATTGCGTAACGAATTTTGCAGCCAGTTAGGTGGTATTTCTGCAATTCTGTGCCTTATTCGGGGTCCCAGGTTTTCCAAATTTTAAGATCTTTCTTTGTAAATTGTTGTTTTTATATGACCCCAGAGGAAAAAATCTAAGGGGCTTAAATCGGGGGACCTAGCAGGCCATTCAATAGGACCCCGACGTCCTATCCAACGACGTGGAAAAATGTTATCCAGAAATAGGAGAACATAAACCCCATAATGGGGTGGAGCGCCGTCTTGCTGAAACCAAATATCTCGGTTTGGCATTCCTTGTCGATCTGCATCCGGAAATAATTCTATAATATTGGGTACAATGTGATCATGCAATAGGAGTAGATATCTAGCCGCAGTTAAATTCCCATAACTAAAATATGGGCCTATTATGTGCTGCTCAATCATACCAACTCATACATTAAGTTTTTGACGGTGCTGGGTATGATGTTCCATCATCCAATGAGAATTCTCACTAGACCAGTATCGACAGTTGTGTCTGTTCACAAATCCATTGACACAAAACGTGGCTTCATCAGAAAATAAAATGTTGTTTAGACAATTTGGATTATTATCAATTATTTCCATCATGGTTGCGCATAACTGCATTGTTCTGTCTGGGTCATCTTCGTTTAGCTCATGTAGAAGGTGTATTCTTGTAGAGTTTGTGTTTGTTCTTTTTCAATATTCGAACAATCGACGATTAAATAATATCATTATCCAAAGCAAGTTGCGTGGTTGTCGTAATTGGATATCCATAACACTTAGTAATACATCAAGAGCTTGATCATGATTTGTGGCTGATTTCAGACGTCCAGATTTTGGCATATCTTTTACATTTCCAGTCTCTCTAAATTTTTTAACCAATTTAGACACCTTGGATTGTACAATAGGATTTCTTCCAGGGTGAACGTTGTTAAATAAATGACAAACATCTTGGTGTGAACGTGTTCGATCTCCATAACCAACCATCATGAGAATTTCAATTCTTTCAGTTTCACTGAGTATCACCATGTTTACAAATTAAAGTAAAATTATCTTTATTAAATTAATTTGTCAATTTATTAAAACGTACATCACACTGACATGAAAAATATCATTAAAGGAACAGAGGCCACTATTATTTTTTGTAAAATTATCATGAAATAAATTTAAAAAATTAGTAAAAAGCAGAGAATCTGATTTGATACCATTTTTTGTCGTTTATTGGAAATTATGATTTTACACAAAAATTTTGTTATTAAAGGATATTAAAAAAATACCAGGTCATTTCAAGAAAAAAAAAGGAACAAGAATCACCAAGAAAATTGATCCGTTGCTATTTAAAAAAGAAAAAAAAGTTACGTTTCCATTGAAATGCGTTGACATAAAAAACAACAAGCAAGCTAAGAGATAAAGAATAATTAGTAAAAAAACCTTTATCGTAACAACAATCTTTTCTTATTTGCTAGGCAACCAAAAATACAAGCTCTTAATCTAGGAAAATCGGTTATTGCATGCTGCCAGATTTTTTATTTATGAACACTCGTTATTGCAAAATATTAGCCATAATTATGTATTTTAAACGAAACAAAGAAATGCGGATATGACGTGTATGGACACAATACTTCCTCTGGGTAATAATTTTTCAACATGTATAATTTTCTATTCTGATATTATCACCACTTTTTATTGAAAAAGCCAACCATCACTGCAACTGATGGTAAAATAACACAGATATTCATTTATTATTACAGTGTATGTACCTAGTTATGTTATGGTTTTATATTTTGTAAGATGGGAAGTAATTTCCGAAGGCATTGCGAACGTTCAGGTGAAAGAGAGGGAGTTATTTTTATTATGTTTCTATTTGCGCACCAGTGCAACACGTTTCCGTTTTTATTATACTGTTTATTTCTGATACTGTTGAAAAGACTGTAATATAATTATAGAAACAGAGACAGTAAAAATGTTCAAACAATTGCGTAGAACAATAATGATATATTGTTACATATTGAACAATTAACGTCAAGTGAATTTTAGAGAACGTTGTACGAAGACGAATTGTTCAAAACAGAGGTTGTGTATGCACCAGGGACAGATCAGCTAATTTTAGGTAAAGAAAAATATTGCACATTAAAAAAAATGATTAACTCCCACCAAAAAAGCATTACAAAAGCGCATCTAGTAGTTTAATCTTGTAATAACCGGGCTTGATTTTAAATACTAAGCTATCATGTAATCAAAAAAATTTATAATCTCTAGAAGCAAACAAGAATGAATAAGTAAAAAAAAACAGTTATAACCTTCTGGAGGAGAAATTTTTTTGATTATAAGTATTATAATTGTGACAAACATTTCAGTTTTAACAATTAGTTATTTATTCTTGTTACAGAATGGTCTTAGAGCCCAAGTTCGTTGACTATGGTAGTATCCATCCAACAGCAGATGTGCCTCAGCTTCAACAGCATAATTCTTCACATGCCTTATTGAGCCCACGCTCGGTCCTATCTCTACCTCCTCTCGACGACGAGGAACCGCCAAATACCTCCAAGGGAACGAATATGACGCAAGGTAGATTAATAGAAACTAGTAAACACTACTGACAACAATTCATGAATTCTATTATTAGAGTTTTTGTTGATGCTTGGGATTCGAAGGGCATGAAAATGCTGACCTCTCGAGTTGATTTATGAAAATTTGCACTCAAATTTAATTTATAAATCGCAGTAATTGTGCATATTAAACAGTTTGACTAGGATTTCCGCTATGAGTCACGTGGAGACGATTCATAACGGCGATTTGCAGTTAATACGGGTATTATTTGGTTTTTGAACAGCTGTTCTCATGAGAAAATACACAAATATCAAACTGATAATAGTTACATACCCGATTAAAAGATTATTCTGCATATCTGCTTTACTTATGATAAAAGAAATGGCACATTTACTTTGTTAAATACAAGTTTTTTCTATAAAAAAACAGTTACAAATTAATTAATATCCAGGATTGTTTAAAACACGAACGAGAGTTAGCGAGTCATGATTATTGAGTTATGAGTCTTATCAAATATTTGACTATAAATTTTGGCAATATATAATTGAATGAATGTGGTTAAATCTATTTTTAACGCTATTAGTAAATAGTCTGCTAAATAATAAACGAAAATTATGAAAATGCAACATAAAATAGATTTTGCAAAATATTCTACAATCTACAACCTTCACTTCAAACCTTTTCATATGTAACAAGTGTTCATTTAAAAAAGTTGTGAAGAGTGCCATAACAAAAACATTTTGAAGTATTTCTTAGTTAAATTCTGCTGTCATGCTGTCAGTAATAGTTGTCAGAAAAATAAAATCTTTTATTAATAATTAATAATTATTTATTAACTCGTATGGGGAAATATTTCCAGTGCAATATTTGCAGATTTCAAAGTATTAACAACCTGTGAACAAAATCACTGACTCTTCTTCAATGACCTTGTTCTGTGTTCCATCGAATAGATCGACTCGCTTTTAACCTTTATACCACTTCGAAAGTAACTTTCGACTAAAAACTTTGTGCTCTAAAGTGTAAATTAGCCATCGCGACAAAATAATAATTAACTAGACCCAATACCAAAAAAACTGAAACTTAGAATGAACAAAAACTGAACACGAAAGAAAAGGGAACAAAACGAAATCTTGTAAATACGCATTCAAAAATAATCAAAATGATTTATTTATAATGTTTTAAAAGTGTATCAGTGTATCAAGTTCCGGTATTCATTTTTTGCTGCATTTTCTTTTATCAAAATCCCATAACACTCTTGATAACGTTTTTAAATTAACACCTTTTAGAACATTTACGTATCTGTTACGCTGGATTACCAAAAACAAAACTGAATGTTAATTTCGTCGTATTATCCAAAAAGAATTGCAATTTGCCGCCTGATTATCCGAAATTAAAAAAATTAATAAATGGCTCAACGTGTTAATGAACCCAATGCTCATTAAAACAGCATGAAATTTGGTGATAACAAGATTAATTAATTTTTATTAATTGTTAATTGTGTTTAATTTTGCAGAAAAAAAAACAATACTTCTCTGTGGTTTATGTAATTTATGTAATTCTTATGTTGTATGTGATTTTTTGCCATTTTTTTTATGTAATTAAGAGCTTCTGATATTTGAGTTGTCTACTTACGTAACCTAATGGCCTATTATGAGTATTTCTTTGTTAAGAAAAAAATTAAATAAAAAGGCTCTGTATTAGATAATACAGAAATTTCAGTTATGTGAAACAGATTGTCTTCACTTCGAATCAAATTAGAATACTATTATTAAAATATCATTTTATTTTTTCCATTTTGTACGTCGCTGTTTTTCTTGTTTATTTTTTCAATCATCGTTTTTCAAGCTTTTGTAGAAAGATTTTTGTTTTGTTTTTCTGTTTTTCTTCCGTTCCTAGTCTTTGTTTGTTCTTTTCATTTTTAATTGTTTTAGTTGTTTATAATCATTCTCCTAAAATTAACCTAGGAATTTACCTTTATTGTCTTTTTTCTTTTTCAATCGATGATTTTCAGTTTTTTTAACATTCTTTTGTTTTATCAGAACCTTTTTTTTTGTTCGTTTTTTAACACAGTTTTTTTTATTTTACTTGTTGTTTTTCAAGTTCTTTCAAAGCTCCTTTTATTCTTTTCTTAATCGTCAATTTTCAAGTTTTTCTCATTTTTTTTGTTGTTCTAGAATCTGTCTCTGTTCTTTTTTTTTAAACAGTTTTTTCTCTTTCAGTCGTCGTTTTTTGAATTTTTCTAGAATCTCTTTTACATGATTGTCTAAAGAATTGTGTCAAATAAAAAGCAGAAAAATTTAATTATAATCATTGTTTTCTTACAGTACAGTATTTTTTTGTGTAAAAGTTATCTAAATTATGGAAAGGTGGACAGAAAAATTTGACGAAACGTTGACAAATAACAAATACCTAATAATTTTGCTCTCCAACTTCCTGTAATTCCAATAATAAACATTAATAATGTTTAAAATTCTTTATATTAAACAAAAAAGGAAGAAATTCCTACTCTGTGTTCATTTCATAGCACAATTTGCGTGTTTTTAACTTTATTATCTGTAGCTAGTTTTGCATTTTTTCTTCGTCAGGCCAAAAATGACATACATCAAAAAAATGTCAGTAAAATTTTGATATATAATACAGTGATTTCTTTACGGACGGGCAAAATTTTTGGGGGGGACCACCACTAGCATAGTTGATAGTATTTTTATAACACTACTAATTGCTTTTACCAACATGTCGTATAAAAATGGCTTTCATTTTGGAATTTATAAGTAAGTAAAAATAAAATAATCTTCTAAACTTATTAATAAACTTCCACAAATGTCTGTAATCTATTTCTCTATTTCTCATATGTGTATTATCTTGTCAGCTATTATTATAACTATATTCTACACGTATTATTTACGAGAGGAAATTTAAAAGATCATACTTTGACACAACCGACATTTCTTGTCAGTTTTGACATTACCTATTGTCATTTTGATTGATATTGGGAAGAGCGAGATGCATTGTCGCACTCTAGCGGCAAAGACTTTAAATGAGAGATGCTTAACCTAAAAAAAAATCTAAAGTTTCATAATATTACAATCTTTGAGTGTTATCAAATTATATTGAAGATAAAGGAGAAAATAGAAATAAAATTTAATTTTGTATCTGTAAAACAACAAGAACAACACTAAAATTCGATTTGCTAACAGCACAATATACAAAAATTAGAATTAAATATTTGACATGTGACATTTGTCGAAAAACTCGGAATATTTACATATAATTATACAGCATTTTTTCGAATGTCATTATAAATTATTGTTAGAAATAACTACAAAATATTTGTTGGAAAAAAAGAGTTACTACTATGTGGAAGGCATATTTCCGTAACTCTTTTTTTTAGTGCTTCTACGTAACGATAAGTGTATATTTAGTTATAATATTGTTTAATTAATAATTAAGGGTACATAGCCTACAAAAAAAAATACACAAAGAGTAGTATGCCTTTCAGTAATTTTTTCAGAAGTCACCAGATGTCGCTTTGCTCCGAAATTACTAAAACGCTTCTACCTTCTAATAAGCATTTTTGGGTACACACTGTATATAATTTGATCAGGTTTATTGCACACGTGTAATTAAGATTAGATATTTATATTACAAGACACCTTGAAGCGCATATTTTTTTTATACATAATTAGTGAGGTATAATGCGGTCATGTTGCAATAAATAAAATCTAGCTATTAGAGGTATTAGATACAAATTCCATGAAGAAATTTCGTAAGTAATATTTGTGTGAAAATTTCGAAATCTCTTAAGTGATGACCTTCATAAAGACTATAAAAATCTCTATTCGGTTTAATAAAAACTTTTGACCTTACAGTGTGAATCTTGGTGTTCACAGGAGATTTATATCAAAGACAGCCTTTATTGCCTAATCCGGGAAAGTCCGACAAATGGGGCCACAACGCACATAATTCCTCCGGCCAGGAGTACTACGAGGACGAAGACGATATTATTCAAAAAACAAACGAAAGCAATGGTGTTATTAAAATCAATATGCCACCTCCCATACGGGAGGAACCTAGGTTCCCTCAGGAAAGATGGAAAACACTGTTAGGTAATGATATTGTTTTTGTTTAGATTTAAAATAATTGTTATTTTTTTTTTTTTTAGCTGCGATAATTATGGCCTTTAACTTCGTACTGACGCTCACGTCCTTGTCACTTGTACATGAACGAGTACCCGATCGACAAAAATATGGTCCCCTTCCTGATGTGTTCCTCGACAATGTACCTGCTTTCGACTGGGCTTTAGATGTATCAGAATATATTATCATAGTTTGTGTAAATTCGTGTCTCATCTCTATCGTTTTTCACAAACATAGGTAAGAATATACACTACTCGCTGTTGAACAGCATTTTATAAATAATCCCAGAATTAAAGCAATGAATTTATCAAATTTTATAGGCTTTTTTGATAAATTATTTTCATTTGTTCGTTATCTTAAAATTTGTTAAAAAAAATATATTTGAAATATTATGACTGTTGTTCAGTCAGTAGGAGTAACGTAATTCGGTGTGAGCCAGAATACTTCAAGAGTTTTATTCTACAGAGTGTCCCCCAAAATTTGCACTCTCTAAAACATATCGTTCACTTTCAGAAATAACAACAAAAAAAGAATTTTTAAGGTTTTGAAAAATAATCTACGAGGTTTTGCCACTTTAAAGTTCAAAAAAAAAAACTTACAATATCACAAACTGAATGTAATATACTTGTAAAAACCTCCTTCAGCTGTTGTCGGGTTCAGTAGATGGCGCTTGTTTATGCCTTTTTAGTGTTTTATGTCTTTGGGGCTTACCCTATTTGACTAACTTACAATTGGGACACCAGATGTCACTTTATTGATTTTCTCCCACAAAAGTTATTTTGCGTAATTGTTTACACGTAAAAATGTTACGTTGAACAAAAAATGTATGCTATTATGGGATTAATTATTATGTTTACTTATTATTACGTTCGCTATCTATACAAAAAAATTAATTACATTAGCAGTAAATAGTTTCTAAATTATTTTTTTTAAGGTATTTAAATTTTTTCTGAAGGAAAAAATACCTCTAAATGCACATTATACAAATATTACGTTTTATCTAAAGAGTGTTCATTAAAAAACGATCTCTAGAGTGCGTTGGAATCGTAACGCAGTTGTTTTGAATGTCTTTGATACCATCATATTCATCTAATTGTCAAATAATCTCACTGTTCTACCGTGAGAACGATTATTTGCCGAATCAGAGCGAATACTGGTCTGTCATGTTTTTGCTAGTTTTGCTTGATCAGTCAATGGATAATGGGTTTGCTTTAATTTTGGGAGATCTTGTACTAAATATCATTGGCTAATTCTGTATTTTGTTACAGGTTTATAGTATTTAGAAGGATATTTTTAATAATGTCTCTATTGTACATGTACCGATCCATCACCATGTACGTTACGGTGCTACCAATCGCAAGTAAAACGTACTTTTGTTCACCAAAATTAAACGAAACTTATCCTTTAACAATCGCCAGACGAGTCCTTACACTAATGTCCGGATTCGGCTTATCCGTAAACGGCAAACATGTGTATTGCGGAGATTTTATCTACAGTGGCCATACAGTAATTTTAGTACTTAGTTACCTATTTATTTCAGAATGTAAGTATACAAAAAAAATTAAACAAAAATTAAAACTGTTTTTCAGACACTCCGAAAAAATTATATCCTCTACATTGGTTTTACTGGATATTGGGTATCATCGGTGTTGTGATGCTTCAACTGTCACACGGTCACTACACTGTAGATGTCATTATAGCTTATTATGTTACAACTAGGATTTTTTGGATCTACCATACACTAGCCAATAACGTTAATCTAAAAGTGAGTAAACAAAAAATAATAAAAAAAGTTATTTTGATATGTAAGGTTGTTTCAACATTTTAGAACCAGTTTAGATCAGATTGGAACTTCGATTCCGGTCTGCGTCTTTTCTTTTTTATTCTGCGTCCTTTTTCTTTTTTCCAGATTATAGTTGCATTTCTGCTGCACATTGTAAAAATATTGCGATTTATATACAGGTGTCCCAATATTTAATAAATCACTAAAGTTATGTTTTTTTTTAAATGGAATATACTCAGTTTAAAATTACAAATAACTTTTATAGAGGTTGTTTTCATTTATCTATTATCAATTTTGATTTGTGGCACTTTTTTTACCAGAATTTTTGAAATGCAGGGGTCTGTCTAAAAATTTGCACCTTCTAGATGCTTGCACACAAGTTAAAGTAAGTAACGCTGTTTGATTCCGGAATATTTGCCGCATCTTTTAAGTGTTTACTCAACAACTTGCTCAGTGGCATGTGCCTACTGCGATTTTTTAAACATGATTGTACCAATCAAAAGATCTTTTGACAAGCTTTCCATCAATATAAGGTTGTATAGTCTAGTGTAAAATTGTAAGTTGTTATACTAAATTTCGATAAACTTTTCTGTTTTGAACAATAAAAATCGAATGGGCTTTATGCACAAAAAAATAGCTCAGAAAATAAACAAAAGTATGGAATTAGAAATTCTTTGTTGCAAGAAAATGTACAATATTGTGCACAATTGAGTCACAGAGAAAATTGGGCAAAGTCGAACATATCGCAAAGCAGTATTAAACCAATTTAGTAGAAAAATGTAAAAACATTTTTCTTTATAACAGACGCTCAAAAATATTACCATTTTCTTCAGTGCAAGTATGCAGTCTTCGTCTAAAAGATAGTCTAACACGACTTAGCATATCTGTATTTATTAAATTAAATGTATCGCATATTCATTGTTTCATATCCTCTGCAGTTGTTAGTCTCAGTTTATACACTTTTTCTTTCACAAATTTCCAAAGGAAGAAATCAATCGGAATAAGATCAGGAGAACGAGCAGGCCAACTGATTACTCCTCCTCTGCCTACACAACGATTTGGAAAAGTTTCGTTTAAAAATTGTCGAACTACTCGATGATAATGTACAGGGGCTCCATCCTGCTGTAGCCACATGATCCTTCGCATATGCAAATTCAGATTTTCTCTCAGAAGCGGCAGATCATTTTGAAGGAATTCTCGATATCGTACCCCATTTAAAACATCATCAAAAAAGAACGGACCGAGAATTCCGCCCCAGACATTTAATGACCATCTATTTTGATGATCAGTTGTCTGCATTCAATGAGGGTTTTCAGTCGCATAGTAATGCATGTTGTGTAGATTAACATTAAATGTTGCTTCATCACTAAATAAAATTGTGTCCATAAAGTTCCAGACGTTATTAATCAAATTATCCATGGTTTTACAAAAATTTACTCGATTTTGAAAATCATCTCCAAAAAGTTCCTGATGTAGCTCAAGGTGGTAGGGATGAAACTTGTGTTTTAAGGTAATTCGATTAATATGGTTCGCGATATGTCAGTTTGTGCCTCAATTTCTCTGCAACTCAATTCTAGATTTTCCTGTGACATCAAAAGAAGTTCCAATTCTAGGTTTTCATCTACTTTTCGTGCTAATACTTCTTTCTTCTGGTACGTAACGCTTTCTGTAGCATCAAATCTATCCTTCAATTTTTTAAATGCAGCACTTTGCGGCAGTCTTGCATTTGGGTATTTTTGTTTATAGAGTCTTTGAGTTAATAAAATATTACAATCTTCTTCACCAAGACTGTATACCATGTTAATAAGTTCTTGACGAGTAAAATTCATTTTGGGACTTATAATCTTTACAATAAAAGTGACAGATTGTAACAATGACAGAAGCCCACTCGATTTTTATTGTCCAAAACAGAAAAGTTTATCCAAATTTAGTTAATTTAGGATTAGAAATTAGAATTTTACACTAGACTATACAAACCTTATATTGATGGAAAGCTTGTCAAAAGATCTTTTGATTGGTACAATAATAAATAGAGGGTGACATTTGAAAAAAATGAGTTTTTGGCATTTTTAATTTGTCATGTTTAAAAAATTGCAGTAGACGCATGCCACTGAGCAGGTTGCTGAGTAAGCACTTAAAAAGTGCGGCAAACATTCAGGAATCAAACGGCGTTACTTACTTTAACTTGTGTGTAAGCATTTAGAAGGTACAAATTTTTAGACAGGCCCCTGCTTTTCGAAAATTCCGGTAAAAAAGCGCCGCAAATCAAAATTGATAACAGATAAATGAAAACAACTTTTATAAAAGTTATTTGTAATTTAGCATAGAATCCAAAAATAAAATCAATCTGAGTAGATTCCATTTAAAAAAACATAACTTTAGTGTTTTTTAATATTGGGACACCTGTATATATAACACAATATTTTTAAAATGTGCATCAAAAACGTAGCTAAAATCTAAAAAAAAATCAATATCTCTTAAAATAAACAAGTTATAGAGCTTTTTTGGACCGTTGGAACAGCCTGTGTATAAAATTTCATGTGTTAAAAAACGTTTTTTGCAGGTGTTGGCTCTTCTAATGTCATTCATTATATAATCTTAAAATAAATCTGCTTTCTGTAATTTTTCAGGTTGATACTAATTGAGTGTCTTTTGTTTCAGCAACATTCGCCAAATAACTTGTTGGGTCGGGAGTGGTGGTACTGTTTCTTTTTGTATTTTGAAGGTAATGTTGGTGGTCCAATACCGAGACAGTTCGATTGGCCTTTGCCGTGGCCACGGAGATTTCATTCAAAAAGTCGGGATAGTTAGTGTAGTGTGTGTTTGAATAAAGTGGCGAAAAACTCTATCAAATTTTATTATATGTGATAAAAAATAATGTGTAGCGCCTTAACTGACTTGCTCTTTATACATATTTATCTATATACCTATATACTGTTAGATTTTTCTGATATTTTTAATATATCAGTGTGTATTTCAGTGAAAAAAAAAGGCACATAAACATTTTTATAAGGGTGGGTTATTTCATATGTATATATTTTTGAGTTTGCACTTTTTGGAACGTCTTATTTAAACTTTTATATTTTAGTTAGGACTGCCGCAATCAGTACAGATGATTTAAAAAGAAAACTACATTAAAGAAAAAAAATAAAAATTGTGCCAAGTAACATAAGAATCTCAGCTGTTGAGTAATACTTATTTAAAGTAGTTTTCTTATTGAATTATTTGATTGTTAATCAAAGTTCCATTTTTATTTGTGATAATAATAATAATAGTATGCAGTGTTTTTTAAAGTAAATTGTTAGCTAGAACCTATTTTGTTACAAGTGTACAATGTAAGACTACACATATTTACGAATTTTTCATACTGCAAATATCTTTTTTAAAAACATTTCTAAACGTGAACAAAAAAATTCTAACTCCGTACTAAATCCTGTACATTTATACTCATAGATTTTTCAGTTATGTCAAAATTACTTCACGATTTTGAAATATCTTATCAAGGAATTGGTGTTTCTTTGTGATAGAAGTTGGATGCAACTTCACTTAGGTAAAAAAAAATATTATGTAAGCTTTTTAGATCTGTGAATGTAATATTTTAGATATTTAAAGAAAAAGTGAAAAACTGTCACTCTCTTGCCTAAAGTAATCTCTTGATTTTAAGTTATATTTTTTGTATTTATTGTCGTTAATTTCAGTTTACCACTTGATAATAACAATGGAAAACTAAATTTCTACCAATAATATAGTTATAGATATGATAAATAATTTTTATCTCACATTTGTGATGGTTTGTAGTTGCAAAAAAAATATATCAATGTTGATTTCATATTATACATTGTTGAAATAAACCGATATTTTACTCATTTTTTGACTAAACTTTTTACTGAATCCCAATAGCTGGTCGCAAAAATGAGATTAAAGATGGTCAGGCTTGACTGGGCTGAATATCAGAAAATGGCGTAAGGTTAGCACTGAATAGGGACTCGAGACGTCTTTATTTCTTTCAGTTGAAAAATAAATGAAACTGATTTTCATATTTTTTCTCCTGACTTTTCCTTTTCTTCATCTTTTTTGAATTCAATTAATTAGTTATAAAAGTGGAATTGAATAATTTAAATTCGGTTCGAATTGACGGACGCAAAATTTTTAAACAATAACAATTAAGTATTCCACAGTTACTACATCAAAGTATGTTATAATATAAATAATTTTTGAGATTTTAAAGTTAACATTCAAGGTCTTTTTGAATACATAAATTATTTAATGAATGTTTAGTTAATTATTTGAAATAGTTGTTTACAAAATACATTAATTTATTAAATAATTTTTCAAGTTTATTTATTGGAAGACAAAGGTAGTTAGTGACATAACAAAGGACATTTTCATAAAAGCTAAATCTTCAGAAATTATAATCTAAAATTATAAATATCAGAATTGTCAATTCCGGGCAGTAAAATAATTCAATTGCACATGAAATAATAACAAATTCGAGATTAAAAATATGGTCAAATATGTAAATGTATTTATTGAGGTTATAACTTATATTCATAAGAGTTTAAATCGCAAAATTGATCAAACACAACTAAATGTCCTGCTCTGCTATTTCGTTTATACATAAATTTACTTGAGTTTTATTTTTCTTCCTTTTACTTTCTTCATAAAAAATAAAAATTTATTTTTATTAAGTCCGGATTAAAAGTAGGTCCGAAAGAAGCAAGGGAGACTCGCCACATATGGCAGAAGAAGAAGCACCAATGCCAGGATTAAAAGTAGGTTCGATAGTAGCAGAAGAAAGTGATTCGCCATCCATCAGTTGTGGCAAAAAATATTGCTCTTCAAGTAGGACTTTGTTGGTCTTAATTAAAAATTTTTAGTTCCATTGTTTATTATCGCAAACTTTTTGTTAAATTTTCTTGGTGTGTTAAATAAATCGAAAAATCCACCCAATGATACCAAACACTTTTTCGCACGACGTACGTTGTGGATACAATGTTACCACTATCAAGCGAGAATCAACACTGAGAAAGGACAACTTTTAAAAATAAAAATGATTATTCAACAGGAGACATTTATAATTTTTTTATCACTACCAGAAGTGGCATATAATATATTATAAAAACCGGGAACCGTATGCGATATGTATAAAAATGGAACCTACAATAGGCAAATTACTATAAAAATCGTCTTTTTGTAATAAAATGCTAATTTTCATGAAGTGGTTGCGACATACAGGCTTATTTACGAATGATGACGAATACATATGCAACCAAATTTACATATTAAACAACTTACACGCTATATATACTATACACGCTAAAATACCTACCTGACTGAAATTTGGGCTACGTATTGTATTTCTTGTTATTGTAAAATAGTCCTCTCATTCCTCTCAACGTAAAAATATTTAGCAGACATTGAGAGTGCGTCATAATTTTTTGAGTGAAGGACAAAGCGCAAAAAGTGACCTTTTTTAATCAATAGATTGAAATAAGTACTTGTTGTGAGTGGTCATGGATTCTGATTCATCATATTACGAGACTACATACAGCCAAGATGAACGAATTGGTAAAAAAACGAATTTTAGTTTTTAATTGATTTATCTATTGACCTTGAGTGGTCGCATTCATTTCACGAAACTTTTTTTAGAACAAGCTTTATGCGAAGAAAGGAGACAGCTGGCACAGCAAGTCGAACAAGAATCTTTAGAAAGACAGGAATTATTTGATGATTATGCCGATTCGCCTTTATTAGAGATTTTCAATTTGCCAGGGCTTGAATTTCACATATTTCGTCATAATAAAATTAAATTCTCATTCCATCCAGCTTCAGTAACAAATTTTGTTAATAAAAATGTCAGGTTTTATGTGTCACTTAAATATGTTGATAAATATTGGAGAGTTAAAAGAGACTCGCTTCCAGCCAATTATAAATTGAAAATATACAATCTGTTTTATAGCACAACGTATTTTAAAATTGATGATGAAAAAATTTTACAAACGTTATTAAAAATTTATGATATTTTTATAACTTGGACACACAATGAAGAGGAATTTCGGGTAAATAAGTTTCAGGTAGGTAATAAATTGTAATCTAACACTCTTTTCCTCATTTCGTTAATTTAGTTTATGTTTATTCATATTGTAAGACCTCTTTTATACAGCGTCACTTCACTTTACAATTTATAAAGTGTCACTTCGCTTTACAATTGACTAAATAGGTACCTACCCAAGTTGTCTACTTTAATGTCTTCTTTCAGACCTTAATGTCTGTTCTTTCATCCATCCTTTCCCTTCTCCATTATTGTTTAAAACTTTTATTCTTCCATACGTAACACTACACACTCTGATAAACAATGCTCTATCGTCTTCCTTTCTTCTCTACATAATCTGCACATTCTTTCACAATCTTCTCTCCAAAATTCATTTTCCTTTTCTTCATTCCCGCATCTGAATCTTGCAACCATTTTTTTATTTTACTTTTCATTTTATGTAGATATTGAATTTTTTCATATTTTGAATTGTACTTGAATTCTTTTATACTCGCAATTTCTTCCTGTTTATCTATGTCAGCATCTCTTTGTTTTAGTTTTTCTTCTATTGTACTTCCTCCTTTTTTCATTCTTTCAATTTCTACACACGCATACCCTTTTTTCTCATAGTAGTCATCTCGTTCTATCCACCTAACATTACCATTTGCTCTTTTAATTTCAGCCCAGTACTGTTGTAGTATTCTGCATCCATTTCGCATTCTTAGATTTTCCTCGAATTTCACCGCTCTTTTTTCTGTTTCCACTCTCAACTTCTCTCTTACTTTCTTCTCTTACTATGTACCCTGGCGTTTGTTTATTTAACCCTAAAACCCATTTTATATACTTTTCTTGCACACGCTCAATTTCTTCATATTCCTTCCATTCCCATACATTACGATACTTCTCACCAAACTGTCAAACATCATCGTTTTTCTTTTAAAATTTTCATTCTCCCAAACTCCAGACACTTCCCATTACTTTGTTTGCTTTTTTGACTATTTCCTTTATTTGTCCTTTGTCTGTTATACTACTATTTAATACATATCCCAAATATTACAATTCTTTTACTTGTTCTATATTTTTTCCTTCCCATTTCCATTCATCTTATTTTTCGATTATTACTTTCTTTTTTTTAAAAAATTTCTTTTTAAAAAAATTTTAACACAATTTAGCCGAGAATTTTGTTTATTAATCAATGGATTGGTAAGACTGATTGGACGATTTTGGCAACACAAGTCCAATCCAAAGCAGTTGCTTTACCATTACCGACTAATGGCTTACCCAAATTTTAATTGTTTCCTTGTGGGAAATAAAAAACACCCCGGTGCGGGAATACCGTTTTCCAGAACGTCTAAAACAACTAGGAAACACTATTTTAAAGGCAATGAGTGCAAAAAGTATTTTGATTCCGCTTAACGACAGTAAACTCCACTTTTTACTGACAATTTACGCGCACCAAATTGTCACATTTATTGACTAGGCAACTTGTCAGCATTTTTATTGACTAAGCAGTAAAAGTAAAGCAAACAATTTAAAATCATACAGGATTTCTCGTTTAATACGGCAATAACGTGGATTTAATGCTTTGCCTTTGAACGGCATTAAATTAAATAACGTGCTTTATTGCCTAATTAAACAAATTATTTTAGATGGAATGAGGAAAAATTTTGTACCTAAGAAATTATGAAAAACCTATTATTGTTGTATTCTTGGTTCAAGAGATATACGTCTCCTCAATTAAGTCATAAAATAGTCGTAAAAACTATGTAAACAGTTATTAAATTTAGTAGCCGTGGCCTTGATGTGCTGATATGCCCTTAATCAGCTGTACTTCTGTGATCAATTAGTAACGAAATGTTGACATAGTTGCCTAATTATTTTACGCTTTGTTACATCGAAAACGAAGGACACAGCTACTTAATTTAATAACTGTTTACATAGTTTTTACGACTTTTTAATTAGCGAGCCATAAACAAAGTCGGTTTCTTCATAACTCCGAATGAAACGAGCCATCCTGTATATCTCGGAAATTGTAAAGAATTTGTAAAAACGCCGAAACAAGTCAATTTTGTTTTGGAGGGAATCTAACTACATTTCAAGGTCATCAAATATCAAGGACAGATTCAGAATTCTGAAAAATAAGTTTTGTATATCGGTTGATATCTCAAAAAAAAAGTCTGAGACTTTAAATACATTTCAAGGTCATTATGTACGATTTCTGTTTAAATAATGTAATTGTTGGTCTATATGATATTTGAAAAATAATAGAACAGAAATAGACACACTCAGAATGCTCAGGAATTTTTGCCTCACAAAACTTTTAATTTTAAGGCATTTTGGGAGTCAGTCATACCAACACGCAATTTAAAAAAAACACTTTTGTGATAAAAATTTTGTATGTCGGTCGATATTTCAATAATCCAAGTCTCAAAACATATTTTTTTATCTAAAAGTTGCGTATTAAAAGCCCTGAAGAAGATAAAAACGAAACGTTGACAAAAATACAATAAAGTTATTATTGAATTACACAAATTACCATAAATTACACGACTTACCATGAATTACAAAATTATTCGGGTAACTCATGGTATTTCGTAGAACTCATGTAATTTATGGTAAGTCGTGTAATTCATGATAATCCGTATATAATAATAATAATAATTGGTTTCACTGTTGTTTATATAATAACGACAGATTTTTTCAGAATTCTCAGAAGTTTTATGTACCATAAATTACACGAATTCTGCGAGTTACCATTCGTGTAATTCATGGTAATTTGTATAATTCACTGTAATCCGTGTAATTCATGGTAGTAGGTTAGTAGTAGTATTTTACATTTTGAAGTTGAGATGCGTGGTGGTCGTTATAAAATAGTTTTTAAGAAAAGGGAGGGGGCACAGAGTAAGATTAGTCTAGAGGCGCTAACAACTATAATCCGGCCCTGGTTTTGGCGTTTTTGTATAATTCTTTATAGTATTCGAGATATTCAGGGTGCCTCACTTTCATTGGGACATCCTATATATCTCTATTCATTACTTGCATTTATTAGAGGTACCGAGAAGGTGATGAAGATGTGGAATTGGATTCAGATGATGAACAAATATTTTTGGATCAAAATGAAAGAATTGAGCGTTTACAAAAAAAGACGAAGATATTGAAACGTATGATTCCACCAGGAAGAAGAGTTTCCGGATTTTAAAATATATATTATGTATATTATATTGCTTATTTCCATTGTTAACTTTATTACTTATTATTCTTATTATTATAATTATTTATACTCTGTTTATTTATCTAATAATTTATACAAAAAATTATTGTACTCCTGTTTTTACATTAATAAAATTGTAATTTTGTAATATACCTTTTGTGCTGTTATTAGATAATACGTTTACATCATTCCAAATGACGGCAAACTGGGAGAAGTTTCAGTGAGTGTTATTTAAATCGAAATAATAGAACTCAATATTATTAATATCTATAAACAAAGAAAACTTTTTCCCAATCAAGATAATCCATATATATCAGCAGCTAACGTATGGTTTCAACAAGACGGTGCACCTCCACACTACGCTTCTGGTATCAGAGATTATTTAGTGGTTGTTTTGCCTGATTTCTGAGGGGGTACTTAAAATCAAAAGTATTTGCAACAAAATCAAGGTATTTAGAAGATTTAAGAGAAAGAATTACAAATCAGTACCGGAAACGGAAAGACGTTAATTTAAACATTTGGTTTAGTAATCCTGTTGTAAATTGGGTTTAATTTGTAAAACATTTAAATTGGTTAAATTAATTAGTTTTCATTTTAGACCCTTCAAATGTTATACTGTTATACGCAGAAAAAAAAATCGTTTCAATATTCTATATTAGGTATATTAATTTATCTTTACATAATTATAATTTAATATGGTTTTTATCTAACAACAAAAATAGGAGTTTACTAGTTTACATTTAAAAAAATAATTGATTACGTCAAAACCGGTTGGAATTTTTATTTGGATACGAGTGAAAAACGCGCAAGATAAAGAAATAAAATCGGCCTGTCTTGGCGATTTTCTAAACAAAAATTAACTTAGAAAATATGAATTTTATTCCATACTTTTATGTCACCCTGTATATTGAAATAATATCCTTTATTACACATTAATTACGGACAAGTTACATTAAAAAACTACAGGTCAAGTAAATTCGGAGTAAATAAAATTTTAGGGCGTTGGTGGTTTTATTTGAAAAATACTGTTCTTTTCCTTGAAATCGCAAAAATTGTAGATAAACACTTTTTTCTCTAATTTTTTTGTGGTTGCATAAGACAAGTGGTGGGCGCTTTGTCATCTCACCTTTTGTTCAGTTATCGGGCAAATATCGATTGATAAAGACGTGTGAAAACACCGATCGATCTAATTTATTTAAATAAATTAAATTCCCGCGTTTTCGCGAGTAAAACTAGTGCAGTGTTTATAATAAAATGTGTGATAAAAGTAAGTTTATTTATATTGTTATTTAGTCGGACTAATCGATTTTTGATTCGCCAAAATTATCAATTAAACGAAAATTATGTAAAATTGACATTAAATCAGCGTTTCAAATGATTGAAATTTCTATAATTTTGTATAATTCACTCAAATAAATTAATTGATTAGATAGTTAACTAACATTCTCTTTTTGATAATTCTCTCCACTTTAAATAAAACGATAAGTCAATTGATTCAAATCGATTAGTCGAATTTTCGCACTTCCTATAGCTCAGATTCGTTATAACAAATTAAAAAAAAATATATTATTAGTGATTGTGTGATGATAGTGATTCATATATAAATTAATTTTTACTTTTTCTTTAACAAAGAGTCACTTTTTGTGCTTTTTTATTTTGTAAATGTATTTATCGGTTTCTCTTTGGTTTTTCAGTCAGTGTTAAATGAGCACTAGCGGCCAATAATGCAATAAAAAATTATATAAAAGTGCATTTTTGATAAAAAAAGAATTGCTAATGATTTTTTTAAATATCCTGTATTTATTATTAATTAATTAGAGATGAATTATATTACAGAGGTCAATTAAATTCGGGGTAAATCAAGTTTTAGGGCGTTGATTTTATTTTTAAAAAATTGGTGTTATTTCACGAAGCTTCTAGATAAACACTTTTTTCTCTCGTTTTTTTTTTCACCTTCTTCACCTCACACCTCCCTTTGTTCAGTGTGTGAATCAGATCGGTCTAATTTATTTATAAATAGTATAAATTTATAAATAATAAAATAAATTTAATTCTTGCGGTTTCGGGAGTAAAACTGGTGCAGTGTTTCTGAGAATTAAAAGTAAGTTTATTTTAATTTTAAACAAAAGCTGAGGACGATCAAAACGATTTTTGTTTTGCCCAAATTTATCGATTTTGTCAATACAATCAAATACACTTATTGATTTATTCCAAATCAGTGTAATTAATATTCTCTCTTTGTTAATGTACTTTAAATAAATAAATCATAAATCAGTTGATTGATTTGAATCGATTTATCGCATTTTTACACATCCCTGTAGCTCTCAGATTCAAGATAATAATTTGAAAAAAAAAATTAATTTGTTATTTCAATAATAATTTCACTTTTTGTGTTTTTTCTATTTTACAAATGTCTTTATCATTTTTTTTGTTTGTTTCAGTCAGTGTTAAAGCAACTTAAGAGGAGGATCAACAGTCAGAGCCACTTTAAATAAGATAAGTACTCTTATAATCAATAAAACGGAATTTTAATCGGTTTTGATTGTATTATTTTTACATTTTCAAAAGAAATTAAATATTACATTTTTACATTTGAAAATTTCACTCAGAGATAAACAATTTTATCATCATTATTTTAACATCAATAAAATTACTTGTTTTTTATTTGTACTCCCTTTCCGCCCCCCTTAAAAAAATAAATAAACGTATAAAAAATATTCCTTTCGTTTTATTGGGGTAGGGGGAGAGGGTCAAGGACATCGCTGGAAATCCCCGGATTAAAGGTAGGTCCGAAAGAAGCAGAAGGAGCGGATTCGCCACCCAACAGTTGTGGCAGAAGATGATGCCAAAAGTTTATCTACAATACTTGTAATTTTTTTATAAAAAAATTATTTATCTCTATTTTAAATCGTTATTTTTTGTATTTGTTTTTTTTTCAGTTTGGCAGTTTACGAGAGGGACAATTTATTTATCAATTTTTAAACATTTTCTTTTTTTATACAAGGAGTTAATCTGGTGTTATGGTAATATAACTTCGGACACTTTTTATGTTTTTGTGTATTTTTTTACTATTATTTTGCAAATGTACTTATCGATTTCTCTTTGTTTCAGTCACTGTTTGACCAGCTTAAGAAGAGGAGAGAAGCAACAACACTCTCGGCCACTTTAAATAAGATAAGTACTTTTATTATCTATAAAGCGGAATTTTAATCGGTTTTGGTTATTTTTTTACATTTTTAAACGTGTACAAACCTGAAATTTTTACATTACAAGATATCACTCAGAGATAAACAATTTTACCATAGTTACTTTAACATCAATAAAATTACTTGTTTTTTATTTGTATTCCCTTTCCGCTCCCTTTAAAAAATAAATAAATGTTTTAAAAATATTCCTTTCGTTTTATTGGGGTAGGAGGAGAGGGCCAAGGACATCGCTGGAAATCCGGATTAAAGGTAGGTCCGAAAGAAGCAGAAGGAGGGGATTCGCCACCCAACAGTTGGGGCAGAAAACGATGCCAAAAGTTTGTTTAAAATTTTTGTAATTTTGTTATAAAAAAATTGTTTATCTCTACTTTTCAATTGTTATGTTTTTGTCTTTGTTTTTTTAGTTCGGCAGCTTACGAGAGGGACAATTTATTTATCAATTTTTAAACATTTTTTTTTATATACAAGGAGTTGATCTGGTATTATTGTAATATAACTTCGGACACTTTTTGTGTTTTTTTCTCTATTATTTTGCAAATGTACTTATCGATTTCTCTTTGTTTCAGTCAGTGTTTAACCGACTTAAGAAGAGGAGAGGAGCAACAACAGCCACAGCCACTTCAAAAATAAGATAAGTACTTTTATTATCTATAAAGCGTAATTGTGATCGGTTTTGGTTATTTTTTTTACATTTTTAAACGTATACAAACATGAAATTTTTACAAAATATCACTCAGAGATAAACAATTTTACCATAGTTATTTTAACATCAATAAAATTACTAGTTTTTTATTTGTACTCTCCCTTTCCGCTCCCCTCAAAAAAAAAATAAACATATAAAAAATATTCCTTTCGTTTTATTGGGGTAGGGAGAAAAGGGCCAAAGACATCGCTGGAAATCCGGATTAAAGGTAGGTCCGAAAGAAGCTGAAGGAGGGGATTCGCCACCCAACAGTTGTGGCAGAAGATGATGCCAAATATTTATCTGTAATTATTGTAATGTTATGTTGTTGTAAAAATTGTTTATCTCTATTTTTATTTAGCGAGTTACACTTTATTGTCTCAAATTGTTACAAATATTACAAATAATTTTTGTCTCAACTTAATTATTTGGAACTGATAAACATGTGCCTTATTGAGGGATAAAACTTCTTTATTACTTATAAATTCTCCCAATAGAGTCTGTATCGCATTTGTTAAACGTCAATTGATTGTTTCATTTTCTATTATTTTTTTTATTTTCAGATGCTGTTATTTGAAATTTTCTACTCCAAAGTGCATCACAACGCCTGATTTCAAACCCTCAAGGTCAAGTCAGGTCAGGTCTGGTCTAAAGGTCAGTCTTTTTCATTACATCTTTTAAAAACAATGCAAAATCTAAAAAAAACTGCTCACGAATTTAAATGTCTTCCAAAATTTTAAAAATTTATAAATATAAAAAAATGGTGAAAACAGAGATCAACAATTTTCAGATTTCTTCATTTATTAATGTGACTGACAATGGTTGAGTTTTTAAAACTTTCAAAATTGATATTATTAAAGATCAAAAACCTTGCATATTTATATCAGAATATTCGCAGTACGAAATTTTAAATGGTGACGTAAACACATTGTGTTGTAGCGGAAGATAGAATCATTTTTAATTGTTATCTGTGTTTTATTTAGTTCCTTTCCGTACCCCCTAAAAAAATAAATAAATGTGTTAAAAGTGTTCCTTTCGTTTTATTGGGGTTCGGGGGAGGGAGGTTTCAGAGACATCGCTGGAAATCCGGATTAAAGGTAGGTCCGAAAGAAGCAGAAGGAGGGGATTCGCCACCCAACAGTTGTGGCAGAAGATGATGCCAAAAAGGTAGATCCTTAATTAAGACTTTCTATAAGAGAATAAAAATAGTTTTTTTAAAAATTGTTGATCTCTGGTTTAATTGCAATAAATGTTTCCTATTTTGAAGTTTACCTTTTGCTGTTTTAAGAATTAGTAAATATTTGATTTCAGCTGTTAATAATTTTTCTGTTTTAGGTTTTATCAATGTTTTTATATTAGATTTTGTTAATTTTTCTGTTTCAAAAATTTATTTTTTATCAATTTAGGTATGTTACTGATTGTTGTTTTAGTGCCAACTACATCCTTGTTTTATAATTTTTATATTTTCATTAAATAAACACTTAAATCTTTATCTTGTGTTCCCAGTTTTACCTCTGCTTTTTTCTTCTCAAATTTTTCATTAAATTATTTAAATTTACAAATATAACAATAACATACCAAATAAAACTAAACAATTTATTTTACAATTATTACAAAAACTACCGCTTTATAAAAGTTTGAATAACTTCAACAATGGTAACAACTTCAGCCATTGCCCCAGCACCAGTATCCCCACACATCAGAGTTTTCTCAATAACCGGAATTTCCTTATAACCCCACGAAATTAAAGTATTAATCTGAGACGCTGTCAGAGGATGCTGAAACATTTTTGTATTCATAGCAGGACAAAATATAAGTGGCTTTGATAGTTCCCATGCTCTGGCTGTACAAGTCAAAAGATTATCACATAATCCCTATAAAAAATCTTTAATAATAATCACAAATCTTTGCACCGGGTAAATCAAGTTATATCCACACCCCAAAAACACGTCTTAAATCTTAATCTACCCCCAAAAAAATTTTTTCTTCTAGCAATTTATTTAACCTATAAAATTGAAAAAAAAAATGTTTTTTTACATCAGCTGATCAAAAATTAGATTAAAACCCATTTTTATATTATTTACCAAATATTTTAGTCTCATTTATGACTTGATAAGTTGGAGTAGTAATAAATTCCCGGGCAACACCCTACGAATTGAAGTAGATTTATGATCTGGGAATTTGTTACCAGCTGCCTTAACTTTCAAGTCTACACTGTAGTCGTGTGCCATCTTTATGACGAATACCATAAATTTCAAGAAACCATCATTCTGAAAGAACCACCGTCCTTTTTGAATAAAATTTACGACCCTCTCATAGCTGTGTAGTTAAAGGCTGTTTTTGGGGTGCGGGTGAAACTTGATTCACCCGGTATTTGAAGCATACATTTGCAATTTTAGCAAGTGTGTTAGCATCCAATGGAGCAATGACAAAAATATCAGCCCATTTACTCAATTCAATATGCAAAACAGGATCCCCTCTTTTACTCCACCCTTGCCATTCATCAGAGTCAGTGAACAGCTCTGCATTAGGATGAATGTCTTTCTGGTTGAAAAAATGTTTGGCATGTTCTGTTACAACTATACGAATCTGTAATAAATCTGGTTTTATTAAACCCAAAAATTTGGTGATTTTACTTTAACATCAAGATGCTGTAAACCTAATAAACTGTTAACTAAAAGTGGCAGTTTTATTGTGGCTACACTGCCTGTACAACCTAGTAGAATATTGACCATCTTACTCCAATTCCAAACCGAGCTTTTTCCAGTCTTCTTTCAGCATTAAATTGTTGTCCATGCGACAAGATAAATACTCTCGAGCTTCACTTCTGCAAGCCGAATTGTCGTTGTTATTTACGTTCAGACACTTCATGTAATTTATCATTAGTTTTCGGCAAACACCTTCGTGGTCTAATGGAAAACTTCCTTTGGCTGGAGGTGTCGGCGTGAAGGTTTTTTGACCGAATGTCATAGACGACATTGGACAAGTTTTTGATTATTACTGGCTAAAATGGGAGTTGTTGCATCACTTTACACTCCCTGGAATTAATAAAAACAGTTTTAATAATTTAGTCGGTGAAAATAATTTCGGGAAACCTAACCTAACTCTTTTTACGATTCTTTTTACCATAAATACCGAACGGACAGAATACGATTCAACAAACTGTCAAACAGAGAGTCGCCATTTTGAAGAGTCAAGTGTGCCAACCCATACACACCAAAAAATTTGGGACAAACAATTTTAAGACTGACTTAAAAACAACAATCACACTAATCACAGTCTCAAAAACTCAAGTTACGTAATATGTTTTTTAAAGTTGCCAGCTAAAAGTTTTAATATTAATACAAATACAATTTGATACCATTTTTTGCTATTTCACATTATGAAATGGCCTAAATTAAACGTTAAAAATGAAACTGTTAAAATTGCTTTTTGATAACAGTATTTTCCAACTGTTCTTGAATAATAAGAAAATAATAAATTCGGTCAATTCCTTTTGTTTAAAAGTGTCTATGATACTGTTTAACATTTAGCATTAAAAAATATTTATTAATTGTAATAAATTAAAACAAGGATTTTAGCATTGTTTAAATTATGAGAGCGGTTGAGCAATATTTGTTTTAGTAGTCGTATAGACAGACACAGTGTGTCATCCAACGAAGAGTACTGGAAGGTAGCGAGAGTTGGTATAAATAATTATTGACGTTGTTGCTCGATTGGAACACCTTTGCTAATATTTGTTTTGAACATATTGTAGTAGAGTCCTCAGAAAAATATTTCATGTTTACGACATAATCCGCTGTTTTAACTAATTTTTATGAAAGTCTAACCGCAAACCATCATTTATAGACCTCAACAAAAGGAGGTAAATAGATTTCGTCAATGCTGGGCAAGGCTCGTGCACGTGCTAAGCATTGCAAAGAATCAAGACCATAAAAGGTTGTAAACTCGAAATATCTTTCTGAGGACTTTATTTCTAATGGCGTTATGGTAAGAATGTTTTAATAAACACCATATATTCTATATTAGTTGTCAAAAAGTTTTTGGGTTGCCTAATTTAATAAATCACGTGATTAAAATTTATTGTACAAGACTTCAAAAGATTTCTCTCTCTCCTATCATTTCTGTGACCGAGATAAACAAGTGGTGGTTTAATTATAATCATCTTCATAATTATTTAAAGATAATGAATATTATATCTAATTCACAATAAAACAATTTATTCAAAAAATAGAAATATAAATTAATGAGTAATATCATAAAGCACACAGGTAATGTCAATGACCTTGAATAGGAGCAACATAAACCGCAAACGTAAGGGGAAGGTAAAAGATAAGTGACGTCATGGAAGATAATCGATGGACATAACCTTAAAATTAACTGTTTTAAAATACCCCGAACATAGATAACGGTTTAAATAATTAAAATAAGTCATTACATAAATAAATTACCACACTCTATTTAGTGTTGGACTGAAATTATTAAAATTCGTCATGGACAGCATTGGTGCAGCTTGTAGCGATTTAAAAAAAGATTATGATGCTTGTTTTAATACCTGGTTTGCTGAATATTTCCTAAAAGGACACACCAACGATACCATGTGTGCTCCACTATTCAAAGTTTATCAGGAATGCGTAAAAGTAAGTCATCTTTTCCCCCCAGACAGAACATAATTTTCTATATTTCAGAAAGCTATGAAGGACCAACAAATAGACTTTCATGAAGTTGAGAAAAATATATTGGGTACTGAACATGAGAGGAAACCACCACAGAAAGCCAGCTGACCCTGGTCTTCAATGGTATGCTCATGGATGTGTTCAAGCATTATCCCAAATCAGGCCATAATGAGCAACCAACACAACCACCAAGTGCAAGAAATGCAAGATGAACCACAATTTGATGTGTAATTTTATGTAACTTGAATACGTGTTATAATCCTTGGTTCAAGAAAAAAGTCCACTTACAAACATTCAAATCTAGTTCTCCTATCCACTGTTTTAGATATAAAGCAACGGACTTGTAAAATTGTGAACAGGAGAGCCAGATCTGGGTGTTCATTAGAGGACTTCTTTTAGGATCCAATAAATAGATGTATACATGGTATAGCTTCAACACAATTTTAGTTTTTAACTAAAAAAATCCAGAAAGTAGTAAAAATAACATCTCTTGCACTTGTGTATCATCTCAATGGAAAATATCAAAAGCTACAAAATGTTACTTAAAATTGCATTTATTTCACACTGTTGTGTAATCTTAAGAAATTAAACTTAATTTGTTTATGTAGTTTGTAGACCTACAGTATATAAAAAAATATGAAAACAAAAAAATTACTCGGCTTCTTCTTCCTCCTTGTCCTTATTTTTATCCTTTTTCTTTTTCTTCTTCTTCTTTTTCTCTTCCTATTAAAACAGTTTTGAATTAAGTGAGAAAACATTATTTAATTACCTCATTAGTTTCAGTAGTTTCTTCAGAAGCTGCAGTTGCTTCTCCTGTAGTTTCTCCACTTTCGTCATCAGTCTTCTTTCGTTTCTTCTTCTTTTTCTCTTTTGGACTTGTAGTATCAGACTGCATTGACGTATCTTCTAACTTTCTCTAAAATCAAATCAATATAAAAACAAAACACAACAAAAAAAACAAATTTTTATACCTTTTTCATTGATTCTTCATCTTCTTCCTGCTTAACTTCTTTTTTTACTCTGAAAAAAGTTGGAAGAATAAGTCGATTTGAAGCAGGAATATCCGAAAATACTTACGAATAATCAACATAACTGTTTAGCCATTCTTTCGGTGTATTTTCATTCGGTTTTCCAAACTTATCAAGCTGTCCTTTAGCTATAAGAATTTTCTTCTGGCTTGTTCTTGGTCCCAGACCCCATTTCCTTGGATAAGTATCCCTTTCCATAATAACTCTTTTAATTTTCGCAACAACACCATGATCACAACTAGCAATTGTAGCTGTAGTCATTAGAGCAATACCTAAAGCTATAGCTTCACCTTTTGTTGTTACAATAACAATTTCTTCATTAAGTTCAATATTATCTTCATAACGTAAAATACCAGGAAGCAAAATTTTTGCGCCATAACACACTGCGTTTACCTAAAAAAAAATATTTATTTATTAATTTCACTCATTAAAAATTTCTTCTTACAGAGCTGTCTTTCATGATTATTCTCTTATGTTTTACTAAAAGTCCCTCCAAAGGCCTAATTACTCTTCGTAAGTAACTTTCATCTTTATGATTTTCATAAAGCCACTGAGCATCTAATACATCATGCATTGTAGCCATTTGATCTTGTTCACTTTGAATTCCTGACCGAACTCGTCTTAGTTCCAACATTTGACCTCCAACTCCCAAAACTAGACCCAAATGAACACACATTGTCCGAATGTAAGAACCTGCCTCACAACTGACCCAAAATACACCTAAAATAATGCTAAATCACACAAAATTGCAAAACAAAACTCTAGATACAATATATTCACTATAACTTCTTTCTATTAAATTTTTTGTTCCTTTAACCGTTTACGCCGCGTCTTAAAAAAGCGGCCCTGCACAAAGTCCAAATTTTCAATATATTTTTTTATACAGTATACAAAATCCTCGATTTTAAGAGGAAAAAATTCTTATTATTGATTTATCAGAAAATTTCACTATTGTTGCTTTGCTCTGCTTGTTTTCAAACCCCCAAAATACAAATTACTTTTTATTTAACTTGAACCGCTCTCTGTTATCTAGTGAAAACAAGTGTAAAATCTAATAATTTTCCAGTGCCTACTCAAATGAAAATTTTCTTGCACACTTGTTACATTGAACTCACCCATATTTCTACTTTCGTCATAATGGAATAACTTGCTATCGTATACAGTCCTAACCCTCAACTGTCTTTTAACAGCCGAAATTAAAGGAGGCCTCTGGAACAGCGCCCCTCGCAACTTCTCCAATCCTTGTAACACTTTCGGAACCCCTCCTTCAAGACTTGAATGCAATTTAAACACAGCAACGTACTCTTTTCCTGCAGCTTGCTGCGACTTTACCAATCTTGTAGCCCGCTCAATACATACAATTAAACAACCTGAAATTTACCGCTGAATCTTCATAGATCTTTGTAATTGAAACTTACCGGTAACTTTAGGATCTAAAGTCCCTGAATGTCCAGTTTTTTCAACTTTAAGTATTCGTTTAATCCATGCAACCACTTCGTGACTACTTGGATTACTCGGTTTGTCTAAATTTATATAACCTGACTTCACATAATCCGAAATTTCTCGCCGCAAAGGTGAAGAACCAAACGGTAATGGAACGTAATGGTTTGTCCTGACGTTCAAACGATCGAAATACTGCAAATATTCGAAAATTAGTAAATATAAGGTGAGATGGAAATGTCACTGAATCAGAGCAGGTGGTGCCAGCGTAACTGTAACGATGTATCTAATGGTAATATAGCTTGCTAGATTCAGTTACATTTCGATCTCAGATTAAAACCGGGATTTAGGGCTACCTTTAACAATAGGGGCCATTTAGAACTATCCAATTTTGCGATTATTGATGAAGGTTCAACAGCAAAATCAGAGCCTTTTTGGATATTACCCAAGTCTTTTTCAACTTTAATCTTCTTCTTTTTCTTTTCTTTGCCGGGAGTATCAGCTTCTGTGAGAATAAAACGTATAAATTATCACACAGTTGAGGCCGGCATTTTTTTTTAAATAATACGCAGTACTAATTATAAACTACATATTATCAATTATTTATTAAAACAGCAAATTATTAACAATAATATAGTAATAAGAAATTTAAATACGTTACCAAATTGAGACATTTCTCGTTTTTTTTAAAACACGTGCATGCAGGAGGTCATAAAGTGAGGTTACGTTTTTGACAACTAACAATCATTTTTGACAGACTATCTCCAACCAATCAGAGAAGAGATTACAAAAATCAAAAATATTTAAAATAATAGCAGTTATCAATATTTATAACAAGTTACGTCTCAAATTTATAGAAATGACTTGCAAAAACTTTTAATTGTATTTTTATCATAAATCGACCTTCATAACCAGTGCATTTATGTTGTGATGTTGGCATCATCCTAGGGACTTTTTGGTTTGGTTGTTTGTACTTTGTTTGAGATTTTGTCATTTTTTTGTTGCACGTGTGGTGTGGTGGCCCGGTTTTTAGCATTCCCTCCTAAATCTCTAAAAATGAATAATTTTCTTCGAATTGCGTCTCGTTTAAACACTTACAGGGTGTTTTTAAACCCTGTTAAAAAAGTATCAAACACTTTCCAACAGAGACAACTTGCCCGCAATCTTTGGTACATGTGCAACTCTCGAAATGAACCTGAGGAAAAACTGAGTAAATTGTGCACATGTGGCTGCATAGGAAGACACCAGCACTCCCACAGTAAAGGTACAGTAAAATACCATTTATGTTTCGAATCTGAAATTTCTTGTAGCTGAACGTGACCTGGTGGAGTTTCTCACTGAAGAGATAGTCCTCGAGAGAAAAGCTCAGAAATCAATGACTATTCCAACAGAAGTTGAGGGTTTTAAAGTACAGTTAAATGGGTCTGAAGTTACTCTAACTAAAAAACTTGACAGTGAATCGTAAGTGTCGAAAATTGAGGTTATATTGTAAAATTTGGAATTTTAGGATAAAAATTACTTTTAATGTTAATCATACAGTTGATACTGAGGTACTTCCGAAAGTTGATTCAAATATGGATGAACCAGAGTTTGGGGAATTAAAATCAAAACCGGCGTTTAAAGTTGAAATTACAAGAGGGTCAACAACTCTGAGTGTTTTCTGCTCTTTTATGGAAAGTGATGAACAGGAAGGAGGGACAAGTAAGTCTTAGAGTTGATTTTTGTTATTATCAATTCGCCTGCCTAGAATAATTCAACTCCACTTTTTTCCGAATTTGAGATTTTTATACCATTATGGTCTAACTTCACTTTTACACGTTTTGAATGCTATAACAAATTATATTTCTTGTTTAAACTCCTTAAAACCAGCCTTTTAAGAGGCTCTCTATCTTAATCTACCACGGAATGTCCAGTTCTTTGTTTTGGTCGTAATATTACACAAAATTTTTGGGTATTACACTTGAGTCAAAACTATTATGGAATGCACATGAACGCATGATTTTTAATAAAATCTGCAAAAATATATTTCTTTTAAGAAACCTAGCACGATTTCTGTCTAACACTATGCTGAAGAGGTGATTTATTTGTGATATTATATTTTCGTGATTTGTAGGTGATATCTTTGGCGTAGATGAACTCAGTATTTTCAATGGGGAGTACAAGGACAACGTGTATTCTGTTTCGGGCGAAGTTTTAGATTCTGTAAGTTGTTTATAGGAAAAAAAACCCTACTTACAATCTGTTTTTAGTACTTGTACGACCTTATTCTTAACTACTTGGAAGAGAAAGGAATCTCAAATGAATTTGTTGGAAAATTATCAGAGTTTAGTTCAGCCTATGAACACTCAGCATACATTGATCTTCTAGAAGGTTTATCTAAATTTGTATCTGGAAAGTAACTATTTGATTAAGTCGTAAAAAGTCTGTCATTAAGTCTAAAAGTTTTTCTTTAATAAACATTACATAATTTTTATTTGTAAAAATTGAACATTGTTTCCTAATCCTGTTGTTTCCTCTAGATCTAGACAATTATCACAAGGTTATTAAATTTTTAATATGTTATAAATTTTCATGAACAGGTTGCTTATGAGCTAAATAAAGAGTAACAATACTGCCCAAAGCGCTTACTAAAAATATCACATCAAACCAACGATGATAAAAATTAAATTGTAAATCTCCTAAAACTTGAGTTATTATTGTTCTATATTGAGGAGGCATATTCATTCTCATTAAAAGGACTGATGAGACAAAATACATTCCCATTATTTGGGCGAGGATAAGTACGATTATGTTAGAACTTTTGCTTGAGGACATTCTGTTGAAGAACTGAAACAAATATTTAATCAGATAACAAAGAAAAAATATAGAGGAGCTCCAAGGCAAGATGAAAAGGAATTCAAAGGAACTTGGAACAAATTAGGAATAGTCTTAGAAAACTAAGGAAAGAAAAATCTCAATAGAACTAAAGAAAAAAAAGGAATAAAGTAGCTAAAATAACAAACTAAGCAAAGAGATTAAATGTACAAAACTATTATAGAAAAAAACAAATAGAACTAAGAGAAAGGAAACTAATAAAAGAATAAAACAACTAAGGAAAGAAATATGGGTATACTCGAAAAGAAATAAATGGACTAAGGAAGGAAAGACTGGGATTAAGAATATTTAGAGACGTAAGGAAAATCAAATCTGATATACTTAGAGAAAAAGAAAGAAATAACGGAGCTAGAGGAATAAAGAAAGAAACACTACTAAGAAAGGAGCTAAATGAACCGAGAAAATATATAAAAGAGCTAGATGGAAAACAAAGACTAAACAAGAGAACTAAGGAAAATCATAAAGAAACTCCAAAGTAAAAAAATTCTCCAAGAATAAAAGACTGGACGTGAATATCAGTCTAAGAAATGAAGGAAAGGCCATAAAGTCCCCAAGGGAAGAAACAATTATTAAATAATTAAGTAACAAATACTTAAAAATATTAGAGAAATAACAACCAAAAAAGTAAAAAGATTTCCAACAAAAAATCTAAAATAAAAAAACTAAAGAAGAAAATTCGGGAGATAAAGAAAATATACAAAACTACGAAAAAAAACAAAGAATCTAGGGAAAGAGCAAGGACAGGAAAGAGATAAAGCTACTAAAGGAAGTATTAAAGGTATAAACTCTAAAAAAGATACAAAGAGAAGAAAGAAGTAAAGGAACAAAAAAGTACAAAGGAAATAAGTAAAGAGGAATAGAGAGACTCTGAGGAAAGAAAAAAATCCATTAAAAAATTAAAAACCCAAGAAAAAAATCAAAAGAACTAAAGATAGAAATGAAGAAACTAAGGAAAGAAACTAAAAAATAATATATTCTAAGCAAAAAATTTGAAAAAATTAAAGAAATCAGTTAGGTAAGTGTACAAATGGGAGATTTAAAGCAACGAAAAAAGAAAATAAAGGAATTGCGATTTAAAGGAACTTTAAGGAAAGAAAATAAAGAATCTTCAGTGAAATAAAAAAGAGAACTCCAGAGGAATTTCAATGAAAGAAATAAAGAAAGTAAGAAAAGCTGCGAAAGAGATATACAGTAACACCAAGGAAACGTGGACTACGGCTAAGGGGAGAAATAAATACATTAAAGAAAAAATAAAGACAACCTTTGGTTTTATTCATCTAACTGAAATACCGGCCCTAATGAAGGATGAATAAAGGAACTCCAAAGGAAAAAATGTAAAGCTCCAAGGAAGAAAAGAAACCAAATTGAAGGAAAGAAATTAGAAAAGAATTAATAGAACTAAGGAAAGGTATTAAGAAAAATTACTTGACGATGTTAAGAAATAAAGGGTAAAAAAAGGAAAAGAAAAAAATTAGCAAAGCAAAACTAATGGGGCTCTAAAAAAAGAATTCAAAATAAAGGAACTAAGAAAAAATAATAAAAACTATGAAAAGAAATGAGGGAATTCCAGGAAAAAAAATAGAGAAACCAAGAGAAATAAGTGTTGAGAAGAAATATAGGAAGCTAGGACCATGAAATGGAATTATTTGATTGGAGATATGGTAATGGGATTCCATTTTAACAATACATTACGAAGCTTTAGACCAATTTGGTTATTAAATAGTTTTTATCCTATATATTTAGTACCACGAAACATGTATGTAATTTAAAAAAACTTACTTTAGTCAGTGTTAACAGTAGACCTCTAATCGAAGTAACGACAATGCAGCCAACCAGATAAAAAGAAACTTGTTGAGACCAAAAATTTACATCAAAATTAAAGCCCATCCAATGTATGGCAATTTCAATTCCTCTTGTTACAGGATCTTTTTTTCCTACTCTATCAAATACTATATTAATTGTACACTAAAAAATAAATATGTAAAATATAATCTCAGTGGTTTTTAAACATACTATAAATATTTTCCAGGTACAATAAACTGAAAAAATATACCCTAAGAAATTAAAATAAATCCCTTTCCACGTTTTTGACCATTCAATTCTTTCAAACATATTTCTATTTTCATGTGCTTCTAAAAATAATTGCCTGCTTAATTCTTCCAAGCCTGCTATTTCTAACTTTAACTGTGCTATATCTACATGAAAAAAATGAAAATAATTTGAAATTATTAGCTGAATTATTACTTTCTTGATTCCTGTTATTCCCACTGGGATAAATCATACTCCACAATCCTGATCTCCTATTCATCCCGTCATTCATTTTTTCAAGTGATTGTCTTTTTGCAATAGCTATGCGTTTCTTTTTTATAACTATCATATCCATTGCTTGCATCAGTCTTTTCTCAATATTCGTAACATCAGTGAGAGAAACCTCTCTAAAATGAATTTAACTTCATATCAAGAGAAGCTGTGACGCTGCTAGGACAACCACTAATCATAGAGGCTAATTTGGCGCTGCCACCAAGGTAAGAGTGCAATTTTAAAATAAATAATTACCGAATGAAGTAGGCCATTGATGTGTATGGGTAGTTAACAGCACCGAATCCAGAAAGGAGCGCCATTACAGTGACCCCTATAACACCAATTCGTGACACTAACTGTTCCATTGATAAAACGCCCTGTTTTGGACTCAAAATAGGGAATGGGTCGCCAAACTTCCAAAAAATTATTATAAAAATTATCCATACTAATACAGTTAAATGCTTTATGTAGTCAGGTTTAACTACAAACCGAATTTAGTAGAAGCTTCCATTATAGAAACTCAGCAAATCTTACCAAATGGGATGTTACTAATACAATAGTATGCAATATAAAATGGGTTTAAAACAATTACCACAAATAACAATAAATAGAGCATTAGGCACCAGTAGAAATAACGAGAACTTAAAAATTTTTGTTTACTAAAATTACACAACTAGATTATTGTTACCTTGCATCTAGTAGCTCTAGAATTTCAAAAATAATAAGTTCGAACATTGTACATGATAGGGTTAATGTTATTGAAAACATTAATTGTACCATTATATGCCGAACTTCATAGTCTTTAAATAATTGTTTCATGAAAAAAATCCATGCTCCTACAAAGAATGTTACCTGAAAATTAGTTTTGTAGTTTCAGTAATTAAAAATAAATTAATTACTGACTTGGGAAAGTAACACAACTAACGTGTCTTGTAAAAACGACATTTCAGCTTAATTCATGGTCTGTTGTTTATATTATTATAGGTTAAACACCAAAAATGCACACGTTTTTATAAAATTCGGAAAAAATTGTTAAATTAAAATTATTTCTCTAATTACAGTTCCCCTCATTTAGAATTTTTGAGGTTAGTTTCATTGTGTCATTTTTGACAGACCAAGCCAGAGACAAGAGAAGGGAGAATATTAAATTGAAGCGTTTTCAGACTTTTATGCAACCCACCTGACACATCTGCTTGAGGACAACGTTCCAGATGGGCAGATGCTTCTTATAGCGCAAAAATTTCAAGAATTTTTTAAATTTATTTTACGAAAGATATTAGTATAGTGCACTTAGAAGTCTATTAAAAAATGTAGTTAAAATAAAATTTCTATCAACTGTTTTATGTAAATTAATAATTTTTAAAATAAAAGCGCAAAAAAATTCAAATTATACTGTGCTTTAGTGATTGACTTGTTTTTGACATTTTTTTAGGAGTTTGGAGAGTTTAAAAAATACTGAACAAAATCGCCGTATATTCCGCTTAATAATAAATAAAACTACAAAGTTTTAGAGCAGCTGTGATGCGTCCTGTTAGAGAGCTGGTGCACGATTGATTCAAACAAAGAGAAATATCGATAAATTTGCAAAAGACAACAAAAAATGACTGTTATATCACCCTTTTGTCGAACCCTCTTGATGTCTTTGTGTACTGAAGCGTCGTATTATATAAGCAATTAATTCAAATAATAAATCAAAAATGTATTTAAATATTTAAGTACATAAACAAAATGTTTCAAGTTTTGTTTTTAATTCATATTTAATCGCGAAAATAGCACCGAAAAGACAATAATTAATTCTATTTAAACTAATGAGACTAAACATTGTTTTAAACGGTTAGATTATTACCAATTCAAAGGTAAGGTCAAAAATCTCTTGTTAACATTTTACGCAATCACAAAAAAAGTGTTTACATTTTCTAAAGTCTCAGTTTATAAAAAGGATGTCCCAATTTTATTTCTATATTGCAAGTCCCTTTTTACCCTATCTTTTATCAGAAAAATACTAAAACAAATAGAGTGACCTTTGACAAGGGCCTACTTCAGTTTTACTTATGTATTTATAAAATATCGAGTTATTTGTTACTGTAAATTTCGCAAAATTTTACAGGAATTAATAAAAAAATAATTAACAAATCAGTCTGCAATTTTCTTTTTTCTTTTAAATAAATAATTTTTGAATAAAATAGAATTTTACACTATTAATTGAGACTAGTGTGTCTCTTACACAAAAACTACCCTCTAAGGTACTACTTACTTATTAATACTTATTTAAAATTAATTATAACTTTCTAGATTAAAATTGATAGAAATCACAATAATCATAACTTTCTTTCTCATTTCTTCTTGTGGTAAGAGCTTCACACCGCCATTTTCTAACACTAGACAGTTGGGAATTACCACTTTTTGTCAAAGGATGGAAAAAAGAACTTACCGAAGATGTCCTCTGCACTCTACTTAAAAAATTCAAATTTCAAGAACTTGGCCACGAAGTCGAAAATTTATGGAAACAAGGAATAAAAAGAAAAAAATTGTCATTACAAAGAGTTTTATTTAAGTTATTCGGACGGGAATACATGTTTTACGGTGTACTGTACTACTTACCGGCCGAACTAGCAGTAGCGTAAGTGTGTTTTTCTTCCCTGGAAAAAGCTAAAACAGTTTCTAGGTTACTACAGCCTTATTTATTAGACAAACTCCTGAAATTCTACTTAGAACAAACAGAAATTTTGGTTGGGAATGCCTTCTTTTACGCTCTAGGACTAACAATGTTGTGTTTTATACGAGTTTTTTCTTTCTATTGGTTTACTTTTCAAACATCTGTTATAGGAATGAAAATCAGAATTGCTTGTTCTTCTCTAAATTATCGTTCAAGTCTCAAATTAAAAAAGACAACTCTTGATAAAATCACATTTGGACAAATTGTTAATTTGTTATCGAATGACCTAAGTCGGTTTAATCAATTTGGGTTTTTTTTACACTCACTTTAGATTGGAGCAATTAAATTGATTTTGAGAAGTTTCTACATTGATAGAACACTTGAACATGCAGCCATTTCTGGTGTTAGTTGCTTAATTCTCGTTTTTTTAATACAATGTAAGTCAATTTTCGTCACTAGTGATGTAATAAATACAACTTTCTAGTATACATGTCAAGATAATTGTCAAAATTGTGTTAACTGTTAAAATTAAAATAAGAAAGAAATAATCAAGATTTTTTTTACGTTAAATAATATACGAAGAACAGCAACAAAACTTAATTTGTATTATTTTTTTAACCAAAAATAGACTTCTACCAGTAACTACATAATTTTATAATAATTAATAAAAAAATGCTCTCATTAAATTTACATAATTTTACTGTGTAGGTATTACTTATTAGAGGTCAAAATAAAATTCAAAAAAGTCTCCGTTTTTTCCGATTTTTTTCTTATCCTGTGTTAACACAGATTGAGATAACATAGCTGATAATCCGGTTTTGTTGTCAAGCGATAAAATGTTCGTCAAGAATCTGCAAGTATCATTAACACTTTCCAAAACCAAATATTTTTGTTTAAACACTGTCGGTCACGTTGTTATTCTAAACTCACATATTAAATAATCTAAACTGTATTAATAAAATTATCAATAATGTTTTAGTAAATTATTTGCCACCAACTTTGTAAAATTTCCACAACAAAACTTGAAATTACCATCTGAGTCATTTTCTTCGAAGGTCAAATTACAAGTTTCCTCTCGGGTTCTCCACTTCTTCCTCACCACAAATAAATTATCTGGAAGAATACCAAAAAGTTTTTGCTCTATAATTCGAACAAAGGAATCTCCCAGTTTAATTGTTATTCAATTTTTTAGCTTTGTGCACTCAACCAGTATGGTATTTTTTAGTTTTTTTCGGTCAGAGGAACAAAGGATTTTTATACCATAAAATCGACACAAATAACTTTTTATTTAATTTTCTTTAATGAAAAAATGTCTAATTTGAAAAGTCCCACTATTTACCGTTAATAATTATCTCTAACTAATTATCATAATCGTCCTCGAAAAACCCAGACACACTCCCACTAGAAAACCAAGAATTCTGTATTTATGGTAATTCCCCTAACATAGTTTTACAGATAAATAGCTAATTATTACAATAAATATGTATAAATAATTACAAAATTTATAAAAAAAAATTGTTAACTGCAGGATTGCCACCAGGTTTAACCATTTACAGAAACATTGTAGTTTTATTGAAAGGAAGAAAACGAGAAAAAATTCAGTTTGAAAAAGCAAGAAGAATTTGAAAAACTGTGTCGGAAAAAAAAAGAAAATTTTAGAAAAAGTTAAAAGATGTCAGTTATTCGGAAAGAACAGAAGAAGAAGATTCTAGGAAAGCTTGAAAAATGACATCTGGAAGAAGAAGAAGGATTTGAGAAATGACAATTGGTAAAAAGAGAAGAGCACAGAAAGATTTTGGAGGAACAAAACAGGTTTCTATCAGAGTTTGAGAAACGACGATTGGTGGAAAAAGAGCATCAGAAAATTTTAGAAAAAGTTGAAGAATGTGATGAAAGATGAAAAGAAACGGAAGATTCCAAAAAAAAGAAAAATGTTTTTAGAACTTGAAAAATGTTAATTTGTGGATAAAGCTAAAAGAAAATGTTAGAAAAAGTTGAAAGAAGACGGCTAGGGCACAGTATAAATATCAATTTATACAGGGTTAGTCAAAAGTATGGAATAGGCAGTTTATCTCCGTAAATATAAACTTGATGACAAAATGTCATTGATAAAAGTTTCTTTACTAATTATTCTTTATCTCTTAGCCTGCTTGTTGTTTTTTTTATGTCAATGCATTTCCATTGTACAATTATTTCCGGATGCAGATCGACAAGGAATGCCAAACCGAGATATTTGGTTTCAGCAAGACGGCGCTCCATCCCATTATGGGGTTGATGTTCGCCTATTTCTGGATAACATTTATCCACGTCGTTGGATAGGACGTCGGAGTCCTATTGAGTGGTCTGCTAGGTCCCCCGATTTAAGCCCCTTAGATTTTTTCCTCTGAGGTCATTTAAAAATTACAATTTACAAAAAAAGACCTCAACATTTGGAAAACCTGGAAGCGAGATTAAGGCACGGAATCGCAGTAATACCACCTAACTGGCTGCAAAATTCGTTACCCAATTTTTATGACAGATTAGGTTACTGTCAAGCTGTAGGGGGTCTTCAATTTGAACATTTTATTTAAGTTAAAGATTATTTGATTGAATAAAGTATTATGGCCATTTTCTCTAAAATTTTGTTATTACAGGATATTAAAAAAGTACCAGGTCATTTCAAGAAAAAAAGAGGAACAAGAATCACCAAGAAAATTGCTAGGTTGCTATTTTAAAAAAAAAATAAAAAATTACGTTTCCATGGAAATGCGTTGACATAAAAAAACAATAAGCAAGCTAAGAGATAAAGAATAATTAGTAAAGAAACTTTTATCGATGACATTTTGCCATAAAGTTCTTATTTACGGAGATAAACTGCCTATTCCATACTTTTGACTAACTCTGTATATTATTTATTATATCTTCATTTCTATACTGTGGCTGGAGCAAAAAAAAGCAATAGAAGATTATATTGGATGATTCAAAAATATGGAGCTAAATTTTAATCTAACAAACAACACTACAAACGATAAAAATTTACAAAAAAATTTGTTCTATCTCGAGTAATTAGAGGTCTTCAAAATTTGGTACATGAATAAAATTTTATGTTCTCTTTTTTCTAATAAAAGCAAAAACTCTGCTAAATTTTTTAATTTTTGCTTGTGTACTTCCCTCGCAATTATCGTTTTACTAATTCTGATTTTGCATATTTTTATTATTTCTGATGCTGTATTTCTTGTTAGATTATTACTTTGTACTTTTGAATCTCTTGATAGTTAAATTTGAGTAACCATGATTAATAGAAAAAGAGCAAAAAGACAATTCTAGAAGAAGCCGAGAAACAACGACTCGAAGAAAAACAAGAGCGAAGGGATATTGTAGGAGAACAAAAGGCTATTTTAAGCAATCGCAAAAGTGACCACTAGAAAAGAAAGAAGAAACAGTTATAAAAATGATGAATAAAAGAAGATTCTGGAAGAACAAAATAAAATATTGAATGAAAATAATCACATAAAAAATTGTGATTAAAAGAAGAAGAACAAGCTTTTGAAAAAATTGAAAAAAATGATTTCTAGAAGATTAGAAGAGTATTTTCAAGAAATTCAACAGTTTGCAAACTTTTTTGAAGACAGACGTTCTAAGAATGAAGAAATACTTAGAAGCAAATTTTCTAAAAGTTAAAGAAGTTTTACAGAGAAACATCAGGACATTGGTACAGGACAAAGTACCAAATAAAAACTCTCGACATTTGACAGTCATGCTTTGTAGTCACACTATAGGGAACAACAGCATAAAATAAACGAATAAAAAAAGTTAGTCTGCCTGTTGTCATTGTATTACAAAGACTTTTCAGCTATTCCAAGATCAGAAGAACAGAAAAGTTGTTGCAACTTGCCCTAAAAACAGATTCGGATGTTATAACTGTATTAGTCGTCCATAGGGACCTAAGGAAAGTAAGGAAGTCTGAGGTAGATAGACAAGCTTGTGAATTATTTTTTAAGCTAAAAGCAGGAGCACTAACTTAAGAATAGTATTGTATGGCTATAGGCGCGAGAAGTTGTTCTCAGTAGGGCTGGGAAAAGTATCGATACTTACAGAAGGTATAGGTATCGTACACCGATACCGACTGCAATCAGGTATCGAAGTATCGATACTTCCGACACCTCGATATCTCCGATATCTCGATACTTCCCGATACCGCGATACCTCGATACTTCCCGATACCTCGATACCTCCGAAACCTTGATACTTTGGCAAGTATCGATACTTTGCAGGTATCGATACCCGATACCTAAAAACAGGTATCGCCCAGCCCTAGTTCTCAGCAGTTGGACTTAGCAGATCGAAGCGATTATTACAGTCAAATCATTAGCGATTATTTAAGGCGATAGAAATGTTTTAAGTTATACGTATAATTACTGAGGGTTATTCTTGACAGAAAATTAATTTGTTAAATAAATTATTCGCTTACAAAATCTATTTTTTTTTAATTTCAAGAAACCTAAATTAAAACACTTCAAACTACTAAAAGACATTACTATAACGTGTGGCTATCACAAGGTACGGATTTTGTTATTAATATAGTTTCTTAGTGATAATCAGGCTTATTTCTGTTTACAGAAGAATGAGAATGTGGCTTTAATTGTAAATAATTCCAACAACGCAAGCAATTTTTTAGATTCTCGTTTTTCGTAAATTATCTCTCTCAACTAAATTATTATTAGGTAACAATATTTTAATTTTTGAAATTTTTTTTATTTACTGTCTGTTAATAAATATGTATGTGTCTCTCATTTTACACAAAAATTTAGATATAAACTATTTCATTTTTTTAACTGGCTGAAAATTAAAACAGTTGAATGTTAATTGAAATAAGTGCAGTGCATTTTTAATTATCACACATTCCTTTACGTAACACTATGGAAGCCACAGGAAACTTAATCTTTTTTTAATAAATTAATATTGTTCTCATTGTTAAATATATTCATAATTTTCATTATAATTCTTACCTCAAGGTTACTCTTTTTTTAATAAAATTATTGCAAAATGTAACCTCGCTAAATGAAATGAGTCACGTAGCCGACAATGCTATTATTTTTTAAAATCTTTTGACATTTTTCAAAACTTTTTTACCAAAATGTCCATCTTAAAAATTTCCAGACATTTACGAAACCAATATTCCCAAAACTCGCTTTATTGCTTCAGATATCTGATTATGCAAATAAATTTTTTTACCAGAATTTAGCAAAACTTTTTTATGATAATATCAGGATGATGTTATTGTATTAAAAATTGCCACATTGTTAAAAAATCCGGATCCGTTCTATATTCCATTGGACTAAATTAAATTGCAAAAATATTAAGAGCGAGAGAGTTACACGTAAAAAGCAAGGATAATTGTAAGAAATTAGAAAAGGGAGGAGTTAATCAATGCCGTGACGTCATTATTAGAATGAAATATAACACACAAGATCATGTAAACTCCCGACAGTTGATTTGTTACTAAAACAGGGGTGTATCGAAAGATTTTGCACAGTTTTGGCGGGAAGACGCGCGAACTAAATTTTTCAAAATTACGGGTTTTGTGAATTTCAAAATGAAGGAACTCCCAATTGCTACCAACGGCATTACTCCAGAAACCCAAATTGTTTGCCCCTGCAAAAATAAAACTGGTAAGTTTTGTTTATATATTATTGTTTATAAATATTTAAGTGAAAAATTATTGAAAAATATAGATAAACGTGGTGAAACAAAAAACTCGTGATTATTGAATTAATATTTATTTTTTTATTAGACCTGTACTCGTGCGTTGACACGTGTAGGTACATGAGAGTTTCAGGGACGGACTAGGCCCCACCTAAAAATCAAAATTTAGCAAATATAGATTCTTCTTTTTTTAGAGTTTTGAGGAAACCGGTGCTTTATAAATATTTATTTTAAAAATAAATTATATTTAATTTTGAAATTGCTTGTAAACATGTAAACAATAAGCTATTACTTATATCTTATTGAAAGTATTAGTCCGTATTGAAAGTCAATATTTAATTATCGATTTTTTATTATTTTTTTAAATACATATTAATGTGTTTGTTTATTTTTTATATTTAATTAAGAGTATATATTTAAATAATACATTTAAAGTATTGTTTTTGCATAAAATTTCCTAATTTATTAAAGTTTTATAACATTGTTTTTCAAATTTAAAATATTTTACTCATAAATAAAATATTGTATGCTACTCGTATTTCTAAATTACATAATTTGCACTGTACATGTTTATTACACTTTGTTTCAAATTTTCTATTAATTATACCGGGTGTTCTTTTAAATTTAGTGCTTATAAAGCTTATTCAGTGCTAAAAATCTGTATTTTGTCAAATATTTGTTTTTGTTTTGGATGTCAGAACTGAAGTGTCACTTTTATTAATGGTTTAAATTTTTTTTAGTTTAAAAACAGGTTTAACTGAGTTTTTTTGAAGCTAATTAGAGTTAATTAATTCCGTGCGTTAACAAATTTTTTTTGACCTCCAGTACTGTAAAACGTGTGTGACCGTGCGGCAAAGCACTGAAAAACACCGGGTTTTTAAAAACAATATTACCAGCATTAAGTCTGTGTAACAAAATACTTTTTTTATAAAAAATATTTTTCTACAAGTTTTTAATTTAATTAAAAGAAAATAATTAGTTTTTTACCATTTTTTTTATATCTTTCTGCCTCAATTTTTATTTCTGATTTTTTCGTAGTATCTCTGTAGTGTTATAAAGTGTTTAAAATCAATGACAAACAATTCTCCTATTATTCATTAATACTTAAAAAAATATCGTTTTTTTATGCGGCAGCGAAATCAATGCCTTTGCTCCATCTGTATCAATTCTCACTGTGTTTATCTGTCACACTAAAACTGCTACAGATTTGGCAGAAATTGTATAACTTCTCAGGCTCATGAGGAAAATTTTTTTTTTATATAATTGTCTTATCTTAGATGATAACAAAATTGCAGGTCTTCAAAATTGGTTTAAAAAAATTTTTTTTGTACATTTTGGAACTGTTTAACTGATTGCATTGTTATGAAAATTAGAACACAAACAAAGCTAAATGCGCTCTGTGTATTGGTAATAGCAAAATTTTGCTATATTTTTCAATTTCTGGTTGCAGTACTTTCGTCCATATTTTCTTGATAACTACTCAATTTTTGAAAAATGTATCTTTTTCATCCGAAAAACAAATTATCTGAATGAGCACTTTATTGTTTGCAGCACGAGCGAAGGCTGTACTACTTTAATGTGAATAAGATTTTTTTTTCCCCAAATCGATACAAAATTTTCTATTTGTAATAAAATTCAAAATTTTAAGAGAAAATTATTTTTAAAGTTTAACATAATTTAGTTTATTTATTAATGGGTTGTTAAAACTATTTGGAAGATTTTGGTATCTGTAGCTTCTACAACAAAGCTGTTGGCCTTTTTAGCTTAAATAACGCGAATAATGTTGGCTTGCAAGACGCCACTTTTGTTGGTTTATTTAGTTTATTTATTAATTAAGCATAAACTAGTGCTTTTATAGTCTTACAAGAAATAATCGAGAGGTGTCAAATCACATGATTTTGGAAGAAAATAGATGTGTTTGTTTCTCGAAATTACATTAGTTCTAAATATCGACTGCAGTTTAATTTCTACATTTTGGCCTTTTACTAGTTTTTTATTAGTAAAACTTAGCAAAAAGATCTAAAGGGAGTAGGAGTCCGGGACTGGATGGAAGGGAGCAAGAAAAAATGGAGAAAAATTGTGGAAAAAATTAAAGCCATGGGCCCGAAGGCCTGAAGAGCTATATACAGGATGATTTTGTTATTTGTTTCCGCCCGAAACTCCAAAAATAGGCAACACATTATACTTTGAAAATTTAATTTTCAAAATTAGGGAATAGAAAGTTGTAAATTAATGTCAACATTGTTGACAATACCTTTGACAGTGCTTCCAGAGTCTGTTCATTTGAATCATTTGTAGCCACATTAATTAATTAATTAAATTGTATATCGTTTGTATAACGTTATTTGTTTGTATAATTTTTTGCATAATATTTTTAACCACGGTAATAATATTATTTAAATGACATTGACACTGTCAATATAAAAGAAAATTTTAGTCATCAAATTGATCTTTTTATACAAAAAAAATGTTTATTTTGTCATTTATTTTAGTTATTATATTTTTTTTAACTGTTTGTAGCTACTTTTATTTGCTTTACTTAAATAAATTAATAGAAAGAGAAAAATTACGCGGTTGGACCTAGAAATTGGGTTAAAAATGACACTAGTTATGCAGATGTCTGGTAAATAAGTACCATTGGATTAGTACCATTGAATAGGATGTATACGAAATAGAACACGGATCTTGCGTGTCAATAGTAAGGTTATATCATTAATAATCTCGTAATTATTTCAGTCTAATTTAATGCGACCATCAGACAAGAAAGGTTTGTTTATGTTAATTTGTGACAATGACAGTCTAACAAAATTGCATTTTGACATTGACACTGACATTCATTTACCTATATATACTTACAACTTTGACCTCGAAATATGTTAACAAAAAAAAGGTCAAACATTTGTATCCCATTGACTAGGTTTTTTGACTCTTGGCTATGGAAATATTATCGCTGTTGACTCAATTTTACAAATAATGCAAATGGGTTTGTTACATTTACAGTTAGGTATGTGAGCAAATATTTGTCAAAAACATTATTATTTTGTTGCCAGCTGATACATTTCTATCAATAACGTGAATTAGAAATAAATTGTCAATCAGATTTATTCATTTTTACAAATAATCAATATTTATTACCGTTTATTTTACTTTTTTTAGTGAAGAAATTAAAAACAATGTCAGGAAGCTGTATACCGGTTTCGGGGTGTTTGTTCTTCATCAGTACAGCGTACTCTGGAGCGTTGTTTTCGACTGAAACTAGATTAGATGGCACAATGTGTCTATCTACACGATTAGTAGTCTATAAGGTTGTTTATCTATTAAGTCTATTAGATTTGTTTCAAAAACGCTTTAGAACTAGTTCATAACGGTTCAGAACTAAACTGAGCATGCGCAATAAAAATTTTAGACCGCTTAAACGCTACTGAACTTTTGTTAGAACAAACCTTGTATTATTATTAATAAATTGAATTTACAATTTAATAAAGAAATAATTAAATTATGAAACAAAAATTAACTTTAGATAAAAATATAATTGATGACGAAGTAGTTATTTAATAAAACAAAATTTTGGAATTGGTCGTTTTACTCTTAGTTTATTACATAATCTGCTACAGCTGTATCGGTGTAGCTAAGAAGAGGCTACGCTACCTGAGGATAAAGAGTGATAAACATAAAAAGTATGGAAGAAGTATAGAAAAGAAGTGGGGAAAGAAAAAAAAATTATGACACAAGCAATCATAGAGTAAATTGTACAAAAGAAAAAAAAGAAAACAAAAAATTAGTACGATGAAGATTGTAGACTACAAAAACAAAAGAAAGACGCGGCAAAAAGATTATGGTAGAAGAAAATACACCAAACAGCCAAAGAGAAAATCACAAACTACAACAGAAAATTTTGCAGAATGAAGAAGAGACAGAACAAGACTGAAATAGTAAAAGCATTGAGGAAAAATTTGTATTAATACAAAAAAAAAGTAAATAAATAAATAACTGTTACTAAGAGATGCAAATGAGTTAAATAAGTGTATCTAGTAGGAGGAAAGAAAATTAGGTAATAAAAAATTGGTGGAATACTTCAAAGAAGTTTTAAATACATCATCAAAGCAAGGAAGAACAAGGAAAAAACTAGTGAAGGAGAGAGGAGCATCAGAATTAGGAAGAGAAAGAAATACCCATTTTGATAAAGTAAAAAACATCAAAAAATTTAAAAACAATAAGAGCTTAGAAGAATAAACAAACAAGAAGAATTGATAATGTTTGGTGAAGAAACACTGATGAGAATAAGGTGCGATCTAATTATAAGTGTTTGTAAAGAAGAAAAGATGTTACAAATCTGGAAAACAATAATACATATATCCAATCTATTAAAAGTAGATAAAACAAAGTACAGAAATAACTAAAGAATAGTGTTGTTAAACACTGCGTACAAAATATTAGCAAAACTTGCAAATATTTGGTGGTGGACCAAATATTTGTACTGCAGCAACTATAAAAGCGAAGCTACAAAAATACTTTATAACATATACAGACAAGGTTTGCTTTTCCACTAACAACATTAGTGCTTTGCAATTGCAGACGATGTAACACTCACAATAAGAACAAAAAAAGAACTAATAAAAATAGTACAAAAAAATATTATAATGTAAAAATTAACAACGATTAAACTGAGTTCATACCGTGAAAAGATGAAATATACAATGAAAATAAACAAGAGTTTAATAAAACAGAATTGATTTAAGTTTCTATTGAAGAAACTGTAATAGAAAAGAAAACAAAAAGAGATAAAGGCAAGAATAGCAGTTGGAAACAAAAATATCGAAGGATTCTACTTCTATAAGGTTGAAAGTTCTTTTATGAAACTATGGAACTTCTGATAAGTATATTACGTACTATTTAAGTATATAGTAATATAGTAATTCAGTCAATGTTGTAACATACGTTTGTAAAGAAAAAGGCACTGAGAAAAACATACAGTCTATGCTACAAATAGGTACGAAAAAAAAGCTCTTAAAAGACTTTATAGAAAAAAAGAAGTAGAAAGAATTCAGGTAAGAAAAACAAAGAAAAAATGTATAAAAAACATTATAATAAATGTAGATACATGAAGTACAAAGATCAAATAGAAAAACCACGTAATAAAAATAAATAAAAAAATAAAAACACAGATCACTCAGAAAACATGCAAACAGGACTAGAATCCAAAAGAGAAAGAAGCAGACTAAAGAAATGTTAAAAACAAGAAATGAAAGACAATCTTCAACAATTAAGAATAAATCAGGAAAAAGAAGTAAAATGAAATGAAAAAAGTGGGAAAGGATTATCAATCAAGCCGTTTCCACTCAGTCATTCTTCGTTTTTATGCAAGAAACAAAAATTCATCGTACCTATTTTAAAGTAAAAGATTTTTTTAAAACTGTTATTTCTGTCAGTTTTTATTATCTAATTGCCTGACTATTAACTAATCTGCCTGAATCTGGTAGTACCTACCTGTTAAAATTTAATGGTTTTGGTCAAGATATCATCTCATTTATTCCAGAGTTATTAAAAATCCTAAGACCAATTAAGTGTTTTTTGCAAATAACAGAGACAATAAGTTTTTTTGGATAGCGATTTGTCAAGGATTACTTTTTAAAGGTTGTACCATAAATTGAAGAGACAAATTTTTGTAAACTCAAAGAAACTTAACTATTTAGCGCAATGATATGAAAAAATTTTTTTTGCAAAAGCTTTTCAATGGTACCAAAAAATTAGACTGGTTTTACAATTTCTAGTTGGGCTCTAGAGTCAATGTTTGTGCCACATCAATTTTGTTTTTTTTTTTACTACTAATACTAATACTATTTTTTAATACTAACGTTAGATTTTTTTAATTTTAATAATAAGGTTATCGAAAGATAGATATTATCATTATCTCTCTTGAATGCTAATTGACGTAATTAGTTATTATGCGGTTAATTTTTCAAATTATATTTGACAGTTCGTAATCAATTCTGTTATTTGTTTATATTTTATTAGTAACTTTTTTTAAATAAAACAAATATAGCACATAATAATTAAAACTGACACACATGATGGTTCCTGATCCTTAATCACACACAAAATTTAATTAGAAACTACAAAATGATCCTATGATCCTGCAAAAATATATAGAGAGTTTTATAAACCCATAAACGTATTTTCACCTTGTAATAATTAATCAAGCATGAAACACTAATTAAATGTAAAATTTTTTATTTAATACTGATACTAGCAGCTTCAGTAGAGGTTTTTAATTTTTTTTATTCGTTTATAATTAGAGACAAAACGTAATAAAGTGTGTATTATTAAACTGAAATTTGACTATTTTGTTAATACTCTAATTTTATTATTGTTTAATCTACTTTATAATCAAATTTCAGTACATCGCTTCATTTGTTTTTGCAATTCTCAACATTTATGCGGCTTTGTCGCCTCCCCTCAAAATCTCATTTCTCTTTGATCCTGCAAAGACAATTTCCTGCAAACACAACTGTACAAGACATTTCTTTCGCTTCTCTTAATTTCAACTATAATGAAATTAACTGAAATACATGGCAAGGATACTGATAAAAAACCAGACGTTCTTGGTAAAAAATGCGGAAAGCAGAACGGGGAGTGTTCAAATCTATAAAATTAGTTATTGGAGAGAAAGGACAATATTGCAATAGTGCAATGATAAAAAAATTTGAAACGAGATCATTGATTCAAGTGCAGATCACGGTTTAATGTTGGTCAACAGATTGCGTGGTAAATACCATAATCCCGGTTTTCCAGCTGACGTCATCGAAACATCTTTGACGTCATTAACCCAAGTAGGGGAAAATCTTCTTCGCGGAAATTGCAAGTTTCTCATAATTAACATACGTTTACTATATAATAAGAAAAGTTTTTTACTAGAAATTGACGCTAATTATGCTAGAAATGTTAGAAATTCTTATATGAAAGCAAAAAAGGAAATTCCTACAAGTCTGTGATTTTTTTACTTAATACCTCTACCACCTGTAAGGGCTATAAAATTATAATTTTTAATTGCAATAAAATTAGTATGATTTAGAAATAAGTCGCAATTATGTGGCCTCGACTTAATCTACTTTGATTGAAAAATTACAATCACCATTTTCCGCATATGTAAAATATAATCTTGGTGTAAAAATGTGTTAATATCATTACGACATCATGACAAAGTGAAAATAGTTAACTTGTAGGAATATACCTCTAATATAAACGATAGGACTTCTAAATGGTGTCAAGTATTTACTTATTAAAATAATTGGACGGGTCAAAAATAATGGTTTTTTAATTATTGCAATGTAACGTAACAAATTAATAAATTATTTTTTATTTTGCATTTTATAAGATGTAATAATAGAAGATAATAATTTAATAAATATTTATTGTACAAGAATGTTATTGGCAATTAATGAGACAAGAAAAAAACTGGCAAGTGACATAAGGACAGTTCCATTCACTCTTTCACCTAACACCTTATATCTCTGCATTGCAAGAGTTGAAAAATTGAGAAAAAAAAAATGCTATAATGTTGTTCTAGGAGTATTATTATTTATTGACCTGATATAGGTCGGTATTACTACCATAAAATGTGTGGGTGTCATCATTAAAGAAATTATGAGAATATTGATCCATAATAATTACTTTTTTTTTACTTTTGTAGTAAAAATTTGCAAATTTTTGTACTTTATTACCTAAGTAGCGGCGCGGTTGTAATCATTGCCTGTCAACTGCCATTTTGAAATTTTTCCATTGGTTCAAAACTATTGCGTAATGTAATCCGGTTCAGGGATTGGTTGTTCTCAGAAAGCTTTCATGTGCCTAGCAGAACAGCTATGGTGCCTTGAAGCAAAACTATTAAAAAAACGATACGAAAAAATATCTTTTTAATGATTAAAATCTCATAAATTAATTATAAAGTAGTAGGAATAGGTTACAAAGGTTGTCACAAAGTTATCTTTATTTAATAAAATATCTATTAGCGATATTGCGTTTATACTAAATTCGTGTAAAAAAGTGGTTTAGTAGTTTTGTAATTAATAGAGGACCAAGGGGTAAATGCAGTGAAACAGCCATAATTTAAAGAGTAATAAAAATGTTAGATGTTTTATAAGAAAATTGCTGCCTTATTCTAAAATATTAAGCTTTTGGTATTGGTTGGATCTTTTTGGTGTAGAGAATAAAACGTAAAAACACCCAATAACACCAAATAATTTTACTTTGCACGACGTATGTTTCGACAACAAAGTTGTCGTCCTCAGTTTAATTCTCCACCTGAGGATGACAACTTTGTTGCCGCAATGTGCGTCGTACAAAGTAAAATTGTTTGGTGCTATTGGGGTTTTTTACGTTTCAAACTTATGATAACTAATAATATGATAATTAATACTATAATAATTATTTGTGTATCAGGGGCATTAGGTATAAAGATGTTTATGCTCTCTAAAAGCGACAAAGCTTACAAAGTCGAAGGCCTTAAGGCTATGTTTCACTTTAAATAAATAAAAAAGAATGTGAATGCTAAAATAAATATGAATTATTATCGTTGTTAATTATAAATTATTATTATCGGTTGTATTTTATAGCCCGGTGCCTTGACTTTTGTCTCTCTAACGCCCGCTAATTTTCAATAACAAACGGTTATTGAAAATTAGCGGGCGTTAGAGAGATAGAAGTCATGGCACCGGGCTATAAAATAATATGTCTCGGCTTCAAAGTTTTAACAACCGATAATAATTAAATAAAACATAACATTGCCCCGAAATTTTATATTTTTTCTTAAAAACAAAATAGGAAAGAAGTTGTTTCTTAAGTTACGGTAATTATTGTATTTTTTATAAATAGTTATTTACACGATAAGTGCAAAAACATATATTTTGCATATGAGTTCCACAGTTTTTACACGAGTGCGCTTTGCTGTGAATGTCGCAAGAATAAAGCAAAACTGTTCCCGGACGTTTTTTGTATGTTATTTTTTGTACGGATTCTCTACAAGGCCGAAAAAAGTTTTTAAAGTTTTTCCAAAACATTACACGACCGTCTAGTGAAGAGAATTGATCGTTTGCTAAACAAATAACTAAATTGAGACATTTTTTTTCCATAGAGAAAATTTTAAAATTATGATCAGGTAGAACAGAGTAAAATGTACCTATACATTACGAATTTTTTTTCTTCTGAGATTAGACCCTGTTAGTAACATTTCGCCAACTAGGTAGGCACCTTCTTCAGGAGTGGAGTGACAACTGCTGGTTGGAGTGGATTGCAGTCGAATATATCTTCAACCAGTTGTAGTTTATATATAATTGAATCATTTTATTGCCCGTTGTTATTGGCTAAACCGACAATAAAGTGATAAATTAAATAACATATTTTATTACCCACCAACGTCACTTTTAACGTTTTGACGTTTACAAATTTAATATTTTTAATTACAATGTTTGAAAATACAGATTTTTGCTTTTAATTGTACATAAAATGTTATATCTATTACGGGCACAAAAGTCTCTAATTAGAGAAAATATAAATTTAAATTAGATATATTTTATTTATTGAAGAGTCGAATATACCTACTTAAGAACAATTAATAGAAAATTTTTTGTAAATAACTTAATTATGTTAAAAACTATACGAGTCATGCCATAGTTTTTCTTTAAACCACCTATATATTTGTAACCTTAAATAAAAAAATAATGAATCAATAAAACCTTTGTTCATCAACTATAACAAGCAATATTTAAAAACATAAAAATAAGGTGAGATCGAAATGTAACTGAATCAGAGCAGGCCGTGCCAGCGTAATTGTAATGATGTGTCTAATGTTAATATCCACTTTCACGGTTTGCTCTGATTCAGTTACATTTCAGTTATAATCTGATGTTATACCTAGAAAAAAATATTTTCCAAGTGAGTTTTTATATCAGTTTAATGTAATTAATTATATTTCCTTAATATTTTTTCATGTTTTAAGGCTATTTTAAAGATACGAATAATGCTTAGCTTGCTTAATACAACGCAAATGACGACAAAATTAAATTTGCTTAACTGTTAAATTAATACACTTGACTCTAACAAAAAAATAATTAAAATTTTGTACCAACACTAAAAAAAATTGGGAGACTTTAAAATAAACACATGGTTTAGATCCTAATTGACAATACTAGGTAAGAAAAAGATATTTTAGGCATTACCGGTAAAATAACGTAGGTAAATCGCCCGAACCTATTTATAATTTATTAATTTTAAAATGCTTTGCAAAACAAATATAGGATTTTTTTTAATCTGGGCTTTACCACTAAATATACATACAAAGCTAGTGATTTACCCCTTAGCCACTTCTTTATTCGTATAATTTTGACTTTTCAAAAACAATAATTTAGTTCAATTTGCGGCAAAAAATTTGGAAAATTAAATTTTGACACAATAATAATTATTATCTATTTAAATAGGTAATTTTTTAAATTTTAAATAAATTAATTAATAATATTATAATAATAATATAATAATAAATTACTTTCAATAAGCTTGGTCTTAAATCAAATAATAAATAGTAATATTTGAAAAAAACAAGTGTTACAACCGCCGTTATTGTGATACGAGTGGATTGTGACATGAAAGTGTTACAAAGAACGAGTGTTACAATGGGGTTAAGGAGGTTGTAACACATATTTTTAAAGTATTTTTTATTGAGCTATTTTAAATGATATTTGTTTTTTTTCTGTTATCTGTTTAATAAGTTTTGTATTAATACATATTTTGTAGTCAAAATTATAAAATATTTAGATTTTTTAGTAAAATTAATTAAAACCAACAAAGTTACTACGATAGTTTACAGTGTTGGCAACTTAAAATATTATCAAAAACAATGATACAAAATTGAACATTGTAACAGTTTTTTAAAAAATTACAAAATAACACCGTGTAAAAAATGGAATTTTATTTTAAAAAAATATATATATATATTCGGTTTATATAGCGTCTTGTGTCGCCTTCCGATTCCCAATCTCCATTTTTTTCTGTCTAAACAATCTGCGTCGGCTAGATTTCTCTCACTCATGGCCTTGGTGATACCCTGTATCCAGTTATTCCTCGGACATCCTCTTCGATTTCTTCCTTCTGGTATCCATTCTAGCACTTGTTTTGGTAACCTATCTTCCCCAATGCGACGTATGTGTCCATACCATTTTAATTGTTTTTGTGCAATCTCGTCAATGACTGTTGTCTTTGTATTCATTATATCTCTTATCTCGTCGTTTCTTTTATGGTCTAATTTTGAGTGTCTGGCAGATCTTCGTAATGCATCCATTTCTGTTGCCAGTATTTTCCGTTTCTCATTTTCTGTCATAGTCCATATTTCAGCGCCATATGTTAATACACTTTTTACCACGGTGTTGTAGATGTTTAGCTTCCTTTGTCTGCCTATATTTTTAGACCAAAAAATTCCATTAAGTGCTCCTATGATTCTTCTACTCTGGCCTACTCTTTTTTGTATTCCTTTTTCATCTTTTCCGTTTTCTTCGAATGTTATTCCTAAGTACTTGTATGCTGTACATCTTTCAAATGTAGTTCCATTATCTAATAGTAAATTACTATCATTGCTTCCTATGCTCATATACTTAGTTTTTTCTATATTTATTTTCATTCCCCAGCTTTTATATTCCTCACATAACTTTCTCGTCATGTATTCTAGGTCTTCTTTTGTTTGAGCTACCACTACTTGATTGTCCGCAAATTGCATAGTATAAAGAGTGGTATTGTTTAATTCAAAGCCCATTCGGCAGCATTTCTTCTTCCAATTTTTAAGGGCGTGTTCTACATATATCTTAAATAATGTTGGTAAAATGCAACAACCTTGTCTGAGGCCCTTTGATATCGGAAATCTGCTTGACAGTTTTTTGCCAATTTTTATTTGAAATCTACAGTTATTATACATTTGTTGTACTGTTTTTATTAATGTATTATTTATTTTTGTTTGTTCCAATGCTTTCCATAATTTGATAACTGGTACTTTATCGTACGCCTTACTCAGATTAATAAATAATAAATGTGTTTCCCTGTTTTTTGCAATTTGTTTTTCAATTATTTGTTTAATACAAAACGCATTGTCGATACATGATCGTCCTCCGCGAAACCCACTTTGTTCTTCTGGTTCTTTGCCAGAATATTCTGATTCTATTTTATCGCGTATAATCCGTCCATCTAACCGGCTAAAAGTGCTTGTAACCAAAAGTCCTCTATAGTTGTCACAATTTCTACGATCATCTTTTTTATGTAGTGGGGTGATGTAAGCCAACTTCCATTCGTTAGGGATTGGTTGACCGTTAATGCACATTTTAAATAGTTGTATTATCATTCTTGTTAATTTAGTTGTTCCATTTTTAATTAGTTCTCCAGGTATTCCTTCCGGTCCTGAAGATTTATGGTTTTTTATATATTTTATCGCATTACTCACTTCGTCTTCTGTTAACATTATATATTCTCCTTTACATTTATTTGTGTGTTCTGAATTGGTGAGTTATCTATAAATTGTGATCTATCTTCAGTAAGTAAGCTTTCATAGTACTTATTCCATTCTTTTAGTTGTGTTGTATTTAATTGTGTTTTTTCTCTATACGGTGCTTTGATATTTTTTATTAATCTCCATATTTCTGTGCATTGTCTTCCTCCTATATATGTGTTTATTTCGGTACATTTTTGGTCCCAATATAGCTTCCTCTCTTTATTCACTGATCGTCGTACCTCTCGTTGCATTTGTTTATAGTATTCTTTATCTTCGTCTTTTTTACAATTTTTTCTTTATTTCTATTTTTTTCTCAGTCTCTTTTGATATGTTATACCACTTTTTCCTTGATTGTCGTGATTGTCCTAATGCCTCCGCAGCAGCGTCATGTATACTTTCTTTTATATGTTTATAAAGGGAATCTGTATCTATAAATTGGTTTTCCTTAAGTTTTTGATCTAGTCGTTGTTGGTATAATGTTTTTATGCTTTCTTCTTTTAGGCTTTGAATGTTGTAATGTGGTTGGTTAAAATCTTTACTATCGTGTTTGTCTGTTTTTTGTTTGGTTTCATTTGTTATTGGGGGAATACATATTTTTGCTCTTAGAAGGTAGTGGTCACTTTCGCAATTTAGGCTTCTATTAACTCTAACATCCTGTACTTTTAAATTACTTTTCTGTCTTACCACAACGTAGTCTATTATTGATTTTAAATTTCGTGTTGTTTGTATCCATGTATACTTATGTATATCACGGTGTTTATTTAAAAAAATAAATAATATTTATTGTATATGTTAATACTATTATTTTACATTTTTTTATAAAATAAGATCGTTTTTGTTATAATCGTTAATAAAATAACAAATAACAAGAGATTTCTAAGGTAGAAATAAAAGTTATATTAGTTAAGCTATTAAAAAAATAACTTATTATTAACTATAAATAACTTAGATGAGTAATTAATTAAGTTGATGGTAGGGTACCATCTGTATTTTAGTAAGTTAAAAAAAACAAAATTTTACGACATTTTATACTGAAGTAGAACTAAATTATTAATTTTGTTAAAATTGATTTAAACTGTTTTCAGTTTAATATTTTTTTTTTAATAATTACATCAATAATTATAGAACGGTACAACCAACCAGACACAGCAACCAGGAAATGGTAGATCGACTTTGAGGTTGTTGCCCCTTCTTAGTACTGCTTATCCTGGTGTATTGATAAAATAATACAGGCTTTTCATAAATGATTGTAACAACGTAGGTGGCTGTGGAGATTTTTGATATCACGAATATTTATTGTAATGTCCTATTTAACCAACGGAACATTGGAAAATGGTATCTGGAGTTACTCATTTGTCTAATAATAATTATAATAATAGCTAAAGTCTTTGTCTTTAGAAGACAAAATATTTTTTTATTATTTTTACAGCCGCCTACGTCCTTACAATCATTTATGAAAACCTTGTATTTTTCAGAATTTTTTTTAATTATTTATAATTTGTAAAACTTGGACTTGTGTATTTGTTATAGATTCTGCCTGTTTTTAGAATTTTTAGAAAACATCCTGTATAATACTAATACATATTAAAAAACGTTTCGTAAAGTCAATTTTGTAAAAAATACAATAATTACAGTAATTTAAGAAACAACTTCTTTCCTATTTTGTTTTTAAGAAAAGATATAAAATTTGGGGGCTATAATATTCTGTTATGTTTAATTTAATTATTATCGTTTGTTAAGACCTTAAAGACGAGATATATTATGTAAACTCTAATGCTCTAGAGCTTTTTCTACATTTTATGACCCGCTGCTATGGCTTCTTTTTTTCCAATGCCCGCTGATTTTCAGTGACAAATGTCATATTTATTTAAACACTCAAATTTTTTATTTAATTAAAGTATGAGATAGTGGGTATTATTATTTGATGTCTATAGACCTTAGACGATGTATGTACAAAGTTTAAGGCCCTCGACTTTATAAACTTTGTCGCTTTTAAAAGGCATAAACATCTTTGTACCTCATGCCCTTGCTACATAAATAATTATTATAGTATTAATTACCATATTATTAGTTATCATAAGTTTCTTAAAAATGTAAATTGTAAAAATAACTATTATCTACCTCATTTTGATAAAAAACATTGCTGTCAATTTCAGTTTTGAAAAAAATTAATGATTTTGGTTTTGATAAAAAAACTATTATGTTGCCAATTTTATTTTTGAAAAAAATGACAATAATTAAGATAAAAGACAACACAGAAAATTCTTGTTTAAGACAAAAAACAAGTGACAAAGTGTACGTGTCAAAATGCAAAAACAATAAGATTTTAAAATTTTCCAAAGTTAAAAAGTGAAGTAATCCTTAGCAAGATAACAGGACCAACAGAAGGTTAAAAAACATTATTATTTTTTTTGTTTTGATTAGTCCCTCATATTTTCCCAGATCAAGTATAAATTTTACAGAAAGCTCTTTAATTTTCTGTATTACCTTATATAGTCAAAACCTAATAAAGAATCTCTGTCTAGTGTGGGCAAATTTAAGAGGCAGGATCTCTTATCCTTGAATGATTTTACGGGTCAGCGATTTTTATTTTTGAAAAATGTATGATTAAAGCGGCAAATAACATTATCACTCGGTTACAATAATTTCATCACGGGTCACGTTTGCACAAATTATGATAAGGTGGTATTTCTGGTATGAAATTAGCATGGATTTAACAAAATCAGTCATATCAAAATTCCCCTCGAGATAACATCAGTAAAAATTTGGAGCTTTCGTGTCGGAAACCTCTCGGTTATTTAACGCAAATCCCACTTGTTGGCTTTGATATAAAATCAACATTCCTTCCGAAAGCCGTCAGTTCGCATTCGGCTAGGTAAGAGGAGTGTTGTTCGCAGCAACGAGTGAATGTCCACGTGATAATTAAAATTTAACAACCGAGAAAACACAATGACAACAAATGGAGAATGTCGCTCCAACGGCATCAGAAAATCGAAACCTAGACCTATCCTTTCGCGGAGTTGTTCCGAGAATTACGAAATCAACGACGTCGAAGTGCCTGGCACTCCGAAAACTCCTCGAACCTCGACAACTCCAGGTAAAATTATTTCTAAATTGCTATTATCATAATTAGAAAGCAAACGTGCTCTTGGTGGTATTCATGTTTACCAAGGTGATCGCAAAGGAAGTTTCCTTTGAAGGCTTACATTTGTTATTGATAGTTCCGCAAGAGATATTAAAATTTATGAATTTTTTTTGCAGGCCATGAAAAATGCACCTTTCATCATGATTTAGAACTAGACCATAATCCACCTACTAGAGAAGCAATGCTGCCGGAAATGTCCAGGTCTTATCGGCTGCTATTAGAATCTCTCGGGGAAAATCCGGATAGGCCCGGACTTTTAAAAACACCAGAAAGGGCAGCTAAAGCCATGCTTTTCTTTACAAAAGGATACGATCAAAGTCTTGAAGGTATGTACTAATAATTTATTTTGTTGAAATGCAAGAAAGATATCTATGGCTTGTTATCGCCACTTGTCGACAACTTATTTAGAAATTTATTCTTAGAACAACTAATTAACTATCATTATGCGATATTTCTATTACACAATGACACATTTTGTATGAAATTATTTGTTTAAATTTACGAAAAAAAAAAGATAGATACGCGATCTAATTTTGTTACCAAATTTTTAAAGGACAGATTGATTATTAAAATTTAAAATTAAGAAAAATTATTATTTTCTATTCAAGATATTTTAGTTTAAAAACCATTCAGTGCGTTGACGTCATCAAAAAAAAAAAAATAACTAAAACACAAATTAATAGCCAAATTTTTAAAAAAATTGGAAGGACAGACTAATAACGCTGGTCTGGATCTCCTATTTATTTAAACAAAAATATATTATTTTCTATTAGAAAAATTTCAGTGTGATGTTATAAACGCGGCCACTATTGAGTGCGTTGACGTCATCAAAAAAAAAAAGTAACTAAAACAAAAATAAAGAAGGAACGGTTTTTATTATGACTGTCATGTTGTTTTATAATTATTATTTTTCCAGTTTATTTTTAAAATTAATAATTAAACGCTCTAATGTCATAGCATTGTCAATTGAAAATTCTCGTTGATGACAATGACGTCAGCACATAGTAGACAAACTGTCACAAAGTATGATATTGCGCACATTGGCAACACCGTTCTCTTTTATCTCTGAGTGACGTTTTTCAAATTTACACCAATAAACATCGCGAAATTTTATCTCTGAGTGACGTCAGAGGTTGTCAATGTACGCGATGTCGTACCTCCTACAAATTATAATATTTTTTCTGTCATAACGTCAACGCACTGAATGGTAGCCTCGCCTATATGCAGAGTAGTTTAGAAGTAAAAATCTGGAATAGAAAGGTACTTTTAAATTTTTTTGCATCTCAGGCTCTAAACTTTAGTTTCGGGATTAAATGATACACTTTGGTCTCTCAGTATGTAATATACCATTATTAGTAGTATATTACTGACGTATAAACACTTATAATTTACAAAAATTCATCAAAACTTTAATTTTGAAGTTGTCTAAGCCAGTCTTTCTTGGCAGTTTTGACATTATTTTATTTTTATCGACATGACTTACATATATCAATAGATAATTTACTAATTAGATAATTAGAATAATTTACTTTTAGTTTTCTCAGTAGCAAACCAAATTTAAAAATTAAAATCTACTAAATGAGTCTCTTCTTTTTCATGATAAAGACTTTTGATTCGCTCGGTATTTGCTAGTTAGGTTTGCTTATCAAAATTAATGCTTTTTATTGTAGTTTTGTTGTTTAATATACTACTATTTTCTTATCAGATTGTTGTGATGCTTTATTATTCCTTCTCAAATTGATATATTATTAAAATATAATGTCAGATAATTATAAAACAGTTGCTAGCCACGCTACATCGTTAGAAATGATAGCTTTTTATTGTAGCCTTGTTGTGTAATATACTATTGTTTTTTCTTATGCAGCAATCTAAAAGAAAATCGTGATGCTTTATAATTTTTTTTAAACAGAAGAAAATTCTTGAAATTTGGCTTTATATCATCTTATCTTATTTGCGACTTTCTTACCGTTCTAGAACTGTAATGCTTGGTTGTATAAACATTTAGTAGAATTGATGAGCCATTAATCTTTGATTGATTCAATATACCGTGCCCTTAATGATTAAAAATTTTTAATAAAAAATTTATACCCTTTCAATTTTAGTGAACGTTTATACAAGCAGGCATTAATATTTTATTCAAAGTTAATTAAACCTTTTTTTTTGTAAATTAAAAAATGTGGTAAGCATCACGAATGTTACTGATCTGAGACAAGAATAAGTGGAGTCTCTTGCTTCAAACAATTGTCCTGGATTGGTATAATATTCTTATCGTTTTCGATATTTAATATACTATTTTAGTCTACCATTATTTGCGGCTTTAACTCAAAGAAAGGCCATTTTCACAGCGAATACAAATTCCATCAAAAAATGAAAAATCTGTTACACTTATTTACGTACAAAATACTCTTCGATATGAGAAAAAATGTTTTCTTTATGTGTGTCAAATTTAAATTTTTGATAAATGACATTCTTAGTTACGATTTAAAATAGTCAATTAAACGCGGACATTAGCGACTATTTGCAATCAAGTATTTTACCTATTTATACCTAAAATCAAGTATACAATAGTACAACTTAAATTAAAAAAATAACAAACAAAAGAAATTGTTAAATGAGGATTACTGTCTGGTCTTAAATAAAGGTACATTTTGTTATCTCAATATTTTAAAATTTGGTTTTGATATAACTCTCGATTTTGCTGTTACATTGTCTCAATTTTCCTCAAGTGTCTATAATAGAGTCTGCAAGCGTGACGAAATTTCTTAGAAAACAGCTGCTTGATTCCAAACAAAACAAATACATAACCCCAGTACAACCTCTTCAAAGTTTGTTTATTACATTTTATTAATAAACGTTTTATTATTTTTTTCTTAAACTATATAAGTATTTTAAGTTTTGTTTATCTTATCAAAAATGTGATTTTGAAGTAACCTTAGAATGACGTATTAAAAACCTTAAAAATTCGACTCCCCTATTTTTAATTTCAATTTGGTTTCGTGCACTTTCGAAAAATTGATTACAACATAATTGTCGACTATTTACCAAGCTATTGTTATATTGTTACACGAGTTATAAGACTATTTGATCTGTTAGAACAGGATAAACGAAAATCAATAGATAGAATAAACTAAATTAAAGTGAAATCCACCATTTTGAATTTTAGATTTTCATGTTCAATAAATTAGAAATTATTTTCTATTCTCTCTAAAACCGGTAAAAAATGTTAAAAATAATTGTCAAATACCAACACAAAAATTTAAAACAGCTCTCCGTCAAAATCTTCTAGAAGAGATTCTTTTGCTAACTGAAATTTGAGTTTCCAAAGCACCCTAGATGTCAATTTTTTTGACTTCTAGTGTCAAAAATAAGCGCCCGAGATGGAAATTTTAGATTTTTTAAGAACCTGACTTTTCTACAATTATTACTCTTGATTTAAACCATAACGCAATGGTGACGATTTTTACCGCTCATAAACAATAGAGCAAACAAATAATAAGTTTTCTCTAAAAATTAGTATGGCAATAAAATCATTTAAAAAATAAATATAACAAAATTCGTGGTTGTTTTTTGTGGTGCTTTATTTTATCTACTTTTCCTAAAATTATAATATCATTATTAAATTTTTTAGGGGTTATTTTTTGGAAAAAAACACATTATATAAAGCAAGAGTTTTTGTTATTTTCCGCTAACGTTTCAGGAATGTTTAATGTTTTTTCTTTTTCTTAAGACTTCAAAATTTTCTACTTCTCTATTACTCTTTATTGTGCTTTGGGGTTATCGCTATTAACTACTTATTTATTACTACTGTGAGAGCGAAAATTGTCGGACTTATATAGGTCTGGTCTGTCATATTTTGATAGTTTTCCTCTATTAGTCAAACAATAATTCAGCACATTCTAGTTCTCACCGTATAATATACGCAATACCGCAATTTTATCTCTTCCCATATTGAAATGCATTTTATTTGTGACATTTCATGCAACATCCATTTCAGTCCGAAATCCTGAAATTGACGTCAACTACCTAATTGACGCTCTTCATCAACTCACAAATCAAAATTTTCATTTAATTCCATCTCCTGACGCACAATAATATCGGTCATAAAAAAGCGAATAAAAAAATTACGATCTTTTCTAAAGCGGAAATATTTTCGCTGCTGATGAAATTAACTTTCCATTAGCCTCTTTTTATTATAATATCGGTAATCAAAACACACTGTATGTTGCAAGAGAACGAGCGTGTCGTCTCCATGACTACAACAGAACTCAATCTGCCATCATGATGACACAATCACGACTCGCATTGTTCTTATCATATCTTGTTCTAAGAGGAGGATCACAATTCGTCAAGGGAAATCAGTTTGATGTAATTGTTCATTTCTGCTCAATTACATTTACACAAAATCGGCGTATCAGTGTCTCTAAAGCCTTCTTAGATGTCTCAGAGGGTCTTATTATCATTAAATCAATAAATTAAATGAACACTCAATTGTAGTCTTGTATAAGAATATAACGGGTGATTCAAATGTGTCGAACAATATTTTAACCACAAATGAAAATTAGTAAGAGAAAAAAATTAACATAACTTACCTCTTACCTTAATTTGCACTGTTTAAGAGTTAGAGGGTGCCAAAGTTGGGTGTTAAAATTTGTGTTTATAATTTAAACGTAAATATATTAAAAATGATACTTTTGAGGCAAATTTTGCGTTCTTACTTTCTTTTTCCATTCTGTTCTTGGTCTGCTTCTTCGTCTATTTGGTTCTAGTCCTGTTTCTAATATTCTTTTTGGTAATCTGTTTTCTTTCATTCTTGCTACGTGGCCTATCCATCTAATTCTTTGTGATTTAACTACTCCTATTTTATCAGTGTTTTTGTATAATGTTCTTAATTCTTCGTTTGTTCTTTTAACGTTAGTCACTTCTACTTTTTTTACGTAAATTTTCTTTAGAACCTTTCTTTCTCTTTCTCATATCTGCTGCATAGACTGTTTTTGTTTTCTTAGTGCCTATCTTTTGCAAGAGTATGTTACTACCAGTTGTATTATAATTTTGTGGTCATGAAGTTTTGTTGCTCTTGCTAGAGCTTTTGAGCTTAGTACAGACGCTTTTGTTTCATTCATAGACGCTTTTGTTTCGAGCTGCTATACTTGCTTTTATCTCTTCTGTATTTGTTGCTTCATTTCTATTACACTTCCTAGATAGACAAATCTGAAATCTCTTAATTTCTTTTAATTTGTATCTCTCCTTTTTGTTTACTTTTACTTCCAAATATCTGTTTCCTCTAAATACTGAATTTTCTCATAATCTCGCATTGATGTTATGTGTTGATGGAAAAGTAGACCTTGTCTACATATATTGCTTTGAATGAAAAATGCAACACCAAGAAGTTGTGGTCAAATTTTAACAAAAATTTCACAAAAGTTTATTTTTGATACAATAATTAAATGATTAAAATTTCAACAAGAAAAATTATCGTCAACCCTGTTTTTTGGAAGATTTTATATAGGATAGATAGCAATATCAAAGAGTGTTTTGCGAATGTGGATACATTTTGGATCAGTTTTCTCTTTACAATTTTGTGGAGAACGTTATTTAAAATGCCCAGAGTTCATGAACGTCAAAATTTTCGGCAACTAAATGATTTAGGTCGAAAAATTGACATGAGAGAGGGTGGTTTTTCGTTTCGGGAAATTGCCACCAGAATTGGTTGTGACGCAACTACAGCGATGAGATGTTGGAGACGATGGTCTGAGGAAGGTCTCTATGAACATCAGAGAGAATCTGGACCACAACGAAGAATGACGTTTAAGACTTTTGACGTTAAGAGACAGATTTTCAACCACGCGAGCAGTTGGAAACACTTGGAGGGAAACTTTATATGTACGAGTCTCAATGGCGTCTATATATCGTCGAGTACGTAGTTTTGGAGTGCGTTCTTATCGTCCTTTTTGGTGTCTCCACTTATCGCCTATCATCGAGTTCGTAGATTAGAATTAGGTATAGAATGGGTGAATTGGAGGCAGGAATGGCATCAGATTGTGTTTACCGACGAATCTAGATTTTGTTTGTGGGCCCACGACGGACGTAGACGGGTTAGACGTCTTCGCGGCGGTCGCAGAAACATGAACTTGGCACTTCTCCGGCATACTGCGCTTACTCAAGGCGTGATGATTTGAGGTGCTATCACGTATGGCAGTAGATCTCCTCTGGTTTTTATTCCTGGCAACTTAAATGCTCTACGGTAAATAGAGGCTGTGCTGGAACCAATTGCACTGCTGTATTTGCAAGGGCTGCAAAATCCTGTTTTCCAACAGGATAATGCTCGCCCACATACTGCAAGGAGGACAGTAAACTTCTTAGAAGAAGCTAACGTGGTGGTGCTTCCATGGCCTTTCCGTTCACCGGATCTTTCACCCATTGAACATGTGTGGGATATGATAGACGCAAGACTAAGTAATTTACCTCATCCCCCAGACTCTCAGGAGGATATTGATCATCTCATTCAAAGTATGCCAAGTCGAGTGATTAAGTGCATTAGAAATCATAGAGGATCCACACATTATTAAAAAAAATGCATTTGTTGTTAATTTAATAAAGTGAAATTCTGATGATTTTATTATTACATTAAAATAAACCTTTTGAATTTGCCCACAACTTCTTGGTGTTGCAATTTTCATTCAAAGCAGTATATATATATATTGCTTTGTCTTGATATTTTTTCTAGGGCGATTATAAAACATTGTCGAAAAAACGGATCTTTTGTCTTAAGCCATCAAACACTTCAAACTTTCTTGACAGATTTCCATTAACCCAAATTCTATTTGTGGTTTTCTCCAATTTTATTTTTACTAATCTTGCTATTTTATTGGGTGTTTAAAGACTTTCAATGCTTGGTATAATTCCTTTCTGTTTATACTGTCGAAAGCCATCTTGAAGTCATCGTTTTTCTTCCGTACTTTATCATTTCTCTTTGTATATTGTCTTCTCTTGGGCTCTTGTTGTTTTTCATTTATATCATTTATAAAAACTCTTTCTTTTCTTATCCGTTTCTGTTGTTCTTCTTTTCTTCAACTGTTCTTTTGATGGACGATTTATGTTTAAAATATTTAGCTTATTTTTACGTTACTTCTTCTTTGCTTTCCACTAATTGGTCTTGTTTATCTCGACAAAATATGGTTTTAGTATAAAATTCTTGTTTAATTCTCTTGCGTCCTTGGTAATAGTTCTTCTATATCTTCTTATTTTTGTAATTCTTTTCTATATTTTTTAGCGCTCTGTTTTCATTTTTTTTCTGCAAAATTTTGTATATTTCCTCTTTCTTTTTTATATTCTGGCTAATTGTTCTGCGTATTTTCTTCTAGCATTTTTTTCTTGCTGTCTTTTTTCTGTTCTTGAAACCTACAATCTGTATCGTACCCTTCTTTTGCTATCTTCTCTTTCATTTGTTTTTTGGTTGTTTGTTTAATTAGTTTTTCTTTTGTCTCTCAGTTTTCTTTGGTTGTTCTAGTAGCTTCTTTTTGTTGTTTTTTTTTCTCTCGTTGTTTTCTATCGTTAATTTTTCAGATTGTTATTTGTATGGGCTGGTATAATTTGCTTTAGTTTTATCTCAACAATAAAATAATCAAAAACTATGTTTGCGCTTGTGCGCTTTTAGACTTGCTTCCATTGCTAAAGAACGTTAAGAATAAAGGATTTGTTTACGATTTGTTTAAGACTTTTTCAAAATATTCAGCACATCTTTTTGTTACTTCTTCTTCGCTTTTCACTAATTGGCCATGTTTAGCTGGACAAAATATGGTTCTAGGTTCAAATTCTTGTATAATTCTTTTGCAACTTTGATAGAAGTTTCTTATTTCTGTAATTCTTTTCTATATCTTCTATTTTTTTAACACTGTGTTCTCGTTTCTTCTCTCTGCTTTTTTTATATTTTTTCTGATTGTTCTGCGTATTTTCTTCTAGCATTTTTTCCTTGCCATACTATTCGATTGAGTAAAATATTTTTCATCACAAACATCTCACTTTTATAACGTTTAAATTTTATTTTTCTTTATCTTTCTTCTGTTCTTGAAGTCTACAATCTTCATCATACCATTCTTTTGCTTTCTTTTCATTCTTTTCTTTAATTTGTTCTTTGGTTGTTGTTTAATTTGTTTTTCTATTGCTTTCCATTTTTCTTCTATTTTTCTAGTAGTTCCTTGTTGTTGCGTTTTTTCTATCTACATTTTGCTATTATCAGTAAAAAGAGGTAATGTCTTGTAACATTGTTTGTGTACCAAATTTCGTAATAATCGGTAAAGCTGTTTTTTAGATATTTAATCCAAAATAATTTCTTTGTCTTGAATCACCCGGTATATTTAAAAAAATTACAAAGATCAATAAATGAAATAAACAGTAGTCTTGTATTGTAGAGAAAATTGTTACAAATGTAAATTCATGGCCATTTTAAAGGTTCACCTCGATATGTTTGCACTACAATCAGTGATAAAACTCTGGTGATATATCCTTGCATATCTTCTCTAAGCATAAACGAAATTATCTCTAGGACCTCGACGTTTTAGCGATGTAATAACTAAGTTACCTGTTGAACGAGTTTCAGTGTGAAACGAAGGACGATCATTGAATGAAGCCTGTATAACGGCGGTAATTTCCTGAAGTGCCAATTAGTCTCTGCCAATTAAATTCCGAACAGAGCTTTTCATTCAATGATACATTTCTTTTTTTAGATTTTTACCAGATCAATTCATTCATTTTCAATGTCTTGACGGGTGATTAAATGAATTGCGTTGAAATATTTATTAGGGAAGGCACCATTTGAATATAAAATGGATGACATTATAGTTAAGTGGTGAATTCTAAAGGACTTTGGTCAAAGTACGAGAAAGGCACTGGCTTGAGAACCTCAGTTTCCGCAGCTTAAAAGCTTCACCGAGTTTCTATGGCATTTAAATCTCAACCAGCAGCTGAATTGAGCGGCACAAATTTCACTTAATTTACACGACTTGAAAAAATTAAGAATTCATTCTATTGTGACTCATCGTGAGCTTATTAAAAAAATAAAAAAATAATCTTAGTTATATCAAGTCAAGACTTTGAAGTTATTGTAAAATCAGAACAGACCTCAAAGCTTTTTTATTAAAAATTAAAAGTTTTATAACAAAAAGCAATCCGGTGAGACATAAAGAAAAGTGTCTAATTTACAATTCCAAAAACAATTTTTTTTTTGTAAATAAATAACAGATCTGGGTGTGTAATACTAAGGCTCTGTTAAAAAAAAACAGCTCGATATTTTAAACAAATTTTTTTAATAATTTTTCTTAGATTGTATGATCACCATTAGACCAAACTCTTTCATTATTTTGAAAAAATATCGCAATTAATTTTTGATTATATCATGGGTTCTGAACTCCTCTAAGATGTTGAGGCAATAAAATGTATAAATTAATGATGTAGTTTGGCATAAAATTGGCTTTAAATTGGACATAACATAAATATTTTTCCACGGAACATTTAAATTTTACGTTTGACATTTTTAGTGACAGTGAAAGGCAGTAAAGTGCTTATTTTACTGCCTAGGCAATAAAAACATTGATATACTTTATCAAATTTAAACTTTATGCATTTTGTGTGTTGAAAATAAGCATTTTACTTCACTTGAATTTCTTTCTGACCTAAATAAAGGGAAATAAAAATCCTTGTCCGCACCCTAAGAGTGTGCAACTCATCCCCGTAATTCCCTCTTTCACTGTATTAAATTACAATAGTTTGCGATTTGAAAGTCTTAAATACGATTTATCTCCCCTCGTGGAAGAATACTCTATAGAAATTATTTTTTCTCTTCGAATCAGCTTTTCTCGTTGAGAGGGTAATTTATCATATCGGGCGTATACATGAATTTGGTTTTAAAGTTCTGTATTTTTTGCTTGTTACAGAAGTCTTAAACGACGCAATTTTCGACGAGGACCATGATGAAATGGTGGTTGTTAAAGACATCGAAATGTTCTCGATGTGCGAACACCATTTGGTTCCATTTTATGGGAAAGTTTCCATCGGGTATTTACCATGTGGAAAAATTCTTGGTTTGAGTAAATTGGCAAGAATTGTGGAAATCTACTCGAGGAGACTTCAAGTGCAAGAGAGATTAACGAAGCAGATTGCTGTTGCTGTTACTAAAGCTGTGCAACCGGCGGGGGTTGCAGTGGTTGTAGAGGGAGTGTAAGTTGTGTTTTAAATAGTTTTTTCTCCACGCTTTACACAAAAAAAAAATTTCCTCGCTAATTTAAGGGTGCAAAGAATAACATTGTAACGATCCTCCAAATTCGAGTTTTTATAATTTAAAGACAACAAAATAATACTAACAATTTACACACAATAAATAACACACAGTATATCGCCCACAATTATCCCCCCGAACTTTGCTGGCGGGAGGAAACTGTACACTTTGCTCTTTTGCTATATAAATAGCTATTTTACTAAAAAGATTTGTTTAGGCACATGTGTATGGTGATGCGAGGAGTCCAGAAAATTAACAGCAAGACGGTTACTTCAACAATGTTGGGTGTATTTCGAGATGATCCCAAGACGAGAGAAGAATTCCTTAATCTGGTACATTCCAAGTAATGTGACTTTATGACCGGAACAATGCATATAAAAGATTTTATTTTTAATGTTAAATTATTAGGTAAAGATACTATGAACTTATTTTAAAGTATAGAGTTAATAAGCAAATAGAGGACCATTTACAAGACCAATTTTGACAATACACGAAATGTGTGTTATCCTATATTTTTTAAATGTTTATTGTATTTTGCTGTGATATACTAAATTAATATATTGGATATCTACGTTACACAAAATATACAAGATGAGATTTTATGGGAATTTTATGCTTTTTGTAATTATTTTAAATTTTTTTGAATGTATTGCTAACTTGTATAATTTTTAATGTTACAGTATTTCATTGGTATTCATTCAGCCTGGTTCAAATATTTATTGACAATCAATATAAAATTATACCATGAATGTATGTATACTAAGAAGTATATTTATGTACTCGTAAGTGTGTAATGTTACAAAAAGTAAACAATGCAATGTTTTTCTTTGTTATTTTTATCCTCCATAGCCTTGTAATAGGTTATAGATTAGTGTAGTTAACTAAATCAATATAAATCAGAAAATCTTAAGATTCTCCAAGGGAAGGTACAAACAAACAGAAATTTACAACGACCGATTATCCATACATTCTGATTTCTATAGAAAGCAATAATAGAACTATATTCTTAAAACCGTATGAAAGCACAAACGAAATAAGAACAAAGTATCAGCTTCTTGCATATTTATTGGTTTTCCCCCTCGAAGAGTCTTTATCTTCACGAAGTCTTTGATAGTACAAACCTGGATCTAGTTTATGACCATCACTACTGTGACGTCACAGACGTGGACAAAGATTTGAAACATAAAAAGTAAAATTTTCTATTAGGATAGTTTTAAAACAAATAAAAAAATACTGTCATATAGAGGATTAAATTTTTAATATTTGGTATTTAAAAAATTAATAAAAAAAAACTGGATCATATTTAAAAAAAGTTTAATTTTTTTATTTTAAAACGCTGCACACACTTTAAAAAACTATAAAATAATATTTGAAAAGTTTGAACAGACACAATTTCCTAAATCTTTTCTATTTTTATATTGAAAATGCCTCTAAACAGGTGATTCATGTGGTTTCAGCGCCATTTTTATCAATATTTCCCCAACATCACGCGAGTAATAAAAAAAAATTTTAAACTTTAAGAAAATCAAAGTGTTTTTTGTGTTATTTGGATTTTTTGTTTAATTTTCAAATTTATTTACATAGTTTTTACAGTTTTTTGTCCTGTTCTGACATAGTAGCGGCAACTTTGACAGTTCAGGCAAAAAGTACTAATGTTAAATTGAAAATTAATTTACGATCTTATGGACTAATGTCAAGTTGAGATAATACCGGTAGTATCTTTGTGTCCATGGAAAATTAATAAAATTCGAGGTTGTGATTGGTTGTTGCTACAAAAAAGTATTAAAATTTGCAATACTACCGATAGTATCTCAACATGAAATTATCCTATTAATTCAATAAGTGATAATTTTTTGAATTTAAAGTCGTTGGTACTATCCGCGACAAAATAAACTGAACACCAAATTCTGACCTTGACAGAAAAAAATGTGTAAAGCAACCTTTATCCTTTATGTCTTTATGATGATTTGGTTTTCCTAACCTCACATTTCCCAACGTACATTTTTTTACTGAAGAACTGTCAAAAAAAAATGTAATGGTCAGTTTACACAATTCTTCTTGTCAATGTCAAAATTTGGTGTTCAGTTTATTTTGTCGTGGATAGTATGTAATAGCTATTGTTGCCATTTTTTTCACATTAAGGTACAAAAAATAAATTTTACTTTTGTGTCATTTAATAATGGCTTGCCCACCAAAATTTTTGTCTCTCACTCTGTGTTTTAAATTTTCTCCGTTGCTTTGAGTAATGTTCAATAAAATATCTAGAAAACTATCAAAAATTTGTGTTATCTTGCAGTTGGATTAGAGTTTTGGAAACAATTTTGTGCAGAGTTAGTAAAAATCTCACTTTTTTGCAGTTTCTATTACATATTTCTAATTTTAGAAATAAATATGGCCGCGCACATGATTGTTTTGGGCAGCCAACTTAAATAAACCTATATTCTCCCCATCTTCTTTCTTTGATGGCAACATGTCAAGTTGAAGTCAATGTCAACATTAGAGAGGGAGAGGTTATGTTATTTAATTTAAGATTTTTTTAATTATTTTTATAGTAATTAAATGTTAAACAAATGTATTTAGGAATGAAGTGTAAAAAATGTCGAAACCCAATTTTCAGTGAACAAGAATGTGCTTCACTGTTTTTAAACGCTCATAATGCCATCCTAACCTCCACAAATGAAGATGAATGTAACGTAGAAAATGTAATATTTCTGAATGAAGATTATGTTCCTTCATGGATTAAAGAAAGAATAGAGGCCGAAAATTGGTCAAAAGGCAGGATTAATTGTCTTCAGTGTGACTCTAGAATCGGTGCTTTCAATTTTGTCTCTGGCCAGAAATGTAACTGCTCAAATTTTATATTACCTTTTGTACATATTATTAAAAGTAAGGTAGACTTATTAATTAAATAAATTCTTGTTAACAGAAAAGTTTTTATTGTGTAAAACTTACAAAAAAATAAAACCTGTTACCAAATTTATCACTAACATAATGTGTAAATATATTACCTAAATTACAAGTTGAGCATGAATATTTTGGTATTATGTGATAATAGTAACTAGATAAATAATAAAACTATAATAAAATTAAAAAAGTTGTCATTTAGAGCTGCTTATGAAAATATCAAGTTTCATAATAACGAGTGACTATTTAAATTTAACTTTTGAATAGTCACTGGAAAAAAATTAATGCTTTGTAATCATATCTTGTTTTGGAATTTTCAACAGTCACTCGTTACAAGTAAATGAATAAAATACTTTGGAAATTAATTACTGTTGCTTACAACCGCCATCTTTATTCTTTTTCTTTTGTTTTTTCTCCAAAGAAGCGGTACGACGTTGTCCTTGAATAGGCATATATGGTGGAATATTGCTTTCATCATCTAATTCTGAAATATCAGGAGGTGGCAATACCATTCCAGGACTACTACTAGAAGTACTTGTGGTTACAGTACTAGATGTAGTTTCATAACTGGAAGAAGAATGCATCCCTCTTCTGGGATATGTGGGATCTATAGCCATGGCTATATTGATATGTGGAGAATTGGGCGATAAACCACTTGCACTATCACAGTTTTCTGGTTCTGGATAACGGGGCTTGTTTATTCGATTTAAGGGAGATCTGGAAACAAAATTAATTCACGCTTAGTTATTAGTGGTTCTTCTTGGTGTGTCGAGTGAAACGAAAAAACGCACCCACTAAAAACGACTCGGATTTCGTTTAAATTATCACCTGAAGATGACAACTTTGTGTGTGTAACCGGAAAACATTTTAGAATAAATGAATTGTTGTATTTTGCGAATTATTATTATTATTACTGTTCCAGGAAAATTCTGCGGCCGAATGAAAGGGTCAAATTTGTAAACATCTTGTTTTTAGGAAGAATGACGAGGAGCAGGGGTCATATGAAGTACCTCTTAAAAAGAAGTAAGTATTATGGAACGTCATAAACTTTTGAATTTAGACTATCTATAAAATTCTGAGGAAATTATTTGGCGACCACAAGCACAAACGAAATAACCGTCTATTTCGTAAATAAATTATTTTTGAATTCGACTTGGATTGTTAATTACCAGTGTTAGGAAATTCGTATGCTACTTAAGTGGGGAGCGATTCATTGGCGTAGTCCGCACGCATCGCATTGTTATAGAAGTAGCGGTCCCTTCATTCTGAGGTTGATGATCACATTAAATGTTTAAGTTTCCTGATAATCGTCCATAATCGCAATAAAAACCGAATTACGTCCGCTTTTGAACTCCTGGAAACATGTTTTTGTTTCAAAATAAATGTTTACTATGATTTAAGAAGTTTAGTTTTGACGCAACGCCACTGACCATCCCTATGAATTAGTTTGGCGCCAAGCATTCAGCCAATCCTGAGCAGGCCCAAGTTAGTACGGTCTTCGCTGATCGAGCGTTCAAGTTTTTGATCGTATTACACCATTATAATCGACTCACAAAACATGTGCCGCTATACTCTGGCTTCATATATGTTTCCTATCTCTATTAATTACTTAACTTCAACAATTTAGTCACTAAAAAAGTTACCAAAAAACAAGCAACAACATAAATTATTTAGAGACCCTAAATATTACTCTTAATTTTTAAACTGATAGGTATTATAGGAAAAAATATAAAACCTGTAGTGTTTGTTTTTTTTTTCTTCATTTCATTTGTTAATGGTTGCTACTAGGGCTGGGATAAGTATCGATACTTACAGAAGGTATCGATACCTGCTCAGGTGTCGTACATCTTTTCCGACTGCAATTAGGAATGGAAGTATCGATACTTCCGATACCTCCGATACTTCGATACCTCCGTTACCTCGATACTTTCGATATCTCCGATACTTCGATACCTTGATAAGGGGTGGCTATAAATGAATATCCTATCCAGAGTGCTTTGGATATTGAAAAGACAAGCTATTTTGATGAAAACAAACGAATTCACAAGCTATTTGATGCGATATTTATTTATCGCCACCCGATATTTCCGGACACTTCTGATATCTCGATACTTCCGATACCTCGATACTTTGCACGTATCGGTACCCAATACCTAAAAACAGGTATCGCCCAGCCTTAATTGCTACTTACTTTATATCCAATTGAGTGAGTCGTACAGCTGGGGGGCCATCATGGCTCCTGTCAGATTCAAAGGACGGACGATTTGATTCAGTACTGTTGATAATTTTATCACTTAAGGCATATCGGTCATAACTCTTCTGTGGACTATAATTTGTTTTATTGTCAATTAGATTATGTGAGGGTAAAACATCAGCTGGTAGACTGTAATTAATATCATCTTCATTTTGAGTTGGAAGAGCATAAGTGTCTGATATGTTTGAGTGATTTCTTGGGACTGATGCCCTAGGAGGGATCATATCAGCAGGATACGAATAAGAATCATCTGGCATTATTTGATTGGCAGTGCTTTGCTGTGATTCGAGTTGTTTTTTAGCTAGTGCTTTCTGTTTGGCACGTTCACGTGCTCTTCGTGCCCTATTTCTCTCTTTTTCTTGAAGCATTTTCGCAAGTTCCTTGTCTTGAGCTTCAATAGCGAGCATTCTGTCCCGATTTAGTAGAGTATCTTCTAAGTTTCCTTCTTGTTCTTGTAGTTTCCTAGCTAATTCAGCATCGCGTTCTTCTTGAATTTGCCTTTCTGTTAGTTCATCTAGTGGCAGCCCTACTTCTGCAATATCAATCCTGTCCAATTGATTCGCTAAATTTTCAGGTGTTCGGTACGGTTCCGTGTATAAATCTGCAGGTTCTTGTTGGGGCAATGGCATGGGTTTGGCTTGTCTTCTGGGCAGATTAGCTTGGTAGTTTTGCGAATTTGGTCGGTGTGGTGATAAGTTTTGGTCGTAGTTACGAGGTGGTGGTGGTCTTTGTGGGGAAAGTGCGTGTTTTTCAACATTGGCACGTTCTTTGCGTAAAAGTTGTCTTGCGATGTTTTGGTCCTGTATTTCGAGAAATCTGCGTTTTTGGCGTTCTTCTCGCTCGAGTTGTTCTGCGAGTTGTCTGGCGACTTGGTTGTCTTGTTCTTCTTGTTCAGCCAGCATTCGTTGGTAGATTAAGGCTGTTTGTTCAGCTAATTGCTGTTCTCGGATTTGTTCACTTTTCGCTCGGGGGAAGTCTTCGCGGACTAGGGCATTGCGGTATTTATTACCTGAGAGGTGTTCGGTGATTTCTTGGTTTTGTAAACGGTAGGCTAAGGCCCCATCTTCACGGACCATCCATTCTTGGCACACTTCGGTTACTCTACCTTTGGGTAGGGCTTCGCCGTCGCGGGTTCTTGCTTCTGACATATTGAACACTTGAAATTTGCGGTATTTAAATGATTCATACACTAATAATGTTGACACAAAACATACGTGTCACTAAATAAATACATATTTTCTTGTCATATCTTTGATAGTTATGTTATTTTGATAACTAAGTTGGCCTAAAGGGTTCAGGTTGAGTCTCTTACATCCGTAATAACTTACATAATAATTACATTGTATTTAACAAGAAACAACAAAGAATTTGTGTTTTGACAACTTTTTTTGTTGTTGTCAGTTGTCACAAACGTCAAAATTAGATACTACTACGCTTGCGCGCAGCAATGTGTTAAAAAAGCCTAAGTTGCAGATGAGCTAAATTCTCTACAGGCAAAAGCAATTCAGCGATTTCACATGACGTCATACGGCAGCCTCAGGACAACATTCCTTATGGCAAATAAATTTTTAATTTTTTTTTAACTTATTTTACAAACGATATTTAAATTATTATTCAAGGAGACATAAAGAGCATCTAGAAATCTATTTAATAAAGTTTAACTAAATTTCTATCAACTGTTTTATATAAATTAATTGGTAAGTATTAAAGTAAAAGCGCGAAAAAATTTAAAATATTACTGTGTTTTAGTGTTTGACTTGTTTTTAACATATTTCTTTTCAAAATTTTAAAGTGTTTAAAAAATACTGAAAAAAAACGCCATATAATCCGTTTAATAATTAATAATAAATAAAACTACATAGTTTTAGAGTAGCTGTGATGCGTCCTGTTAGAGAGCTGGTGTACGACTGATTCAAACAAAAGTAAATATTGATAAATTTGCAAAAGACAACAAAAAATGTCTATTATATTACTACTTTGTCGAATCCTCTTTGTGTCTTTGAGTACTGAATCATCGTATTATATAAGCAATTAGCACAAATAGTAAATCAAAAATGTATTTAAATATTTAGGTATATAAACAAGATGATTCGAGTTTTATTTTCAATTCATATTTAATCGCGAAAATAGCACCGAAGAGACAATAATTAATTTTATTTAAACAAATGTGACTAAACATTGAAAAATTGTCAATGAAAGGAGACAAATTGAAAGGAGAGATCATATATCTCTTGTTAGCATTTTACGCAATCACTAAAAAACACAAAGAGGGTTTGACATTCATTGATATAATAGACATTTTTTGTTGTCTTTTGCAAATTTATGGATATTTCTTTTGTTTGAATTAGTCAAGCGCCAGCTCTCGAACAGAACGCATCACAGCCGCTCTAAAGCTGCGGACTTTATTTACTATTAATTATTAAACGGAAAATATTGCAATTTTGTTTAAACAAATACATTTTTGTATTTTTAAATTTCAAAATAACACAAAGATAATCAATTTTAGAAACTATTTTTATTTGTAATTGTTTCAATAATAATTTCACGCATTTTATTTAGAATCTTTTTTACCTCCTTATTGTAAAAAATAATTTACTTTAAACTTAAAATTAAATAAGTCCTAAAATTAAAATTTATTTTGTTTTATTGGGCTTTGAGAGGTAGGTTCCAAAAACATTGCTAGAAATCTGGATTAAAGGTAGGTCCAAAAAGAGCAGAAGTAAGGGATTCGCCAGTCATCAGTTGTGTCAGAAGAAAATACTTTAATTAAGCCTTTATTTGTAGTTTATAACTCTGTCTTAATTTATAACTTTTTTTAAAATTTTGAGTTTTATTTAAAATCAATTTTTTTGGAATTCAGTTTTCATATAGGTATAGTGTATTTTAACAACTTTTCTGTTTAGTTTTATTAATTCCTTGTTTTAGGTTATAATAATTCTTCTGTTCCAAGTTATTCTACAAATTTTTCTATTTCAGGTTTTCCTACTAATTTTTTCCTTCTATTTTAGATTTTCGTAATTTTTCTGTTTCAAGTTTTTCTACAATTTTACTGTTTCAGGTTTTTAGGTGTTTTTCTGTTATTCGTCTATTTCCGGTATTACTTACAGGTATGCAATTTTTTTGCATGTTTTTAATGTTTTTTCACCAGGGAGAACGTTTTGCGAGTTGACGCGCACATTTAACTACTATTCTCCTTATTCTATTTCTCTGGTTATAATACACTCAAAACCGTGCTACCAACTGTCAATAATCTGGGGATTTTATTATTCGCGCGCGAATTTATCTGTCAAACGTGTCAAATATGGTTAATTAGTTAAGATTGTTATTTTCAATTTTCCGAATTAGTTTTAGTCTTTACAATAATTAGAATGGATTTATTAGAAAACCCTGAAGTGAAAAGCATATACGATAAGTGTAAATACATTGTCAAAGTTTGGGAACACAAATTTAAAAAGACACACGGCCGAGTGCCTTCAAAGGTACTTAATTCTTCTCTTTTACAATAATTTTTACTAAATTACGTTTTTTTTATAACAGTTAGATATACGAGAAGCTGACCAAAAAGTCCGAGATGCCTACAAACAATACTATCAATTGAAAACAGCTGCTTTAGAACAGAGTTTCAAAGACGTTGAGGGCTTTCATTCAGACGAAGATAATGCGACTTGTACAACACAAGACTCACCTAAAAACAATGTTAAATCTCCTGTTAAAACCAAATCACCCGAACCTGACGACACTTGGGGCTTGCACCTCAACAAGAGTGAAAAACCAGCCCCTAAAACTCAACCAGACACAAACAAGTCTTCTTTCAACAAAAAAATATTCTGTGGCTCGAAATTATCAAAACGGTATTCACGAAAATCGTTCTCACAGTCTTTTTCACAAAAGAAGAGTGAAACAAGTTTTGATAACTCAACATTATCACAACCGACTCAATCTTTTGTTGATAATGTTTCATCAGTAGATGATGGATTAGGGCTATCATTTGAGGGGATTTTCAGTAAAAGTAATGTTAAAGTAACAAATCTATCAGAGAAGATTGCGACTCAGCCAACGAATATTATTCAGAGTGTTATAGATAATAATTATAAGTCGTTGAAAACTGTTGATGTAGGGTGGCTTGAGAGGGTTGGGATGAGTTCAGGTGTTGAGATTGAAAAACATGATGAATCTCGGATTTCTCTTGATTATGATGAAGATATTATTGATAACTCTGATGAAGAGACTTCTATTAATTTAGGACGTTGTGCTAAAAGAATAAAAGTTGAAGCTTCTGAAAATAAATGTGAGATTCTTAAAAGCACACCTTCAGAAGTTCCTGTTGATTTAAATAATAAGGAGAATCTTGAAACAGAACTTGAATCGATACCTGAAGATCCTTTTGAATTTAAAAATGATCAACCATTAGTTACAGAAAATTTAAAAAATTCTAAAAAGAAAAGATTTGCAAAGAGAACTAATTCAGTTGTTGAAACTCAAGATATTAGTCCTCAGAGAAAGTCTGAGAGGAGTACTAAAACACAAGTAGATATGACAGAGTCACACAGTGAAGATGAAGATCCGTTTCATTCTGATAACGATGATAATGATCCTGAGTTTTCCCTCAACTCTAAAAATAAATCAAAACGATTTTTTGTCGAGAACGTTTCTTCTCCTAACACAGTTAAGAAACCTCTAATTAAAACAAAAAAAGGAAAGAAGAGTCAGAAGGAAGTTGAAGAAACTGACACCAAAAATGAACTAGAGAAACCTACAATTAAAACAAAAAAAGGAAAGAAAAAAACTCACAACGAAGTTGAAGAAACTGACACAAAGTATGAACTCGAGTATTCTATAAAACCAAGAGTTTCAACTCCACGTTTTAAAAATATAAAAAAACTGATAAAAATAGAAACAGCACCTGAGAAAGAAAATCCCAAAAGTACTGAGCCTCAAATTAAGACAAAACGTGACCAGCAATTAGAGAAACTTGAGAAGAAAATTCAGTCAGGGAATTTAAACGAGAACTTTATTACAATAAATTTAAAGAAGAAAATTTACTGCAGAGGTAAAAAAACTATGAGTTTTACTAAATACAAAAAACAGCAGTGGAAAAACAAAAAGAAAGCCCTATCTGGCCCTGATATGGATATGGGAGGTTGTGATGGTGGTATGCTGACGTGTTTCAATTGTGGACAAGTCGGTCATTTTGCCAGGAATTGTACCAGCACTAAAGGAGATGCTTTACTGCCTCTAATTGCCGATGAAGAAAAGTGTCCGTTTCCAACACTTGAAGAAGCGTCTCAAATGGCCAAAAACAGTCAATTGGTGGTACGAAAACCAAACATTGAAGTTGGAGAAACAGAAGCTGACTCAGATAATGAGATTTTTGATGATTTGGAAACTGATGCAATGTTAGCGGAAGTGCTGAAGTTGGAAGAACATGCAGCAAAGTTGGATTTGGGGAGTTATTTGGATGAAGCTAAGGTTGTCAAGCCTTACTATGGTACAAAAGAGGACGGTTCGCTTATAGGTAAGTCTTGAAGATTGTTAGGGTCGCACCCAAAAACACCAAACACTTGACAAGTGTTGTCATTTTCAAGTGATAATCAAAACTGAATAACTATAAACAATCCTGTCTTATATTTTAATTGTCCTGCTTTTTATTTTCTCCTCTACTCAATCAATCAGAAGAAAGAGGAATGAGGGACAGATCCGTTAATTCTCACTTGAGAATGGCAACATTTTGGTGTTTGGTGTTATTGGGTGCATTTTTCGATTCATTCAACACTCCAAGGTGATTCAACTTAGAAAAATTTCTTTTAGACACTCCAGATGAAGTAGTTTCAGCATTGCAAAAATTCGGTCATTCCTCATTCAGGCCTGGACAAGAACAAGCTGTTATGAGAATCTTGTCAGGGAAATCAACTTTAGTCACTTTAAGTACAGGTTCTGGGAAAAGTTTGTGTTATCAACTTCCAGCTTATCTATATTCCCAAAGAGAACCTTGTATAGCACTAATAGTGTCACCTCTTGTGTCTCTAATGGAGGATCAAGTCACTGGAATTCCGTCGTTTCTTAAAGCTGCTTGTTTACACACAAATCAAACCAAAGTCCAGAGGGATAAAATTATGGAATCTATTTCTTCTGGACAGTTGGATGTACTGTTGGTATCACCAGAGGCTGTTGTTGCAGGAGAGAGGTCATCAGGTAGCACTAATAGCTATTTATTTAGTAATAAACAGTTTAGAATTTGACTGCAAATGCTCAGTACCGTTTTGATAGTCCGAAATTTCTAATATCTATTTTTCTATGTACTATTCTAGGTTTTGGTTCTCTTCTACGTAAGCTCCCTCCTATAGCTTTCGCCTGTATCGATGAGGCACATTGCGTGTCCCAATGGTCTCACAATTTCCGTCCCAGCTACCTGATGATATGTCGCGTTTTGCGTGAACGAATGGGTGTTAAAACCATCTTGGGTCTAACAGCTACAGCTACTAGATCTACCAGTGATAGTATAATCACTCATTTAGCTATCCCAGATGGTCGAGATGGTATTATCAGTGATAAACCACTCCCAGATAATCTCATTTTAACAGTCTCAAAAGATTATCAAAGAGACCAAGCTTTACTATCTCTCCTAACATCAGAACGCTTCGCGAATTGCAAAAGTATTATAATTTATTGCACGAGACGAGAAGAGTGCGATAGAATTACAAAATTTTTAAGGACGAGTTTTCGAGATGAGAGTCTAAGTAGTGCAAATAAAAAACGAAAACGTTTGAGTGTTCAAACTGAGCCGTACCATGCTGGATTAGCTGCTAGTAGGAGAAGGACGATACAGAAAGCGTTTATGTCAGGAGAATTGAGGATTGTAGTGGCGACTGTAGCGTTTGGGATGGGGATAAATAAGTCGGATATTAGGGCTGTGATTCATTATAATATGCCAAAGAATTTTGAAAGTTATGTTCAGGAGATTGGACGAGCGGGGAGGGATGGTCTACCAGCACAGTGTCATCTTTTCTTGGATGCAAAGGTGAGATACCTTTTTTAAGTAGCTATTTTTCAAGAAGCAATTATTTTTATGTCTAATTAATAATATCGTTTATGAGATACACTCGAAAAAATTTCCGGAAAGAATTTAATTGTGATATTATAACTGATATTACACATGCGTAGTATCGTTTTAGCGGTATACAATTTATATTACGCATACTCAGTTCAATTCTGAACCGTTTTCAACTGGTTCTAAAGCATTCTAAAAAAAATTGAAACCGTTTTAGGGCAATGACGAAAACGAACTCAGACGTCACATTTATGCAAACTCTATTGACCGCCACACAATCCGAAAATTATTACAAAAAATATTTCTACCATGCTCTTGTAAAGGCACTTGTCCTAAACATGAAGTAGCTTTCTCAATTGAAGAAACTGTAAAAGCACTAGACATTCCAGAAGAAAATATCTCTACACTTCTTTGCTATTTAGAGTTGCACGAAAAGAGATATATCGAGTTACTAAGTCCTGCATATACAGTTTGCAAAGTAATTTCATACGGAGGTTCACTAGAAATAAGAAAAGCAGCAAAGGAGTGTCCACCTTTAGCAATGGCTTTGGCTCTTCAAAAAAATGAAAATGAACAGAGTGTTGTAGAATTTGCTGTTATTGATATTGCTGCGGCAATTGGCTGGGACAGTGGTATTTGCAAACATAAATTAAAAAATCTCGAGTGGGTTACAGGTATGCGCTGTACTGATGAGATATACCTCTTTGAGAATTTCTTTTTTAGTGAATGGTCAGCCAAAACGGTCGACTCTAAGTGTGAGTTTTTCTAATCTGGGATTTAGGGTATTAGCTCCAGGAAATTTAGTTGATGAGCAGTTAGATGAGGCTTTAGATAGCTTATATGAACATGTTTTAAATCAAGAAAAAACAGCTCTTTTGCAATTACGAGCAGTTCATCAGACTCTTGTTGAAGTGGCAGTGTCTAACTACAAGTTATGTCTCTCACAAGAACCAACTGAACACAATGATAAACTAAAATCGAAAATTCGGGAATATTTTGAATCATCAAATCCATGTGAAGCTACTATACTCACAGAAAATAAACTTGTTGATGAAGAATTGCTAATTAATAATATTAGAGGTCTTCTTACAACTTACAGAGAAAATAGTTTTACAGGAAGAGCGGTAGCACGAATATTTCATGGAATAACAAGTCCGAATTATCCAGCAGTGATTTGGGGTAGGTGCAAATACTGGAGAAGTCAGCTTAATGTTGATTTTCATACAATTTGTACAAAGGCCACTAAAGAAATTTTAAGTTTTAGATAAATAAATTATTGCCAGTTTTAGAATAAAATTTAAGTTTTATTAAAACTAGTTTTGTTTGTAACATCACACCCTTAACCTAAATAACAATATTTGAGACGTTTTAAGATTTAAACAAACTGTTTAACAGTATAAATTAGGTAACAATCCTTCTCACATATTCCAGTCCATATTTTTTGATTTTATCTGCTCTCCTTTCTTGAATTTTGCTTATCTTCAATTTGGTTTCTTCCTCTCTGCAAGTTCCACAAAATTCTTTACAGATTATATGTAAGGGACTTTGATAGTACAAGTTTGGGTCTTTGAGTGATTTGTTCTTCCTGTGGGCCCAAACGTGTATAATTGCTTCAATCATAACTGTCAGTATTCCCAGGATTGGATTGAAGAAAATTGTCGTTGGTAATAAAAACAAAAGCGCTGTGGAGAATGTCGGTGTCAGGTCAACTTTTCGTTTTTCTTTTTCGTTTAGTTTTGTATAGTTTGGAGGGATTTTGAAAATTTTTTTTCGTACAGGGGCTGTGGTCAAAATTGATTCTTCTTCACCGGTTTCGATGTTCCGCTTTGTTATAGGTTCTCCAGTTTCTTCGTCTTTTTTTAAGTTCTAAAATAAAGTGAGTGCTTAGATTTGTTAAAATGATTATTAAAATTTGATTTAAGGCTTTTCTGGATTGTTGTATCCAGTTTGTGTGCAAAGAATGTTCCAAAGAACAATTGAAGGTGATAGAAGTGTGTTATAGAGTTACTCATTATTTATTGTTAAATAAATAAATTAGTTATTCGTTTAAAAATTTAATTTTCTAAATCTCAAGGAACTTGCAATTTTGAACTATATCACGTTATTACATCTCATCATTCAATGTTTTAAGAAATCCTTTAGAAATATTTGTAATTTCTATTTAAATCCTCGGCAATTCTCAATTCTAATAAAAAATTCTAGACAATCCACGTAAAAACACAGGAATTTAAAAAACATAAATTTTCGTGCTTAACAGATACACCTACCAATGCTATTAGATGGCGCTAGCGCATGGTTGTGGTCTAAACTTGGTGATATTAGATTAATTTTGAGAAAATGCTGAATAACCCATTAAAGGGGTTATTCACATAAAATTTAGGCTCAAAATGATGAAAGCATTTTTTGAGCCTAAATTATTATCTAAAATTAAATTTACTACAACTTTTTTCTCTATAATTTTTTTGTAGTTTTGATCGTTTACGCAGCGTTTTTATATAAAGGCATTTTTAATCTTGATAAAGCTCGGTAAAGATCTTAATTCAGATGCAAAAAAGAGGTTTTGTTTTTATTTTTTTCCCAATGCACTATACTTCCGGTTTACAAGCAGCAAAAAAAAAACTAAAAGGGAGTTCAACCTTCTATAATTTTTTGATTTATTAAAATTTTAGAAATACAATAACTTGACGTCCCTGGTCTCATATCAAAGCTAAAATAAAGTAGTTTTTTTCGCAAAATTTTTTTAAAAACAATTTAAGCTTTGAGCTGGCGTAATTACGCTCCGAAGTTCAGTTGTTTCTTTTGATATTTTAACAACTTTCCTATTACCTATTGTAGTACGGTGCACGGAGCGCATAAAACCCTTGAAAAAGTGATTCTGTGGGGGTTTGAAGACTAAAGGTTGATTTTTTCAGAAATGATGGCTTATGCTCTAAATATATTATTTACGAAGTTGTCAAAAAATTGTCCTGTGCAAAAGGGCACTATTCAAAATTTTCTAGATATTTATACAATGTAATTGTTCAAAACGTAGGCTTTCTTATACTAAAAGTTCAATTTATTCTGTGCAGCCGTTTTGCCACAAAAAAATAAAATATTTTTGAAAATGCATTGGCTCTTATGGGCGTTTGCAACTTCAAAACTGAATATCTCCGTTCAAGATCCCGAAAAATTTAACTGATTTTACGGCTTTTCGCCACTTCTCAATGATTATGTCAAAAACTAAGCCTTAATTTAAAAAATATGTCTCTTAAGTAGTTTTTGTCCTCGCATTTATGATTTGAATGGTACCACATTTAATTTTTTTTCTTATGTCGTTTTCTCAAAAATAATATAATAAATAAACTGTGCACAAATTATTTGAATATGATATCGCATCTATCCTCTCAAGTTGTCGATCCCCCACTCTCACTCTCCCGCTCTCCTAGCTTCAAAATCAGGGTTTACGTAGCTAGTAATTTAAACTAGATTATTAGTTCGTTTCATAAATTGTTAAATTGTTTCACTAAAAATTTATAAATACTCAAGTGAATTTGTTATAAAATCAGAAAATAATTGATAAATGTACAAATGAGAAAAATGAGAGTGAGGAATCGACAACTTGAGACGATAGATGCGGCATCATATTTAAATAATTTGTGCAGAGTTTATTTATTATATTATTTTTGAGAAAACCGACATAAGAAAAAAATTCAAATGTGATAATCACAAATGATGGGACAAAAACTTCTTATGAAACATATTTTTTAAATTACGGCTTAGTTTTTGAGATTATCGTTGAGAAGTGGCGAAAAGCCGTAAAATCAATTACATTTTGAACAGAGATATTCAGCTTTGAAGTTGCGAACGCCCATAAGAGCCAATGCATTTTCAAATATGTTTTATTTTTTTGTGGCCAGACGGCTATAGAGATTAAACTGAACTTTTAGTAGAAGAAAGCCTATGTTTTGAAGAATTACACTGTACAAATATACTTATTTTGTCAGAAAATAAGAATTTGACTTAAGTAATAAATCATTGTTAACAAAGCAGTTGTATTTAAGGTGTTATCACGTGCTGATGGGTTTAAGCTCGAAGTAGTAGATGGCTACAAGCAACGGCATTCAGGAATCAGCCCATAACCCGAAATTTTTACCTGCTTTTTGTAGTAAAATAGTGTCATAAATTGAAAACTTGTTGACAGAAGTACAGATAGTCTAAGTACACTTGCTTTGTTAAATAATTTATGACTTAAGTCACATTCTCATTTTGTGATAACAGAAGTATATCTAGAAAATTTTGAATAGTGCCCTTTTGCTCACGACAATTTTTCGACAACTTCGTATATAATATATTCAAGGCAGGGTGACACATTTTAGGGCATTTGGCACTCTACTATTGTAATTAATGTTGAAAACGGAATAATAATTTTCTTTCTTTAAAAATAAAAAAATATATTTAAAAACTTGTTGTATAAAGCTTACAGTTAATAATGAAACATTATTTTACGTAATTTTTATTACTAATAATTTGAGCAAAATTTCTGAAAAAAGTTAAAATAGTCCACGTGCATGATATTATAATTATACCCGACTAAGCACTTAGTGAGTCTCTAAACCAGCATTTTACAGTGTATTTTTGAGAGTTTGCAAAGCAAGCATGTTGTAAAACATGTACTAAATAGTATATTAAAGAACGCGTTTCGAAAAGTCAACTTTGTGGCACGAATTCGAGTAAAGTCTGTTTACTTATCAAAAAACCATCACCTGTTAAATTAGGCTTGTCAAAATGAAATTTACTAGAATTTGACATTCTCATTTCTAGTAAATTAGTCAAGAAACTGCCATTTGTATATTGGCATCTCATTCCAAAAATTGTGCCCTGTTGCCGGACGTATTTTGAGGGTAAATTGTGGTGTTGGTGGTTTTTTGATAAGTAAACAGACTTTTTTTTATATATATGCTCGAGTTTTTGATTTGAGAAACGAGTTCATAATGATATTTTTCTACTTTGTGCGTTTTACGTGATGTTTAAGTAAAAAAGTTTATTCAATTTTTAGGGACTTTTGCGTTAATACGAGGTTGTCGGTAATAAATATCATGAAGTGTTTTCAAATTTGTCCAAAATTCTGTTCTGTCCAAAAACGCTGAATTGTCACAAATGAAGTTTCATTCCAGCAAAAGCGTGTGACCAACCCAAAAAAAGTAAATTGATCTAGTACTTTACGCACGCAATTTGTTGCAAACGCAAGATAGAAAAAATTATATAAAAACAATAATATTTTAAGAAATAATAAAAAACTTGCTGCTACGATTTAGATTAAAAAAAGATGACATTTTATATAAATTCAGTTGGATATTGGTTGATGTAGAAATAAAAATAACAAAACAAGCTTTAGCGAGTCTTTACAGATAATGATAATGACTACGATTGCTCAACATCATCATTTTTAAATATAGAAATCTGCAACGTTTAATTTTTAAGGTTTAATCAAATTTAATTTTTACAGTAAAACCTAATTATACGAGCTACTCGTAGAATTTTGATTTTTATATTTTGATTATTAATAAATGGACATTAGGGTGGGCCAAAAAAATCGATTATTTTTTTTTAACTTTCGACACTTAAAAATTGATTCCTAGGCATTTTTAAAAAATGCTTTTTTAAGATGAGCTCTTAATTTTAATAGGAAAGACTCCCTCATCGCAGTTTTTTATTTTTTTTTCAGTTCCATATGGTAAAATCTATATCTCGTTATTGCTTAATTGTACAGAAAATTTGTATTTACATTTTTTGTAGGAAATTAAACGTTCTACAAAAAAGTTATTTTACAATTTTTTATATCTCTTACCATTTAGAAGATATCGTAGGTCAAAATTTAGCAGAATTTAACAAAAATTCCTTTTCTAATTCTAAATTTTATAACTCAGAGATAAATAAATATTATAAAGTGCACAACATATAGCCTTGTAGAAAATTAAGCGCTCTATAAAAAAGGTCTCTTGTGGTTAATTGATTATTCTAACCATTTAGAAGATATTCGCATTTTAAAAATCAAAATTTGATACTAAATCCCCAATTTTTTTTAAATGATTGAAGTAATCGAATAACCAGAAACGTATTTTTTGAAGAGCGTTTAATTTCCTACAAAACCGTATGTTGCGCACTTTATAATATTTATTTATCTACGAGTTATAAAATTTAGAAATGAAAATGAAATTTTTGCTTTTGTAAAATATCTTTTTTAGAGAGTTAAATTTACTACAAAAAATGTAAATAAACTTTTTCTGTACGATCAAGTAGTGACGAGATATGGATTTTGCCGTATGGAACTAAAAAAAAAATGGAAAACTGCGATGAGGGAGCCTTTCATATTAAAATTAAGAGCTCATCTTAAAAAAGCATTTTTTAAAAGTGCCAAAGAACCAATATTTCAGTGTCGGAAGTTAAAAAAAATATAATCGTTTTTTTTTTGGCCCACTCTAATGGACATAATGTTCACAAATGTCACCTTGTTAGTTTTACCCAGAAACAAGCAACGCTCGGAGAAAATTGTAAAAATAACAAAAAAAAACAACTAAATTTCAGAGCATTACAAAGATTTAAAAATAAAAAAAATTACGGTATATTTTTTCAAAACAAACTACATTGTTTTAGCTTTTAAACGAGACCAAGAACATAAAAATAATTTTACTAGAACTATTTTAAAAGTCAAAAATGAAAATCGTAAAATTGTCTTTTTTGATACCTGAACAAATATTTTTATCCAATTTTTTTTTTCTACAATTTATTTTTATATTTTTTTAAATACAAAAATTAAGATTTTAATCATTTATAAAACGACAGTATTTTTTGTGTAATTAATTTAAAGCACATTGCAAGGTTAAGCAGCTGCCTCTCTTTCTCTTGGATATTTGTATATGGGTCTTAGCCAACAACTGAGTACTCCTTTCGATTATTTTACTTCGTGTTTTATACTGAATGTGTTATGCGACAAATCTCAATTATATCCAAAAAAGTAATCTATAATTTAAAATAATTAAAAAACACCCAATTTATTATGATAACAAACAGTTTAGGTGTTGAATGAATTATTTCATTATTAAATATAATAAATAAATAATTTTTAAAACGTTCATATTTTATTGTTTGTATCCAATGCATTCTTTGTGGAAAGGTTTAGGTCGAGGAACTTTCACCTCCTGATTTGTGTAATAATCTGTTGTTTATAACGAAACCCAAAAATTACTTTAAATAAGGCATTTTTGTGGAAACATTTCCCTTTTTGTAATTTATGTATAAATTTAAACATCCTGTATATACAGCACAGTAAATTACAGTGAACGGAAATTGATTTACACTCAGGTCGTCGAGGACTAAGGTCAAGTACATAACTTAAAAATTGTCTGCATTAAAAAAAATAATAAAAAAATTGAGATTTATTATTATTATATTATTACGTGAATAAATAATTCAACTACATCATTGATGGTTTTTCAAGGTGAACTGTATTAATCACTCTTTGAAGAAATGCACGTTTGGAGATAATACAAAATGTTTAAATGAGTAAATAAATTTATTTTGGGTACTGATAACGTGATAAGATTTGAGTTTGGTGACACCTCTCTTATATTACAATTTTTTTTAAATTTTTCAATTTGAAAACAAATTAAATAATTATACTGATAAAGTTATTCATTCTTATGCAATGCTAATGCGACTTACCGTCATTGTGTACATGATAAAAATCACAAACGTGTAAAAAATTGCAAATTTGTATCTCCTGGAGGATGTTTGGCTTATTTTGGTTGATAAAACTTGTAAATTCACATCACTGCAATTATAACAAACTTACTATCAGGCAAGGTAAAACAAAATAATTATTGGGCAACGCGGAGGAAGACCAACATGTAGTAATTCTACACACACGTCATTGCTTTTATGAATTTATAAGTTGGGCGCTGGATTCGACATTTGTTTACTTATGTTGTTTTATGTTTATCAAGAGACTTTTTAACAGTGAGCAAATAAAATTTTATTTTAGAATAATTGTGCAACTTGTGGTAAGACTGTAAAGATGTAACTGTTTAGATAATTGGATATAATTAAAATAAAATGAGACAGTTTATAACGTAACAAGATAATATTTTTAATAAACTTATTTGATTGGTTATTAAATTCAAAACTGTGTTATCGACGCCTCTATTATCACGGGGTATTGTTTCCTTATGGTTTTTATCAATAATATTAAAAATCAAGTAGCTGGTAATTCGCATTAATTTAAATTTAAAATATTAATAATTGAATAATACAGTTTGAAAACGAGTGGGTTGAATTAGTTCCCAAATTTCTCGGTAGATACAAAATATTGAGCTTCCGGTATCGTTATATACATTTCTGTTTTAAATAGCTTATGAATATTGAAAAGTTTTTTTTTGAAATGCATTTGTTTATTTTCAGTTAATCAATTTTTTTCTAGAAAATCTTTACGTATTAATTTTTGTTCCGAATTTAGTACTGTCATGTTGAATACATAATACTTTATTTATTATGTGAATTATTTATAAATACAAATTACTTATTTTATTTAAGTTTACAATACATATATCTTGGGTTTTTTAAAAATGGAAAAGATGGCAGTACAATCAGACATCCGATTCACACAGGAAAATATCCGGGAGAACAATAATGTGTAATCCTGACTGTCTATCTTCAAGGCGTTTGTAATATATCGTGCAACCTCCACTTGAGAAATCTATGTTTTTGCTCTGATACTGCTCCTGTAGAGTGGTACAAAATGCACCAATGAGACTCATCTATTTTATGACGTATCTTCAACAACGTTTCATTCTAAAAAAAAACAACATAAGGAATACAGGGGCATTACAGCGAAAGCGGGTTATAACGTTTATAAGCACTACTTAGGTGGACTGCTAGAAAGAAAGCTTCCTGCTTTATACCTGCGATACGCAATAAAACTAATTTTGTGGAGCCTGTATCAATAGTTCGAGACCAAGAGTTTCATGATGATATTTAAGCCTTTATTTGAAGAGCTACAAAGATGGTGCAATGATATGAATTGTTCCTTATTTCAAAGCTATCGATTAATACAAAAAAATCTCGATTAGAGTGGTTATTAGATTTCCATAAGATGGGAACGATCTCATTTGTGGACGTCCTTTAAGAAGCAATTTGTTTATTGTCTCTAAAGGAAAAAAGCTTTTTAGTGAAAATAATTACACTATACATTTAAATAATTATAAAAAGGAAATTACTGCATTTTTAATTTAATTATCTGCTAAACTATGAATTTTTTGCGAGATAAAAAAATTAAAAAATTGTGCTGTGGATCTTTTTTCAATTATTTAGAATTATAAATAACATTAACACGTTATTATGAATAATTTACTTGCAAAATTAATATCTCAGATAATATTTAACGAAAGTGCAATATTTAACTAGAGATGCACCGACTAGTCTGATAAGCCGACTATTCGGCCACTTTTCTATTATTTGTCTATATTTGGAAGAATTTTATGATTTTGACTTACAAACTAGTTTATGAGGGATTTGATAAGGGTGGTTGTAAAGATAAGTGATCTCTATTGTTACCGAAGCGATCAGGTAGTCCCTCGAAGGAAACGAACAACGGGTGCCACGCGCCAGATCTTTACAATCCACTTAAAATTCAGGGGCTGTGATTTCTTTATCGGTAAGGGACCGAAAAGTTAATTCCTCTATTGCGCCATAAAATTCATCCAAATATAGACACACTCTAATAGAAAAGCAATTGGAGAACAATTGGCAACAATAACCGACTAGTCGGCTTTAAATTTTGTGTTTAGAAAACTAATTAAAAGTTACACAAATTTTATAAATTTAAATTTGTGCTATAAAAAATTACACTGCTCTAAGAAATTAACGCACCACTTGAATTTTTTTGAAAATTGAAACATGTATTCGACCAATAAGTACAAAATTAAGAAAAATTTAACAAAAACATTTGTTTAAAGTAAATTAATATCTAATGTGTCCAAATATAGAAAAACAAACCGAAAACAAAATTTTATTAAAGTTACTCAGTTATAAAAGTTACAGAAAACATCTTAATATCGCGTGTTTCCACCTCTACTTTGAATAACCGCTGCACATCTTCGTTCCACACTCAAAATTAACGAACTTATGGCTTCTTGATTTAAGTTATTCCAAATTTCATTTAGTTGAGGACCTACCTCTTGAAGATGGACAGGAGGATGTGGAAGATTTTTTAAACGTTTCCCGAGAATGTCCCAAACATGCTCAATAGGATTCAGGTCAGGGCTTCGAGCTGGCCAATCCAAAACATTGATTTCTGCCTCATTCAAGTAATCTTTAACAATTCGGGCAGGGTGGGGTTTTGCGTTATCTTGCATTAACAAAAAATTTGGACCAATATAAGAGGCATATGGTACGACATGCTCTTCAAGAATGTCTGTTATGTAACGGCATTTATAGAGCCATTATTTACAACCACTAACTTCGTGCGAGCTTGTAAGGAAATACCACCCCAAACCATTGCTGAGCCTCCACCAAACAATGTGGTATCTGAATGTTACACTGTGCGTACCGCTCATTTGGTCTACGATACACACGAACACGTCTATCGCAATTGTAAAGGCAAAATTTTGACTCATCTGTAAAAAGAACAGACTCCCAATTCTCTCTTTGCCAATTTATGTGCTCTCTAGCAAATTCTAATCGGGCTCTGCGGTGTTTTGCAGTCAATGCAGGACCACGAGCAGGAATATGGAGTGTTAAATTATCCTCCTTAAGTCTTTTTCTAACAGTTTCGGTACTGATTTGAATTCCTTCTACGTCACGGAACTCAGTTTGTAGCTTCCTGGCGGTTACAAAATGTTCCCTTAGCGCAGATATTCGTAAAAATCTATCCTGGATAGGAGTGGTTTTCCTTTTTCTTCCTTGCCCAGGTGTTCTGAGGTGACTTCCTGTCTCTCTGTACCTTTGTATCATACGCGAAACTGACGTATGAGATACACCAAACCTTTCACCAATTCTTCTGTAACTCCATCCTTCCTCCAACAAAACCACAGCTTGGGCGCATTCTTCTCGAGTCAAATTTCTCATAATGTTTATATTATTGTTTCAAATGATAAAAACTATCCACAGAACGGCAAATTCAAATAACAATAAAACGAAATTACAAATTAACACAATTTAAAAATGAAAATTATTTTAAAATTTCTGCTTAAAAAACTATTAAACTCAAATTTCTGACTTTAATGTCAACACTTTTATTACAATGGGTAACTAGATTATAGCTTGATTAAACCTTCTCAACCAAAGTTGTCAAATGTACATAGTTTTAATTTTTTTACTTTATTTTCAAGTGGTGCGTTAATTTTTTGGAGCAGTGTATTATAACATTTTTGGCACTTTAATTTATAGCATCCCAGTACTATAACAAGATATTATAAAATCAAAATTGTATTTTTTATAATAAAAAAGGCAAATTATAAAAAGTAGTAAGAAGAATTTGTTTCTTATATCATTAATCATTGTGGGAATTTGTTATTTAAATAAAACTCCTGCTTCGCGCTCGTTTTACAAACTTGAATTTGTGCCATAAATCTGACTTAATAAAACGTGTTTATTAATATACTGATTCAAAATTCGATCTTAAATATATTATTTCAAAATTCGTTTTATATTATACTATGTATTCCATTCCTGAAATAAGCTTTAATTTCTGTTTATTGGGGATAAACTAAATATAATTAAGCCAACTAATTGGCCATTAAAATGATTATACATATCTCTGAAAATAATTAAAATTTTAACAAATCCTTTTAAAGACATATTCTTGAAAGGTCAAGCTTTGAAAATAGCAAAAAAATTGATTTTTTCAAATTTCTACACCAGAATACCTCCTTAAAATGTCAAAATAAATTATGGGTGTTATTTAAAAAAAATAGAACTTTTACTGTACTAAAACTTTTAGACCTCAAAAACTATAAACATAACTTTTTGTAGTCAATAACGTAGTTTTGAAAATCGAGGGCGAAGCCCGAGGTTTTCTAAGCGTTCAAAACTGCGAAAAGTGCTTATAGCCTTAACGACCCCAATCCGCATAAATATTAACCACATCGACAAATTAGGAATAATTATTATCAATAACGGGGACACAAACAATAGCACAGATAAGTAGAACTCAGTAATGAGCAGAATGATTACTGGATTCAACATTATTCAAATAAATCAGAAAGCTCAGTGGAAAACACTCACCTGCAATTACTTGAAGACTTCTCATTGAGAGAAGCTAATGACTAAATTAAAATAATTAAATCCAAGATGTCTGTACAACAAATTCCTTTGGAAGGATTATCTTAACAAAAACAACAACTATTTGTAAACAAAAAACTTCAAAACGGCCTAAAACAACCAGTTATTAACCTTAAACTCTCCACTAGTCAACAGCTCTACTTATTCTAACATCAGTCCATTGTCACACAATATAGTCATCTAGAATTATTCAAAGGATTCGTCCTTTGTTTATAAGCCAGCCTCTTCCTGTACGCTGCAAATTCATCATCCTCTTCTTCATCTACAACAACACCTAAACCTTGATTCGGTTCTCGTAAAGGTGTCTGTTTTATAGGTTCAACAATCCCAGCTCCATTTTTTCCCAATCCTTGTCCTTTCGACCATCCCAATTTTTGTAACATTTTAAAACCAATGTTATCCTCGTTTATTTTAAACTCTTCATACTTGAAAACATCAAGCATTCGTCCATCTTTATTCTCACTTTTTTTCTGCGTTAAATTATTCAGTTCTTCTGGTGTGTGAAGCTCTCTTTCCGCTTCTTGTGGCATTGCTTTTACTTCTTTGTCTCGTAATTTAGGTTCCCAAGTTCTTCCGTTCACGGCCTTATCAGAATTATGGTCATACTTGTTTTTTCCCGCTTTTTGGATTTCTTCAAATTCTCGTTTTTTCTTCAATTCTTTTTGAAGAAGACTTATCTTATAGCGATCTTCATCTTTTTTCCACTCTTTTTCAGTTAAATTCTTCGAACCATGAGTATTTATAGTGTCTTGAATTAACCCAGGATTATTTCGTGTTACTACAGCTGGTGGATTTTGGGCCACATCTTGCCTTGGTGAAGCTACAGCATTATTTAAGATGGTAGGTGGCGGAATAAACCAAACTTTATCTCCCCATCTACTTTTCCGTTTTCTTTTCACACCAGAATCCTTTTCATGGTCCTGCATTAGAGCCTCCTCTGGTTCATACAGATCTCCCGGTTTGTGATGTTGTGACTCTTCAGTTTTAATCTCAATTTCTCTTTTGAATTCTTTGACAAGTTGTTGGTACTGTTGGTAAGCAGCAGATTCTTTGTGAAATAAGTACCACACAGTGGGATCTTGATTCCTGCGTTGCTTGACAATCTCCTCAAAATCAGATCCACATTTGGCCACTCTGCGGGCAAGAGATACCATCCCACCATAATCAGAAGTACCAGGAGTAAAAACTGCATTTACATCACCATACTGTTCTCTTCCTTTCTGTGCTGGATTAACCATTAGCATTCTAGACGGAGGTGGCACTGGAGACGGTTGATTTACAAAACTTGGGGGTGGGACTTGTTGCGGCAACATTGGTGGCATATAATTCACGTTAAATGGACCCGAAGGCGGCAAAAACGGTCGGGTCATCAATGAAGGTACAACACCCACAGGAAGAGATGCGAAATTGTTTTGGGGGTTTGGTGGAGGGAGTCCTGATGTGGTAGTTCTCATTTGATTGTTTAGGAGCAGTGGAGGAGGTGAAATAAAAGTATTTTGAACGAAACTCTTTGGAGGAAATCCCGATGATGCAGTATTCTTCATTTGGTTGTTTTGGAGGAGTTGAGGAGGTGGGATAAAAGTATTTTGAGCTAGACTCTTTGAAGGGAGTCCCGATGTGGTATTCTTCATTTGGTTGTTTTGTAGAAGTTGAGGAGGTGGGATAAGAAGATTTTGTGCTAGACTCCTTGGAGGAAGTCCCGATGTGGTATTTGTCATTTGGTTGTTTTGGAGGAGTTGGGGAGGTGGGCTAAAAATATTTTGAGCTAGACTCCTTGGAGGAAGTCCCGTTGTGGTATTCTTCATTTGGTTGTTTCGAGGGAGTTGAGGACGTGGAAGAAGAATATTTTGAGCAAGATTTTGTGCTGCTAAGTTTTGGGGTAATGCAGCTGGTTTGATGGTATTGAAAGGGCTAATAGTGTTAGGGGGTGGGACACCAACGTTTGTTTTTGGTGGTAAGTTTGGAGGCGGTAATGACTTATTTGGCGGTGGAATATTTTTGATAAAGTTAGGATTAGAAATTGATTGGCAATTATTAGGGGTTGGTACTGCAAATAAATCCAATGGTTTTGGATTTGGTATGCCACGTTGGATCGAAGTTGGAGTTGGGACATTCCAAACTTGGATTGGAGCAGAGTGGGGAACATTTTGGACGTGTTTTAGAGAAGGAATTGATGCAAAATTCGCTGCTGGTATTGGTGGAGGTGGTACTGGTCTAATATTGCCTGTAGAAACTGCTGGTACTGGTCTAATATTTCTTGTAGGAACCGGTGGTACACAAGGCGGTGGTACTGGTCTAATATGTCCTGTAGAAACCGCTGGTACAGAAGGCGGTGGTACTGGTCTAATATTACCTGTAGGAACTCTTACAGATTGTGAGGAAATCATTAAAGAAGGCTGAAGGGTGCCAGCAGGTGTGCCTCGAGAGTTTGGTAGTATAACTTGTTTTTGTACGATTTGAGGGGGTGGAACGTTGAGAAGTACAGGAGAAGCTGTGATTACAGAGGCATTGCCTTGTTGAATGGCAGTCGGGAAGACAACCTCTGGTGGTGGAAGCATGTTTTTTTCAGTGGGTTGACTGGTAGGAGCTTGGGGACTTTTAGACATTTGGGGATTTTCAAAAGGGACCGGGCTATTTTTGGATTTTTCAGACGATCCAGGTATTTGAGATTTCAAATTGCGGTCTTTTGACGATGAGATGCAGCGTTTTTCATACCATCTTCTGTTTTTCTTGGTGGCGGAGTTTTGCTCATTAAAATTTTCCTTTCTTTTAGGTGATTTCATCTTTGAATCTTGCTTTTCCTCTTTTATTTGTTTGAATTTGTCTAAGAACGATCCATCATTTGAAAATAAATCCAAATCTGATGTCTCCTTAGCTTCAGTTTTCTTTGGAGGGCTCTTGGAATCTTTTGATAGTGTTGATGATAAAGCCTTTATTGTGTTTACAGCATTTCTCTTCTGTTTAGCTTTTAATTTTGCTTGAATTTCTTTCTTTTTCTGTTCAATTATTTTCTCTTGATAAGACATTTGAGCAATTCGTTCAATGCGGCTGATTTTTGGTTGAAACTGGTTATTTAATGATAATTTCTTCGACATCTTGTACAATAAAACTTAAAAAAGTATTTTAACGACACTTTTAACACTATTTTAAACTTATTTGCTAAATTAGATAATTGCAATTAGCTAATTAATAAACAATGCACTTTTTGACAAATAAGGACGCCATTTATATTGAAATTTAAGACGCCAACCTCAATTTGTTGAAAAAGTACAAAGTGTTCTAGATTTATTTCGTTTAACCACAATGGAGTATTAGGATAGAGAGAAGGAAAAAACAAGGATCATATTTTTTCGTTTTGTAAAATTCTTGCTGGTTTATGTCTGTCTTGACGTCACCACTTGTAAAACGAATTAAATACGTTGTAGGTTATACACACATCGCATTTTTTTGCGCGGTTAATTTGAAAAACAAATTTGTTTCTCTGTCGATTTTGAGAACTTTTTACAAACTTTACAAACCATTTTTGGACATTGTTTTAAACACTGTTTAAGGGGTAATTTATCCCCAATATTGTAACCATAATATTCCAATAGAAACTTTTTTAAAACTCTTGTAAAATTTTGAAAAATGCACTGTTTTCGAGTAAAATTTAAAAACCCGGAAGGATTTACCAAAATTAAAAAAAAACTAGTGCTACAATTAATCTTATTGTGATACGAGTGTTATAATAAATTGGTCGAGTACACATGACGTCACATAGTAGTCTCCGGACAAGTAAAACACTGCATCTTATCGAGAACAACTTTTCAGATTTTTTTTCATTTATTTAGCGAACAATATTCAAATTAGTTTTTAATGTGGCATATAGCAAAATTACGAGACTATTTATTCCCATTATTAATTCTAAATAACACTAAACTGTTTTGTGTAAATTAAATATTACAATTGATAACTTTTAAATTACCCGTTTTTTTCAGTAACTTTCATTTGTTAACGTTTGTTTTTTACACATTTCAGCTCTTTTTGGATTTTTGAGTGACTTTTTGTATTTTTTAAATAAATTAGAGTAATCGATTAGTAAAGTATTGTAATATCGATCCAATTTATGTTTCCGATTTCTATTTTAGAGAAATTTTATTTGCGTAAAATTGAAATTAAGGGAGAAATAATAGATTCTTACTAGAAGGAACCTGTTGCCAGGTTTTTCGAATGATAAAAAACAAATAAATTTAATTTGAAACAATCCTAGAAAATCATCTGAAAACTTTAAAATGACAAAGTAGATAGCCCGTTCTATCGGTAAAACAAAGATTACAAGTTTAAATTTACGCAGTTTGTATTCCTGTCGTTTTTAATTTTTTTAAAAAACAAATATAATCATAACAACCATTATCTTTACGACGTCAAAAATATTAAAATTTAATTATCATTAACATGACACGAAAAAAATGCAAAATATAACTCAATATTATCTCAAAATATAATATAAAAGGTTAAATCACAGTATAGAAAAGAATCAGTATGGACAGCTGATAAAAACCGAAAGCTTGTCAAAAAGCTAGCATCCTTTCAAGTTAAATGTGTAAGATGGAGCCACTAATTTTTGGAATTACTATAGGCAACTAATAATACACAATTTAAATCTCAAGGGCTATTAACTGTAAATTTTAATCTTTGTCTGACTCTTGTTTTTCGATTATTTATTATATCATTTGCAATTATAGCTCTTTAGATTTAAATTGCGTATTATTAGTTGCCTATCTAATCCACCTTCACCTCAAACTTCAGGCAAATTTGGGCTTAATCCAAAGATTAGTTGCTCCATCTTACTGATTTAACTTTAAGGATTGCTAGCTTTTTGACAAGTTTTCAATTTTTATCAGCTGTCCATCCTGATTCATTTCAATATTGAAGTTTTATTTTTTAAACCATTAAAAAAAATCCCGAATCATATCCTCTTTTCTATGTAAACAAAAAATGCTTTTTTGTTTTAATTAATAAAAAAAAACTTAAATATAACTATTTATTCAAAAAAAAATTTATTTTAATAAATTTCCAAACATCTTTGTGTGTTTCTTTTTTTTGTAAAACCTTCCTAATTGTGCATTTTTATATTGCCATAATTTGTCTGTATGTGCTTGTTTTATGTATTTTTTTAATTATGGATGTATTATTTCCCCTTTTTTACCTGTGTTTTAAAAAATATGGTGATATTCATTAACAAATTTCGTTCTCATTTATCTTAAACAACATCCAATCTTTTCCAGCGTCTACCTACATTAAAAATTTCCTCACTCGCGCTATATTTACTCTCACAAACATAGAACAATCAAGTCTTCTTTATTCTTATTAACTATTATTACATAAAAATTATTCAATATCATTGATTCTTCCCCACTTCAGCCTACTTTTCCTGATTTCCAACTTCAACCACGAAGGAGTGTACCCCTCAAAAACTACAGCATTTGGATAGGGAAGTGGTGGCGGTGGTGCTTTAAATGGATGCACATTTTTCAATTTTCTTTCTAGAAATTCTTTATTAATTTGTTTTGGATCCCTGTACTTATCCATGTATAAATTGAAAGGCCGCTTTTTTCTTGGAAACCACTCCTGAGGTCTGATGTATGGTCCAGGGAAATCATACTCGAAAATTGGTTCTTTCATATCTAAAAAAAATTTCTTAAAAAAAGTACAACTACAAAATAAACCTACTTAAGACATTGTGATAAAAATTGGTGAGAGAAGTGTCCCAATCTGCTTGGAAAAACGCAAGACCTGCAGGAGTTAAATCATCCTGTCTTTCTCGATAGAAATCAAAAGTTGAAAATGTTCTCTCTTCCAAATTTAAACACTTTTCAGGTTTTTTGTATTGAGAGAAATCTAATTTTTTCTCTTGTTTATATAAAATGAAAATATGGCGGTGATAACCTGTGCCTTTTGGTGGAAAAGGCTGTAAGTACTCAATTATGGTTTCACCTTTTGCAATGTTGTTTCCTGGTATGTTCCCTCTGAAAATTCAATTTTAATAACAATACCACTTTTAAATTCAATAATTCAAGACTTACACAAACCAGTGCACATATTCCTTATCTTGTTTTGTGAAATTCCCATCAGGATTTGTCATAATTAATGTCCAGAGTGTCTTATCATCACTTTCATAATCTACTTCTGGTTTTTGTGATGCATCTGCTGGTTTAATAACATTCCCGTAATATACAGGATGTTTAGCATCGCTACTATTAAAATAAAGCTTCAAATTAACAATGGGTAAAAAATATGCGTCCCCAAATAAATGTTCATACACCCCATAATGTTCAGCAATTTCTTTAATATGATAAATCCCTGAACTTTTCAGCCATTCCTTATTAGCTTCATCTAAGTCAATTGTCACTAAAATTTGATTATTAGACCTAGGTTTTGGGCCCCAAATCTACCAACATTGTTTATTCCTAGCAAGTTTCTCAAGTTCTTTATTATTCCGTTGTGCTTTTGCTACACTTAACCTTTCTTGGAGCTGTTTAGAACGTGAAACAACAGGCGCTGGTAATCCTATATCCACACGAAAATGCAAAGAAGGGTCTTTGTAATTTATTTCTGAAAAAATATAACCTATAAAGTAAACATAACCTCAAATTTTTGACAAACCTTGCAGTCGTTGTTCCAAAGACCTGGCAACTCCTGGAGGTTTTCCACGGAGATGGTGTCCATTTCGGATGATATTAATTAAAGCCGAGTTACATTTTGGGCTTAAATTTGGAGGAATTTTTCCGAAAATACATGCCATAATTGACAGTTCGACGTTTTGGAATTTCTGTAATACCGACCAGAAGCTAATGTATTTCTGCCACGAGATGGCACCAATTTTGGCGGAAATTTTGAATATTTTTTTTTATTTTAATAAGACAGTTATTAGTGCTTTAAATTGCTAATTAAAACCACAAAAAAGATTATATTATCTGTTGTTAGTATTATTATTATTTAACAAAATTTGATTTAATCACTAGACAAATATTTTAATACGTTTTTTATATTTATTTAGTCACGTGGCTTGAGATTATTTCTGAAGGTACCGTATTTATTATTTACGCGATATTTTTATTAATAATTTATAGTAAAAAAGCTACTGCTTAGTTATACAATAACATTTTTAATAAAACATTTTTACAATTTGTAATAAATATACAAAATGAATACATTACGAAAACTCTAGACTAGTAAGTCATAATTGGGCACTCCTGCTTTGTATGACTGTAAATACTGAATATGAGTACTGACATCACAAAAACTTTTTTTTACAGCTTCATCTTCCATCATAATCTTAGACCATTCCATCTAAAAAACAAAACAAAAATACTATTGTCTGTTTATGAAATAAAGAGAATATGACTAAGTCAAAAATAATCTCTCAAATGCCTAATGGCTTGAGGGTTGTAAATGATAAATAACCTCAGGCAATGGAAATAAAGACTCCCAATCCTAGATATAACAGCTCTCACTTTAGGGGCTGATTTGGACGCAATTATCTAACAAATTACTGCTACAAATTAGACACAAAACTCACCAGTCGCTTATATTTGTCCTTCTTTAAGACATATTCTCTGCCAAAAATTTTGAGAACGTCCGATCTCTCACACCATGGCCATATCATATAGTCTAACATTCCTGGTTTACTCCCACCAAAAAATGGCCCTGGTCTGTTGGCTAATTCCTTTTCAAAAGTCTCAAGAACCTCTGCAATAATTTCAGCTTCGTTGTGCTCCACACGACCCAAGGAGACCGTTTTGAGTAGCGCATTTATAATCTAAAATCTGTCAGTCAGCCCCTTTTATTTTTGAGGGTGTTTTACCTTGCTGAAGTGCTTGAGTAGAAGCTGATCTTTGGCTTTCAGCAAAGGGTCCTTTTCATGTAAACGATGGGCATGGTACTTTTCATCTAGGTAATCGGCGATAATTAAAGATTCATAAAGAACTTCTCCGTTATCAAGCTCAAGTGCTGGGACTTTACCCATTGGGGATTTGTCGTACATCCAGGTCGGTTTGTTAATTAAATTTATATTAATAATTTCGTATCTACAATAAAAAAAAACAGTTATTTCATAAAAAAATAATGTTAATAACATAGAACGAGCATTAGCGAGTGTATTAAACTGTCGAGATCATTAGTCGCCTCTTAATACATTAATGAATAATATTTTGGGCAAAATTACTTCTTAATTAATGTTGATATTCATAAATAATTATTTGTTAAAGATTGTAGAAAAAAAAAAGTTTGCCGAAACCCGGGATCGAACCAGGGACCTTTAGATCTTCAGTCTAACGCTCTCCCAACTGAGCTATTTCGGCGTGTTTAAATAGTGATAACAATAAATTACATAACTTACGGAATTTTTTTTGCATCTAAAACCAGGACTACTCGTTGGCAATAAGGACAAAACCTGTTACTGTATAACCGAAGTTTCCCTCTTGCTACAGGAGAAGGTGTCCTGGCTCCTGAAATGCAAATTTGATAATTTATTGTACAAAAAAATTGGTCAATCTAGCTAACTAAAATTAATTGGGCCAGGATTGTTTAAACAAAAAATTTGCAATTTTTTATAGTCTAGTCTAGTTATTTTGCTTCAAATTTTACCTCAATTGGGGCTAAATAAAACTAAATGGCAAATTTCTCTCTTGATTATTTTATTATTTTTAGGGTACCCACTGGTTTCTTCAAATTAATCATCATCAGCCCTACTTACAATATTCATGTATGAAATAGCAACAATAATTGTTTAATTTAAGAATTAGATATGATATTGCAGGTTATTGTGTTATTATTATTATATTAATTATGATATTGTAAATAGAGCTGATGATGTCTAATTAGTCGAAACAGGTACCAATAAAAATAATAAATTAATTAGGAGAAAAATTTGGTTTTGCTAATTATTAATTTTACATTATTTCGGTTCGTTTTTGATAGAGTTGTACGCAATCCTGCTTCTATATTTAGAATCCTTGCAGGAAAAGTCAATAATTATTCTAAATGCTTGACTTCTGTGAATATGCACATTATTTGCATTTCTACTGACAAGTACCTACATAAATTAAAAAATAAGGTCAACAGCTGCTTGTGAAAACATTGAAATTTTAAAATCGGTGAAGCAACTGAATAAAAATAAATATGACAGCATTGACTGTATAACCTGCTGTAAACAATAATCTTTAAGAAAGTTCTAAATTCACATGAAACTTAAATATTTTGGGTATTATTTATTTAAAAATTTATTTATATATTATTAGTAAAAAAAATTTATACAACAAAAATTAAAATAGTTATTGAATTATTAACATCACACACTATCATCATATCAGAGATAAATTTGCAACATTTACTTAATGCAAGTCTAATCTTTATTCCTTATCAATTTATGAGTGTTACCTTGTTAATTTGTTTAAATAGTAATAAACTAATAAATGTTAACATGATTTCATGTATTTTTGGTTAAACAAATAGCCGATTTTTTATTGTAATTTTGTAGTATAATAATATTTATTATTAGATATACCTGTATACTTGTAATAACACATAAATTACAAATTGTAGATACATTTCTAATAAATTAATAACTTACCTTTAGTAAGATGTTTAGAATTCATTATTGCACTTGATTTTTTTTAATTAAACAATCCCAACGTAAGAAATATTACTCATTTATTTAACTAATTATTAATAGATAGTAAACACAGTTGCAAAATATAAACGTAGAAACTAAACACACTTCCGTATATCTATGCGCGAATAGCGGTCACACCGAATGTGGTTTGAGTTGCGCATCGCATATTCTGGGGGGTGTTGCTTTCTTTTAGACAACGTAACCGCAGACGTAGAATTTTTAAACAATTATTGGCAGCTGTGGACAAGACAAGAAGTGATTTTAATACTTTTGTAACAGTAGGAGGTAGTTCTAATAAAAGAAACTTAAAAATAATAAAAACGTTTATAAATTATAAAAGAATTCAAAATTCAAATTAAAATTTAAACCAATAAGTTCTTTAATAAAAGTTGTAGAGCGCTTTTGAAACTACTTATGTGTATTTCTCATCATCAGTACCTAAATAATAATGTAAAAGGAAATATTGAAAAAAGTTAGAAAATATTAGAAAAATCCATCTGACTTTAGTTATAAAAATTAATGGCGGGTGTCAATTCGGCCAGACAGAAATCTCTACTGTTTAGTTCGGCCAGTTAAAACTGCATTGGGAAGGATTAAAGCTTTAGTCGGATTAAGATTTGACGGTTTGACCACTTTTAAAGAGATTGTAATAAATATTTTAGACAGTAAGTTCAAGTTCAGGTCAGCTGTAGTACGATGTAGTGAAGTAGTTTAAATAATAATTAATAATACAAACTTCCTGTTAATGGCTTCTCTAATATAAGTTCTAATGTTCTCTTATAAAAACTACACTACTTCAATAAATTAACGCACCACTTGAATTTTTTTGAAAATTGAAACATGTATTCGACCAATTGGTACAAAATTAAGACAAATTTAACAAAAACATTTGTTTAAAGTAAATTAATATCTAATGTGTCCAAACATAGAAAAACAAACCGAAAACAAAATTTTATTAAAGTTACGCCATTATAAAAGTTACAGAAAACATCTTAATATCGCGTATTTCCACCTCTACATTGAATAACCGCTGCACATCTTCGTTCCATACTCAAAATTAACGAACTTAAGTCTTCTTGATTTAAGTTATTTTAAATTTCATTTAGTTGAGGACCTACCTCTTGAAGATGGACAGGAGGATGTGGAAGATTTTTCAAACGTTTCCCGAGAATGTCCCAAACATGCTCAATAGGATTCAGGTCAGGGCTTCGAGCTGGCCAATCCAAAACATTGATTTCTGCCTCATTCAAGTAATCTTTAACAATTCGGGCAGTGTGGGGTTTTGCGTTATCTTGCATTAACAAAAAATTTGGACCAATGTAAGGGGCATATGGTACGACATGCTCTTCAAGAATGTCTGTTATGTAACGGCATTTATAGAGCCATTATTTACAACCACTAACTTCGTGCGAGCTTGTAAGGAAATACCACCCCAAACCATTGCTGAGCCTCCACCAAACAATGTGGTATCTGAATGTTACACTGTGCGTACCGCTCATTTGGACTACGATACACACGAACACGTCTATCGCAATTGTAAAGGCAAAATTTTGACTCATCCGTAAAAAGAACAGACTCCCAATCCTCTCTTTGCCAATTTATGTGCTTTCTAGCAAATTCTAATCGGGCTCTGCGGTGTTCTGCAGTCAATGCAGGACCACGAGCAGGAATATGGGGTGTTAAGTTATCCTCCTTAAGTCTTTTTCTAACAGTTTCGGTACTGATTTGAATTCCTTCTACGTCACGGAATTCAGTTTGTAGCTTCCTGGCGGTTACAAAGCGTTCCCTTAGCGCAGATATTCTTAAAAATCTATCCTGGATAGGAGTGGTTTTCTTTTTTCTTCCTTGCCCAGGACTTCTGAGGTGACTTCCTGTCTCTCTGTACCTTTGTATCATACGCGAGACTGTCGTGTATGAGATACACCAAACCTTTCACCAATTCTTCTGTAGCTCCATTCTTCCTCCAACAAAACCACAGCTTGGGCGCATTCTTCTCGAGTCAAATTCCTCACAATGTTTTTATTATTGTTTCAAATGATAAAAATTATCCATAGAACGGCAAATTCAAATAACAATAAAACGAAATTACAAATTAACACAATTTAAAAATGAAAATTATTTTAAAATTTCTGCTTAAAAAACTATTAAACTCAAATTTCTGACTTTAATGTCAAAACTTTTATTACCATGGGTAACTAGATTATAGCTTGATTAAACCTTCTCAACCAAAGTTGTCAAATGTACATAGTTTTAATTTTTTTACTTTATTTTCAAGTGGTGCGTTAATTTCTTGGAGCAGAGTATAATTTTTTGGCAAAATTTTTCTCAGATCAGCGCTTTAACATCAATGCTATTACAGACTGAGCAGTATTATTAAGTGTTACAAAATTATTTTCAATAAAAATTTTATTAACAATTGAAATAAAAGAAGTCAATAAATAACTGTTATGTACCAATATACCGTCGTTCTCCCCAAATTTGAAAAAATGACTTAAGTTATAAATTTTACAACAAAGGGGCTTGGGACCGAGGTTAAGTCGCCCGCAATAAAGTGCACAACAGGTATTTTTCTGGAATTCTGGCTATTGAAACAGATGTTTAAGATCTGGCCTCTGCCGGTCTGCCGCAGGTATAAAGTAAGGGTGCTTTTTATTGCGGGCGACTTAACTTCGGTCCTAAGCCTCTTTGTTGTAAGATTTATAACTTAAGTCATTTTTCCAAACTTGAGGAGGACGACATTATTCAGAGACTTCCAATGAGTCTTCTTTTTCATGAATGCAAGTCTCAAATTTTTAGCAAAATTGAGTCTCAAATGCTGCAACCATTTTACTGATACTTTATCTCATTAATTTTTTTTAAGTGTTTATATATCTGTGTGTGTGTGACTTAGCGCAGACTCTTATGTCTAGAAATGACTAAATGTTGCAATCTACAAGATTAAAATCTAATGCATAAAGTCAAAGTGATCGTTCCTTACTTTAAAAATATCAAAGAAATGAGTTTCGCAGAACTTTTAAATCTTGTTTGCTCTATGAGCCGAGGCTGAGTCCTGCTGGAAGATTCATTCGTGGTTCCTATTTAGTAAATTCTAGAAGCAAGACTCTGCTCAAAGCTCTACAAAAATTTAGAGGTTTTAAAACAAACATTGCTTTTAGTATGGAGCAAAAAATTAGTAAAAGTGTTGCGACTTAAAAAAACTTATAAAGAAAATTTTTGTAAAACCTTTGTAACTCTACATTTATGCACAAGAGGGAGCACTTCAAATCCCATTAAATATGTTATTACACAATAGTGGTTTTTTAGTTATTTATTATTAATATTGTTTTGTTTTTTTTTTAATAAAAATTATATATTCATTTTTTTTAATTATGCCAAACAAAATGTTACATTACACTAATCAATTTGTTTTTAGTACAGAGTGTTTACAGTCTTGGAGTTCAGTATTGATCTTATAATAGAAGAATGTAGGAGAATGCTAAATTTTTTTTAATTTAGTTCTTGAGCAAGTTATTTAACTTTAAAATTTTAGTACAAAGTTTAAGAGTCTAGGTTCTAGGAGGAAAGGAATAGGGTTTAGGATGTATCTAGCAGTACTTTTAATATTTAAATAAAATTTTTTCACATGGTCACAGTTTTGAAAACAAACTGTTTTAAAAACTATGTTATCAGCTTACTAGAGAATAACAAATAACAACTTTGCTGTCTAAACGCGAAGCGTTTGGTGTTAGTAGGTGCATTTTTCGTTTTATTCTATAAAACTAGTCACAGTTAAAATAAAAGTTCTTAGAAAAATAGAAAATTCCTATCCGGTGCGATTATAAAAGCTGAGTAACTGTGGTAATCTAATCTCTTTAATGTGGAAAGAACAGCTGGAGTTTAGGGCAGTGAGAGTTGATTTCTGTACCGTCACAACGGGGTACCTACCAACTGACCATAATAATGAGCTTGTTGATGTAAAACATAATTACTAGGTGGTTGGAGGGTGGCTACATTCATTATTATTGTAGCTACAGCTTAGCTTAAATCAGTAAAGTTGGGCAAAAATATTAGAAATATACATGGCGCTCTTTAATGGTGAAACAAAAAATCTGCGATTCTAACCGTCCAAAGTAAAGTCAAAATTGAAAACATGTAGTTGTATTTTTTATTTGTTTTATCTGTTTTCTTAAAAACAGTCTACAAAATCAGTTCTAATTGTAGAAACAATCACAGCTTCGAATTCTTTTAATTTTGCCTAGAACCGAAAATATTACCAATATTATCTTAACATGAAATCACCCCAGAAGATTTCTAAAGCTTCTCCTAACTCCTAAGCCTTCTTAATCAAATTTACTATTTTTAATTAAATGTTTAGGTAAAAAATAAAGTTTTGTAGAAATAGTAAATAATATAGGTACCTAATACATATAATTATAATACTTTTTAATTTTTTTGTCCTTGAATATTTTTGCGTATTTTTCATGATTGTTCTCTGACTACAACCCTGTATTTTTATACAAAAACATTGTTTTGTTTTTGCAAAATAAATTTTATTTTTTTAAAACATGGACACGGCTAAAACAAAATTTAATTACTTTTCCAATAATGTGATATTTGACCTTAATTTAATTTAAAATTTTAAAGATAGTAGCCGCCTCCGTCAGAGGAGGTGATGCTTCACTGTTGACATTAGCTTAAAAACTTGGTTCTTACTTAAATAAAATCAGCCTGTCCGAACATTTTTAAAGAATATAATTTTAATTTAAAATACGTTTTCGTTTTCGGATGGCCATCTTGTATATTATATAGTTCATGTACATGTACATCTAGTTTAAAAGAAGCCACTTTAAACTACTTTGTTGTTGATCATTTTTAGCAAAAATTTCAAAGCAGGTCATAGGAGAGGGACTACTTTTAAGGCTTAACACGACTTTTTCAAATTAACTCTTTAGCTTCAGCAGTACCCATTTTGAAAATTCTAAATAGCAATTTTAAATTTATCTTACAATTTTTTATAGTTATTAGGGTTTAGAAAATATCATAGGTCAAAGTTTGAAAAATTTAACAAATATTTCATTTCTACTTCTAAATTTTATAACTCGTAGTTAAATAAACATTAGTAAATGCGCAACAAATAGTTTTGTAGGAAATTAAACGTTCTTCAAAAAAAGTTTTTTGTGGTTAATCGATTACTCCAACCACTTAAAAAAACAGGATTAGTCTCAAATTTTGGTTTTTGAAATGCGATTATCTTCTAAGTGGTTAGAGTAATCGATTAACCACAAGAGACCTTTTTTGTAGAGCATTCAATTTTCTATAAAACTGTGTATTTGGCATTTTTTATTATTTATTTATCCACGAGTTGTAAAATTTAGAAGTAAAAATTTTTTTTTGTTATATTCTTCAAACTTTGACTTTTGATATCTTCTAAATCCTAATAGCCATAAAAAAAATATAAGATAACTTTTTAGAGCGTTCAATTTTCTAAAAAAAATGCAAATAAATTATTTTCTTACGATCAAGTTCTGACGAGATATGAATTTTGCCAAATAGAACTAAAGGAAAAATACAGAACTGAGATGAGGAAGTCCTTACTATTAAAATTAAGAGCTCATTTTTAAAAAGCATTTTTTTAAAATGCTTAGGTACCAATTTTTCAGTGTAGGATGTAAAAAAAAATATTCGATTTTTTTGGCCCACCCTAATATGTACGTGTATAAAACATTCTTCTTGTTGGATCTTCTTGGTGTGTTTTTTAAAAGAAAATTGGAAATGAAACACCCACTAACACCAAACTTCTTTACTTGATACGACGCACGTTTCGACAACAATGTTGTCATCCTCAGGTAGGAATTAAAACTAAATTGTTTACAACCATTCTTAGCTTATATACTAATCGTGCCGGCTTCCACCAACTTTCACTTCCCCCTCTTATCAACCAATGAGAAGAGCGAAGAGGTGGGGATTGGACCAAAATCGGCGTTAATTAGACGTCCTTTGTTTCTATGTATTTCTAGACTCTCGAATGCGTCAAGAAATTTACAATTATTGATTGTCCTAATAATTCTAATATTATTTTTGTCAATTCTGTGGTCATTCTCAAAAATATGTTGGGCAACACTAGATTTTTCTATTCTATTGAATTTGACATGAGCCATGTGTTCTTTAAATCTAGTGTAAATTGATCTACGTGTTTGTCCAATATATTTTTGATTACAGTCTTTACAATTAATTTCATAAATTCCCGACTTTTCTAAAGGCCCTGTTTTATCTTTAGGGTTACCGAGAAGACTTTGTAGACTTGTGCCCGAGTTGTAAACAACTCGGAAGTCTAAATTTTTGAAAATTTTGCTCAAACCTCTTGTGATTGAAGGAGCATAAGGTATTGATATAAAAGTTGTTTTCTCTGGTTTGTTTTCAAAAGTCGTTGAATCAGTGACCATTTTCTTATATTTAATTTTTCGAACTATTTTATCAATAATTCCAGTCTCAAAACCATTATACCTGGCTACATCTTTGATAATTTTGAGCTCCTTTTCAAACCTCTCTTTACTCAAGGGAAAATTAATGAGTCGATGAATTAAGAAATTAAAACTTGCCATCTTGTGTTGGGGACAATGATGGGAGTCTGCAGTAATGTAGAAGCGTACTGGTATTTTTCCTATAAATATCAAATTCTAATCTATTATTACATTTAATTACTAAAGTGTCTAAAAATGGTAACTTTCCATCTACTTCTTTTTCCCAAGTGAATTTAATGCTTTGAAAGCGATTATTTAAAATTTGGACAAAATCATCGATTTTGCATTTTTTGGTGTCGAAAATGGCAAAAATGTCATCCACATACCTTAACCAAACTTTTGGAAAATATTCGAGCTCACTTTCAAGATCCTTTTCAAAACGGCTCATGAAAAGGTTAGCTAAGAAAGGTGACAATGAGTTACCCATTGCAGTACCTTCTTGCTGTTCAAAAAAATTCCCGGAAAATTGAAAAATATTTTGTTTCATGCAAATTTCGGTGAGTCGAATATATTCGTTAATAACTGTCTGATCCAAATTATTTTGAACCAGTAAGTCATTAAGGTAGACTAAAGTTTGTGGAATAGGAACACTTGGAAAAAGAGAGCTTACATCAAACGAAACTAATAACTCGTCTTCGTGCAACTGAACATTTTTAATTTTATTGATAAATTCTAAAGAATTTTTGACTGCAAAGCTAGGTTGCTGAAGTGGCAAGTTGTTAAATTCGTTGGTTAGCCATTTAGAAACCTTCGAAGTTGGAGCCCCAATTGCCGAGACAATTGGACGGACTGACTTTCCTGGTTTATGAATTTTTGGGAGACAATAGAGTTTAGGGACAATAGGGTTTGATACATGTAATTTTCGTTTTAGTTCTGGAGTAATGAGGTTGTTACAAGTTTTCAAAGTGTTGTTGATTTCTCTTATCATTTTTGGCAAAGGATTTTTTGAAATTGACTTGTAAGGACCATTAGCAATAAGGTGATTAACCCTATCATAATACTCCTTTTTGTCTAAAATAACAACCTTATTACCTTTATCAGCTTTTAAATAAAAACAATCTTTTGTTCGCAAACTTTTAATGATTTTTAAATTGTCATTGTGGCAAACTGATTTATTACTTTTTAAATTTTTTGAAATTACTTGTTTACAAGCCTCCCTAACAAAATGTTTTTGAGGCTCATTCAACCATTGAATTGAGGATTCAATTCCGGCAATGACCTCATCAACTTCTGATCGGGAACCTCGCAAACCAAATTTCAAACCTTTGTTCAAAATTTGAATTTCATTATCAGAAAAAGTTTGCGAAGAAAGATTTTCAACAATGTTTCAAAGCATTAAATTCACTTGGGAAAAAGAAGTAGATGGAAAGTTACCATTTTTAGACACTTTAGTAATTAAATGTAATAATAGATTAGAATTTGATATTTATAGGAAAAATACCAGTACGCTTCGCTACATTACTGCAGACTCCCATCATTGTCCCCAACACAAGATGGCAAGTTTTAATTTCTTAATTCATCGACTCATTAATTTTCCCTTGAGTAAAGAGAGGTTTGAAAAGGAGCTCAAAATTATCAAAGATGTAGCCAGGTATAATGGTTTTGAGACTGGAATTATTGATAAAATAGTTCGAAAAATTAAATATAAGAAAATGGTCACTGATTCAACGACTTTTGAAAACAAACCAGAGAAAACAACTTTTATATCAATACCTTATGCTCCTTCAATCACAAGAGGTTTGAGCAAAATTTTCAAAAATTTAGACTTCCGAGTTGTTTACAACTCGGGCACAAGTCTACAAAGTCTTCTCGGTAACCCTAAAGATAAAACAGGGCCTTTAGAAAAGTCGGGAATTTATGAAATTAATTGTAAAGACTGTAATCAAAAATATATTGGACAAACACGTAGATCAATTTACACTAGATTTAAAGAACACATGGCTCATCTCAAATTCAATAGAATAGAAAAATCTAGTGTTGCCCAACATATTTTTGAGAATGACCACAGAATTGACAAAAATAATATTAGAATTATTAGGACAATCAATAATTGTAAATTTCTTGACGCATTCGAGAGTCTAGAAATACATAGAAACAAAGGACGTCTAATTAACGCCGATTTTGGTCCAATCCCCACCTCTTCGCTCTTCTCATTGGTTGATAAGAGGGGGAAGTGAAAGTTGGTGGAAGCCGGCACGATTAGTATATAAGCTAAGAATGGTTGTAAACAATTTAGTTTTAATTCCTACCTGAGGATGACAACATTGTTGTCGAAACGTGCGTCGTATCAAGTAAAGAAGTTTGGTGTTAGTGGGTGTTTCATTTCCAATTTTCTTTGTGTATAAAACAGTATAAAATTTTAATTTTTTTAAGTTTTTTTCTCTTTAAAGTTCATTTACTTTTTGAATTAGAAAATATCAAATTTAAAATTAGAGGGATGAAAAACCTATATTTTGCTACCAAACATAATATGTAGTTTTGCAAATTTTGAGTTTTGCCTCTTCTCTTAGAAGCCTCTTCATAAATGAATTTAGCACACTGAAAAACACATAATTTAAAAGTCAATACAATAATTTTTAAAATTTTAATTTTTGTTTCTCCTCCCCTAAGACACTAGTTAGTTTTTTAGTAAAACAAATAAACGTAAATAAATTCTGCATTTTTGAAAATGACCGTTTATACATTATTTGAATTTTTGGCTAACTGGAATTTCTTTGGATGCCCCCTGGAGATGCCCCCTTCTTTACATTTTAAATTCGATGCTATGCAGCCAGAAATACCGCCTTTAAACCTGCGCAGTACCCAAATTCATTGGCGCGTGTTACAATACTTTCAAAGAGATAACTATTCTTTCGGTTTCAGTCCCTCGAGGTTGGAGCTGTGGTTTCGTTTCTTTCGTGAGGCCGTTATCAGGAATGTGCCGTTGTTATTCTTCACGAAATGTTGTACATTAAAGCCAGGTGAAAAGTGTTTGAAATACGCAAAATGAAACGTTAAAAACTGTGTTGTTACTGTTATTAATATCTAAAAAAATTGTAAATTGTATTTAAAATGGGTAGTGAGAACGAAGTAATCGATTGGGGTGAGGATTTCGACGAGGGCAATTACAAAAGTTGTTTTGCTCGTTCAGTGGCAGTGAATTCACAATATAAACAATTGAAAACAGTGGAACCCCAGCAGCTGCAATCGGACGAAAAAGATTCTTCTCAGGAGAATTTCAAGAGATTAAGTGTGCGGCCGTTACAACTGTTTCAACCTATTAATGAAGAAGTTAAATTAAGGAAGGTTAGTAAAATCATACAAATATTTTCATTAAGAAAAAAAAAATGAAATAATTTACTCGTACTAAAAAGATTAAAATAAGAAAACTCGATAAAACAGAAATGTAAGGATAAAATATTTAGTTTTTTTTGAAACTAGTAAATCTAGTGGATTTTTTGCGATATTTTAAAGGTGTTTCGACAATTTTGAACGTCTTCAACACGTTTTCACTTTCTTGTGTCACTGAACCGATGAATCCTTACTACTGTTAGTACCTAAAATTTGATCTGATTTGAACATGTAATGTATTATAGACTTTAAAAATATTTTTAATTACAATTAACAAATTTTCTTTCACGAATTAAAAGTAAAAAAGTATATTTAAACAGTTTTTTATTGACAGCGATTAATAAGTGAGATATTTTAACGCGTGAGCGGAACGAACTTATTAACAGATCTCCGTATAACTAACCTCGAATTAACCCTTGAGGGTCTGCACTTCTGCAGTACCTATAATTTTTTTGTTGAAAACAGGGCTTCAGTAATAGATACCCAAATCTGTTATTTATTCACCAAAAAATTTTGTTTTTAGTATTGTAAATTAGATACGTTTTCTTAAGGCATACCATTCTGATATTTGTTATCAACTGCTATCAACAAAAAAGTGTCTAATTTATAATACCAAAAACAGAATTTTTTGGTAAATAACTAACAGATCTGGGTGTTTACTATTGAAGGTCTGTTTTCAATAAGAAAAATTATTTGTCAGCTTGATATTTTAAACAATTTTATTTTTATTAGTTTTTTAATATTCTATAAACACTTGGGTGGGACAAAAAAATCGAATATTTTTTTTAACTTTCGCCACTAAAAAATTGGTTCCTAGGCACCGTTAAAAAAGCTTTTTAAAGATAATTTTTAATAGGAAGGACCCCATCATCTCGGTTTTCTATTGTTTTTTTATGTAACTTTGTATTTTTATGTGACTTTTTTCACTTTTATATGAAGTAAAAACTGCAAAAAAATATTTTTGAATTTAGGCCCTATGTCTTTTTTCGTTCTACATTGGACCCACCATACTGTAAGGGTAAATAATTAATTGTTATAACAGGTTAACCTAGTTAATTTATTTAGAAATAGCCTTTTAGTTACAACCCAATTTGAGCAAAAGGTTTTCAAAAATAAATTACGCGTTTACCGCTCTAGGAATTGTAATTCTATTGTTATCATTTCAAGGGCAGTAATTGTTGCTTACTGTTGCTGTTAGTGTAGCGTTAACAACATGCTTACGGCACAAGTGCTTGAAAAAGCTTAATAAGTGTATTAATTTTTACCCAGAAAATAAATATCCAATACAACTCAGTCTTTTTTGGAAAATATTATGAAAAACTTTTTTTGGGTATAGCTTTAATTTATACATAGTTTTTGAGGTATATGCTACAGATTTTTTTTAAACATCTTTCAACAAGTGCTATTTCCTGGTATTATTTGTAAAAATATTTTAAAAACACCCCATACTAAAAGACACAAAAAGACACCATACTAAATACGTAATTAAGGAATCACAACAGTTACGGCCAACATTTTTGAAAATTGGTTTTCAGAAAAATAGCTTCCCAATATACCAAAAAATAGTTTCATCACTATAGATGGACAATGCAAGTTACCATTTCGCCAAAGCAGAAAAAATTCCTAATAGTTTTTCAAGAAAAGAAGAAATACAAGAATTTCTTCATGCAAATGATCTCTTTTTTGAAGTATCATATACAAAAAAACAATTGTGGGAGGTTCTAAAGACAACAACTTTTGAAAAAAAAAAATTAATATCGACATTATGGCTAGAGAATGTGGATTTAAAGTTGTTCGCTTTCCCCCTTATCATTGCAATTTTAATCCGATTGAGATGATATGGGAGAAACTAAAAGGGCATCTACAAAGAAACAATACCTCTCCGAAATTTAGTTGTGGTACAATCGAACTGATTAAAGGCGAAGTAGCGAGAATTTCGAGCGTCAGCTGGAAAAAGTATGTAGAACATGTAATTCGTGGAGAAGATATGTACAGAAGTAGACTTTAGGTGAAGATTACTGAAGACCGACCTGGACCGATGTTCAGAGAATCTGTTTGGGATTATTTATAGGGGGTCTAGTATTTACGTTTGCGGTTGGCCCATCATAAAAATTAGTGAAAGTTAAATAGGTTGATAAATCGTAAAAACGGTATTTTTTTTGGTGAGCTTTACCTAAACATTATTTTTTTAGTAAAATTTTTGATTTGAGTAAAAATTCCATAAAATTTCTGTTGTTTTGAAAATTGCAAAAGCAGTACCTCTAAAAAAATGCACGCTTTTGCGTTAAACCATTGCCCCTGTGTTCGTTATTTAAATTTTTTCGTCTCATTTAAATCTAACAAAATGTATTCACTTTCACTTCCCACGATCCCTTAAGTTTTATTATTATTCTGTGAACATGCGTATGGAAAGTTATTTCTTTATGTGATTTAATTATGATAAGGCCAAACAAAAATTTCGTCGGTAATTAACAAGGTTTTAATTGAATGTAGAAATACGCAAGTGCAAAACTTTATTACCGTTGTTTGATTTAATCATGTCCTCCAAAATGTACCAAACATCAATCAGATAAAAAAAAAACAATAATTATTTATTCATTAACAACAGCTGCTTCCGGATTACGGTTCTTAAACACATAAATCTGTTTTAAATGCAAACAGGTGACAGCTTATTATCATAAATGTTGTCACTTGTGATTGAATCAAAGATGACAAGGATGAGACATTTTTAGTTACCACCGTTTCTAAATAAAAACAGAATGTGTGATAAATTACCTAAATCAATTAGAAGGGTTTGGAAGACAGACTAAAAATAAAATGCCAGAAATAGAACAAGAAAATGCTCATTTTTAAAAAATCAGAAATAGAAATTAGAAAATGTACTACTTAGTACAAAGAGAATTTCAAACTTTGAAAATTGATTTATCTGATTAATTATACAGTAGTGAATGTTGGAACACCTTCTGAACTTCCTGAAGAAATTCTCAATTATTGTGTATTGTGTTTTTATCACTAATTATAGAGAATGTATAAGCATATAAGCATTTTAAATAATCTTATTAACTACTTAGAACTGCTTATTATTATAACGAGTGGTCTATTAAGAGATTCAACAATGAAAACAAAGCAGATGCATATGCGTTTTCTTACAAAAAAAAAAATCAAAATAAAATATAGACAATTCCTAGTCTCTTAATTAAATTTATTAAGGTATGTACAGATTTCCATAATTTTCATAGATTTCTCATATAACTTTAACAATTCAAATTGATCTAAAATTAAAACCCCGAATTTTTAATTCTGATTGTTATAAAGTATTTTGAAAAACAAAAAACTTACTGAATGAAGCAAGCCGTAATTCAGCATTTATCAGTTGGTAAAGTAGATTTCATATAATTTTAGCTAAGTGCTTTAAACTTTTTTTAGATACATAAATTCTCTCAAAAATTAACTACCCTGTACTTATACCTGACACCACAAAAGAGTGCGTTTACGTCATTATTTTTAATAACGGAATTTTGAAGCAAGCAATTATTTTAAAACAATCTAAATCAGTGTTAAAAAAAGATAGTAAACAACGACCGTCATGAAAATGTATTGTAGCAAAGTTATGTTTTTAGTATAATATTTTTTTTATTGGAAACATTATTCAAATAACACTCTATTTGTGTATAAACTTAAGTTTGTTCAGTTTACTAAATATAAAGCACCACCACCATATTTTTGTAGTAATCTTCTTTAGCTTCTTTGACATCTTTCGCAGAAAGTAGCAAAGCATTGTTTACCCAACCGGCTTCAGATCCCGCATGTAAAATTATAATGCGTTTTCTTCTTAAGGGTGGTACATCTATGCAACATTGTTTGCTATTATCAGTCCATCCTATCTTGACGATGTTGTGACTATCAAACCAAGTTTCATCTAGATATATGATAGGCACATTATCTGAACGTATTTGATACATTTGAATAAATATCTTGCCCTTCATTATGAGATTTTCTTTGATTCTATCAAAACCTGCCTCTTGTTAATTGTTTTAAAAAAATCCGATTTTTCCCAGAAACTTTCGTAAACTTTCTTGACAACACTTAATCTTTAAAATGCTTTGAACTTGCTGGTTTGTTAAAACAATGTTTTTGTCATTATGCCTCACATATCTTCCTCTTTATTGATTCTGCATGATGTTTTTCAAATAGAGAATTTACATTATTTTTTCTGACTTTTTTCTCTTGTATTCCTTTCACAACTATGTCACGTATAGTCGCATAAGGTGTTTTAGTCATGTCTGAAGTTTTTTTTTATGGCCCCAAATTTACCTTCCAACGATTTTAAATAAACATACACATTTATAATTATAATCTGAGCAAGTAGCGGCAAAAGTCTACGGCGGTGTATTCTGCCATCTGAAGTAGTAGGCTGATCATCGTCGCCGTCGCCATCGCTGTCGACGTCGCCGTCGCTTTCAATTTCAACGTTTTCGTCGTTGTTGAACTCTCCATCAATCTCGGACCAAGGTCTCCACATCTTAAAGATGTAAAAAACAGGAAATTAAAATACATAAAATATTTACTGATTAACAAGTTCTAATCATACACACCTCCACAAAAAAGACTGTAAATAAAGTCTTAAAAAAGACTGTTTTGTAAGTGCCACTTCCAAATTATTAAAAGAAGTAAAAGAACACAAACGAAAACACCTAAACACTCCAAAAGACGATAGAAATCTGTTTTACAATATTAGCATCAGAGTATTTATAAAGGGTTTATTTACTATCTATTTAATATCTATTGCTACCTGCTTATTTACCATCTATGCCACGAAATTCTCTAATCGATCTTGGAAATACTATTACAATTCATAATCCAATACATAACTTCTAAGAAAATAGGTACCTGTTTAAATATTGGCCGCTTTCTAATAAGTCTTCTTCAGTTGAACTCTCTGTCTGCACCTAATTAAATTAAGAAGTTATTTTTAGTTATTTTATTGGTATTTTTAATAGTGGTTAGACAGAGTAACCATTTTATTTGTTAAAATCGGACGGTAAATAACGATGTCACAAATTTTTCCGTCTAGCCAATATGACATCACATCACATCGGCTTGTTACTTTGCTGCCTGAAATATTATTAAATGCGGCCCTGATCAGGTCTAAGCGTGCCGCTGCCAGACTTTATTAGGGTTTTACGATAAGGAGGCTCTAAACTTATTAAAATGGCAAAACTATAAAAGGTCGCAAAAACGGTATTTCTTTTGGTGAGCTTTAATAATTGGAAACTTAGGGTGCAGTGCTTAAACTTACTTGCAGCAAGCAGTTTGCATGAAGATAGTTGCCGCTAACGAAAATTTTTTTATAGAAATTTTGTTGTAAAAAAACTTTAGAATTGCATTCGGCTAGTGTAGAAAAATATTTAAGACAAGTATTCTTTATATTAATAATAATTCAATAATGCAGAAAACTGGTACAGGTCACATCAAAAAATATGAAATTCACGTGGCATTTAAATTTTCCAGGGTTGCCAATTTCTCTAAATTTGAATTTATAATATTTTGTGTTCAACTAAGTTTCAATTGCAAAAACTTTAATCTGTTAAAAATGACGTTTTGTTAACAGCAAATGTGCGTTTTTTGATTCACCCGATATACATTGCGTTAAAATTGTAGTTGTTGTTTGTTTATAATAAAAAAATAAACTTCTACGTTTCTCTATAGCAAAACAGATAATGCCCAGCCTTAAAAAATTAACGCTTAACGGGATTCCTATCTAACATAAATTATTATTATTATCTCATGGGGAGACCTATAATTATTAGTTTATCCAACATTTACTGTTCAGTGTTTTATTTTTAATCGGTCGATACTATTAGTTTATGTAATAAGGCATTCTTATTTACGAGCGGTTATTACCAATACTAATAACAACTATCGGGATTAATAAAATTCAATGCTGTATAAACAGTTTTTCAATTAAATTTTGCTGCTTTTTTGCTCAAAGTAACATTTTAAAATAGTTTTTTTCGCCGATCGACAGTAAAGACCACATTTTAGTGACAATTTAAGAAGCGTAGATACCAAACAGTTACATTTATTGACTAGGAAATATGTCAGCATTTTTATGGACTTAAGCAGTAAACCAGACACTTTTAAGCCGTTTAGAACGTTTCAGCAGTTATATTATAAGGTTAAATGTCAAACAGCAAATTTTTCTAAAAAAAACTAAACTGTTAAGATCGACGAGAAAATTTAATGTTTAAAACAGATTTATTGCTTTGATCGACTTCAAAGCTTGGACTGCGCTTTGCCTTTGAACAAATAACTATTTTAACGACTTGTTATAAATTTTTGAAACCAAATTTAAAATTAAGCAATTATTAAAAAGCCAGAACTTTAAATAAGTTCATTAGAAAATATTTATATCTAGAATTGCATAAACTATAATAGCGGAATTGCGCTAGTAAATAGTGTAGCTAGAGCTTGTAAAAGAATACCAAAAACAACTTTATAAGTTAAAAAAGAAGTACATGAAGCAATTGAAAAATACCATAAAAAAGAAATGTCTTGTTGTTAAATCTAAAAAACACTTTTGTCTAATGACATTCAATTTTATTATATTAAATTTGCTTAAAATATAGCTAAGATAGATGACGTATGCGCGAAAAACTTGAATCTTAATGTTTATATTGTATGAATCACATTGAATTTGATTTGATTTAATCCAATTGGAGTAAAAAGTGAGACTAATTATTATGCTTAAATGTAATTTCATGCTTTTGTATCGGAAAGTGTATAAAATATAAACAGTGCTATTAAGAGAAAAAACATTGAGACAACGAAAAATACTTGAGATATTAGACACTATTAAGCGGAATTTAACGCCTATATAGAGAAACAGCAAATTATATAAGAGGAAAACAGTAGTCAACAAACAAATTTGAGACAACTGTTAGACATGAATAAATGTATACTTCTTCATAAGAAATAGAAATAATGACTTAAGTTCTTACAAACAAAGATGTTCTAGTTGAGTTATTAGCATTTTTACGATTTACATCTGTAGTCTTGCATTTGCAAAACCGAAAAGGAGGTTTTAACAGTCGAAGTTTTAAAAATCGATGAATCAATTGATCAAATAATTTATTAATCAAAATAGTCAATTTATTTAAATGATAGATAATCGATTACTTAAAACAAAAGTCAACAAAACAATATATAACTATAAGTTTACAAAAAAAACATAAATCGTGAGATTTGGTAGAAGAAAGATTATCGAAATAGAGAATAAAATAAAATTGGAGTAAGTAGATAGAATGTATGATAAAAGAGAAAAAATAAACAGCATAAAGCGAAAGATTGTTTAAGTCAATAAAAAATTTATAACTAGGTAGGTATATGTATTCTTTTATATAGGTACGTAAGAAATATAAACAACAATTAAAATAATGGAAAAAAGATTAATAGGAATGTTATTTTTATATACAAAAGATTAAAAAATCAGTTAATGAAAAATAAGGATTTTATTGAAGATGGAAAAAGATAGAAAGAAATGTGGAGAAAATTGAAATCAGACCAGCAGGATTAAGTATAAATTACTTTAAAATAAATTAATTAGTTATTCAAAATCCGTTTTATATTGTTTAAATCTTAATGGATAACTTTAACTGTAAAACTCTTTTTTTAATACTTGTTGATTTTTGTTTACAGTAGTTAGGTATCCAAAATTGTATATTCACCTTTCGTTTGTCTATTCTTAACTGATAATTAATCGAGCTAGATGAGAGATAACACGTACAAAGTCATTTATTTACATAAATAACTCGTTTGAACCATCCGCATCATTACCATGTTTATTTCTGGTGTATAACATAGAAAGAAAACTTGCATGTGCAGGTAGAGAGGAAATAATCAATCCCGATTTTTTTCTATGATCATACGTATTAATACCATTAATTAAATTATGAGTCTTGTGATGTCATGAACACAGTATTTTCAAGACGCAAACCAATGTCTTATACGTTATAAATTCTCAAAGAGTATATAGTTAAATTGTTTAAAGTGGGTTTATAATTTATCGACAATGGCACATACCCGCTGGGGTTTCTATAATGAAATCGGGTACCGTATCATGTAATCCAGCAGAGGCGGTACTCTCTGAAATATGTAGATGGTGCAATTCAACCAATTTTAAGGATTATAATTAAGTTAAAAATATGACTGGCTATTATATTTGCCAACAATACGATTCTACCACTTTCATAAACATGAAAGTTTTGTGAGATTGTCCACCATTAACAGTTTGTTGGATACGGAAAAGACAAAGTGTTAAAACTGTAATAAAGATTTTTTTAATTTACTCAGAGCTAGTACAAAATCAGATATCAGGTGTATTGCTCTGCCCTGATTATTTCATTAGGTAAAAGTGTATTTAAATTCAGAGCAGAACTAGATAACAAATCACTACACTAAGATAACTCGAAAAAAGAGAAAACTTAAAAAAATTAAGAATTTATAGAGCTATAAAGGACTCGAGCGTTTTAAAATACTAATAGAATGAGTAAATTTAAAGCTAGTTACAGTAATCATTGCTAGTTATAGTAAACAAGAAATAAATGGTGGAATAAGGAATGTGGCAAACTAAAGAAAGAAGCTTGCAGTAAACTTAAAAGATGGAAAAAAGGAAAAGCTACAAAAGCAGAGTATCTAGAAACAAGGAAAAAGTACAAAGCAAAGTGTGAAAAGAGAAAAATACAACAAAGAAAAAAAAGAAAGGGAAATAAAAGAAACAAAAACAGAAGCAGAAGTTTGGAAATTTAGAAACAAAGAAAGTAAATGAAAAGACAAAATAAGTGAGAATATAAGTATGGATAAATGGAGGGAACACTTTATGGAGGTTTTAGGTGGAGGTAACAATAAAAGTATCTTGTCAAGACATGAGGAATTTCAAGTGGAAATAAACAATCTTTCTAAAGTGGAAACTGAGAAACAAATGTTTAGGTTAAAGAAAAAGAAAGCACCCGGAAAAGATGGTTTTCCAAATGATGCGCTGTTGTTTGGTACAAAAAAGCTATGGGAAATAGTATGGGAAGTGCTAAATGCAGAGGAGCCATAGACAATGTATATACTTTGAAACATCTAGCAAAGAAAGAAATAGACAAGGCGGGAGGACGTATGTATGCATTGTTCATGGAGACTTCAAAAAAGCTTTTGACAGTGTATAGAATAGGGAAAAATTATGGCAGTATCTTAGAGAAAAAGGGGTGTGTAAGTGATTGGTAAGCAACATGGAAGAAATTTACGAGGAAACTATTAACTTATTATTAACTAAGAAGTAAGTGAAAGTTTTTGGACAAATAAAAGTGTCAGACAAGGCTGTCCATTAAGTCTTGCACTATTCTTAGTATATATGAAAGATGTGGATAAAGTTTTAAGTAGAGCGCAACTAGGAGGGATAGTGGTGGGCAGAAAAAAAGTGTGGTCTCTGGCGTCTGCAGATAATTCAGTAATTGTAGCAAAGAGCAAGAGTTAAATGAAAAAAATTATAAAAGTTATGGAAAGATATGTAAGAAACAAAAAACTTTAAGTTAATGTAGATAAAACAAAAATGATGGTGTTTGGAAAGAAAGTAAGAATCGAAAAAGAAGATGAATAGAAATGGGAAAGAACAAGTGAATGACTTGAAATATTTGGAATTTGTATTAAATAGTAGTATGACAGAAAAAGAACAAATAAAGGAAGTAGTCAAAAAAGCAAACAAAGTAATGGAAAGTGTCTGGAGTATGGAAGAACGTAAATTTAGTGAAAATTTAAAAAAAAATAATGATGTTAGACAGTTTGGTGAAAAGTATTGTAATGTATGGAGCAGAAGTATGGGGATGGAAGGAATATAAAGAAATTGAGTGTGCAAGAAAAGTATATAAAATGGGTGTTGCGGTTAAATAAACAAACGCCAGGGTACATAGTAAGAGAAGAAAGTAAGAGAGAAAAGTTGAGAGTGGAAACAAGAACAAGAGCGGTGAGATTCGAGAAAACTCTAGAATGCGACATGAATGCAGAATACTACTACAGTGTTGGGCTGAATTTAAAGAGCAAATGGTAATGTTAGGTGGATAGAACGCGCTGACTACTATGAAAAAAAGGGGTATGCGTGTGCAGAAATTAAAAGAATGAGGGAAAGAGGAAAAACAATGGAAGAAGAACTAAACAAGAAATCATGACGTAAATAAACAGAAAAAAATGCGAGTAAAAAAATCAAGGTACAATATAAAATATGTCCTGATTGTTACCACCGAACTGCCAAAATATTTAGATAAAATGAAAAGTAAAAAATGGTTGCAAGACACAGATGTGCAAATGAAGAAACGGAAAAAGAATTTTGGGGAGAAGATTAGGAAAGAATGTGTAGATTATATAGAGAAGAAAGGGAGACGATACAGCATTGTTTGTCAGAGTAGGTAGAGTTAAGATTGTGCGAGGATAGAAGGATAAAAGTTCTAAACGAAAATGGAGAAGGGAAAGAATGGATAAAAGAAGTGACGTGTACTAGAAGAATATTGGGGAAGAATTTTTTTTTGTTAAAAAAAAATATTGTATAAAATAGTATATAAACTTTCAAATACGTAGGACTGTAAAGCCAATTAGGCAATAAAGACATTAAAATTAATATATCACTAGTAAACATTGCAATGGTTATCTTTGACAGAAACAGACCAACAGATCATACCACAGAGCGTCAAGACAAGCGCTTTAGGCAATTACCTCTTCGAGACCGTTTTGCTACTACGCGACAACTTGGTAACACTTCTAATGTCACTGAGCATATTATAATCGATGATGTATTCGTATATTGTCTTATGTTAATTTCATTTTGAAATAACAGAAGTTTCAAAAAATAGCTTTGATAACAGTGATGTATCTCATTATTTCTAGACTTAATATTACAATATTAAATTATTAGGTACCAACTGATCCCGTTTAGCTTTCCTACGAGTAGGTATTAAACCTATCTAATATTTCATCTTTCTACCTGGCTTCCTAATCTGATTAACTATTTACAGTTTTTCAACAAGTTTAGTTAGAACCAAAGCAGGTGGAAACATTCAATTTTCAAACAAGAATTCTGAACCTCTCAAATTTTGACATAACCCGATAATTTTGGATAAAAATCTATTTCAGTAAAATACTTTTTCGATAATTAAAAACAGTGAGTCAGGATCTTACTGTCCGAACAATCTCGTGTCACCCAAATTAATCAAGCTGTCAAAAATTCTTTCTTATATCCGTAAAAAGTAGAAATTGTTACACTCTATTTCACCGCTAGCAAATAATAAATTGTATAATAGACATAAAACTAAAATGATCCATTATTATAGTTGCATCAAGCTATTATTGTAATTAGATACAATACCTCAAGCAAATAAAGATTGAAGGATGCATAAGAATGTCTTCTATTTTTAGCCAGACTTGCGGCTTCGAGTTTTCTTCGACGACTTGAGAAAACCACAGTTTATTTTTTCAACCAAAACAGAATGAGGGAGCATGAAATTTATTTTTATACCATTTTTTACGCCAAAAGTACCATTTTTGTATTTGTAGGTTATTTACTTAATAATTGTAATAATAAATTACTAGTTTAACTTAAGTGGCAATTTTTTAAAGAATCGAAGGTCTCGAGATCGACTCAAATTAGTCAAATGACTAAGGGGTAAAAGAGAGAAAAAGGGTAATATTTAAGCACTGAGTACATACAGGACTTTAGATATTGTTGGCTAATTAAGATAGTAGCTGTGCCTGTTATACTTGAAGCTGCTATAATTAAGTTAATTTATGTTTAATCAAAAATATATTTTTTAATATCTCTCCTGTAATAAATAACTCTAATTAATAAAACCATTACCACAGACCAAGGTCCTTCTCTTATGTTATTCTGTTGTAATATCCTTTTTTAGCAAACAATAACAATTAAATTACTATAAGAGGGTACCGACCACTTTGTTCTAGCAAATTATCAATTAAATGTTTTACATTTTCACTTTCCATGGTGGGCTATTTGTCATCGAGTACATTGTATTCGGAGGCCGTGTTGTATGTTAATGTACATTACAGGAAGTTTGAGATGTTTATTACCGTACCAACGGATATGTTATCTTCCCATTCACCACAAAACAAAGCACCCACCGTTCTTGGCCACGATGATATCTTTTGCTAGCGATTTCGCAATTGCTGGCATTGACCGCTCATTCTACTGGCACGACATTTGGGGACTAACAATACGCGCTCCTTTATTTTTTACCATTTCAAACGGACCGTAAACTAAGGATTTCCTCTGTCATCAAAAACTGAAGAAAATTTTGTGCGGTTGAAGAAAGCTGGCGTCTGTGGTTGCGGATTTAGCTATCATTTTCATTGAGCGTCTGACAAAATCAGCTAAAAATAGTTATAAAACCGCACCTTTAATAGATTTATGAAAAAACCCGCATAATTATAGAGATGTCAAGCGTTTTTGAGAAAAAACAAACCAGAGGAATTTGACATCTTCAAGCGTTCTTCGGATTATCTCACCGGTGTTGAATTATTTAAAGATGAAATGCTAGAATCTGTGAGAAATAAAAATGTTTTAGATAAGCAAAAAGTTGCAATTGTTTCTTAGTACAAACATACCCATGAGGGCTTAATCAAAAACACACTCATTAAAACCGTTGATTCACCGGAAACAGCTCTTTCCTCGCGTCTCTAAAACTAAAAATTATTTTTACGCATAGAATGCACCGTGTGGTGTCTTTGTTTAACTCATTGTAATAAAGCGGAAGAAAGAATAGTCGCTGTTTGTGTTGTGTGTAGTATATCAGTTGAAACGGAGGCATTAGTCGGTGGTGTTCATTGACCATAGTTCCGGTAAGGGTGGTTCACGAAGTTCACGCTGTCTGACAACCAGATTTTATGCTTGTATAAGGTGGTCGAATAAATTTCGTTTCGAAATAATACCTTGCCTATGGCTCGGGTTAAATCATTATGCAAACAATTTGCCATCACTGAAATTAATATGATTCAGTTAACAAAGCGTGGCGTATTAATTACTAATTAATTTAGCTTCGCTTTTTTACGTGTAAATAATAGCTATCAGAAATAATGTACTTATCTATTGTCAATTCAAAATTTTAATTATAATTTTTTTCTAGTAACTGTTAAGTTTGTAAATATCTATCTGTGACAGAGATAATTATTAAGACAAGTTTAATAACTAGTTATTACAGAGATTATAGGCATCCTGTCACAGTGACCAAGAGATCGAGATTGAAAATCGAGAATAGATAACGTCTGTCAAAAGTACAAAGTGTTTTTTGCATTTCTTGTTGTTTCTCATAAAAAAAATTACAGTGGCTGTGTACTGCTCTCGATTTGAATCCAATTAAATTTTTTTGGAAAACTGTCGACTACAACAATTAAAATTTTGAAAAGTTTTATGAAGTGGGTTCTGAACTGTTCTAAATTCCTTGTTGGGAATAAAGCTACTATTCTTGTATCTTTCATAGTTTTTATTCGCAATTTTTTTGTTTTTTGTTTGTATATACTAAGATACATGTTCAGAAGAAGAATCACAGCAACAATAAATTGTTGCTTCTTTAGTAGAAACGTAGCTTAAGAGACTTAATTTTGTGGTATTTGACTGTTTTTTCTGCTTAAACAGATAACCTTTTTCTCATTTTTTTTCTTTTTTGTGCTGTTTTCGTTCTCAAATTAGTTTTCTCAATTTTCTTTTTTTTTGTTTCTGTTTTTTTAAGATTCACTCTACTATTGACGTCTTATCTCTAATTCTTACATTTATTACTCTTCTCGTGAAAGTTTTGATAGTTCTAAGTTTTGAAACTTTATTTTATACTTTTTGTATTTTTTTTCAGTTTTTTACTGTTTCTATTATTTCATTCTATTTTTCTTAAATCTGTTTTTTGGGTTTGACATTTTCTACTAATTGTTTTGAGAACTGTTATATTCTCATCTTATTTTGTCTAATTTTTTTTGCCAAATTACAAATAACATCATGTTTAAACGCAAAATTCAATATTTTTGTAAAAAGACACTTATCGGTTATACTTATTACTATTTCGTTTTGTTGTTAGTAGATTTTTAAACAAACTGTACTGTTTTCCGTGTTCAAATCGCAAAAATAGATATAATTATGTTAAATAGAAGAACAGTAGTTGATTTGGATTGGAGTTAGGGAATTTATGTTATTCCATAATGATAATAAATGTCATGTTTCATTCCCATTTCACAATAAAAACGAAAGTCAATTACATTTCTGTGCCAGCGAATTGCTGATTGAAATGATAGTAAACGTCCTTGCCAACATCGATAGTTTTTAATAGTAATTGGTATCATTACGGATTACAATAAATGAAAAATTGCATTGAATACTAAATAGTGTAATAAACAAGATAGCCGTTTTCGGTATTTAACCTTGTTCTTATTTTCATCTCAGGCATTAACCGCAGAAACCTAACCCTTTATTCAAAATAACAAGTAACTGAAACCACCTAAAAGTCTAGAATTACAAAGGAAGAAATCTATCTCGTTGTGTGATGCATAATTAGGCTTGTAACTTCCGTTTGAGATTGAAGTTTTTAATTGCCACTACGAGTATAGCAGCAGGAAGTTGGATAAAACCATGACAGCTTCTAGCACCTGTCACACGCTTGGGTGAGATCATAAGAAAAGGTAGTCCAACCCTGCACGCGAGGTACACAGAGGTAGACGACATTGGACATTTTTCTACCTGTAATACGCTCTAAAAGTTACATGAACCATTTTTCACGGCTTAACGCTTTTCGCAGACTTGACCACTTGACCATTTACCTATTCTTCTCCAATATGAAGACATGACTGTCGCTGAAGAACCGGTTGGGTTTCACTAATTCAGAGGTTTGTTAAATTTTATGGAACAATTAAAGTTGACTTAAAGAAGAGAAAACAAACTCGGATTTATGACAACGATCCTATGACTCAACAATTTAAGGTTGGCAGTTTCAACACCTTTGAAAGTGCAATCAACTTTTGACCGGTTCTGGAAGACAATGCAATTTGATGCACATATCCAAAATAATAATTATATAAATTGTTTAGTTTCGCATCAGAATACAATGTTGTAAGATTTTTGTGAAAGTTGAGGATTTACAAAATTATTATGAGTTAATCTGTGTAAATCAACAGCTTTATTAACTCACAATTACGTTTCCATTTTGCCGCAATCTAGACTTGTGAGCATCCAAGCGAAAAAACGGCTTAAAGCGGTTTTAAAAATTTGTTCGTTAATTATTTGCTCTTTGGTTTTACTCGAGTGTTACACATTAATTACTTCTAAAGTTTTTTAATTAACGGGATTTGAATTTATCTATATAATTGTCGCATATGCAAGTAACAGGATCTCCAAATTCCAACACTTTAAGACCTCCCATACTAACATATTCTTAATCAAAAGGACAATAGAAACAAATGCGTCACGCTTCTCCTGGTTTATGAATCTCATTATTAGAACCTCTCACAATTACCGTTAAAGGGTTTGAATGGTTGATTTTATCTCTTAAGAAACCTGATTGAATACTTGCATGAACAAGTGAACTGCATAAAACATAGATCACATACCAACATAACCCATTGAGCAACTTTTGCAAATTTGAAGTGATGCGAGTATCATTATAAAAATATTAAGACAAATTGTGTTTTTTTCTAATTCGTTTTTAATTGTTTTTTTTATTTTGGACACTTATTTTTTCATTTTTTTTACGACATTTAAATGTAAGTTGGTTACCTCAAGAACATGAAACCGTTGCGACTTCGACATTGTTTGGAATGTTGGGACCACTTCACCATCAAGATGGTCATTTATCTTAGGTAGATCGTCCGCATGTACGTAATTCTACCTTTACCTCATGATAAATCACCATGACCTTTATGAATATAGCCTTGAACTTGGCGTGCGAACTTATCTTGTATGGGTATGTACACGAAATTTTTGAGTATGGCCATAAACAAAAATTTAAGGTTGGGTAAAACCACTTGCGGGTAAAATTATATACAGTCAAGTAGATTAAGACTCTTTGTTTTTTCTAAATTGTGGAACTGAAGATTTTTGCTGATTTTTGACACCCGATATTTTGGTTTGTTATAAAAACCTGAGAGTTTATGATAATTAATTTTAATTTAGATTCTGTGCACACTTTTACTTGGTGCTTTGGCAACTCAACACTCAGACAATAAAACCAGTGAGAGCACGAGCATTTCTTCAAAATAATTGTGTTGTTAGAGATTTTTTTCTTTACTTTTGGCATGTAATTTACTCTCGAAATTTAATTGGATGTTATTAACATTTAAGTTATAATCTACATCAACATTATCTATTTAATATTGCTACTTGAAGTAGGTATGTTATTAGTTTTTGTTTGTGCTTTCGGAAATGTTGAATATAAGGTTGAAAAATCCGTCAGCATATAATTCCTATAATATAAGAAATTGCAAAAAAGGTCTCCTTATGTAATGATTGCAAAATTTTTGGTTTATTATTGTTTTCTTGTTATTTTGTACATGAATCACATGTTAATTAAAAAAGTAACAGGACAAAATAAAGTTCTCAGAGACTGATCTAAAAATTGCATGATTATTCATGTAATATGTTGTGTAAGTATATTAGGTTTTTGCTCTGTCGACAGGTTTTCAACGAGCAACAATGAGAAACTTAAGAAAAAAAAACTGTAGAAAGTTTTTGATATATTTGTAGGAACTTGGAGATAGTAGATTCAATTTATTTAAGGAATACTATCTTCAGTTTATTCAGTTATAAAATTATAAAAATAGAACATTTGTGTTGGTCCAGCTGGTTTAAAGAGACAATGCTTATCATTTTTGCTGAATTTAGAGTGTTTCGTCATAAATCATAAGTCGGTTAAAAAAATATTATATCGTTATTATATAAATGATTATATTATTATTACTGCTTAACAATTCATTTATATGCTATAATAGATGTCTGTATTTTGTGCAATTGTTCATGACAATGACTGTTCAGGATGTCCTATTACAATTTTCTCACAAAATAAAACAATATATATTTTTGAAACTGAAACAATGCGATTTTACACAATTTGAAACTTCTACACCAAGTTAAAGTAAGTTTCTCAGCTTCTCTTCTAGATCTTTGCTTCGAATTCTTTCTTCATTTCTAAAGTGACTCAATTTAAAGTATTTTGTATAAAATCCAATTTCTTAAAGTTATATTTCTATTCTTTCAGTCTTTATTTGTCAAATATTTCTACAAGCTCTTTTCTTGATTTTAGCCAATTATATTTTTTCATGTTCTTTTTTTTTCTAGCAGACGTTGTTTTTGCTTTTTTTGTTTTGGATTGATTTCAGACTCAAAAATCTAAGGATAGCTTATAAGTAAATATTTTTGGCAGATTCTGTGGCACGTAGGGCACATTTATAAAAAGATTGTTAATGTTATTGGCGCAAAAGAATGGTCTTAATTTCTGTTCCAGGTCCTCTTTAGCTTCAGAAAGATCAGTTTCAAATTACGTTTTCACTTCTAGAGAGACTCTCTTCGAAGTATCTTGTATGAGATCTATTTTCTTGAGGATATTCTGTTTTGTCAGTCGTCGTTTTTTAAATATTTCTAGAAGCTTGTTCTTAGTTTTCTGCCAGTGATATCTTTTATATTCTTTTTTTTCCTACCGGACGTTGTTTTTCTTTTCTTTCTTCTATGATAAATTTATTTATTTCTTAAGATAGCCTATTTTTTTCCAAACTCTGTGGCTCGCATGCCAGATTAAAAAAAATATTGTAAGTGTTACTGGTACAAAAGAATACCTTCAGCTTTTTTCTAGATCTTTTTAAACTTCAGAAAGTTATGCTTCAAATTACTTTCTCACTTCTAAAATGACTCTCTTCAAAGTATTTGAAATTTAGTAAAATTCACGGAAAAGTCGATTTGGACAATAAAAGACTTGTTATATAGCCGACGTTTCGAGTTTTTTTTTCGAGACTTTTGTACACAATCGAATTTTTCCAAGATATTTTCTTGTTTTTTTAAGTCGTTGTGTTTCGAATATTTATAGAAGCTTCTTTTGCTTTTCTTTGTTGTCAGTTATATTTTTTTATGTTTTTTTCTTCTACACGTTGTTTTTCTTTTCTTTCAATCGTCGTTTTTCTAACTCGTTTAGAATTCTTTTTTGTTTTTCTAAATTTTTTCTGTTCATCTTTTTCTTCCAATCCTCGTTTCTTAAGCTTTTCTAGAATCTTTTTTTGTTTATCTCCGTTTTTAAAACTGTTTTAGAGTGGTTTTTTGTTTGCCCAAAATATTTCTTAGCTCTTATGTAACTTCCAATAGTTTTTCAAGTTTTTTTAAAATTTTTTGTTTTTCTATATTTGGCCATTGCTGTTTTTCAGTCGACTTCTTCCAATTTTTTCAAGAATTTTTGTTTTTTCCCTTTTATCGGCTTTTCTCAAATAATTATAGAAACTTTTTTGTACTTCTACAATCTTTCTTCTTCTTCTTTTTCTTCCAGCCAACGTCTTTCAACTTGTGTTACAATTTTTTTTGTTGTTTTTTGCAAATAGTCGTTTTTTAATTTTTTTTTTCTTTTAATTGCATTTTTTTATTTGCTCCTAGAATTTTTTTCTATTTCCAATACCTTTACGCCTTATATGATAAACTGTTTAAATCAACAAGAAAAAGACAGTAGAAGTTGATCACATTCTAACTGATTTTTTGCTGTGTTTGCTTTAGCGTTTTTAATCAACGACTCAACTAATCAACGGTCTATCTTATAGCAACTCAATTTATTAACGCCTTATTTGATCAACTGTCTAAATCAACAAGAAAAAGCCAGTAGAAGTTGATCACATTCTAACTGATTTTTTGATCTACAAATAAACAATTTAACAAATCAACAATCTATCTTATAAAACTCAATTTATTAACGCCTTATCTGATTAGTTAATAAATAATAAGTTAAACAATAAAAGTTGGTCATATTCTAAATGATTTTTTGCTGTATCTGCTTTAGACTTTTCAAGCTACTAATAAGCGATTCAACTAATCAACGACTTAACTAATAAACTAATCAATAAATCTATCTTATAATAATTCAATTTATTAACGTTTTATCTGATCAACTGTCTGACTCAACAAGGAAAAAAACAGTAATATTTAATAACATTTTAACTAATTTTTTGCTGTGTCCGCTTTAGATTTTTTAAGCTACTAATTAACGATCGAACTAATCAACAATCGAACTAATCAACAATCTATTTTATAATAACTTAATTTATTACGGCCTTATCTGCTCAACTGTTTTGATTATATTCTAACTAATCTTCTGCTGTGTCCGCTTTGGAGTTCTCAAGCTAATAATAAACGATTTATCTAATCAACGACCTGACTAATCAACGATCTATCTTTTTAACGTCTGATCTGATTATCCGTTTAACTCATCCAGGAAAAAACAGTGGAGGTTGATTACACTCTAACTGAATTTTTGCTGTGTGCGCTTCAGAGTTTTCAACTACTAATAAACAATTCAACTAAACAACAATCTATCTTATAACAACCAATTTATTATCGCGCTATCTGATCAACTAGCCAACTCATCAAAGATGTAATTTTCTCCACATTCGATTGTCTCCTCATCAACGAGATAACTTATCAACACACTAACTCATCAACGTTCTAAAAAACTTATAGAATTTGCTTCGACTGCAATAATTTATAAACCTTATTTTGTTTTCTTCTAACCAAAGTTTTTCTTTTTTTGATCGAGCTTCTCGAAATCTAACCGAATTTCTTTGACTGAATGCTCCGGGATGAACCCGAGAAAATAAATTATTTGGATTTATGTCTAAAGTTCTTTAAATCGCTCTGTGTGAAGTGGACTCTATCTGCGTGTTTTGTAATTTAGCGTTAAATTTTTTAACAAATGATTTATTTAACAATAAACTAATTTACACAAATACAAAACAACTCAATAACAATCTTTTTTCGTCTTGAATACTCGCTGTCTCTCGCTAAGTCGAGGTTGTAATCTCGTGTATGTATTTTGTTTAAATTATTAAATAATGTGTGTGATGCTTTTGACTACTTTTGACTTGTTTTTGTAACGATGCAACGTCAAAAATCTCTGTGAGTCAGTATAACCAACTTAACTGTGACTGGAGGAAATCTGACGAAAAATTTATTTTTTAACAAACGCATAAATAATATAATATTAAATAAATAAACAATTGTATGTAATTGAATGTCAATGTCCAACTTCCAAATTATTAAACAATCATTGTCAATTTTTTTTCTCTTAAACATAAATTACGTAAAATTACAGCCTCCTAATTTAGAAATCGGATATCTATTGTCTATAATTACATAAAAGGTATCACTTAAAAAATAGCAATTATCTAAGGTTACAAGCCATTCAAATTAAATTTCTTTGGTTAAGTAAATAAATAATACTTGTAAATTTTTTTGTGGGTCATTAAATTGTTGGGAGGTAGTGGCCGTGTAATTTTTAAAGACCTTATATTTAACAGTATATCTAACCCTGTTAGTTATGGGTCATGTAGATACAACGTTCTACATAATAATGATTTGTCTCGCTTATAAGGTGTCAATGAATATGACACTGTGCTAACAATCTCTCATTACTCAAGATAGCTTAAGCTTAAGATAACAGTTTAAGCACTACAGACGCTTAAATCGAGAAGTTAAACAATCAATTTTTAAGCTATTACAGATAAAGATATTACTTAGCAGACTTTCGTACAGAACATTTAATTCTATACACTAGTTTTTCTATAACATATTTTTGAAACTTTAACCGTTTACGCAGCGTTTTTATTAAGACCACTATAGTCTAGTATTTTTTTTGTTATATTTTTAAATGTTAATCTCTGCTTTCAGTTGTAGAGCACACTATCATCGTTTTATTTTTTGAACGCTCGATATTTAATAACTGTTCTACTTTCTCTACGTTAAATCTCTAAATGTAGATGTTAAATGCAGGTATTTAGCTTATTTTGAGATTGCTAATGACATTTTTTCTAACGAAATTAGACAAATTACAAGATTATTTTATAATGTTAGATATTTCGAGCAAGGCTAATATCATCTTCATCATCTGGATCCTTATTGAAAGTCGGAATGTTATAATAACTTTGCATGACTCATTTTGTCTTTCGGGTAATTAACCATTGCGGAAATAATTACATCAAAGCATGTCTTAGTTTTGACATAAAAGTGAAACATCTCTACCTTTAAAAATCGTCCGACCAAAATGAGATTTGATGGATCTATTTTAAAAATGGCGCGGCTTCTTTACTTCTTCTCTGACAAGATAATTAATTTTGGATTTTTTTTTATCTATTTCGTTCTCTCTAAGAAAATAATACAGCATGACGTTTCACTAAATTAGTTGATTACGACTAGTCCGGATATCCATGAGATTTTGTTCACAAATAGAAGTGAGCCAAATTGAATTTTCCACGATAGAAGCTTAACCATATTTCTTCAAATAGATTAAAGCGTAAATCTAATTTTATGCCAATTACCTTATACTTTGTCAACTTTTAGGAAACTTAAATATAAATCGTGCGAGGACAAGAAACAAGAAAGTTATTAACAAATATTTATGTTTCGCAACAAATTAAATGATTAGTAATAAGATTTTATGGGAAGCACCCACCCTTTTCCAGTGTTTATTTCAAATTGTCAATATAATACGTTGATGGGAAAAAAAAAATAAACGGTCAGTGAAATAACTTAATATGATCAGTAAAATTAACAAATGATCAGTAAAATTAACAAATGATAGTAATAGTATATTAAGTATGGAGAACGGTAAAGAATGCTTACCGTTCGAAGACAATTGTTTGGAGGAGGAGCGAAGCGACGACTCCAATTATTGTCTGAGAACGGTAATCCTTAACGTTCGACATGTTTATAATGTTTTTTGCTCGATTGGAGTTTCTAGAATAATAATAATTTATATCAATACATTTGTGATAATCGGGAAGATTGAAACTGAAAACTTTGGGTGTTGCTATGGTTTTGTTCCAAACAAGTAAAATTGTCTCTTTGATACAATCATTCCTACATAGTTCTGTTTTGTGGTTCCGTTTTTGAAGCAAATATGAGCGATAGTGATGATCTACCAGATGATTTAGAAGACGCTTGGCAAGAAGGATGTTCGGCAATAATTCCAGAAAAATCTAAAGCCCGATATGAACAGACATACAAGTTGTTTAAGGAATGGCGTGAAACAAAGAAGATTTCTGTAAATGAAAAGAGCTTGTTAGCGTATTTTGTGGTGAGAAGTGGACACTTGAAGGCCGCAGGCAGTTTATGGGCGGAGTATCCTATGCTGAAGAGTACAATTTTTCTCCATGATGCTATCGATATTTCTAAGTTTGCTACATTAATTGCTTATCTTAAGAGAAAAAATATTGGATATCGGCCTAAGAAGGCTAAAATTTTTACCAAAGAAGACATGGAAAAATTCTTGAATGAAGCACCAGAAGAACAATTTTTAATTCAAAACGTATGTTGTAGATGATGAGGTGGTACATCTGAGTTCTAAGGAAACAATATATTTGCAGGTAGCAATGATATTAGGAGTATCGGGCGCTTGTAGACGAGAGGAATTGTACAATATTAAAATGAGTGACATAGAAGAACATGAAGAAATGTTTATAGTAAATATTCCAAATACAAAAACGAATATTCAGCGAACGTTCAGAGTTATTAATAAAGAAAATGAAGCAGTTCATTATTTGGAAATACTTCGAAAATACATAAGAATTCGACCAAGCAACCCAACGTCAGATGATTTATTTCTGAACTATCGAAATGGCAAATGCACTAGGCAAGTCACAGGAAAAGGCACAATTGGAGACTGGCCGTCAAAAATTGCAAAGTATTTAAAGTTGCAAGACCCTGAAGGTTTTACTGGACACTCGTTTCGACGCACATCGGCTACACTTTTGGCGAATAACGGAGTTGATGTGTTGGGACTAAAAAGACATGGTGGGTGGCGTTCATCAACGGTGGCCGAGAGTTACGTGGAAGATTCCCTCCAAAACAAAATTGAATTTGCTCATAAAATTTTACACAGCGATGTTGGTGGACTATTACAACAACCTGGGACTTCTACGTCGGAAAATTTGTCTATTAACACTAGAAACTAAAATGCGAGTGGTATTACTACTATTAATTATAATAATTGTACATTTAATTTTAATAAATAAATCGCAAAATTGTTTTTTTTAGATTTAATTGCTTACCGTTCACTGAACGGTAAGTGAATTACTTACCGTTTTGTTACACGTAGCAACCAGTAACAGCAACCTACCGTCGTGGAAACAGGCACAGTAAACTGATGAAAACAACCGATCGCGCAAAAAATTAATAAATGATCAGTAACACTAACAACTGCTTAGTAAAATTAATAAAAAATTAGCAAAAGCAAAAAATGATCAGTAGAATTAATGAATGATTAGAAAACACTCTAATTAATATTTGATTCACAATTAAGGTAAATTTTGGTTTCTCAACATTTTAAAATTTGCTTCAGGAAATAATCTTAGCAAATATATATAATTCGATCTTAATGAATTAGTAACTACTACATTGTTTAAATTATTCCAATTATTAGTTATATACAATTATTGTTACAATACTGGGCATAGATATATTGTTCAAGCGGTTTTTTTTGTTCCAAAATCTCATTTTTACTTAAAATATTTGATAAATATACTGAGTCTCTTACAATATTTTACTGATTGTTTATATTATATTGTACATTAAAAATTACTGTTACTGTTCATTTTATGAAGACACTTTTTTATTTACTACGTCCCTAAATTAGTACCTCATACTGTTGGTTATAATGTCTCTGAAAAACTTGTCTAAATATGAATAACAAAATGTGTAAAATAGCTTCATATCTATGTATAGAAAAATTGAAACAACCTGTATTAAACCGGATGTAACAAAAATGTCGGGGACAGGTATTACATAAGTAGGCGGAATTGGTCTAAATTGATGCTGTAATGAAGGTCAGCTTCATTTTTACTTTTGAAAAAAATAACAAAAAAATATTTTAATTAAGTACGTTGAAACAAATTTATTGTAAAATATGCACAAGTATGTAAAATCATTGACCCTAGGTATAGTATCTCTGTTAGAAACGAATAGGACTTTTACATAGTGTAATGAATGAAAACAAGTGGCAGGTGAAGTTCAACATTAAAAGGCGTTGTAAATCACGGTGACAGTTAACAATAGTATAATTAAAGATTACTAATTAAAATTTGATGTATACTACTACTATATCTACTACTCAGATTTTATTTCTTGAACGTGCTTACAATGCGATTACAAAAAAAACATTACTCAAATTATTTATAAGCAGTTATAAGAATTTATAGGTACTGTCGTCCTCCCCAAATTTGGAAAAATGACTTAAGTTGTAAATCTTACAACAAAGGGGCTTGGGACCGAAGTTAAGTCGCCCGTAACCGTAATAAAGTATATAATAGATATTTTTCTGGTTATTGAAACAGATGTTTGGGATATAGTCTCTGCCGGTCTGCCACAAGTATAAAGTAGGGGTGCACTTTATTGCGGGCGACTTAACTTCGGTCCCAAGCCCCTTTGTTGTAAGATTTATAACCTAAGTCATTTTTCCAAATATGGAGAGGACGACAGTAATGTCTATGCATTTATTCAAGAAATTTGACTTTAGTTGTAAATGATTCTAACAATAGAAACTTGTTTAGAACAATTTAGGGTAATAGCAACTGCAGGTAAGGAGACACGAGACCAAAGACCCCTCTCGAATTGTTTTTAAGCGAATAATCCGCTTTAACCTAAGCATCATAAATTATTAAATTGTTATTACTTTACTACTAAAATTATTTTAAAACTAAAGTCAATATTTGTTGGATAAATGTACCGGTTATGCAAAAAGTGTGCAGCAGCTTTTATAATTGGCTTATCTTATCAGAAATATGTACCGAGTGAATTAAGTTTTACTCACACCTCAAAAACAGCCATTTCTAACTAAGCAAAAATTTTCAAGAAAATTGTAGATAGTATTTTCAAATAGAAGAACATTTTTTCCAAATTTCAAATTGGTAGGTACTCGGCGGTTTCCAAGGTCACTAGAATTACGATTTTTATGTCAAAATTGGAATATTTGAAATGGCGAATCTACAAATAAATTATGAATTTTAAAAAACAAATAGCATTGCTCTACTAAAAACCGTTTCGGAGAGCTTTCTGGTACGGCACAACAATTTTTCAAAATGAAATTCTGCTACTGGAATGAGTTAAATAATACCTAAATGTATCGCTTGAACAACATCATTGTCAGTGATCTGCAAAACACCCCAAAGTGTATAATTTTATGCTGTTTTGTCCAAAATTGCATGTGATATTAGGTAACATTTTTACCTTTATACTTGGTTATATTAGGTCCGCCATTTTGAAGATTTTAATGTTTGTTACAAATTCGTAATCAGTAATTTTAAGTAAACTATAAGTAAATGTGTAATTTTGTGCGTTTTACCAAGTATTTTCTGAACTCATTATTTATTCTGGTCAATTATATTAGAATCGCCATTTGGAATTTTTGAATTTTGACGAAAAAATCGTAATTAGTTGCTTCGAAAATTCTTGAGTACTTGTTTTGATGCAATTTCGTCAAATATTTTTTAAAATATTAATTTTGCAAATATATTCTTTGTAACAGTAGTTAATTTTGTTAACAACAACTTCACAAAAGGTCCAGTGGCCCGGTTTTTTAAACCACTCTTGTCTTTAGGTCTTATACTCGTATAAAGTTTTTTTTTTAAAAAGGAATTTGTCTAACCCGCAAAAACTTTGAGAAAAAATTTAAATTTGCCTGATTAAAATATGTAGTTTTAATTTGAGATAATTTTTTTTATTAGTAAGAGAGCAGTCTATTACAGTGGCAAAGATGTGAGACTACCAAATTATTTTTAATGAAACGTGTTTTGTTGGATTCTTCAAATCCTTAAATATTATTTTAAAAATTTAACCCTGTCGTACAGTATGAGTATATATAGTATAAAATAAAAAAATATCTAGATTTTTCTTATCATGACTACGTATGTAAAAAAATATCTGAAATCTGCATAATACCTTTGAAGAAAAAAAGGCGTTTGATTGCGTCAGCTCGAGTATAGGCTCGCAGTGGAGTTTTTGTAGAGTTAGATAGCAAAACTTTTTTGTGTAAAAAAAATTTTTTTGGGAGAAAGAATAAGTTTCCTCAGATTTGGCATTGTGATCATGGTCAAATAGATTTGCCCACGTTCCGTTATAGTTGTTTTGTTTTATATACAGTCTTCAAAAACAAACTCTTAACGCATTCTGGGTGTTTTGCAATTACCGCATTACACTGTGAGTAGTACAAGAGAGAGGATAAACTACAGCAAGAACGCAGCTCTTATAATTAGTAATAATTATAATTAACCTAATAATTAAAGGCTTTAAAATTTACTTGTTAAGGTTTTAAAATATGTACAACGTATTTAATGCTTTTAATATAGGGAATTTAATTTGGGGGGTCATTATTTGCACCACAATCTTTTTTTTAACAGATATTTCACCTATAAATATCTACAGTCTATGCAAAAAATCTTCTTTCACGTTATTATAGTAGGTAACATAATCAATTATTAGAAAGTTATGATTTACTTTACACGCATATTTATTTATAAACTAAACGGTCATTATTATACAATATTACTATTATTACGTTTGGATAAATATTACAGTTGTTACAGTTCTATGATTTTTAATAAACATTATTGAATAATAAATTTGTTCACATTTATCTCTTGACTAGGTATAAGTTTAAATAGAATATTGTTAATAAAATATTAATAAGCTCAGTTAAAAATAATGTATTGAAGATATGCAGATATTATTGTGCATTTTTCTCGCTTGATGGCAACAGAGAAAATCTTACCTTTTCCGCCGAAGTAATATCTTTATGTATCTGATTATCAATTGCAGTTTTCTTGCGGAACATGTGTGCTAATGCCCTAAACACGAAAGAGAAAGTTGCGTTAATAAAATTATATAGCAAAAATGCTTGCTTCCTGTATAACTTGAACAGGATTTAAGGATTCATAAAAGTAGTGATGATCGCGATTCGCTATTCTGGGTAACGTTTTGACTTTAATTTGACTAACAACCGTTAGAAAATGTATATGAAGATTCTGCGTTTATCTGCACGACAGAAATAAAATACCATGTAAGTCATCTAACTATATATACCAAACTGTAAATAATAACGGAATTCCTAACATCAGTGGCATACCAGTTGAGAAAAATGATGCGTACAAAGATTTTTGACATGTCGGCAAAATGAAGAGAATACTGAGTACGCTATAAACACACAACTCGTTAATTCATACAAGAATAGTGCAATTAAGTTGCTTTACGATGTATATATAACAGGACTAGAACAACAGTATTTACAGATACTAAACAATTGAATTCACTGTACTTTCTTTGCAATTAAATGGCTTTTCATTAAAAAATATTGCTTACACTGTTTACACAAATCAACGAGAAACAGAAACAGTTAGTGGTATGTTGTATGGGTTATTTTTTATGAAGAGACAAGAGAAGGGTTATTTCACTAAGTAGATCGTAAGTTCAGTCTGCAAGTTTAGAAAAATATATCTCTTCTCTACCTATTCTCTCAGCCTAATTGCAATCAAATAGCCATCCCAAGCACACTGGAAGCATTTTCCTGTTAAATTGACTAGAGAGTGCTTTGTATTAAAATTTTTGAGCATCTCTCGCACCTGTTTTTTGTCGTAAGAAGTTACCTAAGGTATTTACAAGTTTTTTGGCTTTCATTCCTCGTGTACTGGAAGTTTCTACAGCAAAAGCGGCAAATTTATACCTCTTTTCGTAGAAGCAGCAGCTGAACCAGCATTAAAACAGCTCTCTTGAAGATAAACGAACATTCATCCAAGGCGTAATGGTCATTTTGTTAAGTCGTTTTCTGTCGCATTTTGATAAACCAGGTGTTTCAACATACACCGAATCTCAGTCAATAAAAATGCACCCTTTAAGAGCATATTTATTTGATTGTATCAAGAAATTTTTTTATTGCTTTTAATATAAGAGTAAACCTTGGTTACCTAAGTAATCGAGAATTGCGTTACGAACAAGAAAGATGAGATGTTTGTCCAAAAGTGTGCCAAGTTGTTAAGAGGGTAAAGCTTCTAACAATGGACCAGATTTGTGTTGAGAAATAGCTAATAAAATTGCTTGTTATTGGGGCTATGAGGATTCTCACAAAACATTTTTGTTTCTCATCATTGCCAAAATATTTCAATTACGTTAAAGTTCTCTATTTACAAGTGTAGAAAAACCTTCTGTCTAGAGGGTCGTTTTTCACCTTTTTTGTTTCTTCCAAACGCCGTTGCTCAAGCTTTTTTAAAAATATTTTTGTTTTACTAGAATGTCTTTTCTGTCTTTTCACTAAAATTTGTATGAGCTTTCAAATCTCAAAATTCTTAGTTTTTCTGGATCGACAAGAATGTAAGCCACACTATTTGCCCCACCGCAATATTTCGCCAACAAAAGGACCATCAACAAGCGACTTTTTAGCTGCAAGTAATAATTAGCTTCAACGACTTTATGAGCTTTTACAAAATGTGTAAGTCTTCGAAACTCAAAATTTATCTAATGTATTAACACTGAAAATATGAGCGGTATCTTTTCTGCTGTTGATTGCAAATCTTTCATTGTTTTTCCAGAACCTTTTTTCTTCTAGGCGACGTTTTTCATCTTCTAAAATTTTTTTTTGTTTTTTTTTTTTACTAAAAGTTGTTTATTAAATTAGTTTGTTGTTTTCAAACATTATTTTTCAATATCTTCTAGCCTTTCATTGTTTTTTTTTAAATCTTTTTAAATCACTTGCTGAAAATTCATCTATTTCTTCTAAACCCCAAAGTTGAGGTTTCTCTTATAACTATTCTTTTCAATTTAATTATTATTTGCTGTTAGGTTTCAAAATTCTTGTTTTTTTTTGATTGGTGAGAATACAAACTGCACTATTTGCTTCTACTCCAATATTTGGAACGCTATCAACAAGTGATTCTTCTGTTGCAAGTGAAAACCGGCTTCAACATTTTGGTGACCTCTTCAAATGTCTAAAATTATTCCAAACCAAAAATTTATCTAAAGTTTTAACACTGAAAATATGGGCGTTGCCTTCTGTGTCATTCATCGCTTTATATAAAACCTTCTTTTCTGGTATTTTTCTTCCAGCCGACCGACGGCGACGACGAAGCCACGTCTTTGTCTTCTAAATTTTTTACTGTTTTTACTAAACGTCGTTTCTGAAATTTTTATGTTTTTTTCTCCTGTTTCTTCTTTCTTCTTCTTCTTGATATAAAATAAACTTGCTTTTCTATTAATATTATTGAATTTAAACCATTCTGTAAGCTACTTTAAAGTCGATGCTGATGTTGAGTTTATGAAATAATAATAGCAGAATTTAATTTTTTTTATTATTTTTTTGAATTGATTTTAATAAAGAATGCGTTAATTAAAAGAGTATTTATAAACTATTGACAAGAGAACCTGTAATATGACATAGCAAAACGTTTATAAAAACCTATTTAGCAGGTCAGTTCACGCTCACAGGCCAGCAGACGAGCATTTAACAAGTCAAGAAGACATAAATATGTAGAATTTACTAATACATTACACAGTTTAATCACGAAATATGTAAATCTTTAAACACTATTATTATTACACTTTTGTAATAAAAATAAATACGAGGGCAGTCCAAATATCAATGCAAATTAAATGCTATATTGGAGAATAGCTACATTCAAATTTTATTCCTGGATTTGCAAAATCGCGGTTAGATATTTTTAACCTGTCCCTGTACATACATACGTGTATACTCATCGGAGAATTAAATTTCATTTGCGAATTTTTGTATTCAGGAATTTCCGTTCTTAGAACATCAAATGTTAAATAGACAGTATTTGTATGTGTATATAGTTGATTTGAATATTGAATAGTTGTTTTCATAATAGTTCTCAATCACAGACAAACCTGACCTGATAGGTACCTAACAATATTCAAATATATATTAATTTTAGACATACTTATATCCACATAAGTAGCTTAAAAAACTAGGTAAATTCTTCCACTTTTTTTTTAAAGCTATTGTATGTTAATTACGTTTTATAATCTGTATTTGATATAAAATTTGGTGCTAAATGTAGAAAGTAGAAATAATTTAAAGAAAATGAGACTATCAATTAATTTATCTTCAAAAGGGTGCTACAGTTCGTAATAAATGTGTAGCATATAATGAGACTATCAGTAAAGTTAAAAAAGATTTGTTAACTTTCTCGTTGTAGTAATTAAGTGTTCCTTCTGTTATTACTTTTTATTCTGTATGTTTATTATGTTTACAAATTTTATTTGGTGCTAGTATCGTTACAACGATTCTAAATACTCAAATTCAAAAACGTTATACAAAAACGTCTTGTATATAGTATAGATTATAGAATAATAGCAAAAGAAAAACTTAATAATTTTTTTAACTTTGCTTAAAGCTTTTTAAAAAAGAATATCGTCGTACCTAAGACACGTAGAAGAGGCTGGAGAAAATAGACCGTAGGCAAAACTTCGCTTAACATTGTTAGCTTCCTACAAGTAATTTGGAGCTGCTATGCCACTTTTGATGAATACCAAAGAAAACCTTTCAAAAGTAAAAAAAATTAGGAAAACAACGATTAAACGACTCATCTTTATTGTTAAAAATTTTGCGAGAAAAATGATTTCTGTAGCAACTACTTAAAATTTTGGGTTCAAAGATACATATTGAAGATTTATGGTGAAGCACTACTTTTGGAAAATATTGTAACTCAGTGTTTTAATATAAATAATGAAAGAATAAAAATCCAAGTCAATCCCACAAATTTAATCAAACTAATTCTTAGATAAAAGTGGCAGAGCGCATTCGAGAGTAGTTATCTATCATCATCAGTGCCTAAATAATAATGTAAAAAGAAAAATTTTAAGAAGTTTATAGAAAATATTAGAAAAAATTTACCAAGCTTTTGTCAATCATAAATTAAAACATAAAAAATAAAAATGTATACTAAAAATAGAATAGATCATTTTTTGACAAATACATAATAGGTTAGCCAATCTGAACAGATCAAATAAATAAATAAATAGTTGCTACTTTGAAAATTGACAAAAAAAAGAAAAATTCCAGCCACCTGTGTTTAACTGTGTTTTTTAAAAGATTCGACATCAATTTGACATTTGTTTAAAAAATAATTTAAAAAAGTATAAATACTGATACAGAGATTATCAAATATAATTGAAATAAAATTGAAAATTAATTAACTATTGAATATTAACCTAGTGAAGATAGAATAGGACAATCAAAGCTGATTTGATTATTTAACACTTGTTGAGAAGGTTCCAGAGATATTTTTTTCTTACAGGCGACGTTTTTAATTCAATGTTTTTTCAGTTTCTTCTAGAATTTTTTTTAATTAAATGTCCTGCTTTTTTTACTAAAACTTGTTTATCAAATTAATCTGTTTCTTCCAAATCTTTTTTTAAGATCTTTTAAAGTCTTTCATTGTTTTTCTAAATTTTTTTTTAAAGCTTCAACCTGAAAATATGAGCATTGCCTTTTCTGTCATTGATTAAATCTTTTATTGCGGTTTCAAAACCTTCTGTTTTTTCTTTTTTATCCAGACGACGCAACATTTTTTAAATTCTATAATTTTTTACTCTGCTTTTACTCACGTCGTTTGCGAAATTATTCTGTTTCTTTTAAGCGCCGTTTTGTAAGCTCATTTAGAACACTTTTCTGTTCTTCTAGATTTATTGTTCTTCTTTTTCTTTGTATAAAATTAACTAGTAAAAATAGAATATAACAATCAAAGCTAGTGGATTTAGGAATTTCTAAAAATTAAAAAAAAAGAACGCTTATTGCAGATGTAAAAGATTTTAGAATTTAGAATTATCAGTAGAAGAAAACAAATTACTGTAACAAACAATATAAAAAGCAAAAGCAAATGAAGTGTTGGTTATATCTGTATTTTTGTATTTTTTTATTGTCTTTACATGTTCATGTATTCTTGTTGCAATTTTTCGTTTTGTCTAAGCGATACAAACTGCGTTTCACTCATTACAAGAGAACTTAAGATGTAGAAAAAAAGTAACATGTTGAAGCTTAAAGAGTATTTGTTTCTGAATTTATAGAAAAATCTATTTAAGTTATGTAATGAAAAGTGATTATGCACTGTTAATTGTGTTATGATAAACAATTTTTTTTCAAAAGCAACATGGTCTAAAGAAAAACTAAGAAGTCTCTATAACAAAGAATTAAATGCAGACATGAAGTGAGAATAACAACAATTGGAATCGGAAAGAATTATAGTATCAGTAGGTTTTCCATAAATTTCAAAAGTAAAAATATTTTTTGTAATTATATTAAGAATTAAAATAGAATGCAAGAGCTTGTTTCGGTTTCCGGTTTGTTTAAAGTTTTTTACTATGCATCTATTTAATTTTAATAGTGTCTTTTACAAGAAAATTTGGGTTTGATTTTACGTTATGAAAATACAGAAATTTTAAAATTTACCAGCTATCTCGGAATAATAACAGTCGAAATTATTTAACAAAAAAATCATATGTAAAAAGTGTTCTGATATCCTCAAGTTAGGCTATAATCAAGTTTAGTTTGGGTATTTAGCATTTTTTGGCGGATGCGGCTACCACCTTCAAAGTCTTAAATTGCAAATGGGATCAAGTAAATCCTCTTTATAACGGCATCTCTGTTTTGGAAACCCCACTAATACTTTAAAAATCTAAAAAACCGATTATTTGGCTTTCGATAAATTTCACTTTAAAACTTCTTCAGATTTTTTAAATTTCTGTTTTTTCTTTGTTTTCTGGTGTTAGGTAACTTTTATTCTTAGTTCATAACACTCTATTTTGATGTTTGTTTATTTTTTTTTACTTTTGTAATTGCCATTTCTGGTAAAAAATAATCTGATCACTTTTAGTAGTTTCTAGTCCTCCTCTTCGTCTATTTCATATTTCAAAAACAAGCAAATTAATTACGGAAATTGAAAACATTAATTTTTATTAAAAAATAATAAATTTTAACACATAATATAACATAATACTTCAAGACCAGTTTCTTTATTAGCCGTTCCAAGCACTCTGGAATTTTGTTGAAAATTGTTCCTATATTTAAGTACGAACCTGACATGTCTACGAGTTAAAAATTGAACAAAGTAATAAATTTTTAATGCTGATATTATTTTCCATTATCTCAATGAGGTACATCCAACCATGCAGTCCATAATCATATTGTAGCAGGTGCATTGTGCATAGATCTCCAATATTCCCATTATAATTAATGTAAGACAAGTAAAACAGGATAATTTCTGGAATATATTACATCTGGTTAATAATTACCTGTGATTAAAAAAGCAATCCGTTCTTATTGTAAATCAAGCTAATGATAAGGTAATCTATAATTTTACCAAAGAATTTGATTAGCAATAGCCTCAAATTAAAAATTTTAATGGAATATAAGAGCAGAATAATTGTAAAATGAGTTGGGGCGTGTATTGTATTTCGTATAGCCTTCAGAAATATATTGGTTTATTTTTGAAGATCTTGCTGAAGGTATGAATCACGATTAAAAAATGGGATCTCACGAAGTGAAGGTAAATTTTTAAATAACTGTTACATCATGGAACTGTATTAAATTACAAAGTGAAAAAATGGGAGTTCAGATGTCAAATTACCACTCCCTTAATTTTGCAATGTAAATAAATCTGAAAACGAAATGAGACACGTATATATAAGCTACTGATGTTTTTCGAAATCTGCTTCAAAGATTCTTAAGGATATCCGTAAATAACTTGGAATGCAGAAGATATCTTTTTGTTCGTTGTTTCAACACACTAAAATATTCATGTTTTACATGCGTGGGAAGTGCGTTCAACGCCTTTCGTATTTTCCCCATTCATTGAAATATCGTTTGTTTACGATAATATTTATAGATCTGACAATTTTTGAGAGAAAGTCGGGTGCACTAGACTAAATCAACGTAAAAACAACGAAGAAAGTGACAAAAATCCTTAAACACTTTTCTTTTTTTTTTCAGAACTCTCAAATGTTTAATGGTGATGACAGCAGGCGCTTGTCCTGTGGCAGCATTAGCAGCAGTAGAAGAACCTCGATTTGCTCAAGTCGGATAGCAGAAATTCCTGTTGAGAACATTGTTCAACAGTCGAAAGTTAACACCTTGCAATGGCAGCTAAAAGAAGTAGAGAAAAGTCGGGAGATGTACAAAGCGGTAATGAAGCAGGTTGTGGCCTTTCTGGAGAAGGCTCATCGGAGTTTAGAACTGTTAGGAAGTAGATTAAATGCAAAACAAACTGTTCCTAGATCAAAAAGCGAACACCAAATTATCGCTGGCGATAGTGGTTTAAATACTCTCAGTTCAACGGATGATTACACCATGTTCAGGGATTTTACTTGGTAGGTTCACCTGTATTTTTAATTTAAAAATAAGTATAGTTTCAGTTTAATCAGCTAAAAAATTGTTAACAAATTACGGTTACGAATCTTAAAATTAGTAAAATCATGCTACCGGTACCAAAATATTGAAAAAATGTCGTTTCTGTATTTATTAGATCGAAAAATTGTAAAAATTGCTCAAAAAAATTATCTTTATTTATCAAACCATTTCTGGTTTCGAAAATTAGTAAAATATGGCTTCCAAATTTCAATATTGGATAAAAATGTATATCTTCCTACTGTATACATTAATTTTAAAATTAGTTCTGGGTTCTAAAACTAGTAAAATATCTACAGTCTTTGATTTTTAAAACTACAAAAACAATACTCCATTTACTCTATTTTGATACAAATTAATGTTACTCTATTCGTGTTTCTATAACGTAATGCTTTTAATATAGAGAATTAAATTTAGGATGTCATTATTGGCACCACAATGATAAAAAACAGATTTTAGTAAAATTACGTCTGCTCATTTCAAAATTAGTAATGTCGCCTCGGGCCCCTAATTAATGTCGAAAAAAATTGTTTTTGTATTTATTAATCTAAGAATTAGTAAAATATATCTCCGGTTTCAAAAATTAAGATATCACTTTTGACCTCCAAAGTATGTAGCTAAAAATGTCGGTTTTGTATTTATTAATTTAAAAATTAAAAAAAAAGTTACTTCCAGCTACTAAAACAACAAAAACAATACCAATTGTCACTTACAGCTCATAATATTGAAAAGAATTTTTTTTGTATTTATAATACTAAAAATTAGTAAAAAAACATTTTCGACTCCAAAAATAAGTGTCTAAAATACTGCCGTCAAATCTCATATTGGATAGAACTATCGCTTTTATATTTTTTATTTTGAAAATTTGTAAAAAATGTGATTTACAAACTTTTAAATTAGTAAAATATTGCTTCCGAATCCTAATATTGAAAAGAAATGCGTTCTTGTATTTATTAGCTAATTTATAAACTAGTAAAAATATCTCCGGCTTAAAAAAAGTAGTAAAATATTGCTTCCGACTCCCTAAAGAATAAAAATATCGTTTTTGTTTTTATTAATTAATAATTTGTACAAAATGTTTTCCGTTTTAAAAATTGTGACTTCCGGTTTTTGAAATTAGGAAATTATTGCTTTAGACCTCCAATATTAGACGAAAACGTTTCTTATGGATTTATCAATTTAAAAATCAGTGAAATGTTACTTTCGGTGTCTAAAATTAGTAAAATACAGCCTCTGGCTTTTAAAATTACAAAACCAATGCCGTATGTTGATTTATTAAATTAAAAACTTTTAAGAAAGATTATTTTTTCTTCCAATTAGAGCTGCGGATTTAAATACTAGTATTAGTCGGCTTTCTGCCGCTGTTATTGAAAACAATTATTTCTTTAATATTTAATAATCTAAAAATTAGTAAAACAATATCTCTGGTTTCTAAAATTAGAGAAATATCGCTTTGACCCTCAATATTGGGTAAAAAGCCGATTTTGTACTTATAAATTTAATAGTATGTTATACTATTACTTAGAGACTAAATTGCGTCATGTAATCTCGATGAGAGTAAAAATTTGAAGTCTTTAGTCCCGAAGATGCTAAAAAAATTACTAAAACACCGCTTTTGACTACTAAAGTTACCAAAACAATATTGCCATTGTCTTTATTAATCTAAAATTTGATCAGAATATCTAAAATTAACAAAATTAGTAAAAAAATGTTACTTGCGTTATCTAAAATTAGCAAAATACAGTTTTTTTCTTGTAATATTTTACCATTGTTTGTATCTTAGTAGTTATTTTGATAAATATCAAATTTTTTATATTATTTGTGTATTTATTTTATCAAGAAGTTTGGTAATGATAATTATTAATAATAATGAAGTCAATTTAACGCATGAACGGAGCTTATTAGTGACAAAAGAGTCGCTTACAATATTTTTCCGTAAAACGCATTTTAGTAGTTTTTTTTATAGATAGCTTTGTTGGACTTACTTTTACTTATGTAACGAATAACGATGTAGTCTTAAATAAAATCTATTTTATTTTAATAACTTCAAAAACTCAGATTCACAATTTGACAACAGCTTGGACTCATATAAATACTAGCAAAAATTACTAAGCATAGCCAATATCAATGTAATAAATTCTCAGATTTATTGAGATTGATTTTTTCATTTTTACTTAGTCATCAATCTTTTATTACGATACGGTCGCATACGTAAGCTAAAAGGCACTGAAAATGAAACTTTAGCTTTCGAAAGCGCTTTGCCACTGATATATTAGAATTTTAATTGAACTTGTGAGTTCGGCATTGATTTTTATTGTCATTATTTATCCAGTTAATAAATTTCTCAATTTTTAGAAAATAGCATAAACAGCCGAGATTTTTTTTTCAAAAATGACATTGTAAGCGAATTTGTCAGAAATATAGATAATAGATATGGAAAATCAATTTATACTTGACATCCGAAATATGATGTCATTATTGACTGAAAATGTTTTTGGAAACAGACACCTAAGTGCACTCTTGCTAATGTTATTAAATATATTATTTTGCAGGCGACGCCCCAAGAAGTCTGAAGTCTCCTCTGAAGAAATCCCCCCTGAGAAATTATCCCAAGAAGCATTTAGGCTCCTCCGAACCGCTCAATCCCTATTGAACACTCAAGAGCCTAAACTCGCAACTGACACTCCAGACGACCTAGAATTTTTGACCCAACTGGCGCGGGAGTTCCCTCAAACGCCCGATCCCAAACCCCAAAGAACGCCCTCATTTTCCCTCAGTCCCAAACTCCTAACTCCTGAGAAAGACACACGGATTGCAACCGCTTTCAACAGGAAGTTATCTCTGCAACTCAACGAAACAAGAAAAACCTACAAATATTCACCACGAAATAGCCTGATTGACGCGCCGCTTATGTCCTCGACTATCAATGACCTAAAAGACGACATTATTTTAAACAGTGATAAATTAAAAGAAAAGTCGAATTCGCCACCTGCTGGGAGTATCAGTTCGGTTGAAGATGAGAGCGGTTTTTCGTCGATGAATTCGTTTCAGGAAGTTGGACTGCCGGTTGTGGGAGATGAAGTTACAGCAAAAAATGTTTTGTTAAAGAGTATGTTGCATAATGTTGATGAGTTTGAACGAAACGTTGAAAATTCGGATAAAAATGGTAATATTGAAGATAATGTGAAATTATGGCAAAAACCTGATAACGTATCACACAAACGGTGGTCTTCAACGCCGGTTAATTGTTCCAGTACTAACCAGTCCATAAATGTATTGTGGGTTTAGTATTTAAGTTGCAGTTTAATATTTGCCATTTATTTATACAATATGTAATAGACGCTGATAAGAAAAAAATGTGATAAATTATTAAATTTTGCTAAATCATATTTATTCAGATGCTGATGTTGTTCATTGGTAATTTAATGTGCGTTAAATCTATAATTTGTGGGTATATTCTTGATTCCTTAATAGTATGTTACTTAAATTAAATTATTATTATTACTTAATAAAAAATGTATTTTTCTTCTACAAAAATAAGTTATTAGATTATTAATTTGTAAAATTACGTACAATTAACTTATTTTGTATAAGATTAAATTTGCCAAGAAAGTTTTAATTCCTTTGCAATGTGTATTTAAAAAATAAACGTATTACAATATTTTTTTATTTTATTTCTTTTTCTAATTTAATTAAACAATTTATAAACTAATTTGCGTGTTAATTAATTTTATTGAGTCAAACAACTCAAACATTAAAATTTTCAATTACTAACTACCTATTCAAAAAAATTTCATCATTATTACAGATTTTTTGGTTCAAATTTAATGAGATAATAGATAATTTAAGAGATAATAGAGGAAACAGAAATTAATTAATTTATTTTAAAAAGTTTGAGTTGATAACTGAGCACTTCACTAACTTAAACTCTTGCTATGAAAGTTGTAAAACTCTTAAAAAATTAATATTTACAAAAATTCATATTTTAGTTATTAAAAATACAGATTTTAAACAAAGACATTTTTTTTTCTCATTTCAACTGTTTATAGGTTTGTTTATTTTAAATCTTTATTCACGGATTTAAATAGAAAAATATTTTAAAAATATTTGATGAAACTCAATCAAAACGAGTACTTGAAAATTTTTGTGGTTACTAATTCTGATTTTTATGTCGCCATTTTGTTTTTACATTTTTTATGGCAAAATCGTTATAAAAAATATTTATGAAGGTACAATTTTATGTTGTTTTAATACAGTCTAAAATATTATTAGTTTTACCTTTATAGTCAACCGTTTTAATTTGCCATTTTGATGTTTACATTTATTATCAAAGTATACTTGCCAGTGAGTTATTTTTAAAAAAATTGTCAAAATATAAATATAATGTCAAGAAAGAAAATCAAATGATTACGCACTGAGCCAACAATCGGAACCGTCAATTTTACAATCATCCTCCGTTTTTACCGCTCTAGTACCTGCAAAAAGCACAAGAATTTAAAAACCGGTTTAAAATTAGATTATCGTACCAGAGCCCAAGTTTATAATAAAACAATGCACTTTACCACTTTTATTTATGTAAAAAAACACTTTAAGCAGGCCGTCTGTGAAAAATTGTGTAAGACATTAAAATGTTAAATTTTGAAAGTAGATTTTAGTAACTTGAAAAAAATCTGACAGTTTTTTTTTTCGACAAATTAAAGATAAATTTTAAAATTATTGTTTTTCGACTTTGTGGAGGATCCGTGCAAAAATAATATACAAGAGACGTGCGAGAACAGTTTTGCATTATTCGTGCGACATTCTTTACTTGTGCGCAAAGTGCACTCGTGTAAGAATTGTCGCACTGGTATGCAAAATATATGTTCCCGCGTTTATCGTGTAAATAACTATTTCAATATTGTCACTAGACATCGCTTTCCATTTAAAATTTTGAAAGTGGTTGCCACCCATTCTAAGAGGTGTAAATGTTAATATTTAGATTTTAAAACTTTTTTAGAAAAAAAACGGCAATAAAAGTTGTCTCAGAGTGGTTTAAAATAATTGCAAACATTTTCTAATGTTAATTAGAATATGATATAAAATCTGAAGCTGGTCGATGTGTTTTCGGTGAGTCTACAAAAAAAAAACATTCTTATTGACAATACTTTAAAATAGATGCAATAAATGGTTACAGATTAAATTTTTTTTGTTAATTTCACTCCTTTTTTAAAAAATATTTTGAGATTATATGTTTGGAGTGGGAGAATATCAAGGAGGTTTCAAGGTAGGGAGATCAACGATCGACCAAATTTTTAGTCTGAAAATGATACAGCAAAATAGTTATGAACAAAAGCTGCCTCTACATATGTTGTTTATAGACTTTAAAAGGGCCTATGATACAATCGATCGCACAATGATGTACCAGGCAATAAACAACCTAGGAATACCAAATAAGTTGACCAGATTAATAAAAATGACTTTAGAAGGCTCGACGGGCAAGGTTGTAGTGGATGGAAGCGTGACAGAAAAGTTCCCAGTTCGAAAGGGGTTAAGACAGGGCGATCCGCTATCAACAGTTCTGTTCAATTTGGTATTGGAAAAAATCATGAGGGAAAGCCGAATAAGAATAGAGAACGTAATATATTACAGTAAGCAGCAGGTGATTGCGTATGCGGACGATGTGGCAATAATCGCAAGAACCACAAAGGTGATAAAGGAAATGTTTAAAAATCTGGAAGAGAGTGCGAGAAGGTATGGACTGGAGGTAAATGAAAGCAAGACAAAGTATATGGGAACAAACGAAAGAGAAGTACAAGGAGACCTGGAAGTGATAGGACAAAATGGCAGAAAGTATTGCTTTCAAAGAGTAGACAGATATGAGTATCTAGGGGTTACGGTAAATGGAACTAGTGATGAAATAATGGAAATAGAAAAGAGACTAACTAAAGGAACGAAAGCGTTAGGGGCATTAAACACGGTGTTGAGAAGCAAAATAGTGTCGAGAAAAACAAAAATTAGAATATATAGAACTGTAATCCAGCCAGCAGTGCTATATGGATGTGAAATGTGGATCATGACCCAAAGCACCTCGGAAAAGTTGGAAAGGTGGGAGAGAAAAGCACTAAGAAAGGTGTTTGGGGGAGTGAAAGATAAGGAAGGCAACTGGAGAAGAAGAACAAATAAAGAAGTAATGGACATATATGGATACCCAAGCATAACCCAAAAGGTAAAGGGTCAAAGAGTGCGGTGGTTAGGTCACGTAGGGAGGATGGCGTCGCATAGGCATACAAAAAAAGCGCTACTGGGAGGAAAAGGAAGCAAAAGAAAAAGAGGGAGACCGAAAAAGAGATGGTTGGAGATGGTAAAAGACGATCTAAAGGGAGTAGGAGTCCGGGACTGGATGGAAGGGAGCAAGAACAGAAAAAACTGGAGAAGAATTATCGAAAAAATTGAAGCCATGGGCCCGAGGGCCTGAAGAGCTATTGTATATATGTTTGGAGTTAATTTTTATAATATTTTATAATAACATTCACACGAAAATTAAAAAAAAATAGTATTTATCAATGATGTCAAATTATTAACAGTTAATTTTCGAAATAAAACAGTTAGATGTTGTTGATCAATAGAAAAATTAAGTAAGAAATTGTCTCTTTTTTTACAATTTTGATTAATTTATAATTCCTCTTAAAATATGTTGTTTATTTACACTGCTCCAATAAATTAACGCACCACTTAAATTTTTTTGAAAATTGAAACATGTATTCGACCAATTGGTACAAAATTAAGAAACATTTAACAAAAACATTTGTTTAAAGTAAATTAATATCTAATGTCCAAATATAGAAAAACAAACCGAAAACAAAATTTTATTAAAGTTACGCCGTTATAAAAGTTACAGAAAATATCTTAATATCGCGTATTTCCACCTCTACTTTGAATAACCGCTGCACATCTTCGTTCCATACTCAAAATTAACGAACTTATGTCTTCTTGATTTAAGTTATTCCAAATTTCATTTAGTTGAGGACCTACCTCTTGAAGATGGACAGGAGGATGTGGAAGATTTTTTAATCGTTTCTCGAGAATGTCCCAAACATGCTCAATAGGATTCAGATCAGGGCTTCGAGCTGGCCAATCCAAAACATTGATTTCTGCCTCATTCAAGTAATCTTTAACAATTCGGGCAGTGTGGGGTATCGCGTTATCTTGCATTAACAAAAAATTTGGACCAATATAAGGGGCATATGGTACGACATGCTCTTCAAGAATGTCTGTTATGTAACAGTCCGCATTTATAGAGCCATTATTTACAACCACTAACTCCGTTTATGGTTGTAAGGAAATACCACCCCAAACCATTACTGAGCCTCCACCAAACAATGTGGTATTCTGAATGTTACACTGTGCGTACCGCTCATTTGGTCTACGATACACACGAACACGTCTATCGCAATTGTAAAGGCAAAATTTTGACTCATCTGTAAAAAGAACAGACTCCCAATCGTCTCTTTGCCAATTTATGTGCTCTCTAGCAAATTCTAATCGGGCTCTGCGGTGTTCTGCAGTCAATGCAGGACCACGAGCAGGAATATGGGGTGTTAAATTATCCTCCTTAAGTCTTTTTCTAACAGTTTCGGTACTGATTTGAATTCCTTCTACGTCACGGAATTCAGTTTGTAGCTTCCTGGCGGTTACAAAGCGTTCCCTTAGCGCAGATATTCTTAAAAATCTATCCTGGATAGGAGTGGTTTTCCATTTTCTTCCTTGCCCAGGTCTTCTGAGGTGACTTCCTGTCTCTCTGTACCTTTGTATCATACGCAAAACTGACGTATGACATACACCAAACCTTTCACCAATTGTTCTGTAGCTCCATCTTTCCTCCAACAAAATCACAGCTTGGGGGCATTCTTCTCGAGTCAAATTCCTCATAATGTTTTTATTATTGTTTCAAATGATAAAAACTATCCATAGAACGGCAAATTCAAATAACAATAAAACGAAATTACAAATTAACACAATTTAAAAATAAAAATTATTTTAAAAGTTCTGCTTAAAAAACTATTAAACTCAAATTTCTGACTTTAATGTCAAAACTTTTATTACAATGGGTAACTAGATTATAGCTTGATTAAACCTTCTCAACCAAAGTTGTCAAATGTACATAGTTTTAATTTTTTTACTTTAGTTTCAAGTGGTGCGTTAATTTCTTGGAGCAGTGTAGTATCTGGTTATGTTAATGTGTCCAATTTTTTTAAAAGTTTTTTTTATCAAACTACAATAATTGTTGTTGACAGTTTTTCGTTCTCGCATTTTGAAATACGCAAAGACGGGCAAGATATGAGCTTATCCTAATTTAAGCTGTTGTTTTTCTAATTTATTCTTTTTTTGGTAAATTCTAATCCTAAGCATTATTTAATACATTAGCTTCTTTTATTTATTAATATCATTTGCGTCAATAAAATTAGAAACATCAAATTTTCAAATTGAGTTAAAAGCATGTAACGCAAAACAAAGATCGGTTTACACGCTTTTGTTTGCTAATGTCAAAAATTACATTGTTGCAAATTTTATTGACGATAAAAAGATGTTAATGTTACAAAAATTTGTTGAGTAAATGTATATAAATACATTGCTAAAAAATTACATAAATTTCTTGCAAATTGTTAAACTAGTTATTAGAATTCTTTAAAACAACACAACTATTTATAAAATTAACAAAAAATATCCCATACTTCTATGTATTAATTTGTTGATTTTAACAGTTTTTTTTTTGTAAATTTAAAGATGGTCAATAAATTTTGGTTGTCCCAAAAGTAGTTTGTAATATTTTCGAAAGTTTTAAGAAGGTAGTCGAGTTTTTATTTTGGTCTGTAAATTAGTAATCTTGAAAATGTAGGTGTATTGTTGCTGGTCTAACTTTCCTGCAACTCCGGTCTGTTTAATTCCTGCAGCCGGCGTACGGGTTGCAGCAGTCCGGGCGCAAGCGCTTTCCGTAGTAAAAAATGTCAGATATAGCAGGAACATGAAGATTGGTTATGTTGTAATGTATTACAGCATCGTTTAATTGCCGGCTATCATGTGTAATTTTCTATCAGCATTATCAGCATCGTTATCAACCTTGGACTGTAACCCGGAGCGGCGGTAGCGAGTCGCCAGAGTGCAGTAATGTCGCGCTGTGGAGCGAACTATTTTAGTACGAATTGATTGCGGTGGTCCGTTGGCCGAACCTCGTCTTATTTATGCAGTAAGTCCGCTTCTGGTGCGGTCTTCGTATTTTTTTATGATATAGTGTCGAGTGGTCTCAGTACCACTCAAAAAAGCCGCCAAAATTCCGCGCTCAATCTACAATTTTAGTGACAGTGACAGTGAGATGAGCTACAAGGACCGCAGCTCACCAAATCTACTCGAAAGCGGTCTTAAATCCCTCCTCGGACATCCCGGTCACAACTATCCTTTAATTAACGGTGAGTTATCCTGCCGCGAGTGCGCGCGAGTCCTGCTGACTCCGGGTCGCCTCACCGGACTTGATCGCAAACATGTGACTGCCGCCCTTCCTGAGTTTTCATTATTTCATTCAATTATTCGGATTTTTCACATGGTTTCAGTTAACAAAACACGGTTATTACTTATTTTCATTTCCTAAATATTCCCAGTCACATGTTTCCTGCTGGATTGCGCATGCGTACAGAATCAGAATCACATTTCTCGCATTACAATTAAAGAATTGCTTTAAATGAAATGTTAATAATAAGTAGTACGAGTCGGCAAATTGACTTGTTCAAATAAATAGACTAACGAGTTTGTTCTTTCGTGTTTGAACTATTTTTGAACTGAGCACATGAACATGTTATTTTTACCATTCTTGACGTCCGAATTATATCAGCGGCCTTGCCTCCTGTTCCCTTCCTAAATTTCATGATTAATTTGTTCTTTATGTCTATTGCACTTTTTTTTCAACGACTATTATTTAATTTAAGTATTTCCTCTGTATTTCTAGTTATATCAAGACATTTTTATTTTTTAATTTATTACAGCATTTTATTTTCATATTTTGAAAGACGAAATTATGTGTCTTGAAGTATGATTAATGTGCTCCAAAAGTAGGTAACTGACATTTACGATCACTGAATGCACTAAATTTTATTTGCCAAAAGGTTTTGTTTAACTGCAATATTTTTATTTTAAACAGAAACGGAATTATAATTTACGTTTATTTAAGATTAATTACTGTAAATATTTTTTTTTTCAAAAACTAAAATTGAGGACATAATAGCGATAATGATAAGACACAGAGTCACATTTAGATCAAAAATTTCCCCTGAACTTTAAAATAATTGGCAGACAACTTTGGGAATATATTATGATAGCAAAGTTATCTTCTAAAATTTATTTTAGTATGAAAGAACAACAAATAAAAGCAGCTGTTTTTGAAATAACATGAACAACTATTTTGGGGACATTTTGTTTGCAAATGCAATGATTTATCTGGGTGAAAATGGTCCATAAATGCGCGGTTTTGTCCTAACTTTCCATTATTGAAAATTAAAGAAATAACAAAAATATTTTATTGACCGTTTATCAATAAGCTTATTAATGTATGTTTCGCTAAGTGTTCATAATTTTAAAATTCTAAAATCAGGTTTTATCACAGGATAATACGCTTTACGATCAACGAAAATTATTGTAATCAATTCAGCTGTTAATGGACGACTAATAATGACGACAATTATAGAGGCGGATTCTCAATTTTGTTTTAAAAAGACTCGATTATTAATCGAATTTATTAATATTTTTGTTTATTAAAAATAAATTGTTATTAATAGTAATAGTATATTAAGTATAAAGAACGCTAAGAAAATTTAACTGATTGCAAACAATCACTTATTATTGCCTGAGATCGGTAAAATGTTTTTGTTTTAGTAATTTTTATAAAATATGTTGCCTAACTTTTGTGAATTATATTGTCCAATTATTTAAATATGACTACTTGATTCTGACAGTTTCTTCTCCAATAAATAAATAACTGAATGCATAAGACGATAATTTAATATAGAGGCACTGATTTTACAATGTGAACAAGTTTTTTTTAGTTAATTAGAATAAATTTATTTACACTTTAACAATCAACAAACTAACAAAAGCACTTCATAGTTGGCTTTAAAAATATACTAATTTACCAAATATACCTAATACAAAAAGAAAGACGAGAGTTTTTGTCGATTTTTAGCTTATTACTACTGTGTTTAAGCGGAAACGTAGAGTATAATTATTTATTGTTTTACTGAACTGTTAATTTGCCAAATATTTAAAGATTAATTCTGTTTATACCTACTCTACCCTTTCATAACGTGCTGCGAGTTTTTTTTATGAAAATTTGTCTTTTTTTTTAATGAAATTTCTAAGTTGACTTTTCTTGAAACACCATTTAATAAATTTTTAGAAAAAAATACAACTCGAAGACGACAATAACAAATATTTAAAAAAACCTTCTGCAATGTTTATTAAAAAAATGAGATAAACTGTCGCTTTTGGCTGTCAAACTGTTGATAAGTTGCTTTTTCTATCTTCGCCTCGAAGGGTCATAAAAATTTTAATGCAATTTTGGCACCGACAGAATAATTTTTAGAATAACATTTCTGTAACTTGTCAACGTGTCTTGTTAGAGTTTGTTTAGTTGAAAGACCCTGCATATTTTAATAATTTTAATTTCAAACACCTATTATCATTATTCGACGAGCTGTTAAATAAGAATTACTATTTTATCGAAGTGTAATAAATCTTGTTTTACGATTATGACAGAATACATACACATCTAACGAGCATTAATGTATTTAATTTTACACACTGTTAAAACAGTTTTGTTTATTTTGTTTCAATAAATTGCTATCAGCCTAACCTGAAATCTGAAATTTTATAATATAAAGATAATGATGTGACAGAATTATGGTTTTTTACTCGTTTATGCATTGTCAAAAATGTAGACTGTCTTTAAAGATAATGAAAAATATGTAAAATAGGATTATTGATTTTTTTCTGTTAGTGAGTGCACTTATCTCGTGAAGCTATAGTAAGTTTATCCAATAATGAGAATTTGACTTTAGCTATAAATTACCCCATCAAAGAAATCTTAATTGGGCAATCATGCCGATTTATAGTGTTTTCTGTTTTACAAAGCATAAAAGATTTTGCTTCAGGATCTGGGATTGGACGCCTATGCCAGAAGCTATATACTTTGGACTTCCAAAACATCATAAATCAGCATTGCTCAAATAGAATTTCTTTGTTAGAATAATTTATGGTTAAAGTCAAATTCTTATTCTTCAATAAACCGACTATACGAGTACGTACTAAAAATGCAAAAACTATTAGTTTATTTGTAGATAATATATAGTGCTTCACATAAAGAGATTTTTTTAAAATTTTAATAAAAAATAATTTAAAATTTGACAATAAATTTGTAACGAGCGTTCAACTAAAACTAATAAAAAAATATGCCAAATTATTGCTCCATAAAAGTTGTTGCATTCTATAACTTCGCTTCTATTTGAACGCTTGATAACAAAAAAATATGCAAAAGTAGGGCATTTTTAGTTAACATAAGTAGATAAACGGCTACCACTCAGGTGGAAAAACACTCTACAATTTTTATTTGGAAAATTATATCGAAATATCTGCTTAAAACCACTTGTATTTACATTAAAGATAGCACCTCAAACACTTTTTTTTGATAAAAGAGAGTAAATTTATATCAGGTATTTATACAAAGTAAAGTAGTTCGAAAGGAAAAATAATGTCCGAATAACTCTCTAATAAGTTAAAACACTCATAAATCAATATTAAATTAACAAATTAACTCGCATAATATTTTGTTGTGACACTTGATACCAGTGACCTCAAAGTTTTCTTATAACTTTGTAATAAATATTTGTAAAAAAAATATTTATTTGAATACCCATGGAATATTAAAGAAATCGCTCAAGAAAACTAGAGAATCTAGAAATTATCAGCTGCAGCTGTCTGACTTTCTTCAAATAGGATCATTTTAGTTATTTTATTTTATGCTTAATAATTGTCAAAATTTTTGACAATTATTTATAAGCAGAATGGCTGTATATGGTTGAGTTTGTTGGTAAACCTGAGTCAGTAATTTTTGTTATCGTTTCTAATGTTTTAAGTAAGTGTATTTAAACATTTTTTTAGCAGGGAAAGTTAATGAAACAATGCGGTATTGCCAACAGACTCAATAATTTACAGTCATTTTGTATAATACCTGTCGAATTTGTATGGTTACCATATTAATCTTAAAATGTTTGTTCTTACAGATATTCTTTTCTATTCTATTCGTCAGTTAGTGTAATTACAAATGGCTGTACAAATGAAATACTTAACATTTTGTTAAACGATTGTTATATATCTATCCATCCTAGTTGAAACTTGAGACCTTTTGCAGCGATGCTTTTGAAGGGATAGAAGATATGTGTCTTTCTATAAGAAATAAAATTATAGATGAACTCGGGCTACGCCCTCGTCAATAATAATGCTTCTATTTTATTTAATAATAGTAGAAGTTTTTGTTTGTTTTACATTAGATGCAATATCTTCTGTTCAGTGCAAACAAATTGATTGCAATTTCGACAATTTTGACAATGATGGTACAAGTCTGGATGTCGAAATTCTGATGTCACAAACGTTGATAAAGATGTAGAAATTTAGAAAGTATAAATTCTTAATTAAAGTAGTTTCAAAGCGAGTAAACACTATCACATAGGGGACTAAATCTTCAATATTTCTAATAAAATATTTAAAAAGGCGTGACTGCAGCTAATTTTAAAAAAATATGTTAGGTTTAAACTTTGTACAGTGCTGATTTTATTCTAAAACGCTGCCTAAACGGTTAAAGTTACAAAGTAAAAAAAAGTTGCAGAAAATTAATTTTGTAAAACAAAGACTGGAACTACTAGGAAGTAATATTTTATCTCTGATATTTCAAGTTTAGAGACGCTTAAAATAAAAAAAAACTTAAATAAGTTTGTTAATGTTCCAATATAATACATTTTTACTGTGTTAGTTATATTTTTCGGTCTGGCGATGGCGTGCTCAGCTAGCATTCGGGCAGGATTGGGTTCAAACCGACTGTTTTAACTTTTAATCGGAGTTTTTTAAAGGTTTTCTCCAGTCAGTAGGCCAAAAATGTTTCTACTGCTCTAATTTTGAAATTAACATCCCTACACTTTAAGAGTCAACCTAAATTAAAATTTTTCTTGCTTACTCGTTGGAAATTTCCTCAGGTTATTATTGTATGAAACACAAAAAAATCCTTTTTTTTTAATATTTCTTCATAGAATAAATGTGTGTCAAATTGTGTGACAAAATGCGTGTCAAATTGCTAAACCTTGAAGACTGATTTCAATTAATAAAGTAACGAATACCTCCTAACAAATTTCTTTGTTATTCGATAGATTTATTTACTTTGTAGCTATTACAGTTTTTAGTTTTTCTTTTTTCAGTGTTATAACTAACAAAATAGGAGAGGTCGTTACTCGTAATGAAGATGTTACTATTGCTCCATCTTGTCGAAAAACAGAAATTAAAATGTTATGCCAAAAAGATAAGCTCACAAGTGTTTGTTTGTCGTTTAACACATAGTGTAAAAGTAAATAGGTAAACCGAAATACGTCATCCATCCTCGACAACAGTGTTTAATGTGTCATTAAGAATATGTAATTTAATAGAATTAGCAGTCGTCACTTGTCAGTTCCTCTGAAATTACAAGTTGTTGTAACAAAACCGTTATTACTAAATTTTGTTATATTTTTAAATTTTTTTCAAATTTTCTTCAAGGTCCCTAATTTTCGCTATTATGTGTGTCGTCAAGAATTGTAATACAATTCTATTTTTATGTTTATTGAGATAATTAATGAAGCCTTGACAATTACCATCATTAAAGACTTCTTTCACTTGTCTGGAATATTTTGTTATAAAGTTAGTCACGCAATTTTTTCCATAATTTTTATCAAGGGGACTCCTCCATACAGCATTTTATTTCACAATCTGTGATAAACCAAGAACTTTGTACACAAATGTGTAAAATTCCTCTTATTACTTACTACATTATACCTTATCTATTTGTTGAATTCAAAGTCTTATCAGGTCCGTTGATGTCTGCTAAAAGTATAATTCACGTTTTCAAGCATTTGGGAGATAAAATTAGTTGCCAAAATAATTGTACACGAGTTTGTGAAAAAAATACTGATAAAGAAAAATTGCACAATAATTTTGTAACAATTTTCCAAGATAGTAATTAGTGTCATGATATCTTGATGATAAAATCGATTAAATCTTGTCTCTGGAAGAAAATACATATATTTTTTTAACATTTGTTATACAGGAAGGGGGGGGGCTTCAGTCGATTTTTTTACATTATTCTTTAACGGTTCTATGAAGATACTCTGCATTATTTTTTTTTAATTTTGTAAAACAATAAAAATTTTAAATTATGGCACGGAGTCTACCTGGACGTTTTTTGGAATATTTTTTCTACAGCATTATGGCCAATTTACATTTATGTGGTAAAAAGAATTAATTTAAAAAAGTTACTGAAGGGTTTAACTACAAGTCAGCTACAAGGGAGAGTTCTGATCATTATTTTGTAAAATAAGTTGGTTAATAGAGTGTTTGGACCGCTCCAAAGTGCGTTTGGCGAAGCTTCAAACGTAGTAATTGGTATCAGGAGTGGGATAGGAATCCATGAAGAAAAATTAGTTTGAAGCTTTGTGGGAAAAGAGACGTTAGCTGTTTGAAATTGAATTTGACAAGTCTTAGTTGTAAAATCATCGGTTTTTTTTGGACAGTGTAAATGCCTAAAACCGGTCGTAGTATATCTGAGGATTGCATAGAAAGAAACACTAGTATGGAAGCTTTATTACAAAACATGTTTGCGTCATTGCAAGAAAATCTTTATTCATTCAAAGAAGAGCAGAGATTAGAAAAAGAAGATCTAAATAAACATCTAGAACAACAAATGGTAATGTTTAGAGAATTTGTATCGAAATTAAAGAATGGAAGACTGAAGTAAGAAACGAAATTGAAGAATATAAAATTGGAAAAGAACCGAAATTATCCGAATTGGACAAAAATGAAGATGTTGTTATCTTAAGAAAAAGGCTACAAAAAGCTAAAAAAACAGTCCTAGCAAATGTTAATAGAAAAACAACTTTGGCAGATTTGCATTAATATTAAAGGATATTATAATATAATAAGAAAACAGAAATTGCATGAATTCAAGTACTTGCAAAATCAGGAACTTGCAAAAACAATTCTAGGATCTAGCATTTAATGAAAATTTGAAACTTAAACAACAAGAAAAGGAGATTGAGCAAAAAAAGTGACCATCAAGATGCCGAATTATGTCCAATTTCGTAGAAGATTCAAAGCGAGCAAGAACGTGAGTTAACGGTATTCCGAGACGGCTTGAAACAAGAAGTGTGATTACTCAAAGCCGAAATTGATCTGCTATCAAAAGAGCGTCGTAAAAAAATGGATTCGGATTATTTAGAAAGCGAGAAAGGGTTCCACAATTCACATCTCCTGAATAAGTGATATCGCCTCCAAGTCTAAGTAAAATTAGCAGGAGTAGGACTAAAGTTGTTCTAAGGCTAGGACACAAAAACAATAGTGCAAGTCAATTAGAAGACGAGATTCGGAAGAACTATAGGCACAGAAATTACTCTATTTGTTTGTTTGCTTTGGGTTTTTTGAACTCAGAAATTCTATTTCTGAATGTTTTCTGATGATCCAGAAAGTAATGAATAGAACAAAATGCCAGCTGCACCGATTAAAATAAGGCTTCAAGGAGAACTTATCGTAAATGAGTAAAGCTTGGTAATTGAGAATATAGAACTGAAGAAAGATCGTGAAGATTTGGAGAAGTAAGAATACGTAAATGGGGACTTTGAAACGGTTATGGAGTTTATAAAAGAACGAAACAAATCTTACAAATATCTGATGTCGCTGAAAAAACAGAAGAACAAGAAGAAAAGGAAGCAAAAGTTGTTGTTCTTGAAAGTAATGAAGAGAACGAATTGCCAGCTCTATAGATTAAAATAGTGCTTCAAGAAGAACTTATTGTAGATGAGCAAGGCTTGGTAATTGAGAATAAAGAACTGAAAAAAAATCGTGAAGAATTGAAGAAGTCAGAAGTGGTAAATAAGGAGTTTGAAATGGTCATGGAGTTTATAAAAGAATAAAATAAATGTTACAAATCCAATGAGTGATAATAATGTTAAGAAGAAAATGTCTGATGTTACTGAAGAAACAGAAGAGCAAGATGAAAAACAAGAAAAGGTTGCTGATCTAGAAAGTAATGAAGTGAATGAAATGCTAGTTTTACAGATTAAAATAGTGCTTCAAGGAGAACTTATTGTAGATGAGCAAAGCTTGGTAATTGAGAATAAAGAACTGAAAAAAAATCGTGAAGAATTGAAGAAGTCAGAAGTGGTAAATAAGGAGTTTGAAATGGTTATGGAGTTATAAAAGAATAAAATAAATGTTACAAATCTAATGAGTGATAATAATGTTACGAAGAAAATATCTGGTGTCACCGAAGAAACAGAAGAGCAAGAAGAAAAGGAAGAAAAATCCAGAAAGTAATGGAAAGAACGAAATGTCAGCTCAACAGATTAAAATAGAGTCTCAAGGAGAACTTAAAGATGAGCAAAGCTTGGTAATCGAGAATAAAAAACTGATGAAAAATCGTGAAGATTTGGAGAAATTTGAAGTTGTAAGTGGGGACTTTAAGACTGGTTTTAGGGCTTATAAAAGAGTGGAACGTTTAAAAGATTGTAGTGAGCGTAAAACACCTAAGTTTTACAAATCTTTGAATACTACAGGAACTAATTTTACCCTCATGTGTGAACAGTTTCATCAAAGGTCACGCGTGATTAAAAAAAAATTAAGAAAGAAGAAAGGATTAAAAACTAATGGATTTTAATAAATTCTAAGACGAGCTGGAAGGATAAGTATTGGAAGAAATGGAAAAACAAAAAGAACATGAAGACAAATAGAGAAAAAACAGGATTTCTTGAAATCGCTCGAAGTTACAAGACTTGGAAGGTGATAAGGTGTCTAAATAATGTACTGTTTAGAATAGATAGCAGCGTGCCAAAATGTTGATCGTTTAGCCCTCTACCATGGAAGAGACCCTACAGTAAATACAGTTGTTTCTAAATTTGCAAATTCGCATCGAAATATAGTAAAAAAAAATAATTAAAAAAGTTATTGAAGGACTCAGCTACATGAGAGAATTTTGTAACAGTATTTAAGAGTTATTAATGCAAATTATGTAATAAAACAAAAAATAATATTTTTTTTCGTTGGGGTCTAGTTGGACTCATTTTTGTACCATTAAGAAAAGACCTTGGTATTACGAGATTTAAATATATGTATTAATTCAATTTCCATGGAAAATTTTCTTAGATTCCGGCTATTTGAATGCGCAATTTCGTTCGATTTTCTTTTAACAAATAAATTTTGCATCGATAACACAATAACCTCTATGATCATGCGGATACTAAAGTACAAACGCGTATTTTCTTTATTTGTTTGCTTAATTTGTGCTGATTCAAATAATTAAAAAATACGTTTTATTGGTCTTCAAAAATCAATTCCTTGTTGAAAAAATAGATTGTAAGATGATAAACATTCAACTATAGATATTCGAGACGCCCACGTGTATATTTTAAAATGTGTGTTTTTTGAAGTTTTCGCAGTCAGCTGACTATTATTAGGATAGTACAGGACTACCATCACGTGAAAATTCCTGATATTGTGCCAAGAGAATTACCGATAATGTAATACATAGTTATAACGCATTGAATGAACTCATGACTTTTACACTATCTACTTTGTGATCTATGATTCAAAGTGTCTATAGCCTATAATTGGGTCTCCTAGCTTGTACATTGTATACCTACCTTGTAATTAAATAAATAGATAGTTTTTGCAAACATTATTCAATTATTTTTAATTATTGAATTGTTTTGTCTTTTTAATTTAAAATTCTACAAGTATATCTTGTTTTTAGTATCTGGTTTATTTTTAAATTCAAATAGAGATGATTAAAAATAGATCGTGATATTTAAAAAGTTGGTTGCAGAAATTTACGCATTTTTCTAGTATTCTCAAAAAGTTTTTGTAAATAGTTCATCTAATTAGACAAATATTTTGAAAAAAATGTTGTTGTTAGGACAAACTAAAGTCAGTGTATCATTTGTTGATAAATTGTCAAAAATACTAAGCGTGTCTGTTATTGTTTATTATAAATGAATGTCGAGAGATCAACGTTTTTGGGTCAAATTAATTGAATTACTATTGGCTTGGAATTGGACACGTTTTGACGAGATAATCTAGATAGGAGTACATACAACTACTTGATACTTGAATTTTCAATTTTGTTTCAACATTGAAATAATTTTTTTTTTGTTATCAGAACTTTATTTTAGTACAATTAGTAAATCGTGTACAACTGTACATACTTTCCAGCTGGTATAAAATTGAATAATTTATTTGCTTTGTCACCTACATTGTCAAATGGTTATCAATGAGTTAGTGTCAATGTCACTATTTTCAATTACAATTTCTACGGTTAATAAACTAGAATCGGTCAACACAGAACTGTTGCATACCGATTAAAATATTGTTTTATTTAATTAAGTCATTTGTTTCTTTAAATTTCTGAAAATTTATTTTTTTAATGTGTTATTTATTATAATTTTATGATGGGAATTTGGTCAGGCATTAAATCAATATAAATTACGCCAACGTTTTGGACTATTTTTATTTTTCGTCTTTCTTCAGGGTTTATTATGTTATTAAATTTAAACTGCATAATTTTCAGCAGCTTTCCTATTTTCTTTAGAGCATCTACTATTATAGAGTCAATTTTAAAAAATTATCTCTCTTCCTCTTTTTCTTCTTTTTCAGAACTTTGACAACCAAGTCTTGTAGCTCAAATTGTTTTAATTTTTGTTACACCTTGTATATCTACTTGTATAGATGACGTATATTCCTGTTATACAAATGAATGTAATTGTTTATTCACTTAATTAGGTATAAAAAATGATAATAGACGCAAAGTATTCTAAACACTTGTAAATTTAAAGATGCATAAGCAATTAGCTGCTAATCTTTATATCTCAACAAATCCTGTTTATTTAAAACAGTGAAGGTGGGATAACGAGTGATCTAAAATGAATTGAATCGAAGTAGGACAAGCAAATGAAACAAATATTTATACTGGGACTATTTTAAAAATGTTTGAAATGTGGCCTTTATTTTACAATTGTACAATTCTTAAATAGATTAAAATAGATTAAAAATAGATTAAAAATAGATTAAAACGCCTAATAGGTAGGTTTGGTTCTCATAAATAGGTTTGTCTAACTGTTTTTTTTTTAATTTTTAAGCGACTGTAAAGCCTGTCTAAATTATGTTCAAAACGAACAGTCAGTAACGCGCGCAGAGGCAGGTAGTAGGAGAAGCTATACGGCTTCAAGACTGTTTCACAGAGCTTAAAACGAGCTTTGAAATATTCACCTCAATTCAAGATTAGCAATTTTTGTCTCTTTTCTTTGGTGGTGACGTCTTGATTTTATCAGGTATATAATTCACTGTTACTGTGTAAAGAAAAAATAACGAATAACTGAAATGAAGTGATTGGAAAATTTCCTCGGTGTAAGCTGGACTGGGTTATCGCCCATCGGCAAATACTCGACCCAATAGAAAAACACTTGATTTGTCAGGGCGCACTTATATTACTGACTCTCCGTTCTGGAACAAAGTATAATAGAAGCTTGACTTTTTATTCTTTTAACATTTATTGTAGCTTTGACCGTTTGCGCAGTGTTTTAAAATAAAACCAGGACAACTCAGATTTATACTTTTTTTTTAATACGTTTCAAGAATTTTATTTTATTTTTTTTTATAATACATTAAGAGTTGAATCCTCTATAATGACGTTATTTTTTTAAATTCGTTTTGAAGCTAATTTTAATGAAAATTTTTAGCTTTTATGTTTTAACACTGATGGGATTGACTCTCTCAGATTTTTTATAAAGTGGACGGAACAGTTCCCTATTTGAAGGTTTTGTCTCTTTTTGCACTAATTTTAACAGCAATTAGATCAATAAATAAATTACATCCACAATTTTTTTTTTCTCATGGATGCATAAAATTGTAATTTACGTAGATACTTATATGGGATTATTTTTATTGCACTTAATTAAATCGAAGCTTTTGAGATTACTACGTTTACGTAGTAAATTTCTAGATAAAAACTATTATCTGTTTTATTTTGTAATTTTTGAAGAATATATCTCTGTTGTTCTATTTTCTGTTCATTTTACCCAAACTGTACAGAAAAATTACTAAATTAATTAACATGATTTATTAGAAACACTTCCAGTAAGAAATAAAGCAATTCTACCCAAAAAATTTTGAATCCAAAAAGACACTAACAGTGCTTACCTATGTAAAAAAAATTGTAAAAGTAATGATAATTATCAACAAGAACTGATTAGGTTGGCAACACAAAATCTATAATTTTAGCATAATTTTGGCACTAGAGTTGTTTCAATCATGGTTTTCGTACTCCAAATATTCGTACTCCAAAGACGTGATTTCAGTGAGAAAATCTATCAAGTTAATACCGGGATACTAAAAATGCTTGTGATTTTTTTGTTGGGTTGGTAACAGATTAGAATTTTTCTGTTGGTACTACATACTAAATGTCATAATAAAATCAAATTTGATAATTTTGTCAAAAAGTTTTTATAGCCTTGGCAGCTGAGGCCACTAGCCTTGAAAGAAGAAGAAGAAAGTTCTTATTATTATTATATTGTACCTAACCTAAAAATGTGACAAGACTAAATATGACACGTGTACCAACTACTCAGGTGTACCACTCCACTATTTTTCAATAACATCAATACCAACGTTTTGTATTCTATTATTATATTACTGTATTTTCTGCTGACTGACTGATAGTAGTGATAGTTTTCAATTTTACATAAGTTATCTCTGTTTTTAGCAAAAAAAAACATCTACTTTAGATTAGAATTAGATTTAAGAAATAAAATTTTACTAGAATTTGACAATGTTTTTTTTTCTGTGATTTTAAGTAATTTAAACTGCGTTTCTGTCAGAGACAAAAAATACTGTGAAAATTTATACTTTTATACAAAATAACACAAAAAGTTTAAAATTTATTAAATCATCAGCTGAATCTGGCTGGAACACACTTTTATACGTTCTAATATAAAAAATAGATACAGATTGTCTTTAAATTAGTTGTGTTTTCAAAAATTTGGTCGTTTTTGAAAAAAATTTAACTTTGTAGGATGAGTATCTTAAAAATGTAAAAGTATAAAAAATATTTGGGTAAACCATTTGCTCCTATGTAAAATTTTGTAATAACAGTAATTTTATTTTATTTTTAGATTAAAAAAATATTTACAAAAATAAAAAGGTCGCTGTTTTTAAAAAAAAATGTTTAATGATTACACCAATAAATATATCTCAAAAAAGTAGTTTTTGATCGTACTTAATGTTTTTTTTTTGTAAATATGAGAAACTAACAAAAAAGAATTAAAATGAACCATCTTGTACGTATTATGAATTTTTCAATCAGTGAACCATCAACGAGGTAATTTACCCTTAAAACATGGCCCAATATTTAGTGGTAGATCCAGGAGAATTTTTTTGAGAATTTGTTTTTTTTTAAATTTTGAAATCTAGATTTTCAGTTGTTTTGTCTAGGACAGTTTAGGAAAAGAAGTTCCAATTTCAAATTCTAGTAAATTATAATTTGCAACCCTTATTCAATAGATGGCTGATTGTTTTTTAATTATAAACTTTATAATATATTATACAGGGTGTTATGGAAATGAGTGCAAATATTTTAACCTGAAATACAGCACCACAAATAATAAAAATCAGTAAAAAAAAATTTGTCCTATTTCAACTAACAACAAAATTACAGGCCGTCAAAGTTGGGTATAAAAAAACATCTTTTTGTTATATCTGGAAAACCGCTTAACCGATTAATATCAAATTTGGTACACAAATGAAGTTGACTGTACTCTTTTTATTTCTACTAGCAAAATTTTGCTGCACATCTCAGTTTCAAGTTACGGCACTTTTTTTTCACATTTTGGGAAATTAACCAATTTTCTTCTTATTAATTTCCAATTTTTGTAGCAAAAATGAATATGCCAGTAGATTCTACATAAAACTGCAAGAATGTAATATTTTGCTAAAACGTATCGTTTTCGAGATATTTACGTTTAAAGTATAAAACTGACTTTTCATCTTTAACTTTGGCGTCCTCTAGTTCCTAAACGGTGCAACTTAGTATAGAGGTAAATTGTGTTAGATCGCTTTATTTTGACCTGAAAAACCTATGATTGCCCTATGTTAAAAAAAATGTTATACGTTTTCTAATAATTAATTTTTAGTTTATAATTTTGTTATCAGTTGAGATAAGACAAAAATTTTTTTACAGATTTTTATTATTTGTGGTGCTGTATTTCAGGTTAAAATATTTGCACTCATTTCCATAACACCCTGTATAATTAACTACAGTGGCGGCTATTGAATATTGGGACATTTTGACAGATTCAAATTTTCGGATTTGTGATTTTTCTACATTTTCTTCTACATAGGCCCACCAATAATATGATTTATAAATAACGATTTATATTAATTTAGGTAATGACTTTTTTTAATTTTAAGAATGTGGGGCTAAATTTAGCGTCCCACTTATGAGTGGCCACTACCGTACATACAGTGCCAGTCAGGCACTGACAAAAAATTTTTATGCATTGTACTACTCAGTACCATATTTAAACAATTGTTTAAAACATTTTTATTAATAAACAATAATTAATAATTGTGTTAGAAAACATTTTTGAAAAATTGACTCAGACAAATTGTCTAAATTAGTACGAGATTAGTCGCTTTTTTAAGACCACGAAAATCTGTTTTTGCCATACTTTTGGACCAGATTAAACATTAAATTATAGAGATATTTATCTCTTGGCATCGCATTTACGCAAATCAAGAATCTTTTTAACCTTTTGAAAAGAAAACAGTAGGAACTATGTTATTTTCCTTAGACTAGTCCATGGACAATTTTAATTTTAAAATAATATAGCACAGACAAAACCCAGTTCATTCACCTTACAAAACATATTTTTGGATGTTTTTTACGTACAAACGACTTTTAAACTAAAATGTCCGTCATTTTTTTAAAACATCAGTAATCCAATATGGCTGTCTCTCATTATAACATTACAGTGTTTTCATTTTTTTGCAACACTTGTTTGTAAGACCTAAAACAAAATAATAAATAATTTATCTCTTGAAAAAATAGAATAGAAAAAACGATCACAATTTTTTTTGTCAAAATTTGTCTTCTCGCACAAAAAAAATTCACTCACTGCTGTCGATGATGATTGCACACCGTGATAGGTGCTCATGATGATTGCATCGTATCGCAGTGCAACGTACGAGTTGCATTATTATTGGATGCACTGCGCTTGTCATTTACTGAACCTCCTTCTGCTATCCTGGTAAGTTGGATGCAGTTGTTATAGTGACGTCACCAAGTGCATGGTGCAACTGCATCGTGGTCGAGGTGGAGTGTCGGGGACGCCGGCAAGCCTCCGTGCTCAAAATAACATCACCTGCTCTTGGTTGCCTGCCGTCTGATGAGACGGCATTCCACGTGGTTCCTTTGATCACATTCATTTGGAACACGGCTTTATGAAAAAAAAAAAAATAATAATAATAATGGGATTGAATACACAACAATAAACATTATAATTGTGTATAGACGGCTGAAAAAAAGGGGAAAAAACTTTTTTAATTGTTTCTAGTTTTTATACTACAGGGTGGTTCATTTTTGATGGGTTTAGAAGGCTTTTAACCGGTTTTTTTTTAAATTCTTATACTATTCTATTAGAAACAAATTTAGTAGTGTAAACAGTGTAAATCATCAATGACTTTTTGCGTTTTGTTCAATTTTTTACCAATTCAAAAAGGTAAAAATTGGTACAGATTTTCACGTACTGTCAACCGATGTAGATACCTAATTGAATTTTTTTTATGAATTTGTAATTTTTGAAATGCAATTTTTAAAGTAAATTTTTAAAGAAAAGTTGTTATTTTTTCAAAATTAATTAAAATATCCACAAATTTACAGATATTTTAAACTTTAGAAGATCGCAACTAGTACCTAAACACCAGTGTTGTTAAAATTACTTTAAAATATGTAATTAATAACATTTACAATTACTTTCGATAAAATAATTAATTACAGTTGAAATTACAAAATATGAGATTGTAATTAATTACCATTACACGCTTTTATGTATTTAATTACATTAATCAATTACACATTTAATTTTTGTTAATAAAACATACTTTTCAAACCCTTGCCAGAATAAAATTTTTATGTTGATATCTGGTTCGTAATTAAACAAATAATTTAATTACTTAATAATGACAAATAATTTTGTTAAGTTGTCTGCACCAATCACTAATTTTTTCTGTTAATAATGATATTTATATTTTTAATAAATTATAATTGTAATAGTTGTGACGTTTTAAAAAATTAATATTCTTGATTTTCGTTTAAGCAGTCTTACTTGTTAAATGTTTATTAAATTATATATTAAATTATTTATATTTATATATACGCAATGTAATTGTTAAGGTCTAGTGCCAATGCCGTTAAGGCCGGTATTTTCAAATTACAGTATTTTTCTAGGATATTGAGTTTAGATCATTTACATCCTGGTGACTATTCTAATCCTAGTTTCTATTTGCCGCTTTCTTATGGTATGGTTTCTATCCCCTCAAAGAAACTTTTGAAGAATGTAATTGTGCAAATATAATTGTAATTTTAACGAAATAAGTAATTGAATTACAAATGAATTACAATTGAAGACCAAGTAATTAATTACTGCTTCAATTACAATAAAAGTAATTTATTACTTTTTCAATTACTTGTAATTAATTACTTAAGAACACTGCTAAAGACTTAACAAAAATTTAAAATGGCCGAACGAAAAGAGACTCAGTGTATTCACGTTTTACTTTTTGAACATTCTAAATTTCTTAATTCTAAAAATCTAAATTTGACTAGTGATAACCGTGGTATAATGGTAATATTTGAACCATTTTTTATGTAGTGATTTTCCATTTTCTTTGCTTTGCAAAAGTTTTGTTGTATAGGTCTGGGTTTGAATTAATTGCCGAAATATTAAAGGTTGCTTAATGTTTGTTTACCAAATATCAACAATGATTTATTAAGAGTGGAATTTTGAATTTACGATACAAAAAAAAGATCTTGTAGGTCACTGTTTTAAAACTCAAAGTTTTGTAGATAATCACTCAAATTAAATTAGAATTATTTAGTCGTGTTTTTTTTATTTTGTAATTTGCTAATTAATTAAAAGGATTTCGATGATGCCATGACCTAAAGAACCAGACAATTATCCACGTTTTTATCAGTCAAAAACATGCAGACATTCAACGAAGGAAAATTTCTAAGAGCAATTATACCACACGACAAAACAAATACTATACTTGACACGTGTTTAACATCCTTTTTCGTTTCCTGATATATTTATGTGAATACACAGAGATATGAAATCTCGGCAAGGATAAAGTGACAAATTTTTAATAAAAATATTTATATTATCTATTGATACTATTGATACTTTTAACGCTATTAGAAACAGGAAACCTTTAGGAATTGAAATTATAGATGTATACCAATTAGTCAATTACAAATGTTTAAACAGTTATTTTTTAAAAGGACTACTTTATGTAGACTAATTTAAAAAATATTTTTTTTTTTAAAAACAGCAATCTTGACCGTTGTTCATCGATCGTAATCTAAATTATTTTATAGCAAATCTGATACAAAATTAGTCATCTAGTGACCTATAATTATTATTGTTATCTTTTTATGAATTTACTATTTTTCTTCTTATAACTACTTACTGATCACGTATCAAATTGATTATCAAAAAAAATCTTGTATAAGGTTCATTTAGAATTTGATAAATACTGCTTTAATGCAAATGAAAATAAAAATTTATTTGAGATTAATTTCTATGTACAATTGTACTCAAGTGACATTATTCAAAATACTATTTTTTATGTTATATTGTATTTTAAATTATTTGTTATTGTTTTGTAATTTCATTATTTTTAGAAATATTTAAACAAGATAATTCAAATATTTATAATCAACAATTTTAAACGGAAAAATATATTTATACATTTTATAAACTATTTTCAGTTGTAGTTAATTACAATTTATTATTATATTATATATAATTTAGATTAATAATTTGATTAATTAAGTGCTCTCAATTTATACCACAATATTCGCAATTTGTAATTATGAAAGATTACGTCAATGCATTCGTACGTGGCCGCTAGTGTACATAACATTTTATGCATTTTAAGGCGAGACTTGAAAGTAAAGTAAATTATTTAAGTCATTTTTGCAAATTTTACTCTACAATAAGTCTGAAACTACTTTTTCGGCTAAAGTAGCGGCTCTAATTCATTATAACCCTACAGCTTTTTCTAAAATAAGAATTTTGGAGAAAATAAAAAACTGATTTTTTGTCTCTTGATGACAAAAAGTTAACCGCTCTCTGTCTGTCTGTAAACCCTTTTGGGCATTCTTGGTGAGGCTCTGTTTTAAAAATATAGATTTCAAAATTTACCATCTGCCACTGATTTTGGCACTTCATCTCCTAGTATGTAATTGTTTAAAATATTGCCTTCATCTGCAGTAGTGTGAGTTTACTCTTTTCTATATTGTTTATAATCTGTAAGCTGTTTTGTCTTCAACTATATTTCTCGTTGCGTTTCTTTCTTTTTACTAACATTCTTACTTATTCTGGCCACAATTTAATTGATTTTATACATCGTCCCATTAACTAAGTTTTCGTAATATTTTCGAATTTTTTTTAAACATTGATTTTCTTGTTGTACTGCTAATTCAATAAAACCCAATATAATGTGACATTTGACATTTAAACAAATCTGTATAATTAAAGTCATGCAAATTCGCGACATATAAAAATAGACTGTTTCTAAACACCTAGCCAGTATCGAGAGATCTAAAACAAAATTAGTTTGGTTGGACCTAAACATCAAAATTTGATAATTTAATTATACGAACACCAACAGTTCCTTGTTAAATAAATGCCTAGAATTGATTCAAATTGATTTATTTAATTATTTGATTTATTTGATTGTACAATATGATTAAAAAAGATTATTTTCTAGGAGGCTGAGAATTGTTTCTTTATATATAATTTACATTGGCAAAACATTTTACAATTTTCTAGAGAATAATCTTTTTTGTTCATATAGTATACTTGTTCTATGAAAAATAGACATATTAGCAATATTACAATCTCTAGTCTAGCATTAGTAAAACCGAAAACAAATATCTATCAACGTTTTACCTCAAAATAATGGCAGATATTCGAGCCGCCATAAATTGTAATAATACTAATTGCTTAAGTAGGAGGTTGTTACACCTAAGATTTACAATTTAAGCTACTATTTCTATTTTTAATGGAAAAACTTTATATCGGTCTGCAAGGACAACTTATTGATATACTTTTTTGCTCTATTCTTGCAAATGAGTTACCAGCACTTTCTGATTTTTTCAAAACGACCAAAACTTCTAGACATGTGTCTTGTCAGAGTTTCTTCAGTGATATTACACAGCTTAAAAATTTGGTATGAAATTACAAGCGACAGTCGATTAATATCAAAATTCAAAACAGACCTATTAAATAACGAGCAGGATTTCTGTCACTTTGCTTTTTCGTACTGCTGTTTTCCTGTATTCTTGACAGTATAATAAGACCGGACTATTCACCCTCAAAGCCAACCGCTTGCTTACTATACTTTTTTAGTCTTGATGTTGATCTCTAAGTAGGTGAAACCTGGGACGGTTAAAATAAATAAATTGTGTGGAAAGATTAACTTTAGTTTATTATTCATTATTTAAAAACATTTTTTATGCACAAAATTCTTGTACAATTAGTATAAAAAAAATATTATTTATAGTCTACTTTACGAGCTTTATTATACAAAATTTAATTTTCTGCAACGTTTTTCTGAAATATTTTTTAATACCTTTAATCGTTTGCGCAGCCGTAAATAAAACCAGGGCTGCGCAAATTTTAAAACTCTCGATTATATTTTTTAATTATGATTCATTAGCTTTTTCTTTATTAATAGAAATATTACAAATTAGTTTTCTATATATGTATATGATAGAATTTCTTTATTTATTTTAAAACTTTTTTAACAGAAAATTATTGAAGTTTTTAAATTGACCTCTGAGGCTGAGGGGGAAGTCGATAGGGTGTAACTATAGTACGGTTAATTTTTTGTAAAGCGGCAAATTTTTCAAAAATTGCCCCGTCCTATCAAGCTTATCAAGCAGCTTTATAAAGCAAGGCCAATTCTCTAGCAAATCTTATTACGATGTGACTTATTTGCCGCTTTACAAAACAAGAATCGTACTATGGTTACTAGTCACCGACTATTTCTCAGCTTCAGAAGTTGGTTTAAAGGACTTGATTAATTTATTTCGTGATTCTGTAAAAAACGAATTGCGAAACAAATCTTTGACCCAATCATGCTTATTAAAAATAAGCAAAATTGTTTTTCTTTTGTTTATTAAATTTAACATAATGACGAATTACTTTTTATTGAATATTTAAAGTGTTTTTTTTATTTTTACTTAATAGTCGATTAAAACAGATTTTTAATACATATATTTGGTTAGAAAGGAATGGATTAGAAAAATGTATTAGATAATATCAGGTTTTTTCAATACTGTGGTGCTAATAAGTGTCCTCCTGTTATTGTTTTTATGACAACTTAATGCTTTTAATATAGGGGATTAATTTCAAGGGGTCATTATTTGCACCACTGTGGCTTAAAAAAACGGAAATTACATACTTATTATTAAAAATCGAAAAATTTTTAACTCTTACTTTAAAGGACATTTATCTTTGGCTACTTTGAGTCTGAGTACTCTGTATTATTTCCAAATGTATACACTGTGAGTATTAGGGTGGGCCAAAAAAATTGAATATTTTTTTATTAATATCCGACACTGAAAAATTGATACAGAAGCATTTAAAAAAAAAATGCTTTTTAAAGATGAGCTGTTAATTTTAAGAGGAAGGACTTCCTCATCTCAGTTTTCTATTTCTTCTTTAGTTCTATTTGGCAAAATCCATATCTTGTCAGTACTTAATCGCAAAAAAATTTTTTCCACTACTAGCTATGAAGTTGACCATTATTGTGTCTCCTAGTCAACTGAGAAGTTGAATTTCTCTGTTACTGGTTAATAATTTTTTCTATTATTAACCTAGGTTAATAATGGACAAATTCAAATGTTTTGAGAATCCAGAGATAGTCGTTCAACAAAAACTTGTGCAACATGGTTTTGTATACCCAGGAGATCGTCTTTATCGTATTTGCGACTGTATTTAATGTATTTACGACAAAATTATTAGAATAAAAATGCCATTAGAAATTTTTGTTGTTGACTCGTTGTTAGGTTTGTTGTCAACGAAAATGTTTGTTGTTGTTCATGTTGCCATGGTGTAATTTCAAAGAATGATAGATTTATGCTTGTTTTTAAATTTTATTATTATTTCTGTGCTACTTAATTTTTACAAGAAAAATTTTTGTTTTTAATTTTTGCCTTAAATTTGGTTAGTAGTGGAAAAAATAGTATATATACCACGGTGGTGAAGACATTTATAGGCCTCGCACCTTATTCCGCTCGGGGCAAAGCCCCTCGCGAAATAATCTTGATGCTCGGTCAATAATAACATTCTTCACCACCTTGGTGTATTATTTACATATGTACTATTATTTACATTTTTTGTAGAAAATTGAACGCTCTAAAAAACGTATCTTACAATTTTTCTATAGCTATTAGCGTTTAGAAAATATCAGAAATCAAAATTTGAAGAATTTAACAAAAAAAAATTTTTTATTTCTAAATATTATAACTCGTAGATAAATAAATATTAGAAAATGTAAAATATACCGTTTTATAGGAAATTGAACGCTCTACAAAAAAGGTTTTTTGTGGTTAATCGAAATCGATTACTCTAACCACTTAGAAGATATTTGCATTCTAGGAACCAAAATTTGAGACTAAGTCCTCATTTTTTTTAAGTGGTTGGAGTAATCGATTGATCGCAAAAAAACTTTTTTGTGTAAAGCGTTTAATTTTCTACAAAGCTATATGTGGCGCATTTTTAAATATTTATTTATCTACGAGTTATAAAATTTAGAATTAAAAATTTTTTTTTTGTTAAATTCTTTAAACTTTGACCTCTGATATCTTCTAAACGCTAATAGCTATAAAAAAATGTAAGATACTTTTTTTAGAGCGTTTAATTTTTTACAAAAAATGTAAATAAAATTTTGTCCTACGATCAAGTAGTCACGAGATATGGATTTTGTAAAATAGAACTAAAGAAGAAATAGAAAACTGAGATGAGGGAGTCCTTCCTATTAAAATTAAGAGCTCATCTTTAAAAAGCATTTTTTAAAAATGCTTAGGTACCAATTTCTTAGTATCAGAAAAAAAAATTTCGATTTTTTGACCCATTTAGTGGGTATAGGTACACTGTACACTGATTGTGAGTAGTGTAAGAGAGTACAGAATTTGGTAATGCAATTCTAAAAACGCTCGTGTGTTTATATGGTTGCCTACATACAACCTCTGAAAATAAATCGATTGCTAGTAATTAAAAAAACTTTTTTTCTCTCGTGCATCTTTTTATTTCATCAATAACAAGTTCGTAAAAGATTCCAACGTGATTTGAACTTTTATTTTCAATTTTCTAGAATTATTATGAAAGCTCGACTTCCTATATGCTGTTGTCATAGTTACCTGGCAAGCCTCGCACCTTAGTCCACGTGAGTTTTGTAAACACGGTGCCGAACATGTGACCATTGATCTCGCAGAATACTACAATTTCTATATTTTTTAATTAAAAATTTATTCGAATTAAATAAGCTAGTTTACTTCAGGCTGCACTACCATCCAAAAATATTCCATTTTGCTACTGATTTATGGAAAAGAAATTAATTATTTGCGCAACTTTTGATATTATAAATTAATTAACTGTTTCTTTTCCGTAGCCCGAGAGCTTGGAGAAATTTTGATTTCGTTTTGTTTTACTACGCATGCCGAATGGAAAAAATCAATTAAAAAACTGTTTTTGTGACTTTTTTGAAAGTTACGAAAGCTTTATTTACTCCTCTTCGGCCACCCACATTTCATAAAACTGCTTTTAAATGAATTATCACAGTTTTAAGGTTCCTTGATTCCGTTAACTTTCACTTCCCTGTTATAATATTATTTATTGCAAATTTATGTTGATTTATCAAGTTACGTTTTGATTTTTTGGTGATACGATTTATTTCTCCCCTCTTCAACATATCTTCAACTAATTAAAAGACATTCGCTTTACAAAATTACTGGTTTTACTACACGAAATTTAAATAGAAAGTGCGTACAAAATTTAATAATTTAATTATATGTTCAGTGGAATAGCACGGTTTAAAATATTTCTCTCTTAAATGCGTTATCGTTTGTTCATCAAAAACTTTTAGTTACAGAATGTTCCAGAATTATTTACTATCAATTTTACCACAAGACTAGTACAAAATGAAAGCCAGTAAAATGATTTTGTGCCGCTTCTTTAAAGATTTAAAGCTTTTCAAAATTAAAAACGATCTTGGAATTTTTTATTTTTAATATTATTAAGATAGAAATTTGGGCTAAATCTCATTAAATTTGCTTTACTAGAACATTAATTTTTGCTAATACGTTTGATAGACCGTAAGCCAGCAAACAATTCGTTTGGAAATTGTTGATTGACAGTTATATTAAGTCTGTCCATTCAATTTTAGCACAAGTAGAGGCCTTCTAGTGTGCTTATTTACATAAGTGCACTTTATATAAATGAATAATTGGTGAAATTGTTCTCTAACTTGATAACAATAAGCTGATAACTTTTTTTTCTAAACTAAATGTTAAAATTCGAGCTTTCTATAAAATTTAAGATACAGATAGAAATGTTTTAGTATATGACTTGAGCAAGTCTCCTTCTCAGCCGACACCTACGTAGTCGGAAACTTTCACTTTTATCAACTTAAAGAAATGGTGAATATATGTGTAGGAATTAATTATCGTAAAAATGAACTTGTTTTATCTTAACGAGTGGCAAAAAACTCGAGTATTTACTTTATTATTAACCGTATGTAAAGTTATTCATGACGATAATTATAATAACAATTTTTAAATTTTTTAAAAATGCAATGTGATTAATTAAATGACATAACAGAAAAAAAATACACTTGGCACCTGGATAACCAAATTACTTGTAATATGGAAGATGTATGTGGGGTCATCAAAATAAAATGAGTGACATTTTAATTAACAGTATTTTGTGAGCTGTTATAAAGGCATTATTCATAAACAGTCTTCACAACCTAGTACGCTTCAATTTATCAAGAATTAAAGAATATATAGACTATTCCTTGCCAAATTACTCTACAAAATATACTCAGTGACATTAGTAGTGTTACACCCAGGATTGGAAGTGATTTTTTGGCAACAGAATAAGTAAATTTAAAGCTAAATAGTTATAGTAACGATTCTTAGTATTACCATTCATAACTTTAAGAAAAAAGGCTTCTCAGAGCAGATAAAACTGCTATTAACTCTCCGATTACTTGTTTTAAGGGTAACAAAATGTCTATAATTTGAAAGCATCAACGATATCACCATCTTAGCGATTTTGACAGAGGTAGAATTGTGATCTTTTGAAAACTAGCTGTAAGTAGCTCTTCGAAACCGTTTTGCTACTACGCAACAGTCCAGAATCAGGCTTTTTGAGAGAAGTAGACGTTATAAAACACCAAGACGCTGCTCATCTTATTAAAGACGTCATCTTTAAAATAAAAGAGGCGAAAAAATTAGTGTTAAAAGCGCAGATTATTATTAAGCAGCGATACTCGGATTTAAATGTAAATCTGCTTAAATTGAGTGGTTTATGTGTTTCATACTTTAATAAACTTGTCATTGGGATGCGTTTTAGTCTTGTGAAACTAAGTAATATGGCATTTATTGCTTGAAATTGAAATATATCTATCCAAATAGAATTTTCAGTATGGAACGATAGAAAATAACTTATTTTCGAATTAGATCAAATTATAAATTTTGATTTTAAACACTTATCATATCGAAAGTTAATTTAAACGTGAGATGTTTTATGTATTATGACTTCATGACATAGTTTTTTATTAGATGTCGATCACTTCTTATAACTATTAAATGAAATTTACGTTATGTCAGACAGTAGAAGTTTCTTGTTTTTTAGTCATGTAAATGGCGGAAATGTATACAAACTCCTGGATAAAATTAATACGCGACTTGCTTAATTAAAATAACTTGAAAATTCATTAAAAATTGAGCTAATTTGGATTAAAACTATCGTTTAATGTAATAAAGCTGTGCTAAAAAAAGAAAACGTTTGATACTTTATTTTAGTGAAAAAGAATAATTATAAAACTTCAAAAACTTTAGCAAAAATTTGGTCTACAAGTGAAATCCTCTGTTTTCAATTACTGTCTTTATTCGTTCTTTATTTTAATAGCTTTATTTATCATTGTTTGTTGTCTAAAAGATCTTCTATTAGGTTCAGGTCGAGACTATAAATTATAAAGTAAAAATTATTTTAAAAAATGTAAGTGGTACACTAATTTTGTTCACGAGTTTAATATGAAGAAATTATAATAAAACAGGATTAATAAATGCAGAGTTTGCTCTCAATACTGAAAACCACGAGAAAAAGGATAAAAGTCTAGAAATCAACATTGAGGCGGCTTATAACTCAATGCGACGACACATAAGAAACGCAGGCAATTAGAATATTCGAAAAATATGCTTAAACTTCTTACAAGAAAGGTACAATTACAATTAAGGTAAGAATAAGAACAATTATCAAAAAGTAAATGCCAATTAACAACAGGAAATTGATGTTTAATTTGCGTCTTACTTTACTTTTTAATGCCAACTGTGAGTTTTTTTTTAAACCGACTGTTATATTAAAAAAATGTTTGAAATAACATTTCACCCTGTATATGTAAACAATAAATAAAATAAGATATTTATAAAAGCATTATTTTTTTTGTTGGCACTGATTGAACTTTTGTGACGCTATCAGTACAGTTGTTTCCAACTTAAAATTATTTAATTATTACAACAGGACAACAGGTGTACAGACTTTGACATCCATAAGTGATTCAACATGTTCTTACAAATTAATTTATTAATAATAATGAAGATAAAGATAAATTTTGTCATATCTTTTAAGAAAATATACATACAGGATGGTCGGGTTTGTTATTATTTTAACTTTTGGGAGTTACTTAATGGCAATTCTTCTGAAAATTTATTCAAGTATGAGTGATTGTGACAAGAATCTAGATAGTAAAACAGACACTTTTGTGCTCTTCAGTGTCTTTCAGCTTAACAAAATTTTACTAAACGACAAAATTTGTTAAAAAAACTGTTTTTTAAATAAAGTCGGCACTCTTTGACTTTAAAATTGTTAGCTGTAAAATTTTGCTTTAATTTATTAAATTAACAAATTTTTAGTAAGTCTTAGAAATGTTTTTGATGATCTGTTGTATTAGTTGGAAAAAAAATTCTTAGATTAGTTTAGTATTTTTATCTAAACATGCAACAACATTATATACACAACAGAAATTCTAGAAATATACCTCTATTAAAGATATAAAAAGACTGATGTAGTTTTTATTATAGACCTCTGTTTACCTAAGATCCAGTGATTCAAGTAATGATTGGTTCAAATGTCTGGGGTTGTTTAAGAACACTTTTCCTCGACTTTATATATCAAGTTCTAATAAAAAATCACATGCATTCTAATAATAGGATCACATTCTCATGTGTTAAATATGAGACGCATACGAAAAATTAATGCATCCACCTGACTGAATATACTTGGGGTTATATACTAATGAATTTAGTGCACTTAATTATTAATATTCAAAGTGAACTAAATAAAAAACAGTTATGACACTAAATATATTTCCAATTAACTTGGATATCTGTAAAACTGCGTTTTTATTATGATTATTTCGATGACGTAAATTCACTTGTTTGTGGCCGCAACTGTACTTTATGACAAATTATTAAGAGATAAGATATCATCACAAATAGCACGTTTAACAGGTCCTAGTCAAAATAATAGACCAAATTGAATTTGAAAATTGTTAAAATAGTCGATTAATATAGAAGCGGATCCTGGACTTACACTGTTTGAGGGACCTTTCTATTGATTTTGCGTCAAATTTTCTTGTTTATTATCTAGAAAAAATGAAAGCAGAAATGAGGATTTTAAAGAAACTCAAAAAACGGTGACTGAAAAAAAAGAAGAATAAAAAAAGAAATAAAGTGTAAATAAAGTAGAAAAAAGAAAAAATATTTTAGAAAAACTTAAAAGTCAATTATTAATAAAGAAAGAAGAAAAACTGCAATTATAAGAAAAAGTAAAACCATATTTAGAAGCGACGTTTATGAAACTTGACATTTTATTTTGACAAGTAAATATAGGATTTATTACAGACATACAAATTGTTTTACAATTTTATGGCACTCTAGTTTCTAGAGAAAGGCAAAAAATGTTTTAAAAACAACCAAAACAACGTCCAGAAGAAATGAAGAAAAACTGCAATCGAAAAAAAAAGGAGAAGAAACAAGTTTCAGTTTTTCTTGAAGAACTTGAAAAACAATTAGAATAAGAAAACTAAACGAAAAAGAAGATTAACAAGAACGAATTTAAAGAATATAGTTAAATACAAATGTCAAACTCGTTTTTATTGACTTAAAAGTTGCTACGAAATAAAAAATAGAAAACTCTGAATTTTGAATCTAGTAAAATTATGGCTACGAATTTATAAATTAATAAACTACCCAAAATTTAAAAAAATATTTTTTTTGTATTTATTAATTTGAAAATTAGTAAAAAATATTACCTTCTGCTTCTAAAATTAGTAAATACAGCCAGTATGTCTTTATCGAATTAAAACGTGTAAGAAACTTTAATTCTGGCTTCTGAAACGAGTAAAACTACGGATGTGGATTTCAAAAATTTTACCTCCGTTTTTTTATTTATTCCCGAAATTAGAAAAAAATTACCACCGACTTTCAATATTGAACAAAATGTCTCTTTTGTATTAACTAACTTAAAACATAGAAAAAGAATGTTAATTTCGACTTCTAAACTTAGTAAAATACAGCCTCCAGTTTCTAAAATGAGAAAAATAACGGCTGTTAATTTCAAACTTAATAAAATGTCACCTCTGGCTTTTAGTATGGAAAATAAATGGCCTTTTTGTATTTATTAATCTAAGAGGTATAGTTCAAAACATCTACAGCTTTAAAAATTAGCAAAATAGATTATTAATAAACGAATGTCGTATTTGTTTTTCTTAAATTTAATTCTTAAAAACATCATCTGTAACTAAAATTTTGGCTGCGAATTTCGAAATTAGTAAATTTTTATCTCCGGTTTCCAATATAAAAAATGAGGTAAATAATAAAAAAATCGGTCTCGGGCTCTTACTATGCAAAATAAATGTTGCTTTTGTATTTATTTTATTAACTTAAAAATTAATAAAAAATATTTTTTTATTCGAAGATTAGTAGTTTATTATCTCTGGTTCACAATATTGGATAATAAATTTAATTTGCGTTTGTATTTATTAATTTAAAAATAAGTAAACAATATAATCCCTGGCTTCTGAAAGTTGTAAAACTGAAGCAGCAAATGTTAAAAAATTGTAAAATGTTACCTCCTGATTCTAATATTGAAAAGAAGCATTACTTTTGTATTTATTAATTTTAAAATTAGTAAAAAATATTTCCGGTTGTTAAAATTTGTAAAATATTGCTTCAGTCCCCGAATATTAAATAGAAAAATTGGTTTTTTATCTTTTAATTTAAAAATTAGCAAAAATGTCACTCAGGTTTTTAAATTTACTACAATAAATTAGTAAAATATGAATATCGTATGTGTTTTTATTGAACTAAAAGGTGTTAAAAAACGTTTTTGCGCGATTGGTTGTTTTTATCAGTTTACTGTGCCTGTTTCCACGACGGTAGGTTGCTGTTACTGGTTGCTACGTGTAACAAAACGGTAAGTAATTCACTTACCGTTCAGTGAACGGTAAGCAATTAAATCTAAAAAAAAAACAATTTTGCGATTTATTTATTAAAATTAAATGTACAATTATTATAATTAATAGTAGTAATATCACTTGCATTTGAGTTTCTAGTGTTAATAGACAAACTTTCTGACGTAGAAGTCCCAGGTTGTTGTAATAGTCCACCAACATCGCTGTGTAAAATTTTATGAGCAAATTTAATTTTGTTTTGGAGGGAGTCTTTCACGTAACTTTCGGCCACCGTTGATGAACGCCACCCACCATGGCTTTTTAGTCCCAACACATCAACTTCGTTATTCGCCAAAAGTGTAGCCGATGTGCGTCGAAACGAGTGTCCAGTAAAACCTTCAGGGGCTTGCAACTTTAAATACTTTGCAATTTTTGACGGCCAGCCTCCAATTGTGCCTTTTCCTGTGACTAGCCTAGTGCATTTACCATTTCGATAGTTCAGAAATAAATGATCTGACGTTGGGTTGCCTGGTTGCTTGGAATTCTTAGGTATTTTCGAAGTATTTCCAGATAATGAACTGCTTCATTTTCTTTATTAATAACTGTGAACGTTCTCTGAATATTCGTTTTTGTATTTGGAATATTTACTATAAACATTTCTTCATGTTCTTCTATGTCACTCATTTTAATATTGTACAATTCCTCTCGTCTACAAGCGCCCGATACTCCCAATATCATTGCTACCTGCAAATATATTGTTTCCTTAGAACTCAGATGTACCATCTCATCATCTACAACATACCTTTTGAATTAAAAATTGTTCGTCTGGTGCTTCATTCAAGAATTTTTCTATGTCTTCTTTGGTAAAAATTTTAGCCTTCTTAGGCCGATATCCAATATTTTTTTTCTTGAGATAAGCAATTAATGTAGCAAACTTAGAAATATTGATAGCATCATGGAGAAAAATTGTACTCTTCAGCATAGAATACTCCGCCCATAAACTGCCTGGGGCCTTCAAGTGTCCACTTCTCACCACAAAATACGCTAACAAGCTCTTTTCATTTACAGAAATCTTCTTTGCTTCACGCCATTCCTTAAACAACTTGTATGTCTGTTCATATCGGGCTTTAGATTTTTCTGGAATTATTGCCGAACATCCTTCTTGCCAAGCGTCTTCAAAATCATCCGGTAGATCATCATTATCGCTCATATTTGCTTCGAAAACGGATCCACAAAACAGAACTATGTAGGAATGATTGTATCAAAAAGACAATTTTACGTGTTTGGAACAAAACCATAGCAACCATGGAACAGCCACCCAAAGTTTTCAGTTTCAATCTTCCCGATTATCACAAATGTATTGATAAAATGTGTTCAAGAATTGTTCTGGTCAGATAGCCTGAGTGTGGTAATTGTCTCGATAAACGTATGTCTCGGTTAACATTACAAAACAATGACACATGACAGCTGTCAGTGCAATGCGGCCAAAAATTTACACGTTCAATTGAGATAACGCTTGCAGAGTAAATTCTTGAACATCTGCATACCATTATCATGACTTGCAATGTGATTTTTATCAGAAACTCCTAAACACAAAAATAGGTCAACATTTAGACAGTTGACAGCAAACCATATGAACTTATCACGTCAACCTACCTTTATGCTAGAAAGAGAAAACCACAGCAAACCACGACTAGAACAATTATTGAACGCATTATATAAATTATTATTATTGTAGAAACTCCAATCTCGCAAAAAGCGTTATAAGCATGTCGAACGTTAAGGACTACCGTTCTCAGACAATAATTGGAGTCGTCGCTTCGCTCCTCCTCCAAACAATTGTCTTCGAACGGTAAGCATTCCTTACCGTTCTCCATACTTAATATACTATATCTCTGTCTTCTAAATTTACTAAAATTGTGACTGCGAATTTCAAAATTAGTTAACGGTTGTCCCCTGGTTCTAGTATAGAAAATATATGTTGCTTTTGTATTTATTAATAAAAAAATTAGAAAAAAATAGCACCGGATTTGACAATTAGTAATATATCGTCTCTGATCTAAAATATTAATTTGAGAATTTGTATAGAAATGGAACTTTTGCTTTCTAATATTAGTAAAATATTGCTCAGTATTTATTATTAAATATTGCTCCTTCTATTCAAAAAAAATATTGTTTTACACTACTTGGACAAAAGGCCAAATTTTAACTTGAATTTGCACCTAATGCATATTCGAATCTGCAAGAACTGCAATAAGTAAAAATAAAGCTCTGTGATTTGCACTTCCATTTTTAACTTGGAACCTAGCCTCCAACATTTATCAGATGTACAAAGCAGATACCATAAATCAATGTGAGGACTTAAAAAATCATTTTTTGATATATGCTTACGTCAGCAGAAAAAACTCATTTACAGTTGTCGATACTAGAAATTTTGGTTTGTACAGTAACAAGGGATTCAAAAGGCATTTCTATAATAACGGAGTAACAATCACTTAGAAGTCTTCTTATTTAGATTTTCCACTAAATAAATCATTTCATTCTTGAGCTATATTCCAACCACGTGACTCACTTCAATGTGGCAACCTATTTAAAGTTATCGAGATGCAAAAAAGTAGGTTCATAAATCGTTTGAATTTCGCATGCACCATCTCCAATTGCCTGTAAATACGTTCCTTATTGACACAGATTATAATGTGTGCGCTTGTAAATATAGCAGCGAGAAATTTCCGCCGCACGGGTCGTGGCACGTTGCAAGCTACGTGAATCCTTCGTCCACGTGTGATCCGGTGTGCTTTGCACCCCCAGACTCTTCTCACCTGGAGGCATGTCTTTGTAGTCAGTGTTTGCTGATAAGTTAGCAATTTCGGTTGTGCTTAGTGATTGAAAACTGACCGAATCTTACCGTTTGTGTGAAATTTTATCAGATTGTTAAGCAAACGGGGTTGTAACATTCCAAATTTTCATTCTCATTATAATCGTGATTGTTAGTTGTGGTCATTGATTCCATTTGCTTAATTTAGTTGTCTGATTTTTCGGTTCTTTTACTATTACACACTTTACCTTTTGATTTAACTACTTAACAACAATTAAATTACACTCAGTTACTTTTTCTCGTTTACACTTTTCTGTTTTCACTTTTGCGCAAGATTTTCACTAATTGGATGTCACACAAGGGTTTGCAAGCAAATGCTTACAAATTCTTTGATAAATACTTGATGATTACATTTTTAAATTCTCGGCTTTGTAATTTTAAATAATACAATTAATTAATCTGCATTTTAACTAGCTAGAAAATCCTGGTTCGGTACAACATACAAAGTACAAAAGTTGAATAATATCTGAATCTAGAAATGTAATCACTGGTATATACAGCGTGAGCCTGTTAAAAGTACATCTTAACTTTTCTTAAAAACTAGTTACCAGACCGACTTCAGAGTTTGTTATTAAAAACTTTGTTTTTTTCTCTACGCCCGTGTATTTTTTCAGAATTATTCTAGTATTCTTTCCAATGAATATTAATTAATGAATATTAATTCGTCGAAAAAAATATAAAATTTACATTATTCCTAATGACATTTTAAATGACACGATGTTAAAATATTTTTTTGTGTTAAAAAAATATTGTAAATAATGGCAAAAATAATAAAGTTTATTCGTTTTGTAAGATCTATTTTGAAGCAGCATTAGCAATTAGTTACCCAGGTATTCTTAACTTCGTATACATAATTTAATTTGAAATCTGAAGCTAAGTATAATTTTCAATATACATTTTGGGGAGGCTCACTGAATTTTTATTTTTAAATTTATTTCTGCTATTTATAAAGATAAAAATTTCGTTTACTCGACAATAGGTTGGACCTTTCAGCACCCTTCTTTGTCTCACCCACTCTCTTGGGTATAATGGCGTAGGTATTATTTAATAAAGAAAAATTTAAAAAAATAAAACAGATTAAATTGTTTTTGTTTGTCGATTTAATACTTACTTACACAGTAAAAAATTGAGTGAAAACCGATCAACTCCCATTTTCAGTAAAAAAATTTAACTCAGGACATTGAGTAAATACGCCATTTTTTTTGAGTAAGTGGGTAGTACAAAAAAGCTGAAAGGTACGTTATCGAGCCCATTGTCGAGTAACGGCAGTGCTGCTTCAAAATAAGTTTTACAAAGCGAATAAATTTTATTATTTTTGCGGTTATCTACAATTTTTTGAAATATTTTTTTCTCCGAACGATATTTCAACGTCGTGTTTTTAACGAATTAATACGACTGATTAATTAATATTCTTTAGAAGAAATATTAGAAATATTCTAAAAAAAATCACATGCGTAGAGAAAAACAGAGTTTTTAATGGCAAACTCTGAAGTCGGTGTGATAACTAGTTTTTGAGAAAAGTTAAAATATACTTTTAACAAACTCACTCTGTACATATAGAGGGGTAAACCGCAGGTTAAATTTTGTACATCCATTTTTTTTCTTTTTTTTAATTTGTTTAAGATTTCCTCAAAATTTTCCTTGATTTCCTTAAAATTACTACAATTTTCTCAAGATTTCTTTTGACTTCCTTAAGATTTTCTCTGATTTCTTCAAGATCTCTTTTGATTTTCCCAAAAATTATCAAATTTGCTTTAGGTTTCAGTCAAAATTTGTCTGTTGAGGATGCAGTATAGATTTTTTGAAAATCATTATAAACTAATAAAACAAACTTTTTGAGCGATTGAACTCTACTTGATTGTTTATTCAATCTGTTTCCAAGATTGCAGTATTACTTACCGTTCTTAAACTGTAAGTAGGTTTATTCAATACCACTTCAGTAATAAAAAAGTGTCATGTCATTGCTTTTGATTAGTATAACGTTTTTTTCAACCACTTGTTCTGTAAGCATGTAATTAATGCTACATTAACAGCAACAATAGTTTGTACGTTTACGATCTCTAGGATGGTAAGTGCGGGCCGTAAGCAAATGAAGGTCTTTTTGTTCTTTTCAGGTAGTTGAAAAATAGTATATGAAAGGCTGTAAGCACATTTCGTGGTCTGGAACGCCTATAAATGGTGCGTTTTTGACTACGAAAAATTCTTACGACCCTTGAGGTCTAATATCTAATATGCTATTACCATTTTTGATGCTTATACGTACTTATTCTTGTTATGATATGCTAATTTTCTGTCGAATTTTTTGTGGTTTTGTATAAGTACTTATGTATTATCTATATTAGCCCTCAAGGGCTGTAAGCATAACTTTTCGGAGATGAGAACAGTTTGACGGCGAAGGTCGAGGTGTCCAAAGACCACAAAAAGTGTTTACTGCCTTTATAAAACAAGACGGTATTGACCTGTTTACGTCCTTAGAACTCGTGCTTACCGCTCAAGGGATTGTAAGCAGCTTTTTTTTTGATGACAGTGATTCCATGAGCAGTAATTTTTGCTTACTGTTGCTGTTAGTGTAGTATTAATGACAGGCTTTCGTGACAGATGCTTGAAAAATTATCTTTCTCCACCCTTTGTGGTTTAAGATTGGTGCATCAAGGTTTTCTCCCTTCTATAAAAATTTTTTTGCCAAAAAATTAGTTACAACAAAGTTATTTATTGTCTCTTTTTACATACTATAAAATGAAACATATTGTATGTATAAAATACATAAATAAAAAATAACGTTTCTAAAAACAAAAGATTTTTTATAGAAATAAAATTTGTAATGGCTATTTATGCAACGAGCTGCAAAACAAATTTTTTTGCACTAAACCTGAAACTTTACTGTTCAAGCTTTAAGCTGTACTTTTACTTTTGCAATTGTTTCATACAACATTTTTCCTAATTCAGTTACGAAAAGCAACTATTTTGAAACATAAAAACTTAAATAAATAAGGTTAGTTTGTTGATTATATTGATATCATTTTTTATGACTAATTATAAAATAATATCAATTTTTATCACTAGTTACAAAATGAAGAACGTTTGACGACTGAAATTATATATCAAAATGGTTGCTTTTCGTTAACTGAATTGGAAAAATGTATTTTTGCTGCCAATTCAATGTTAGAGCTCTCATTGTTTTATAAAGCTTCAATCATCAATTGATGTTTTTATTTGGGCTGGGTTAATGTTTTTTAACGATTTTCTCAAAATTTTCCTTTATTTTGTCAAGATTTAATTCGATTTCTTCAAGATTTCATCTGATTTCTTCCAAGTTTTTTAATATAACTACTAAATTCTTTATTCTTTTCTTATTTTAATAACTGATTTCCTCTGCGGTTTGCTTCTCTATACAGCGTGAGTCTGTTAAAAATTTATCTTAACTTTTCTCAAAAACTAGTTAGCACAGCATTTAGGGTTTGGCATTGAAAACGTTGTTTTTTAATCATGTGATTTTTTAAAATATTTTTTCTAAAGAATATTAATTCAATAATATTAATTTGTTGAAAAAAATATAAAATTTACATTATATTTAATGTTATTCTAAATGATAGGATATTGAAATATTTTTTTCAAAAAAGAAGATTTCAAAAAATTGTAGATAACCGCTAAAAATAATAAAGTTTGTTTGTTTTGTAAGACCTTTTTCGAAGCAGCATTGTCAGGCTACTCGACAATACGTTGGACATCTACTTTTCAGCTTCTTTGTTCCACATACTCTCTTAAGAATAATGGCGTATTACGCAATGCAGAAAAATTTAAAAAATAAAAATGATAAATTTAATTTTGTTTGTCGACTTGGTGAGAATACTTATTTACACAGTAAAAAAATTGAGTGAAACCGATCAACTCTCATTTTCAGTAAAAATGTAATGTCAAGTCATTGAGTAAATACGCCATTTTTTCTGAGAAAGGGCTAAAGAGTAGATGTCCTACCTATTGTCGAATAACCTGACAATGCTGCTTCAAAATAGGTCTTACAAAACGATGAAACTTTATTATTTTTTACGGTTGTGTACGACTTTTTTGAAATATTTCTTTTACAAAACAATATTTTAATTACGTTAGAAATAATATAAATTTTATATTTTTTTCAACAAATTAGTATTAATTAATTAATATTAATTAGAAGGAATATTAGAAAAAATATGAAAAAAGTCACATGCGTAGAGAAAAAAACAGAGTTTTTAATGGCAAACCCTGAAGTCGGTGTGATAACTAGTTTTTGCGAAAAGTTAAAATATACTTTTAACAGACTCACCCTGTGCATACTTTTTTGTTAATTTTTGAAAAAAACCTCAAACCGTTCTAATTTGCTTAAAATTCGCAGAAATCCGTGTTAGCAGTCATTTCGAACAGAGTGTTAAAAATTTCTGGCCCAAATTGGCCTCGGGATAATTATGGTTATATTGCAATGAGTGCTCCTGAGTATCAGAACCGGAGCCAATTTTACGAAGATCTAAACGGATCTTACACTGGATGGGAAGAATCACGACAATGGGTTCCTTATTATAATAATCCGGGTGGTAATTCCCCTGGTCATCCTTCATGCCAAGGTACGATCGATGTGGAAGCATGCATGCCTCTCGAAATTTGTTGTTGACCAGGTAAAGGGTTCAAAATTGTTGTTACATATTTATTAAATTGTTGTTAGGCGATTTTGATTTGACCTTGCTGAGAAGACATCTCAAACACGTTTTAGAGACGTGTGTTGTATATCTTCCTCTAATATTTTACCATAATTGTGGACTGTATTTGGAAGTTGTTAACACTGCTAGTTCTCTTTTTAATAATTCATTAAATTTGTGGAATTATGAAAATGTTCTCTTTATGATAACCTGATGTACCTACTTCAATTATTAACTTCATTTTACTAATAGATTACATTATCATAGTTTTCCCTGTGAGGGTTCTTTTCTTTCGATTCAATCACTCAATGAGCCACTCTTTATATTAAAATTTCTCTAAACTACCTATCTAATAAAGTTGTTTTGGTCCCTTGAGGAACACATTTTAAGTTATTAAACGAAATATTTTGCATGCTTTTCAAGGTAGATTTAGATATTTTCCTTTTTTTGTTTTACAAAAACAGATAGTACACTCTTTTATTGTAGTTTTATTTTTTAATGTTCTCAAGCTGAAAGGTTTTAAAATAGAATGTCCTTGAGTATTTCCCCAAAGAATATTAAAATAACAAAGTAGAGGTCTGAATCTAATCACCGACATCAATGTTATTAGATAGTTGGTGTTCTCTCCACATTTAACACATTTTTAGGTTTATTACTTTTAAAATTTTGAAAAAAAGTTTTTTCTCAAAAATTACTCTCTTATTTAAGGTCTCAACTTCAGTTTAAAAGATTTTTGCGATATTACAACTCAATAATTGGTGGTTATAGCAACAATATAACGTTGAATTATATATTAGTAACATTTTTAGTAATAAATACGGTCAAATATATATATTTTCTGGTAAGAATGGTTGCAATATTGCTTTAAAAAAGGGTTTATACAAAAGTAGGGCCAAAACCGCCCAGATGTTAACCACAATGACACCTAATTAAATTTTGTTTTGGGAATAAATTTTTAGGTCAAGAAACAGTCAGCTGTTGTAAGTGGGTTAAGTCACCTTTGTTAAAATGTATAAAAGAAAAATAAAGAGTCTTAAATCTTTTACTAAATCAATTTAGCACTATGAATTTTATTTACTATTTCTTAATAACATTTTTTATTTTTTATTATTACTTTTATTGTTCAAAAGATTGTTCAAAGTCGAAAAAGCGAAACTCCCAGCGGTTTTACAATTTTTTTTGTCAGTTGACTGTTGTATTTCAAACCTCATTGGTTAAAAATAGTCACGTGACAGAGCGGCGATTACAACAGAGTAGAATCTGGAATCGAACTGTTGTTCTATTCCAATACATTTGTTGACAATACTGTTGTATCTGTCAGATTTGGCAATACAATATTTACATCAACAAATTTAGTTGCTAAGTTAGTGACTTCTAGCCTGGATGAAAACCTTTTCAAAAGATTTTTTTATTTGTTTTCTTTAACATTATTTAAAATTATTCAAACAAAATAAGTATTTAAGGATAATTATAGTGATTAAGCTTCCCATTTTATTAACCAGAAGCTTTGTTAGTTAAAATCGAGATGAAAATTTTATTTCTTATTGTATAATGAGCGGTCCACGGTTTGCTCTGATTCAGTTACATTTTGATCTCAGGTTATCAATTAAATATTCATAAATAAGAAAATAAATTTAAGTATAATAAGCAACTAATGTGAGAATGGTCTCTATTCTGGTCTCTTACCAGTGCTCGCTTATTTCTAAATCAATGGTAAAGAAGGATAGCAAAGAGAGCTTCCGAAATACTTATACAATATTTCAATATTTCATTATATTTCAATCACCATACTGATATTATATCGAGAGTAGCATATTTACCTAATTATGGTTTGTTTGGAACCACTGGCGGTTTGTTGAAATACGTATCGACTATCATTATAAGTCGCTAAGACATATACCATAGTTGGAAGTAGTTTAAAAAAAATTCGACTAATATCGACTGTGATATTTATAGAACAAGCTATTTTTAATCCGGACTAACAGTGATAAAACTGGACATGTTTCGGATATGTTCATACAATTTTTCTAATTTTTTAAGACACGACTATTATTTAACGTTCGAACAGTTTTGTAAAATTGCATTTTTGTAACAAATTTTGATGAAATGTTGTTGCAAATATTAATAAAGTATACATTTCGACACGGTCTTGTTTCATTTTACCTATTTTTTAGTTTATTAAGTTTATTCTTTGTGATTAAAGCGTTAGCTCTTTGTTAAGAGTCTTCTAAACGACGCTGTGATTCTAACTTAGCTCCTTCATTATTTCATAAGCGGCAACCCAAAGTACTAGAATATTATTTTACAAAAATTTAACACATTTTACAATGATATTACTAAGATATACTATCTTAACGCTGTCTCAAAAACCATCTCTTTCTCAATGTGAGCTAGTTTGTTAAATCGCCGCGACTTATTGTCTTGTTGAATTTGTACAATGATAAAGCGGCACCCATGGTAAATGCTAGAAACTAAAAAAAGATTTCGTTATTTTGTTAAATATATGCATAATTATAATACATTGTTTATTTCAGTTTTTTTTAAAGTGTATCTAATTTATAAACACATTGTAAGCTTGTACACTTCTTGCTGTAATGAAGGTACAGTCCGTTTGTTTAAAAAAACGTTATTTTAAAAACATTAATTATAACAAAAATATGATACATTTTGTGTAATTTTACAATGCACTTGTCTTTAAAAATGCAATATACATAACATATTTAAAAATCAGAACTTTTGTGTACATTTTAATTAGAGAAAAGTGCTAAAAAAGTATAAAAATTATTTTATTACATAATTTAAACAACTAAAAACAAAACAATTACATAGAGCTTTCATTTCATGTATAATTAGGTGAAACAATTAGAGAACTATCTGATAATAAGAAAAATGCTCCTCTTTATAGGACCCTTAACCCTCTTAACGCTTTTTCCCTTCTTTCAGTTGCTGAATAAACAAAACTGATTCTGAAGTTTTTCTCTTGATTTTCTTTCTCTTTGATTTGCTGTTTTTATTGAAATTAGTTTTTTAAATCATTAAAAATCAGTTTCTGTAAGTGTTGAGCACTTGAATACCCGCAAGTATTGATAATGTGCTTTCTTTTCAAGCTGGTGAGTAAACCTTTTCCTTTAAATAAACAATTATATTACTTCTCAATTCTTTTTTTGTTTTTATTGAAGGTGTTGAGAGCAAAAAATGAAACCTGTTTATTATAGGGGTAATCAGTATGCCCCCGGATCAAATTTAAAAGAGGAAAAAATTTCTTTTTTGAATTTTCAGAAAAAAATTTTAAATTTCACTCTTGTTGATTTACACTGCTTGGTAAGAGGTAAGAGCAAAATCAAGATAGACAAAATAAAGAAACACCAGTTATTTGCTTTGATTTGGAAATGTTTTAATTTCTCCGAGGGCAGAAGTCAGTAATTTTTATTACAAATCAAAATTATGTGTCTATAATCTCACTGGTCGTGTTTCTACTACAAAACAAGTTTATTTAATACTCTTTGGAAGTGCCTTATTAAAAATTTTGGTAGTTGTGTACACTGATAATCCAGATCTAAAAAATATAACGCTGTGGAGCCACAGTTGCGTACCACAAAATAAAAAATTGTTGATGTCATACGCTGTTAGTTACTTTTTAAATAAACACTCTCAAATATCTTCTATAACAATAAAGTTTTCTACACCAGGTCCTTCAGCAATACAAGAAATTGACAATGTACATAGTTGTATAGAAAGAGTGTTAGCAAAAGCAGAATATTAGTCTCCTGTTAGCCTTTTGCCACTGCTGAAGAAAGTTTCTCTTAGAAAACTATATAGGATTTTAGAAATGCAAGCTAACGATTTTTTTGACTTAAAATCCTGGTGTAATTATAAAGAAGTTCCTTTTTTTAAATTAAGCGTTTTGAAGTTTACTACAAACATATTTAAAAGATGTTATAAACTGTCTCATGCCGATGAAGAATGGATTGTAGCAGAAGTCAGGAATTACAATTCTACGCAACAACCCTTTCACAGCAGGATGGAAACGCCAAAAAATTTAAAAAATAAACTGTTGACTTAGCTAAAGAAAAAGTTGCATCGCTGAAATCAATGATAAAGTGGATGCAAAAAAGACCAAGAATAATTTAAACATATTTTTAATTTGTAAACATATTGTTTTTGGTAGGTACTTTATTGTTTCTGTTATCAGTGTTGATTAATTGATTTAATTAATTTCAATTAGTTAAATAAAATAAATTCTTATAAAGATGTGTCTTAAAATTTTATTTTTTGGTCTAATAGCTAATACTAACTAATTTTATTGTTTTTACTTTTTGTAGAATTTACAGGAAAATACTTATGAGTTTTCTTATTGATTGTTTTTTTAAAAACTTGATATTTTTAAATAAATTTCGTCTTAAATAGTAAATACTTTAATAACAATAAGCAGTTATCTCAATTTGTCTATATCAGTTTATACAACATATTTGACTAAAAATCTGTCATTTATGTAAAAATTACAAAGTCGTATCTGCTGTAAAATAAATCTAAAGCCGAAACTTGGAAAAACAAAGTCGTATCTGATGTGACAAGTTAATTTTTTTACCTTTTTTTTTAATAAACTGGGTAAAATCCTATTACTAAAGATTTCTTTACATTGTGTAATTAATATTAATTTGTATCCAAATTTGAATAAAGCAGAAAATACATAAACAACAAATGCCAAATCTTTAAACGTTATTGTCTCCATATTGAAGTAAATCTACTTACGACAGTGTAATTAATTTGTTAAATTTATTAAATAAAACTTGAGCCCAATTTGAAATTTCCTAGCAATAAAATGGTATTATCTCGAGAATCGTTCGAGTTAAAAAAAAAATTATTTGTGTTTTGGTTGTTTAAAAACAAGTAGGACAAATCAACAAGAATGAAATTTTCTGAGAAATCAAAAATAAGATTTTTTTCTCTTTTAATGTCGCTCCGGGCACATACTGTAGAGTACTTAACATCTACTTCTGAAGCTCATTTCAGCTATAGTATCTTATTTGATTTTATCTGTCAACACAACAAAATGACAACAAATCTTCCTGAATCGGAAACTGAGAGCTCGTTAATATATTCTTACGTAATCGTCATGTACACGTTTATTAGAGCCTGAGAACGAAGAAATTCGGCTTCGTCAAAGTGAAAGTGTTCATCATGTCCCGAAATCTCCCGGAAACAAGAACTCGGTACCCAACATCATCTCTCACTCATCTCTCTGGCGCTTCATCGCATTCCGCAATACCAATTATCGAATAAATCGTTAAAAATACTTGAAGTAAAGTTGTAGTAAAACGGAGAAAGAACAACAACAACAAACAATGAGCACAGTGCCGGTAGTTTCCGGCATTTGCGAAACCGAGAGTGTTGTCCCCACCCGCGACTAGGTGGCCCATTCACTCAGCACGGAGTTTGCAGGCCCTGCTTCATGTCCAGTTGCTCTTCCGGCTCGCAGAAGAGCGCTCAGGTTTAGTGTTACGGTAGTGCCGGACTGCAGTTAGCATGTTATAACATGAGTTTTGTGGTACCGGTGAAGGAAGCGCAAAGAATGGCATATCAGTTGCCGCCGCCGCCAGTCACCGCTCCCAATTTGGGAGCGCACCAAGTGCCTGTGGGAGTCATGCAGGGCACGCTCACCCACGTTCAGGCCCAGGACGACCGGTGGACGCAGTACCAGCAGCTTTGGAGGCAGCACGTCTACATGAATGGTACGACGTTTGATACAGGAGATGTTGTTATATACAGGATGATAGATTATCGGATTGTTTTTATTCGGAGTTTTTTGAAGGATATGTAAAGGGGTTTTATCGGGGTGATAACACTGACATCGACACCTGTTGATTACTACACGCTTTATCAACAGTTAAAATTTCTGATATATCGCAAGACGACTCCTTTATTTAAATTTAAAACAAATTCCGATTGTAAATTCCATTTTCAGAAGTGCCAATTTACATAATCGCTATCTATGATTTTTATATCCATGGATAAAAGAAAAATCTTTTTTTCAAATCTGAATGAGCAAATGATAACTATAGTAGTATATCCCAGAAGAAAAGAACTTTTTTAATCTTGTTTACACTACATTCATGTTTATTTAAACAAATTATGGAAAGTTTATTTGGGAAAGCTTTTTCTGCTAAACACTACTTAACTAAAAAAAATTAAAAACTTGTAGTAAATTATTTGAAACAGAGGAGACATTTTTGAACAATCTTTCAAACAGTGACTTAGATTTCTAAACGTTCTCCTTAAGTAAAAAAACTAAAAATTTGTAGTAATTTTTTTGAAACAGAAAAAATATTTTTTTACAGTCCTTCAAACAGTGTCTTAGATTTGCAGTGATCTTGAATTGTGATAATGTGTCATACAGGAACAAAACGTGAAAATTTACCTAATTTACTAATTTGAGTATAAATACAGAATTATTCTCCCATGTCTGTATAAAAACATTAATTTTATCCAAAGAAAACATGGGTATTGTAGCCATGCAATGTGTCAATTGTCATGGCCTTCAGTATAGTTTTTTTTATTCAACCAGCAAAAAATTGGGAACACATGTGGTTCAAAACTAAACATTCATCATAATAGTAAACCGGGAAATAGATATTCTTATGTAATATACAGGGTGAGCTAGGAACAGGATTGCGAGAGAAAAGATCTATTTGGCTTTAAGTGTTTTTGTCAAAATATGTTTCAAAATCGAATTTAAATTAACGCATTTTATATAAATTTTGTTTGTATTTGTACAGTACTCAAAATAATAAATGCCCTATCCGAATAAAAGTAATGAGGAACAATTCAATGAATTGCATTAAACAAATATGAAAATCTAAAGAAAAAATCGAAAACATTTTTTGTATTTGGTGAATATTTTTTTTTGGAGGGACATTATTATTTATGAATACTGTACAGGTGTTCCAGAATTATTTGGTACAAATTCAACCACAAAATTATTTTTCTACAGTGCTTCTACCTGATCAAAGTTGATGACTTTGAGATGTTCTTCTTTTAATATTTCAATTTTTTTTTTATCAGAATATGTATTTACTTTAATATAACGAGTGATTCAAAACTCTTGGCGTCTCAGTGGATCATTGAAGAAAAAAGTGAAAATTAGTCATGTCTGAGAATTGTGTGTTATTTAAAATGCCAGAACTGTCAGAATTGAATCTCGGGAAACTCTGTAGGTAGAACAATTTTTTTCCAAAAAAAAAAGTGAATTCTAACGTATATCCCAAAATATTTGTCATTACCTTTATTGAACGTGATTAAACGTTTTACTTTGTACTCAGGGCCGGCGCTAGGTACGAAGCAACGAGGCGATCGCTTCGGGCGGCAAATTTTTTTAAATGTTTTATTTCTGCAAGTAAAACTATTAACTATTGAACGATATAGCTCGAAAATTCAGTTACGGCGTGGCGCCTGAATATCATCAAAAGGGAGAGTAAAATTGGTCAAAAAAAATTGTTATTTCTATTACTATTCCTCAAAAAAATTGCCTTGTTTCATTTTCAAAAGGCGGCAAATTTGAGCTTCGCTTCGGGCGGCAAAATACCTAGCGCCGGTCCTGTTTGTACTGTTAAAAACAAGATAGTTTCAAGATTTCGACAAATTAAATAAATTTTTGTGAGAAATACCTAATAAATTGAATACAAAATGATAAAAATTTTGATGCAAATACAGCAAACTTTGAAGGGAACGTAGAATCATGCAAATTATTTAAAAAATAAAGTTTTCGCTTTGTTTTTATTTTTTAAACTTGGACTCGTGCTACAAAATTGACTTTAAAAATCATGTTTTTTAAATTTTAAGTAAAAAATAAATATTTTATAAAAATTTGAGTACTTTCTAGTAGTTTCAATGAATTCAGAGCACTAAAATTCATGTTAAGACATTTGTACAGTGGAAACTACTTATAACTATTTCAAAAGACCGACAGACATTATATCTTATCGTTTCAGCCAATAGTTTCAAGAGCTGTAATTTTTTTTAAATTAAACAAGTGTTTAATTTTCAATTTTCAAAAATATGCTAGTTCTTGATATAATAAATAATTCAGTCGTTTCATATATTTTTTATTGCATTTTATGAAACTACATAAAAATCCCTAACTTTATTTTGCAATTTGCTTAACTCTTAATATTAATGCCTAAAATTAATAAGTTTTGTTAGGGGGAAGTCAACTGACGTCAATAATACGTTTGATTGGTTTCAATGTGGAGGCGTTTTTAATGTGGTGTGGTGGGGAATGTACGCGACCCATTCCTCAATTATTATTGGTTGCGATGTTTCTTGAGTGAAAGATTATTGAACTAAGTTAGCAACTAGGCGTGGTTGTAATACTGATGTCGTGAGAAATTTAAGAAACTTTTTTTTCGAAGAAATACAATTATATTTCTCTTTGTTTTAATTTTGGATGTCAGTTTATAATGTACTAAAATACAAATTAAAATTTTGAGGTACAATCCTATTCTAATATTCAATTTCAAAACTCAAAAACTGATTGAATGACTGATTTTGTTACTATTTATAAGCTCCTGTTTCTCTCTCAATAGCGCACGTGTCAACTACGAGTAGTTCTAAAACCCGTTGATGGAATCGCATTTGTTTAAGGGGGAGTTGCACATATTTTTTAGTTTTTTATTACAACATTTTAAGGGTTATAAAATTAGACTTTTCTAGAGGATAAACAAAATTTAAATTGTACAGGATTATTCACATAATATAATGATCCTGTCGAGCTAAAAATGCAAACAAAATTACAAATTGCAAAATTGATTAGGCCTTACATAAATTAATTTTTACGATATGGTACAACTGTAAATGTCAGTTTTTGTAAACTGTTCTTTAAGTTTTTAAATTTATAAAAAACTGTCGCCTACGGCTTTTAATTTTCATGAAACAGTCACTTGTTTGTTTTAATTTTTATTTAATAATAATTAAAAGTCATTATTAAAAAAAAATTGGGAGCCGCAGGCGACAATTTAATTAAAATTGGGAGTCAGAGGCGTCAGTTTTATTTAAATTGGGAGGCGCAAACTATACTTCGTTTTGAAAATCGAATTTTTTGCCACAGTTTGTCTCTACAGTCCTGAATAATTTTTGCAATAAAAATTGGAGTGCCAAAAATTGTACAAAACAGACAACCGGAAATTGTAGACGTTGTATTTCAGATTAAATTTTGCTTTATCCTTTTAGATCATCTGATATATTGTGTCTCCCAGATTATTTTAAAATTCCAGAGGATTGTGCTTTAAAATAACAATGTAAATTTGACATTGAAATTGGACTAGTCTAATGCTTCTAATCGAACTAATCCAACACACCTCGTATTGTCAAAGAGCAAATTAAAGGACATTGATTAACCAATTGGCAATGTAATCGCAATTGTGAAAAAAAATTGCAAAAAAGGTCGGATGCGCAGTTTTCTATTTGCTTTGTTAGGGAAAAACCGAAACACTTTTTAATATTTGAGTTCTTTTACAAATAACAAAAATTTTCAAGGTTTGTAAAACACTGTGCTAAGTGTTGCATGACACTAGTTCTTTTATTTTATACTCGTAAATTTAAAATTTCGAGTTATATTTTATTCGATTAGCATTTTTAAGATAAGTGAAAAAGTTTCAATTTTTTAATGGTACTAATAAATTAAAATTTGGCACGTCTCATGTACACAAATCAAGAAAATGCAAATAAATCGAATGCTCAACATCAACATATAATTTATTTATCTAATTAAAAGCGTGAATAAATAAAATATAATTAATAAGATCGTCAGTATATCTTAATGTTTTCTCAAGACTTTTATTATGATTTCCTTGGTGAAAAGCTATACAAAAATTTGTTTATCTACTTCTTGATTTAGTTTAATTTTATTTCGACTATAAAATACAAATTGCATTTCCTTAATAATTAAGCTTTTAAGAAAATAATAGCGTATTGAAATTAGCAAGTAGTGCTTGGTAGTTAGCATAAGATTGTAGACTTATGACCCAACAGCATAAACACAGTCTATTAAAAAAAAGTTTTAATAATTATGTCAAAAATTTGTCCAGTTTAAGCCTCTAAACCACTTCACAGCGAGTTAAGGAGAGAAACTACAATAGCTTAAAATAAGTGGGTACAGTAGAACATCGACAAATCGGAATTTTATGTTAATATTGCGGCATTAAAAACAGACTAAATGTTTTGCTAATAAATTGAAAACGAGGCTGATTTTATTTTAACAAACCTACTTAAATCAGAAAACAATTCGAAGAAGTTAATCGAAGGAAATGAAACAATTACAATTACAACGAAGAAGATATAAGTAAAAAAAATTAGTAAAATAAGCTGCTATTTATTTATGTAATATGGAGATATACTAGGTGGTCATAAATAATTGTCGTATCCCACGAACTTCCAGAATGCTGTGAATTCTAATATAATTTGCTGCTTCCTAATAATGGACACAAATAAAAAAAAAATGCTTAAAAATGAGGACTCACCTCTGACACGAATTTTTATTTTTGTATTTTGCTTTGAATGTGAGTTAATAGTCAAATGGTTTGTACTCAAAAAAGTGAGTAAATGAATATTTTTATCTCTTTGTTTTAAATTTTCTACACTTCGAGGAGGTCCTATTTTTCTCGTCAAATATGGCAAAAGTGCACATAATCAATAATAATTTCTTAGTCTTAAAAACGAATTAAAAATTTGGACTAATTTATGGAAAATAAAAAATAAACAAAAATTGTTGTTGATTTGATAATGTTGAGAAACACAGATGGGAAAAGAAGTACAAAAAAGTTTTTGGAAGTGAATGTGAAACATTTTGAAATGTCTATCTAGTTATAAAACATAACCTACAATTGTGACACAACTACACAAGCCGCTATTTTTGAAAGCGGCACATTTGCCTCTTGATGGTTACTTACAGTCTCAGGGCCTAATTCTAAATGAGATTTACGCCGGCGTAATTTGAGTTGCTAGAGGCAACGTCGTAACTTTACTATACTCTTTATATTACATGGCGTAACTTTGCGCTTCTCCGATGGAGTAGCGTAGTGATTTAGAATTCCAGCATCAATCTTCTTTGATGGGACAACCATTTATAGGGACCCGCTGTATGAAAAAGATATTGCTATTATAATAAATTAAAGTCTTTATAACAGGGTACCTAGCAACCTGGAAAAGAAGGAAAACCTGGAAGTGTTAAGGAATTTAAATTATTAACATAAATTGTAAATATATATTTTTTAAATCAGGGAATTTTATTCAGTGAAACAGTCTTACAAATCACACTAAATAAAAATTGGTCTTAAGGAAAATTCAGGGAGTTTTATTACGTCAAGTTGCTGGATACTTTCTATAGAAATTTATTCTAAAATATGAGAAGAATTGTTTAACTATCTCTCATTTTGAAGCACTTTTAACGCCTAAATTATCAGAGATAAAATATGGCTTCTCGAACTTTAATATTCTAAATTCATATTTATTTCTATAACATTTTTTTGCATCTTTGGCCGTTTGCGCAGCACTATTAAATCTAGCGCTTCATAAATTTTAAACTTTAATTTTTATTTATCCAACAATTTTTGCTAATTTTGTTTCTACAAATGAAGGGTGCAGGGGTAAAAAGATGAATGTCTAAAAATTCATTTTCTTATAGAGGTGGGATTCCTATCGTTTTTCATGGACACGGCAGATTTTTTTTTATTCGATATAACTCTTGAGTAGAGCCAGGAAATGTGGAAAAAAAATTGGAAAAAATGGAGTTCTATAGGAAATCGGATTTTTGGACATTTTTTTCTTTTATTCCTGTACTCTTCAAATACAGTTTCCGACCAAAAAAAGACATCAGATTTTCTATTATCAATTTTCAGGTTAGTTATTGTTATCGTGACAGGTAGTGTGCTACTGATCAGCGGATTAAGCGATTGGTGGTAAACCAAATAAATATTTTTTAAAATAATTAAGTAATAAAACAATTTCTTTTAAATGTTATTTAAAGTACAGTTAAAAAAATAGGTCTCAGGTTTTAAACACTGTTTTTGGCTTTTTTATTGAAGAATTTTGTCGGCTTTGAAACATAACCTTCATTTAATTAAAATCTCAAATTTCTAAAATTAAATTATACAGAAGAACATGAAATAGGGATGAAATTGATCTTAGAACCTTATCTCTTTGCAGGTACCTGAGACAGCTCACTGAATAAACTTGTAAAAATCATATTTGGTTTTGTTTTACCACCAATCGTTTGACACTTTCACGCAATCTATTGTGCGTAAATGAATTTAAAATTTGATATCCGTTTTTTTTTGTCGCGAATTGTATTAAGAATTGAATCATCTATATGAAAGTATTTTTTTATTTGTTACAAAATAATTTTAATTGGCGTTTGTGACATCATAATTTCTACATCCGGGCTTCGTTTCGGCGTTTTGCAGTGTTTTAGTAGCGACTTTGATGTCGCATTTAGGACAACACCCGATACATTTAACTTTCTCGCATTTTGAGTAATTTTTGCGAATATTTTGGTGCATGTATATGACATTTGAATGTATCGTAGGTGTTTCACAAGTCGGAATCGGTATGGTTGAAAGCATTCTGCCCCCAGAGACCGGTTCCAGTTTGCCAGACTGAGCGCTAAACTTTCTCCAAACTGCGAGTTCTTCCGGGATTGGGACATAGTGTATTGTATCTCGTTTCAATTCTTGTCTACGTCAAACTTTCAAATATTGCTGCGTAAATAAGCAGAAAGATCAGTCTATTTTCTCATTTTGTTAAATATTTAATAATTGGTTGAAGAGTATGGGTTGATAAAGGTAATTGCGGAGGCAAAGTTAGAGCCGGATTAAACAACTTATTGTATATTATGACTTTCCCATAAGATACATATCTCAGCTTTTTTACGACAATAACAATAATCACATCGATCACAGTAAATTATATACGATACTAAGAAAATACAACAGGAAATAACATATTATGGACATCCTCGACTTCTGAATACGTAATTTTTATTTTTTTCTCTTCTAATTCAAAAGAATCTAAATCAAACACGAAGCTTTAAACATGTTTACCGAAAAAATAAAACCTGGCCCGGAAGAAAAACTAAACTGGAAGCGAAAGTTCCAAATTTTACGTTGTCGAACCAGTTCGGTTTGTGTTCACTAAAACAAATATTAACTGTTGCTTAAACAAAACTTTTACTTTTTATGATAAATTACTCTGTAGATTCGCTTTCGGCACCTAATTATCATCACTGCTCCGATACGTTAAATGACAAATCTCATCTGTTGAAGCCAAATTTCGGTCCTGAAAAGGAAAAGTTGCTTCATTGCAATACTATACACTACAACTTCCTGTACTAAAGTTTTCTTTCTGTACTTTCAGTTTTTTTCAGTGACCACACCTCTGAACTGTACTTTTTAAGGAAACTTTACCGAAAAATTAGAAGGTGGTAAAAGTGACAATTATGTAATATAAAATGCGGAAAGAATTCACAAAATTTTTAAAAATTCAATTAAGTGCTAATTAAAGAATAAATATTTAATGCAATGGTTTTGTTTTACAGAAATTAGAAAAAAAATTGAACCAGTCAGGATAAAGTAGTCGTTAGTGAGAAAATTCATTTTATTATTTATTATCTAATAACATTATGTATGTATATTTGAAATCAGCTTGTGCATAATTTGCACATTCACACCATTTCCATTAACTTACACCAGCTCTATAGTAAGAATTTCCGTCTAGATTTTTTCAAAATAAACCATTTCACATAGGAAGTAAGTTGTTACAGAATCAAACAAAAGTTAGAGAAACAAAACAAAATTTTATACAGTCGCTTGTTATTTTACAAATTATGTTATATCGAGTTTAATGCAATTTATACGTGTTTTGAATATAATTTTAAAAAAACTACAGCACAGGGTGTTTCAAAAATTATTTAGCAAAATAATACTAGAGTGTGAAAACTAGAGAAAGCTTCTTAATGAAGATAAATGCTAATTCCTTAAAGCTTAAGATAAGAAAAATACAAAACAACTTAAAAATATTTTTATAGAGTTGTGGGAAGTTGTATTTGGTGAAAATTTTGATCAATAAATAAAATAACTAAGTACAAAGCGTTTTGACAACGAAAAAACAGGAATCAACCATGAAAGATGGTTTGTACTAGCTAAAATCTAATCAAATCAGCAACTAATTTAGTCAAAACTCAGGAGAATAATTAAATTCGACAAACTGAAATTTAGAAGAAAGAGAAAATAACATCTTACTACAAACTTTAGCTGAAAGATGCCAACATTGCTTCAACTCTGGCACAGACTGAATGTCTAATAAATAACAAGACTGAACATAATGCACAAGTCAATATACAAAATAAATTTTTTTTGTCGATTAAAAGTTTTTGGGTCGTCAATTGTGCATTTGGATGGGCCAAAAAAATCGTTTTTTTTTAACTTTTGACACTGAAAAATTGATTTATAGTCACTTTTAAAAAATGCTTTTTTAAGATGAGCTCTTAATTTTTTTAATAGAAAAGACTCCCTCATCGCAGTTTTTTTTTCACTTCCATATAGTAAAATCCATATCTCGTTATTGCTTAATTGTACAGAAAATTTGTATTTACATTTTTTGTAGGAAATTAAACGTTCTACAAAAAAGTTATTTTACAATTTTTTATATTTCTTACCATTTAGAAGATATCAGAGGTCAAAGTTTAAAAAATTTAACAACAATTTCTTTTCTACTTCTACATTTTATAACTCAGAAACAAATAAATATTATAAAGTGCACAACATATGGCATTGTAGAAAATTAAACGCTCTATAAAAAAGTTCTCTTGCGGTTAATTGATTATTCTAACCATTTAGAAGATATTCGCATTTTAAAAACCAAAATTTGATACTATATCCTTGTTTTATGTTGATCGTTTTCAGTGTTTTATAAATACATAATTATAAAAATGTGGGGAACTGCAGTTAAAGATAAGACTTTCTTTATTTAAAGCTTCTGATATAGATTACAAACTCTTATAATATACCGAGATAAGGGTTATTTTTGCTTCAACCTGCTCAAATTGTTTGTCACTCTCACTGTTGTGCTATTCTATCAAGCGGCTTCATAAACTAAGGCTAATTACTGAGCGAATCTTAGTACAATGTGGCTTCTTTGTCGCTTTATAATAATGAATCGTATTATGTTTACCGCCCACAGACTATCCTTCAGCCTCAGAAATTAACGGACTTTTATTTATGATCTTTTTCGCTAGTCAAAACTGGTTCAGACAGTGTATTAGTTTAAAACTAGTTAAAATCAGTCATATTTTTAAAAAATTCTTGTTTTTTAGAAGTTAAACTACGAAAATCTGACTGAAATGGTGTTACAACATACAGAGCGTTTTGAAATTTTTATTTGAATTTTAACAGGTGATAGTCTGCTGAAATATTGTCCAAACTTGACTTATAAAAAATTGGTGCTTTTTGAGGTTACATGATGTAAAAAATTTTTTTAAAAAAAGTTATCAAACATCGCCTATTTCTAAAAATGTTTTTGTGAGAGAAATTTCTACAACCTGTATTTAAATAATTGTCAGTAATTGTACAAGGCAAGTTGGGATATTTAGCATCGTTTAAACGAGGGCTACTATAGTATTTCTATCAGAAAATAAGAATTTGAATAAAGTAATAAATTATTGTGGACAAAGCGGCCGTATTTAAGCTGTTACCACCTTCTGATGTATTTAAATTTGAGGTAATAAATGGCTTTAAGCAATGGCATTCAAAAATTAGTCTCTAACCTGAAATTTATACCTGTTTTTGGTAAAATACATGTCATAAATTGAAAACTTTTTGAAAGAAGTCAGTTTAATTATGCTTGCTTTGTTAAATAATTTATAATTTAAGTCAAATTTTTATTTTTTAATAAAAGGAATATACCGGTTAAAATATCTGTTCCTAAATTTCTTAGTAACACTTTGTAGCTATACGATATATTTCTCAATATAAAAAAATATAAACTTATTTAAGGTTGTTACCAAATAGAAAATTTGAGACATTCTTAGTGGTTTAATCGAGAAGGTTTAATTTACTTAAAAACTGTATAATCAAGACAATTTATCTTCGAGAATTGTAACTAGAATTAAATAGAAATAAACAAAAGCATAGCCTTCTACAAGATAATTTTTCTGATTACACTATCGACAAATGAAGACTGCACATTATCACAGGTGACTCGTTTTGTCATTATTTCTAAAATTTATCCCACGCAGTGTTTAATTCACTGACTAGCTGTCAGCAACTTTTTTCTCGTATAAGATAAACCAATTTTTTTATTTATACCTATTAATATTTCTCTAATTATTTTTTGTTAATTTTTACGGTCTTTTACCTCTCTGATGGGGTTGAGATAGATAGAGTACTTTAAAATGTGAAAAAGAGTAAAAATTCTAATTTGTTATATGAAATTATGTTTTTGTTGGCTTGGAAAAGGACTAGATGATCCGAAACCGGTCTCTAAACAATAATAAAAATATAAATTAGAGAAAGAAAAAATTAAAAATTTCAAAAAAGTATAGCTTCTACTTTGCAGAAAATAATAAATTTCTCAAAGTATCAATTCGATTATTTTCCGGTATATTCACAGCTAATTGTAGCATTTCTAACAGTTATAAAGTGACAGCAAAAAAATTTAAATCTAGGTATGCTATTATGTATTCACCTGACACCCGCACTGTTGGCGTTATGTATTAAAATTAAGTTAACAAGAGGAAATGAAACAGTATTAATGAGAAAAAATCAAGTAAACTTATTCAAAAATTGGTAGAAATATTAATGTAATAATAAACAAGGAAATCATACAAAAATAAGAACATAAAAAGCATATTGACATAATCACAGAACTAAGAAACAAAAAACAATAAATTAAAGATGCTAATTTGAATTTGATTTTTACTGTTTTTGCCTGAATAAGGCACGTGCGTACTAGTTCTAAATTTTACCGACAGAGCACGCAACTGTACTTTAGTAGTTGTCAATACAGATCAGAAAAGATTTAGTGCTTAAAAGAGTTTATTAGAGATGAAAAGGGGCATGTTTTTTGCAATTTTAATAATGGTAAGTGTTTTTTTAACTAGCAATTACGAAAAGATAAACAAAGAAATATTTTATGAATAAGAACATAAAAAACATTGTCTAAATTACAGAAGAAAAAAGGATAAAAGAAAACATGTAAAACTATCAACGGTTTTGTTAAGAATGACAATTAGAATTTGATTTTTACTGTTTCTCTCTTAATAAAGCACGTGTTTATTAGTTCTAGATACCATTGACGGAACACGCATCGGATTTATTAAATATCAATACAGATCAGTAAAGGATTGTTACCTTTTCATTCTATTAAAGATGAAAGGCATCTTTAGCAATTTTATTTCAACCAATTACTAAAAAAATAAGAAATAATATTACAAGAATACCTAAGAACATATCTAAAAAACACATTGATATAACTACAAAAAATAAAATAAAAAATAAAACATTTTCATTGGCTAAATTAGTTGTACATTAAAATCACAAATATTTACTGCTTTCGTAATGAAGCTGTACACTATTGGTAATTACAATAGTAAAAATTGTTTGTTATTGTTTATGTATGTTAATTTAAACATGAATAATAAAGAGACAAATGACTGGTTCTCTAGATTTTTATTTTTTAAACTTAGAATACTGTAACTACTTCAAGAAAAATATATTTGGATTGATTCAGTTATTTTATATTTATTTAAAATTTAATTAGTAATTTCGATAATTTCTAGGAAACCTAGGTAAATTAAGTATTCTGTTCTAAAGGATTTGGTTTTACAAATTCGCATAATAGAAATTTTTTTTGGACCAAAGAAGTAGTTACGTATTTTTGGTTTCTAACGGGTGTTTTATTAAATTTGCTATCACTATTTTTTACTCTAAATTTACATAAATTATTGACATTATTACTTTTTCTAATTTTGTTTTATATGCTGTCAACAATTTATAATTATTTAAATTTTTGTGGCAACGCTTTTTAAAAGAGCGATGAACCAACACAGGGAAGAAAAGTGGCTGGAAACACCTCCAAATTGGCTTTAATTAGATTAGATAATTATTATTGTTTTTTTAAAGTCACAAAAACAAAAAACACTTCTATTTTTCGCTCTTGGACTGCAAAAATTTGGCATAACAATGGGTCATAAATATTTTTTTATTTGTTATTTCAGTTTTTTGTATTTAAAATACTAAACACGAACATATGGTCCTCTCTCCTCTCTAAAACACATTCAAAAACTTAAATGTCAAAATTCTGTTTACTTTCTCTTCGTTCTTTTTTAATATTATATATTTTAAAAAATTGACTGTTTTTCGAATAAAAAAACTATTTTTGATAATAAATTTCTTAAGTACATCAGAAATTTATTAATTGTTTATGATAATTATGTACTTGAAGACAATGGTACTTGATTTTTTTACAATTAAGGTAATTTGAAGTTGAATGATGTCTTATTGAGGATTAAAACAATCTGAAAAATAATTGATCGAAACGGTGACTGGCAAAATGAATTGATTTTGTCTTGGCAGTGAATGGTTTTTAAAATTGTCAACGATTACTACTCTAACTAGTTTTTTCTATCTCGAGAATAATTAAAAAAACAATTAAACTTTTAGTAGTTTTAGTGGAGAAAACTGAAGAAGAGAAAATCAGTTCTTGCAGATTGCAATCTAAGCATTTGAAAATTTTGGTAGTCCGTTTATGGTCTAAGATATCTTGTGGCGAAACTGGTTGTAGAAAAATATTAGCATCTCTTCGTTCACGGCTAACAACTTTTTATAGATCGAATTTATTCTAAGCGATTGTTTCGTTCGTTATGCAGATTAGTAGGTGGGATTCACACTCAATAACCTATCTTTCTTCTTGCTTCAACAAAAATCTCTTTTTGGTAATGATAATTGCACGAGCACATTGTTTAATGAGTGTTCATTGTGAACAGTCTGTGGAGAAAGTAAATTAATCATTTTTCTACACACGCTAGAAAAGTGTTACAATCGACGCATCGCAGGACACAAATGAAGTAACTCTTGCACAATTCACTTTCTGTCTCACATTTTTTTTTCTAATATTCACACCGAGACTCATTGTTTGGTAATAATTAATCGCTCAACTGTGAAAAATGCATGAATTAGTTTTACTTATCTTCCTTAATCGAAATTTGGTGGTTTTAATTTGATCGGTTTGGTTAGCCACATTTACTACTATGAAGAAATCGGAAAGGTAAAAGAACACTTTCCAAAGAAATTAATTATTCTAATTATTATCACTTGGAGCAAGCACTAATTGATAGTTCGCCTTTTCTCATGCAGTATAACGCTTAGCTAGTATGAGACTTTTATAGACAGGGAGGGAACGACGTCAAACTACGTCATGGAGTTTTCAGCTGAATCTTCCTGTGTAAATTGTTCATTCATTATCTGATAGTATGTTTCAGAAATTCACAAAATGCTTTGGTGCTTACATCCAGAATCTATTGGAGTTACACAATAAACTTTTTTTGAAAAGTTATTTAGCTTACATTGTAACCAAAAGGCAATAAATCAATATTTTTGGTAAAATAAGTGTTTTCTTGTTACTACATAAGAGAAACTTTTGAATTTTTTTATTGTGTGACAAGAGACCCTAAGAAAATTCATCTCAAAATTCGATAACGTACTTTTTTGGTCGCCGCCTCTCGGTCTATTATGCAAACTCATATCAGAGGAGTTGTTGGTGTTACCCTTATATTTCGCTGATTCACCGCCATGTTTATCACATTTATTTGCGTTTTTAATACCCACATGTTAGCTGGTGAAATGACAAAATTAATATCCTTCCATTCATTTAGCAAATCGATCAAAAAAGGTCTTTCTGCGTTTTTGGAATAAAAGAGCACGTTCTTTAACAACTATTCTTTCTTCATTTAATGAATTTCCTATTTTGGTAGGGTTTTACTACTGAACGTGTCACTTAAAAAAATTTATCATTATTTACGCCCATAATTAACTTGAAATTATATTTTTATTAGAAATTTATGACTTTTTGGCCGTTTCTACACGGTCACAATTTCGTTACCAAATTTGCTACAAACAATAAAAACAGATGAGGCTGAGGTTGAGACATTAATAGTTTATTGGTCCTTATGGTAAAAATTCTTTTTTTTGTGCCAAACTAAAATAAATGCTAATATACTTTGTTGTATAAAGTAGTGATAAGTTAACGAGATTTACCATTTTTTTTAATCGTTACAACACGTTACTAAATTGCTCTTTATATCCAATACTTCATTCAAAACGGTTCTGTTCAAACTACTGATAGATATTTCACTATATTTATTACATAAAAATGTGTAAAAACACAAATGAAGAATAATTATTAACAATAACAGGGACAGAAAATAAGTTAGACCAAGCAATGGGCAAAATATAATAATTACCACTGGACTTATACTGCTCCAAACCAATATTGGCGTATCTGACCTTAAAAACAAGTCATCTGTTTAGTATTACTTCAACAAAGATTGTATTGTTACCAAACGCTAGTAATTTATGGTCGTTAGACCCTTGGATGCCATCTGAGAAAACCGTCTGGGGCATGCAGATTTGTCACCACTTTTACCTGGATTTGATCCGCTTCGGGTGGTTTTCTCAGATGGTATCGATGGGTCTAACAATTACATAAATTACTTGCGCTTGGTAACAATACAATCTTTATTGCACTACTAATAAACATATGGTTTGTCTTTAAAGTCAGGTATATCATCGTTATCAACAAAATTACTCACTGAGAGTACTCGCATCAATAAAACAGAAGACTCAGTGAAAACGTCTTAATGAATCAATAACAAAATTTAAAATATTTCTGTAACAATCTGAATTTTTATTAAAACACGTCTTACAAAAAAATTAATATATATTGTTATAACTAAACAAATTATTCTTCAATGCATTCGAGGATAATGTGGGGACGAAGTTGCTTATTCTAACATGACTTTCATAACCTGAAGGACTGATATGATTTTGGTGAGTCAATGCCTCAAATTAGGGCTCAGACATAGACCATTTCTCCTAATTGCGAGACTAGGGATAGTTTTGACTGTTTTTTTAATTTTACACAAATACATTATAGTTGTGTGAACAATAAAAAACTAAGATAAAATTTTAAAATACCAATTTATGTCATTATGCCATTATGTCATTTGGTAGTTTTTAGAAATGAAGGGCAAGACTGTATCTTCAGAAAAAAAAATGTTAAGGCTTTTTCAAAAAGATTCTTACTTAATGCTCTATATCTTCGCACATTTTTTTAAAATTTAATTTGTAAATAATGTATTTAATAACTGCGTTAAAAAAATGTTTTTGTGTCTAGTGATATTTGTGATATTTCTGCTTATTTGTACCTTCTTTTGGAGAATTTCGGTCACATTTTTTAAGCATTTTAATTTTTTTTATTTCTTGCGTTAAATCTTTTAATGTCGATGTAAAGTACTTCTTATTTTTTTCGTTGCTTTTGCTGGCTTTATGGGCGTTTATAATATGTAATTGGGTTTTGTTTTTTAACGAAAAATTTTTACATAAGTTTTGATCTTTTTATTTTTACATCGTTTTTGGAACGCAAAATTTAATTATGAACAATTTTTTCTCTAAAGATGAACTTCACTTGTCAATTGTGTGTCTTTTAGTAGTCTGCAAACTTCATTGGCGTCAGACCGTGACAAAATAGACGTCATATATGCATTTTAAAATTTGAGTTTTTATAAATATTTATTAGCTGTAAATTTTCGCGCTTTAAAATCGGAAAGTGTAGTATCTGTTCTTATCAGCTTAATGATATCTGAAACGCTCCATATGAGGAGATATATGTATATAAAAAATACAAACCCTAATAAAGTAGCACAAAATGGGTTTATTTAAGCGTTTTAGTTAGATTATTGTTAAAAATTGTCAAATATTCAAAGATATTGGTACCATCCAATTTCGGACACATTCCGAAGTAATCCCCGAAAATTTTTTTTGGGACGTCGCAGAAAATAAGCCATATAAAGTAGGTGCATTTAATGAATATTGACTTTAGTTTAGTTTAGTTAAGTAACAATTTCTTAATTTATTATACTTGTGGTAAAGCCGACCATTTCTGATATCCAAAGAGACCTTTCTAGTCTTTTATCTCTTTATCTGCAGTGCCTATTGCCCAAAAATTTTATAAAAAGTTTTTGTTGATTAAATGATTTACGACTACAGTCAATTTTCTTTAGGTAAGTGCATAGTCCTTAGTTAGCTTTCTGTTTTGATGAAAAGGGCCACTTTTCAGAGTTGGAAATTTAGATTTAGAATTTTTTTATTAAAGACCCAAATTTAATTTCTTTATATGGAATTGAATATCAGATTCAGTTTTGCATGCATTAGGCTCGGAATTGGGATTATTGCTGACTCCTATAGTCGACTAAAATGCGAAGAATCAGGATATATTGATTAAATATATTTTTTTAATTTATTTAATATCAAATCTCTTCGTTGAGCCTATTAATGGAGCAGTTTTAATAAAAATCGTGGAATAATTATCCAAAATTTGTTAAAAACATCTAAATAGTTTTTTTCGTGAAATTAAACTGGTTTTAGATTGCTGTTTTGTGGACTTGTCTTCGCTTTTATTTTTACGGTTGCCCTCTAACAGTTATGCTACATAAATTCGGTGAAAGTTACCAAGTAATAATTTCGGCTGCAAAAAACCCAAATTGCCGTGAAAAATTTTATTATCTGTTCAAAAATTTGACCAAAATTTTTTAAGTCTGCCAATTACAAAACCACTTTTGTGTGTTGTAAAGTGCAAAACATTGTCTCTGAAATCAGTCAGTGACACCGTCTATAAAACTATTCAAGTTCCAATTAATAGCAATAATAATGATTTCCTTTCCAAGCTGCACTGGTGAAAGTTTCGTATAGGCTGCCGAAAATTATAGTCGCATGTGTTATGTGTGAATGTTGCTAAGTCTTTATCTTGTTGGAGATTATATCAGGTAGATTTAAAAAGTCATGCTTACTTGATCGGTCACTGGACTTTCCCCTATAAAACTTGTCCAAACAATTTTTGTCCTAATAAGACTGATTGACGCCTATATTGCATCACCTAACGTGGAATTACCTGTGTGTTGTTTGCTGAGTTAACAGAAATCCGCTAAGTAGGAAGACTGATTGGTAGAAGTCAAATTATTGTAATTATGTTGGGCACGTCAGTACTTTCGTTTTCACTCGATGACTGGTTCAGTGGGACAACATTTGCGTTTTCTGTGCTACGATGTTCAATGAAAGTGAGATTGCACGCTATAACACCAAGAATGCAGATTTAACTTTCATATAACAGATTCCACATTTCAGATGTTCTCATCTACTAGTTGTAGTTACGTAGTCATCACATAACTCAATTTTTCATTCATTTGGTTCAATATTTTTAGGCATTTTTAAACTCTACGATATGCAGATACCGGATGGACCAAATATATGGATCGGGGCGTTTTTTGACTAAACTATAAAGTATTTTGAAAAAACAAATTATAAGTGAGGACGCCTATTTGACCTTCCATCAGCGTTTCTAACAATTTTGGCAACATTTTTTTTTAACAATTTATTTAAATAAAAATTCGTGCGTTTTTAATATGTACTACTTATATTTTATTTATTTATGTCTAGTATTACAACATATTTGTAATGTACTCTACAAAATAATAAAAAAGTAAGAAAAAATATTAATTATTTAATTAAATTACTTTTTAAACTTGCCTTAAAGAACTGTTATTAGCTTTTTAACATGCATTACTGAATTAACCAAACATTTTGTAGGTTTGCCGAAAATCAAAGATAATATTCGGTAACGTTTAATTTTTTTATTGGAAATTTATAAAGTCCATATTAACACAATTAATACAGCAACAATTTTTTAAAAGGATTTTTTTGAAAATAAAGGTATATTTCTCAAAAAACAAGTGTTATCTTCTCTTAGTTATCCTAAAAATTTAAACAAATAAAACTTTTCTGTACATAGCCGTGGTTAGCCTTGTTATAACAATTTAATGTCTATATTTTGTTTTTTCAAAATTCTGAAACGGTTTTTATTATGATAGGGACCTACGTGTTAATGCAGAGAGAACATACCGTTTTGCAATAAATCTTATTTAAAACAATGCCGAATTTGAACTCAGCTAGACGAATTTGATTAAAGATTTGATTAGAGATAGTCGAAACTTTGAGGAAATAGAGTTCTAAATCAATTTCTGCAGTTGTAAAAAACTGAAATTTACAAATGTAATTTTTAACGGTTTTTTTATCTTCAATGGACTTTTCTTAACGCCAAATTCAAACAAACTGGTTCCAATTATCAGCTGATTCTCTAAATAAGTCTAGACAAATAGGGGTGACTGATTACTAGAATTTGATTCAATAAATTCAAGAATGTTGCCACTACAATATAACAAAAACATGTGATTAAATATTTAGATCGTTTTGTAAATTTATAGTGTAAAGTATCTAAAAAATATTTTTTAAACCACCTGTTTCGTAAGCTTGTTATACAGTCCTACACTCACAGCAACAGTAAGCAACAATTATATACTGTCTATGGAATATCATTATCATAGAAACGACGCTGCTTACAAGCAGTGATCCATGAGCGGAAACGCGGGTCGTAAATACATTAATGCCCTCTTGTTTTTTGAGTTGGTTGAAAAAATAGTATATGAATCTTGAAGTAGTAAGGTTTTTTTCTCCAACTTAAATGCTTATAAAATTTTGGGCTTCGCAGCTTTGCCCGCGATTTTCCAAGCTGTGTTTACTACGAAAAATTATGCTTACGACTCTTGAGATCTAATATACTATGTAAATAATTTAGTTAAATGTAAAACAGCGTTTTTACGTTTAATGATGCGCTTGATAAGTGTTTGTTTATGTATGGATGTCTTTAGTTTCGGCAACTTGTACTAAACTATCGCTCAAAAATGAGTATTCTTGTGCATTTTTGATATTTTTGGTTAAATTTTAGTTTGTTTTTTTAACCTCTTTTACTAGTAGTCAAGGTATGAAACTGATACCGTTTTTTTGTTAATATTCAGAAAACCTCCTCTCCAAATTTTTGCCAAATTAGTTTACTTCTCTCTTCCCCTCCTAAGAAGTGAAGGTGGTCTATGTTGACTATGTTGATTCCATGTCAAATTTAGCTCGAAAGTATTTAATAGTTTTGCTAAAATTCTATTTTTAGTCAAATTTTAATTTTTTTTTAAATAATTGCCAAAATTGTCTGAGTAGTCGAACAAATAAAAACAAATACCAAATTATAGATTTTTATTTGTACTTTTACGCGATTTAATTTAAATTAGTTATTAGGGTATATACAGGGTTACCCAAAAGTATGGAGTAAAAATCATCTTTTTTTGATACGTCCTTTTGCTAGTAAATAATCGAACAGGTTACTTTACTTTAGTAATTACTTTTCTATACACAACACACTATTTTTGTTAATACTTTGCCTGAGAGCCTCCTTCTCTCCTAATTTTTTTTTAATGATATCGTATATCATGTTGTGGCTCGTTGTAGAGCTTATGAAAATTAGGAAACAGTATACTGTTCCAAACCAATTTTGGCATATACTATTTTTATACTATAATTGTGACAATACTATTTTTATTGCACTAGTAATAAACAAACAATTTGCTTTTAAAGTCAGCTATGCCAAAATTGGTTTAGAACAGTGTAACAGATGTACCTATACAATGTTTAGAATTTTTGAAGTTATTAGGGAAATTGTCTCTTCTTGATATTCTGTAAGTTTTCTTTAAACACTTGTGAGAAACACCAGCTGTAACCAAGAAAATGCATTTTCCGGTTTTCAACGTTTCGGTTATTCTTTAATTGCCATTTTCTAACAAACTTTATAAAAAATCGCTTTTTTGAAATGAGTTAGGAATAAATATCTTAGCATTTATTGGTCGAATTGATTCAAAATAAGACAAATTATTGATAACAAATTTATCTATTTATCTAATCGGTAATTAATATTGAATTAAAAACCATAACTTTTAAATTTTTGAAAAATGAGAGTAGCTTATAATTTGAATATTTTCGTAATAACTTCATGAAACGAACTAATTTCAATAAAAATTTGAAAAAAGATGTAGCTTCAGTCACAATTATTCGTATTGTACGAAATTTCAAAGTAATATCTTAGCTACAATTGCTAAAATCACATTTTTTTTAAAGGGACATTGTTGCATATTTTGTGCAACTCATTGTACTTGTAAGATTTTTTTTATAGTAGTACTACAACATGATGTAAGATTTGGACAGATTAGACCTTAAAAATCGTGTTCTTTTACTTTTATTTTATTAAAATAACAAAGTTACTAACGAATTTCAGTATAATCGGAAGTGTCTTTACTGTCAGAATATTTTTGTTAGATATATCTTTTCAAACTTACTTAAAATTCGTGCAAAATTTGAGTTCAATATTTGTTTGTTCTCTAGAAACTTCACGCAGCCCAGGATGAGACACCCTGTACCGATTTGGCAATTTTTTTTAAATATTTGTAATAGATTGAATGTTTGTACGGAAAGAAAAATTGTAAGTGTTGCAATTGAAAAATTCTGGAAAAAACTGAAATTGGAATTCTCTACAGTTTTCGTATAAACATAATTCTTGATTTGCTTTTTTTTGTTTGTGATATTAGAAAAGATTTTAGAAACAAAAAATTCGGGACAATTACACAGAAAAGTCGGAAAATTTGCTGAAACTGCAAAAATTATAATTTTTTATGTGCTCTCGATTATAATTGAGGATAAGAAGACATATTTGGTTGATTTGTTTTGATTTATTTGTTGTGCTCACAGGACGGAAATAACTCAACTGAATGTTTTCAGTCGAAAAAAATGTAGATCTGAAGAAAAATCTACAAAAAGGCATTCCAGACTAAATTAAAATAAAATTACTTTTGTTTTTACTTTTGTGTTGTTTCTCAATTTTTCTAACAAGAGTAATTATTTTATTTCTGTTCTAACTTAATTTGCTAGTACGTGCTCAAACGGTATTTGACAGCTGATTGTCAAATTTAGAATCAATCCAGACGGTTAGATAATAAAGAAAAAATGATTTAGTTGTTTATCTAGACATGAAATTCTGACTTAATTCAACTAAGACTTAAATTTTGATACGAAACTGCATGGTAACAAGTCGATCACATTCTAGGCAAATTACATATTTTCAGCATTTCTGGCGTACTTCTGAATGTACTCTTTCAAGTTAAATATCCATGGTCCCAATCTTTAATAAATAAGCTTTTCATAAATTTACAAAACGATCATAAACAATTAATAAAATTTGGACTGCACTACGTCTCGTAATATTTTTGCTGCTGTTTTTTTGAGGATTAAACAGGAGTAAGCTTCTTTGACTGCACTAGATTATTCACTGGTTTTCTCTCATTTTTCAAGCTTTTTCTGTACTTCTCTATTCTTTTAAAATCTTTACTGTGCGATTCTTTTTTTCCTCAAAAAAAGAGAGCTTGGATATTAATATGAGTTTTTTCTTTGTTACAGGTACGTTGCAGAATGCAGTTTGCACTTGTTAACGAAGATGTGAGTATGGTAAAGTCCTTAAATATTTGCCTTATTTCAACCTTGGTTCCTTGTTGGCACGTTCTGTAAAATTACATTACCCGCAGCGAAACCACACTGATGTACACTTGAACATGACTTCGTGATTATTTTCCAGGTAAAACCACAACTTGGTATTACGAGCAATTAACGAATGGTTTTTTTTAAGTACATTGCGGATATTTTAATCCAAAAGAATTGTAAAGAAAATTCATTACGACCAGTCAATTACTAACAATATACTAACACCTACGTTGACTCATTTTTTATGTTTATATGATTGGTAAATTAAAGAAATACGTAATGCTTGCCATAATTGTATATACATAATAGAAAACAATTTTTATTTTATGTCATGTGGATGGAAACGTGCTTGTGGTTTTTTAAAAGGATTTAGACTAGCTGACTGGTTTCTGTTTGGAATAAATTCTATTTTGATAATCTGCATATTGTTACTATTTTTTCACCATTATACACTGTATTCTAAATATGACACTCACAGTAGCTCTAATTGAGAATCGCAATACATAATTGTAGTCAAATGCGTATGTTTATAAATAGATATTTTCAAGAATAATAAAAATATTTTATTATACATTTATATCGTTTTTTATTTCTTACTGCAGAGCCCTAATCATAAGACGATTCAGAAAATGCCTCTTAAAAATTTATTTGTTTTAAGACAAATTTTTTTTAGCAATTTATTCATTATTCTAAAAAAGCACTTTGTAAAATCTGGTTTGAATCTAAGAATGGATTTTTTTTTTTTTTTTTAAATTTCTATTCTTTCTAAAGATGGTGGCACTTAACCTGAAAATAGCACGTCTGTTGACTTTGCTGACTTAAAACCTAAATGATTTTAAATCATTGGATTAAAGTTTCAGGACATCATAGAATTTTTTTTTCATGTGTTGATTTTAACCTTTTGAAGGAAACCAAAAAAAAACATTTTTTTATTCGTGTAATAATTTTTTTGAGGTAATTAACAAACAAATTTTGACTGTTGATTTAAGCTTTGTGAACTAGGTAAGTTGTTTTTTAATGTCGATTATCACAAGCTCTACTCTGTTCGTAATTAATAACTTTATTTAGGGAATAAGTTATCAAAGGTAACCCTCTAATTTATGACTTTTATCTGCTGCTTCTTTATTTTTTATGACTTTTAATTTCACTAACTACCCAACTTTAGCTTTTTCTAACTGTGTTCAATAATGCCTATAATTTTCTTTTCTGTTTTTTCTTTCTCTTTACCTTTTCTCTGCTTGAAAGCATTAAAAATCTAAGGCAACTGCGTTTAGTTTACTTTGTCTTTTCGCTACTAAATATTTTTTCATACTCCTTTTGGTTTTTAAACTTTTCTTAGTTAAATCATCTGACAGGGCTATATCTAAGGACTTAAATCTTATTCTATATTAATACTATAGTTTTGAGGCTTTAAGAAACACAGGAGACTGCATCTAATCTCTTGTCTACCGTTGTTCTACCTATTTTTGTTCTATTTTATTTGTGTTCAAATGTCTATCGTTATATTTTATTTATCATTTTCTCTTCTTGGGTGGTATTCTCCGTTTGAAGCTCTTTTAGTACGTTCTGACAATACCCCATGATCTAGAAATCTGATTAGAAGCATATCTACGAGTTATTCAGAAAATTGTTTTAGTAACAAGGCAAATAAGAGCGGGTTTTTTAAGTAATAACAATAAAAATAACACACAAATTATTGCCATTACTACAGTTTTATAGTAAAGTGGTTGCAACTGATTTATGGCGGTTGTTTTGACTTTGGTCGGTTTATCTTCATGAAGCAACTGTCATAAATAAATTGCAAGCAACTGATTTATTGGATTATTTTCTTTCTTTAACTCTCATTAGTTATTTGATATTTAATTCAAATTTTGGAAGTGTTTCTATTGGATTTCGTACTTTATTTTAGTAGAGGTGGCTTCAGTGTGATTAGGTTATGTTACTGAGTTCTCTGTAGTTCTGTTGATCTGTTCTCTTACTTCTCTCTGGCGTTTTCTCTCTACTGTGACATAATTTGACAGGCGATCCTTTATTCAGTTTTTACTTTAGCTGAGCTCTTACTAATGGCTTTCTGCGTTCTATGTCGATTGTAAGACTTTAGGACCATTTAGAGGCCACATCTTTTCGTCTTTCACTTTGATTTTTAGGATCTTTAATCTTTATTGCTTTTTAGCATGACTTCTACGGTATTATTTGAATTAACACTCTTTTCTACGTGTAGTTCCAGATTATACTTGCCTATTTTCTAATCTGTTTTTTGTTTCATAGTAATATACCCATCTGTCGTTATCTACTTGTAAATTTTGTGCAAAATTATAAAAAATTTTGTTTATTGGTGGGATAAAGCAGACACTATTGCTCGGTTTTTTTGTTTTATTTGCCTACGTTTCGCTTCTGTGTTGAGGTTTCTTCAGGGAAACTACAAAGAGAGAAGGAAGTTTTAACACAGAGGCGAAACGTAGGCAAATAAAACAAAAAAACCGAGCAATAGTGTCTGCTTTATCTCACCACTAAACAAAATCTAGAAACAAAATCTTTATACAGACTACAACAACAAAGAAATGGAACCAATTATTAAAAATATCTAATTTTACCAGATTTACCAGTTGGATCTCTCTTTTCTCTATTTACTGGTTTATGATGGCTAATACACGATGAGCCTATTGTAGTTTGCTACTTGGTCTCATTTGGTTTGTAATTCTGCAACACACTAAGTATTTACAACTTCTATCAGTATCTTTTTTGATGTCGATGGTATTGTCAAACATTTTTTTGCTGTCTCTCTTGTTATGTGATGTTAAGAGCATTTTCTGGTTAATGCCAACACCGTTTTGGTGGTTTTAAATGTAGATTTTCTGAAGATAATATACATGATTAAATATTTGAAGATGCTCTTCTTTGTTAAACTTTCTACGACATATTTTTCATTACTTTTTTTTCTTTCTGTTTTTTACTTTTGAATTATCATTCTTTATTTTGTCTACGAGTCATTCCTATCTTTAGCTTAATTTAAAACCTTAGATGAAACTAAGGTTTCCTTGTTCTGGTTGTCCTGTTCTCATTGCATCAGTAACCTCTTCAAGTCTCTGTCTAACTTTCAAACGCATGTGTCTTTGTTTTGCCAGAGGATATTCTTTTCTTGTTTTTGCAATATTGTCATTCTATCAGTAGCAACATTAACGATCTGTCTACGTTTAGCCAGCAAGTATTTCTTTCTTGCTCTCGCAATGTCGCCATTCCATTAGTAGAAAGCACGATGTCTACTTGGGTTATTGTCAGGCTTTTTTTGGGAGAATCTTGTTGGAAACCTTCTTAATAACTTCAACCATCATTTTTGACGCATTCTTCTTCTTCAACATTTGTTGATACTTTCTGCAACATGACTTCTTTGGTTTTGCATGTGCTCTTCTCGCAGAATCGAGTTATGCTGTCATCTTGTTTTTTTTTTTAGAAATGTTTTGAGGCATGTCTTAAAGCCTTTCTCTTCAAAGCAGTATTAATGCTTTGACCTTTTTCTGGTTATTCCAACCGTTAAGCTACACTCTTTTTTCAAACTGGATTTTGTGCAAAGCCAAGGAAATCTCTTTGTAACTTTGTAATACGTATTTCTTTTTATTTCTAACTTTGTTCAAATGCTTCAAATTTTGTCTTTGTTTACTCATCTTGTTTATATGGGTTTCTATTGTCTTTCTTACTCTTCTTTAATGTGCTGTTTTTCTTCTTGTAGATATTTAAGTCCGGCAGTCTAAGTCTTTATTATTTAAAAATAAATAGTTTAGGCCACACTATCACAGGTAACTCTCTCTTATCTGGCGCTTGTTTCTTTTCGCTCCGGCTGGATCTGCTTATATACAGGTTAACTTCTATTTAGAAATTATCCAGAAAAGTTCTTTTCCACGTTTATAACCTAACAATAGGTGTGAGAATGTTTGATTCATTAAATGTGATTATTATCAGATAATTCATGTTTTATTACTTATTTACTATCTATATTTGTGTTATTTAATTACTTGTAATTCCGTTTTTAATCATTAGCGCAAATTTTCGAATGTAATTAGAATGAACTTTCACTTTTTTCCAAATTAATGGATCATAAATTTGTGCAAATGAGGAGAATCATAAAAAATTCGGATATTATGTAAGACTTCTTAAAAATATTTGTCGCTTAAATTCCTAAACTTAAATTTTAAGAAGAATGTAATAAAACTGTCTTTAAAGCTTCAACTTTCCTTCTCTTAAATTTGCCATTGAAAATCTCACCCAGAAAGTGAAAGAAAGTGCAACGAAACTAGGATACATAGTAATAGGAGATAAAGAGTGAACAATCGTCTTGTTAATGCAATAAATTCTCTGCTTAATCTAGTCTTCCTGAAACTAATTATGAGTTTCCAGTGCACGTTCTCGGTGATTTCAATCGTCGATTGTGAGAGGAAAAATCTCCAATTCACATGTTATCTATTGAAACGGATAGTTGTCAAGTTTCTATTTATGTTCGGACGATTAATCTTTAATTGGGATATAAATCTAGAAACTTTTTGGCAACGCATACAGCACGCAAAATCATAATTGTTTACTGTTCCTGTTTGCGAAAAAAACAGCTAATTGCTGTGATATAAGCGTCGCATTAAGAACAACGATGAGTAGTTTTCGTTGGGAAATAAGATCGATGAGTATCTGACATTATGACATACAATTAGTGAGATTTGAATAGGACGTGATTGCTGTAAACTCTACTAGGAAGTATGAAATTTCACTTTCTTTATAGTAACGTTGCAATTGTATACAGCTTGTGGTATCTTGTTGACCCAGTGGCGAGGCCGACTCTCCTACTTTCTTGAGAAAGAAGTAATACGTCGTGTGGCACCAACCACACACATTTATCAGCATGTGATTTACCAGCAAGAATTCGCATTTTTTTGGTTTAGGCAATATAAACAAACAGAAATGATTGGGAAATTAAATATCTATACTGCGCACAACGAATTAGGGATCACTTAAATAAGTCTCACTGTACAATATCCAAAAATATACAAAGAAAAGGTTTGTTTAGGATTTATTAAAAAATTCAGGAAATCAAAGATATCAATGCTCAACATTTGTAATAAACTAAAAATTAATAACGATTATATCCTCCTCGTGCTTGTTTGACTGTTTATTAGATGTCTTGTTTGTTCTCCGGAATTTGTTCCTATTCTTCCTGCAGAAAATTTCTTTCCAATTCATCCCAAAGATGCTCAATCGGGTTTAAGTCTGGGCTGTTGGCTGGACTCAACATTGTGTTCTTCAAAGGAGGTTCTAACAATTCTGGCAACATGAGGGCGTGCATTATCATGCTGAGATATCTTCAAATCTTCTATTTAAGCATACGGCAGCACATGGAGTTGAACAATGTCCGTAAGGTGTCTTGTACTGTCAAAGTTCTTTCTTTAACTACGACAAACTCAGTTCTTCTATGTAGACATATCTCTCATCCAGACCATTATTGTGCCGTCTCCAAAATGTCGAATTTCTTGCACCATATTGTCCTGAAACCTTTCATTTTGTCGTCTGTAGACACGAATACGCCCATTAGGACCACTTAGACGAAATCGAGATTCACCAGAAAAGAGTACATGTTGTCAATACAGTTTACGTACTGATGACAAAATGCAAGACGGTCTATACCTGCCTGTTGAGTTCTGGTACTCTTGCTGTTTGTTTGGATCTCACCTTAGTTTCTCTTAATCGATTTCTAATAGTTTGATTTAAGATGAGTCTGTTTATATGCTGCTTTAGTAAATTAGTATAGAGACACGCCGTCTAACATGGATTCTGAAATGCATTTCGTACTAAAATACGGTCTTCACAGAGGGTTGTAATTCGTGCAAGACCTTCACTTATTTCTGCCGCAATTACTCGTTGGGAAAAATCATCCCTTATTTGTGTAATTACCACCGATACTTGAAATGTTTTTAAACATCTTTTGTGTATCTGTCTTTCTTCTTTCATGATTATAAAATTTGAAAACAACTCTAATTTAAGTTTAAATACAAAAATGCGGATGTCCCAGAACCAACTGTGGGAACGAAATCAATAATCTTGGGTCACAAAATATGACAGGTCGTTTTTTATTACATGAAACCTTGTTAATATTTTGATCATTTTTTATAATAAAGTTAGTATCATACAAAAACATTTAGACTTAAAAAATCCTGTCTAGAAATATCTATTTCTGTTTTTTTTAAAATAAGTTATTGTAGATGCAGAAATATTTCTTATAAATTATTATTCTTACAAATCAAAAAGCAATGAACTTAGTAAAGACATTATTTAATTTATTGTAAATTTTTTAAAAGTTGGTTTATTTTTTTTTGGTGCGCCTATGCTAGTATAAATAGTTGGTAACCAAAGACTAAATTATAACTTACCTAAACAAAATTGTTAGGGCTGAAAGATGTATAATTGAAAATTAGACATCGAAATAGGAAATAAACATTTGACCTTCTATTATTCCAGTGAAGTGTAGTTCCCAAATAATGAGGTAGTCATGACATTGCAACTAAAGTCATTTACTACGAGCAAAATTAAGTTACTCTCTCAATTTGTAAACAACAGGAGAGTATAAGGATTGTTTATTAAAAAAGTGACATTTCGAGGAATTGTCTGTGATTAGCTTGTTAAAATAAAAGGTCAATCATTTTTGTAAACATTGTTTTTTAAATTGTTTGTTGAATTTTTAGATTCCTGAATAGGTGTAGCAACAATTACAGCAATTTATGAATCGCTGCTTGTCTAAAGCAGTCTTTTCTTGCTTTCTTAATAATACTATAAAGCTCTAAAAATCTACTAAAAAATTTACGAACTTTTTATTTTCTGTTTTAAATTTTAGCCTCGTCATTTGTTATTACGATGCACTCAAAAACCAAAAGTTTTTGGTGGAATGTTAATTTGGGAAAGGGCATTATTATGCTGAAATCGAGCTTAATTAATATAGTTTTAAAATTAATTTAAAAAAATTAAGGAACATCTCTAAAGAAATATTAAAAGTTTAAAATTGGCATAGCGCCGCCTTTATTTTAATGCGCTGCACAAACGGACAAAGCTACATAAATAGTTAAAGAAAAATAAGTTGTTAAGAGTTGAGTTTCGTACAATAAATTTCTGGAGGCGATATTTTTACCTCTAACGGTTTAGTCCTTAAAGGGACTTAGAGATAAATAATAGTTGAACAATTCTTTATATATTCTAATAATTAGTAAGTCCTAAGTACTAGCAAGTTTTGTTTTTAATACATAACATATTAAAATATGATTATTGTAAAACTAAGTAAGTATAGCTCTTTATTTTATTTTTTATTTAAAAATGTTACTTTTTCTTCTCGTATTACAATTAATTTATTTATTTAAAATTTACAATAGTGGTTAAAACAAACTATATAATTAGGTACAATAATTCAGTCAGTAATAATATTAATTACTTTTACAAAGCAGTTTGCTTTACGTTTAGAAAAATAACAATAAAGCAACATTTATACAAACTTATTAGTATTTTTTACAGTTTAGTATAATTTATATATACAGTGGAAGTTCGATAATTCGTATCACGCCTTGCCACCACAACTAGTTTGAGTTAACGAGAATTCCAGATATTGAAAAATGTTTATTAAATTCTCCATGTACTTGAGAGCTTGGGACGAAGAAGTACGACTCATCAAGGTTTAAGCTACCGAGGTTTCACTGTACAAAGTATTTTTAAAATTAAGACATTTTTCTGCTTTGTAATTTTTAACTATAAAATCTGAAAATATTTTTATTTATTGAAAATAATTTGACTAATTAATCTTTGGCATATGAAGAATGTTGTTGAGTTCTTTCTCGGCATTAAGCGTCTTTGGTGTCTAAACTATTAGAGGTAAAAGAATATCGTGTAGCAGACTTTAAAAATTTTTAATTTTTTTTGTTTTGCATAGCGCTTTTAAAAATAAAGCCGATGCTGCACAAATTTCAATTTCTAGTTCTAGTTGTTTTTTTTTGTTAATTTTTGAATACAAATATTTAGAATTTAGTTTTGTATATGACAGTATTTTTTAAATTCGTTTCGAAACTTTTTTAACATTTTTTTATATTTTTTCTGTACTACAGTTGGAGTGTGGATAATAATAACATAAAAAGGATTCATATTTTTAGAAAAGACACTTCTCTCAATTTTTGTTGGATTTTATTGTTGGGTACCAGTTTCAGTTGGTAAGCCTTCCTCAGTCTCGCAATATTCTTGTTACAGCCCCTATTAAAACAACACAAAAACATATTTTTAACTATTTTTGAACAAAATAACAATTTAATTTAAAGGCGTATTAGGCGCTTGATAATTTATTTAAAGCCAGTTTAATATTTCTTTCTCAGCTGATTGTTATCGCGGGAGATTTGAATTTAAAACGATTTCGGCATTTTTTACTCTTAATCATTAGCTTTTTACTGGTTTGTCTATTTATGAATATGAGGTCTTGTGTTTTATTTTGTCTTCTTCTTTTATCTTTTGTGTTATTTTGAAAAAAAGCTGTTTTGTTCTAAAGTTTTCTCTATTTTGTTTCTTATTGTATCTTTCACTATTTTTGCGTGATCAAAAATACTGATTATGTTGGCAAAACAAAATTTAATTTTTTTTGAAATTAGAAGCAGTTAAAATCAATTTATGTTTATGTTTTATCAGTTTTATTTGTAGAATTTGTATACGACTTTTTACAGCCGTTTTTTTCATATTATTATTTATTTGAGTTAGTACAATTTTCGAACTGAAATAAATTTTGTTCTGACAGTTATTTAACGATTTTGATTATTAACCTTGGTCAACTGTTAGGAAAAAAATATTTGGCACATTCTTGGCAAACAAAATAATGGTAGTCGCTTTTTTTGTAATATTTCATGTATCTGCGTATTTATAGAACCAATATTTATTTGTGTAGAGCTCCTTTCCAATTCAACATAACTTTTTAATAGACTTAACAGCATTGTGGTTTTTCTCTAACATGCATTTGAGGTTTTAATGGCGAACAGTATAAAACCACTACTCAGGAACTGATCGAATTCTTGCTAATAAAATTACGTAATTGTTGTATAAGATCAGTTTTGTATTTGGATGCAGAACTAAAGGTCAACACATCATTTCAACCAAATCGTGTGTTAGGAATATTTTAGAGAAAGTTTTATACTTAATTGATTTTAAACAATTTACGTATTTCAATGACGTCAGAGTATTCAGATGCGCAGCAGCACACCGGTCATCTGTCACTCAGCTGTCAAAATAACTTATAATTTTGATAAGTTTTACAGTGATAATTTACTGTATATTAGTGGTTTTTACATTAATATAGACAACTTAAATTGTGACAGTGTTGATTTCAAAACTATAGCAGTATTGCCACTTCATATTTTTCTTTAATAAAGAGAAAACCATCAAATATTAAACTGTCTAACCATTTTTCTGCTACTAACAATCCAAACTAATAAAAAATGACAGCTAACAAACATTTATAGTCACTCGGTAGTAATCAAGAAGTCTTTGAAGCAAGTCAATAAATAAACCTTTCGCGTTTATGAAGACGTGAGCTGCCAGGATACCAACAAGCATATTTTTTCTTATCAAATGTTGGTATTTATGTGCCTGTAAATATTCCAAGTGTCTTACTAAAAAGATTTGACACTAAAAAATAATTTTGGCTGTGTGAACGGACTTAAATAATGACAGTTTTAAATTCTAACCTAAAAATTTAATACAATGTGTCAAATTTATGGGGTACCAACAGTACAACAATAAATTCTCTGACAGTTATGTCTTTTAAACGTGAATTGATAATATTTTGGAGCATATTAATAATAAATTTTATTAAAGAACAGATTGAACAGGTCGATAATTAAAATTCAGTCCACATTCTTTGTTACACTATAATATTTATAAAGGCAAAAGAAAGTATTGAATAATAAAAACCTTGACTGGCTGCACTTATATTACATTGGATCTGAAGCTATTATAAGAGCATAAAATTGCAATTGCTTCATTTTATTGAAAACCACATAAGGAATTCTCTTTATAGCAAAAGACGTAGGAGATATTCGAAGATGCAGAAACGGATTACCCCGAAACAATTTTTTATGTGAATCCCGTGACATGCTTATCAATTTTTCCTCTCTGACAGTGAAGAATATTAAGTAAGTTTTAAAATATTTGAATTTCAATTATTACCGCGAAATCATCCATCCTCATTTGTCACGTAAATTTTTTCATGTCTTTCAGACAAATTAATGCCAACAATTAAAATTCATAATAATCTCGCATACAATCAGCCAGTAGCACAATTCATAAAATAAAACCAATTATTTACTTTCACTCGAATTCGCGCTTGCATCACATCTGCTCAATAAGAGTTTCCTTTTCATCTGTTTGTACCGCAAATAAAATAAACAAACAAAAATTTCTACAAGTATACATTTGCAATTACTGTTTTTGGATCATAAATTTTAGAAAACGAGAGTCCTGTCTACAGACCACGTATCTGTGAGTATAATATAAAACATTAATTAAGACATTATTAATAACAAGCTTATGACTTTATTATAAATGCAAATTAGTTCACCGACGTAATGGTTAATTGATGGGACACCTAACCGCTAATAAGTGTGCATCAACCTTTATTCCACCAAACAGAGAACACACTTAAATATCTCCGAATTTTATGAACTGCAGGCTCTCTTTCGCGGACTACAACAAATATCTACAGTTAGAAAATTTAAACAAAACTTTTGGAAGCGGGAGTAGCGAGAATATTTGATTGAGGAAGCGTGGACATGAGATATTGTTTCATTAGTAATCCCCTCCTCTAGCTCATTTCTCTAAATTTTCTCTCCACCAAAAGATCTAAAAAATCATTTTGACATTTTTGAAAAAACAGCTTTATCTATGCTAGTTTGTTCATGCTCATCAAACAAACCAACTATGCTACAAATACCTTTATTCTAGAAACATAATCGAAGCTGTTAGTAGCAACTTTATTAAATAATTTTAGACTAAAATTTAGTATAACAGCTTAGCCAAAATTAACTCCCCAAAGCTGTTGAATCAGTGAATGAATTAATCTCTGGCCTACGCCAACATATCATAAAAATTTAACATTTTAAAACTTATGCTGACTGTACAAGTCCTTTATCTAGAAATAGAATATCTGGCTAAATATGTATTTTTAAAGAAACTTGTGGATATCTTTAAAAGTTTATATCTTGTCAGGACATCAATGTATCTCACTAATACCAAAATTTTTGAGTTATTTTCTTATATTTCAACATTTGTAGAAGGTTAAAAATAGAGAAACCAGCTCTAATAACTATTAAGCGAATACGAACTTGACGCCATCTTGATGTATACTGATTCCTTCCTAACGTGTTGCCAAATCTACTTGATAAATTTTCCCTAGATGAGCTTTAAAAAATTTCCTACATTTTCCTTAATTAAAAATTTTAATCAAAATGCGGAAATTCAACGAAAATTTAATTTTAAAATAATTATAATTGCATAAAATTGAACTATTAATAATGTTTTTTTAACTAAGAGCTTTTGTGTTTTTCTTCTTTAAATAATTGATGTAATATTTTTACTTGGTGGTTCTGTCTGTACGGTTGTGGCTACTGAAAATTTGGACGATAAATACGCCAACGTTTTTTACAATTAAAAAAATCTAATTAAATTATTTTTATTACAAGGATGTTATAATCAGTGCCCTTAACAATGCTATTTTTGATAAGAGACAGGTGCCTCGTTCTTATAAATGCCATAGTTTCAGGATAAATTTACAAATTTGAAAAATTATATCTGTCAAAGTGTCCCAGATTTCAGTGGTCGCTAGTGTATTATATGTTTAAGAAATTAGGGAAACACCTACCTTTCTCTCCTAATTATAATTAGTTTTGTTTTTAAAATTAAATGTTTATCAAAATAGAAATAAAAAATTCTTGTTTAGTGAAATTTTTTTCCATTGGAATCATACGACGTTGCTTAAAAAGCTGAAATGGAAAAACTAAAATAGCTATTTGCTTGGTTAGGCAAGAAAGCATTGTTTTATTGCCTTGGCAGGCAAGGCATTAAATCTGCTTTATTATTATATTAAATATATAATTTCTTGCCGATTTTACCAGTTTACCTTTTTTTCGAAAATTTGATGTTTAGCTTTAAAATTTTGACAGCTGAAAAATTCTGAGCGGCTTTAAAATGTTAGATTTACTGTCTAGTCGATAAAAAAGTTGACATATTGTCTAGTTAATAAATGGGATAGTTTAGTGCCTCTAATTGTTACTAAATGTGGAATTTACTATCGACTAGTGAAAATATGAATTTTTTTGCGTTAGATTAACTAATCTCGTTGTTTAATTTTCTGATATAATTTTTCTAATTAGTGGCTTAAACCTGATTAGTTCTCATCCACACAAATCACTTTTCAAGGGGTTTTACTGTCTGCAATTTTGTTGATTGTTTCTTAGTTAAAACAGTAAAATTTTCTTTAAAAAAAGTAGAAAAAAATTTTCTAGATTTAGGAAAACAAAAATTACTAAACGAATATTTCTTTTTGTTTCTTATAACGAAGTTTTTCTTGGTATTTTGTCTGTTCCGGTCTTTTTGTTTCGTTGTTTTTTCAACTTTTTTGAAGCATCTTTTGGTTTGTTGATGTTATTTTTCTTTTGGACGTTATTTTTCAAGTTGTTTAAGAGTATTCTTTGATTCTTCTAGAATCCACCTTTGTCTCTTTTATTTTTTAAATATAGTTTTTGCCTTCTTTCAATAGTAATTTTCTGTTATCTTTTCTTTTAAATTGTTTGATTATTAAAGTTTACTGGAACTTTAATAGTCTTTCAGAATTTTTCTTTGAGGTTTTCTTTCTAAACGTAATTTGTTTTCATGTGATTTTTTATATTTTGAAGTTTCTATAATTTCTTTTTCTTTAAGTTGTCGTTTTTCAAGTAGTTCTGTGTAGTTTTTTTTTGTTCTTTGTCACCTGAATATTGTTTTAAAAGTCTATCAATTTTGTAAATGTCACTTCTAAGAAACAGAGTTTTTCTCTTTCATTCAATTGTTGATTTTTGTTTTTTAGAATCCTTCTTTTCTCTTTCATTTCTTCTTTTGTGTTTCTCTTCAAGCCAATTTTGTTATAGAAAATTAATTGAAATTTTGTAGGATGGACCGAAAGATTTGCCAACTTGTCCAAGGCCAGCAAAATTAGCTCTGAAAAAGCGAGTTTGGTAAAATCCCAACCTGATTGCAATTTGATGAAATCAGCGTTGTCTAAAGAGTCACGCCAAGTCTTCAGCTTGCTGGATTAATACTTGATGTCTTCCTGTATCATGCAGATGCGAATTTTATTATTAATAAAATTACGGTGTCATATTATGTAACACTCAGCTTAAACACGCGATCGATCAGTTTCTCAGCCCAAGATGCGTTATAATTATTGACCGGATAAGGTGCATATTCTTGCATATTTTTAAATATTTTATACCATAACAGGCATATTGCATAACACTACTTTTGATATGACCATCCTTAACAGGCGAAAATGTGTACCAGCCAAGCTCTACAAGGTCTTTACGCCAATTAATTTGTACGTTGTGTAGGGTGTATGTTTTTTCAGCTACTGCTTTTTGCTAAAATGATAAATATGCATCGCAAAGACAAGATAAAGTCTAAAACAAGACAGAAAGGATGGATATTCAAAAGGGGGTTTATGATTGCATAACATGGTAGAATAACAAAAAAAAACCCGACTGATTTGACCAGAGACAGTGAGTGTTAATTGAAAATACAATTTTAATAATAATATTTATGATAAAGATACTGAAATAGTTGTAAATATAACTAAAGTCACTAGACCTAATTTTTTTGACACATTTCGTGTTGTTTAGTAATTTTGTTGGTTTTTCACTCCAACAAAAAAGTTTTGATTTTATTACCAATTTATAAGTTGCGTTTAAAACTTCTTATAATCAGTAAAATATTAGATTTTATAAACGCTGAAAAAAACGAGATTATTTTAATATAATTCGGGACAAAAAAAAATTTGGATCGCAAATTTTGGCACTGGCTTAAAAAGTGTTTAAATCAAACTTTAATTTTTGTTTCGGCTGTTTTTATTAATTATGAATAACTTCAGGTAATTATTTAGTATAATTCCTCTAATTTAACTTCTGGTCTATTTACTATTTTGAAATTAGTTGGTTGTTTACAACTCTTTTATTACCTAATTCTTCTTTTAGATTTTCTCTTTTAAAGCCTTTCTATTCTTCTTTCTCCTTCATTGACAAAATTTCTTTCTCTATCTCTCATATTTTAAAAACTATGATATAAAAATTGCTTTTTTGTCCTCCTGAATTGTAAAGTTGACTTTGACGTATTGTAAACGTTAACTCAAAGTGTCACTTTACGTACTAGTGCGACAAAAACTGCAGTAAATTTTAAGTTTTAGAAGATGTTTAAAAAATAAGTTAGATATACGACGATATAGTTAATTACACAAAACTTTACTTTACATAATAAGCAATAAATAAAAAAAGGAAATAAATGTATTATTCTATTTTTTATTTTATAAAATTAGTGCGACATCTATGCGAATTTAAGTAAGTTTATAATTATCTGTATTACCGACATACCGACCAAACACCCGACCAAATGTCAAATATTTTTATAGAGTATAAAAAATACAGTTACACGTGAAGTATTTTTTAGTTTATTTAGTTTATTAACAATAATAGTAATTGTTATAGTTATAAGAAACATTGCTGTATAAAGAAAAACAATTTACAATGGCTGGGACTTGGTTTGTGCTTGTAGTTTTTAGGTACCTACCTAACCTTAAAAGTTGATGTTTATTTTGTTTTAAATTATAATAATGACCAGTTTATAAATCTAACACATTCAAGAAAAACTTAAAACCGTTTCATTCTATTGCTTCCAAATCCACCCAGCATTAATCAATGATGTCTTATTACTTCTCAATTCGTGACGTGACGTGACGTGATCGTGATTTTTCAATTTTACAAAAGTGGTAATTTTTCTGGAGACTGAATCATTAGTATTGTTAATTTACCCATCTTTCTTTCTAGTATTTTGATAATATTTAAAAAATTATGAAAGATTTCCCATTTTGCTTTAAAATTTGAGGTTATGTATGTTTATTAGATTTATTAAAATTAAAAAAAAAACTGTTGGACAAAAAATGTTATACAAACTTCGTGTGTTAAGTCATTTTACATCGCTCCAGCTAATGAGAAACTCGCCCTACGGGCTCGTTTCCCAAACGAAGCTGTCGCGCTGTAAAATATGACTTTACCACACTTTAATGTAAATAACTATTAATTCTAAAGATACAGTCTTTCGACCTGTCTTGTACACAACAAGGATCAAATTTCTCTTTTAAATTATTCAGGCGTCTACAAATTAACTTATAATGACTGCAATGCAATTTTTTCGGTCAGACAGGACGAAGGATTGAAAGGAGAATTGGTGAACATCTAAGGACAATAGAAAAGTACAAAAATACATGAATAACAACACTTAATCTGTCTTTGCTTCTCACATTCTTTCTTCTGGTTATTCCTCTTCTGTTACTAATAATTCTAAAATTCTTCATATCTGCAATAAAAGTTATTTTTTCAATTTTTTTGAAGCTTTAGAATGTCTTGATTTACCCATGGCCCTTATCTACAATCGTTAAATGACCGAATGAATTTTGATTGTAATATTTTATTTTCACTAGCTAAATCTTGATTAGTTAACTGAATTTTTGTTTATAATCTTGTTTCCTTACTCTCTATATTAGTATTTATTCATTTTTTAAGTAGTTTTTTAAATCAAATACAAATTTTTAGGCTGCTCAAATTTTTATTTTTATTTTTTAATTTTTTTATTTAATTTGTATAATTTTGTGTTAGTCGATTCAATTTTAGGTGGCGTAAAACAGTAAGTTAGACAATCAAAATCAGTAAATGAAGCAATTTTCTACACCAAATGGGGACAAACATATTTAAACTACATATTTATGAATAAAATAACAATTTAAAACTGATCTTAATAACTTTAAATAGAAAATATCGTAGAAAATTTTGTGCTGACTCTTTAAGTCACTTAACTGGCGTTTGAATTTCTTTTTAAACACGTGTTTTCAGGAGTTGATCCGTTTAATAGGGTAATAACGAAAGCTTCTTGTGTGGTTTCACTGTAGTTTGGCATTTGTAGAAAATGTTAATGGAAAAATTACTTTTATTGTTTATTAAGCGAGTTAGATGCTATCATGATTATCACTCCTTGAAACTGCTGTTGTCGATCGCAAAAAACAACAGAAAATGCCGGATTTTTTTTTATAAAAAATATATCTAGGAACTCTTCATCTTAGGTTTGTGGCAATCTTTGGTAGACTATTTTTTTAATCGCTTTATTTGTTAATTACTCAATTCGTTTTTTTGCAAACGCAATTATTTATTAATTTTTATAAGTCATACTTCCGTTACTAGTTTTATTAATTTATTCAAATTTAAGAATAATTAATAATTAGTATACTATCACAGGTAACTCGTTCTTGTACTTTTGTTTTTCTTTTCGAATTTTTTTCTACCGTTTATTTCCTCTGCTTCCTATTTCTTTGTAGTAAAATAGCTCTAATTACGTTATTGGTAACAGTATTACTGTAGAAGACAATACTTTTCTAGAAATAACTAGAAATACAAGTTTTAAATTAGAAACAAAAATTAAACAAATCTAATTTTAATGCATATTTATAAACTTAACAAAAAATGAATCTATTTAAAGTTTGTTATGTTAATTATGTGGTTGGACAGATTAACTTTCTTAAAATTAGCATTGCAAAAAATTAAGAAACATGAGCTCACGTTTTTTTTGATATCTAATATGAGAGCAAAAAAATATTGTAGGAGTCTGATTGTAATCTTCACGGGTAGAAATTTAACAAATAAAAATGTATTTTAAAACAATAAATATTAATGATAATTAATTAGCCAGAATAAAAACAAAAGAAAAAGAATTTACGAGGTTAAACGTAATTTTTGAGGGTTAAAAATTTGACAAATAGAAGACATAGAAGATAGATTTGACAACAGAAGTACATTTAAGAGAAGTACAGAAGTCATATTTGACAATAGTAGTATATAATAGAATTTATAAAGCTTTGATGGTAGACAAACCACGTTCTAGCTTCTGACGACAACTAAAGAATTTCGTTGAAGCCTCTTTGAAAACTCGTAAGTCAACACTCGTAAGTACAGTTTTTCTACTTGACTACATTGACAATGTAGATTTTTTATAGAATTTTATTTAAACAACATTAAATTACATCTAGCATGACCAGTTCTTAATCTGTTCAATTTCATACAGACTCATCTTCAGAAAGGTTTTCTAAATTTTAATTGATTCACGGAGACAGTCAGATTAAACTATATTATGGGATAATCTTCTGAATGTTTTCTATATTTTATCCGCAGTTTTTTTTTTCATCATTTTTTATCTCATTGTCTTTAGACTTTTTTTTGGGTAGGCCTTTAGACTTTTTTTTACATCCGGATTTTCAAAAACAAATGCTTTTTAAAACTATTTAAAAAACTATTATCTTTGACTCCTAATTTTTATTAAAAATGTTAAAATACATATACATTTTTGAGCGGCGGAAACAAGAATTATTGTAAATTGCCTCTTCTCAGACTTTTCTCAATAAATCTCAATATTTTCTTGAAGCCCGAAGGACCATCAATTTTTTAATACAATTTTTATATTTAAAAAATAGAAAGTGTTTTTAAATTTTATAATTTATATTCGGTAATTCCCTACATTGGGTTATAAAATACTACATGTTTTTTATGTTGTTTGTACTTTTATATTTGTTTTTGTTAGTTTATTGTTAATATTTCAGGGCTTGTAAATGCCAATAATAAACCGTGAAACATTGGCAGCAAACTAACAAAAATAAAAATCTAAACAATAACTTAAAAATCTGTGGAACTTCTTAAAATACTTGTAAATTTATGGGAGCCACGAACAGGATTATTGCAATTTGTCCTATCTATACTCAGACATTTTTCTATATCTGGCTCGAAAGACTATACAATTTTTGAAAAACAGCTAATATAAAAAAATTGCAGTCTTTACAAAAAAAGTAAAATTAAACTCTTGCAAGGAATTGTCTTTTTTATACTAACAAGAAGACGTTTCTCTACAGCTGGCCCGAAAGTCTATAAAATGTTTAATACAATTTGCAATTCTGTAATTTTTCTAAAAAAAAAAGGGTACAAATTGTCGTCTCCAACTACGAAATTCTATTAAAAATTTTAAAATATAGTTTTTTAGGAGTGGAAAGCAAAAATTATTATAAATTGTTCTGTTCTATGTTCTATTCACACTTTTTACAGTATCCGGCTCAAAGGATGATTCTTTTATTATTCTAGAATTTTTCTTTGTTATTTTTTCTTCTACAATGTACTAGTTTTTTTCTCATTAGGTCACCTTTTTTACAAATTCTTCTAGAACTTACTTCTATTCTTTTTTCTCACTACTTCTTTTGTTCTTCTCCTCATTCTTTTTTCTCTCGCATTAAATATTCTATTTACGTAGGGCTTAGTTATAACTCAAGTTTGGAAGGAACTTTTGCTTACTTAGACGTTGTTAAAATTTTAATTTAAAAGGACCTCTACACAATTAGTTAATTTTTGCGCGATTGGTTGTTTTTATCAGTTTACTGTGCCTGTTTCCACGACGGTAGGTTGCTGTTACTGGTTGCTACGTGTAACAAAACGGTGAGTAATTCACTTACCGTTCAGTGAACGGTAAACAATTAAATCTAAAAAAAAAACAATTTTGCGATTTATTTATTAAAATTAAATGTACAATTATTATAATTAATAGTAGTAATACCACTCGCATTTAAGTTTCTAGTGTTAATAGAACTTTCCGACGTAGAAGTCCCAGGTTGTTTTAATAGTCCACCAACATCGCTGTGTAAAATTTTATGAGCAAATTCAATTTTGTTTTGGAGGGAATCTTCCACGTAACTTTCGGCCACCGTTGATGAACGCCACCCACCATGTCTTTTTAGTCCCAACACATCAACTCCGTTATTCGCCAAAAGTGTAGCCGATGTGCGTCGAAACGAGTGTCCAGTAAAACCTTCAGGGGCTTGCAACTTTAAATACTTTGCAATTTTTGAGGCCAGCCTCCAATTGTGCCTTTTCCTGTGACTTACCTAGTGCATTTGCCATTTCGATAGTTCAGAAATAAATGATCTGACGTTGGGTTGCTTGGTCGAATTCTTATGTATTTTCGAAGTATTTCCAAATAATGAACTGCTTCATTTTCTTTATTAATAACTGTGAACGTTCGCTGAATACTCGTTTTTGTATTTGGAATATTTACTATAAACATTTCTTCACGTTCTTCTATGTCACTCATTTTAATATTGTACAATTCCTCTCGTCTACAAGCGCCCGATACTCCCAATATCATTGCTACCTGCAAATATATTGTTTCCTTAGAACTCAGATGTACCACCTCATCATCTACAACATACCTTTTGAATTAAAAATTGTTCGTCTGGTGCTTCATTCAAGAATTTTTCCATGTCTTCTTTGGTAAAAATTTTAGCCTTCTTAGGCCGATATTCAATATTTTTTCTCTTAAGATAAGCAATTAATGTAGTAAACTTAGAAATATCGATAGCATCATGGAGAAAAATTGTACTCTTCAGCATAGAATATTCCGCCCATAAACTGCCTGGGGCCTTCAAGTGTCCACTTCTCACCACAAAATACGCTAACAAGCTTTTTTCATTTACAGAAATATTCTTTGCTTCACGCCATTCCTTAAACAACTTGTATGTCTGTTCATGTCGGGCTTTAGATTTTTCTGGAATTATTGCCGAACATCCTTCTTGCCAAGCGTCTTCTAAATCATCCGGTAGATCATCACTATCGCTCATATTTGCTTCGAAAACGGAACCACAAAACAGAACTATGTAGGAATGATTGTATCAAAAAGACAATTTTACTTGTTTGAAACAAAACCATAGCAACCATGGAACAGCCACCCAAAGTTTTCAGTTTCAATCTTCCCTTTTCAATTTTCTATCACTCTGATCAAAAAATTTTTAAAATATCTCAGCTATTACTTGGGATAGGAGAATAAAAATTTTACTGGTGTTATACGTAAGTCTCCAGAACTAAATGTATTGATATAAATTATTATTATTATTATTCAAGAAACTCCAATCGCGCAAAAAAAACGTTATAAGCATGTCGAACGTTAAGGATTACCGTTCTCAGACAATAATTGGAGTCGTCACTTCGCTCCTCCTCCAAACAATTGTCTTCGAACGGTAAGCATTCCTTACCGTTCTCCATACTTAATATTCTATTTCGAAAGACTTACTCGTTTCTCTTTGCTTTAAAAAACTAGACAAAAGGATAAATTGTGTTCTTTAAATATATCTTAAAGACGAAAGAACAGTTTATAAAATTAAAGGACTAACTATCCTTTGAAATAAAGGACGGTTGGTAATCCTAGTTAGAAAGTCCTTGGAGAAAAAAACAAATAATAATAACTGTCACTGAAAAAATGAGTTGAGTGAAACTCAGAAGTACAGGTCGAAATATTTTTAAACCGATAACAAAGATTTAAAAAAATTAGGTGGTTAACCATTTTAATTTTAAGATTATAATGTCTCTAAGAAGACACTAATAAATAATGCTTTTCAGCGCTTATTATACATAGCTTTTAACAGGATTATGATTTTTTTTCTTTTTCTTTGTTTTGATAACATTTTTGTGCCGCTTATAGTGATTTTGGTTACTTTAGAAACCTGAAATTTGACATAATCTTGTTTGATTGTTATAACATATTTTAACTAAGTAAGATCCTAGGATTAATCCTAAAACAATATTTTTTAATATGTAATATTTTTTGTCACCCATTACTTCGTATTTGTGTATTTGTTTTTATGTAAGCAACCAGATTCCTGCTGAAGTGTAAAATATAAGTATGTAGTTATAATAATTTATTTATTTTGCTTTGTTTTGTTATTAACTTAACTTTCTTCTTCTTTTTTTTCGCTCGTCATTTGGTGGTGTTTAAATCATGCCTAAACAGCGTTACCGAACCGTATCGAAAATGTCGAAATTTTCAAAGTGTTCGCCTGCGGTTTCCGAACTTTCTACCTATATGCACCACATTCAAAGCAAAAAAGAGTCAATTAACGCCACCACATATAGTTTTCCGGAAAAAGTCGGGAATTACTACATGTCGCAGTACAGCTTTTGGTCGGTTGTCACAAACGGGGCCACCAGTATCGATGTATTTACTTTTTCCTTGTGAAAGTGAGAGTTGTTTCGTCTCTTTCTTGGTAGCGTTCAGTGAAATTTACCGTAGCATTTTACACGTGTCCAACTCGATAGACCAGATTTACGAAATTTTGCCTCATTTTTCGGCTTCCGTTCACTTTTCTTTATAATTATTCCTAATTGGATGGTAATTGCGAGGTTTCTTGTTCTTGGTTGCTCAGAAAGATTCATTGTGGGAAGGGGGATTACAACATATCCGTGTGAGCACGCGAATGCACTAAACTGCAACAAACAGGAAGTAATGCATCGGTTCGAGACACCGGTCGCCTGCTCTACTCTACTGAACTAGTCGCAGAAGTTTCCTTTTCCGCGATGATCCTTCCTCCATACCTCACTGATTTTTTATCATTGAATCTGGTAATTATTTTGTTTGTTTACTGTGTGATTAAGCTAAAGCAAATATTAGATGGCGATTTTAAAAATAGTAGCATCTTCAGGAAACTGGTTTCTAGTACCATAAGATAATAATTGACTCGTAAGTGGGAAACTTGGAAGCTGTTATTGCACAATGTTAAATGAATAAAAAACTTTGCAGATTTTATTACCGATAATCTTCATACGCTTTACGGTTTTGTTAGACGTCAATACATAAAAGAAATTATGTTTTATATTTTTTTAAAATTTGATATTGATTTTGAAAAATTAATATTAATATATTTTCAAAAATACTGTTTGGATTTTGGAAACAAGAGTACCGCTTGTTGAATGAGAATTCCACCTTTCTCATGATGTATCACTAGACTCCACCTGTCCTTCAAATTTTGTCGATGGTAGCCGCCTCTACCAAGGGGGAAAAGTATCGCTATTGACATTATCTTTAAAGTTTCGAATTTGTCTCTTGTATAAACAAAATTTACCTGTACCAGCGTTTTTATGAAAGTAACTAGATTTACTCAAAAATTTGCCTGTTTCTTTTTGGGATGCCCACTCCATGGGTAAAATGCATAAAAATTTAGCAAATGCTTGTGCTTGATTAAAGCAAGACAAACTTATGCAATTAGCATGAGCTAAAAGGACATAACTAACTACTACTATTTATGCATATCACCCAATATGTAACCGTAGATATACAGGATGTTTTTGAAGTAACTACAAATTTTAAGCGGTGATAGCCTTTGGCGAAAAGATGATAAATAACCAAAATTGTTTTACCTATATAAATGTTTATAGTTTTTGAGATAGACGCTGTAAAAATTTTTGTTAAAAGAACATTATTTTTGAGATACACAATGAATGACAACACTGTTTTAGAGCAAAAAATTTATATTGTACATTTCAAAAAAAATTTTTTTCGTCTTTTTGTAACTTTGCGTATTTTTTCTTTGATATCTGTGTTGTTTTAATGATCTCTAGTTCAATTTTAATTTTTTTATTTTTTTTCGACTACGTTTTTCCTTCTTTTTAGATTTATTAGTTCCATTTTTTCGTCTTTTGGTCAATCAATCTCTTTTGCTATTTTCCAATTATTTTTTCTATATTTGTGTTATAATTTACCGTCTTTCTTTATAATGTTGTTTCTAAGATTTCCAACAAAACAACCTTAATTAAGAAACCTTTTTTTATGCATTAAGAGTTTGAAGTGGTAAATTATCTGTAGCAATGGCCTTTAAAACCAGCTTCTAAACCGATAACATTTATGCCTGTTGCATCATGTGCTACGTGTTTGTTTAATTAGGCGGTTAGTGGAGTTAGTTCGAGTCTTATTTTAAAGTGGGATATGCTGTTGTAAAAGTAAAGGATAATATGCATTTCAATAGAATTAAATAAAATAAAAAACACACTAAAACACGTCTAACCTTTATATCTGTCAAAAACAAACTACAAATGCAAAATAATTGATTATCTCAACATACATTGGGAACATGCGTACCAACGTAACAAACAAAAAATATATACGTAACCTGCGAAATTTGAAAAGTCGCCTTTTTTTGAAATAACCTCGTGTTATACGAATAATTTTTAGATGTATGTGAGGTAATTTTGAAGAATTTATACAGGGCCGGCTTTCTAAGGGATGCAATGGGTGCAACCTTGCTTTTAGCTTCTATCTTGTGTATTTTTTTCAAATTTTTGAGCTTATAATTTAGACAATATCTACAGATCAGAAACTCCTAAAATAAATCAAATATAAAAAAATCATAATAAAATGTCAATATGCCCAAATTTAACCATGTATCTAATTTATTTTAATATGTTTAATAACGGGGGTAGTCCCTGAAACTAGTAAAAAAAACCCGAAGATCTATGCTACCACAACCAAATAGAAAAAGGACGACGAATAAACGAATAACTCCTGAAATAATTTTTTTAAAAATATGACTTCCTCTATGAAAAATTTGAAAATTTATAGTGTCAGTATTTTTCATGTATTTGATTAGTTAGCTAAATTTTTTTGGAACAGCGCTAAGTTTTGGAAATTTTAATATTATAGCCTATCAAAACTGCTAAAATTTCCAATAATTTTATTTCAAAAATAATTAAATTTTTTTCAGCAGAATAATTTTTTTTACATATGTAATAGTTAGATCATTGAGTGCTCTTTCAAACGCCGCTGAACATTTTAGGAGTTAGAGCCATTCAAAATGTCATGAATCTTGATTTTTGCTTATGTTTACATAGCTTAAAGGTAGTCAAAAGCCCTATCATTATTTTTATTATAAGCATCTTTATTCTAAATATGATTTTACTATTTAATCAAGAGTTAGGTCTTCATTTTTTTTTTTGAATTCTGACTTTCTTCTCTGAAGACCGGTCTTGATTTTCTAGATATGCAGTGTACGTATGAGGAAAATTCTTTGTAATACGATGTTTACTAATACTAATACAAACTGATAAAGCACCAATGCAATGTTGTCTATCTGATAACTTAGTGAAATGAGAATACAATATTTACAAGAAGTTTTTCTTACAACTGTACACGTCTTGTCTTAGATTACTTGATAGTTTTCTTTGAAAAGATACTAAATATTGCTTCATCCAAATGTTTGTAGTTTTTGAGATCTACGAGATAGAAGTTTTACTGATAAACATTGTTATTCAGGCATCTGTACCTAAAAGAAAATCTACAGCATGTAACTCAAAACTCACCAAATTTTGGTTTTTAGCATTGTTTTAACGAGGACAAGGTAAAATTTTAGCACATATTTATTTCAATCACACCCTATATATCAACAAAATTGTTATAATACAGCGTGTCGCATACAAAAAAAAATTTATATTGTATATTTTGAACACCATCATTTCTACAACACAAAACACAAGTTATATTTTTTTTCGGTGGAAATGTCTTTAATCTGCTTTCATTTTTATTTATTGTCGTCTATATTTGTTTTTTTTTCGTTCCTTTGTACTGTTTCTTTAACTTCTCGTATTTTTTCTTTGTTTATCTGCCTTATTTTACTGTTATCTAGTTTTGTTTTTATTTTGATGTTTTTTTTTTCTTTTTAGATTTTGTTGTTTTATTTTTTCGTCTTTTGGTTCATCAATCTCTTCAATGGATATTTTTCCATTTATTTCTTTTGTGTTTGTATACTTTTTTTCTGAGATTTTCGATTTGAATCTATTACTGTCTATTTAGGAAAGTACGAGAATATAATTTAAGTCGTAAATAATTCCAAGAAAGCCATTCTAATTAAGAAACTTAATCATTATGAGTTGAGATTTTGAAGTCGTAAATTACCTCAAGCAATGACATCCAAAACTAGCTCCTAAACCGATAATATTTATACCTGTTGAATCATGAGCTACGTCTTTGTTTAAATAGGCAGTCAGAGTTAGGTCGAGTCTAGTCTCAAAGTGGGATATGTTGTTTTAAGGGTAAAGGATAATGTACTTTTCAGTAGAGTTATTAACTGTAATGGGCCAGACTGTGCCACATGATTGTTTAAAAAAGTGATCAGTAGCGTTAACCCGAGTTTATTCTCAAAGAAATATGTTTTTCTAGAGTTATAGGGCGCGCTGCGTTCTTTGTTTTTAAAAAAACATAGAGCTTTTAAGAGTTTTAGGTCTAGCCAAATTTCGACATTAAAGATTGTTGTATACTCGCTTGTTTTATTATAAAAAAAATTCTGACATCTTAAATTTTATAATAAAAATTATTATCTCTTTATTGTCTTGATCTGTTTGTTATAACAATTTTAAAAAATATTATTAGTTTTTGCTATATTCTTATTTTATTTTGCAACCCTAATCGTCTTTATCCGTCTTCAAGTTAGGGCGTATTTTTTTGTTTAGGGCACTCAAAGTAACTAGACAACACTGTTAAATAATCTCGACCTTTCGACAATTTTTTTTAGCCCCATTTCATAATTACAGTAACTTTTGTTATAAAACAAATGCAATTAATGATTAAAATTAGACTTTTCTGTTTAAATTATATAAATTATTTTACGATTATTCTAGATCTAGACAAGTACAACAAGGAAGATAAAGAAGAATAAGAAAAACTGTCTTTAGAAGAAAAAGAACAAAGTAAAAAGATTTTGATAGAACATTGAAGAAAAAAAAGAAGAAGAAATCTAAAAGTAAATTTTATAAAAACACAAAATTATTATACAACAAAATTTAGAAGAAAGAGAAAAATTAAGATTGGGAGAAAAAGAAAAACAAAAAATTGTTCAGAAGAGCTTAAAAACGACGACTACTAAAAGAGAAAAATTTGAGAATCGCTGATCAAAAGAAGAAAAACTGTATTCAAACGAACAAAAACGAAGTCTAGAATAATTAAAGAATATTTTTTAAACAAGATGAAAAACAACGTATAGAAAAAGCGAAAAAAACCGATGTTTTAATATACAATAATGAAAAAAATATAAAGACAACAACTACAACAAAACAAATGTAGAAGAATATATTAAAAAGGGCGACTGGAAGAGAAAAAGAAAAGAATCCTTGAAAATTTTGATAGATTACAAGATGATTTAATGACATTGAGAGAGAAATTTTGATGTAAAAAAAGTGTCAGAATATCTGTGGTAGAGACTAATAAGACAGAAGCAAAATTAAAGGAAGAAATAGGAAATTGCTAACAACAGGACAAATTAGTCGAGCTATTATTGCAATGAGTCAAATATTTTCTTTTAATCAAATAATTTATAATTTTCTATTAGGAATGTAATATAATTATATTAAAACAAGGAAACGAAACTGTTTTAACTAATAAAAAAAATTTACTTTTTATTAAGAAAGTCGTTATTATTTAATAAATTATTATCTTGGTTTTGTGATTTAAATTTTGCGAGAATTTCCGAGTTCCTGTTGACAATTTCTAGTAAAACATATGTTCCAAATGTACAATTTTTTGCAAAAACTGTCTTTTTCAAGCCTTGTACGTCCCAATCGAGATTTATATTGTTGATAAATTTTCTGTTTTGCTGTAGATATCCAAACCTGCCTTGTATCTGTCTAAACTCTGCAATCAGCAACTTTCTCCTTTCATCGTGCGGGTGTATTTTGACAGTTCCAGTATTTAAATGAACTTTTCATGGTCGAAAACTCTTACTAGCTCCCCAGCCGTCGAGTCCACGCATCGGAAAGTAAAAATAAAGCGAAAGTGTTGTACAAAAAACGATAGGCGTGTTAATTAAGCCAATTTTAATGCGAATTTTCGGTCTAGTCGTCAAGGAAAGTTCTTTGTCTGTGTGGAATTTTAACATGCGTATGGCGATTTGTCTAGCATGAGAGCACGTTTGGCTAGTTGCTATGGGCAGTATCTAGTTCTAAGCCTAGAAACGAGTTTCGTTGGAAGAATTCGCGACTAGAGAATTAGATTTTGAGAAACCCGTCGTGGATGCTTGTGCTGCGAGTTTGAGAAGTCACCTTGATCATATAAGTGGAGTTTTATTTTCTTCGGTTCCGTAAACGTACTCCTGCGTAGCAGGAAGAAAGTCGGCGGTTTTTGCGGATTTTCAGCAACACTTTGCCTGATTATGCGTGAAATTATGTAACAATAATTTTATTATTACGTCAAGTGACCGACTGTGATATAATAAACCTATATTATTTCTTTTATTAGAGCACTTATTTCCGTGTGCTTAATAAGACCACCAACCGGAACGGACGCTTAAAATTCTTGCTAATAGCTAGAAGTTAAAGGATCATATTTAGCCCTCCCAAAGAAATTTAATATCTTTTTTTTTGCTTATAACTAGCCGTATTAGACAAATGTTACTGCCTTCTGTTATTTTAGTCTGCTGCATGGTTAGATGCTAGTGGTTGGCCTTGGAAACATCAGTTCTTTAATTACGGTTTGCCAATACGGAAATGAAGTTTTGGTTTGTTTTCATTTTTTATACACTGGGTCACTCTCAGGGACCGATTTTTTTGATAATAAATGGTAGCACCATAACATGTATCTAAAGAAATTAAATCTTTCTTAAAACAATTAAGACAGTCGAAGAAACAAAACCTTTTAAAATATCAGTCCACTTAAAGCTAAAATAAAAAAGATTTTTAGATTTTAATAATTGTCATAAAACAGATTTTTCAAAAAGACTCACTGTCTTAATTAAGACAACCAAGGAATTTTTTGTTTGAAGTAGCGGTAAAATTAATTAGATTTTAAAAATTTGTTGAAGATGTTTCAAAAATTTGAACTGTCGGAGGAGGAGTATGGACGAATTTCTCTAGTATAAGGATTCCGCGAATTTGTAGCTTGCTTATTTATAATAAAAATTAAGAACGGTTTTCACTAAGAGTATTGTTATAACGTAAACTACATATTGCCTTTTTAAAATTTTTAATTTTGTTGATTTTAAGTTTGAATAACTGTTTTATATTATTTATAATTTTCTCTTAAAAATCACATCCAACCATTGTGTAGTTAATAATTAGAAAAATGATTGTACCATATCTCATTAAAATACTTTTATAAATAAAAGTGCTACAGATTCGCGCGTTTACATTGGAATTCCCATAAGAGAAATTACCTCCATACTCCTCTTAAGATGTTTCAGGAACCTAAAAACTTAAAATAATAGTTATAAGTAGTTATAATAGTTATAAAAAAAAAGAAAAATATAGAGCATTCCACGCCAAATCGGCGTACCAAATACCTTGAAATCTTGTTTTTTTAATTTTCTATTTTATTAGTGTTTATTGAAAATTTTGTTGATGAAGAGTATGTATGAAGAGAACAGGACTAAAGAGATGAATGTCCAAAACTTTGATTTCTTATAGAGCTACGTAGTTTTTTGCCAATATTAAATCTAAATTGACAGAAAAACAATAACTGTCAGAACTCTTGAGTCTACTCAGGAGCTATATCGAATAAAAAAAATTGCCATGTCCATGAAAAACGATGTGAATCCCACTTTTATAGGAAAATGAATTTTTACAGGTTGAATGAAACTAGAAAAAAAAATAGTGTTTCTACTGTGAAAAGAATGAAGCTGGTTTGTATGGACATCTAGTGGTAAAAAAATACTTTTAAAGACTGTGCACAAAACAAAAATTTAGAAGACTGCAAAAAGTCTTTTAGATCGATAGATACTTCAAAATTTGAAATTTTTGGGGGTTATTAATGTGTTTATGTGCAGAATTCGTTCAATTCGTAGAGGATTTACTTCTTAAGAAGGTAATGGTCCTAAACACTCGTCAAAATTATGTAGAAAGTTTTTTTTTTAATTTTTTTGTAGTTATCGATGTATTTTCGTGCAGAGAATAGTTAGCTGAAAATTTTTCAGATTGCTGTATTGTGCCTACAGGTAAACATGGAGGAGGGTCAGTTATAATTTGGAGGGTGTGCTGTAAGAAATCTTATAAAAATGAACGAAATATTGGTTAAAGAGAGATAAGAAAGTTTTACAGAGAAATACAACTCTCTGGAATTCGAATAATTAGAAAATGATTTAATTTTTAAGAAGATAATGATCTTAAATACTCGTCCAAATTATGTAGAATGTTTTTTTAGAAATTTTGTGGAAATTTTTGGGGGTTATCGATGTATTGATGTGTGGAAAACAGTAGCTAAAAAAATTTTAAAATCCAGTACTGTGTCTACAATTGAACATGGAGGGGAGGAGGATCATTTATAATTTGGAGGGTCTTCTGTAGGAGATTTTATAAAAATTGATGGAATGTTGGTTTAAGATAGATAAGAAAATTCTACAGAGACATACAACTCTCTTGAGTACGTTTAATTCGTAGAGAATTTACTTCTCAATAAGATAATGATTCTAAACAATCGTCAAAATTATGTAGAAAGTTTATTTTGGAAATTTTTGGGGGTTTGGTGGTTATCGATGTATTTTCGTGCAGAAAATTTTTCAGATTGCTATATGGTGCCTACAGTTAAACATGGAGGAGGGTCAGTTATAATTTGGAGGATGTGCTGTAGAAAATCTTATAAAATTGACGGAATATTGGTTAAAGAGAGATAAGAAAGTTGTTCAGAGACATAAAATTCTCCGGAATTTGATTAATTCGTAGAGGATTTACTTCTCAATAAGCTAACGGTCTTAAACACTCATCAAAATTATGTAGAAAGTTTTTTTTTTGAAATTTCGTAGCAATTTTTGGGGGTTTTATTTTCGTGCAGAGAACAGTAGCTGAAAAATTTTCAGATCTTTAGTTGTGTCTTCAGTTAAACATCGAGGAGAGTTATTTATAATTTAGAGGGTATTGATAAGAAATAAAAATATTGGTAAGAGAGATATAAACAAGTTTTACAGAGACATCCAACTCTCTGGAATTCGTTTAATTCGTAGAGGATTTACTTTTCAAGAAGATAATGATCCTGAACACTCGTCAAAATTATGTAGAATGTATATCGATAACCAGGAACGTCTAGGAAAATTGAGAAGGATGGTGGAGCCTCTTCAGCTGCTAAATTAAAATCCTATCGAACTGGTTTTTTAACAAATTTTGAAATTGACAACTGATTATAAAAAATATGTGTTTAGTAACGCTCTATAGTCTTATTTCACTATTAATTTATTGTACTATTATTACATTTGATTCAATAAAATGTGAAATACATTTTAACTGCATTACAAGATATCTAAACATACTATATTATCTATTTGAAGTTGTATTTATTAAAAAGGTGTTAAGTACAAAATTCGGTGAAAAAGTAATCTGCGAATTCATAGTAAGTTAACTTTCTATAGACTTTTCATTATTGCAGTCCGTCATTGAGGTGTTATTTGCTCTATAATGGAATTTTTGTGTAGTGGCATTGATGTGACTAACAGTAGACGAAATAAATTCGATTCGTATAAAAATGTCACATCATCCTGTCACGGTTCAGGAGTCTATGTTAGCTTCCCAGCAATTTTGCATGTGTGTATCCTTGAACCAGATGCTTTGTTTCCTTAATACTAACGATTCTACAATTCTTAATAATTTTAATAAATTACAAATTTTTTTTAATGAACTAATGAGTATGTACAGTCTATTTCAGATTAATGACATACAGACATACATTGCAACAGGCTTTAGAAATACAAAATTTATTGTCATCATTGTCAAAAAAATTTATTGTCAGAACTCTGACAGTCAAAAATATTTTGGTGTATAAACTAAAGTTGCTTCTAAATACTTATGTCGTACTAGATGTATATACAACATTAATCTCGAAGCTACTATACAATAGAAAATGCTTTTGATTCATTCATGCCGCTTTTCAATGTCACCGTTTTTGTTTAAATTTATCTTGCAAAATGCAACGCATGACAACATAATTACTTGTTGCACCGCATAATATCTATTTGAAAATATATAACAGTTTGCCTTTATGGGCTAGTTAACACTACTTTTGCAATTAATTTTATTGTCAAGGCGACCAATTTCATTGAATGCTTCATTTGCTACATCTTTAGATAATTAAAAATAAATCAAATGCCAAATGTAGGTAATATGTAATTATCCTTGACCATTGTGTGTAGAAAAAGCTCGAAGATGCTTGTTCAACAAATTGCCATGAAATCTTAAATTATCCTTAAAAAATGTCGTGGTGTAACAACTTCAAAGCAAGTAGTTGACGCCATTAGATTTCTTAGACCTACACTGATGCCGCCAAGATTCAAGGTTGCTATAACAATCTACAATTAATTTTTAAATATTGCTAGACGTCTCTAGCTATAAAAAAAATCAATGAATAATTAATCACTTATTCATTCACGAAATGGCGTTCTTCTATCCACTACGATATCATAATTAGCTGAACTTGAGAATAAAACGCAGAAAAACTGCATATCCTGATTCTTAACCATAAACCAAACACTTGTTATAAAGTTGGAAAATTTTCTAATTATTCTTTCCAATATTTAATAAAAGTAACAATACATATAAAAAGCCTTATCCTTGACATTAACAAGGTCTCAACATTGCAACTTTAGAAAATTTCAAATTCACCTGTTCTAGTCGGAAAGTACAAAGCCTTTTTTTACCAGTAACTACACTTTTCAACCTTCACTTTGACCTCGAATATCAACTGTGTGAGACGAAGGCAAATCGTTTTTATTTTTAACTTGACGAAAGAGAATGAATAGACAATTTTTGGTTCAAGTAAATGCGAATTTTAACGTTATTCGAAAGAAACCTTGAAAAGATGTCTCTACATTAGAAGATGCAAGTTATACACTATAAACTCCTTGAGATGAACCGACATTAGCGACAAGGTTAGAAAAAATCGCATTAAAACATAATTTACCAAAGATGGATGAGATTATTACTAGAAAAAAGCTCCAAGCTCGAGTGTTAAGCTAACGTCAACAGGACTACGCTCAATTCTGTGTTTACTGTAGATTTTTTAAAATAGATTTACCTTGAAATTTTTACAAATGCACTACTAGATTTGACCTTCATGCAAATCGTTCATTCATCAAATTATTTTAACAGAAATTTAAATATTTTATCACTATATTTTGGAGTTTTGGTTGAAAAAGTTTCAGCACTTGTTGCACTGCAAATTTTGTTTTTTTTATTAATTTTTTTAAACAGTATTAAACATTTTGAATGCAATTTTTTTAATCTTGATTATCTTAGTGAAAAGTTTTTTTTGAAAATGTTATTTTGCTGTTATTTTTATCTTCGGAATAGTTCTAGGAATGGAAGAAATTTTTACTGTAATACTTTTTTTGCTGTTTGCATAATTTTATGTAAATAAAATAGTTTAAGGAACAATTTCTACAAATTACTGAATACATTTTTTTTAACTTCCGACACTAAAAAATTGGTTTCTAGGCACCTTTAAAAATGCTTTTTAAGGATAAGCTCTTAATTTCAATAGGAAGGACTCATTCATCGCAGTTTTCTATTTTTTTTTAGTTCTATTTGGCAAAATCCATATCTCGTCACTACTTGATTGTAGGAAATAATTTTATTTACATTTTTTGCATAACATTGATCGCTCTAAAAAAATATTTTACAGTTTTTTTTTATAGCTATTAGCGTTTAGAAAATATCGGAGGTCAAAGTTTGAAGAATTTAACAAAAATTTCTTTTTTACTTCTAAATTTTATAACTCTTAGATAAATAAATATTATAAAATGCGCAACATATAATTTTGTTGGAAATTAAACGCTCTACAAAAAAAGTCTTTTGTGGTTAATCGATTACTCCAATCATTTTATAAAAAAATTGAGGATTTAGTCTCAAATTTTGGTTATTAAAATGCAAATATCTGTTAAGTGGTTAGAGTAATCGATTAACTACAAGAGACCTTTTTTGTAGAGCGTTCTATTTCCTATAAAACAGTATATTTTGCATTTTCTAATATTTATTTATCTACGATTTATAAAACTTAAAAGTAAAAAAGAAATTCTTGTCAAATTCTTCAAACTTTGACCTCTGATATCTTCTAAACTCTAATAGATACAAAAACTGTGAGATACTTTTTTTAGAGCGTTTAATTTACTACAAAAAATATAAATAATTTTTTTTTCTACGATCAAGTAGTGACGAGATATGGATTTTGCCAAATAGAACTCAAGAAAAAATAGAAAACTGAGATGAGGGAGTCCTTACTATTAAAATTAAAGAATTCATCTTTAAAAATCATTTTTAAAGATGTCTAGGTACCAATTTTTCAGTGTCCAAAGTTGAAAAAAATAATCATCTTTTTTTGGCCAACCGTAATGTCTATAGCCTTCTCGTATTATTCATTGAGCCTAATTGATATTTTATATCTTTTGATAACAAATTTAGTAAATTTGGTTCTACAGAAGTCGGTTTATTAATTATTAGCAGGAACAAGCATAATATCTCAATTATAAAATGAGTAAAGGGTCGTCTCCGGCCCTAAAAAATAGGAATACATTTTTGTTTCTGTTTTATTTATTTAAAAATCGCTAAAAAGATATATCCTTTTGCTTCTACAATTAGTAGATTAAGTTTCCGTATCATAAAGTTAATAAAATATTTCTTTTGACTCACAAAATTAGTAAAACGCTACATTCAGCTTTTAAAATTAGAACAATATTGTTGATTTTGTTTTTATTAAATTTTTTAGAAAGTGAAGTTACTCACAATTTTTTATATTATGGCAGAAAATTTTATTTATGTGAGAACTGCCAGTTTGGCGTTTCATGGCTAATGGTTTAATGCCTACTTTCTGATTTTGTGACGTAATAACGGCTAATTTAAATCAATTTAGCGTTTTAATTGAGACTTGTATCAACAGTTCCCTTAACTTAGAATTTTATCGCTCGCTTGATATTTAAATCATCAAAATTTTGATTGTTGTATATGATACGTATAATAAAAAGAAAGTTTTTAAACTTTGTAATATCCTTTAGATAAATTGTTGTTATGACGTACGAGAGGTCGATAAGATCATTAAAATAGCATTTAGCTTTGTGTAATTATTAGGTGCAAATTTTCGTATAATTTACCTGAACTTTTTTGCAAAGGTTAAAACGTTGGGTTTATTTGGTCAAACATCGCTGTTGACATTTTCTTATTATCCTTTCTCAAATGTATATTTCGTCGCATTTACTATCTCCTGTTAAATAATTTTGCACACAAAACCAACCTCTTCCTTGAAACTATCCAATGGCATTTTTTTGTTTATATTGCGTGGGCTTTGCCAACAGCAACAATGACTATTATTTTTCATGCTTTCCAGTCAATAAGTGAGTATTAATTACATTTAAATGCAAAAACACGGCATACGAGCCTCCTCCCGTTATGCCCACGGCTCAAAATCTGACTTCGACCCTGAACCACTCCACATGATTGACGTTAGAACAATGATTTTTGACATTCGTGCTTTATAACTACTCACTATTTAAATTTATTCGAATACCAATCCTCTTCCTTTAAGGCAAATTGTGGGCTGCAGCTTCTGCAACAAAGTATAAAATCTTCTATTATAAAATTTATAAAAGAGGAATTCGTTAATTATCCCCCAAAACGGACCATCATTGACCGTTAAACTATCAAGGGTATAAACTATACAATAAAACTTCTTGGCATGGCGTTATAGAGCGATAAATCAAATTTATTATTATACGAGTTAGGACTCTATACGATTTAGCTCGTAGTTCAGGTGTGCCGCCCTCACAGAACCTCCTTGACCTTCCTCATATCGTGGGAGGTAGGACTACCAAGACTTTTACTTCCTTGTACTCCACGAAATCGGCCTATGCGTGCAAAACCTAATTAGGATTCTTGCTGATCTGATCAGAGACGCACTATCACTAAATCTTCTCACATTTCTGATACCAACGAGGAATAATTCTTGATTTATATTTATATGTTGTTTGTAATTAATTGTAATTACGTGCAAGTTTTTGACGGTATGTAATTAGAGCTATTTATATCCGATATGTGAATGCATATTTCCAATTATAACTGGTGTGAACAAATTCTTGCTGTTGTTATAAAGACGAAAAAATGTTTTCTAAATTAAATTATCTTCTGTTTTCTCAGTTTTTTTTACGAGCAAAACTAGATGGAAAAGCTCTTTGCACTCTTTTTACCAGCGCAGGAGGGTTGAGTAACAAAGGGTTAAGTTAAATGACTGAGTTCGTCTTGTTCTATAAAGGTAACTGCCTAATAAAGTAAGAATTGGTGAGGACTACTAATGCCTGCATGTCGGGCTACAGCAGAGTTTTAGGTATTTTGGTGAATTTAAGAAACGAATTTTTAAAAATCTTATAATTTTTATTCCTAATATGAAGTTAAATAATGGAGAAAAAAACAAAAAATTACTTTTAAATTACTTTTGACAAGAAAAGACAACACAAATTACACAGAAGTGATGTTTTTTTTAAATTAAATTGTTCAGAAAAAACTAGTTTCAGTTTCTTGTAAAAAATTGTAATTGAAATAATATATAATTTATATATCTGTTTTTTTAAGAATAGAGCATTGGTAAAACACAGGTCTAAAGCTGGAATTCTAAATCACTGCGCTACTCTAACGGAGTAGCGCAAAGTTACGCCATCTAATATAAATAGTTTAGTAAAGTTACGACGTTGCCCCTAGCAACACAAATTACACTGGCGTAAATCTGATTTACAATTAGGTCCTAAGTAATATTAATTCTCACACAGCAAGGCAGATCGTAAAAGAATGTCGGGAGGAGGAGCCAGAGAAATGTGAGATTTGGCTAAAACAAATTAAAATCTGTACTCCCCATTCTGTTATAGCGCAAGTTTGCACCACCTATCGCCATTCTTTTACGACTTACCATGTCAGGATATCGTATTTTTTATTGTTTAACTAATTTATGTTTTTAGTAAGTTAAATTTTAAATTTAAGTTGGTTTCAATAGAATACAAAACTGCAATTAAAAGTTTAATTTTGACACAAATTTGAAATTATCAGAAATTCGAGAAAATTATTTATTACTTATTGTTACACAATGCGGAAATCTCCACTTTTTACCATATTGGTAGTACCCTGGTATTTTAGTAGAAAGTAACACCGGAATTTAAAAAAATTTTTGTACTGCTATAAAAGAAAATTACCTGTGATGGTTATTAGAAGTCAATATTACATAAAAATGCAAAACGGTGAAGACTTTTGGTTTCAAGTGGCTATAAAACAGTTCCAAGCTGTTTTTTTAATCACAGAGCATAAATAACTTGTGACAGTAGCAATTCCAACTAAATATTTCTTGAGGTAAGACGCTTCCAGTTGAAGTTCTATAAATAACGATGAGTTGACAATTGTTATGCCTATTTTTTACTTTGTGTATAGTTTTTCTGTTATCTGACCAGTTTTTTCCGGTACTACTTGACTACCTCTATCATATTTTCGAATTGAAGATATAAATCCACAAGAATATGTAATTTTGAACGAAAAACAAGACAGTTTTAATTACATTACATGCAAATTGCCTTATTTAGAGAAACAGTTAATGAAATAGATTTCAAACTTGTTCTCTTGATGCGAAGGTCCATAAGAACGATTTCACTTGTAATTTCCCTATTTGATTAAAATGAAAAGTTAATAACTCTTTTCCGTAAGTTTTATTGGCGATGATTGCAAGTCTAATAGGATTTAGACTCATTTTATTCATTTTTGTAAGAGCGGTCAGGTTGTTTCCTACCCACGTTTTCTGGTTGTCATTTGTAGCTTTTAGGATTATTATTTATTGCAACAGATTCGTTGTTCTACATGTGTTATTAATTATAGTAATTTGTTTTATTTGACGTGCAACATATATCAGAACTGTATAGTTATAATCTGGTTTACAAGGGTTTTTGAAAAGAGAAGTGTGCGCTATTGTTACTGAGACGACTAGCTGGATTGATAAAGAAACCGCAGCCCTTTCAAAGTTGCTCGAATTCACTTTTTGATCCTGTGAAGATAAAGATTCCGCAGTCCTTTCAAAGTTGTTTTATTTTCATAGGATCAAAAAGTAAATTGCGTCTATGATACCAGAAATTCAAGCATTTATAGACAAGCTATAATTCTTAAATGCCTAATTATGAAAATCTTGGTAAATGGTGAAGTACCTCGAGTGCTTATTTAGCGATTCAGATTTTCTGAAGGGTAGCAAAGAAATTCTTGTTCAAATAGTTTGCTCATCTATTCAAATAGTTTAACAATTCTCTTTGTTTTCAGGAAATAGCAAACCGACTCATCCTCACGGTCACGGCCATTCAACGATCAAAGATTTGGCAGGAAGTATATTAGGTGATGATAAAAAAGACGATGGAGAGTTGTGGAACAACGTTGAAGCCCAAACAGCATTCCTTGGGCCTAATTTATGGGACAAAACATACGAAACCGACCTTAAGGTAATTAATAGTGCAGTTTAGGATGAATGTTGGGATTTTTTTTTGTAGTACGTGGATTTGGATGAATTCTTATCCGAAAATGGCGTGTCGATGGACGGTTTGGGGTCACACGGATCGCTTGGACCATTGGCTAGTTCGCATCCTTTGCCTAAAAGGGAACGGTCGCCGAGTCCTAGTGACTGTATGAGCCCCGATACTATTAACCCCTCATCACCCGCCGATTCAAGTAAGTGTAGTGAATCGCATGGCAGTAAAGGGTTCGAAAATGTATGGTGTATTTTGAATTTTTTCCAGTTAAATTAACCAGTTAAATTCGCCAAAATATTTTTGCTGACAGTGCAGCAATGTGATAGATTGTTATTAAATATTTTGAAGTACAAAATAACTAGTAGCGGAAAGTTAGGTATTTCCTATGAATGACTGACCAATTCTTTGTTATTGTTATTTCTTCTTTTATTATTTAGCACTTAATAATTGGCATAGTAAATAATGTTAGTAATAAAGCAATTAAGAACAAAGTGTAGAAAAAATGACTAATTGGGTTTTTAAATTTGATACTGTAACGGAACTGGAGGACCAAATTTACGCCACTAATTTGAACTAATCGAGAAGAATAAACAAATTTAAAAAAATAATTGTTAATAACTTAACCTAAGATTAGGATTTTTGTGATCTCTTTAAATCTGTCTCTTCTAATAAAAAATTTTGAAATCATATAGCAAAAAGTAACACGAATTTTTGGGAAGTGTGTAGATGAAGAAAAGGCATTGGTGTATTTCTGTATCTTCATCAATTTTCTTTAAAAAAAAATAGAATTTTAACATAAAAAATGCTAAAACACTCGATAAAGATCCTGGAAGCCAAAATACAAATTTTCCTTAAGCAAAACACAACGAAACACCGTTTTGAAAAATTAGAAAATTTTGAAAACACTTCTTGTTCTCAACGCTTACTTCAACTGCCAATAGAGTTTTTGAATATCATTTTTGACATTTCTCGTTTATAAATGTTTATAAATTCGTACAATATGTTTTATTTTTTGACTGGCACTTCCGAAACAAAAATTTGTTCTTTGTCATAGTATTTTCAAAATCTATGGAAGAAACTAAATAAACAAAATGTAAAATTTTATAATTTTTAGAAGTAAATTTAGACATTTTCTGTTTTTGTGTTGTGGTTTTGTCCATACTTAACAAAAAATTTAGGTACTTAAGTTATTTGTTTTTAGCGACATTTTTTGTTTTTTGATTTGGCTCTTTTTATAATTTTAGTATTTTTTTAAAATTATTATTTTTGTATTTTATTAACAAATTATTGATTTATTTAATTCTTAGAATAAAATAAAATAAATTTATTGAATAAAGTTTGTCTTTTTTATAACTTTAATCATTTAACCTTTTTTGTAGTGGATAAACCCGTTCATTTTTTTGTTTTGTTTTGCTTATTTAACTTTTCTGAATTGACTAAAATGTGATTTTTTTGTAGCTTTGCATAAGTTTTTTGGGGTAAACAAAAATCAAGTTTTTTATAAATTTTGTCAATTTCGTAGCTGCTTATTTTACACTCTTTGAAGTGGATAAACCGGTTATTTTTGTAGTTATTTAAGTGTTTATTTACGCTTCTTGGAGTTAGCAAAGGCATTCATTTATTTTTTATTTCTATAACTACTTACTTACATTTTTTGGGATTGGTAAACACCAAATTTCTGATAAAGACGGTCATTTTTATAGCTGTTTATTTAAGCTTCTTCAAATGGGAAAAGCCGGTTACTCTTGTCACTGCTTATTTAATTTTCTTGCTTACTTGCTGAATTAGGTTATTTGGAATAAATACAGCCGATTATTTTCGTAGCTGCTTTTATATAAGCTTCTTGAAATAAATAAATTTAATCAATTACGTAGCTGCTTTTTTACACTTTTGAAGTGGATAAAGCCAATCGTTCTTGTAGCTGTCTATCTAATTTTCTTGGAGTGATTAAATCTGTCATTTTTGTGGCAGTACAGTACACTTAACTTTCTTGGACTAGATAAAATCAGTCAATTTCGTAGCTGCTTTTTGACGTTTTTGGAGTAGATAAAGCCAATCATTCTCGTAGCTTATATTTAACCCTCTTGGAGTGATTAAAACTCTCATTTTCGTAGCAGCATACTTAACTTTAATACAAGAAATAAAATCGGTCAATTTCGTAGCTGTTTTTTACGCTTTTGGAGTGGATAAAGCTACACATTCTCCTAGCTGCAAATTTAATTTTCTTGGAGTGCTTAAATCTGTCATTTTCGTAGCAGCATTTTTAATTTTCTTGTAAGAAATAAAATCGGTTTTTACGCTTTTGGAGTGGATAAAGCTAATCATTTTTGTAGCTGCGTATTTAATTTTTTTGATGTGATTAAATCTGTAATTTTTGTAGCAGCATACTTAACTTTCTTAGAAGAAATAAAATCGACTAATTTCGTAGTTGCTTTTTCACGCTTTTGGAGTGGATAAAGTTAATCATTTTCGTAGCTGCAAATTTAATTCTTTGAGAGCCATTAAATCTGTATTGTGTAGCAGCATTCCCAACTTTGTCGAAAGAAACAAAGGCGGTCAATTTCGTAGCTGCTTTTTTATGCTATAGGAGTGGAGAAATCTAATCATTCTTGTAGTTGCATATTTAACCGTCTTGGAGTGATTAATCCTGTCATTTTCTTAGCAGCATACTTAACTTTATTGGAGTGAATAATGTCGGTCAATTTTGTAACTGCTTTTTTACGCTTTTGGAATGGATAAAACCAATCATTCTCGCAACTTCAAATTTAACCTTCTTGGAGTGATCTTGGAAGTTACTCTTGTCACTGCTTGTTAAATTTTCTTGCATACTTACTTAATTAAGTTATTTAGAATAAATACAGCCGTTATTTTTGTAGCTTATTGTAAGCTTCTTAAAATAACCTAATCTGATGAATTACGTAGCTGCTTTGTTACGCTTTTGGAGCGAATAAAGCTAATCATTTTCGTAGCTGCATATTTAACCTTCTTGGAGTGGTTAAGTTTCTCATTTTCGTAGCAGCATACTGGACTTTCTTGGAGTCGTAAATTTCGTAGCTGCTTTTTTACACTTTTGAAGTGGATAAAGCAAATCATTCTCGTAGCTGCATATTTAATTTTTTTGGAGTTATTAAATTTATTACTTTCGTAGCAGCATACTTCATTGTTATGGAGTAAACAAAGTCAGTCATTTTCGTAGCAGCATATTTTACTTTCTTAGAGGAATTTCGTACTTGCTTTTTTACGCTTTAAGAGGGGATAAAGACATTTATTCTCGTAAGCTGCATATATAACCTTCTTGGAGTGATTAAACCTCAGATTAAACAAACAAAATCGGTCAATTTAGAAACCGCTTTTTCATGCTTTTGCAATGGATAATCTCAATTATTTTCGTATTTTCGTAGCTTCCTTTAAGCTTCTTGAAAAATATAAATCTAGTTAATTTTGTAGATGCTTTTTATGCTTTTTGAGTGGATAAAGCCAATCATTACCTTCTTGAAGTCATTAAACCTGTCATTTTCATAGCAGAATTTTCCTTTTTTTTTCAAAAAATAAAATCGGTCTATTTCATAGCTGCTTTTTAACGTTTGTGGAGTGCATAAAGCTAATCATTTTCTTAGCTGCATATTTAACCTTCTTGGAGTAATTAAACCTGTTATTTTCCTAGCAACGTACTTAACTTTTTTGTAGTAAATAGAGTCGTTCAATTTCGCAGCTACTTTTTTCGGTTTTGGAGTGGATAAAGTCAATCATTCCCGTGTATATTTAATAACTTTCTTGGAGTGATTTATCCGGTCAATTTCATAGCTACTTTTTACGCTTCTGGATTGGAGATAACCAATCGCAGCTGCATATTTAACCTTCTTGGAGTGTGTAAACCGCAACTTACTTAATTTTCCTGGAGTAAATAAAGACGGTCATTTTCGTAGTTGCTTTCTTAAGCTTCTAGCCCTGAAGAAAAGAGAATAGCGGTGAACGTTTTTAGCCTTTATTAAATTTTTTTAGTGTGTAAAGCCGGTCATTTTTGAACTGTTTGTTTAAGTTTTTTTGGGTAAATGAAATCTATCAGAATTAAATTTTAATAATAAGGATCTGTTATTTTAGTAGTATCATTTTTTATATATCTATTGCATAAAATACATTTTTGAACCCTATTCTGAGATGTGTGATGAATTTAGCCTTATGCTGTAGTGCCTACCCCGTGCAAATTTAACTCTAACACGATAATTATGTTAACAATGATAATATTATTCGCATAGTTATCCCCAGAGTTCAATTTGTACCAAAAAGCCTTATTAAACTTCAGAAAAACGAGTCAAGCTTTGCCTCTATTTTGTCCTTACTAGATTCATGATATTTGTGTCTAATAGAAATTTAGTAAGGCAATGTGAGAGAGTAAATTATTGTGTGTTCTGCACAATACTAATGTCCTAAAATGCAGTTTTTTCTGAAGCGTTGTCAATGGCTTCGAGTTGTCGCGACTTCGACCCACGGACAAGAGCATTTTCAGATGAGGAGCTCAAACCCCAACCTATCATCAAAAAATCCCGCAAACAATTCGTACCAGATGACCTCAAAGACGACAAGTATTGGGCACGTCGTAGGAAGAATAATTTAGCAGCAAAGAGATCTCGAGACGCCCGCCGAATGAAAGAAAATCAAATCGCTCTCAGAGCTGGATATCTCGAAAAAGAGGTAATCAAAAAAAAAAAATTTTCTAGTAATTCTCCTACTCCTATGCGCATACAATTGATCCCTATCTCTTCCTAACAAATTATAATGAAACTCTGTATTGAGCCAATAATGAGCAAGGCACTCATCGTGCTGGAATACTGTTATCAATTGTTGCGTTAAATAGGAGTGGGGAAAAATATTTTTGGGTGTTAGTGGTGTTAATTTCTGTTTGTGTTTGCAGAATGTTGGTCTCCGTCAAGAGCTTGAACGACTGAAAAAAGAAAATTTGATGTTACAGAACAAATTGGCGAAATACGAAGACGTTTAATAATGTTATTTTGTAGACAAGAGCCGTTCACTCATCCAACTCGAAAACTGTTCAGTGAAAAAGTGTTCCTTCGAAAGGCGATCCAACATTTGTAAATAAACATGCACATTATGTAGTCATCATGTAGTATTAAGTTCATTAAAAGTAGAAGAAAAATTAAGTACATAAAATGTTCACTTTGGTCAGGAAGTATTTAGTTAGAACAGTAGACTCTTTTGTGATATTAAATGGATGTAAATAATATACAACATAAAGTTTTCATTATTAATTTTATTATTTTCAATCATCTTAAATCATTGTTTATTGTACTAATAAGCTATATTCTATATTAGAATCAAGCAAGAATTGTATTAATTATAATACAATCATTTTTAAGTTGTATTTCGAATGTTGTAGGTACTAAATAAGTCCTGACCGAGAGTACTGCCCCACCACTGGCAGCTGATGACCTCTGTTATATTTGTAGACTTATTGTTGATTGTTTTTATGTTTATATAGTCTATTTTTTGGTTGAAGTTACTTTAGTCGTACTATTAAGCAAAAATAGTGTAAAAAAACGTAGTATGCTCACAAATAACAGGGATAGGAAGGACCGTTTTTACAGGGATCCATAGAAAAATGTAGTAGTGCTTACCCTCTCTGAATGTGCTACACAATTATTTAAGCCTCGATGCAAATTTTCGTTATTTCTATGTGTTGTTTTAGTTGAAATTTTGCTGTTGGTTTTCAAAAATGATATTGAGGTTGATATTATCAGTGATAATTGAACGTTATGAAATTATATAAGATGTTACCGTAATATTAAGAATAAACAAATTGTAAAAATGACTGCAGTTGAACGTTTTACTTGTTCTTCATTACAATTAACAACTGCCTTGATGGCATGCCTTATACATTGAAGATTTTTAACTTTTATATGTATCTGTTGAGAAAAAAATGTTTCCACTGCAGTGGACTTTTTATACATACGTACTGAAACGAGGAAAATTTATTTTTCAGTAAAAAATTTATATGTATTTACAAAATGTTACTGTTGAATCTATACTACATCGCTCTATTTATTTATAATGATTTTTACAATGCAAATGTTAATATAAACGGCCTCAACATGATGTACATTTTATAAATATGCAGCTTATATCCGCAAAGTACAACGTATAATGTAACTTACTAGAAGATAAAAGTGTTCAAAAATAGAAATATAACAACTGTAATTACTGTTGTGAGCATTAAATTATGGAAAATTATTTCAAGTCTTTTATTATTAAAATGTCTATTAATTAAAGATTTTGTTATTATTACAAATCATAATAAGACCTGTAAACAGGTGTCTCAAACAGAATCAATAAGACGGTACACTTAATTCGCATTTAAACAAGAGACATCTGTATTATCATTATGTAAAATAATTTTCATTTCTGTTTATTCAAAAAAGACATTTTTTAATAAATTTGGCATTACTTATTATTTATGTCTATATTTCATTTTTTACTTAATAAATTTGGTAAGATATACCTGTAGCAGCAGCCACTATTCAGTGAGTTGACGTCATCACATAAATTTTTGTATTGGGAATGCCGTGACGTTAATATTTAAAGCAGATTGCAAAAATAATAATTGTAGTATTAAATAACTGTCATAATGGAATTATTGTTTTATTTATTACTCAGTTTCTTTTTATCACTGATGACTGCGGCTATATTGGTGCATAACTCTATAATGTCCCCCTCGAAGTCCCCACTTTTCATTACAAAAAAATGAAGAAATACGCATTTCCGTAAGTAAAAAGAAATGAGAATTTTTCTGATATCACAAATTCTAGAGAAAGCAAAAAAAAATGATTGGGGCTCATTGGAAATGACATACTGTTATAGAAATTTTATAACCTTTCTAAAAAATACCTTTTAGTTTACATATTTTGATTTATTAGCATATAATTTCTTAGCAGTGTTTCTTAGCAATTTTACAGTGTTGCCAACCTGGGGGATTTCCCCCTAAATTTAGGGTATTTTATAAAGAAGAGAGGAATATTTAGGGGAAAAGTTTTGTAGGGTATTTTTAACTACTATTAAATTACCAAAAAATGTTTTTATAAGTTTTTGTTGCCACCTTAATCCGTACTTCTTAATCACGGCGTAATTCACATTTATCAGTTATTTGAAAAGTGATTTATTATCCATTCATCAGAACGAAATTAAAAATTATATGTTGTTTCTTTGTGATTGTAGTTCTTTTTAAAATGAATGTGTTTTGGGGGAATTTAGCTTGGATTTAGGGGATTTTGACCCATCAATCATCATATATGGGAAATCATCGTCAATAAGTTGCCAACACTGGTTTTAATTTAGTTAGATTAAGAAATTTGATATTTATTACGTCAGATATTGAAAGAGAAACAGAGTTAAACAATTTTTCTCGGAAATGCTAAAACCGAATGGATAATAACCGAAAGAAAAAAATTCTGTTATGTCAAGATATTGCGCGTAGTGTGACGTCACTCAGAGTGAATTTCGTGTTGTTTTTTGGTTTAAAATATGTCACGTAGAGAGCGGTGTTGCCTTTTTGTTAGTCTTTCTATCACTGAAAATAGCAAGTTTTTACTGATGTTTAAATGTACCTAGTTAATATTTGACGTCCACTTTGCTTGCTTCAAACGGAAATTTAAATAATCGCCTCTTACTTTTTATTTTTTATTTATATTTTTATTTATATTTTTTTAGTACACAAGTAGTTTAGATAAACTGTACCTAACTATTGTAATTGAAAATTTTTGAAAAAGTTATATTAAAATAAATTGCAATAATCTGTGTGTTTACGTTTTTTTGTTAAATTCAATTTAAGCTGAAAATCTTTTACTAAGAAATATTGATAATAACTCACGCATATGTTTGATAACGACATATATTTTTTCAAACGTCAAAAATGGCGAATTAACTAATTACGTAAATTTCTCAAATGTCCTAATCCTAGGATTATTCACAAAGTTTTTATTTCGCAAGTACCTAATTTTCTGCAATTATGTTTAATCGCAAATATTTTATCACAAGATTTTTTTTAGTGTAAATGCTGGTTTTTTAGTAAATAAAAATTTTATACTTTATTTTTTTAAAACATATGTCCCAAACAGCAGTTTTGAGTTTTTTACGGCATCATCAGTGCGTTCGTCACAGTATCGCCAACCTATTGACGGTAATTTTTCCTATATGATGGATCAAAATACTCTAGCTCTAAGCTAAATTCCCTATAAATATACTTTATTTTAAAAACTACTTCAATTGCAAAGTAAAAATAAAAAACATGGTTTTTTATAACGTAAAATTTTTAATTAATATCTGATGTAGATAATAAATTACTTTTCAAATAAGTGGTAAATGTGGAACACAATCAAGAAATACTGATTAAGTTTTGAACAAAAAATTAAAAATTATTTTTTTGTAATTTAGTAGTAGTAAAAAATCCCTTAAAAAATTCTCCACAAAACTATTTCTCTTAAATATTCCCCTCTTCTACATAAAATACCCTAAATTTGGGAGAAAATCTTTAAGTTGGCAACACTGCCAACACTGGACTTCGTCACAAATAAAATCTACTAACGTATTTGCAAAACATGCTGAAATTGAAAACTGTTATTTTTTTGGATTATATATCACCTTAAATGTTTGTTAATTGTTGCCATTATTAGTGGCTTTTTTATCATAAATTTTATTTGTCAACTGTTTTACTTAGGAATATAATAAATGATATAATCCTTATATCCTCAACCCATCCTCATATAGGTTTCCTATTTTTGTAACTTGTATTTTTGTTTCTACAATTTTCTGTTTTGTGTTATTGTAACTCGTGTTAATTTTTTTTCTTCTCTGAAGCCTTTACTTTTCAAACATCTTGATAATTTTTTTTTATGATACTTGTTGGGTATTCGAACTATAAGTTCAACGACTATAACTTTTTTTTTTGTTGATATTGATAGATGATTTTGTAGTTTGTAGATTTTGTTTAAATGTATGTTTCGTTTGTGTAAGTGGACTCCCAAACAGTGTTATTCTAGGACCACTAAACTTACCGGTCCGCCCCTGCAAGAACCCGAACTTAAGTGATCGTTATTACGATATTTTTTTAAATTTAATTAATCTGAAGAACCGTATGGTTTAAGTTTTTAGTAATTAGTTTTTGCCACTTACTGAAATTTTTTTATCTTTTTAAGTACAATTAAAACACAAGCGAACAGCAGTGCAAAGGAGCAGAGTCAAAAAAATGCCCGTATTATAAGATATCTGTTTCGAATTTTATATAAATCATTGACTCAACGATTGCAAGCGCTCACTTAGACTGTGATCTCTGTACGCATTTCTTACATTTTTAAACCGCTTTTTTTTGGATCTCGACTGTATTTTGCTCCTAAAATTTTAAAACTCAAAAATTTATTATTTAGTGTTTTTAAATACTTCGAAATTCTTTGACAAATGTTGAATATTTTGTGAAATTTTGAAAACTGTTTCACCCTCAGATGCCTAGGAGATCTATTTTGCAGTGGCGGCCGGTGATTTTTTAAAACTCTGTATTTTGAAAATGGAGCATGGAATCCAAATTCTGTTATAAAGGATTATTATTGAGGCCACACTGAGGTCAACTGCTAAAATTGATCGAAATTTTATTTTTAAAAATGGTGGGCCTCACCTGGTATTTCCGAAACGGCTTATATTAGAGCGGTGGCGATTTTTTTCAGCATTATGAGACAAATTAATGACTAGGTTTTTTAGGTTTTTTCCAAAATTTTTATTATAGAAAATTTCATTTCCTTATATCTTTTTCTTAAATTTAAAATTTTGAACAAAACTTAAATTAACTAGTCATTAATTTGTTTCATATTGCTGAAAAAAATCGGTTCTGGCCTAATATAAGCTGTTTCGGAAATAGCCAGGTGAGGCCCACCATTTTTAAAAATCAAATTTCGCACATTTTGATTATTATTTTTTTTAGCAGTTGTTCTTAGTCTGGTTTCAGTAGTAACGCTTTATAACAGAATTTAGATCTCATTCCTCATTTTCAAAATAGAGAGTTTTAAAAAAGTCACCGGCCGCCACTGCTATTTTGACCCCAGAACTCATTTTTGTATGTAACAGACTTTTGTGATTTTGATATGTTATGTTTTTAGCCGATTTTTGGCATACTAAATAATTTCTTATTGCAAAAACGGTAATATTTTACGCTGAAATTTAAAAAAGTATAGTATATTTTATTATGAAACAGAGAAACAATTTTTGTGGCGAATCTGTAGCAGTTGTAGTTTGATGGAAGAACGCAGTAAGTCTGGTATAAGATTAATTTTCATAGAAAGGGCAGAAAAAGGATTTTTGAAAAAGGTTGTAAAGGTACTTCTACAGCTCTTAAATTTTACTTCTCTGCCTAGACGAAGAAGTGAATCTTTAACTTTTGCAACTCCTTCCAGAATCTTTCTACAATAATATGTTACAGTATATACTACTACATTAGCTTTTATCAAATATATTTTTTAAATCTTCTGCTGTCTCTCGGGCTATAAGTTACAAGCAAAAATAAAAAACACATGCCTACTACCAGATGTCTAAAGAATAAATATACCTTTAATAGGTACCTTAAAGTTCAAAAATTTTCAAAAATTGACAAAATTTTTTAATGAGTACTAATAAATACAAAAAAATGCTTTTTACTATGCAATGAATTCTATAGACTATCAAAGAATAGTGATAAATTATAAATGCTAAAATTCTACAAAATAAGAATACATTGTCATTGGAAATATTTTTTGATTATTCCGAAACCTCCATTAGATTAGTAATATTTTTTAAAATACTAGAAAAATCACCGAATACAGAATGGCTTCCTGATAAGGTGTCACCTAGATTTTCTTCTCTGTTATTTAATTCAATAAAAATCGCTCAGACAAGTCGAATTTGTTTGCGAGGGGGACACGTGATTGCAGTTAAAACACCAAAAAAAAAAGACACCCCTGTTGCCAGAGTGACAACCATTTCGTAATTATTATAGGAAACATTGGTCAAGTGATATTATTTAAAGAGAATTAAATAATTTTTTCAGTCGTACCAACATTTTTTAAATTTTTACCATCTTCAACCTCTTATTAAACAATCTATCTACACTTTCAAGGAAGCTATTGAGGTGAGATAAGAGCGGCAAAACGGATGAATGCTGTTTTGAAAGGTATCACTTGGTTGTAGTATAAACACATTAAAAAAAAAAAATCTTAGTTACCAGGGTGACACTCTTGGCAACAGGGGTGACATTTTTATGGTGTTTTTACTGACATAAATGGGCTTATTTCAAGTTGAGATAATACCGGTAGTATCGTAAATTTTAATACTTTTCCATGGTAACAACCAATCACAGACCCGAATTCTTTTAATTTTGCCTAGAAACCAAGATACTACCGGTATTATTTCAACTTGAAATCAGCCCAAAAGTGTCTTGCTCCTAATCAAATCGACCTGTTAGAGCGATTTTTTTAAATTAAATAACAGAGAAGAAAATTTAGGAGGAACTTTTTCTGTGGGCCACTCTATACCGGGTGAGTCTGCTAAAAGTGTTTCTTAAGATTTCTCAAAAACTAGTAATTACATTAACTTCAAAGTTTGGCATTAAAAACTTTGTTTTTTGCACTACACAGGTGAATTTTTTCAGAATTTTTCTAATATTCCTTATAATTATAATTAATTTGTTCAAAAAAACCTAAATACATATTTCCAATTTTGTATTTGTTAATGTCTGTGACTTATCGGTTTCCTTATTATAACAGTTAAAAGCCACCACTGAAGCGATACATTTCAAATTTAAATACGCCATTTTTTCTAAAAGGGTGTGTGGTGGGACCAAGACACTAGGGGTAGGTATTGTCGAGTTACGGCTGGTTCAGCTTGACAATGCTGCACCAAAACGCGTCTTACGAATCAAATAAATGTTATTATTTTATTTAGATTTTTTTTCAATAAATTAATTAATATTAATTAGAAGGAATATTAGAAAAATTCTGGAATAATTCACCTGTCTAGTGCAAAAAACAAAATTTTTAATGTCCAACTTTGAAGTTAATGTGATAACTAGTTTTTGAGAAAAGTTAAAAAACACTGTTAGCAGACTCACCCGTTATATAATTTTTATTATAACTAGATTTTCAATAACTACCAAAGAATCAATTAGCTATGCCAAAAAAGCCCAAAAGACAAAATTATATCTGCCACTAGATTGTAGATTCATTTTCATTATCGTAAGACAATTATCTGGTGGGTTTCTAGGGTAATTTTCTAAGATTGGCACAAAAAATATGATTTCCTACGATTGCCATCAATTATATAAGTATATTAAATTGCTACAAGAGTCCTTTAGAGTGCCTCACTTTAATAAAAAAAGATAAAAATCTAAAAAATTATTTAGTATAAAAGTACAGTAGAACCTCGATTATCTGGGTTAATTTTGACCGGACTCTTTCAGGATGAGTAATAATTTGGGATTCTAGATAAACACTACATACTTATTTGTATTTATTAAAAAGTTGTTTTAAATAAAACGTCGAAGATGTTTGTTTCAGCGAGAAATATCTTTGCTTAGCTATATAGTCTCTCTGCCGGATTAGCTGGAAGTCGAAACAAAATTCTTTCGCATAAAATGAAATTTTTGAAATCGGTTTTGTTTCCGAATAACTGGGTACCGGATAATCGTAATTCTACTGTATGTCACTAAAAAATTAATATTTTTTTGTATTGCGTTTTATACTTTAAAATAAAATGCTACCACACCTCAAACCGCAATATTTAGTGCTGAAGTGATGAAAATTTGGAATAAAACCATTCCCTATTATTATTCGAATACACACACTGAATTATTACTTAATAACAAAAACATTTTAACATTGAATTGCATGTTTTGACAGACGAAAACCAGAACAATGTTGCAAGGTTAAAAGGATACATCTATTTTCTAGTTTTCAATGTTATGCAAAAAATGATTCATTATTGTTAAATTTGTGCAATTGAAATACCTACTATATATTGTTGAAAAATTTATTCAATCGGAAATAATAGCTTTGTAAATAAAAAATAATTTAGTAAGGTGTTAGTCAGCAATTTTTATTGATTTTCAGTGGCGTATTCCTCTGTTGGGATATATTTCTAATTGCCTAATGGAAAATGAGACAACACTGACATTATCCATTTTTGTTTTTCAAAGAAAAGATCTATAAAGAGATAATGGTTTATTAATCTTGGTTTTTCAAAACACTTATTTCAAGAAGCTATTTTTAAGGTTTTCATAAATATTTATAAGTTTCAAAATTTACCATTCAATTTAGGATTTCCTAAATCGGTAATTAATGTTATTTATGCGTTTTATATTAAAACTTTTAACTAGATTTACGTACTAAAAAATTGTTAATTGTGATAAAAAAAAATACAGGGTAGGTAGGTATCTCTTCGATTTAATTTAAATAAACTAGAATTTTTTATAATTAATTAAATTAATCAAGGACACGTTTATATACCTACAGTAGTACCTACAGGATAATTAAAAAAATTAAATACGAATGACTTTCAATTTTTATCTGGATCTCGCACGAGTCGTAATTAAAATTGGTCGTTTCTATTTCACGTTTTAAATTTTATCATTTTTTCCAACGAAAGGAACTAAGTGTGATTAATTTCATCCGCTTGCCCTCAAATCATTAGTTAGGTGCAATATTAATAGATGAACGAACGCAAAACCGCACAGCATGCCGAACTACCAAATAGTAATATTATTCATTTTGTTAAAAATTGTAATTGTGTTTAATGTGAATCCGACACTTAATCATGACACAAATGAAGATTACAGTGTTTGTAAAAAACAAAACTGTATTAAAAAATGTTGTCCAGAAAATTACATTTTAGTGAAAAAGAAATGTGTACAAACAGACCAATTTAATTTTACTCTGACTGTGTTTGATGGGACTGAGGAAGTTAACGAGAGTGTCTATTTTAACGTTATTCATAATCGTGATTGTAAAGATGGTACCCGTTTGCGATTATCACCTTCAAAGTATAAGGAAGACATTTATTATGTGCAAAAAAATGGATCTTTGTTTACTCCGTATAGCAGTGAGAGAGTGTCAACAGGTTTTGATAAATTTTGTATGGAGTTTCTTCAAGTGAGAAATAGAACTGAGTTTGCTGTATTAGTTTGTAAAACCAACGTGATTCCAGAACCAGAAGGAGTATGTTCTTATGGTAAGTTTTCGTTATAATCACAATATAATAAGATCATTTCCCAAAATTTGCATTTTAGTACATTAAACTGATATTCACGAATAAAATGAAGAGAAATGTAATTCTATGTCTTAAAATTCTTAAAATTCACTTTTACGTATTACAACCACGCCTAGTTGCTAACCTAATTCAATAATACTCGACTTTAGAAACGTCACAACCAATAATAACTGAGCAATGGTTCGCGTACATTCCCCACCACACCACATTAGACACATCCTCCACATCAAGACTTAAATAAAATAGAAAAATAAGTATAGTCTTACACTGGAATTCTAAATCACTACGATACTCTATCGGAGAAGCGCAAAGTTACGCCATCTAATGTAAAGAGTATAGTAAAGTTACGACGTTGGCCCTAGCAACTTAAATTATGCCGGCGTAAATCTCATTTAGAATTAGGCCATTTATTTTTTATGTAGTTTCATAAAATACAATAGAAAATATGCGTCTGACCTAGATAATGTAAATAAGTATATACAAAATAAGCCAAAAATAGCTAAAGATGTGTCTATTTTCTTCAATTTTGTGGTTGTTATACGAGGTGTTCTATGTTTTACCACCTCTTTGATAAAGTAATAAAGTAATTAAGATTATTTTTTATTGCTGAATTCATTCTGTGAATTTCTCTTTTCATCTTTTCATTCAGCTTCTTTCGGACGCATATTTAAGTCTAATTTTGGTGCATCTTTTTCTGCCATATGTAGTAAGTTTTTCTGCTCTTTCTGGACATGGTTTGCTCCTTACTAGGCTTTGCAAATTCAAATTTATGTTGGCACAGTTCAACCATTTAGGTTGGGTTAAGACCTTTTGGTAACTGGTTATAATGGTATACCAACAGCACTGATTAGGTTCAAGCTTTTATATTGATCTGTCTCTAGATTAGCTTGGATAAAGTGGTGACAATGTCAGATAGATTCTCAGAACAGTAAAGTTTGATGGTTAGATATTTATTGGTAAAACTAATAGTACTTTTACACACTTATGGTCACTGGATGTATATACATTATTCTGAATTCTACTATATATCTTGGAACTTTCCTTCTACCACAATAAAACAAATATATTTATTTTGAAAACGTTTATTTGTTTTTACTTTTTTAAGAAGACTAGATATTTAATATATAGGCAGTTATCTCTAAAGAAAGTTAAATAATGACTGAAACAAAATAAAATAAATACATTTGAAAAACAAAAAAAAACTGGCTTAAAAAGTGTCCTTTGTTATGTCACTGTAATGTCATACCAATCTTTAATAAATGACATATAAAAGATATTTGAAATAGGATTGTATTACGTAAACTGCTACTATTTCAGAAAATAAATAAAAATTTATTTAAGTAATTTAAAGACAATTTTTGTTTAAAATCACTTTCAAATTTAGTAAAATTACTTTCTTACGAGTTTTCAGACGGCACTATCTTTCCTGTTGATAACTTATTTAATTAACTGAGTGCTTCAGAATTATTACTGAATGAGAGGCGAGGTGAAGAAGCAGTCGTCAACATTTTATATAATAAAGAAAATTACAATAATTTTGTCATTAATGAAAGCGAATCATTGTAAATAAAATTAGCGCACTTTAAAGCTTTAGCCTGTGTATTTTATTTTTAATAAAATATACAGATATTTTTTAATACCAAAGGACGCCTGTGTGGCAAATGAAATTTTTTGTAATAATTGACTATTAGAGATAATGCTAAATTTGGTAAGAAAATGCTAAAATCGAGAGAGTGTTATGCTAACTTTGACACCTTTGGCCTAATACTGTTTAATGTGAAGTGGGGAGGGGACTCTATTTTAAAGAGTTGAATTAATAAACAATAATTACTTTCTACTATATACACAAATACATACAACAAAAATTTGATCAATGTGTAACTGAATATTCACACAGTAATAACTACGATTGTCGATTATCTCGACCAGTTCATAGACGTGACTAATGGTTTTGCTGAATTTTGTGTTGTAGTGTGCCTTACGGCGCGATGTTCTTCTGGAAGTGCTAGACGGTGAATCTCTTTTTCTTTAAAATACAATTTTAAATTTTAAAATGTAGTTCGTAACAATACAAATAAATAACTACTGGGTTTGTTTGAATAACACGTCATAACTAGTGCAAAATGGTTCAAAACTGGATTAGACGGCCATTAATTCCTGAATCATTAATGCATTGTTCTAAAAGACAACAGATTGAAATCAGAATTGGTTCAAAACTAAATTTTCAGTTCTAGGATTATTCTGAAATTTGTAGTTAAAGTCCTTTATAACAGCACATTATAGAAACATATATTTTTTTACTGTCAATGTCAAAAGTAATATATGTTTTAAGATAGTTATTTCTATAAAATAATTGATAATTGAATAAAATTAGTTAACTCTTGTCTTTACACAACTAAATATAGTTAATGGATTACTCCAATAAAATTAAAAGACAAACCTAAAAAGTCGAAAATCTTGACTAAATTAAAGGTAATGAAAATTCTATAAAAAGCTGACGAGATTATATTAGTTGCTGAAAAATTTAAAAAGCTGAAAAGGTTATCGACATAACTATTTTTTATAATAAAATTTAAAGTAGAATTATGCAGAGGAATGAGAAATTCACAAATTTAGACGTATTAATGGAAAGTTGACCTGACCTAACCTGATTGTATAATGTTGAAAGGGTTATTCTTTCTACTTGAAGCACATAATAACGTTTTTGCGCGATTGGTTGTTTTTATCAGTTTACTGTGCCTGTTTCCACGACGGTAGGTTGCTGTTACTGGTTGCTACATGTAACAAAACGGTAAGTAATTCACTTACCGTTCAGTGAACGGTAAGCAATTAAATCTAAAAAAAAACAATTTTGCGATTTATTTACTAAAATTAAATGTACAATTATTATAATTAATAGTAGTAATACCATTCGCATTTGAGTTTCTAGTGTTAATAGACAAACTTTCCGACGTAGAAGTCCCAGGTTGTTGTAATAGTCCACCAACATCGCTGTGTAAAATTTTATGAGCAAATTCAATTTTGCTTTGGAGGGAATCTTCCACGTAACTCTCGGCCACCGTTGATGAACGCCACCCACCATGTCTTTTTAGTCCCAACACATCAACTCCGTTATTCGCCAAAAGTGTAGCCGATGTGCGTCGAAACAAGTGTCCAGTAAAGGGGCTTCAGGGGCTTGCAACTTTAAATACTTTGCAATTTTTGACGGCCAGCCTCCAATTGTGCCTTTTCCTGTGACTTGCCTAGTGCATCTGCCATTTCGATAGTTCAGAAATAAATGATCTGACGTTGGGTTGCTTGGTCGAATTCTTATGTATTTTCGAAGTATTTTCAAATAATGAACTGCTTCATTTTCTTTATTAATAACTGTGAACGTTTGCTGAATATTCGTTTTTGTATTTGGAATATTTACTATAAACATTTCTTCATGTTCTTCTATGTCACTCATTTTAATATTGTACAATTCCTCTCGTCTACAAGCGCCCGATACTCCCAATATCATTACTACCTGCAAATATATTGTTTCCTTAGAACTCAGATGTACCACTTCATCATCTACAACATACCTTTTGAATTAAAAATTGTTGGTCTCGGGCTTCATTCAAGAATTTTTTTCTATGTCTTCTTTGGTAAAAATTTTTGCCTTCTTAGGCCGATATCCAATATTTTTTCTCTTAAGATAAGCAATTAATGTAGCAAACTTAGAAATATCGATAGCATCATGGAGAAAAATTGTACTCTTCAGCATAGAATACTCCGCCCATAAGCTGCCTGGGGCCTTCGTGTTCACTTCTCACCACAAAATACACTAACAAGCTCCTTTCATTTACAGAAATCTTCTTTGCTTCACGCCATTCCTTATACAACTTGTATGTCTGTTCATATCAGGCTTTAGATTTTTCTGGAATTATTGCCGAACATCCTTCTTGCCAAGCGTCTTCTAAATCATCCGGTAGATTATCACTATCGCTCATATTTGCTTCGAAAACGGAACCACAAAACAGAACTATGTAGGAATGATTGTATCAAAAAGACAATTTTATTTTTTTGGAACAAAACCATACCAATCATGGAACAGCCACCCAAAGTTTTCAGTTTCAATCTTCCCGATTATCACAAATGTATTGATATAAATAATTATTATTATTATTCTAGAAACTCCAATCGCGCAAAAAACGTTATAAGCATGTCGAACGTTACGGATTACCGTTCTCAGACAATAATTGTAAAAAAACAATTGTCTTCAAACGGTAAACATTCCTTACCGTTCTCCATACTTAATATACTATTTATACTCGAATGTATGCAAAAAAAAGTCTTGAAAATAGATGATAGGTGATTGTCAATTATGACAAAACAAGGTTTTTTAATATTATTACGGCCCACGAGCGGAATGTTTCATTTTCGGTTATAGTAGTAACTAAGTTTTGCGTAAAATATTGACTACTTATGATTGCCAAAAATCTGTTTTAATTAAAGATGATCCTAGACTTTTAATTTACTATCGCAGCTAATCATTTTATGATTGTTAATTTACAAGAAATTTAATGACTTAGGTTTGGCGTTTTCTAGTAAAAACCGCAATCAAAATATTCAAGAACCCAAGATACCAATAACAGAATGAATTTTACTAATTTTGACAAACTAATTGACATGAATTAGTTATTCTGGATTCAGATAAATTTAGATAACATGGTAAATAGATATTAGCTACTACCATTTCCTAGTAGATATATATGTACCAGATACATATTTATTTAACGATTTTATCATGTGTTGTGTATATACGAATATCTATTACCTTTTTAGAAGAATTGTAAGTAAATATAAATATTATTCGATTTTTTAAAATTTGTGTTTGTTTTTTTATTAAAGCTAAACACAAGTAACGAAGGACAAGATTTTTTAATATCATGTAGCCACAATTTTTAAATTTATAAACAAACGATGATAACAAAGAGGAAAGCACTATGATTCAACCGAAACTTCCTCCTTTAAAATATTCACAATTTAAATATCTATTCAGTCCAAATTATGTCACAACCAAACATGTTTCAACTCACTATTCTTCTTTGTGTAATAATTTCGTGGGGACAAGCTAAAGAACCGTGTCCTAGAGTGTTAACTGTGGACATTACTGACGGCCAAAAACTCGATGATAATGCTATATTTAAAGATGGCGTCCATTTTGCAAAACATAACTATTTTGTCAACAACGAGACAATTTATGGCTGCATTTGCAATATAAAAAAATTGTGTATACGAAAATGTTGCGGACTTAATGAAATAATGGTGAATAAAACCTGCTTTCCAAGTAGTTTGGTACTGAATTTAACCCTTCATGATGGTACTCAACCACAAGAATATGAAGAACACCATTTTGTCCATAATATGGAATGTCAAAGTGATAAAATATTACTAGTGCCTCATTTGGTATCTGAAGATATATTTTACGTGCAAAAAAATGGTTCTTTATATTTACCAAATTTTGAAAGTGGGCAAATGCGAAATCCTGAAGACTACTGTGTTGATATTTTTAATAATGAAAATATGGACTACATGGTATCTGCGCTTATTTGTCTGAAAGAAGATGATTACGAAGTAGAAACCAATGACGATATGTATAATTATGGTAAGTTTTGATTTTTTATTACTATCTACCTACTTCAAAAGTATACAAAAATGACAGACCAAACTCGCTCTGATTCAGCAAATTTTCGTTCTCACGGTATGTAAAATAGCTCTTATTATTAACCGTGGCAGTTCAGTCAACCAACTATTTTTAGGTAAATATTCGTTATACTTGAAATGTTTTATTTTTCTTTAAAGATTAGAAATTGCCTTCCTATTGGTTGGTATTAAAACCTTGAAAAAATTTGGGGAAAAATGTGTAAACAACAAAAACTAGAATAAATACAGGTGAGATGTGTGTATCTTTAAAATATTTATTTAGATTAAATACATATTGGAATATTTTGGAAGATTATAAAGGTCATGGATAAAAAATTGCCAAACCGATAATAACAAGCATTGCCAAATAATTATCACTGCCACTTACTATCTGTATCACTTAGGCTTTCTGGTAAACTCCGTCCATCGATATTCCAAAACGACCTTTCGATTTGTTAAGCGGTTTATTGTCTGTTTAACGAGAGTTGTGGTAAAAGTAGTAAGCAACCTATCCTCACTAATGCCCAGGTACAAGTCTTGAACTAAACTATTAAACAGAGCCGCATTTTCAATTTTGCTACCCGGATTAAGACAAAGCGGTTGAAACAAACGTTCTCTCAGTATTATTTTAATTTTTACCTAAAGCTCAAAGGCAAGACTAAAATTAACTATAATGTTATTGGTATGGTAATTTCTAAAGAAAAATTTGTTTAATTAATTATGAATGTAAGGTTATTAATAATAATCAAGAATTGCTGTTTTAAACAAACAATGTTTTAAAAATTTGAATACGGACCTGAAACCTCAACCCTCAAGAGTAATTAAATAATCCCCTAATAATGAGACTATCGCAAACGACCTAAAATGTTATCTAGTAATTATAAAGTCGTTTTAGAATATCGATGGACGGACTATAATGTCAATTACTGTTTGTCAATAGTAGTTACTGAGTATCTGGCAATAGGACTAAATATACTAAAGCAAAGGTACTAACGAATTCTAGTAAAGATTTGGCCAAACATTAATTGCGATGTTTTTTTTTAAATAGTGAAGGTGTGAACAAGAAAAAATACAAAAATCTGTTTATAATATCAAGCTGCACCAGATTTTTTTTTGTTGGAAACAACACTTTCTAACTTCTATCACACAACTGTAATATTATGTTTTTGATATCGTAAATTAGACAATTTTTCTTAAGGAGTGTCATTCTGTTTTTGGTTATAAACTGTTAATGACCGACTCTAAACGTTTTTTTTATTAAAATTAAAAGCTTATTACAAAAAAATTGAATGAAATTGCGATGTTAAAACTATATTTTTGCGAAATATACATATAACATTAAAAATCCTAAATTGTCTGCTTTACTGCGGACACTCATTTGAGTGCTTTTATATAGCTATCAAAGTATTAGTGCTCTAATAGGGCTATTAAAAGACGCAAACTTTTACTTTTTTACAAAAAAAATAAGTAAATAAACCCAAATTTTTAATTTTTTAAATTTATAGCCAATTTTTTGACACTTTATCGAATTAATTAATTTTGGAAATAGTGACGGAAATATTCAAATTATGAATTTTCACTTTAAATTTTTTAAAGTAATATTTGGAGTTATTTTGATTTTTTATGTAGGTATTTTGTTACTATTTACACTATAACGCCTTTTTAAGTATCTTCTACCTTTCAAACACCGATAACAAAATCAAGTAGGCGTTTTTATACACCCCCTAGCTGTTCAATTGCTGTTTTGTTGTCTCAAATAGTATCAAACACCAGCGCCTGTAAGGTTTAAGGTAGTTTTGATTATAATTTTCTTTGAACAATTTATTTAAATAAAAATTCGGGTGTTCTTAATATTTATTATTTTCATTTTATTTATTTATACCTAGTACTACAACATACTTGTAATGTGCACTACAAAATAAGAAAAAATAAGAAAAATCACATTAATTTTTATAAATTATTTAAATAAATTATTTTTTTGTAATTTTTTTAAAGAACTGTTATTATTTCTTTAACATGAATAATTTGAATTAACCAAACATTTTGTAGATTTTTGTAGATTTAGCGATAATTTCATAAAGAAACAAAGTGTTGCTATAGTTATCTTAAAAATTTAAACAAGAAATTTTTTTTAAACATTGTCGTAGGTAGCATCTTCTTAGCCATCTAATGTCTGTATTTTGTTTTTTCAAAATTCTTAATGGTTTAGTCAAAAAAACGGCCCATTCCATACATTTGGTCCACCTTGTATATGAGACGGAGAGAACTGTCATAAATCAGGATCTACCTATAGTATTTGCATCTTCATAAATTAAACAATGGCTATTCTTTGGTTTATAAAAGCGTCTTAAAAAGTCATCCTACTTTTAGATATTTTGAGTATACCTATATTTAACTCTTTTAGTGTAGATGAATTCGACGGTCTTGGCGAATTTACTTAGCCTTCTTGGAGTACAGAAAACCAGACATTAGTGTACTAACTTAGCAAATATTTTTTTACAATTATTCTTAAAGTATTTTTTTCAATTTCCAGATTAGCTGGACATTTTATTAGAGTACCTGCAAAATGTGAGGGGACTGTACTTTTCAATAAATTATGTTTTCGAAAAGCAACTCGAACAGAAAATATTTGTTGCAATAAATACTAGTTTTTCTTAAAATTTAATCTGATAATTAATGTACATATTTTTGCTACACAATATGTTGTTTTTTTTTGTTAAATTTATATTTTAGGTATTCTTTGGAACCACCCTCTATACATATTTAAATATCTATGATTCACCGACACGTGTAAACTATAATAAGTAAGGATTATTCAAAGAAAAGTAAAAAATTGAAAAATTAGCGATAATACGCGATTTTAGATACGCGAAATTAGCGATAGTAGATATCTTTATTATAAAATACAATAGATTAAAAATTGAAATAACTTTCCTGTTTTTGTTTAACATAATAAAATAAAAAAACTACAGAAAAAAGCTGATTCAAATTTTAATTGTATTGTTAATCAAGACACGTTTGCTATATACACAGTGAGCTACAGAGTATTCATTAAATAAAAACTTGCAGCTGGCCATGAGGAGGAGAAGGCTGCCATTTTTAATCTTTGTTACTATCGTTTGATAGATCTAAATTCAACAAAAATTGGTCAAATCCTGAGAAGAAAATGGATTTTCAACATTTTTCGGGTAATTAATTTATAAGTATTTTTGATAGCAATAAAAGCACATATGTTAAAATGACGTTTCTAGAATTATATGAAAATAAGATAAAAATTTTACTCAATTTGTTTGTATTTATTTATTTTAGACGAGTTTCGGCTTTTAACCATTATTAGCCTACGTTATAGTAGGCTAATACATAAATTTTTTATGAAGATTTAGTCTAAATAACCGAAACCGGTTTAAAATAAATATTTACAAATAAAAATTTTTACTTATTTTCATATAATTATCCTAACTGAGATTAACAAAAAGTTTCTAAATTTGACAGGTAGATAAAAGAACTTATCAGGGCCATCTAAAACAATTTTTTTTCAATTCGACAGCTTTCTGGATGTTTTTTTACTACAGAATTTTAAAAAAGATTTTTTGACAACTTGAAAACTTTGTGGTGACACTTTAGAACTAATTTTTCTATTTTGCGTCTGAAACAGTGAGCGATTTGGGTGTCTTATTAACCAATTCAGCAACCAAATTGCGTCGCAATTAACCTATAAAATATTCGAAAATGGAGAGCATAAGCGGCAGTTTCAACTTTCTTTTTGAGGATAAAATAGCTTTAAAATAAAACAGCTTTTAGCCAATATTTTGACGATTTACAACCCTCATAGCGTTTGTTAATTTACAAGTTATTTGCTAGATGAGTATATAGCACTGCTTGGTGTAAAATAACAATGAGAAGAATCGCTGAGAAACGCAATTAATTTGGTAATTTAAGAATAATTTTACAATGTTTTTGGAGATTTTTCTTACTGTGTTTATGCCAATTGGAGTATTCATCAATAACCGATAGGGTAGGTATTATAGGCATATATATTTTATATTTAGGTCTAAAAAAATCATTTGTGAGTTACTTTCACTGAATTTTGGACAAATTTGAAAAAACTTTAAAAAACATTTGACACTTTTCTGACATTTATTATCAACTATCTCGTATTAACGCAAATGTCTCTAGAGATTGAATAATTAACTTTTTTACTTAAAAATCACGTAAATCGCACAAAGAACTCGTTTCTCAAGTCATTGTGGCACTCATTCTTTATATAAACTCGCGCTTTGCGCTCGTTTTATAAACTTGAATTCGTGCCACAAAGTTGACTTTTGAAAACGCGTTCATTAATATACTATTTAAAATTGGCAGCATTTTTGTTTCTATGAAAAATTAAAAGAATTCAGACCTGTGATTGGCTGTTGTCACAAAAAAATGTAATATTACCGGTTTTATCTGAATATAAATTTAGTTCCATTTTAAGACATTTAACTTTAGTAATTATAAAAACCGCAGACCATTTTTTTATCTGAATAACCTTTATGTTTTACATGTTTTGAGAAATTTTTTGAGAAACAACCTGTATATGTATTATGCTCGTATTAATAGTTTCTTATCATGAGTAAACACACTAATCACACAATTCTAAATTGAAATATAAACTGTGTTAATATTTTTTGCAACAGTAAAATAATAAATCATTTTTTACTCTCCTTCTCTCTCTAATTAATTACATTATTTTGTTGATGAAGGGAAAATAAACAAAATTTTATTTAAAAAAAATATAAGACTGGGAATATCTCATATCTTTGATGAATTTTCCAAGAATTTTTTAAAGCAAGTATTGAATTTTCTGGTTGGGGAAGAGGAAGGAAGAGTTATTTTCCGGTTGCGGTAAACAAAATGTCACACACATTTCAACTTTGCTTTGTATCTAATCAACATCATGGTGAAGTGTGTGTTAATTACAATAACTTTTATAATATTTTGTGCCTCAAGTGAGGACCCGTGTCCTAAAGCACTAACAGTTGATATAACAAAAGGTGTGCGAAATGATACTTCGATTATAAAAGACGGTTTTCGTTTCCAACAGAAAGACTATTTTGTCAAAAATAGTACAATCTATGGCTGTATTTGTAACATAAAGCCATGTATAAGAAAATGTTGTGGCGCTAACGAAATTATGGTGAATAGAACGTGCGTGTTAAGTGACCATAAATTAATTTACCCTGTATACGAGGGCAAAACTGTATCATCATCTGATGCAAATCACTATATCATTCACAACAAATACTGCAAAAAGCATAGAATACTTCTACAGCCGCATGATGTAACTACACACCAATTTTACGTACAAGCAAATGGCTCGTTGTTTTTACCAGAAATGAAGAAAAAAATACGTAATCCTGAAGAATACTGTTTAGAAGTTTTTGATGTTAGACGTTTGGGTTTGGAAAATGTGGTTTCTGCGTTGGTTTGTTTAGTGGATGAAGATACAGGACCAGTTGAGTCGTCAAAATTGCTCTCTTTAGGTAAGTTACTGCCTTTGAATAGGGCAAAGTGGAGTAAATTTTAAACTTAGAATTTGGAATTTACAATAAAGTAAGTGCAAAAACATTTAAAACAAGAAAATAAACAATAAAAATGACCATAAATCTTACGATACATGCTCAAACAAGAACTGTTGATTACTGATATTCCTTTTATTGCTATTTTTCGACCTTCAAGCTTGATTTCTAGTTACCTTATTATATTTATTAACTTGTAGTTCTTCTTCTAATTATTATGTTCTTAAAATTTTCTTTCCTTCTGTTTCTTAAAAGCTCTATTGTTAGACGACACAGGCAAATTCGTCTAAAGAAAAATGGTTAAAAAGGAGGTAGAGAGTTTTCTTAATTTTTTTTGAAGTACTTTATTTTACAAAAAGGCTACAGTAACTGCTTAAAGCCCAAAATTGCGTACTAAATTCAAATTTAAGCAAAATAACCAAAATTAGGAACTCTTATCTGGTAGAAAAGGAGTCTCACGTTGTTTTTGACAAGATGGCGGTAAATTTCGTATAAAAGTGACTTTAAATGTAATAGAGCTACACTCATATGTTTGTTTTTTGTTTGTTTCACCTTAAATCTTTCTCTCCCAAACAATCATCAATTCAAGCACCAATAAAATGGCAAAAAACACATAGTATAAAGTCGTACTACAACGAACCTTTCAAGAATCAAAGTAGCAGGAATATTTTGTGGAAGAAGTTTGGGCATGAGAAATTGTTTCAATTATGTCTATTTAACTTCAAGTAATGGTTGAAGAAATCTTTTTCTTCTCTATTGTACCTCTGTTTATACAATAGATGGAACATAAAACTTTGGAAAAACAAGAGAAATCATGATGGCACAAATATTATGCAACACAAACACTAGTGGTGCAAAAGTTTATGTCATGGTTATTCTGCTTGTAGTTCTTGAAAATAGGAAGTAAAACTACCTATTATTAATTTCTACCACAGAAATTAACCAAATTCCAAATATTTAACGAGAAATCTGGACACTAATACCAGAGAAAAAATCGCAATTAAGCCCCTATAAAAACACAAATTATGAAAAGAAACAATTACTCGTTTTTATTACGACTTTACATCAAAAGACACAAAAACACATTTTAACTATCTAAAAAAAAAAGAAACATAAAATATACACTAATAATAATCACTACATTTAACACGACACGCGTTTCGACAACAAAGTTGTCAGTCAGGTAGGAATTAATACTAAAACTGCAGTGTTTGGTGTTAGTGGGTTTTATACATTTTATTTAACACATCAAGAAGATCCAACAAAAAAAAAATTTTTAAAGAAATTATTAATTTAAAACTAAATTTAGTAACATTAACTAACGGAAAAAATACCTGCAAAAAGATATTTGAGTCATTCATTTATTACAGCAATTGTTAAGTAGATTTGTTACACTTTGATATCGGTAGAAAGTTAAGACTGGAGAATTAACGCTACCCGGCGCCTCCACCACATGTGTCAGGAGGGGGATTAAAGGTTTAAAAACATTTTAGTGATTTGTTTAAAAAAATATACAGTGCTAGCCAATAATAAAAAATTTTTTTATTTGTTTGATATGCCGTTTTAACAGCAGGTAACTTTATATTTGTAATTATTTTTTTTTGTCAATACTCTAACCGATAGCCATCCTTAAATTTTATTTCAAATAACAACCTAAAATGTTATGTGGGAATTTATTAAAACGATTATAATAATGTATTTATGACTGTGCCATTTAAATAAAGATTATCTAGCCAGTTAAAGCCTTTTTAGACTGATAAATCCCTAATATAAAAAGCAAAAAATAAAATTGCTATTATTATAAGGTTTTTACAAATTTATCTAAAATAAATAAACTTTTTGTTATTAACAGAGTCTATCAAGTCGATCGTCAGTAAACCCCGCAATTTAGTGATAACTTAAGCGCCCTAAAGCGTCAGATTCATTGACTAGTCAATAAATTAGCATTTCTATTAGATAAGCAGTAAAGCAGACACTTTAAACCCATTAACGGTTTTTCAGCTGTTTTATATGTTTTTATTTAATTTTACTGCTCTAATAATTCCTACACCTTTTGATGAATACTTTTTCACATGTTTAAGCAGTCTTTGTACAAAATCGTCTGTTTATTAAACCTATTTTTGGTTCAATTTTTGCTAAATTTATATCTGCAATTCGTTGTTACACATAAACTCTCTAAATTATAAACTGTACTTTATATTGCTTCTTTTCCTTTAATATAGAATTATTATTATATTATTATTTGATTCTGTCTAATTATTATAAAATAATCAATAATAATTTTTTTGTAATTCTGTAACAACATTAATGTATGACTTTGGTGAAGTTTAAAGTTGTTTATTAATACTGGTCTTTAATAAACGAGTTTTAGATTTTCCACGATAAAATAATTTACGGCCAACGAAAAAATGTTGTAATCAACTCGTATGACAATGGATGACTAATAAATAACTTCGAGGTTTGTTCTTACTTTAATCTATATCTCGATTATTAAACATATGCATATCTGTTAAATAGATATTTTACAGCCTCTCTACCAGTCGGAAAATTCGTTTTTACGGCCATGGTCACTATAGTAACAAATAAGAAATGCATTTATAAATTATCATTTGTATCTGTTATTGTTGAGTACATCTCGGCCGCAAAATTCTATTTTGTATAACCATCCAAAAAATAATTGTTTTACAGTCTGTGCTATCGGCCGCGAAATTCGTTTTTACGGCTATTTTCACTATAGTAACAAATGAAAAGTGCATTTATAAATTATCATTTGTAAATATCTGTTATGATTGAGTACATCTAGACCGCAAAATCCTATTTTGTATAACCATCTAGAAAATAATTGTTTTACAGCCTGTGTTATTGGCCGCAAAAATTGAATTTACGGCCATTTTTTCATTAGTAACAAATGAGAAGTGCATTTATAATTTTTATTTTTAACTGTTATAATTGAGTACATTTCAGCCGCCATATCTGTAATTTGTATAACCGTCCGCCAAATAGTTGTTTTACAGCCTCTGTTATCGGCCGCAAAATATGCTTTTACGGTAATTTTTTACGGTAACAAACAAAAAATACATTTATACGTTATTTTTTGAGCTGTTATTTTGTGTATACCTCAGCCGCGAAATCATATAATAAATATAATTATTTTGTTTATAAATGTCCGCGAAACAGTTGTTTTCTAGCTTCTCTCTCGGCTGTAAAACTCATTTTTGCAGCCTTTGCAAAGTAAAATTACGTTTGCACCAAAAGCATTGAAGAAATTGTTTTGTTTTGATTGTAAAGCTGTTTCAGTAAAAATTTCAGTACTTTCAATATTTGATATTTACAAAACCTGAAGTGATATGAGATTTCTGACTTCACACTAGCTTTTTACACAAACAACTTCTTTAGATTTAATTTTTTTTTTGCTTTTAGGTATTATACTTCGTAATCTAATTTAGTTTAAAAAAGTAACCTGTTCTACTCAATCATCGCTATTTTTTTCCATCAAAAATAAACTCTCTGCTTAATTTTGAAAAGTGTTATGTACACTAAAGCCCTCGTTTAATAAAGTTAACATGTCACTTAACATTAATATTTAGCAAAAGTTTGTTATTGTTTACTGAATTTTTTACCTTTTCTATTCTAATTTTAGAGGGAGTGTGCTTTAACGAGGTTTTCCAGTAACGTGGTCAAGATATACATTTTAGTTTGAGCACGGAAATCCTTTAAACTACACGGAAACATGTTAGTCTTTTCCTTATTGTTAATTATAGTGCAAGTGATAAAAGCAAGCGTGAATTTACCCAATACTTGTTCGCATAATTTAGCAGTAAACATAACAGATGGCGAAAACAACAACGAAATTATACAAAAGGATGGAATTACTTACAATTCCAGAAACTATTATCGAGATGGCAAAAACATTTTTGGATGTGTTTGTAATGTAAAACCTTGTGTAAGAAAATGTTGTGGCCCTAATGAAATAGTCTCAGATGGCTGCACAATTTCAAATCACAGTTTTAGTTTTGAAGTTTTTAATGGCACTGAATTAGCTCTGAATAGTAACGATTTTTATGTAATTCATAATCTAGAGTGCGAATACGGCCATATTCGTTTACACCCAGATTTTGAAGATCCCGAATGGCCTGACAATTTTTATCTTCAGTTAAATGGTTCTTTATACGCTCCACTTGTAGATGAAAAGAAGCCGATTTACACTCTTGAAGAGTATTGTTTAGACACGTTTATTGAAGAAGGCGAGACTATTTTTCAAGCAGTAATTTGTCTTGAGAATGTTCAAGAAATCCCAAAGACGGTTTACAAAATAATAGGTAAAATTTGTTGTTGTTGTAACAATGCATGCCCTCTCGAGAATTTAATTTATTATCCTGACTGATTAGGGTGCGTGTTGACACAGTATCCACCTCAAAATAAAATAACAACGCGAAAAGTTGTGTTGTCACTAATAAGCTTAATGCGTGTATGACCTAATTGGAAAGCCAGCTTTCTTTCAGAGAAGACCGATTCTTATAATTATTTGTATAAAAGGTGTGATATTTTTTAATAGAAATGCTAACAGATGGAGGGTAACCATTGACAAATTTTGTGCTTTAGATTTCTTTTTTATTTAGAATTTTTAAAGATTTCTTTAAGAATTCTAAATATTACTAAAAATTTCTATAGAATTTATAAATATTTCTAAGGATTACCAGGGGTTTCTAAAGATTTCTTAGTAGTAATACACTGAATTTCTTAAGCGGTTTACTCCCCACAAAATAATATGTTTGTTTTCATTTATGTGCTGATTCATGTGATAAATCTAATAGTGAATTTTGACATAAATTGTAAATTTAACAACAACGCTGTTCGGTATAGAAGTTGATTGCATTGCAGTGAAGTATTTTAGCTATTTATTGCTTGTTTAGCACAGTGAAACATATGTCCATTGGACCAAATTGTAGGATATCTCATCGTATATACATAGTGACAAAAACAATCTCCTCCTATTCATTTAAACAAGTAGTATTTACAGCGAATTATCTACTTATCAGTAAGCAAATTAACGTTCAATCAAAAGTTCAAATGTGAATCCGTTTGTCAAAAAATCTAATTATGTTTCTTAATTTTTATAAAGTCAATATATTAATTTTATATACCTACAAATGTTGGTAATGTATTACAAAACAATCTTACAAAAGTAGAATTAAAAAATATTAATTACAAAGGCGAAAAATCTTTGATTTTATAATTTATGATGACGTTTACCTACTGTAATTATTTTAATATCCCAAGTTTAATGATAAATTACCCCAATAGCCTACATCTTGAGCATTTATTTATTTATCATTGTGCAATTCTCTTAGATCTTCAAATCCACTAAAAAAGGTAAATTTTTGTGGTTAACTTCATCAATAGATAGATTATAAATATAGATTCCGTTTTTAAAGAAGCAATTATTACTTGGTAATTATTAAATAATTTTTTATTCTGAATTTTTTGAAAATAATTAAAAATAAGACAAATTAAAAAACGGAACAACCCTTTTTTCAGAAGTATACAGGGTGCTAGAGAATGGTTAGGAAAAAATTTAGCCAGTGATAAGTCTCGCTTAAAGAATATTTTTTTCTAGATTTCATTTTCTCTGAATCTCAACTGTTATTAGGATAAAATTATTTAAAAATTTAGTACAAAATACCATACCCACCACTGACCATACCATGCTAATTAAATTTCTTAGCAAATGTAGCGTTTGCTTTTAATTAACATATTGATACTAAAGCACTTACTTTCTTATAAGTTATGAAAAAATTGTAAATTTTATTTAAAAAAGGCCCTCATCAGAGTGGTGCTTTATTGAAATTTATGGTATTTGTCACAAAATTGGCACACGACTATTGTGGAGACTTGAAAGTTAAGCCAGCTGGTAACAAATTTCCAAGTCATAAATCTACTTTAATTGTTAGGATGTTGAACCGAGAATTACTACTACTTACTATTCCAACTTACCAAAGTCACAATTTAGACTAAAATATCTAATTAATAATATAAAAATGGGTTTGAATTAAAATCAAACATTTTTTTTAATAATAAATTTTGCAAATTAATTTTGTTAGCTATTTTTGTCCAGCTAATGTAAAAAACAAGACGTAAGGTTATTTCACGGAATCATTTTTCTTTAGTTTTATAGCCCAAATGAAATGCTAAAACAAAAAAACAATTAAGATAAATTTAATTCTAAATTAACGTTTTTTCCGTGTTTTAAGACGTATTTTTGAGGTGCCGATATAACTTGATTCACTGGTACATTTAATAAACTACCTATATTACTATATTTACTATATTATAGTTTAGTATAGTGTAGTTGCTGTACTTAATACAGTTTCTGAAAGAACATCTGTTTGAAGTTTGAAGTAACCTTTGGGTCATCTACAAATTGCAGAAATTTTTTTCTGAGTGGCCAACTCTCGTTTATGTTGCTTCAAAAAATTTCCGCCAATATAAAGGGTTTTTCAATAAGGATGGGTTGATGTTGGCACCCTGTGGCTGTTTTTTTGATAGCGTCTGTGTAATCTGGTGTTTATTGTTCAGTCACTGATGCCAAATTACCATGGCAAATTACACAATTAAGCAACACGTCCGAATGATAAAACTTTATTATCAAAATGACTGTTCGATAGTTCGAACATTGCGCTCGTTGCGCCCATTTTATGGAAGACACTGTGGTCCTTCACAATCGACTCTGCAGCGTTTGGTGACCAAATTTGAAACAACGGGTTCGGTAAACAATCAGCCAATACCCCGTCGTCAAAGAAATGCTAGATCGGCCGAAAATATTGCTGCCGTACGTGAAAGTGTACAGCAAAACCCGAGGCAGTCAATTCCGCGTCGTGCACAAGAATTCGGTCTTTCGCAGACATCAGTTTGGCGAATTTTGCGTCGGGATTTGGGATTACACCCCTACAAAATCCATTTGACTCAGGAGCTTAATGTTAATGACCATAGACAACGGCGCTTGTTCGCTGACTGGGCTTCGAACCGTTTAGAAGAAGACCTTCGAAAAATCATCTTTAGTGACGAGGCGCATTTTTAGATGAATGGCTACGTTAACACTCAAAATTGCCGTATATGGGACGACGCTAACCCACACGAGGTTCAGCAAGTTGCAATGCATCTACAAAAAGTTACTGTTTGGTACGGATTTTGGGCCGGCGGCGTCATTAGTCCATACTTTTTTGAAAATGACGTTGGTGAGGCCATCATCGTTAACGGTGAGCGCTACAGAACGATGCTAACAGATGTCTTTTGCCCTAAATTAAACAATATGGAGGTAGACGACATGTGGTTCCAGCAGGACGGGGCTACGTGCCATACAGCAAACGCCACGCTGGACGTTCTGCATGAAAGATTTGAGGGCAGTTATTTCTCGCAAAGATGACGTAAATTGGCCACCAAGATCGTGCGATTTGACCCCGCTAGATTTTTTCTTGTGGGGTTTTCTCAAGTCACAGGTCTATACCAATCAGCCGCAATCGACCGATGCCCTTAAAGTCAATATCACCAATGTCATCGGTCAAATTCATAGGTCGGTCAAATTCAGCCCGACCTATGCAAGCGAGTCATGCAAAATTGGTCCACTCGGATCCATGCCACAGTTAGAAGTCGCGGCGGACATTTGAACGATGTTATATTCCATAAATAAAGGCATGCATGGACCTTTTATATAAAAAAAGATTTTTTTAAATACCTCAGGCACAGCTTGTTTATTCCATTTTAACATCGACTCATCCTTATTGAAAGACCCTTTAGGTCTTCCTTGGTATATTTTATTTATTCCCATATTCTCTAATTAGTTTCAAACATAACAAAACAAACAAAAATAGATGATTTTCTTCTATTTTCCTAGAATCTCATTTTGCATTTTTCTTAGCAGCCTTTATACGATTTTTATAGGTTAAATTGGGTTTTTGGGACTGTGATTTTTTATGGATACGCTTTATTTGCTGTCGAATTATTTTTTTAATTATAGCCCTCCAAGAGTTAAATAAATATATCTCAAAAAATAAGTTTTATAACAGATTTATTTCACAGGCAAATCATGAAATAATTATTTATGTATTAAGGACTTAATGAGGGGTAATTAAATAGATTTAAGCAACCATTTTTACAACAAAATTTTTGAAAAACATGTCGATTTTTCTATTGGAAAAAGCGTTATTCCTTGCACAAAAATTGTTTGGTTGTCTACATCAGTCAAAAACCAGGGTTTAGTATAGAGAAATCTGCGTTTGTAAGCGTTAGCACAAAGAGCTCACCAAAAATTTCGTACGAAATTGCATATACTGGGTGTGGCTATAAATAAATATTCCATCAAATATATTGTGAATTCTTTGGTTCTCATCAAAATAGCTTGTGTTTCCAAAGCACTATGGATGGAATACTCATTTATAGCTACTCTTTACTGGGTCTGAAATGAGATGAATTGTTTACTAATTTTTGCTATAATTTCCAATAATTGCTAGTTAACTGTGCCAATAACACACAATTTACAATAATTGTAATCAAATGTGAAAATTATTTTTACATTTCAAGGCGACATCTCTACATTTTGCAGTTTTTAGTTTTTTAGATCATAGAAAAATTCAAAATTTCTGTTAAATTAAACAAAGACTATTAAAATTTCTGACGGTGAAGATGCTTTTGTAATTTGCTTTTAGGGATCATTTGATAGAAAGCGACATTTACTCTTTTTAAAATGACATTTCTTGTACATTTACTAGTCTGGTGTCCTAAATATTGCTATTTATTTATGAATAAATAAATATCACACGTGTACAAAGACGACCATTGTTTTAAGTTCAATGTTACTAATCTAAATCTATTTTTCAAACAAGTACTTCATTAAAATAAAATTTTGATTTTGTAATTATAATAGGTACTTAAATTATAAAACGCATGACCTCAATATTTTTGCAAAACAACCAAATCAATAAAAAATATATATTTTACGCAAGTTTTATGATTTTTATTTACTTTTTAAAACTGTGCTATTTTGATATATATTTTATAGATAAAATTTTCTCAATCAATTTATAGTTCATTGAGTAAGAAATGTAGATTACGAGAATGTAGGTATATAGATTAACAGTTATTTATTTAATAATGCAATAAATCATGTCATTTAAAGCCGCCACTAGCAGTTCAAAAGCAAGACGCAGCCGTGCCTTTGAAGCCTGGCACAGAACGGCTCTAAAATGTCTGATTTACTGCTTAGCCGATAAAAATGCTGACATAGTTGGTAAAATGCATAAAAATTTAACAAATACTTTTGCTTGATTAACACAAGACAAACTTATGCAATTAGCATGAGCTAGAAGGAAATAACTAGCGAGTAAAAGCTTTTGCTACTTTTTATGCAAATCACCCATTGACTAGTCAAGAAATGTGAGAACTGAGAATTTAGAACGCTTAAATTGTCACTAAAATATAGTGTTTACTATAACTCGGCAAAAAACTTTTTAATTTTATAACTATAGTAAATAATTCTCGTATAAATGCAAAAACCTTATGGTGACAGATGTCAAGCCTCGCCCTAGAGAGTCGTTTCTATCTGATCTGATTTTGAACGCTTGATAGTTATCAGATTATGATAAATAGGTATTAATATCTGCTTAAAAATAGGCTAAATATTTTGTTATCAATTTAAAGTTCTCATTTCATTTTTCAAAGTGTAGAGTGAAAGATTAATAATGAGACTTTTATTAAATTTTTATTTATTTTTATTAATTATGAGTGAAAAATATTTGTGCGTGTTCAGTAATGAACTGGGGTTAATGATTTCAAAATGTTGTAAAACTAATGAAGTGCTAAATGAAGAAACGATGAAGTGCGATAATTTTACGCAAAAAACATTTTCACTAGACATTTATTATTATGATCTTAAGATCAGAAATCAAAATAATTTTATATATTATGAAAATCGAAATTGTTATAACAAAACACTTATACCGGAATTTTTTATTCAAGATAATAATTTACTCTATACTCCGCAAGAAAGTGACTTTCTGTTCCTTCAGGAATATTGTTTAGAATATTTTACACTTCAAGATAGAATTTTTGCTTTTCGGTGCTTAAGAAGTGAAGATTTTAATCAAAAGGGATTTTCTCAATGGCTTTCCATAGGTAGGTAAAAACTAATTTAAAGTAAATTATTTAATTTTTGTTTTTACTTTGTTTTATTTTTGTTTAACATAAAGACATTTTTATAACTAGTGATAAAAGTGACATTAATAAAATCAAAAAATTAACTTTATTTATTTAAAAAAATAAATTTTTAAACGGTTGATTTACGTAATTGTATTAAAAAAATCTTGTATAAACCACGTTGTAAAATGGCTGATTTTATCTAGTGCAAAAAACGCTCATTTTGCAACTCGTTACATAAATAGTTATTACAGCACCCAGTGCTGTAAGAAGATATTATTTGTAATTGTAAATGAGTAAACAAATTAAAAAAAATGTTTCTTAAGTCACTGTGAGTATATCAAGTGATCCAAAAGTACATATAAAGCAAAATATTAACCTAAAAAACAGTACCACAAATAATAAAAATCTGCAGAAAAAAATCTGTCTTGCTTTGAGTGATAAGAAAATTACAGAGTTGGGTTTAGAAAATTTTTTTTTGCAATGACAAAAAACTGCTACAACTGCTCTCAGTTTCCGGTTCTAGCATCTCTTTCGCATATTTTTAGCAATTATCCTATTTTTAGTTTCATTAATTCTCAATTTTTATTACAGAAACAGATTCGTCAGTGAATTCTAAATGAGACATGTTGGATATTTTCAACAAAATCTTGTTTTTCTCAATTTTTTTTAATGTTTTTTTAAATAACGAGCCTCTGGACATAAATGAAGTTGTAGTGTGCTGTTAACCTGCAAACTTAGGGCTTAGCTTAGCGCACATTTGACAATTGGCATTGATGACAATTCACAAACTAAAAATGTCAAAATTCGTCACTATGTGCGCCAAGCTAAGCCTACGTTCGCATGTTCATAGCACACTACAACGACATTCATTTCTAGACATTTCTAAAAAATCTCATTAAATTTTAATTTAAAACACACGTTTATCGTCTTAAATATTCGCTAGAAATGGGCTACAAATTGATCTTTGACTGTACTTGAATAACTGTAGTCAAATCAATGTCAAATAATTTTGGAACCACCTGTACTTACTCTCATATAGCTCAATTTTTTAATATATTTTTTTAAATTATAAAAATGTTTTTATAATATAGTACGCCTTTTTAATTTCTTAATATGTAAAAAATAAAAAGCAAATTTAAACGTTAGAAATACGTATTAAACAATTAAAATTTAAAACTAATACTTGTTTTACTCTAAAAAAAAATAAATTCCGGACAATTAGTAAAAAAATAAAATTCGGCTTCGACACAACAGTTTGACTTCCAATTCCGGTTATCTCCGGAATTTTCCAGACGTTTGATCTCTCTAAATTTAAGTTGTGTGTTTTTCCTAAGTTTTTAATTACTGTTTTCATCCGTTGTAAAATCAAGCAATCAATTTTTGTATTACATTAAGAGTAATTCTGTACTTTAAAAGAGTTTTAAGGCTTGTTATAATTTGAAAACTGACTTAAGCCAATCAATTGAGTATAAAAAGAATGATTTGACTGTGCTACCACATTAAGGATAACCTGTAGTTATATTCTGCAACGTTTTCTATCCGAAACTGTCATAGAGTAAATTGTTATTCACATTTAAAATTAAAAAAATGGTTTTTTAGTTTTTTGCTTATAAAATTAAAAGTAATAGAAAAATAGATACATAAGTTCTAAAAAATTAAAGCGCGAACTGGGTGATGACCGGATCGGAACATTAGTGATGGAAAACATTCGGGAAAAATAGAAAATTTTGCATTTTTATTTTTAATTTATAACTTTGTCATTATATTAATTAAAGAGCTGATATAAAAAACAGTTTGATCACAGTTCAAACACTTTATATTCTTTCTATTTGGTTATGTAAATCACAAAAATAGACCGGTTCAAACGCACCTAGGGGACAGTAATAAGCCGCTTAAAGCAATTAATCTTGTAATTTTCTTATATTTTATATGACGTTTAAAATTTTCGATGATAAAAAAATATATTTTAAATGCAATAATTGTGCCTACAACCCAATTGCAAGACAAAATGAGAGACGATGTTTTTAAATAATAAAAATGTCAAAATTTGGATATAGATAAGTGTGAAAAATAACGAACGATTTATTAATTCGAAATTTATAAAAAATTAGGTTTGCATTCATATGCCGCCTTATCAGCATTCCATGCTTTTACAGGTTTCGATTTTAATCCTGCAGTGTCCAAAAAGAGAAAAATTAAAATATTGCGAAGTAATCTAGAATACACAAAAGCCTTTCCAGAACTGTCCAAATTTTCAACTTGTGTTTTTTTATCAGTGTGTTTAAAAATAGAAAAACACATTTGTCACTTATACGGTTGCAAAACAATTAAATTTGTTACTGAAGCCAGAGTAGAAACTTTCCTCAAAGTATATAAATATTAGGGTGGGCCAAAAAAATCTAATTTTTTTTTTAACTTTTGACACTGAAAAATTGGTTTCTAGGCACCTTTAAAAAATGCTTTTTAAAGATAAGCTCTTAATTTTAATAGAAAGGATTTCCTTATTTATCTCAGTTTTCTATTTTTTCTTTAGTTCTATTTCGCAAAATCTATATCTCGTCACTACCTACTTGATCATACAGAAAAAATTTATTTACATTTTTTGTGGGAAATTAAACGCCCTAAAAAAGGTATTTTACATTTTTTTTAAGCTATTATCGTTTAGAAGGTATCTGAGGTCAAAGTTTGAATATTAATGTAAAAAATTTCGATGGATCTATTTTTCCCCCTTGTAAATTCGAAATGAATAAACATATTTTAAAATCAGCATACATTGATAAACTTTAGACAAACTAGATAGATTTATTCGCAATGAGGATGGCACATCGAAGATTTTGATTGTTTTCCGTTATTAATTTTTAAACGTTCAGTTCTTTAAGCGGTCTGTTGTCGTAATGTGATCAAATAAGTCAATGAAATCAAATAAGTCAATGAAAATTGTCGCTACATCCCGGACTATTAGTTTTGTCCACGTGTTTACTATTATTTTAATAGATGAAGCAATTAATCCATTAATTGATTAATTAAGTAATCAATTAATTTAAGATAACATACTCGTGTACCGAAATAGCAAATATGAATCGATTACTTAATAGATTAAATTTATAACATTTGTTTATAATCAGTGAATAAAAAAAAATTTGAAAAAAATACAACGTGAATCTGTTAAAAGTATATTTCAACATTTTTCAATAATTGGTTATCACACCGACTTCAGGGTTTACCATTAGAAACTTTGTTTTGTTTAATAAATATAAGATTTACATTAGTTCTAATGTCATCTAAATGACACGATGTTGAAATATTGTGAAAAATTTTTTTCAAAAAAATTGTCGTTAACAGCAAATGATAATACAGTTTATTCGTTTTGTATAACCTATTTTAAAGCAGCATTGCCAGGTTACTCGACAATAGATTGGACATCTATCCTTCAGCTCAAAAAAAAACAAAGTTTTTAATGGCAAACCCTGAAGTCGGTGTGATAACTAAACTACTCAACAATTGAAGTGATCCACTCTATAATAAGTGATGTTTTCATTTTCATACATCACATTTCTTTAAAAAACCGTTATTAAAATACAAGCCGAGTAAAAAAAGAAAGGTACACATGCATCGCAACATCGTAAATCAGTATATTTGGTTATTTATTCAACTTTTTACAAAAACAGTAAATACCCCCAGCAATATTTTGTAAACACACGTTTCATTTACATATTTATTTATTAAACATATTGCATAAATTAGTATCTAGTAGGACCATCTCTAGCCCTATACATCTCCTAGGCATAAGTACTTTCTATTAAATTATTGATGACTTCTTGAGGCATTGTTTCCCATTCCTGTTCCAACATGTTTTAAAGCTCCTCAAAAGTTTCTGGTTGGACATCTTGTTCCGATAACTTGTGCTCTATGTACGACCATAGATGTTCGATAGGGTTGCAATCAGGGGAGCGTGTCGGTCACACCATTCGTTCAATACCATGTGCATTAAGAACATTGTTCACAATCCGAGCACGGGGCGGTCATGCATTATCATCCACAAACACAAATTCATTTCCAAAATTATTAGCAAAAAGGACTACAAGCGGTAGAATACACATATCCCTATAATGTTGTGCATTAATGCATAACCCCCTTAGTGCCACAATTTCTGTGCGACCGTTAAAAATAATGCCTCTCCAAAGAGTAACACCACCTCCTCCGAAAGGTACCCTGTGCTCTCGCATTTCTTTTCGGTACGTCTTGTTTGGACGTCGCCACACTCTAATACGCCCATCCAAACGATAAAGGGTAAATCGAGACTCATCCGCAAACATACAACGGGAGCATTCGTCCTGGGTCCAGTTTAAATGAGCTTCCCCCCAATGTCGCAGTTGTACTCGATGTTGCCGGGTTAACAGTGGACATGACACACGTCTTCTAGGGTAAGGGTCTCGGCGAGGAGTAATTTGTAAAAAACGAATTTGTCTTGGAGTTAGATTGCGTGCACGACCTCCACCATATCTGAAACGAGGAGTTCCACATTCTTGAAAACGATTAATGGCTCTATGATCATCCCATGTGCCACATTAAAAATTCGCGCCACTTTGCGATGGGATAACACTTCCTGCACCATGTGAACCACATGCTGCAATTCCCGGTCAGATAAACGCTGTTGAAGCATTAGAAATTAAGGATAAGTCACCTTTAATGATACTTTTAACGTGTCAGTTTTAATATTACTGAAAAAGACATCAGTTAAATTCTCATTTTGCTTGTTTTGTCAAATAAAACTGCGAAAAAGCCCGTTTTGAAAATTAACATCTAAAAACTACCACTAGATAGACCATAAAATACTTCAGATAGGCAAAAAAGTACAAAAGAATAACAAAAAACAAGAATAAATCCTGTATAATTAACAATTTTTGTGGTGGATCACTTCAATTGTTGATCAGTTCCTTTATAAAAAAGTTTAGTTTTTGAGTAAAGTTAAGATATACTTTTATCAGACTCACTCTGTATATCAATATCAACGTAAAGTAAGTAGATACAATTTTCTATAGCACTTAAACCAAAATGCGCCAATCTACTTTTCTAAGTATGTCATATGTTAGCACTCCATGTGCGAAACAGATATTAAATCTTGTTATTAATAATACGAGTACTAAGTATTTAATTTCGGTAATAAGTTTAAACCCAATTTAAAAATATCACAAGCCATTATCATTTTCCTTTGTGATAATTAATTTTAAACTTAGAAATTAGCAAATATTAATTAGAAATTGTATTGGATTAGATTATATTAGTGATATTCGTGATAAAGTAAACAAACGACTCTGCTCGAACAAAGCTTTTGATGAGTGTAAACGATTAGCCCCAGTCTTTTAAGAGTATCGGCGTCATTTTCCGCACAATGAATTTCGCTGCGATTTTTATCTTTCAATTACTCCTAACTCTATCATTTTACATTTGTTTTGTGATTAGTGAAAATGTAAACACAAATTGTTTAAGAAAGTGTTGTCCGGATGGTTTAATATTTTCGTCAAAAGCTCGAAAATGTGATATAAAAGTGAACGAAAGTGACTTAGCATTCAACAATACTTGTCTTGTGCATAATGGAAATTGTAAAAACAAAGCAATTATTACAATTTCAGAAGATAAATTTCAACTGTATGAGAATAACACTCTTGGCTATTATAACACTCCTGAAAAGCAAATCTTCTTAGATCCTGAAGATTTCTGCATCGAGTTTATTGACAGTCTGACAGAAAATTACACCGTTTCAGTGTGTTTTGAAGTTTCTGAAACCAAACAAGAAAGCAGAAATTTCAAAGAACTAGGTGAGAAAACGAATTCGACAAAAACCCAAAAACTGATTCAACCAAATATTTGTCCTACTTCATCCACCAGTTTTTGTAAAAATAAAGTGTCTTTCGTACTAAGCAGTGATAGTTTCACAATTGCTGAAACCAATGTTCTCAATTATACATCTCTTGGGAGATCAGTGCAATTTCTAAGCGATGACTTCTGCCTCAAAAACTCAACGGCTTTAGTGTGTGTCACTCTCCCAAAACCTTTTTCAAATGATGATGAGAATTGCATAAGAAAGTGCTGTCCTCACGATTCGATTATTTCGAATATCACCAAAAAATGTGAATCTCTGAACAAAAATGTGCGATTGCCATATGGAGGCGTCTGTCGTGTCACCCAAAATCCATGTCCATTTTACAAAGCTTCGGTTGAAATAACTCAAGAGATGTTTTCAATTGATGAAAATTATACTCTGAATTATTCATATCTTCAACAATCTGTGTTTTTTGCAAAAGACGAGTATTGTTTAGAATATCAAGCGGACTATCTTGCTGCTTTAGTATGCGTTGAAAATTACTACAACCCGGAAAAAACGGCGAGTACAGGTAAAATTTTGATCATTTTTAAGCACACTGTAAGAATTCACACACTGAAAGCTTTTGTTTTGTCGACATTTGTGTTTTTTGTATTAAAAAAAAGTAAAATTTTTTGCATTTTGCTAATTTTAAATGCACTTGAAAATGCGAATTTAAAAAAAATCCACAATAAATGTTTGAAATGTCGTTTTTGTGTATTTTGACAGCGCCAAAATGTAATAAACAGATCCGGATACTGTTAGTGGATCAGCGAAATTACACTTTTGCTTTATAAGACTTTGAAAGTCACTAATAACTTGGTGTGTTGCATATTCGTAGAGAATCCTTCGAAAACGCCAACATAATTAACAAATATTTTTACAAATTTATTAAAAAATGACAACTCTTTTGTAGATTACGTATACCTACAACAATTTTGTTAAAAAAAAAATTAAAAATAAAATTTTGTAGTACCTATTTCCTAATAAAAAAATTCCAATTCTTAAGCACATTATAATAATATAATCCAAATATTTTTTTATTTCTTCATTTCTTTAATTATCTCGAAACAAAGTCTCTGGAATAGTTACATCACAATAAAAAAATTTTTTTGCTAACATACTATAAACATTGGATTGCATGATCTCCAAGTTTTAGAGTTGTACCACCAGTACTACCCCAAAAAGCACGAAAATTTTAAAACGTACCTATCGCAGTCTAACCGACTAGTTTGTAGTTATTTCTTTATAAAAATAGTCCATGATAATGAGGATTAAGTTGATTATAAAAGGAAAAATAGTTTGTAATTATTTTAGAGAAAACAAAATTTTGTTCGCCAAAATGTCACTTTGATTTGTTTTAAAATCTTTTGAGTAGTCTTAACAAGTATTCGGCGATAACAACAGCCCTAAGATAATTGCTAAAAGAAAAAAGCAGTGACTGACGACTCAATAGCAAAAAATTAACAATCCCCCTCATAAATAAAGCATTGTTTGGTGTTAAAAATTAATTTGACAACGATTAACAAAGTAGTTGGTTTATTTTACAATATTTTTCCGTTGATCTTACCTTAGCAGATTAAAATAGTTTGTTAAAAGAGATGTTGATGAGATGAACTCTTTAGAGTGCTTTAATAAAGCTCATATACCAAAAATAGTTGTTTTTGTGCAGTTGCCCTGAAAGTTTTTACAGACAGATTTTCTGGCTGGAAAGTACCATTTTACAGGGTCCCATAATTTTTTTTTTAGATAAAAATTAAAACACAAATACAAAAAAAATCTTTCTGTGCAGGCGCCCAGAATGTTTTTAATTCAGTAAAATTTTGCGGCGAAAAAGAACTTCATTACCGGGATATCCCTGTAAAATTTTATTTAGTTACTAAAGATTTTTAAAAATGTTTAATAAACTCTTTGAAGTGCTTTAATAAAGCTCATAGGCACATAAGCACCAGGAATAATTATTTTTGAGAACCCGTCTGGAAAGTCGTTTATTACAGTACGATTTTGCGACCGAAAAGTAACTCTTTACTAGACTAGCTCTGTAAAATATTATTTATTAAATAAAATTTGTCAAAAGACATATTCAGCGAACATTTTGCATGCATTAATAAATCTTAAATGCACACAAGCACTAAAAATATTTTTTTTGTTCACTCGTCTGTGAACGAGTATGTGTTCAACAATCGTATGTGTCACTACGATTTTGCGGCTGGAAAATAAATCTTTATCGGACTAGTCCTCTAAAATTTCATTTATTAAATTATGTCTCATATCTGCACTGATAAACAAAAAGTATGAAAACCCCGACTACTAGAAGAAGTTAAATTAAACACCATTTCTTAGATAATTAGTAAAACGTGTATTTTTTATTCCGCTATTTTCTTTTCTGCTTCTTTGACCTTTAGTCGCATTTTGAGATATTTTTTGATTTTTGAAAGAGTATCTAACAGGGTTTGCTACCTAAAGTAAAAAAAAATGTTTTTGTCAGACATATACTGACCCAACGCTTTCAAAAATATTAGTTATTTTTTATTTGGTTGTGACGTCATCTCGGGTCTAATCACAGATTAAAAATGCATTAAAAATTAATATCTCGAAAGCCACTAGATGTCTCAAAGAATTTTTCTTTATAACTTATCTAAAGTATTTGTAAAACTGAAGATGTATAGTAGTGAGAGGAAAAGTTTGGTCGTCAATATGTCAAAAAATATCACAAATAATATTTTTAAAGTTTTTAAGAATTTGTAAGACGTCGTCAGCAGTAAGAAAAATTTTAAGCTAGTTGATAAAAGAAACAGAGATAGTAACTGACTCTTCAATGTCAAAAGGTTACCAATAGTCACAATTCAGCATTTTTCTTGGTGTCAAAACGTTAATTTGACGACCAAAATTATATTTTCGCGACTGTACATTACATGGTCAAATTTAAAATAATTCATATGACTCATTCTGGTAAAATTTTTAATATGAATCTTAAAAAATAGCAGAGTTACAAATTATTCAAAAAACGCTAAATTTTTAATGTTTTTTGGATTTTCTCCGTTAGTAATGATCCGATTGGATCAATCCAAAATCATTGAAGTAATCGATCACAACGTTAGGTATCAGGAAGCTGTACACCGGTTTCGGGGTGTTTGACTGGAATAGGTGGAAGGACTCGCTTATAAAAAGCTAAGTAGAGTTACCACTTCGGCTTCTACTCGGATTCTAACAAACTCAACCTCAACAATTAGGCAAAAAGGACTACTTCGCGGACTTTAAATGTAGAGCTTTTTGCGCAATTAGTTGGTTATGTAATTCAATGACACTCGGGGCTTTAGTTCACGAATTATAATGACTAGAGGAACCCTGTATACTTTATGTATTTATCTAATCCTGACTTTATTATGTTTAATAGTTATTAATATATCTAAAGCATTTTGAAGGACGAAAATTATACAAGGACCAGAGTTTTTAAGTGCCATGAGGGCTATAAACATCAAGTAAAGTAATGTGTGTGATACATACAATGTTTTATTTTTACTTAGAATATGTGAATAAATTAAAAAATTTGAATATTAATTTGTAAAAATTGTCGAATTCTTAATTTTGGATGGATCTAAGAAATTAAATAGTTTATAAAATGAATGATATTTATTATTTATAATGCAACAAGTTTGTTTAAGGCATAGGCTCTCAGAGATCTGTCCTTTATTTGTTCGAGCATATACAGGATGTTAGGTAAATGTCCGACTAACGCTTAGCTGACAATAACGTTCATCGTGTATGACATAAAAGCTTAGTAAATTTTTTACCAAAAGATCTTCAAAAACCATTAAAAAATCGGCGAAAATTTTCTATAAATTTTGTTACCCGCCTATGGATGCCTTATAGTGCAACAATTAGCTTTAAAAATCGTAGCAACAAGTTTTGTATCTGACAATTATCATTTTGACTCATGAGCTCTCCGTATTAATGAATCTTGAATTCGGAACATTCCACGATGATTTCGATATATTCAGCAGCATCCATCACCCGGTTTAAAAGATCATCTTGGTTTTCAACAGATGTTTTGTATACCAGAACTTCCATGTACCCCCACAGATAAAAATCAAATGTATTGAGATCCGGATATCTGGGAGGGGGGGGGGGGGGGGCAAGCAGTAGGACCACCATTAACAATCCATCGCTGTGGATATGTCACGTTTAAAAAATTACGCACATTTCTGCTGAAATGAGGTGGTGCACCATCGTGCATGAACCACATTTCCGCACGAACTACAAGTGGCAACTCTTCCAAAAGTTCAGGTAACAAATTTCTTAAAAAATTTCGATATAATAATAATAATAAAGGTCTTTATTGTGCAAATAAAAAAAAGATACATAAAATTCATCATAAATATAACAGAATCTGCACAAAAGCCGAAGATCAGATGGATGTGTGGTTGCAAAGGTAACCACATACCCTCTGTTTTTCATCTTAAGCTTAATATATTAATATATGTCAGCATTTAATCGTTCTGGTAATATCCATGGACCAATTAAAACATTGCCTATAATTCCTGCCCACACATTTACTGCAAACCGATGCTGAAAATTTGTTTCGCGAATCCGATGTGGGTTTGCATCTGCTCAGTAATTTGTGTTGTGAAAGTTAGGAATACCATTTCTAGTAAAACAGCATTCATCAGTCATTAAAATTTTTGAAACAAACATGGGATTTTGATCGTTTTTTTGTAGTAAACATTCGCAAAAATTTTGTCCTCTTGGGTCAAACTTTGTACTCTCTGGACGTGATACAAATACAGTAGATTTTTATGCAAAATGTTTCAAATGCTCCAGTAACTAACATTAAATTGGCGCCTTAATTTCTAGTACTAGTCTCTGGTGCTTCTTCAACTCGTTGTAGTATAGCCTCATCAATGTCAAGCTCCCTTGGCCTTTCTATTTCGTTGCCTTTTGGTAAAACAGATCCCGTTTCGCGTAACCTCCGAGCTTCCTCTTCGAACGTTCTTCTGTTTGGGTGTCTTCTGTTTGGAAAACGCTCAGCATACCTTCGCATGGCTTCATGAGAATTGCTTAGCATTCTCCATATATCAAATGCACATCAGCATATTCATTAGTAGAATATCATGATACTAAGACTAACAAGATATGATCACTTGCCGTACGAATTTTAGACTAGTTTGCGCATGACGTCATCGCGTGACAAAAATGTATTGCGGTATTAGAAAAATCATGCATTTAATAGTATTATTAGAGAATTACTCGAAAAATTACTAAAACTTTTGTTGATTCTAATGTCTCAGATGAATATTATTTAATAATACTTAATAAAAAGACATTTTAGAAACTTATTAGGTTTATTTTTACAGTTCAAAATAGGGCGGGTTATTTAAAAATATTTTTTTATTAATGGTTAATTTGTAGGGTAGAATTGTGGGGTAGAGTGGTACAAACCACAAAAAATAGATTTGTTTAAGCATAAGCTTTTCCTGCGGGCGGAAATCTGGGATAAAATAATCTTTTGGAGTAAAAGGTTGCAGTCTGAAATCCCTAAAATTAATTTCGAAAGTAAAATCAGTTTTAAAATTGAATTAACACGTATATTAATTAAATATAAATTGATATAATAAGATAATAAAATATGTAATTAAATATAAAAACCTTAAAAGCTAATAAACAAATTAAAATTCACTTGCATGTGAATTTTAAATAATATGTATAAGCATTCAATAAAAAAATATTCCAAATAAAATTAATTAAATAAGTACTTACATACAATGTATGTTTTTAACCAATTCTCTCTTTTTTATTCTTTCCTCACGATTCTTCTGGGCAGATGTTTGCACTTGTGGTGACTTTGGTAAATTAAGTGAAGGTATAGCGTCTCGTTTTAACCTCCACTTATTTTTGGAGACATGCAAGAGTTTTTCCTTCACACAAAAATCATCATCAGAAAAATGTTTTGAACATATTCTGGCATGTTTTGTATTAAAAGCATGCTTTTGAAAGCACTTTTGCACCCATAAATTACAAAGTTTGATATTGGTTGGAAAACTAAAGTATCGACAATCGGAGGAACAGTTTTTGCTTTTTTTATTATTGTTGCTGGTACAACCCATCACCGCACAATAAACCATCGTTCACAAAATTAAATAATTAATATTCAATTGCAAAAACCAGTAAAACACTCAAAACAGAGAGAATTTAGACGATAATAGTCACACTAATGACACCACGTTTGTCACCAGATTTCAGATTTGTCACACAATGACGTCAGAGTCGAAAGAGAGAGAGGGAAAAAAGCTGCGCGTGATCATATCTTGTTTAGTCTTAGTATCATGGTAGAATATTGTGCCATTTTGTAATCTTGTCATTTTGACAAATTCAAATGTCAATGATAATGCTAAGATTCCATTTTTAAATCATAAACTATCTAATAAAGGTACATCATAGTGAACGGCTCGTCAAAATAAAGGGGGGAAATCGGGGAAAATAATACAAAATACTTTTTGGAATTCGGCAAAATGTTACTAAGCTTTTGTATCACACCTGATGAACACTATTGCCAGCTGAGCGTTGGCCAGACATTTACCTAACACCCTGTATTTTGTATAAAACATTTTGGCCAATAAGATTTAAACTACTTTTATCTGAAGATTTTTTTATATTGATATTTGTGATTTAACAACATTTTAGTTTTTAAATATAAAAAATAATAGCGTTATTTATAGCAATTTTAATTTTTTCTTTAGTCGAGAACTATTTTTGAAATTTTTATAAATATTAAATATTCTGTTAAAAAATCTTCATTAATAATTAGGGCAATTTTTTTAATGTCTTTATAATTGCTCTGTCTAACTTTGTTGATTTACTGCATTTGCTATCTACCACTTTGTTGTGTAAATATCAATCTTTTATTGATGTATAGACACCTGTCACAACTGTTTTATAATTCAGGATGCTAAAAACAGTAAATCAGGTGTTTGTTCAAGTGTTTAGATCAAATTGTGTATTTAATAAAGTTAAATTATTATTATTAAGAATAAAAAGAGGGTATTAAGGGATTGTTAAGCTCTCGAACGTTATAAATATGTCCATAATATATCCATTATTCATAAAGTATTAACAACAAATAATTAACTAAAAACGAAAAAACACCTTATATTTAAACATTACAATTTATTTTAGCTTGATTTTTTTACAACTTTTAAAAAATATAAATTAGAAATTGCTTTTGGATTAGATTATATTATAATATTAGCGATATTCGTAATAAAGTAAACAAACGACTCTGCTCGAGCAAAGCTTTTGATGAGTGTAAACGAATAGCCCCAGTCTTTTAAAAGTATCGGCGTCATTTTCCACACAATGAATTTCTCTGCAATCTTTATCTTTCAATTATTACTAACTCTATCATCTTATATTTGTTTTGTGATTGGTGAAAATGTAAACACAAATTGTTTAAGAAAGTGTTGTCCGGATGGTTTAATATTTTCGTCAAAAGCTCGAAAATGTGATATAAAAGTGAACGAAAGTGACTTAGCATTCAACAATACATGTCTTGTGCATAATGGAAATTGTAAAAACAAAGCAATTATTACAATTTCAAAAGATAAATTTCAACTGTATGAGAATAACACTCTTGGCTATTATAATAGCCCCGACAAGCAAATCTTCTTGGATCCTGAAGATTTCTGCATCGAGTTTATTGACAGTCTGGCAGAAAATTACATCGTTTCTGTGTGTTTTGAAGTTTCTGAAACCAAACAAGAAACCAGAATTGTTAAAGAACCAGGTGAGAAAATAAATTCGATAAAAACCCAAAAACTGATTCAACCAAATATTTGTCCTACTTCATCTACCAGTTTTTGTAAAAATAAAGTGTCTTTCGTATTAAGCAGTGATAGTTTCACAATTGCTGAAACCGCTCTTCTCAATTATGCATCTCTTGGGAAATCAGTGCAATTTCTAAGCGATGACTTCTGCCTCAAAAACTCAACGGCTTTAGTGTGTGTCAATCTCCCAAAACCTTTTTCAAATGATGATGAGAATTGCATAAGAAAGTGCTGTCCTCACGAATCCATTATTTCAAATGTCACTAAAAAATGTGAATCTAGAAACAAAAATGTGGAATTTCCGTATTGAGGCATTTGTCGCATCACCAAAAATTCATGTCCTTACAAATCTTGGGCAAAATTAACTCAAGAAATGTTTACAATTGATGAAAATTATACTCTGAATTATTCTTATCACCAACAATATGTGCTTTCTGCGAAAGATAAGTATTGTTTAGAATATCAAACTGAATACCTTGCTGCTTTGGTGTGTGGAGAAAATTAGGACAGTCTAGAAAAAACGGCAATTGCAGCTAAAATTTTGACACTCTTAAAGCATACAGTGAACTAACACTCTGAAAGCTTCTATTTTTTCAGCATTTCTTGGATTTAAAAAAAACTATGCATTTCTAATTTTAAGTGCACTTGAAATAGAGAATTCCGCTAAACTTTTAATACATTATGACTAATCGTGTACAATAAATGTTTAAAATGCATTTGTGTATTTTGAGTGTGCAAAAATATAATAAACAGATCCGGACATGATTAATTGACTAGTAGAAAAACGCTTTTGCTTTCTGCGACTATTAAGACTACTAATTTCTTGGTGTATTGTATATTAATCAAGATTCTTTAAAAAAAATTAAAAATATTTCTTAAATTTATTGAATAATGTAATATTTCTGAGATTACTTGTGCCTACAACAATTTATTAAAATTGAAATTTCTTTCACTTTTTTAACAAATACAAAATTGCAGTTTGTAATTTTTAGGAATGCATTAGTCCTGATAATGACTTTACATCACGTAAATTTTGCCTTTTGCCAGTCACAAATTTGAGTTTTGACTCAATGTCATGCACAGAGACTCTCACATAATTGTGCTCTTTTAAGAGAAAATTACTGTTCCAGCATTCGACCACCGATCGATAGAAAATTTCAAAAACTCTGATCAGAAAAGATGATGGCGGGAATCAAACCCGCTATTACGTCCCGAAAGTAATGTAAAGTTTATTACTTGCTTAGCTATTAATTTCGTAATATAGTTAAATAAGCCTTTTTTTGCACTAAAATCGGAAAAATGTGTGGAAACCATATTTCTTTTATGTTCGTAGAGTTTGGATTTTCAGAAAAATTTTATTGAAATAAAGCGTATTTACATTGACTAGTGTCACTTCTAATGCGGATTAACTGATCAAATTTTACGTGGACATTCAAAACCAGGAACTATTTTAGAAGGATCTTCGATTAAGTCTTTATTGGAAACTACATTTTGCCATTCTGAACGCTATAGATCTGAACCTAAAATTGATCTTAGCAGGTATTCTCTTTTATAGACCTTCGTGATTTAAGTCTTCTTCTTAAAAATTCTTTAAGTCCTCGGATATTAAATTTTTATCTAAAGCCGTTTGGTAGTCATCCTATTTCTATTTTGTCTTTTTTCCAAAAAGTTGTTTTACGTTTTTTAATTGCTTACTGTAGAGGAATATTGTAAACACAGAGAAAGGATATTTAATTTCTATTTATGATGCCAAGATGCTTCGAGAAAATTAAGCTCTTCTAAGTTAATTTCAAGTTGATATATTACCGGTACTATCGCAAATTTTAATACTTTTCCGTAGCAATAACTAAACACAACCCCCAATTTTTTTAATTTTACATGGAAACAAAGATACAACCGGTATTATCTCATTTTGAAATTAGCCCATTAGTCAATAACTTGCTACATTTACCTATATTTACAGCCAAGTTGTTCTTCTAATTGTTGCATTGATGCCGTGCTTTATTTTCAAAAGTCTTACTATGATCTATAGCCATATTTTTTAAATTTTTAATTGTTTGGGATATATTACACGTTTAAAAGGTTGACATAGTCCTTATTTTTGCAACGTCTGGATTCCTCTATTCAAAGACTGTTCCCCGACTGCAAAATTGTATTTTATCAAATAACGTTTCTTTTTCATTTTTTTCTCAATTGTTTTTAGAAAAAATATATTATTTTTTGTAAGATTCTGGATCTGAAGTGTTGACAATAAATACCATAAATTTTTGTCATTTTCTTTTCTTATTACTATTCTATATTTTTCAGAGACATATAATCGGCACAAGCATTTAATTTTTCTTTTAATTTCAAATTTAGTTTTTACTTTTGAGAAACTTTTTTCGGTTAATAGAAAATGTCATAGAGAAGACGTTCCAAAATCTTGTAACACACACTTAGCAGATTTATAGGGCGACAGGAAGCAAGATCGTCAAAAGATCTCCTAGGTTTCAAAATTGCCACTACTTTAGCTCTTCGAAAAATTGCTGGTAGAAGGCCTATAACTATATAAAATATTATTAACAAAAAAAGTAACCAGTTTAAAGTTTTTTTTCTGGGCATTGAAAAATCTACCAATCAAATCACGAACGAATTATTTATTTACTATCAAAAAACTGTTGTAGTGTTTATTTTTTTAAACAAAATTAAAAAAAAGATTTATTTAATTTACCAAAACAGTCTTTTTTAAAAACAAATTTGTCGAGCTAATGCTACTGACCACTAGTTATAGATTTAGCGTAGTTATCCTAGTTTTTTTTAATGACAAATATCATATCGATATTATAGATTCTGATCTGATCTGACAGTTAATGACATTGTCATAATTCTTTGAAAATCGATTTTAAAAAGATCTTAAAACAAATCACATTAATTATACTCGTACTCATTTAATTTAGATAAGATTAACAATCACTTTTATAATTTTTTTTTACAAAATCGAACTAAAAACTGTAAGACCTTGTTTTAAATCAAAAAATGACGTTATTTATTGTCCAATAACATAATCAATAATGTAATCTAATAAGATTAATTAATAAAATTAGATAAATAGTTATAATTATACGCACATTAGAGATAAATTTAATAATTGTTTGGTGTTTATTTTAACACCTACATTACTAATTTGCAGGAAAAAACAAATGAACTACATTATCAATATTTTCTCTGAAATATTTAACTAACAAGATAAAGGTATTAGTCTAGGAAATTGGTTTGGTTTGTTTATTTATAGCTGTAACTAATTTTTATATTGACAAATAAGTACATAGATTAGTTTATTTACAAAATAATAAGTATAAATTAAAACAAAATTTAAGCATTTTTATTATTATTGTTTTTAATTGGTTATAAAAGTAAAATAGATTTTTGTGAGTAAAATAATTAAATAAAGATACTAGTTAAAAGACCGTCAGCAGCATTTTAATAATATCAATTGTGTAATTATGTTTGTTATAATTATAAGCAAATTAGTCACGTGGGTTTACAGAATTTATAAAAACACTGTATAAATATATATAATATAATAAATACTAAAGTATTATATATACGTCATAATAAAGTATATAAACTAAATACCTGATTTTCAAAAACAAAGCCTTATTGCATGCATTATAAGCAGATTGTAAAATATGGCATTTTAAATAATAATATAGATTTGACATTTTATGAAAAGTCTAAATATAATTTGTGGCATATTTTTAAAAGGACCAATCATTATATAAATTGCCAATTTTCTACATCCTGCTAACATATTATGCATTCTAAATTCCTAAAACCATTAAAAAAAATTTACAACTATTATTAACTTTTTGCTTTGATTGTTCTATTCTCTATTGTCTATATATTGTCTTTTTGTTCTTGTTTTCAATTGAGAGAGAGTACTATTATTTCGTCTGCTCTACATAATGTATAATAATATATTATATAAATATATAATAATGAATATATAAATAATAGTAGTCAAATTGTAAAAGTATTAATAATTATATTAAAAAGTAAAAAAATCAAAACATTTACGCATTTAAGTAAAAATTGTTTAAAATGGTAAACCAACTACGTTTAAGAACAAAAAACCAGCCGAGTTCTTTTAAAAAAATAGTAAGTCTGTTAAAATCACTTTTTACGCGTTATTTCAAGATTTATTGGTAGAATTGTTCCAATAGTTAATTAAAAACCCAAAAAAATTAAGTAATGTAGAAAACCTGTTTGTTGTGACTTGTTCATTACACCAAAAAAACGTTTTTAGCAAAAAATGTGTTTTAATGATTTTACATTAGGGAAAACCACCTACTCTATGGGACAAACCCCACAACCACAAAAATAAATTTACAAACAACTCTAAGAAATTAAAAAACAAACAAGTTAAACATCTTCAAATGGACAATTCTTTAATAAAATATTAATATATTACTTACCAATCAACACACAATCACAGATTAAATGCCTTGCCTAGTTGCAAAAGCTCGTCTCCTTGCCTTTAAACTACCAGTCACGCCATTAAATTCAAATGTTTTATTGCCCTAATTAAACAAATAACGTAAATATCAGTTTTACACATAGTTATCAGTGCATGAATATGCGTTTTACGCCCAACCGAAAGCTTTTGTCTTTTATTTTGTTTTTATGTGCGTTAAGCTGTTTTTAGCTAGTCTTTTAGCTAAAACAGTTGTTTCACATCCTTGACCCTTAATATTACTGATTTTGTAAGGGTTATAATTTTTATTGACGTGATTGGACTTCTATTTCTGTGTAGTTTCCCTCAGTAATTTCCCTCAGTAGTTAATCGACATATTTTTTTTACATACTTATACAAGACTGATGCACTGATGCGCTTATTTTATTGCCTAATTAAACAAATAGATATTGTACAAATGCGTAAAAATCGGTTTTACAAATAGCTACCAGTGCATGAAATTGCGTTTTACGCCCACTGTAAAGCTTTTGTGTTTTATTTTGTTGTATTATGTGCGTTAAGCTGTTTTTAGCCATTCTTTCAGCTAAAACAGTTGTTTTATACTCTTAGTTCTTAATAAGATACAAAATAACTATTTTTCCGCACTGATTTTGTAGAGATTGTAATTTTTATTGTCTTGATTTAACTTATATTTTGCCTTCAAATGTAATTGTTTGGGAAATTAGTTTAGATATTAGAACCTGACCCATCCACAGCCGAACCTGAAACATCTATAGACTATAAATAGTGATAAACCAGAATCAGCAACATTAAATAAATACTTCTAAAACTGAAGATTTAGCTAGCAACAATGAACCACAGCCATCTACATCTTTTTTTATTGCTCCAGAGGATATTATGCCTATTCCCAAAACTTCTAATCGGAAAAGATCTACCATTAAACGAGTAAAGACAGTTGAAGTAGCATCATCACCTTATCGTGAAGAAGAAGCAAATAAAAAGACTCAGGAGCCAAAAGAAAAAGCATAGAAGGCAAAACTGAATATTTTTTCTGAAAACAAGAGGAAAAAACTAGCAAAGACACAAAGGAAAAGGTAAAGAGAAAGAAAAATCTACAAAAAAAATACTTAAAAAAGAAAAGCAAAGCATCTAGTAAAGTTGAGGAAGATGTCCGATGATTTTGTTGTTCTCATATATTTTTTGAGTCTACAGAAGGCTGGATTCAGTGTCCATTATGTTCTTTATGGGCACACTGCAGTTGTGCCGGTGTCGAAGATGACGATGAAGATGCTAGGTTCTTTTGTGAAAGGTGTAATTTTGATTAAGTATACAAAATATTTGTTTTATTTCTTAAGTTGCAATAGGTCCATTTTGCCGTCATGTGTGGTTCATTTTACTTTAAAATGTGGGCAAAACGGACCAAAGCGAAGATTTTGGAAATCATCCAACACTTTCTTAATCTGTGATTTGATTGATGTGTTCCTTAAACATAAGTACAATTGATAAATGCTCAATTATGTAACGATAAAAAAGGGAGAATAAAGCTGTTTTTTTTTCTAGGTCAATTTTTTCTTAAGTGGTCCGATTTACCTTCCCTTCCCTATACAGGGCTGATGCGCATATTTTATTGCCTAATTAAACAACTAACTATTACACAAACGCGCGAAAGTTGGTTTTACACTTTAACACATAGTTATCAGTGCATGAAATTGCGTTTTACGCCCACTGTAGAGCTTTTGTGTTTTATTTTGTTGTATTATGTGCGTTAAGCTGTTTTTAGCCATTCTCTCAGCTAAAACAGTTGTTACACACTCTTAACAAAATACAAAATAACTATTTTTCCGCATTCTTTTTGTAGGGGTTGTAATTTTTATTGACTTGATTAGACTTCTATTTCTATGTAATAGGACCCCAGTAGTTAATCGACATAAAAAAAATTACGTACCTATACAAGGTTGACGCACGAAAAATTATTAATAAATCAATCAAACACTGAAAATTTCTTTTACGACTAGTATTACCAACGAGAAGGCGTATTTATTACCGGAATAAAAATTTTATTTCAATTTAAAAAAAAAAAAGTGTTCATACCTTAATAACTCCGTATTTAATTTAAAAATGAATCATTTCCATGTTTGTTTCTAGCAAATACGTAATATTTGCAGTGGTTTGCACATTTCTAGGTTTCATTATTAGAGAAAACAGAAAACCATTACCACTTGTATAAATATTTATTCCACAATGGAGTCCGTTCAACAAGCTAATTGAGATCTTGCTAACTTAGATCATTCATGCGGGATCTTTTAAGATAGACTTTTCGCTCGTATTCTTATCTAATCTCACGTCTAATTGTATACTCATATGATTAAGTTTCAGTACTCGTTCTACTGATTTCAAGTAAAAATGCGTGACAGTTTAAAGTTTAGTATTTTAATTTTGTGTAAAATTACACTAATTTTAGCGAGTGAAAAATGTGAAACAAACAGCAACTGTTTGCGAAAGTGTTGTGCCGAAAATGAGCTTTTTGATTTATCAAAAAGTCCTCCAAAATGTGAACCTAACAGTGGAACACCTTTTCGTGAAATTGTTGGTACTTCAGTGTATCAAATTATTCATGGAAAAGATTGTCAAGAAGAAATGATGAAGGTTCCTCTTGATAACGTAGATCTACCATTTAAATTAGAAAAAAATAAAGTGATATGGGAAGGTGAAACTTATGATTACACCAATTCATGCATTGATGTTTTTGAAAATCGGGCAGTTGCAGTTATTTGTACTTTGGCTGATGAGGAACAACGAATTTTATCAGTTACAGGTACAGAAATTTTTATTTATTTAGGTACTCTTCTAGAGAAAAGAAAGTCAATTCGGCATTTCTAAAAATAAAAAATTATATGATGTTTGAAACTGATTAAATATTTAGAACGCAATGATTATAGCAGCGATGATAATAAAATTGAAGGTCAAAATAAACTCCTAAAAAAGGATCAAATTACCTAAATTGTAACATGCCTCAACACAGCAATAAAAGATAGTAGCACAGTGAGTGGTGTCTTGTTTGTTTTCACTTTGACATCTGTTACAACCAATTTACTGAATATTTTATCGTTAAAAGGGTTCGAAAAAATACTGTTACAAGTATTTACTGTGTTAGAATGGCTATTTCTGGATTATTACTCTCTTTTCTCGTCTCATTGAGGCTTGTTTTAAGTTGTGATAAGTGTGTTAAATCGAGTGTAATTTGGAAGTGTTGTCCTTTAGGAGAACAATTTGTTAATAAACTGTGCCAAAATGTGAGTGATAATAACGATTCGAATTTAATTCAAGCTCTTAAGCTTCCACTACCCTTAAATCTAACAGTCAGAAGTAATTTTTGTGATGTTAGTAAAAAAATCTGGTTTGCAATGGACGAAAATCTTGAAAAATTCAGTGTGCAGTGGAACAATAAGCTCTACTATCGGAGGGAATTTCTGGATGATTTTTGTGTTGATTACAATTTGGATATTGGGGGGCTTCGAGTGTTGGTTTGTGAGAATGAAATGACGGAACATTATGGTTCATCTATTAACAGTTTTGGTAAATAGCTCTAGATATAAACTTGTCTAATTAAATTACTAAAAAAATATTTATCAGTATTTGATACTTGTTCTATTGGAAATCCTGATGAATAAACTTCCTTGGTGATTTTTCTTTAATTTATCTAATCTAATCAGTTTTCGAGGCAAGACTCACCTTAACTTTAAGAGGAATCCTTAGTGGGTTTTATAACTTCTCGTGAAATATGTCATTATTAAAGTATTCTCTTGTTTTTTTGATTCAAATTTTTGTATTTATTGTTACACACGCTAAAAATGCAAGTGAACATTCGGTCCATAATATTATTAATCCGAAGCCAAATAGCAACGCAACTGATGAGGCAGAAACTGAAAAAGCGGTCTTCCATGCTATTGGTAAATAAAAAACTTACAGTGTTCATTAAAAAAAAACTCGCAGCTAGCCGTACGTCGTTTATTAGACATTCATTAATATAGTAACAGTCGGTCAATTAGTAACAAGTGTTTATTTAAAAAAGTAGTCAAGAGTGCCATGACAAAACAAAAACATTTTGAAGTATTTCTTAGTAAAATTTTGTTACCACACTGTCAGTGATAGTTGTCAGAAATGTCAGAATTGTAAGATTATGTCGAATTCGTGACCTAAAATCTATTTCACACAATATTTTATAAAATCAGTAATCTCTAAAGATTTTTGTAAACAATTATGCATTCACTCGTATGAGGGAACATTCCCAATGCAATATTTGTTGTTTTCAAAGTGTTAACATTCTGTGAACAAAATTACTGACTCTTCTTCAATGACCTTGTTCCGTGTTCCATCGAAGAGATCCACTCGCCTTCAACCTTTCTACCACTTCAAAAGTAACCCTTGACTAAAGACTTTTTGTGATGTAAAGCGTAATTAACCATCGCGACTAAATAACAATTAACTAGACTCAATAACACACAAAACTAAAACTTAGAACAAGGAAAAACTGGACTTGAAAAAAATAAGGAACAAAATGAAACTGGAAATGAAAATGATTCGGAATTTTATAAACACGCACGCAAAAATAATCAAAATAATTTATTTATTTATACTGTTTTCCATAGTTATATAGTTATAGTATTATATAGTATCAAGTTCAGACATCCATTTTTTGCTACATTTTTTTATCAAAATCTCATAGCACTTTTGACAACTTTTTTAAATGAACACCTTTTACTGCATCATCGTAGGTACAACACCTAAATATCGATAATTTTAATCTTTGATAGATACTCTCGTTTAACACATCAAAATTCAACAGAAATTGGGTGGAATTATCCTGAAAAAAAAAGGAAAGCATTTTCAAGATTTTCTGGGTAATTATTTAAGATTTTTTTGTCAAAATGACATTTTTAAAAAAAAATTATTGGAACAGTTTTTCATTTTCACAGGTCTCAGAGTTTTTTTAATGAACACCCATTATTTTTCTACAAAAAAATAGCCTTAAAATCATAAAAATTGCCACAAATTATCAGAGAAAATAATAATCAGATTATTTTTTTCTCCGTGACTCAGAGAAAATAATAATCTTTCCGATGTTTTTTAACAAGCTTCAAAATTCGGTTACTAAATTTTTTTTTTAAAGCAAAATGCTATTTCATGCTGTTAAAGTTAAAGCGTCTTTATATAATTTTTTTAAATCACAATTTGTTATTTGTTTTAAAACGGTTTAATATTCAGATAGAGGAAAACACAGCTGGAATGCTTTTGATCAAGGGCAGTGCAAGAAATATGCTGACGTTTCTGTGATGACTGATGAATGAATTTATCTGAGCTATCAAAACAACAAATAGTCAACTTGGATTCATTTTATAGTTATAAATAATATAACTTCATAAATATTTTAGGTTACCTTACAAGATTGTCAGGCTTATTATTTTGCTAGAATCACTCAGCTTATAGCAAAAAAAAAAAACAGTCTAAGTTAACAGTCTAACTTGTTTTAAATATTTTTGTTTTACGCTAGTCGAACGCGATTTCAAAATTATTCACAACATGATTTCTGTAAAAGCTATTTTCGCTGGTGGCATTTTGCTTTATCTAATGTTTATTGATGAAATTACTGCAACCTGAGTTTTATTAAAATTCGCAATTGTTTTCTTTTTTTACATTCTGATACACTTGAAAAGCTGGTTTTAGAATTATTTTTTTTCGGGTCAATTAAAACATAGAAAAAATAATTAAGTAAAAAACCACTAATATTGATTTTCGTACTATTAGTTCTGTAGGATTTTTGTAATTTAAAAAAAATCAGTAATATTTTAAATGTAAATTTTAACTTAGTAGGAAATGAAATTACTTATGTATCACGTGAATTATTAGGATGATAACGACCTTGGGCAACTTATGACACCTCATGTCTAACGGCCCATGGATCCATAACTCTGTTGCCCACGGTCATAAAAACCCTTATAATGTTTTTGATTTATAAATAACTATTACAGCACTCTTGCTGATAAAATTTTAGCGTGCCTTTCTGGCTGATCGTGACTATAGCTACAACAAATTAAATTTTGTTATGGTTACGTACAAATATAATATTTGTATGTGGTATGTAAACACGATTAATTAATTTTTTAAGCCACATGTCATTTTTTTATTTGTGCTTGCCTAAACACTCGTATGTTATGTGTTATACTTATTAACTATTAGTAGGTAGATAATAAATTTCGTATCTATATAATTGATAAATTTGATATCACAAAGGTCAGCGTACTTTTATGTTCGGAAATATGCGGATAAAAGAATCAACAAAACATTTAATAACACATTGTTTATAGTAAATATATCACGTATCAAAAACAGTAAGAGCACTGCCAATCGAATACAATTGTTACTTATGTTCTAACAGTTCTTAATATCATGTTTTGTGTCATTCATATTCAAAAAGCGTAGAGTCAAAGCCGGGCTAAGACAAAAATAAAGTTTATGCATTTAAAATAAATTATTACAGTCACGTTAACATCTTATTAACTGTCAAAAATAACAGAGAAATTACAAATTAAGTTAAGAAATCTGTGTTTTGTGATAGAAAAGCAGTCAGCAATAGTTACAGTAAAAACAATTTAACTTTAAACTTTTTGATCAATCTTAATTGGAGTGCTTTACTTAAAGAAAAAAGGACAAAAGTTGGAAATTGTTTAAGTATGAAACTACACTGCTCCAAGAAATTAACGCACCACTTGAAAATAAAGTAAAAAAATTAAAACTATGTACATTTGACAACTTTGGTTGAGAAGGTTTAATCAAGCTATAATCTAGTTACCCATTGTAATAAAAGTTTTGAAATTAAAGTCAGAAATTTGAGTTTAATAGTTTTTTAAGCAGAAATTTTAAAATAATTTTCATTTTTAAATTGTGTTAATTTGTAATTTCGTTTTATTGTTATTTGAATTTGCCGTTCTGTAGATAGTTTTTATCATTTGAAACAATAATAAAAACATTATGAGGAATTTGACTCGAGAAGAATGCGCCCAAGCTGTAATCTTGTTGGAGGAAGGATGGAGCTACAGAAGAATTGGTGAAAGGTTTGGTGTATCTCATACGTCAGTTTCGCGCATGATACAAAGGTACAGAGAGACAGGAAGTCACCTCAGAAGACCTGGGCAAGGAAGAAAAAGGAAAACCACTCCTATCCAGGATAGATTTTTAAGAATATCTGCGCTAAGAGAACGCTTTGTAACCGCCAGGAAGCTACAAACTGAGTTCCGTGACGTAGAAGGAATTCAAATCAGTACCGAAACTGTTAGAAAAAGTCTTAAGGAGGATAATTTAACACCCCATATTCCTGCTTGTGGTCCTGAATTGACTAAAGAACACCGCAGAGCCCGATTAGAATTTGCTAGAGAGCACATAAATTGACAAAGAGAGGATTGGGAGTCTGTTCTTTTTACGGATGAGTCAAAATTTTGACTTTACAATTGCGATAGGCATGTTCGTGTGTATCGTAGACCAAATGAGCGGTACGCACAGTGTAACATTCAGCATACCACATTGTTTGGTGGAGGCTCAGTAATGGTTTGGGGTGGTATTTCCTTACAAGCTCGCACGGAGTTAGTGGTTGTAAATGATGACTCTATAAATGCGGACCGTTACATAACAGACATTCTTGAAGAGCATGTCGTACCATATGCCCCTTATATTGGTCCAAATTTTTTGTTAATACAAGATAACGCAAAACCCCACACTGCCCGAATCGTTAAAGATTACTTGAATGAAGCAGAAGTCAATGTTTTGGATTGGCCAGCTCGAAGCCCTGACCTGAATCCTATTGAGCATGTTTGGGACATTCTCGGGAAACGTTTAAAAAATCTTCCACATCCTCCTGTCCACCTTCAAGAGGTAGGTCCTCAACTAAATGAAATTTGGAATAACTTAAATCAAGAAGACATAAGTTCGTTAATTTTGAGTATGGAACGATGATGTGCAGCGGTTATTCAAGGTAGAGGTGGACATACACGATATTAAGATGTTTTCTGTAACTTTTATAACGGCGTAACTTTAATAAAATTTTGTTTTTGGTTTGTTTTTCTATATTTGGACACATTAGATATTAATTTACTTTAAACAAATGTTTTTGTAAAATTTTTCTTAATTTTGTACAAATTGGTCGAATACATGTTTCAATTTTCAAAAAAATTCAAGTGATGCGTTAATTTATTGGAGCAGTGTATTTGACGTAGGCTGAGAAAGACTAATACCCGAAACCGGTCTTATAAAAACTAAAAAAATTAAAATTCGGTGACATTATTCACATTTTGTAGTTTAATTTTAATTTCTCAGTGCCGAGTCAAAAGCAAAACAAATCAAATTTGACAGTTCAGTCATTTTAAATTACAAACAATTTTTAGAGATTATAATTACCACTGTATTTTTCTCGTTCTCTCATAGCCAACTGTGGTTTTAAGACTTTTGGATACCTAGGTAGAATAACCTGTTCTATAAACAAATTTAGAAACAGAAATTGATGTTAATTTTACAAGAAATATGGCCGAAAATAAATTTGGGACATCAAATTATAACACTAAGAGGGGAATTGGGTAAAACAGCCTTTCATTTTTTTTTAACACAGTATCAGTCGCCGTCACTGTAATTAAGGATCAAAGTTAATAAGAAAGGTCGTTTTTTATTTACCTGCGTCAAAGTCCCAAATTAATTGTCGTCGCAAATTGTGCGAGAAATAATTTAACTTGATGTCAAAAAAAAAACAATAATATCTTGGCCATCAAATTTTAATAATTTTTTACTTTAAACAGAACTATCATTGCATGCTCTTTCAAATTTCTAAGGCCTACTGCTTTTAGGACAGAGTTGTCAACTAATTCTTACGATCGCATTTGTGAATAAAACAGCTTGTATATATAATTACACCTTTTCAGGGCTAGATGGCGCCAAAATTAGAAGACATATTCGTTTTTATAAGTAATTGTGAGTCAAAGACGACAAATCAAAACTAAATTTAAAAAATTATTGCCTCAAAAATTTTGTTTTTAGTTTTTTATAATAAAACTTGAGAGTCATAGTTTACAGTTTTAAAAATACAAGAACCGGTTTACAGAAAGTGACATTAACTTTAATTGGGATTAAATAGTTAATTCGCGATTAAATGCCGATTTTGACCAATCAAACGCGAGGAAAGCCAATTTAATCGCAAATTAAAAGTTAATCGCAATTACATATTTAATTCACTTTCTGTAAACCGACCCTAAATATACAAAGCGTTTCAGAAAGACAGGAAGAGACGATCTTAAGGTCAAATAAAGTGATTTACTTCAATAGTTGCACTGAACAAGAGCTAGAGGTCGCCAAAATTAAAAAATATATATTTGTTTTTATAAATTGAGAAAGTGAATTTTAAAAGTAGCTGCTTTTTTTGGCTTCCATATTTTGTTTTTACTGTTTTTAGAAAGAGTAAAAAAACTTCTGAAATTGTAGACGAGAGCTATTTAAAAAATACAAAAAGTATTTGCAAAAAGATGGAAGGGATAATTAGGAATTATTCTGGCTTCTGATTTCAGAAAATGCACAGTAACAGTTTTTGTTTTAATTGTTTTAATAATTGTCCCCTTCTGCTTCCAAATTGTATTAATAACCTTAAGGTCCTTTGAGCTGGATGTCTAGTATAGAAAGAGCACATTTTATTTCTAAAAATTTCTATTTTATAGTTTGTAAGATAATTTTGAAATTGAAGGCAAATCTTTCTATTTTTTTTTATTATAAATAAACATTGAAGAAACATTTTCTTTATAGTAGTGGTCGCGTTTATTTCCCAAATTGTATAAATAAATGTATGGTCCTTAAAGTCGATTATTGAAAAAAGATTTACTGTAGAAGAGACAACAATATAATAATTCTCGCTTCCAACTCCCAAAAATATATATTTTAAAGAATTTTAATAGAGTTTTATAGCAAAGCATTTATTACAAATATTGCAAAGTCAATTATGTTTAAAATAATTGTCGCCTTCGGCTCCCAAATTGCATTGAAATTGTTAAAAACTTTAATAAAATTTTGGGGCCAAAGATACCATTAATATCTCAAAAATTAATTTTCACTAGTAATTGGCTCCCGCAATAGCTAAATTATATTTAAAAATTTTAAGGTTCTTGAAACAAAATGTAGAAGAAAAAGTCTTAGTATAGAAAGGGTAGTTTACAATACTCTCGAGGGTTCTTATTTGTTTATTATACATAAACATTACAGAATCATTTACTTTACAATAATTGTCGCCTTTGGCTCACAAATGAATTAAAAAATATTATAGCCCTCGGGGCTTAATGCAGAAAAAACTTTAGTATAAAAAGAGTAATTTACAATATATTTGTCGTTTCAATAAACTTCAAAAATTTATTTTGATAATTTTAACAGAATTTTCGAGCCGAAGGTGACAGTTCCCGTGTATTTTTTTATTTTAATTGGCGCTTTATATTTCCAAATAATTTTCAAAAATTTGTGATTTTTTGAATCGGATATTGAGAAAAGGTTAGTTTAGAATCTCAGAAATGTATATTTTAAGATTTTTAAAATTTTGGACCCGAGAGTGATTCTCTCTCTATTATTTTTTTTTTATATATATATAAACTTTAAAAATACCTTTTCTTTATAGTATTTGTCACTTTCGTCTCTTAAAGTGTATTAAAAATTTTATGGTCCTTTGCAGAGGTGGATGAGGTGATAAAACAGGCCTGGAAAACTATACAGAGCGACTCCTAATAATAATAGTTTTAAAAGATTAGATATTTTTTGTAAAGTTCTAGCTTTGTATAAGCGATAATCTGTTCAAGTCCGATCCAGCATTGAAGATAGAGCAATAACCCTGAAACCAGTCTGCAGTTACTGGTGTTCTATTTGACTTAAACGCTTTTTGATTTTAGTAAAACTGTTTGTATTTTGCATTAAGCCAAAACGTAGATATTTTTTTTAAAAGAGCAACTCAAACCGGCCCACCAGGGAATTTCGTTACTTCTCTTTGCGGATCCTTTGAAACGGATGTAAAAAACACAGTATGGATTAAAAAAATCAGTATAATCTATTTAACTCTATAACTATTGGTTAATTAATATTTTTTTATAATTTATTACCAAGAACACATAAAAACCTGAATATCCTTATAATTTTTATTTCCGATTTGGCCCACAGTTTGTTCTTGACCCGTTATTAAATTTAAAATATCTCCCAAAATGTAAAATAACTAATTTTATTACCAATTAATTTTAATTAATATTATCACTAAATAATATTGATCTTATCTGTCACTTACCTTGACAGAAATTATTTTTTTCTTTTTATGAGAGCTAATAGTACTAGTAATTAAAAAAAATCATTCTAGGCCTAATTGTATTTTGGTAAACTCTAATCACACAAAATTAATTTTAGATTTTTATTTTTTTTATTAAAATAATTTTTGAAAATGACATAACTAAAATTCATGATAAGATTCTTATTTCCAAGTATTTATTTACCGTTTAAAGTAAATAAAAGATGGCACTTTCAATCATCTAGCAATCCTCGTTTAACCTCGTCAAATATCGTAGATGATTTTAAAAAATCAGCTTTCAAAAAACCTGAACATGCTTCAGTCACCTGTGGAGCTATGCTGAGGTAGCGATAGTGTTGTCACTGGTTGTGTTTACCAAACAGTGATCAGTGAGAGATCGTGGACAGTTCGCGCTAAACAATGCATCATGTAGTCGTCCTTTTCCTCGCGCTTATTTCAAAAACTGCATCGCTTGATTTCTGTGATCCAAAAAGTGCAATCTTATCAAACACCACCTCTTATCTGTATAAGGGCCAACCCGAAACGAACTGTAACTGCACCCAGCGAACTTCTTGTTTACGAAAATGCTGTGCAGTGGGATTTTACGCTAGCAAACGCGTGTGTCTTCGCTATGATAATCCGGATTTTGTTTATAACATTCCGGTTTATGATGGGAAGAAATTCGTGCGCAATGTTAATACCAGTACGAATATTTTGGCGGGAGTTATGAGCTGTGATTTTTTTCTTTTCAAAACGGATAAGAAGGATTGGTTTTATCCTCAGGAGAAGGGAGGAATTTTGACGTCGGAATATGGGCTTGTTGAAAATGATTTTTACTGTGTTGATGATTTTAAGGATAAGGGTTTTGCGGCATTTATTTGCTATGATAGAGTTACCACAGAGGCAACATCGAGAAAAATTTATGCTGCAGGTAGATAATGTATTCAAACTTTCAATTTGTGTTTTTCTAGTGCAACTTGTTGTATTTATACAGGAAAACCCAGAATTTGCATACAACTTTTGATTGGAGTATATTTCTTAATATACCAACATTTATCATTCTCAATACTTTTTTAAGTTCAAGGATCAATTTCTGTAGAGACTATAATAATTCCATTCTTATTACGTGTGTGATCAGTAGGAGATAAGATAACTGATTAGCTACAAATTTCAAATTGAAGATGACCCATTTTAAAATACATATTATAGTTAGAAAATAGGACAAAGTCGGCTTCTTTTAACATTTGTTTTATAAACATTTAAAGATCTCTAACAGCTGCAAGAATTACGAAAGTAACAGTTTCCAGATAATATATTTTTAATAAAATTATTTTACTCCTGTGTTCTGTGTGGGAAAAATGGCTGTACTGGGAATCAATGAAACCAATTGAGTTAATTTAGTAAATGTGTTAATCTTGTCTACGATCTCAATTACAATGAAATGTGGGCAAATAGCGGTAATTTTATTTTTAGAAAAGTGGAAATTTTGTTTCAGTATTATGTCTTTTTAATACGAAAAACGAATCTCTTGGTGTTCTAATTTTCATTGACATTTGTGAAAATAAACAGGCATTTCTCACACTGATCGAAATGTATTTATAAATGTTTATGTAGCTACAGGAAGAAAGTAAAGAAAATTAATTAAAAATCAATAAATATCGACCGGTTTTTAAATGTTTTAAATTATTATTTCAATTTGAGGAATATATTTCATATATCAATCGTTGAAAAATAGGTGGAGCCACAAAATTGTGGAGCGGTGATTGAGCACATTTATACACAGTCTGATTAAATTTTCTTGGCGTCTGAGAGTGGTGGGGACTTGCTAAAACCTCGAAAAGGCGTTTTTTGAGCGTTTCACTCTTAAAAAATAAAATAATAACAAATTTTTTTTTAGAACTTGGACTAAACTATTCTAACTGTTCTTGAACTATCATTCTTACCGAATTTTATAAAAATCAAAAATAGGGCGGCTTTTGATTTAATTTATTTTTGACGATTTTATAAGGAGTGACCCTAAAGTCAGTTTCATCATCTTAAATCTGACATTTTGTTTGTTAAAATTTAGTAAACATGTCTTCTTAAAAATTACCATATTTAGTAATTAGAATATTTTGGTCATGTCGTCAAATCTTGGTAGATTTTTTTACCTCAACCTCTAGTTTATTATTAACCTTGACAAATAATGATCATTGACTACTACTAAGATACTAGGAAAGAGAAAAAACGCATTTCTACTAATAATCTTATAAAAAATATTAAGTTTTACTACTAAAAACAAAAACTCGTTTTCTATAACTATTTTCGTAGATAAAATTTCTTTATTTACTTTCAATTTCTAGTTATACTTTTCACAAATTTTTGCCAGAAAAATAATTGCGTCTTAACTTAGTATTGAGGTTTCGAAACTCAATTCCAAACATTCAAAATTCTTTTGGTTTTTGAAAACATAATTTTTAAAATAATCGTTTTATTACAAAGTTTGTTTTGGTCTAATAAAATTGCTACATTTAGCAAGAAATCCAAATGCCTTTCTTAAATGAAATATTTTTCCTGGTTGAGCCAAAAATAAATTATAAAATAATTATAAAAACGTATTTGGCGGAGTACTATATTATAAAAAATTCAAAAGGAATACCCCATATAGTACAACACCCAAAATAAGTAATGTCCTGTTCAACTAAAATCGTTCAGTATTTACAGAATACAGTGCTTTATTTCTGTACAAATATGCAGTTTATATATTTTTTTAATGTCGTTTTTTTAAAGTTGGAAAGGACATTATTTATTTTGGATACTATACATTTTAGAGTTCTTTTAATTTATAGTTTTCGCCTTCTAGAATTTTTTTTTTAAACTTTGCCCATTTTCAATACAGTTATCTTTTTGCCTTTTGTTTAAAATTTTATAAAACATAGATAAGTGACCAAAAAGACTAAAGAAATCTTGTGCAGTGTGCGTCAACAGTAATATAAAAAAATCAGATATACTGTGAAACCTCTAGTCAATCTACAGAATGTCGAAATTAGCAGTCGTTACTGTGGCTTGAGTCAGTTTGCGAACTGACTGTTAATTATTAGGCAGTTTACAAAATGTTGCGTTTCTATGGTAGTCTATAACTGAGACAACGCAGTTTTCACTTTGCTTACAAAATCAGAAAAATGATTTTGTTGTAATTAATATGAGAATAATTATTAAGAAAGCAAAAACTTTTAAAAACTAAAAAAAATTACTTTTTCGTGTCTTTCAAACCTCAAAATTTACTTCAAAGATAAAAAAAGTAACCAAAAAGATATATTTAAAGCTTTGAATTTTGAAAACTCAAGTAAAAACTATAAAAGATATTTTTTAACATTACTCTCGTGCTTCTTGACAAAGTATAGAAAAATTTAGACATTTTTCTATCATATACTATAAGAATAAAAATAAAATAACATCTAGAAATCTTTGTATTTCTCTTTATTTTAATATTATAGAAGATTAACGTAGCCCCTTCACAAGATTATAAAATGCAGCTTTCAAATTGTAGTAATTCTATAGAATGACTGTTTATCTAAATATTCTTCAGATTGCTTAGATATTTCATTTCGTGATCTAATTTTTTACGTTACCATAAACAGAATTGGTACTTCAGAAATCGCTGATTAGAAATCAGCTAACAGTCAGAGAAAAAATTTATGAATGACTTTACACAATTTGATAGATTAATCTATTGCACTTAAAATTCATTGTAAATGTTAAATATCTAGAAATTTGTTTGTTGTATGTTTTAAAACAAAAATTTTGGTATGTTCTGGCTAACAGAGAGTCGATGACTTGCTAAAAATTTTGTCCAATATTCTCATCATTAATTAACTTCTTATGAGCTAATTTCAAGTTGAGATAATACCGGTAGTATCTTCGTTTCCATAGAATTAAAATTATAAAGTATTAAAATTTACAGTACTACGGGTCGCATCTCAATTTGTAATTAGCCCATGAAACATTAAATGAAATATAAAATTATTTATCTATATTAGTTTATTTTCTTTAACTTGAAAATATGTATTTCTATTTATTAGTTTCGCCTTAGAAGAGTAGTTAATAATAAAAATTTTGTATTTCTATAGAGACCAGTCGTAATGTTCGTCTCCTACTAATTCTAATATAATGTCAAAAAAAAAATTTAAAAAAAAAGCTGAATTATATTTCTAAATAAATAGTGTTTAGATTAAACATCAAGCGAGCTGATATAAAATTTTTGCTCATGGGCGGCACTTATTGAAGTGCTTAATGTAGCAGATAATTTAAGATAAACAAGGTAAATACACATAGACATGCTACGGTACCTATTGCAGTGCTGTTCTTTTTTTTGTGATTTTGGGTGAAATCAATAGAATTTTATTCATCAAAGTCTCAAAATTTAATTAATATCTAATTTTATTTTTAAACCACCTGTTGCAGCAGTAAGCAACAATTACAGCCTATAGAATCATAACCACAGAAACGACGCTGTTTACGATACCTTGGGCGGCAAACACGGGTCCTTGGGCAGTTAGCCCTGCTCGGGTTTCGTCCTCGGTTTTCCAAGCTGCGTTCTCGACCACAGAAAGTTATTCTTACGGCACTTGAGCTTTAATATGCTTACTATTGAAAATTTAAATAGTGTATTAGACCTCAAGAGCGGTAAACATGACTTTTCGTAGTCAAGAACATAACTTAAGCGTTCGAAACCACGAAAAATATTTACGGTCTCAAGGTTCATATACCATTTTTAGATGTTCTATTTCTAATTGTACATTTTAGTTTTTGCTAACAAAAATATAGAATATACAATAGAATATGTGATTCATCGGTCCCCCTATTATAACAGTTAAGAGCCACCACTGAACCGATACATTTCAAATTTAAATACACCATTTTTTTCTAAGAGAGTGGGTGGGATCTTGATGGTATATACCAAGACGCTAGTGGTAGGTATTGTCGAGTTACAGCAAGTTCGGCTTGGCAATGCTGCACCAAAATAGATCTTACAAAACAAAAAATTTTTATTGTTTTTTCGAGTTATCTAAAACATTTTTTAAATATTTTTTGCACAAAATAATACTTTCACATCTTTTCTTTTAGAATAATGTTAAAAATTGGAAATGTTTTAAATTTTTTTGACCAAATTAATTAATATTTATTAGAAGGAATATTAGAAAAATTCTGAAAAAAATCACCTGTGTAGCGCAAAAAACAGTGTTTTTAATGACAAACTTTGAAGTTGATGTGATAACTAATTTTTGAGAAAAGTTGAGAAACACTTTTAGCAGACTCACCCTGTATTACAGGACATTAATTTGTTTACGGACTTAGGAACGTAAAAAATCATTTCTACGATAGACAGTAATTGTTACTGACTGTAGCTACAAGAGCAGCATTAATGACTTGCTTACCAGACAGGTGGTCAAAAAAAAAGTATTTGCTGTGTTTTGTTTATAAACATTCTATTATCTGTTGTCCGTTAGTAGTATCAATGAAATATTCTACTCCTACTATTAATTACTGTTACACTATCATGTATTACTATTATTAGACTAATAATCATTTTCACTTAATTCAAAATATTATGATTGAAAATAGACGACCCATGATGGTTGTTTATATTTAAATATTGTTAATTTGCGTGTGTGGATATCATTTGGCGCAATATCTGATACACTTGCTTTAATTATAATTAAAATGTGTGAAACTGAGTGTAATGTATTGTCTTTACAATTATTATTATTATTTCGACATTTTTTTATACTTAGTTGAGTAAATTAGAGACTAAATAAATCTGACACTGAGTAAAAAGAAACGTAAATTATTTTAGTAAAACATTGGAAAATTATCATGTTTTTATCACTTCTGAGTAAACCGGAAACTGCTGTTATGTTTTTTTAATGATTTAATACGGTTTTATTAAATGTTAATTTTAATTATAAAACGTACTAGCTACAGTGAAAACCGGTTACAATAACCTCGAAGGACCAATGTTCGAGTGTATAGTCAGATTTGAACTTCAAAATTTGAGGTTTGAAATAAAATCTATTTCACGTTGAATATAAGCCTTATGGGCTAATTTCAAGTGGAGATACTACCAGTAATATGGCAAATTTCAAAATTTTTCTGTAGCACAACCAATCACAACCCCGAATTATTTAAATTTTCCATAGAATCGAAGTTTCCACCGGTATTATCTCAACTTGAAATTAGCCCATTAGTTTTTTTTTTTAATTTACTATTATATTAGCACATCAAATATTGGCAATAGGTTTTTCACTATTTTTTTCTATTCTAAAACTGACTATATTATAACGGTTAGTTGTTATAATTTCAGTCGGTTTATATAGTTTCAGATAAATAAAAAAAGTTTTTATAAGAAATGGACCGTTATAACCAGACATTATGAGTCTATAGCGGTTTTTTTAAGTTGTTTTGACGGGATTAAAATTTTATATAAAAATAACAATAATTTTTCTAGACGAGCGAAAAAGTTCTGTTCTATTAATAACGAATTATTTTGTGTGGGATTTTTTTAAATAGAATGTTTTTATCGAAAAATTGAAACGTCAAATTAATTTCATGCCAAGAAACGGAAAATTTACAATTCGAGGTAATTCAGTTGTGATATTTGGGAAAAACGTGTTTCGGTCGATATGTAAATGATCCTCTCTGTTTTTTCTAATATATTTTATTTTATGACATGATAATTAAAACAAGGTTACTAAAAATAGAAATATATTCGGAATTTTCCTAATAATACCTGTCAAGCTGCCGCCAGGTAAATTTATGAATGCAAGGTGGATTTTCAATGAGTTCGAAGTACATCACTGTGAGAACAATTAAAGTAATGAGTTATGACTAATGTGTAAACAAATTTAGATAGAATTTCCTTGATCAAGTCCTTGTAAACGTGCGTGTTATCCTTAGTTACGATGTAAAATAGATAGAATGCAATGTAACTGATGTTACTGTAATTACAGAAACAATAACCTTTAGCAAAAATGGAAATACTCATTTACACAGTAAAGCTTTGTTATTTTTACTCTTCCAACGAATTCATTGAGAATGTCTTCCAACAACTTACAGTACTCAGGATTTTTTACAAAGATTCCTAAAACAGTGTAGATCACGTTCGAGGAATTTTAAAACATGTTATGCGTACCAATAAATTTAAATTTTTAGCTATTTACATAATTTTGTTAGAACTAATAAGTTATATAAGAAATGTAATGTAAATAATAAGGACTAAAAGAAAGTTTAACATTTCTTTACTGTTATAGGTTAAGTACTTTCTCTTCAAGTATTCAATTATTGGTATAATTGTTTATCAATTTATTGCTAATTGCAAACCGATTCCGACAGAAGCGCCTTTTCCGCGTTGAGTCTTCGCCCAAAGGCGCTCAAGTCTTGCTCCTCACTGGCTCAATTTTGATACCTTCTTTATTGTTAATTTTTAAAAACTAACTGATTTTTTATTATCATTATACTTTATTATTATCATATATTTTCATTCATTTCTTTTTATTTCCCATAATTGTTTCTCAATTTAATAATAATTATGTAATAATGATATCATTAATGTAAAAAATGCACTTTAAATATCTTGAAACTAAAATAATTAAAAGTGTTATTAATAGGCTTCGGCAGAAGCGAGCTCTTTTCAATGGCGTGATTTCGCATTGTTTTTACATCTTGTTACGCTTAATTATTTAAATACTGCTGCCACATAAACAGTTACCCACTCAATAAGTGTTTGTTTGTTGTTGTTTCTTTTTTTAAATGTAATAGATCTTTATATTTAAACAATATAATTTACTTTAACAACATTTTTTGCATGAATGTTACTGATTTCGTGTAGACCAGTTGAATCAATAACATGCAGCCCTCCGAATTACATCGATTAATTACCTGACGGTTTGTTTCAATAGCTCGCTGTGGCCGAAGCCTGATAACTAAACATCGTTTAAATGGATTGACGAACAATATGAGCTTAAAAAGTAATTACGGTAAAAATCTATATATGTAGTTATAAAATTGGTTAATTATGAATCTCTTTTCATTGTGTTTTATTTCCCCATTGGGTCACTGATGGTTGGATTACCAAAGCAACATTTCACAAATTTGTGAAATATCTGATTAGAAGTTTTCGTGAGAAAGTAAATATACAAAAAAAACTTAGAAATACATAGCTGAAGAGAAGAAGTATTATAACATTTTTTTTATAATTTGAGTTGTTAAGAAACCTATTGTAGCATTCATTTAATGGTTTAATAGCCATTAGAGTACTAGTGCTTTAATAGGCCTATTATAAGACGCAAAAGAATAGGTATAGAGAAGAAAGGTATAGAGGTTGTTCGTTTTTGCTTTTATTCGTGGGTGTTGTCAAATAGTAAGAAATTAATAACATTAACAATTTTAATTTTTAAAAATTCAATTTCAATTCTGACCTGAAAGTAAAAAAAAGTAAAATAGAATACGGGTTCCCGTTTCGATTCCCGTCCTGTTTTTAGTTCTAATCCGGTTATAGACAACCGTTTAGAAATGTATGTCAATAGTAAGCGTTATTATTTTTATTATTAATATATGTTTCATTATTATTTTTTCTTTTTAGTAACTGTGACTGACAATGCAATGCAGGCACCAGCTGGCTGCACCCAAATAAAATCAAGGGTCTGTTACAGATCTAGATCATTGAAAAAAATTTTTTGGTTTGGTAGTCCAAAGAAATAAAATTAAAATATGGATTTGGATTTCAATTCGGGTTTATAAAAAAAATATTTCCGTTCGGTTTTCCTAACAGGAATGGACTATCAAAGTCACTGTGTTATATGGTGTTTGACCACGATTGTGCTTCTCTAAAGATGAGCTCATGCACTATATTTTCCCTTTTTAATTTGTTAAAATAGGTGTAGTTGTCGGTACTAGTAAAAAGAAGAGATAATGTAAAACTAAAACCTAATTTCCGGTCAGACTAGCCATATAAAATTCTCGATTTGCAGCTTGTTTTCTAAATTTCAACTCGTGCTACAAAATTGAATTTTCAAAACTCGTTCATTAATATTAAAATATGCTGTTAGAAAATATTTATTTTTTGTTATTTAAAACACAATAAAAATTGTTAGCACACATCTTTATGTCCACAATTAATATGTAATCATTGTATTTTTTATAAAATGTACAAAATATTAATGTATGCATATCTTTTTTAGGTATGATAATATCCATGCCGTTTCTGCTACTGACATTCATCGCATATGCCCTTCTACCGGATAGAAACCTTCATATGAAAGCTCTGATGTTCTATGTTATCAATTTGATGTTCAGTTACCTGCTTCTGGTCATTATACAACTTACAGAGAGTCAATTTACTATAGTAACATGCAAATCTCTTGGTAAGTATCTGATAAATATTTTTTAAATATTGACTTTATATTATTTCTAAATTATGTAGTTTAAAGGGCTCAAATAAAGGACCTAAACCGATCTTTAGATTTATCCAGGTTAAAATTCCTCTAAAGGGCGAGTTGGCAAATTACACAAACTATATTGTTTTTGTGTTATAATTAATGTTTTTAAAATGACGCTTGTTTAGACAAACTGTCTGTACTTTCATAACAGCAACAAATATACAGACTTACAACGTGTTTGTAAATGAAATATAATAAATTTAAAGAAATTGAAATAAACAACGTATTATAATTATTTAACAAAATGAAGAATTATTTTTAGTTTCTAGCATTTGTCACGAGTGCCGCTTTATTTCCGTAGAAATTTAACAATATTTACGGCGCGGCGGCTTGTTTGTAGAGATCTCACAACAAACTAGCTCACATTGAAAGTGAGAGAGGCGGTTTTTTTTGAGACAGTGTTAAGACAGTACGTCTTAGTAATATCATTGTAAAATGTGGTAAAATCTTGTAAAATAGTGGGTTGCCGCTTATTAAAAAGAGAACTTAATATAGAAATTAAAATTAGTAGCGCATGTATCTAACAGATTTCATTTTTTTTGTAGATATTTTCAATACTGCCAATCCCCTAAACTTGAGGTGAAGCGTATTCCTAGGCCAATATATTTTAATTATGTTTATAGAAAAACAAGTTAAAATTTTTATTTTTAGCACGGTTATTTGTGCAGGTCCCAAAAAGTGTATTCACCAGATTTAGCGCACTTGTATATATTATTCCGTGTTTAACTACCTGCTTTACTTACTTTCTATCATTAAACCATTTTATTGTCTACGAAAAATATAATTTTTTAATCGTATTACAATAAGTAGCAAAAAAAATTGTGAAAAATTTATGTAATGTAGAAGAAATCTAATAAATTCTTAAATATGCTTTTTTTGAACGAATAATATTGACTAAAATAAAATACGATAATAATTACACAAATTTGCATAAATTGTTTTAAAAAATATATAAATTATAAAGCATGTATCTGACAGATACAGCGCGACCAAATATGTTATATTAGATGATGCGACTAATGGAGAGTTAAATAATAACACAGGACTACGCTCCCTAGCGTGGGCCAAAAAATCGAATATTTTTTTTACATTCTGACACTGAAACATTGGTACCTAGGCATCTCTAAAAACTGATTTTAAGAGATGAGCTCTTAATTTTAATAGGAAGGACCCCCAACCCTCAGTTTTCTATTTTGTCTTTAGTTCTATTTGGCAAAATCCATATCTCGTCAGTACTTGATCGTAGAAAAAAAAATTATTTACATTTTTTATAGGAAATTAAACGCTCTAAAAAAGTGAACTTACAATTTTTTTTAGCTATTAGCGTTTAGAAGCCATCAGCGGTCAAAGTTTGAAGAATTTAACAAAAATATCTTTTTTACTTCTAAATTTTGTAACTCGTAGATAAATAAATATTATAAAATGCGCAACATATAGTTTTGTAGAAACGCTCTACAAAAAAGGTCTCTTGTGATTTATCGATTGCTCTAACCACTTAGAAGATATTGACATTTTAAAAACTAAAATTTGAGACAATGAGCTGATTTCAAGTTGAGATAATACTGGTAGTATCTTTGTTTATAGGCAAATTTAAGAAAAAAACGGGGCTGTGATTTCAAATTCCAAGGAAAAGTATTAAAATTTGCAATACCGGTATTATCTCAACTTAAGATTAAATTCCTAATTTTTTTATTAAAAAACATAACAAAAAAGCTACTGAAACTATATAAAATATATGTTTTAAGTTTAAAATTTGTGCAGCACTGGCTTTATTTAAAAACGCTGCCCAAACGGTCAGAGGTATAAAAAAAGAAAGACGTTATAAATCGCCTTTATTAAACATTGTTAAAAAAACAATTAAACATTGCTTAAAAAAGTTGGCGGGGCAATAGATTTATTTTTAATAACTGAAGCACTAAAAATAAGAAAAATATTCTGCGTTGTTTAACTCTTTTTCAAGCTTAAGTTATTCAGTAACTTTTTGTAATTTTTTAATACAAATATTAAAGATTTCTTTCTCTATATGACAATATTTTTATGTGTAATTAGTTTTACAAATTTTATTTTAAAGCTGATCTGTTTTAGTTAAAGTCGCAGATTTCTTAAGACGATAACCTATGAACCCTCTTTTTTAACATGTTGTCAAAGCCAGGTATTCTTTCACAACGTAGATATTTTCAAAACTTATAGTATATTAAAACAGTCTAATAACAGTAATTTAATATTTTTTATATTCTTTTTTTGCATTCGATCTCTAAAATTAGTATTTTGTAAACTCAAAAAACGCCGAAAAGTAAATCTTTAGCGACCTAGGTCGCTAAAGTTGTAATGGCAACTTTATAGGAGTATTTTTATTAAAAAGTCAATAACCTACAAAGAACTATTTATTTAGATACATAAAAATGAAATTCACAGTTTTGAGTATATTGGAAACTATTACCGCTAAATAAAAAACAATTTTCTTTCTCATTTACAGCAGCAATTTAATGTGATGAATTGCAAACAAAAGATGATGTTACTGCTAAAATTTAAATGTCAAAACGAAATACGCACATGCAGGTGTACTTACTTTTTCATGAAGATAAGTTAAAATTGCATCTTGATTTACTGTTGTTACTTTATTTTTTGCTTTCTACTCACAAAACAAGGTATACTCTTTCTCATAATGTTCACGAGATTTAGCAGGAAGTAAATTCAAAACAATATTTTTTGCTTTTTCAGCGATTGCGCTTGGATTCATTTTAATTTTATAGTATTTTTTTTATGATGTTGTCATAACAGCCAAACGCCAAACTAACTGATACTTAAAAACGTATTCTATTATGTGGCATATCAATTATCTTAAAAATTAATTTGGTGATTTAGAGAACTCATGCAAAAAAATCTTGTATGCATCACGCCCGGAAAATAGTTTTAGGGAAGTCATCTCATTTAATTACGATTCGTCTCCTAAAACTACATTTTGCGTACCTACTTGGTACATAAATAGCTATTAAACACACCAAATTTCAAATTTTTGTATACCAAATCATATTTCATTTTCAAATTTGGGTTTTGTATTAGTTTCTATATTAGATTTGTCAACTTCTTCAATGAGAAGTAAAATTAGAAATATAAAATTTTATTTCACGACAATTTTTTGAATACTTTTAAATAATACGTTAGGAAAAAACCTAATAATGTTTATAATAAACTTAATAATGTGAAACGCAACTTGTAAAACTCGTTCGCTACGCTCGCGCTCGCTTTATTTAACAAATTAATATTATGTTTGTTAACTAATTACATAATTAGTGTAATAACACGTCAATAAAATTTGCTACTAATCGTAAACTGTAGAAATTTTAAATTAATTTAAAAAAAAATTGTGACAAACATAAATATGTATCTTAATATAAATTTTTTTTTCTTTAAATTTTGCAATTTTTTATGTTTACATAATATACAACATATTAGAAAATTTTGACGTCCTAAATTCGTGATGCCCTTGTGCTACGCCCACTTCACACAGACACGCAGCGGTCCTCCTTTATTTTAGCCCTTGAAATGATGAACCATACTATAACTATCAGTATTTTGCCTATTTTAATCTTGTCATTTAAACGGATGTTGCACCATCGTATCCATCCGCTGAAAAGTTTCATAATTCACCCATTATTTCAGCATTACTCACTTTTATTTCCATGCATTTAATCTGGAATCTATAACATTTCTCTCATCCATGCCTTACTCCACTAACCATGACCATGAGTATCTAGACACATGGTGTCAAAAAAACACGTTCTAAAAATATCTGGAGTACATCATTCCGTCTATACATTTACAAAATAAATGTAATTAACTCAATGTAATCATTTTTTTTTAATTTTAGGTTACTTCTGCTTGTTTTTCTTTTTGGTGTCATTCTTTTGGATGAATGTTATTTGCATTGACATTTGGTGGGGATTTAGGTAAGATTTTATCTTTTTTTATCTTGTTATTACTGTTAAAAAAATTATTTATCATGAAATTAGTAATCCAATTGATGTAAGTCGATGTTTTATCGTTAAAAAATATATACCCACGATATTATAATAACCACGTCTTCCGTCTGATATGATATTCACACACTGACGCATGTAAAAAATTACTTATTAAAACAAACTTCTTGTCAACCGCAGATTCAAGAAAAGAAATATATTACGACACAAAATGTAAATGATGACACAAGTAGAGAAAATGATAATAAATTGAGTAATAAACTTTTTAAACAGTTTATTTATACTTAATTAGTTTATTAAGAGTGAATGTTGAATGCTTTGTATTGCATTCTTTTTATAATTTACATAATATACGTTTAAAAAAATTGACATATCTTAAGAGAAAGTCTAAAGACATTCAACTGTAGATGATCCAACTTAAAACTGGTTAATTTCGTAACTTATTTTATAATCTAATCAATTTTTGAGTTTTGTTGTTTATTCTAGTTTTTTGTAATTTTTTTTAATAGAGAAAATTATATGTTATGCTAACAAATTGGCATTTAATTAGTAACAAAATTTTTAGGTTCTACAGTTTTAGACTTATCTGAAATAAGAATAGCTCTTTATTTTACAAAAATGACAAAAATACTTCTCAAAACACAAAAAAATGCATACAGGATTGCCCACTGAAAAGGTCCCTGTTTTTTTCCTCTGTTATTTACTTTAGAAAAAGTTACTCGAACAGATCGATTTTCTTTGCGAGGGACACACACTTTCACACTTTACTATAGTAAAAGCACAATAAAAAAACACTCCTGTTGCTAGAGTGGCAACCGCTAGGAAGATGCGTCAATCATTTCAAAAAAATTAAATTCGTTTTCAGTCATACCAAAATTTTAACCATCTTTAACTAACCATCTTTATTAAAATAATCCACTTTTTTTAAAAACTACAGAAGTAGTTGCTAGGGTGACAACCCTTTTTTAAGTCATTACAACAAAGTTTGCTGGACCAAAAAAACATTCAATTTTGACCGACTTCTCTTAACTAAATTGGTGAAGGTAAAAATCAGATTAATCAGGTCTAATTTCCGTATTTCGTATTATTATTATTGGTACTGAATTGTATATTATACTGTGCAAATGAAAATAAACTGAAGTAGAGCAAGCTCATCTGCTTGATAAAGCAAAACGCGCACAGCCGATTCTCATTCAGCTTATTTTTGTTCTTATCGCGTATAAATGACCTATTATTAAATATGGAGTGAGATAAATAATCTTTCTGTAATATCTAGTACCAGTCTCGTTATTAAACGTTATTTAACGTACTGTTGGTAAAAACTAAAGTTACTATAACAACACAGATTGCAACAAATACTTGACTAAACCAGAGCTTGCACTAATTCAGTTCATTTTCGTTCGCAATTCTACTTGAATACACTCATCATTTTATATTTTTTTTAGCGGGTTGAGAGGCTTTTCTGGTAGCAAGAAAGCAGCAGAAAAGAAAAGATTCATTTTTTATTGCGCCTACGCCTGGGGAATGCCTGTAGTTCATGTTTTAACTGTTTATCTTATAGACAGTTACGCAAATTCAAATTCAGAACTTAAACCAGATATTGGTACTGGACAATGTTTCCTGAAACGTAAGTGTTTTTTTTTCTTCTATACAGATATACATCTTGAAATATGTAACCGAACATTCTGTCCTAAAACTGTGAGTTATATAATACTAACTAAATTTTGTTAAGAAACCAGATTTCAGTCAACTTATACCGGGTGTAAACGAAATTAGGCTCACCCCATTTTTTAATAGTATTTTTTAAAATAGAAAAACGAAACTTAGGAAACTTATTATGTCAGGAAATCTCCATTAATTGAATAAAAAATAAACTTTTTATCACTTCCGGTTTTACCGGAAACGACCGTAACTTTGGATTTTTAAATAGAACACTATACATATTTTTGTATTTTTGGAATCTACATTAAATTCTGAGTGTAATAGACTACTTTTTATAACTTTTCGAAAAATAATTTTTTTTTTTTTGTAATTTTTGTTTTTTTATCTAGAAAGCTGTGATGGTTAAAAAATAGTTTTAAATAATGTAAGCAACCATTAAAAAATAAAAGCTGTATTATAAATGCTCTAGATTAGAAAATACAAGACTTTTAATTAAATGAAATTAGTTTTTCCGGCTTAACTATTTTTTTTCAAAGGGAACAATAGTGGCTCATCCGACTCTTTAAATTCATTTTTTTTTGTGAATTTAAAGATACTAAAATTTAAAAAATCCATTCACCACTTTTTATAATATTTACAAAAACAATTTAGAGAAAAACTCCGAAAATGTTTACTGAAAAAAAAATTAAGCAAGCTGTGCACTAACGTCAAAATTTGACTAAAGTAACAGTTTAAGCATAACGGCCGTATTTTTCATTTTGTTGTCTGTGTAAACATATTGTCAAAATGCCAGTGTATTCAAAAAATGAAAGAGTTGATATGCTGCTTGTTTATGGAGAGAGTAGGAAAAATTCTGTTCAAGCAGCAATGGTTTATCGAAATCGGTATCCCAACAGACGTCACCCATCACGTCATTATTTTAGCAACCTTGTGAAAAAATTTAGAGAAGGGCCTGATTACGTTGAAGAAAATTTTATTGTCGATGAAGACACAGAGATTGCTGTTTTAGCGTGGGTAAATATGCACCCAACTAAATCTTTGCGAGAAATTGCCACGGATTGCGATATAAGTCATCAGTCAGTATGGAAGATTTAAAAAAAACATAGATACCGTTCTTTTAAATACAGTTTACACCAACATCTCCATGAAAACGATGATGAAAGACGATTGAATTACTGTAACTTTTTTTTGGAGCAAATGGTTGAAGATCAATTGTTTCCTAGTTGCATCTTTTATACTGATGAGAGTCGTTTCATTAATAATGGCGTTTTTAACAGAAATAATACACGTTACTGGACTCAAAGAAATCCCCATCTTTTAAGAGAAAATAATTTTCAAGAGCGTTTTGGTTTTAATGTTTGGATGGGTATTGTTGGACAACGACTTATTGGACCCATTATTTTTGATGGACATCTGACTGGACAAAGATATTTAGAGTTACTCCAAAACGAAATAGAAGAATTTATAGACGACTTACCAGTAAATGTGTTTGGAAGATTATATTATCAGCAAGATGGAGCACCATCTCACAATTATACACCAGTCGTTAAAATATCTGAACCACAATTTTGAAAATAGTTGGATTGGTACTAATGGCCCTGTTAGGTGGCCCGCTAGATCTCCTGACCTAACCCCGCTAGATTTTTTTTTGTGGGGTCATATTAAAAATGAAGTATACAGAATTCCTGTCCAAGATCGTCAAGATCTAGAAGCCAGATTGAGACACAGTATTGCACAAATTACTGCTGAACAATTGCAAAACGTTATCACAGAAACTATAAATCGCGTTCAAAAATGTCAGGAAGAAAACGGAGGACATTTCGAACATTTGCTGTAACAATAAAATTTTCATCGAAAACTTTTTTTAATTCCATATTTAATTAATCTAATAATAATAGCACCAATGTGTATTATAAAATTTCTTTTCACAATAAATGAGTTACGACGTAATAAATCATTACGTCGGTTACATTTTCTATTTTTTTTTAAATTGTTTTTGTAAATATTACAAAAAGTGGTAAATGGATTTTTTAAATTTTGGTATCTTTAAATTCACAAAAAAAAATGAATTTAAAGAGTCGGATGAGCCACTATTGTTCCGTTTGAGAAAAAATAGTTAAGCGGGAAAACTAATTTCATTTAATTAAAAGTCTTGTATTTTCTAATCTAGAGCATTTATAATACAGCTTTTATTTTTTAATGGTTGCTTACATTATTTAAAACTATTTTTTAACCATCACAACTTTTTAGATAAAAAAACAAAAATTACAAAAAAAATAAATTTATTTTTCGAAAAGTTATAAAAAGTAGTCTATTATACTCAGAATTTAATGTAGATTCCAAAAATACAAAAATATGTATAGTGTTCTATTTAAAAATCCAAAGTTACGGTCGTTTCCGGTAAAACCGGAAGTGATAAAAAGTTTATTTTTTATTCAATTAATGGAGATTTTCTAACATAATAGGTTTCCTAAGTTTCGTTTTTCTATTTTAAAAAATACTATTAAAAAATGGGGTGAGCCTAATTTCGTTTACACCCGGTATAGCTAGTTAAAAAAATGGAGACTACTTATTTGGTGAATTGTTAGTTGTATAAAGCTCTAAACAATTATTATTTTGTCCTGCAGTCCCTTCTTTTTCATAAACCTTGCAACGTACTGTAATTTTTTACGAACTATTTCGTTCACTTTATAGACAATTTCAGAAAAATTATTGTAATGGATACTTTTATTAATAATAACTTTAAGTTTCAGTACATATTGTTTGGTTTGATACTTTTGACAAACGTTTATTAGTTTGTAACAAACAAAGAAAAAAATATTTTGGTAAGCATTGTTTATAGGGCGCAATGCTAGGCATTATTAACCACTATTTGCACGAACAACACAACAATAACTCGATAAGTAAATCACTTAATCACACAGTATATCGCTCACAATTATCGCTTCAAGATCGTCGTTCTGTCGAATCACTGTCCATCGTCCTGTGACTTGTTTTTATGCAGTTAGGCCACTTCTAGTAAATTTTGGTACACTCTTTATTTATCTAGAACAATACGTAAGCATCATTCGAATCCATGGTCGTGACTAATATGTTTCAGAATCACGGGCTATCCTGGTGTTTCTGAGAACTCGTTGAGTAATCAGACGGTAGGTCCTCTTATAGTATAGTTCGTAACATTGCTCCTCTTTAATAGATTGTTCGTTCCAAATAATCTACCTTATTATGCAATTATACCTTGATTTGATACCTTGTTTTGCAATGATTTCTGGCTTTTCTTTGGTCTGCTATGAGCTTCTAGATAACGCGTCTTCTCCAGTCTCTGAAGCTGCTCTTAGTTGACAACAGTCTGTTTTTAGATGTCCTCTTTTACCACAGTTTAAACACTTATATAGGTCTTCCTCCAGTGGGTGTTAGGCATTGCTGCTTCAAACTGCTTTTTATATATTGGCCATAATGGTACACCCTCAAAATTTGGGGGTTTTACTCGCTGAGAAGCTGATGTTACTTTAGTAATTGTCTTTATTCTAATTTTTTAATTTTTATTTACTTATTAACAAATTTTGTGAAGTTCTCAAATTTGTTTCGGTTTTACCGACTTTTTTTAGATTCTTTTGAACTCTTAAAACTCGCTTGAATTCCTTTTACAGTTCTAAAACGTCTCCCCAAAAAACATCTTGAAAAATATCAAATTTCTCAAAGATTTTCACCATCCTGTTTTTGTGTGGTTCCTTTCGTAAATCTTTCTAGAAGTTTCCATCATTTCCAGTCGTAATTTTCTATTCTTTTCTGCATTTTCAAGCAACTTTAGAATTATTCTTTGTTCTTCTACTATCTTTTTTAACTCTTCCTTCTATCCCAATCGTCGTTTTTAAGCAATTTCAGAATTTTCTTTTATCCTTCCAGAGTCTTCTTCAGCTCTCCTTTTTCGTGTTCTAAAAACTTTTTTGTTCTTTTAGGTTTTTCTTTTGGTTTTTTAGAATCGCTTTTTATTTTCCTCTTTCTTCTAGCCGACGCCTTTCAATATATTCTAAAAGTTCGTTATTATTTTGTCGTTCATTTTCTTTCAATTGACGCTTTTCAGAATTTTCTTATAATCGTCGCTTCTCAAATTCTTCTTGTCCTTTAAAAAACCGTGTTTCTAGCTCTCCTAAAATCTTCTCTGTTCTTCCATTATATTTCCTTGCAACTATCTTTTGTTTTTTATCTCTTCAATTGTCGATTTTCTTTTTTTCTAGTTTTCGTATTTCAAATTCTTCAAGTCGCACTTCTGACACTAGTGTAACGATCCTCCAAATTCGGGTTCTTACAATTTAAAAAATTTTATATATTATATTATATATTTTATATATTATATTATTTTATAAATAAATAACTCAATCACACAGCATATCGCCCACGATTATCGCTCCGATTGCTGATTTGTTCCGAGATCGCCGCTCTGTTGCACCGCTGAACTCAACTTATTCAACTAAATCTTTGTAAATTCACCTATTAAAAACATTTAGAAAACAAAGCTTGCCTAAATTAATATTTTTTGTTCTTTATATTTATTTTCAATTTTACTATCATCACATTATTTGTAATAGGAGGCCTTCCTGAACTACTTTATTTCTATGGTCCGATGGCAATATTAATAACTATAAATATAGTCTTATTCGCTATTACTGCCTTCAAGATAAGAAGCATTAAGAAAGAAACATCAATGTTAAAAAAAGAAGATAGTAAACGCCACTCTTATGAAAGTGATAAACAAATGTAAGTAGAAATAATTTTAAAATTAAATTTAGAGCAGAAAAATACGACTCTATTCGTATTATCCAAGTAATTAATTAAATTAATTATATGCATGTATAGTAGGGTGAGCCAAAAAATATCAAATAATTTTTTTTTAACTTCTGACACTGAAAACTTAGTTTCTAAGTATCTTTAAAAAATGTTTTTTAAAGATAAGCTCTTAATTATAATAGGAAGGACCCCCTCATTTCAGTTTTCTATTTTTTTCTTTAGTTTTATAAAAAGCATTTTTTAAAGGTGCCTAGGAACCAATTTTTCAGTGTCGGAAGTTAAAAAAAATATTCGATTTTTTTGGCCCACCCTAATGTATAGCTTGATTTTATATTATATCCCCATGACTCAGTTAAAGTCATAGGTGTTGTAATGTAAGTACGTAAATCGATATTTTATTTGATTGTGGCGCCCTTAACGGTCATTTCAATTGACAATTTTTTTTAAATTTTAAAATCCACGGGGATATACTAAAAAATCGTACTCTGTGTATTTGTGCCGTGACTCACTATTGCTTTAAAAATAATTTCAAAAATAATATATAATTTAGAAATGTAAAAATTACATTGGCAACTTTTATCTCAAGTTTCAACCTCTACCTCAAACTCCTTTTTGCAATGGGTGTGAATTGGTCAATGGAGATAATATCATGGGCTGTAATTTGGATGGGAGAAGCACCTGAAGCCATCTGGTACTTGACTGACTTCTGCAATGCCATTTACGGAGTTTTCATTTTCTTTATTTTCGTATTCAAGAGAAGCATTTGGAAGATGCTGAAGAAACGGTGAGTGACTTTAATACCTTTTTAGATTTCAGTCGGAGTGTCCATTTTTTTTAATAATAATGTATTGATTTGAAGCTACTTTTAGATTTTACTGGAGTAAACCAAAGATAGGTCAATCAATGAGTACAATCTTATGAGATCGAAAGTAAAACCGGATTTATTATTTTTTAATTGGCAGTAAGTTACCAAGTGTGCAAATGCAAATTAGACTTACTGCATCTGGTACTTGGCTAACGCTTTTTGCAATTATTTTTTTTTGACAGATTTTTTTCTACACTTTATTATTTAAATACACTGGTGGGGATGGGTTTCACACACTTTTCTTATTATTCGTTGTAAATAACGGAAATTACAGATTTATTAAGGTTGAGGGCTTATTACAACTCAAAAAAATTGTTTTCGAAATAATATATTACAAAAGAACTAACCAAAACGCATGCTATTTGTAAATTAACTTTACACAAATTTTACAAAAAAAATATTTAGGAGCACCCCTTGATCTCATTTTATACACAGCATGCGTAAAAAAATATTTACGTGTTAAAAAATTACGTAAACGTCGTTCCATCAGCTTATCCCAATTTCTCGTAACAAAACAAGAAACTGGTCAAAGTACCAGAAAATCCACGTATTAATCAAGATACTACATTATCTTTAAAAAGCTGTTTTTTAATTTTTTCATGTGTTAATCATAATAATTTTTACAAATTCACAGTGATATAGGGCTTGGTTAACCACGTATTCTTTTGTTTCTTTGTGGTTTCTCGAAAACAAGCCCTAAAGGAGACTAATGACTAAGCTTCGGTGCTGGAAAGTCTTGATTAAACGACCAGCGGGTGCACGTTATATATTCAACTGGTCTACACCAGTTGACTAGTAGACCAGTTGAATATATAAGATGCAACCCGCTGGATTACACCGGTTAATTACCTGGTCGTTTAATCAAGACTCTCCAGCACCGAAGCTTACTGATGACAGATGTCTAATAACTTTAGCAGGACGTCTTTGAAGAAATAATTTATATCATTCATTTTATTTCTCATAAGAAAATGTTTCCTTTCACGTTTCTACAATTTTTTTTCATGCGCTTGGGTTAAAACAATTGCTTCTTTTCATGTTTTTGCGTTAAAAAAGTTACTTTTATTATGTTTCTTTTTTTTAACACACTTAGAAAACATATATAAAGAACGAGTTTCACATTAGTATATTAATAAGCACATTTCATAAAGTGACATAATTCATGTTTATAAAACGAGCGCGAAGCAGGAGTTTTTTGTACACAAATGCCTACAATGACATAAGAAACAAATTGTGCTACAAAAATTAAAATTTTGGGTTTAAAAATACTTTACAATTCGAATTCACGACCAAACATCAGTGTTTGACATTGAAAAACAACTAAATTTGTAAATACCACCCTTTTTTGTCAATTTTGAAGTTAGTTACTGTCATTGTGACAATATTGTAATTGTGCGTAAATTAAACAAACAGCGATTGCTCTAGTTCTCGGCCAGAAAAAAATTAGAACAAAACAAAAATTAAAAAAAGATTGAAAAACGTTATTTGAAAGATTCTAGAAAAACTAAAATAGATGCTGCAATTTGATAAAAAACGACTTGAATAGAAAAAGTAAATCAAAAACTACAGCTAGAAAAACAAAAGAAAATTCTAGAGAAAGGCGTTGTAATATCAAAACAACTTTTTAGAGGAAGTTGAAAATCGACGACCTATAAGAAAAAAAACAAGGACAATAGTGACTATTAGAGGAAAAAGGACAGTAACAATTAAAAAAAAAACACAGAAAATTAGGACTACTAAAAAGAACAATGAAAAATTTTAGACTAAAGAAGTTTTTAGAAGAAAAAAAATAATTCTAGAAAAACAACGTAAACAACGAATGAATTAAAAAGATGAATAGAAGTAGATTCTAGAAGAAGATTCTTCTAAAGAAATTTGAAAAAAGGCGACAAAGGAAACAAAAAAAAATTATTTGAAGAAACAAAAATTTGGAACAGCTAGTTTAGCGGATTCTAGAAAAAGTGAAGACGACAGGCCACAAAAAAAATACAGGAAGCTTTAAGAAAAAGGTGAGAATTTTTGGAGAAGACCTAGAGGAACAAATGAAGACTCTAGGCGAATTTGAAAAACGATGATTAAAAGAAATAGAAGAACAAAAAAAAAGACTACCAAAAGAAAAAGAAGACCAAGGAAAGTTAAGATAAAGAACAACGAAAAAATCTAGAATAACAAAAGAATGGTTCTTAGAGCCGAATATTAAGATAACTCCGAGTATACACGGAGCAATTTTCAATAGTTGTCGCTTCCGACTTTTACAAATGTTTATTTTTATAGAATTTGGGAGCCAGAGGCGAGAAACTATCATTTTTAAAAAATAATAATTGCATAATAATTGCCTTCCAAAAAAGTCTTCGAGTCAAGTTTTTATACTACAAAAAAAGACAACGTAAAGATAAAAGAAAACAGAGGATAAAGAAAAATTTGGAAAACCTAGTTTAAAGGATTCTAGAAAAACTGAAGATGACAGGCTACTAAAAAAATAAAGAAAGTTTTAAAAAGACGTTGAAAATTGGGAGATTCTAGAGAAACAAATGAAGATTCTAGGCGAATTTGAAAAACGATGTTTCAAAATAATAGAAGAACAACAAACGTCTACAAAAAAAAAACCAAGGAAAGTTAAGAATATGAAGAAAACTCCGAGTATAGACGGAGAAATTGTCAATAATTGTAAGATTTTTTATAGAATTTGGTAGCCGGGGCGACAGTTTTTATCATTTTTTTTTCAATTATTGCAGTAAACATTTATTTTTACAATAATTAACTCCCAAAAAGGTCATTAAAATAAGTTTTTATACTACTTCGGCTGGGTTAGTAAATGCGCTCAAATTTTTGTCTTTTTATAATGACAGAAAATTTTATTCTTGTTGTTTTTGCATTGGTTATCATTAACTTTTTTTAAAGTTAAATTTGTGTGGAGCTTCTAAAACAAAAATCGTCCGATACTAAGAAGATCAAATACGATATGTAAAAGACTGTTCTATTTAGAAGAAGACTAGTTTTATTTTTGTTCTACCCTTAAAAAGATTTTTGCCCGATTTTTGCTCCACTATATACCACAAGCTTAACAAATAATTCGTGGTAAATACATAAATCTATGTAAAATACGCGTAATAAATTGGGCTACGTAAACAAAATAATACATCAATCCAGACGCGCGTTCAGCGACTTCAATAATTGAGTGATTAAAATTTTTATCCAGATTCATTAAGTATATTAAGTTTAGTCTTAACAACAAATTTTTCAAGGTTTTGATAAAACAAAACAATATATTTGTTATTTAAAAATCAGATCTATGCCCTTGGTGCTGTTAAATGTCAAATACTACGTAGTTTGAGCGAAATTTCGAACGGTTTATGACTTATTGGAATAAGCTGACGGAACGATCAATAATTGCGTATATTTCTGATATAAGTACACGTATAACAAGTGAGCAAAAAAATTCACAATTTAGGTAGACGCTGAAATCACATATTGTATATCTGTTGTAACTTACAACCTACCTAAGTTGTCATTTTTCTGCTTTTATGTCACATTTTTCGTACAATTTTTTCACAATTTTATTTTTACTTCGCAGTTACTACACATTTATTGGTAAACCTCACTTGGCTCACTCCATGACGATGACCAACACAACAAGAGTTACAAGTTATTCGACGGCCAATTCGTCAGTTCAGGAAACTCCAATCAGTGATACCACCACACTGAGAAGTGGGGCATGAGACATATAAAAGACGTTGTTGCTATAAGAAAGTTTACCAAAGAATTATTTTATTTTTCTTGTACTTAATGCATAGAATTCGAAAAAAAAGTATGATGTACCTTCTCCATGACATTATTTTTAAGATGTGTATTTTTATATTTACTTTCAGATAAATAAAAAAAAATTGCGACCTAAAAAAGATTACTATTTTTTTTAATAAAATCAATATTTCTATAAAAATTTTTGGTGAAAATGTGTTGACATGTATTCTTCAAAAAACGTCTAATATGACTTGAATATTTTTTGTTGGATTATATAATTAATTTAAGAATTTTGTTGTAAATATTTAAGATGATTCCATGTGCTATATTAAGTTAGTTTTTTTACTTCTTATTTAGTATAGTATTGTATAAAAAATTGTATTTTTTGTGTTAGATACCAGTTTATTCACCTTTTCTATTAATGTATAAATACAAAATCACGTAAAATTATCCTTTTCTTCTTCTCTACACCTAAAACTGATCGTGTTTTAATATTTGTTCCTTATTCCGTTAATTTTTCAATTTACATCACTAGTAACGTAATGATGAATTTTGTTGAATTTCATTACATCCCTAGTGTTGAAAAGTGTTAAAAATCGGTGATAAAATTATTTAATTTTCGATGGAATCAGGAAACTCATACGTAATACGTTATGAAATATTATTATAGTTTAACTCGCATAATTTATTACGCTCGTTGAACAAAATTGTTCATTTCATAACTAGTTACGTAAAGAACTATTAAAACCGATATTTTACATGATGTATACGCACAAATTTTCGTATTTTGAAATACTAGTCAAGTGTTTAAGATTCTGTAAAGAATAGTCTGTGTCCATTTCAGATTTTATGTTTTACTGTATTTTAATTAAAAGATTTATCACACATTTTATATTTTATTGTATGTAAGTGCTACCTGTATGTATAAAAAATAGAGGATATTTAATAGCACGTCAAAGGAGGTTGTTAGAACAACAGAAAAACTAGTGCACAACCGAAAAATGCAATGAACGACAATTTTTTTTATTTATTTTTATTCTGTACGTAATGTGCAATATTTCAGGATATTTTTAGTATCGTAATGTCAGTTTTTACCGCACTAGTGTGATAATGGATGTTAAAATTTACAGAAAAAGCCAAGATTTATTTATTTACATAAATTACACAGTTTGAAACAATTACTTTTGTAATTCTTCTAATTTTATTTATTTCAACAGGTTACTGGAGACAATGGTGGCCATTGAAAAATGGGACACTAAACTTGGCAATGTTCTCTCATTCTAAATAGTTCGTAGCAAAAACATACGTAAAAATGCCGAAGTTTAGACACAAATTAACAAAATCAATTTTTATTTCTATCAAAGTGTACCAATTTTCAATTACCATCACTGTACTTATCTCTGTTGTAATATCTGTAATTATCTCTGTTGTAGATAATTTTTATATTTTCGAAACAAATCCAAACAACTTCTGTTTATTAAATCTCTTTTCTGAGTGAAAAAATTGTACTAAAACCTTTTTTCTTATCGTGCTAAAAAAAATTTTATGTAAAATTGTTATAATGTCCTAACCTATCGTGCTATTAAATTTCCTCTGAAGTATTTTTTGATGTAGCTTTTTTAATAAAGTTATCTTTCACATTTACTATTATTTCTGTGTTTTTTAAAATAAACATTAATTGATTAAATTTAAATTAACCATCGTAACTTAATAAATTGCCGTTTGATTTCAACTTAAATTCTTAAAACACTTAACAAGCCTATAATTTAATATACTTTTCTGGAGAGGTAAAGAGTCATGTGAGAATCCAAACAAAACAAAAACGCTCTTTTTCTGCGAAGACATTAAAATTCCGCAACATAATAGTATAGTCAATGCAAAGTTTCGTAGTTTTCAAATAATTAATTCACTGAAAGATTATTAGTCGAGTGCACAAGTGCAAAAACTGAGCCACTAATCAGTGTCCCTTCTAATCGGTAGTATCGCAAATTTTAATACTTTTCCATGGAAACTTCCAATCAGTCTCGAATTTTTTTAAATTTTCCATAGAAACGAAGTTACTACAGATATGATCTCAACTTGAAATTAACCCATTAGATCACATTTTTAGCAAATCATTAAATACTTGGCATCTGGAGAATACTATCAATGCAGCAAGGATTTTTCCGGCAGAATTTGGTCAATGAAGATGGTATTTGAAAATTTCCTTCACTGGTTAATACTAGTTTAAAACTGAACTTTTACAACGAGAAGATTTAAGTGTTTCTTTTGAAGTCTTCATCCCGTTGCAAAATCATTGTTATCTCCTTTCTAACCAGACCAGGTCCATTATCAAAACCTACAGCGTTGATGTGACCGAGTCATACGCTTTTTTCTCCGTCAAATAAATAGCAAGAATGTTTTGGTTTCTTTATTTGACAATCCTGTCTAAAAACCGCACAGTCTTACCGGCAAAAAAAACCTATAGAAACAAACTTTAATGGTTTGAGAATACAAAAAAAAACAAATAGATCGAAAAACATTTAATCCTTTGTGTAATAAAATATTTACAAACACAAATTTAAACCTAACCTAAATACAATTAACTTAAGCAAACGCATCTTCACGATCAGCCCCTGCCCCATCTCCATCTTCCAAAGAAGAAAAATTAAGAAAATGTGCAGGTCTATGAATTTCATGGTAAAACTCCTTTGGATTAGCCAATTGCAACTCGTATTTCATGCTAGAATCATGCCTAACACCTACAAAAAAAAATTACAATTTCCAGCAACGCACTAATGGGCAACTGAGACAGATTAAGAGTGTTACTTTAAATCTTACAGTAGATTGAAGCTTGTTTTACATGGTTTTTATCACCAAACGGTCAAAGAGCACGCACAATTCACTATTTAATAGTAACTCCTTTAAATCAGCTGTTTGATGTAAAAGTGGCGCCCTCACCGCCCGTCTCAGTTTCCAATACCTAAAACTTACCCATAAAATTATAATTCCACGATCCTTGTGCCGGCACCATGAAAAATCCAAGGAACCTATCTGACAACAACATTTGCACTTTCTCATAATGACTCGGCAGATACCCTTTCGGATTATTTCCCTTATCTGTATTAGCCCTCCCCCATTCATACCCCGAAGGCGTTAACTTATAAGCCGTCAATGAGCAAGACCCAGGAGTGAACGAACACGTAATTATCACTGTTTTCTCCCCATCCCAGGCCGGATTATCAGCCATTAATTTAGCATGAGTTGTTATATCTTGTGGCGACAATTGTGGTAATTCATTTGGTTGGGTATGAATCCATCCCAAAGGCTCCATGTCCTTCAAAAACGGATGACTTGGAGGCGTGTTGGGTATATGGACAGTCTGGTGAGTACCCCACTGAGGAGGTAGAACTAAACAACGCAATTCCTTCACTTGGGGATTATCAGGTGGACTCACTCCATACAAAAACGCACAAATCTGTGCCCGCAAATCGGAGATTGTCACAAACTTCTTAAGGACGTTCTTAGGTAAAATGTAGGTATAGCCAGTCTCTTTAATATCGTCCGAACTGACATAAATATGGTTCGTTCGTAAATGCAAATTCGTTGCAGAAATAGCTCTCACTCGCCATTCAGTCTTTGAACTGAAGGTTTGTGTCTCGTAATTACTTGTAGTACTTGTAATAATTTCGTCGCCATGTTTATTGACTGTTCTAGTCGTGGTAGCTGTGAGTTGTGACTGTTCTTTAGTTTGTTTTTCAATTTCAGCAATTTGTTGTCTTTGAGCTGACGGTGCACTGATTTCCATACCGAGAATAATGTCACGAATTTCGCTTTGGGTCAATGATGCTACATTAACATTGTTTTTCTTTCCGTAATCGGCAAGAATTAAATCTTTTAGTTGTACTTCCACTTTGATCCATTCATCGTCAGAGAGAGTTGGCCAAATGTGGTGTGGTTCAGTAATTGTTGTTTTGTCTGGTTTTAGAATGACTTTTGTACGTTCTGTATTAACGTGGAGTGCTCGCAAAATCAAAATGAGACGAGAAAATGCCTGTTAGAAAAAGAAAGAAGAATAAACTAGAAGAAAATGACACTTAAATAAAAGAAAAAAGAAGCATAATAAAGGAAAGGAGGTAAGAAGAAAGGAGGTAAGAGGAGGTAAGTTAGGTTTATTATATATTAAATCGGTTTGTTTCGGAACATCTTTGTGTTGTGAAGGAGACTTCTGGGATACCTTATACATATAATAAGCTACGCTATTATGGAAGGAAGATGAGATCAATTCGGTGATTCAAGTGCGGTTGAGATTAATTACTTATTTAAATAAATATGTTATATCAAGCTCTTAATTCCTAATTTTTAATAAATTTAAACTTTGCTTCAGTAATAATACTTACAGTGTACGACGAAATAGTTTTCAGCCAATCATCATACAGATTAAACAACACCATTTGTGGCTCTGTTGCCTTCAAAATAAGATCACCAAACTTCTCAATTTTCAAACAAGCTTGGAACGGCAATTGCAATTCTGATCCTTTAATAACAATATTAGGAAAATCAAGAAGATGCACTTCTAAAGGATCCAACATTCCTTTTCTTGTTACAATAATTTGTTTTGGTTGTTCTTCAACAGGTAAAGACCGAATTAAAGCTGCGACTTCTTCAGCAGTTTTCCATTTAGCCAACTAAAAACAAAAAATATTGTTTCCCAAAATTATTTTAGATTGAAACTAACCTGTCCTAGACGCTTTTGACCAGCCCACACTGAGGTATGAATAATTTTCAAAAACAATTGTCCAGTTCTTGGATTAAAAATAAAAATGGCACCATTAATCGGTTTTGTTGTTAAGTTACCCTCAAAGGTCTTGTGAATAGTTACTCTGTATACATTAGTGTCATCAACAAACCAAATAATTTGATTTGAGAAAAGTTCTCCGTAATTTTGACTCGACAAATAAGGTTCAGTTGGTTCACTGGAGTATAATTGTAATGCTTTTCTGATACGTTCTCTTAAGACGTACAGTGCAGGATTAGCTTTCATTATTTTAGCCATTGCTTGTTGAATCAGAGGCTTACAGCCAGGGAACCAATTGCCATAAGCACTGAAACAAACAAAAAGCATAATAAAAAATTATGAGTGTGATACACAAGTTACCTATGAAGATTGTAAGCCAAATCAATAGCGATTAAGACTCCTGTTGGAGACGGATAAATTGACATGTTATCGGTAGTATAATCCAAAAATTTAGCTCTGGCATATCTTTCAATATCATGAGAATCATAATCACCCCATCTAAGTTGAACATCAATCCAGTATTTTTGAGTTGTGGTATTATCCATTGTATCTCTATAAAAAATTGTTTAAACAACTGAAAAAAGAAAAGAAAGTGTTTACTTAGTATCAGCTAGTAGAGATGGCCTTGAAACATTCCATTTGTAAGCCGAAAACAAAAGAATATCAGCACAAGATGAATTCATCTTGTAGGACTTCCTAGGATGGATAGTTTCCTTTTGTACAGTCTCGATTTCTAAAGCATCCAATTCTTGATCAAAAACCTAAAAGAAAAATTACGTAATAGCATCTACAATGCTAAAAGTGTTAAAAAAATTGTTTTCAATGTTTTTAACAAACGTATTACCTTCAAAAAAACATCGTTTAGAGTCGAAATCAAATGTGAAAAAGACAAGGGCGGAGCCTAATCTGCGTGTTGATTCAGACTGATTCTGACACCAGTGGCGTAACATGAAGGCGTCAATTAACAATATTTCGGGAGCAATATTAATACTTGAGGTGTAACTATGTAGTGGCTGTTGATGTTTGATATAATAAACTTACAATTAAAATAAATTATAGTATATTAAAAAAAACAACACATATTACTCAGCAGAGTTACTGAATAATAGTATGAAAGTTCACGAGCCGACTCTGTTAAACATGGCTTCACCTTGTAATGGAATGGACTCGTCCAAGAGAGAAAATTGGTGCGTCGCGCCGATCCGCCATTGTCTTTTTCACATTTGATTTCGACTCTACTTCCCGCTCTTTAGAAATAAATATGATAACAAATGACTATAAAAACAAATGGTGTCTAGTATTTAAACAAAAAACTTTATCAAATTATGGCATTTTTTTTAAAGAAGTTATTACAATGTTAGTAAAAAAATGTAATCATCAATTGATTGCTGTTACATCTTAACAAAAAAATGGTTCAATTTATTATTCAAAACAATTATTTGGTAAATCCATAACACTCTAGAATCTGGATGTCATTTTTTACTTACTTGACAAAGATCCATAACAATACTCTCGTGTACTTTCTGCCACAAGTGAGCTCGGAAAATTTGAATTAACGAAATTTTCAATGTAGGAATTTTCCCGTGCATGAAAATCCCAGTCAAATCCAACTGCACTTGAAAACCAACGTACACATTAGCTCTGTTAATTGTAGGTGACCACCACAGTGTAAAACGACGATTTGGAATTTGATTCAAACCTGATCTTTGTGCATTTGTCAATTTTTTGTACTTCATAGACTCCTCAAAACCGGAGGCTTTCTCCCTATTTTAAGCAAAAACTGTATTTAAAAAAATTAAAAAATGTTAGATTTCTTACCAGAAAAGACCTTCCCATGTTGGAAAATAGGTACCTTTGAAGAGTGTATGTTCAAGAATACCTTCTACACCACCCAATGCTTGAATCATATCAGTTCGGTAATTATTCAAGTTCCATAATTTACCGTCGTGGCGTTGGTGAGTCCACCAGAACGGATTTTGTTTTAACACTTGGTACTGTTTAAATTCAGTTCGAATTCTCCATCCTTTATCATAAGCTAAAGTGTGGCGATCTTTCTGGAAAAGTGTATTAATCCTGGGAATTCCTCTGTCCCAGGAATCTTCCAAATCCTCTAAAGTGAGACGACTGAAACATAAAATTAAAACTATAACAAAATCTTTAGAAAATTTCAATGTTCTCCTCTGAAAGAAGCTAAAAAAGGCTTCTTACATATTATTTTTTTAAGTGTATCTATAGTTTAGATATCTACTTCCTATTTTTTCTGTAAGAGAAATCTGGTGTTCAACTTTCAGACTACTTAAAAGACTTTCATTTCGTTTTTTTTTTTGTATTAAACAGCGTCATCTGGATACAATATCACCCAAAACAATCACTTACCGATTTTGGGCATTGGCTTCTTGCCTCTTGAGAGAATATTCAGCCCAAACTCTTTGCGAATCAATAAATTCTGATTCCCAAGGCTGAATGTAACGATACAAATTTGGAATCAGCTGATCCTCGTCATGACTCATACCAGATCGGAAATGAGTAATTCCAACATCAGTTTGTTTCGACCATCTCAAATCAGACTAAAAAAACACTAATACTATAAAACAAACAGAAAAAAACACCAAGAAACTTACTTGAGGAATTAACACGTGACCCATTGAGAGCATACCAAGACCACCCAATTCTTTAGGAGTGTAAAATACCACAGGTGGAAATCTACTTGGCATTTTTGAGTTCAAACCAATTTTTATACGAGTTTGAATTTTATTTTCACATTTCACCAATAGATCTAGTAGTTCTTGTGTGTTTACTACTGCTTCTCTAAAGTATGTCATTAAACCGATTAAAGCAGTGTTCCATTTATTAACAATCTGTAACAATAAATAACTTGTAAGGTGAGTATATTAGATACTATAAAAATGGTCCTTCGAGTCGGATACACACCTTTGTGAATGTTGTAGAACCTGAAGCCATCAAAATCTGTCTGACTCTGTTATGAAAACGACTCATTGATTCATCATCAACCCTTAAGAAACACTGAGCAGTCCTCTCTTTACTACCTTCATGTTGTAAATTCCAAACTCCGTCACGATGGGTAAATTCTTCATGTTGGGTGCGGCACTAAACACAAAGAAGAATTAAAAATAATAATTACTTTTACAAAATACGTACTTTTGGTAAAATCCTGCATTCAAAACCACACATATTAAACAAAAGATTTGGATTATCTTTTGAATATACACTAACAAAGCTGTTTTCCCACTGTATTGTAGTAACAGACCTAGGTAGACGGTTCTTAATGTCCCAGAAGACAGCTCTACCCCTACAAAAAACACACAATAAAAACATAAAAAAATAACAATGAACTTACAAATTGACATCATGCTTCATCAATCTCATCCTGGCATCTCTAGGCCAGCATTTTTTATTATTATAACCAACAATGTTTTCATTGTTTGGATCAGGATGTTCAGTCAGGTATCTCTGGATTAATTCTCGAGCTTCCTCAGCTGAAAATCTACAAAAATTTGTTTTAACCAATGAAGAGATTTCAAGTAAATATCATGATTTGTTAAAATTGAGTTCAGAAGCGCATTATCCAACCAATACGACATCGACCTACGTCAATGGACGTATTGGTTCCTGGCCTACAGCATAGCCAGCTTCAGGACCCCTGCGCGTCTCATCATATTATTATAAAACAAGCAGATGGACTGATTTGTTTTCAAAGTTGTTAATGATGATTTAAACTAAACATTAAAGAATTAAAAATTGTGGATTTAATATCTTTTAATTTAATATGACTTAATTTTTTGTGTTCTGAGAGGTGTTTTAATGATGCGGATAAAACTTGCAACACCTGGTATAAGTATATTAATAAAAAATTAATCATTTAAGCCTATATCTGCCTACAAATTTGCACCCGAAATACAATCTTGACCTGTTCATACCTGAAAAACATGTGTATTTTGTCGACATATCTGCAGTAGAGTCTTATGGGATGACAAGTCTCTGTTGAAACATCTTGAAACGTCAAAAAATCATTTGGCATTTGAGGAGGACCTGCCATTTCACTCGCTCTTTGTAACCCAAGTACCAACAAATCTAACACTAATCCATAATACTGTGTAATAAATGAAGCAAACTGAAGCCCTCTTATAATCCCATAACTGTTAGTATGATTCATATCTTTGTAATTTATTACAACATTGTTTTTTGCCGTCATGTAATCAGCAATATTATGATCAACAATCAAACGTAACAATCGATTCAACAAAGTCAAATCAATTTTCTCATAGAGCTTCTCAAATTTCGATTCTAGAAGAACGTTACATTCCCCTTCAGAAACATCCCAAACATCTTGTAAATTATTAATTCCTTGACACCACTTGTATACAAGTAATGGAGGAGGTTCGGTATCTGCAGGTTTAATCCATGGAGGAAACAAACGTCTCTTATCGGCTTCGTACCATAAGTATTGATCTAGATAAGCATCAGTGATTTTCTCAAGAGGTTCAACATCATACACAGGAATTAAATGACTGTATAAGTCCATAAATTCAATACCGACTTCTTTGAAAGCTCTTTGGGTGAGTAAATGACGTTTGATTCGAGATAAAGCTTCATGTGGGTTATCATAAGCTTGTTCAATAAGACCCAATTCCTCTCTTTGACTTTGATTAAGTCGAGATTTTACACTATAAGCTTCTTTTAAACGCTCAAGAGCCAAAATAAGAAGTTTCGTGTCATGTTTATAGGATAAAGGAGGGAATGGAATTGGGGCAAAACGTCGGGATTCAAGCCAATGAACTGTTGTCGTGTAAATAGCAACAGCTTCTTCAGGACTTATGTAGGGACCGTCCTAGAAAGACAAACAAAAAAGTAATTGTTTTTCATTCTATAGTTCTTCCAGAATTTTTTTCCTACTTACTTTCAAGTAATTATGTTGCCTTTCTTGTTCAGCCTTTAGATATAACCTCGTCAGACGTCCTAAATTCTTTTTACAAACTGTTTTATCAACAGTTGCACCTCGACGAATTCTTTCTCTATTATAATGCGCTGTGTTTGTCCACCAATCAGCTTTCATTTTAACATAACGTAGAATCATATTTTCGATTGGAATAGGCAATCCAGGGACCTAAAACACATCCTTTACAACAAATCAAAACTGTCAATTTTGTTTATAACACGTGACGTAATCAGAAGCGCATTATCCAACCAGTACCAAAATTGACCTAATCAATTCAAGTACTGATTGTTGACCTACATTTTGATCAACTTCAGGACCCCTGCGCGTCTCATCATCAAGTAGTTATTTCTCGAAGAGCTAAGCACAAGCTCTAACTTACTTTCCACGGAATGTTAGCCTTCCAACATCGCCAAGCCTCACTCAAATGCTGCAAAATCGTTCTAGCTTTGTTCTGTTTAATTCCTTCAGGCATCATATCAACAATATCATGCATAACTGATGCTCGCAATTCGAGATCAAAGTGTGACTCAACTCTTTGTTTGGTTACAGTTTTAGCAACACCTTTAGAGTGTCTTCCTTCAAATTGACGTGAGAGTAGATTACCTAACCAACGTTCAAGTAGAGGAGTTATTCCTCTCATGAAAAACAACCAAACTCTCCAACCAGGTGCCCAAAAACCACAACCTGGACCTTTACCAACAGGACCAGTGTTGAAACGGTAGTAGACTAAGTGTTTTAAGTCTTTACACATTCTGATTTGTCTCATCAACTTGTATTTGTATCTGTACATGCCAGTCAGTTGGCCCACATGGGCAAAAATATATTGTAAACCGTCAGCCAATTGAAACGCGTCGACGTTGTTCAAACGGTATTGAACATGTGAATCAATAATAAGTTTTGTCAATCTTAGAATTTCACGACAGAGATGGAAAGCTGCAAAAATTTATTAAACTTGTAATTAGAGTTTCAGTGGTAACGAAAATATTTGGCCACTGACTTTCCAAGCTCCCAATAAAGCAAATAATGACCATTATTAAAGCTAATAGTTAGGTAATTGAGAGTTAGTGGCCAAATATTTCCGTGTCGACTATACTTTTTATTACCATTTCCGAATCTGGACTTCTTTCTTTCTTTGGTAGTCAATGTCTTAACTGGTTTAAGATTAAAATTGTAATCCAAATGAAGATAGTTAAGATTTTTACGATGAATAAGAAGATTAAGCATATTGTACCCTTGTCTACACACTTGCAAACCAGCTTCAACCCAGTCAAGTGTAGTAGTTTGGAAAAACTTTGTAGACTTAAAAGACCGGAACAAATACCGCTTTTTCTGTGCTTTAGGTGGCCGATGTTTTAGTGCATTAAGTACATAATACTTTAATAATTTCTGATAACTAACTCTGACTTTAACAGGTTGACCAGGTGGACAATGCTCCATATACCAAGTTTTAACTAGTGGTACATCTATAGCTCGACGACAACGCCCTTTAAGAAAATTCAAATAAATTTGGTGTTAAATGAGGAACTGAGTTACCAGATCGTAAATTAAATGGTCGAGGAGCCCATAATAAAGCAATCCCATTAGCTGTATTGTCGGTGTATAATGGTGTTTCTTGTAAAAATGGTTGGACATGTTCTGGTAATATATATTCCTCGTCATCTTCAGGAAGAGGTTCTAAGCTTTTTACAGCGTGTCTGTGAGAAATTGGGTTTATCAAAGGGTCGAAGTAGAAGGCAGGGAGGTCAGGATCTTCTGTTTTAATGTAAACTACATTTGGAGCGTGATACCTGCAAAGAAGACAACTTGCTGATAAAAGAAAGTCTAGAAGTTTTGTTTAAAAAAACAATCAATTACAAAAAAGTTAAAACTATTGTTAGGTAGTGCCTAATAATTCGGCAACGCAAGATATAGTAGCGACACTTCGGCAAAAATATGAATTACAGTACAAGAGTAATAAAAAAGAAATTCTTTCATCATTTATACGAACTAATAATATTACTGTAAGATAATATACAAAAAATAAAACAAAAATTGTTTGTGATATTTCAGCATTTTCATGAAAACTTGAAGATGAAACGAATATCATATCACAAATTTGCTCTTCCACACTACTAGTATATTCGATCTATCCTTCAAGAACGAACATAAAACAATGTGGGTATAAAAATAAATGAAACAAAGAAAAAAACAAGACTTACCATGACAGATGGACAAAATGAGGCATATTATTGTACAAGTATGGAAAAGCAATCCTATATTCAGTTCTAATTGGCTGCCGAATTATAATCTTATTGATATCATTAAACTCGTTCCAATCTTCATCTCTAAAATAGTAAAAATTAAATAAAATAACACAAAAAATTAGAAAAGTCTTACGCAGGATTCATATCCTTAATCAAAGGTTCAAATTTAGGTCCTCCAGGTATCGCCATATTCAAAGCTTTCGCCGTAAAGAAACTCTTAGTATCAAAAAGATAAAAATAGTTGTTATCTACTAAATCAGTCAATAATTGATTAGCCAAACGGTATAAAGTCGCCATCATTGGTAACGTCAAATTCCACTTCCTGTATGTTGGTCCGTTTACATATTTGTTACCAACCAGAGGCTTATGGTCATAAAACCACTTCGCAACTGCTGCATCTTCCTCAGCATCTAATTCAATTTGAATTGCTTCTAGAGGCTCGACATCTAGGACATTATCGGCGTAATCTAGAGGAGGTTCTTCGTCATCAAATGGCGGAAAACGCATTCTTTTAAAATGACGTCGATCACGCTTTTCACGACGCATCATAATCCACATTGTGCCCCACTGGGCTATGTATATGGGTTCGATCACCCATGGAATTTCGTTAACGAAAGTGATAGCACCGGTTATGTGGTACAAAACTTTGACGTCTCTGATCTGCTCCCAAGGCATTGGCATGTTTTCCAGGAGTTTCATTACAGCGTGAGGCATGTATTTCAAGGCACTGTTAAAAAATAAAAATAATTAAATTTGTGACTTGTAAACTCGTATAAATTTACCCCAAGTAAACACGTTTATCATGCCGATATTTCCGACTGCTCATATCGCCGTGATCTCTGATTATTTTCCTGATATGCTCAGGAGGCATGTCTTCTTTTTGGGCATCAACAAAGCCCAGTTTTCGCTTATCAGCGAATCGTTTTGATTGCAATTGATGCCATTTTTGGGCTGAAATAACACGTTTTGTAGAAAACTAGAAGAGTAGGTGAGAGGAGTACCTTTTTCTTGAAGCTTTTCCTCGGTCATTACGTCTGATTTGGGATGAGGTGGCGGGATTTGTTGTTGTAAAGCATGAGCATGGGCTTGGGCCGCAGCAGCTTGGGCTTGAGCATGGGCTGCGGCCAGGTGTTGTTGGGCCATCATGGCCCATGGGTTTGGCCCCAACAAGTATGGGGGCAGCGACATGCTGAAATCGGCGAGACTTGTTATTAATTTGCAATAAAATAAAAATAATAAACTGAATGATAATGATTAACGAAATTTCTATCTATAACAGAAGAAGCGGAAATATTTGTATATTTATTTAATTAATTAAAACGTTGTTTCTGGCTGATATTTCGATATTTCTAGTGCGGCTTAACGCCGTACAAATCTACAAATTTTTAATTTGCTCTAATTCCTAACAACTTTACTTACTTTTTTTAAATTTCCAACATTAGATTTGATGAAATAAACACTTTTTAGCACTTTTTTTGCACCTAGAACGTTCGTCTTACGTTTTGATGCGGCATCACACGTTATAACGCCATATTTAATTGCCAAGTCTGCCTATGCCAACATTAAGAAATAAAAACAAAAAATCCCTGTGATTAAAAAAAAACATTTTTCATAAATTTTAGAAACATAAAATTTATTTATAACATTAGGCTCAGTATTTATATTTAAATATTCTATATTGATTACTTAAATTTTAAATTTTTTATATTTTGATAAAAAAAGCATTAACTGCAACCAGCAATACAACAAAAGACTGCGCTAAGAGAAGCGGCAAGACTGGGGTGGGCACTTTATCGATTTTTGGGGCTCAAATGCGGTACTTTCTCCCTGTCTGTGTCTTCCTTTTACTTAATTAGGTATAACCCCATCGCCCATCCCAAACTTGATATGGTTATGATTGTTTAAACCAAAAAAAAATTCTTTAGCTTCATTATCATTTATTTTACTCGAATTTTTTAAGTATTATTTATTTATTAAATAATTATTTTTTTTGATTCTTTGTTTACTTTTGTTATTTTTCCATTCAAAAAATTCTTAAAACAAAAAGCTGTGTTTTTACTTTGGAAAAAACAAAATAAATGTTTATACTTACTTTCTTAGATCGCCTTTTTGCTTATTCTAGGATTCAAAATTTGCCACCAGCAACAACCACTAACACATTGGATAAAAAAAAATTGTATTGTAGTATCAACCCTCTGAGATTGTTGGAATTGAAGAAGAGCTAAAATTGAGAAAATAAACAGTCATTGAAACTCGATAGTGAAGTTATTATAAAATTTAATAAAAGTAAAATAAAAGTACAATATAATAAAAAGACCTAAATATGTGATAATATAAAATAACTAACAAAATTTGAGTAGTTGAAACAGATAAAAATTACAGACTTCTTGTTGGATTATCTTGATGTGAGTAGAATGAAACGTTAAAACACTAAATACCCAATAATATCAAATAAAATTAAAACCTAAAATAGAAAAATTACAAAATCCTGAAAAGAAAAAGTACGAAAAACTGAAACGTAATATGTACCTGAAATAAAAATATTAAAACTTAAAACAGAAAAATTACAAAATTCTGATACATAAAAATTACGAAAGCCTGAAACGTTATACCTGAAATAAAAATATTAAAACAAAAAAAAATTACAAAATACTGAAACAGAAAAATTACGAAAACCTGAAACATAATAGCTGAAATAAAATTATTAAAATTTAAAACAGAAAAATTACAAAATACTGAAATAGAAAAATTACGAAAACCTAAAACGTTATACCTGAAATAAAAATATTAAAACATAAAACACAAAACTTACAAAATACTGAAACAAAAAAGTTATGAAAACTTCATACATAATGCCTGAAATAAGAATATTAAAACATAAAATACAAAAATTACAAAATACTGAAACAGAAAAATTACGAAAACCTGAAATATAAAGCTGAAATAAAACTATTAAAACTTAAAACAGAAAAATTACAAAATACTGAAATAGAAAAATTATGAAAACCTAAAACGTTATACCTGAAATAAAAATATTAAAACATAAAATACAAAAATTACACAATCCTGAAACAGAAAAGTTATGAAAACTTCAAACATAATAACTGAAATAAAAATATTAAAACATAAAATAGAAAATAGACAAAATCCTGAAACAAAAAAGTTATGAAAACTTCAAACATAATACCTGAAATAATAATATTAAAACCTAAAAGAGAAAAAAAATCTACCTGAAAAAATAAAATACTTGATAAAAATTATTACTGAAACATGAAATGAAAATGTTAAGAGTATTAAAACCTAAAAAGCACAAAAATGAAATAAGGACGTAGCTGGCATTTATAATAAATACTAACCAGACAAGTGATCCTTCGATCACACAAACTTAGAAACTAACTAAACTACTATCTTATCTAATATATTTAAATTATGTAAGATGTTAGTAACCAACCAAGCAATATTCATGCAAAATATTCCCAACATGCATAAAAACACATACCTTTAAGTAAAATCTGAAAGAAAGAATATTAAAACCTCAAATAATAGAAAAATTGTTAATACCTGAAAACCTGAAATAGAAATATTAATAACACCTAAATAAATACCTAAAAAAAATTAATTCCTAAAATAAAAAGATTACTAAAACCTAAAACAGAAAAATTGTTAAAACATACAATAGGTACATAAAAGACGAATTCAATAAAACCGATAAAATAAAAAATTCACGTTAATTAAAACTCGAAACTTTAAGCAAAAATTTTATAAATTAAAGCAGAGATCAACAATTTTAGCAAAAGCGTGAACTATATTCCAGCAAAATAAATTTGAGAAACAATAAAAAAATTCTAATTCAGATATTTTCACTGCCGCAACTGATAAATAGCGAATCCCCTCCTTCTGCTTCTTTCGAACCCACCTTTAATCCCGAAATTGGTGCTTCTTCTTCTGCCCTATGTGGCGATTTTTCCCTCTGCTTCTTTCGGACCTACCTTTATCCCGATTTCCAGCGATGTCCTTAGACCCTAAACCCCAAACCCCTCCCAGAAAATAGGAAAAAAAGGATTTTTTTAAAGGAAGGAAAAAAAGGATAAATGAAACACAAATAAATTTATTTAAATGTACCTTATGCACAATATCAAAAAACAATTTCACAATTCTGATAAAACGTCTGATAAATACTACACAAATCAATCCATAAATTTAAAAAAGATGTTAAAATTTGATTCAAAAAGTATTTAATAAAACTGTTGCTAGTAAAAACCAAATTGTATTATTTGCAATTTTTGTTTAAAATTTGTACCAATTTTCCTGTCAAAACGTTTTTATGATAAACCCTCAGTTATCGTGTTTAAATTTTAGAATACTTATTATGTATAATTCAAGCATAAAGACTAAATAAAAAATTGTTGTTAAAAGAGTCTCTGCAATGTTGCTAATTTAACAATAAGCAACAAAAACATCAACTGTTTTTCAACGTCATCTAGTAGCAAATTTCAATTTTCAAAATTGTCGATTTCTAAATTACTGGCGAGGCGAGCACAGCTAATTCTAATTCAGCTTATTTTAAATAAAAGACCGTTTTTGTAAGTGCTCTGTTTAATTACTGTTCAATATTTTGTTTTCTGTTATACTGATAAATAAAAATGCAAAAAATTGTTGATCTCTTTTTTAACTTATTATGCAAAATTTTGAAAATAATATTTATAATCACGATTTGAATTTATAAAAATAATAATAGAAAAATACTGACCTTTAAATAAGGAAGATCTTGTCGTTGGACACTTTGGATAGTCTGAAATTGGTCATTTCAAAAACGTTATCTAAAAGTAAAAAATTAATTAATACAAATATAAATAAACAATAAATCTGTGATCACAGGAAATAACTATATCAGTCCCAAACAAAACAGAAATATCACGATTGTTTTAAAAATTTGAATTTACACAACTATTTAAACGATAAAACAAGAAAAAATTGTTTTTACAAGTTATTTTCTGTAACTGTAATAATAATCTGAAACAGAATAAATTAATTATTAAAGAACAGAGATAAACAATTTTATAACAAAATAATATTACAATAATCAGAATAAATCAACTACTGAAGAGCACAAATAAACAATTATATAACAAAATAATGTTACATTAACCAAGTCCTAATTTAATCTAACTGATAAGTGGCGAATCTCATCCTTCTGCTTCTTTCGAACCCACCTTTAATCCTGAAATTGGTGCTTCTTCTTCTGCCCTATGTGGCGATTTATCCCTCTGCTTCTTGGGACCTACCTTTATCCCGATTTCCAGCGATGTCCTTAGAACCTAAACCCCCAAACCCCCCCAAAAAATAGGAAAGGAAGGATTTATTTAAGGGAGGGGAAAAAGGAATAAATGAAACACAAATATATTTATTTATATGTACCTTTTTTTTTAAAAAAAAAAAAAAGGTTTAACGATTACAAATAATGATAGTAGATACCTAAAATTGTTTATCTCTGTGTTATTTTGTGATTTTAGAATGCAAAAAATTTAGTTATTTAAACAAAATCGCGGTATTTTCCGTTTAATAGAAAATAAATAAAAATACTTAGCTTTTGAGTGTTTGTGAGGCGTCCTATTATTGAGTTAAGTCCATGTTTAGCCTCATTTGAAGTAGAATTTGGTTTTCTTCATCTTCACAATAAGTTTTGATGCAAGGGTAAAGAGGGATGAATTAAAAGAATGAACAATAAGATTATTAGAAAAAACCAGAATTTAAAAAAATGTGGATGATGTTAATGATGAATGAAGTATGAAAATAAATAGGAACTTTATAAGCAAAATGTAAAAAGAAATAAATTAAAAAAATCAACAATAAGCTTATTAAAAAATGAATAAAGTATGAAAATGAATACTTGATAAGTAAGATGCAAAAGTATTGAAAATTATTTAAATTTAATCAGACAGTAACAAGCAGAGACACTTTTACAGAACATAAATACGTATGTAGACACTATTTTTGAACAAAATTAAAAGTTTTAACTGTTTTGTTAGTATCACATTTGCACTTGAAACACTTTAGTTATTCTTCACTAATTTTATTAATTGTTTTTATATAAATAAGTACACTATATACACACTATCACAACACAAGAAAACTTTTTGCGTTCAGTTTTTTCTTATTTACTCTCATTCTAAGTTCTCTAGGTTCTCTAGCTCTCGAGCAAAGTCTCTTCATTTATTTATTGTTCATTTTTCTTTAAACTCCATGCCGCGTTGGTTACTCCACAATGCTACCATAAAACTGAGAAGCTTCCATGGATGAGATCCTGGCTAAGCATCGATCTCCTTATGGATGAAATCATTGTCCAAACCACATGCTCTAAGAATTTAACTTCTTTGTTTCATCTTCAACACGTGGAATTACCGACAATTCTTATTTTGTGTAGATCCTTATTTAGTCTTTTTTTGTCTTTAGTCTTCCTTATTAATAATTGTTTAGCCCAAATCTAAATGAGCTTCTGAAGATTATTTCTGATTAGCTGTAGGCAGATTTTGACAAATCTCTTTTAAGTCTTGGTCTTCATGTCTTTGCTCTGCTTGCAGTTTTCACCGTACTTTAAGCTTTAATTATCGCTAATATTTCAAAAATAAAACTATAATTAGTAATTTGACAAACAACACTTTCTAGAAACGAGCATTTATAGATGCCGATGTAGTGTTTATATGCAGTTTTTGGTAACATCAGTGACGAAAGCTTCAATTAAACGGTCATTAATCACATAACTACAGTCAAAACAGGCGGTTTGCCAAATTAGTTGTGGAAACATAATCTTCAAACTAAAAGAAGGCTTCCATCAAACAATCGTCAATTTCCGCCTAGATTTAACCAGTAGTTATATTAGTAATGGATCCGTTTTGAAACATAATCGATGCACTAAATGTTACCACAACGGAAGCTTCTATTAAACAAAATAAAAAGTAGTAACAAAAGCCTAAATTAAACAGCTGTTACTCAAGTTGTAACAATAGCCAAAAAAAGGCGATTTGCCAAATTAGTTTTGGAAACATAATCTTCAAACTAGAAGAAGGCTTCCATCAAACAATCGTCAATTTTCGCCCAAATTTGGCTAGTGGTTACGCTAGTAACAGGTCCGTTGTTATCTGAAATAGCATATTAAAGTATCTATACATCTAATTAGCTCATTTGAAAGGCAGCAATAAATGCAAGCTTCTTAATAGACCATAACTGACGGCTTCGGCGCACCTTGCTGCAGGTTCTAAAATGTCTTCTATAGGTTTTTAAGATCTGCTAGTAGCAAAGTATGCAAATTAGATCACGTCACATTAACTTAATACAAAAACTTCACTGGCACTAAACTGTAAAATTTCACCAAACACTGATTATAATATTGCATCACAAATTTACATCTTTAAGATATAAATTATTTTTTAATTCACTAATTTTTAAATTGCTATAAGCTGTTAGTCTCGTTTTCCAAGTCTTCTGTGCCTCCTTTTCTTCTCTAATTTTTTCCTAAATCATACTTCTTAATTAATTGATTTTTTTCCAATTTTTTTCTTCGTCGACTGTATCTTCATTTCTCTAATGATTTTTCTGGTAACAACGACTTTTCCTTGTCATAAATATTTCAATTTGAAGATCTAGTTCTAACAGTAGCATAGTTTTTTGCAATGAAACAGAAGGTACTAGCTTCTATCTGAAGATACAATGTTTTTAGATCAAATTAGCCTGCTTAAATAAGTTCTCAAAAACGCCAGGCTTAGCCACTCTACAAATCTACCATTTTTGTGTGACGTTGGCTAACTAAAACAGCAGAAGTGTCTTCTATAAGTCTCTAAGACTTACTAGTAGCGAACTATTCACTTCACAAATTTATAAAAATCACACTAACTTAATGTTAAAACCTCACTGGCACTGTAAAATGTAAAACTGTAGAATTTTACCAAACACTGATTAAAATATTGCAGCACAAATTTTTACGTTTTGATATAAATTATTTTTTAATTTACTGATTTTTAAACACTTTTCCCGGTTTGTAGCTATTTTATATTGTCACAGTCTTCCTCTATTGCTATTTGCTATTAGTCTTGTTTTCCAAGTCTTCTGTGTCTCTTTTTCTATTTTTTCCTAAATAAACCAATCATACTTCTTAATTAATTCTTTTACCAATTTAATTCTTCTTCGCCTGTATCTTTATTTTGTATCTTTATTTATTTCTCTAATGATTCTTCTAGTAACAACGGCTTTTCCTTGTCATAGATATTTCAATTTGAAGATCTAGTTGTATTAGAAGGTACCGGCTTCTATCTGAAGATACAAGGTGTTTAGGTCAAATTAGCCTGCTTAAATGAGTTCTCAAAAAAAGCCATGGGTGCGTAAGGTTAGCCATATTCTACCCTTCTTGTGTGGCGTTGGCAAATAAAAACAGCAAAAGTATTTTCTATGAGTCTCTAAGTCCTGCTAGTAGCACACTATTTAATTTAGATCACTTCACAAATTTATAAAAACCACACTAACTTAATATCAAAACTTCACTGGCACTGTAAAACTGTGAAATTTCACTAAACACTGATTAAAATATTGTATTACAAATTTTTACGGTTTTGATATAAACTATTTTTTAATTCACAGATTGTTAAACACTTTTCCAGGTCTGTAGCTATTTTATGTTGTCACGGTCTTCCTCTATTGCTATTAGTTGTTAGCCACGCTCTCCAAATCTTCTTTTGTCTTCTTTTCTTCTCTATTTTTTCCTAAATAAACCAATCATACTCCTCAATTAATTCTTTTACCAATTTGATTTTTCTTCGCCCGTATCTTCATTTCTCTAATGATTCTTCTACTAACAACGACTTTTCCTTGTCATAAATATTTCAATTTGAAGATCTAGTTGTAGTAGTAGCATAATTTTTTACAATGAAGCAGAAGGTAGCCTTTCTATCTGAAGATACAAGATCTTTAGCATCTCTATTTCAACTCTACCATTCTTATCTGGTGTTGGCTAATTAAAATAGCTGAAGTGTCTTCTATGGATCTTTAAGGTGTGCTAGTAGCGAAGTATTCAAATTGGATCACTTCACACTAACTTAATACAAAAGCTTCACTGGCACTGAACTGTAAAATTTCACCAAACACTAATTAAATTATTGCATCACAAATTTTTACGTTTTTGATATAAATTATTTTTTAATTCACTGATTTTTAAACACTTTTACAGATTTGTAGCTGTTTTATACTGTCTCGGTCTTCCTCTATTGCTATTAGCTGTTAGTCTTGTTTTCCTAGTCTTCTGTGTCTCCTTTTCTTCTCTACTTTTCCTAAATAGACCAATCATACTCCTCAATTATTTTTTTTACCAATTTGATTCTTCTTCGCCTGTATTTCTTTGCATTTAATTCTTTAATGATTCTTCTAGTAATAATGACTTTTCCTTGTTATAAATATTTCAATTTGAAGATCTACTTGTATTAGAAGGTACCGGCTTTTATCTGAAGATACAAGGTGTTCAGATTGAATTAGCCTGCTTAAATGAGTTCTCAAAAAAGCCATAAGTGCGTAGGGTTAGCCATTCTGCCCTTCTTGTATGGCGTTGGCTAATAAAAACAGCAGAAATATCTTCTATGAGTTTCTAAGTCCTGCTAGTAGCACACTATTTAATTTAGATCACTTCACAAATTTATAAAAATCACATTAACTTAATATCAAAACTTCACTGGTCCTGTAAAACTGTACACTGATTATGATCACCAAACACTGATTAAAATATTGTATCACAAATTTTTACGTTTTTAATAAACAATATTTTCTAATTCACGGATTTTTAAACACTTTTCCAGGTTTGTAGCTATTTTATGTTGTCACGGTCTTCCTCTATTGCTATTAGCTGTTGGCCACGCTCTCTAAATTTTCTTTTGTCTTCTTTTCTTCTCTGTTTTTTCCTATTCTCCAATTAATTATTTTACTAATTTGTTTCTTCTTCTTTTGTTTTTATTTCTCGTTGATTCTTCTGGTTAGAGTAACTTTTCTTTGATATCTCATTTCAACTGCTTGTCTTCGTTCTTTTTAGTTAACACTTAAATTTTCTTCCCATGTAGTTATACAGGTAGAAAGTAGAACATATTTTATAAATATTTAATGATATCCCTTAGAAAATAGTAGAAAATTCTGTTTGCCTGTATTCTAATTTTTAAACACTTTTCTAGAATTTTATCTATTCTATACTTCCAGAGTCTTCCTCTTTTGCTATAAGCTGTTAGTAGTAAATCTTCTTTGTTTCCTTTTCTTCTAATTTATCCTAAATGAATCAGTTATACTCTCCAATTAATTCTCTTACTGATTTAATTCTTCTTTTGCTTTTATCTCTTCGTTTTTTCTGCTAATTCTTCGAGTTTCAACTACTTTTTTGTTTTCAAAATTGTTTATATCACTCACTTTCTATTATCAATTTTGATTAAAAACACAAAAAATCAAAAGAATTTCACTATAGTTTAAATCGTTTTACGGCCCTTGTTGTTACTGCCCAATAATGAATTAATAAGTAAATACAGACAACCGTTTGTGTTCAAAATTACTAAACCAATAAAATCAAAACTGAATTATTAACTAATTTAATTTCGAAAAATTATAGATTTTGCAAAATTGCAAAAAGTAAATTTGGTCTAAAAAAAATATTACAAAACAACAAAAAAAATTGAAAAGGACAAGGAATTTTATTAGGATACTAGGGAGTAATGAACAGTTGAAATCTGGAATAATTTAAATTATTAATATAATTGAAAGAGTATTTGTTATTTGCTTTGTTACATTTTTTATTTGAATGTATTCAATAAAATTTAAAAACAAAAACTAAAATCACATTTATAAGTTCGTATACTTAGTAGGATTCTCTGACCATTTGATAATCAAATTTCAATTATAAACATAACTTACCTTTAAATCCAGCACAGGCTTCTCATGAAGCTTAGATGGTCCATAACTCTTGTCCAATGGAGTCCAATTATGCACTTGAAATTTCAAAAAAACGCACACGAACTAACACTGTAACAAAAAAAAAATATAGCACCAAATATATATATTTTTTTAATTTCTGACTTTATAAGAAGGACTTTACTAGTTTGTATTTCGTTCAAAAACAAAACGGCACACGATCATGTTTAATTTTTAATGTAATTACTAATAAAATATCTGAAATAAAAACAAATATAGCTAACCAGGGTTCTTTATCTTCTAAATCCTGTAAATTTTATTTGTACAGGGTTTTTAAAAAAAAGTCGGATCAGCAGTCTATTTATATTACATGTTACGGATTCGGTTTTAAAATAAAATTATGCCCGCAATTACAGTTTGCTCCGATCCGTCCCGTTTGAACATTTCGAACAGACTGACTGAAAGAGGGTGTTTATCACTAATGAATATAATACGTAACTGGTTTTTTTTTACGAACTAGACACAAAAAATATGCACAAAAGGTCCGATTTGCTCATAATGATTCATAAATTACATAATCACAATAATAAATCAATTTAGGTAATGGCAATAATAAAAAAACAACTGACGATAATATAAAAACGAATATCGGTTAGGTAAAACACATTGAGTCATCATTATAAAGGTGTCCCAATTAAAATTTGCAACCCATATAATCTCCAAATTCGTCCAAGTTTCGAAAAATGGTAAAACAGGTCAATTTTAGCTTATTAGAGAGGAGGACCAAATTTACCAAATTGCAGTGTTTAGAAACCAGAGAGTGCCAAAAAATTAAAACTCTTTTTTTAATGACTTTCTGATAACGTCTCATTATTTTGAAATTAACCAATTTAGAATTTTTTTAACTGAAAATGCTTAAATTTGTTCTAGAAAAATAATTTTGCAAATTTTATTAACGGAAAATGCAGGTATTAAGCGTTTTACTAAATCCAAATCTACAAAAATTAAATAAAAAAAAATCCCTAAAACCTTAATAAGAACAATAAACAACTTTTAATACTTTTTACATTGTTGCAACGAAAGAAATGTTGTTCCAGTAATTTTGTAAAATAGTCCTTGTGTAAAAAAATTGTTATAAACATTTTAAAATTGCTATAAAACCACATTGTTTAAATAAACGGGACTTAAAATTGTTTTATACTGCGTATATGACTCACCCAAAATTTTTCAAAAAAAAAATCATTTTCCAAAAAGAGTTTAATTTAAGAGTTGTTAGTCTTTAAACACAAAATTTTGGGGCTATCATGGCGTTACTTATTTAATTCCAAATAAAAATATTTTTTTATCTTTTAGTTCTTTAACTAAACGGCACTACGAAAACAAAATGACAAAGCTTCAAACCAAAATTATCACATAATCATTTCTTATCTTTTTACCTTGGCCAAGGACTTCAAAAACTGGCCAAAAAACGCTTCAGTGTGATTCATCGACGTTCTTTGTTAAAATTTGATTAATAAATGGGCGTTTTAAATGAACAAAATACGGGTTTTTCAATATAATTTAAGGTCTTTTAATCACAAATTTCAAAAAAATATCAAAAACTGGACTTGTTAAATTTTACAGAATGCTCTCAATTTGTTTAAATAACTCGAGTTTAAAGTGCCTTGATGTATGCATAACTCACCGAAAATTTTTGAAAAAATCGTCCCAAAAAAACCATTTGAGAGTTGTCAGTCTTTGGACACAAAATTTTGGGGCTATAATACTTTAACTAAACGGCGGCACTACGGAAACAAAATGACAAAGATTCAAACCAAAACTATCATGTAATCATTTCTTATCTTTTTATCTTGGCCAAAGACTTCAAAAACTGGCAAGAAAAAACGCTTCAGTGTGATTCATTGTTGTTCTTTGTTAAAATTTGGTTTAAAATACAGGTTTTAAATTTAAATTTGGTTTAAAATTTATAAAAACTGCAAAATTTGGCCAAAATACAGGTTTTTCGATATAATTTAACAATGCCCTTTGACTACAAATTTTTTTTAAAAAAATTGGATTTGTTGCATTTTGCAGAAAGCTTTTGGTTTGTTTAAATAAACTCGACTTTAAAGTGCCCTAATGCATGCATAACTTACTGAAAATTTTTGAAAAAAATTGCCTGAAGGACCTGGGTAATCTTGAGATTCCTGGGTGTTTCTACACAAAATTTAAGCGCGATCAACTGTTATTTAAATACAAATTCACACATTTTTAAAAGCTGTGACTAAACGGCACTCCTGCACTACACAAACAACACGACTGGCCGAAATCTGAAATAAAACTGAGACGTAATCACTTCTTATCGTTTTTACCTCGACCAAGGATTTAAACTAGCCAAAAAAACGCGGCAATTACTCATCGCGTTCTCTTTGTTCAAAACAGTGGCGGCCGGTGGAATTTTTGACTTTCTGAATTTTAAAAATGAAGCATGGATCACAAATTTTGTTAGAAAGGGTTACTAATGGGGCCAAACTAAAAGCATTGCTGAGAAAAAAAATTTGAAATTTGGAAAATTTTATTTTCAATAATGGTGTGCCCCCTTGAAAATTTCTTTCCAAAATAATTTATATTAAAACAGTGCCGATTTTTTAACAGTTTTTTTTTAATTTTTTCAAAATTTTCAAATAAAAAAAGTTATGATAAAATGAAAGTTTAGAAAGAAAACATTTTTAGAAAATTAAATTGCTTTAAATCAAAATTAGGTTAGAACCACACAGGAATCCCAGGATTGAAAAGACCCGAAAACACCCAGAAATTTCAGGATCAACCCAGATTTTTGGTGAATTTACATTCAAAATTTGAGTTTATTTATAACTTTTTAATAAATTACGAGCTTTCTGCCAAAATTCAAGCTATTTTTTACATTTTCTCATGAAACGTATGATCAAAAACTTATTGTTGTTGGTCCTTTCGAGACAAAACAAAAAACCACAAATTTTTAGAGCACTTAAGTCTTGTTTATTCACAAATTTATAAATTTTCAAAAATTTTAAATATACCAAGGGCACTGCGGAAACAAATCAAAATCCCGAATCAAACTGTAATTAGCTATCTTTTCACCTCGATCAAGGCCTGAAAAAATATCCAAAAAAGCTCCCCTTGGTGATAAATGGGCGTGGTTTGTGATTGTAGAGACTGACAAATAGAGTAAAGTCGGGAATTAGGAACATAACGACATCATATGGAACGACGCGTTTTTCTCTTCACAGTTGCTAAAATTATTTATTGTTTTACATTATTTATTAAACCAAAAACTACGTTTTATGTTAAATTTGTAATTCTTAAACAATTTTTGCTTGAATAAGTTTACTTCCAAAGCCCTAAACTCAGTAGTAAGTTGTTTTTTTTTCGGTAGGGCTTTTTAGTGCGACGCTTATTTAAGAAAAAAAAATTATCGAATTAGAAAAATAAAATATAGGCTCTATACCATTTTTTAGAGAAATGTTAAAATTATCATAGTCCTGTTGAACGACCTTTCGCTTTGACCACAACTAAGCATTTAAAGTCAGAAACTTGTATTTTTTCTTCGGTGCGCTAAAAGCAAGAATTCCTTCTAAACTATTAGCCGCAAGTCAAAGACTTTTTTGATAAGTAGTGTACATCATGCATGATAAGTTTAGCCGAACTTTGTTTGATATAAGCGAGTTCTCCCACCCGTTCCAATCGAGCACAACGCTCCGGAATACACTGTACTGATGAGGGGCAAAAGCCCCGAAACCGGTATACCGTTTCTTGACGTTGTTGTTCGATTGGAACACCTTTGATAACAAGTTCATATTAAAAAAGTTGTACAACCTATTAGAGAGTTACAGAAATAAAAATTCTAGAGCGATTTGAACGTGTGCGTGTCACGTCACGCAAGTTAATTGATAGAGATGACTAAATACAGGAAGCAGACGTCTAGAAAAAGATAGACTGCTGCTTAATGGTAGTATGTTTAATATAATAAATCATTAGTTTATGTATTTATCTACAGGTGTAATCAAAGGTTCTGTAAAAATTTAACTTAAAAACGTTTAAGATACACGATGTATGGCAACACTGTTTTCGAGACACAGATTTCCAGATTTATGATGTAAAAGTTTTTGCTCAAAAACAGTGTTGTCAATGTTGTCATACTTTGTGTATCTCAAAAATATTGTTTTTTGAAGAAAAAAAAAGTCTACAGCGTGTATCTCAAACATTATAAACAGCTCTATAAAACAAAGTGAGTTTTTAGCAACGTTTCAATAAGGACTATTACCTGGTAGTAGTAACGTTTGCAGAAATTTTTTGAAAAACATCTGTATATCAAATTTTGGCAATAAAAAGAAAACTATCACCAGAAAAAATTGTTGCATATATTGCAGCCACACACTGTATATTAAAAAAAATTGCTGTTATACATTGTATCTCGTTCAAAAAAAAAATACTTAAAAAAGTTCTACAAGGTGTATCCAAAAAACTATAAACATTTGTATAAAGCAAGTTGGGTTATTTCGACTTCTTTTATTATGTACTACAACTGGTTAAATTTCCCAAACATACTTTAAAATCACCCTGTATAACTTCCAGATAAAAAAATTGTTTTATAGCATTCAGATTCTCTGTTTATTTAAAAAAGATCTGAACTGTCCTTTTAATTATTTTGTATTTTTTTTACTTATACGTATTTTAAATTGTTTGAGGGCTAATTGTGTTAAAAAAAATAAGGGCAAATTCAAATTATTTAAAAAAAAAAAGATAAATAGGTGGCTTACCTTTACATCCACTTCAAACACCCCAAAAGCACCGCGACTTTATCACGTGTTAGCGACCTGTTTAATTCTCACGTTTCTACGAATATCGTCTCCAGACGAATGCTACTTCTTATTTTCTTATTTTTTCCCCCAAAATCGCTCAATTTTAGCGCGACACTTTCTAATTGAAACAAATAAAATTTGCGCGGACGCACCCCAAAATTGATCAAATAAAACAATTATTTTAATAAGAAAAATCAAAAGTAAAAATTAATTGAAGACGAAACATAAATATTATTTTATTTTTTTTTATTAACATTTTATTGTTTTTCTGAGAGCAGACAACCAGATATACAACCTGTATGTTTTAGTTGCATAATATTAAAAGAAAATAATCGTTTTCACATGACGTCACACAGTAGCCCACAGACAATTAGACAATTTTTAACAAAGTACGCCTTATAGAAAATAACTTTTTTTTATTTTATTTTTTTGTTTATTTAACAAACGACATTAAAATTAAATTTTAATGTGGGATATAGCTAAATTACGAAACTATTTATAAGATTATTAAAACTAGATAAAACTAACTGTTTTGTGTAAATAATTTAAAATTCATACACTTTGAATTACCCGCCGTTTTTATGACTATCAAAGTTTTGGCAAGAAATATGTCTCCAATGTCTAGATTCAAACAAACTAAAATAAAACTAAACTAAAAATAAATTAAAATACGTATAACATAAAACTTCTAAAAACCAATAACGCCGTTTTTGTTCAATAAAGCACAGTATAGAAGTGAATCAGTATAGACAGCTGATAAAAACTTGTCAAAAGCTTGCATTCCTTCACGTAAAATGTGTAAGATGGAGCCACTAATTTTTAGATTTTTAGGCAACTATAAATACACAATATTAATCTAAAAGGCTATAACTGTAAATTATATAATAAATAATTAAAAAACAAGAATAAAACAACGTTTAAAATAATTTTTATAGTATTTTTACAGTTATAGCTCTTTAGATTAAAATTGTGTATTATTAGTTGCCTAAAAACCTAAAAATTAGTGGCTCCATCTTACACATTTACCGTAAAGGGATGCTAGCTTTTGACAAGTTTTTATCTGCTTGCCATACTGATTTATTTCTATACTGTGAATAAAGTAAGTAGATAAAGATTTTAAAAATATAATATAGAAATAAATACCTGTATGACAGCGTCTAAAGAGCAATTAAAACCGTCAAAAATTAGTTTTGTTAAAAAAATATGTGTGTCTGTTTTTGATCTTATTTATGTGTAGAATATAATACTTTCCTTTTATTTGCTAATTTTTTTTATTACTTTTTTTAGCATTCTATAAACACTAGGCCTACTCGACTAAATTACTATATATTTTTTTTTAATATTTAGATTAATTTTTAGCCGAATCATGAGTACCAAAATCGCTTTAATTGACGTTTTAACAAGTTGGCCCAATAAAATTTTGGAACACCATGTATTAGTAAAATAGGGAGATAAATATTACATCAATTATATCTAAAACAGTTATTTGTATTACAAGACACCAGGGTTGCCAACCGTTCTTTATTTCAAAGAGTAGTCTTTTAATTTTATAAACCATCTTTTAATCTTTAATATGTACTTAAAGGACACAATTTGTTCTTTTATTTGTTTTTTTTTACCTAAGAAAAGCGAGCAAGCGTTAAAAATTTACATACCCATTTGTAATTAGTTAATTACAAAATAAACTAATTATCTAGACGTTCTTTTAAGTCATCAAAATAAATTTTATGTATGTATAAACAATCAAAATTTTTATCCAGGCTTGAGTTCTGAAACCTACATAAATAGAGTATTAAAAAAGAATAAGAACTGAAGTAGATTCTAGAAGAATTTAAAAAAGTAGATTCTATAAATGTTTGTAGAAAAGATAACCCAATAACAAAAAAAAACTCAAAAAATAATATGTAGGTATGTTGTACAAGAGAAAAAATACAAAGAAAAATTTTAAAAATGTAGTTTAGACAATTCTAAAAGAACTGTAGATTTTAGACCTAAGTATAGAAAAAATAAACAATTATATAATCAACAATTGGAAAAGAAGATACAACTAAAAAAAAATAAAAAAAGATTTAAGAAGTGGAAAATATCAATTGGTAGTTTCTGGAGAAACAATATTCTAGGCGAATTTAAAACACAATATTTGGAAAAAATTATATGAATTAAAAAAACAACTAGTAAAGAAAAAAAAGTTAAGAATAGTAAAAAAACAAGAAAACTTCTAGATTAATAAAAGAATAATTCTTCAAGCGGGATACTGATAAAATTCTTGTAGATACGGAGCAATTACAATAATTTACGTTTTAAACACCCAAAAATCTCTATTTTAATTGGTTCTATATTGTTTTGTTGTTGTTGTTGTCGTCTGTATAAAGATTTTTGTTTCTAGATTTTGTTTAGTGGTCGAACAAAGCTGACACTATTGCTCGGTTTTTTTTTTTTTTTTTTGGTTTATTTGCCTACGATTCGCCTCTGTGTTGAGGCTTCATCAGAGCTAACTAAACTGGGAAACCGCTCATACACGTGGTGCGTTGCAGGGAAGAAGCCATTTTGTAAAATCTTTATTTTAGTTATTTATATTAAAGTTTTTAATATAATTTAAAAGCTGGAGAAAACAGTTTGTACCCTTTTTTTTATAAAAATTGCAGTAAATATTATTTTTGTAATAATCGTCGCCTCTGGGTCCCAAAATGTAGGTATATTTTATGGTCTTTCAGAGAAACGTCTTATTGTTTGTATAAAAAAAACAATTTTTCGCGTTTAATTTTATCTTTTTTTTAATAAATACTGCAAAAACATTTTTTATATTAGTGGTTGTTTGGCTCACAAAGTGCGTTTAAAACTATATGGTCCTTCGAGAGGGATGACAAAAAAGTTTGAGTACAGACAGGACATTTTGCAATAGTTCTATTTATGGCACTTTTTTTAAAATTTTATTTTTGTTTTTGTTACTTCACTATTAATGTTTCATAGCTTGTTAGACCTTATAAACCCTAAATCATTAAAAAAGACATATTTTTTTTATAAACAGTTAAACGAAAATACTAAACATACATCATAGAATTTTGGAACACTTCACATTTTTATAATTTTTTTATTTTCTTATAAAAATGTGTTAAAAATTTATTATCCTTCGAGCAAAATATTAAAAAAAGTTTGGGATTAAAAAAAGCAATTTACAATTATTTTCGTTTCCGTCTTTCAAAAATGTATAATTTAAAATTTTTAATAGAATTTAGGCACCCAAAATAACAGTTTTTATTTTTTTATAATAAATCTTTTAGAAACATTTGTTTTTTAAATAATTATCGCCTTCAGCTTCTAAATTATTGCTTAAAAAACCGGATATAAAAAAAGTCCAAGAGCCTACCCAACAGAAGGGTTCTAAAGTCTACTGTAAGATCAAGATCGTAAAAAAATTCAAACTCAGTCTTCCTCGAATAAATTTACGAAAAGTTTATTTTCTAGTGGTGAAAAGCACTTTTCATAAAATTCTCAAGGCAATTAATCAATAAAGCAAAAGTACCTATTAAATATTTCGTAATACAACGGTACTTATCGATCATCTTAAAACTCTTCCGTATATTTATGTCGCAACTTTTCCGGATATCCCATGAAGTAATATTTGAATTTGAATGCCGGTAATTTAACAACCATTAAAATTCGATATTGCTTTCTAGTAGTTTAGGTATTGTTTTTTTAGATAGATGAAAAGTGAAAATTTTTAAACCTTTATGAAAATTATAGTTCGTGACTATCACGTAAATCGTACCAGAGCTTAGATAACAACTATGTAGGTATGTTTTATGTGTGTGAACGTATGTCCTCTTATAAACTTATAAAGTATTATGTACAACCAACACGTTTCGACCACCTACTGAATTTCCTAGATATTTTATTAAACAATTTGTTAATTAGTTTGTCAAGAATTTAATAAAAGACTTATATCTACTTAACATCATTATACGAGTACAATAATAATAAAAAATATACGTTAAATAAATTATTTTTGAAGATATATTTAGATTGATTAAAACTAGAACAACTTACCAAAATCTTATCTATTTCAATGAGCTAAATGAAATCATTATAATTGCTGTTTACTTATCCATTTTACACTTGAAAAAGTTTAAATAGAAAGCTACGAATTAGTTATGAATTACGGTTATATAATAATTACTCCAAGTTATATTTGTTATTACATACACATAACTACATCGTGAGGAAAATAATAAAGTTAGTCTTTTAAATTCAAAATTAACTCAAATTAAGCCAAAAAATTGTTTTAGTTGTCAGAGAGTTTAAGTTTTAAGTTTTAAAAGTAATTTCCAATGTTAAGTAAACATTATTTTTTATGTAAAAAAAAAACTATTTAATAATTTAGAAATAATTGTACAAATATTATAAAGGGTTTTTCAATAAGGATGGGTTGATGCTGGCACCCTGTGGCGGCCATGTTTTTTTGGTAGTGTTTGTGTAATCTGGTGTTTATTGTTCAGTCACTGATGCCAAATTACCATGGCAAATTACACAATTGAGCAACACGTCCAAATGATAAAACTTTATTATCAAAATGACTGTTCGTTGGTTCGAACATTGCGCTTGTTGCGCCCATTTTATGGAGGACACGGTGGTCTTTCAAAATCGACTCTGCAGCGTTTGGTGACCAAATTTGAAACAACGGGTTCGGTAAATAATCAGCCAACACCCCGTCGTCAAAGAAATGCTAGATCGGCCGAAAATATTGCTGCCGCACGTGAAAGTGTACAGCCAAACCCGAGGCAGTCAATTCTTGGTCATGCACAAGAACTCGGCCTTTCGCAGACATCAATTTGGCGAATTTTGCGTCGGGATTTGGGATTACACCCGTACAAAATCGAATTGACTCAGGAGCTTAAAGTTAATGACCATAGACAACGCCGTTTGTTCGCTGACTGGGCTTCGAACCGTTTAGAAGAATATTTCTTGCAAAGGTGACGTGAATTGGCCACCAAGATTGTGCGATTTGAACTCGCTAGATTTTTTTTTTATGGGGTTTTCTCAAGTCGCAGGTGTATACCAATCAGCCGCAATCGACCGATGCCCTTAAAGTCAATATCACCAATGCCATCGGTCAAATTCAGCCAGATCTATGCGAGCGAGTCATTCAAAATTGGTCCACTCGGACCCATGCCACAGTTAGAAGTCGCGGCGGACATTTGAACGATGTTATATTCCACAAATAAAGGCATGAACCTTTCATATAAAAACAGATTTTTCTAAATACCTCACACAGAGGTTGTTTTATTCTATTTTAACATCGACCCATCCTTATTGAAAAACCCTCTAGTAAATCTGTTCCGTCTGATGATACAATTTATAAATAGTTTTTTAATTTCAAAATTGGTCATATAAGCACAAAAAATAATGAGCGGGCGGAGCCACATTTACTGCAATGACTCCCTAAATAATTAATAAAATCTGTGTTTTTGTAAATTGCTGAACTAAATATGTAAAATTACAAGAAATTATGTTAAACAGTAAACTTGTTTTTTTTACTCTAAAATTTTTTTTTATTGAAATGGCACCTTTCCATCAAACCACCCTCTATAAATTAAAATAATCACTAGCATACTTTTGTAAAACAAAAATTAGATATTTTGCAAAATATTATTACAATAACAATATAAACATAATTTAGTAATATGTCTTATTTTTCAATTTTTAATGAATATTTAAATAATATCGAATAATAACCTTAGAGCATAATTGTTAAGTGAGATAACTAATAAGTAATAACTATATAAAATGTAAAAAGTCAAGGCTTCTTTAACCATTAATGCCACCTTCTTCCACATATTTTTTGTCGCATCTTTTTTCGACATTTCTCCTTAAAATTTAAATAATTGATGACCTCTTTGTTATTCTGTAGTAAACTACTAATATTCCAAAATTATAATATTAAAACACATTAAAATGCCCAAGTTGTTAGCCATCAAATGAGAAATTTTTGACCCTGACATTTTCATATGCGTTAAGCGCATCCTTTTTACGCAATTATAACAGAATTTTTATAGTTTGTATCGAGAAAAATATATTAATTTGCGATATATTTTTCCAGAAATAAAAATATCACAAAACTATATCAACAAAATATTAGTTATAGTTATAGAATTTAAAAAATTAAAATTATAAGTGTGGATAATCCTCTGTACTTTTATCTATTAATAATAAAGACATTCTGCAAATTTCAATTTGCGTTTTAGTATTTTTTTGCGCAATTGGTTGTTTTTTATCAGTTTACTGTGCCTGTTTCCACGACGGTAGGTTGCTGTTACTGGTTGCTACGTGTAACAAAACGGTAAGTAATTCACTTACCGTTCAGTGAACGGTAAGCAATTAAATCTAAAAAAAACAATTTTGCGATTTATTTATTAAAATTAAATGTACAATTATTATAATTAATAGTAGTAATACCACTCGCATTTGAGTTTTTAGTGTTAATGGACAATAGTGTTTCGACGTAGAAGTCCCAGGTTGTTGTAATAGTCCACCAACATCGCTGTGTAAAATGTTATGAGCAAATTCAATTTTGTTTTGGAGGGAACGTCTCACCCACCATGTCTTTTTAGTCCCAACACATCAACTCCGTTATTCGCCAAAAGTGTAGCCGATGTGCGTCGAAACGAGTGTCCAGTAAAACCTTCAGGGGCTTGCAACTATAAATACTTTGCAATTTTTGACGGCCAGCCCCCAATTGTGCCTTTACCTGTGACTTGCCTAGTGCATTTGCCATTTCGATAGTTCAGAAATAAATGATCTGACGTTGGGTTGCTTGGTCGAATTCTTATGTATTTTCGAATTATTTCCAAATAATGAACTGCTTCATTTTCTTTATTAATAATTGTGAACGTTCGCTGAATATTTGTTTTTGTATTTGGAATATTTACTATAAACATTTCTTCATGTTCTTCTATGTCACTCATTTTAATATTGTACAATTCATCTCGTTTACAAGCGCTCGATACTCCCAATATCATTGCTACCTGCAAATATATTGTTTCCTTAGAACTCAGATGTACCACCTCATCATCTACAACATACCTTTTGTTGAATTAAAAATTGTTCGTCTGGTGCTTCAGTCAAAAAAAATTTTATGTCTTCTTTGGTAAAAATTTTAGCCTTCTTAGGCCAATATCCAATATTTTTTCTCTTAAGATAAGCAATTAATGTAGCAAAATTAGAAATATCGATAGCATCATGGAGAAAAATTGTACTGTTCAGCATAGAATACTCCACCCATAAACTGTTTGGGGCCTTTCGTCGCTTCGCTCCTCCTTCAAACAATTGTCTTCGAACGGTAAGCATTCCTTACCCTTCTCCATACTTAATATAGTATAAACTAATAAACATAATTGTTTTTCATTAAAAAAATGTGGATAAGGTTAAAAAACAAAATTATTTTTTTTTTAAATTTTTCAGGACGCCAATGTTACGACTACGCCTAGTAACTAACCTCCTTCAATAACACTCGACTTCAGAGACGTCACAACCAATTATAACTGAGCAATGGGTCGCGTACATTCCTCACCACTTTACATTAACTGAAACATTGCAACCAATCAAACGTATTACGTTTCTTGACGTCAGTTGATCTCCCCTAACAAAATTTATTAGCTTTTGGCGTTGGTATTAAGGAAAAATAAACAGAGCAATTATTTAATGTTTTTTACTTATTTCTTAAGGGATAATACAAGATAACTTAAACTATTACTATGTATTCTGCGGTAGGTTAAAAAAATTCCATCATTACATAATAAGAATATTTCCATTGTAAATTTTTAAAAATATTTGTCCAAATTAAGTTGTTTTTGATTTTTGTTTTCCATTTGCCACCCACTGTATTTACTTTAATGTTATTCTAATTAGAATGCCTATAAATTAAGTAGGAATTAATAGGTTAATAATTGTTGATTTTAACAATTTTTTCTGTAATAATTTAAAAACTTGTAAACAATAAAATCAAAGAATATTAAATTTTAAGTATAAAAATCAATTTTAATTTTTTTATACTAATATTTTAATCCAAAATTTAAATCCAAGTCAAACCCACAAGCTTAATTACACAAAATTCTTATATGACAGTGGCAGAGCGTTTTTGAAAACTATGTATTATCATCAGTGCCTGAATAGTAATGTAAAAAAAATATAAAAGAGTTTGGAAAAACTGCCTAAACTTTTGTCGATAATAAATTAAAAACATAAAAGTATAATTATGTATACCTACTAAAAATAAAATAAATCGTTATTTTTACTAAAAAAGTTGTTAATGAATCTGAAGGAAAAAATAAAATCAAAAATAATTGTTATTTGGAAAATTGACAAAAAAAGATAAATTTTAGTAGTCTAAAAATGCGTGTTTGTGAAAAAAATGACATCAATTTGACATTTGATTTAAAAAATAATTTAAAAATTATAAATACTGATAAAAACAGTGGAATAACAAGGTATAAACAAACATTTAACTAAGTACTGAAGATTAAACTAGTGAAAATAGAATATTACAATCAAAATTGAATTGATTATTTAAAATTTGAAAAGAAGGATTGTAGTTAGATTTCTAAAGCTTTTAATAAATTTAAAAAACAACTTTTGTTCTAAATGTAAAGGATTATCAGTAAAAAAAAAATATGAAAAGCAAAGGCAGATAAAGTGTTTACTGTATGTTTCTATTTTTCTTACATGCTCACGAATTTTGGTTTTAATTCGTTGTCCTGTCTAACTAATTTAAACTGCATTACAGCCATTTCAAGATAACTTGTAGATGTCTAAATAATGTAAAAGAAAAATGTGATTTTTGTTGTGTAAAAGACAGGTTGAAAGACTAACTCTAGAATTAAAAGCAACTTTTATATTATAGTTTTTTAAAATATAAAAGATAAAAACAGAAATTTTGCCAATAAAGAAAATAGAATAATAGAAAGGTTTTAAAAGAGAAGATGTAGAAGGAGAGTTATCTTAAAGCTTAGAGAGTATTTGTTTCTGAATTTATAGAAAAGTCCTGTAATAAAAAATAATTATTTACGGCGATTTGTTCAATGATAAGCCATTTTTTATAAAAGCAACATTAAAAATTAAAAAAGTCTAAATAACAAAATGTTAAATGCATCTACAATTCAGTTGATGTAGGGTTTTTATAAATTTTAAAAGCAAAAGTTAAATTGTTTTTTCTGATTATATAAAGATCTAAAAATAGAATAGAAGAGTTGGTTTCTATTTCTACAGTAAATTTAAGGTTTTATATAATAAGTCAATACCTAAAAAAAATATCTAATTGAGGTTTGAAGAAATAGAGTTTCAAAATTTTTTCTTCAAAATTCTTATAAAGAATTTTGTCAAAATAAGACTAAAGAAAAGTTATGACAAAACCCTTGTTTTGAGTTTATAAATTATTATTAAAGAAGTGCATACAAAAGATTATCTTCTAAAAACAGAAAGAGCTTCATTGGCAGAAATAGAAAAATAGAAATAGGTTAGTAACGTTAAAAGAAACACAGAAAGAAACTGAGGAGTAATTAATATTTTTGATTTTCTTAGATCTAAAATTTTTTTACAAAAAATTACTGCACAATTTCCTTTATCTGCTTTTGTAATAATCAAATTTTCAGTTTTAACTTTTTTCTTAATTGTCTCTAGTGCTTTCTTCTCTTTTTTTTAATTGCTATAAAAAAATATAGATGGATAAGATTATAAAAATTATTAAATGTAGTTAATTGTTTCTAATATCGAAAAGGTGAAGGATAAATTTGCTTAATATCCAATGGTATTAAACAACTTATATAAATTTTGTTTTTATTTTTATATTCTCTAATAACTGTAAACTGTAATTAATAACAAAAAAATAATAATTTTAATATGCTCCTATTTTATAATATTGTATTTTCGTTGTTAATAACTAAAGATTTTAAAATCGGATCCTAAACTCGTATAATTTCAAAAATTTAGATCAGTAGATAACACAACTTTGTAATGCTTGTTACACGCAGGTTTTGCGTGTTGTTACAATCGCTATAGGAGGCTACTTAATCCACTCGTCCTGTGGCTCGTAACAACATCTTCATGCGTGAGCAATGTCCTTATAAACTTCTCATATAACAATTACTATTATAAATTATTCCTACTTGCGATGAGAGTCTATTAAATCATTAACCTTAGATAAAAATACTGTAGAAAGCTGCACTTTAAAGAGTTTCAGGAAGAATAAATATTAAAAATCTTCCTTTATATCATTGTTTGTTGTTAAAAGAACATATTAAGCATGTAGTCACTCCCAGCTGACAATAATGCAAAAGAGAATGCTGTTTTTCCGGATAAAGATGCAAGATAAAGTTGTCGACGCTCCTAGAAAAAAAAAGAATTATTTATATACAGAGGTGTCTTAAAGTAAATCTACAAAAATAAATATATTCAAAATTTAAAAAAAAATAGATATTAATATTACAGGTGTCTTAAAAGAAAATATACATAAATAAAAAATATCTTTAATAATAGAAATTACAGTTGCCTTGAGTAAATGTGTGAACTTAACAATGTCCTTTTGTTGAGCGCTTGCTTCTAGTGAAACCTTGTCAGCTCTTACCCAATTGGTAAATACCTGCCCTACATTTCCAAAATGACATAAAGATCTTAACAAAACTGTTCCTTCTTGATCTATTTGTTGTTCTTCTAGCTTAAAACTGAACGAATTCTTTAATATTCTCCCCGCTGTCGATTTACCTTTCACCTCACCCAGCCCATCTGGTGTCTTTCAAAGTCTTAATAGTGTGCTAAAGAACCGCGGTGGTCGTCGTCGTCGTGTCGGTGCATTTTCTGATCGTCGATATTTAAATTCTGTGCAGTTCGGACCTTTATGTGGACAGAATTTTGAATAATCTGAGGTGGGGTTTCAAGTGTTATTTCTTGTAGGTAGAAAGCTCAGACATTTAGTTCTTGATTGGGATATGTGTGATTTTTGCTATTGATTTATGGTGATTTTAATGATACGTTAAGACACACAAAATGTCGGTGAGTATTATTTTACACAAAAATTGGTTTTACTTTCAGTTTCACGAGTAATTTCTAATAAAACAAAATAACTGTCAATGAAAATAAATATAACTGTTGTATTATAGTAGTCTTATTACTTTTTGTTGTGATTTTGCGGTTGTTGGTTTTATCGTGTTCATCTGCATGAATTCATAATTTTCAAATTAAGTGACTGATTAATAGTCACGTTCCGTTTTGTTTTATTTTTTTTATTAAAATGTAGTGTCAAACTTACTAGAAATTTTATATTAACTTTCTCACGGAAGAATTTTTGTACCTAAGTTTAGTGTTATAAATTTTCGCTCTAATTTTTTTTGCATATTACACTACAGAGACTTATGTAAAATATAATTAACTTATGTACAAAATTTTTTAACAAATTTATTTACCATGAAGTAAAATTCTTAAAGAAAATTAAATTTGCAAATTTTTATTTGGCTAATTTTAATGATCTAATGCTTCTTCTATCTAGCAGATGTTACTTTCACATATTTCTGTTATAAATCAACAATGAGAAAAATATTTTATAATTTAGATTATTATAAATTTTCTAAATTAAACAACAACAATCTGGAGATTATTATTTCTGAGAATTTGTGAGAAATTCGAACAGATTATTTAGAAAATCTAAAATTTGTAAATATTGTTCGCTTCAATAAATTTGAGACAGCAGAATTATATAAAAAATTGTGTAGAGCAAAAACCTACGTTGATTATTATCAAAAATGCTACTAATTACGATAAAAAATTGTGTTCTTAGAAACAGACACACAAATATAGTGACATTTTAAAATTTGGGTTTAGTTAATGTGTGCTTATATTATAAGCAAACAAAAAAATGCTGTTTTTAAAAGAAAACTTTTGTTAAGCAACGTTGGCTTTGTTTTTAAAATGCACAAACAGAACATCAGTCACAATATGATTAACTAGTATAAAAAATCAAAATAAATCTTATGTCTCATATTTGTTATCGAAAATTATTTATGAACTTTAATTTTTGTCTTGTCTAAGCTATTTCTTCTATAGTAAACTGTGTTTTTTGTTTTACAAAAATGTTTTCCTTCGGTTTTCAAAATTAGAAATTGTTTATATTTTAACAATTTATCAAAAATATTTTCTCCGGTTACTAGACCTAGTAAGATCTCTCCTCCAGTTTAAAAATTATTAAAATGTAATCTACGACTTTCAAGTAGCAATAATCTTGTCGTCTTAGCCTTACTTCATTTAAAAATTGTTAAAAAAATTACTTCCAGTTTTCTAAATTAGGCAGAATGTTATTCCCAGCTACTAAAATCATCTCAGAGTCCAAAAATTAAAAGAAAATGTTGTTTCGATCAGAAATGTCGGCTTCGGGTTTGCTTAATTATTATCAGTTATCACCATCAGTTTCTAAAATTAGTAAAATATGATCTACGATTATCAAGCTGTCGATGTCGTCTGCCTTTTCTTATTTAAATTTTTTTTTAAAAAATTACCTCCGTTTTTCTAAATTAAGCAGAATGTTGCATTCAGTTACTAAAGTTGTCTCAGGTTCCCAAAATTAAAAGAAAATGTTGCTTTAATTAGAAATGTCGCCTTTAGGTCCAAAAATGGTTTAATTATCACCTACCACCACCAGTTTCTAAAATTAGTAAAATGTCATTTACGATTCTCAAGCTATAATAATATCGTCTTTGTCTTTGCTTGTTTATAAATTGTTAAAAAAATACTTCCGGCCTTTTAAATTAAGCAGAATGTTGTCCTCAGCTACTAAAATTATTTCAGGTTTTCCAAATTAAAAGAAAATGTTGTTTTAATCAGAAATGTCAACTGTAAGTTCAAAAATTGCTTAATTATTATTAGCTATTATCACCCGTTTCTAAAATTAGTAAAATATATCGTCTCTGGCATCAAAAATTACTCAAGAAAATTAAATGTTTTTATTGTTTTTGTTCTTATAGAAATTTATAAAAAATGCCGCTTTTGGCACCAAAACAAATCTTCCGACATTCAAAAATTTATTGATAAAATACGGACTGCGGCTTCTAATATAAGCAAAATTTAGTAAAGCTTTTAAAATTAGATAACTATGTCGTGTTTGTTGTTAAAAACATTTATAAATATATTAACTGCAGCTTCTAAATTTTTTATTCTAAAATTAGTCAAATGTTGTTTTCGGCTTTCAAAATTAGAAATTAATGTCACTCTTGTCTCTATTGTTATAAAATTTAAGAAAAAAAAATACCTTTGACTTCAAAAATGAGTAAAGTATTGTATGCAGTTTCTAAAACTAGTAATTGTTGGCTCCTATGTAAGGCAATAACTAATAACGATGTCATCTTTGTTTTAATTAATTACAAAGGTAGACAGAGCAATCAGGAGACTGCAGACCGGTTTCAGAGTTGTCTCAGTAGTTATTTTCTCAGCAAAATTTAGAGATAATAATACAGCATTATTTTACTTTTATTCAACAAAACAATGAAATGAGAAAAAAGAAAATTATATTTAAAAGAAAAAGAAAACAAAATAATTTTAAAAAAATACAAAAAAATTTAAAAAACGAAAGAAAGTACGACTAAAAAACTAAAAAAACATTTAAATATAAGAAAATTGTACCTAGAATAGAAAGTATGCAGAAAAACTTGGAAAACTACGATCTAGAAAGAAAAAAAACGGAAATGCCGATATAAAAAATAGAAGGAAATATTTTATAGTTTACAAAATGTTTTCAATAAAGTTTTTAATCAAATTTATAAAACAAGATTAGAAAAATGTAGCAACAGAACAAATTATAGTAAACAAACTATCGTTATAAGTAAAACGCTCTACAATGGTCAAACTTTCAACCATTTTTACTTAATTCTTTTAAATAAGTGTTATTTTCAAAGAAAAAATTGTTGATTTGCAAGCTCTAGGTTGTAGCCCATAAAGACCTAAGCTGTAGCCTATAAAATCGTTATAATGAATCAAGATTTGTTTTTTTTTAAATTTGCACCTATATTTTAAGTTAGTTTTTTAAACAAACATTATTCTTTAACCTTAGAAAAATTTTATGTTGGGTGGCTTTTTTTCATTTTTTAACTAACACACCATCTTCGAGCAGTCAAAATGAAAACAAATTTTTGGATTAAAGCCCCGATTTGACTGCCTCACCAGCTTCTTATGCCAATAGCGCAACAACAATTTTATTGTTTAGAAACTATTGTTTTTTGTATCTTTTTCCTTTCCAAAATTATTTTATTCGTTAGTTATTGTTCTCTACTTATTTGTTTAAAAATTATGCTTTGTTTTAGTTAATATTTTTGTAATTCCTTGAAAGAAAATATTTTTTTGTCTTTTTCGGTGTTTTATTTTGTCTGAGTATTCTTTTTTAATCGGTGCAAAAGTTGAAAAAGTTCTTTTTATATAAATATTTTTCTATTTCATTTAGTTCTATTAGGACTAGCATGAACATCTCAATTAGCATTTGTGCTCTTTAAATATAACAATTTAATAGCATGTAAAGCATATAATTAATTTGAGATTTGACTAATCACATCAAAACTGAACATTATACATGTTTATCAAAATTTTTAAAAGTGACAGTGATTTATTATGTAGGAGAGTGCGAAAAAAATGCCTTTAGCTAAAAGAAAGTGTTTACAAATAGGATGGACTGGAATGTTCTGTTAATTAAACACATTTTTGACCTACCATAATAAACAATTTTAATTTTACATTTTACTTCAAAATGTTAGCTTTTTGATTATAAAGATGACTACCCTGATAACAGTTGATAGCCTCCCCGTCAAAAGTCAGGTTCTAGGTTGCAATTACGAAAATTGGCCTTGTTTAAGACATACTCGATCCAGTAAAGCACGAATAGATTTATTTCAAAATCGTGCAAGATTTTGATAGAACTTTCTGTTTGGACAGTTTTATTGATTATATTTTCCTGTCTAATGGAAAACTCTGAGATTAACATTGAAGTCTCACCTTTCTAATTTTGCAAGATAATGCCATTGTCGTAAATCAAAGAAATCTAATTGCTCTATAATTACAAAAATTTTAATTACAATTTTGTAATCAGATCCTTGCAATTTTTAATCATCTTAATTTTTTGATAATAACCTTGGACCTGGAATGACATTTAACCTATTCTTATAACTCTCTTTTAACTTTCGATAAAAGAATTTCCATATGCACATTGACCCTATTTAAAAAATGATTCCATTGTGTCTACTTTATCAAAGATCACATACTTGGGTATTGTTAAAGTGTTATTATAGGTAGCAATTTAAAACATGTTAATGATGTGAAATGTTACTCTGTAGACAGTTTTTAAATGAGGACTTATTTAAGCCGTTAAAATTTTTTTAAAAGTAGCTTGACGCGTTCTGAATTGTTAATTAATAGATACTGAAACTTTATTACTCATCGGTCATCAATTACATTGCGAAACTTTTTTATAAACTCTCACTATCTAAACTTAGATTTGCGGATATATTAATATTTTGTAATACATTTTTACTTCCTGTAACCCAAAGATGAGAAATTTTAAAAATGTGGGCTTCTATAACTAATAAGCAAGTGAAAGTAAAATACCTGTAGATGAATAAAGATGATGAAATTTAAGTCTTTTTGGATTTCTGTTTTAAATAACTTGTTGATAAAAAATAAATCAGACAACTATGACCACATTTTAATCAAATTTAAAAACTGGTCTCTTAAAAAAACCTGCAAAAAATTTGATGATCCAAAACAATTCAAAGAATAACCGAATAGAAGTTCCAAATATAGAAGGTCGTCCATCCATTTCAAGAATTCGGCGTTGGTGTGTTTTTTGTTGAGGGACAATGGCCACGTTTTTGTGTAGGTTTGATTTGCAATTAACACTTTGAACTTGATTATACAGGATGTCCCAATTATAATCTAAAATTTTAGCTTAAAGAAAGACCAAATTTTATCATAGTTTCAAAGTTATTGCCACATTATTCTACCAACTAGAGCCACTCTTTCAAAAAATTTCAATAACCAGTGGGATCTTGCAATCACTTATCGTTTATAAATTTTGGACGATTTTTTGTGATTTTTTTGCATAGAAACTACAGTGGTTAAAAAACAATTCAATTTAACGAATGTATTGTTCAAAATGTCCACTCCCAACTTCCATTCAGTAGTAATGTAGTAGTAGTGTACATACTTTCATACAGTAAATGCAGTACTTACATAATAATGGAAAGGCGCTCTATCTTGTTGAAAAAAAAGTTAATTTTCGTGAAGATGTATGTCTCCTTCTCGCTTGAGTGATTAAGAAGTCAATAAAGTCTTCTAACAACTGTAAAGACCCAATCCTTCAATGTAAAGATAGTTTAGCTGTGTCTTTTAAGAAAAATGTGACTGCAATAACGAAAATTATGTCTATTTACTTCACCGTTTAACATAAACGTACTTTTATCAGAGAAACAAATCTTGTAGAGTAACGCTGCGTCATGATTCAAAACGTAGTTAAATTTTTTAAAAGAGTGGGTCTGGGCGCTAGAGAGATGTAGCAATAACTGTAAAACTATGATAAAATTTAATCCTTTTTTAAGCAAAAATTGACTTGTTTTCCCTTTTTTTTTGAAACTTAGACAAAATCGGAGATTTTAGAGTTTGTTTCAAATTTTAGTTGAGACACCCTGTATACAATTTTTAGAAAAACTTGCCATTGTGTATTGTAGAGAAAGCCCTCTTTTCACTGATTCTTGACAAAATTACTTATTTGCTTTTTCAAATGTATTTATAGCGATTGTAAAAGGAGTAGAAACTTTACTTACTATGTTGTTAAAAATTGTTCTAGTGACCGTATTTCTCTAGTTAGGATATAATTTTATCAATCTTATTGGAAACTACAGTACAGCTGACTTGCTGACATCCAAATTGCACTTTTTTATGTTTTCACGTGTTGTGAAAATCATTATTATAGTAATTTTTTTGAAAGCAAAAGCAAGTTATTATTTCAGAAGGACTAACAGTTGTTATAAACACAGATTCGAAGAATTTTAGTTGAAAGTTTTTTACTTTCACTGTTATTAAAATGTTAAGGGTTAAAACATAATAACCAACTTAGGAAAATAATTTAAAAAAAAATTAAGAATCTATTTAAATATTTTTTTTGTAATTATTTATCACTTGTTATGTTTATTAATACTGCACTTGTCTATTTCTAATGAAGATTACAGTTACTTTACGATGTCTAGATCTACAAGGACAAATCCATTATATGATGCTCATTTAATTTGTCATGTACTATAGTAGTACTATCACTTTATATGATTCGTACTTTTCAACGGTTGTTGTAATTTGTTCCGCTATTTTAGTGTACTTATAAAGTTTGAATCAAGCAAGGACACACAAAGAATTTAAATAAAAAATATTTTACTTTTAATGGTACCCACTTACAAATGAAAGTCCTACATCAGACTATACACAGCAAATTAATAAAAAAAACATATTTGATAACTGATAAGTTATGGTGGTAGCTAGAACAACCAACCTAAAAGATTTACTCCATATAAAATCATAATAAATAAATTAAATGCCACACTATTTTTGATTTTTATAAAACTCGGTATAAATATTTGCCTAGAAGTCACCAAAAAAACAAATTGTTATTATTTTATTTTTTATGTTAATCACTTCCGATTTACTACTACCATAACACTAGACTAGATAGAAGTACTTTTTAACTTTTTTATTTTTGACCTTTAATATTATTGTTCTATTAGAATTTTTAGTCTCATTTAAAAGCTAAAACAATGTAGTTTTTTTCAAAAAATTAGATAGTAAAACATATCTTAATATTTAAACGTTCTAAAATTCAGTTGTGGTTTTTTTGTTATATTTGCAATTTTTACCTAGCTTTAGCTTCTTTTTGTGTAAATCTAGAAAGGTAAGTTTTGTGAATATTACATTTATTACATTCGTTAGGTTCTACTCTAAAAAAAAAAACTCGAAATCTAAAATTTTTAAAACTGTAGATATCGATATTTTTAAATTAGTCACTATGTTTGTCTTTAAAGATTCACTAAACTTGTTTCCTTATGATTGTTTCTACATCACATAGTAGCCAACTAAATTTAGGTAAGATGTCATCACTTATTTTTTTCTTATTTTAAATCCTGTTAGCAATAGTTTTTTAGTATTTTTTTTTAATATAGTTTTAGTATAATATTCAGTACATGTTCTACAACATGGTTGCTTTACAAACTGAAAAACTACTGTAAAATACAGTTTAGACGACTCACTAGATAGTTAATCGTCATAGCATCATGGTCTTGAACTGTTTTTATTATTTTAGAAATTTGGTTAAAATTATTGTTAATAAAAATAACGTAAAACAACGTTCTATATTAATCGAAAATTTTATTTAAAAATTAGGACAATTGTTTTAATAAATTTTTAGGAGTCAAAAAAAATTTTGTTGTTAATACAAATTACAGTAAGTAATGACACACCGAGTATTATAATTGAATTTATATAATTTAAACTTTGTCAGTAAATTTTAAAATAGTAATAAGCAATTTATTTAAAGTTAGTCAATTTATTTTTGATGGTATCACCTAGTTATTATTTTTTTTGTTAAAAATAAAAAAGTTTCTTTTGCATTTTTTAAATTCACAAAACGAGTATTTAGCAAATTAACGTTTTATATATTTTTAAAGTTGAATTTTAAAATAATAAATTAAATTTGTAAATGTCATGTGTCACTGTTGCAAATTAAAAGATATGAACAAATAAATAAAAATTAAATTGGCTCTATCTACTGTCGGAATAAAAATAACAAAAGAAGCTCAATAGTTTTTTAAAGATAGAAATAGAGACTTTGGTTCCTCAAAAATTCATCTCAAATTTATAAAGATCAAGTCTAGATAGATTCTACTAAAACATTTAAAGCTTTTTCAACTTACTATCATTATTTAAAATAATTAATAACAATTAAAAAATAAAAAATGTCTAATTAACAAAATATTTTTAAAATTTAACAAAAGCTGCAAGATTTGTTTTTAAAAATTTTGACTGAACGAGAAAATTAATGTTTCAAAAAGTTATTTCTCTTTGTTTTTTAATTTATCTAAGGGCAATAAAGCATAAATTTGTAAAAATTAAATCCAGATGAACCCTAGAAAAACATTTTAAACATACTTTGAGTTATAATAATTAATTAAATAGTTAATAAACTATTAATAGTCTAATAATTGTCTGATCATCAAAATATTTTCAAAATTTAACAAATGCTACAAAATTTATTTTAAGAAATTTTTGTTCAAAAAAATGTTATTTAGTTTTGTTTTTTTTTATTATTTATTCATTAGATTTTTTATAATTGAAGATTTTTGTGTTTTTGACAGGTTTCGTGCTTCTTATCTTGATAAAACTTAGAAATTTATATGTGATTTAAAAGACAGTAACGCTAAAAATTAATACTTTTTACTGGAGGAAAGACAGCTGACGTCAGCAAGAGTAATACGTTCGATTGGTTGCAATGTGAAGGTTGTACCGAATGTGGTGTGGTAGGGAGTATACCAGATTCATTGCTCGGTTATTATTGGTTTTAAATTTAGCAACTAGGCGTGGTCTTAACATGACGTCATGAGAAATTCAAGAAATTTAATTTCAATTTTCAACTTCTTTCTCATTTTTTCTTCAAGAAAAACAATTACATTTTTTTCAGTTTCAACCTTGAAGATCAGTTTAATGTATTAAAATGCAAGTTATTTATTTTTTTCTTAAGGTTTTCATTAATAATTTCTTCGGTGAACTCGTTATACCATATAATACATTAGAATGAAACGCATGATTAAAAAAGCTACATTTGTAGTTTAACGTTGATTAGCTAAACCACCGTATTTACTCTATTAAAACTTAAGACCATTAATATGTATCATTCTTACCACTATAACAAAAAATGCAGTGGTAGACAATATTTGTTTATTATCTTCTCTTTATTTTATATAAACGTAATGCCATTTATTAACAGAAGAATCAATTTTTTGCGGTTGGGAATAAACCGGAGTTTTATTAATTATATCCTTGGCTTCCTTCATCGATATTTTAAATGAGTTACCCTCAATAGTAGTGTTCACACAGGAAACACCCTTGGTGTCTACTTCTTTATTGACCAAACACTTCCAGAATTGATGTACTTCATCAATTATTTTTAAAGCAAATGTCGCTGGTTTAGTTTCAGCTCCAATAAGTACAAATTTTTTTTCTGGTTTATCAAAACTCTTATAAATTTGAAACCATTCAACTGAGGCTCTTACAAGACCAGGAAAATGTTTTTCAATATCAGTAATATCGTTGACTTGATCAGCCATAGGGTCTTTTATGTCTATAGCAATTAGTTTCCAGTCTACTTCACATTTATCAATTAAGGTAAGCGCTCCTAAGATTTTTACTTGTAAAATATCTCCCATTTGTGCTACTCTACACCCAATTTCAATAACCTCAATAGGGTTGTTATCCTTCTCTGTGCCATCGTTAAGGTTTTTATGAATTGTCCACGTTTGGGGCAAAGCTCCGTAATTCCAGATGTACCCATGATGGGGAAAACAATTCTCAACAAACTTAGGTTTTTCTTCTTTGACGTCTTGTTTAATTGGGTTTAAAATTTCTTTTGTTGAAATTTCCATTTTTGCATTGGTCCACCTAGGAATCTCTACAACCATATTGAAGATGTTATCGCCATTATCCACCATCAATGGAATGTCATGGAGAGGTGAAATAGGACCATTTAAATTTTGAAAGTAAATTCGATAATCTGAAGAGTAAAGAGAACCTCTCTCAACAAGTGAATAAGCCATATTCGTATAAATATCAAACGAAAAACACACCACACTTTGACTTTTCTTTGACAATATTTGTATAAGCCACCTGCAAACCTGTTTAAAAAAATCTATTTCTTGTTCACTATGGCGATTTTGTAGCAACGCTTTTCAAAAAGACAATTTCAGTGCTAGAATTTTTATTTTGTAGCATTGTTTTTGGTTTTTTTATATGGTGCCAGCTATCACTATAAATAACTTTATTGATTTTTATTAATTTCATTTATTAAGTTTTTCAAAAATTTTGCATTGTTGCCAACAAAAAATATTTAACAAAAAACTTACTAGACAGATAATAGTTGATGTAAGATTTTTGAAAAGTAAGTAAGCGACTTATTCTATTTTTAAAATTTGGGTAGAAATAACAAAATTGTAAATACAAAACAGGTAGAAACACAATTTTATAAAGTTTATTCTAAAAGAGACCAGATCGACATTTCCAATCTCACAAGATGATAAAGAAAGTATAAAAAAAGAGATTTATGAAAGAATAAATCGACGTTTAGAAAAAAATTAGAGTTCAAGAAAAAATGATAAAAAAACGATAAAATATTTCTTAAAAAAGTTAAAAGACGTCTGCTAAAAAAAGAAGTAAAAAAAGTTCTAACAAAACAGAATTTTTGAAAAAATAGAATATGATTCTAAAAGAGTGCATAAAGCGAAGTTTAAAAAAAAATGAACAATAATAATACAAAGATAAAATAAAAAAAATGTAAAAGTGTAAAGACGCTGAAAGAAAGAATGAAGTGATTTTTATAAGAAAGTTTATGTAATATGTATCTACTACGGAAAAAAATATTTTTTTTATATTGTAAACAACAGTTAATAAAAATTTTCTTTGTTACACGTGGACCAAAGCATATTACAGTAACTCGTGTCATTATAGAATAACTAAAAAAAAACTCATGTAACGTCCTCGTTATCTGCAATATTCGCACTCAATTACTGTAATAATAATTCTGAAAATAGTTATTATTTTATTTTAAAACAATTTATAAGCTCACAATCAAAACGCAATCTTAGTTTTTATAGCAATGAGTTTACTAAAGTTGTTAAGCAAGTTTTTTACAAAGTTTTTACTAAATTGATCAAAATTCTAATTGTCTTTTGATTTCTCAAAACATAACAATTCAAAATAAAAAAAGCGTTGTATGTACCACGGGCATATTTGTCAGAACACACCAAACTTTGATTTTTCTTTGACAACATTTGTATAAGCCATCTGCAACCTGTTTTAAAAAAGTCTATTTTCTGTTTACTATGCCGATTGTAGCACCATTTTTCAAAAAAAAAAAAAAACAATTTCAGAGCTGAAATTTTAAGTTTTGTAGCATTATTTTTGGTGGCAGCTAGCACTGTAAATAATTAAAGTAACGTTGTTGATTTTGATTAATTTCATTCGTTTAGAAATCTCAAAATCTTGCAATGTTGCCAACAAAAAATGTTTAACACAGAACTTACTGGACAGGTAGGTAATAGCTGAGTAAGCGACCCTTTCTATTTTTAAAATTTGAGTAAAAACAACAAAATTGTAAATACAAAACACATAGAAACACAATTTTTTAAAATTTATTCTAAAAAAGGTCCGATTGACCTCTCCAATTTTACAAGATTAGAGATGCTGTAAATCGTAATACCTAACATTAATAGTTTCAGTAGAACGTTTTTAATAAAATAATTTATGAGTTAAGTCATTCTTACAATTTTTCATAATAAAAGTATAAAAATAAGAAATTTTAAAAAAACAGAACATGATTCTCTAAGAGCTTAGTCTTATTTAGCTCTAGAGTTTAAAAAAATTGATAGGAAAGGAAAAGAAAAGTATAAGAAATTGCTTAAAAAAGTTGAAAAGCGTCTTCTAAAAAAAACAAAAGAAGGTTCTGAAAGAAAAGGAATTTTGAAAGAACAGAATATGATTGTAAATAACCTCAAAAACCGACATTTGGAAAAAATAGAATTTGAGAAACGATGATACAGATAGAAAAACAAAAGCAAAAAAATGTAGAAGTGTAAAGACACTGGAAGAAAAAATAAAGTGTAATTTTTATTATATTATAAACAGCAGTTGATAAAAATTTTCTTTAGCACACGTGGACCAAAGCATATATTACAGTAACTCGAGTCATTATAGAACAACTCAAGAAATTCAGGCAATGTTCTCGTTATCTGCAATATTCGCACTCAATTACTGTAATAATAATCCTGTAAATAGTTATTATTTTATTTTGAAACAATTTATAAGCACACAAATCAGAACGCAATCTTAGTTTTTATAGCAATGAGTTTACTAAAGTTGTTAAGCAAGATTTTTACAAAGTTTTTTACTAAATTGACTGAGATTCTAAATCGTCTTTTAATTTCTGGAGACATAGCAATTCAAAATAAAATAAAACGTTGTATGTGCCACGGGCATTTCTGTCGCTAATGCCCTTCAAGAAATTAGAAGCTTTTTGTTGCATGTGAGGCTATAATCTTATTGGTTATGCTCTTTAGTACATTAAAAGCTATCTTCTATTAACAACAGATAATATCAAACATTACAAAGCTAATTTTAATTTTACTTTACTGCACTGGTGTGGTAAAATGCTACTTTAAAACACTGTTTTAGAGTTTGTAATGCTTGAGCCTATCAATATGTGTTGACTGTAGGTGAATAACGTTAATATTGTCACATTCTAAAACTAACTACAATGCACTTATTATTTATAATGACCCTGCATAATCATTATAATAAAGACCGTGGATTTGGTATTTGTTGTAGATCGTAGGAAGTAGATGAGCGAATGCCTCCATTTTTGTTCTTACCAATATCACAATACTAAAACTGGATGTTTAAAATTGCATCTAATTATCAAATTAAATTTGGCAGTTTGTAGGTAATAATCAATTAAAGAAATTTTCGCAGATGTTTGAAGGTCAAGTGATTATTTCTTTATATTATTTGACTTATAACCGTAGGTTGCTATACATAAAAACGTAAGTGGTTACCTAGATACGTAAATTTATTTTTAATTTTGTACCCAAATAATTATTTTTTGTTTTTTACTTTTTGAGTAATTATTCTAAAGAGCTTTAAATACTTGGGCTTTATGCATTAATGCATCTCATCATTTTGTGCCTTTGCCCAGTTTTACTCTAATCCTAAAAGTAGGATTGGATATCAGTCGTTGTAAAACCTCTGTCTGTTTGAAAAAAGGTATAGTTCTGGCCAAATCAGAATTCTCCTAACTCGCAAAATTGTCAGAGCTGGGTCAGCCTTCAGCCATCTTTTGCTCTTGCTTGAGCATTCTTATGTTTTAAGTAAAAATATACTATAAAATGTAAAAGATAGAAGGTTGAAAATCCGTCAAAATAGATCTTATAAGTTTTTAGTCTGTCTAATGTCACATAAATATTTTTTTCACGTTAATAGTTTAAAGAAATTCCTTTTTGGCAAAACCTATAGAGTTTATTAGAATTATAATTATAGTTTTTTTTGTGTGTTTTCCTTGTCGTTTCTAGCAGGGTTTTGTTTCTCGTTTATAAAATTTTAGATTTCTATTTTAGCTTTTGTTCTAAAATTGTATCAAAAATGCAGTTGTTGTTTTAATAACAATTTTATTTATATATAAGATTTCTAATCGTTACACCTCTCAACTATGTGACCTTTAACCACTGCGCAAACTCCACCACAGACGCTAGAACTTGACGAAATAGATGGACCGCCATAGGTTTAAAAATTAGATTTTTTATAGTTTTTTATTGTAAATTTTTGCGCTTTAAAATTGAAAACCTATCTACTCTAATAAAGTAGCGTCAGAAATAACTTTTCTGATGTAGAATTTGCATTATTTAGGAAAGATGGTGTTTTACCTGAAGGTAGAAACCCTACGGCTTGCCCTAAAGAAATTTCGAACATATTTTGAAGCGCCTTTTAGTAAAATTTTGAGATTAGAGCAGTTCTCTTCAACAAACCACGAGGTCACCAAAACTATAACAATCTTCTCTTAGCAAGTAATGCAATTACGTCATCAAAAAACAATTAAAATACGAATTAACGGTTATTAGGATTGTCTGCATTTTGTTTAACAATTATTAGAATTTATTTTCAATAATTCAGTGACCTAAATTCATGACGTCAATGCTTCACTTTTCAGAAATTAGTATTTCACTTGAGTAAAAGCTAGAAATATGCAATTTCTGATGCTGTTAAAGCCTATTAGTATTTTTAACATTATTTATAATAATCTTATATTGAAATCAACTACGAATAGGTAATGTAATAGGTCACGTCATACACTCAACATTAATAAAATAAAAATTTAATACCGGAATAATCTTTTAACCTTTGTAGTCACAAGAAATGTTTCGAATTCTACAAGTTTGTCTTTATCCTTTTTAGAAGTAAATTTAATAACAATTTGTTTTAGAGTTAGCAAAAATTAAATATTTATGTTAATCTTAGCAAACCGGCAAATTTTGTTTGGTTGTAGAAAATTCTGATCATGACCTATATCGTACAAGTTTTTTTATAAATAATTATAAAAAATAAAGAAACTGGTTTTCAGATAAAAAATCTATCAATCAAGAATTATTGAATAACTAAAAAATCTAAGAATACAAATACTATATAATTACGAGAATATTTATGAAAATCAAAAATCTTTTACCCATTCACTTGCTTATGAATATTCATCTTTGAAGATTGATATTTGAAAATTTTCCACATGATTAAATTAAAAAAACAGTGAGAATAACAAAATTATATATCTTCCTTGATTCTTCTATTAAATACTCTCCCTTTCTATAAATTGCGTGTCGAAATCTGGTCTCTTACAACACGTATAGAGATGTTGCTTGCAGCATTTCCTTTCTATGCATTTCTGAGTGTAACAAGTGCATATTTGTTGTACCGATTAACTAAGAATTTATGCATTCGTGTTACACTTAAGTTGGTATAACTGTGCCGTTACATTTTTGCATCATGACGATAATTACTAACAATCGAGAATGCTGTAGGTAATTTCTAGGTCGTGCAATCATAAAAAGATAAATCCTATAAATTATTCAAAGTACCTGAGATGTTCATTTCTTAATTCACTTAAGTAAAAGGAACAAACAATGTTAAGGACATCCCGAATTTACATTAAAAATTATTGCTAAAAGACCTTGCATTCAGTTGTGCAACTCTCTGGATAGTTCATTGTATCTAACGGAAATCTTTAATTAACTGAGCTAATTGTGCATGTAAAGAGGGGTTTTTTTATTTAGTTATAAAGGATATTCCACAGTAAAATTCTGATTTATAACTGATGACTGATAAGTTTTTCACTTTTGTACCGAAGGTAAACTTGTAACCAACTAAACCACTTTCGGTTTTCACAACGTTAAATCATCATTATTATGTCGTTACTTAATAAAGTACACAAAACAGAGCGAATTCCAATCATCAGGTGTGTCAACGTAAAAATGCCAAAGTGTTAAAGATTATACCTACCTACCCTAAAGCATTGCTACTTGAGTCAATAGTGAAAGTTTTTAATTTCTCCACTTTCTCTAAATAAAATATTTCAGAGACCAATATGTACCTATTTAAGTATTACATCTTCTGTAATATTCACTTAATTTCGCCTACAAACTACAAAAAATTCGCCTACAAACTATTGAAGTAGTCCAAACAAATAGAAACATAACAGTTATTAGTGTAACCGCAATTTTGCTATAGAGTGGTTACAAGTAATTTATGACAGCTGCTTTATGTATTTGACAATGACCTTGAACCTTTTACTCTTATTTCTCAATTAGCCAAAAAAAGTGTCAATTTAATAAGTGCAATTTCCAAAATAAAGCATAAATTATATAGATAAGAAATGAGAAGAAAAAAACTAAATGTAAAAACCGCTTTATTAAAGAATTGCCGTAAAAGTAATAATTTCTATGCTTCTGTTTAATGCTTTGACCATTCACGAAACCGCTTCGCTATAATGGACTGCCAATCTTCTAACCTTCCTGTGCGTGAGTTACATGCCAACATGCAAGTGACAGAGATATATATTTTGTTTCTTTCTTTTCAACACCGCGCGCCGGTGTACGCAGTTGTCAAATTTATTTTGCTTCAAAGTTTGAGGATTTAAAAAAACAAACAGCCAATTTTAAATAGAAACATCATGTAACATTTGCAAAATGTTTAGAGCTGATACTAGTTATTTTATTCTGCGTATCTACTTATATATTTTTTTCTTACACTAAATTTAAATTTAAAAACCTGATATGGCAACGTTACAAAGCAAGAACTTGAAATCGTTCCGGCACAGTAAAAGACCAAGATATACTTTTGTCCTTTAGATGTTTTCGTGTGTTTCTGAACCGTATTAGCAGTCCATTACAGCGAAGCGGATTCGTGAATGGTTTAAGCTGATCTCTCATTTTTGCTAAAATCACCTGACATACGTCAGATTTTTGAAGGGTCACATAAATCGGATTTCGTAATAAGTTTAGTTATCAGTTTAATAAATCTGTTTGAAACGTTGAAAATAAAAGGTATGTATCGATTATTTGTAACTTTGGTTAATTAGTTAACGAAAAAATTGTTTAAATTGCTTAAAATACCTACATGTTAAATTCCAGGAACCAGAAACAATGGTCGAAAGATTTCACCTATTTTGAGGTAAATAAATTGTTGGAAGTATTACTAATATCATTTTTCTCATTTGTAGAAAAGCCCTTTCAATTCAAGGATTAGGTAGAGCTGAATAAAAGATAAAGTTTTATATAAAATTCTTAAATAAAGGGAGTTCGTTTTGCATTACTTTTATTTAATTAATTTACACATGTAACTGGACTATTAATCGAGAACGCAAAATTAAACTAGAAATTAGGATAATGCACCGGACATAAATTTGCATAAACAGTAGAGAACAATTTTCTAAAAAACCCCTTTATATCCAGCATGTAAAACTGTAAAACGGTCTCCCTCATTTTTTAATTTGACGTTATGTAATCTTCTGTCATCTTCCTTAAACCATTTACGAATTTTTGATTCATTTTTGTAAATCCACGTCTCATCTAAAAAAATAAAATTCACCTTTTCCCCACAGTTTTTTAATTAAAAGTACTTTTTTAAAAATTTTATTTTTAAAGCTGACGTACTATTTTTGCATTAATATTTTTATTGTGTCAATTTTTCTAAATTTAAAGCCCATATCCCGAATAATTTTGTGCAATAAACTTCGCGACCTCGTCAAAAAATTACTGCTTCTAACTCTTCTCTAAATAAAAGTTGTTCCACCAACTTCCCTTTTTATTTTTGCCAGTTGTGGAATCTTGTAAATTGTTTTTATTTTTTATTACATTATGAATTGCCGTTCTACTGCTCTGTAAATTGAATAATTATGTTGAAACATGGTTTACAAAATGAAAACGTATACATCAAAAGCTCTTCTTAATCTCTCGTAAAGTTCTCTTTCTGACATGTTAGGCTGCAGGCTTAAAAATTCTTCTCTGCACTTCAAAATTGCCTTCTTTACCTTCAATTTTAAAAGATTCCGTTTTTTGCGCAAATTCATTCTTAAAAGATAAAAGCGGACAAAAAACTTTTTTTAAACTTCAAATTTAAAACGACAAATAATAATAAAAAGTCAAGGAAAAAAGTTACAAAAACAAATACCCTAATAATCCAAATTGTGCAGTTGTGCCAACTCTCTCTTGACCTTGAAAATTTTTATAGGTAAAAAACGTACTTTTTACAAAAGATTTAACCCGAAACTTAAAAAATGGTAACGTTTAAATTTTTGAAAAAAAACCGCTGATTTTTTTAGTTTCTCTAGATTTTTTTGTTACTAACTAGGTATCTGATGCTGTTAATCGTTTGCGCTTTAATTTCCTAAAATTTTTGTCTTTAGAACATTAAAATTGCTGTATTAGCTCTAATTTTATAAGTGAAACATTTAAAAAATAACAATTAGTTATTAATATTTATTTTTATTTATTTTAAAAGTTAAGAAAGTTTTCCTTTGGATTTCATAAATGGTCGGCTTTAATTCAAGCCTTATCAATTTGTAAATCATTAAATTATTATTACTCTATTGATAAAATTATTTGACAACTGAAGTCAATATTCGTTAGATAAATACATCGACTTTAGTCTCTGAGCAAAAAAATTTATAAAAAAAGAGTTGGTTTATATTTTGAGAGAGGCTTTAGTAAGAATTTGTATTGCAAAAATCCTCTGTGATAAATTTTATAATGATCCAAATTTTTTTAGTCATTTCCTTAAACTAAAAGTATGAGTACTTTTTATATTAATTAAATTTCTTTGTGTCTCCCATAAAATGGTGTGTTCGTTCTACATTCAAATCAGTTATTAAAAGTAAAAATAATTATCTCCGTTATTTAACTGCAAGACAAATGGATTTTAATTTGTTTTAGTGAAATTTCGTTGCGAAATTCACACACAGCTTTTATTACTAAAGGTGCAAAAATTTCACCAGACAATACCGTCTTTGAAAATGGATAATAAAATTAAATTTCTAAACTAAATTAAACAATTAAAACCCGTAAAAATCTGTGATGATTAGAGTAAATAAACAGTAAAACAAGTAACTTTTTAACACTGAGTGTAAATATTATATTCACGAGCGGGCGCAGCGCAGAGAACGAAGAAGAAACATTTTTTTAACGCATTAAACAACCAAATTTTATGTGTATTGCACAAAAAAAAACTGATATTTAAAAAAAAAATACAAATAATTATTCAATTTATTCAATTTAATAAAAATTCAATTTAAAAAAAATTTGTTAGCTTTTCTCTTGCTTCGTAATCAGAAATATTGACTACATCAGGTAGATTTACAATTATTATTGACTTCTTTTTTGAATGTAGTTATAACATTATTTTTTGTACCACTTAAATATTTTTTTGTTATTTATTTAAATATTCTGTTTGTTTTGCCTTTTACGACATTCTCAAGTTTAGTAAATTTAGAGGCACCAAGAAATCTTAATATTTGACACCAGAAGTCAAACACTTCATTAATTTTCTCCTATTTTTATACCTTCATCAGATAATGACATAAATAAAATGAATATGAAAGTATTTAATTAAAGAGACACACGAAAAATGTTGAGGTAATAGGTATAATTTAAGAAAGTACAAATTTCAAGATTCGTTTTTCTGTCTACTCCATAATTTTGTTGTACGCTTAACTGAGCAAATCTTAATAATAGCTTATAAATTATTGGGTTATGAATTGCTCTCGGAACTGAAAATTACTTCTGTCTATATTGGTGCAATTTTGTCAAATTTTTATAAATTGAAAATCTAGAAAATTAAAGGTTAATTTCGATATAAACGTTGAGTAATTTTTTAAAAAAATAGGTTATTAAGACTATTAATAAATAAGACTAAAAATAATAAAACAAAGAAGTTTAACTGTACAACATAACAAAAAATTAAGACTCTCTCAAAAATTGTTTTTATTTGTAAATATTTTTGAGTTGAGTTATTGATAAATTGGATAGTTAATTAAATGCGAACTTATTATATAATTAGTCTGTTGATAAAAGCAATGAGCCTGTTGCAACGGTATCTAATAAAGTTTATTAATAACAATTCACTGACTATAAAAAAACAATTTATCAAAATGCAGTTAACCGCAATAATATTTATCTAACCTTATTATAATCCATCAGAGAAATTTTTGGACACGTTTTGTAACCTTAATCTTTTAGAAGTTTTTTCCGGCACATTGTCTAGATCCCACACCTTCAACTAAATTTCATCAGTCTAACATGTTTTAATCTTTTAAAAATGACAATGCATATTTTGGTCTAGAGGTAATTTAATTATTTAGACATGAGATTTTAAACATACAAGCACGATTAATAAATGTATAAAACTAGAATAATTTGTTTAACATTGATTAAAAATTTTGATGTAGATCATATCAGGTTTAAAGTTCTTGGAAAAACAATTTTGCGTTACATACAAAACAAAGCCTTTGGAAATTTTGTTTTATGTACATAAAAAACCCTAAAACTTCCTTTATTAAAGTTATTTATCTACAATTGCCTCATAATTGAAGTTTTATACACACTTACGAACCGTATAAAGTAACACTTTATCCACTAATAGAATAATAAAATTGCTTTATTCCACTAGTGGAATAATGAAAAAATACAATCTTAAATCAATCGCATTCTATTTATTATTAATATTGACATTAACATTTACATTTATAGACTTTTTGTTTTATCCTATTTCACTTCGTTTCCATTAATAAGAAGCTTGTAGTTGTTATCGGTTCCAGATCGAATAGTAGTTGTAGGAACAATGGACGTCTCCTCTAATAAGAAACGACTAGTACCAGGAGAACCTTATATTTTCCTTGCAATATCAAGCTTCTTAGATACAGAATCTTCGATATAAGTTTCTGCTATGGCAGAGCTCCTCCACCCACTATGTCGTTTAATTGTTGTAAGATTAGCACCTCCATTGGCAAGTAAAGTTGTTGAAGTGCGTCTCATACAATGACCGGTATAAGCTTCTGGGTTCGCCAGATTTAAAAACGAAGCAAGTTTAAAAGGAACTTTCGATAAAGTGTTAATTCCAACAGGTTGCAATGTACATTTTTGATAAGCGTATCGTAAAAAAATCTCTCAACAAATAGCTTTTTCGGACGTAAGGACACGTATTTCCTACACTTCTCCACAGTGTTGATAGAGAATCCTTCTTCTATAATCGTAAATTTTCGTGAAACGCCCGTCTTGGTATCTGGTATCGAAACAAGGGTATGCGCCTCTGTCTTCTACGTCACTGATTTTCAAATTTGTCAGCTCACAGCATCGACAGACACCAGACACCCCCATTATTAATGCAACCTAAAATATTCCAAAATTTATTATCTACAATGTCTATGTAATGACAGAGATAACCTTGATTATCAAATATTCTTTATCGCAAGCCCTTGTCAAAAACTCTTCCACGTGTGTTCTTTCCAATACTGCAGCTTTCTTCGACCTGTAGGTATCCTGTTGACTGATTCTTCTGATAGACCATGAGCTTACCATATTTTCTAATGCCTATGTTTTTATAGACCTTTATAGCGGCTTTCATCATGGAGTACTTCAACCACATGGATAAAATTGCATACCTTTTCTTCAAATTTAAGAAATACGATAGCAGAACTTCCTCATTCATTGTCATTACCCCCGTTTTTCTTTCCATTCATTAAATTCTAAAAATACTTTTTCATAATGTTCCCTGGACTTCGCAGGCAATAACTGGCGAGTCGCTTCTTTAACTTCCTCAAGAATTGTCTCAGGAACAGTACCTATCACTTTCTTCTATTTTCACCAACTTGCACAGCGTTTGTACAAATGGAGTCGATAAACAATCGAAAATAAACAGCAACGATTCAACACCTCTCATGTTTTTTAGGTAATTTCAATGATTTTTGAGGTGACATCCGCTGTCAGAGTGTAATGTCAAATCATTTTTTGATGACATGAGATGAAATTTTGGCGATTCTGGTTTTAAATCGCTGCAGTTGTGTATAAAACGTTATATTGGATTCGTGTTTTAGTCGCGTTTTATTCACGCAAGAATGTTTAAGCGCGAGACGCAGTCGAAAACACTTATACAATAAATAACTATTACTTAACAAGTGTGAAATGTGATCCTAAAATCCTAAAATAATTATTTTAGAATATTAACAAAATTTTAGCATCAAATAATAACAATTTATTAATAAAATTTTTGAATGTTAAATTTGAGTTTGAAGTTTGGTCAGAAATGTCAATCTTAAGAGATTTTTTATTGCTGCCAACCAACCCAATCAATCCTACTTGATCACCTGGTATATATTTTATATTTTTACTAGAACCTGAGATGACTCATTTTATTAATAAAACAATCAAATATTTTATTGTTATTGTCTGTTTTATAACAAATGGAAAAACATACCTTGCAAATATATAATAATTTCTAATTTTAAAAAACGGACAGAGTTAATTGAAAGTTCTATTTCAGAGTGCAAAGCGACCTTTTTCCTTACAAAGACCTATCCCAGTTTGTAATGATCCAAAAAAAAAATTGCTATTGTTATTATACAAAGTTAAAAATGACTTATTAAATGAAACTTGACAAGCCATTTATTTTATTACGTTAATTAGGTGAAGTATAACAAATAACGATGAGGAAATTCAGTTGTCATCAATTATTTGAAGACAAAACTATTTAGGCCTAATAAAGTAAAAGTTAAGTCGTGTAAGATGCAATAGGTCACATTTACTTATAAGACTGCGAAATTTCCATATATTTTAAGGCTTGTTTTGCGGTTTAACCAATAAATTATTAAGAATGACTGAATTTTTTTCTTTTTTTATAAAGTAAGAAACAGAAAGCTTCATGCAATCTGATTTTAAATAAAATTCAAACAAAGAACAGTTTAGTTGCGTTAATGTAACTATTGTAAAACAAATGGTTTTTGTTCTCGAAAGGAACAGGAAATATTCATGTACATAAGAGGAAATCACGTCTATCTTTCACCTTTTATGAAGGTTTGAACTTTTGCATTTCCACATAACGGAATGGAAGTTACTGTACCTATCGATGATAAAATTGTTGCTCTAAATTTCAAAACTATTCAATGCGAGTTATTTTAATTGGATTTAGTGTTGCATGCCATAATATAACTTGGAGCAGCCCATTTGTTTTTGAGAAGAGAATACATTCACCTGTACTTCAGCAAAATCTACAAGCAAAACAAAATACACTGATCCAAAAATTTAAGAAAATGCTTATATTTTTTTTATTATTATACTAATTTAATGTGTTTTTTGTGCATAATACAGTCTTTAAATCTTTTTATAATACGTATCAATTCAAACCACAAAATTTTAATATACACGTAAAAATGTAAAAAAAATTACAAAAACAAAATTAAATACATAATTTAAGACATTTCTACAGGTTACAATTTCGAAAAATTGCCCCAGTGCGCCTCTCTCAATACTATAATTTTTTCTAGGTCGCACTGTCACTGACAATATTACAAAAATAGACTTTTTCAACAAATGGTTAAAAAAAATTAAAACAAAATGATTGCTGTAATAAGATTGCAGTGTTTATAAAAAAAAACTATAATAAAGTAAAAATTGAAAAAGAAGTAATAAACTTAGTTAATAATGTGGAATTACGCTGGGTGTCTTGTAATAGAGACAAAAATCGATTTCAGTCTAAGAACATGCTTGGATTGCAATCTAAATTTATTGCTTTAGATAAAAATGCGTCAACTTCAAAAACCAAAAATGTGTTATTTTTAAAAATTGGCCGAAACCCGAAAGATTTTGAATATATATTACTTCAAAGTAAGCAAAAATAATTGCAGGTTTTGACTACTTCTTTCATTTCATAAGAACTTGCTTTTGCTACTCAGGTAAGCCTAAATAAATGCGGTAAAAAATCTCGTGTTAAGAAATATATACAAGCTTAGAAGAATGTACAAAATTGAAACCAAGCAGTTGTACCGTGAGCCCAGAAAAGACATTGGCGCGAATTATCAATACAAAGTTAAGTAAGTTTACATATTGTCTTACAAAAGAATAAGTTCAGAATCAAATGCCACCATTTATCTATCTTAGAATAAAATATTAGAGACAAAGCAAGAATGTTACTCAGAGCTAAATCATTTAAAATATCTGCTACTAGAGCAGAAGTTAAATTAAAAAGTATACTGCACTTGACTGCAGAGCGCAGCCAGCTGCAGGAAGAAGTTTTTGACTTCCAACAAGTTGACCAACTTCCTGGAGGTACATTTACACTGATTTGCAGATGGGAAATAAAAAGTATTTCTGGACAAACCAACTATGAAACCTTGTTGAATACAGATCAAGATGATTATTTTGCCTTTATAATTTCATTTGTTTCGTTGCAGAAAATGCAGACAAAACAAAAATTATCTGACAAAACAGAGCATCGTCTTCAACAAGATTTTGTCCAGTTACCAAATTTGTATTATCTAGGAAAGCAGCAGAATTTAGAAAAAAGAAACCAATGCTATTCATTCACAAATAGACAATATGCCAGGCTTTAAATGCAAGAAAAAATTCACAATTTTTCTCAAAATGGCTTTTACAATAATCGATAGAAAAATGTGTGCAATTCCTTGATGAGTACAAAATCGACCCAAAGTTGCTATACCGTGGTGGACAAAAGTATAGAAATATTTTAAAACCAAGTGTAATTTGATTTTAGTATTTCAAATAATTATTTCAGTTAAAAAACATAAATATTAGCTTAAAGTAAACAGTAATTAGTGTATACTTAATTGTAAGGCACTGTATTATCAATTATATCACATTAACACAATTTTATTGGACAAAAGTACAGAAATTACTTATAAATTAAAAATTTTATGAAAAGAAAAAACAATTTTTAATATTTAGGAGCCCAACCCTTAGCTTTGACAACTTCTTGACATCGCCTGGGCATTGAATCAACCAAATTTTAACAGATACCAATAGAAATTTTTTTCTATTCCTCCTGCAGCACTTCCCATAATTTCGCTTCAGTTGTGATGTTGTGTTCACGAATTTGTCGTTCTAAATGTTCCCAGAGAAGCTCTATGGAGTTGAAATCCGGTGACTGCGCAAGCCATTCCAACACTTCAATTGAGTTCTCCAAAAACTAATCTTTCACTAACCGCGAGGTGTGCTTAGGTTGTCTTTCGAAATCGCCAACGAATGGCCATTTCTTCTTCAGCAAAAAGTAATATATTATTCTCTAAGATGCACTTGTACATAAAACAATCCATCTTCTTATTAATTTTTACTATGAGACCTGTGTCAGATCGGGAAAAACATCCCCATACCATCATTTAGCCTCCACTATGCTTCACTGTTGATTTGGAAGTGGATCAGTTTTCAGATATGGTTTGGAGTGGTATAAGTATAGATAGCTGCTTCAAGTTAGTCGTTGTTTCCCAAAGACTTACAGCTAAAATCTATGTGGACAATATTCTCCAAAACCATGTCGTACCATTTGCCAACAATTTTGGAGAAAGATTCTTATTACAACAAGATAATTGTAGAATTCACACTGCAAAGCATACAAGAAACTTTTTTAAGAGCATGAAATCCGGGTAATGAAATTGCCTGCCCCCTGCCATAAGCACCAGATCTTAATCCCATTGAGCACGCCTGGCATATGCTTAATAGACGTTTTAGAAAAGTTGCCTGATGTTCTGGTGGAAGAATGCCAAAATATACCACAAGATTTGATAAGAATCTTTGTTCAAAGTATGCCTCGACGATTTCAAAGTGTAATCGACTCTCATGGAGGACATACACGTTACTAGACAGTTAATAACCTTAGATAAATTAATGTTTTTAAATATTAAGTCTATTAGACACTCATTAGTTTTGGTAGTTCTTTTAAACTTTCATTTTTATCAAAGTCAACTCCTTAGTTAAGAATATTTGTTTTGTTACATTTTGTTAAGAAGACATTAAAGCAGAAAAAATATTAGAATTTTTATTTTTTTATTTAGACGAACGATACGAAGCTTTTAAAAAGTGTTTTCCTAATTATTTTATCAGTGTAGAACCAATGAGAAATTCTTTAAATCTCGCAACTAATTAAAAAAAATAAGCGTGTGAACACTCATCAATAAAAATAGTATAATGAAGGTCGAAAGTCATCAGAAGATGCGTAAGTATCTCTACCAGTTCACCTGCTTCAAGTCGCACTTTCTCCATCGGCTTCACGTTGTGAAAGACATTCCATGATTGTGTTTGGGCGACTTCTTTATACGTAACTTTGCAAAACTACGAATTACGTCACAAAATCAGGTTGAATTAATTAATTGACATCATCTTTTCTGCTCTAAAGCGCCAAAAATTTGGGACACGCCCAAAGAAAATTGTGACAACTCTGTACAAAAATGTTGTTTGTAAATGTTGCAACGATTATTTCGATACAAATAGTTTTGGGGCACGTGTAAATATGCGAAAATTGTCAAATTAATGTTTGTTTTATCAGATTAATCAAATATTTGGTGCAAAGTTGTGCAAGAATATTATCAAATATGCACATTAAAGTCTCTGGAACAATTTTGATTTAATTTAGACGTGATTAATTAGTTTTATCAATTATTCATGTGAAAGTATGTTTTTTAAAAGATGTCAATATTATAAAAAAATATTGCTAATTATCTACAAATATATGTAAAATACAAAATATCATATGTAGTACCTATATAAATAAAAATAAACGACGCACTGATAAGCAAAAATCAATTATTAATTGACAAAGTAAAGAGTTGATTTGAATGAGTCAAGGCTAGTACTGTACTAATTAAAACAATATCAGAATTAATTTTAAATAATTATTAGAAATTAAATAAATTAATTATGTTTAAACTCTGTAGGTAAAGATTTGTCAACGTAAAATTATTTTGTTTTTCTAAAGAAGACGACAACATTATATTGTTAAAGGTTGTTTAAAGAATTCTCTGACTAAAAATTTCAGTCATAAACCGCAGCAGGTTTCTTAAAAAAAGCAGTTTATTTACTTCTGAATAAAATTTATAGACGAGTTTAGGACAATGTCCGAATATGGCAGGTTTGCATTCTTTTGTACCTCAAGGATTAATTTTGTCTTTTGTTCGAATGATAAATAATGTAGAATAAAAAAAAATGTCTTAATATATTGATAGATTCAAGTTTCAATAACCTGATTTTATAGCAAAGACAAGCTACATATATTTAATTTTTTTCTGTTGCTTGTTTACATATACTACACACATACTACAGTTTCTTTTTTAACCAGCGAAAAATTTGCAAGCCCTGCAAATTTAAAATATTCATGTGTAATTAGTTAATCACTAGTTTCTCTCTGCTAAACCAACACAACATAGTAATTTCCTCATTCAACATTTTTATTAAGTCAGTAAAGTTAACAAAATAATCTGTAAAGTAATACTTTTGCTGACTGACATATCAAAATTAAAAGTCGTCAGTAATCAAATTTTTTTAAGGTATTTTTTATAAAAATTATAATTTTGAACATACCACTGTTTAAAATAAAATAAAGAAATAATAATGCACAAAAATATTGTAAGATTCTTATCCCAAAAACTAAAGTTTTATTGTTCTTATAAACTATCAGGACTCATCCAAAAACACTTGAAACAAGCTTACTCGTCCTGCAGAAACGTCAGCGGGCTTAAATGCGATTTTGAGTAATTCTGGTCGTAAAACCAAATTTTCTTAACTACTTGTTTTGTAAGCATGTCATTAATGCTATACAAACTATAACAGTAAGCAAAAATTTTTGCCCATAGAATCATTACCATAGAAATGACGCAGCTTATAATCCCTAGCGTGGTAAGCTCTACTACATGAGCGGTAAGCAAAGATCGTAAGGAGATGATAGTATATTAAGTATGGAGAACGGTAAGGAATGCTTACCGTTCGAAGACAATTGTTTGGAGGAGGAGCGAAGCGACGACTCCAATTATTGTCTGAGAACGGTAATCCTTAACGTTCGACATGCTTATAATGTTTTTTTGCGCGATTGGAGTTTCTAGAATAATAATAATAATAATTTATATCAATACATTTGTGATAATCGGAAAGATTGAAACTGAAAACTTTGGGTGGCTGTTCCATGGTTGCTATGGTTTTGTTCCAAACAAGTAAAATTGTCTTTTTAATACAATCATTCCTACATAGTTCTGTTTTGTGGTTCTGTTCCGTTTTTGAAGGAAATATGAGCGATAGTGATGATCTACCGGATGATTTAGAAGACTCTTGGCAAGAAAGATGTTCGGCAATAATTCCAGAAAAATCTAAAGCCCGATATGAACAGACATACAAGTTGTTTAAGGAATGGCGTGAAGAAAAGAAGATTTCTGTAAATGAAAAGAGCTTGTTAGCGTATTTTGTGGTGAGAAATGGACACTTGAAGGCCCCAGGCAGTTCATGGGCGGAGTATTCTATGCTGAAGAGTACAATTTTTCTCTCCATGATGCTATCGATATTTCTAAGTTTGCTACATTAATTACTTATCTTAAGAGAAAAAATATTAGATATCGGCCTAAGAAGGCTAAAATTTTTACCAAAAAAGACATGGAAAAATTCTTGATTGAAGCACCAGACAAACAATTTTAATTCAAAAGGTATGTTGTAGATGATGAGGTAGTACATCTGAATTCTAAGGAAACAATATATTTGCAGGTAGCAATGATATTGGGAGTATCGGCGCTTGTAGACGAGAGGAATTGTACAATATTGACATGAGTGACATAGAAGAACATGAAGAAATGTTTATAGTAAATATTCCAAATACAAAAATGAATATTCAGCGAACGTTCACAGTTATTAATAAAGAAAATGAAGCAGTTCATTATTTGGAAATACTTCGAAAATACATAAGAGTTCGAACCAAGCAATCCAACGTCAGATCATTTATTTCTGAACTATCTAAATGGCAAATGCACTAGGCAAGTCACAGGAAAAGGCACAATTGGAGGCTGGCCGTCAAAAATTGCAAAGTATTTAAAGTTGCAAGCCCCTGAAGGTTTTACTGGACACTCGTTTCGACGCACATCGGCTACACTTTTGGCGAATAACGGAGTTGATGTGTTGGGACTAAAAAGACATGGTGGGTGGCGTTCATCAACGGTGGCCGAGAGTTACGTGAAAGATTCCCTCCAAAACAAAATTGAATTTGCTCATAAAATTTTACACAGCGATGTTGGTGGACTATTACAACAACCTGGACTTCTACGTCGGAAAGTTTGTCTATTAACACTAGAAACTCAAATGCGAGTGGTATTACTACTATTAATTTTATTAAATAAATCGCAAAATTGTTTTTTTTTTAGATTTAATTGCTTACCGTTCTCTGAACGGTAAGTGAATTACTTACCGTTTTGTTACACGTAGCAACCAGTAACAGCAACCTACCGTCGTGGAAACAGGCACAGTAAACTGATAAAAACAACCAATCGCGCAAAAAGCCTCTTTCGTTCTTTCAGGTGGTTGATAAAATAGTATATAAACCTCGATGTTGTAAGCACTTTCCGCTTAGTGTAGTGGAGCAATAAAAATAGTAAATTTTCACTTCAAGTTCTAAATTTAACAACAATAACGTTTGGAACCGTTGTTGATTGGCTTACAATAAATTATTCATATTTATTTTTAAATCTGCTATGGTTATACAATCTTGAGAATTAAATTGAGAAAGAGATTAAACCAACAATAAACTGCTTAAAAACTTTATTGCATTATAATCAACTACTGCTTCAAGCAGCTTTATTACAAGATTTATTTAAGTCAAAATTTACTATTATTGTTGCTCAAATGTAAACCACAAAAGCTTTGCTTTTAATTTTCTAATCTGCGTTCTCTTTTAAAAAAGTTGTGCTTACGGCACCTGAGGTCTAATATACTATTGCAGTCAATGTCTTTTTTAACCCGTTGTAAAAAATATTTAAATTTTATTACTGCGTATTTTAACGTTTTTTAAAAAAATTAATATAGTCCAAGTTTAATGCTCATTTTAGCAAACCTAGTAAATTAGTTTGTATAGACCAACTCTAAGTTTGTAAAGCAAGCGTTTTAGAAGTAAGAACTGTAATCTGGTAAGCCTAGTTTAGGCTAATTGCAAGCAAGTCGCATACAACGTTTTATGTTCCTTTGCTTAATGCTCTAGAAATTAATTCTATATCATTAATATCTCTAAATATTTTAATAGTAATTTCAACAAATTTGTTAATAAAGAAGAATAATAATCGAGACATTCTAACGTGTGAGCGAAGCGAATAATAGAACTAATAATAAAATAATAGAAGTTAAGGTTATTAATCGCACATTAACAAAAGCGTTGATTACAATGTTTTTCTGTTGGTCACATCATAATAAACTTAAAAAACTTTATTCCAAAATTTTCTAGCTAGCCTCTCTCTACTAACACATCTCTAGTAACATATTTACATTGTTTTCTGTTACCCGGTCACAAAATACCCAAACAAAATTTTTAGTTTTTGTTAATATTAATCAGATCTCACATTTCTCTAAAAGCAAGTTTTATTAAAATAAACTTTTAATATAAATTATGGCGATTTCAAATTTTTTTTGATAAAACCTGTATCTTCAAAGATATTGTTTTCGTAATTTTTTTATGATTATGACAGTTTATAAATGTCAAAATTTTGGTATTAACAGGTCTTTAATTGTGTGTCAATTTGATCAAAATTGTATCAAAATAGTAAAATAAAAAAAATCTTAATTAGTTTTATGTAACAACCAAAATAAAAAAAGCTTAAAAAAAGATATTAAAAAGCTGCATTTATAACAAAAAGGTTAAATACTTACAAATATAATATAAATAATACAATAGTTGTCAATAATTATACAAATACAACAGATATTGTACTAGATAATAATAGAATTATTTTTTTCTTATTGTCACTGAATTACAGACCATCATTTCATGTGTTGTTTTTAATTAAACATGTTTCTTTAAAACGACGTCATTAGGTCATTAACTAATATAAAATTGTTGTACAAATCAATTATAATATTTCAAATTAATAGATAATGCGATTATTAGAAGAGTATTTATTAAAAGGTAAAGATAATATGTCAACCATTGATATCAACAACTAAAAAATTTATGACATAAATAAATAATTAATAAACCATCAAAACATACAATTTTTATTAAATATTTTTATTTACTTTTGAAAATAAATTTTTTTTACTATATTGATTCGAGTGTTTTAACAACAGCCGTCTGAATATTTTTTTTAAATTGACGTTTATAACAGCCTGTTTATTTGCTTACTTAGATAGATCTCTGCATTTGCCGTCATTTTTTTTGACACAATTTTTAGTTTTGTCAGATTTCAGATATTGAATGTTGAAGAAATACGATGTTAGTAGCGCCAAGCGAAGATCTCTCTAAGTGAGCAAATAAACAGACTGTTATAAACAGAATTTAAAAAAATATATTCAGACGGCTGTGATTTTAATATTGTTACATTTTATAATTTTTTACTCTGAAGTAAATACAACAGTTTTGAATAAACACACCTTTTATCTTCTTCTAGTCTACTACCTACTGTTTATTTCAGATATTTCATTATTAAAAAATTAAATAAATTTGTTTTAAAGTCACTGGATAAAAATGTGATATTTTTTATACAAAAATTAGACATTCCATTTAAAAGACGTAATTTATATGATTGATTTTGTACATCTTATTGTCTTTCTCTTCACGATTGTAATTTTTAGAAACACCTACAAACACCCACATTTTAGGTATCTATATTAAAAAATAATAATACTCAGTTATTATAAACCAATCAAAAAATTATTATATGAAGGATTTCCTTTCTTTATTTTACATTATTTAAAATTAAAGAACAAAGCATTCCTTTTAAGTAGTCATTTATTTCTCTAAATAATAGGGTTTTGAAAGTCTATTGGCATACAGTAGAAGTAAATAATTACTAGAGATTTGATAAGAACACTGCTTACATACCAAATCCTACTTTGGCAAATTGACAACAGTTTTGAAAGATTACAAACATTAACAAGTGTTTGTTGATTAAAACATTTTTTTCTTAAACATTGTTGTATTTGAACAACCATAGCTTTTCATATAAGACTGACTTTGAAACACGAGCAATAAAGAGACTTATAAATATTCAATTTGTTACAAATATGTATAATATTAGTATATGTTTTAATTATTTATTTTTTAATTAATTATTATTGACAAAGGTGTTTTTTTAAATTTTTTGTATCTTTTTATAACTTTTTTTAAACATTATCATTTAGACACTGATGATAAGATATAGCTCTCGAAAGCGCTTTGCCATTTTATTTTTCTTATTTCTACTATTAAAAAAACAATAGTTTAATGGTAGTAAAACAAACACTTGCGTAATACTAGCAACAATGTCAAACATTGTTGCTTGTAATTGCCCTGAAATAAAAATATGAGTGATTATTACATGCAACAGCATTTAAAACAGTCTTTTGTATGATGTAAATAATTTAGCTATTATAATCAAATAATCTGATAAAAATATTTTCTCAACATTATGCAGATTACCAATACTGCACTTAGAGAAAGTAAACAAATACCTGGAAGTATTTAAAAAACGTGGAAACAATTTTAGCAACAATTATACATGTATTAAGAATCATGTTATAGCAACATTAGTATCTACTGTCACTAAAAACGTAGAAAAAAAGACAACAAAGTGATGTAAAATAATAGTATCAGTCTGTTTCCACGCTGTATTACTTTTACCTTCTATTTTGTGAAACAGCAAGTAAGAGGATACTAAACTATTTAGATTGCGTCTTAAGTCTATTGTTGGTCAACACAAAAACTTTTTATGGTTCGATTATCGGTTCCTCATCAATCTGATAAAGGATTTCCCACAATTAAAATATTTAATAGTGACAAACATTGTTGTGTAACAAAAGATCATTTAAATTTCGGTATATCATCGCAATGACTGTAACATTTTAGGATTGCAACCTCGATTCTGTAAAATTAAGATTATTAATGGTTTTGTAGCCTATTTTTTTTAAATCTTGCAAAGTAAATGTTAAAGCAATCATAAATAATGATTTACAGAGTTCTAGATTTTACTAATATTAATAATTTTGTTTCAGACGGATATCTGTCGATGGTTATTTCTCCTATTTATTATAACAACATGGGCGAAATATTCAAGTAAGTAATACACAAATTTCCAGCTACATCACAGTGTATTGTCTATATTAAGTTTATGTAAATTTATTACATTCAAGTAAATTCAAGGTAAACATTGGTAGAACACACCCAAAAATTCATATAAAGTGCAAATGCAATAAATAATAAGTATGCGCCCATGTCCTAATTATAAAAATCAATAAATATTAATTAGAAGTATTTTGCAGTACAAGTTTGTCAAGATATTTTTTACAGCCAAATCAGGAAGTTTGTGAAACGAGATCGAAGAACGAGTCGAATAAACTGGCGAGGCTGTAAAGACCCTAACAGACGTGTATTGTACCATATTTTATGAAATTATTATCTATAAACTTACATTGACAAATCCATATGCAACCAAATTTACATTTTAGGCAACTTCCTTGATAAATGTTTTATTTCAGGAAAAATATTAATCTTAAATTACCCAAAATTGATCGATTTCTGTCAGTTTTCTTATAGCTTGTCAAATTAAATGACTACTTAATAATAATCCGTTATTTTTAGTTATAAAATCTTACTGCAGCTAAAGCGTTTTTTCTACATTTTTCATATATGAGAATTAAGTCAGTCTTCTGTATACATTGTGACTAAATTTGCTCAAAGACAGTTAAATTAACATCAAATAGTATTCAGTAAATGATCGTAAAAACATTTTTTAAATTGGATTTTATCAGAGTCTCATGCAAAAATGTAAGATTGGTTGCATAAATCTTTTGTTATCATTTGTAAATATGACAAAACTTTTTTTCAGATTCAAAGGAGATCCGCGTGGTCTGTTATTACACGAACTGGTCAGTATACAGGCCCGGAACAGCAAAATTTAGTCCTCAAAATATCAACCCTTACCTATGCACACATCTTATTTATGCATTTGGAGGTTTCACCAAAGAAAATACGCTCAAACCATTTGATAAGTACCAGGATATAGAAAAAGGTAAGATTCTTACGTAAGTTCGTTACACTAATTAAATCTAGCTGAATTAATTGGTGGTCGTATTTGTCATTCCGGTATGTAAAGAATTTGGGTTGCCATTTCTGCTAAAGACTAAACACAAAGTGACGTAATTAGTTGTCTTTGTTAATTATAGTTTATTATTATTTGATGTAAGGTGTTAGTGTTTCTAAATTCCGATTCGCTTCAATTGGTTTCTCGTGTATCAGAGATTTTCAAAAAATAAAAGTATTAGTGAGGTTTGTAATTATATAAATGAAGCAGAAAACGCTATTATTTTCTTTTTGATTCTTTCTAATTTTGTCACTATAACTAGTTTTGTATTAAAAGAGAAACTATCTTATTTTCTCCGATTCAGTGGTTGTTGTAATACTGCGACGATACTGTTTTATCAATATTTTCTTAATATAGTGTGTAATAAGATAATGAAGAAAGTATTTCATTTAGTTCTCGAATTTCTTGAGACAAGGTAAAAGACCTTAATGGGAATGCAGGACTATTTTAATTGAAATGCAATAGAAAGTTCTAGTTAATTTTATTAAGTATTTGCAGCAATCGTAAGATTCTTCTGTAACTTGTAATCAAGTTTTATAGATTAATTCTAATTATTCTTACTTATATTAGAAAAACAAACCTACTGATTGTTTTTCAATAAAAGAAGTGAAACTTGTATCTTTCAATTACAATAGAATCAATTTCTCTGATGAAATACAACAATAAAATTGTTCTCTTAGAAATCAATGCTATTTTATAAAATTACATTTAATTATATTATTTCTCTTTACATTTTTTTTTTACTGAAATTACTAAGATACACACTTTAGTTCACAAAACATTTTTTTAATGTCAACAGCGTTTTAAGAAAAAATCTACATCCTTAAAAACACCTCTTAAAACAGGAACAAAATTAAAATTTAGATATTACACTAAACTAATATCTAACCCCACTTGAAAAACGACATTTTTTTCATTAATTTATTTAATCTATACAACTTAAAACAACGATTTCAGTAGCGTAAAAATTGTGCCAACAAGAATTAGTAAAATTCTCAATTGAAAAAGTCGTTAGAATTGGATTAAAATTCATTTTTATATGACTTGTTAAGTTGGAGTAGTAGCACACCATCTTATTTATACCTCTTATTATTATTAAAATTTCTTTGTTATTATCTACTTTTTCTTCTATATTCTTTCAAAACTGGACAACTTTCAACTTTTATTTCAATAAATTACTTACAATATTTTGTACAACTTTTGTTTAAATAAAATAAAGTGTTTAAAGATGCAGATAAATCAGCTGTTAAAATTTGCAAAAACATTTTAAAAACATTCTGTATAATGAAAAGTACATTACATATTACATATCTTGCAATTATAAAACAAAAGCTCATTCTCTAAGGTCCGGTTTCTGAAAACGAATTTAACTGGCGCGTTAGTTTAACCGTGGTTTAAAGCAAGAAACAGGTGTCTGAAAACTCGGTTTAAATTTAACTGTGCAAATTTGCACAGTCAAACTAACGCGCCACATGCGCGAGTTAAATTAAACTGTCAACATTAAAAGCCGAGAAGTGTGGTTATGTCTTTGTATTTTCCGTGCTTTCTTAGCTATGGAGGCTTTCTTTTAGAGCTTTGTTTTTTTGTTAATGGGGGGCCTCTTTAAGACTTCTCTCTCGTGACATGGGGTCACTTTTAAAGCCTTGGTTTTTTGACTATAGAGGCCCCATTTAAGGCTTTGGCTCTTTGGCAATAGCTCATCGCTGCACCGGACGGTCGTAGCTGCATCCCTCACTTAAAATATGCCCAAATTGCAATCGGTAATAATGAGCAACCACTTGTACCATACCAAATGAACAAGAAGGCAAAGCTCTAAAAGAGAGCCCCTATGGTCAAGAGAGCAAAAGTCTAAATCGGAGCCCTCATGCTGAAGGGGACGAAGCCCTAAAAGCGAGTCTCAAATATCAATTGTTACAATAAACAATTAATGTAATTGTAAACAACAATTAAAAATTTAATTGCAATTAATATTTTAATCAATTAATCTGTAAAGTAAAAAATTAACTGATTATTGCTCAACACTGACAAATGGTTATTCGGGTGTTTAGAGAACGAGCGAATTCTTTTAAAAAATACTTAGATCCCGAATTTCGTGTTCGATAATTTTTTTGAGCCAACGTAACGGCATCGGTTTCTTTGTTCTCAATGATACTAATGATAGATTTATATTTTGTGGTCACCAATTAGACCACAAAATGTGTTTCACGTTCTATTTTTTTATCACTTTTTGAGACGTTTTAAGTCCTGTCACTAGGATAAATACAAATTTTGACACATCGGAAATGGCGCCATTTTATATGTAGTACATTAGCAAACTGTTAGATAAAACAACAACTACGTTTTAAGAGAGAATTAGCTAACTGAAAGTTAAATTAATTGACGTATGCTTCAAGAAACTCGACACTGTTTTAACTCTCCGTTAGTTTAAACTCCCGTCAGCTAGCTGCGCGTTTAAATTTTCTTTCAGAAACCTGACCTTATTCTTCTTTTTTATTTAAACTAACACTGTTATTTTATTTTATTTTTTTTAATTGCTTATCCGCAACCTCTTTTGCCATAAAATTTATTTCTATTTTTTGCTTTCTTTTTTGCTTGGGTGTTTAGCCTTTATTTGATTGATTAGTAATTTTACAATTTTCTTGTTCTATTTTTTCTTGGTCTTTCTTTTCTTTTCATTTTCTCTATTTCTTTAACTGTCCTAGTTTTCTTTGCGGGTTTTTTGTATATAGCTATGTTTTTAATTATTTCAATTAGTTTTAAAAGTTTTCAAATTTTTTCGCTTTTAATGTTGTCAAAACTACATTTTCGCTGCATCTACTGTTGCCACAAATATCTAATAGCTTGTTGATATTTTTTTTTTCTCTTTATTTTCAACATCCAGTTCATTGTTAATTTTTTTGACTTTAGAAACAAAACTTGTAAAATAATTTGTTGTTTTTTATCTTTTAAAAAGCTATGAAATAATTTTTACCATGTTTTCTACCATTTTTACCATTTGCGTCGTCTACGCCAGATTTACCAATTTATATATAATCATATTTCTTTGCTGTTTACGCTCTAATATTTCCGAAATTAAGCTGTCTATACCCTGTGTCTGCCAAGCTTGATTTTTCGGTTTTTTCGTTTTCTTTTCAATCAGTTTTGTCTTCTTCTTCTGCTGTTGTCGTTGTTTATATCTACAATTTTGTACCACCTCTAATTTAAAGCTGTCTGTAGTATTTTCTCCTTTTAGATCTCTCACATTTTAAGAAACTTCCTTTTGCTTCTTTTTTAAAACTTTATTATAAAACATCTGTAGAACATTTTTGAAAATGCGTAGTTTTTCTACTTGTTGTTCTCTTCACTCTATGTATTTCTGTTTGTTGCTGTTTATAGACTTTATTTTCTTTTTCTACGTTTTTCTAGTTGCTTTACTATTTATTGTAATCCTTTTTCCCCGAATTTTACATTACAGACACTTACTTCTTGCAAGTTGTAGCACACCATTCTATTTATATCTCTTATTATTATTAAAATTTCTTTGTTATTATTTACTTTTTCTTCTATATTTTTTCAAAATTTTCTTATTTTGAACCATCGGCGTTAAAAAAATCGAAACACTAACATAAATTAGGTATAAATTTTTAAAGATATAAACTTCTGTAATCAAGTTTTTTCTGTCACCAGAGCAGAAGCGTTTCAAGAGTTTTAAAACTTGCAGTTGAAAACTAGATTACAAAATAGAGATATTGATGTTTTTATTTTCTTACCATTGTTAGTACACCTTTGTTTTTTTTACGTTTTATTTTCTAATTTTATATTTCTAGTGCTTTTGCATCTTTTGAGCAATTCTCCATCTTTTTCTCAGTCATTCTTTTCTCTCGAATCAGATAAAAATCCATTATGTTATTGTTAAAACATTTAGTTTATTTTTACAATTGTTACACTTCTTAGTGTCTGATAATAGGTACTTTCTCCCCGCGTTGTTGTTCCCACTTCTATTACTTTTTGTTTTTTTTTACTACAGTTTATTTCTTCGTTTCATGTTTTGTTTTTTAATCTATTAAATCCACTATTATTACTTGCAAATTTTGTTTTCCATTTTTTAGTACTTCTCAATCTAGAATTCTCCTGAATTCTTAAATTTATTTATTATTTTTTATATTGCATTTTCTACATTTTCATCTGTTTCGTAGTTAGTTCTCTTTTTCCTGGTCCAAAAGTCTTATTCTTCGTAGTGCTGTTTTTCCCCCGATTTTAATTGTATTGTCGTTTATTTTCTTTTCTCAGATTTTCTGTTCTAGCTTGTTTCATTTTTTCTTCTTTATTCCTTCTTTTCGCTTAATGAATATTCTTTATAGATTCCTTAGTATTAAATTACAAATCCTATGCCTATATTATTACAAAAAATTATATAATAAAGTAATAAATTAAAAATAAAAACTATATTTAAATATATAACAATCTAAATTTACATAATTTAGAAATCAATTAAACCTACAAGGTTACATTTTTATTATGTAAATTCTGTGGCACATTCTATCAAATAAGTGCAATAAAACTAGATCACTAGGTATGTGTTAACTGATATTATTAAAATAAAAAAAAAGAATTAAAATAACATCATCAAATACCAGTAAAAGAAAGTATTACATAAATTACAAAAAAAAAGTTGTATCAGCGTAATTCTTACTCGTAAAACTAGATAGATACTTAATCTTTAAAACACGGAAATGGTATAAGTTATACCAGATTTATTTCAAAATAGTTTAACTAGATTTATTAGCATTATATTAATAAATTATATAAGCCATTTAGTGTTTTTAAAAATAAAACGTTTCTGTGAAACGTCTTCATTATGTTCTGCATGCCGCGTAATCCCGTTAAATGAACTAGACTATAACGAAAGTACTCAAAAATTATATAATTATCTACCTATACTTTGTCTATAAATGCTTGAATTTTGTAATAGTGCAATAAACTTCTTGAACATTTAGATATAAAGAAGATTGCTCTGGTGACAGAACAACAACCCTTATTAAGTCCCTCATAAACAAATTTGTGAGTCAAACCCATAAACTTCAATCATTTCTAGCCAAATTATATAAGCGAGTAATCCAAATGCACCCATATCTATAAAATTAATATTCGCATTGCAAAAGTAAATTAACTTTCTTATTTCAAAGGTGGTTACGCAAAATTCACCGGACTGAAGACATACAACAAGAATCTGAAAACGATGCTGGCCATCGGTGGATGGAATGAAGGATCTTCGAGATTCTCACCAATGGTTGCCAATCCAGAAAGAAGAAAAGAACTGATTAAAAACGCTATCAAGTTTTTGAGACAAAACCATTTTGATGGACTTGATCTGGATTGGGAGTATCCGAGTTTTCGAGATGGGGGCAAGTCAAGAGATAGAGATAATTATGCACAATTAGTACAGGTTAGTTTTGATTAGTAAATCGGTAATTTAGTAGATTTTACGCTCACTAAGCCGAAAATATAACGCATCAAACGTTTATGATTAGAGGTAATAAGCATGTCTAAGTTATTGTGTTTTTTTTTCATTAGATAATTGTGTAATAGCCTCCAGAAATTTTGTTTTAACAAGTGTTAAAAAAAATCACAAAGTATATTGTGTATGTCGAAAAATTGCAAAAATTACTAATACTTTTTTAAGGAAAAAACAAAAACAGACAATGAAGATCAAAACAATGAAAAAGATGAAAAAATTAAATGTAAAAAAAAATTGGTAGACTAAATAAGAAATTGAAGAATTGAAGAATAGAGTAAAAAAAGCCACAAGAAGTATATGGAAAAAAAATATCCAAAAACTCTATAAAGTTTTATTCAAAATTGTTTAAAAGTCTACCTTAAAAAATCTATAAAAATTAAATAAATTGAAAAATTTAAAAGTTCTGTAAAATCTAGCTGATCACAATCTCTAGAATGCAAATAAAATGTAGCATTTAGTAAAGTAAATCTATAAGTTCTAAGCAATTTTAAGAAACCTAAAATAGCTAAAAACTCTACAAAACTTTTTTGATAATCTGTAGAAAAGACTTTACTTAGAAATTTTGTAACAGTAAAATCTCCAATACCTAGAACGCCTGTAAAAAGCCTACAACCTAACTTAGCGTTTCAAAAAATCTACTAAATTTGTAATATCTGTAAAATATAGATAACACACAAAAGTTATAGACCTATAAAGTAAAATTTAGTCTTCTAAATCAAAAAATTTAATCAGAATATGAAACTAAAAAAACTATAAAATTCTATAAACAAAAAGAAGTTTACAGATTTATTAAGTTTAAATTGCAGAAAATTTAAAAACTACAAATATGTTATTAGGGAAAAAATGTTTACCAAAAAAATCTATAGAGTTGAAAGTATTTAGCAAAAATTGTTTGAAAGTCAATCTTAAAAAAACTATAAAAATAAATAAAATAGACATTCTTAAAAATCTGGCTGAATTAAACATCTTAAAATCTCCGAAATTAAAAAAATCTAGCAAATGTAAAAAAATCTGGTAATCCAAAAAAGTAAATCTAGCAAACAAAGAAAATATGTGTGAAATAAATCTACAAGTTCTAAGCAATTTTAAGAGGACTAGTATACCTAAAAATTATACAATTTTTTTTTGATAAACTGTAATAAGAAAGACCTATAGACTTTGCAACAGTAAAATCTACAAAATTAGATGTAGAAAACCTGTACAAAGCTTCGAGCCTAAATAAGCTGTTTAAAAATTCTAAAAAATTTGAAGTATCTGTAAAATTTTAATAAAATAAAAAAAACTGTGAACTTAAAAAATAAAATTTATTCTAAAAAATTTAACGAAAATTAGAAATAAGAATAATCTACAAATTTTATAAATAATAAAAGTTTACAGATTTATTAAGTGTAAATTGCAGAATATTTTAAAACCACAAAAATTTAAAAAAAAATTTTATACGAAACTTCTACAGAGTTGAAATTAGTTAGCAAAAATGTTTGAAAGTTTCTTTTAGAAAATCTATAAAAATAAAAAAATTAGAAGTTCTGTAAAATCTAGCTGATTAAAACATCTTAAAAGCTCTTAAAACCTAAAAAAATCTAGCAAACGTAAAAAAATCTAGTCATCCGAAAAAGTTAATCTAGCAAATGTAGAAAAACTTAGTGAAATAAAGCTACAAGTTCTAAGCAAAATTTTTTCGACAATTTGTGGAAAAGATTGTCAACAGTACCAAGAAAACCTATAAAAAGTCTACAGCTTAACTAAGCTGTTTAAGAAATCTACAAAATTTGTAGTAACTGTAATTTAATAGCCTACAAAAACTACGTATTTAAAAAACAAAATTTAGTCTAGAAAATCAAAAAATTTAATGAGAATAAGAAATAAAATAATCTACAAAATTCCGTTAACAAGAAAGAAATTTATAGTTTTTACAGCGTTTACAGATCAGAGAGAGAGAGAGAAAAACTTTTGATAAAACAAATAAAATATAAGTTGTGTCAGATAAATAAGACAAATAAAGAAAATGCTGTCATATCAAGAATTAAATACTTAATATTTGCAGTAAAAAAAAAACAAAATACATAAACATATTTAGAAAAATAAAGCGCCGGCTTTATTTAAAAACAGTGACAAACAAAAAAATATTAGGAAAAAAAGTTGTTGAAACTTATATATATTATATAATTAAGCCTTTGAGGCAATATATTTATCTTTAACAATATCGGTCTTAGAGATGCTTAAACTCATTTTTTTCTTAAAAAACTTAAGATCATTTTCCATCTTTAAGCGTTTCTAAAGACTAAACTATAGAAGATAAATATATCTGTCTTACTTTATTATATAAAATTTATTTTCTTTAAGTTTCTCTCATAAGATGTTTTTGTAGCTTTGACCTTTTACGCTGCATTTTTAAATAAAGCCAGCGCTACACAAATTTAAAACTTTTAGTACTTTTAAAACATGTTTGATTAACTTTTTTTAATTACAAATATTGAAAATTTATTTCCCTATACAAGCAGAATTTTTTCTATTTGTTTTCAAATAATTTTAATTAAAACATTTTATAAATTTTTCGATTAATAGTGGATGAACGCGTCTCTATTTTTAACAATTTATCTGGAAAAGTAAAAAGTTCTGTTTTATTATATTCTTTTTAGAAAATAAGTTTAAAAGAAGTCTATAAATACTAAACAATTTAAAAAAAATACAACATATACAACAAAAATTTTTTAGAAAATAATTTTGTAAAAAATTGTCTGAAATATCTAATTTCACTTGCTAAAAAAAATTAAAAAATATATAAAATAGTTTTGTAAAGAATTTTCTAAAAAAACTGTAGTTTTATTTGCCATGGTTTCTGTAACTACAAGTTATTGATTTATAACCGTAGGTTACTATACAAAAAGAATTAAAGCGTATTATTAGTTACCTACACAAATATATATGTTTAATTTTTATCCCAATAGTTATATTGTACGCATTGGTTAGCCTGAGGTGTTAAAAGAACTCGGAATTCACAAGAATACCAACACAACAACAATTAACAATTTCTCTCAACTAGAGAAGTAATTTTTTAGGTCTTAGAGTGGCTTTGATACTATATTATTGTTCTGGAAACTGCAAACTTAAGAACATTTTTAATTCGACATTTTGTGTCTATTTGTTCGTATATCTTTTTGGAAAATTTTGAGCACATTTTTCAGATGTTTTAGACGTCTTCGTTTCTTTTGAATCATCGCGTTAAACCTTTATGCGTTTCAACGTTAATATGTCGCCTTTTCCTCGTTGTTTCCAGTTTTGTAAGCGTCTACAGTCTGATTTTGTTTATAAAAAATTAAATTAAAAGTTTTCTATTTTTATGAAGTACAAAATTGCTTTATTTAATTTTAGGAACTTCGCGAAGAGTTCGAACGAGAATCAGAAAAAACCGGTCGACCAAGATTACTTCTAACAATGGCAGTTCCTGCAGGAATTGAATACATCAATAAAGGATATGACGTTCCAAAACTCACAAAGTAACTTAAATATTTTTTTATATAATAAAAACTTCTAAGAATGTTTTATTAATTTATTTAGGTATCTTGATTGGATGAACATTTTGAGTTATGACTACCACTCAGCTTTCGAACCTGCTGTTAATCACCATGCACCATTGTACCCTCTTGAGGAACCATCTGAGTACAATTATGACACAGAACTCAATATTGTTAGTAACCCAGCCTTGTTTTTCTCTTTATTCTATTTCAAAATTTTCAGGACTACACAATTCAACACTATTTAAAAAAAGGAGCAGATCCCAGCAAATTAGTCTTAGGAATTCCAACTTATGGTCGTTCCTACACTTTATTTAACCCAGACGCTAATGAATTAGGAGCTCCAGCTGATGGACCAGGAGATATGGGTGAAGCAACCCGCGAAAATGGGTACTTGGCATATTACGAGGTTTTAATATAGATTTTTTAACCCAAAATTTTTATATTTAACATTCTATAACTTGTAGATTTGCGAGTACATCAAAACCCAAAATTGGGAAGTAGCTGATCCGAATCCTGATGCTATGGGACCTTACGCATTTAAAAAAAACCAATGGGTTGGTTATGACGATGATAAGATCGCAAGGAAAAAAGCTGAATATGTTGCTGAAAAAGGCTTGGGTGGGATAATGTTCTGGTCAATTGATAATGACGATTTCAGAGGAAATTGTCATGGAAAGCCTTATCCAATCATTGAAGCTGCTAAAGAAGCCCTAATTTCGGCTTATGGGTACGTCTGTTTAGATTTTCTGCTTTCAAAAGTTAATAAATCTGTTGTAGATTGACAGACGAGAATTTGGTTTCACCTCCAGCCAAGCCACTTAAAACCAAAACAAGAACCAGAACTCAGTCAAAAACTACAAGTGAAAGTAGTGACAAAAAGAAAACGCCATCTTCTAGTAGTACCAGAAGACGAAATAGAATTAAAACTAAATCAGAAGAGTCTAATTCAAGTAAATCACGAAGGAAGGAAACTAGGAGGACAACAGAAGGACCAGTTTATAGCAGTTTGGAATTAGTAACGCCCAGTTATACAACACCTGCCCCACCTTCAACGCCCGATCTAGGCGGAGGTTTGTCATTATTTCCTTGTTTGTCATTTCCATATTTATAACATGTAAATCAATAGAAAGAGTGATGACATCAATAAATAAGACCTCTAGATTTTTTACTAATAATAGGTTTTCTTTCAGGATTTAAATGTGAAGATGAAGGTTTTTATCCACATCCCAAAGACTGTAAAAAGTATTACTGGTGTCTTAGTGGACCTGGAGAGCTTGGAATAGTAGCTCATTTGTTTACTTGTCCAGCTGGTCTTTATTTCAACAAAGCTGCAGATTCATGTGATTATACTCGAAACGTTTTGTGTAATAAAAAATTATCAAAGTCTTCAACAACTACAACAACAACCTCTACAACAGAAGCTAGTACGTCAACGTCAACAACAAGAAGAGTTCTACCAAAAATAACAGCAGCAACAAGTCGAACAACAGTGTTTAGAACTAGTACAACAACTGAAGCTTATGAAGTAAAAACAATGTAATGTAATTGAGTTTTTTTCAAATTTGTAATTTTTAGGATGACGAATACGAATATGAAGATGATGTTGAAGAAAACAAAAATTCGGAAGAAGATCCAAAAGTTATAAAAGAACTTCTTGATCTGATCAAGAAAGCTGGAGGTATTGAAGAACTTGAAAAACAGTTAAAGATTCATGAAGATGGTAGTGCTTCTGTTTCATCTTCTGATATCACAACTCCTTCATCTATTAGTAAATCGCTTGTTGAAAGAGTACTTGGAAAAGCTGCCAAAGCTGGTGGAAGAAAAAATTCGTAAGTATTTGTAACTGTTATAGATTTATTAATTCTGGTTCAGTTTCTTTAACCGTAACAGTCGAGGACCACAAAATGAAGGTTTAAAGTCAAGTCAAGATGAAGAAAAGCAAGATAAAACAAGACCTCAATATACTACAATAACACGACAAAGAACACAAAAAGCTGAAGATGACGAATCTGATGATGACGGTGTTGAAAATACAAAATCTAACAAAAAACATCCAGAGTATGTCAATATTAGACGACCTAGAGTTAGTACAACTACTGAAGAACCAGAAGAAAATTCAAAGTAAGCTGTACTACAGATGTTGAGTAAGAAAACTCTATGTTATTTTTAGGACGCAATTTAACAGAAATAAAATTTTGGGAGAAGGTGATGAAGATGAAGAACAACCAGTAACTAAAAAAACCTCAGGGCCTCAGTATGTTAATATCCGAAGACAACGACCATCAACAACAGAAGAAACTTCAACTTCAAAGTAAAGCGACATTTGTGTATCTATTTCAAATTTTATAAAATACATTTTAGGTATACTGTTATAAGGAGAGGAACAACTCCAAATCCAGAGTCTGATGATAGTATCTCAGACAAAAAAAGAGGAACTACTGATGATAAAACAGTTGAAAAAGGAACCACAAGTACTACAGAAAAAACTAAGTAAGTTTAGAGTTATTTATTAGTGAGACACGTACTAAACTATTTTTTATTCAGATATAAGATCTTAAGACGCGGATCAACAACAGAAGCAACTTTAAGTGAGAGTGGATTAACCACCTCATCGTAAGTTGTAACACGTGTATGTTAATAAAAAAGTAATATAAAACTGAATTATTGTAGATCTAAAAGAAGAGGAACAACTTTGCCAAGTGTTGAAAATGTTACAGAAATCGGTAAAACTAGAGGTACTACTGTATCAACATCTACGTCGGCTTTAGATGATATGAAGACTAGGTAAATAATCAATAAATTAATTAATAAACATTTTAATTTTGATATGTTGAAGGTACAAAAATATCAAACGAGGATCAACAACAGAAACACCAACAACGAAAGAATCTGTGGATGATTCAACGTTGAAGTAAGTATTTTGTGAGTTATTTAGCGTGTTTTTAATACTCTGTTTAGGTCCTCTACATTTTCTCGGATTTCTACAACAATTCCAGATGTCACAACAATTCCAGAAACTGAAAATCCTGTCACAATTATCGAACAATTACTAATAACATCTCCTGAAAGTATAACACTAAAAACTAGTCTTAGTTCCACAAAATTGTCGGAACAATCCGGTTCTAGTTTATCTAGTAGTGAAGGCATTTATCAAAAGCAAACACCTTCACTTTTAGAACCTCGTCCATTTTCTCGAGGTCCTTCGAGCGTTAAACCAGTAACCGAATCATCCACAATAATAACAAAGGTGAGTGACTCAAATTATAATCTACGAGTAAGACAGAAATTGCCACAATCGCAAACTGAAGTAATTAGCACCACAATTCTCACAACGGAAAAACCAACACCTTTCCGAACTAGAGCACCTTCTAGATTTAAACAAACAACATTAAATTATTTAGACCATCAAACAACACGACCAACAAGTCGTACCAGAAAGAGATTTTCAACAACGGAATTGTATACAGATAGTTATGATGAAGATGATTTAAATAGAACATACAGGCCGTCAGAAATTGCTGATTTATCATCTTTAACAGCTGTAGATTTTGCATCATTTAAGGAACTTAACAAAAATAGCGCTTCAAGACATCGACGGCCAAGACCTTCAACAACAACAGAAAAAGTTGAAGAGACTTTAAAAACTGGATCTAGAACTTTGCCTTTAGCTCGAAAATTGCTAGATGGAACAACATTTGGTAACAGTAGAAGAGTTTCAAGTAAAAAAGAACAAGTTATTGAAGATCAAATTAATTCCAGTTCGGATACAACACACAGAATACGAGGATTTACTAGAACACCTTCTGTTTCATCAACAACGCAAGAGTCTATAAAACCAACATTAAGAAACAGAAAAGTTGTTCGTCGATTAAGACCTACAACAAGCTCAAAATTACTGTCCCAAAATTCAGAAAATAAAGAAAATGTTGTTCCATTTAAAAGACGCTTGGTTAGACCATTGACAGAAACAGAAAATCTCATCGAAAACGCTTCTGCTAGTCCAATTAACAGACGAAGAACAAGACCAAGCATTGCTGAAGAAGTCAATAAATTAACAACAGATGGTTACTCTTTAAAAAATAATGAAGAACAAAGTGAAGATGTTAGTGGTGAAGAAGGAGAAAATATTAAATTATCTGAGTCTAATATAAGAGAAAATAGTGATGTTAATAATAACAATCATAACATTCTGTCTCCTGATGACGGCCAAAAAATTCGTAGAAAGGTTTTGAAACGGATAAAATCAAAAGTAGAAGATGAGAAACCGTCTACTGAACCAAATGTTATAGTAAGAACAAGAAAAATTGTAAGAAAATTGACACCAACTGAATCTACTATAACTACTTCGTCTACAACTGAACCAACAGATGTTAGTACCCTCGGCAGAAAACGAAAAATTATTAGGCGCTTAAGACCAACAACTGAATCAACTGATGAAAGCACTACTGAAAAAACTTTGTACATAAGAGGTCGGCCTTTCTTAGCACACTTAAACAACTCAAAATCTGTAGAAGACAATGTTTTTGAGAAAACAACAACAAAGTCATCAGAATCGACAATAGACAGAAGTAAATATAGTACCCTTAATAGAGGTACTACAGCAATTCCATCAGATGATGATGAGGAAAATACAAATAGAGGTCCATCTAGGTATAGAATATATCGACCAACAGTTTTTCATGATGAAGATGATGATGATGATGATACTGAAACTTCTAAAGAAATTGAAGATTCGTTAAAAGCACGAATTGTAGAACCATTATTTAGAGAAACAGTTGTAACAACGATAAGAAATCAAGAAGATTTAGATGAACAAACTGAAGAAAATGAAAGTACTACACAAGTACCTGAAGATAAAAATGAAGATACTGTTGTAACAACTGTAAAAAATTACGTAAATCCGATCTTAGATAGACAGAGAAATAGACCTACTTTTAAGAGACCTAAATTAACGACTCAAAATCCGTTAGCGTCAAGTACAGTTAGCAAACCTCGATTTAAATCTTTTACTAGAACTACAACAGCTGTTCCTTTCAAAATACACTTAATTACAGAACCATCTGAAGAAAACCCAGAATTTGAAAGAAAATTTGTACCAAAAAATTTGAATCGCATTCGGTACGTATCTAAAGAAAATAAGTCGTTAGAAACAACGTCAACAACAGAATTTACTACTAGTACAGGGCATAGTACTACCACAGAAACTTATAAATCTACAACTACACCAGAAGTTAAAACAACAACAGTAGAAGTTAGTACTATAGAAAGTTTGCATTTTGATGATGAAGATAATTTAACAGAAATTTCTAAAGAAAGTGATACAACAGAAGTGACTACTATTGAAACATACGAAACAACAAGTAGTTCAACCACAGAAGAAGACATTGTTAATGCTACTAGTGAAAGTTTGACTGTTTTGCCAGAAACAACTACTGTAAATACTACAGATTATGATGTAGAAAATAAAACTGTAGAGATAAGTACAGAAACTACACAAAACGTAACTGAAACTACTCCAATTTACCAACCTAAAAGTACTTTACGATCTATTCAAACTCGGCCAAAATACAACGTTCCCAGAAGATTAACACCATTACCAGAAAGCACAACTGCAACTACCAGGCCGTCACCTAGATTTAATCAGAGAAACCGAGTTCAAAGTACAGTAAAGCCATCATCTTTAAAAAATAGATATATTTACAGAGGTAGTACTACTGAAAGAAGTCGTTTTGCACCAAAGAAACAACAACAACAAGAAGAAGTAGAAGAATACGATGATGATAATATTTCGGAACATGAAGAAAAAGAAGTAGAAAAACAACCACCAAGAAATAGTTTTAGTCCTAGTTCTTCAACAGTGAGATCCAAAATTCGAGTCAGTAATAAGCCAGAAGGCTTCAGTTTCAGAAAAACAACAGAAACGCCAAAAGTTACTGAAGATTTAAGTGGTATTGATACCGAAGCTGTAAAAAATAGAAACAAAAATTTGTTTTCAAAAAAACGAAAAATGAATACACCTTTTGCTGGTCATGCAAGTACAGAAGCTACATTAACTACAACGCCAGTAATTTCTGAATCTGTAACAAAACCTTCAATTTCTGAAACTACGGAATTATTGACAACTCTGCATCATATATTTGCGGAAACTGAACTCGCTGAAAATGCAACAGAAGCTACAACTGCAAGTGCACTAAATTCAACAAATTCCAAAATTGAGAAATTGATTGAAGTTAACCGAATTGTAGAAGTCCACGAGATGAATAATACTGATGAACAAAAAGATAAAGTTATTGATAAAGTTGGTGTTATTAACCGAGTTACTGTTGTTAAAGTTGTTGATGGTAATCCAAATCCGGAAGATAATGAAATTAATGAATCAACAACTGAGAATTCTGCTTCTTCAAAATTAGAATTAGATTTTGAAATTGCCACTGTTAAAGAAATACCAAACAGTGAGATTAAAAATTTGAATCCAGATCGAGAAAACCGAAAATACGAAGTGTATGGTGCTAGTAAAGTTATAAGTAACAGCAAAGAGAGTGCTGAAATAATTGATGGAAGATCAAATATCAACGTAATAACTCCAAGACCGTACTATAGTACAGAAGCTTCAACTATATCTTTGGAGGGTCTGTTCCAGACTGATACTCCTCAAAAATTAAACAGTCTAAATGTGAATCAGTTGAAGCCGTTAAATGATGACGAGTTACTAGAAACTGGAAATTCGCGTTATGTCAATGTTCGTGTTCTTAAGCAAGAAGAAGATTACATAACAATGAAAGCACAAGTCGTTGAAGTGACTCCAAAAACTAGTAAAGAAACAATAAAAATAGTGCCAATCAAAGTAGAAATGTCGCGAAAATTAATCGCTCCATCAGATTTTGTAACAAAAATTGAAGAGGGCGTACCTAAAGTCAATTTACAAATAATAAAACCACAAAATAAGTAAATATTATAATTAATTAGTATTATGTTATGTATGTAAATATGTATGTTGTATTGTTTTCAAGTTAATTTAATTTTTGTGTGTATTTCAGTGTGAATAAATTTGTTGTAAATAACTGCACCTTTGTAATATATTTGCACATTGTTCTTCTATTTTCCTTTCTTTTTGTGCCATAATAACAGTGTTTATTTTCTTCGCCTGTTTAGTGTTGTATGGCCAGTGAGTCCTTTCTTATTGTAAAATTCACAGATTAAATATACTATATTAATTAATTTTGTATTTTCTTTATTTTCCTTTCACAAAACGTAAACAATGAGGTGAGGGTTCACCGGCAATACAAATTCTATTTAGTCTCAAAATTGGTACAACTGCACCTCTTAATTAACATTACTTATTACAGCAATCAAATAAGCTCATCACCTTTAAAATAAAGTAGGATCAATCAATTTGAATACACCGGATGATTCAAAATAATAAAACTACACACTTTTTATTTAAAATTTTTGAAAACTCCGACCAGTTTTCTTTATTTATTTACTGATTACTTAATTCTCAACAACTATCCTTCCAGGTATAAGAATTAAGTTTATTTTTGATGAAATTTTTCTTTAAATTCCGTTTTTAATATTTCACATTTTACCCATTCTTATTGTCCTTTCCATTTTACTTAAGAAATTTATTTCAGTTGAAATCAAATTAAATATTTCTTTGTTTAATCATTGTTGTCTGTCTTCCTTCTCCATTTTATTAACTCCATATACGTTGATCTTTCTGAGTCTTTGACTCGCCTAAACTTTTACAACTCAACTTATTCGCAATTTCTTTTTTGCTTACATTGTTTGCTTTCTTTTTTCTTAAATATCGGTAGATATAATTTGGTCTATTTGTCAATTTTCTGGCACATATAGAACTAGTGCTTTTAATATGTCTGCAGTTTTTTATTGTGTCCAGAAGGATTACCTATTTAATTTTGGTAATTTCTTTTGTTTCTTTTTGTTTTTCGTTATATGTATTTCTTTCTTGTTCTCTAGTCAGGTTAGTATTATCTGATTATCGTCGTTGGTCTCTTTATATTAAACTAACTCTTAAAAGTATATAGCCATCACTTTTTATCTTCTTTTCCTCTGAATTTTTTGCCTCACTTATTTACCTCATTTATTGTAGTATTTTTTATATTGTCTTTCATATTTCATAAAGTTTTTATTTTAATTTTCTCTACAACTTCTGATCTGTTGAGATTATTTTCTCTTTTTTTGTTGTCTCTCTTTCTTGTCTAGTCAAGTTATATTTTCTATATTATTAAAGTTGTCAGTTTCTTCATTTTCTATTAACTCTTAAAAAAATTGTCGCCATATTTTTATTATTATTTTTATGTAATCCGCTTCTACGTCTTTAATGTTTATTATAGTGTATTTAATCTAACTTTTTTTTAATTTTTCTTATAAGATGTTTTTATTTTCTCCACAAATTGCATTTCCGTTGTTCCTTTTTTTCGTTATCTAGTCAGATTTAGATTTTTTGTATCATTATCGTCGTTTTTTCTTTTCATCTTCTAGTAACTCTTCAAAGTATTATCACTATCTCCCAAATATATTTTTTCTTTCGTTCTTTTCTGCGTCTTTAATGTTGATTATAGTGTCCTTCATATTGTTTTGTTTTCAAAAAAAAGTTTTAATTTTTACTCTAAGTTGTTTTCATTTTCTCTACAAAATCTGTTCTATGTGGTCATTCTTATTTTTCTGTAATTTCCCTTTCTTACCAGGTTAGTACTTTCTTTGTCAATAAAATCATAGTCTCTTCAGCTTCTTGTAGCTATTTCTCCATTATCTATTCTTCATTTAATTATTCTGCGTTTTTAACTATTTTTATAGTGTCTTTGATCTTGTGTTTCATAAAATAGTTTTAATTTTCTTTATAGTTTTTTATTTGCTCTACAAATTCTGTTTCTGTTGTTCCTTTTTCTTGTTCTTTTCTGCGATTTTAGTGTTAATTTTAGTGTAATTTATCTTGTTTCGTTTCCAAAGAATAGTTTTAATTTTCATTATAAGCTGCTTTCATGTTTTCCATAATTTCTGTAGTATGGTCATTTTTTCCATTGCTGTTATTTCTTGACAGGTTAGTATTTTTCTGGTTATTATAGTTATAGTCTCTCAAAAATTTTCGCCATCTCTCATCCATTATTTATTTTTCGTATATTACTTCAACGTTTTTTAATCTTGTTTTTCCTATCGCCTAAAGTTCTATAAAAAAGTTTTCATTTTCATTTCAGGTTATTTTTATTTTCTGTTCTGTTGTAGTTATCTCTTTTTTTAATTGTTTTCTTTCTTGTTTTCTATTTAAGTTATTATTTTCTGTCATTATCGTCACCTTCTAGTAACTTTTAGAAGTACAGTCACCATTTCTCCACTACCTATTCTTCTTCCATTCCATCTGCGTCTTTGATGTCTGTTATAGTGTCTTTCATATTTTGTAATATTCGTAAAAACAGTTTTAATTTTCATTATATGTTGTTTTCGATTCCTCTTCAAATTATGACTTTTTTGCTTCTTAAATCACTCTTTAAGCTTCCTTCTTATCTATACTATACTTTAATTCATGCGTTCCATAGATTTATCTTTTGTTCTTACTATTTGTTTCCTTCAGAAGATCATAAAATTTGCAAATTTAAAAAAATACTAGAACACTTTTCCGCCCTTTTGTACCAAAACCCTGTGTAGGTTTTCATCCTGTTTGTCATAATAATGTTCCAAAAAACATCACACAAATTATAATATATGAAGCAGTATTATATTTTTAATATCAAAATTTGATGGTATTGTCTGACATCCAGTTAATTTGACAAAAAGTTATCAAAAATAGTTAATGTTAAATAATTAAATAATAATTTCCAAAAATTTTGTTTTACACTTTTAAACTAGCAATATTTCTGCTAAAACCACAAAAAAACAAGTTATTGAGTAAAACGTAAACGCTAGCGTAAAACGCTTAAATATGTAAATCATTATCATTTATCAGAAATTAATATTCAGTGAGAGTGACATAAATTATTAAGCAAAACTTTCTTTATATACCACTTAAACATAAAAAAATATTTCACAAGAGACTCGAATTATTACGTTCAATACCAAATTACAAAAAAATCATGACATTGTTTTAATTTTTGAATTAGTCAACCGTGACTGAAATCCTTTCAATATTATTACTTTATTTGTGGTATAAATTTCGTTATACATTGTTTTATGCTTGAATAAATTTCCTAAATGAAATTATTAATTTTGTGAACACGACAAAGGCATTAAGACGCAATGCAAAGCAAAGTTGTTTAAAAATTTTATTTAAACATGTGGAACATACACAATTTTCTTGTATACTTACCTACCAATGGGTGAAATCGGAATTTAACCAAAATTGGATTTATCAATTGTCAAAAAAAAACAGCTTTTTTAACGAGAAAAAATTTTTACGCACAGGATGTGTTAATCTTCGTTTTCCGCACGCTTTTCGGTGTTGTAACTATGGTATAAAATGACACATTTATTTAAAAAACTTCTTTTTTTCAAAAAAAATGAAAGCACCAACCTGATTAGTAGATGTAGAAAATTAGAAAAAAATGTGAGTACCTATAATATAGAAACAAATAATTTAATAATGCACGTGCATGAAATTTTTTAATAACAAATAACTTAACTTTTTTTAATTATTAAAATAAAACACAGCAAAACTTACACTTTATTATGCTTAAAATAATACTTTTAGTAAAATAAATAGTACATAAATATATATACTAATTAAAATAATAAAATAAATATTATAATACAAAAAAATTTCTTCTTTTTGCAGAGTGGTCGAGTAACAACCCCTTTTCTGTTTCGTGTCGGTGGTCGTAGAAAACCCTCACCAGCACTAGTCACAGTCTCAACAACAACACCAAAGCCAAGCTCCCGGCCAACTAAACTTACACGCAGAAAATATCCTTTACACACCTCTAAACCATTAGAAAGTCAAGGTGAGATTCCAATACCGAAGATGCGAAGTCACTAGTTTATCTCGTAATGATGCTTTCTCACACGATTTGCGAGAAAAAATTCACGAAGCTTAAAATTTGGTTTTAAATTGTACAATTACGATGCTAAAAGATTGAGACCAGCGCTGTTAATTGGAGAATTACATAAAACAATCGTTCTTATTTCCTCATCACGTAACCATTCAAGTATTTTATTTGCATATTTGCTATTGTTTCGGTATTGCTTTGCACAGAATCCAGAAATTTAAATTTGCATTAAATTGAGTTATTGCATCCTTAATAAGAATTATTTTTATAAATACTAATAATGATAGGTGCAATTTAGTTTGCAGAGTAATAAACAATTTTCATAAGTTCACGAGTCTATTTAAAAAAAATATTATAAAATGAAAGTGCGTTAACATATAGCAATAATTAATTTTTCTTTAAAAGTACCTACGACTTTACTTTCACTGACACGCCCTAAAAATATAAAAAGCACGTTTAACAAAAGGTTAATTGGAAAAAGAAAAATATGTTAATCATTTCAAACCTTTCATTCGAATTTTTTTCTCAAAAAGTAATACTGTAATGACTCAAAATACCTACCGCTCAAAACTCAAAATTGCGTAGTAAATTCAAATTCAAACAAAAATGGCGAAAAGTCGTGATCGTCATCTAGTGACAAAGGGTCATATAGCTAGGGTAGCCAACTTTTCGATATCAAAATAATAGACATTGTCAAAGACATACAAAGATTGTATTTTAGAGAGAGAAAAGTCGAGAAGGATTGAGTTTGCTTTTTTTACCTTCTTACTATAGTGTTTAGAATTCTTCTTATTGCAAATTGCCTCTTCTAATCTTAGACTTTTTTCAATATTAAGCTCGAAGGATCAACAATTTACATGCAATTTTTCTATTAAAATAAAAAAAAATTGCCACAAAATTCTATGTTTTATGTTCGGTATTTTCGTTAATTTGTTTATAAAAAAAATATATCTTTTTAAGGTTTCAGGGTTTGTAAGAGGTAATAAATAAGCCCTGAAATGTTAGTAAAAAAAACAAAAACAAAAATTAAAATTCTATAAAAAGAGCGTCATAAATATAACTATTGCAAAATGTCTCGTCTATACTCAAACCTTTTTTTTATCTCGCTCAAAAGACCATACAGTTTTAAACTCTTTTTATAAGCCAAACAACAACTAATGAAAAAAAATGTTTCTGCAGTATTTATAAAAAAAGTAAAATTAATCGCTCGGAAGAAATTTTTTTTATACTAACAGTAAAACGTTTCTCTTCATCTGGCTCAAAGGACCATAAAATATACACCCTTTAGAAGCCAAAAACGATGATTATTACAAAAATAAATATTTATAAAATTTTTATAAAAAAAGAGTACAAAATGTTTTCTCCAGCTCCTCGATTTTAGCTAACTAAAAAGAGATTTTTAGGTGTTTGAAGCGAAAATTATTGTAATTGCTCTGTATCTACCAAAACGTTTCTCAATATTCGGCCCGACGGATTATTCTTTTTTAATCCAAAATGTTTCTTGTTTTTTATTACTATTCTCAACTTTACTTTTTTTAGTTGTCGTTTTTCTTATTCTTATTTCTTTCTAAATATTCTGTTTCAAATTTGTCTAGAATCGTGTTCCTTCAGAACCTCCCAATTGACGTTTTTAACTTCTTAAATCTTCCTTTATCGTATTTTAGTTGTATTTTTTTTTCTTCTTTTTCAATTCTTGGTTTTGTAATTCTTTATTTTTTTTCTGTAAGCCTAAAATCTAGAGATTTTTTAAAATTGTCTAAACTACTTTTTAAATTTTGTTTTTACTTTTTTTTTCTTGTACAACATAAATATTAATCTTCTGAGTTTTTTTTTGTAATTAGGTCATCTTTTCTACAAATTTTTATAGAATCTACTTTTTCAAATTCTTCTAGAACCTACTTCTGTTCTTCTTTTTCCACTAATCTTTTTATTGTTCTCTTCTCGTACCATTAAATACCCTATTTACATAGGTTTCATGACTCAAGTTTGGATAGAAGTTTTGTTTGTTTATACGTATTTAGAATTTATTTTGGTGACTTAAAACGACGTCTAGACGATTAATTTATTTTTAAAATCAACCAATTACAAATAGGTATGTCAATTTTCAAACGCTTGCCCGTTTCTCTTTGGTAAAAAAAAACTAAATAAAAAAATCAATTGTGTCCTTTTAGTACATGTTGAAAGCTAAAAAACTATCTTTTGAAGTAAAAAACGGTTGGCAAACCTACGAGTACCTATGCCCCACGTTGTGTTTGACAAGAAGGCGGTAGAAGATTTAAGTTACGAGAATACCTACTATAAAACTTCAATGTAAAAAAAACAAAATCAAAATAAATCAGTGGTCAATAACTCAAACAAAACATAATGCACATCTTAAAACAACAAAACATAACAATCATAAAATAAAATAGACACATCAAAAATATAAAAATAAGCAATAAAAGACATGTAACATTCTGTTATTGCATTTTAAACAATTTTGAAACACTTTATATTTAAATGAAGAAGAAACATGACGAAACAGTTTTATAAATTTTGCAAAACTAAAAATTTACAAAAGTGTAATAAATCTAAACAGAAGTGATTGAAAATATACAAGACAGATTCACTGATTATTCGAAAAATAATAAAAAAATACCTATATAAAGTTAAAATTTAGAGGAATCACGAAGAATAGAAATATAGAATCATATCTGAAAATTCTCTAGATGGAAAATATTGATCCAACAAAACTACTTAAAAATAGTAGAAAGAACATTTGGTAGAAAATGCTTTAGCACGAGAATTGGTCACAAGAATAGCCCCAATGTTATTTCCCTTTTTTTACTAGTCGATCCCTAAAGAATTCTTATCAGGAACGTACGTTTGGGTAGCATACAAAATTATTGACTTTCTTATCTAAAATCACTAAGCTTCGGTGCTAGAGAGTCTTGATTAAACGACCAGGTAATTAACCGGTGTAATCCAGCGGGTTGCATGTTATATATTCAACTGGTCTACACCAGTTAACCAGTAGGCCAGTTGACTGAATAACATGCAACCCGCTGGATTACACCGGTTAATTACCTGGTCGTTTAATCAAGACTCTCCAGCACCGAAGTTTACAAATCACTCTCCATCAAAAGATCAGTTGTAAAAAGTTCAAATGCATTAAATAGTGCGAAGATCTGCCATCTCTACTGCAACAAATAGCTTCATTCAAGAGACTCAACAAAGCTTACAGAAATATAGTAGCGGGAACAGCTGGTTGAAAGAGTGTGGACATAAAAAATCGTTTCGTTAATATTCAACGCCTCCTATCTCAACTCTCACTCCTCTGAATTTTACTAATAAACATAGTAGTAGTACAGGACACAATTTTTAAGATATTCTTGTAAATTTTAAATTTAGATTTCTTGTTTTTTCAGTTGTGCATAACACGTTGTATGCATTACGGACATAATTGTCACTAATAGTCCTTAAGACATTAAAAGCCCTACTATGTCCGACTTTAAACACTCCATCATGCCATAATCTCCTTTTATTAATTTTGTAACATCCCGTCAGTTCAGAGTTCTGTCATAGTTATTCAGCTAACAAATTCGAGAAGATAAATTTCCCGAATGAGCACATTTAGCTCGCCGCTATCGTCAGAAAATAAATAACTTCCGGCTAAATTTAAAAAGAATTGAATTGATCCTATTCATATTCATAATTATATAAAACGTCTTAATTTGTGAGTCAACATTTCTTCATGGTCCAACAGCTTCTTTGTTTGCACTATTCTAGATTTCTATCTAAACAATAAAATGAGATTAAGACATTACATACAATAAAAAAGGATCTTCGCTCAATCTACTTTTTTATTTTAGCTAGAGATTTCACAGTATAAAGTAATAAAAAAAAACATATTATAATATAAATTAAAGAGACGTTTTTTATAAATGATAAATTATGTGTAGTGCAACGTTTGTGCAAAATCAGAGTTCTATTAATTTAAAGATTTGAATTAATAACAATTCTTTTTTTTACACGCAATACACAATAATAATTTATAAATAAATAACACATTAGTAACGTCTACGATTTCGCTCACTTTACCTACTCTTTTGTCTGCTCCGCTCCATATATGTATAACCAAACGTCCTTCCAAAAATATGTCCCAAAGTTTCGTGACTTTTCTCAACTCAGGCAAAGTGATGATTCATTCTTCTCGATCGGTCCACTGTAACCGTTGATAATTTAACAAAAATGTTTTTTTTACAGAAGTAACTACAAGATCTACTAAAATAGCAGACAGTAGATACAGATTTGTTTCAAGAAAACCATTCTTTCGATCAACTACTACCAAAATTAGCACTGAATCACAAGATGCAATTGATCAAGATAAAGAATCGAGTAATCAGCAATCACTAGAAGAAATTATTGAGAACAACGACACTACAGAACTTGGTGATATTGCTATTGCATTACAAGAAATACAACAAGCACCTATACCAACCAAAACTACTACAGTTAGATTATCTACTCCTATAACTCAAACCACACAAGGTAACTACTACTATTTTTTTTAACAAATACAGATTTTGTTACTCTTTTCTTTTAGTTCCGACAAGATCCAGGTCAAGATATTCCACAAAGCCCCCCCAATCACAAACTACTCAGAAATTTATTGTTCGTAAAATCAAGCCTCAAGCATTTGAAAAACTGAATCCGTCAGTTTCTAACACTTTTCGTCCATTGAGTGAATACGATTACTACGATGATGACCAAATGAGTATTTTAGGAAAAATTCCTGAACATAGCAAAGTCCTGCTACACAGCAATGGTGTTATAGAATGTCTTGATCAAGGAAATTTCCCTCATCCAATTTCATGTAAAAAATTCATTTCATGTGCCAAAATGGAAAATGGTAAAGTGTTAGGATGGGAATACACGTGTCCAAAGAATTTGAGTTTTGATCCAATTGGGGGGATTTGTAACTGGTCAGCAGGTTTAGGGTGCAATGAATCATAAAATGGGCATATTTTCTCGTGATATATTATAAAGTATGTAACATTAGAAATAAGATGATTTTTTGACTGAGAATTTAGCAAAAACTCAAGAAGATAATTTGTTATTTTTGTATTTTAACTCAGTATTTAAAAAATGCCATTTTTGAGTAAGTAAGGGTGGACGAAATAAAATTGTGAGAGCATTACAATATCTGATCTCTAAGAAATTTAGTACAGATCAAGGATTTTACAGTTGAGTAAGTTCAAATCAGCTCTCGACAATGCCAATTTTATAAGAACACCCGTTATAATCATTTAAATTATTACCTCAGTAATTTATATGATTATTGTAATGTAGAACAATTAATTTCAATAGAAGCAACTAATTCTAACAGAAGGTGATCATAAATATTTGTAGTCCAAGTTAGCCATTATTTCAATGTAAAATTTATATAATGATAGCAGCTGTCGTGTATAATTGGTTGCATAATTCTATATATTTAAAAAGAGCTAAAAACAAAATAGTTAGCGCAAAAAGTATTGTGTTCTTGAGCTAAAATAACTCGTTAAATATTAAAATAAAACTACTTGATAAAATTGACAATATTTTTAATACCAACATTAAAATAATATTAGTTACCTCTACTGAAATTGAATGAACTATAGGTAAACCTGTAAATTTTTAATTAGGTAATAAATAAAGATAGAATAAGTCAAATCTTCATTTTATTAAATTGTCCTTTTACTAATATTTGTATACCCTAATCCTACACAAGTCAGAACAACTTTTTGCGAACCAGAACCTGGATTATCCTCATCGTCTTCATAATGTTCTAACTTAAACGTAACCCCAAAAAATTCTTTCAAATGTCTCAAAAACCCAATAGAATTCTCTGATAAAGGCCCAATCACAAATTTCGACACATCCTGTTGTCCCAATGCCATACACAGAATTGCAACAGCTTGACAAGTTGAATCTGTGACTCCTCCCAAATAAATTTCATAGAGTAATCGTTGAGCAGCTGCTACTCCTACATCTTCAGGAATTGAGGGATCTTCACCGTTTGAGACCACATTTGAGACTTGTTCCGATGAATAAAAGACACCATTTGTGGTTTCTGCAGTTAAATGAATACCAAATCCTGGACTTTTGCCAGACTGTTTGCCTCTACATTGGTCAGTGCTGATGTAAACGTCTGGGATGAAGTTGAGTAGGACTCCTTTTGCTTTATCAACTATTCTGTTTGCTATTGCTGGAGAAACACGGAGAGCAAAAGCTGTACCTCTGATACGTTTTACCATGCCACTGTCTAGTAACTGGACTGGGCGGAGTTGTTTACGTACAGGGCATTTAAAAATAACTTCACCACCTCCAAGAGGTAACATACCTGTTTAGAATTTAAAACGAATAATTGTGAAATGTAAGACGTAAAAAATTACCTCTTTTAGAAATTTTCAATTCAAGTCCTTCATCGTCTAAAACAAACTTCTTTAATGTACTGAGCATAGATGTTTTGATTAAGTCAGCTGAAGGGTCAATGTTATTATTTGTTACTCCTTGTAAAGTGGCATTCAGGGGTTGTTTACAAAATAACCCCAGCATAGCTAAAGCCTCCAAGTAATATCCTAGATAACAGATAACAAAAATAATTATTTAAACACTGAAAATTCGGTTTCCTACCGATTCCTCTCTGTGTTGAGCACTCATGATTAACTGTACCTCCATATAGTAATCCAGGTTGGAAATACAAAGCTGTGCCTGTCTCGTTCAATTCAATAATTGAACCATTTGTAATTTTATCAAAAAGGCGAATTAAACTAACTTCAAATTCCTTTAAACCTGGCTCATCTTCTAGAGCTCGAATATGAGTTATGCGAACTGGTTTTCCACTTAATATTGATAAAACTAACCTTTGGCGAAAGAAATTACTGCCTTTGTAGCATAAAACACTTCCTTTTATTGTTGCAGTTGACATATTTTTATTAAAACTGCTTTTAAAATTTAAAATCTTGTTAAAATTTTTTAGGTTATGTCCTTGTTTTTATACCACGTGCTTACGTCAAAAATAATACTATAGAAAACGTAGGGGAAAGAACATCTTGAATTTCTACGTTTGGTAAATATGGCGAACTGCAGCCCTCTGGTAACCAAAAAAATTTTTACAAATAAATTTGTGTTTTTGGAGAAAAAAGAAAGATAAAAATACGACCTAATTTATTGAAGTCATAAGTACATAATTAAAAATTGGGGATTAACCTTTTAATGTATGCAACTAACAATACAGAAGCATTATTTTATTTTATTTTAAAACTATAATCTACTTTATGTGCCCGCAAATTAGAGCGTATTCTCTATTTTTATAGCACTAGTTTTTAAAGTTGCTACGCAACAATAACAAATAAATAGTTCAACATTCGTCTAGCTGTCAAATAAACCTCTTCGATTTTGTAAATGTCACTTTTTACATTAAATAACAATAATCATGAAAAATCATCATTTATTTGAAAAACTGTTAAACACTACAAATGCACGGAGCGTGATAGCGTGATACAATTTTTTCTTGAATTTTGAGCTCTTACCTGTTGTAACATTTTTCTAGAATATACATGTTTTCACACACGTTTTCATCAGTTTCTATTTTGAAAAATCGCAAAACAGAAAATAGCAACATACCGTATCCTGGCAATGACAATAAGATAGTTAACTCGTTAATCTGAATTTTTACCACAGTTTAAAAAAAATCCGAAATTTTGATTTTTTTTATTTGAAAAATTAAAACGATCCAAATTAAAACGTTGTATGTACTACGGGTGTAATTGTCACTAATGGCCCTCAAAAAATTAAAAGCCTTTCTACGTCGGGCTTTAAACATTTCCTCGTGCCTCATCTCCTTTTTTTATTTGCTTTTAATTAATTTTAAATATTGATTGCGTTTAGTCAAATTTGATGTGTATAACTGTTATCTATTTAGTTTTCTAATTTTTCAGCATTTTTCTGAACAATAATTATTACACTAATTGTTGATTTAACAGGCGAATATTGCGTGGACGATTTCCAGTAACATTGTTTCAAATGCTAGCGATCGACTTCCCTAATCCCTATAAGCCTATAACTTCCCTTCGGAATGGCAAACAGTTGGCGACAATTTTGCCAGCTTCGAAAAAGTTCGGCAAAGATCGAGGGGTCGAATGCATTCTTCACGCGAATCAAGATCGCGAGATAATTAAATCGCGAAGATGAGATACACCGTGGGAGGAGCGGAATTGAAAAAGGAGTTGAACAGCGTTAGAATCATAATTTTACAACCCGTTCAAGAGATATAAACGAGAGAAGCTTAATAAACACAATTAACGATTTAATAATTAGCCCGCAACATGTGAGAGGGGGAGAGGGGGAGAGGGCTGCGAGATGCGCGGTAGGTCGCGAGAAGCCTACCTGACGAAATAAGAGCGAGACTTGTCTATGAGCGAGACTGAGTATGTCGCAGTTTTAATTATCGAGAAATGCGTGAGATGAATTAATTGCGGTTTTTATAAAGTTGCCGTAGGAATTACGAGATGAAATTTATACGAAAAGACTCGGATGAAAAAGGGCTTATCGATGTGTTGTTTGTTACGTCGATACCCGTATAGGTAACCGCGTGAGACGAGATTTTTCGCTTTCTTTTGTTTGATGAAAAGCAGGTAGAGACTTGAGGGATGAAAGCATCCAGTCGAGGGGTGACCTTGCATGAAAGTTAGCAAAAAAGGCGACTTTTAACGTTGGAATTTTTGTGGGATTCTGTTCAATTCTAAGTTACCGATTTGATGATATTTGTTAATTCAGGCAACAAAGAGAATTTGCGAAAACTTAATTAATAATCGAATTACGATGATAGTAACAATATGCGCTTTACCCTGCTATAGCAATAATACAGGATTAGCATATAGAACCATGTAAAATAGATGAAGAAGGTAAATTTTGCTAGTAAGGCCCCTTCAGAACACTTTGTTTTTTTTACCTACCTTTGCAAAAGATAAAATTTTATGCAATCTAACTTGTTTTTAAATTCTTCACAAGATGAATTATACTTTTAACAACTAGAACTAAAAAAATGTGATGATGTCTAGTTATTTATTGATTTTAGAGTACATAACAATAATAAATATAAATATAATCATTACAACGAAAATCGGTACACAAACATTAGACATTTATGTTTTATTAGTTAAATTACGACACTCAAAATCTAGAGTTTGACAACGGCACGTAGTTACGTTGTATTTAACTCGATACGCAGGTGGTATCCCGACAATTTTTTTGTCATTACTATTTACGGTAGTATTGGATGGCACAGACATCAAAATACTTTCAAATGCAGCTTTTGCATTTTCAATGTTACAGTTCTTGAGCGTTTCGGGTTTGAAACTGTAAGTGACTTCCCAGCTACAATGTTTTTCTTCGATCCCTATGCATTGGTCGATAGCCGTAATTTGCATATCCAACGGACATGCATAGGAAAAAACTGTTCTTGTTTTTGTCAAGTCGCTTGCTGACACGCAGTCCACACAGAGGGCTAAAAATATTGTTAAATGATAACGACGAATAGATTATTATTTTACTTTATTCTTTGTTTATGCTTTTATTAATTGTTTTATACTCACTTGTTCTTAAATTGTGCCCTATTAATTGCTGAAAAGACTGTATGGACATTGCGTTACTAACGAAAAACAAAATTGCAACGTGAAAACAGCTGTATATACCTCAGCAAGTTGCACTGTTACTGTTGCACTGGGCTTAAGGCTTAAGCGTGGTGTTAGGAGATGTTTTCCTAACACCACGGGCTTAAGGGGGAATGAGAAATGGAGTGACACTGACGAGTAAGAATGAGTGGGGTGAGGAATATACGTAGAGGGACGAATAACAGGAGTGGGCATAAGCATAGTATAACACCCCACTATCGTGTTATGCTATGGCCTGTGACTATGGCATAAGCTTGAAATCTTGGTCGATGGGCAAGATAGCTTTCACGATAGTTTTCACATATTCCGTTTTCACTGTACATACTCAGGATAGCTTTTTCCCACACTACAAATTTGTAAACGATGGTCTCAATGATGGTCTCGACAATAGAATAACATCGTAAAAGCTGTCTGTATATTCTTCAACCAAGAACCTCACATTGTCACTATAGGGCATGCCAACTCCTCTTATTCATCCCTCCACGGGAATATAAATATATGAAGATGAGGAGGACACGAAGCGTTTCGTCTTATTATACTATGGTTGCGATCGCAGTCGTCAAAAACTCAAAATGGTTCCAACGTCAAAGAGCAAAATCAATGATGGCAAAATGTACTAAATTTTAAACCAACGTATATACGTTACGTAATTGAAATAGAAGATTTTTATGTCTCTCCAAGTCCAAATTTTATTATTACAGAAGATGATACGGAAGAAAGTGACACAGACAGCCAATGTAGTGACAATGACTAAATATAATTTTATGATCATAAATATATTTATAATTTATAAATTATATTTTTTTGTTATTAGTACAGGTTAAAGTAAATATATATTTATAAAAGCAGTTATTTAACCCGTTAATAATTTATTATTTTCTGAGGGGGCATTTAATAATATTACCTGAATCCTAAAACTCTATTTACCTGTGTCAAATGTTGTCAATACCTTATTTAAATATAATTACCAATTCAAAGAATTATTGCCTGTGTATTTACAGATAACAGTTCAATTTTAAAATCTTCCTTAATCCGATTCTGGGTAAAGAAAATCTTCTCGAGAATTAGTTGATTTATGACAAGTAGGGTAGCATTTTCAAACCAGATAGTCTATTGAAAGTAGACGAATTGGTTATTAGGGGTTTATTGCTGTTGTATACCGTATTTTCGAAAGCAAATCTATAATAATTTTTCTCTTTCTGTTTTAGATTTTTGTAATTTTTCTGTTTCGGGTGTTCCTATTAATTTTCCTAATTTATCTGTTTCAAACTTTCCTAATTTTTCTGTTTCAGGTGTTTCTCTGTTATTCGGGTTTATGGCAAGCGCTAGCTACCTTGTTTTTATAATTTGTTGTATTTTGTTAAATAATTTAATTATAATAATTATTGTCAATAATTAACAACAACTCTTTTAATTTATTTGTCAAAATGTATTTTTTAAACTCTTCAAAATCTCGAAAAGAAATATGTCAAAAACGAGTCAAACACTAAAACACACTAACACAGTAGAATTTTAAATTTACCCGCGTTTTTCTTTTAATAATTATTATTAATTCACATAAAACAGTCAAAAAAAATTAGTTTTAACCACATTTTTAAATAAACTTCTAGGTGCACTTTATGCCTCCTTAAATAATAATTTGAATAAATTTCGCTAAATAAATGAAAAAAATTCTCGAAAATTTTGCGCCGTAAAGCACCATGAAAGTTGTTTTGAAGCTGATGTGTCAGGTGGGTTGCATAAAAATCTGAAAACGCTTCATTTCGTAGAGACCCACGTGTTCTCTCTCTTTTTGTATCTCTGAATATGTCAAAAATGAGTTTTGTGGTTATGTTTTTTTGACACATTTTTGACGTTTCAAAAAATTTAATCAGCTGTTTTTTTTCGTATAAAAAGTGATTTTTTTGTACAAGAATTTTAAAAATTTATTATATAATAAGAGAAAACATCGAGTATGACCAATAAATAAATAATCAGAAGCATAATTAATCTTTTATTGTGTTTTATAAACCACCATTAATCATATTAAACTTTGAACCTTCGTTACTCTTTTTGATTATTTGTCTTTAGCAGGTGTTCAATCAACAGTCTTAAAAGCTTTTTAAAGTAAATAATAATTAGCTACTAATGTTTGCATTAATTACCAAAACTGCAGCCCAAACCGCAGTTTCAGCTTCATTACCATATTTTGCTAAAGGTAGGTGCTATCTCATGCCTTAATGAAGATTAAAACGTTTATTTTATTGTAGGAACTACAAAACTTATAAATAATATTGCTAAAATGTCTCAGAAGGCAAATTACGAGACTTTATCAGTAACAACACCAAAAGAATTTGTTTATCACGTAGAACTTAATCGGCCTAATCAACTAAATGCAATGAATAATACTTTATGGTTGTAAGTACCTCAGAAAAGTTTTATCAACAATTTTCTGAATTTTGTCTTTCAAGGGAAATGGGAAAATGTTTTGAAGATCTAAACTCTGACGAAAATTGCAGAGTTATTGTTTTATCAGGAGCAGGAAAAGTATTTACTGCAGGATTGGATTTTCAAGATATGTTGGAACTTGCACCTCAACTAGCAGAACATGAGGATGTAGCTCGTAAAGCTAAAATAATGTTTCAATTAATTACAAAATATCAAAAGTCGATTTCTTCACTCGAAAAATGCCAAAAACCAATCTTAGCTGCTGTTCATTCAGCTTGTGTTGGAGGCGGAGTTGATCTAATTGCAGCAACTGATATAAGATACTGCACAAAAGATGCATGGTTTCAAGTTAAAGAAGTAGGTGTTTCAAACACTAATCAGCTGACCTGAAAAGCATACTTTTGTCAAATTAGATATTTTAATTCGTTTTAGCTAAATGTACACTTGTAAAGCTAGCGCTTATTACCGTCATTCTTTTATGATTTACATTGCTATAAGTAACGTTGTATGGTACATTTGTTCCTTTAAGAATTGGACTGAGCCTGCGCAACAGAGATTTCAGACCGTAAAACGGAACTGTGCACGTGCAGTCCAATTCTGAAGTATTAGGAAAGTATGCCTTTCGGTAGCTCTTGAGAGCTCACCAGAGGTCGTCTTGCTTATCCGGAATTATTTAATTAATATAAATTGTCATAGGTGGATATTGGTATGGCCGCTGACGTCGGTACTCTTCAACGACTACCTAAAATCCTTGGTTCTGATAGTTTAGTTAGAGAATTGTGTTATACAGCACGTAAAATGCCTGCAGCTGAAGCGTTATCTTCAGGATTAGTATCAAGAGTGTTTGAAGATAAAAACAGGTTTGTATGATACCTCTATAATATTATTTCTGTAAAATTGCGTAGTATGATTGAGGGCGTTCTTCAAATAGCTGAAGAGATTTCCAAAAAGAGTCCAGTTGCTGTACAAGGTACAAAAGTCAGTCTGGTTTATTCAAGGGATCATACAGTGCAAGAAGGACTTGACCATATTGTAAGTTTATTTTTTTATTTTACGAGTGTTCTTTTAAATTTGGCGCTACAAACAGATGCTAATCCTAAATTTTAATAACTCAAATTCAGAAATTTTCCCGTGATCGGCTTATTGTCATTTACACCAGGGAAATGGTGTGAGGAGAGTGCTGATTAAAATATCAATTAGTGGCCGCGATTTTAATGCTTTCTCACTTAGCTAGTCTAAAAATTTTATTAAAGTAACAAAGATGTTTTAGTTACTGGAAATGTCACGGAAACAATATATGTATAGTAAGTTTGCTCCAACAACTGTTTTTAATTTATACTACCAACTTTGATGCTAAATTTAAAATAACATATTGTCTAGAATTATCTTAATTTCTATTTTTGTTTAGTGTTTCTCACCCATTTTCCTAATCAAGCTGAAAAATAAAACATGAATAAAATTAATAAATATTTTTGTAGGCCTTATGGAATCAACTAATGCTACAAAGTGAAGATTTTACAAATGCAACAGTTGCTCAAGCTACAAAACAAAAAGATGTTGTTTTTTCTAAATTGTAATTATAAGAGAAACAAATAAAAATATTTTTGGGGGAGAATTGTTTATTAAAGTTCAGGGACTACCATATCTTGAAGGAATTCAGATAATCTACGAGGAGGTGGAGGAGGTGGTGGTGGAGGGTTTTCTTCAAGGACACGGTCAGCTAACTTATAAATATCTTTTTCTCCTTCAGGTTCATGCTGTTTTTTTTATTATCAAGGTATCTACTGCACAAAACTAAAAAGTACTTACCATTAATTGGTTAATGTAGTATTCATAAGGAACAGTTTGAGTGTGTGGATCAATTGCAATTTCGAGCATTTCATCTAGTTCATCTTGGGTGAACGGTTCACCATCTTGCGTCATAAGCGTCGAAATTCGTTCTTTTGTTAAGAAGCCTTTACCTTCAGTGTCTAATACTTGGAAGGCTTCTAACAATTGAGCAGGACTTGCTGGTTGATATCTACAAATATATAACTTCTTGTTGGATCTTCTTGGTATGTAGAATGAAACATAAAAACACCCAATAACACCAAACAATTTTACTGTTTCGACAATAAAGTTAAACAGTTTAATTCCCCACCTGACGATGACAACTTTGTTGTCGAAACGTGCGTCGTGCAAAGTAAAATTATTTGGTATTATTGGGTGTTTTTACGTTTCTTTAAATGTGGGTAATTTTAATACTTGTGTTCCATGATGATTTGGGAAATATGTGGTAAGAAATTTGATAAGTGGACACTTCCGGGAGCTTCTGGATTTTCAACTGCCATTAAAATCTCTTGAATTTCTGCTTCGGTTGGACAACAACCTAAGGCACGTACTATAGTTGCGACTTCTCGGACATCCACTGTTTTATTACCAGCATGGTCAAAAACCTCGAATGTGTCTGCAATTCTACGCTCCAAGTCGTTATTTATAGGCACTAAAACGCTCTCATTTTATACCAAATAATCAGTTTTATAACACAAACCAGGAATTTCCTCTTCCTCTTCGTCTAACATTTTTTCGCAGACGGAATCAAACAAGAAAACTAAATTTTGATAAAACTGACTTTCAAATAATCTGTATCATAGCAACAGTTTTAGTTGCTAGGAAATATTCTGTTTATCAAAATTGATTATTTTATATCAAGTGATTCGAAAGTAATGAAGCAAAATGAGAGGGAGTCGAGGAGGATTGAGTTTACATTTTTTTTACCATCTTATTAGTCTTTAGAACTCTTCTCTTAGGTAGAAGCTCTTGGACTTTTTTTACATTCGGCTTTTCAAGCAACAATTTACGAGCCGAAGGCGATAATTATTCCAAAAACAAATATTTCTGCAAGGTTTCTAAATTCTATTAAAAATTTTAAAATATACATTTTTGAAAGACGGATACGAGAATTATTGTAAATTGTCTCTTCTAATCTCAGACTTTTTTGAATATCTTGCTCAAGGACCATCAATTATTAACACAATTTTTATATTAAAATAGAAAAAATATAAAACTGTCGCAAAATTCTGCGTTTTATGTTTGGTATTTCCGTTTATTGGTTTATAAAAAATCATGTCCTTTTTAATGTTTTAGGGTTTATAAGGTAATAATAATAATAATAATAATAATAATAATTTATTTGGTGTTTAGAATACATTAGTATTTTACACACGTCAGTAAAACAATAAGTATGAAATTGAACAGAAAGAATATACAGTCATCAAGATAAATATAAAATAGTTACACATTTCTAAAATATAGACAAAACTCATGGAAATCATAAAACGCTTCATTACACAGAATTTCCTTAAGTTCGGTTCTGAACCGTTTGAGCGGCATATTTTTTATAGCATTAGGTAAACAATTATAATATTTTATTGCATGGAATCCTGTGCCACTTTGCGTTCTAGAGACTCGTGCATATTTAGTAACTAGATTTTCATTGTTACGAGTGTTATAACTGTGAATATTTTTGTGTGTATTAAACATAGATAAATTGTCCTTAACATACGTACAACATTGAAGTAAATACAAACAAGGAAAAGTCAGAATTTTTAAATCTTTAAATGCTTGTCTGCAATCGTCGCGATAGTCTAGTCCATAAATAATGCGAATAGCCCGCCTTTGTAGAGAAAATACTTGGTGACGACAGGAAGCATGGCCCCAAATTAAGATTCCATACATTAGTTGACTTTGAATTAAACCATAATAGGCAATTTTAAGAGTTTCCTGAGAGACAAACTTGGATAGATTTCGTAGAAGAAAAATCGTTTTACTAATATTGCTGCATAGAGTTTCACCATGCTTTTTCCATAATAGAAATGAGTCGAGAGTAAGACCAAGAAATTTATTTTCACCAAATAATTCCTCTTCACTGATATCGTTATTTGGGCGTTTAAGAGTGAATACTTTTTTAATGCATTTGTCAACATTTATTGAGAGCCCATTATTGCCAAACCACTCAAAAGCCTTAGATCGTTCATCTTGACTTACCCTCATAAGGTGTTCTAAATTGTCACCTGAGAGACAGATGTTTGTATCATCGGCGTATATCACAGAGCTGCTCTCGGAGAGGTGGCCAGGAAGATCGTTAATAAATATTATGAACAAAAGAGGTCCCAGAATTGAACCCTGTGGCACCCCGATATTAATGGGCAACTCGTGAGATTGACTACCGTTGCAAACGACTTTTTGATACCGATTGGTTAAGAAAGATGTTATCAATCTACAACTCAATGGATGTAAATCATAGGTAAATAGTTTGCGTCTAATAAGCCCTGAAACGATAATAGTAAATAACAAATACAAAAATAAAAGTCTAAAAAAAAGAGTGCCATAAGTAGGACTATTGCAAAATGTCCCGTCTCTAGTCAAACCTTTTTTCTTCATCCTGCTCGAAGGACCTTAGAGTTTTAAACGCATTTTGTTAGCCGAAAAAACACTACTATAAAAAATGTTCTTGCAATGTTTATAAAAAAAGTAAAACTAAATGCTCGCGAGAATTTTTTTTATACTAACAATAAGACGTTTCTCTTCATCTGGATCGAAGGACCATAAAGTATATACATTTTGGGAGCCAAAGGCGACGATTATTACAAAAATAAATAAAGGGTTTTTCAATAAGGATGGGTTGATGTTGGCACCCTGTGGCGGTCATGTTTTTTTGGTAGTGTCTGTGTAATCTGGTGTTTATTGTTCAGTCACTGATGCTAAATTACTATGGCAAATTACACAATTGAGCAACACGTCCAAATGATAAAACTTTATTATCAAAATGACTGTTCGTTAGTTCGAACATTGCGCTTGTTGCGCCCATTTTATGGAAGACACGGTGGTCCTTCAGTTTGGTGAATAAATTTGAAACAACGGGTTCGGTAAACAATCAGCCAACACCCTGTCGTCAAAGAAATGCTAGATCGGCCGAAAATATTGCTGTCGTACGTGAAAGTGTACAGCAAAACCCGAAGCAGTCAATTCCGCGTCGTGCACAAGAACTCGGCCTTTCGCAGACATCAGTTTGGCGAATTTTGCGTCGGGATTTGGAATTACACCCGTACAAAATCCAATTGACTCAGGAGCTTAAAGTTAATGACCATAGACAACGCCGTTTGTTCGCTGACTGGGCTTCGAACCGTTTAGAAGAAGACTCCATATTTGGTCGAAAAATCATCTTTAGTGACGAGGCGCATTTTTGGATGAATGGCTACGTTAACACTCAAAATTGCCGTATATGGGACGACGCTAATCCACACGAGGTTCAGCAAGTTGCAATGCATCCACAAAAAGTTACTGTTTGGTGCGGATTTTGGGCAGGCGGCGTCATTGGTCTATACTTTTTTGAAAATGACGTTGGTGAGGCCATCACCGTCAACGGTGAGCGCTACAGAACGATGCTAACAGATTTCTTTTGCCCTAAATTAAACGATATAAAGGTAGACGACATGTGGTTTTAGCAAGACGGGGCTACGTGCCATACAGCAGACGCCACGCTGGACGTTCTGCATGAAAGATTTGAGAGCAGAGTTATTTCTCGCAAAGGTGACGTGAATTGGCCATCAAGATCGTGCGATTTGACCCCGTTAGATTTTTTTTGTGGGGTTTTCTCAAGTCGCAGGTCTATACCAATCAGCCGCACTCGACTGATGCCCTTAAGGTTAATATCACCAATGCCATCGGTCAAATTCAGCCAGATCCCAGATCTATGCGAGCGAGTCATTCAAAATTGGTCCACTCGGATCCATGTCACAGTTAGAAGTCGCGGCGGACATTTGAATGATGTTATATTCCATAAATAAAGGCATGCATGGACCTTTCATATAAAAAAAGATTTTTTTAAATACCTCACACACAGCTTGTTTTATTTTATTTTTACATCGACCCATCACCCATCCTTATTGAAAAACCCTTTATTAACTGCAATTTTTATAAAAAAAGGAGTACAAACTGTCTTCTCCGGCTCCTGATTTCTAATAAAAATTTTAATATAGAGAACTATAATAAAGACTTTAGGGTGTTTGAAGCGAAAATTATTGTAATTGTTCTGAATCTACCAATACTTTTCTCAGTATCCGACTCAAAGGATTATCTCTTAATTATTCTAGAATTGTTCTTGGTTTTTTACTATTCTAAACTTTTCCTTTAGTAGTCGTTTTTCTTATTCTTATTTTTTCTAAATATTGTTTTTCAAATTTGCCTAGAATTTTGTTCCTCCAGAACCTCCCAATTGACGTTTTCAACTTCTCAAATTTTCTTTTATCGTTTGTTTTTCTTCTCTTTCAATCGTTAGTTCTGTGATTCTTTATTTTTTTCCTATGAGCCTAGATTTCACATTCTTTCAGAGTTGTCTAAACTACGTTTTTAAAATTTTTCTTTGTCTTTTTTTCTTGTACAACATACATATTAATTTTCTGAGTTTTTTTTGTCATTAAGTCATCTTTTCTACAAATTTTTATAGAATCTACTTTTTCAAAATCTTCTAGAACCTACTTCTGTTCTTCTTTTTCCACTAATCTCTTTATTGTTCTTTTCTCCTACCATTAAATACCCTATTTACATAGGTTTTATGACTCAAGTCTGGATAGAAGTTTTGTTTGTTTATACGTATTTAGAATTTATTTTGGTGACTTAAAACGACGTTTAGACAATTAATTTATTTTTGAAATCAACCAATTACAAATAGGTATGTCAATTTTCTAACGCTTGCTCGTTTCTCTTTGGTAAAAAAGTAGATAAAAAGACAAATTGTGTCCTTTAAGTACATGTCAAACACTAACAGCTCAGAGTTTCTTTCTCTGCTTATGGGAATCGCGGGAGCTTTAAATTATTTTTTTATCATACTTAATAAATTTTCATTTATTTATTTATAGGTAGGGGACTGATGTTTTTAATTATTTTTTTTACAAGAGGTTTTTAAGAAGTTCAGGTGTGTCAATTTCAACCTTGATTTATTTTAGGTATGTGGATGACCCTGACGATCACAAATTTCAATATTTTGTATTTACTTAATTTGTAATCAATTCGATTATTTATAGAGACTACATTGTCAATAATGTTGTTAAATATGACCCTAAACTGCATTGTTATTGATCCTTTCTATCAAAATAGCGCAAATCTTGTGATCTTTAAAATATAATTAACATTCCTCTTAGAAACTATTAAGGAAATAGAAATTTTATTTACAATATTTGTCATTCAAGTTCGTTGTCCACTAAAAGAAACTTAATTGACAACAATTCTGTTAACCTTTCTTATCTTAAGTAAATTATTTTCGATCTTGGAGTATAACAATACATCACCTATTCAATAAATTGCTCTCATTTCATTGAGTTTCCTGCTTTGTTTCTGAGAATAGACGGTAAGTAGAAACTATTTTTAAAATCCACTCTATTTCCAAATTTGTTGTTAGTTAATTGTTATCTCTTTTTACGCAAAAATATTTTTATTTTTAGATACCACTTTCGCTATCTTTATACTATCAGAAGAAATTTTTCACTGTTTTACTTTTTATCATTTCATTTCTGTAAGTTTGTCGAAATATGTATATCCAAAAAAAATTAAGAATTTAATTTAATATTTTTTTAATGTTCCGCAGATATTTTTTTCTATATTTTAATTTATGAGAACATGAACATTGTCCATCTTTGATTTAAATGAGATTTATAAATGCTGTTCGCCTCTAGAAAGCGAATAAATAGCTAAAAGACATTTTTGTAATCATCGTCTTTGAGAAGCTATTGCAACGGATGTGCAAATTTAGGGTTCACACAGTAATAACTCCGATCGCCGAATAAACAACGTCGTTACGATGAACCGCTCCTCTTCAATCACTTGTTCAGTTTTACTCGGTCATGATCTTCGCGCGGCTTATATAACGATACGTCGCTTCTCGAAATATTTTTCAGATTTTTCTAGACTTTCACTTCTATTTTATAGAGCTTTTCTTAAAATTTTCTTCAACTCTTAGAACCTTGTCGAATTTCTTTTTCACCTCTCGTACACCCATCTAAAAAACATCTTGTAAAGTGTCAAATTTCTCAAAGATATTCTCCTGTGTTTCTGGTGGTCATTTACAAAGCTTTCTAAAAAATTTTTACTTTTACTTTATTTTTAGTGGTAGTTTTTCATTATTTTCTCTTCTAGCGTCTCCTGTGTTTCAGGTGATCATTTGCAAAGCTTTCTAAAACTTTCTTTTGCTTTTCCTTTATTTTTAAATGTAGTTTTCTATTCTTTCTTCTAATTCCCTTATACTCTTTTTTTCTCTTCCAGCGTCTCCTGTGTTTCTGTTTTTTTCTAATCATTTACGAAGCTTTTTAAAACTTTCTTTTTCTTTTCCTTTATTTCCTTATATTACTTCTTTCCTCTTTAAGCTTCTTCTTCGTTCTTCATTTTCTTGTTCTTTTTTAAACTAATCGTTGTTTTTCAAGCTCCTTTAGAATCGTCTTTTGCCCTTCCATAACCTTCTTCAGCTCTTCATTTTCTCATAACCATCGTCTCTCAAATTCTTCTTTTTCTTTCAATCGCCTCTCATATTCTTTTCTTTCAAACGCTGCTTTTCATGCTCTTCCAAAATCTTCATTTGTTTTTCTAGAATTGTTTTGTGCATTTCCAGAATCTTCTTTTGCTGTTCTTTATCTTTTAACGGACGTCTTTTAATTACTTCCACAATTTTCTTTTCCTCCTCTAATCGTCGTTTCTTACATTTTTTCTTCCAAACGCCGTTTTTTTGTTCCTCGTAATAAGTTTATTGCATTATTTTTAAGAACCTTTTTTTATTTTTATTTTTCTTCTAAAAAGATTTTTCCGACATTTTCGAAATCGTTCTTATTTCTCATCGTCTACGAGTCATCGTCTTTTCATTTCTTCCAGAATTTTCCGTTGTTGTTCATTTTCTTGTTTTTTTTTCGTGCAAATTGTTGTTTTAATGCTCCTTTAGAATCGCTTTTTGCCCTTCTATAACCTTCTTCAGCTCTTCTTTTTCTTCTAATCATTGTTTCTCAAATTCTTCGTTTTCTTTTAATTGGAGTCTCTGATATTCTTTTCTTCCTAAAGTTTAGTACGCTTTCCCAAAATCTTCTTTTATTTTTCAAAAATTATTTCTTGCATTTTCAGAACCATCTCTTCTTGTTCTTATCTCCTAACGTACGTTTTTCAACTTCTTCCAGAATTTTCTTTTGGTCCTCTAATCGTCGTTTCTTATATTTTTTTCTTCCAAACGCCGTCTTTTGGTCTTCCTGAAATGTTTATTGCATTTTTATTTTTTAGAACCTTCTTTTGTTTTTCTTTTTCATCTAAAAGTAGTTTTCCAACATCTTCCAGAATTTTTTTTTTATGTTTTTGTAATGTTGCAGCTTTTCATTTCTCAGAAATACGCGCTACAGTGTGACTCGATTCGCACGTCCTGCAAATAAAATGCTCATGCGGGAAATTTATATTCGCAAATACGTTAGGTAATACGTTAAAATACGTTAGGTAAATAATTATTTAGCTAGTTACTTACTCCAAAAACGGATAATATTGATGGTCTTCTGGTTGGATGTAATATGAAGTTCTTAGAAAGATATTTCGTGTTTACAATCTTTCGGGTTTCAATCGTTAATAAGTTTATGTCTATTCTAATAAGACCATGCTTAGCACGTGCACGGGCCTGGCCCATCATTGACAAAATCTGTTTACCGCCCTTTATTGGGGTCTAGAAATGATGGTTTGCGGTTAGACCTTCATAAAAATTTCTTAAATACCGAATTATGTCGTAAACACAAAATATCTTTCGAGGACTCTACTACAGTTATTTATTCTCGTTAGAAATGCCTAAAAATCATTGTTTTTTGTGTAGAAAACTATGTCGGATATTCCTATAATTCCTGACCAAGTATTGGAGACTCACACTTGCCGCCTTTGTGACAAATACCTAACAGTTAGCCCTATCAGCATCCACCCCGAGGGAGGCAACATTTGTGGAAGATGTCAATCCCACGTAAATAATCGCCGACATTGTTTATTTGAATGTGGTCCGTCCGAAAATCTCTCCGAACAAATTAACATTCCCTACGCAATTTTCGGCTATGTAAATCACCTTTTTCCATGTGTAAATCGCTACGAGGGATGTAACAAATTACTCACATTTGATGAAATCAGTATCCATGAAACTACATGTCCTTCGAGAAAAATAAAATGTCTACATTGTGACTACGAAGGAACAGGAAGTCAACACATCAATCACTTTAAAACAAAACATCCTTTAAACTTTTTTGACAAGATTCGGTTTCGGTTCCCATTGGACCATTATTATTGTACAAATTTGATAAAACGAGGAGACGAACTTTTCTTTTTGTATTTTCAAATTGAGAGTGATAAGCAAAAAGTTAGTTTTTTTGTTGAACCAACACGGAGAGAGTTAGGAGATGATATAGATTTTTTCTGCTTGCTTAAGGATGCGGCAAGTGGAGAAGTTTTTGATCAAACTACTGTGTCCAGGAGGAGAACTGACGGGATTTATCACGCTATTCACTTCAAGGAAAATTGCTATTTGGAGGAGTTGGATATATTCTGTGAATGTTTGCTTAAAAGAGTGCCAACAAGCTATTTTACATTCAAATAAAAAAATATTTTATAAAATATTATAAATATTATATTGCAAATAAAATACTATTATAACATTCTTTTATTAACATTTATCTATAGCGTATCCTAGAAAAATGTTAACATCTGCTAAATTATTGATAAGAGATAATAAGGTGATCTGACTGGTTAAAAACGCTTTAATCAGAGTTTAATGTCTCATCAATTCTGACTGACGTTTATGCAACCTGTCCTTATAGTCTTTATAAGACCCTGAAGTTTAACCACACGAAATAAGAGAACAATTAACTTAGTGAAATGGATTGCAGCCTCAACAATAAATGATAATAATATAAATTTATTTCAACAGACACAATAAAACATTTTACCAATTTATAAGTCGGATGAGGTATTTTTTATCTTTTTCAATTAATAAATATACAAAGATTGCATCACTTTACTAATTTTGGAAGACAATCCTAACATTTTGCTAATTTTATACGCTAAATATGCGGTGTTTTCTACTTTCATTAAATTAATAAATATACACAAGTGACATGTTTTCCAATGTTGGGCACCCGAGGCGACATTATTTTACCAATATTAATTAATGTCTGTTATGTATTTTACTAATTTTATAGACCAGTCGCAATGTTTTTTTCAATTTTTTAATAATAATTTTGCTGTTTTAAAAGCTGGAATCAACATCTTACAAATCTTAAAAAAACCAGATACGTTTTACTACTTTTTTAAGCTGAATATGACGTTTTTTGCCTTTTTTAAATTAAGAAATATAGGTTTGTTCCAATTTTTGAAGACGTTTTATTAATTTTAAACACCAGAGGCAACATTTAACTAATTGTTTAAATTCGGGAGATACATTTTACTACTTCTAGACACCAAAAGTAGCAGTTTTTATATTTTTTTAATAATATTTGCAAAAGTTATATTGTTCTTAGAAGTCGGAAACTATATTTTATTAATTTAGAAGCCCGACTCAGCATTTTACTAATTTTAAAAGGCAATTGCGGTATTTTTTACCTTTTTTAATTAGTAAATATACAAAGATAACATCACTTTACTAATTTTGGAAGACAATCGTATCATTTTACTAATTTTATAAGCTAAATGCGGTGTTTCTTTACATTTTTAAATTAATAAATATACAAGTGTCTAGTTTTCCAATTTTGGAAATTTCAGAGTTGTATTTTATTAATTTTATAGACGAGCCGCAATGGTTTTTTCAATTTTTTAATAATAATTTTGCAGTTTTAGAAAGTGGAAGCAACATTTTATAAATTTAGAAAGCATCAGATACATTTTACTACTTTTTTAAGCTAAATATAACGTTTTTTGTCTTTTTTAAATTAAGAAATATAAGTGCGATTCAATTTTTGGTAGTCGCAGACGATGTTTTATAAATTTTAAAAGCCACAGGCAAGATTTAACTAATTTTTGAAATTTTGAAGATACATTTTACTACTTTTAGACACCAAAGATAGTAGTTTTTTCTACTTTTTAATATTTGTAAAAGTGACATTGTTCTTAGAAGCCGGAAACAATATTTTATTCATTTAGAAGCCCGATTCAGCATATTACTAATTTTAGAAGGCAATTGCGGTATTTTTGACCTTTTTTAATTAGTAAATATACTAAGAGAACATCAGTTTATTAAATTTGGAAGACAATCCTATCATTTTACGAATTTTATAGGCTAAATGCGGTGTTTTTTACTTTTCTTAAATTAAAAATTATATGTTTGTTCCAAAAATTCCAATTTTTGGTAGCCACAGGAGAAGTTTTACTAATTTTAAAGACCACAGGCACCACTTTACTAATTTTTGAAATTCCGGAGATAATTTTACTACTTCTAGATACCAAAAGTAACAGTTTATTAGTAATATATTATAAAGTAATATTGTTTTTGTAATATCAGAAGCCACAAAACGATATTTTTTAAATTAATGAATAATAAGATATAAGTAAAGTTTTTAAATTGGTGTCGAAATAAACGACATTCTACTAATTGTGGTAGCCCGAAAGCGATATTTCTCTTCAATTTTTAATCAGTAATGGCAAGAGTGACATTGTTTTTATAATTTTATGTTGGACAGAAGCGAAATTTTACTAATTTTGAATTTCGGAAGCCATATTTTAATAACTTTGGAAGTCAATGGTAATCTTTCCTCTTGTCAATTATAAATCTATAAATACGAGACATTTTTCACTAATTTAAAAGCCGGAAGCATTTTTTTTATGAATTCTTAAATTAATAACGACCAAAGTCACATTATAAGAACACAAAATAACTTTAAAAAGTCATTTTACTAATTTTTGAAGTTAGAGACTCACCAGAGACACGACAACCTCATAACTATCAGTAGTAAGCCCTTAATCTACCCCAAATTTAAATATGGTCCTTCGAGCCGGATCGTTTAGACACCGCTCTTATTCATGTCCTCTTTGAGTTTTTTTTTTAAATAAATGGAAAGTATAAAAAAATTCTATCTCTCTTTTTCCAATTTATTATTAATGTTACATCTATTGAATAATTCAGGAATAAATAAAAATACATTCAACTCTTGTATGAGTAGCTTAGATGAAATAAAGTGCATAAAAATGACAAGCTGAAACACTATCACAGTAGGACAAAGAAAGCTTTGTATCATTGAAGAGTTAATCATATTCATGACTGCTTTCTGGTTGACCCAATAATGCATCTTTTTCTTCTTCAGTCACTTCTGCCAAAGTTGAATGCAGTGGCACTTTGGTAACTCTTGAATTAACTCTACTTAAGCCTTCAGTCGCTCCCGACTCAGTAAGTCTACGAAACAAAATTATCAATCAGAGAGATAAACCGAAAAATACACCCAATCACACCAAACAATTTTTTGCACACTCTCAAGGAAAAACAAAGATTCATCAGTTTGAAGAGAAGCTTCAACTTAAACGTCTCAAGTGAAACTTAAGGAGTGTTTGGTGTGATTGGGTACACTTTTCAATTTATTCGATACTCCAAGAAAAATCAGAAGGCAAGAATCTTAAACACTTGTATTACTTACACTTTATCCATTTCGTCATCATCTTCATCATCACTAAGAGCAAAATACGGATTATGAGCCGCAGGCCTAAATTTATAAGCAGTCAATACAAAAAAGACATACGTCGCCATTTCTTTAAACATTTCATGTAACCATCCATATTGAAATGGAACAGTAATTTTAAGAAGATAAACAATTATCCTTGTTGAATAAATATAGCAAACAATCATAAGATAAAAATGTTTGAACAACTTTAATTTTCTCAAATTCATTGCAGCTTTACCATCAGTTTGAGACGCTTCTTGTAAATGTCGAATAGACCAAACAACTGGAAATAGAATACATCCACAACATAGCAAATCCACCAAAATAAAAACATTGCTCCAAGCAACATACTCGCGAGCTCCTTCTTCGCTCTCTTCTAAAATAATTTTAGCTACATTAGCTAATACTTGTAGAGGAATAACGGCCATGAAAAGGCGTTTATCTCGAGGTGCTAAGACATGTTTAATAAAAGTCCATCCGGTACCAATCAGTACCAAAACGATAAAAAGTAATGCTCCTTTTAGTAAATGAACCACGTAGAAAAGAACAGCCCAAGTGGCTAAATGAACACCGAGTCGTTCAATGTAATGATAATTAACACCATGAAATGCGAGAGATATAGCTTTTAAAAAAACAAGAACAGTCATCATATAATGAATTTTGAAAACAATGTGTCGTGATTGACGAAGTAAAAATACCCAAAACATGCCAGAAAGTAAGAATAAAATTGACATCATTGAATATAAAGCTGGTAAAGGCATTTCGCCAGCTGACAGAAAACTGCTCATATTTTGCTCGATTATCTCAATTGAGAAGTCGACAGAGACTTCAGTACCGGGCTGGTAGTTTGGACAACTGTGGAAATATAAATTATAGAGACCTTCTTCATCTACAGAAGCAACAAAAAGTGTAAACTGGAAAAAAAAGTTATGTTAGATTGTGTAAGGTCTCGCGTCGAAACTAAAACCCAGTTGGTCGTAATAAATAATGTAACAACAATTCAGTTACTTAATTCACAAATTCAATCAATATCACACCAAGAAAACAACTTTAGGCAATAGTAAATAATGTAAATACATAGGGTGATTCTTTTAAATCATTCATAAAATTATAATATATTAATTATTATAAGACGTACCTACATGTAAATTTCGAAACTACCTATTAGACTTATCAGAAGATGTCTTAGGACTTTTACGTAGATCATTCATTTTCTATAGTAAACATTCAGAATTACAATATTTTAATTATTAGCAGTTTTTTAAATTTGTTTATAACTTTAAATAGTAGAAAAATTAATTTTGCAAAAATAACGTATTTGTATAATTTCAACTTTGACCTCGAATAAATTCTGACAGAGTTAATTTATTATAAAATAAAAAGAGACCTTTTTTGTATATTTTATTTCCTGTAAAAAATATTTACAGTTATTTCAATAATTTGATACGTAAATGAGTTATAAAATTTAAAAAAAATAGGTATTCCATGTTATTTAAATAAAAATATGTCAATCTATTTTTTGAATTAACATCGTAAATATGTATCGGGTGAATCAAGTTTTATCCGTACCTCAAAAAAACTTTTTAAAATAAGGGAAAATATTGTAGAATGTAAACTTGTAAAAAAATTGTTCTCTCAATGTATTTGATCCATAAAATTTTGTAAAAAATAAAATTATCTTTTAACTAATTTTTTAATTGATAAAAATTCTAAATCTTTATTGATAAAAGTTGTTAGAATCTGATTAAAATCTACTTTTATATTATTTATAAAAATTTTTGAACTAATTTATAGCTTGTTGAGAAAAAAATAAGTCTCTAATAACTAAAAAAAAATTTCAACTATGGTCTTATGTCAAGTTGGACAAATCACGACTCAGACAGAGATGTTTGTGAAAAAAAAAAAAAATGTACGATTCTGTCATAATTCATGCATTAATAAGTGCTTCTTTATCAAAATGCTAATCACATTTCCTCTACAATTTAATTTTCCACTTCGATGCATGATATCAAGATTTAGGTTGTTGCTAAAAATTAAAAATAGTTATTTACGTTATAAGTCCGGTAAACTCATGTTTACAATAATGAGTCGAAAATGTTAACGGACGAGGCGACGAAGGAGCCGAGTCTCGTATTTTAAGTCGAATTATTGTAAAAGTTTACCGGACGTATGTCGTAATGCGTTTTATTTCATCCTGCAATAATTTACTTAAAACTACAAACAAATAGAAATTTTTTAATTAAAAATATCATCATCTATGAAAAGCTAGTTTCTAAGGTTACTGCTTTTGTTTGTTTATTTTTTTCTTTCGCTGAATTTGTTGAAACGAAATGGCAGCAAATTGTAATATTTCGGATGATGTTTTGTGTAAATATAATAAAGCTAGCAGCTTCCTCATTCCAACAAAATCGTCAGAACGATACGGCAATAAATAGTTTGATTATTGATTTATTTCATTTGAGTCCGGTAAAAAGTTTTACAGGACTCAGTACCGTAAAGCTCCATTTTCCGGACTGAAATCATTAAGGTAAACATAGCAAATTTGATACAGGATGAAATAAAAAAAAACAGTATTGATTATTACAGTCCGTAAATAATAAAAAAAGTGTTTATGTCATAAAAGATGCATTTATTATCGAATATTTTGAAAATTTTAAACACCCTTAAAACGTGATGTTATTACCCACTTATGACGTAAGACTCGTGATTACGTATGCTGCGTTCCGTATAAATTTGACAGTCTGTCTTAACGTTTTACTGCAATTGTATTAATTTAGAGTATACTGAAGTTTCAAAACTAGAATTTACGAAATATTTTACAACAAATCGGCAAATTAAAGTAGACCGCTATAAATATAGCTATGTTCATAAGTGTGACCTTAGCATCCGCTATAAGTTGTCTAGAGTGTTTGTATTGTTTATTATTGTATATTATATTGATAAAATTATTTATTAAGACCAACTGAGTTTCAGACAATTTTCTTACACTCGCATTGTAGTAAGTCTTTCCTTTAATAACTTCAGTAGTTATATCAAAATCTAAGTTACTACAATGATCAGCTACTTGTTGTCTCTTTTGTCGATGTACTGATAATACAGAAGGTACGTCATTCTTATTTTTATAAATATGTACAAGTTGCTGGTCCTCACATTTAATTTTAAGTCTACAAAAAACACATTTCTTGTACAATCATCCTACAGGATTAGATGTTACATACTTTTTGTTTTTAAGGTCAAGAATGAAGTAAATAATAGCTACATCGTTAGCAGTGCTTACAGGGTCTTGTAAAATACAGTGTTCCTGGTGACTGCCTAGATAGGGATTCATTGCGTCGTTTATTGTCCGATCTAGACTAAATCCAAACTGTTTTTGGTGTTAATAACTTGTGACTTAGGTTTTTATGTGATGACTTACCACAGCAGAATCATTTTCAGGAGCAGCCCTAAAATTCTTCAATTGGACATCTAAAACACCTCCCTGGTAAAACCCAAACGTACTTAAAGCTATGTATTTCCGTGCATCGTTCTTAAAATACAGAAATTAAAACCAGAAGTAGGGTTAAGTACGTTGACTTACTGTGATGTCTAATTTGTGTATTCTACCAAAACACGATACACAACACAATGTTATTATTAAAAAGCTATAAAACTGTGACATTTTCCTTAATTAAATTGATTTCACTAACTAGTAATTTCAAAAACTGTACATTTTGAAAAATTGTGTCACTTTTGGTGAAACGTGAAAATTTAACAAAACACTTAAACCGAAGTTGGCTTATATCACTAAACTAAATCTAAACACACAAATTTTCGATAAAAAAATCCATATAATAAAATAAGAACACGAAACTTAGATAATTTTTTCAGTTTCAGTTTTGACAAGTGACATAGTGACAAAATTGACGTTTGTTTGGTGTTGGTACCAACCGAACAAAACAAAAGTCTCTAGTTTATGACATTCGTGTGAACCTAATCCACTACCTAATCTAACAAAATTGTTTGTTTATTTTGCAGCAAAATGCAAGAATTGGATAATTTTGAAAAATTAACAATATCACTTTCTCCAAAAATTTTATTCATTGAGCCCTTTTACGGTGGATCTCATAAACAACTAATTGATACACTTGCCGCAGGTAAGATTTCTTTTTTCTAATTTATTGTGTTAATTTCTTGATTTAGATCTAACAAATTATGAAATTGTGACTCTCCCGGCTAAAAAATGGCATTGGCGGGCTAGATGTGGGGCTTTATTGCTTTGTGAACTCATACCTGTTATCACATCAGAAAAAATATTGTTTTGCAGTTCTGTATTAAACTTAGCTGAATTATTGGGGCTCAGACCGGATTTGCACTCTCTAAAGAAAGTTGTGTATTTTCACGAAAATCAGTTAATTTATCCAGTTAAACAAATTAAAGAACGAGATGTTCAGTATTCTTATAATCAAATAGTTACATGGTAAGGTAATAGGGCGATTCTAAATGACGTCACAGGGTAGGCAATCTACATAGCGAGTTTCGGCCACGTACGAATTCATTGACATCATCAAAAAATCGTTTATTACTGTTTTTTATGTTATTTACATTAAATATTGATATGGTCGCTAGTATATCACAATTTGAGCTTGTTGGCAATCTTGAAAGTAATAAACCAGCCCTATTTGATTTTACCTATGGTACAACAGTTTCAACCACACGCAATAGTTTATTTTATGTCTAAACAAGATCGAGGTTTGCAGTTATTTATAATTAGGGTTTAAATTCCTACAGTGTATTTTTTCTTGGTAGGCAAAACCTTAATCACAAACGCCAAAAATAATAATTTTGCAGGAACTCAGCAGGAATTATGACGATTATACTCATTGCACTACAATATTAAAGGTTGCCTACTCTATAATTTGTTTTTACTTATACAAGGTGACATAAGAGTATTGAATAAAATTAATATTTTCTAAGTTATTGTTTTTTTAGATAAACGCTAAGACAGGTCGATTTTATTTTTTTATTATGCACGTTTTTCACTTGTTTCCAAATTTTTTGCCAACTAGTTTTTTGCTATGACGCAATCGACATTCTTTTTAAATAGCAACCACTATTTTTTGGTGTTTAATATTGAAACTAATTTTTTTTTGTACATATAACGGTAAGGGTCTAAAATAAAAACTTTAAGTAATTTACCCAATTCAAATGTTTTATTGAATTTTTCAAAATAGACGCAATTTTTAACAGAATTACTGAACTAATAAATGTTCAAATTGACGTCCTTCCGTTTCTTAGTAATAATACAACTAATTTTCGAACTCCGTTAGCACATTATTTATCATTTTTTGACTAATTAAGCGGTACTAATTTGTAATTCTTTAATTTCTCGTAAATATTTTGTCTCCAGGTGATGATATCATCTTTATCTAGAAAAACACTTTTTCTTCTTCAAATCCTGAAAAAAAATTTTCTTTGAATAAAAATTACATTTCTACTTTTTTAAATTTTGAATAAATAGTGTGCAGTTGATAACAGTTATTAAGTATAAATTTTAATCGAACATAAAAGGCGCTTTTGTGTGTGTCGTCATATATCGACCATTTTTGAAAACCAATAAATTTAAATGACACCGATATTAATTTTTTAAAATTATTTTTAGATTTCTGCATACTCTTCTTTGTTGTGATTTTAAGATTTATTTATTTATTTTTTTGGATAAATATTACATGAGTTGTTCTAAGTTATTTCAGTGTCTTATTAGCGTTGTTATTATTATTATTTGTCTTAACAGACTTACCACTACATTTGAATTGTACGGACTCCTTCCTATTGTTTGCTTAACTCACTGTAACGTGTTTGGAATCGCCCAACTCGGTACAACTAAATTTAATTATATTTTTTAGCTTGGCAGCTGATATTATTTTATTTAATTCTCATTTTAATCAGAATTCTTTTTTGGATAATATTCAAAAAATCACAAAACTTTTCCCTGATTGGAGGCCTAAAGACTTGAAGCAAAAAATTGAAAATAAATGCAAAGTTTTGTATTTTCCTGTGGACTTTCAGGAAATTCCGTCACTGAAAAAATCTAGTACATTACACATTGTTTGGCCTCACCGATGGGAATTTGATAAAGGTCCCGAAGAATTTTTTTGTGTTTTAATGAAATTAAAAGAAGAAAAAATTCCTTTTAAATTATCAATTTTGGGAGAATCTTTTACTGATAGTCCTCCAATTTTCACAACAGTTAAATTATTAATGAAGGAAGAAGTTACTCATTTTGGTTACATTGAAAGTAAGGAAGATTATTATAATATCTTGGCTTCGGCCCATGTAGTTGTGTCAACTGCAAAACATGAATTTTTCGGTGTTGCTATGTAAGAGTTTTAAGTTTAATTGTGGGAAAAAATTGAAGTATTCTTTTAGGATGGAGGCTGTATATTATGGCTGTTATCCTCTTGCTCCAAACGCACTAGTTTATCCTGAGATATATCCTCCAGAATGCTTGTTTTCAGATGTTTTAGATTTAAAAAATCGACTAAAACAGTTTTGCTTGGATCCAAGTTTAGCTATTGAAGCTAGGGAGAAAATCAACGTGGATTTTAATCAGTATTCAAGTAAAACAATTGTGCCAAAGTTTAAAGAAATAATAAATAATTTGTAATTTTTTTTTGATGTTTTATTAAAAGAAAATTATGTATTTCAACCCTTCAATTATTTAAATAATCACTTATAATAATCTTTGAGTCTATACTAAATTTCTTTGCGTACACTTAAAAAGAGACGAGCAAAAATACAGTTTTTTGGATCAATTAGAATTCAACAAAGCGGGAGACCAGTTCTAATTCCTACCTGAGGGTGACAACTTTGTTGTCGAAACGCGCGTTGTTTTAAATGTAGTGTTTGGTGTAATTATCGAGAAAAAAATGTTAGAAATCAGAAATTGAAAGTTGTGATCAAAAATTAAGTTTTAATTTTAATTACAATACAAACATTAGTGAAATAAGAAGAGAAAAGTATAGTCTGCAAGTTGTTACTGTACTGAAAATTCTGGTTGCTCCATTGTCACTAAAATTATATGGTGGGTCCATGGGAATGTTTATGTTCGGGAAAATTAATTTTTTTGGGGTCTGGAGTATAAAATCTATCACAGCCGATGATTAGACTCAATCACTTGTGTAAAATGACCAATTTTTATTTCGTCTGATTCTGAATATGCAACGAGTCTATACTCATTATGTGTTTCTAGACAAATTTAACGAAATTCTGTTATGCTGTCTAGAATTTCTACTCGATAAGGCGTCTTATTACAATGACAAGCTGTATTTATGCCTCCTTTTGCGGTACCTTCATATGACAATTTGCAATAATCAACTTTCTTTCGATCAAATTTTTCCGCACATTTACACAATACTATAATTTTAAAAGCAAAAATAAAAATTGTTCTTGTTTTTAAAATGTCAAAAACAAAGTGTAAAATCATAGTCTACTACGTCTGAAAAAACAAATTGTTTATTCTTTCATTTAGTTTTTGATAGTTTTTATTTGACTGTAAGAAAATGAATAGTATGTTATGAGAGTGATAGAACCATATATACCGAAAGATAGGACTTGCTCACAACCTATAGTTTGTGTTTAAAAAAATAATTCTAAATTTTAGAACGTTATATTGAATTAATTGTTAAGCTGACAGCAAATATATTTTTTTTAATTGCCACAAGATGTCGCAACATTACGTAAAAGTTTTAACATTTGTGGGCTAATTTCAAGTTGAGATACAACGGGTAGTACTTTTCCGTAACAACAACTAATCACAACCCGAATTTCATTAAATTTTTATGGAAAAGATGATTTTATCGGTATTGTTTCAGCTTCAAATTAGCTCATTGGTATTTAAAACAAAAGATCAAAGAGAAAGCCAAAACAAGACAAAATAATTATCAATCATAGAAGCTATGGAAAATTATGTCAAACTTTCCTTATCGTTAGCTGTCACCTGACTATCGATTTGAATTTTTAGAAATGTGATAAATCAGAAGTTATATCAAAGATACAAGTTATAACCGGAAAATAGGTTTATATTTTTATTAAAGTAGAAAAATAATAGCGAAAAAAGGAAATACAGTTTGTAACTTGTTACTGTAAGTACTGAAAGTTCTGGTTGCTCTATTGTCACGAATATTATTAGGTGTGTCCGTTGCTCCACTGTCACCAAGATCATAGGGTGGGTCCATGGGAAGTGGTTCGATTTTTCCACATAATGAGCCAACGACAAGCCGTGCATGGTTTTCCTCTCTTATAAACTGGAAAAGTTAATACATTGCCTCCATGGTTCCCACCTGGCACTGGAGGAGCATAATTACAAATTAAAGCATAGTGTGCTTTGAGTTTATGTTTGGGAAAATTAATTTTTTCGGGGTTTGGAGTATAAAATCTAACACAGCCCATTAAAGTTATTGACGCCCAAATCAATTGTGTAAAATGACAAATTTTTTTCCATCTTTTGTTACGCCCTCTGTATATTTTTCAATAGTAGTAAGTGAACTAGGAAGATCCACCAACTCCTCATACCTAATAAAATTGGTAGCAAAATGATTTCTACAATTAAGTAATTTTTTATAACTTGCCATTTACATATATGTCTTATGTCTCCTGCTCGTCAGGATGTACTCCAAAATTTTGTCCGGCTGGTACGTTATTATGCATTCGCTTGCATTTGTCATGCTCTCCAATAAACGAATTTCGTGCTAAGCATCTTGCAATATACTCCAGTTCCAAACTATAACTTAATGATTGCATGTCAGCTGCTGAAGTCAATCCGCTGCGTGTTTCTTTTCCAGATGCAATCAGTTGTCTATACTCATTATGTTTTTCTAGACATACTTTACGAAAATCTGTTATGTTGTCTAGAATTTCTATGCGATAAGGCGTCTTACTACAGTGACAAGCAGTATTTATGACTTTATTACATGACAATTCGCAATAATTAACTTTCTTTGGATCAAATTTATCTTCGCATTTACACAATACTATAATTTTTAATAACAATAATAAAGCCAACATTATTAACAAAAAAATTTCTGACAATTGTCTTTAAAATGTCAAAAACAAATAACGTAGAAGCACAAGTTTACTAAATCTGTAAAAACAAATTGTTTATTCTTTCAGTTAGTTCTTGATAGTTTTTATTACGACCTGCTGGATTAAATAAAAATGACACTATAAGAACAGGCGGCCACGGCAATCGTTCAGTACCAGTGAAGCACCATTTGGCAAATTTGGCGCTAATGAAACCGCTAATTATCAAAATTGGCAATAGTGACAGCTTCGTGTTTCATGTTTCATCGTGAATCTAAAGCAGTTATATTTAACAATTTTTTTCATAAATAAGTGGTGTTTTGAATTGTTCCTAGTTTTTTCGTAAAGTATTTAAGTGTTTTGCTTACCTGTTTCGTTTTGGTTTGGTAGCATAGGTAGATACTATAACGAGTTGGTTTGTTTTGTTCTTTTTCTGTTGTAACAATACTTGTTTCATTAAAAATATTTAAGCGGCCAAGCCAGAAACAGAAATGCTGTGTGCCCGGTTGCACCGACTATGGTCTTCAGCAATCTTTCTATGAATTTTTCTCCGACCCCAAAAGAAGGGAGGAGTGGATAACGAACATTCGTTGATTTTATGGTATTAATAATAAATAAAATAACTTAATTTGTTAACAAGAAATTGCAGCACATGTGTTTTTGAGAAAGCGTTTCAAAATTTGCAATTTACATTTTAAAAAGGATTGTTTTAATCATTCTATTGAGAAACGCCGATTATTGACTATTAATGCCGTACTCACAATTTTTCCGGTAAAATTATTTGGTGTTATATTACATGCAGTTTTCATTGATTTTTCATTTTTATCTACTGATGTCTCATTTAAAATTTAAAAGTTGTATTCGAAAAAATTGCTGAGAACTTTTTTTATAACTCTATGTGTAAAACACAATTTTTTTAAAAAGTAAAATTGGTGCTTGGGGAATGATTTTATGTGTTATTTAATCAATTTCTTTTTTATTAAAGATCAATAAAAAACTGTAGCACTTTTTTCCTTCTTCCTTAGAATATTATATTGAATTAATTGTTAAGCTGACATCAAATATAAAATATTTTTTTAATTGCTACAAGATGTCGCGACATTACGTAAAAGTTTTAACATTTATGGGCTAATTTCAAGTTGAGATACATCGGGTAGTACTTTTCCGTAGCAACAACTAATCACAATCCAGAATTTTATTAATTTTTTATGGAAATGAAGATAATACTGGTATTATCTCAACTTGAGATTAGCCCATTGGTGTTTAAAACAAAAGATTAAAGGGAAAGCCAAAACAAGACAAAATAATTATCAATCATAGAAGCTATGGAAAATTATGTTAAACTTTTCTTATCGTTAGCTATCGTCTGATAGCCTAAATATCTATCAGAATTTTTAAAAATGTTATAAATCAGAAATTTAATCAAAAATACAAATTATAACCGGAAATTAGGTTTATATTTTTATTAAAATACAAAAATAATAGCGAAAAAAGGAATCACAGTTTGCAACTTGTTACTGTAAGTACTGAAAGTTCTGGTTGCTCCACTGTCACGAATATTATTAGGTGAGTCCTTTGCTCCATTGTCACCAAAATCATAGGGTGGGTCCATGGGAAGTGGTTCGATTTTTCCACATAATGATGGATACTTAGGATTCTCACATTTGCCAAATCGACAAGCTGTACATGGTTTTCCTCTCTTGTAAACTGGATTACCAATTAAATTGGGTCTAAGTCCAAAACTCGGCTTTAGAGCTGCATAATTACAAATTAAAGCATAGTGCGCCTTGAGTTTATGTTCGGGAAAATTAATTTTTTTGGGGTCTGGAGTATAAAATCTAACACAGCCTATTAGACTCATTGTCGACCAAATCACTTGTGTAAAATGACCAATTTTTTTATCTTCTGCTTTTGCGAATTTTTCAATAGTAACAGCTGTATCGGGAAGATCCACCAACTCTTCATACCTAATAAAATTGGTAGAAAAATAATTTCTACAATTAAGGATTTTTTTTATAACTTACCATTTCCATATATGTCTTATAACTCCTGCCATTCCTCGCTCATCAGGATGTACTCCGAAATTTTGTCCCATCTTTGCATTGTTAGACATTCGCCTGCATTTGTCATGCTCTCCAGAAAACGAATTGCGGGCGAAACATCTTACAAAATACTCAAGTTCTAGACTGTAACTCAATGCTTGCATGTCAGCTGCTGAAGTAAGTCCAATGCGTGTTTCTTTTCCCGATGCAACGAGTTCTCTATACTCATTATGTTTTTCTAGACAAATTTTACGAAATTCTGTTATGTTGTCTAGAATTTCTACTCGATAAGGCGTTTTACTACAATGACAAGCAGAATTTATGAGCCCCTTTTGGGAATCTTCACAATTTAATTTACAGTAATCTACTTTCTTTGGGTCAAATTTTTCCTCACATTTACACAAAACTATAATTTTTAATAACAAAAATAAAGTCAACATTTTTACCAAAAAATTTTCTCACTCTTGACTTTAAAATGTCAAAAACAAAAAGCGTAAAAGCACAGTCTACTAAACCTAAAAAAATAAATTGTTTATTGTTACAGCATTAGCCTTAAATTTTTTTTCTTTGTTTTGCCTAACATTGATAAAGCGTTATAGTGCCCACATTTTTCTCTATCAGTAGTATCTCTCCACTATAGCAAATAGCAGCTATGTACTTTTGAACCATTATTAGTTTGAATCCTAACTTAAAAACAAAAATGAAATCGACAAGATCAATTTTGTTAAATAATTTATTTTAAAATTTAATTTGTAAGTTTAACACACCTTTTAATTTTAAATTTGGGTGTCGCAAATTGTAATTTAAGCCGTTAATTAAATAAAAGAAGCCTTGACATGCTCTCTTCTTCACTCTAAAGGTATATAGTCACATTTCTAATAATTATAATTAAAGTGACAATTTTAAATAACATTTAATTGTGCTAAGTGATACCACAATCCAACAATACAACAATCACCTAGAGAAACAGGAAGGTTTCTTATCTCACACTGAAATGTCTTATCTCTAAAAATGGTTTTATTGTCATTGGAAATTTGAGCCTGATCTTTTACTCAACTCCAACAATAGTTTTTTACGTCATTGTTATATATTTTTTCATTTTTAGGTGGTTAAAGTTACCACAAGCCAAGTTTTAGATATATCTCAAAAAATCCTTATTTTCCAAAACCAACCACTTAAAACACTTTAGGCAACGGTTTTCTTAATGGTTTTACAGCATTCTAGCGTGGTTATTTTATTACAATTCGAAGAAAAAGGCTTTTGGAAATTTTGAGTGCGAAAACAGGTACTAATAGTTCTCTATTGTGGTTATCAGTGCTCTACTTCAAAATCCTTGACAAAAACCGGCTTCATGCAGACCAATAGATCGACTTCATTCAAAGTCTGAAAGCTGCGAGAAAGCTTGACGTCTTTGCACTCTAAACATTACACAAAACTTTTAAAACGTGAAGCAGTGACAGAATTGTTTAAAAGAGCGCCTGTTTTTGTTATGATATTAAAATTGCTTCTTCTCCTATAGCAAAAACAAGAAAACTATAGGAAAAACTTGTTGGAGCACTCTGATTTTTTTATTATTGACTTCTTTCAGATAAGTGAAGATATGGAAAAAAGTCAAGTTGTTACAAGCTCTTCTTCCAGGTGTTTCATTTTTTTGAAATGAGTTTATTATTTTATTCAAAAGCTCGGTATCCAATACCTAGTTACGTTAATAACTATTGTTTAGATTAGTTTTGTAGAATTGTTTAGATTTTGCGGACCACAAAAAGTCATGTTTCTAGATAGTGGTTATCTTTTTTTTGTGTTAAACATAAAAAAAGAATAGTCTAGTTAAAAAGAAATACTTTGTAACATTTTTGTATTGTTTTATTAAAAGAAAATTGTTTCCAAGTTATGTAAGATAATAAACAGGAATTTTTATAAATGGTACATCACACTTGAGCTTAGATTTATGTATGCACAGACACTGTAAAACCTGACATTTCTTACAAAATTATAACTTTGGTACATTTAAAAATTTATCTTTAAGCTTCTGTAGCTCAGTAAAATTAGTAGCTTCTTCATCGCTGTTTTAATCGAGGATGAATTGTGTTGATAAGGAGACATAAATTCCAGAACTACCTAAGGGTTCTTAAGGTGTTTGATTGTCAATAAATTCAGACAAAAATTTTGAACATTTCTCACAAAATTTTTATGTTTTTAACAAAATGTCATTAACACCAAAATATTCTAATAACAATATTTTTTCTACAAAATCTATTCTTCACTAACTGTAATCTACGTTAAATAGAGAATAACTATGTTACAGGCATTTTGTATAATGATTTATTTTCTCCATGATATTGTAACAATGATACCTAGAGGTGTTAAAAAATTATGAGTTGCCGTTAAACTACCGAATGGAAATGTTTTTCCAGCATGATGGGTGCCCTGTTCAATATGCCGGCATTGTTCGTCAGTGGCTCAATACAGAGTTCTATGATAATTGGATAGGAAGAGATGGTAGCATTTTATGGCCTGATCTCACAATAATAGACTTTTATCTTTGAGGTCGTCTAAAACAAACTGTGTTCAGTGAGAGACTAGACAAAGATATAGAGCAATTAAAAAATAGGATACAAAATGTAGTCCAGTTCTTATCAATCTTAGAAATAAGACGCTATCTTAATGTATTTAGAGTTTGCATTAAAATATGTGCAAAAAAAGGAGAAGCAATATTTGAACAGAAAATTAATAGTTTAGCTTTTTGAGAATTTTATTTCATTTTATTAGTTGTGAAATTTATTAAATAAAACTTGAGTCTAAATAAAAAGTAATTTCTGTTTTGGGGGTTTGAAAACAAGCAGGGCAAATCAACAAGAGTGGAATTTTCTGAGACATTCCCCAAATATCTGGAGTGTTTTGACATTTTGTTTAAAACATCAAATTTATATTTTTTTATTTCGCCTTCTAATTTTACTGTGCTTTTTGTTGTTAAATACAATTGGCTAACTTAGAACTATTATACTCGTATCTTAAGTAATGTATTTAGAAGAAAAAAACCCGTTTTATATTTGGAATTGTTAAGTATTGGGCAGTGTATGTTGAGATAAACTGAGTTTTCCAACTTGATGCCCTTCATATCACAGCTGCTATGTTAAAAAAGAGACCTTAACACTTAAACAGATTATAACACTGATGTTATTTTAAAATGAAATCTGTACAAAAATACGCAGTCGAGGTCTCTCCTGTTCAACGTCTCGATTTGGAATGCACCATGCCATAAGTACTATAAATTTTAGGCCAATTATTTTCGGCAGTTTATTATAGTCGTGGTTAAATAGCACCAGGAGTATAAATAATTGATCTTGTTTATTCTGTTGACTTTGTATTAGACCAACGTTGCCATTGGTCTGCTGGACTTGTATCAAACACTACGTGGGTGCGTGATGGTTGTTGTTGCTGTGGGTGGTGGAGGTTTTACGATGCCCCTTGCCGGAGTTGGTCCTGCTAAGCGAAAAGTTCGCAATAATGTATTGCGAAAGTCTTCAGAGAATAAACAGTAGATGTAAAAAGTGATGGAGTAATTTGTTATTTCCAACAAATTGGCTATAGCGCGAAATACCTGAAATTAAATAAAAAGAAAACATTAGTAATGGATTTTGATTGAAGAAGTTTAGAGGACGCAAGGAGTTTGAGTTTCATGAAGTGGCAAGATTCTATTATCCTATTTAGATTTTATCTGATGAACTTTGCGGTTTATATCTATTCAGGATTTTGTTATCAGATTAGTGCCACTTAAATTTCAATAAAGCAACAAGATGAAGTGTTCCATTAGTCTTACTTTGAAATTTTACAATTATCTATTCATAATACTAATCAACATCAAATATATTGTTTAGACCTTTTTAAATAAAATTGTTAATTAAATAAAAGTGTTATTGAAATCTACAATCTTCGTCGTACCATTCTTTTGATTTCTTTCTATGCTTCTTTTTAATTTATTCTTTGATAGCTTGTTTCGTTTTTCTATTGCCTCCAATTTTTCTACTATTGTTCTAGTAGCTTCTTGTTATTATTGTTTTATAATGAGAAGTATTTTAATTAAATTAATATCTACGTAGGAAACATTATTACATATATACATATTAAAAACAAAAAACTACTCTATAATAAATGGACTTATAACTGTTTAAGAATTTAAGTTTTTACAATAATTGTACATTTATGCGGAATTTGTATACGAGATTAGACAAATTTAGAATTTTGTTTGTCCCTCCCTTGCAACAAGAAACATCAGAAAAAAATTCTCAATTGGAATAATTACTATATATTTGTTGTTTGTATAATTTGTTATCTAAAGAATTTTTTTAACAAACCTGAATATGAGTTTTAATTACACAAACATGAAGTTTTATTTAATTAGAACACACAAACATTTATTAATCTCGGGAAAACAAGCAATAAACAATAATACTAAATGAGCCATATTTTTAAGAGTGATAAATAGGAATTTAATTAATTTAGTTAGGATTTTTACAGAAATATTTTTTTATAAATCCGTGTAGTATAAACGAAAGTTTTCCAGTTGATTGTCTCGAAAAGTTTGGACAGTAACGTTATCAATCAAGCGTAATGGAGTTCACAACTGTATGTCCACTTTAACACGGTTTAACCACGAGAGTGCTTTGGTTAAATTTACCAAATTGAAGTGAAAATTGGCTAAATTTTTAATTAACACAAACGTTATGTTTCGGAAAGCTTTTATTAACAAAAAAAACACAAAAGATAAACGATAAACGAAGTCTAGCACAAAGTGCTATTCCACTTAACCTATTTAGATGACTTATGAGTTGTAAGTTTCTTTAAGTTATAACCAAATTGGTGTCATAAATTTTGGCCGAAAAATCTACAGAAATACATTATTGTGAATTAAATCCAGGCAGTTTCGCGAAAAATTACGTCAGAAAAAGGACTTGTCTTAAATAAATAGATAAAAAATTTCGTAAAAAAACTATCTTGTACTATTCCTTATTGAAATGATGGTAAAAACTCAAACTTGATCTATTATATGATTTTTAAGATATACGATTCTATACGTAAAAATTTTTGCTCTAAAACATTGTCATACATCGTGTATCTCAAAAACCTTCAATATTTGAAAAGACAAAGGAGATCGTTCCTATCATATGGAAATCTAATGACCACTCAAATCGAGATTTTTTTTATATCAATCGATAGCTTTTGAAATAAGAAGCAATTGGTATCATTGCACCAACTTTGTAAGTCATCAAATAAAGTCCCTATTGATGATTAAAAAATTAAAAACGGCAATACAAAATGCATTGGCAAGAGTGAGAGCCAGTGAGGTCGGACAAATTGAGAGCTAGGAATGTTTGGAAGTCTATAAATCATCAAAGCTTGGTTTGGACCCTAATAATATTGTACTTTTAACAATAGGCTTAACGCCATGGGAGGGTGCATTACGGTTTGGGACATTTCAGATAATATTGAGAAAAATATGTAAATACCAAGAAATATTTATTTAGCCGGTTTCTGACTTGAGGCCTAAGTACCGACTTAATACTTATAAATAACAAGTGAGAGTTTTATAAACTCAGTAACAGAAGTCATTTAAACTTTAAATTAATTTAGCCACTTTATTTGAAGAAATACAAGGTTGACGCAATGATACCAATTGCTCTTTATTTCAAGAGCTATCGATTAATATAAAAAAAATCTCGATTTGAGTGGTCATTAGATTTCCATAAGATGGAAACGATCTTCTTTGAATATTAATAAAGAACACTTTTACTAAGTAATTTCTGCACATATTTTATTCACAAAAAAATGCTATAGTCTGTTTCACGTTCTTATCCCTTTTTGTAATAAACCCTGACAACGCAAGTAGAAATTTACGTTTTTATTATTGTCTCTTTCTACATCATAATCTAAAATGTAACATACACAAATGTATTGTATTAAGAATGTCACACTTTTCTATCTACTTTCAGCTTAATGCGACGACAAAGACAAAGCTTTTAGGGTTAGTGTAGTATTAGAAACTAGAATTTAAATCAACATTCTAAATAAAAACTTACCAAAATATTGCCGCCAGTTTACAAATTTATCTTTATTTAATGTATTCTACTATGTTAGAAAACGTAATGTTATTAAAAATTAGAATTGGTTTTTTATATTTTTTATGAAGTTAAAAGTTTTGCAAAGAATTGGTTAACAATAATTTATACGTCGTTTGTGCTTTTATTGTTGTTTTTCAGTGAAAAATTAGTTGAATCATTTACTCTATTAAGGGCCAGTATTTTATTATAACATCTGGTCTAAATTTTATTCTAACAACTAAAAACATTTTACTTAATAACATATCTTTAACTTATGTGTCCTGAAGTAATAATATTATTAAAATATCAATGTTAATTATCTGTAGAACCAGCAAATTAGAATTCTTATATTTATCAATAACAATAGCTATTTTTAAACAAACTTGATTGATTTTACTAAAAAAAGCGTTGGATAAAAATGTTTATCTATGACTGCTTTAATAACTGCATATTATATTGAATATTTGAGTGAAGTAAAGTGACATATTACTTCACTAGTGAAGTAACAAAATAAAAATTCATTTTTTTAAAAATAATTCGTTTTAATTTTAAACTCAATCTTAATTACATGCTGTTATTGTTATAAATATTAATTACACAATTTTACACCTATTTATAGTAGGTCAAGATTTCTTATACATTTTTATCGATAACAGCTGTTGATGCAATAGTTCTGTTATACTATTTTTGTCACCCAGAATTTTTGAAGCAATTGCTTTTTATTTTCTTCTGCCGTGTCTATATAACCCTCCGCCACTGTACTCGAGCGCCATCTTTATGATGCTTTACTGTTAAAAGATCAGCTTCCGGATTAGCAAGCAACGAAGTAGATGAGCGCCTATAACAACGTCCCGTAAATCCTGCTGGATTAGGTAACTGAAGAAAAATAGCAATATTTTTGGAGAAAGCAGCAAATGTGTTTATACCAACAGGTAACTATATACACCTTTGGTTTCTGTATCCTAAAAAAAACCGTCTACTACTGGCGTTATTAAGGTGAAGTGCAGCATATTTTCGAATTAATTCTTACATGTTGACTAAATCAAGATGATTTTGTATTAATGTAATCTTCCAAAAGCATGTTGGTAAGTTTTTGGATCCTACAAGCTTTACCAACTCCAATAATTAAAGCAACCTTGAAATTAACAATACTTACAATTGGTAAGAATAATTTATGGTTAAAAAGGGTACAGTACCTTTATTAACAAAAATTTCTCATCATTTGCTTCTTGTAAAAATTTGCTAATATCTTGTTTAGTGAAAATTTGCGTTTTTTTAGCACGATATCCTTTAGATTTTCTTTTTAAAAGGCGATTATATGCAGGTATTTACTTATGTCAACATTCTTCTTTATTTTCATTATTGTTCTAATCATATTATACATTATATATTTATTATTATATAATGCTATATATACATTTTTCTAATCAATAAAAAGTCCAGAGACTCGATGGTTTATACTGTTTTGATAAATAATCAAAGTATGCAAGTAGAACCTTCCCATGCGTAATATTTTTAACATTTTTCTCGTCGCACCATGAACTGAACCGTTGAAAAGCCATCTCGTACTTTTTTTTGGCCTTCTCTGGCACCAAGCAAGAAGCAGCATTTGTCACCGCTTTTTCGATATCAGAAGGTAAACTTTCTGAGTCACTCATGTTTACAATTTTCTTATTTTTACCACAAAGCACAATTTTTACTGATTATCTGAAAATGGCAAGCTTTGTTTGAAAAATTGTAAGCAGTTGTCATAATGCTTACTGAACATATCCATAAGTCACCTTACTTTTGATGTAAAAAAATAGGAGTTATCATCAGCATTAAATTTTCGATTTTCTTAATTTTTTGCAGTCACAGATAAAGTTTTGTATATCATACGTCGGCGAGAGCACATTAGAGTAACTCGTGTGTTACAGATACTCGGGCTAACGCTCTTGTTATCTGTAATCTACACACTCGTTGTGTAATGATGCTGCTATCCCACTAATAATATAAATAACAACTATTTAGCAATAATATTGTTGCTACTTTTAAACAGACTTGGGTTAAATGTGTCTAAATATTTTATGTATAAAAAAATATTACTCTGAGATCTCAATAAAAAAAAAGTGTTGAATAAAAATGTTTATATTTAAAAGTCCGTTTTCATGACATAATCAAATGTTTAAAAGTAATTTTAATATAAATATTTATAAAAAAACTGTTTTTATTTGTCCTTATTAAACTTAACTTATCTCTGAAAAGAAAAACAGCTTTGCTAGGTTCTAAAAAGAGCCGATTTGAAGAATATAAATTGGAAAAAAGCGCAAAAATAAGAAGAAACAACAAACGCTTCGAACACAGTCAGAAACTGAGATCTGTAAAGTAAAATTTTTAGTTTTTTGTCCCATTTTTTCCTATTTTTTCTTCGACATTTTTAACCCAAAATAAATATTTTTGTACCTGGCGGATTAACAATCTGGATACTGGATATATTTGGATACTGTAGAAACTTCAACAATTTATTGAATAGATAGATAATCATATTTGTGTAATTTATTTTTAATGACTGTTGTTTCTAAATTAAATTGCAAGTTAAAAAAAAAATATTCTTTTATTTCAACGCGCAATTAGTAACCTCAGGTATGTCACTTCATTACCTAAGAAATTAAAATTTTGAGTAGAATTCCTTGTATTGAGTTTTGTTGCAGCAACACAGTTTTCTGAGGTTTAATTTTCAGAATTACAATATTTTTGTTATTTAATGTTTCGTTTATTTGTGTTCTGATAAATGTTAAATTTACACGAAGCTATACGTCGTAGATTGAGACATATTCTAATAATTTTATTACAAAAAAGGATAAGACCGTAAGACAGACTACAACGGATTATTGTTCTGAAAGTTATTGATTTTAAACTTGTACTAGCTGGGATGCTCTACATTTTTAATTAAGAAAAATTTATTAGAAATAAATAAATTTTGTCTGAATTTATCTGATAACAAATTCCATTAATTAATAATATTTTTAACAAAATAAATATTACATTTCAGGTTTGTTGAGAAAGAAATTAATTTGAACACTTTTAAGTACTTCAAAAAAACTCTTTTAGAAACTTTTAATGAGTTGTTATAAATTATAAAACTCATATTTATAAAACTTGCGTGTAAAACAAAAATTAATTCTTACCTGATAAGGATATTTAGTTAAATTATTCTGTGATAACGTAACATTGAGTATAACCATCGGAGTAATACACACAAGAAATAAAATACTCGTCGACCCTAATAAGAGGACAAGTCTTCGTTCTTCTGCAAATTTTCTCGGATCTTCCTCCCCTGAAGCTGTCCTACTAAGTGTCATCCTTCTCCTTTTCTCACACGACCTCCGATAAACAATCAAAATCCTCAAATTTAACGCTGCCAGTAGAATAATCGGTATAACTTTAAAAATAAATTCGAGTAACACCTTGTAAATGCTGTACAAAGGATGTTCGACTAGAGTGGTCAGTTCTTGTCTTTGGTAGATAATAACGCTGTCGGGCAATAAACGGCACATGGTGACTTTACTGCGAAAGGCGGCGGGGAAGTACAGGATGAAAGTAACGATGGGAATGAGAGCCACAGCACGACGAGGGGAACCCAGGATGGGACGAGCGTGTCCGGGATGGCAGACACTGACGTAACGTTCTAACGTGAGGGCGAGAAGCATTAGAACGCCCACACCCAAGCAGCCGTTCCCCAAAAACAATTCTAAGTGTGCGAAGTAGAATGCCGAAAGGGGTTGTTCCCAGTGTCCTTGCTCGCGGTGGACCAACACCCGCCATGCGAACGGCAAGGCAAACAGGATTGCCAATAAAGCCGCCGCTGAGTAACCTGAAATCATAAATAGACCGTTAAAAATAGATTAGGATAGAGTAGTAGTGACAATTGATGAAGAGACTAACAATGCTGTGTTATTAATAATAATATTAATTCTTTTTTCAAACCTTAGAGATATTTGATTTGTGTTAAACCTAAAAAAAATCTTGTTAAGATTAAATTTTATATGTAAAATAAATGAAAATCAAAATTTTAATTAGTGAGTTATTCTATATTTGCGGTTACTGACTGCGCGTCTTTTAAAGTTTTATTATTTTGTTGAGTTATACCATCTTAATAAAATAATACATCTATCCGGGTGCGCAAACAGTGACTTCAAATGTATCATTTCAATAAACAAGTGATTAACAATTTGATCGTAACTTGTTGTTACAAAACTTTTTTATTTAGGTACAGTGGCGAGAAAAAAATCTTGATGAATGAAATAAGCACTACACGCTGAATAAATATACATGATATAAAAAGTGCAACAGCTATCAAAAATGTTTTATAACACACGAAACTGCAAAGTATCGATACTTGCTAAAGTATCGTAAGTATCGAGGTATCGGAAGTATCGTGGTATCGAGGTATCGGAGGTATCGCGGTATTGAGATATCGGAGGTATCGGAAGTATCGTGGTATCGAGGTATCGGAAGTATCGGGTGGCGATAAATAAATATTGCATCAAATAGCTTGTGAATTCATTTGTTTACATTAAAATAGCTTGTGTTTCCAACATACAAAGCACTCTGAATAGGATATTCATTTATAGCCACCCTTTATCTAGGTATCACAGGTATCAAAGTATTGGAGATATCGGAAGTATCGGAGGTATCGAGGTATCGAAGTATCGGAGGTATTGAAGTGTCGGAGGATACTTCGATACCTGATTGCAGTCGGTATCGGTGTACGATACCTGAGCAGGTAACGATACCTTCTATAAGTATCGATAATTTTCCCAGCCCTACTTATCGCTACAGGGATAATAATTACAACGTACATTTTGCAGTTAGTTGCCGTAATTTTTGCATTTTGTATAAACCATAGTTTGATAGAATTTCTAAAGGTAGAAGACGAAATTTATATCACCAATTAAGTGATTTTGAAAGAGCTTGAATTGTGTTGCACGAAACTTGGTTTTTTCCATCAGCAAATCACTGTTTGTTTAAATCGAAATTCAACAACTACTGTGCGTGTCTGTAATGGATTGAAGAAGGCAGACGAGTGAGAAGAATACCAATTGGACTACCGAGGCGAACGACAGAGCACCAAGACCGCCGCGCCGCTTAAGAATCTTGGCTCTTCGGGACCGCTTTTCTCTTTTCTCAGCAGGCAAATTGATGATCAGTGGTTTACAGAGGAAGGTAGGCGAGTTAGACCAATATTGGTATTTGGTAGAAAGGCATGTATGTACATCCACCATACCGTTTAGGAGTAATGAGAAAAAACACAATCATCTCTTGTGTTTATTCGGGAGAACTATGACAGTACAACGTTACATCGATACCGTTCTACTACCATTTTTATTGCCCTATATAGAAACCTTTTTCAATGCGTTATTTCAGCAAGACAACGCGTGTTCACATATTGTCCGTCAAACAATAAACTTCTTAAAAGGAGCTGAAGTTGAAGTTTTACCTTGGCCTCCTAGATCGCCAGATCTAAACCCAATCGAACATGTATGAGATATGATTGGAAGAAGATTAAGCAATTTACCTCAATTATCTCAAACTTAGGCCAGGTTGCAACAAGAAATTTAGTACGCTTGTGATCAATTACCCTAAGAAGACATAGATCACCAGATTTCTTTCATACCGAGACGCCTTAATAAGTGTATTTGCAATAGAGGACGCCAGACCCATTATTGTTTTTTTATTTGTAATGTTTTTTTATGAATCTTTAATAATTTATTTATTAATTCAAAAGTAACATGTTCATAAAATCTTATGAATCAAAAAACATTTTTTGAAGTTGTTGCATCTCTAATGTCATTTAGTATACTTATATAATGTTTAGTACTTCTTATTGGGTGTTCCAACTAAAATTTGCATCTCCTAGAATCTCCGGTTTCGCCAATATTTCAAAAAAATGCTAAAACAGATCAATTTTAGCTTAAAAGGGGACTAAATTTTATCATAGTTTTAAAGTTATAACTACGTCTTTCTAGCACCATTTCTAGCACCTTTTCAAAAATTTTAAATACCAAGTGGGATCGAGTGACACATGTTTTTAAAGCTGCTTTAATTGTCTATCCAACCAATTGACATTTTTTTTGGTGTGTATGGACTAACAAACCTTATCTTATCTGCACTAATTTATGGTTTTACCTTCTTAAAGTAACAAGAAATTTTGGTTGTAGGTGGCAAAGTTATCAGAAGATTCTAGCATGTCAAAAAGTAGTGTACATCGGATTATCAAACACCACAAGTTTTATTTAAACAAAATAAAACTTCTCTAAGAAAGAAACAAAGATAATCCGGATAGAAGTTTACAGTTTTGTTTACTCTATGTTTACTCTACAACATTTGTTTTTTTGATGAAATTACGTTTATGTTAAACGGTGAAGTAAATGGGCATAATAATTGTTATTAGAGTGATACTAATCCATACATTTTCTTTGAAAGGTACTGCGAAACGCCCCAAAAACTGAATGTTTGAGGAAGCATTCTGCGAGATCACATTATCGGCTCACTTTTTGTAAAAGGCAATTTGACTGGTGACGGCTATTTGCAGATTTTAGAAGACTCTATTGACCTCTTAATCACTAAAGTACTAGAAAATATAAACCTTCACGAAAACCAACTTTTTTTTTAACAAGATTGAGCGTTTCTTTATTATTACGTACGAGTACGCAATTTCTTAGATGCTCGTTTTCTCTGGCAATGGATAGGGCGAAAAGGCTCCATTAAGTGGCCACCTAAATCTCAAGATTTAACCCTTTTAGATTTTTTTTGTGGGACTACTCAAAGTCTAAAGTTTAAGCAACATCAATCTCTTCAAGTGCTTTGAGAAAGAATCGTTGCAGAATGTCTTTTGATTACGCCAAAAACGTTACAAAACGTTATGTAAGCTTTTGAAAATCGTTTGTATCATTGTATGGAAGTTGTGGGTTTTGAGCAAGACATTCGTTAAATAAATTGTTGTTTATAACCAGTTTTGTTGTCTTTCGCAGTAATCAAGGTATAAATCTCAAAAAAAAAAAAAATTGTTAAAAATTTATAAAAGATCCATAGCTGCATAGATAATAAAAGTAGTTTTAAAATGATGTGTCACTCGATTCCACTTGCTATTTAAATTTTTTGAAAGGGTGGTTCTGGGCGCTTGAGGGATGTGGCTATAACTTTAAAACTATGATAAAATAAGGTTCTCTTGAAGCTAAAATTGACCTGTTTTAGAATTTTTTCAAAACTTGGACGAAATCGGAGATTTTAGGAGGTGCAAATTTTAGTTGGGACGTCCTGTATATTGCTTTTATACTAATCCACAAAATTAATTAAAGCACATGTGAAATTCCTTAGAAGTATAATTTCAGAATAACCGAAACGAGAAATCAAGTGCTCTATATAAAATAATTAAATTTCTTTGCTGGAATATGAAGATTATAAGCTTACATATTTAAATTTTCAACAAGAAAGTCTTGGAGTCAGTTAAAAAAACTTTGACATGAATGAGTTTATTGGACCATATACTTCCGCTTAACAGTTTTTCGTTTATTAGATTTAATAATAAATCTTCTTGGAGTTGGTATCTTTACGTCCATTTATGCGCATAATTTAATTTGCTCTTCTTGCTCTTTCCTTTTACGCTTATGTGAACACTTCTTGTAGGTGTATTTTTAAAAGATACATCGTTTCAACAGCTTATTACATCTATACAAGTTATACCTAAGCTCTTATCTGATAGCTGTTTCTAGCTTTAGATGTCGTGTTGATATTTTTATCAGAATGGAATTAACTATACAATCTATTATTTTTTTATTAAAATGACAAAATTTACATTTGAACTGCTCTTCTATTTACTCAACCCCTCGGTGAGATATACTAACAAAAATGCTTAATTATGAGCATTACTAACTTCTTGTCATTGAGCTGAGATTTACCGTTTCTCTATTTTTATCATTTAGCTCTTATTTTTTTTTATTTAAAGAAAAATAATTAACACATTTGTTTGCTAAACTAGTACCAATAAACTGCGGCATAACTAAGACCGTTTTGCCGCTTTCTATTAGCATTAAGAGACAATTTTATCAACTGTAGGTGTGCTAAAAGAGTGGACCATATAAGTTTAAGACAAACTAGTCTAACTAATATTTATGTATATAAAAAAATTAGTCTAATGAAAGAAGCCGCTGATTTGTACAGAATTTAAGACAAAAACAAGTTTTTTTTTTCACAGAGTGCGTATAATTAATAATAATTAACATAAATAATTCAAGAGCATGTGAAAATTTTTGTGGAATTTAACATTCTTTTATCTTTACGTCAAATTATTTGAGATTCATCAGTTAAACAAAACCGAAACGTTAATCTGACGTGATGAAATTAACGATAAGATTTTCGTATAATTTGCCATCTGGTTTAATAAAATTGTTTCAGTGCGTCATGAGTTATAACAATGTTAAAATGCCGCAAAAATTATTGATTATAATATTACTTACGAATTTAATGTGAGTATTTTTAGAATTACAGATGCATGTTTATACAGGGTGAAATATTTAATCAGCTCTACAGTTTTGTGTGCTTTTTGTTCAGGATAACATCTTGTATAAGACCCAACATGAAAATTTTACGAGTGATGTAAAAATTAAAATTTTATTAGCGAATTATAGAGAAGTTTTATACTTTGAGTCGTTATCAAAATGGATTTTAAAACAAACGGAAAATTTGTATCAATTTAATAGCTCCTAAAGTTAACCGAAGCGTAATGACAGCCATAAATATTTAATCACTTTTAAAGCATTCTGTGTGTATTATCAATACCAAAGCTTGACAATTAGAATTGTAAATTACATTAATTAAAGCAAATAATTCGGGAATCGCATAATGCGATTAAATAAAACAATACCCACGAGAATTTTAAAGTACTCAGATGCATTTAGTTGAGAATTAAATTCTGTGCTGAAATTAAAACGCATTACTCGAAAAAAATGCGAATATCGGGGATATTACATCATCTTTTTATTATTAAATACATTCAACAGATGTTTTGTAGTGGAGCCGATTATCCTAAAAGACGGCATAAAAATGATGTCGCTTACAGGGTCGGGTTTAGTCTAAATTTTGATATCTACAAGCATTCCTAGTATTTTTTTTTCTTTATATACAAACGTTTAAGTAGTAAGTTAAAAAAAAAACTTGTGACTACACAGTTATTTACTCTGTGCGCTTTGCTAGTGCTGACCTCTGGAAACCAAAATATGAAATATTGGCGGGAATTCATTATAAAAACTTTTAAAAATACGTATATATAAAATGTTTCAAAATTAAAATTGCAGTTTATTTTGTTATATATTTTGACAATAGAGGGTGTTAGTAGAATCGGTCACAAAACATTTTGAGCTAAAAATTTTTTTTACGAGGGCACGTTAACAAGGTTTTTTTTAAATAGATTGCAAACAAATTTTGATAGATAAAATTGATATCTCTGATAAAGGTATTCATATTGAACCTGAAATTCTTCATATCAAAATAAAATTTAACACAATTTACCCGTATAAAACGTTCCACCGTTTAAGATCTAAAATGCCCTAAAGTTAGAACTAAAAATTAGTTTTTTATTAATAAAATTAACTTTTTCCAAATACTTTTATGGCGTGAGTTTAAATTGATAACGAAGAACATAAACATTTTTTGGGCAAAAATTAAAGTTAAATAAATAAATAACAAAATTTTAGAATAAAAACTATTACAATACAATAAAAAAGGTTTCATTAGAAAAATTTTAACGTGAATAAATATTAAAAATATTTTAAAATATAAAATATAATAAAAACTACAAATTAGTGTAGTAATTTAATTATTTTATTTTTTTATTGAAAATTAATAAAGGAGTAAATAAAGTGAATAAAAATAAAAGTAAAAAAATATTTTGAGAAATTGTTTTCACGACGGTTTTTTGAATAGAAAGATAGAGAAAAGTAAAAAATAAAGAATGAATGTTACATGTACAAATACACACACCAGAAAAGTCTAGGGATATTGCATAATATGTCAATTTAATCAGTTTATATATTTTTTTTCTGTTGTTAATAGATATTTATTAAATATCTACATACTAATTAACTTTACCTAAAGCAGTTTTTATAATTATTTTGTCGCTTGTACGCTATTTATCGCGTTTTACAGAGAGTATCATTGCTTGAAAGAAAGTTGCAGATATACTGAGTCCTAATAAAAAGGGTACAATTATCAGAATTCATGTTTTATTGGCTTTAGTCGTTTCGAATAAGTGTAGAAACATCATGGGACGAAGACATAAATCGTGACGAAATGAATAGGGCAATAGGGATGCTCGAATCAGGTACCACCCAAAATGAAGTAGCGCGTTCTTTGGGTACCTCACAAAGTGTGATTTCCCGGTTGCACGGACGTTACCGTGAGACAGGTGATGTAACTGAACGCCACACAGGCCGACATTGCATAACAACCCCAATTCAGGACTGATATCTGTGTTTGACTGCTTGCAGAAATGCTACAATTACAGCACCTGAGTCGGCAATACAATTGTAACAAGTGCACCAAGTCACTGTTGGACCAGATACAATTCGATATCGGTTGTGGAAAGGGAATTTGTTTTCCTGAAGACCCATGAGAATTCTAGCCCTAACACGAGGCAATTGTGGAGCTTGTCTTCTATGGGCTCGAGAACATGTTGTTTGAAATTGGCAGCAATGGGCTTATGTTTTGTTTTGCGACGAGTCCCGATTTGGAATCCTCTCGGATTCAAGGAAAATCCGTGTTTGGAGAGAGCCTGGTGGTATAAATCGCTTGCAACATGTTCAAGAAGTCCTCTCTCACCTCGGTGGAACAATCATGGTGTGGAAAGGAATACAGACGGGCCGAAGTACTGACCTCGTTTGGATTGAACCATCCTTAAGCGCAATTTGATACAGGAATCGTATTCTCCACTCTGTTGTGATGCCTTATGCTGAAAACTACGGAGAAAATTTTATATTTTTGCATGATAATGCTCGCCCACACACTACTCCAGTGGTGATCAACTTTTTGGAGGAGCACGAAATTTTTGTTTTGCCGTGGCCAGCGCAATCCCCCGACTTGAACCCAATTGAGCACTTTTGGGATGCGCTCCAAAGAAGAGTTCAACATATGGGATTACCGCGAGAAAATCGTTAACAATTATTTGCAGCTCCAAACGCAGCGTGTCAAGATATTCCCCAAAAAGATATCGACAATCTCATCACAAGTATGCCACGACAATGCAGAGCTGTAATTAATAACCTCCTGCGTCACACAAATTATTAGTTTTTTAGTATTTGTTTATAAAAACAAATTACATATTTAAAAATACATATTTTTTTTTATTATTATTATTCATATTTTATGAAATTTTTGGTGTATAAATACTTGTTTATTTTGTTGAATTTAATAAATTTATGGTGACAAACCCCAATTCATTTGAAAACATTTTAAACTCATATTATTCAGAAAAATTATCAATATCCCTAGATTTTTCTGGTGTGTGTATATAGGAGTATCCAGCTAAAGATAAAAGCAGGCCTTAAGGGTCACATTTTACTAAAAGATTATTCTTTTCACCAAATTTCGTTATTTTTTTCAAATTGTCGGAATGTTTAGGTATATATGAATGGTAAAAAGCATGATTTTTTGGAAAAATATAACCTTCAAAATTTGATTTACGCCTGAGGCATGGGACTATCTAGATTTGTACAAAGCCACCGTTTCTAAATGTTTGGGGTAATTTCTAATTTACTTCAATGACAATAAAGTTTAAATTTTTTGTAGGAATATTATACAATGCGGATGACAACCATTGACTGCATGGAGCTTAAATAGCTTAATTTTGATCTAGTCTACGTCTTGATCTACTACATATCTTTTTGGGTAACATTTTCACACATTTGGTTATACATATTTTCTTACACATCGGTTTAAAAAATTGGCAACAGACCGTTTCTAGTAAATATAACTTTATGACTTTATGGACTAATTTCAAGTTAAAATAATACTGGTAGTCTCTTCGCTTCCATGGAAAATTAAGAAGTTGTGATTGAAAAATATTAAAATTTGCGATTCTACCGATAGTATCTCAAATTGAAATTAGCCTATTAGAGTTTTTCTAATGCAAAGACAACGAGAGCACAAATAAAAAATCGTAAAAATTTGATTGTAGTGTTACAGAAGTACGTTTTAGAAAAAAACTATAAAGAAAAGTTTTGTAAGAAAATAATTTATTTTGTAAACAAGTCTAAGGGAGTTTTTACAAATTTGTTTTGTAAAAGTGTGAAATTTGAATAACGGTGGCGATTTTTAGAGTTTAAAATTTTTGTATCTTTAAAACCGAACATCGGACTTAAATTTTGTTTTAAGGGGCTATTATTGGAATTAAACCTTAGACCATTCAGGAAACCGCTTCGCTGTAATGGACTGCTAATCTCTTATAATTCTGCATTTGCGTGAGTTACACGCTAAGATGCAAGTGAGAGGGAAATATATTTTGTTTCTTTCTTTTCAAAACTGTGCGCCGGTGTACGCTGTTGGGGAACATAACAAAGTTGGGGATTAAAAAACCAGTCAATTTTAAATAGAAACATTATGTAACATTTGCAAAATTTTTAAATCTGATACAACTTATTTTATTCCTTATACCTATATTTTTTTTTTACACTAAATTCGAATTTAAATCCATGATATGCACGTTACAAAGCAAGAACTTGAAATCGTTCAGGCAGAGCAAAGGCCCAAGATATATTTTTGTCCTTTAGATGTTTTTGTGCGTTTCTGGTTTCTAAACCATATTAGCAGTCCATTACAGCGAAGCAGTTTCCTGGATGGTCTAAGGCTAACGGTTAAACAGAAGACCACTACAGTTTAAAACTTTAAACAAAATTTGCGAAATTTAATTTTGAAATATGGAAATAGTTCATTTGGTATTACTAAAACGGTTTTTTTTTTGAATTTTTGAATTTTAACATAATTATTCAAAGTTTCTTTTGAGTATTGGAATTTACGTTAAATTTTGAAATTCACACATCTGGTAAAGCCAGTTTTGCTGAACAAATTTTACTGTTTATTTAGGTTTTTTTTCTAAATCTATCGCCAAATGATTATCAGTACTTAATACTTATTCTGAATTGTTTTGCACTATTTTCATTAGCTTATAACATTTCCTGAAATAAAAAACAAAAAAATAAGTTATGTATTTCCCTTTTAATGATGAAAAAATTTGTTTTACTATAATTCATTCTAAAACCATTTCAAAACAAATTTTGATAATTTTGTTTAAGTTTTTTAGTATAATTCGGTGCTTTTATGTATTTTTAAATATTTTATAATTTAATGTTATTTTAATTTTTTAAGTTATTATCGCTCATATCCATATACTTATTTTAAAGTTTGCGCTACAAGCTATTGTTTTCTTTATTTGTGCCTAAGACCGCCTCTGTTCGCTTTATTACACAATCATTAACTTAATATCTTCCATAAACTTTTAGTAGCCCTTATGCCGTCCAAGCCGGCTTCACTGAAGGTGCACCTTGCAGTCCGAGAAACACCGCCTACCTCAACCCGTCAAAGGCGCTTTTTCCCTCAGACCCCGTAAAATGTGTTGACATAACAGCAATGGGCAACTCGCTTGTCTTCTCCGAGAAATGGCCAATACGTGAAGCCCACACTCTCTACGCTGACCATATGCACTTGACGAATTTAAGTCGGACGATATTTTCGTTAATGCCTAATTTGGAACTGGCCGATTTCACTGGGAATAGAATTCGGAGAATTCCAATCGACATAAGCGGCATAATTCCGAAATTAACGACGTTTCTTTTAGCGAAAAACAGGGTTCGAATACCGAAGAGGAGACCTCTTATGAAATCCCACACAGTGAAGACATTAATGTTGAGCCATAATAAAATTCGGGTTTTGCAAACAATGACGTTTGCTAAAGTACCGGCGCTGAGAGTTCTCTATTTAGATAGCAATTTTCTTAAATTTATAACTCCAAAAATGTTTAGTTCCTTAAGCAACCTCAAGTATTTGCATTTAGGAAACAATTTGTTGAAGCGAGTGCCTTCGAAGACTCACATGCCGAAGGCTTTGAGTGTCTATATTGTTAAAGGAAATCCGTTAGGACATAAAAAGAATAGTACTTTGCAGTTAAATTAGAACAAATGTATTGCTGTTATTAGTTAGTGAATTTTTTTTAAATGTTACAAATGTACAGGGTAATAGTTTAAAAGTGTAAAAGTAAATTATAAGCTTAATAATAGTTATTTAGGTCTACAGAGTATAATAAAAGAAGATTATAGCCCGAGAAAATGTTTAAAACCTGACTAGAGCTTCTAATTTTCCGAGATCTATTAGAGACATCGTACATAAAATGTTTTTGTGACGAAAGTAAAAATTTAAATTTTTAAAAATTTAAAACAACAACTAAAAACACTAAATTTATTTATTTTTATTTTTTATTTTTTATTTTTTCAAAATGCACTTCTGCAAAACAACATTGTCATATTCTAGAGCTTGAATTATATGCAAAATGCATAAAAAATGCGTTTCTGCATATTATGGCATATTTTTTTTCTAAAATTAATTTTCCATGGAAACGAAGATACTACCGGTAATAACTCAACTTGAAATTAGCTCATTAAAATGTAAACAATGTCATAACAGCCACAGAAGTCGGTCGGTTCAAATGTTGACTAAGCTGTAAATGAGCATTTTAAGAAATCAAAGACTTTTTTTGTTGACTAACTGTCACATTTTATAAAATCGACTAGTTGGTATTGGCAAAATTGAGTTAGCAGTTTTACTAGTATTATTTTATTGTAAATGAATTATTATTGTTATTTCTGTCTTGACTTATCACTTTTTTTTGAAATTTGAATTTTCTGTTTTTACAATTAAAAAAATTACAAAAACTGTTTATTTTGTTATTTTATAAAGCATATTTTTAGTGCACATTTTGATTGTGTTTTTGTGCATATTTGCATGCGTATTTTACTTTTTCAAGTACACATTTTTTAAGCTCTGGTTATTATTATTATTTTTATGTACGTAAAGCTTTTTTTTCTACTCACAAATCGGTTAAAAGTATGTTAAAGGTTAGAACTTTTGTAATTTGAGCAAAAACTTGTTTCACACTTTTAAACCATCTTGTACTTAGAGTTTAGTAACTACCTTGTTTTATCAAAACGTAATAAAAAATTAGAAAAGACAATTTAGCTTTTGTTTTTGAAATTTATAGAGAACCTACATCAACTAATCCTGCAATTTCTCCCGATTCCAAACATTGTTATTTTAGAATAACTATGAAGCTGCATTTAATTATTTATTACATCGAGTTTTTTTTAGGCTCTAGTAGATAGCAGTGATTACAGGATTTAAACAAACTTTTTTATAAATTACGAAACAAATACTCTCTAAATTTCAACATCTTGCATAATTCTCTTTATACATATTTTTCTTTAAAATCTCTTTATTGTTTTATAATTTTTATTGGCATAACTTTTTTTTCTATTTATCATGTCTAATAAAACTATAATATAAAAGTTGCTTTTAATAAAGATAGTTTTTTGACCTGTTTGGTACGCAATAAGGACTAAATTTCTCCTTCACATTATTGAGCTTTATACAAGTTATCTTGGAATAAGCATTGTAACAAGAATACATGAACATGGTAGTTCAATAGAAAAATACAGTTATAACCAATACTTCATCTGCTTTAACTTCTTTAAATTTTTGTACATTTACAATAGAGGCTATTTTTTAATAAAATACAGAAAAGATTAAAAAAATTTTTTTACAGTAGATAAAGAATTTTTTTTTATTGTTGTAATTACTACTTGTTTACTTTGTATACGCCATAAACGTTATTTAAAATTGAAAACTGTTTTTCTAATCAAAAACACTGTGGATAAATAAATGAATCGAATATTTATTAATTTGAATAATCTGTTAATTAATCAAGTTTTTCAAGTCATCAAATTTAATATTTAGTTACCCTTATTCAGGAAAATTTTAAGCAACATCATCAATGTACAATATTTTACTTTATTTTATATTTTGCGATCTAAAAATAAAATATTTTTAATGAAGTAGTGGCGGTTTAATTGGTAGTAAAACTGTACTCGTTTGTATAAATGTTGTTTGTTATTAAAAAATATTAAAAGCTATTAGTAGTAGGTATATATAATATTGGACGTGCTACAAAATAACATTTTTATATTTTTATTGATTTTATAAGTTTACTTGAATATACTCTTTTAAAAACATGAGTCAGTCTAGTGCGTAGCCTGTAGTGCTCATAAGGGAGTAGAAATAGATCGTAAATATCTAAAGTTAGAATATAACATCAAATAACTTTAAATATACAGGCTTATTTACGAATGATGACAAAAGATCTATGCAACCAATCTTACATTTTCTTATGAGATTTTGATACAATTTAATTTAAAACATGTTTTTGAGATCATAGTTACTGTATATAATTTTACGTTAATTTGACAGTCTTTGAGCAAATTTAGTCAAAATGTTTACTGATAACGAAAAGACTGATATAGTCCTGAAAGATATTCTCATCGAGTTGTTCCAACTGACCAAATTACAAGACTTCAAGCAAAATTGCGTCACCTTCATCACTTTTAGCTCTTCCAATTCTTGTTCTTCTTTCACCAAAGTCTGACTCAAGTCGTTATTGGATTCTTCTTATATTTTCTTTTCTTTAAGTGATTTGTGATTTGTGTCTAGACTCAAAGCTTATAAATCTTCTTTCAGTTTCTTAATTTTTGCACGAGTAGTAGATACATACGGATTTCTGGTGTATAAGACGCAAAATTTCTCATAAATTTTTATAATTTTACGAGTATTCCTTAAGGTTTCTTATTAGATTTGAGAATTCTAGAGATAGAAGTAGAAATAGAATAGGGATAGACACAGAAATCTAGGGATTTAAATAACATTTAAATAAAATTGAAAGATATCTTAACTAGTCTGCATTGCTTTTAACCGTTTCCAATTCTTCTACTTTGATCAAAGTCTAACTCAGTTTGACATTTTGAGCAATTTCTGCAAGATTAGTATACACATAAGGATTTCTGTTGTACAATGAGAAGAATCTCTTGTGAACTTCTACATTTTTATGTAAATTTCCTAAGATTTCCTTACTAAATTTGGGAATTTTCAGGGATTTACATAGCATTTGCTTCCAAAAACTTCCAAAAGATTTTTTAAATATTACTGGACAATTCCTCAACATTTTAATTTGTTAATGCGTTTTTCTACAACACATAGATATTTCTGTTATACAAAGAGCAGAACTTTCCATCAATTTTCAAGTTTTTTAGTAGATTCTTTAAGATTTCTTGTTAGATTTGAAGATTTCTTGGAATTTACGTAGCTACTTCTAAAGATTCCGAAAACTTTCTTAAGTTTTTTTGGAAAATTCCAAAACATTTTAATTCGTTATTGCGTTCTACAAATTTTTTTTTTTTTTTGATTTGTGTCTTAACTTGATGCTAAATTTTCTTCCAGTTTCTTAGTTTGTTAATTACTTTTAAGCGTTTCTTATTTTTTTTACTTTGGCCAAAAAGTAACTCAAGTCGTTATTGCGTTCTTCTAAAATTTTTGGTGATTTCTGATTGGTGTCTTCATTCAAAACTAAAGTTTCTTATAATTTCTTAATTTCTGCATTACTTTTAACCGTTTCCAATTCTTCTACTTTGACCAAAAAGTAACTCAAGTCGTTATTGCGATCTTCTAAAATTTTTTTCTGTATAAGTAATTTCTGATTTGTGCTTTCACTCAAAGCCAAATCTTTTTTTATTTTCTCAATTTTCTCATTACTTTTAAGCGTTTAAAATTTTTCTTTTTCGATCAAACTCTAACACAGGTTGTTATCATGTTATTCTAAAATTTTCATCTTTATGAGTATTTTCTGATTTCTATTTTCACTCGAAGCTAAATTTTCTTCTAGTTTCTAAGTTGCTGCACCATTTTTAACATTTTTTAATTCTTCTTCTTTGGCTAAAGTTTAACTCAAGTCATTTTTACGTTCTTCCAAAATTTTCATCTTTCTCAAAAGTTTCTGATTTTTGTCTTTACTCAAAGTTAAATCTTCTTCTAGTTTCTTAATTTTTGCATTACTTTTAACTTTTTCTAATTTTTTATCTCGCCAAAATCTAAGTCAAGTCGTTATTAAGTTCTTCTAAGAATTGAAAATTTTATTAAGAAAGCTGCTTAATGTGTAAATTTGGTTGCATATGGACTCGTCATTATTCGTAAATAACCTTGTATATGTATCTTCGAGTATATATACAATTTTTCTTTATATAGCACAAGAGTATTTGTATTATAATTTATTTTTATTTATAATTAGCATAATTTGTATTTTAATTTAATTATAACATGCAAAGAGAAAACTTATTAGTCATTATCTAAAGCCACACTGATAGCTTCAGTGTTTCTATAGCGAAACCATAAATAAAACGTCTTTTTTATACACCTTAAACGTGTCACATAATGATAAGACAAGTTATAACCTCCAGTAAAATTTTGTTTTACGATTTATGTTTGTAATAAGGTAAAAAATGGCGTTGGTAAATTGGATTCTGATAGCATGTAATCCGGAAATTTTGTCAATTAATTGGTTCTCTAATCTTGATCAAAGGTTTAAGGCTTATTAGAGTATTAAGATTGTTATTACTTAATTAAAAAAAATGTTCTCCTACATGATGTAGCAGAGAAAAACAGAGAAGCGACAAAAACTGCAATTTGCGAACACAACTTTCAAACAAAATTTTTCTGAACAACAAATGAATTTCAATAAAATTCAAATTTGCAATTACAAAATTTAATACTTTTTTGACGGTTTGTGATCAGATGATTCTGTAATTTGTTTAAATAAGAAAAAAAGTATTGAAAAAATGCCTACTTAAAGTCCCAATCAGTTGAATAAAAGACGGCGCTACTTTAAAATGATTTACAATAATTTAAATTTAAATAATTAAAAAAAGTAAGAAACAATGCAAAAAAAAACATAAAATATATTTATTATATATTCTACAGCTACAGCACCTTTTTTTCTCTAGTCGAAATATGTAGAGAAATCAGACTAACGACTACAATTTTATTTAAAAAAATAAAGGACTTTGCTTACAGTACCTAACTTTGAAAAATAATAAAGGATTATACATATTATTATTGCAAATTGCAATATTAAAAATCTAAACTTATTAGATGGATTGATTTGTGTGGAAAATTCAATATTACAGCATGCTGTATGTTGAAGTAGAATATCGGCATATAAATATTATAAAAAATGGTAATAACTTTGTGCTTTGTCACTCATATCAAACCCCAGGAGGCTGAAAAAATTCCGGAAAAAGTTTCACTTTCACTGTTCGTTCCCCTTTGGTTCCACTTGGGCGAAATGCATTTCGCCCAGTTTCTAAAAATAAAGCAAAATTTTTTCTTGACGGGTGGTTGTCTATGTATTACACAATTTCCGGGAAGTGCCGGAATAATACCACTCAATCCCCGGACCATGGACGCTTGTATTATTTCTACGAAGACCCGACAATCGTGTCTCGGTGAAGGAGTTTACTTGGCGGTGGCGGTGAAGGCACTCACACAATAATCAAGAATTATAATTGCAAATGTCCAAATATTATTTATTGACTTTGTTGTTCGAGAAACTTTTATATGACTAATTTGAAATAAAGTTGACTTTTGACGCAGGTGAGACAGCTCCATTATTGCATTTTCTATTTTGGTAAAGTCAATCAATGCGGATGTCGGAAAATTACTGAGAGCTTTTCATATCCTAATCGATAGTCTGCAAATTTAATAATAAAGACAGAAAATTTTCTTTGCGTACATGATTGCTTTCTGGAGTGATTCCTCAGCCTCACACCCAGATTTGGCAGTTTTGAACGGATAACGATCGGGATTCTTTTATTTTAGATGAAATACGACAAGGCCAAAGTGGCGGGTAATTTTTATGATCGGGGGTTAGGAAAGGTTTTACTGGTGAAGAATCACATTTTCTTATTCCTGCTATGCATTAATGGCATCGGTTTCGAGTACATACATGAATACAAAACAGTAGTTGCAGCAACTTTTTAAATGATGGAATTTATGAAGGCTTTTCCAACAATACATCAAAGTTAATTATAGAGTTATTAATAGTAAAATGCTTTAAGATTTTTAATATTTTTTAAATCTATAAAAAAACACAAAAATATAAAAAATCTTCTAAACAGAGATTTTACTTAATTAACTTTTCTTCTTTGTACTCTTAATATAATGTATGAAATACTTTTTGTACTATTTTAAACCATTCTTCTTTATTAACAAGCTATACTAAACAGGATGTGATCATGTTTTGGCTCTCACTAACGATTTTAAAATCGGTTAAAAATCGGAATTAATGGCTTAACTGCTTATAACACTGTTTGAAAAGATGGATTGATCCATAAGTTGTTTATTGATGTTAATTGCGATCGCATAATCATACTAATAGAAAATATGTTGTCTAATTGCACTTTGAATGGTTTTATTAACAACAGAAACAGCAAGTTAAGAAGACTGATCAATAAACTACAGCAAGGTTTTGTTTCCAGTCCTCTGCTATTTAATTTATACACAAGCAATCTCCCAGATAATTTGAGTCAAAAATGCAGATAATATGACACTATCTTTTAAAGTAGAAACGAAAATATAAAATACAAGCTGTTAGAAGAGTTAAAAGCCATGACTAGACATTTTTAAAAATGACGTTTTGGTCCAAATCCAAAAAAAAAATATATTGTTTTTATTTAAACAACTAAGAAAGAATAGAAAGTTAAATAAACATCTAGTTAATTTTTAATAAACATTAGAAGACTAAGACAAAAACTAAAAACGAAAAACAATATTATACTTAATTTAGCTGGTGTTGTCTGGGCAACTAGTGCAAAATAACTTTGTACTACAAGTTTTGTTTTTATAGCAGACGGATCTTGCTGTCCAGTATGGCTAAATAGTGCAAATTCTTTGACTTAGTATTTTAACAAACATTGCTCCTCCTTCAAATAGAGGAAGAGCTGCTTTGAAACATGAGAGAATTGAAAAACTTTTACAGTAAACGACTTAATTTGCGAAAGTCTATGTGGTAGAATAACTACCTGTTAGAATAATTTTTAGCTTTAGATCTATGGCGTTCAAAATAGCAGAATGTAAATGTTTTCAATAAAAACTTAATTGAAGAATTTTTTAAGATAGTTTCTGGTTTTAAATGTTTATGCACAATTCAGAATTCAAAATTAAACCACATTAGAACTGTTGACGCTGACCAATCTCAATTTTTTTTTTATTTATATACATTTTTCTTTAAAGAAGGTGAGATTAATCTAAACACAGGGACAACCAATTAAAACAACATCATTTTACTCGACTAGTTTCGTTCGTATATTGAACATCTTCAGGACGAAAAATCAGGTTAACTAAATCGTTTTAAATTTTAAAATGTAATGATAATAACGCAGGACATATCAGTCTTGCCTTGACATCACCAGAGGATATGTCCTGCGTCAAATCGGACTGCTTCAAAACAAAAACGAGCGATAGCGAGATGATGAAATTATTAGTCTCTATCGACATACGAGTTAATTACAAAAAAAAATATTCCTCGTTGACTACTTTAATTTAAATATAAAAATCTGTTTTTAAAATTTAAAAACAATTTATTAATAATAAACAATACATTAATGAACGATTTCTATAAAATTGTTTATTAAAATATAAAATTATGCAATAAGGACATACATTAATTAACGATCAACGAAATAAATCTTTTTAGTTTCTTATGATGTACAAAATGTTATCTTTTCTTAGATAAGACAAAAATTTATATAAAATGATAAATTGCCTTCCCGTATTTAAACCTAGTTTTCATCCAATCCTGGCAACTTTTAACTGGTGCAAGAAGTTGCATCGGCTTGGAGCAAAAAGAGGAAATAAAGGGACAAAACGTGATCTGGAAAATCAAGTGCAGCAAGCCCAATAATCCTCTATAATTGAATAAAATTCCGTCCTGTAGAAAATCGTCACGTTTGACTTCTCCCAGAATTTAAATGCTAACAGACCTGACATCAAAGCAATTAGCTTTTCCTATTTTTTTCACGTCTAGAAATTCGATTTTGATTTAAATATATCTTATGTAAATATTTTGTGTATCGACAGATGGCGAACACTTTTAATATATTCCATTCAAAGCATGTTTGGCACAAGAATGTTTACAGACAGGGTGGTTGCAGCTGCCTCTGTTGCAGGTGTCTGGAATCAATAAAACTGGGATAGGTCAGGGATTGCGCCAAAGCTTCTGATTCTGACGTTTTGATTATGGAAATTTGATCGTACACTTGATTTTTGATGGAACATTAAAATTGCGGATAATCACGAGATGAAATTTCATAAGTGACTCTCTAGGGATGTTCTAATCTGGTTAAATTTCCTGTTTTTCTTATCATTAAAGGAACACTGCATGGTAAGTGTTGGTTTGTTTTATACATGCAACAAACTCAACTCGATTCGGGAGTAGTATAAAATGTAACTAGGCCACTAAAGAAGAAACAACAATTATTACGACTGTACAAAAAGGAATATTAAGAGTAACAACCTGGAAAAATTGAGTACACTAATATAAAAACTATATAAGAAAAGCTTTATTACAAAAACTAAATAAGAGAAGCAAATAAATCTCAAGAAAAAGAATCGTAAAAAATATTTTGAAAACTAAATAATAATAAATTATTATTACAGGTGTAAAGTCCTAGAGAGCGCCAGTTCGACTTAGTGAGAAAGCAATTACTACAAGCATTTCCAGGAAAAATTTAATAACAAAATAACAATTATTATAAAAAAATATCAGAAGTATTTTTTGGCCAAATAAGCTTAAACAGTATAGTAGGTATTCTAGAAGGACGTTTGCTTATATAAGATGGAACGCATTGACCAGTCAGTTGGTTAGTAAGAGCCAGACAAGCGAATTATCTGATTATATATTTTTTTATTTGTTTATTTAAAAACAATAAGAGTTCTTCGCATAATTTACGAAATAAAAATTTAGTAGATCAACGAGATATTACTTGATTTGCTAGAGCATCATTTTTTTATTATGTTGATTGGTAATAAACCAAAGTTATGTTTTAGGCAAAGACATGGTTGGTTACTTTTTCAACTTTTAGTGCCTATTAGGAAAAGTGATTGTCGCAGAGAGAAGTGAAAGTTTCTGTTTAAGCACGTTGATTGTAGTAATAATAATGAAAACTTTAGTAAAGTATTGCACTTAATTTACTGGTAGTTGTTAAAGTTTAGTGCAGCAGCTGCTGTTAGTATCTTATAAAAATGTCTGGTATCGGCAAAGTTCAAATAGTAGTAATGGAAGAAGGTTGTTGACTATAACTCGGAGATAACTTTTCAATAAATTGCACATTGTGAGCTGACTGCTTGAATATCGGCTAAAATATTCAAGAAGCATGTGAGAATCTGTTTGCCAAAGACGTTGACACATTATTCGGAAACGTTGGGATCGAAGATTGTCTTCCGTGAGGTTTAAATCTTCCAAATCCTAAGAAAAACTTTGACACTTTGTGCTTTAAAAAGTGGTCGGTCTTTAGATTTATCTCCAAGCTGAAATACGACTTGAGAAAAATTATAACATCGTTTTATAAAGACGAGATTAAAGAAAATCTGTGTTGTGTATAATTTATGGTTTCAGCGATGTTTTGTATGGGAAACATGACTTCAAAAAGTCGTAGATTATCTGTTTGTTCAATGAATTTTTTGTCCTTTTTTCGGCTTGGATACACATACGTTTCCGATCAAATAAATTTTCAGGGTTGATCTGTTAACGCCCCTAGCGACTGTACAATGTTTCTCTTCCGCGATGTAAATTTTATTGTGGCTTCAAACAGGACGATAACATTTAAATTTTGAGAGAAAGATAGCCGGTAGTGGTTACAAATACGACTGACTGCAGCACAACTTTCACAGAGTTTTCTTATTTATCGCAGTTTGGGGTATTTTTAAATCTAACAAATTATATCTCCACAATATAAAAATATGGAAAAATATTGCTATTTAATTAAGAAAACAGTAAATCAATTACTATAAGTTTTTTTGATAAATTTATGTTTTTCTGACTTGTTAAACACTAAACTGGTATAGGTTCTTTATTATGCTACTTTTTTCTTCAAAAAACCGTGACTAATACTTTCCAGAAACAGTGCATAACGTGACGTCATATTTATGGAAACTCGTTAAATAATAATTAGACCGCAAAACTTTCAAAAATAGTTTATTATACGAAATTACACGAGTAATATAACAATATCTCTATAAATAAATAACTTAATAACATTTTATATATTTGTGCTATCGCTTTACTGAGCTTGAGTCAATTTGAAATTATGTTTGGTCACTGCTTTTCTTTGCTTTATATGTAGTCAGGCCGTCTTTTAATTCTCTATTAATCTAGATCCTAGATCAATGTGTAAGAATTTCTCGAATAACTGTGACTAATATTTCTCAGAAACACGCACTAGAAAGTGAATCCGTCCATGGCGCAACGTCATATTTCTGAAAATTTGTTGAGTAATTGAACTGCGGAAGCATTTAGAACAGTTTCTTGCAATATAATTTTTATGACACATAGCTAAACAATTAGATTGATAAAAAAACGAAAAAATTATAAATTGTTGTATTAAAAATGTTTACTTTAGAACATCACTATTTTTTCTTAAAAGGTTGTTAAGTGTGATTGTCTTAGAAAAGTAAGTTCTATTGTTAGCAGTAGAAGAATATAATTTAAATTGATTTTGAGTTTTTAAATAATAAAAAAAATATGTAGATAACATAGAATACCTACATTTGTTTCCATATGTTATAAAATTCTAGGAAGTGGGTGGAAAAGTGGAAAGTAATAAATAGTCCACCCACGCATTGTTTTAGATTATTCCGAAAATTTCGATTTAATGAGTAATTAAGAAAATGCATATTCTATTGGGTATCAGTTTAAGGGATTTAATATTGTATAATTTTAACAAAAACTTTGTAATGTAGGTAGTATACATATTCTGAAAGACATTATTTATATACAGGATGTTTTTGAATTGAGTTTCCAAATTTTAGCAGGTGATAGGTTAAAGACGCTAAATAACCTAAATTGTCTTATATAAATGCTTACAGTTTTTGATGTATCTACTGTCAAATTGTTTTAATTATAAAATGATTTTTAATCTCCAACTTTAGCGCCCTCTAGCTCATGAACGGCCCAATTTGGTATAGAAATTATAGTTGTGTTCAATCGTTTTATGTATTTCGTTCTAAAAAACTTGTAGTTGTCTTATGTTTTTATTTTTCTTTGTTTTATACATAATATCTAGTTTTTTTGCAAATCCCACAAAACTAATAAACTTTATTTTATTTTGTTTAAATAAAATAATAGTTATTCATTGTAAAAGTGTTTTAGACAGCGTTTTATCCTCGCAAAAATGTTTAAGCACGAGACGCAGTCGAGCATTTAAAATTCTTAAGTGGATAAAATGCGACTAAAACAAGAATCCAATATAACGTTTTATAATTACAGCGATTTAAAATCAGAATCGCCAAAGTTTCATTTCATGTCATCAAAAAATGATTTGACATTATACTCTGACAGCGAATGTCACCTCAAAAATCATTGAAATTAACTAAAAAACATGGGAGGTGTTGAATCTTTGTTATTTATTTTCGATTGTTTATCGACTCCATTTGTACAAAACGCTGTGCAAATTGGTGAAAATGAAAGAAAGTGATCGTTACTGTTCCTGAGACAATTCTTGAGGAAGCTGAAGAAACGACTCGCCAGTTATTGCCTGCAAAGTCCAGGAAACATTATGAAAAAGTATTTTCAGAATTTAATAAATGGAAAGAAGAACGGAGGGTAATGACAATAAATGAGGACGTTCTGCTATCGTATTTCTTAAATTTAAAGAAAAGGTACGCAATTTCATCCATGTGGTCGAAGTACTCCATGCTGAAGGCCGCTATAAAGGTCTATAAAAACATATACATTGGAAATTATAGTAAGCTCATGACCTATCTGAAGAATCAGTCAAGAGGATACAGGCCGAACAAAGCTGCAGTATTGTAAAGAGCACACGTAGAAGAGTTTTTGACAAGAACTTGCGATAGAGAATATTTGATGATCAAGGTAATCTCTGTCATTACATAGACATTGTAGATAATAAATTTTGGAATATTTTAGGTTTCATTAATAATGGGGGTGTCTGGTGGCTGTCGATGCTATGAGCTAACAAATTTGAAAATCAGTGATGTAGAAGACAGGGGCGTACACCTGATTGTTTCGATACTAGATACCAAAATGGGCGTTTAACAAAAATTTACAATTATAGAAGAAGGATTTTCTATCAACACTGTGGAGAACTGTAGGAAATACATTTCTTTACGTCCGAAGAAGTTATCTATTAAGAGATTCTTATTACGATACGCTAATCAAAAATGTACATCGCAACCTGTTGGAATTAACACTTTATCAAAAGTTTCTTGTAAAGATGCTTTGTTTTTGAATCTGGCGAACGCAGAAGCTTATACCGGCCATTGTATGAGACGCACTTCAAAAACTTTATTTGCCAATAGAAGTGCTAATCTTAGAGCAATTAAACGACATGGTAAGTGGAGGAGCTCCGCCATAGCAGAAACTTATATCGTAGATTCTGTATCTAATAAGGTTCATATCGCAAGGAAAATAAAAGGTTCTCCTGGTACTAGTCGTTCCTTACTAGAGGAGACGTCCATTGTTCCTACAACTACTATTCATTCTGGAACCGATAACAACTTCAAGCTTCTTATTAATGGAAACGAAGTGAAATATGATAAAACGAAATGTCTGTTAATGTAAATTTTAATGTCAATATTAATAATGAATAGAATGCGATTGATTTAAGATTATATTTTTTCATTACTTTAATAGTAGAATAAAGTGATTTCATTATTCTACTAGTAGATAAAGTGTTACTTTATACGGTTCGTAAGTGTGGATAAAACTTTAATTATAAGGTAATTGTGGATAAACTTTATTTTATTTTGTTCAAATAAAATAAAAAATTTTAGAATATATTTTAGCCAATTATTACCAAAAATAAAATTGAAAATCAGTCTCATGATGCAGAATGTTTCTCAGACATCAAACTTGTAATTGATTAAAAAGAGCACCTTACAACTGCCAATACCACCCACGTCAAGTAATATATTTTGACTTCATTTGTTATTTGTTTGACTTTTGTGAAAGCTTTCTACAACCCACAAAATGCCTTCCAATTTAATCTTGCTGACGGAAATTAAACTGAAAATTTATTTATTACAAGTCTGTAAATTGTAAAAACTGATGCCAGTCAAATAAATTTATATTTCTTCTTTTCTGTGATAATAACAAGAAATGGGTTAGAAAAAAAGAGTTATGCCTGAAATGTTAAGTCTAACGACGAAAACAATATGAAATTGTCCAGTCGCCTTGATTAAATAATGGAGCGTGTTTCATCAGATAGAGCCACTTCCTCCATTTCCGACATTCTCTGGACGCTCCCTTATAAATAATTTCCTCAGTTTTATTTTCGTCCCATTTTATCAATTGTCTTAATAAACTGGCCATAATAACGTTAGAATTTCAGTATTAGAATAATAGAGCAATGTATCACTTGAGAGACAACCCGGAAGAATGTATTTCTTCAAAATCATAGCAATAACAGCAAGTGCAGTATTTCATCTAGTGGAACGACAAGTTTAACAAGTTTTATTACGCTGTGTAATGTATGTGAACGTCTGAAAATAAGCCAAGCGATAATTCTTTATATTGTATTTCAAGAGGATTTGGCGACAAACTTGATAAATCCGAAGCTGGAAAATTTAATAAAACTCATAATTGGGTGTTGCACGAAAAACTAGAATTATTATTGTCGCAAGTGCAAAAAGTTTCAGTCGGATAGAGGCAATTCAACTTTATGGTGTGGGACTAGCTGTACGATAACGCTAAGCTTCCACGTCAACCAGTAATTTTGTTTTAAATAGATAGATAAACTGTGGAAGTAGTATACTCAGTAACATAAAAAGTGTTACACCCAAAAAGAATAATTTTTTGAAAGTAATTTTTGGACAATAAAATAAGTACATTTAAATCTAGTTATAGTAATCATTGCAACGGTTTATCTTCGACAGTTCTTGCAAAAAAAAGTTTAATCTTTTAGTACTTGTCAAAAAAAAGGCTGAGTTCTTTGAATTTATTTTGCTACTACGCGACAACTTGGTGACCAATGATTAGAAGAAGAGATTCGACTTGTTATTGTAGAAACGTTTTTCAAGTTAATGTAACTAAATTTTCTCTCAAATCTCATCATTTCATTCTTAATATAAGTCTACCACACTGTCAAAAAATTATTTCTTCTGGGTGTAATAGTTCTAATGTTATTGAGTATATATGCCTGCTTTGAACTTCATATGTAGCTTAGAGAAATTTGTATTCAAAGATAGCAGCTGAATTTTATTTAAGTCGATTTAAGTTGAACATGCAATTAAGTGCAATCAGTGTGATTCCCTCCAGCATTTACTTTTAATTATTGTTCCACGATAAGGTTCAAAAAGTAAAAACTTGGAGCTTCACAACAGGAACTACACACTTTGAAATTCAATACTTCTTAAAAGCAAATTGCCACTTTCAACGACTACAAAGTCTGGCGTGGGAGTTGAATACTAATCACGTTTTAATCGAGATGTCTGAAATAGGAACGGATTAAAAAATATTGATGTGGAATGATGCAATTCAGATAGGATGTTTAAATCTAATAAAGCTTTTATACTCGTTTATGTACATCGTATATCGCAAAAGTTGGTAAAGAACTTTAACAGGCGATGAATTGTAATGATTTTTTTGTACAACACCACATTTTCAACTTAAGAAATCAGATGCAACATAAAATTTTATTGTATGACATACATTTCCAAACGGCATTTGCTAAACTCCAGTTGTTCTTTTTAGTTTTATGTAAGACTCCCAAAATACAATAATTTAAAGAGATAAGTATTTTATTAGAATTGTACAATTATAGCATTTTGTATAAAGACAAGTTATTTATTTGTATAAATATAAATTATATAGATGATGATGTTAGATTATCTCATTTATTTTGCTCTATTTTCTTTAAACTATTTTGTTAATTTTTTTATGAAATAAAAATGTGGAGGCCTATAGCATCTCATCACTTGTTGCACTTGGGGGCACCTAGCTATCTGTAATCTCATCATGTATTTTGCATAAATGATGAGTCTAGAGCTCTAAGTTAAAGTGCACCAACAATATTAGCTAAATTTACTACAACTATGTAAGAATCTTTTTATCAATAGTATTTAAAATCAAGTCTATTTTTGTGTCTATTATATCATTATTCCTTCTTGTTGAATTTCACTTGTACTAAACTGTCGTTTATTTACAATACACTTGACGAATTTGCTACATTACATGCGACGCATGTGAGGGCGTAAAAGGTAAATTACATACACATCAATCTAAGCTTCTTTGCCTTTCATAGAAATGGTCACCCTACAAAATTCGTTTACCTTCAAGGCGAGGTCTTTAAATATATTTACCTTCTTTCTAAACGATCTAAAAAAGATTTCAGCAAACTTTCTGACATGCACTGAATAGAAGGAAACACTAATGGCCTAACATTGCAACAAAATTGACTGAGTTTTGAGTGGAATTATGTTTGGATACATAAAGTCACAACGGAGTCTTTCTAGCTTTCAAGCACAAACCTCAAGTATCTTTAAAGTGAAATATTTTTAACAGGACTGGACTGAGACACGGGCTTACCAGAAATTTTTCGATTAGTTTTATAATATTAGAAACTTTTAAAATGTTTATACAGGGTTGATCAAAAGTCTAGAAGTATAGAAGCAAGCCGCAAAACTCTAAAAAAGTTTTAGATGTAACATAACTTGAAAGGAAAGTTTTTTAGATTTTCGCCGACCTTTCGCTTTATCAGGTTTTTCAGGTTCTATTAGAAATTAAATTCGCAATTTTTAATTAAAAGTATTTGTTGTCTCTACCCACATATTAAATTTTTTTAATTTTTAAGCCTAAGAAAGCTTTAAAAACATAATAAATGGAAACATAGGCAGAAATGTGGATTGTTAAGAACATTTTTAACCAAGCAAATATGAACGTTAATTGACTATAAAAATCAAACTTAATTAGATAGTTTAGATTTTTTATTTATATTTTTATATTTCAATTTTTTTCTCCACAACGAGATTTTTAAAGGCTTTAGATTAGTAAAAAATTAAATATTTGTAATGTACACCTTCTTCTAAGTGATCAACTTTAATAAAATTTAATGTAATATAATATAATGTAATATAATAGAAAAAACCCAAAAGTTAACTAAAATTCAAGCAAGCTGTAAATCAAAAGAAAGTAAAAGATTATATTTAGTAGCTGTCTATTTTATTTTTCTGTTAAAGTGCTAGCTTGATTGAAATTTTTTATCAATAAAATCGTTTTTTTTCAGATTTTTTAAAATTATTTTTGTAAATACATATTACAAAAATTACTGAAGAGATTTTTTAAAATTTTGGTATTTTTAGATTGACAAAGAAAACGTTGTTTTAAAAATTTAAGTGAGCCACTATTGTTCTATTAAAACCCTCTTCTTGACGATCTTATAAGATACATATTGAAAAAAAAATTTTTTTAAAGTAATTGCGCCATCTTGTACAAAAATAACGAACTAAATGCTTTAAGGCATTCGTATGCTATCAAATGATGGCGCTAAAAATAATATTAACCGTAAAATAAGAATTCTGTAACGATCTTTGTGTTGAAGTGACAAACATGGCTGCCTAGAGCTCTTGTCTGAACGTACCATTGATAATTTTTTTTTTTATTTTTTCTTATTCACTGTAAATTTGAAACATATTTTTTACTCAGTACGACAAATACATACACAAACAAATAAGTTTGCGTTAACAAATTAAAATTTTAAACGTAAAAAGAAAATAATTGGGCCTTTTGAAATTTATGTATCCTGTGGTACACACTGCTAGGTTGACGGCCATAGAAATATGTATCTTTCAAGATACAATACTTGGTTCGTAATAAAATAATGATGTATCTTGGAAGATACAGTACCAAGATTAGAAAGAACTTTGTCTGAATTGTGCAGGATACTTTGCCAAAATAGCAAAATGCTATATTTTGTATACTGTAATGCACTTTACCATTTTTTAAATATGCAAGTATATGTATTTTTCAAAATCAAAATGGCAGTGAAGAAGGCCAAAACTAAACTAAACTAAAGCACAAGCAACACTATGTTGTCAAAAATATAAATGTTTAATTTTTTATTTGTTTTTTTTTAGAAATACTATTTTTAATTATTTTGTTTTTTATTATTTTTTATTCCTGTTTTTTATTATTTGTATTTTAAGAAATTATTTTTTTTTGTTTTTATTATTTTGTTTTTTATTTTATTATTATTCAATTAAAATATCACAAATTATTACATTTTTGTTATTTTTCAAATAAATATAATAACCATAACAATTTTTTATGTATCTCTCAATATGCACGTTCTATAGTGCCTTAAACAAGGCAATGTAAACTGAAAGACACAAGGCGTGTTGTAAGTAAACCTAGCAATGTATCCTCTAGTCGACATATCTGTAATTTCAAAACAATTAACAATTTTTTTAAAAATTTAATGCTTCTTGCTCTACAAGATCATTTTGAAGCTAAAAAAGCACATAAATATTTTTTTTTGTGGTTAAATTATTTTTGCCAAAAAAAGGGTTAAAAAAAATGAGTAAACCGAAAAAACTAATTTATTTTAATTTAAACTTGTGTATTTTCTAAATTAGAGTATTTATCGAACTGGTTTTATTTTTAATTATTTTTAATGGTGGCTTACACTGTTGGGAAATATTTTTTTACCATCACAACCTTCTAGATAAAAAAAAAACAAAAACTACAAAAAAATTTTATTTCACAAAAAGTTATAAAAAATAGAACATTAGACTCAGAATTTAATGCAGATTTCAAAAATATAAAAATATATATTGTTCTATTTAAAAATCTAAAGTTATACTTGTTTCTGGTAAAACCGGAAGTGATAAAAAGTTTATTTTTTACTCAAGTAATAAAAATTTTCTAACATAATAAGTCTTCTAAGTTTCGTTTTACTATTTAAAAATACTAATATAAAAGGAGTAAGCCTAATTTTGTTTATACTCGCTATATCTACCTATCTTAAAAATTGTTCAAAATTTTTGAAATTTTAACAACTAGAACTAGTATTTATAAAAGTTTCAATTACATATACAAGGTGTTTTACCCCCTCGGAAAAATCTGTTAAATTTCTTTTGAAATCGTTATCTACATGAGATTGTATATCATGTCTTATAAAAACAAGACAAAAACCCGTAAAATATCTGCTTTTTAAATATTTCTCTAAAACTAGAACAAAATACCTGTTAGTTATTTTAAATAATAGTTTTGACAATTAGCTACATAATTGTCTTAGAATGCACTTAAATGAATTATCATAAATAACACAAATTACCAGGAATTACACAAATTACCATAAATTACAAGAATTTCATCAATTACTATAAATAATGGAAAGTCGCCAGGACGTGTGTAACTTTAAAGGTTTTTGAAAAATAGTAGGTGGAAGGATAAGAAAAAAATTAGAAGAAAGTTTTGATGAGACTCAGAGTGGTTTTAGAAAGGGAAGGAGTACGCAAAATCATGTATTTACTGTGAAACAAGTGATAGACAATACTATAATAGAAAGAAAAACTGTAGCTTTTGCTTTTATTGATTTAGAGAAAACTTTTGATAAAGGACCTAAAAAAAATATGGGAAATTTTAAAAGCGAGAGGAATTGACACACTAAAGCTATAAATGTAGTTAAGTGCTTGTATAAGAGATGTACAAATTATGTAATATGTCAAAACAAAAAATCTGATAAATTTGAAACAACTGATGAACTAAGGCAAGGACGAGGTTTAATCCCTTTGCTGTTTATTACCTTTATAGCAAAGCTAATGAAAACGTGTTCTAGTGTATCCAAAAAACTAGCTGTGAGTTATAAGAATCTGAAGACAGTAAAAATTTTTGAAGTAGCGTTTGTTGATGACATCGTCTTAATAGCAAGAAATACTACGGATTTGCAAAACAACATAACCTATTGGTACGAGAATCTAAAAGAGTATGGAATGAATATGAACCTGAGTAAAACCAAAATTATGACAGTCGGTAAGCAGGAACAGAATGTGGAAATAAACGGATGTGAGATTGAAAGAGTAGATGTTTTTCAATATTTAGGAATTTTACTACAGAGCGATGGAGGACAGGAAGCTGAAATAAATAGTAGAGTAGACAAAGCTGTAAGATGTTTCTATGCATTAAGTAAGAAATTTTTAAGTAAAAAAGAAGTATCAAAGAAAACTAAAATGAACATATTTAAAACAATATTTAGACCAATTTTAACTTATGGCTGCGATACGTGGGTTTTAAATAGAAGAATGACAAGTAAGATACAGGCTACGGAAATGAAATACCGTAGAAAAGTAAAAGCAGTTACAAGAAAAGACAGAATAAGAAATACAGAAATAAGAGAAGAGTTAGGAATTAAATTAGTGATAGACTTTATAGAAGAGTGACAGCTGAGCTGGTGGGGGTACGTCCACAGAATGGACGACAACAGAAAAGTGTAACAAATATGGCTGACCAGAACACAGGAAAAAAAGAAGCAGGGGAGACCAAGAAAAACATGGAAAGATCAAATAGAAAAAATTTTTGTTCAAAGAGGAATAACAAAAGAAGAAGTTAAGAACATGGCTAAAGATAGGAAAATATGAGCCCAATTTATTTACAACTAAATAAATTATTGTAATTGGGATTGAAAGTTAATACCACACACCATCAACTGGTAATATGTGGTTTGATAATATATACACTATGAATTATATGAGTTACCGTAAATTATCTAAATTATCCGAATTATCATAAATAATTTTATTATTAATGATTTTACTTTTTAAATTGTTTAAGGTTTTCTACTTTGACGTTTATAATAACTATTAGTAGATTTATTTTAACTGAATAAGGACAAATGCAATAACTTTGTGGTACTTTTGCATTCTTCAAGACTTTTAATCCGCAATTTTTCATTAAATAAAATTCGTTTTAAAACTTAAATTTTTATGACTACATCATTACATAAATTACCATAAATTACACGCAAAATTATGAATTACATTAATTACTATAGATAAATAAATAATTTTTTTGGCTACATATTGTTGATAATTAAAAAAATTACTTTTTAAATTGTTTGTTTTTTTCCAGCTTGACGTTTATAATAATAAGTATTACATCAATTTTAAATGGATACGGATAAAAGCAATAACTTTGTTACGTTTTAGTGGACGCTTCGTTTGTTTTTGTGGGATAAAGCTTCTTCAGGGTGTTTAATCCGCATTTTTTATTGAAAGACTTCTATTTTAAGACTTGTGTTTTTGAGATATTGATCGACATACAAAACTTTATCAGAAATGTTTTTCAAAAAAAAAATAATGTCCGTTAGCATCCCCGATTACCAAAATGTTTTAAAACAAAAATTTTTTGATGCAAGCACTTCTCAGAATTTTGAATTTATGTGTATCTACATTCTATAAGGAGTATTTTTTGAGATATCGGCCAATATTCCATTATTTTTCAAATATTAAGTAGACATTTTGTGACTGAAAATTGTGACATTTGCGTAATGATTATTTTCAATTTATTATTAAATTAGTTCTGAGACTTGAATTTTTTAAGCTATTAGTCGATTTGAAATTTTTTTATCACAAAAGTGTTTTTTAAAAATATGTTTCGGAAATTTTTACTATAAAATTATCTGAAAATTTATGTCTTCTGACGCAAAAATTTCTGAGAATTCTGAATCTGTCGTCATTTTTGATATTTTCTGAGACGTTAACCAATATTCTATTATTTCTCAATTACCAGTTAAACCAATTATATTTTAAATAAAAAAATTGACAATTAGCTACATAATAATCTCGAAATGTACCAAAATAAAATTCTCAGTACATTTTAAACCTGACAACAATTTCGCCTCTAGTCTCGTATTTTTTTATTTATCAAGCACATGTGGTTAGAAATAATCATTTGTTTATTTAAAAATTGCTAATTAAAAGCTCTAAAACAAAATTATTGCATATGATTTTACCGATGTAATAGTTGTTTATATTGTTACTAACATAAATCTATTATTTATAAATTGGTGAGTTCCTCAAAAAAAAATTCCTATGGGTCCCAGTCTGGCACTGCCACTCTACATCAAAGATTGTTAAGTGAGGATAATATATAACAATAAAAAGAGAAATATGCACATTTTTTCTCCACAAAAAGACTAATAAAATCTGAATTGTCAGTTTAACTAAATTCGTTTTTTTTTGAAGGATTCTGGCAAGCTGATGCTGTATCATTGACACCATAATGACTTTATTCAAGGAGCAATGGTAGCACTTGTACTGAAGCGAACTTTAAGCCACGTTTTATGGATTTCCTCTCCAGATAAGTTTTGCATAAACCGATTTCAACTCTCAAACTCAATAAATTCTTCCATGCTGATTTGCATTTGCTGGATTTTTCGATAATTTATTGCTCTATATTCTATCGATGTAAATCTTTATTTACGAATGATAATTCCAGCTTATTGCTAAAGACATTTATTAATATAAAGTATTGGATTAGATAATTTAGATTGTTGGATTTTGTAATACGACTCCAGGGATAGATTTCGGTGTACATTAACAAAGGTAACGCATTGTACTGCAAGTTTTAGAATTAATCGTTGTATTTGTCCTCTTTTTGGTTTGAAAGTTGTACACTTTAGAGTGAATTTAATTGCAAACATTTGTAATTGCATAGTTTATAAAGTTTTCAATTTTGCAAGCAAATTTAATGAAATGGAGAATTGTATTTGCTGGTGGATCGTGTTACATTTTTGTTGGAAAGAGTTGCTAGAAGAATTAAAATAGATGAGAAACAGAGATGTTTATTGTGTTACTGATACTTATTGAAGGATACGTACATATCGTGTCCGGACGCAGTGGCACCAACTTTTACGCGATAAAACAAATCTAATAATACTACAGAAGCATTAGACTTAATTAAATATTCTTAAATACCTAAACAGTCATTTTTGAAGAGAAAAAAACAAATTTACTTAACTTGAATGATTAAGTGCGTTTACGAAAAGGTACATTTGATTAATTGATAAAAGAATATTGAATAAACTTTTGTACCAAAATATTTATCTGATTTAGAGCTAATGTTTTGAAAGTGAAGCAAGCACTGATGTAATTTAGTAACTTGAAAAACAGAATTTCATTTGAAATAGGTTTTATAAATAATAAATATTTTTATTTAGTATAAGTTTAAATTAATTTATTTAACATCTAAACTTAAAAAAGTGGAGTATAAGTAACCAGACCGGTCAAAATAACCTTGGGCTTCAAATAATTAAGAGCTTCAAAGTTAACACGTAATCAGCTGATTATAAAAGCGAAATTGTTTCGTAACGTAACGGATGTTCTCGCAAATCTTTTGCTACGCTCTTTTTCTTCTAATCTAATACCAACAAATATTGGCAATCAAAGTAAGATGGCCATGTACTCAGATCACAACAGAAAAATTCTAAGGACAAAAGAACAAATGGGTTACAAAACGTGTGTTCACTAATAGTTATTTATTGTATAAGTGTTTTAGACAGCGTTTTATCCATGCCAGAATGTTAAAACGCGAGACGCAGTCGAGCGTTTACTATTCTTAAGTGGATAAAACGCGACTAAAACACGAATCCAATATAACGATTTATCTACAATTACAGCGATTTAAAATCAGAATCGCCAAAATTTCATCTCATGTCATCAAAAAATGATTTGACATTACACTCTGACAGCGGATGTCACCTCAAAAATCATTGAAATTAACTAAAAAATATGGGAGGTGTTGAATCGTTGCTATTTATTTGCGATTGATTATCGATTCCATTTCTACAAAACGCTATGCAAGTTGGTGAAAATGGAAGGAAGTGATACTGTTCCTGAGACAATTCTTGAGAAAGCTGAAAAAGCGACTCGCCAGTTATTACCTGCGAAGTCCAGGGAACATTATGAAAAAGTATTTTCAGAATTTAATGAATGGAAACAAGAACGAGGGGTAATGACAATAAATGAGGAAGTTCTGCTATCGTGTTTCTTAAATTTAAAGCAGGGGTATGCAATTGCATCTATGTGGTTAAAGTACTCTATGCTGAAGGCCGCCATATGTCTATAAAAACATAGACATTAGAAAATATAGTAAGCCATGACCTATTTGAAGAATCAGTCAAGAGGATACAGGCCGAAGAAAGCTGCAGTATTGGAAAGAGCACACGTTAAAGAGTTTTTAACAAGGGCTTGCGATAAAAAATATTTGATGATCAAAGTAATCTCTGTCATTACATAGACATTGTAGATAATGAATTTTGAAATATTTTAGGTTGTATTAATAATGAGGGTGTCTGTCTGGTGGCTGTCGATGCTGTGAGCTGACAAATTTGAAAATTTGTGTGTAGAAGACAGGAACGCATACCTGATTGTTTCGATACCAGATACCAAAACAAGCGTTTTACGAAAATTCACAATTATAGAAGAAGGATTCTCTATCAACACTGTGGAGAAGTGTAAGAAATACATGTCCTTACATTCGAAGAAGTTATCTATTGAGAGATTCTTTTTACGATACGCTAATCAAAAATGTTTATCGCCAGCTGTTGGAATTAACACTTTATCGACAGTTTCTTCTAAAATTGCCTCGTTTTTGAATCTAGCGAACGCAGAAGTTTATACCGGCCATTGTATGAGGCGCACTTCAACAACTTTACTTGCCAATGGAGGTGCTAATTTTACAACAATTAAACGACATGGTGGAGGAAAGAGCTCCGCCATAGCAAAAACTTATATCGAAGATTCTGTATCTAATAAGCTTGATATCGCAAGAAAATTCCAAGGTTCTCCTGGTACTAGTCGTTCCTTACTAGAGAAGACGTCCATTGTTCCTACAACTACTATTCGTTCTGATACCGATAACAATGACTACAAGCTTCTTATTAATGGAAACGAAGTGAAATATGATAAAACAAAAAACGAAATGTCTATTAATGTAAATGTTAATGTCAATTCTAATAATAAATAAAATGCGATTGATTTAAGATTGTAGTTTTTCTTTATTCTACTAGTGGATAAAGTGTTACTTTGTTCGGTTTGTAAGTGTGGATAAAACTTTAATTACAAGGCAATTACGGATAAAATCAGATTATGACCATTGTGAAGTAAATAAAAACGATAATTAACTAGTATTATTAGATTTTCTAATTACTAAGATTAACTAGAATAGTATTTACTAGTAATGTTATAAGCTAATTTTAAGTTGAAATACTACCGGTAGTATCGCAAATTTTAATACTTTACCGTAGCAAGAACCAATCACAACTCCAAATTCTATTATTTTTTAAAAAAATCGAAGATACTCTTGGTATTATTTCAACTTGAAATTAGTCTATAAAAATTTAAAACTCAGTTGCTGTCAATAAAGGTTTGATTTCTTATTTACTTCTGTTAGGTTTTATGTGCTTACGAAGCGTTGCGTGTTAAGTATGTGTAGTGTGTAGATATCGGGATATCTAATAAAAGTTATCCCTAATTCTAGCAGTAAAGTTTAACGCTTTTTATCCCTTGAAAATTAATTTATAGAAAACTTTATCTCTAACTTTTCTGGTATGGAGGATCAGTCACTCGCTTCATTTCAAACTTGAAGCAACCTTAACCGATATTATTTCTATATAACTAGTTTACAAATTTTTCTTAAAATACACAATATGTGGAATGTCATTTACGCTATTGTTTTAGTATTCGGTGTGCTATTAATCATATTTATGTATGTTGTAGTAACAATGTAGAGCTTGTCGTATTTCAGTTTATTAATGCTAGGTACTGAAAACTCCACACATTATACCCAAACTTTAAACGACTCTAACATATCACTGTATTTACTAATTATCGAAGCCGTGACAAGCGCTAAACCTTTGGGAACTATTTCGTAACAATTCACAGACACCCATTCCCATTGGATGTTTAAAATTAATAGCTCATATTCAGACACATCTGCTGTGCTAGTTCAATAATATACTTTGTCTCTGTCTGAAACAGTGACAAGGGTGTACGTCTAGTTTTTGCGACATCTTATAAGACATCAAGCAGTAAATGAATTCTGCTGTACTAACTAAAAAAAATATAACTGTCAAAGCAACAAAATTTTGATTCAGTAAGAGGATTTCTTACTTGTGATAAAAAACTTAATTATTTGTGTGCTCTCGTAGGTTTCGTTGATTAGGAATTAGTGCATTAGACCAAGAAAAGCTTATTTACAGTCAAAATTACCAAGCAGCACTGACCTGACAACGTGTGAGAAGTTCAAGGAAATTTACTCGAGTTACTCCTTTCAGGGAGTAAATTCAGTAAAGGTAAACTTGTTAGGAATTGATCATTAATCAAAATGTGTTCAATCGAGAAAAACAAGTTTGTTAAGACCTTTTATAATTCAAGTGGAAACAGTAAAAAAGTTTCGGAATTTTTTATCATACAATAATAATTCGCAAACAATGCAGACGTAGTTTTATTTCAATCTCTGAAATTTAATATAAGAGAGCAAAAGCATGATTTAGGAAGCATTAAGACATTTCATCTAACTTTTAAACAGCTTTTACATTTTTTAATGTCCAAATATACAACTACACAAGATCGTAGAGCTACAATGCTACAGAACTATACAGAAATACGGTTATAATAAATGTAATGACACAAGAATATCATAATTTGAAAATAAAACATAACTAACTGCAGAATAACTGAACGAAAGTCTGTAGAACTTAAGGTCATTTAAAACATTTTACGGAGTGAAATTATAATTTATTTATCAATAAATTCTACGAATTATTTAATATTTAGAGAAGCCGAACTCTTTCAAAATTATGAATCACACTATAGCGCGTAATTCCGAGAAATATTTGTCACAACTATTCAGATTACATAGAAGCTGAGTCATCGTGTTGCCTGATAAAAATTTTTGGGTAATTTACAGAAGCAACGTATTGTTGTATAAGCGGAGGGAGACAATGGCCGAGTTAAAGTAGAACTCGATAGCGATTAAACTAAGCGATAATTTTAAAAGTGACCTTATTAAAGCGACGCAATCGTACTTAATTACTGAGTTACTTTATTATTAAATTAATGTTTTGTGAGTTCGTGTATAAAGTAGAAACAAATTATTTGTAATTAAGCAACCTCTTTTAATAATAAAAACGGTAATGCCGAGCAGACGTTGCACTAGTGTCAGAAATAGAATTTTAAGTAGTTAGACGAGAGCCTAAGTAATTTATGTTTCAAAAACCGACTACAGAAGAGTCAGTCAAAGATAATGAAAAAACAAATTTGTTTATTGTGTGAGTAACTTGAACAACAAGAAGAAAAACGACGCAAAAAAAGAGGAACAACAAAAAATTCTGGAAGAACAAGAAATACGACACATAGAAGAAAAAGAACAAGGGAAAATTCTAGAAAAAATAGTAAATCAAAGACAAAAAAAAGAAAAGGAAAAGTATAAGAGAATTAAAGAATGAAATAAAAAAAACTGCAACTGGAAAATAAAGAAAAAGCAAAAAAAAACTTTTTTTATTTTGATAACTCATTCCGTCAAAATGTTGTAGACAAATAAAAGTCAGATTCAAAAGATTCTAAAGATTTAATAATTGTATATTGTGCAAATGTAAAATACGCGTTGCAAATGTGAACTAAATACGGCTTTTTGCGATTTACAGAGTTAGTTCTCTAAACAAAAATTTAACACTAATTTAATTTACTCAAATAACTCTCCATAATTAAGCAACTAAATAACACACTTTCATCGCTTTGAATAATTGCTGTAGGTACGTTTGTGATGCTCGCTGTAAGTCAAACCGCAGAGAGCGGTTTACTTTTAGAGTTACTTCTAAAAATTATGAAACAAACTAAGTCTAAAGGAGATCGTTCCCATCTTATGGAAATCTAATGACCACTCAAATCGAGATTTTTTTATATCAATCGATAGCTTTTGAAATAAGGAGCAATTGGTATCATTGCGCCAACTTTGTAGGTCATCAAACAAAGTCCCCATTGATGATTTAAAAATTAAAAACGGCAATACAATATGCATTGACAAGAGAGAGAGAGCCAGTGAGATCGGACAAATTAAGAGCTAGGAATGTTTGGAAGTCTATAATTCAATCAAAGCTTGGTTTGGACCCTAATAATATCGTACTTTTAACAATAGGCTTAATGCCATGGGAGGGTGCATTATCGTTTGGGACATTTCAGATAATATTGAAAAAAGAATGTAAATACCAAGAAATAGCTATTTAGCCGGTTTCTGACCTGAGGCTCAAGTACCGACTTAATCCTTATTATTAACAAGTGAGAGTTTTATGAACTTAGTGACAGAAGTCATTCAAACTTTAAATTAATCTTGCCACTTTATTTGAAGAAATACAAAGTTGACGCAATGATACTAAATGCTTCTTATTTTAGGAGCTATCGATTGATAAAAAAATCTCGATTTGAGTGGTCATTAGATTTCCATAAGATGGGAACGGTCTTCTTTTGAAGAAAAAAATATTATCTCAAGAACCGTTCGAGTTAAATAAAAAGTAATTTGTGTTTTGGAGTTTAAAAACAAGCAAAGCAAATCACCAAAAATAAAATTTTCTGAGAAATAAATTGGTTTTAACACTATTTTCTAAAGTTTGTCTAAATTGCGGTTTAAATGTTAAAGTTATGTTCTTCTTGAAGATTTTTTGAAAATGAAATTTACTTATTCCAGTTTGTATTGCTCTCCTTAAAGACAACCTTAGAGTTTCTCTGACAAAATGAACGACAAGAACTAAAGCAGCATCGTCTTTTAATGCCAAAATAAAGCTGTGTCTTCTTCTTTGTCTTTCTATCTGTTTATTACAATATCAATACAACTTTTTAATCTGCAAAAGATATTATAATGATAATTCAGCTGGAAAAATAGTCTCAAATTAAACCTGAAGTCTAGCCATTGTTCTCTCAAAGATACGCCTTCAGATTTATACTAAAATAATATCATTTTATTGCAAGAAAATAGTTAAATTGGGCTCATGTTTTATTTAATAAATTTAACAAATAGTGTAAACTTCTGTTCTCTTTGAAGATTCTTTGTAAATAAGATTTACTTATCCCAGTTTGTATTGCCCTTTTTCTTAAAAACAACCTTAAAGCTTCTCTTGCGGAATGATCGGCAAGATCTGAAGCAGCATCGTCTTTATTTCACAACTTCTTCTACTTCTTAATGATAAAAACCAAGTCCGTTTTAAAAAATTTGGTCAACAAGTTTTTTGCACCGAAATTTAAAATGGAAACTTCCGGGTATTCTTGGTTGAATTTTCTGATAACAACTCGGTAGCACTTTTTCCTAGTTTCATGACGTTGATTTAGATAAATTCTTTGTTGTAAAGTCAACATTATAGCAAAAATACTGTTCAAATTAGCGAAGATTTAATTTGCAGTTCTACTAACTTATTAATTAGATTTTAATAATTCGGATGTAATAATTAAATCGTAATTAAAAATTACGAAATAAGGTAAGTCAAAATTTTGAAGAAAAATGATACTTGAGAACCGTTCGAGCTAAATAAAAAGTAATTTGTGTTTTGGAATTTAAAAACAAGCAGATCAAATCAACAAAAGTAAAATTTTCTGAGAAATAAAAAATAAGAAAAAAAATTCTCTTTCAAAATCAATCCGGAGACATTCTGTATAAAATCTGTAATAATAAAAATACAATAAATTTGATAAACTAAAAATATATGTGCATATTCCATAAATCTGAAAACTTTTAACGAAAACATGTTGAAAATATGGAGCAAAGAGGATTTTAACTATCTTTCTAAAAAGAGTTGAGATTTCTAAAACGGTAACAACACAACAGATATTTTCCGCTTCGCATTTCAGTATCTGAAATAAGTTGTGATTGCAGTTTTATATAACTTCACAACTGTTTTGAAATCGGAAAATATGAACTCTAAAAGTTAGATTGAGTGACAATAGAAATCGCATCCAGTAAAGCTCTCCTCTTATCTAGTCTCGCATTGTCTAAAGCCCGATATCAAAAGTTTACATACCTCTCATGTAGATGTAAGCCGTGCCTCGCATATTCCTTCTCGTGAGCACAATCAAATTGAAAATATTTCCCACAATTCCCAAGAAGCAAATCGAAGGCAACGCAACTCCATAAGAGTACAATCTGAGGACTTCAATGCGTGGATCCTCCGATATGGGCACTGTCCCGAGCATTGGTGACGGAATTGAAAGATTACTCCACATACAGGGAGAGCAATCTGTCGTGCTACCATTCAGGCATAACGTTACGGGACTAGGAGATTCGCTGGAGTATAAGAGAGACATCCTCCTCATTTATCAGCAGTACTCAGCGACGACTAACATCACGTCACAGTGATTTATTAACACCTGCAACAGAAAATTTCATTTAGATTATGTGATGTAGCGCCGACAGGGTAATTTTATTTTTCAAGATGCTGAATGAAAACACTTAAATAACTGAGTTTTTTATGAATTAGATACATCCGGACGAAGTCCTGTGGGAAACAGCCAGATGGCTGCCTTGAAATATTAATAGATAACGACGCCTCACCATTTAAGAAAACAATAACTTTGCACTCTAGGGCGGAATTTTTTGCCACTTCGGGATAAGTTAATTGGAGAGAAAATGCACGTGATAAATTTTGAATTATTAACAACAAATTTTTTACTTGGTTCTACTCTTAAATTTAGCTTTGGAGAAGGACTTCTCATCAATAAAAGCAAAATTTTAGTAGAAAAAACATTATTACTTTTTCTAATATACAGGCTGTGCCAACGATCTGAAAAAGCTCTATAATGTGTTTATTTTAAGAGTTATTAATTTTTTTTTGGATTATAGCTGCGTTTTTGATGCACATTTTAACAATATTGCGGTTTATATACAAGGTGTCACAGTATTAAAAAAAAACACTAAAGGTATGTTTTTTTTTTAATGGAATCTACTCAGTTTGATTTTATTTTTGGATTGTATGCTAAATTTAAAAAAACTTTTATAAAGGTTGTTTTTATTTATCTGTTATCAATTTTGATTTGTGGTGTTTTTGTTCCCAGAATTTTTGAAATACAAGGGTCTGTCTAAAAATTCGTACCTTCTAAATGCTTGAACACAAGTTAAAGTAAGTAACGCCGTTTGATTCCTGAATGTTTGCCGCATCTTTTAAGTGTTTACTCAACAACCTGCTCAGTGACATGTGTCTACTGCGATTTTTTAAACATGACAAATTAAAAATGTCATAAACTTATTCTTTTCAAATATCACCCTCTATTTATTATTGTACCAATCAAAAGATCTTTTGACAAGCTTTCCATCAATATAAAGTTTGTATAGTCTACTGTAAAATTCTAAGTTGTTATCTTAAATTAACTAAATTTTGATAAACGTTTCTGATTAAGTATTTTGGACAATAAAAATTAAGTAAGCTTCTGTCATTGTTACAATTTGTCAATTTTGTTGTAAAGATTATAAGTCCCAAAATGAATTATACTTGTCAAGAACTCATTAACATAGTATAGGTACAATCGTGGTGAAGCGGACCGAAATATTTTATTAACTCAAAGACTCGATAATCAAAAATACCCAAATGCAAGACTGCCGTAAAGTGCTGCATTTAAAAAATTGAAAGATAAATTTGATGCTACAGGAAGCGTTACGTACCAGAAAAAGAAGCTTTAGCACGAGAAATACACGAAAACCTGGAATTGCAAGTTCTTTTATTGTTACAAGAAAATCCAGAATTAAGTTTCAGAGAAATTGAGGCACAAACTGACATATCGCAAATCATTATTAATCAAATTACCTTAAAACACAAGTTTCATCCCTACCACCTTGAGCTACATCAGGAACTTTTTAGAGATAATTTTCAAAATCGTGTAAATTTTTGTGAAACCATGGATAGTTTCATTAATAACGACTGGAACTGTCTGCACACAATTTTATTTAGTGATGAAGCAACATTTATGAGTAACCGATGCGACTTAAAAACCCTCATTGGGTGCAGACACTTGATCATCAAAATAGATGGTCATTGATTGTCTGGGGTGGAATTATTAGGGGCCACGTGATCGGTCTGTTCTTTTTTGATAATGTTGTAAATGGGGTAAGATATCGAGAATTTCTTCAAAATGATCTGCCACTTCTGATAGAAAATTTGGATTTGCATACGCGAAGGATCATGTGACTACAGCAGGATGGAGCTACTATACATTATCATCGAGTAGTTCGACAATTTTTAAACGAAACTTTTCCAAATTGTTAGATAGGCAAAGGAGGAGCAATCAGTTAGCCTGCTTGTTTTTCAGACCTTACTCCGATTGATTTTTTCTTTTGGGAATTTGTGAAGGAAAAGGTTTATAAACTGAGACCAACCACAGTCTAATTTTTTCTGTAACTCAATTATGCATAATACTATACATTTTTTTGTAACAAAAAATTTTCAATTTCATACTTTTGTTTATTTTCTGTGCTAATTTTTTTGTGCATTAGGCCCACTCAATTTTTATTGTTTAAAACAAAAAAGTTTATCAAAATTTAGTTAATGTAGGATAGCAACTTACATTATACTATACAAACCTATAAAATTTGACCACGTTCTCTCAGGATTTAGAAAACTGTAACATTAAAATCAATTTTTTTATCAAGATCGTTATTATTAGTGTAATTCCAGACAATTCATAGACATGCCATACCTAAAAAAATTAGTTTAAAGGGAAATTTACAAAATTAATATTTTTTTTCTGTCAAAGTTTCTTACTTTTCAAAAACCAATTCTGTATGCTAAAAAAATTAAAATTACCGTTGTATAATGACTTCTGCTTTTATAAAATTTACCTACAGATACTTAAAATAATTTAAGAATAAATAAACGGTGCTTGATAAAAAGATTATCACTAAATTTGTGTATGATACATACAGAAACAAAGATATATGTAGGGTTGGGCAATATATTTTTTTACATATCGTGTATCGATATCTACAAAGTATCTATAACATTATCTATACTTATTCTTAATTCAAGAGATATAAAGCTTGCCAATTAAAAAGTCGTAAAAGTAAAATAGTCGTAAAAACTATGTAAACAGTTTTTAAATTAAGTAGCCGTGGTCTTGATAGAGTCGACCAGCTTTGTTTTTAATGTAACAGAGCGTAAAATAACTAATCATTGTCCAACTGGAGAACTATGTCAACATTTCGTTACTAATTGATCATAGAAGTGCAGCTGTGCCCTTGAATGCTATCGCTTTTTAATAAAATTGTTTCAGAAATGTATTATGAATATCAAAAAATGGGCAGTATTAACGTATTGAAGACATCAAAGGTACCGAGGTGTGGAAATTGATAAAAAAATCGGAAATATAGCAATGATATCGAAAATACCGATACTTCAATACTTGATTGTAGTTGGTGCTCGATATATGATCAGGTATTAATACATTTAGTCTTAAATATAGGCGGGATAATATTTTTTTAAATTTCAGTTAATTTCAGGATAAATCAGACTCGAGTGATGTTTTTCGGTTTTTATTTATTTGCCCATGTTTCGCCTCTTTACTATTTTTGAGGCTTCTTCAGGGCGATAAAATAAAAGAAACATTATTATTTTTAATAAAAAAATTATTATTTTTAACTTATTTTAAAACGCTACTATAGAATTTTAAAAAACAAGTGTCACAATCACTCTCCTTGTGATAAGAGTGTTACAGATAAAGAGCATTACAGTGGAGAGCTTGTAACTCGTATTTTTTATACTATTTGTTCTATTGAACTATTTTAAATAGTATTTGTTAATATTTTTTTGTTATTTACTGTGATCTGTCTAGTAAATTTTGCGTTAAAGATTTATGTTGGCAATATTGCAAAGTTTTTGGATTTTTTAACAAAGACTTTTATTTAACACACCAAAAAGATTCAACGACAAAAATTCCTAAAAAATGACATGGGCGAGAAATTAATTTAATAGGATTAATTTCCGGTATAATTAATATTGTCTATAACGGACTAATTATAAATTGAGAGAAGTGATAAGGATTTATGTGAGGGTAGCTGGCCTGAACTCGATTTTCTGAAGGGTATTGATGTAGGATTATCGAGTCCACCTGTACAAGAACTGACGTCATTCGCTTGCTTGAGTCTCAGTAACTACTGATTAGACTACTATAAAAAGATTATAAAAAACATTTTTATTTACATTCTGAATTTTTTACACCGACAAAATAAATGTGGATTAGAAAGTTGTTCACAACAGTGGAAATGTTGTATAATGTGGTTTTAGAATCGCACTTTTTTGTCGCTTTTCCGGTGGAAAACCGTGTTTATTATACTGGATAAATAAGAGCTGAATGTGCAGTAATGCTTTAAAAAACATTTTTAACACGTGGTAATAAGAGAATGAAAGTAAAAGTAATAAAAAATTATATTTAAACTTAGGAACAATTCAAAATCAAAAATTTTCTAATTTTTGTTATTAAGCAAGATGTATAAAGTAAATATAAGTAGAAGTTGAAGAGATTTCTATACAAATGCAACCCATAACTACTAAAATTAAGCCAAAAATTTAATACCGTCAAAATAGATATTATAATAAATACAAAACTCATACAACTATTAATTATTTTAGTGGAACAGAGCGTTGTAACATGGACTCAATTTGGGTTCCTGACAAATTAAAAAGTTGAATTTTCAAACATATTATATTAGATTCAGCTCGCTAAGTCTAATTGGCTTTATTATTACAGAGCGTCTTCTATTTAGTCTTGTCCTGTCTTGCTTCAATGTTTTTTTTTAATTTTTTTTTCCGTTTACTACGTTTTTTCTTTGGTTTCCTACAGTCTTTTTCTTTTGCTGTTCTTTTAGCAAAAAGTTGTTCTTATAGCTTTATTACAAGCGTTCACCAATTACTTTTGTCATGTTTTACCAAATGTCTTTAGTATTTCAAATTTTTTCTGCAACTGCTAACTGTTTTGTTCTTGGTTTTCTTCTTGTCTTGTCGGTCTTTTGTTACCTATTTGTCTTATGTAGCTTAACCATTTCAGTTTTCTTTTTCTGTGTTTTTATTAATTCAACAACAGCAGGATCTTTATACATTCCTATTAAATCTTCATACATTCCTATTAAATCTTCTTAGCCTTCATTTGTTTTTTTTTTTCATTTATTGTTTTGTTACTTTTTTGCTTCTACACATTTTTCTTAATATAGCCTAATTCTTAATAGTTTTTTAAATTCAACTGATATTTTTGTGTTTTTCAATATGTGTTTTAGCCTCTCTACACAACTTGTAGCTCTTGTGATTCGTTTTTGGATCTCTAGATTTTTACCGCTTTTGTAATTTATTATCACACTCAAAGAATTATTTTTTTTACTTATTTAAGTTTTTTTTTTGTTCTAACAATAAGCATTTTTTTCTTAATACATATGTACTTTGTTCAAACTGTAAGTTATTTTTTGTTTATTTAACATTATGTACTTTGTGATCTTTTTTGATTTTTAAACCTTGCTTCTTGTTTTTATTTCTACTTTTCTAAATATTTTTATCGGTCTCTGTTTACTGTTAGTCATAATTAATATGTAATCAACGTTAAGTCCAATCCTTTTTCTGCATTCTTATTGAAAATTATTTAAGTTCTCTAATATTTATTTTTTTATAAATTGCATTTAGTAATTGTGTTTTTTTATTTTCAAAAATTAAAAATAGTTGTTTCTTAATATTGTCTTTTCTTCATGGATATTTTTTTAAATTTTTTTGCAGTTTCCATTATGATGCAACATTATCTTTCATTTTATTCAATCCTTCTACTTTTCAAAATGTATATTCTTGTTTTTTTTTGATATTTTTTACATTCATTCTCGTACTTTTTCTTTCTGAATTACTTTTCCTGGTCTTCTTTTCTACGATTTTTTAAATTGATTTTATTTTTCATCAATGTCATTTAGGGTTGTTTCTATTTTTATCTCTTTTTCAAACTGCTCTTTTTCATTTTTATCATGCTGACTCCATATCGTTTTCCCGTCATATTATTTCAATTTTTGTTGACGATTTTCAATATTTCATTTCAGTTACGACAAAAACATAATTGCTGTCTGACTCTGCTTCTCAATAACTATTTTCATCTGTCATTTACTTGGCGTTTTTTAATTTACTAATTTTAATAATTTTTAATTCTACTAAAATATAGTTAAATAATTTGATTAACAAATACGAGTAACTCAGTAATAAACTATTTTATTCAACACCTCTGTATTATGACGTTATAAAAATAATGTTTTTGATTGAATTATGGGGTCTATAAAACACAAGTGGTTTTATGAATCGATAATAAAACTGTTTTTATATAATTAAACAGTTTACAGAAAATAAAACAATTTATTGAACATCAAAAAATACAATACATAAAATTACAATTATAAGAAACAGGAATCTCAGATGAAATCATTTGTTGAGATTTACGTTAAAATTTACATTAAAAGATATAACTTAATTTACATTCGATTTTTGCTTCTCAGTATTCACAATAACATTGCCTTCTGTTTCCGAATTTTCATCCAGTATCTTCTTAGCAATGTCTATTTTGCTCAAAATTGACTCTTCGACATACGCTTGTGCCACGGTTGTCGACTTCTATCGGCCATGACGTTGGAACATATCAAGATCGGCTTCAGCGTTGGACAATAAACTCGCTGATGTGCGTCTCATATTGTGTCCTGTGTAAGACTCCGATTCTGGTAATTTTAAAAAATCAGCTACTACTGATGATATTTTGGATAGATTATTTATTTTGACTGGCTGTATTGTGCATTTCTTATTTCTCTAGCACAAAAACAACCTGTTGTAAGAAATATTCTTAAGTCGGAAAAACATAATTTCTACAAATATTTAGCAGATTAACTGCAAATCCTTTTTCCATAATCGTAAAGCTACGCGAAGCATATGTTTTTGTATCTGGTACAGATACCAACATATAGCATTCTTTATCTTCTACGTTATTGATTGACATGTTCAATAATTTACAACATCGACACTCAGCTGACACACCAAAAATTAGTGCGATCTGTAATGTAAAAAAATTAGATTTCATTCTCTAATAACAAAATCGACCTACCTTTAACATCAAATACTTGTTATTGGGTTCTTCTGCTAGAAACTGTTGAATATGCTCTCTTTCAAGTATTTTTGATTTTTTGCACCTGTAATTTTTTGATTCGTTTTTCAAAAAAGCGATCAACTTGCCATATTGTGAAATATCTATATTTTCGTGAAGCTTTAATGTCGATCTTAACATGCTGTATTTCGTCCACATTGAAGAGGTTGCAAATTTTTTTTTGGCGTTGAAGAAGTAACCTAACAGCATGTCTTCGCTTACCCAACAAACATTGTTTTCCTGTTTCCAGTTATTGAACTCACTCAATTCTTTGTAATAAGCGTCCCTGGATTTCTTGGGTAGCAAACTCGATGTGACTTCATCAACATCTTTCGCAATTTTTTCAGGAAGAGAACTACTTCTTTTCATTTCCAACAATGTCACAGCGCCGAAACAGTTTGTTTGCAAGATTTTTCTCAAATAATAATTTTGTTGTCAACAACAACATGGCAATCAAATCATAGACTACTACTAATCTTTGTAGATATAAAATGTTTGGGTTTTGATGATTTTTTAAAAACTCTTACAGAGAGAGGTGTTGGATAAAACTATGTATTGTACTCATGTCTTAACAGCTAATAAGTCACTTAAGAAAAATTAGGCCACTCGAGCAAGCTTTCGTGGCTAAACATTTCTTTCGTTACTTATTTGCCTTATAAGACATTTGTATAATAAATAGCTATTATAACACACTTAACTTTATCATTTTCAAAATATCGACGTTTATTTTCCTATAAAAATCGCTTTGTTTTGCTAAGTTAAACTGCTGCACTTTAGCACTTTTCTTGTTTTAATACATAAAAGAATCAGTCTATGAGCGTACTTAGTAATGGTTTCATAGAAATTCACTGGTATTTTCTCAAACTATTTAGTTAAAACTTTTTTTTTCTTATTATTATTTCTAATTGTTTGTAACAATATGTATGTATATGTTTTAAATTTGTTTTAAATTTTTAAAATTTTTGTTTATAAAAACATTGTTATAAGACGACAGAAGAGATATGTCTCCATGTAAAAAGTAATGTTCTTGTGTACATGTTTTGTCATAATAATATCTTCAGCAAATCCAATTTTTAATAAAACGTCAAAAATATCAAGACTCCTTGTTAATTAAATATCTCGTGTATAACACACGAGACACGTTCGAATTTCAAACAGAATGTAAAAAGCTAGGTAAAATTTTAAATTAGTTATTTATCCACCTTTAATAGTCATCTTTTTATAAATGTAACTTTACATAAAAAATATAAAAAATTCCATTATGAATCACAATGATAATCCATTACAGTTAGGTTTCCTTGGAGGAGCTTTTAGTCAAATAAAATTCTTGCACTCTCTTTTTTACACAAAATTCAGTGAACTTAAAATGTATCTCTCTCACTTGATTACTGAAGCTATTAACGATTTGATATTTAATACAGAATTAAAAGACCTGAATTACAATAAATGACAGTTCACTCTGATTTTTTTCAAGTTCTATTATTATGATGTTCTCGCTTAACTTTCTCAATCAATAAGAATTTTGAACTGGATTCGGATAGAAAAGCTTTAGCAAGTTTGTGCTATTGTCTAATCTTTAGCTTATTGTTTTGCTGATACAATAATAATTACGCACAGCTTCGGAATTGTTAGGCAGTTCTAAACTTCCGCATGTTTCATTTTAATTTTACAAGAATAATGATTACAGTTAGTATTGTTCTATTTTAGTTTATTGACAAACTTGCTGACAGGTCAGTTAGTTATTTCAAAAATTGTAAATTGCAAGATTATTAAATTATAGAAGCTTAATTAAATTATTATTAAATAGACCAGCAGTAATCCCTACAAAAATGTTTGCTTCCAAATAAATTCGTATTTTAATTAAATTGAACCCAAAGTGAGACGATGTGGTTGGCTGGCTTTGTCTGATTCTTAATTTCATTTTTCTGTGGTGGTTTCATTAGTATGACGAGATTAAATAAACAGACGCGAGTTGCAATTTTTTTTTAAAGTAACATGAGATGCAGTTTCAGTAAATTACTATTTATTCAAAGAGAAAATGCGAAAACTGTCTCGAAAATTTTAAATAAATCACAGTTTTCTCCAAATATGTGAAATATGTTTGGGAAAGTTATCCGATCTATAAAAAGCCCTTATAAGAATATGTTACAATCTATTCGTTCTTGTGGTATATGTGAAACACTAGAATTTGATATAACTTCGACCATTAATCACTCTACCACATATAAAGGCGGTCTTACATAAAAAATATGAGATGTTGAAAGAATATTCAACATATCCATATTTTAACAGAAAAAATAGCTTTTTATATTCTACTCTAAAAGTATATTTTAAACACAATAATTATTTTTTTTCTATGTGCCTATCCAGTCTACCATGTTTTACTTTCACGATTAAAATAACATTTTAAATAAATACAGAGACAACAAAAAAATATCATTCAATAGCTATTTATCATACAAGTGTCTTATAAGGCAAATAAGTCACAAAAGGAATGTTTAACTACGAGAGCTTGCTCGAGTGGCCTAATTTTTTTTAAGTAATCTTATCTGCTGTTAAGACATGAGTACAATACATAGTTTTATCCAACACCTCTCCGTGTAAAAGTTCTTAAAAAATCATCAAAACCAAAAAACTGTATATCTACAAACATAGTCTATGATTTGGTTGCCATGTTGTTGTTGACATCAAAATTATTATTTGAGAAAAATCTTACAAACAAACTGTTTCGGCGCTTTCAACATTGTTGGAAATGAAAAGAAGTAGTTCTCTTTCTAAAAAAATTGCAAAAGATGTTTAAAAAGTCACATCGAGTCTGCTACCCAAGAAATCCAGGGACGTTTATTACAAAAAATTGAGTAAGTTCAATAACTGGAAACAGGAAAACGATGTTGTGGCGTAAGTGAAGACGTGTTGTTGGATTACTTCTTCAACGCCAAAAAAGATTTGCAGTCGCTTTAATGTGGACGAAATACAGCATGTTAAGATCGACATTAAAGCTTTACGACAATAGAGATATTTCACAATATGGCAAGTTGATCGCTTTTTTGAAGAACAAATCAAAAAATTTTAAATGCAAAAAATAAAAAATTCTTGAAAGTGAGCATATTCAACAGTTTCTAGCAGAAGCACCCAATAAAAAATACCTATTTGATGTTCAAGTTAGGTCGATTTTGTGATTAGAGAATAAAATCTAATTTTTTTACATTACAGGTCGCACTAATTTTTGGTGTGTCAGGTAGGTGTCGATGTTGTGAATTATTGAACATGTCAATCACTAACGTAGAGGATAAAGGATCCTATATGTTGGTATCTGTACCAGATACAAAAACATATGTTTCACGTAGCTTTACGATTATGGAAATAAGATTTGCAGTTAATGTGCTGGATATTTGTAAAACATGTATGTCTCTTCGACCTAAAAATATTTCTCACAATCAATCTCATATATTTTTTTGTGCTATAGAAATGAGAAATGCACAATACAGCCAGTGGAAATAAATAGTCTATCTAAAATACCATCAGTAGTAGCTGATTTTTTGAAATTACCAGAATCCGAGTCTTACACAGAACACAGTATGAGACGCACATCAGCGAGTTTATTGTCCAACGCTGGAGCCGATCTTGGTATGGTCCAACGTTATGGCCGATAGAAGTCTACAATCGTGGCACAAGCGTATGTCAAAGAGTCAATTTTGAGCAAAATAGACATTGCTAAGAAGATATTGGGTGGAAATTTGGAAACAGAAAGAGTGTGGAAACAACATTGAAGTGTTATGAAGTTATATCTTTTAATATAAATGTTAACATAAATGTCAACAAATAATTTTATTTGAGATTCCTGTTTCTTATAATGGTAATTTTATAAATTGTATTTTTTGATGTTCAATAATAAATTGTTCAATTTTCTGTAAACTGTTCAACTATATAAAAACAGTTTTATTATTGATTCATAAAACCACTTGTGTTTTATAGACCCCATAATTAAATCAAAAACATCATATATATAACGTCATAATAAAGACGTGTTGGATAAACAATTAAAAAATTCGAAAATTTAAAAAAAAAGATTCTCATAAAGTCAGTATATTCTAATAGACCACTTAAAAAATAGCAGCATTTAACACATTTAGAAACAGAATGTTATTATTTTGTCAGTTAGTAAGAAATTCTCTTCTAATTACTATTCGAAAGAAACTCGAATAAAAAAAACATTATAATAAATATAGTAAACAATATCTACAATATAAAGATTACTAACAGAAAAATAAGAAACAAAAAACAAAAATAAAATACAACTCTATATTATCACTAAAATAGAAATAATAGATGAAAAAAATAAAAAAAGGTATTAGAAAACACAATATAAATATCACATTTTAAACAATTAGCACGTTACGATTAAATATACAAAAACAAATGATATGCTACAAAAAATTGAGTCTATAAACTGAAATGTTAATAAAAAACGCCATACATTGGCAAAGTAAATAAAAAATTAAATTGAAAAATTAATTATCACAAAAAACAGTGTTTGGCAAAGTTTTATTTGAGATATGTCTAATCGCATCGGATGGTTTTAATTTAACTCAAAAAATTACTATTAAAAATTTAATTTACATTAAACATTTACATTTAATTTTTAATTACATTTTGTCTAGTCTAATTATCCTAAATTCATCCTATTATTATTTTTTAATTTATACTTATTATTTATTTAATCTTAGTTAAAATATAGAAAAATCTAAATCACAAACGTTTTTTTTATACTTATATCAAAAGTGAAAAAGTAGTATACCATATGTACTTCAGAACTAAAATGCCTTAGATCTTCTAAGGATTTTTACTTTCGAGAATAATTAATGTATTTTTATTCATTGTGTGTAGTATACTATTAACATGCAATAAGATGTGTTCCAATTTTTTCTTTTAAATAATTTTAGTTTTTTTTTTAATTTTAAGTTTCAAATTAAAACTATATTTTTGTAATGAAATTGTGACAGAGTTGGGCATAAGTAGATTACTGATTAATGTCTTCTTGTTCTTTTAAGTGGTTGAAGAAATAGTATATAAAATTTGAAGACGTAAGCAATTTTCGTGGTCTAGAACGTAGAAAAGGAATTTCCTAGATTCTCAATTACAAAAAGTTATGTTTACTGTTTTTAAAGTTTAATATACTATTTTGAAAATTTAATATATGGTTTTTACCAAAGATGGGTTTTCCTGAAGCATAAATTAGAAAAATATTATGAGACGTTTGGTTATTTTATAAAATAACATTTATATTTAGAGAAAACGTGTTAAACGGCCAGATGGTTTGTTAGATATATTTAGCATATTATATTAAAACAATACACAACTGATAAACACAATATTTAAAAAAATATTGAACGTTATCTACTTAATTTCCTTATTTTCTAATAAACTTTATTAAAAAATGTTCTTGTTTTTATTCAAACAACAACATTAATTTCTCTATTTTCTTAATTCAATGTTCACATTTGATGCTTAAAAAATACCATTTTTTTAATAAAAATTTTTGTCGTGAATCATCAAGTTTAGGTCTTTATTATTTTTTAACGAAAACGATAGTTCTACTACTACATACTGCCATTAAATGACTTGAACCGGTAAAGCAATAAAAAGTAATATCGTTTTTAAAAGAAATTAAGTGCCAACTCTAAACATCAGATTTAAAAAAGGATCTTATTTATGAATGTATTAAAGGTTATGAACTAAATAAGAATTTACTGTGATACAAATTTAAGAAAGAAAGTGTCTTTTACTTTCGACAACCACGTGTTATAAAGCTCCACTTCTTTTTTTATACCGGTCAAAAACACTTAAATAAACTTTAAAACATTTGATTACAATTTTGTTTAATATTTTATTTATTTTTTACTATATCAGATTGTGTTTGTTGTTATCAGATTTGATGTATTAAATTTCTAATTTACTTAATGTATGTGTTCTCAAATATCAATTACTTATAAAATGAAACAAACAATCTTAAAAAACTACTGACATCAGTACCTACTAAAAATAAGTTAAGACTGTTTACTGATTTCGTTTAAGAGATTGTAAATCATGTAAAACGATAAAATCTTCTTTTAAAAGTCGATACCCTGAATATAACTCTAGAAATTAAATTATACAAGTTTACCTAAAAGATTTAATGCAACTGTTTACAAGTTAATGTAAGAATAAATACACAAAGGGTCAATAACATAAGTTGGATATTTGTAGCGCAATATTAAGGGAAAAGCAATTTCCTGTTGGGTCATAACCTAAATACTTGCTTTAGGCCACATGATTTCGTCTTCCTAAAACGTGATTTTCCTTAGTTTCGAGGCGTGATTAGGAAACATCTGTATGTAGTTCCAAATTAAATCTCAATTGGTTTTACTAAGATGTTATCAGATTATATTAAATATTTAAAGGAGATGTAATTATATCAACACTCTTAACTTGTTAAACGCTTGTTTACTATTTTTTGTTAATACTGTTTGTACTAACTTGCTAAGTAAGTATTTATTTATTTTATTTAAGTAATCTACAATAATATAAAACGTTATACAGGCTGTCCCAACACTCCCAACGCAACGGTCCGAAAAAGCACTGTAACTCATTTATGTTACAAAATACAAACTTTTTTTTCTAGATCATAGTTGGGTTTCTGCTGCACATTTTAAAAATTTTATTTTCGGATTTTATGTTATTTTACAAATAACTTCTATAGAGGTTGTTTTCATTTATTTGTTATCAATTTTAATTTGTGGCGCTTTTTTAACAGAATTTTTGAAATGCAGGGGTTTGTCTAAAAATTCGTACCTTATAGTTTCCCAATTTCAGTAGCCACCACTGTACTTTTAAAATTATAGGTACATAAGGTAACAACAAACAAACAAAACAGCAAACATTTACACAAATTATCAAAAAAATAAAAATAAAAAAAAATGCTTTTCCAATCTTCTTCTGGCATACGTAACTTCTTTCATCCATTCTTTCTCTTCTCCATTTTCGCCTAGAATTTTTATTCTTCTATACTCACACATTCTTAGCTCTACACACTCTGACAAACAATGCTCTATCGTCTCCCTTTCTTCTCTACATAATCTACATATTCTTTCTCAATCTTTTCTCCAAAATTCATTTATCTTGATATTTTGGTAGTTTGGTGCTCTATAATCTTAATTCTTTTATACTCGCAATTCTTTCTTGTTTATCTATGTCAGCATCTTTTTGTTATAGTTCTTCTTCTATTGTTCTTCCTCCTTCTCTCATTCTTTCAATTTCTGCACACACATACCCCTTTTCTTCATAGCTGTCATCTCGTTCTATCCACCTAACATTACCATTTGCTCTTTTAATTTTAGTCCAGCATTGTCGCAGTATTCTGCATTCTTGTTGCATTTTTAAATTTTCGTCGAATCTCACCGTTCTTTCCCTTTTTCCACTCTCAACGTTTCTCTTTTACTTTCTTCTCTTACTATGTACCCTGGCGTTTGTTTATTTAAACCTAAAACCCATTTTATATACCTTTCTTGCACACGCTCAATTTCTTCATATTCCTTCTATCTCCATACTTCTGCTCTATACATTAGAATACATTTCACCAAACTGTCAAACATCATCATTATTCTTTTAAAATTTTCACCAAATTTACATTCTTCCAAACTCCAGACACTTCTCATTACTTTGTTTTCTTTTTGACTACTTCCTTTATTTGTCCTTTGTCTGTCATACTACTATTTGATACATATCCCAAATATTTGAACTCTTTACTTTAATTCTTACTTACATCTTCGCCTACTTTTACGTGGTTAACAATTTCCTCGTAAATTTCTTCCATCTTGCTTACCAACCACTTACACACCCCTGTCTCTCTAAGATACTGCCATAATTTTTCCCATAATGTCAAAAGTTTTTTTGAAGTCCATGAACAAAGCATACATACTACGTCCTCCCACCTTGTCTATTTCTTTCTTCGCCAGATGTCTCACTTTTAAAATTATAAAAACTGTCAAAATTTAAAAAAATATTATTTAATTGGTTGTCTTAATATCAGTTAAGTTAAATTTTTAATTTAATTATTTTTGAAATTAAAAGACTTAAAATTAAATTAAAATTAAAAACTTTCGGTTTAGTTTTTGAAATAATTTTATTAATCATTAAGAAACATTAATTTGTTTATACACTGCTCCAAGAAATTAACGCACCACTTGAAAATAAAGTAAATAAATTAAAACTATGTACATTTCAAAACTTTGGTTGAGAAGGTTTAATCAAACTATAATCTAGTTACCCATTGTAATAAAAGTTTTGACATTAAAGTCAGAAATTTGAGTTTAATAGTTTTTTAAGCAGAAATTTTAAAATAATTTTCATTTTTAAGTTGTGTTAATTTGTAATTTCGTTTTATTGTTATTTGAATTTGCCGTTTTGTGGATAGTTTTTTCATTTGAAACAATAATAAAAACATTTTGAAGAATTTGACTCGAGAAGAATGCGCCCTAACTGTGGTTTTGTTGGAGGAAGGATGGAGCTACAGAAGAATTGGTGAAAGGTTTAGTGTATCTCATACACGTCAGTTTCGCGTATGATACAAAGGTACAGAGAGACAGAAAGTCACCTCAGAAGACCTGGGCAAAGAAGAAAAAAGAAAACCACTCCTATCCAGGATAGATTTTTAAGAATATCTGCGCTAAGAGAACGCTTTGTAACCGCCAGGAAGCTACAAACTGAGTTCCGTGACGTAGAAGGAATTCAAATCAGTACCGAAACTGTTAGAAAAAGACTTAAGGAGGATCATTTAACACCCCATATTCCTGCTCGTGGTCTTGCATTGACTGCAGAACACCGCAGAGCCCGATTAGAATTTGCTAGAGAGCACATAAATTGGCAAAGAGAGGATTGGGAGTCTGTTCTTTTTACGGATGAGTCAAAATTTTGTCTTTACAATTGCGATAGACGTGTTCGTGTGTATCGTAGACCAAATGAGCGGTACGCACAGTGTAACATTCAGAATACCACATTGTTTGGTCGAGGCTCAGTAATGGTTTGGGGTGGTATTTCCTTACAAGCTCGCACGGAGTTAGTGGATGTAAATAATGGCTCTATAAATGCGGATTGTTACATAACAGACATTCTTGAAGAGCATGTCGTACCATATACCCCTTATATTGGTCCAAATTTTTTGTTAATGCAAGATAACGCAAAACCCCACACTGCCCGTATTGTTAAAGATTACTTGAATGAAGCAGAAATCAATGTTTTGGGTTGGCCAGCTCGAAGCCCTGACCTGAATCCTATTGAGCATGTTTGGGATATTCTTGGGAAACGTTAAAAAATCTTCCACATCCTCCTGTCCATCTTCAAGAGGTAGGTCCTCAACTAAATGAAATTTGGAATAACTTAAATCAAGAAGACATAAGTTCGTTAATTTTGAGTATGGAACGAAGATGTGCAGCGGTTATTCAAAGTAGAGGTGGAAATACGCGATATTAAGATGTTTTCTGTAACTTTTATAACGGCGTAACTTTAATAAAATTTTATTTTCGGTTTGTTTTTCTATATTTGGACACATTAAATATTAATTTACTTTAAACAAATGTTTTTGTTAAATTTTTCTTAATTTTGAACCAATTGGTCGAATACATATTTCAATTTTCAAAAAAATTCAAGTGGTGCGTTAATTTATTGGAGCAGTGTATTTTAAAAAAATTAGATAAACAAATTAGAATGTGTAATCTTGGTTAATTTAAATTACTATTGAATTTCGCTTTGCAAACATATGAAAGATGTGTAACATTAAAACAAAGACATTTTCCTAAAGTGGAAGTGATGTAAAGCAACAGAATCCAGCCTTATTTGTAGAAGTTCCAAGACAAAATTAATTAGAAATACGGTGTTTTCACTATATGGTTAATTTGAATGGCTTCTCTATGAATATTTTGTTACAAAACTTTAACCACAATTGAGACGAGCTTTTTACATTAAAATCAAACAAAGATTTGTGACCAATATACTTCTGTTGCAATTTTTGCTTTTTCAGTATTAAGGAGACAATTCCGCTAGATTTTAGAAGTAAATTATAACAAAATCTAATTTAAATAAAAGCTTTGAGGAAATGCAAAGTAAGTTTTCCACCAAGACAAGCTTTTAAGGTGGTGGAAAGTGCCTGAATTGGCATATTTCTCGCAATTTATTATACTCAATATAATGTTAATATTACGGCTCATTCCTAAGGTTTAATGATCATAATTTCCACCACGAAAAGATATTTCCGCCCTAATATTTTATAAGGTCTGGAGAGAATTATCGCGATGAAAACACCTTTCAGCTTGGAAAACAATATTGCTGCGATATTTTATTCAGAAACTCGATAATATGAAATTAAGGAAACAGTGTTACGAGGATACACAAATGTTACTTGAATCGCTCAGAGATTATCGCCCGTTTGTTTTTTTTTTATTTGCTGAAGTCAACTAATTAATACAAATTTTTCTTGTAATGCGTATTGTGTTTTAATTAATTTAATAATTACTACAGTTATTTAATATAATCATTAATAGTAATTATATAGCCAGTTTTTATTTCCTTTTGGTATAAATTCTATTTAACCAGTGCCTTCACAGCGTGATTTAGCATGAAATTTACTAAAACCTTTGATCTTTCCTTTTCAATAAAATGAATTGACCTTTAAGGCCAGCCATTTGAGAGATTTTTTCCACACAGTTGATATGCCACAAATTTTATAAACCAGAGTGTATAAAACGAAAAAATCTAACATGTAATACGAATTTTATTTTTCAAACTTTTGGCTTATCAAATATTGAAATATCTATATCAAGACCTACAGTAGAATCAATAAATTAAAGTTTACATTTTGTAATTTTTGTTCTAGTTTTGCAAACTACATTTTCCTTGTTTTTTATTAATAGCCTCTTAGATAAATCGCCAAGGAGCATTTTCCGGTGTTTGTAACTCATGAAAATGCACTGTGAACACGTTAACCTCCAAACAATAATGTCACTCTCTGAATTCCTTCTCTTCCTGTTTCAGATACCCCAACAAATTTGTTGTCACATTTTTGAAGATATACTGGACGTGCAACCATTATATAAACTAATTGTTTTTACAGATCAAGCAAGTTTTTCTTGAAGTAATTTATCTTAAACAGTTGGTGAGTTTCTTTGAAAATAAACTTTTAGAACGAAACACCCAAGGGTATCACACACTTGAAAAATTAATGCGCGAAAACTGCTTTTCTTTGTTTGGTTTTTATAAAAACAATTTGTTAAGTGCTTATAATTTAAAAAGTTTTTTTGTGTTATTTGTCTTTCTAGAGAACTTATTATAAAACTTATTTGCGTTCTCTAATAGGTCTACAACAGCACGTACAATAATCTTTTTTTAATAAAATTTTAAACCAAATTTGGGTATTTATAATTGTTTTAACAAGGAATATTAAAAAAAAATTTTTATTGAAAACTACAAACGTTAATATAAGACAATTTTAGTTTTTTGGTATTCTTTCAATGAAGACTGTTTTTTGTTAAAAGTTCTGACGTAATTTCAAAAACACCCTGTGTTATGTAAATAAATAAGAAACAAATTCTAATAATAAATTTATTTTAAAGTTTTTTAGTCATATTTTTAATCACGATAATTAAATATATTTTTTAAAGACCGTATCATCTGTAATCAAACATTGGTCTTTTTAAATTTTTTATTTTATAAAAAAGCTATTAGGTTTAAGTCATAATTTAGAGTGGTAATTCTGCTGTTCTATTTGCCAAAAAACTATTGCCAAAACCTTTGTTTGCAAAACAAAGATTTAATAAAAAAATGTAAAAAAATCTAGAAAAATTTTATTTATAATAAAAAAAAACACTTTATTGGCTATTGAATATCAGAAACAAAATTTTGGTGACAATTTTGAAAGCACTTTCAAAGATCTTTTTAATGCGCTAAAAAAAATATATTTTGCAATAAAGGCAATGGCAATAAAGCTCATACTGTATAAATAATTCAAGGTTATAATTGAGATTCTAATTAATTTTAATTTTTTTAGATTCAGAAATGGTGGATGCGCCGGGCTAGAAACTATTTTTACGATTCAGCCAAACCAAATTCGTACACATAACAAACATTTTTTCTTATTGACCCAATTTGTGTTGTTGTTTTGCTACTTTATAGTCAATTTTTCACTGAATAGGCCATTATCCTTGTACGTCTACAACCTGTTGACATACGTTCACCTTTGATTTTCTGTTTATTTACAGGTAAAAGATCAATTCTATACGACCTGAAAAGGAAAACGTTTTGTGTTATTTATAAACTCACATGTTCTTTAATGAATAAATTACACACTTGTGTAATTCCAGACAATTAATAAAACAAATGGGTTCTTTGATGTTGATTCCATTTCAATCAACAGCATTTTCCGTGAAATACATCGTGATCAATCTAGGTTTGAAAATAGCTACGTATCACGCATCGGTAAACACGGTTTCTTAATTCTTAAAATCTTTATAACGCGTGTTCAATAATTTTTTTTAACTGGAACTGGAATGGACAAATAATTGTTTTATATGTCGCTAACGAGGTCGCTAATAATTTCATTTATCTATGACTGCTTTAATAACAGCATATTATATTAAATATTTGAGAAAAGCAAAGTGACATTACTTTACTAGTAAAGTAACAAAATAAAAAATCACTCTTTAAAATAATTCGTCTTAATTTTAAACTCAATCTTAATTACATGCTATTATTGTTATAAATATTAATAACACAATTTTTACACATATTTAAAGTAGAACAAGCTATTTCTGATACATTTTCCTTGATAACAGCTGTTGATGCAGTCGTTCTAACTGTTATAGTATATTTGTCAGTTTGTCGTCCAGAATTCTTTAAGCAATTTGTTTTTATTTTTACTTCTGCCGTGTCTACGTACCCCTCCACCACTTTATTTGAGCGCCAGTCCCAATGACGCTTCACTGTTAAATATTCAGCTCTCGAATTAGCAAGCAACGAAGTAGATAAGCGCCTATAACAATGTCCTGTAAATTCTGCTGGATGAGGTAACTGAAGAAAAGTAGCAATATTATTGGAGAAAGCAGCAAATGTGATTATATCAACAGGTAACTTTATACACTTCTGGTTCCTGTATTCTAAAAAAACCGTCTATAACTGGCGTTATTAGGGCGAATTGCAGCATATTTTTGAATTAATTCTAACATGTTGACTCTATCAATTTCGCCTGACGTAATAAAAAATTCTCTAGATATTTTTGTTTTAGTGTTTAATATTAGAACATGGAAGCATCGTTTCTGATTTTTAACATCTTCCAAAAGCATGTTGGTAAGTACAAGCTCTACCAACTTCAATAATTGAAACTAACATTACTTAGTAAGAATAATTTTTGCATAAAAAGAGTACGGTACCTTTTTTATATTTCTTATTGTTCTAATCATAGAATAAAATGCCCAGAGATTCGATTATTTATACTATTTTAAGAAATAATCAAAATATGCAAATAATTTTTTTTGTCGCACTATAAACTGAACCGTTGAAATGCCATCTTAATTTTTTTTTTTGATTTTTCTGGCACCAAGCAAAAAGCAGAATTTATCGTCGCTTCTTTGATATCAGAAGGTAAACTTTCTGAGTCACTCATGTTTACAATTTTCTTATTTTTACCACAAAGCACAATTTTTACAGATTATCTCAAAATGGCGAGCATTGTTTGAAAGATTGTAAGGGGTTGCCATAATGCTTACTAAACATATCTATAGGTTACCTTACTTTTGATGTAAAAAATAGGAGTTATAAGCGGCATTAAATTTTCGATTTTCTTAATTTTTGCAGTCATAGATAAAGTTTTGTATATCATACGTGAGCTAAACACATTACAGTAACTCATGTATTACAGATACTCGGGCTAACGCCCTCGTTATCTGTAATCTACACACTAGTTTCGTAATGATGTTTCTATCCCACTAATAATATAAATAACTATTATGTAGGTGTATTTCTTAAAGTGTATCTTAAATAATAAACCTTTTTATATATCGTTCCTTTCATAAATCTGTAGTGATTCATTGTGGCTGAAAGTGTGAAATAATGACAGCAATCAACACCACCTACACATTTTCGGCGAAACACTTAATTCTGAAATATCTGCTTCTTACAGGTAAAAGTGACTATTAATAATTAGCGTTTGCTAAATTGGTTTCTTTATTTTGACAAAGTGAGGTATTTAGCAAAAGCGTAACGTTTCTTAAAATGCCAACTTTTGAAAATTACTTTTTCTGTTTGTTGTGAAAATTGATTACTTTATTATACTCCCTGATAACCTAATAGATGCCTACACAAAATAATATCTAAAAGCTAATTTGTCTCTGTTAAAATGAACGCATAAAAATCGGATTTACTGAAAAAACCATTAGAGATTTCAGAAGACAAACTGCGGAAACTGGTATCTAGAAAAATCTCGCAATTTTTTTTATTCATTGTTATACGGAAATGAGAAATGGAAAAATACATATATAAATGCAGGAATCTGCTGATTTAATAGAATAATAAATATTTAGTTGTTAGAAAATCAATCATTTTTATGATAAATTATCGGATTCTCTAACCTTATTAGACTTGATGTATTTCCAATAAATTTGCCCTAATTTTTAAAATTTACGAAATTTGTACTGCCGAGACAAATTAATAAGTTAAAAATTGGCAAGAAGTACTAATGTCTGCACGCCTGGGTAAACAAAAATATTTTTTTGTTTCAAATGTAAAACTGCTTAAGTAGTTATTTATTTTATTTTTTTAGTTTTTAGTTTCTATTTTCTTTTTAGTTGTTAGGTATTAAAATCTTATATTTTTTTTCAATGCCATAGTATTAATTTACTATTGTAGTAGCAATGTACAGGATTATTTACAAATAATAATAAATCAATATGCAACCAAATTTACATATTAAGCAACTTTATTGACAAAATTTTTTTAAATGTGGTTAGATTTTAGTGATTTTTTTCGATCTCAAATGGGGTACTCTGGTAAGCATCTGGTAAAAATATGTGTAACAGAGGTTAAACAGTTGAGTGAAGGTTAAATATGAAGAAACATCCCTACAAAAGGGCAATTTAACTTGTTGACGAACCGCTTCATCTTAACCGAGTTCTATTCCACATCATTGACAGGTTTCAGTCAGTTCACTTGTAAGAAGGGAAGTTTACTTGTTCTATCGATATCCAAGCTTTCGTCGCAGCGATCTTTTCCAGGAATTCCTTTTATTGTTTGACTGTCGGTCTACGGAAAACGTGAGTTGAAATTTGTCCCCAACTGTCGCGGATTCTAGAGGTCATCATTTTCAACATTTCCGGAATTTTGCCTTCTAACCTACTTACACTTTTATTTTTATTATGTTCAGATTCAATTTGGCTTCCAGTTATAATTACGACATTTTATTACGTGAAATGACTCCCACTGAGCTCGTAAAATTTACTTCGTATAGAGATTCGCATTTAATCGATGATTTGACTGAAATTTGTAGGCAGGACACACGTGTGGCTTCTACCTGAAAGGATGGAAGCTTCAAATACAATTTTGTCAAGACGCTTTGTAAGTTTTTTCAGGTTTGTCTGTCCTTTACGTTTAATCTGTGTCATACTTTACCACCCGGAGTGCTTAATACAAAATGTGTAATAAACATGCAACGTGGCAATTTTCTCCCTTCTGACCTAAATTATTTACACTATCTCAGATATTTTTCAATGAAAATAAATACGTTTCTAGGTAATAATTTAGAAATACTCTGATTTTTATTTTTATATCCATAACGTATAAAAATATTGTTATGATTGTTACTCACTATTTGTTTTACATCATAAAAAAAGAAGCCCATTTTTAATTTTCCAGACATAACGTACTATTTTTATTTATACAAAAAATAAGCGGTTTCGTCGCAGAGTTATATAATTAAAAATTTATTTGTAGTCTGTAATTTTTATGTTTTGTATAAGAAGAAGTATAAGAAATGAGCTACCCAGAAAAAAAAATCATCTCTATTAATAAATTTTTTAGGAGTTACAAGACTTTAAATTTTGTCAAAATTTCAATTGTTGACTATTGTAGTAGATATAGTTAGAGTAGAGTTAATTAATAAAACTAGCATACAAATATGAGTTTATTCGTGTGGCAAGTCCTTTTAACAGAAGCAATAAATTTTGAATAAACAAGGGTGTAGTTTGTAGGCGTAAAACATTATTTGGTCTTTCTTAGTTATTAACTTAATAACTGTGAAACCTCAACGGAACTATTTAGTAGGCTGTGTTACCATTTCTTTTTATTGTTTTATTTTGTGATGAAATTTTGGAATGAAATGCAGGCTGATACGATATTTAATTTAGCAACTGCGAAAATTAAATTCAAAATAATTTTATTACAGAAACGTAAAATATCTCTTGATATGTAAAATATTAAATAGTCTAATTCTAAATTATGTCACAATAGTAATTAAATTTAAAAGAACTGTAATATACCTAGTAGTTTTTTTTATAAAACTCGAAAAAGCTATAAATAGAAAAAACGAATTACTCTAATATTAATGTTAGTGTTGATTTAAGTTATTTTAAAAATTTCACAAGAGATTTAATAATATATCAAGACTTCTTAACTATTTTTAACATCTTCTGCTTTAAATTACAGTAATACCTCGTTAATCCGGACTAATTAAAACCGGACACATCCGGATTATTGAAAAATCCGGATAAATGGACCATTTTAATAAATACACAAAAATCGGTTATTAAGAAAGTATAAAAATGTTTATTATTAAAATTCGATTACCAACAGGTGAAACAATTGAATATGAATACATACATATGTAATTACATATTATAAATGATACATTTATGTAATTTAAAAAAAGTATGTAGTTTTTGTTTGATACAATTTTGTACAATTTTTCATAAGAAATGCCTTTTCCTGAAGCCTCTGCAAAACCGTTATTTCTGCAGGCGGAACATCATTTTCTTTCGCCCACTCTAAGGCAATAGTTAAAGCCTTTATTGCTTCTTCGTTTTTAATCTTTCTTCTAATTGGCTCTTCTCTTCTAAAGGGAGTAAATTTTCATCTCCACAAATCCAAGACTGTACTTCAGTATCTGTCAAAACTTCTCCTCCCGTCTGTTGTAACATAGAAGAAACCAAATGGATATCCTGTCTTGCAGAAGCAATCTGATTTTAAAATGCTTAGTGGTAAATTGTCTTCGTCTTTATATTCATCAAAATCAGTGACTTCAGAACTCAAAAGTTTTCTCTATGATTTATTTATTGTGGCTGGGGAAATACTTTGCCATGCATGGGAAAGCCAAAAAACAGCATCTCTTAAAGTTAGAGACTTTATGCACATAGAAATGTCTTCTTCTTTGGATGATAAAATATGAGTTAACAAGCTTTTCCGATACGCTAGTTTTGTTAACTGAATAATATTTTGATCAAGAGGTTGAATGATGGCAATTGTGTTTGGAGGGAGAAACAGGATTGTGAAGTCTCCTGTTTCTGTATCAATTTTTTCTTCACCGCGTCCGTGACATGTGGCGTTATCCATTAGTAGTAGCGCCTTTTCCTCCAAATTTTGAGATTTTAAAAAGATTCTTACTTGATTAACAAAGGTTTGGAGCCAATCACGAAAAATATCTGATGTCATCCAAGCATTTTTTGAAGATTTGTAGTCGACAGATAACTCCACATTTTAAAATACTCTAGGATTTTTCGATTTTCTTATCAGTAGAGGCTTTATTTTATGTGAGCCGTCGCTATTTGTACACAATAAAAAAGTCACTTTTTCTTTCGCAACTTTTCTACCAGGTGCTGTCTTTTCATGAGAATCTACCACCGTTTTGTCGGGAAGCATTTTCCAGAAATGTGCGCTTTCATCACAATTGTAGATTTGGGAAGGACCGACCCCTAGTTCCATTATTTTTTCATTGACTTTTGACAGAAAAGGTGAAACAGCGGATTCATTACTTGACAATTTTTCTCCACAAACTCGGAGTCGCCTCAAACCATATCTCAATTTAAATTTTGCCAACTATCCTTTGCTTGCTACAAAATTGTCTTTACCATACACTTCGACAAATATTTTTTTTGCTTTAGCAGCGAGAATGGCAAAAGAAACAGAGATATGTCAAGACCTTTGTGTACGAAACCAGTTATACAATGGCTTTTCCATTTCCGGGTATTCCGCCTGTCTTAATGTTTTCCTAGTATTAGGGACTTGCTGGTAACAATTGCCAACAAACTTTTCTATTTTCGCTTTATTTTTTTTAATGTCCAAAATTGTCGACGTCCCAACATTATACTTTTCTGCTAGACTCACACCACACGCTCCAGACTGTAATTTCTTCAAAATTTCATGTTTTTCTTTGATGCTCAAAGTCTTATGCTTTCGCTTTAGAGCCATATTGAATAGTACATACTACCGGTTGCAGACAAGTTAAAACAAGTAAATTCCGGCTATTTTAAATAAAAAGTGCCAATCCTGATTACGGAAACTTTTCACATCCGGACTACAAGATACACAATGAAGAAAATAAGAGTTGCGATTTACTGGATCATTCGGATTATTGGATGTTCGGATTAACGAGGTATTACTGTACCAAAATTTTTTTTTTATTGCGCATCACTATTTTGGTTAAAAGATATATTTAACATTTTTAAAAGTAAATATAATTTATTTTATCATAATTATTTAATTATTATAAAAAAGTAAAACAAAAAATGTTAAATTAGGAAGCACTAAAATCTTTAACAACCACTATACAGGCTGTTCCGTAAATAAACAGCAATCATTAAAGCATACGAGCCCGCTTAAAACGGTGGCCTTACGGCCACCCTTTACGCGGGCCCGCGTTTTCGCCCTCCGGGCGAAAGGCGCAAGCGCCAGGGCGCTAGTGGCGCCCGCCTTCGGTTGACACCGAAGGCGATATTGCGCTACTGGCGCCGCCTTCGCTTGATAGCGAAGGCGATATTGCGCTACTGGCGCCGCATTCGGTTAAAACCGAAAGCGATGTGTGGCGGCGCAAACGCCGCCATAGATTGAAGTATAAAAAATTTTGTTTGTTTGTATAACTTGTATATCTGGTTGAATACTGGCTTTGGGCCAGATGTTCCCACCTGCTGCGCGATAGATATTTGGTGTTTGGTCAAACGTTTGCGCCTGCGACGCGATAGGTATTCACCCTTAGGTCAGATATTAATAAATATTCGGCCTTTGTTCAAACGATCGCGCCTGCGGCGCGGTTGGTACTCGGCTTACGGGCGCGATAAATACTCATCTTTCGGCCGGACATTCTTGCCTGCGGCGCGATAAAATTTAGCCTTGAGCAGGCGTTCGCGCCTGCAGCGCAATAAATATTTGGCTTTTGGCCAGACGTTCTCGGTGATACTCGGCTTTCGTCTTAACGTTAGATAGATATTCGACTTTTGATTCGCCTTTAGATTGGACATTTGCGCTTTCGACGTGGTGGATATTCAGTCTTGGACAGGCGTTCACGCCTGGGGCGCAATGATATTCGGCCTTTGGTTAAAAAATTGATCTTCTTTAGCTATTTAGCAATTGTTTGTAGTCACCTACCATAATTTATTGTGACCCTAACTCATTTAACAAAAAAAAATAAAATAAAATAAAATTTACTTTAAAAACAAATTATTACATTTTCAAATAATATTTTTTTTATTTTCCTATTTAAGCAATATGTAATGTAGATGAACCACTGTTATATTTAATTTATATATTTATTATATTTAATAATTTTTTATTTATTAAATAACATATGATATTTGTAATCACGTTTTTAAATTATATGACGTTTATGACACTATATTGCGTGCAAAACACCTGCGAAAGAATGTGTATCTGACCAAAATTTGTTTTACAACAGAAAGTTTATCAAAATATATTAATATTATAAAATCATAAAAAAATTATAGATTGGTGAAAATTTACTATACATTTTTGTTTTATTATTTACAAAAAAAAAAATTCTTGGCGTGCGAGTGTGGGTACATCCGAACAATAATTATTGCTTTAAATAGTATTATTTAATAACTAATGTGCTGATTTCAAGTTGGGATAATACCGGTAGTATCGCAAATTTTAATACTTTTCCATGACAACAGCGAATCACAGCCCCGAATTTGTTTATTTTTCCATAGAAACGAAGATACCACCGGTATTATCTCAACTTGAAATCAGCCCATTAGTTAATAGTAAAATTTTTATTATTAAATGTCCTTGAATATTTTTGTAAGTTTAAAACATTAAAAGAAATAAAAAGATTATTAACAATAGCATCAAATTTGGAAACAATAGATATGTCGACTTTTATGTTAGTGATTGAGATTATATTAAAAAAAAAAAAAATTATTCAATTTTATATACTTTAAACACCCTAATAAGCTCAAAATATTCTATTTCTATTGTTACACATTTGTAATGTATAAGAATTTTACTGAAACACTTAGTATGCATATATTTCTTCATTTATGGGACACTTATCCTATAAAATTATTCTAACGTGTATAAAGTAATATATCATATTAGAAACTTTATTTTATACAATTTAAAAAAAGCGTATTCTTGGTTGCCTACCTTATTTATTTTTCTTTAATTAATTTTTAATTGCGTGTTTTAATTAAAATTTTATTATTTTGCAAAAAACAATTACTTATCAACTGTAAGATAGTTATTAATTAAACAACTTTGGCCTCTAACTGGTATTTACCTTGCTACTGATAAAAAAAATTCTAGTTAGATAATTTTTTTATTTTTCGCACATTTTTTTTTTGTTGTTGTGGTGGCAAGAAATGGATATTTTAGGTAAAATACTTACTAAATCGTCTCTATTCATTGAAATCTCCATATCGTATTGCTAAAAAATTTTATAGAGAAGAAATTTTATAAACTTTAAATAATGTTGAAACGAGCCCGCTTAAAATGGTGGCCTTACGGCCACCCTTTACGCGGGCCCGCGTTTTCGCCCTCCGGGCGAAAGGCGCAAGCGCCAGGGCGCTAATGGCGCCCGCCTTCGGTTGACACCGAAGGCGATATTGCGCTACTGGCGCCGCCTTCGCTTGATAGCGAAGGCGATATTGCGCTAACAGCGCCGCCATCGGTTGACACCGAAGGCGATATTGCGCTACTGGCGCCGCTTTCGATTCGATGTGTGGCGGCGCAAACGCCGCCTTAGATTGAAGTATACAAATTTTTATTTGTTTGTATAACTTGAATATCTGGTTGAATACTGGCTTTGGGCCAGATGTTCCCACCTGCTGCGCGATAGATATTTGGTGTTTGGTCAAACGTTCGCGCCTGCGGCGCGATAGATATTCAGCCTTTGCTCAAACGTTTGCGCCTGCAGCGCGATAGGTATTCATTCACCCTTAGGTCAGATATTCGCGCCTGCGGCGCGATAAATATTCGGCCTTTGTTCAAACAATCGCGCCCGCGGCGCGGTTGGTACTCGGCTTAGGGCAGATGTGCGCGCCTGCGGCGCGGTTGGTACTCGGCTTACGGGCAGATGTGCGCGCCTGCGGCGCGGGAGATTTTCGTGTTTTGGCAAGACGTTCGCGTTTGCGGCGCGATAAATGTTCAGCTTTTGGTCAGGCGATCGCGCCTGTGGCGCGATAAATACTCATCTTTCGGCCGGACATTCTCGCCTGCGGCGCGATAAAATTTAGCCTTGAGCAGGCGTTCGCGCCTGCAGCGCAATAAATATTTGGCTTTTGGCCAGACGTTCTCGGCGATACTCGGCTTTTGTCTTAACGTTAGATAGATATTCGACTTTTGATTCACCTTTAGATTGGACATTTGCGCCTTCGACGCGGTGGATATTCAGTCTTGGACAGGCGTTCACGCCTGGGGCGCAATAGATATTCGGCCTTTGGTTAAAAAATTGATCTTCTTTAGCTATTTAGCAATTGTTTGTAGTCACCTAACCTAATTTATTGTGACCCTAACTCATTTAATAAAAAAACAATAATGAAATTTACTTTAAAAACAAATTATTACATTTTCAAATAATATTTTTTTTATTTTCCTATTTAAGCAATATGTAATGTAGATGAACCACTGTTATATTTAATTTATATATTTATTATATTTAATAATTTTTTATTTATTAAATAACATATGATATTTGTAATCACGTTTTTAAATTATATGACGTTTATGACACTATATTGCGTGCAAAACGCCTGCGAAAGAATGTGTATCTGACCAAAATTTGTTTTACAACAGAAAGTTTATCAAAATATATTAATATTATAAAATCATAAAAAAATTATAGATTGGTGAAAATTTACTATACATTTTTGTTTTATTATTTACAAAAAAAAAAAATTCTTGGCGTGCGAGTTCGGAGTGGGTACATCCGAACAATAATTATTGCTTTAAATAGTATTATTTAATAACTTAGTTAATAGTAAAATTTTTATTATTAAATGTCCTTGAATATTTTTGTAAGTTTAAAACATTAAAAGAAATAAAAAGATTATTAACAATAGCATCAAATTTGGAAACAATAGATATGTCGACTTTTATGTTTGTGATTGAGATTATATTAAAAAAAAATTTTTATTCAATTTTATATACTTTAAACACCCTAATAAGCTCAAAATATTCTATTTCTATTGTTACACATTTATAATGTATAAGAATTTTACTGAAACACTTAGTATGCATATATTTCTTCATTAATGGACACTTATCCTATAAAATTATTCTAACGTGTATAAAGTAATATATCATATTAGAAACTTTATTTTATACAATTTAAAAAAAGCGTATTCTTGGTTGCCTACCTTATTTATTTTTCTTTAATTAATTTTTAATTGCGTGTTTTAATTAAAATTTTATTATTTTGCAAAAAACAATTACTTATCAACTGTAAGATAGTTATTAATTAAACAACTTTGGCCTCTAACTGGTATTTACCTTGCTACTGATAAAAAAAATTCTAGTTAGATAATTTTTTTATTTTTCGCAAATTTTTTTTTTTGTTGTTGTGGTGGCAAGAAATGGATATTTTAGGTAAAATACTTACTAAATCGTCTCTATTCATTGAAATCTCCATATCGTATTGCTAAAAAATTTTATAGAGAAGAAATTTTATAAACTTTAAATAATGTTGAAAAGAGTCCTTTCAGTCAGGAATAAATTGAATATTTAATGATTTTGTGATTTTTCCTTAATTTTGCTACAAAATATCTTGTATTCAGCGTTCCATTTTTTGCTAAATGTTATTTTTCAACAACATCAAAATGGAAGACTTTTTTTAGTTGTTGGGGCTCATTCCTTCTTGAATTACTCCAAGAAAGTCGAAGGGTTTTAGAGGCTTCTTACTGTTGTAATTTTTAGATTAGGTAGTTATTACTTATTGCACTTTTTTTTTGTGATAGCAACAAAGCGATTATATTGGGTCTAAAAATAAAGCGATTACATTAGGTCAAAACAAAAACTCGGTGTAGTTTTTAGTAGACACGGGTAATTGAAAACACACACACACACATCTGTTATTTAATTGTGGGAGCAACAAAGGGGCCCCATAGTTAAATTAGTTCTTAGGCCGACCCTGTTTGTTGTTATTAAAAACTCACTGTGAAGCAAAAATAACATTTTAAATCACGTTTAATTAAATTTAATTTAATTATTTCAAGTCACTTTTAATTGACTAAAATTTGAGGTTATGTTTTTATGAAATGCAAAGAATAAATTTTTATTTATTAACAAATTATAATTTCTTTCAAAATGCACGTACTGGTTTTCAGTCTTTACATTATAAAAAAGGGTCCCCTTGATCAGGAATAAATAGAATTTTGACCAATTTTCTGTCAATTTTTCTCTGTTTTTGTTAAAAAATGTTCCATATTCAGCGTTCCATTTTTGTTTTTTCTAAAAGGTCACTTTTATTTGTCATTAAAATGTAGGACTTTTTTTTATTTATGGAGGCTAATCATTTCTCCCTGAATCACCTTCTTGGAAAAAGTCGAAGGGTTTTAGAGGGTGTTTACTGTTAGAATTTTTTTTAGGTTAGGAAATTAACGTAATGATTTTTTTGTTATGGTGATAACCAAAAGGGATTATATTGGGTCACAACGAAAACTCAGTGTTGTTTTTAGTCGACACGGCCAATAAATAACACAGACACCTGTTTCTGTTATTTTATCGTTCTTGGGCCTCGGGGGGGCAACAAAGAGCCCCCATAGTGAAGTAAGTTCTTGGGCCGACCCTGTTTGTTGAAATTATTTTGATCTTATTATAAACAATCCTATGTAAAACAGATATAACATTTTAAATCACGTTTAATTAAATTTAAAATCACTTTTATTCCACAACAAAAATTTGAGGTTATGTTTACATCTGTCATCTGTCATATGTCACAGTCACTTAAATAAAATAGCCAATCAAATGCAAAGAATAAATTTTTAATTATTATTAATAAATTATAATATTTCTTTCAAAATGTACGTACTTGTTTTCAGTCTTCATGTAATAAAAAATAACAGGGGCCCCCTTGGGCAGAAATAAATGTAATTTTGAATAAATTTTAGTGTTTTTCCTCTCATTTTGCTAAAAAATGTCCTATATTTATCGTGCCATTATGCTAAATGTTACGTTGATAATTTTATGGTTCATGGGAGCGATTTCCTTCGTGGTTAACCCTTTTGGAGAAACTATAATTTTCTTAATGTTGTAATGTATTGTATAGCCTAAAGATTCTAAAGAGGCTTTTTTATTGTTATTATTAGAATTTAAACGTTTAAAATAGTTTTTATTTAGGCACTCACTGCACTCACTGAAAGTAAAAGTTTCGTAAAATTTTTAGGTTAGGTAATCTTTGTATGAATTTTTTTCGTTGTAGCAACAACAAAGAGGAAGATTTTGAGTTAAATACTTATTAAATCGTTCCTATTAATAAAAAATAATTGTTACGTTTAATCAAATCACTTTTAATTGATGATTAATACAATTTTTTTTTACTATTATGTCATATGTCACTTGTGAAATATCAGGCAATTTTAAATCAACCAATCAAATAAAATGAATTTAAAATGAACCAATCAAATAAAAGAATTTAAATAAATAATTGATTTTGTATCTCTTTCTTTGAAATTTTTGCTAAAAACAATGAAAAACATCAAATGTTTAAAAATAAATTTCATTAGTATATCGTTATAATTAGTAAATAAAAACCTTTCTACGCACTAAAAAAAAGATGAAATAAGAAAAAAATAAAATAAAACAAATAAAAAAGTATCGATTAAAAATTTGTATAACCGCGGAAAATGATCAATTTTTTAGAGTGAATAAGACTGTACATGAATTATAATAGTATAATACTGTTACTTCAAAATTATAATTTCTAATGTGCTTAAGAAAAAAATTAGTTTAGTTTAAAATTGACAACAAAAAAATAGTATTAATTATATTAAGAATTCAAATTGATTGGTACCTATCAGACCATAAAAAAATTGTTTATTTTGACGTTTAAACAGTAGTAATTTATTGATTTTTTTTAAATGTTAATACATGGATAGGTTGGTATAAAACCTTGTACTTTTTATTTTATTTACTTATGTCCATTGTGCGACGCTACTGCCCTCGAGTTATAGATTTGGCTAACTTTTAATTTTAGTTAATTTCGAAACTTACTTTTTTTTGTATTAATTACATTTCTTATATATTTGTTTTTGCTAAAAAGAATACATTTTTTTGGCTACTGAAAGTTTTGAAAATTTAATGTAAATCATTGCGCAGTTTTATACTGAAGCTCTATAGATTTGTCCGTTTACCAGTTTCTCTCTGATAAAAAAGACAATAACCATTTTACAACAATTTTACTCTCAATTAAATTAATAAACTTGAAACAGAAATTTTTATAATGACATTTCTTAGATTTTTACCAAGAGATTGATGAAACAGCTTGTATCTTAGCAGCCGGAAATAAAAAAATGACAGAAAACCGAAATTTTGAAAAACCTAAATGCATTAAACATGTATACTAATAAATGAAAATGTAGTTAATAAATATACTAAATGTTTCAAGTTTAACATCAACTACACATTTCGCATTATGTTTCAGAAAAAAATAGGCTATACTAAAGCACAAGTTTACTTCAATTTACACTGACAAAATAGTATATTAACAAACGCGCTTTGAAAAGTCATTTTTGTGGCACGAATTCAAATTTTCTATAAAGAATAAGTGTCCACAATGACTTTAGAAACAAATTCTTTAAAGAAAATTTTCAAAAACATTGTAACACTTTAAAAATTTCTAAATAGCAAAGTTTATACAGATATACTCATCATTATTTTAGACCAGGCAGTCCTATATACTCGTCTAGCAAATAATTTGGTAATTATCAATGGTAAATTGTCAGTGGTGGCTGACAGTTGTTTTAAAGCCTCCTCCCTTAGAAAAAAGTTAAAGTTACGTTATTGTTTAAGCGGCTTACCTCACTGTTCATAGGTTAATTGCTACACACACAAAAACATTTTCATAAGAAATATTGGTCATCATGTAGATACAACAAAATTTTGTTCGAATAAAATTATAGCCTGTTATAATGCTGACATTTATAACGTTTTATTTACGTTCTCTAAAGTCTGATACCAGCAAAAGCTTTACCAATCTTAACAAAATAAATTATTTTAGTTACTTTTTGGAACTTTTAAACAAATTTTAGTAGTAAGAAGAATTTTGAGCTAATTGATAAAAACTAAATTTCTAACAGCTTATTACCAAAAGGTTAACAATCACCCTGCATCACCCAATACAAAAACAACAACTCAAACTTATTTTGTATCTTTGTAGTTTTTTTTTGTAAATTAAATTGAAAAATCTGTCATAAATCAATTACAAGAAAAATGTTTTAATAGCAAAATGAGAATTACAAGAAAATCACGGGTAATTTTATTTTAATGGCTGTATTATAGCTGTTCCTTCACTTGTTGATAACTTTATATTAAAAGTTTTGATTAATTTCTGGTTTTTATATAAAGCATATGCATTATAAATTTAAAGTGACAAAAATTGTAACATAAGTAGATAGTTAATGAAGTTTACAAAATAGAGATTTAATTTATTTTGATAAATTTATATCCTGGAAGAGACTGAACGAAAAATGAACATAATTCGTAACGAGAAATCTTACGCTAAGAAAAATGCAGACATAATCTCAACGAATAAATCTTTCTCTAGAAGTCTAGAAAGTCGATTTCCTACAAGAAATAAATTTGTGGGTTTTAATATTTAACTACCACCAGACTATAAAACCGTTATCTCTTTTTAAATCAAGATGAGCAGTATTGAGACTAACAGGAAAATAATTTTGATTTTTGTTTCTCTGGGAAGATAAACCTTTTTTACCACCTACTTATTTAATTGTTTACAACATGCAATCTTTAATTTAGATTTCTTTGTTCCTAATACATAAATTTGTGTTGCTAAATCCCTCTGTCTAAATTCATAATTTTTGTTTATTTTTTTTGTTTTGTATTAAGACACTAACAAATTTATAAGATTCTCACATTGCGTGTTTACGAATTTCTTATAAGGGAAACCTGTAGAAGGGCGTGGTAGAATAAAATCGAATAAGCACGAAAAAGAATTCCATTATATTGTTTCGCTTGTAATTTCCAGGAGAAATGGCAATTTAGAAGATTGTAAATCTGTCAGTACCCACTTTTTATATTCTTACTACTGATTGTAGGTTTCATTTCCTGCTAACCTATTTAAAACTGTCGCATAACTTAGATGATTAATGACTTCCTTTTTTGAAGGGAAATATTCGGTGGAAAATTATAAAAGCTTCGAAAAACAACTATTCTGAAATTCTTAGTATTTTTTAATAAAATGACATAAAACAAGAATTTTTTTCTGTTATTTAAGCTATATATTTGTAGTTTTTTCTTTAGTTACGTATTCTTTAATAATAATAAAAAGAAAAATGTAAATTTCAATTAAATAAAATTAGTTAATAATAATAAGATACTAGTTATTATGAAGACTAGAAACAAATCGTTATGTATAATTAAATCCACATTAATAAACTCTAATAATTGAATTTTTTTTATACAGGGTTATTCAAAATTATGGAATAGGCAGTTTATCTCCGTAAATATAAACTTTATGACAAAATGTCATCGATAAAAGTTTCTTTACTAATTATTCTTTATCTCTTAGCCTGCTTGTTGTTTTTTTATGTCAACGCATTTCCATAGAAACGTAACTTTTTTTTCTTTTTTAAATAGCAACGTAGCAATTTTCTTGGTGATTCTTGTTCCTTTTTTTTTCTTGAAATGACCTGGTATTTTTTTAATATCCTTTAATAACAAAACTTTAGAGAAAATGGCTATAATATTTTATTCAATCAAATAATCTTTAACTTCAATGAAATGTTCAAACTGAAAATCCCCTCCAGCTTGACAGTAACCTAATCTGTCATAAAAATTGCGTAACGAATTTTGCAGCCAGTTAGGGAGGTACTTCTGCGATTCCGTGCATTATTCTGGCTTCCAGGTCTTCCAAATTTTGAGACCTTTCTTTGTAAATTGTAGTTTTAAATGACCCCAGAAGAAAAAATCTAAGAGGTTTAAATCGGGAGACCTAGCAGGTTATTCAATAGGACCCCGAAGTCCTATCCAATGACGTAAAAAAATGTTATCCAGAAATAGGCGAACGTCAACCCCATAATGGCGTGGAGCGCAGTCTTGCTGAAACCAAATATCTCGATTTGTCATTCCTTGTCGATCTGCATCCGGAAATAATTTTACAATATCGGATACAATGTGATCACGCAATAGAAGTAAATATCTAGCCGCAGTTAAATTCCCATCAATAAAATATGGACCTATTATGTGCTGCCCAATAATACCAACCCATACATTAAGTTTTTGACGGTGCTGTGTATGATGTTCCATCATCTAATGAGGATTCTCACTGGACCAGTATCGACAGTTGTGTCTGTTCACAAATCCATTGAGACAAAACGTGGCTTCATTAGAAAATAAATGTTGTTTAGACAATTTGGATTATTATCAATCATTTCCATCAGGTTGCACAAAACTGCATTCTTCTGTCTGGGTCATCTTCGTTTAGCTCATGGAGAAGGTGTATCTTGTAGGGTTTGTGTTTGTTCTTTTTCAATATTCGAAAAATCGACGATTGACTAATATCATTATCCAAAGCAAGTTGCGTGGTTGTCGTAATTGGATTATCCATAACACTTAGTCATATATCAAGAGCTTGATAATGATTTGTGGCTGATTTCGAACGTCCAGATTTTGGCATATCTTTTACATTTGCAGTCTCTCTAAATTTTTTAACCAACTTAGACACCTTGGATTGTACAATAGGATTTCTTCCAGGGTAAACGTTGTTAAATAAATGACAAACATCTTGGTGTAAACGTATTCGATCTCCATAACCAACCATCATGAGAATTTATTCTTTCAGTTTCACTGAGTATCACCATGTTTACAAATTAAAGTAAAACTATCTTTATTAAATTAATTTGTTAACTTATTAAAACGTACGTCACACTGACATGAAAAATATCATTAAAGGAACAGAGGCCACTATTATTTTTTGTAAAATTATTATCAAATAAATTTAAAAAATTAGTAAAAAGCAAAGAATCTGATTTGATATCATTTTTTGTCGTTTATTATAAATTATGATTTTACACAAAAATCTTGTAACTAAAAGATATTAAAAAATACCAGGTCATTTAAAAAATAAGAGAAACAAGAATCACTGAGAAAATTGCTAGGTTGCTATTTAAAAAAGAAAAAAAAGTTACGTTTCCATGGAAATGCATATCAACGCAAAAAAACAACAAGCAGGCTAAGAGATAAAGAATAATTAGTAAAGAAACTTTTATCGATGACATTTTGTCATAAATTTTATATTTACAGAGATAAACTGCCTACTCCATACTTTTGACTAAGTCTGTATGTATAAGCAAGTGCTTTTTGGCTTGGTTTTATATCTAAGTTTCGGTATTCATTATCATTTTTACACACTCGAAAAGCCGTAAAACATATCGTGTTGGTATTCATATTAACAAATATTTGACTTGCTGTTTTATTATGATAAAACCTATGTTTATTCCTGAAAAGATTGTATCTACAAAGTAAAATATGTGTAAATAAAATAGAATAATATTTTTATTTGAATGTAATACTAAACTCAGTAAAAAGTAGACTCAGTTTTAATTTATAATTGTTATAAAAAAAATATTTATTATAACTTATAGCAGGTAAACACTTTTACGCTTAACTGAGCATGGTATGATGAAATGAGATTTTATAGATAAACAAAATCTGCGAAATTGCTTTTTATTAATATCGAAGGTAAATTTTATTAATTTTATGATTTACTTATTATTGTAAAACAGATTTTTCTACGCTTGTTGAAGACATTCCGAGCTCAAAGCTTTGTAGAAGATTTTACCACAAATAAGAGAATTTTGTTTAAGTATTTTTACTAAAATATATTGTATAAGAGACTTTAATTTACTTTCAACTTTTAATTTTTACCTGAGAATGGCAACGTTATTGTCGAAAAGTTTGTCGTGTTTTTATTTTAAAATTTTTCTGCTTGCTGGTTTATCTCTGATTAAAAAACTGACAATAAAATAAAACTAATTTTAAATTAAAAAAAAATGTTTTAAAAAGCTCTGAATAAGGCTTTACACTCAACCGCAAAATTAACCGGACACTTGATTTTTGTTCCGTAAATTTGCGAAAACGCTCTCTACATTGATTTTATAAGGCTATACATAAAAAACAACTAAAAGAAAGGATATTCAAGTTTTTTATTCAACCCCTATCACACAGATTGCTTTTTGTACCTATTTTCTTAGGCGGCTTCCAATCAGAAAGGTTTTGTTTGTTTTACACGTCTGTCAAATTTGTGTCGATAACTGGATCTGGTTTGTTTAATTTGGCTTTTTGGGAAGAGATTTGTTGTAGAAGCGATTTATATTGTAATGAGTCTCGAAGAAGCTGCCCAGGCTGTTGCTTTACATAATGAGGGACGCAGCATACGATTTATTGCAAATGTGCTTAGCTTTTCTAAAAGCACGGTATCCGATGCGGTACAAAGGTTCAGGGCAACTGGTTCTTATTCCAAAAGACCTGGACAAGGCAGAAAACGAGTAACAAATGAAGTGGAAGACCGATTTCTTCGATTACAAATGTTGCGAGAACGGACTCTTCCTGCTACAGTTTTGGCCAGGATACTGGTGGATGTTCATGGGACCATGATTTCTCCTGATACTGTTTTAAGAAGCTTGAAGGAAAACAATTTGACATCACATCCACCTGCTACTGGCCCTAAGTTGAACGCAGAGCATTACAGACAGCGATTGGAATTTGCGATTAATCATGTTGATTGGAATATGGATGAATGGGGCTCCTTTTTCTTTACGGATGAGTCGCGTTTCACTAGGTATTCACCTGATCGTCGTCAACGAGTATTTAGACGCCCGCGGGAACGGTATGCCCAGTGTTGCATTGCGCCTAGAATAGCATTTGGTGGTGGAGGTGTAATGGTATGGGGAGGGATTTCTTTGAAGGCTCATGCAGCTCTTGTAACGGTGCGGAGAGATAGCATTAACGCTGACTGGTACATTAGGAAGTGTTTACGAGAGCATGTGGTTTCTTTTGCGCCATTTATAGGGGAAGAGTTTCTCTTAATACACGACAATGCGGGCCCTCACACAGCCCAGATTACGCGTCAGTACCTTCACGAGTTAATGTTCAGGTGCTAAGGTGGCCACCCATGAGCCCTGACCTAAACCCCATTGAGCACATATGGGACAACCTAGGGAAAAGGATTAGGCAGAACTACGGCGAGTTTCATACAACAGTTGAGCTGGAACAGGCGTTGCTGAACGTGTGGGAGCTAATAGCACCAGATGAGATCGCCGACTTGATTGCAAGTATGCCTCAACGAATGAGAGCTGTAATTCACGCGCGAGGAGGAAATACTTGCTACTGAAACCAATTTTTTTGCAGTTTTCTTAATTTTGTTTTGCTTTGTTTTGTTACTTGAAATCAAATTTTTGTTTAATTTATAAATAAATATTTTTGAACATTATTAATCAAAATTATCTTGATTTCAATTTAAATGTTTATCATTGCACATTTTTAATTAAAATTATTTTGATTCAAATTTTCGTCACTGAATTTTTTTAAAAAAACTTAGTGTTCGGTTAATTTTGCGATCGAGCATAGAATATTTAAAAAACAAATATTAAACACTGAAAAAGTGTTTCTAATTATTATGCAAAAATAAATTGTGTTTAATAATACTCTATAATACTAATAATAATAATATAATCGTGTTAATAATAATCGTGCTCGAAACATTTTTTTACTAACTAATTAAACACCCTTGTTATAGTATGAACCCTTGATTCTATAGTTTTTACTCTCCACTCTGTACTAACCTCACACACAGCTCTAAATCTTTTTAGGGTATAAGGGTTTTTGTAGTGGATTAAGGAGACTATCGAGGTTCTTCCCTAATCATGTAGTTTTGTAAAACCTGGACATCATTAGGATCAGTTTAATTGCTAGAAAGGCAGGGATTTCTAACAACAAAAATTTATCGAAATCAATATCTACTTAGTTTGTAGATTACAATTAGGACTAATTTATTCATTTGCTTGTTTCACAGATTCTTAATTCATGAAATCAAGTTTCAGATTTTCATCCCTCTAATTTTCAAAGTAATTCTTGACCCACTTTGTTGAGAAGTTGTGAAACGCTTAACTTCCCTCTTTCAGATTTAAAATTGAATAGAAAAGACGGCAATTCATTATTCTTAAAACATTTTGAAAAATAAATAACATCTCCAAATCAGTCAGTCCCAGTAGTCTTATTGATTATTTTTGATTAATGAATACATTTGTTATGGTCTGGTTGCAATTAATTCAATCTTGGCTTAACAGTTAAACTTTTATTGGATTAAGAACTTTCTAATTAATTTTATAAAAAGTTTGAATCCACTTCTTGTTTGAGGTTCATTTAGTTTAAAATAGACCGTAAATTTTCAACAAACTGTTTAAATTAAACTGTTTAAAAGTTGTTACAAAATTAGATAAATACTCAGCTGTCAAGTCAAGCTTTTTCAAGGGTAATAAAATTGAGGATTTTCTAGGGTATCACTTATTTTTTTAGCTTTGTATTGAAAAAGTGGCGACAATAAAACGACCTTCAGAATTTGATGCTTTTATGTTTTCAGTTACTAACAAAAAGACTTAATTTTTGTTAACAAAATTGAATACTTTTAAGGATTCAAGCATTTTTCAGTCGAAATCCTCCAATACCAACTTATAAAAGAATTAACTTAATTACAGTCATTGCAATTAATTTCGTAGGTAATTACTGTCGTGTAGAAAAAATGTTTAGGGGGGCTTTAATTTCGAGTTTATTTAATAAAGAAGCCCATCTTAAACGTTACAGTACATAGGAAACGTCATGGAAGTTGAAGGTCTGAGGTAATTGATCTCCATCTGGCTGCCATTAGGTGCTACTCTGTAAAAAGTCTCAAAGGAAAACGATAACAGCTAGGCCGAATCCCTGAAGTGGCTCACATAAATTTCTTACAATATCATCCTGAACTGCCAAGGACTAGTTATAATATTGCTAGTCTAATAAATTGTTGCTAAAGGATGCCACAGGATAAAATGTAATTTTTTAACGTCACAAGTGGATAACGAGTTTTAAATTATAAATGTTTTCTAAAAGTTTTCCAATTATTTAAGGCTGGCATATTTGCTCAAAATCCTAAATTAATTAGATTTTTTTCAACACATTGGGGGTATAAAAAAAAAGAAACCAAACGTTTTGTCTGACGAGTATTATTAAAGTTGGCCTAAATTGATACTTTTTTATTAGTGGACTCTTAAATATGCGTACCTACTATTGATTGGTCTGATGAATATAAAACATTAATTCGTTTCCCCTGACAAAACATATGTTTTGATATCACTCGAATTAATTGAACGCAATCATCTTTTTTATTATCAATACAGTTACAACACTAACTTTTAATTTTTACAGAGTTCTGTTTAATATAAAAAATTCAATTTAAGAAATAGGCTATAAAACGATAATTAAATAAATAACTGCAAATGACTTTTGAATCACGATTAATTAATTTTTTATTTAATTATATTAACCAAAAATAAAATTTAATTGAAAATTAGCTATTTCATAACGATTAAAATTTAATTTACTTTTTTATACTTAACTCTAAAAAGTAAAAATTTCGCTCAAAATTGGGCTTATCTGATATTGTATTAATTCAGATTTGCGAATTTGTAGATATTATTTTAATTTTATTTTAAATGGTTTCTTAAGAAAAACATTAAAACTTGATTTATTTTTTTTCTGAGTAAATTTTGGAATGTAATTGGAATTATGTACAGCGTGTTTACCAAATCGTTTAGAAGCAATGCACTGTAGTGGTCACAGAAAAGTGGAACTATTTGACAGAAAAAACATTATAGTTTAGAAAAATTAGCTTTCAAGCTTTTTACGCACATCACAATTGTAATTGACAAAAAAGCTTTTTATAAGAGATTAATTTAATTTACTGTATATTTTTTTTATTTTAAGAGAACGTTGTTAAATTAATATCCTACTTTTTATAAACACGACTGTATAGTATGTACCTAATAAAGAACGCTACGTTGTAAAACTAAAAAAAATGGAGTTTCCATTCAGTCTTGTTGTGAGTAACCAACTGGGACTTTATAACCCTTCTGTTGTCAATCGAAAAATTTAAATTTTATAATTTTCTCCAACACCTCTTTATTATGACTTATAAAAATGATGTTTTTGATAGAATTATGGAGTCTATAAAACACAAGTGGCTTTATGAATCAATAATAAAACTACAAGTGTTGTTTGATGCCTCACAGGTTGTTTACAATAAACCAGTAAATTATACTCCTGTGTTTACTAAACACAGGAGTATAATTTACTGGTTTAATAATAAAACTGTTTTTATATAATTAAACAGTTTACAGAAAATAGAATAATTTATTGAACATCAAAAAATACAATACATAAAATTACAATTATAAGAAACAGAAATCTCAGATGAAATCATTTGTTGAGATTTACGTTAACATTCATATTAAAAGATATAACTTTATTTGCTTTATTTTTTGTCACTTCAATGTTGTTTCCACATTCATTTAATTTTTGCTTTTCGGTATTCACAAAAACATTGCCTTCTGTTTCCGAATTTCTACCCAGTATCTTCTTAGCAATGTCTATTTTGCTCAAAATTGACTCTTCGACATACGCTTTGACATGACGTTGGATCATATCAAAATCGGCTCCAGCGTTGGACAATAAACTCGCTGATGTGCGTCTCATATTGTGTCCTGTGTAAGACTCTGATTCTGGTAATTTCAAAAAATCAGCTACTAGTAATGGTATTTTGGATAGACTATTTATTTCTACTGGCTGTATTGTGCATTTCTCATTTCTATAGCACAAAAACAACCTGTTGTGAGAAATATTTTTAGGTCGGAGAAACATATATTTTCTACAAATATCCAGCAGATTGACTGCAATTCCTCCTTCCATAATCGTAAAGCTACGTAAAACATATGTTTTTGTATCTGGTACAGATACCAACATATAGGATCCTTTATCTTCTACGTTATTAATTAACATGTTCAATAATTCACAACATCGACACCCACCTAACACACCAAAAATTAGTGCAACTTGAAATGTAGAAAAATTAGATTTTATTCACTAATAACAAAATCGACCAACCTTCAACATCAAATATTTTTATTTGGGTGCTTCTGCTAGAAACTGTTGAATATGCTTTCTTTCATAAATTTTTGATTTTTTTCACTTGTAATTTTTTGATTCGTTTTTCAAAAAAGCAGACAACTTCTCATTGTGTAAAATATCTGTATTTTCGTGAGCTTTAATGTCGATCTCAACATGCTGTATTTCGTCCACATTGAAGAGGCTGTGAATCTTTTTTTGACGTTGAAGAAGTAACCCAACAGCACGTCTTTGCTTACTCTACAAACATCGTTTTCCTGTTTCCATTTATTGAACTCATTCAATTCCTTGTAATAAGCGTCCCTGGATTTCTTAGGTGGCAAACTCGATGTGGTTTCTTCAAAATCTTTCGCAATTTTTTTAGAAAGAGAACTACTTCTTTTCATTTCCAACAATGCCACAAGCGCCGAAATAGCTTGTTTGCAAAATTTTTCTCAAATAATAATTTTGTTGTCAACAACAACATGGCAACCAAATCATAGACTACTACTAATCTTTGTAAATATATAATTTTTGGGTTTTGATGATTTTTTAAGATTTCTTACAGAGAGAGGTGTTAGATAAAAACTATATATTGTACTCATGTCTTAACAGCAAATAAGTCACTTAAAAAAAATTAGGCCACTTGAGCAAGCTCTCGTGGCTAAATATTTCTTTCGTGACTTATTTGCCTTATAAGACACTTGTATAATAAATAGCTATTAAACAATTACTAGGGCGTTGGTTTAAATGGTACATTCTTGTCATTTAAAAAAAAAATGCCAAAGAAGTTTATTAAAAAACATCGAAAGCTCGGAACTTTAAATTATTTTAAAATTTTTTTAGAAGTACGTGATAGAAATTTATTAAAAACTGATATTGCAGGCACTGTAATAGAAAAAAGCTTCTTCTTCTTTCTTCAAATACGATGTTTAGGCCATGGGCCTATTTCACCAGTAGCAAAGATAACATTCTGGTGAGCGGTAAATCAACGTCACTGATAAATAACCATCAATTAGGTGTAGTCTACCAATCATGCCAAGCCAAATATAGAGCTACTTTACGGGAATTTCGCAGATATTAATACTCAGTGTGCCAAGGAAAAGATGAGGAAATTGTCCAATCTACAAAAGGCTAGATATCTAATTTATATACAGAAGAAAGATGACTAAAACCACTATAATTATACCAGGTAAATCACAGCAACACAACGGGTTTTCTTTGATTCCAATTCTAAATAAATGAAATGGAAGTCTACAATGACCTAGTCGTAAACGAGAAATTATTGTAGAAAACTTTCGTGAAATTAGATTAGAAGTTTTTAACTCAGTTCTGTATCAAATTTTCCCACCAAAATTGCCAATTTTGCAATAACTTGGCACGAATTAACATACCAAAATTACTCCGATAAATTGTCTCAATAGCCTAATAGTCCCAATGGAAAAAAGGTCATCTGCGTAATTGCTTGAAAGTGGTAATGATGTCAAATAGGTTTTTATCATCAGCGCAACGGTTAGAATCTTCTCAAAAGTGGTCCTTCTTATATTTTACAATGTTTAGATGTGTAGGCAACATTTCAACCTATTTGGACAACAGAAACTGTCTCAAAATTGGCTTACAAAATTTCGTGCAGACTCACAATTTAATTTTAAAGTTTTAAAAAGAAAATTTGATGTTATTCTTAATAAAACTCTATTTCATAAAAGTGGATTATTCTACATTACGGTCAAAGCCATTTTTCAATTTTTACCAAGATAGTTTAATCTTAATTTTAAACCTTAGCATATTTCTAATTTTAATTAACAGGTGCAGAGTTAAAAGTGTAAAAATTTAGAAGTCATTATTCATATTCATCGATCAACTTTTAACGAACAGATACAATCATGATAATTAATTAGTTATCATTAATTGTCATTTAATTATCTTGCAGATGTGAAATCAATATAATATTCGAGAAATAAGACTTGGTTTTTTAAATATTCTCATTTGTTTTAGACTAGCCAAGTGAAGGATCCCTGTGTGCTTACCAATTATTAGTCATCCCACTCATATCTACAAAAAACATATTTGGGTATAAATGCAAATCTGTAACTTGTTTTTTGACTTAGCTTCATAATCTTAAAATACAAAATAATTTGAATACAGTTGAAACAAATGTAGGAGAACACAAGTAGATATTTATAAAATTTTTAAACTGAGCCATTGTTCCTTCTACTTTTCTACCGATAAATTAGTACTTAATAAATTAATAATAACTTTAGTGGGGTTAACAAAATTGATTCTGAAGTGATGTGAGATAGTGTGGCGGAAGGCACAACCCAAAAATATACGTGTATTTATACTCTTCTGAAGAATCTAAGATTACTGATTTTACACATTAAGTAAACTTTAACATACATGATTAAAAAAGATTAGAAAATCAAAAAACACATAATTTCAAAAGGTGACATCTGATTTTGCATGTTAAAGTAGCGAAAGTATTTCAGGCGTCTTTTAATTAGTTTATAACGACAACATAGGAACGCTATGTTACAGTGGCACTAATTTTTAAATTTATTCTGAACAACAGTAGAGCTTATATTGCAGGATGTCATAATATTAGATTTTGCAACTGAAAATTACAATTACAAAACACGATCCTCAAAAAATAAAAAAAACTTTGAAAACTTGTATTAGAAAAACAAATTTTGAAAAAAAGTTATTCTTACTTTAGTTTTTAATGTTTTTATAGTTTTTTAGCTTGTAAAATACATATGTGCCAACTGTCAAAAAAACCGAATTACACCGTACTCTCAATAATTTTTTGGGAAAATTTAAAGTAAAAAAAAGTAAGAAGAAGTAAATTTTGAAGAACACTCACTACCAAGACTGAATGCCTAATACTTAGTTTTGTTTTATAGCTGTTATAGTATATTAAGTATGGAGAACGGTAAGGAATGCTTACCGTTCGAAGACAATTGTTTGGAGGAGGAGCGAAGCGACGACTCCAATTATTGTCTGAGAACGGTAATCCTTAACGTTCGACATGCTTTTAACAATTTTTGCGCGATTGGAGTTTCTAGAATAATAATAATAATAATTTATATCAATACATTTGTGATAATCGGGAAGATTGAAACTGAAAACTTTGGGTGCCTGTTTCATGGTTGCTATGGTTTTGTTCCATACAAGTAAAATTGTCTTTTTGATACAATCATTCCTACATAGTTCTGTTTTGTGGTTCCGTTTTCGGCGATAGTGATGATCTACCGGATGATTTAGAAGACGCTTGGCAAGAAGGATGTTCGGCAATAATTTCAAAAAAATCTAAAGCCCGATATGAACAGACATACAAGTTGTTTAAGAAATGGCGTGAAGCAAAGAAGATTTCTGTAAATGAAAAAAGTTTGTTAGCCTATTTTGTGGTGAGAAGTGGCAGTTTATGGGCGGAGTACCTATTTTATGCTGAAGAGTACAATTTTTCTTCATGATGCTATCGATATTTTTAAGTTTACTACATTAATTGCTTATCTTAAGAGAAAAAATATTGGATATCGGCCTAAGAAGGCTAAAATTTTTACCAAAGAAGACATAGAAAAATTCTTGAATGAAGCACCAGACAAACAATTTTTAATTCGAAAGGTACCTATGTTGTAGAAGATGAGGTGGTACATCTGAGTTCTAAGGAAACAATATATTTGCAGGTAGCAATGATATTGGGAGTATCGGGCGCTTGTAGACGAGAGGAATTGTACAATATTAAAATGAGTGACAAAGAAGAACATGAAGAAATGTTTATAGTAAATATTCTAAATACAAAAACGAATATTCAGCGAACGTTCACAGTTATTAATAAAGAAAATGAAGCAGTTCATTATTTGGAAATACTTCGAAAATACATAAAAATTCGACCAAGCAACCCAACGTCAGATCATTTATTTCTGAACTATCGAAATGGCAAATGCACTAGGCAAGTCACAGGAAAAAACCACAATTGGAGGCTGGCCGTCAAAAATTGCAAAGTATTTAAAGTTGCAAGCCACTGAAGGTTTTACTGGACACTCGTTTCGACGCACATCGGCTACACTTTTGGCGAATAACGGAGTTGATGTGTTGGGACTAAAAAGACATGGTGGGTGGCGTTCATCAACGGTGGCCGAGAGTTACGTGGAAGATTCCCTCCAAAACAAAATTGAATTGGCTCATAAAATTTTACACAGCGATGTTGGTGGACTATTACAACCTGGGACTTCTACGTCGGAAAGTTTGTCTATTAACACTAGAAACTCAAATGCGAGTGGTATTACTACTATTTATTATAATAATTGTACATTTAATTCTAATAAATAAATCGCAAAATTGTTTGTTTTAGATTTAATTGCTTACCGTTCTCTGAACGGTAAGTGAATTACTTACCGTTTTGTTACACGTAGCAACCAGTAACAGCAACCTACCGTCGTGGAAGCAGGCACAGTAAACTGATAAAAACAACCAATCGCACAAAAACGTATATTAGGTTGTACCTAAACAATGTCAAAACAACTGCAAATGTAAGTCTGAATTTTAAGTAAAGTTGCGACTATATTTTAAGACATCTAAGGCCGGCATGACATTATTACAGCTACGGTAGTTTAAGATTTTATTTGTTTATGCTGACTGAGAAGTGAGTGTAACATTTTATAAAATTGACAAATCGATATTATCAAAAATGACAAATCAGAATATTTAAACAATAATTGTTCATAAAACCAGAATTGTTTCTTTTCGTATTTTTTCAGAAGTATATTTGTGACAGCAAAAAGATAGACAATATGTAAAAAACAAAGTACATAAAAGAAACTATAGACCCTTAATAGTAGACAATAAAATTTTAGCTTCTGGCAGCAACTCATAAATTTTGTTGAATCCTTACAACTCGTAAATAGATACTCTTTGACAAGATGTAGAGTTCCTTCTACTTAACCACATTGATAGTCTAGATTTTCTGCAGCATTTTATTTAAACAACGGTGAATTACATCTAGCATGAACAGTTTTTTTTTATGTTCAATTTTACCCAGATCTATCTTGGCTGATCGATTTCCGTTATTTTTTTCGCTAAATCTTTTATTAAATTTTTATTAAAATTGAGTATTGGACCACATATTACGCCACTTATGAATAAATTTTATGCCAGATCTAATAATTTCCTAATTATGTGGAAAAGAAAACAGATTTTTTTATCAGAAATACAGCTTTAAACATACCATTTAAAAGCATTTTAACATGTAAAAATCTTAACTAGTTAGTTAATGGTTGTATCCGGTATAATTGAAAGTGCCAAAGCAGTGAAGATAGTTTGCATTCATCCAGAATATTTGTGATAATTCAACTAACTAAATTTCTCTGTATGTATACGCCTTTTTTATTTATTGCCAATAACTAAATTTGCTATCACTCAATCTAATTGCGTACAGACTCCTACAGGTAGACTTTTTTTTTATATACCTGAAAAATTTATAATAATAATTTGTAAACTTTGGTATTAGGTGAGAGGTAAAAAAAATGGTGTGCGTTGTGACTGAAAGTGGTCAATAAATAAAAGCGAAAAAGCCTTCAATGAATAGATTTAAAAGAATTACGCGTCTTGTCAAAAACATTCCCATTTTACCAGCCCACGTTTGAAATGAAATTAACATTTTATTGCTCTCACGAATTTACGAAAGGGACATATGCCACACATGGCTTATGCGGGTACGTTGTACACGTGTCATTAATTAAATGCAGGACACGGATTACTATTGGCAACAAACACAACTAGTGTTGATATGTCCACTTCAAAACAACTACAAAAAGGTTTCACCAGCATTTGTAAGTGGTGGCGACTTAATTCCTGAAAAAAATTTGTGACCTTTCTGTCACAAAAAAGAACATTCATTTTCTGAACGTTTGTAGCAATAAGCTATGAAGGGGAAAATCGAGCTGCGGTTTTTTTCTTCGACGGTTGTAGCATTAGTATGTTAAATGAATCGGACATTTATATGCTAAATTTCAACACTGACACAAAGCTAGCTTTTGCCGAATTTAATCCTGATTGTACTAGAATCTATAAATATAATTGCATTTTCATATGGATTTTCGCACCTTTAACCTGTGGCTGGAGAACTTTATTACAAATTCCACTATTAATGAAAAGGCTTGACATCAAGCGGCGAGAGCACTTTCATTTATACATCACCTGTTTTCCGTTTGGCAAAATCTTTCTGTTAAATCTTGAATCAGTAAAATTTAAAGCCATTTTACCAAAAATACTGCGGAATTAAATTTCAAAAAGATAAAATATATTTGAGGTCACCTAACAGTGCAGTAACGTTTTCAAAAAAAAGCAATTAAAATCAAATTATCAAGTAATAGTTTTTAGTAAAACTGTTGTTTAATATTACAATTATTATTATTAATATAATAATAGTTGGATTTTGTAGTTTGTAATATATTGTGGCAAATATACATTTTGGAGTCTAATTAGTTGTTCTTAAATTTTAGAAATTTGGATAGAAATATAGTAAATAAAAAAAATTTTAAAAAAGTTTTTGAAAAACTCAGTTAAAGACCAAGACTCAAAGACCAAGACTGAAACGTAGCAGGAGGTGTCAGAATTGTGGAATTGGAAGTCACGAAGAAAAATTGGCGGAAAAAGTGAAGTTAGCTCGTAAAAATTTGGTTTCGACTAGTCTCAGTCGCAAAATTATCAGATTTTTTTGGGAAGTGTAAATTCCAAAAACTCGTTATTGTATATCTGCAGATCGCAAAAACACTCATATAGAAGCTTTATTATAAAACATATTTGTGTCATTGCAAGAAAATCTTCATTCGTTCGAAGAAGAGCAGAGAGTAGTAAAAAAAATTAGTAAAAAAACGTTTACAGTCATATAAAAAAAATTCAATTTTTCAATCATTTTCAAGAAGAACTAAATAAACGTCTAGAAGAACAAGAGAACAAGATTTAGAGATGTTCATAGAATTTAGAACAAAACAAAAAAAATTGTCGTCAAGAATTGGTGAAATAAGAATCAAAATTGAAAAATGTAAGACCAAAATGAGAAATAAACTTGAGGAATGTAAAACAGGAAAAGAACTGAAATTATCCAAATGGGATAAAAATAAAGATGGTATTGTTTTAAGAAAAAAGCCACAAATGCTAAAAACAATTCTAGCAAATGCTTACAGGAAAACACAGAAGAGGACAAGTCAATTAATTATAGATGGTGTTATAATCACGACAACAAGTAAAGTTATTTTTTCTGACAAGGATAACTACAACTTGGCTGATTTACATAATAGCAAAAAACAAGTATTGCAATAATTAAAGTATTTGCAAAAACAGAAATAAAAACGATTTCAGGATCTCGCATTTAAAGAAAACTTAAGACTTGAACAACTAGAAAAAAAAATTGTGCAAGAAAAAGTAATTTTTGGGAGAATCTACAACAACGACTTAAAAACGTTGAAGTGGCAGCAAAATATGCAAATTGAGAAAGCCAAAGCACACGTTGAATTACGCCCAATGTTGAAGAAGATCCGAGACAAGCAAGAATAAGCATAAAATTGCGTCGAAAAAACAAATTTAAATTTGAAAAAAATTAAAATATTCGGGTCATTTAGAGCTCTCACAATTGACATATTTTAAACAGAAGTACTTAATATCACTTCTAAATCTAAGTAAAATTAATAGGGGAAAACACAGAAACACTAGTTGCATTGCAAATAAATTAGAAGACGCGATTGGAGGAAATACAGACAGAAATGAGTCTCTTTGTTCATCTGCGTCCGGTTTTCTAGACTCAGGTTCAATTCCTAAATGTTTTTTATTTCAAAAACCCGAAGAGTGTAGTTTAGTAATTCAGGGAAAGTGTTGCAAAATTGATCAAATTCGGAAATTGGCTGAATCAAGACGAAATTTTTATATAAAATTTGGACACAAGAAACCTGGACGTCAAAACTTAACAATGGTTGATTTAATCTTCTATAATCTTATTACAAATTTAATAAGTGACATTAAATAGAAAAAAAAAATATCTGAAGTCACTAAAGAAACAGAAGAGCAAGAAAAAAAGGAGAAAATTGATAAATAAAATAAAACGTCAGCTTTAGAAAATACAAGAGAATTTTAAGAAAAACTTATCGTAGATAAGCAAAGCTTGGTAACTGAGAATAAAAAACTGAAGAAGAATCGTGAAGAATGGAGAAGTTTGAGGTTGTAAATGGGAATTTTGAGACCGAATATGGAGTTTATATAAAAGCGAAGCATTGCAGTAAGCATAAAACACTTAAACTTCACAACGCTTTGAATACTGTAAAGACTAATTTTACTCTCATGTGCGAATTGTTTCCTTAAAGATCACGTCGTGGGTTAAAAATTAAATTTAAAAAAAGAGAATAGGTTAATAAAAATCTAATAGGTCGTGCTATTATGCAACCATGTGGTTTTGATTTGAATTTTAGATCTGAAGTGGATGTGGAAGAAACAATTTATAAAACTAGAAAAACAGAAATAAACGACAAATAAAAAAATAATGTAATTTGGTCTGGTTCTGCACCCAAAAAAAAAGATTTGGGAAAAGTTTAATAGAACAACGTTGCTCTAAAACATGATTATAATCAAGATTTTGAATTTAGCAATCTACAGATTTAGAATTTTTTAATAACGAATTTCAGGCATATTTTGAAAAAATTGTACTTTATGTTCTGTCATTTGTAGAACATAACTATCACGTTAAAAATCTAACATTTTCTTCTAAAACTATTAACGTTTCTTTCTCTTATTACGTCCGTTTGGTGTTACTTCACCACTCCAAAATTTCAGATATTTGAAACAACAAACAATTCAACAAATTGCATTTTTACTAAATAAAGTGAGATTCTTATCGCTTAATTTTAATAATCTTATAATGATTTACATTATTTAATAACTATTATTCAGAGACCAAATCTTTCACTTTATGAAATTTATGTTAAAGCTTATTACTAAGTGGGTACAGTATTACATTACAGATTTTACAAAATAAATTTTGTGTAAAGCTAAACAACTTAAACAAATATCAAACAGTAAGTTAATTACAAATATGCCACAGTAAATTTTATTTAGGCTTTCAGACATGAAATCTCAACCCTTTTTATTTAAAATAAGTATTTATACACATTTTGGTAAATTACTACCTTAGCTTGACTAACTAATTAGTAAGATTTTAACAAATTTTTAATTAAATGACCGTTTCGAATTTAAGTGTTAGTAGGTATCGACATGCTATTTATAAACGTTAATCTTGTTGCTAATGTTTGAAATTTCACGCAAGAAATAGGTAATTTGTACTAATAATAGGGGTAGAATTTCATCGAAAATCAATATTCACAAATTTAACAAGTCACTATAAAGTTATAAAGGGAGGAAACAATGTCGAAACTGTAGTGATGTGTTTGATAAAAAAATTTGATAATAAAAAAAGTAATAAATAAAACATATACTCAGTCTTTTCATGTAATACCTGAAATCCTGAAATGGCACCGTTTTTATTTACTTTCAGATCAATGTTATTTTTTCATTTCGATCCGTTCTTTCATTTTTTCTCGATTTTCTCCAAATAAAATTTTTCTTCATCTCTCAAACGAAATCAACTCTTGAAATATAACGTGTCAGAATTTTAATTGATAAGTTTGAGACGAAGTAAACAGAAAGTTTGTCTTGTTCCATTATATCTGGTCTGTAGATATTCGAGCAAAGTATACAAAGATGAAAAATGAAATAAGAAGCTCGTTATTTTTATTTTATCATCGCTTTCACTCGTCTAAATTTATTCTCACCAATATGTTCTTACAGATGAAAGACCAAAATATTTATATACCACAGCTCTTTTTAATTTGTCAACAAACGATTAAGATGATTTACATTGAAAGCCTTAAACGAAAATATTACATAATTTTTTATGTTATTTATTTGAGTATCTACCACAGTAGAGTTTCTTTCTTGATATTGCTTTCTATTGATTCAGTATAGAGTTTTAAGAGGAAATTACATTTTTATTTCCAATATGTATACAGTTTCCATTTCACTGAATGAAAGTCAATACGAAATGAAGAGCTGAAAATATAATTAATGTACCAAACTAAGTTCATAACACTTGATATTTCAATTTTAATTCAGGGACATTTACATAAATACTGAACGTAGGTTGATTTCACGCTTTTAATAAAATTTAATCAGAAGTAAATCACTGGAATAAACATAAGACATATTTCTCCAAAAATAAAGGATTAAAGAGACACTCCCAGTGATAAGAAAAATGTAGGACAACGTTATTTTTATATTGTTTGATATCTGATGCTTGCGAATAAGTTTCATCAAAGAAGTACAAAGAAAAAATAACGAAATGAAGCAAAAATTTCATTTTTAAAACTTCATATCTTTACCGATCTTTGTGTTTATACAGCTGTTTGGTTTACCGTTTTTCAAAACCTGAAAATGTTCTTCAGCTTAATTTAAATAGCACAGAAAATTAGTGAGTGTGTAAAGTAAACAGAAAATTTTCTAATTAAAACATACATATTTCATTTATTTAACATTAAAGGAGTCTAAAGGAGGTTAATTCCTTCAACTTTTACTATAAATTTAAATCAAAACTCGGTTTCAAATTAATATAAAAATTTGCTGTTTTATAAATAAATTAATGATTTATTCTGTTAATTTATTGTATCTTTTTTATTCTTCACTGCTTTAGAATAGTGATTTTCTGACATGTCTTGCCTCACACGTAATAAATGGCTGTAGCGTCTATTATATTATGAGATTTTTGTTTCGTAAAGAATAAGCTTAGACTAATTAATATAACATATAATTAAAAATTTTTTTATGTTCTACATGTTTCAGAAACACTAAATTTTGTTTCGCACGTTTGCTAGTAAAAATTACTTGCTTCTCTTGCTAAGATTTGTGTAGACGGGGCATATTACGAAGATGCAAATTTTGGTTATAGATTTTATAGTTATTTTATTAAAAGCCGAACAAAATATTGTATTTGTATATCATAGACTCGGGCTTCGCCCTCTGGCTATACATCTTACCTCAGGAATATTCATACATTTTTCTTTCTTGACAGTTAAATAATGCACCAATAGACAACAACAAAGAAATATAATTAAAAAAGATTGAATCAAAATAGTGAAATTTGTTGATTTTTTTATTATGTATATCAAATATATAATGTGAAAACAAATAAGTACTCTACATAGATATTTGTTGCAATTTAGTTTTACTTTAATAAAAATACAAACAACTCTATTTTATTTTTTTCTCAAAGAAAGAGTGGAATTTAGTAGATATCTTTTTTTCACCCTCAACGTCTGGAAATACGAAACTTGAACTCTGTTGACACGAATTGAAGAGATATTCTCAAATATTTTCAAATTTTTTCCTATCTTTATTGCTAAAATTATTATTATACATAGAAATAACAACAAAACAACGTATTTATCATAACATTGTAAATAAGTAGATAAAAAATTTTATTAACTTTATTAAGTAAATTTACATAGGGTAAACCCAGGAGAAATGGCCACACAGGTGGGGTAAGTGTGGGTTGAATCGATGTAGCAACAATCTTGTGGTATCATGTGATTAATGTTGTTTACACTGATTTAACCGTAATTAAAGGAATCAAAATTAAGCACTTAGAGCCACACACTAATAAGATTCAGATCTAATTACGTTAGATTAGAATCTTTGTATATGAATAATGAGGAATGCAGATTTACACGTGTAAAATTTTCAGCATTTAATGAGTCTTCAAGGCCGAATATCCGGAAGGATAAGATGTCAATTTATAAGTCTGCGATGAAAATAATTTGTGAACAAAGTGTTTTGAAGTTTTGCCTTTGCTTGTCTAATAAATGTCAACTACTGACACCTGTTATTATCTGTGGCTCCTGTAGCGCCAGAAACGCCAAATTAACTTCAGACACGAAAGGCTCCAAAACTATTGCTAAATCATCAATAAGCCGAGGGGAAAACCTATGTAATACAGCTAGTCTGACATTGTATTAAACTTAGAGACGTCTAGGAAATTATTATTAGATTTCAAAATATTGTTTTGTTATCATTCTCTGATTAGGCAAAAAAATGTAATTGAATTATTTTGTCAATAGAAGAAAATTTCACTAGAAAGAATATTGGAGCAGTAACATTTGACATCACAAAAAAAAATTTTTCTTTTTATTAAATCGAGAAAAAATATTGTCAATAACATGAATAGGCGTCTAACTTTATTAAATAATGGGTAAAAGCAATATCTTTTATTGTACTTTGGTATGGGTTTGAAGCTTTTATCCTAAGCTAATATCAGCAAAATTGTTATTTGCCATTTGGGTTTCGAATCCAAACCTCAATCTATTAAAATTAATGAAATTATATATGTATATATATTTTGCCCAAATAAAAGAAAAAAACTTGCTAAAATTCGACAACAAAATATTAAAACAAGACTTAATTAAAACTACATGAGCCATATTAAACAAAACTCAAAAATTAATAATTTTGTCAAAATTTTAAATAATCTTTTTCAAATTATTAATTTTTCTTTAAAATTTTTTTTTTGATAGTTATGGAAAAATACGAGTGCGCTTCGCTACATCACTGCAGATTCATATCATTGTCCTCAACATAAAATAACAAATTTTAATTGTTTAAAGTAATTTTACAAATTTTAACAGATTTAGCTTTTGTTAAAAAGATGCTAAAAAACCGAATTTGCTTCATACATTTATATACACACGTTATGGTCAGGTTATGGTTAAGATCAGGTTATATTAAACAATTTTGGTTATTTAGCATTCTTTTAACAAGAGCTGTCATCTATTAAAATTTGTAAAATTACTTCAAAAACACCCTGTATATGTATTTATATATACAAAACAAAAGTACACTCAGAAACTTTGACAACGGACTTATGTCCAGTTCCTCTAGTTATTAACAAATATTTATTTGAAACCAATAATTTAATAAAGACGAATTTTTGTTGTATTTTTATTCTATTTTTTAGTTATTTTATTTTATAAAAAAATTAAAAATTTCGCTTTATTCTATGTGCAATAATAGCAATGTTAATATATGGTTTAATCGACTATAGTATATAAAGCAAATCAGTTAGTAAATCATTCAGTCTTGGTAGTTTTAAAAAAATAATTAACAAATTGTTAAAACTTACACAAATTTTATAAACTTGAATTTATGCTGCAAAATTGACTTTCTATAGTTTAGATCTTAAAAAGTGTTATGCTATAACATTTATTTGGGTGCTTGAGTAGCTATTCTAGCACCTAGTGTTATTATAATAGTGTAACGATTGGTCAAATTCAGGTTTTCTGTAATTTAATGAGTTTGATTTTTAAAGAATAATTTATTTCTAATTACTGTTTACACGAACAACAGACAACAATAACTCTATAAATAAATAACACAGTAAACCCTTACAATTGTCGTAGTGACGTCGATTTGCTTTCAAAAATGCCGCTAAACTAAACTCGACTCATTTATTATTTGGCTTCAACTGAACTGATCATCGTTTTTCCACCTTTATTTATTAAGAACGATTACATTGCTTAGACTTAGTCTATGGCCGTGACTAATATAACTCAGATTCACGCGATACAACGTAACGTATAATGTGACGCTTTAACTCCAAGAAGTAATCGGCGGTAGATCTTTCTAGAATAATTTGTTACACTCAAATTTTTGCTTTTTGCATTAAAAATATTTAAAAATATTAATTCATAACCAATAATATATACAAAAATTCTTTTGTTATGTAGAAATTTATTTTTCATAAAACTCCTGCTTCGCACTTGTTTTTAGACTTAAATTTTAGCTACAAAACTGATTTTATTTACCGCGTTTCTTAATACTAATTTAAAACTCGTTTTTAATACATTTATATTTCAAAATTTGTTTTTTATTTACTGGTTTACAGCTGAAATACGTTTTTTTTTCTGCTTATAGCACGAGGTAAATAGCTAAAACACACAAAAATTGAGAAAATTATATAAGTGAGCCGACTATTTGCCGACTAGTCAATACATCTCTAATCGTTACAGAAACGCGCGACGTGTAAAAAAATTGTTGATGTTATTGCAGAGCTTTTTTAATTAAACATTTTATTGAATGACCCTTTATAAAACAAATTACTATTTTTAATAGAAACATTTTTCTTTTCTCAAAGTAGGGTGATTTTCATATAAATAATGAAAGAATAGAAACCAAAGTCAAACCCGTATTTTTTTTTAAACCTTATTTATATTTTTTTATTATTTAGATTGTAATTTTCTTTATATAAATAATACTTTATATTTAAATTTTAATTTTAATTTTAACATTTTTCTAGTTATAACAAAAATTTGGCAAAATTTCTTAACCAGAAAACAATAGAGAAGCGTCAAAAACTGCAATTTACAAACGCAACTTTTAAGGTTTTTTTTATTCTTAACAAAAAACAAATTTACGTTTACAAAATTTTTAATTATCATTATTTTCTGCTTATTTATCGACTGTTTTTATCATTTTCCTAAACAGTTTAGTTTAGTTCTACTGTTAGTTATTGTGAACGGTTTAAATTTAAAATACTTTACTTTAACAACATTTAAAAAATTATGCAATATTTTGTTTATTACGGATTTTTATGTATTCTCTACTAAAATTATTGTTTGATATAGTAACTAAAAGTCGTGTTAAACTCGGTGTTAAATTATACAATGGAACGCAGAAAATGTCTAAAAACTATAAAAGAATGTAGAAAATCTTGGAGCTTTGAGAGGCAGGTGACGATTTGCCATGACGCCTATCTTTACTGTTTTGCTTTCGTCAGGAGACATTTAGGAGTAAAATGATTATTCATTATCCTTCCTACCGGTTTCATTATCTTATCTTTTGTTCTAACTGGTAGTGCAAAAAGTGAAATCATCCATTTTAGTCTGCAAACGATCTTGTGTTTTCGATGATTCTGAAGGCTTCTGAACATATCAGATTAGCAGTTTTTACTAAAAACAAGTCTGTGTGGTATTCACCTTTGATTTCTAGATATTTCGATATTTGTCGAAGCGAAAAAATACAGAAATAGGTAGGTATATTAAAATTTAAAGAAGCTTAAAAAAATTTGAAATTACATTCGGTTAAAGTTGCTGGATTTATTTATCAACTGATATGTTATTATACTTTTTGTCGATATTTTACTAATTATTCTACAAGCTAAGATAAGACAATTGTATAACATTGTAATAAAGCAAGTATCTATCAAGTTTTTGCTCGGTTCTTGGTCAAATTAATTATGATTGAAATCACTTAACGTAATATCATAAAGATTTGGAATCCAACTAGAGTAAAAAGTCTTTTGTCTAGAATGATTAATTACCACCACACAACTAAGCTGTTATTTGAAGAATTTGCTTGATGTCTTAGAATTAATGCTTTATTGAAAATCAATTTAGGTCTGCCACTCTACTGAAATAAAGGTTTATTCAGTAGCAAAAACATATCTACATTATATAATTTAAGAATCCTCTAAATGACGTTATAATTTTAACTCTCTCCTGCATTTTAGTAAGCAGCAATCTAAAGTACAAGAATGCTATTTTATAAAGATGATATAACTAAGACGTACTGTCTTAATCCTGTCTCAAAAAACACCGTCTCTCTCAGTCTCAGTGTGGGCTAGCTTGTTGGGTCTCTACAAAGAAGCCGCCGCATTGTATGTCTTGTTGAATTCGTAGGGCGATAAAGCGGCACTCGTAGCAAATACTAAAAACTAAAAAAAGATTTTTTTACTTTGTTAAATAATTAAAATCATTATAATGCATTGTTTATTTCAATTTGTTTGAATTGTGTCTAATTTATAAACACACTGTTAATCTATCACATTATTTGTGCGCGATTTAATTAAAAAAAAGTGTTAAAAAATTTCTTTAATTTAACCAATTTAAAAAAAACTAATAGCATACCTGCCTAAGCAACTCAAAAAGCTTTTATTTGATGTATAATTATAGGTAATAGTTATTTATTGTATAAGTGTTTTAGAAAGCGTTTTATCTACGCAAGAATGTTTAAGTGGGAGACGCAGTCAAGCGTTTAATATTCTTAAGTGGATAAAACGCGACTAAAACACAAATCCAATATAACGTTTTATCCAGAATTACAGCGATTTAAAATCAGAATCGCCAAAATTTCAACTCATGTCATCAAAAAATGATTTGACATTACACTCTGACAGCGGATGTCACCTCAAAAATTATTGAAATTAATTAAAAAACATGGGAGGTGTTGAATCGTTGCTATTTATTTGCGATTGCTTATCGACTCCATTTGTACAAAACGCTGTGCAAGTTGGTAAAAATGGAAGAAAGTAATAGGTACTGTTCCTGAGACAATTCTTGAGGAAGCTGAAGAAGCGACTCGCCAGCTTTAGCCTGCATAGTTTAGGGAACATTATGAAAAAGTATTTTCAGAATTTAATGAATGGAAAGAAGAACGAGGGGTAATGACAATAAATGAGGAAGTTCTGCTATCGTATTTCTAAAATTTGAAGAAGAGGTATGCAATTTCATCCATGTGGTCAAAGTACTCCATGCTGTAGGCCGCTATAAAGGTCTATAAAAACATTGACATTGGAAAATATAGTAATCTCATGGCCTATCTGAAGAATCAGTCAAGAGGATACAGGCCGAAGAAAGCTGCAGCATTGGAAAGAGCACACGTAAAAGAGTTTTTGACAAGGGCTTGCGATAAAGATTATTTGATGATCAAAGTAATCTTTGTCATTACATAGAGATTGTAAATAATAAATTTTGGAATATTTTAGTTTGGATTAATAATGGGGGTGTCTGGTGGCTGTCGATGATGTGAGCTGACAAATTTGAAAATCAGTGATGTAGAAGACAGATGCGCATACCTGATTGTTTTGATACCCGATACCAAGACGGTCGATTCACGAAAATTCACAATTATACAAAAGGATTCTCTATCAACACTGTGGAGAAGTGTACGAAATACATGTTCTTACCAAAGAAGTTATCCATTGAAAGATTTTTTTTACGATTCGCTAATAAAAAATGTGCATCGCAACCTGTTGGAATTAACACTTTATCGAAAGTTCCTTCTAAAGTTGCTTCGTTTTTAAATCTAGAGAACGCAGAAGCTTATACTGGCCATTGTATGAGATGCATTTCAACGACTTTACTTGCCAATGGAGGTGCTAATCTTACAACAGTTAAACGACATGGTGGGTGGAGGAGCTTCGCCATAGCAGAAACTTATATCGAAGATTCTGTATCTAATAAGCTTGATAGGGCAAGGAAAATCCAAGGTTCTCCTGATACTAGTCGTTTCTTACTAAAGCAAACGTCTATTGTTCCTACAACTATTATTCGTTCTGGAACCGATAACAACTACAAGCTTTTTATTAATAGAAACGAAGTGAAATATTATAAAGCAAAAAACGAAATGTCTATTAATGTAAATGTTAATGCCAATATTAATAATAAATAGAATGCGATTGATTTAAAATTATATTTTTTCATTACTTCACAAGTGGAATAAAGTGATTTCATTATTCCACTAGTAGATAAAGTGTTACTTTACACGGTTCGTAAATATAAAACTTCAATTATAAGGTAATTGTAGATAAAACAATTAACTTTAAGAGCTAATAATCTGCTAATAAAAAAATGCTCTTTTTATAAGACTTTTAACTGTCTCATAGCAAAATTCGAGTTTTTTTCTTATAAACAGTCCGAATTATTTTTTAATTATATATCCTACCATTTTTTACAACGTTACTGCTTATCTTTGTAATTTATTAATCTCTTTACTTAAATTAAAATTTAACACACTACATTAAAAAAAGCACTCTGTGATATTATGAATTTCAAAGGTGTTGCTCCTTTGTCATTCAACTCAAATAAAGAAATATTGTTAAAAGAGTAACAAATTTTCTGTTCAAATCCCTTAGGCTTTCTGCCTTTTTACAATATTTTTTCTTTCATTGTAAAAAATGGATAGTAAGGTTTATTGATCTTTTGTTATAACTCTCCATTTTGTTCTAGAGTATATGTAGGATATAAATGATATATCTATTCAATACTTCATGGATGCTGATGTACTGATATTATATTAGACTTTATGCCAGAATACTAAACATAAAATGTCATATCTTTGAGGCAGAAGATTTTGCTATCAGAATACATAAAACCAGCTTTTAATTTTTTGTTAACTTTACATTTTTATTATGTTATTAGATTTAGTAGTTTTACCTTTGGTTTCAATCACATTTCATCGGAAATTTCAAGAAACCTCATTTCATTTTATGGAGAACCAAATTTTACGAAATGAGATTATTTTCTCAGATCGGATATTTATTTAATTGGTTATTCGACCAAATTTTTGATAATTAATTATCTATTTAAAATCTTTAATTAATTCAGTAAATGACGATAATAGATTTAATTCTAATCAAAGTTTAAAGATTTAGAAGCCATTGTTTTCTCTTTCCTCTCTTGTCTGCTGTTCCTGTTTATTCTCAAGGAAAGACTTCAAATCTCATCGAACTTGATTACTTCAGTTTTTATACCTGTACTCTTTGCACTAAACTAACAAAATTTTCTGTGGTCAAATTTTATTTTTTTAAATGTAAAACCAATACAAACATTTTCTTAAATCTGTTCTAAATATAAAAAAACGGAGAGTGTTGTTAGTAACATATGCGGTATAAATTTTACAAATAGAATAAAATCTGGATAATTTCTGCGTTACGGACGAAATATACGAGTACAAATGTTGAAATGAACCTATAAAACCGAAAAATATAGTAACAGAAAAGTACGTTTATGTTTCTAAAAATCACTAAATTGAATTGTAAATTTTTACAGGTTTTTCACCAGGTTATGCTTACAGTTAGTTGCAAAAAATTGTTTTATACTATTTTCTACTTTAATAAAGCGAAATAACTACTTGAAAATGTACTAGCCTGAGAAGATAAACCGCTAAATTGCGTGTGTGGTTTAAAACACTGCAGAAAATAATTATAAAATATATTTATGTTATTCAAGATTCATAAGTGTTGAAAAATACAGCCAGTTCAAAGTTTTAATTGTAAATAACAGTAGTAAAGTCAACATGCTACAGTAGATTTCTATAATTTTTTTAAACACGTTGTTCATCAGGAATATGTATTTAGGAAAGAACGTTTATGTTTCTAAAAATAATTAAATTAAATTTAGATTTTTTTTAGGTTCTTACTTAAGTTATGCTTATATAGTTAGTTGCAAAAAATATTTTACATTATTCTCTGCTTTAATAGAGCAAAATAACTATCTTTAAAAATACTGTAAAAAATAATTGTAAAGTGTATTTATGTTATTTAAGATTCATAAGTGTTGAAAAATACAGCCAGTCTATTGTTTTAATTGCAAATAACAATAATAAAGCTACCCTACTAAAATAGATTCTAATAATTTTTCTAAATACATTGTTTCAGTAAATTACGTTTGTGCTTCTAAAGATCACTAAATTGAATTGTAAATTTTTACAGGTTTTTCACCAGGTTATGCCTGCAGTTAGTTGCAAAAAATTGTTTTATACTATTTTACGCTTTAATGAAGCAAAATAACTACCTGAAAAAGTGCTAGTACAAAGAAATAAACCCCTAAATTGTGTCTACTTAAAAAAAATGTAGAAACTGATTGTAAAATATATTTGTCATTTAGGATTCATGTGTTAAAAAATACAGCCAGTCCGAAGTTTTGGTTTTAAATAACGATAAACACGCTGAACTGCTACAATAGATTTCAATAATTTTTCTAAACATACTGTTAATCAAAAATATGCTAAATTTTCAGTTTTTTTGTTTTTGTTCTTAGAATATAATGAAAGTGATACAATACTATTCGAAGGCTCGATACAACCTGAAATTTCAGGCAATTTTCAATTACACAGTCTGAAAAAAATTTGAATAACAATTATATGGTATCTAACAATGACATTTTTATTGATCGCATTGTTTACAAAGGAACAATATACGTTTTGATATTTGATTGTAATCGGTAATTTTCCTTTCAACTCAACACTTGTAATACTAATTAATTACTGCAGTAATAAACTAAGAACAATAGAGGCTCATCTTGTTTATGACAGAACTAAGAAGAGATTTGAAATTCTCTTATCTCTAGTTTAATTCACAATAAAAATGAAATACCAGCGTTATTGGTCTTGGTTATTTTATTACAAACAATTATTAATATTGCAAAATTTTATATATTTAAGATAATAAAATAATTTTCTTGTATATAATTATATTATAATTATCTGCTAGAAATTTAAAAATTTTAAACTGTAATTTTTAAATTAGAACAGATTTAAAACGAATAAAAACTACTGTCACATAGAGAATTAAATTTTTAATATTTTTATCAAAAAACATTAACAAAAAGTTACTGGAATACATTAAAAAAAAATTAGAATTTAAAATTTGTGTAGAGCTGGATTTATTTGAAAATGTCAGAAAGTTTAAAAAATTTTTAGATGGCATATTTATCATTTTTAGTTTAGGAACTAGAGTTATAGGCATAAACATAACTCAAGTTTTAAAAAAGTTATCAAAAAGATGAGAAGAAGGAAAAAAAAGGCGACAAAAATTAGTTTTCTACGAAGAATAGAAAATAGTCTCTAGTACATGGCCTTAAAAAAATTTTTGATACATACAAATATAAAACTTTGTGAGTGTCTTTCTTGCAACGAGTCCGACAAACTTATCTAATTGGAAACTTTCGGCGCTGCTGCGTTTTTGAATGCCGTCATACCGACATCTTCGGGGTGGTGGACACTCTCCATACGCAGCATGATTTTTGTCTGACAAGTTGACTACTATTATAGCCTTAAAATTTAAAAATCATGCTGCGTATGGAGTGTCCACCACCCCGAAGTTATTGGTATGACGGCGTTCGAAAACGCAGCAGCGCCGAAAGTTTCCAATTAGATAAGTTTGTCGGACTTGTTGCAAAAAAGACACTTACAAAGTTTTACATTTGTATATATCAAAAAAAATATTTAAATACATTGTACTGGTGACTATAAGAAAGACAAAAGAGGAACGAGATGTTCAGACAGAAACTATAAACACAACTAATTAAGGGTGGTTAAAAGAATTTTTTTTAGAGAGTTTTTAATGTAATATTTTTTCGACTTTTCTGAAATATCAAATTTGAGAACAGTGTGTTATTATATAAATTTTAAATACATTTTGAAAAAACAGTATAAAATAAAAAGAATTCTAGTAAACATTTCGATAAATTTGTAATACCAATTACAAACAAATTTTGTTTCCCAAGTGTTATTCCATTTATTCTAAAAACAGTTTTGTTAAAAAGTAATTCGTCAAAAATAACACAAAAATAATTTAACCTCTCTATTAATCAGAAGATAAATATTTAGCTCACCCTGTCAAAACTTTTTTATTATGATGCGATGTTATTAAAACCGCAAAGAGCGATGATTGGGTTATAACCGAATAGAATTTGAAACGAAGATTAGCGTTTGTTTGCTCATTGTATTAGCCAGATCTCCCTCACTTAATATGTCCGTAACGAAAGAGCTGTTATTAAAGAAACCTCTCTGATATGAAGACTTTTACTGCCATGACAAGAATTATGAAACTCTACTATAATAAAAAGCGGCTATATCGTGTCAAAACAGTAAATGAGATTTGGGCGGTTTTGCATGTTTCCAATGATTTACAAACACGCCAAAAAAAACACCACAATTTTAATTAAATTTTATCGTAAAGTCGTCACCTATCATAACTGCATCAGCGTAATTAATAATATTTCACGCTTATCCGACCGGTTAGAAAAGTTAACATGTAGACGTCACGAAAATAAATAATTGCTTAATTGGTGAGACCAACAAAACTGACACGTACTAAAACCCCTAATTAACTGCAAGCACCTGTTCCTGAATTCAAGTACGCTTTAGGCGAGGAGACAGAAAGCGACTGAAATTTTTGGAATAAAGCTAAAATTTACTAATTTACAACAAACATTAATAGCATTAATTACAACGAACGGCCAGTGAAACAAAATGATTTATGTTTATTTGTCAACGCTTTTACGGTTGCTTTATTACACTGGAAAATTTACGAATATCTAGCACACTTATATTACTAACTTCACAATCCTGAATTTAAAATATCAATTAATTTAAATAAAATAACAAAATAAAAATATTTTTATATAAATAATTAGTAGGACAGTAGTATTGCAGATTGACCAAAACTCAGATCGAGTCTATCTGTAATTACCAGGCTTCGGTCATTGCGAGCTATTGAAAGTGCCAGGTAAACAAATACAAATAAAGTGAGTCTGTTATACCATGTTTAACGCGAAATAAATTTTAAAAGTAATGCTAAATAACACACAAAATTTTATCTACAAAAGCAAAAAATTTAAAAAGAACAATTGAATTTTGTTTATAACCTTTTTCTGGTAGTTAAATATTTTTTTCATTTTTTTATGTTCTAATTTTTTTACATAAATATTTTTTCAATTAACTATTTCGTTTATCTCATGTACGCTTTTATTATTATTTTTCTACAGCTCGTTTAAGCTGTAGTCAGTCAGGTCAGGTCAAGTCGGGCTAAGGTCGGGCGATCAAGTCAGTTCAGGTCAAGTCAGCCGAAGAAGATAACAAAATAAAAAAGAAAAAGAAAACGATAAAAGAGTGAAAAATAAGGAAAAGGAGGAGAGTAGAAAAAAATGACTGCCTGGACCAAAACATTAATTAGAAACGTAGGAGGCTAGATAAAAAAAAATAGAGAGAAGTAGACCATTGAATTATCCAGGCCTTTAGTAGTCATAGTGACTTTGAATCATATTTTCAAAGACTTGGAAGAAGAGATTCAGACATTCAGTACGCTGGGAAAGTACGAGAGAAGCGACTCAACAAAACTTGAGGTAGACTGAAATTGAAGAAATTGGTTGAGGAAATGCTGGATAGCAGCCAAAAGTGGTAGATGGTAGATCCTCATTAGTAAGTTGGTAGAAGGGCGATAAATAAAAAAAGCTCTCTCTCGAAGTAATCCTAAACAAGCGATCCGAAGAAGGTCTAAACAGCAGTAGGAGGTTTTTCAGTGGGTCGGAAGACGTAACTCCACACTATCTGACTGTCTAAAAGCAAAAGTCAGATGCTCTTAAAAAAAATTCTCCTGTCGTTATAAAAAAAGTCAGGTTAGGTCAGGTTAGGTTGGATTAGGTCAGGTCAAGTGAGTTCAGTAAGCGTACTTAAAGTGTTTTTCTTGATATAATTTTTTGATATTTGTTTAATTGATTACTCTTTTTTTAATTTTTTGTTAACTTTAAATAATTTTTTTCTATTTTTTTATAATTATTTTTATAATTACGAAATACTTGTTGTTTTTTATTTTTGCTTTTTTTACTTTAAGTTTTTTAAACTGTTTCAAACACATTTGAAAATTTTTGTGTATTTATACTGTATGTATCAAAAAATAACTAAAAAAGTATCAAATAAGAAAAAAAATTGTTATTTAATAGGTAATGTTATTTTGTAAATTCTTTCGTTTAATAGAAGCAGATGATAATATCTCTAAGACGGTTGTAGATTTAGGATACATTAAAATGAGGATAAAAAACAACTCCAAAAGTGGTCCGCAGTTTATTTGATTTTTGTATTTGACTTAAACACTTTTTAATTTACTGGATTTTACTCCTTTTAATATTTTTATATATTCAGATTTATTATTTTACTACCAATCGGCCGAACATGATTACTAACAAGTGATACTAACAGAAATAATACCCTGTATAACACTGTGGTGTATTATCCTAAATGAAACATTATCGCGCATAATATTAAGGTGTCATATGCAAATTTGTTTTGAATAATAAATAAGCTTTAAGCTTATGTTAGACTATCACAGCATTTTAATAAGCGGTTAAGTCTTTCTTAAAACAAATTCCATTAAATAGAAGTAGGTTAGGTAACTTACTCTAACTTTCAAATAAAGGCAGCTTAAAGTTTATGCAAGACAAGACCTTATCTACTTCTACTGTTTAGTAAAATAAATCAATAAAATGTTATTTTACAGTCGTTCATTATAATTCATGGAATCAGCACAAGTAGCTCTAACCTGAATGCTATTTCGGTTTTGTCTCATTACAATAACGTCAAGAAAACGTGAGGCAGAACACCTGAAAAATTTATGAGATGCAAATTATTTTTTATGCTGTATAAAATTGTCGAAATGTCAGCAAGAATTAAACGCCAACATAAAATTTTCAATAAACATAAAATTTTAGATGATTACTTTAGAGAAGTAAGTACACATTTTCAAATTGTTCTTGTTAAACAAGATAGAGAAAAAGAAACTCTGCAAGGAACTAGCATAAAACTGGATTAAGAGATTCGATTGTCTCCACTTTTATTGACACATCATTAATGCCCTATTCTCAGATTAAACTTGATGAGATTTTGAATGGAATCTCAACACATGGACGAGTTTAAAACAAATACTTTGATAAAAACTACTATTAAAATAATAGTATTAATTTCATCAAATCCTTTTGTGGTAAAATTTAATACAACACATCAGTTTACCCAAAATTAACTGTCACAAAACTAATTTTTAGTTTACTCTATTATAGTAAAAGACACGAAAACGCAAGTAAACTACCTATAAGTAAAATAACAATTTAAAATTAAATTTAGTAATGTTAAGTAATAGAAAAACTACGGGCATAATAAATAAATAAATAAATAAATAATCTTGTATTGGTAATGCTTCACCAAAGTGCTGGAAATTTTCAGGTTGCATCTACCGCTTTTGCCATGACCTAACAACCACTGTCAGCCAAGACAATCGAGATAGGTGCAGCTAGTATGGGCATTACTTTACTTAAGTCACCTCTCCAAATGATGACCACTAACTTCGTTGCCTAACATAGTAATATTGTTACGACTATGGGTAATTTAAAAACACTGTTTAAATTTCTAAACTTAAATTTTATTTTACAGAACGAATATAATTACACGACAAAATAAATGTTAACTTGTTAACTACTTCGTTATTCTGTCCACTGTTTGCACTTCACTAGCTGTCTTGACTCGTTATCACTTTCCCAACTAAACTGAATGCCCTGTTAGTCTCCTTTTTTATATAATGGTTAGTTCACTTTCTAGCACTATCTAGAATGAGTCTTTTCTAGATCCGTTCCCAAAATTGGTGAGTCACCAATAACGCCATTAAAGCGTGACCTGTCATCCGTTACTAAGAACGATGAATCATCTGACACACTCCGATTTTTCGCGAAATTTTTTCGATACTTTATTATAACAAAATAATTTACAAAGGCAGCTTTACTAAGCAGCTACAGAAAACAAATATGTATACAGCATTTGACAATAAAATAAAGTATAAATAACTCTACTTAATTCCAAAATGGCCGGTTTAAAATGGGCATAAATATTGTTGTAAAAAGAAGTTCGATGTGTATTTTTACAATTTTTGAGCCAATTGCTAATGTTTTATTGTAAATTATTTTGCTTGTGTTTGTGTGCTTTATTTATGTGTTTTTTAGTTAGTTTTAGTTTTGTTATTGCTGTTTTTTGTTGAAAATTCTTTTTGGCAATAATTTTTCTATTCACCTAAGTCTGTTATGAATCTTTTTTAAGAATTGGTGATGGAAAAACAGTTCTATTTAACGCAACATACTGTAACATTTTGGGTACTTTTACACTATATAAAAATAGATTTACCGACTATTTCGTGCTTTTCAGAAAAAAAAATTAAAGATTTTAGTCTAATGAACTAAGTAGAGTTATGTTATGTTTCAAAATCCCCCTTAAAATTTTTCAGAAAATTAGCATAAAACATTGCTTAAAACCTGAGATATAACACTTCTTAACTGTATTTTAAATAACATTTAAAAGAATGTTTTTATTATTTAATTATTCTGAGAAGTATTAGTTGTTAATGCTACGAAATTACTAGAAAGAGTGACTTCTTACGAGAATCGTCACGTGAGCGGCTATAACTCTGTCTTCAAAAAATTTTGTTATTATTATCGCCACTATTGCATAGAGAAATCTTGTTAGCCTCTATTATATGTTTTTTTGTCTGCAGACGATGGGAAAATGTCTTAAAATAATTTCTACTTAATAAAGAACGCTTTTTACCTTCTGAATGGTGTTTACTTATAAAAATTAAATTTTTCAGTCACCAAAAATTAGTAAACTGGTTTTATTTCTTCTAACAAAAATTCTGAAAGTTATTAGAGAATCTGACGTAAGACTACTAAAAATACAACAGCGAAAGTGTTTTTGGAGCCATTAAAACACTTAAATCTTCAATAAAAGTTTAAAAAGATCACCTAAAGTGACAATTGGGTGCTCTTAGAGCACTTAAACATAGTAGGTGGAGTAATTGGAGACTACCAACACCTACTGCTATGAGACCTACTATTACAATCATTACGGTACCTTTATAACTGCAGCTGCGCTGTAGATTTGTTTGAAGACATTATTTTTTGTACAACTACTAGTCTTATTGTTACCGCTGATTTAAACAGGTTTAGATTTGTTTCAATCAAGCACAACACTCAAAAAATGTGCTACATTAATTAGAGAGTATGCATGTCTTATAAATTTGAAGCAATAAATCAATATAAAAATTTAAAAGCTTATAACAAAAGTCAGTTAAATTTGTGAGGTCCAAAGTGAATCTGTAAAGCAGCGATGAAATTACTTAAAGTTTACCAGAAAGTTTTTAAGCTTCTCACGGCGGCGTTAAATAGTGAAACCTTAAGTAAGATTTTATAAAGAAAACTCGAACCGTATAATGACAGTTTTGCACCTTTGTTTAATAAAATTTCTAAAATTAGAATTTTCTAAAGTTTTTATACACCATTTAGTAACTAGCACTGCGTATATTTAATTTATGAAAATTAGACGCCGACTTGAATGTGACTAAGCTCTCATAAATTTCTTGGGAAATGTTCAACTAAAAATGCTTTCGGCAACTTTGACAAAGTTATAAAAGGAATGTAATTGTTCCGATATTTGAGAGGTCATAATTCATACTCGAGGAAGAAACACTAACGTAAGCTCCTTACTGCTATTTTTATTTATATCAAGTTTTATTATAGTACAGTGGAATCGTGCGACGCTGAAATTTTCACCAGAGGCCAAAGGTAAATAACCGATTTTAGAGACTAGTCTCCATAAATTCAAAGCAGAAAGGTTTAAGAACTGCGACGTAAAATCAATTTATTTGCGATTTAAAAAGTTATCAAATCAACGATATCACTATCTTAGCAATTTTGACAAAAGTAAAATTATAGCTTTTTGAGAACTTTGGTTGTTCTGTCGCAAAAATAGCCGCCGTGATTCTACTGCAATGACAGACAGGCGCTTCTCACAACTAGCTCTTCGAAACCGTTTTGCTACTACGCGACAATTCGCTGACCAATAATTTAGAGAAGAAGGTCGACTTTTAATGTTATTGAGTAAATAATTTTCTAATTATGTATTCAGTAAGTCTGAAATTAATAACTGAAATTGCAACAAAAACAGCGGTTTGTTTATACTGTGTTCCAGCCGGATATCTAGTAGTATTATTAAAGTGGATATTGCATCTTGTTCACTACTAGCAGTTAAATTTGTTTACTTTATCCGAACAAGTTTGCCTGCTCTTATCTACTAAACACCACTTAAACTTTACATTGGAGTATTTTCGTTGCAAAATAGAAAAAATAATAATGTCTTTTTAGGGGTTATAGGAAAATTTGTTGCACGATTGCTAAAGTATTATATAATCGGCTATTTCGTGAATAATAATAAAATTTTATGTTGAAAGAAAATAGAGAAAAAGTTTACCCTTATCCTATTTCCATCCCCTAAATTAAATTTCTTGTCTATAAAAATCACAAGTTATAACGAAAACATTAAATTTACATTCTCGTTATATGAAGTTTCGTTTAATTTTATTGGAGAGAATCATGTCTGGAATAGATATCTAATAAAGAGTTACTGCTATACAAATTCATTTTTTATGTGTATTTTTATTTTATTTAGTTTCCAGGTTTTTTATTTATAGCTTTTTCACTCAGTTGTAAATCAGGTATCAACTTGGATCAGACAAAAATAATAACATTCGCTCTTCATGTTTGTTTAGGTCTGACATGTTCTTTTAGATATTTTCTTTAATGAGGGTTTTGTATAAAACAGAATTAGAAAAACGGAAATCTGTTTAAGTTAAGCTGGGAATTTAGCTGCATCACCTATATAAATGATTTTAATTAAAATTAAAGTTTTATTTGATTTAAACTGTCGGTAATCTTTTTTTTTAAATAAATGTCTTGTAGTTGTAGAACGTAGGCTGTAAATCGTTACACCTCTTAAATTTTTAACATCATTCTTTGTCAAAAGTTTTGTTAGCTTAAGCTGAACAGATTTATCTCGTGACATTGAATTTTATACAGTAATAAATTCAAAAAACTATAGTAACGTTGCTTTTTTGTTTAAATTTATAAGATACGAACAAGAAGCTATACTAAGTTTACTGATCATTTTAAAATGTTTTTTATTTAGTAAATTTGTTGATACAATTACGTCTAAAATAAAAAAACTTCAAAAACAATTAACATAGAAGAAATAAAATGACGCAACTAGCTTTTTCTCGACACAGCTGTCTCGTGCAAAATCAGCCAATCAAAAACCTAGAAGCGGTACACACACTTTGTTAATTTTGACAATAAATTTAAAAAATACAACTTATTGTTATTGAGGCTAAATTGCTAGCTAAAAAAATAACTTACCCAACATCTCTTTATTATGACGTTATAAAGATAATGTTTTTGATTGAATTATGGGCTCTCTAAAACACAAGTGGTTTTATGAATCAATAAGAAAACTGTTTTTATATAATTGAACAGTTTACAGAAAATAGAACAATTTATTAAACTTTGAAAAAAAAAACAATACATAATATTAGAATTATAAGAAACAGGAATCTCAGATGAAATCATTTGTTGAGATTTACGTTAACATTTATATTAAAAGATATAACTTTATTTGCTTCATTTTTTGTCACTTCAATGTTGTTTCCACATTCATTCGATTTTTGCTTCTCAGTATTTACAATAACATTGCCTTCTGTTTCCGAATTTCCACCCAGTATCTTCTTAGCAATGTCTATTTTACTCAAAATTGACTCTTCGATATACGCTTGTGCCACGGTTGTCGACTTCCATTGGCCATGACGTTGGACCGTACCAAAACCGGCTCCAGCGTTGGACAATAAACCGCTGATGTGCGTCTCGTACTGTGTCCTGTGGAAGACTCAGATTCTAGTAATTTTAAAAAATCAGCTACTACTGATGGTATTTTAGATAGACTATTTATTTCCACTGGCTGTATTGTGCATTTCTCATTTCTATAGCACAAAAACAACCTGTTGTGAAAAATATTTTTAGGTCGGTAAAATATATATTTTCAACAAATATCCAGCACATTAACTGCAAATTCTTCTTCCATAACCGTAAAGCTACGTAAAACATATGTTTTTGTATCTGCTGGTACAGATACCAACATATAGGATCCTTTATCTTCTACGTTATTGATTGACATGTTTAATAATTCACAACATCGACACCCACCTGACATACCAAAAATTAGTGCGATGTGTAATGTAAAAAAATTTGATTTCATTCCCTAATAACAAAATCGTAATACCTTCAACATCAAATATTTTTTATCGGGTGCTTCTGCTAGAAACTGTTGAATATGCTCTCTTTCACGAATTTTTGATTTTTTGCTCTTGTAATTTTTTGACTCGTTCTTCAAAAAAGCGATCAACTTGCATATTGTAAAATATCTGTATTTTCGTGAAGCTTTAATGTCGATCTTAACATGCTGCATTTCGTCCACGTTGAAGAGGCTGCGAATCTTTTTTGGCGTTGAAGAAGTATCCCAAGAGCACGTCTTTGCTTACCCTACAAACATCGTCTTCCTGTTTCCAGTTATTGAACTCACTCAATTCTTTGTAATAAGCGTCCTTGTGGATTTCTTGGGTAGCAAACTCGATGTGACTTCTTCAACATCTTTCGCAATTTTTTCAGGAAGACGACTACTTCTTTTCATTTCCAACAATGTTACAAGCGCCAAAGCAGTTTGCAAAATTTTTCTCAAATAATAATTTTGTTTTCAATAACAACATGGTAACCAAATCATAGACTACTAATAATCTTTGTAGATATAAAATGTTTGGGTTTTGATATTTTTTACAGAGAGAGGTGTTGGATAAAACTTTGTATTGTACTCATGTTTTAACAGCAAATCGAGCACGTTCTCGTGGCTAAACATTTTTTTCGTGACTTATTTGCCTTATAAGACACTTGTATAATAAATAGCTATAACTACTCTACTAGATTTTGCGTACAACAAATTTGTACATCATAATTAGTGTTCTTAAATATCCGTGCTGCATTCAACAAGGTTGCAAATTCGAGGGCCAAATAAATTTCTCAAAACAATATTTTGTGACTAAAGTTACGACTAAAAAACTTTTGCATTTTTAGCTTTACTATGTTGAATAAAACCAGAAAAAAATTCTAGGTTTGAGAAGCAACGTGACAATAAATATATCTAGCCAATAAATTCAGAATGTCAATACTGCAAATATTTGTAACACTCCTGCTTAGAATAAATAAAGCCACTCGTAAATCGACAACGTAATTATACATAGGACTTGAAGCTCTCTTATTTTTATTTAGAATGGAATGTAGTTACTTCACCAAACAAGAACAAAAAAATTTTTTTAAATTATTTTTACCACTATAATTATTCCACGTTTTGGAATAATTTATTTTGTTACTCTCCACAATTTTTTAAAGATTGAATTTATTAAACTGTAAAAAACGTAAGAAAGTGTATATAATTTTAATTTAGAGTTTGTTTCATAAAAATTAGACAGGTGTTAAGAACAAAATTGTGTTGTAGCCTTTTTACTTTTTTTTGATTAAAGTAAGAGAGATTGGATTAGATTAATTTTTTAAGTACGCAAAACACAAACATTAATTAACTTAAAAAGAGTTAATTATTCATAAAATCAAAGCCCTTGAGATTTTATAACTATTTACAAGGTGCTATCAAAGATAGTCATATTCTACATAAGAATTTTATACAAATACTGTCGGTATAAAAACAAAAATAAAATTTTGCCACAACTTACCGCTTTTAAATGACTCTTTGTCTCATGGCTCAGACAGAGACTGACAAATTTTTCAACGCTGAAGCTTTTCAAGCTATAATTAAACGCTAGGATAAGTGTGGAAATGGTACAGAGAAATATATTAAAAAAGCAGAATTTTACTCTTCTAAATTTGGTTGTATGTTGTAGAAACAAAAAAGTTGAGTTGAACACTTCCGTTTTAGTGTTTTTATTGATTATATCTTACATAGAGAGCCAAAATGGAAATTGAATTGTAAATCTTATATGTATACTCGTATTTACAACATTTCGCAAAGTAATCAATATCCAACATTTAAATTTCCTTTTAGGATGTAGTTTATTCATTAGCATTTTAAACTTGTAAGTAAAACAACAACGTCTTGTAGCGATAATTAAGTCTTGATAGAAAAAAAGTTTTATCTACAAATGTCTTATTAGACTATTTTACAGCACTCATTGACCTTGGTAATCAAATATTAATTAATTTAAATATTAATAATAACAAAATAAAACGTAACTGCAAAGATAGTTTTTGATTTATTCGGCAAAATTAGCTGCAGCAGTCGGAATTTCTTCTAGAAAGCTTTCTACTTTAGAATTTATGTTTCTACTCCTATACTGTAGTTGATTTATTAGTTGCACTTTAATGATCTTCATTATAATACAAATTTTTTATTATGATACAAATTTTGAGCAATTAGAACGATGTATTACAGCAAGATTTAAATATTTATCAGATTGTCATGGAAAATTGTAACAAGTCGCAGTGATTTTTAATTACAATCAACAGAAAACAAGTCAGTATAAAAAAATGACGGGAAATGAAAAATCTTACGTTTACAAAAATTTTAAAACAACCCAGAAGCGCCACAAATTCTTTGTTGTCGGTAAAAACCTATAAATAATTTTACTCTCAATTCATGAATTGTAAAAACAAAGTTAGCATTTATATACCGGACACTGCTTTTGTCGCAGTTCTGCGACAAATATTGGTTGATGCTGGTGGAGATATTACATCACTAAAAGCCAGGGTGTGTAGAAGCCCACTACAGTAGCAGAAGAATCAGTCCAAAATAAAATAAACATAAAGCAAAAATTTTAAATTTGATTCAATGTTGTTTCAGGTCTTCCAAAAATGCCTCAGTTGCAGTTTAATAACTACACTATTCAGAATATAACAATTCGTCAAAAAGATTAATTTGTTTACTTTGAGTTAAAATTTGCTTTTCTACAGTTTGGTTTTGTATCATTTCGTGAGTTTAAGTTTTATAAATTTTGTAAGTAAATTTCTATCTTTTTTTATTATGACTGATCGTAGAAAAAATAGCGTATGCAATACGAATTTAATAGCTATTAAGACACACATATTTTTACATTAAATTTTAATATTCAGTCAATATTTGATAACTGTTTATGATAAAATTATAACAAATTTGTGTGATTACCACGTAGCTAAGTCATTTCAGATTTTATTTGCCGGAAATGTATTAAAAAATGACACTTTTTTATATACACTTTTTAAAACAATTAGGAGAATTAGCCTGAAATTAAAATACTTATAATCAGCATACAATTTTAGAATATATTTCTGTCACTAATGAATAAAAAAACATGTTATTGTAAGCTAATTTAAAGCAACTAAACATGTTTGAGCACGTTAAGTCAAGCTGCTAACACGCATTTCAGAATTGACTAACAACGCACGTTTGTGACTTTTTTCATATTTATTTAAACTTAATACGTTAAAAAATCTCTGAAAAATTAATTTTGTAAATTATGTTACAAATATAAATAACCAACAAGATTTGTCGAAATTCAAGACAAGGCAAGGTACTTGTGGACTGGAATCTGGCCAATCTCAGAAAGCAGTCGTCGATACTAAAAAAATCTTAGTCAGTATCATTTGTAGGCTCTGAAGAAGGTTTTAGAAAACTGACAATATTTATTGATGATTTAATCAAGGTCGTAGAGCTTCAAGCACTCTTTAAGACCTCCGTTATGTAATGTTACTTTGCAGAAATAGGTGACTAATGCAGCTCAGCTCTAAAGTTAATTAGCAGCCGTCATAGAGAGATATGTTTCTACCCAAACCATCAGGAATTGGTTGCGTATGCTAGACAGCCACTAGTTTACAAGAAAGCTTGTAGACTCTAGATACAAGAACATTAAAACTGGCAACTTAATGATTAGAAACTAGTGGTCTTTAGTGATGAGTAGAGGTCTAGTTTTTACTCGGACAACAAAATAGCCATGATATAGGAAGATGTTAAGAGGGTAATAACAATATGAGGAAGTAGTTTAATAGTGTAAACTAGAATCAGTCAATGTGGGTATAGAAATCTTTATTTCATCGATGATGATAGTTGATGAGAGTAGTCGCATAGACAGACACAGTGTGCCATCTAACGAAGAGTGCTGGAAGGTGCGAGAGTTGGTATAATAATGTTGGCGGATAACAAAGTTATCTCTTAGGCTCTCGCTCGGCCACCAACATAACCAACCTCCACGATTAGGCAAAAACAACTACTTCGCGGACTAATGCCCCGACCGACATTGAATTACATCACCTAATCGCCCAACCAGCAACACATTGATTACACTGCCTTTCAGTGTGTTGCTGGTTGGGCGATTATATTTTAATAAAACAATTAAAGTATTTTATTATTAAATTTGTGTTATTTGTCTGCTTACTCTAAAAAGCTAAATATACAAGATTGGTCATTCTCTGTATTCTTTTAAGATAATAATTCTCAAACCTGTATGGTCTATTTACACAAGTTACTGTGAAGAATAAACACTGGCAGTTGTGAACTATGAAAGACTAAAGATGATGAAACGACAGCAAATAAAGCGCACCCATAAAAATCACTATTAAATGGCGGACAGTCGTATTGCTGACTACGCGAATATTTTAAAATTACTGCAATTTGACTATTCATAAAGTCAATCGTCGTTCCACAAACATTTGTGTCAATTGCAAAAATAATATAATTAATTAAGAGGAGTTTGTTTATTCCGAGAGATACAATAGTGGTACAAGTAAAGCCTAAATAAAAAGTTTTTGCAGTTTTGGTAAAATATGCAGGTTGCAGGTGGTGTAACACCCAATTTGTATGACACTTTTTAGTTGAAGACTCTTATTAAAATATAACATATTATTAGGTATTTTAATCTGTTAAATGTCTAAATTACACCATCGTCGTTATAATTGATAATTGAAAAAGTATGATTGCAATATGTAATTGACACAAAATAGCACTATCCAATTTAAAATTTTGCTACTGACAAAAAAACGTGATTGTGCTCAATGGTAATAAGAATTAAAAATTGTTTTTATAGATATTACATTTTTTTAATATATTTGTTTTAGTAGGCAAGGCAATGATATTTCAGAGTGGACAATTTTTTTTTCAGAGTGGGCATTGCTCTCTAGCTACCAGCCTGATCAAATAGAATTAAATTTGAAAATTTTAAGTACAAAATAAAGTAAAATAATTTTGAACAAAATAGGATTTAAATAGAGTTCATTTTTAATTTTCTTGTTGCTGAAGCAAGATAGGGCAACGAACCATACATTTCCTGGCGTCCATAAACTTGCTGCAAGCATTATAAAGTGCTGAACACGAGTCATCACTTAATATAATCGGGAAATAACTAAATCGATTTCATAGCTGTTTTAGATCTTAAAAATAAATCTAGATCATAAGGTTTTTAAACATTAATACACGTAATCTTATTCAATTTTTTTATTACAAAATGTATCAATCAAATAATTTTTTATTCGAGCGTGATTAAGATAAAAAAATAAATGAGTAACTCGATACTAAATATCTGAAACCCAATTTATAGTTAGTGTTTTACTGTTTCCAAATATTCTCTCGTTGTATATTACGAAAAAAATTTAGAAAAAAATAACAAACTTTTTATTGTTTTGTAAAAGTCTCGGTTAAATTTTCAGTTCTGTTCTTATTAATAAGAAAAGCACAAATAAGAAAACAAAATTTCAGGCAAAAGTACCTTTAAACTTGTAGACTCATGAATAATTAAAAATTACCTCCTCCCTCTCAAAAAAAAAAAACTTTAAATGTAATTACTATTTAAATTTTAAAACCGCATACAAGTCTCAAGAGGTATAGTTTAGCAAAAACAAAAATATTAATTAAAATGCGACAAATACATTTAAATATTTAAAAACGAAACACTTACCTCCTCCTGCCTAATGAAATTATTTCAGTTTGTCATATTTAATAAGAAAGCAAGTCGATTCAATTGCGATAGAGATACACGTGGAGACCGACTCTTTTAAATCGGATACCGAAACGTAAGGATAAGCAGGATGCGCGTCTCGACGCTACAATAGACCTATCCGGTCGGCGTTTTCAGCGCCACTGCCCTAAAGCAGTTCCGCGTTCTTCAGCCGACGCTGAAATCCTGAAACACGCGCATTGCTTTGTCCATCATATCGGGATTAACATCGGAGGATGCGCCCATTAATTGACATATCTTGATTAAGATCGGTAGTTAGGAAGTAATAGAAAAATTTAATTCTGTTGTTTTATTCTAAAAGCATGCACAAAATGAAGACAACTAAAAAAATGTGGGCTAGTACAAAAACGTTTAATTAAATTATTTTAATTATAAGCTAGTTGAAGGATTTTAGACTCTTATGGTTAGTATTTACTATTAAACACTTATTTTACAATATAAATAATTATTGGAGAAAATTAGAGAAGTGAAACACCTCTGGTGTCAAAGTGAAAACTATTTAATAGTGAGAAAAATATTCTAGATATAAACGAGCAAAAATAGATGACAGGTTGCATAAACGTTAATCAAAATTGATAAGCCATTAAACTCCGAATAAAGTAAAATACGGTTCCCTGATTAAATTTTAGGGTCAAGTCAAGTGAGTACTTTGTTAATAGTTTAATAACAATTGAATACTTTTGAAAGCTCAGTTTGACAGTTGGCAAGCAATTTTGAAAATAATTTTGCTATCACATCATCTAGGAGGTGCAACAGATTATAATAAATTACTTCGCAAATTTTGAAATTTATAAAAAACCAAAAAGTTGAGATCTCTACTTTACCTCTTTATATCTAGAAGAATAGGCTATACCTACTATGTTCAGAAAAACAAACAAACATGGCATCCGACAATGACCACTCAGCAGGTCTGAAACCTTTTTCAGAGTCGCCCGTTCTCGGTGACATGTTTGCTATCGTCACAATCATGCCTCCGAGAAGAGGAAGGTCATGTGGACGATTTCTGGGGAATCTGAAAATCTGACCGGCATTCGCCTATTATACGGATGAGGAAACCCAGAAAAAACCTCAGCCTGGACAGAGCAGCGGCACTGGGGATCGAACCCGGTACCTCCCGAATGAGCTTGGCCACAAACCTCGGTTATGTTCAGAACGGAGAGTCAGTAATAAAAGAGCGCCTTGGCAATTCGAGTGTTTTTCTATTGGGTCGAGTATTTGACGATGGGCGGTAACCCAGTCCAGGTTACACCGACGAAATTTTTCATTCACTTTATTTCAGTTATTTGTTTTTTGCACAGTAACAGTAAATTTTTGTATTACTCATACCAATGGATAATACCAAGATGTCACCACCAAAGTATCAAACCTAATTATAAAATTGCTAATATTGAATTGAGGTGAATATTTCAAAGCTCGTTTTAAGCTGAGTGAAACAGTCTTGAAGCCGTGTCGCTCCTCCTACTGCCGGCTTCTGCGCGCGTTACTGACTCTTCGTTTTGAACATAGTTTAGAACGAATTTTTTTACTTTTTTTCGGAGCTATTCTATTCATTTTATATTCTGTATACATTTATTAAAAATTAAAAAAACGCAATTTTAAAATTAAAAAAAAATGTATTACCGCGTGCAAAAAATTATTACACTGAATATTCTTCTAAATTAAATTGGGGTTTAAAATAAAAAAATACGTTACCATCTGTCTTTCCAATTTTTTTAGCATACTTATTACATTTTGACTTTTAGCGTTTTCTCAGTGCAGATATAACCACATACTATAACCGATCAGTATGTTGTATCTTTATTAAGTCCAGTGTTACTTTACACACTACATAAACTACAATTACACACAAAACCTTAAATCCCACACGTACAACAAGACCATTGTGCGTACTGTTCTGATGACAACAGTTTAGGAGGTCTTTTATCGCGCAATTTTTGAAATAAGTCTTGTCCGCATTCCGTGTTTAGCACTGTACCAGCATCAATCTTCCTAAGTAGTCGACCAGTGCTACTGCTACAAGTAGTATATACCCTTGAAGACACATGCAAAAGGATTTGTGTTACATGTGAAATACTCAGCACATAAACATTTTCTTATCCTAAATTGTTACAAATTTTTTCTCGTTATTCAACTCCTCTCTGTCCACTTCCCCAGCTCAACATTGTCGCTATACTCATTATTATCTACTTCTGCGGCCAGATTAATGAAATTTCGGAATCTAAGTACCCCACAGAAATGTGGAAACAGTCTTTTATATGTAACAATCTCCTACACTGTTATTAAATGTTTCAATTTTCAATATTGATAACTAGACGTTGCTACTTGGGTACTTTTCATTCGATATGAGTGCAATCTTTCCTCTTTGCCCTATAATACCTGCAAAATAAGACTTTTACTGTTGATATAGGTTTTTAATTGCATGTTTTCTCAATCCTAATATTACCTGAGAATATAGCTCGTTTCTCAATCTGTGTATTGATTACGACATATTGTTCCTGTATTGACCATTTTATCATCCTTTGTGTTAAATTGTTGATTTCTGTGAGAACTACATCAATACAATTATTGTAATATTATAATACAAAAATGACGTCCAAGTATTTACTGATCTATGGTTCATAAATCAACGAAAACTTTTGGTATTTTTTTCTCGTATAAGGGGCTCATCTATATACATGATCTCATTTCGCATTGTCTCCACAATTCCATTACTAGTCCATTGAAGAGTAGTGGGGTATTGTACGACTAAAAATATTCTGCGGTTATTGCTTTGACTTTTTAAGTACTTTATAACGGTTGGACCGCAAATCCCCAATAAAAATAGTGCCGACCAGATGTTGACAATAGGCTTAAGAAATATCTACTTTGGTAGGTAAAGAATTTAACAGCGGACTGAGGTTGATTGTCGTAAAAATTTGGAAAAGTTAATTGCAGGATTATGTTGTAAACGCAGAATATTATTGGTCGAACTCTAATGTTATTATCTATTAAGGCAGCAATAGCCACTTCTTGCTTCTTTCGTTGATTCATATTAGGTATAGGTTTCATGTCTTAATAATATAATTGTGTAACTACAACACAAACATGAATTCTGCTGATTTTTAACCTTTCTAACATTCATCATACAACTTACTGCAGTGTGTGCCTCGCCAAACATAATATTTACTTTCAAACGTCCAACTCAAATCCCAGCTTATTTTTCTAGTAACTTTTCAATGTTTACGTTTCTGTCATCTATTATTTAACATACCGGTGACATACCGCAAAACAGTCTTGAACGTCAAAAAGGAAAGAAAAAGGTATAAAAAAGGAGAGTACTTACCGCGGTTGTAGTATGTGGTTATATTGCACTGAGAAAACGCTATTTATGTATATTCGTACAACATTTTTTTTTTCTTTTTGGTATTTTACCATTAGCCGAGAGATTAGAAAAAACCTTTAAATACTTCGATCAGAACAGTCGGCCCAGTAGGGTTTGAACCCAATACAACACATCTAGAAAAAAGTTTCCAACTGTTCTTACTGAAAATGTATTCTATAGCTTGCAAGAATATCTAACGCGCGGTCAATAATAAACATATTTAACTGCAGTTTTTTAATTAAGATTTTTTTATGTATTACTTTCAACTATTGTTACTATTTTTTATCTATTTTTTAAATTTACTATTAATTTATGTGATAATACCATTGCTTTTCTAACATTATTATTATTATTAACCCACGAAATAAAAGATGGTTGGGCTAAAAAGTTGTAAAGCTTGTAAAACGCATAGCTCTACTACTAACCTCACTAACCAACTGCCATTTCTTGCTGTTTAATTGCTGTTATATACAAAATATTTAATATTTTACATTTTTACATAAAAAAATTACAAAGAGTGCAAATTAGAAAGATAAAGTATTAAAGAAATGTTTTATAACTTTCTGTAGGCACACATGAGTTTAATTTTTATTGATATGTTAAGATTAATAATTATAAAATATAATTTGGCTAAATGGCTGCCACTGTAAAATCTAAAAAATTATACTATCAAAAAAAAAACGTTAATAAATAGATGCTTTCCTCTGACCTGACGCCATGCAGGTTTTTGTTTTTTTTATCTAGTATTGTACAATTATTATTAAAATGTACTAAATGCTTTAGTAAAAATTAAAAATAAATAAACAAAGTAGTAACGATTTGCACATTAAGACACCTATGGCATTTACAGAGCGAATAAATTAGTACAGCACGCATGTTTCAGTATGTTACAAATTGTATTATTTTCGTAAATATTTTATTTACAACATTAAACGTCAAATTTTTGTGACCGCTGAAAGACCTGACCGGCTCTGGATCGTTTGCTTACTGCTTGATCGATAAAAATACTGACATATTGACTAATGTAAATGTGACACTTTAGTGAGCTTTAGTTGGCACTAAAATGTTGTCTTAACTGTTTATCGGCGAAAATACTAATTTGTTTAATGCCCTGACTAAAAGTTTACAAGCAAGTCGCCGAATGCCGTATTAGACAATATTTTTTTTTAGAAAAATTTGCTATTTGACGTTGAACTTTAGTATTTTGTGACAGCAAAAAATTCAGAACGGTTTTAAAGTGTCTGCTTCACTGCTTAGTCAATAAAAATGCTGACATATTGCTTTGTCAATAAATCTGATAGTTTAATCACTTAAATTGTCACTGAAATGTTATGAAAAAATAATCGTTACGTAAATCGAGTAGTATTTAAATTTAACAAAATTAAATTAAATAAAAAGTGTTCATTTAAAAAAATTGTTAAGACTGCTATAAGATTTTGATAAAAAAAATGTAATAAAAAATAGATGTCGGAACATGATACACTGTAACTCTAAAAAATATTATAAATAAATAAATCATTTTAATGACTTTTGAGTGCCTGTTTACAAAATTCCGAGTTTTTTTTTTAGTTTACTTTTGTTTTTTCTTTCTTCGCGTTCAGTTTTTACTCGTTCCAAGTTTCAGTTTTAGTTTTGTTTGTTATTGAATCTAGTTAATTGTTATTTTGTCGCTATGGCTAATAACACTTGAGGGCACAAAAAGTTTTTAGTCAATTGTTATTTTCGAAGTGGTAGGAAGGCTGAAGACGAGTGGATCTATTCGATGGAACACAGAGCAAGGTCATTGAAGAAGAGTTAGTGATTTTGTTGAATAGATATTAGCACTTTAAAATCGGCAAATATTACACTGGGAATGTTTCCCCATACGAGCTGATGAATAATTATTTACAAAAAGCTTTAGATATTACCGATTATATAAAGAATCTCTATCCTATTCTAACGCCATAATTAAATGATACAAAGCAAGTAAAACTTTTTAGGTAACACTTTTGCCTTTTTGGTAGTACATTTGGATGACTATAAAGCTCCGGTTGACACTAATTTAATATAAATTTATACAACACGGATTTTTATTGTTTATTTTTAAACTTTTTATTTTGTTTTAGAAAATTTAAATGCTATCTGCATAAAGAAACGTTTATTTTTCCTATAAAAGATATCATAACTAAACGCCGGCGTTAAAAAATTATTTTGTACACTAATAACTACATTATTATAGATAAAATATTAAAGAACTAATTTTAGTTATGTTTAAACACTCTGATTGGTTACTTGTTCATACATACTCAATTTTAATCACGTGAACATATGCGGTAACTTTATGAAATTATTGCACATAGTTGACACTGGACTAGCGTTTGTTTTAATATTGTTAACAGTTAATGAATTAAATGCTTTCCGCTAATGATAATTTATCTCTTTTGATGAATGAAAGTGCCATTAGTAATTTTATCTTGTTCATGAACCAAAATCAATGACCACTTATGTGATTAATTCCAATTTCAAGGACATTTATTTACATCAAATATAGCACTTTTGTTGGTTTTTAGTTATTTTGTATTTAAACAATTTTTTTATTCTTTTTTTTAACAATAACATGTATATATGTTTGTTAAAACTCAACATACAAGAGTGATAAAATGGTAGAATTTATTTTAAACAACAATAATAATATACTGCTACAAAATAGTTGCGTGCCAGTTTTTGGTTCTTTATAAACAAGCTATAAGTCTGTTGCCGAAGAGTTCGACTTAGCGTGAGACAGCAATTAGCACCGGTAAAATAAATAAACGTAAATTAAAGTACTAGTAGGTAATTGATATCTGATAGGTCAATAAAAGTATGAAAATCGATCAAATTAATTTTTATTAGTAACAGCTAAATATCCTATTTTAATCCTTTTCAGTTGAGACATTATTTTTGAGAAACTTTGTATAATCAATATTGTAATTTTACATTTTCAAGACTCTTAAATTAGACAGTTTAATGAGTAAACTCTTCAAGATAAACAACAACTTTTAATCTACACGAAATAACGTAAATTTAATATAGAAACATTCATATCAAAGCTCTCAAGAATGATGCTGAAGAACAAACAAAACCACAAAAATCAACGTAACTGAATTGCAGGAAAATAAGTCTTTGTATACTTAATGAAATTGAATCAAGCAAGAGTCTCTGAACTTTGTCAGAAACTACAATTTAGAAAGATTATGCATCTAATGCAAAATAAATATATATTTTTCATCTTTTTTAATAGAGCGCTTGAGTAGCAAATCACGATATACAAAATGTTTTTGAAATTACTTTAGAAATTTCAAAAGACGTTAGTCCTCACTGAAAGTATGCGAAATGTGCAAAATTCTTTTATAATTGTTTATGCAGAACCTATTTAAAAAAAGTTGTTTTGTATGAGACACAATGAATTACGTTTCGCAATTTTTTTACATACAGAATGTGATTGCAATACAGATTGTCTCAGAATTGACGAAGGAGCTGTTAAGGATATCTACAGTACTTTTTTATAATACTTGTCAAATTGTTGTACAGTTGGCAGTGCCATTTTTGAAATGACCGTGAATCAGAGATCAGTGTAGCAAACCGCTGATTAAGGTTAAAAGTTTGTTTTTTAAACCTATTAAAACTTTTTAAGTAACTTTGAAAACACCCTGTATGTAATACACAGCATTTGCATCTTCTACAAGATCATGAAGGCTTTGATGGCGTGCAAGTTACTGTTGCATCAAAGCTGTAATTAGACGTTATGAAGAAATAATTTGATTCCTTTCGAACTCTGACCTGAATAAGAACAACCAGCACATGCAAACACGCATGAAACAGCTCGATTAACCATTCTGTCGGCACATAATTAAAAAAAAATTGTTGATTGGCATATCTTGCTTACAACCGATGCTCGTTTTACTTAAAAGATCCCAATAAAGAAGTATCGATTTAACATTTGGAATTCTCGAGTTAAGATTAGATAACATACAGATATCGGACTCTTTCAGTTTTGGATTAAATTAGATTCTCAAGCAATTTAACCTCGTGACATATGTTTACTTAAGAAAATAATTACTGAAGGAGCAATAAACATGAAATAGACCAATTGGGAAAAATCTAAATTTGGTTGCCTGTTGCTCTACACCTACGCTTTCATTGAATTGCCGAAGAAAAGATTGATGATTATTATTTTCTTATAGTGGGTTTTTAGATACACTGCCATCAATTTTCAGTTGCGTTTACATAAGTAGGTGATTTCTCTTATAGCAACAAGAAAACAATCACTTATTATTGATAGCAAATCTATGAAAGAAAGCTATCAGCAAGATTGAATACTACCCTTGACTAACCACCAAGTTATTCTCTTTTTCTTCTCTTAATTGATTAGTTGAAATTTACCTGTACTTTAATGATGTTTACTATAATACCAATTTTTTATTAAGATACAAGTTTTGACCAATGAGAACGATGTACTACAGCAAAATTTAAAACTTAAAATTGTGACAGATCGCAGTGGTTTTCAATTACAATTTAAAAAAAACGAGTTAGTATAAAAGAAAATGATTGTGAAATAGAAAATTTTACGCCTCCAGAGATTGTAGAACAAGCCAAAAGCACTAGAAAGTCCTTGTTGTAGGCAAAATCTGCTAAACCCTAGAAAAAATTTGACTCTCAATTTATGAATTAGAGAGACAACAATAAGGTTTTGTTATTATATATACCGGACACTGCTTCCGTCGCAGTTCTGTGACAATATTGTTTGATGTTGCTGGTGATATTATATCACAAAAACGCCACGGTGTGTGGAAGCCTACTACAGTAGCAGAAGAATTAGTCTAAAATAAAATAAACATGAAGCAAAAATTTTAAATTTGATTCAATGTTGTTTTAGGACTTCCAAAAATGCCGCAGTTGCAGTTTAATAACTGCTCTATTTAGAATATAACAGTGAGCAGTTTGGTTTTGTTTTATTTCGTGAGTTCAAGTTTAATAAATTTTGTAAATAAATTGCTATATTTTTTTTTATTATAACTGATCGTAGAAAAAGTAGCGAATGCAATATGCAACTAATAGCTATTAAGACACTCGTATTTACTACGACACTCGCTAACGCTCGTGTCGTACTTTTAAACTCGTGTCTTAATAGCTATCATTAAATAAATGCTCGTTGCATAAAACACTATTTTAGTACAAAATTATTTTTTAGCAAATTCTTGAAAAATTGTTATAAACGAATCAAGTGTTTCTTCAGCTGTTGGTATAATTTGCTCAGGTGGCAGCAAAAATCCGTAAGTACCATTGTCTCTTAACTCGTAAGTGTAGGTAATTCTTGTTCCAAACGTTCCTTTTACCCAATCAATGCTACCACCACTTGCTACATCTAAAACTTTAAGATTAACATTATCTCGACTTTGTTGTTAGCTCACATAAAATTTCAGCAACATCTCCTATTTCATACTGGGTGTTGTAGCGCTGCGATAATGCATCAATTGCTTTGAGTCCTACTTCATACTAAAACAAAATTTCAGAAATAAATCTATTAGTTAAATAAAGTTAGACAAAAAATGTGACTTTAGTCAATCTAAATTTATCTAATTTTATTAAGCAATACTGCCAACTTTCTAATGTTTGGTACTAGAATACATTCTTCTCTTAGAAAAAAAAAGTATCCTAGATGACTTATGGGCTGATTTTAAGTTGAGATAATACTAGTAGTATCTTTGTTTCCATGGAAAAATAAACAAATTCGGGGCTGTGATTCGCTGTTGTCATGAAAAAGTATTAAAATTTGCGATACTACCGGTATTATCTCAACTTGAAATCAGCCCATAAGAAGCTAAGATTTTAAAAAACTGTGATTGTACTAGCTAAATTAAAAAAAATACTTATTTTATTGCAGGATTTAAAATCGCTATTTATATGCGCAATGGTACCTACCAGTTCGTCGTAATTATCTAAATGATCTTCTGTGTATCCATAAGGTAAGAGCAAAATTTGAGAAAACGAATGAAACGAGATGTACCCTTCTAAATTGTCGCCTATTTTTGACAGATACTCAGAAAGTGATTTCATTTCAGGTTCAGAAAAAGGTTCAGGTCCTCCATAGATTTCTGTACATGGGTCATTACTAGAACCACCTTCATTCCAATGGTAATTCCAATTCCGGTTAGGGTCAGCACCGAAACAATCTTTATATGGTACTCGAGTTTTACGCCACATGCGGTCCTAAAGTCAAAAAATTTAAAATGCTTTTATTTGTACAGTAAGTTAAGTTTACAGTCGAGTGGGTATAAGAGAAACCATCTGGGTTAACCACTGGGAAAAAGTACCAGTCGTGATTATCTGCAACTTCTCTCACATTTGGATCAGTACTGGTTAAAAGTTGGTTTAGTATGTAAGTTGATACAGCTGATCCAATCCTAAATATTAAAACAGTCTAGAGCTTAATAAAGACTAATTGCAGACCAGCTGCATACACTGTTCAAATATACAAATATTAAAAAAATAATCTTCTATTTCACAGTACTTTTTTATTTTTTTAGAAAGTATTTTAATTGAAAATTTTTACATTCTATATTTTACCGTTTTGACCACGTTTGTGACGTCAGTAAAGATAAGAGGCTGTATCTGAGTTTGTACTATTGTACAAAAAATAGCCAATAATATATAAAAAAATTTAATAACAGATCAGTTCAGGGCAGCGGTTTAAAAGCAAGACAGCATAAACAAGCAATAAACAATTTAAGAGAGCATGAAAAATAATTATTAAGTGCAAAATATTACCATTCACAGGCGTGTATGTTAGATTCAACAAACACAGCTTTTTTTTCATTTTCTGGTTTAAAACTTAGATGGACACCTACAATAGGATGTCCTTCGTAACTTGTACCAGCTTTCTCAAGACTTACTATTTCTGGATACTTTTCAGCAAGATTCGACAACCACACATTTATCTAAAATAAATAAATAATTAATCTTGAGTAATTACTATATTTACATACTTCTTGAAGAGTGTGATAATCCTCCCATCCGAAATCACCAGTCTTTGTCTTGTTATGTTTTTGCTTATCAATTAGATGTTGCACGTTTGAGATTAAAATTTCTGATAGTAATCCTTGCTGATTAATTTGATTTTTAAATACGTTTTTTAAATGTGGTGGTACCATTATGTCTACATTTTGATTGAGAGCTCTTGTACTTTTCCAGAAATTAAAACTAGATTTTGCTTCAAGTTGTTGTAAGAAATTTAAATGGTTATGTTTCGTTGGGACTATTCTGTGCACTTCAAAATTGTCGTAACGAACCACTGCTTCATACACAAAAAATTGTATTACAAGGAAGAGTAAAGTTGTTATTGTTTTCATCTTTTTTTAGGAATGTATATATTTCTAGACCCTGAAACTTACTGCTTATGATTATAATCTACTATCAGTATAAATACTTACACCTATTTGTAATTAAATAATTTACTTTTTTATCTAGAAATAGATGCTAAGATTGTGTTATCAAAAAAAATCCAAAAAAATCTACAATTTGTCAATAACATTTTCAAAAATAATTTTTTAAATATACTCTAAATTTAAATTTTAAATTAAAAATCTGGGTACCAATTTGTATTTACAAACATATATTAATTTTACAGATAACATCTTTACAAACCAATATTTTGATATTTGCATAATTCGCTTCGCTCACGCTTTAAAATATCTTACTACTCACTGTTATTAGCAAATTTATTAGTTAAATAATTAATTTTGTTAAAGTAGTGCACTTATTATTTTAATACACATTTGCTAAAAATACTTCACACAGACAAGGTTATCAAATTAATAAAATTATATTTGTGTTATCGTTAAAAAGTCACCATGACATGCTTATTCAGAAAAAAAAATGTATTTCAAAATTTATTGTTAAAGCAAACATACTTACCATTAATTGATTGAGAGTTTTTACTTTTTATCTAAAAATATAGTAATGTTTGAAACCTAGGACATCCATTTTTGGACTAAAATTAAAAGTTGATATAATGTAAAACACATTAAATTAAATGATTAAAGCAAAAATTTACCGGAAGTAATAAAAATAAACAAATTAATAGCTGGTAAATTATAGAGAGACAACTTAATTTATATTTTTTAAAGGTTCATAACGTTTTGTATCTATATATAACGCCAAATAAATTGTAAAAATATTATTAGTATTTAAGTACAATAAAAAAACTATTTGTTTACTTCTTTATTGTTATTAGTAGTAATTTAAATTTTATATAAAATATTGTTTAATTATCATTATTCTAATATAACAAAAAGTTTTCGTTACAATGTAAAAGTGTTCAAAAAATTAACCTTAACAACAAATAATTTATTTAACAACAAATTAGTTCACACGAGTAACTCAAAAATTACTGTCAGTAAGAAAGCAACTCAACAACGAGCTTCTATCGCTTTAAATAAAGGCTTAGAAAATTGTTTAATAAAATCGTTTTTCTTTGCTAAACCGAACTATCTGGCAACCGTTCTATTGCTTACTGATGACTTATAGCTTCAGCTTCTGGCAAGTTTATAAATACATTGTTTGTCTCTAAAATTCTTTTTCACTTTTACATTTTCAATTCTAAAAATTTTTTTAAAGCATTTTGCAAAATGTCAAATTAATATATTTCCTTGTTCTTTTAGTTATACTTTTTTAAATTTTATTAAAAGTATTTTTGTTTTTTCTTTTCTTCCAGTTGCATATTTAATTTCATTGTTCGTTCATCGCTTTAATATCTTGTTTTTTAAATTTTTTTAAAATTGCTTTTTGTTGTTTTAGAAATGTTTTCGCTGGTTTTTTTTCAGTACTTGTTTTTTAAGTTTTTTTTAATTTTGTTTTTCTTTTAACCTCTTCTACAAACTTTATTTGTTTTTCTAGAATTTTACAGTTTTTTTATAGACTACGTATTTCGACTTCTACAAATTTTATTTAATTATATTTTTCTGTCAGCTGTCGAATCTCAACTTTTTTATTATCTAAAAACAAATTACTTAATTCATACAATTCAAAACTAAATTTTAGTAAGAAAACAACTCAAAAATGAATTAGTTTAATTGACCTTTTCGTCTCGAATAATTTACTTTAGACCTCATAATCTTTTTTAACTTCTTCGCTTTATATTACATTTTTACTTCTAAAATGTTTTTCTTTTAAAAAAGAAAGATAGGTCCAAAAGAGCGTCCAAAAGAGAGCAAGAAGTAGGATGTGCATACGTAACACCAACATCCACTAAAATGTTTCAACTACCCCCTGAAAACTCTGTACTAACAGCAGAACTTTCTCCAATACACTTGGCTTTACACGACCAAGATCTACAAACAACTGCAAACAGAGACATTATTATTTGCACTGACTCGCTTGGATCTTTACATCAGCTACAACAGCTAAACCTTAACAGCCCCCTAGTCAAGAACATTAAAAGCAAGGTCCTTTCCCTTCAACAAATAGGAAAGGCAGTACACTTTATATGGATCCCGTCACATCTGGGAATCTCAGGCAATGAGCAGGTAGACAGTGCAGCTAAAGAAGCCATTCATAGTATAACAGCGAACCAGCAAAGTTGTGTACAAAGACAGAATGCGGTAACCGCTTTGAAACAGCAAATTCAAAGCAAATGGCAGTCCCATAGGCTAATGCCAATACAGCTCTTCACAAGTGTAAATCTACAGTAGGCAAGTGGAAGTTTGGCACCCACTCCCGAAAAGATGAAGTTGTTCTCTCTAGACTACGACTAGGTCACACACGTTTAACCCACCAACACCTTCTCACTGGAACGGATCCGCCCGTATGTTTCAAATGCTCAGCATCTCTTACAGATAAACACATTATCCAGGAGTGCCCATTTTATAAAGCCCAAAGAAAACACTTCGGTCTACAAAAGATTCTATCCGAAAACCTTAAGAACAATACGCAAAACACAAGAAAAACGCTGCAGTATCTAAAATCCATTAAACTGTTCAATTTACTGTAACTAATATCTATATATTGTATATATTATGTTTTTTGTATATAGTTTCAGGTGCTAATAACCCACGTCGGTTGATGCACCCTAAATAAAAAAAAATAAAAAAATAAATTTTAGTAAGAAAACAACTCAATAATGAAACAGTTTAATTGACCTTTTCGTCTCGAATAATTTACTTTAAACCTCATAATCTTTTTTAACTTCTAGAAGCGTCGTCGTCGCTTTATATTACATTTTTACTTCTAAAATGTTTTTCTTTTAAAACATTTTGCCAACTATCGAATTTCGATAATTTTTTGTTATTCTAGTCATTGTTTTCCGATTTTGTTGTTTTTCTTTTTCTTAGTTGTGGTTTAGAATTAGAAAGCTTCGTCTTTTTTTTGGTCACAATTATTACTTGTTTTTCTTTTCTAAATTATTCTTCGTTTAAAAACCATATTTTTTAGGTTAATTTAGAATTACCTTTTTCATTTCAATCATTGTTTGTTTAAATATTATTAAAATTATTTATTACTTTTTTTAGAATCTTTCTTAGCTCTCTTGTTTCTTCTAATAAGCCTTTTTCAATTTTTTATAAAAACTTTTCTTGTTTTTTAAAACGAGATGTTTTATTTTTTCTAGACTTTTGTTTATTATAACGTCTAAATCACATATATCATCAAATATTTTATTTCACTCATTGTTTCTCAACGTGTTTTTACTACTTAACAACAAATTAATTTACACAAATAACTTAAAATAACTTATACCTCGTAAACAACTTAATAACATACTTCTATAGCCTTGAATAAATATTCGAAGATTTTCTGAATGTAATCGAGAATAGAATGATGTCCGTTTTTCGAATTTAAAAGCTCATACCATAATATTGTCTTTTTCTAAAACATTGTTTGTTTCAAACAATTTTCTTTAAGATTACATCAGCATTTTGCAAAATGTCGAATTTTATTTTTGTACTTGCTGTTATTGTTTTTCGAATTTTTTTAGAAGCTTTTTTTTGTTTTTTCAGTTGTAATATTTTAAGTTTTTTTCTATTAAATTATCTTTTGCTACTCTTCTTTTTTAGGCAAGTTTTTTTGTTGTTTTGCGAACTATGTTTTTTAAAACATTTTAGAATTGTTTTGTGTTTTTCCAGAAGTGTCTTTTGTTTTTCAAATATCTTTTCTAATTATTTTTTTTTTCAAACGTTGTTTTTTTCTCTTTGCTACTATTTTTTTTGTTTTTTGGAAATCTTACGCTGTTCTACTTTTTTTCTAAATATTTTTTAACTTTTGAAATATTTAATTTGTTTTCATTTCTTATCAATCATGGTTTCACAAAAAGTTTTTCGTTTGACAATTAAATAATTAACATAAGTGACTCAAAACTAATTCTTAATAAGTAAAAAACTCAATAACACTCTTTTATCACCGTAAATAAACACTCGGATATAATCTCTATACTTTGCTAAACTAAATCACTTAGCAGCCGACTTTGAGCTCGCTTGTACAAAGATAATTACGCATAACAGTAACTATAATAAATAAAATTAACATTAAAAACAACATAAATAATCTCTATTTGAAGATAAAGCAGATTTCTATATCTCTCTTCATAAAGAGAGATCGCTAAATTTTTCTCTTACTTTAAGTAAGATCTCTTACAATTCTGTGAACTAAAAAGGTCTTAATTATAAGACACTGTATAGAAGCACCAGGCCTGAGCACCTTATTTCCAAACCAACGTGTTATTGATAAATCACAGCTTCTGCATCTAGCACGCTCGAGAATCAGATTCTAGAATTTACGAGTCGTACAATTTTTTAAAATTTTGGTTAGTAGTAGTTTTATTATTATCTACTAAAAGTCGTTTTAGATATCAGAAAATTTATTATTTTTTACTATTTTTACAAATTGTCAAATTCTTGCAAAACTGTTAGAAGAGAATCAAATGTTTCTTCTGCTGTTGGAATAATCTGGTCTGGTGGTAAAATAAAACCATAACGTCCTGTATCCCTAAGTTCATACGTGTAGGTCATAGGTGTTTTAAAAGTTCCTTTTACCCAATCCACACTTCCTCCACTTGCTACATCTACATCAAAAATTTTTATTTTATACAAAAAAAATATATATTATAGAGAATTTCTTACAGAGGATTTCAACAATATTTCCAACTGTGTATTTTGTGTTATATCTCTGAGCCAAACTAGCTGCTGCTTTCACTCCAACGCTATACTAGAATAAACAGATTTTGTTAAATTATTTTAATTAAGTAAGCAAAATTTACCAAATCATTATAATTATCTAAATGTTGTGACGTGTATCCATAAGGAATCAACACAAGTTGCGAATATGAATGGAAAGAAATATAACCTTGGAGTTCTGGTGCTACCGTTGTAATAAATTTAGAAATACTTTTAGTACTCGGTTCAGAAAAGGCCTTTGGTCCATTGTAAACATCTGAACAAGGATCACTGCTACTACCACCTTCATTAAAATGATAATCCCAATTTCTGTTGGGATCAGCACCAAAGCATGTGGAAGAATATGGTACACGAGTTTTTCGCCAGAGACGATCCTAAATTCAAAAAAAAATAATTGTAAGTACAGTGTCTCAAAATTTGTAGACCAACTTCTTGATTTGTTGTCAAAAATATGTAAAAAAATCTATCTCTATTTTAACATTTAAAAAAATAGAGATTTTAATTTGACAAATATAGTGAAGTTTGATAAGCTATATAGTAAAAAAAATTAAACAAAATTAACTACAATTTAAAAAAAAAATGCGATATGTAGAAGACTAAATACTGTAAAAGAACTTTTTTAGAGCTTTCCTAACACTAAAAAAACGCATTTTATTTTGTTGTTCCACTAATTTTAGAACACCCTATATGTTTTTTTATTAGTTTAATAAAGATTACCTTAGTGTGAGTATAAACAAATCCATCAGGATTAAAAACAGGAACAAAATACCAATCATGGGTTTCTACTGTACTGCGAACATTAGCATCTGTACTATTTAGTATTTCATTTAAAATCCATGTTGATACTGCTGAACTTATCCTGTCAAAACAAAAATTAGTAGTTTGTTTAAAACAAATTATTATTTTTTATTTACCATTCACGAGCATGAATATTTGACTCAACAAAAACAGTTCTGTTTTTATTATTTCCATTATTAAAAGTAACTTTAACTCCCAGAATGTCTCTTCCTTCATAAGTTTGTCCAACAGTGACCAAGTCTATTTTATCACTGCTTTTAGCCAAATTTTTCAGCCAGTCATTAATCTGCATTCATAAATTATAATATTAAAATTGAATTATACAGTACAAGGGCGTTAAGATAGCTTTAACAGCCGAGTCAGAAAGTTTCTGAGACTATCTTAAGGACCGAGGCTGTAGAAATCTTAAGGGACGTGTACTGTACAATTTTTTTTTGTAATATCTGTAATTTATTAATTTTTTCTAACAAACAAGAAATTAGAAAATAAAAAGTTGTCCAAAACTAAAAACAAACTTTAGAATTGTGTTACTAGAAAGATCGCAAAAAAACTCTGTCTCAACATATAGACTGTAAAGAGTCTCTTTCATTCCTGATGACAGACCGCGTTCTTTAAAAGGTTGTTTAATTGGCAACATACTTTAATAGAAGAAAAATAGAAAACTTACTTCGTCAAGAGTGTGATAATCCGTCCACTCTAAGCCAACAGATTTCGCTGTTTTTGGTTTCTCATTATCAATCAGGGTTTGAACATTTTGAATAAAAACCTCAGCATCAAATTGACCAGAAGTTATGATATCATTGAAGCGATACTTGTAATGAGGAGGGACCATTATATCTACAGGATGGCCAACTCCTCTGACACTAGTCCAGAAGTCATAACTACCATCACTTTCTTCAAGTGCTCGCAAATTTTCAACAGCTTTTTGTGTTCTAGGAGTTAATCTAAATACTTGAAAACCATCATAGGAAATTTTGTCATTTCCAAAAATTTGATGGGATGATAAAATAAGAGCAAAAACAGCAATAAAATTTTGAACAAAATGCATTTTAATGCTTGTTTCTGATCTTAAAGAGACTAACTAAAAAAATTATTACTCTCTTATTTATAGAAGTTTGCAATCTCAAAATCTGTTTGTTAATAATTTGATAACGGTATATTTTATTTTGTTGTTTTTAAATGATATTTGTTGCGCTATCTTAATGATTGATCGCAGGTGTAAATTGAGATGAAGAGTAAAATACAATAACAGATATATATCTAAAAACAATAGAATTTTAACCAAATTAAATATTTTCAAATAAATACTTTAATGGCTGTCGAATATTTAGGTATTATCTATTTACCTGACATCGGCACTGCCAATTTGTAAATATTTTAAAAATCGTCTTCTTAGTCTTTCTTTTTTTATATTTTTTTCTAGCTGTAAAAAAATATAACCAATAAATAAATTAAATACATAAAATAAAATAATAAAAAAATAAAAATAAAATAAAAATAAATAATAAAATAAAATAAATTAACAAGAAAAAATAGGGCACTTTATTTTCGACAAAATTAAAAAAAGTTAAACGCCTAATAATAGTTCTCCTGTGCTATTTCGCAAAAAAATTGAAAAGCTTCTTTTTAGCAACTTTAATATAAAACACCTACTAACACCAAGCACGACACGCGTTTTGACAACAAAGTTGTCATCCTCAGGTAAAGCATTAAAACTGTTTAGTGTAGGTGTTTTACGTTTTATTTAACACAACAAGAAGATTCTTTAATATGCAGACAAAAACATTCAAAAAAAATACTTCTAGAAAATAATAAGATTTACTACAAATACTAGAAGTTTTTTTGTAAGGAACTGCCGTAACACAATTAGAAAGATTTTCAAGATACAATTGATAACATCACAAATATCTTATATCCTTCACGTTTCCTTAAAGTGAAGTGGGTGGTAAGTAGTTATTTATCTTTTCTGGACAAGTTTGATTGTTTATCTTTTTAAATATCAGATCATTCAAGGTTAAACAATTTTTAGATTTTTTTTTATATCATCTGATTGAAAGGTCGTTTAGACTTTTGTAATTAACCGCAAGTAGTTTGTCACTATCCTTATTTACTCAATTTTTACTTTGCATATCTTAGACCGGTTCAAGAGGTTTTAATAATAACACAAAGCGTACTTAGAAGAAATTTAAAAGTCTTGGAATTAAAGCAGGACAGGAACAAAATAAAGTTTGTTTATTAAGAACTAATTATTACTGTTTACTGTCATCTAAGGTGGCAAAAATCTCTGTGCAAAATTCTTTTATAAAATAAGCTAAAAAGTCCATGTTTTGTGCTAGAAATGTAGCTAATAGCAGTTACAACGAGAAAAATTTAATTTTCGAATTCCATTAGCGATCTAAAATTGAAAACATACAAATTCGTTTCTGACAGTTCTAACATTTTAAATAAAGAAGATTTTCAGACATGACTACTATATCTAGCTTTTTCTCCTATGACTAACTAAAATTCTACGACTTTTGTATATTTTGGATCCGAAATTTGCTTGGTACCGCTTGTTTTTAATAAGATTAACACCTTATTGTTCTGAGAGCTGCACGCTTCAGATAATTCTTAATTCTGTTTATATACATTCCCGAATATATACAATAAATTAATTTACTTAAATATTTATTAATGATAACTTTAATATTGAAGTTCGTTTTATTTATAAAGTGATGCAAAGATATTAAATCTAAAGCAGTAAATACTTTCATATTAAAATATTTTACTCTGAGACGCATGCGCATAGTGCTCTCGCGCTCATACTTCCGGCTGATATTTTTGTGTTTTGGGGCTGTTGGGCCATAACAATTTGTCTGACTGATGGAATATAACTTTATAATAGTTATCTTAATAACATATTTGAAAGTCAGACATTAAAAAATAAATAAAGTTCATTTATATTTTGTGGAGCTTTAAAGCGTCTGACAAAAGTTTTGGCCCATGGAAAGTGTCTGACACTTATGATACTGTTTTAAAATAATATTCTACAAAACATATATAAAAATCAGCCATACAAATTTCAGTTAAGTTACTCTTATTTTTAGTTACCTTTCTCACCTGGTACCTGCCCAGGTGCTCCAAGGCGAGCTCCACAAACACACAGGTATTAAGCACATGAGAAGCTACTGAAAACCTAAGGTTTCGTCTATTTGAAAATAAGTTATGTCTGATCGCTCTGGGATCTTAGACTATTATCATTCCGCATGTGGAGAAAGGTTACATAACTTTCGGACGTTTGCTAGAAACACTTACTATTGTTATATAAGTGAAAAGAGACAATAAACGAGTTAGTGTAGAATCTGACAAGGGATTAAAGAGTGAGCGGTTTATCGACGCAACAGCAATTGTAGTGTAAATATCAAGCTACTTGTTTATGAAATTATTATTGTAATAATTTTTTATTGCTGCTACTGTTTGAACGCAAAATAAAAAATAATCACTTCGACGTTTTCAAATGTTAAATTGTTAGAAAACTTTAATTAGAGTAACTTATAATAATGATAAAATTTTATAATTATTGTAATTTGTCAAACTCTTGTAAGATTGTTAGAAGAGAATCAAATGTTTCTTCTGCTGTTGGAATAATTTGCTCTGGTGGTAAAATAAAACCATTACTTCCTGTATCTCTAAGTTCATACGTGTATGTAATGGGTGTTCCAAAAGTTCCTTTTACCCAATCCATACTTCCACCACTTGCTACATCTAAAAAAAAAATTAATGTACGATTAAGAAAGTATTCAAAATTCTTACAAAGCATTTCAACAATATTTCCAACTTTATACGCTGTATTGTATCTCTGAGCCAAACTAGCTGCTGCTTTTACCCCAACATTATACTAGAAAACACATTTTCAAATTTTTATTTTTACTAAAATCAAATTTACCAAATCGTCAAAATTTTCTAAATGTTGTGACGAGTACCCATATGGTAGCAAGAACAGTTGCGAATACGAGTGGAAAGCAATATAAGCTTGAAGTTCTGGCCCTATCGTTGTAATAAATTCAGAAATGCTTCGAGTCAAAGGCTCAGAAAAAGCCTGTGGCCCGCTGTAGGTTTCTGAGCAGGGATTAGTACTACTACCACCATCATTAAAATGGTAACCCCAGTTTCTGTTAGGATCAGCACCTACGCAGAAGAAGTATGGGACACGGGTTTTACGCCACATACGATCCTAAATAGTAAAAATAATTTTTTGTTTGTTAAATATGTTTTTTATAAGAGTACCATAATGTGAGTATACACAAATCCATCAGGGTTAAAAACAGGAACAAAGTACCAGTCATGGGTTTCTACTGTACTACGAACATTTGTATCTGTACTAGTTAGTATTTCATTTAACATCCATGTTGTTACTGCTGAACTTATCCTACAAAAAAATTTTGTATATAAAAAACAAACGAGTATTATGTGAAAAACAAACAAAAAATGTAAAAAATGAACAATAAAAAAACAAATTTAAAAAGTATCTAAGTACAAGAAAAAACTAAACTTCGAAAAATACAAATACAAAAAAATGTTAAGACAGGAGAAATAAATAAAAAACAAAAAATTTTAAAAAAAATTGGTCATAAAATAACAGAGAGTTAAAAAAATAACTCTAAAAAGACAAAAACATGGTAAATATAAAAATTATATAACACGTAACCAAATAATCATAAACAATATAAAACATAACGGAGAGAGGGAAGAAACTAGAAATAAACACAAAATAGAAATAATAGAGGAAATTGAAACAGAGAAAGCAATTAAAAAGATAAAATTAACTAAGTAACTTGCATAAAGTATAGATTTACCAACCATTCACGAGCGTGAATATTTGACTCTATAAAGACAGTTCTCTTTTCGTTTTTGTCACCATTAAAAGTAACTTTTACACCCAAAATGTCTCTTCCTTCATAGCTTTTTCCAACAGAAACTAAATCTACATTATCATAAGTTATGGCTAATTCCTTTAACCAGTCATTAATCTGCAATAATAAATCGTAATAACTAAGTATAGTATACATTTTTGGTAAAACTTACTTCATCAAGAGTATGATAACTAGTCCATTCTAAGCCAACAGATGTTTTTGTTTTTGGTTTCTCATTATCAATCAGGGTTTGAACATTTTGAATAAAAACCTCAGCATCAAATTGACCAGAAGTTATAACGTCATTAAACCGGTACTTGTAATGAGGAGGAACCATTATATCTACAGGATGACCAACTCCTCTGACACTTGTCCAGAAATCATAACCACTATTACTTTCTTCAAGTGCTCGCAAATTTTCAACAGCTTCTTGGGTTCTGGGAGTTAATCTGTATACTTGAAAACCATCATAAGATACTTTGTCATTTCCAAAAATTTGGTGTGATGACAGAATATGAAGCAAAACAAGAAGAGAATTTCGAGTGAAATTCATTTTTAATGCTTAGGGATAGATGGTCTTAAGTGGACTAGAAAAGTAACTATCTTTGCTTATTTATAAATAAATACAAAAATCTAATCTAGAGATGTTTTGGTATGATAATGTTATATTTAATTGATTTTTTTAGAATTGAGATATACTTGTCGCGTCTCGCTATCATCATGATTGATTGCAGCTGAAATTTTTACTATAATATAAAAAGAAAAATAATTTAATAACAAATTTAAACTGAATCAAACAAAAGAGTTTAAAATTTGCTTTAGCTGCGGTCTACCCGTCGGAACATAAGAAGCTGTACGTTAGGTGAGTGCTAGAAGACAGTATTTTTGTCAATGTTTAAACCGTCGGAGACTACAGTATACTTTTGTTTATAATACTTTTCAATTTAAAAATTTATAAAAATTTATAAAACTTGTCGCTTTTAGGATTTGATTTTTCAAGATTTATTACAAATAGAGGAATGTTTTGAAATAAACTGTTGCCCATATGAATGCGCCTGTCTTCTTCAGTTAACGTCTCGATTTACCTAACACAATAAGTCCATATATCTGACGTACAGTTTGATAAAGCAGTTTGCTAACACGGTTTTTGTCTCCGAAACAAACGGTTGAATTGTTAAACCATTTATTGTAATAGGTCTTGCAGTGAGTCCAAATCATTTTAATCGCATTATGCTGGCAAGTCGTAATACTTCAATATTGTTTTAAAGCAGCAAATTATCAACAACATGTTTTTCACGACGTATTGCAAAAATGGCTCAATTATTTTGAAATTTCCATTTGTGCAGGATTTTGTAATAAAAGTGCTAAACAATATATAAATGGTTTTGAAGACATGGGTTCTTTGGGACGAACCACAACCGTCTGGATGACATTTTTTTGAAATTGACGTATATAGGTTGAAGTAAAGCCGATGTTAGCAGCGCTATGCGGAGATCTCTCTAAGTTAGCAAATGAACAAGCTGTTATATACGTCAATTTCAAAAAAATGTCATCCAGACGGTTGTGGGACGAACAAACAAGACAGCCAACCATGTTCTTGTTTTTATGGTTCGCGGCATCAGGAAACAAGAGAAAGAAGTAGTTGCCTATTATTTCAGAACCAACCGTGTCAACAATTTGAAGTTTTTGATCAAAGAAATAATAACCCAACTACAGGATGTGGGACTTAATGTTGTTGCCACTGTTTGTGATCCGGGTAGTACAAATTGCGCAGCCTTGAATCAGCTTTGTGTCAATGTCCTTCCTGACCAAAGTCCTTATTATTTCTATGTAAATAAACAACCGATTGTAGTCACTTATGATGTTCCTCATCTTCTGAAGAACACCAGAAACGCATTGTTGTAATGTAAGATCTAATTTGAACTTCACAAATTTGTCAAATTCAAATACATAGAGAATGTCTTTAATTTTGACCAACAAAAATCTTTCAAAGCTCTGCCGAAGCTGAAGAGAGACTATTTTAATTTTGCAGATTCTTATGTAAAAATGAAAGTGAAAGTTGTTGCTGCCCAACTTAGCAGCTCTGTGGCAAGTTCCATAGGAACATTTGTTACTTTTACAAATCTGCTACCTTCAGAACACATTTTTACAGCAAACTGTGAACCACCGGTCCCTCAGATGTGCGGTGTCTGAGAGCTCTCCTCATTTGGAATTTTCGTCAAAATTATTGACAGAAATGAACCAATAGAAATTAATTTATCTCAAAACGAATGCTGATATTACCAATCGGTATTCGTTGGTCAATGGTTGGCAAACGACAATTAGGTCGGTTATTTTTCTTTGGAACCACCTCAAAGATGTAGATAGATTTAATTATCTGAATTGTCGAGGGATGAATCAGGATCCAGTAGAGAATCTGTTTTCGAGTATTCGTAAACATGGTGCGGCCAACACGAATCCCACATGCCACCAATTTACTGCTGCTTTGAAAACTGTTGTTATAAATTTACATAAAACAGTTGAAAGAAAGTTAGTTTTAACTACATTATTAAATAAACTTCTAAGCACACTTTATGCCACCTTGAGTAATAATTTGAATATCGTTCGCTAAATACGTGAAAAAAATTCCCAAAGTTTATTTCACATAAGCCACCATGTAAAAGCTGTCCTGAAACTGATGGATGACGTCATTTGAAAATGATCGATGATATGGCGTTCAGGCTGGCTGCAGCCACAGCTGTGTTCAGAGCACAGTGCCCTATAGGTGTTATCATAGAGGAAGTGATTCCTATAAGAAATAGGGGACGTAGAACGTGTGCCTGGAGGGTTAGGTACAGCAGAAATCCCAATCCACAGTTTATTCAAATAAATGGTCTAGAGCTCGCATTGTCAATAATGAATGGACAACCCAGCAACACAGTGATAATAGAAAAATTCAGATGTACATTCCCAGCATTTATAGAGTTAATGTATTCATGCCGATGCCAATGCAGAGTATCCAGAACAGCTAGTATGTAAATTAAAAAATGTGATTCTGTTGATAATTTAAAGGTGGAGGAGAATTTGGCTAATTTATATCGACAAAAATAATATTGAGACATATAAAAATGAATGAGATTATACGTAAGCTGAAAGCCTACCTATTTGCAATGGATCTTCAAGTAGCTTATGGAAGCTACTTCAAGGAGTTCATATCTCTATACTTATTTCCTTATTTTAACACGTCAAACATGTACACTGGAAGTATCACCAGTAGTGAGATATAACGACCACGTTCTAGAACGTGTAGCTAAATTCATTTAGAAGGCTCTGAAAACGACATTTGTATCCATCCCTGCCAAGAGGTGCATTTTAATCGAGAATTTCAGAAGAGATACCAAAAGAAGACAAAGTCCCAGGACAAGTAAAAATGATGTTAGCAAACAAGCAAATGAGCAAAACCCAATGCAACAACCACAGGTCAGCAGTGGACCAGGTCAGATGGGAAAACAACAGCCCACTGGTGAATATATCATTATAGGAAAGGTCATAGGCTACGGGAGAAGTGGACCAGTTAAGAGGATTTTTGATTGTAATGGTAATTCATATGTGGCAAAAATTGCTGGTGAGAGTAAATGCAAAGAATACAGCCAAGAAGAGATTACTCGTGAACTTAAAAATGAAGTGGTAATTTATAAAACTTTAGAAGAACTGCAAGGTGAAATCATACCACAGCTGTATTTCAGTGGTTATATGTATAGTTGCATGTACATGCTGGTCATGCAAGAACTCAACGCTGTAAATGCTCCCACCTGTCAAGTAAGGAAAAGGAAGCAATTGTTCACGCTTTGAACAGAATCCACCAGAAGGGAGTTTTACATCGTGATGTTAGACGATCGAATATTTTAATAGACAGCAAAAACGATGCTTACTTTATAGATTTTGCTTGGTCCACCACATGTGATTTTATGTTGTAAAAGAAGGAACTTGAGTCTCTTTTGCTTGAGCTCTGATGGCTTCGAGTAAAATGGTAATAGACAAACTCTTAGAAAACTATTGTATAAATAGAAATATTGTATAAATAAAGTAATACAAAAAAGAAAAGATGTAAATTTAAAAAAAATAAGAATTAGTTTTTGTGCATGATACATGTTTAATAATCTATTTTAAAAATTAAATATTTCAGTTCATATTTTAAAATTATTGTTAATATTAACCTGTAAAATTAATTAAATAAATTTTATAACACACAAAAGGACTGGAAGTAATATGGTTAATTACATTCTTCTTTCTCAAATTCAGGAAAACTTGCAAAATTGGTAATTCCACACTGATTAGTCTCTCGCAGTAATTTTAGATATCCGCTATCCTTTATTATTATTATTATAAGCTCTACAGGCAAGGTGCCTATTACAGAGCTATGATTTATCAGTTACTATCAACTTTAAATAATTTAAACCACACGAAAAAATATGAATGGCTGGTTGCAAGTTATTAAAATTGTTGCACACTTGACGCAAGAGTGAGAATTTCAGAACATTTATTTAGAGATGTATAAAAGGGTTGTAAAATACGACAAACTCGAGTGGGAGCATGAATAGAAATTTTTCAAGAAGATAGCTACAATCAATTAAACCATGAAGTATTTTATACAAAAATATGAACGAATGGATTAGTCTTCTATCTTCCAAGCTTAGAACAAAAAATCCTTTAAAAGAAGTTTATGCAAATATCGTTGTATAGGATATGTTTGAGTTTTAGGGTAGTGGAGATGTTTTAAAAATTGTCGTTGAACTTTTTCTATGTCTCTTATGTGCGTTTGATGAAAAGGTGACCAAACAATATTAGCGTATTCTAAGTTTCTTATAATAAATCCTAACATTTTGTAGCTAGAATAAATAATATTGTTAAAGTGTCTAGTAAAACGAAGTTCTGAATCGAAACATACCCCAAGATCCATCACAGAATCACTACGTTGCAATATATTACTACCCATCTCATAATTAACAAGAACTCGATTGGGTTTGTTAGAGAATGTAACAACCATACATTTATCAAAATTAATTTTGATATTATTTTTTTGGCACTATAGAATTATGCTATCTAAAGTATTTTGCAAAATAATAGCATCGTCACGTTTATTAATGCGTAATAGTATATTAAGTATAGAGAACGGTAAGGAATGCTTACCGTTCGAAGACAATTGTTTGGAGGAGGAGCGAAGCGACGACTCCAATTATTGTCTGAGAACGGTAATCCTTAACGTTCGACATGCTTATAACGTTTTTTGCGCGATTGGAGTTTCTAGAATAATAATAATAATAATAATTTATATCAATACATTTGTGATAATCGGGAAGATTGAAACTGAAAACTTTGGGTGGCTATTCCATGGTTGCTATGGTTTTGTTCCAAACAAGTAAAATTGTCTTTTTGATACAATCATTCCTACATAGTTCTGTTTTGTGGTTCCGTTTTCGAAGCAAATATGAGCGATAGTGATGATCTATCGAATGATTTAGAAGACGCTTGGCAAGAAATATGTTCGGCAATAATTCCAGAAAAATCTAAAGCCCGATGTGAACAGACATACAAGTTGTTTAAGGAATGGCGTGAAGCAAAGAAGATTTCTGTAAATGAAAAGAGCTTGTTAGCGTATTTTGTGGTGAGAAGTGGACACTTGAAAGCCGCAGGCAGTTTATGGGCGGAGTATTCTATGCTGAGGAGTACAATTTTTCTCCATGATGCTATCGATATTTCTAAGTTTGCTACATTAATTGCTTATCTTAAGAGAAAAAATGTTGGATATCAGCCTAAGAAGACTAAAATTTTTACCAAAGAAGACATGGAAAAATTCTTGAATAAAGCACCAGACGAACAATTTTTAATTCAAAAGTTATGTTGTAGATGATGAGGTGGTACATCTGAGTTCTAAGGAAACAATATATTTGCAGGTAGCAATGATATTAGGAGTATCGGGCGCTTGTAGACGAGAGGAATTGTACAATATTAAAATGAGTGACATAGAAGAACATGACGAAATGCTTATAGTAAATATTCCAAATACAAAAACGAATATTCAGCGAACGTTCACAGTTATTAATAAAAAAAATGAAGCAGTTCGTTATTTGGAAATACTTCGAAAATTCATAAGAATTCGACCAAGCAACCCAACGTCAGATCATTTATTTCTGAACTATCGAAATGGCAAATGCACTAGGCAAGTAACAAGAAAAAGCACAATTGGAGGCTGGTCGTCAAAAATTGCAAAGTATTTAAAGTTGCAAGCCCCTGAAGGTTTTACTGGACACTCGTTTCGACGCACATCGGCTACACTTTTGGCGAATAACGGAGTTGATGTGTTGAGACTAAAAAGACATGGTGGGTGGCGTTCATCAACGGTGGCCGAGAGTTACGTGGAAGATTCCCTCCAAAACAAAATTGAATTTGCTCATAAAATTTTACACAGCGATGTTGGTGGACTATTCCAACAACCTGGGACTTCTACGTCGGAAAGTTTGTCTATTAACACTAGAAACTCAAATGCGAGTGGTATTACTACTATTAGTTATAATAATTGTACATTTAATTTTAATAAATAAATCGCAAAATTGTTTTTTTAGATTTAATTGCTTACCGTTCACTGAACGGTAAGTGAATTACTTACCGTTTTCTTACACGTTGCAACCAGTAACAGCAACCTACCGTCGTGGAAACAGGCACAGTAAACTGATAAAAACAACCGATCGCGCAAAAAAATATTTTCATATCCGCATAAATAAGACAAGGTATGTCAACAACTTTGACAATGTCATTAATGTAATGGTTAAAAAATAGTGGACCAAGAAGTGATTCCTGTGGAACACCCGACAGCACATGAATTTAGACATGAATCCATACATGTAACAAATTGTTTTCTATCACAAAGATACAACTCTAGAAGCTTTATTAACTGAGTTGAAAAACCAAATGATTGAAATTTAGAAATTAAGATAGTATGATCGAGTTTATCGAACACCTTTAAAAAGCCGGTGTAGACAACATCAACCTGAAACCCAAAATCCAGAGATTCTGGCAAGAACTGAACAAAGCTACACAAGTTGGTAAATGTAAAGCGACTACAAAAAAAACCATGTTGATCATCACATAAGTTTTTTCACATGATTGTTAATTGCTTTGAATAAAAGTGTTTTACAAATTTTCGAGAAATTTGATAAGAGAACAACAGGTCTATAATTCTCGATACAATTCTTATTGTCTCTTTTATAGGTGGGTGTAATTAGTGAATTTTTCCATATGTCAGGATACATGCATGATTTTATAGAAAGATAATTAAATTCATAGTGTTGTAGACCAATGTGACATTAAAAACAGTGTCACATGCACCAATCACAAGTTAGAAATGATTTCTTTAACTGAAAAGAATGTATGCTACTTTTCTTGCTGCTACCTCATTGTTTTAACATTATCTTAGCAATCATTAATATTTAAATTTAAAAAATCAAATGTTATTTTGACAAAAGTAAAAATGTCGCCCTTCGGCAAAATTCCTGACGCTTCAATTAATGAAAACATTCAAAATTCAATTCCGAAAAAGACAATTTAGTGTAAAGAAAGTGTGTGGAATCAATTTGCAGAATGTTGCCAACAACGCAAATATAAATTAAGCGAATCTTTGTTCACTGATATGATTGCAAGTATCCTAAAAGATTATGCATTTAATATGCGGAAACGTAATGGAAAAAATTATAAGGAATCTTGTGTCAAAACGATATGGAATACAACCTACAAGTTAGTGCAAGACTTGTATTTTAATAAATATAATAGAAGAATTGACTCAATCTCGGATATAATCTTCAAAGCTGCACGAGAAGCGAAGAACACCAAACGCAAGCAGCTGCAATCAATTGACAAGACTATAAACAGCTTTGACGAAGATACTCCAGAAGGTCTTCAGAAAAAGTTTTTTCACATTGTTTCTTTTGAATTAGCGTGGCGCGGTGGGGAAAGAAGCATTTGTAGCACGGACTATTTCAAAGGAGAAATAGGAAACGATGAATGTGCGACAGGCAGAATTATTTATAATCCGATATTTACAAAAACTTGTCAAGGTAGGTTAACAATACAATAACTAAAGAAATTTATTAAATTTTAAATAATATAGATGGTGTTGAAAAATGCGCAGAGAATAAGTGGCTTACGCCTAACAAGGAAAACATAGATCGATATCCAGTAAGATTATTCAACAAACTGCAAGAAAAACGTAGTCTACACATTACATCTAATAGACTATTTTTAACTGTAAATCCTCACTGGAAAACAACTGGAAAATGGTACAAAAATTCTCCTGTAGGTCACAATGAGATTGCGAAGTGGACCAAGTAATCCGCGGCAAAAATTAGATTAGATTCCAGTATTGTTTCGCATTTAGCAGAATCTGGAATAAATGAACAAGAATTAATTAAGATTACTGGCCACAGTAATGCATCTTCAATAAAACCATATCTTCATATTGACGAGAACTACTACACCAACATCATCAACCAAATACGACACACCAACTCGAACATCATTCATCAAAATTCTAGTTCAGATTTACCTCATGTCGCATTTCAATCAACTTCAAAACAAGTTAGACGAGTTAGAAGACATATTATATGAAGTGTAAGATGAGGAAAATTGATTCCCAAATGCTTTTAGAATTTTTTCAGAACATTTATATTCTGAATCATTTAAAGTCATAATAGATGGTAAATTATTGTTTGATCTTTTAGTTTTAATGTAACGCCCGAAAAACTTAGAGTCTGATTTAATTTCATCTTCTGTTTTTTTTTATGAAGTTTTTGTGACTATCTCTTACGTTTGATTTTATAACAGTTCCTAGATGTTTATACTCATTGTAGTATTTGATGTTATGATACCGTTCGTATTTTTTCCATACATTTTTTTTTCTTGATATTTCTAATAATTGCTCGAGTAAACCATGGTAGAAACAAAGTAGACCTAGATAATCTTTAGCCAAGAGGTACGCTAGATTCAAAAATTATATTAAGTTTGTCATAAAATACCTGACACATGAAGTTTACATCCTTATATTCTAGTAGAAATTCCCAATCAGCTTCAGATAATTTCAATAACATTAAGTTATTATCGTATTTTTTAAAATTGAAAAATTTAAAATCACAATTAAAATTCAATTTTTTTGGTTGAATTAAAGATTCTATAGTAATTAACAGAACTGGATGAAATAAATCTACTCGATGAAGAAATTTGTTTGGTTTACAAATAGTGCAGGGTTTTGAAGAAAACACCAAATCTAAAATCGTGTCACTTACGTTGGTTATGTTATTATACTGAATAACATTAAAAAAAATTTGAAAATAAGTAACTCATTTAGTTTAGAGTCATTACGATCCTGTTGCACATAAGAAGGGCAGTTAAAATCACCAACAGTCATAAGATTACTTTCATACAGAAAATCAAGATTCATTAAGTACAAAAAAAAGTGTTTGTACTCAGTAAATAAAAGATAAGAAGTATAGTTGTTGATTTTTACAATTACTAAATCAATAAGATTTGATACAGAAGCAGAATTTTTGTAATTAGTTAAATCAATAACACTGGTTTTAATATCATGATGGCAACCAATAAAAACGTTTCCACCCTTAGTTTTTCTAGTATTGAAAAAGTTGCAATCGGCTCTAAAGATTGTATATTTAGAATCTAGAATTTCTGAATTCAATACGGAATCACTACACTATGTTTCAGTGAGTATTATGATATTGATGAGTTGCAAAGTTCAATTAACTTACTGTTTATGCCTCTTGCATTCTGATAGAATATTTGTAAAGGTGGTGATACCAGAGAAGAAGTTTGAGACATATTTAAGGAGGAGATAACGAAAGAGATAATTGCTATTGCTGAATGAATAAATCTTTTTGAACTTATTATCTGCTCGTTGATACATAGGACAGTTTGGAACAAATCCCGCATGATCAACTCTAATATTTAACTTTTTCCCCTCAACAGCTTTGCAACAATTAACACATTTAAAAGTTGTAGCTTTGCACTCAGACATCTTGTGATCAAGATTATCATCTACACCACATTTAGCACAAGAAGCTTTATTTCTACAACGCTTTGAGGAATGATGAAAACTATTGCAATTATAACACCGTAGGATCTCAACAGCATCATAAACAGTTAAACACTACAATTTTCATAATTTTTTTGTATGAAGGCCTATCGACCTGTACAATAGCCTGATAAATTTTAGCATTTTTTTTGTGGGCCAAAATTTTAAAACAGAGGACTTCACGCTATCATTGAAACTAGCGTCGTTGTCTTTAGCCAAGTTTTTAAAGAGATTGTTTTCTTCCTTAGTAGAAAACAGAATTAATAAGCCTTCATTTTTAACATTTTTCACCTTAGACACGGTTAAGTGAGTATCAGCAAGATAAATTTTTTTATGAATATCTGATTTAGTTTCAACAGCTGTTGAGCTGTGTGGTCATTTTTTTTTCGGTTTTACAATTATAGCTGGGTGAGTTTTATTTTTTAAAATTTTAGAGTATAGCACAACATTATTATTAGCAATTAAAAGACTTTTAGACTGATCTAGTTTTTTATCAGCGACATTAAGAAATTCAGATTTTAATTTATCAAATACTGAATCCGGATTTTAAATTTCATTGTGTTTTTGCTCCAATAGAGACATCAAACTTTCCTGATCGACTGTAAAACATTTTTTAGCACATTCTGCACATTTCCAGGATAAACCTGGGACCGTTCTCATCGCTCTGGAGATTTCCAGTGACATTCAAGGTGAAAACGTCTTAAGCAGACGCCTTTGCAAGCAGCAGACGCAGAATTGTTATCAATGGCTCCATGACAGGAGCCACACGGTGTAATCATGTTTAGAAAATAAATAAATAATGACGATTGGTCTTATAAAATTGTAGAAAAAAATAAAACTGATAATCAAAAGTAAAGTTAATGATTAAGGTTAAAAAAACACTAAGAGATCTTATGCTTTTCTCTGATAAGAGTTAACCAAAATCAAAAATTCGAAGCGACTGGAGCCGAAACCACAATAGCTCGCAAGAACGAAACCGATATCGAAACTGTAAAAACAGACGATTTGATAGTACATAAAATACCGAAATTAATAAATTAAATCAAAACTACATTACCCAGTAACCAGAATACACCAAAAACACAAAATATTTAAAAGATCGTATACTAGACACAATGTATTAGAAATAAATAAATAAATCACTCTAGTTATATCGAAAAAAACTTCGTAAAACAGCACCGCACAAAGTCACATGCAGACCTGCAACGAACCTCTCTCTCCCAACTTTATCTTAGGTCCGTATCTAAAAAAAATCGGTATAAAATCAATGCAAAAAAAGGAAAAACTTAGAAACTTAATTTATCTCGTAGTATCCAATATGGTTCTACATCATTTACGTAACCTACAACTGCTATAGCGTGTTCAGGATAATCATTACTGCATTTTTTATTTTTGTATATTCCTGACCTATGTAGCAAAACAATTCTGCTGTAAATATAATTTTATTTAAAAAAAATCTTATTTGTATTCGTTTATATTGCTGTAATCTACTGATACTGTTACTGGTCCTTAAAAAGCCAGAACTTTTTGCATTGCTAATTCGTCTTCTTAATCAAATTTTGTTCATGTTTTTAAAGAACAGCATGCAATTTGTAGCCTACCAACCCCATAAGAGGCTCTGTTTTTTAATTATTTTTGCTACTTTTTGCAGAGTTTGAAAATATGTGGTTTAAGAGGTAAGCTAAAATTTGATGTGTGTTTTTGGTTGGTTTTAGAGTGAAAAGTTGACCTTAATCGAATTGCGCTAGTGTTTTTAGCTAACCAAATAGGGCTCTGTTTTTTGCATTATAATTACAAAAAAAGTATTAAATTTTGGTTGATATGTTAGTAGCTCTTAATTAGGAGGTGCGCCAGGAATAAATTAGTAAATTAAAGGGTGTGTTTTTCTAAAAAATGTGCTTCATTTTGTGTTTAAAGCATTGTAGTTGGGTTGTTTTTTGAGGAAAACGTGCCCTTTAAACGATTTGTGCTCGCGTTTTTTATAAGTTTAAAGGGTGTGCTTTTTCTAAAATTTTATTGTTTTTTATTAGTTTTGGTGTTAAAAGTGTGTAGTTTTTGGATTGGGTGATTTGAAACTAAAAATGATCGATTAAGGGGCGTGTTTTTTAGTTAAATATACTAAAATTTGGTTGGTAGGTGGGTGTTTTCAAGGGTTCTTGGGGTTAAAATTGATCCTTAATTTTAGGTGCGCTCAGGTAATAAACTCTGCGAACCACTAAATTCAAGCACCGTTTTCTCAAAATACAACAATTTATCTATTTCAAAATGTTTTTCCGTTTTTAAATTTTGAGAAATTTGGGTTTCGATTTCTTCTCTTAAATAAAAATTATTAAACCATTTTCCTCCTTTTTTCTATCGATCTAAGCGTTTTGCAAATTTTTTTTATTGCATTGTATGTTATAAATAACACTTTTCGAAACTTGAAGTATTATTTCAAAATTAATAAGAACTTTTTAAAATACCAGTTTATTAATTAAAAATATCAATTTTAAAAGTTAAAATACCAGTTTGTCAATGTTATTGCCAACTGTTCAACAATTTGACAGGTATTATAGAAAAAAAAAACCTTAAATAGCTGCTATTTCTAAAAAAATAAGTCGACCAGTTTGAAGAATCTCGAATTTCGACAATGGCTATCCACGATATGTTCTTTATGTCCATATTTTCAATGACATCAAAGATCTCTACGTGGCTGTTTAAAGGGTTTGATTGTGCGTTCCCACAGTTTTTTGAAATTTTAATTAATTTGTAGCGATTTCGCACTTGAAAAATTTTTCTTCTCATAACTTTTTCTCGATTACAAATTTGCTAATTCTCGACTAAAAAGGATAAAGTGACCAACTTATTTACAATGAAAAGAAGAACACAATGAAATATTATTAAAAAATCATTTCATTCATTGGAACAATAATACACTATAATATGATAAATATACTACTCGCAAGTGAAATCCGAACACTTTGAAATTGTAGTTATTTAAGGATAATATTTTGGGAAAATAAAAGAATGTGTACACCCAAGCATTCATTTAAGTTTTATTAAAATTGCCTCCAATTTATCGGTAATGGGTGTGTGCCCGTGTTGTTCTATACACTCTTGTATACGTCGACGCATGCTTGCGAATTGATTATTTATGAATTCCTGGGGTACAGCGTCTCATGCTTCTTGTACTGCAACCGAGAGTTCATCTAAAATTGTTGGAGGACGGAGTAAATCACGGATATAGCGACCCATCCAATCCCACACTTTTTCTATTGACGACAAATCAGGAGGCCTTGGTGGCCAAGGCAATACCGTGATATTCTCCGACTTCAAAAAGCCTCGAGAAGCACGAGCAATATGAGGGCGTGCGTTGTCTTTCTGGAAAATTTCCCTTCGATGCTTCTTACATAAGGAACAACAATTGGCTCTAGCACATCATTTACATAGCGCATTAATAAACGGGACCTGCTACCAAATGCAATGGCACCCTACACTATCACACCAAGAGTGCGGTGTACGTGGGTTCAATCGCCAGATCGAGACGACGACGTTCACCAAGCATCCGTCTGATCCGTTGCCGACCATCGTGGCCTCCCAAATAAAATCGGGATTCATCCGAAAACGCAATGTGATACCATTCATCATTCCATTATAGCCGTTCAACGCACCAGTCACGACGTTGACGACGATGATTTTCCGTCAGCGGGAGCACCAAGTGTGGACGGTAAGATCTCAGGCCCATGGTGCGCAATCTGTAGTAAATAATGTAGTAAAAATAGTTTAGTAAATCTTATCCTAGATCGGACACTCCAATAGTTCGGAGACTCACGTTTCGGACACTTTAGATTTTTTGCTTCTATACTTCAGTCAAAATTTGCAGTATCGTTTTCAACACACGTGTTTTATTTGGTAATTCGGAGAAATCATTTTTAAATATCATCTGACAAAGAATTCTTGGAACTCCTTATTAAAGAGTTATAGTTCCAACTACTCAATGACAGACGAAGAAATTAGAATTTGGGCAATTGATCTAAATGAAGACTTTAATGCTGACGCAACTGATGAACAAATAATTACTGAAGCTATAAAAAGTAAACAACAACAGGAAGAAGAAGACGAGCATGATGATGAAGAGAGTGAGAATGGGGAAGCTTCTAAGATAAAACACTGTGACGCGATTGAAGCATTTTTAGTATGTATAAAATGGGCTGAAGAAAATCAGCTGGCCTTACCAGACATACTGTCGATGAAAAAAATCAAAGAAAACTTGAAAAATACGCTTATGTTAGCTTCTGAAAAAATTTTTGTTTCTTAATAACAATATAAATATCTTAATTTTGAGTTATAAATTTGATTTAAAATGATTCGCTAATTAGAAATCTCTTCTATCCGGACACCTGTGGCCGATAGGACTAGAGAAATTGTACCGTACTTATCAACCGAATGAATAATTTTTATCAATGTGTCATCGTGATCTTTTTCAATTATCAATTGAAATGAAACACCCTAAAATTTTAACAAAATTTAAAGTCTAGTAACTCCTTCAAAAATTTATAAATTGAGATGATCTTTTTGTCTGAGTAGCTCATTTCTCATTAGTCCAGTCATTTTAGCCAAAAATTGGTATAAACCTTTGCTTTGACGTTCTATATGTTGTCTCAAAAGTCTCATATAATATCGTGTCCGCGTCTTAAGATATTCAAGGTGAAAGGTCGCAAAAATTTGTTTTTTCGCGAATATCTCGCTTCCTATACCTTAAATGAGATTTGCACCTATTATAAAAGTTGTAGAGTATAAAATTTTCTACAACTTCTGTTTCAACTTTTTTTTTATACGATTAACCGTTTTTGAGATAGAGCGTAAAGAGTGCGCAGCGCACAGTCATATGTATATGGCCTAATGCAAGGTCAAGCCTGAGCTACGGTTAATCGTATGTTGTATAAAGTTAATTTTTTACTAAATAAATATTATTATCATTAAACAATGGTTATTATTAATATTTATATTTAATTAAAATAAGTAACTTAAGTATTTATATCACACCCTCTATAACTTATACAAAAAATCTACAAGAAACCCTTTATTAAATATCTTAAAGTGTAAGAAATAATCTACCAAGAAAAAATGATGATTCCGATTAATAAATTGTTGTAGGAGCTACAAGACTAAACTTTGTTAAAATTTTGACATAAAAAGTTTTAAAATTTGACAAAAGAAAGAGATTTAGAAAAAGACTTTTCAGAGGAGGACATAGCTTACAAAAGGAGGACTGTCTTCCTCAAAGGAGAACGGTTGGTCATCTTAAAAAAAGATTAGTAAAAAACTGATTATTTAATGGATGATCTTGCGACCTTTAAACAGCAATTCATTTAGTCTTCTAAAATACATATTTGATATTCCAAATTTCTTAATTTAACCACAGTTTAGAAATGAATTAGTATGGACAGCTGATAAAAATTTGTCAAAAGCTAGCATCTCTTCACGTTAAATGTGTAAGATGGAGCCACTAATTTTTAGATTTTTAGGCAACTAATAATACACAATTTTAATCTAATAATAAAGAATCAGACAAGGGTAAAACAACGATTAAAATAATTTTTATAGTATTTTATTTACAGTTTTATTTAAGTTTTTATCAGCTGTCCATACTGATTTATTTCTATACTGTGATTTAACTAAAATATAAACCCTAAAATATCTGAAAAACACAATAATTTTAAATATTATGTTTTTATAACGTCCGCATTGATAAACAACTCATTCCCAGGTTAGTTGTCTTAAAAAAATGACAAAAGTAAAAAAACAAATTATATAAAAAAAATATAGTTGTATTGTTGGTTGCATATGTTAGCAGACCGACTAGACCTGAATGAAGATAATTCTGCACGGCTAATACGGTTTCCTCTTAACTAACAATTTAATTAAACACACATTATATTTTTTAAAAACGATTCAAGTTTTCTATTGTCACACGATAAAATCTTAAATTTTATTGATAACGTGTTGGCAACAAGGACGTTGAATATTCGTCCTTGGTTGGCAACACTTGTAAACAAAAATATTGACATTGACGACTGAGAGAGAAAGTGAGGTTAAGTTTTAAAAATTATCGGATTTTTGTCTTTTTTAAAGATAAAATGAATGTTTTGTGTCGTGTATGTTTATATAAAGTAGATCCCACAAGTTCTACTAGCTTATTTACGACAGGAAACAATGGTGAATTGATTTCAGAAATGTTGATTAATTTTGCATCAGTAAATGTAAGAAATTTTCTATTTAAATCGATTTTTTGAATTAAAAGTGGGTGTTTATAATGTTTTTCAGGTATCTAGAGATGATTATTTACCAAAATTAATTTGTTCAGTTTGTCTTTTAAAATTACATGATGCTTTTGAATTTAAAAAACTTGTTATAACTTCTGATTTATGTTTAAGAGAAAATACACAATTTCAAGAAGGTAAGAATTTTTTTTTTAATTTTTGTATGATCATATTTTCATTCTTATTACAGGTCTTATTGAAAATATTTGTAAATTAGAGCCTGAAGTTAATATTGAAGTATCAAATGAATCACATGATTTTACTCAAAATTCAGAAAATATAAAAGTTGAGAAATTAATACAGTCTGAAGAAGATTTAAAACATTATAATAGCGAAAAACCAAAAGGGAAAAAACGAGTATTTAGATGTGTAGAATGCAATTCAGTATTTCGCAGTAGATACACATGGTCTGCACATAGAATGAAACACACAGATGCAACACCATATATTTGTGAAATATGTAACGCACGATTTCCGACAAATTGGGCTTTAAAAATTCACAAGAAGAAGCATCTTGCTGTTAAGGATTATCAGTGCAAAATCTGTCAAAAAACTTTTAAGTAGGTACATCATACACTTTTATTAACTAAAGTCGTGTTGACAATCACATTAATTAAACAACTGAAATTTTTTTAAATAACTTAAATTAACTTACTTTTACAAATACAGCGAATCACAAATTTTAAAAATTAGCGTCAAAGCAACTTTGACACTGACAAAAAGTTTCTTTTTTTCAAAATAATGAAAATATTTGCTCCTGTAGTGTTAATAGAATGGTGTAAAATACAGAGTGGGCGTTAAGTACTGATTTAGTTGGCAGCACTGATTTTTTTTTAAATGATAAAACTGTCAAATTAAGACTTCCGTATACCAATTAAACAGATATCTTGTTTACTCCACTTTTGAAGTATGCCATTACAATAAAACTGTAATATTTTAATTCAAAAACCATGTTAACAAAACTTTAGCAACAAGTATTTTAGCAATTTAAAGTTTGGTCAAAATTTCAAGTGACACTTCAATGCTGCCAACCCTATCAGTACTTGTTGATCACGCTGTATTTATGCAACGAGTTGCAAAATGAGCGGTTTTTTGTGGCAGTCGACGAGAATTAACCATTTTACAACGAGTGTTTTGCAAGATTTTTTTCGTTATAAAAAATATCAGCTTTGTATTGTAAATAGAGATAGGATTTATTTATGCTCTAAAAGCAGAGCGGCACACGATTTAAGAATCAATTAGCATGGTAAAATGCCATGCGAAAGCAATACGCTCGATTCACTACTAGTACGAACTATTTTTTTTGTACGATAAGCTTTTTAAGCGGCGTCTCATTCAGCTGTAATAAAACATTGTAATAAATAAAATAGATTTTGACAAACTAGATAGTTATAAAGGTCTTTACGCAAAAGAAAAATATTCACTTACATCACTACTAGACAAAGAAGAGTGATAAAGATAATACCAAAATGTAAATTCGTAAAAATCCGATGTCTGATTATAAACAATTTTTATTGCTTTTCCAATTCAGTTAAAGAAAGCAACCCTGTTTAAATATATTTTTTAAATTAATAAAGATAGTTTCTTGATTATATTAATGTTACTTTTTATCAGTAGTTACATAATGAAGAACATTTGACAATTGAAATGACATTCAAAATGGTTGCTTCTCGTAACTGAATTAGAAAAGTAATTTAAAAAAATGTTTACAGTACAAAGCTGATATTTTTTAAAACAAGGTTTTCGTATTTTAATTCCAGATCTGTTATTTGTTTACCAAAAAAATTTGTTTTTTGCATCGTAAATTATATAGACATTTTTTTATCACTCTGTTTATTGTTATCATCTTTTAATTTTTAATAGAAATAGTTGTTTGTATAACAAGACACTAAAGTTAAACTTTTTTATACAAATATGAAGCTTATTCTTCGAGGCGACAGACGAGATTAAATAGATAAATCCTCAAAAAAAAATTTTTTTTGTTTTTTAAAATTAAAACAAATCTGTTTTTTTCAGTTTAGCCAAAAAATATTGGTAATGGTAATTGAAATAGGGAAATATAATAAACAGATAAATATACTGATATACCTACATACTTGTAAATGTCTATCTGTTTATTACTTTATACTTTGTAGTAACGGTTGTCTACATTTGGATGAATTTTATGATGCAATAAAGGAATTAACTTTTTGGTCCCTCACCGATAAAGAAACCCCAGCCTCTGAATTTTAAGTGGATTGTAAAGATCCGGTGCGTGGTACCCGTTGTTTGCCTCCTTCGAGGGTCCAGCTGGTCGTAACAATAGGGTCCACTTATCTTTACAACCGCCCTTGTTAAATCCCTCATAAACTAGTCAAAACCATAAAATTCATCCAAATATAGACAACCTTTACAGGGTGACTCATCGAATATGCGCTACTATATTCTTGATTCAAGAGATATAGGGCTCGCCAATTAGAAAGTCAAAAAGTAAAATACTTGTAAAAACTGTGTAAACAGTCATTAAATTAAGTAGTCGAGGCTTTGATAGAGTCGACCAGCTTTGTTTTCGATGTAACAAAGCGTAAAATAACTAATCATTGTCCAACTGGACAACTATGTCAACATTTCGTTACTAATTGATCACAGAAATGTAGCTGTGCTCTTCATTCATATTTAAAGACTGTTTACATAGTTTTTACGACTATTTTATTTTTACTAATTAATTGGCGAGCCCTATATCTCTTGAATCAAGAATACCGGGTGTAAACGAAATTAGGCTCACCTCTTTTTTTAATAGTACTTTTTTAAATAGAAAAACGAAACTTGGATAACTTATTATGTTAGAAAATGCGCATTAATTGAATAAAACATGAACTTTCTATCACTTCCGGTTTTACCGGAAACGGCTGTAACTTCGGATTTTTAGATGAAACACTATCTACATTTTTATATTTTTAAAATTTACGTTAAAATCTAAGTCTAATAGACTACTTTTAAAAAAAAATTATAATGTAAATTTTTTTTCTAATTTTTGTTTTTTTTTTATCTAAAAGGCTGAGATGGTAAAAAAAATTCTAATTAATGTAGGTAACCAAAAAAAGAAATCCAATGACATAAATAATTTAATGTAGAAAATACACTGTATACTGTATACCGGTTTCGGGGTTTTTGTCCCTTATCAGTACAGTGTATCCCGGATCGTTGTGCTCGACTGGAACCGGTGGGAGAACACGCTAATATTAAGCAAAGTACGGCTAGTAGTCGTATAGACAGACACAGTGTGCCATCTAACGAAGAGTGCTGGAAGGTGCGAGAATTGGTATAATAATGTTGGCGGATAACAAAGTTATCTCTTCGGTGGCTCTCGCTCGGCCACCAACATAACCAACCTTCACGATTAGGCAAAAACAACTACTTCGCGGACTAATGCCCCGACCGACATTGAATTACATCACCTAATCGCCCAACCAGAAACACACTGAAAGGCAGTGTAACCAGAACTAGCAAAAGTCACAACGCTCCGAGATACACTGTACTGATGAGGGGCAAAAACCCCGAAACCGGTATTCAGTTTCTCGACGTTGTTGTTCGATTGGAACACCTTTGCTAATTGATTCCGTAATAAGTAATTGCGGAAAAATCAAAAATATTGGCTACTCTTATTTTGCAGAAATTTCAAAAAAAACATTTTCTTGGTGACGAGTAATATTTTTGTCAATTAAAAAAGAAAATTATCAGAAAAATTTTTCTTGTTTATTTCTAAAATTCGATTTATTCCAGTTTTTAAAGTCGGTCCTTGTTTTACAGTAACTTTCAAGCTTATTTTTTATTAAAAATTAAAAATAAATAACAAAAAGCAGGTTGATATAACATAAGGAAAAGTGTCTAATTTACAATGCTTAAAACATTTTTTTTTTTGATAATTTAAATAATATATCTGGGCGTGTAATACTGAAGCCTTGTTTTTATCAAAAAACATTTTGGCAGTTTGATGTAAACAAATATAATTTTTCTAAACTTTTTCAGTATTTTGATGTGTAATTACCAATTTATTCAATAAACAAATTTACGTGATTGTAAACAGGGCTCAACAAACCAGTATTATCCTAAATATTTTAGGTTCCCATCTGGTCTAACTACACATACTAAAATCCACCAAGGAATCAAGCCTTACAAATGTACAATGTGTGAAAAGACTTTCCTACAAAAAACTTCGTTACAAGTTCATGAGAATTTACATACAAGAGAAAAAAAATATATTTGTGAAATTTGTAGTCGAATTTTTTATACAAACGTTTCGCTTATAAAACATCGAAGAATTCACAGTGGTGCACCGAGTGTTGCTTGTTCTATATGTGGGAAATTGTATCCTGAATTTAGATTGAATGCACATCTAAAAACGCATCTAGGCTTAAGACCACATAAATGTGAGATTTGTGAAAAACATTTTACTGAAAGGAGAAGTCTTATTGTTCATATGAGGATTCATGATGATGTCAAGCCGTATGAGTGTGAGATTTGTGGGAAAAAGTTTCGGCAAGATGGTGTTTTACAAAAACATAAAAGAGTGCATACAGGGGAAACACCGTTTGGTTGTAGTTTTTGTGAAAAGGAGTTTGGGTATAAACATCATCTTAAAAAACATGTCGAAAGATATCATCCTGATGAAGCCTCTGTTGTGTAGTTATTTATTTTAAATTTGTTATAAATATAAGTCTAATTTCAATTTTAAATAAATAATACATATAAAGAAACAAGCTTTAAGTTACTATACATAAATGTATAAACAACAAAATTTCTTAGGTATAATTTAAAATTAAGATAATATTGCAGCTTCTGTTTTTTGCACAAAAGGAAAAAAACAAATTTAGTTTTAAATTTTTTTTAACAATAGTGGTAAGTCTGATTTCACTGTGCTTGTTTTGACTAGAGAAATAGAAATGGGGAGAATAATAGTAGTCTAATTTGAGCAATGTGTGCGACTATTTTGTCGGTTAACCAAAGAGAACCAATGACAGGAGAAAACGTTAAATTTTTCTGTTACACAAAAAAGAGATTTTCCTAATAGACTTTTTTGCAAATGGAAAAATCATTTTAGACTCACTAAGAGCAGCAACAACAGAAAAACGCCCAGAAATGGCAAAAAAAGGTCTTGTGTTACTAGGATAATGCACCAGTGCATTCAAGCCGTGTCGTTCAACAGAAATTAGTTTAACGGTGTTTTGAACTGCTTTCTTATCATACTAAACAAAAGAATTGCCTTCTGAGACTTGTATTTTTGAGATAGCAACCGACATTTAAAATTTTTATTACAAAAGTGTTTTTCAAAAAGTTGTTGGCTTCCCTGATTACTAAGGTGTCTTAAAATAAAAAAAATTTAATGCAAAAATTTCTGAGTATTCTGAGTCTGCATATGATAAGTATTTTTGGAGATATCGTTTCTCAAATATTAGATCGAATAATTGTCTTAATTAAATAAAACTTATTTAAAGAAATCCCAACAGTTAGCTACACGATGATCTTAAAATATATTTAGTGAGACACAAAATTGCTAGAATATTTTGAATTTGTTATTAATTTAGTTCTGAGATCTGTATTTTTTGAGATATTTAACAATTAATATACAAAACTGTTATCACAAAAGTTTTAAGACACTAAAATGTCTGTTGGCAATCCTGACCACCAAATTATCTTTGTCTTTTAATCTAAAGTTCTCTAAAAATTCTGAATCAATTACTATTTTTATTTATGATAAGTATTTTTTGAGATATCCACTGATATACAAAATTTTAATTACAAAAGTGTTTTTCAATAATATATGTTGATAAATTACCAAATTATCTCAAAAATTGATGTTCTCTGACGCAAAAATTTCTGAGAAGTCTGAATCTGTCGCCATTTTTGTTCTGTGATAAATATTTTCTGAGATATCGCATCGTTTCCTAAATACCAGTTAAATCAAAAATTTTGACAATTACTACATAATGACCTTATGATTTTCTGAGACTTGTATTGTTGAGACAACAACCAACATTCAAAATTTCTATCACAAAAGTGTTTTTCAAAAAAGTTGTTGGCCTTCCCGATTACCAAATGTCCTAAAATTCTAATGTTTTCTAATTTCTGAGAAATTTAAATGTGTATCTATTACTATTAAAAATTCTATAATAAGAATTTTTGAGATATCGACCAATATTTTATCGTTTCTCTAATATTAGAGTAAATAATTGTCTTATTTAAATAAATATTGTTACAATTAGCTGCGTAATGATCTTAAAACGTATTTAGAGTTTCACAAAATTGCGAGAACATTTTAAATTTGTTATTAATTTAATTCTGAGACTTGTATTTTTTGAGATAATTAGACACATCACAAAAGTGTATTACTACAATGTCTGTTAACAATTCTGATCACCAAATTATCTTAAAATATGTCTTTTGACCTAAAAATTTCTGAAAATTTTGAATCTATTATTATTTTTGTTTATGGTAAGTGTTTTTTAAGATATTCATCAATATACAAAATTTTCGTGACAATAGTGTTTTACAAAAATATTTGTTGATAATTACCAAATTATCTCAAAAATCTATGTTTTCTGACGCAGAAATTTCTGAGAATTTTGAATCTCTCAATTTTTGTTCTGTGATAAATATTTTATGAGATATCGTCCAATATTTCATCGTTTTTCAAATAACAGCTAGTCCAATTATTTTTTAAATAAAAATTTTGAGAATTAGCTACCTACATAATGACCTTGAGACTTGTATTTTTGAGATATCAAGATTTTTATCATAAAAGTGTTTTTCAAAAAAGTTATTGGCTTTCCTGATTACCTAAGTGCCTTAAAATAAAATTTTCTGATGCAAAAATCTCTGAGAAATCTGAGTCTGCCTATATTTCTATTTTGCGATAAGTATTTTTTGAGATATCAACCAATATTCTATTGTTTCTCAAATATCAGATGAATAATTGTATTATTTAAATAAAGTACGAGACAATTCGCTACATAATAATGTTAAAATGTATTTAGTGTGACACAAAATTGCTAAAACATTTTAAATTTGTTATTTATTTAGTTCTGCTACTAGTATTTTTTGAGATACTTATCGATCGATATAAATAAAAATCACATAAGTGAATTATTAAAATGTCTGTTGGCAGTCCTGATTAAATTATCTTTGTTTTTGACCTAACAATCTCTGAAAATTCTGAATCAATTATTACTTGTGATTACAATAAATATTTTCTGAGATATCTACTGAATATACAAAATTTTCATCACAAAAACGTTTTTCAAAAATATCTGTTTATAAATTACTCAATTATCTTAAAAATTTATGTTTTCTGACGCAAAAATTTCTGAGAATTCTGAATTTGTCGCTATTTTTGTCTTATAATAAATATTTTCTGAGATATCATTCAATATTGTATCGTTTATCAAATACCAGTTAGTCCAATTATTTTTTAAATAAAAATTTTGACAATTAGCTACCTACATAATGATCTTGAAATATATTTAAAACAAAATTATTTATACATTTTAAATCTGTCATTAAGTTTTGTTTAAAAATTGCGGATAAAAACCCTGAAGAAGCTTAACACAAATAAAAGCGAAACGTCGGCAAAAATTAACAAAGATATTGCGTTTGTTTTTATCCTGTAAAACCGATAAATAATTGTTAATCTTGTTGCCATTTTAATTCTATATATTTTCAAATTGGTGGGCCTCTCTAAAAAAATATCCAGTGGGCCTCAGTTACCTCAGTTCGGCACTGTTTTAAACATGTCTTAGTTTTTTATCTGCAAATAATGTCTAAACTAAAAACTCAAAAAATTCGAGACATTTTTAAGCTTGGAGGTGTTCGAAAGACACTTTGAAGCAACTCAAAAATTTCGGAAAATTTTGCGTTTTTGAATGGCTTCTACCTCCAAAGTGATGAACCGATTTTCAAAAGCTTCACGTTATGTGAAAGAGCTTTTGCGATTTTTTTTATAATGAGGGGTAGACACAGGAACTTTTGATGTACAAGGAGCAGGATTTTCGTTGAATTCCCATGTTTTTACGTGGATTTTTTAGGATTTCTTAGAATATTTGTGGCTTTCCGCGAATTTATATACGATTTTTAAGAGATTTCTGGGGAATTCCCATAAATTTTGTTTGGTCTGCGCATGCGCAAGTAATTGGCACGTTGCCCGTGCTTGCGCAATAATGAATACCACTACATATTATTATATTACTGTTAGAATATATTATTCAGGAAGAGCTACAAAATAATAATAATATTAAAAGCCAAAATAACATTATTAATAAAAACTAATTACGGAGTGAATATTTCAAGATATTCTGAGAGGATTTCCTAGGGATTTCTTTGCTCAAAAAGATTTCTGGTGAACCTCTCGTTTTACTAAAAACAAAATCTTGTAAAAAACTATCTTTTTTTTAAATAAAACTATTATCCAAGAGATTTTGTTTTATATTTCTATTGATTTTTTTAAACATTAAAAAAGAAACAGCGATTAAAGTATTAAAGCCTTTTATTTTACATTTGATATTTACATAAAACACTGAAACTATAAAATACATAATATTCACAAAAATATTACATAGATACACTATTATATAAAATTAGGTAGAGATAAAATGTATTATGTAGAAAAATAAAAATTTGCACATCATGCAGACCAAGGACAGAGATTAAAATTCAGTACACCTGGATTTAAAAATTTGCCCATTATATGGATAAGTATAAATACACGCAGATAATAAAGAAGTAAGAATTATTTCGTTGGAATAGTCCAGAACTCACCTAACAATTGTTATACGCAGTTTTAATTTTAAAATTTATATCATCTGAATTTGGCTTAGTTCCAGAGATAAACCAATAGTTAACGACTAATGCACGAGCACTGAGACACTAAGGTAAAAATAAAATATTCAGCGAATTTACATAAACCTGTACCACTTGAACGGACGCAACCCGGTATATCAAATACTTTGTTTTTCTACAAAAAATACTAACGAGATATAATTTCTTAAAATTTTAAAATGTATTATCACAATTTAACAGTAAATACTCGTCTACACAATTTGTACTTATTGTCAAATACTAGTAAAAATTTGTTGACCAATTCTCGTCTGCTATAGGTGAACGAAAAGTGTTTGTTGCTGGCAAACACTGAAAACAGTAATTTTTCCCATGATTATTATCCCAGTACTGACACCCTTTACACTGAAACCGGACCGCAAACTCTAATTTTTTCCCCACTTCTAGGTTATTCGCATAAAACATGAAAGAAAACTTATCGGAAAAGCCATCACATGAATTTTCTACATACGTTGCAGGTACATCTGCAAAACTCTCCCACGAGTCTAACGTATATCTGATATGTACCGATTTGTGAAAATCTAAATTTTTCACTCGTGCTACGCCACTTATACAGAGAGTTACAGGATCTTTAATAACAGCACTGTCTAAACAAACTTGGTTTTCCCTGATTTTATCGATAAAGTCAGGCAACCCGCCAGGCTGTTGAAACAACGGAATCAGAATCTTATCAACAGTCACTGAACAGATATTCAGTGCTGCAGGTGCTGACTCGCATTTTAAGTCAGCATCCTGTAAATCACTGTAAGCCGAAGTGGGGATTTTGGGAATTTCGTCGAGAAATGTTCTCACATCGGCTAGATCAAGACCTAGAACGTCAGCAAAACGGACGATTTTCTTCCGACTAGGGGTTCCAGGTGGTGTCTTGCCTGTTTTAAGAGAGGAGCATCTTCTAACACGTGGTGTTCTTTCTTCAGTGTCGTCGTCATCTTCATCGTCGTGGAGGGAATTCGATGATTCGAGTTGTTTCGGTGTTACTATCAAAGGTATTTTTTTCTCAACATTTATAGAGTTACAATTCGTATCAGTTTTACTTAATTCGGAATCACTATAATCTAGAGAATTTAAACTGTTACAATCTAGAAACGAATCTTCGTCTTGGGATAATTCTGGATCGGAAAAACTTTTCGCAATTCCATTTACAGGCTTAATCTCTTTTTCTAAATCAGTCGTAAAGTCACTTTGTGTGTCATAAAAAGGCCCATCACTATCACTATCGTTTTGAGTATGGATTTTCGTAGTTCGTTCTAAATCTGATGTAGAGCATTGTCCATTACAATACGAATTCTCTTTATTAATTAGTTTTTCTAATTCTGTTTTATCTAATTCTTCATTTGGACTTCCAGGAGAGTCTATTTCTAAATAGAAATTTTCTTCATTTGTATGTCTAGGTTGTGATAATGTTATTGCACTTTCAGGAGCTGCTAACCAGGTAGTTTCTGTTACTATGCCATCTTCAGTTCCTAAAGATGTTAAACGAGAATGTAAATGACGGGCAAAAGCTTCAGCGCGTTCACGACAGGACATCGGTAACAATGAACTTAAACCACACTTTTCTCGATTCAAGCTCATTTAATAATAATACGAGTTTCTGAAACAAAAGAAAAAATTATTAAACATTAATAGATTTATTTAGAGGCAGCAAATTGACCGGATTTAATCCCAATTGAATTCTTATAGAAACGATGGAACGATAGAACGGAAGGAAAAAATTTGGAAATGAATCAATGGACGTGTGATATTCAATAAGAGAATCGCTTTTCACTTAAAAAAAAATCGTGTCCAATTATTATGTATCTTCATTAATAATCTTTTTTACTTAGACTCTAATGTGTGTAATATACAAAAAAATTTTGAAAAATTTTGTATTTCTGTAGGAATAAGACACAATTCTTGTCTCCCATTGGTTCTAGTATAATGTAATACGATTCCTATTTGTAAATTAAGACGTAGGTGAATACATATAACAACATGTTGTTCATTTTAACGCATACATCAACACAGTTATTATAAACGAGTAGCAAAATAGTCGTACAATACTCTTTGAAAATCAATATGAACTTGCAAAAGGTCATTTTGATTTCTCATTGCAGCTAAATCTTTATTAAAATTAATTTCTTTGGGTTATTTTTAGAATAAGGGTTATAACCGTCTTAAAATATTTATACAATCAACGTATTGTGCGAGGTCATGGATATTTATTTTCTTTATTGCATCTGCGGTGGAACATGATTTGCTGTTACTAACTAGTCTGGATTATTATATGTAGAGAAAGGTGGGGTAAAATCACTTTTAAAATTTCTTTTTGTGTCATTTATACGTTTCTAAATTTATTGAATTTATGAACTTATTGTTCTTCTTGGTGTAAAAAATAAAAAAAATTGGCAAAGCTCTAAATATAAATTTTGTTGTTCTTTTATCAATTCTTGACGTTTTTTCAATTTCTGATTGTAAATTAGAGATTTTATAAAATGTTTTTTAAATCACATGGAACATCAGTTTAAAATGTTTTTTTAAGTAAAACTGGGAGCCACAGGCGACAGGCCGCTGGCTACAATTTAAGAAAAATTTGAATTCAGGGATAACAGTTTTTACTATAATGAAGTCTATGGTGATTGTAGAATCTGAGAGGATAAGGTTTAGTACAGTAGAACTTTGATAACTCGAACTTGGATAAGACAAACTTTTTGATAACTAAAGCCAAGTTTTCATCCAAAGTATGGTATATAAAAGATTTAATAAACATTTTGCGATATCTCGAATTTTCCATAACTCGAATTACTTTTGGTAACAGATCGTTAGTCGAGTTACCAAAGTTTCACTGTATTTAATAAACTTTATCGGTTATGTAGGTACTAATGTTGTAATTTCATTGTGTTCATTCAAATTTTAAGAAACTGAAATAAAGTTTTTATTTATCATAACGACGTAGCATATAAATCAAACTCAAATTAAAATTAACGATTACAATTATCATTTAAGAGTTCCAATTATTTTTTTTAAATTATTATTAATTTTTATAATATGTATTTTAGTTTGCAAATCAATAATATCTATTTATGTGTTCTACGCATCGCCATTTTAATAATAAGTATCTAGACATCAAAGTGTTCCTTTTTCTTGTAACAGTCACTTAGCTATATTTTAAATTTTCTCTGTGTGTTTGTTCTAGGTGTTCTTTTAATTTTTTATACATTATTATCTTTTCGTATTTTTTTTTTAAATGGCCTCATCAGAAATGACTAAATTCCAAAAACCATCTGCTTTTTTTAATGGTTCATTGCTTAGAAAAACTTTTATTTAATGCTACATGACTACCTACATTTGCACTACAAAATAAAATAACTTTCTAAAAATTCTGTTAAATATAATGATAAAAAGATAAAAAATGTACAAATTTATTTAAATAAAAAAATTGTTATTTCCTTAGCATATTCGGTAAGATAAATTTCTCGCGTGAGAACTTTATTTGCAGCACGAGCGAAAGGAGTGCTGCATTAGTGTGAATGTCAGATTTTTTTTTTCCCCAAATAATTTAGTACAATATTTTTTGTATCTAATAACAACCAAAATTTTAAGAAAAATAATGTTTTCGATAATAATTTAGTTAAAAATTTAGGTCGTTTATTAATGGGTTGGCAAAACTGTTTACAGGCACCTGATTTAGGCAACCGAAGCCCAATCCAAAATTGTTGCTTTATTGTTATCGACTAATGAGGGCTCAAGCAAATTTTGACAGTTTTTTGTGGGAAGTAAAAATACCCCGTTAAAACTGTTCGGTAAAACTGTTTTTCCGGACGTCGAGAACGCCTGGGAATAGACGATGAGTACAAAAAGTAATTTTTTTCAATTTTCAAGGCATAAAAGTAAATTGCGAAACAGATTTTATTTGTTAGTGTTAAAATAAGATTAACTAACTCAATTTTCTTAAAAACATCTAATGTCTGTGGGTTAGACTATTTTTACATAGTTTATCCATTTAATAGTTGCGTTGAGTGTCTTCAAGTGTCAAGTTTCAAATATTTTCAAGATCTGTTTAAAATTCTGACCCAATCAAACAAGTGGGGAAACTGTGAACCACCCCCTACCGCGAACCGCTACTCTGGAGGTTGGTCCCCAGATGGGACGTATTCCAAGAACCCCTACGATGAGGGTAAATAGAACCGCCGCTAAAACGAACTTACTACATATTTATACTTAATTTAAAACAAATGAATAAAAGAAAAATGTTAAAATAACACAGACTAAGTAAAAAAAAAATCAAAAATGATATTATAGTCTGTTTTTTTACCAGAGAGACACTAGTAGGCCTTGTAAATTTAAAATACCCCTTTTTGATTGGTTAATTTTTGAAATCATTCAATAAATAGATTTTTTTCGTTAATCGTTTAGATGTTTAAATTTTTTTTATTAATGCATAATTTTTTTGAAAAATCGTTGTAAAAAGGAGTGTTTTCAACATTCTGTGCATGCAAAAAATTGTCAAATAAATAAAAAATAAAAGTTCCAAGAGTGATTACAAGACGTAGCGAAGGTGAAGTAAAGCGAGATTATCAAATTAATTTAAAATTTTAATGTGGAAGTACCACCGTTTTGCCCCAAACTAAGCTAAAATGTCAAAATACTGTTTAAAATTATTTGAAAGTTTGTATAATTTTTTGAAGATTTTTTTAATTACCAAAGATACGATCAACGGAAATTTTTTGTAGTCAACTTGTTTGTTAATTCGCGAACAATAATCTCTACTTTATTAAGCTCACTCGCTTCACTCATGCGTTTAAACTCATTAACCGACTTGTTGGTTAAATAACTATTAATTCATTGATTATTCATATTAAAAAAACCCAAACTGACAAATAATTTTTTTGACATTACAAGGTGTAGTGCCGAATTCGTGTGTCTTATTACTAAGCTTCGGAGCTGGAGAGTCTGGATTAAACGATCAGGTAATTAACCGGTGTAATCCAGCGGGTTGCATGTTATATATTCAACTGGTCTACACCAGTTGACCAGTAGACAATTGAATGAAAAACATGCATCCCGCTGGATTACACCGGTTAATTACCTGGTCGTTTAATTCAGACTCTCCAGCACCGAAGCTCACTTATTATTACATAGTTAAAGAGAGCGCCTCTAATTGAGGATTAATAGAAAATTAAAAATATATAAATCTTATTTCTTGACTCATGTTAGTGTCCCAAAAAAATCATAAATTCTGGTGCTTAGCAGCTACTTCTTCCAACGATGTTAGAGGGCGTTAGCGCGAGGTTGTAGTCTAAACTTAGTAATTTTAGCATCATTTTGTTTACATAACTTAATAAATAGCGGTAAATACAGTAAACAAATTAACAATAAACACATTTTAGATTAGCGCTATTTCACAGTAATTACAACACAAAGATTGGCCAATTAAAGAGTGTAAATTGAATGACCGGTTGGTAAAACAGGACGCTGTATTTGTTTAAATTCTGGCGCCAATGATTAACAGACGATATAGTTTTTTTTCTGAAATATTTAAGCATATTAAGTTCTATTTATCTACCTGAAAAATGTTATTTTATATATCTAATTTTCAAAATAAGCTATTCATTCGGAATAGTGAGTATCCAGAATAAGAATAAAAAAATATATATTTTTAATTAAATATCAAAACAAATAATGAAAAAATAAAAGGTCGAACTCACAAGTTTAATCAAACAAAATCCTTATATAACAGTAGCAGAGCGCTTTCGAGAACCATCTCATCATCAGTGCATGAATCATAATGTAAAAAAATTATACAAAAAGTTAGAAAAGGTTAAAAAAATTACTAAATTTTCATCAAAAATTATTAAAATTGTTAAAACATAGAATGGAAAATAATTTTTATATAAATAAAAGAGTAAATCAATAGTTGTTATTTAACAAAATTCTAAAAAACATAAATTTTCGCCGTTTAAATATGTGTGGTTTTTAAAAATTTGAGATCAATTTCATATTTATTTTAAAAATAATTTAATAAAGGTAAAAATACGAGAAAAACTATAAACAATAAAAAACTATAAACAAAATTATAAACAAAACGTCAAATCCACATTGAAAAGATTTGTGGGTAGATTTAAGAATTCGTAAAAATTCTAAAAACTTAAAAAAAATGTTTCTTGCAGATGTGATTTTATAATTATCAGTAGGAAAAATGAGATGACCCGAAGAAAGCAAGTGAGAAGCAAAAGCAGATGAAGTGTTGGTATGTTGGTAATATCTGTATTTTTGAGTTTTTCTATTGTCTTTACACGTTCATGTATTTGTGTTGCAATGTACAGGAGAAATTTGGTTCTTGTTGCGTACCAGACAAGTCGAAAGACTACTTTTAGAATTAAAAGCAACTTTTATTTTATTTTTTTTTTAAATATGGGAAATAGAAAGAGAAATTTTGCTACTGAAAGAAATAGAAAAATAGAGAAATTTTAAAAGAGAAGAATATCTACTACTACTAAGTACATATATTAAAAATTTTTAAAAAAATCTATGCAACATTGGCATTGAAAACTGGTGGCTTTTTTGCAATAATATTTGTAATTTATTTTATGGAATAAGAAATTGCATTATGCATTTTCTCTAGCTCTTAGTTTAAAAATTCTATTGCAATTTGCCATTTATAAATTAATTCCTCGTCGCGACAAAATGACAAGGTCGTTGAACGGGAGTTTGATAACCTGATCATTATTTGGTCAAATGGTCCAGTCTTTCATATCTATATGTTTATCAAAAAACAGAAAATTTTTAACCGCATGCAATAAAACCTGCAATTAACACTTCCAATGTCCAAGGCAAAAAAAAATCTAGTTGCATTGCTTTAAAGAAATAAACATCCGTGGAATTACATAATTATGCATTTCATATCCGTATACAAACGTAATTGTACTGTTTTTTTTAAACGTGCATTAAATAAAACCACAAATAACTAGATACAAAAATGCAATAACATATATATTGCACTGATAAAAAAATAGTGCGCACAAAGGTAAGTACCTAGATAAAATATAATTTTTCGGAATTTCTCGCAATTTTTTTTTAAGTTGTAATAAGAAATAAATAATTTTTGTTTGATAAGTTTGTTATTCAAATAAATTTTCGTATAAATTTTAAATAATAATGATAAAACTTATAAATACTCTTTCAATTTATTTTATTTATATACTAGCAGCGCACTAACAATAATAAATGAATAAATGGTAATAAATAGCCGCATCTGATGCAATCAATTTACTCAGGGTTAAGAATTAATTAAGCGACAAATGAATATCTAATTAATAAAAATTTGGATATTTTGTTATATCAATATCTCATCGTTATCACAACTAAACACACTATGACCTAGGCCAATATAATAAAGAAGTCCATCAGGTCATGCAAACCCTATAATTCTAGACGGCTAACAAACCTTTATTTTCTTCAGTCAAGTTGGTAAATATTTGCGTCGTGACGCCGTCGTTGATCCCAAATCCCAGTCAGATCGGGCACTATCACAACCAACACTCAAACGGCAAGGACGAAACAAGGTCGTGGAAACGATAGAGGCGCCGGCCTCAGCTGTCTGGTACCAAACCCCACTACTTTTCCAACATCCCCACGCATCTTTAATGTTACCTATTTTTAAATAGCCCATGAGCCATTTGCGACCAACGTAAGTCAGGAACAAACAGACGCGATGTGGGATATTTTGCGGCGGACGAACGGCAAGGTTAGAAAAGCTGGGACGACGCCAGGACAGTGGCGGCCCGAAAAGGAAACCGGTAACAGAAAAATGTGGGTCGATTGTGGTTATCTTAGATTTTGAAAAATATTTTATAATCTTGTGTTTACAGGAGATAAGAGTGGACAGGCAAAATTCCAAAAGTTGCGCTTTTAATTGAATGAATTTATATCGCATTCTAATGATCCATAAAACTACGTACCTATTGCGATAAAAGCTATACTTATTGACTTTATCGCTAATAACAGTTTTCTAAATGTTAATTACATATAACCTTTAATTCAAACAATATAAACATATTTTTAAGTAAAAAACTTTTTAAATTTTTGTGAATTTGAGTATCTAAGTGTCTAGGACTTAAGGGTCTGCGGTACTTACGATTCGGCTAAAAATTATCGAAAGATTTTTTTAAAATAATTGAGAAGATTGATCTTCTAGTGCTCAAAAAAATTGTAAAAAAAACTGCTTAAAATATTAAATTGACAAATATTTTTTTTGTTGAAAACAGGGCTTCAGTAATTGACATCCATATCTGCTATTTATTTACCAAAAAAATCTATTTTAGGTATTGTAAATTAGACACTTTTTTAGGACACACTAATTTGTTTTTGTAATTAATTTCCAATTTTTGATAAAAAAGCTTTGAATTCAGTTTCTATTTTAATGTAACTTTAAAGCTTTTTTTATTAAAAATTAAAAGTTGATAACGAAAAGCCGAGTAGTATGTAGCTATGGTCTAAGAAAACGTGTTTAATTTACAATACCAAAACCAAAATATTCTTGGTAAATAAATAACAGATCTGGGTGTCCATTACTAAAACTCGGTTTTCACCAAAAAATTATTTGTCAGTAGTATTTTACAGTTAGTGTTTTAAACAATTTGTGTTATCATTTTTCTAACATTCTATAAACTCTAGTAGGTCAATACTTTCCAATACATTACATACATTATACATTACAATACATTATATTGGAAAAATATTTCGATTAATTTTTAGCCGAATTATAGGTACTTCTGACCCTTATGGGTAAGCTCTAAACAAATTTAAGTTTAGAAAAAACAATGTTAAAATTTTTTTTGTTTTAGCAAAAAAAATCAGTCAGATGAAAATAATAAAAACACTGTTAAAATCTACGAAAAATTTAGAAGAAAAATTAGCTTCTATTTTTTCAATTTTTTTCGTAAAGTATTAATTATAATTACCTAAGTATTAATCTAATTTGTAAATTATGTCTTTATTTTTCTTAATCTTACTGTAGTCTTAAAAATGTGTTTCATAAAAAACACGAGATTTCTTCTTTAGATATTGGGTGCCAACAAGAAAATCCGCTTAGTCCAACAATCTTCAATCTCTCGATGCAGTCCGTCATTAACAAACTAGCCTATAAACGCACATTTGAAGTTTTTGTAAACTTATTAATGAATTTAAAACTCTTCGATTATCACTCAGTTTTGCCAAATGCGAATTTAGTTTTTCTAGAACTTGTTTAAATGAGACTGTCACTCTCTTATTAAAGTAGTTTAAATCCCTTGTCTCTGACATTTTTTTTTAAGAGGGTCCGACTGAACCGTGGCGTGTCCGACCGAGTCCACCACGTGTGTCATTCTCGGTGGTCTTTGGTTAGCAGACCTCTCACAGAGACAATTCTATTGAGAGCTACTTTTTATACATTTACAACATCCATAGTTCTCAGTAAGATTTGAACCTACATCGGTTTGGCTCTAGTGACTCGGAATTGCGTCTGACACTAATTTTCTTGAATTTGAAAATTTGGATCAGCTTGATTCTCCAGCTTAATTCTCCAAAAAAAAATTTCGTTTTTATCAGATAACAAAATAACTTCTCATATGACTTTCTTTTTTCTTTGGAATTGTTTATAGATGCCCAAGGATAATAAATTTATATTTATAGAAATACTTTTCCAGTTTTACAAAATTTACAATTGTACTTTACCTTATTATTTAACAGAGTAAACTGCATTTATGTGGAGAGCATATAAGACAAATGCAAGGCTTTTGATAACAAAATTAAAACTACACTGCAAAAACTTTTGAATATTACTCTTTCTGAACCATCTAGGTCTTAGGCTTCACTTCCTGTGACTTTACGTGGTCTGGGTGTTCGTTCTGTTGTAGATGTGTCTTTGCCAACATTTCTAGTTTAAGTTTTTTGCTTTTCAGATCTTCTATGTTCTATCCTTCTTCTGTCTATGACTGTAGGTGTCTGTAAGACAAGAGCAAAGCTGTGGATATATCGAGAGAACATTTTTCTACATTTGTCAATAGATAATTTAAACATAATTGAGACATCTTGATACTGAGAAAGATATTTAACAGTGCTGGTGCAGTCTTCTACTTTCAAGCACACGATATACGTGGAGATTGAAAAAAGGTATGAATACCCTACTTTTGCTGTGGAAATTTTAGAATGCTGAATTTTACATTTCAAGAAGCTACGCTAATTTCTTTTGCCGATGATTTAGCAGTGGCAATAGTAGAACAGCGTATCCAAGACTTAGTGAACACTGTAGGAAAAACATCCAGTATTGAGTGGCAAACTCAATAAAACGCAAAAACAAAGAGAAGATGGATCTATTGTTTTCTGCCTAATATACCTAAGACAGGGGAGAGTAGAAAAAGTACATTGGACAGGTAAATTACTACCTAACCCAAATACTTTTAGGCGATGAAAATTTTCGATTGTATTTACATTAAATGCATCCAGCAGATAACGATAGAAGAGTGTACTCTGGTGAGGCAGAAACAGCGGAGCACCCATTCTTCCAGTACCAACGGTGGGAGAGTACTTGGCATAGACTGCAACTACTCGTAGGAAAAAAAGTTTATTTAGACAACTTCTTAGAAATAATGCTAAAAAGTAATGAGAACTTAAAAATAGTGCAAAGGAGTGCTGAGGAGATTTTAAAAACCAAAGTAAAAGACGAAAAAAGGGGACATGAAAACATCAAAACAGATCTAGAGATCCACAGTCAGCAGGACGGCACTAGGAGTGTTTAGTTGAAGTGATAACTTGTTTAGAGGGTAGTCAGTGTGGGTCTAAAAATCTGATTTCTGCTAAGAGCGCTGGAGTGGCATAGGAGAAATTCCTGGAAAACAGATGACAAATAATAATTTATGTTTAACGAAATTTTTTTAAAAAACAGACTGTGACAGGTCGATTTCAATTGCTAGGGAGAAATGTTTTTGTGGTAAAATCACGTTGATCCTACAATTCTCATGAGCACAGGGTTTTTTACCCTTAGAATTTAAATACGTTTTGCTTTGAAGATTTTTAAACATACTTTTTTCTGACCTACTTTTATTAGCTGTAACTATTAACTTAATTTTTGTGTTTATCTTTTTTTTTTCAATTGTCGTTTTTTTTTATAAAATTATTTGTCTAGCGTTTTTCTTGTTAAGTACCACTTCTACTATATTACCAGGAAAATTTAGCCTGTAGAATAGTCTGTAACTTTGTTTTTTTTATATAATTTAAATTGACAAAAAGCATTTCACAGCTTTTAGAAAAAAAAATCGATCAAATGGTAGTTTGAATTATTCCCAAAAGTTTTTTTCTTGAATTACAAAAACAGCTATTTTTTAAGTACCTACTTAATTTATTTTTAATATTAATTAAAATTATACCACACTATTAGCAATCTGAAATTTGAAATAATGACGTCAACGAATTTCTTGGTAGCGGCTACTATATTGATTCGTGTTAAATACAAGGAAAAAATTGTAGAAATTATAGGTCAACCGGTTGGTTTGCATCTGATAGTGGCTATGGAAGTGGAAGGTACTACTACTAATAATAGTATTAAATGGTATATCAAGTAAGTACAGGGTAAGCTTATTACGTCGATAACAAGACAAGATTTTTTACCTTATCAAGAGTAATTTGAGGTCACTACAAGATTTTACCCTTTCTGTATTTCTACAAGTCATCTGCGAAAACTGCATACAAATCACAAAGTACTAACAAAAAAAATTATTAGTTATTAGGAATGAAGCCATTTTACTTGAAAAAATGTTTTTAATTTTTTAAAATTATTTTGCATTGTTTTTTCTTTGATGAACCTCTCAGCAATAACATTTTTTTATTTTTTTGGTATCAGTGTTAATTACAAAGATTTTATTTGTCTTTCTAATCGTCGCCACCTTTAAAAATCTGTTAAAAATATTTGTTGTGATTGTTTTGTTCTATTTTTAACTCGCTTTTCTGATTTGTTTTCTTTTTTTTTATGACAAAGCAACTTTAAAGATTCTGTCTTAATAAATTATTTTCACTCGTGTCTAATAAAACAGGAGAAAAATATTTGAAACAAAATTCCGGAGAAACCAACAACTACCACCTGACCTGCCGCCAGTCTTTAGTGTTATCACTTTATCAGTTCCTTCACAACACTTAGAAAAACTACCTTTTAACTATTTAATTCCATTTATTAAATCATGAAAGAATTTTTTTCTAGAATAGTTATTATTCTAATGAAAACAACAATAGCGATTTCGCAATACTATAAAAACCATCACAATTTTAAATTTTCGAATAGAAATCTTAAATTTTTTTTAACAAATTTCGTTTTTGCTTCTTACATTGACACTGCACTAACATCTCAAGAGATTCACGGATCAGCATCTGGAGGTCACAGTCAAGGCTCCAGAAGTACCAACATACTTCGGGAACCAAAACGACACACGACCAGACATCCTTGACATCACACTTGTCAAAAACGTCAGACACCAGATCAGACTGACGACAATAAACGACCTCTGCTCGGATCATAACCCAGTGCTAATTCATATTGGCAGTGAGGCAAATGAACCAATTGCAAGTCGTTTAGTCTCAGTGGACTGGAGGAAATTCACCAAACACTTGGCGGAAAACTTCGGTCCAATCCCACAAATCGACGAGAAAAAACAAATCATGAGAGCAGTTCAGCACTTGGAAACAAAAATCCAAGAGGCGCCTCATCCACGCCAGACTCCATCAATTCATCGAAGCAAGGAAAATCATCCCCGACGAACAATTCGGCTTCAGAGCGAAACACTCCACAACAGATCAACTTCTCCGAGTCGTAGAACACGCTTCCACCAGCATCGACCGAAAGTCGGTGACTGGTGCAGTGTTTCTCGTGGCCAAAGCCTTTGATGCTGTCTGGCACGATTGACTTATTTTTAAGCTCTATCGGGCTGGGGTGCCATTGGCGATGGTCCAGTTGATCCATTCGTTCCTCAGGAAACGTCAAGTTCTGGTGAAAATTTCCAATTCTCTTTCAGGAATCCGCACTCTAGAGGCCGGAGTCCCACAAGGCTTTGTCCTCTCCCCACTTTTGTATGCAGTTTTCACTGCAGACATTCCAAAGACTGCTCGTACAACACTTGCTGTTTACGCAGACGACACAGCGATCCTAACTCGATCAAAGCAACCACACATGGCTTCTCGCTATTTGCAGGAGGCCGTGGATGCGATTGAGGAATGGTGTAAATTGTGGTTAATCACTGTCAACCCTGATAAGAGCCAGGCTCTAATCATGTGTAGGCGGAGAAACAACTACGATGACGTCACAAATGTCTCAATGTTCGACCGGGATATTCCCTGGGTTAACCAGGTGAAATATTTGGGTTTGATATTGGACAAAAGACTGACCTTTAATGCTCATCTTGACTATGCCATAAGCAAAGGCAAGATGGCATTGGGACAGTTGTCATGTCTCGTAAACAGAAGAAGCAAGTTGTCCATCAACAACAAGCTGCTGCTGTACAAATCAGTCATCCTTCCACAAATCACTTATGCTTCGATTGCATGGGCCTACCAGCCTTGCAACACTCGAATGCATAAGCTTCAAGTTTTTCAGAACAGATTCCTTCGCATCGCCTTCAATGCACCTTGGTTCGTTCGAAACAACCAACTGCATAGAGAAGCAAAGATGCCACTGATGAAGGAAACCCTCCACGAGATGGCGCTGCGCACCTTTAAGAAAGCAACCACACATCCGAACCCACTTCTCAGGGAAGCCCTCTCCTATGACGAAGCTGGACCATCGCGATGCAAAAGACCGAAAATGGCACTCCTCGACGAGTAGCCCTTCGGCAAACAGGTATAAGACACTTTTGTTATAACTTACTAATCATCGCACCAACAGATGGTGCTCTCTGTTTCAGGACCCTTCTCCAGGATTTTCTAAGGACCAAGGACATCGTGGGATTCCCCAGGACTGATTAATATTTTTTTTTTCAGCTAACTTTTGGATCCGACAGAGAACAAGGGCCAATGGCCTGAAATCTCTACGTCAGAGGAGGTTTAGTGGGTATGTCCGACTTGCACACACCATCGGTACGAGTCCCACACTCCCAGCCTTCCAAGGCTGGCGTGTGTAAACGCATTCCTCCTTCCCAAAAAAAAAAAAACTGCACTAACAGCGACTTGAGCATCTAATTATTGTCAGGTTTTAAATGTCTATCAGTGTCAAAATTTTTCCTTAACAACTCAGTGACAAACCAAAAATGGAAAGCAAGCACATTAGCAAAAAATTACGCCGCAAATTGAGGCGAAAATGGAAGAAAAAACGATTTTTCGTTGAGTTAAAACGTTCAGTGGCTTTGTTTAGTTCAATAACTAAAATGGTAACTCATTTTTAATAACAGCAATAAATAAATTTACAATTTTAGTTAATTTTTATTGCATTGATAATGTTATTTGGAAGTAGTGAAAAGCGCCACTTGCTTTTGGTTTCAAAAGAAGATGTCTCGTATATAGAAAGACTTGATTGGCCGCTGATTACTATCGCGGTGAATCTTTTAGTGACAGGAATTTTCTTTTGTTTTATTGGTATTTACGGATATGCTTGTTCAAGCCCTTATCCTTTGTTTACTGTAAGTTTTTTAAGTTTTTCAAAATGTGATATAGCTTTTTTAGTATGCAATGATCGCAATTTGGGCAACAATTTTTGTAGGATACTTGGGCTTTCATGTTGCTTTTACAAGAGATTACACTGATCTAACAAAACAACAACTTTTTGCCAATTATAAGAAACATCATCAATTAAAAAGGGCTGCACACACAGTACAGCAAATAGTAAGTTAATCTAAAAAAAATATTTTTTTTACATTTTTTTTTCAGTATAAATGTTGTGGTTCTCCTGATTATAACTATGAAGGAGAGCCGATTTTGCCTGAAAGTTGTTGTCCTAATTCAACAGGAAGCTGTACTCGAGACGAGGCTTATAAGGATCTTTGTGCCATTAAAAGGCATAATGTCTACGATACGTTTAAAACAGGAAATTTGGGGATATATCTGACTATACTTAGCTTACCCCTTTTTATAATTACTGTAAGTATGAAATAATGTCGGCAAGGAAATTCTAAAAATTCTTTGCAGCTTGCCGAAATCACGCTTTGTCTCCATATGTCAAGATTATTTTCTAATAAGCAAAAAAAGCGTGAAAAATTATAACAAATTTACAATAAAATTTTAAACACCAAGTTGATAAGACCTTTTCTTTTTATTATTTATTATCTCTTGTTTTTTTCTTCAAGTTGTGTAAAAATATTGTTTTCAAATCTGTTTTTGTTTCCCTTTACTTATAAGTTTTACTTTCAATGGTGTTTCTCTTGTTTTCTTTTTATCGTTCATTTTTAAATTTTTCTGAAATATTTTTTTGTTCTAGGTAAACTCTTTTTTTTCTTTATAAATGCACTTTTTCTTACCGTTCTTTCTCTTTCAGTATTCTTTCTTAAATTTGTCAAAACTTTTTCATGTTTTTGTTCTTTCTACGTTTATCTTAATATAACAAAGTTATTGATATCATTGAGCAAAGAAAGATCGTCTTATGTTACAGTGACATAACAAAGGATACTTTTTGTGTCTTTTTAAATTACCTAAATTATCGATTTCTTTTTGCTTTATTTACTATTCAAGCAACTTAAATTAAAAGCAGAGACCATTGATTTTGTAGAGAAAAATTCCTCTATTACCAAGGAATACTCTGATTTTATTACTATTTTTGCGTTTAAATTGTTTGACGTTACACGTTATTACATATAAAAATTGTAAGAAAATATAAACAATTTTACCCTCGTTAATTACATTTTATTTATTAAAAAACTTGGGGACAATGCTGAAAATCCAGATCAAAACTACCTAGATGTGCAAGAAGCAGAAAAACAGGATTCGCCACCTATCAATTGTCGCAGAAGAGAAAGTCAAAACTTTGTTTATAATTATTGTAATGTTGCATTGTTATAAAAATTATTAGCTTTTATTTTTCAATTGTTGAATTACACTTTTTTGTCTTTCTGTTATATTTTCAACAAATAATTTTATTGTTTAACAGAATTTCTACTAATTTATTTTTTTAGTTTTAAATGCTGTTACCACAAATTATATCCGCTTTAAAGACTGATAAACAATCATTGCGCTGTCAGAAAAATAATAATAAATTTTTAATTACAAGTAGTTAAATTTTGTATTGTAAGCGGTTTATTCAGAAAATAGTTTATTTACAATAATTAAAGATTACATTACAAACAGTTTATTTACAACAGATGGGTTAATGTTGTTTCGCACCCAAGTCGAGACCGTGGTGTTAAATTCGAACGCGGATGTACCGAGAGTCTGACCAGATAGGGACCCCTGTTGGTGCAGAATGTCACAAAGGAGAGCTTTCAAGACCAGGTGGGACCACACGGATGCCCTGTTGATGCAAGAAAGCGACTCCTTGACGATGTAGAAGAGTATGAGTAGCTCACAAGACCATTTCTGACCCCCAGGATGCCCGGTTGATGCAAGAGAGCAACTGACTGCATGATGGCTGTGGAGAAGACTTGCGAGACCCCTAGGATACCCGGTTGATGTAAGCAAGCAACTCAGTGTTTGATTGTGAGTGGATGTCTTTTATTACGGTTTGTCGGTACCTCTCGGTCGAGGGTGGTTTCTTTCGGTCTTATGGGAGAGGGTGGAAGCGATTTTAGCGCTACTCTGGTGGGCGCTCGGATTATTAGAGAATACGCTGTTACAATATTTATTTATTGAGATTCTAATTTATGCAGTTAAATTTTTAAATTAACGAAAATCAATTAAATGTCACGTTCTGATGTAAGATATCGTACGTTAACAAATTTATTTGAGTTTTATCTATTCTCTGTTCATCTCTCTTTAAAAAAATATTACAAATAAATCTTTATGTTTTATTGAAATTCCTGTTTTAAGAATATTGTTAGAAATCCGGATTAAATGTAGGTCCGGAAGAAGCAGAAGGAGGGGTTTCGCTACTTATCAGTTGTAACAGAAAAGGTACCAAAAATAGGTTTTTAATCGAGACTTTCTGTTAGAAAAATGAAGTCTATAATTTCTGAAAATTGGTAATGTTATCATTAATTTAAATTTTTTTCTCGGATTTATCTTTTGTAGTTTCAATAATTCCTTTGTTTTGAGTTTTACAAATTTCAGGTCAGGTCGCGATATTTTAGCCAAATAGTTTAACTTAGCAAGCGAATCTGAAGACGATAGTAGTGTATAGTTTATTTATTTACATGGTATATGAAAGATACATTATTCACAACTCAAATGTACCTATCAATGCTATATAGTATTACCTAAAACTACCTATAATTTACACAAATAAATATTACCTAAGTACTTACAGCAAAATTAATATGAAAATGGCAAATGACATGACACATGAGACTTGATGAAACAATGATAACAAAAAGAGCAGTTATGGATAACCCTGAGGAACATCCTAAACACAATAACCAAAAGCAAAATCTGATCGATATGAACTGTAATAAACTAACTTAATTTTAGCCGTAAATATATTATGGTTAACATTTTATGGTTTTTCTCGAGTAATAGGATTTCCGTGTTCATCAATTTCCTGTGATGGCCTTAAGGGCGGCATAAATCCATACTCCAGCCTTAAATTTGAGTTGAAGTTAGAACGAGCACTTCTAAATTTTTGAGTACCAGAGTCTTGTAGTCTCGGTGGCAAAAGGCCAATGTAGTCATCAGGTGGTATAGTGTAGTACAAATTTTTGCTACTGTAACCACTGTGTTGGTCACAGTTATGCCCAGGAGGCAAATACCCATTATTTTGTTGTACTTGAACGTTTTGCGAGTGAGATGAAGTCAGGTCAGGACTACCTAACAAAAAACCGCTTTGTTTTACTTTTTGTCCTTGTTGGCTGATAGAAAATTTCTGAGGTGGTTGTGACAGTTTTAGATTTGCCAATGGGAAAGCTTGAAGAGTGTATACTTGTGCAACTGGAAGCGGAACTTGAAGTTGAAGAGCATAAGGTCTGCTTACGAATTGTGGAAGATTTTTTTGTACTGGTACTGGATATGGTCTGTCTACGTACTTTGTTACTTCAACAGGAACAGGTTTTTCAACAATTTTTTCAACTGGGTAAGGTTGAGGTACATGAATGCGTTTTTCAACAATTTCGGTAACTTTTACTGGCTTTTCCACAATTTTTTCAACGGTGATTGGTACTGGAATACGTTTTTCAACTGGAACTTCTACTGGAATGTGTACTGGTACTTCAACCGGGTAAGGAGCTTTAACATATTTTGTAACTTCAACTGGTTTTTCAACAATTTTTGTTTGAATAACTGGGACTGGTACTTGCTTTTCAATAACTTTTTCTATTACAACAGGAGTATTAACTTGTTGAACGGTTAGTTGATGTTGAGCTTGTTGTTGATCAGCATCTACGAAATTTTCTTTGATTGACACTTCAGGCAGTTGTTGTCTGGTTAATTGAGAGAATTGTTGCTTGTTCTGCTGGGAATTGTCTCCAGGCAAAGCTAAAAGAGTTTTGCTGAGTTCAATATTTTCAAGGAATTTTTGTTGCAAGCTTTCATCTTCATTTTCTTTATTAGAAGTATGTTCAACTGAACCAACAGCACTCGGAACAAACTCGTATTTGCCTAAATAGTAAGGTAAACTTTTCTGAATTTGAACAACATAATTTTCATTTTGAGAAACAGATTCAATCTTTTTACTGCTTTGAGAATCTTGTACAGAAGTTTTCGTATTACAATCTGGAGATTGAATCTGATTTGTAACGTCAACATTTGATAATTGAATTCCTGCAGTAACTGGTGCTAAGAAATTAGTACTAACTGGTCTTGGAGTTACCAAAAGTGATGATGGTTCTGTTACAGCAAAAGATTTTGTTGATAGAGTTTCAACAGAATTAGCTGTTGTTGAAAATATATTTTCGTTTAACTTTTCAGTGCTTGAAATTATTTTTTCATTAAAATCAGCAACTACAATAGGCTCTTGGAATAATTTACTTGAACTTTTTTCTAGTACTGTCCCTACAGTACTACTTTCAATATTTGTCTCGATACTGGTATCAATAGCATCATTGATATTTAAAACATCCTGTCCTGAAATAAGATTTCGTGTTGTTTCAATAAGTTTGTCTGGATTTTGTTGAATTTTCAAATTGACATTTGGTCTTCTATCTAAAAGATCAGCACGAGAACCAAAACCACCAAAATTTGATTGAAGTCGTTGACTATCACCTACGATTTCACTGCTTTTTAATTGTAAAGTCTGTTGGGTTATTTCGATTTCATTTTGTTGTATTTGTTTATTATCTTGGACCAGTCTTTGTGGTTGAGGTAACTGCTGTATACGCAATTGAAGTTGAGGTTGTTGTTGATGCGAAATGCCTTCTCGAATTTTTATTTGTTCTACTTGAGGTTGAATATTTTGAGACTGTTTATAAGAAATTTCTTGTTCACTTAAAACGTGTTCCACTTGAGGACGGCCACTCCTTTGCTCTTGGAACAAATGTTGAGTAATCTCTTTTTGAAACAATTGTTCTGGGAGATTTTGTTCGCTTTGTTGATTACGAGCTTCAACTGTAATAGAGTCAGAGTTGTCTGATTGAGACTGTTGAGATTGTTCGAAAATTTGGTGTTGTCCCATAATTTGTTGTTGTTGAGGTTGATTCTCGATAACAACTTGTTGTTGTGGTGGCTGCTGAACAACTTGTTGATGCTGCTGCTGTTGTTCAACATGAACTTGTTGATGTTGTGACTGTTGAACTACAACTTGTGGTTGATGCTGTTGTTCAACAATTACTTGTTGATGTTGTGGCTGTTGAACTACAACTTGTGGTTGATGCTGCTGTTCAACAAGAACTTGTTGATGCTGTGGTTGTTGAACTACAACTTGTGGTTGGTGCTGCTGCTCAACAAGAATTTGTTGATGTTGTGGCTGTTGAACTACAACTTGTGGTTGATGTGTAACGACAACTTGTTGATGATGTTGTTGCTGTTCAACAACAACTTGTTGATGCTGTGGCTGCTGAATTACTTGTTGTTGTTGCTGTTCAACTACAGCTTGTGGACGATGTTCAACAAGTACTTGTTGAGGCTGAGGTTGTTCAATTAGAATTTGTTGAGGTTGTTGCTCAATAATGATTTGTTGAGGTTGTTGTTGGACAATAATTTGTTGAGGTTGTTGTGCAATAGTTTGTTGAGTTCGTTGTTCAACTACGACTTGTTGAGGTTGATCTACAACAACTTGTTCTGTTTGTTTTCCATCTCTGCTGCTTATTTTACTGTTAATTATGTCTGTTACGTGCTGTTGAGCAGGTACAGAATTTGAAGTAAACTTAAAAAAAAATAATCAAAAATTTGTAAAGACTAAAAATGAAATGGTTACCTTGTTAGATGCTAAAGCTTTAACAGCTTCTACACCTAATAAAAGTTGGGTTTTGGTTCGGCTGTGTGGTCCTACGTTACTGTATTCAATAAATGGATGATAACCCCAATCATCAGCGTAGTATTGAACGTTTTGAGAGGAGTCGGTACCTTGTACATAATACCTGAAATTGTTTTTTAGGTAGTTATGCTTATATTTTAAACAATATTAGTTATTTGAAGCAAAAATGTTAAAACTAGCCAGTTTTTAACAAATCTGTACAGTTACCTTCCAAGAGCATAAATTCCATCTCTAGTTTCTAATTTTCCATGGGAAGCACCTTTTTCATCTTGGATATTATAGCCGTATTCATATTTTGGAGGATTCTGTAAATTAAAATGAATTCTAAGAATGTTGTATAAAGAAATCTTTTTCTGAAGTTAAATAAAAATGAAGTAGTATACAAAAAAAAACTTAAGTAAAAGAACAGATAGATGAATAAAACAGTTTCTGGGTTAGCCGAATAAACAACAAGCAAAATAAGTTTTTCGATTTGAAAAAACGCTGCCTCAAAGAAAAAATCGAGTAGAAAAAATTCGTTTAGAATAAAAAAAAATTTTTAGGAGAATTCTTAAAACGACGTGTAGTGAAAAAAGCAAAAGAAAGAGATAGAAGTTGAAATATATTGGCTGGATAAAAAAAGAGCAATAAAGTATTCTAGAAATACAAAAAATTGTAGAGAAGCTTGAAAAACGACGATTGGAAACGAAGAAGCTCTGACGAATATTCTAGAAAAACTACAAATAATTTTAAAATAGTTAAAACAACGTTTTAAAGAGAAAAACCAGCAAAAGAAAATGTAAAAAATAAAAAAATGTCGGCTAAACAAAATAAAATTATAAGGCAGTCTTCAAAAAATTAAAAAATGTTTACTAGAAGAACAAGAATTGTAAAAAAATCATAAAACAGCAAAAAAGTTTCTTAAAAAAATTGAAAGAAGAAATTTGGTGGTATAAGATAGAAAATATTAGAAAAAGTTGAAAAACGTCGGCTGGATGAAAAAAGAGGAGCAATGGAATAATGCTCTAGAAGAGCAAAAAACAGTGCTTAAAAAGAAAAATTAAGCAAAAAAAAACTTCAGAAAAACAAGAAGTTTTAAAAAAACGTGACAAATGACAAACAATACAAAATTCTAAAAGAAAAAAAGAGCAAAAAATAATTCCGGAAAAAGTTATAAAATGGCAACTAAAGTTTGTTTTTTATACAAAAGGCAGATTAGTATTTAAAATTTGAAAAACTTATTTGTAATTAGTTTGAGATAATGGTCTAGAAAAATAAAAGAAATAACAAAAAAATTATAAGATTAGACAAGTTTCTAGAAGACTGTAAAATTTTTTTTATAAAAGAATTTGGCAAACGACGTTTATAAAAAGCAACAGAAAACTGTAAGAGAAACTTAAAAAAACGTCAGCTAAATAAAAAGTAAAAGCAATGAAATTATAAACCGTTATAAACCGACAAAAAGTTTCTAAAAAAGGACTTAAAAATCGACAATTAGAAAACATAGAATAGCTGAAAACGTTTTTAGAAAATCAAAAGACAGTTCTAGAAAAGCTTAAAAAACAAGGTTTAAAAAAAGACGAGCAAAAGAAGATTCTAGAAAAACAAAAATATTTTTAGAAGCACGTGAAAAACGACGAAAAAAACAAAATTAATAAAAAACTTGAAAAATTCTGAAAAAAATTGTAAAATGTTGGCTGGAGAAAATAGTAAAAAAAAAATCAGATAAAAAAAATTGTAAAAATTTGAAAAATAATGACAACGAAGTTAAATAGAAAACAAAATTTTAAAAAATTTTGAAAAACGACAATTTGAAAAAAGCTGACAAGGATTCTAGAAAAACAACAAAAGCTTAAAAAAACATTTAAAATAGAAAGATTAACAAACGAATATTCTAAAAAATTAAAAAAAACTTTTAGAATAGTGGGGGAATCCACGTGCAATCTGGAAGTAAACAGATGTCAGTTTAAAGAAAAAGAGCAAAAGGTATTTTAGAAAGAGTTGAAAAATGTTGACTAAAAACAACACCAAAGAAATTTAAAAATAACTGAAAACATCGATTGATAAAAAAAGCGACAAAAAAACTCTAGAAAAAGTTATTATAGAACAGTGTAAAAAAATAGGACAAAAAATGAGCGAATAAAAACTCTAGAAAACCACAAAACAAATTTGTAAGAACTTTAAAAACGACGATTAAAAAAAGAAAAAGACTATATAAAAAAAACGAAAATCTAAGATAATTAAAAGAACAAAAAATATTATTAAAAAGAAAAACGACGCTGAAAGAGAATAACAAAATAAGCTTACAAAAAATTTTGAAAAAAAAATACTAAAAACAAAAAATATTTTGAAAAAATTCTGCGCTTAAAATGCTTTAAATAAAGACGTTTTAAAAAATTCATAAAAGAACGAAAAACACTAATAGAAAAAAATTAATAAAAATAACAATAAGAAAAGGAAAAGTCGATTACATAAAAAAATTTAAACAAGTAAATTCCCAAAAAGATACAAAATTGTAATACATGAAAAAAGATATTCAAGGAATAGAAAAGAACATAAACAGATATCTTCTCGCATTTTTTGAATTCTTCTATCAGTTTCTCTATAATTTTAATAAATATTTACTGTAGTTTAAATAAATTATTATTCATTCACGAAAGAAATTCACAAATCATCTCATAATATTTTGAAATCTTTTGAACTTACTTTATCAGTGGGACCTTTTGTATTTACATATCCAGGAGGTGCTTCACCATTGACATTTGATAAGCTTAGTACTAAAATTGAGGTAGTGATCTGTAACAAAATAAATTTTTAAAAATAGAATAATTTATAAAAAAATAAAAATTCTTTTTTTTTTCTGACAGAACTTGCTAAGTTTTAGGTTTAGTAAATATTGAAATACAATTATAATTTTATTAGAATTTAGAATGTGACTTAAGGTAGAGCAGGAAATAGTTATTTACCTAATGTACTCGGAAAGATTAATTTCCCGCATGAGTACTGAATAAATTTGCAGCTCGAATAAATGCAAATGCGGAAAATTTCTTTCCTAAATGTATTTTTTGTAACAGGAAAAAGCCAAAAATTTTAAGAAAAAATAATGTTTTCAATAATTTAGTTTATATATTCATGCTTTAGTAAAAGTGATTACAAGATTTTGGTATCAAAAGCCTTACTTCATCATTACCAATTTATAACTCAAAGAAATCCCGACTGTTTTTTCTGGAAAATGAAAAATTTTTCGGTTCGGGAAAACCGTTTTTCTGAACACTTAAAATGACTGGAAAACGCTTCTTAAAGACGCACAAAAAATATTATAACGGGGGTTTTAAAACTTCTGTTATCTATTAGCCTTTAGAAATTTCTAACTTGGATAAATTTTATCCTGAATTGAGTGGTATGGTACTATGACTATTCTTGTTCCAGTTTATAAAGTGTCATAATTGTCCCAATAAGTTTTCCAACCCATTCGCAAATCGAAAGTTTTTCAAATTTCACTTTTAAGTTTATTACCTTCCCATCAAGTGTAAATATACAATCGTCAGTTCTCAGAGCTACTTTGTCGAATCTAGGTTAAAAGAACTAAACCACACTTTTAATATTATTAACATGAAAAGAAAACAACAACAAAAACTAATCTTTCAGTCACAAAATTACCAAAACTTAGTTAAGATTCTTAGTTAATTAAGCTTTGTTTGAGTATCATTTCATTGAATATAGTTAATGCTTACCAAACGAGACACAACACATTTACAATTTTTGTTTTTGTTTTAATTTTACAGATGAAAAAGACAGGAAGTTTACAGTTTTATATTTTCTTGATTGTCGTGTAGCATATTTAAAAAACCGTATTAAATGCCGAAGAAGAACTATTAATTGAATGCTATAAATAAATCAGAACTTTCACATGTTATTAGATTATACTAATTTATCATAAATTAATACGATGTAAAAACAGATCCTACAAATGAATTGCCCTGCGATTTTCAAATGAAAGTATTTCCATTGGCCTACAAATCGAAGCATTAGCTGAATAGTAAATGAACTGAGAAGATAAGCTTTAATTTGCTTCAAATACGTTAATTGTTCACAATTTAATTGCAATAAGTCAATTATGCTGTTGAAATAGGAAGATCGCTTATAAAGTGCTTTTAGATGGTATTCATTTTACTTATTTATTCACTTACTTAACTCAACAACTCAACTAATAAAGTTTATAAACAAATTTGGAGAGAAAAAAAATTCCTTTTCTTTGTATTCTTATTCACTTTTGTGTACGTAACCAACTAAAGCATTTCCTTCTATAAAAAATCTCAAATTTAATGTCACTCTTGGCTATTAAATTTTTTTAGTTACGTTTACAAAATTTAATTTTTCTACATTAAATAATACGCCATTATTTCCAAGTGAGTGGGTGGAACAAAGAAGCTAAGAGTAGATGTCTAACCTATTGTCGAATAACATGACAATGCAGCAGTAAAATAGGTCTTACAAATATTTCTAATTCTTAAACAATAATTTGAATAACAACGTCTAAATGAATTATTTTATCTTGTACAAAATTAGATCTATAAATAAATCTCTTCCATTTTAATCTCGTGATTAACGCATTTCGCCTACAGCTCATTTCCTATATGGGCTACATCCTTTTTTAATAAATCAATCATCCCATCGCGGAATTTCAGATTCCCGTGTTTTTTTTTTTAATTTTCCGTTTTAACTGAGTCCAAACCATTTCAAGTGGACTGAAGTTGCAGTGGTAAGGCGGCAATCTAACGACTTTATGACCGGATTGAGCAGCTGAATCATCAAATTATTTGTTATTTTTTTGAATATTTACGACTATTGGAATTGGCTATTTTATCACTGACCATCGAGTGATAACAAGCCTTGTCTAGGACGCGACGATTACACTTTTTAGTATAATATTTGGAAGAAAGCTCTCTTCAATCAAACCACTTATAAAAAAAGTTCTTCACTCATGTTTTCATGATAATCTAATTTTGCTTTTTTGTCTCTTGTCAATAATAATAATGCGCCAGGAACTGATCCATTTACCGAACCGGCATAAAAAATGTTAGTCCTTCTACCTCTTGTTGGTGTTACGTTTAGCTGACATTAATTAGAATTATAGACCCAACTATTTTTTTAGTACGTCATGCATATTATACCAGATTTTGTCAATAAAACAAAATGTTATGATTTGTTTTCTAAGTTTGTCATCATACATGTCGTCAATTATTTTTCCAATTACATGCGCGTGTTTCTCTACTATTAAAATTTATCTGTCTTTTTTTATTCTTTCGTTGATTATGGACTAGACTGCGGTATAGTAGATTTTTTTATCCATATTTTTTAAATGTTTGTAAACCGCTTCTAGAGGGTTATTCACGTAAGATGAAGAGATGAAGAGCTCCAACCGACAAAATTTTTAGGAGACTGGAAAGCACGCTAAGATGTAATTGGCCCTGCTTTAAAAAAGTAAGAACTAGAATTGCCACTTTGCTCTGAAAATGAAGTCGCAGTTATTAAAGTTGCACCTGAAAATCCACATATCGGTTAAATAAAGATATCAAGACAGTTATTTAATCGTCGGTTTGTAGGTTTTTGAAAGGAAATAAGTTTTATACGTACCATATACAACTTGTCTAAGAGTTAAAACCGGCAGATTATCCCAAAAGGCTCTAGTTTTGCAATTTTGTTTTAATAGATAGCAGCTATTTGTAAGTTATGTGGATTTATGATAATGCAAGAAACATCCAGTTAGCTATATAAATCGTATTTTGGATTGCATTTTTACCCGGTCAGGCTCGTCATCTTACGTGAATAACTCTGTATAATATTTTTGGCTTCTACTGGTAATTGAATGCAATGAATCTAAACTATATTTTGTTTATTTATTTATTTATTTTTTCAAATCAATCAAAAACTGTTGTGCTAAAAAAACATTTTTTTTTCTTTTTTTTGTATAATTATATTTTTATTTTTTTGTGTTGTCTTTAGTTCGTTATCTTATGTGAATAACTCTGTAAATGTTCGTATTTGTATTTAAAAAAAAACACATATTTACATAATCTTAAATGTTTTGTCTGTTGTTTAGTTTATTAATGATTGTTAAAAAGTTTTAATAATTTAATAGTAGAGCTAAATTAAGGGTATGGTCTCTTTGCACAACTAAACCAAACAATAATAACTTAAAAAAATATAATAAAGTAATAAAATGTAGTTACAGCACTAACAATAGTAATGTGATCAATACGGTAATGTGTGAAAGTGCATAATCAAATTTTACGATTCACGACATATTGATTTGATTGAAACTGTTATTTATTATCTCCATATAAATTTTAAAATTACTTCAAAAAAGAAGAATTTGTTGACGTAACGGCAGTCACTAAAAGATGCATTCAGGCTATCAAAAAAGTTAGGTAATTAAAACACAAATTAATAAACAATTTTTTACACTATGTCTATTATTTCGTGTTTTCAAAATTCTTAAAACAATTTAAAATAGATTTATTAAAAATTAAATTTTTTAAATTTGTGTCACAGCGATGTACTGCCAGTTCAAAATTTTGATTAATGACGTAAACTTACTGTACACATAATTAAATAAGTTGTTATTCAAAACTGGACAGAGGCAGATTTAGGCATGATTTTTAAAAGCTGCAACTCAAAGTCATACTCAAAACCAACCTTTCACCTCAGTTTTTTTTTAATTTTTTTTTCTAATTGATGTTTTTCAAGTGCTTTTGACATATCTTTTGTTCTTTTCCTTTTAATCGCATTTTCTTATTTTTCTCTTAAAATGTTGTTTCAGTTGTCTTTAAAAATGTTCCTTTAGTAACTCTAAAATCTATCTTTGTGTCTTTTTTAAATTCTAGTTTTTTATACAGTCTTATATTCATTTGATTTTTCAAAACCTTTCTTCGTTTTTTTGTTACGGTAATAAATTTTTCTATTTTTTTTTAAATCAGCGCTTTTTAAGTTACTTTAATTCATTTAATCGTCGGTTTTTAGGTTCAAAAGATTCTTTTGTTTTTTTCGATTGTAGTTTTTCTTTTTCTTATTCGTACGACAGTTTTTTTTTATAAAATTTTTGTTCTTCCGGAATAAACAATTGTTTTTTTAATATTTTTAATTATTGGTTTTTACTTTTTCTGGTGGGTTTTACTTATTTTGAGGAATTTCAAACATTTTAAAAATGAATCAGTAAATTCAATAAAAAATAAAAGAAAATTAATCGTTTTATTTATAATATAATAATAACTAGCAAACAGTTATTTGTTTAATTACATGTTCAAAGACAAGAAGTAGCCGAGTCTTTAAAGCCAGGCAAGACATTAAATCTGCTTTATTGCCGAATTCAACATATAGTTTTTTTCTCTGAGGTACCAGTTAATCTTTTTTAGGTATAAAAAATTGTTGCTTGACATTTAACTTCAATAAAACCCTGAACGGCTTTAAAGTGTCTCCTTTACTGCTTAATCTATAAAAATTTTGATATATTGCCTAGTCAATAAATGTGACAGTTTAGTGTGCTTAAATTGTCACTAAAGTCTGGTGTTTACTGTAGATCAGCAAAAAAATTTTTAAACATTTTGCTGTGAAAGCAATTTTTGTTTCGATTAAGCCAATAGATTGCTTATTATATTACTTTCTTTTTGAGATGTCACAAAGAGTAGATTGTCATAAAAAAAATATTTGATGGTAGAGGAGAATGAAGTATTTTATTATAGAATTTAGGAAAAATTTTTATTACTTGCAATAAACAAAAATATAACAATTATTGCAGTTACTACAAGCTTAGTAATAATTTTAATGCTTCGGTTAAATGCACTTCTCTATTAAAACTAGAACTAGACAATAATAAACACTGACTTGTCTTATTATAAAATTAATTTAGTAGATAATTTTATTGGTGTATTTCTTTGAGAAAAATCAAATCTAATATAATTATTAGGAAAACAAAATTACATTAATTAATGTGAAAGTCAAAATCTAGAACACGTAATGTGTCAAAACACGAAATTCAACAAACTCCGATTACTTTTTCTAGCATTGACCATCACCTTGAACTTTTGCTTTCAAACGTGGACCAAAAGAACTGATACAAGAACTTCTTGCAATGTTAAATGTTATTTCGATAGTTGTCAATCTTCAACAGTATAATCGGATCACTTAACAAGAAATACCAGAACATTAATTAAAAATCATTTTTAAATCAGGTAATTTGACCGAATTACTACTGATATTTTAAGTTAAATAAGTGTTGATAACCTTGTTTGTAAATACTATTGTTGTTCCATTTTTACTTTCATATCTATTTGCATATTTTTTTAATTTTTCGTTTTGTATATTTTTTTGGTTACTTACTACAACGTAATCAACAAGTATTGATTAGGTTAGCAGTATTAAAATGTCACTTAAAATTGCCTATTCTGACCAAACTTCAAATTTGACATTTCACAAAAATGTGGAACGTCTATCAAATACAAATAATGTTGCAAAAACAAAACTTGATCGATTTTCCACTCTTACTCGATGTCTGAAACTTGCAAAATCTGTGAAAAAGGTCTTATTGCATTGCATTGGAATATCTCAAACTTCTTATTAATTCCGAGTACAGAAATTACTGTATTTCATACCCTAAAATGAAGAGTTAAATTATAGATTAAAAAGAACGATCCACTCTTTGAACCATATCTTCAAATTTATTTTTTGGTTTTTTAATTGTCTTATTTTCTATTGTATTATTTAATAAAATTATTATTGTTGTAAATATTATTGCCTTAACAGGTAGAAGACATAACCTATTGTAATCTTAATAAACCGACAACTTGTAAAAAAAATTCTAGTAACTTGTTTTTGTTATTTGAAGCTACAAACATTTTTATTTTTGGAGTAAAACTTTTTTTTAGTGGCTTTATAGGCTGATTTCAAGTTGAGATAACACAGGTAGTATGGCAAATTTTAACATTTTTCCATGGCAACAACCAATCAAAACAACAACTCTTATTAATTTTCTGTGAAAACCAAGATACTACTGGTATTATCTGAACTTGAAATCAGCCCATTAATACTTATAATTCTGAATCTGCTATGACAACCTGACCACACTCAATTTTCGTTTATTCAAAATAATTTTACTAATTTATTAAAACAGTTTTGGAAAACCTAGTCAACAATCAACTTTGACCCATGAATGAGCCTCTCTAAGTTTTCATTTATGCATATTTATAATGAATAAAAAATAACTTTTATAATATTGTATTGTAATTCTCTCCTATTTTTAGACAAGATAATAGACTTTAAAAAAAAACTAACTGGCTGCTACTGAGAGAAAGTAAAAACTAATTTGCTTAATATAATACAATACATAAACTTTAATATTCAAATGAAAGTGTTAATTTGTTTGTTTGTCTTTAAAAAAAATCTAGCTATTATTGTTGAAATGTTTTTATCATATTTGACACAGTTTTCAACAGGATTTACAAAAACGTTCTAGTGATTTCATTATAAATTAAATTCTAGTAATTGTAAAAGCTATTCATAAAATAATCTGTAAGTATTAAATTAGTTATAAATAGAAATTTGATGTGTCTCTTTGCCGAAAATTGTTATCGCATTATGCTATTGGTGTATCAAATTTTAAAAAACTAAAATTTTAACATTAATTATTATTCGAGAAATTGTGGAGTGTTTTGTGCTAGAAGTAACCACTAGTTAAAAGTACTTGTTCACCTTCTCATATTTTTTTTTGCAACAATCTCCGCTTATCTACCTGCCTTACTTATTAAATAATTGTTTGCTTATTGTTTAATTCATCAAACATCTTTGCTTCAGCTTTTAAACCTTCTTTCTCTATTTTTACTGTCAAAAACTAAACCGTATAAGCAACTTGTAGCAAAAACATTTAGTAGGAAAGATTTAGTTACGAGAGTTAGTTACAACATAAATTGTTACAATTTTTTTTACACTATACTTTTCAACGGATAATTAGATCTTTCAGCGGCTCAGTTAATCTAATGTGTACATTTTATATAGTATTTTACCAAAAAAAAAAAAAAGATTGAGACAAGTGATAGAAAGTGTTATAAATCAGAGAAAAACAGTAGGAAATGCAACTTTAAGATACCAAGAAGTAACTGAAGACACTATCTCGATAGAAACATAGGTGTTGCACCAATTGCAAAACAAGAACGAGGTAGAAGAGAACTTTTTACTGTTTTAAGTTCTCTTCCAATCCATAAAATTGTTTTCTTTGCAATTGTTTAGAACATCAAGCTGACAATTTTTTTGTTGAAAACAGGGTATATATAGCTCTTCAGGCCCTCGGGCCCATGGCTTTAATTTTTTCCACAATTTTTCTCCATTCTTTTCTGTTCTTGCTCTCTTCCATCCAGTCCGGGACTCCTACTCCCTTTAGATCTTTCTTAACCATCTCCAACCATCTCTTCTTCGGTCTCCCTCTTTTTCTTTTACTACCTTCTCTTCCCAGCAGCGCTTTTTTGTGTGCCTATTTGATGCCATTCTCGCCACCGTACTCTTTGACCCTTTACCTTTTGGATTATGCTTGGGTAGCCATATATATCCATTACTTTTTTATTTGTTCTTCTTCTCCAGTTGCCTTTCTCGTCATTTACTCCCCCAAACACCTTTCTTAGTGCTTTTCTCTCCCACCTTTCCTACTTTTCCGAGGTGCTTTGGGACATGATCCACGAAAACAGGGTATTACACATCCAAATTTGTTATTTATTTACCAAAAACATTCTGTTTTTGGTATTGTAAATTAGACATTTCTTCCTATGTTTTACTATCCTGCTTTTGTTATCAAATTTTAGCATTTAATAAAAAACGCTTTGACATTATCGTAAAAGCAAAATAGGTTAAAAGTTTTTTTATAATTTGTTTAACATTCTATGAACACTATTAGGTTAGATAGATCTCTTTATTATTTAAAAAAAATATTTTGATTAATTTTGACCGAATTAAATGACCAAAAAATGACTCAAATTATAAATGTAAAAAAACATATTGTACTTAAACTATCAATTTTAACAAAACGTTTAAAACGTTTTTGCCCTAATGGCAAAAAAACTGAAACATTTTCAAAAAATTGATACCTAATTTATGTTAGTATTTCAGCTTTTTTGGCTTTGGTAGTACATATAACGTTTTATGCACAACTGTGATTAAACACACCTAAAATTTAATCGAAAAATTAGCTGATAGTTGATCAGCAATAGTTACAAATCTGCGTTTGTTAACGATATTATACCCGTGATATGAACAGGCTTCGGCCGCAGACAGCGATTGTACAAACCTCCAGGTAATTAATCGTGGTTATTCAGGTGGCAAATTCACAATTCTGTCATAATTCTATAAGAAAAAAAGGTTTAAAATAAAGTTAAAATTTAAAGACAATTATATTTAAAAAAAAAAATGTTTACACGTCTGAATATAGCATAATAAAATACAATAAATATCAAAAAATTATTTAAATTAATTAGTAATTTATTAAATAAAAGTCAAAAACCTTTTTTTTTTTTCAATAAAACATTTTTATTAGTCAAAATATTTTTCTACAATAAATAGATCTTATGTATCTGAATTGTTTTAAAACTTTTGTTGAAATAGAAAGTGCCATTTTGGATAGGACATATTTTAGAAATTATTTTAAACAATTTGTATTTTTTTAAAAATGAAAACCTTAAATAACTTATTTTTGAGTGTGGCAATATTAGTTTTTCATATTTTTTTATTCATCTCATTTTTTAGAAAAGGTTTTAAACTCTTCATTTACTTTCAAGTTTTTTTTTATTTAATGATGTTTTAGTGAATATTTAAACAGATTTGGCTGTATTGACAAGTGTTGTAACCTTAAATTCTACTAAATTACACTTTTTCGTGCTTTTCTGCTGTGTAATATATAAATTACAACTAAGATTTTGACGAAAATCTCAGGACTTTACAGAGATTCAAGAAAGACATATAATTGTAAAAGACATCTGTGACAACAACCTATTTGTCTTAAAAATAAATAATAAATTATCTAAAATAATATTTTTACTATACACTGCGTGTCGTGCCATTAAAACCTTGCAGAAATTACACTCAAAAGTAAATTGTACAATTTCGTTATTTTTTGCAAAAAAAAGTTCTATTGTTTAATAAAATTATCTTTGTTGTCATCTTCAGCGGTGAAAAACAAGGTGAAGGTTGTATCACTCACCGCCGACAGCAGCATTTCTCTTAAATTCACTTCACTCGGCAAAGAACTATCACTAACTAGATACTAGTGGAGACCGAGACTGAGGCTGCAGCAGCTGCAGAGAGATGTGTATGCTCTTCACGAACTGATCTCTTTTAGAAATGTATCAGAATTTCATCTGAATCCTTACACAAGTCCTTTCACCTGCCCTGCCCATGTTTTAAACAAGTAATTGCATGCAATACAGAATTTAACCCGGACTGTACATAAATTATAAGCTTATCGGGATATACTATAATTTAACAATATAATATTTTATTTAAAGGAAACTTATGTTTTCACCAAAAATATTTTGATTATTTTTTAAAAAGGATTTTTTAAATATTTTATTTTTGTGTTTTTATCTCAGCATACCCCGCGGTGTATTAATTTTCAAATCTTCCATTTTTTTTTTACATTTTTTGTAGCCTAAAGGACAACTGATTTCTTTTAAATTCTTATATAACTTTCTTTATTTTTCTTTTATTTTAACTGATGTAACAGTGTCCTATACGTTATGGTTATAGTTTTGAGATACTTTTTGTTAGAATTATCTCATAACCAATGAATTTAATTAGTTATATTTTAGGACACAAAAATCTTCCATTTTAAATGTTCATATGTAGCTGTGATGTAATTTTTTTCCATTGCTGATTTGTAAATAAACTTCCTTAATACACTCAAAATAGTTTGTCTCCAGTACAATGTCCTTAAATTTTTTTTTTTTTTTTTTGATACATACAAATGTAAAACTTTGTGAGTGCCATTCTTGCAACGAGTCCGACAAACTTATCTAATTGGAAACTCTCGGCGTTGCTGCGTTTTCCAATGCCGTCATACCGACATCTTCGGGGTGGTGGACACTCCATACGCAGCATGATTTTTGTCGGACAAGTTGACCACTATTTTTAAATTTTAAAATTATAATAGTGGTGAATAGTCCCTTATTAAATATTAATTTTATTTTTTACTACATCAATATAGCCAAATATTACCTTAGTTACGGTAACCATTATGACATTCATAACTCTCGAGAGGGTTAAGAATTCTTAATTCTCTCTAATTTGAATATTAAAAAGAGTTACAAATAAGACGCTCTAATGTTACAAGAAGAGAAGAAATGTTATTAAATAACAATTTTTGGCTTAAATTTCGGCTATTTTTTGTAATTCTTTTAGAATTTTACTATTTTTATTCATTTTTGCAATCGATAAATTCAGAAAAAAATTGTTAACAAATATTTTCCGTAGCAATCATGCACAGTTAACTAAGTAAATCGTCCACAAAATTCTATTTATTCACAAAAAATACGTTAATTAGGTAAGAAATAAAATTATTTATGAATCACGTGAATTATTAGATGTTAATTACTAAGGGCAACGACTGTCCAGAGGGCCTAACGGCCCTCTGGACAGTCGTTGCTCTCGGTAATTAACATTCCTATAATTCCCTTGATACATAAATAACTATTACATTGCTGGAAACGTTTTCTTTTATCTTTATTCCAAACTACTCTTATATCTTTAATAATTTTTACTTCTGTTTTCACTTTTTTTTTCGGGTCTTTGTATAAGTAGTAATTATTTTGGTTTTAAGTATTTTCTTTAAGCACTTTTTCCAAAAGAGTTTCTTAAATTTTATTCTATTTGTTACACTATTCTAATATTTAGTTTGTTACTGTAAGTACTTACTTCAAAACAATAATTTTGTTGATTCTGTTGCAATTATGTATATTTTGTTTGTTTTATCTTAATTTTTTTTTGTTTTCTACTACTTTTTTAATTAAACACTTAATTAAATAATTTTATTCTTCTCATGCCTGTATGAATTTCTGACATCGACGGGGCATACTGTCTATTAGATGTCTTATTCGTTCTTGCAGGGTTTGTTTCCATACTTCATGAAGAAAATTTGCCAGTTGTTTAAAGTTATGAGGCATTTTCTCCTGTCTTACACCTCTTCTAATTCTTCTCAAAGATGCTTAATCGGGTTTAAGTCTGGGCTGTTAACTGGCCAGTCCATAATTTTAACATTGTGTTCTTCACAAGAGATTCTAACAATTTTGGCAACATGAAGGCGTGCATTATTATGCTAAAAAATAAACTATTTGTTGTAATTTTTAGCACGCGGTAGCACATAGGATTGTACAATGCTCATAAGGTATTGTTGTGCTGTCAAAGTTTCTTCTTCAACTACAACAAGCTTAGTTCTTCTATGTACACCTCTCTCAATGGAACATTTACATTGAAGAGTAGGCAGACGGCAGGTTGCTATGGATGTAAATTTCGTTGTTTACTGTTTTTATAAAATTACAGACTGTCAACTTGGGTTTTGTGTTTAAATTCTGTGATAAAGAAACACAAAAATGAGCGATTCTGAATTTGATTCTGACATTAAGAATGCTGCGGAAGCTGCACTAGCTACGCTAGTGTCCGAAAAATCTAAGAAAATTTACAAGGAAACATACAGAAAGTTTGGTAGTTGGTGTGAGGAAAAATGTAACAAGTGTTGAAGAAAAGGTACTTTTGTCTTATTTTTCGATATTATCTTCCATGTATAAGCTGTCTACTTTATGAAGTACCTACTCAATGCTAAGAACCATGATATATCTTAACAAGAATGTAGGTATTAGAAAATTTACAAACTTGATCGCACGTTTAAAAAAATGCAAGTGGGTACAGATTTAAAAAATTTAAAATATTTACCAAGCAAGAGATAGAACGTTTTATGAAAACAGCAGATGACCAAAACTATTTATGGGCAAAAGTTTGCTCATTACTGAGATTTTTGGTGCGTTACGCAAAGAAGAAATTACGTTTTTAATGGTGGAAAATATTGAAGATTGTTCAAGTTTTATTAAAGTGAAGATACCAAACACCAAGACGAAAATTTTACAAATGTTTACAATAACTGAAAGATTTATACATGGAATTAGTTTCCTAGAAATTTTCCGCAAATACGCACTGCTTCGACCTTCTAATACTGAACATCAGAGATTCTTCTTAACCTATAGAAACTTTAGGTGTTGTACGCTACTCACTGGTATAAATACTATTGTAGGTATGCTTAAAAAATTGCGGAATGCCTCGGCCTTCTAAATGCAGAAGAATATGCTGGGCACTGCTTTCGTCGTTGTTTAGCAACACTTTTAGCAAATTCAGGAGCAGATACTACATTACTCAAAAGACATGGAGGATGGCAATCGAGTTCTGTTGCGGAAAGTTACATAGAAAACTCTGTTGAAAGCAAAAACGTAATTTCGATGAAAATTATGGGAAAAGAAGAAACTGCATCAAAGAAAAGAAAAATCTGTGACGAAAATAGCAAATCTGAAGTGGCGTAAAAATACAAGTACCGTTTCCATTTGTATTGAAGTTCAGGAAAGAAATCTGAAATCTTTGAATGTTTAATTTAGTCACTATTTGTACTTTTTATATTTATAATAAATAAATGAAATAAAAAATGTATTTTTTATTTGTAAGGTCTAGTGCTTAAAAGTATGTCACTTTTACGCACTAGTGCGTAAAAGTACGTCATTTAGTAATCAGAATGACAATCAAAAAGTCACTGAGATAAAACGCTGTAACAAAAAAAATTAAGTGATCCCTAATTCATTTTTGCAGTAAAACCAAGAGGGTTTGGTTGAATGGTTCTTGTCCAATTGGTGTAAAATAATAATTTTCAAACTAAATATTAAAAATTTCCATAACTCAATTTGTTATGTTTGGTGGAAAATTACTATTATTTTTACTACTTTTCCTTTTTAATTCCTGAAGATTTCACGGTGTGCTAACACAAATATACTGTATAAATATTGTTTTTTCGTTCTTTCAAATATAATATAGTCTTGATTGAAAAATAATAGGTAAAAAGGTTTTCTAGACTGTCACTATCCAGACTGCCTAATGTCTAAACAAGTCTCTAGAAGACATGACACAGTTAAATTACTTTAAATACTGAAAAATACCGAAATTTTTTTTCTCTTAATTTAATTTTGCTAATACCAAATAAGAAGTTAAATTAAATCAAGAGCAATTCGATCTGCAATAAAAATCCTACCTACGCAAGCAAGGTCGAGCCGCTAGCGATCTTCCGAAAGAAAGTCAAGGAGGGCGCGGTCCAGTTGTCAGAGGCGTAGTTCGAATGTGTTCTGGTGTTACACAAGAGTCTTTTTTGTCTATTAAATCTTTTTTAAAAATCTTAGCATGTCATAGGATGTGATAAATTTGTTAACGTAACTGTCTTTGTCATTTCCGGGTCCCAAACTAGAGATATGGATTGCAAATAAATCGCTTGTAGTGAAATGAAACACTAAGGAAAATTTAAATGTAGTCGACGCTCATGACATCATTCACGTTTCTTTGCTTTCCATTTACACTTCTTGTTTACTGCTGGGTTAGTTCTGGCACGTGGATAGGACGTTCGTGCTCATCTCGCTCGTTTCGTCTAATTTCACTTTTGAAGGACACCAAATTCGAGTTGAAGGTCTAAGAAATCGAAAAGGAATTTACTAATGTTGGGTTTGATTGATTTGATTTCTTTAGTGGTCAGGTCTTAAAAAAATCCAAAACAAACTTTGTTAGACTAGGTCTGGATATATTATAATTTTTATCAATTAATTATGTTCTTGTCATTAGCAAGAAGAATTAAAAAATCAAGAGTTGTGATTCCAGTCATCTATAAACTGTATAAATACATAAAATAAGCAAAGATTATTAATTTCTTCAGAATATTTTTGGGATTACTTTAAATTGAAAAAGTTTTATTACATTGTTTTCAATGCCTAATTCAAAAAAAAATTATGAAAATCTATAAAAGTTGAAGCGATTTGTTGTTTCTTCACCGTCTTATGCAAAAGAAGGTGCTTTGACCGGAATAAAAACACGCTTTTACCAGTAATACGAGTAAAAATGTCAAAAGATAGCCTTTGATCTACAACTTTTTAAATCGAGGTTCTGTTTAAAAATGTTAACACGTTGTTCTATTTTTTTTTAATGTTGCAATTAAAAATTCTTTAATTTTTTGTCCATTTTATTTTATTGAAATTTAATATTTTGATAAATTTTTTTATCAAGTTAATGCTACTAAAATTTCTTGCAAATCTCATCGCTTTATTCTTGAGGTAAGTCGACAACAATGTCAAAAAATTACGTTCAAAAAATTATTTCTTCTGGGTGTAACACTTCTAATGTCTAATTTAGAATAATATTAGAAATAATGTAAATTTTATATTTTTTTCAAGAAATTAATATTAGTTAATTAATTTTCATTAGAAAAAAATATTAGAAAAATTCTGAAAAAATTCACATGCGTAGAGAAAAAAACAAAGTTTTTAATGGTAAACCCTGAAGTCTTTGTCATAACTAGTTTTTGAAAAAAGTTAAGATAAACGCCAAGGTACATAGTAAGAGAAGAAAGTAAGAGAGAAAAGTTGAGAGTGGAAACGGGAAAAAGAGCGGTAAGATTCGACCAAATCTAAGAATGCGACATGAATGCAAAATAATACAACAGTTCTGGGCTAAAATTAAAAAAGCAAATGGTAATGTTAGGTGGATAGAATGAGATGACTAGAGTGGTTGGGTTTTGTCGTGGGTGATAACCGTGAACAGATCTGCGTGAAGTAAAATCTTAAATGCGATAAGTGAAACCCAAAAACATCTGACTAGTTTCAGATTGCGGCAAATTTAAAAGTCTGCATGAAATGCGCAGGCAGGGACCCGTTGTTTGTTGTATTTTGTACAATAATACAATAAAAATACAAACTAAAAGACAAATTTAATAGAATAGACTGCACAGCGATTATTAAAAAGCAAAATATAAAATAAAGAGTGTGAATTTTTTTAAAAAAAAATTATTTTTTTGACATAAAACATTTTGCATTATTCTTGCAATTTTGCGCAACCTAAATCGTTTTCCTCGTCGGAAAAAATGTAAAATTCCGAATCGCTATCACTTTCGTCAGCTCTAACAGAAATTATGAAGTCCTCTATATCATTTATAATGTGTTCTCTGGCCATGTATTCCTCCTCGGTTTTTTCTACGTGGTTACATATATTTCTCCATTGTCCCATTGAAATCGTAGCAAATTTGTCTTTAGCTAATTTCTAGACGTCTTCTAATTTAAATGTTACGTTGTGAGCGGCCACATGATTTTTTACTAATGCCCAAATTTTTTCGATGGGGTTAAGCTCCGGGTGATATGGAGGCAACCGTAAAACTGGCATATCACATTCTGCCAGAATTTTGTCGATCGCAAATTGCTTATATGGTGGTTTATTTAAATTAATTTTTTTATATAACTCTGCCTTTGTTTCTTTGGTCCTAAAAAAATCTTTTTCGTTTAACTATTGCGGCATTGCTGCTTTTTTTCGTGATGAGTTCGGACTAGGTTCTATTGCCACGTTATGATAGGACGCGTTATCTACCACCAAAACCAATTTCCTTGAAATGTTGGGAATAAATTTTTCCTTCAACCATTTGGTGAAGTTGTTATTGTTCATTTTATCGTGATAGTCGCCTGTTTCCGATCCCAATTTAAATATATTTAAAGCATTAGGCACAAACCTTGCGCGCCTCCAGCGTGTAAAATAATTAGACGTCGCTCTTTGGCAATCGGTGCCTTAAGCATGTTATCTGTGCCATCATCTCATGCCATCGGTACAGTATAGGAACTGTGAAGGTAAGTTTCATTACAGTATATAATATTTCGACCTTCTTCTTTGTACTTTTTAAGTTGTCTTAAATATTCAACTCGTTTAACTTGATGTCCGTTTTTTCAATTAAGATTTTTCGATTATCTGTCGATTTCTTCTAACGAAAACCTAGCTTTCGGATGAACTGTCTAAATGAATCTATTTTCCCAGTAAAATTAACACCTTCACGTTGTACTGCCTCAAATAAAACTTGCATTGACGGTCTTCTTTTATGAATGGCGGCAAAATTATAAATTACTTTTCGAACTATTTCTTCTTCAAATTCATCCAATGTGCTTTTTGGCGATGGTTTGTTGATTTTTTTACGCGAAGATTGAAATTTGCTATTTTTAGGTTTCTTGCTACCTTCTTCTATAATTCTCCTTACCGTGTTAAGACCAACACCAGTGGCTTTAGCAACACGTTTTTGTAAACGACTTAAGGGAATTATAACTTCACCTTTTTCTTTTTCCTCTTTCATAAACAAAAAAACGTTATAAATGATCTGCCTCCCTTAACTATGAACAACACGACCGTTATTGCCCATCATATTGTCGCAAAATGTTTTGCAAAAACACATTTATATCCTTGTTTCTAAATTGTACTAGGTATACTTACAAAACTGTAAACCACGAAAAAAACAGTCTTGAAAAAGACTGTTGAAATAAAATTACAAATCTGTCAATACACGCAGGCTTAACCACAACCGTTCGAGAAGAAGGAACAAAACGAAATGAGAATGTTTTTGGGTTAGTGAATAGCGCTTAACCAAGACGTGTTTTAGTACTTTGCGCAGAATGACTCATCGCCCACGACAAAATACAACCACTCTACTATGAGAAAAAGGGGTATGCGTGTGCAGAAATTGAAAGAATGAAAGAAGGAGAAAGAACAATGAAAGAAGAACTGAAACAAAGAGATGCTGACGTAGATACTCAGAAAAAAATTGCGAGTATGAAAGAATCAAGGTACAATTTAAAATACGCCCTGATTGCTACAACCTAACTGCCAAAATATTTAGATAAAATAAAAAGTAAAAATAAGAAAATAGTTGCAAGATACAGATGTGGTAATAAAGACAGGGAAAGTGAATTTTGGAGAAATGATTGGAAAAGAATGTGTAGATTATATAGAGAAGAAAGGGAAACGATAGAGCATTGTTTGTGCGAGTGTGTAGAGTTAAGAAGAGTGTGTAGAGTCAAGAATGTGCGAGTATGGAAGGATAAAAGTTCTAAGCGCAATTGGAGATGGGAAAGAATGAATGAAAGGAGTTACGTGTGCTAGAAGAAGATTGGAGAAAAATAAATTTTTTGTTTGTTAATTGGTGTTAATTTTTTTTTGTTACCTTTACCTACGTAGGACTGTAAAGCCAATTAGGTAATAAACACATTAAAACAGAACAGAGAAAAGTTAAGATATACTTTTAACAAACTCACGCAGTACATCGTGTTCAATTCAAAAAAAAAAACAAAAAGAAAAAGAAAACATGAAAAAATCGTCCAGAAGCTAAAATGCTACACCATTTTCATAAAAAGTAGTCTACTTGAAATAACCCACCCGAAAATTTTGTAAAACTAACTAGCTCGTACTTCAAAAAAATATTTGTTTTTTTTTTTTTACTCTACCTATATCTCAAAACGGTTTTGTAAAATTTTGATTGCTAAACTTTTCCAATATAAAATAAAAATAGTGACTTAAACTGTAAATCTTTAGCTTTAAATTAAGCCCGAAATGGTAAAAATTGATTATCGATTAAAAATCTTATTGAGCAAAGCGCAAAAAAGCTTTCTTGGGCTGCCATTCTAATTCGTTAATGCATCTAAAAATTTACAAAACCGTATTGAAACAGGAATATATTTATTAAAAAAATTCAAACATTTTTTTTTGTCAAATAGAAGCGTCCTAAACTTTCTATTTTTGGCAGTACCTGTTGTAACGCAATACATATATGTATATAATGAATACAACGAATCTACATAGGAAATTTAACAGTAGGTACACCTAAAAGCCCACGAAATTAGCTGTCAAATAAAAAAAAATATCAGTGACAAGTTTTGCACTTTCGACAATATTTTCTGGTAAGCCATTTCAATTTTTGACTTCTTTAGTTATTATTATTTTAAATTAATTATAGAGAACGACGCGTTTTGATGACATTTTAGATGACAATGCCAAAAAAAAAATCTGTGCTAATTTCTCTAAGTAAAACAAAACAAAATATAAAGAAAAAAGTTTCCTCACTAAATTAAGGGCAGCAAGTGTAAGTCTGAATCCTTACAATTTTAAAATTTTAGTACCTTTTTAATAATTTTTCAAAAACTAAGAAGATTGTTTTAATTTTATGGAAAAAATGTTCACTCAAATTGAGATTTTTTTGTTCAATCTATAGCTTTTGAAATAAGGAGCAATTGCTATCATTGCGCCAACTTAAAGTGTCTAAATTAATTTAAAATTCAAATAACTAGTTGCTATGCCAGTAGTGACTTAAACGGCTTTTATATTTTAGTAGTAACTTATGGGACATTTTACTTATCTAAAATTACTACAGTTATAATCTTTTTATATAAAGACGTCTGATAAATATTTTTATTATTTAATTTATAAATAGTTTTAAACGTTTCAATTTATTATTAGAAAAATTATGTAAGAAACTATTGACCCAAATTTGAAAAAAAATAACATTTTTTTTAAGACGTTTGTGAAATGTAAAGTATTTTGGGTTAATTAAAGAAGTTGTTTTCAAGTTTTTCTATTTTTATAATTGTATGCAATAAAATAAAGTATCTATATGACTGATAACAATGAAGAAATATTTCTTCTGCTTCCTAAACTAACAAAGATAGAAACTAGAATTTTTCAAAATTAAAAGCTGTATTACTAATTGATAAACCCTACGTTATCCATGAAGATAACAAAATTTAAATCTCCTTTTTTCAGTCTCTAAGCTTTTAGTTAGTGAACCAGCTATACATATTATTTTATGAGCTTAGAACCTAGATTACCAGAATACAAGGTTGTATAGCGGGCCATAGTAATTATTTTAAAGAAAATTTAGAGGAAGACGTGGGAAGAATATGTGTCAAATTAAAAATTTCATATTTTTTTTTATTTTGTCCCAAATGATGAGATTAGAGATATAAAATTTATTTCAGTATTTTCAATTACCTACAATATAGTACTCAAATTGTATATTTTGATAAGAATATAGGGAAAAAGATATTGTTTCAACTGCTTTTTTATCATATCAGTTAGTATTAATAAACAAAAAATATTTGCCGAATATGCAACTAACATAATACTACTTTATTTTATTTTAATCTCTTTTCCATCTGTTGTTAAAAATGGAAAATTCTACTCTGGCTCTAATTAACAATTATCATTCATAAAATAAAATAAAAAATAAACCGGCCTATACTACTTCAATTTTCTTGTTATTTAAAATTAAAACAATGCTGTAAAAAGCGATTTAAAAAATATTTTTTTCAATTTATACAAACATTTGTTAATTAAACAACTTTAATTTTTAATCATTTTTAACCAATTAGGGCACCGTATTTTAAATTAATCAAAGCAATATATTCTGTGACTATAAATTTCTTTGACAATAAATATCTAAGGAAAAGCTAGAAAAATCGAATTTTTTGTATTCTGTAATTTTGTTTACAGCTAATTGTAATTAGATTTTTTAATTTGAGAATTTAGTCTAAAGTGGCTATTCACTACAAGTGTCTTCAATTTTGTTTAACTTAACTGCAACTTTTTAAATATCAATTACCAAAATTCTGTACAAAAATAGGTATTTTGAGATACTTTGGAATTTAAAAAAACCGTTCCACGGTTGCAAATCGTTCAAGAAATTTTTGTATTTTAATAATAGGGGTAGAATCCAGTTTATTTTAAAACCCCACTAAACAAATCAATCAAGCTGCAAATATTTGGTAGAATTTTGGACATGATTAGAGATACAGAATTGAAGCAATTTTATCACATAGTTTTGCGTCAAAATTTAACACAACAGCTCTTCTAAAATTAGGTGTAACAAATTTGTAATTTTAGCTGTTAACAATAATGTTAAATTGTGAAAAAGACCTGGAAAAACATGCTGACATTGCAAGTAACTTATTCGGCGTTGTGATGTCTATTTAAATAAGTGACTTAAACAAAAAAAATTAAAAAATTGTGTATTTTTAGGTCATCCATTTACCTGAGTAACAACAAAAGTTTCTTAAGTAGTTTCGCAGTATTTTGTCGGTGATAGAATATTTGCAGTGTATAAAGCCAATCTCTACCAATCAGGATATCTAATTCAATTTTTTTTACTGCTGTTAGCAACTGCGTTAAATTTAAATTTAAAACGAGTTATTTTACGTATTAAAATTCTTATTTTAAACAAATTTTTTTTTGATTTATTATTCAAAACAACAAAACTAGAACAAATTTAATTAATGTTATGTTAAAAAAATGTTTTAGTATATGCAGATGAATAATATGTTAGTTAGTGTATACTGATTTGTTAAATTTGCCTAGATACTATATACTAACAACATAAAGACATCTAAAATATGGATAAAATTTTATTTTATTAATTTCTTCAATTACTTAAATAAATTATTTACTGAAATAAAAATAAAATTTAGATTTTTTTCTAGGTGCTAAATACTAGATTAGCAAAATCTTCTATGCATAAAATTTTACCAAAACTGTTTCACATCTAACCAGTTTTTTTGAACACCAACAGCAATTTTTTTATATTTTTTTTATTACATTCACATATGTAATTTGATGTTACACGCTTCGGTGCCATCGTTATAAAATCTGCAGCACTTTCACTCATATTAAATGATGGTTAGCCACCAAATTGCTGAGAAATTAAGAAATTTTATTATTTTTGTTCAAATTTACATTTACAATGTTATTAAAAAGTCAAATTTTGGCACTCTTCTTGATTTCTAAGCACACGTCAATTGCATATTTTGGATCGTCTTTTTTAATTACTAATTGATTTAAATTAAAATAAATAAAGTTCTGTAACAAAAAAAAATTTAAAAATCAAAAAACTCCAAAATTAATTTAAGATTTAAGAAACAAGATACAAATTGCTTTAAATTTGATTTGAAAAAGTGTTTATAACAAGTTTATTGAGTAGCAATTGCCATGTGTTGCTCCAAATTTAATTAAAACACCATTTGTTATATTTTATCAAATAGTTTCTTATCAAGATTATAAATTATACCCTCACGACCTACTCTTTAGACAAGAGAAATGCTTTTTCTTTAGCAGCTCCAGGTGTGACATACGTTATATTTTTCTCTCACTTCTACACACTCTAAATCTATTCTAACAAGAGAAAGACTCTCTCCAGACAGACCACTCTCAATCACCTCGCCGAGTATAGAAATGAAAGTGATCCGTATGTTTCTTTCAGTGCCAATGTTAAGCTCCTAAAGACAAGGTCGAGTAAAAAGTGCCGGTGCATCAAGAAGATGGCTCGAAGTGTATGTTCTACTAAAAAAAATATTTGTGCATTACAAAAATTTTTTCAGGTTTTCCTAATTTTAATCTGTGTTATACTAGAAGTGACTCTAGGAGGAGACCCCCAAGTTTACGAAAATCAAGACGAAGATGTGCAATTAAGACCAAACACAAGAGTAGCACGAGATCATTTAAAAAACTCCAGATCGAAATTATACCAACCCCAATCTTTCAATTTTCAAAAAACTCTTCAACAAGATCAAAGACAATTTCGGTATGCACAACAACAACGTGTTGATATGGAAAACATCTTAAAAAGAAAAAAAGAAGAACCTCGAAGAAAACAAGTCATTAGAGCTTCAGCTTCAACAAAAAAAGAAAATTATACACTTCCTGGGGAAAAAACAAACACGACATCTCTGTATTCAATGTGGAGTAAAATTTCACAATTATCAGCAAAAAAATCAAACCGGAAGTTAAAACCTAGCAGTTATGCAAGCATAGACAGAGGAATCAAACGTCAAGACAACAGTCAAATTGTCTACACCAAAAGATCTGAAAAAGATTTAGACGCATTAAATGCTCTAGTTGGCCAACCTCCTCAAAACCAGCTCGAAGGCTTAAAAAACCTTCTGGAATCGTCTCAATCCAGTTTTGTACTTCCGGGAATGATTAAAGGTCCGTTACCACCATCCACAATTACAGACTCAAATATAACTCTCGAACCTCTTAAATTCGAACTAGACGAATCAGCTAAAGCCCAACTGGCAAAAGCTCTAGCTGATGCTCAACAACAAGCACTTGCTCATGTCGAAGCTCAACATAAAGCCATACAAAAAGCTCAAGTTGAAGCACAAAAAGCTGCTTTAGCTCAAATTCAACAACACAACTACAAATTTAAAAGTGAGAGTTTGCCGAAACCACTACATTTGAAACAAGAGAGACCTCCAACTATTCAACTCAACCATCAACAAGTCCAAATTAAACCGTCATCACAACCTATCAAGATAATTCAACCGATACCAACCGCAGTGTATGTTACTAGTCCTACCAGTAGAATTCAAGAAGAACTCGTAAAGTCCCAAACTAAAACAAGTTTACAAAAAGTAACGAAACTTATCCCTGCAAAACAAAGTCTTAAAACCTATCCAGAAGTGGTTGTTGAGACACAGAATCTCCCACAAGTTCACGACTATTCTGAGGGTGCTTATAACGTAAGTAAGCTTTCTAAATCTAGTTTTTCTCGAAATAAAAGAGAACTTAATAATACTGATCCTGACTATGACAGTTTTGAAGATGAAGATCAAAATTTTGATAACAGTACTCTTTTAATTGTTTCTCATTCGAACAGTACAGCAGAACCATTACGTCGTTACCGTAAACGCAAACATAAATTTCACCGTAACCATAGTCCACGTTATCACCCAGTTCATTATATTCCGAAACCTCTTCATCCGGTGCAAGAGAAATCCAAATTTAAATTTTTAGATAGCGTGAACCAAATTTTGCCAATTAATAAAGATCAGGGATCTGCTAATTACATTATAATTAATAATTCAAATGATCATGTAAATGGCGGCTCGAGTAGTTTTCCGACTCATCCTAATTTTGCTCATCATCCTAAATTTGAAAATAATAAACATCGAGTACGAGTTTATCATAAACCGAACATTAAAAAGTTATTTAAAATACAGAATAAAGTGGAATTAGCAATAAAGAAAGTGTATGAACGTGGATAATTCTAAATTGTTTTTATTTATTTATTTATGTTATTAAAGTGAAACAATGATTGATATTACTTTTATTACTGGATGCATATTTATTTAGTGATAAGATAATCAACTTGAAAGTAATCAGTTCAACATAATTAATTTTCTTTTATATGTTCCTTTAGGCATTTTAACATATTGTATTTTTATTTTTGTTATTTTAAATTGTGCATAAATAATGCTCATCTAAATTTATTTACAGTTTTTTTATTTTTGTGGATACTGGTTTCGGATTCTTATACAAAATGAAATACATTAAACAACTATAGATGTGTTTAATTTTGTTTAATCCTGAAGATGGTTTATAAATGACAAAAAGGGCGAAACTGGTAACTCTAAAAATAAATTTGGGCGTGCGTTATTTATACACAATTATTTAACATTTTATTTTGTCTGATTTTAACTAGTTTAGACTTATTAATAGAACGCGAATGAAAAAGTCTAATACAAGAAATTTTTTTACCAAATTTTTTTTAATAAAACAGTTTTTTAAACAGGTCAGTTTGAACAAATAATTTATTTTTTTACTCGAATAATAAATAAATTTACTTTTATTAACAATTAAGAAGAACTTATACTTGATCTGGTCGTGGAATTTGTAATAAAACATGTGCGATATTGAAAGAAAAAATTAAAATTATTGACGGACAAAAATATCAAACAGAAAACTAAGATTCGTTATTGTTACAAACTGACTTACTTTTTTCGTATTGTATAAACAGATGAAACTGTTACCAACTCCCAAGAAACTTAATTTAATCAGTAATTAAATTTTTCTAGAAAAAAATTGCCAAAAATATCGCCCAAAGTAAAAACGTAAATTTTGGAAAATGCGATCTAAAAATGGATAATTAAGAATATAAACAATTAATTTGACTATTTATTACAGATATTAAATGTACAATGTTATTCGGCTTATATCTTATCTCAAATTTATTTAAACATTTTTTTTTCAATCGAGTATCTTCTGAATACATCTTGAAATACGACAAAAAAATGTTTATACATCTATACACTAAAATAATAAAAATATAGTAACTTATCTAATTTCCAATAACTGAAATTGAGCTTGTTTTTATCTTTAAGCGTCTGTAAGGCCAAAACTGTTAGAGATAAATGTTTGATTTCGCAAATTTAATTATACAAACTTTGACTTTTTGCAATTTATTTCTACAACAACTTTTTGTACTCTTTACCGTTTGCTCAGCCTTTTAAAATCAACCAGAGCTATCCAATTTTTTTATAATTTATTTAAATATGTTTGACTAACTTTTTTGTTAATTTTTTAAATACAAATATGGTATTGTAAATTTAATTATTTATATGACAGTTTTTTTATTTGTTTTGCAATCGAAGGGGTGAGTGGATATTTGTCATGTACATTAACAAATTTTTCGAGCTATAGGCACTTTGATATAAATTATCTACTATTCGCTTAGCAATCCAAGTTGTACATGCCTCCTTAGGCATTTGATAATTCATTTTCTAGTTGAAATTGAGCTTCCAAAGATTTAGTCATTAAAAGAGTACTACAAAAAAAAAATGTAAAAGAAAATATCGGTTTTTAGAAAAATGTTACATGACACCTTTATCCACTCACCTCTTCAATTATCTCTTATTTTAATGGCAGTGAAGGGCATAAGTTGTATTTGGAGGCTTTGACCTCATCTTGTCAAAAATGACACTGCAATAACAATACTAAAATCATTTTCAAAATTTCTAAATAATCGTAAAAAAAAACAAAATGTATTGTTAGCCTCAACGTACAGTAACGTGCGTAAAAAATGTCACTTTTATTAATTAATAAATCATTCTTGTTAAAACTCATTGATAAAAAATTTACAAAAATATTTTTTTAAATCTATAATTTAGAAAATTTATAGTTGCTGCTTCAGGTCAGTCTTTAATGACCTAGTCCGGACTAGAATAGTGACATTTCTTGGGCACATGACTATACTAACGTGAGATCAAAATGTATCTGAATCAGAGCAAGCGGTGGAAGTGAGTATTAAAATCAGACACATCATTACAGTTACGCTGGCACAGCCTGCTCTGATTCAGTTACATTTCAATCTCACCTTAGTAGTACAGTCAATAGTATTGACTATTGGCTGATTAAAATAACTGGATAAGTTTGAGAAACTTTAAATGCACTCAGAAGACAGTTTTTTGATAGAAAACGACTCCGGTAGTTGAAAATGTTGATTTATTTAAGATTAGTTTATAAAAATTTGAATCTTTCAAAACTCTGTAGGTTATTATTAAATAAAAATCCAGACGCTTAGCTTCATCACTATTTTCTAAAGATTGCCTAAATTGGGGTATAAATAGTAAAATTTTGTTTTGCTTGACAATTCTTTGTAAATAAGATTTACTTATCTCAGTTTGTATTGTCCTCTTTCTTAAAGACAAGCTTCTCTTGCGGAATAAACAGCAAGAACTGAAGCAGCATCGTCTTCATTAAACAACTTTTTTGACTTTTTAATGTTTAAAACCGAACCCGTTTTAAGGAATTCGGTCACTAAGTGTTTTGCATTAGAATTTAATGATATCTTCCGGGTATTTTTAGTTGAATTTTCTGATAACAACTCGGTAGTACTTTTCCCCACTTCCGTAACATTAAATTAGTTAAATTCTTTGTTGTAGAGTCAACATTATAGCATAAATACTGCTTAAATTAGCAAAGATTTAATTTGTAGTTCTACTAACTTATTAAATTTGCCATCTGCTGTCAGTGGTATTTTTCACCAAATCCTGCTTATTAGAGTTGTTTTTAAAAATTACGAAAAAAACTAAATCCAAATTTTGAAGAAAAATAACATTATTAGAACCGTTTGAGTTAAATATAATTTATTTTAAAGTCAATCCGAAAACATACTGTATATTGTCAAACTAAATACCGAAATGTTTGTAATAATGCCCTCCTATTTTTGATAACATTGCTTAAAGCTTCAGGCGATATTATTCAATTTATAATTCTGCGTGAAACTTGCAAATATTAAACAAAATCATTTTTTATTATTTCTGGACTTGGAATTGACTAAAACCTACACACTTATTAGTTTTTGCAAAAAACAAATTTAATTTATTTAAAAAAGTACAAAGGTTTGTAGCTGTATAATCTTTTTATGTAAAAAACTAGAACAATAATTTTTGTAAAATAATTTGTTATTATTATTGATATAACTAAATAAAAAATATATGTTAGTTATATCGTGTGGTAATTTATTAAAACCCTGAATTAACAATATTGAAATTAATAATTAAAATAAGTCAAATTCTAAACAAAATTGTTTGTTTGGTATACAATTCTATACGGTACTGCTTTCAAATATCAGCATCTTCATTTATATATCCTGAACTGATCAGCAATCGCGCATGTCGTCAAATTTTTCTAAACAAAATCTCTATGCAATTACTCTATTACTTTACTAATCTCACAATTGTTTGTACTTTCTACCAAACAATGTCAAGATTTCTACCTGTTGTATATTTAAAAATTCTGTTTATTTTTCAGCATACATACGCCGCTCGATACGCTTTCGGCTATAAGATCAGAGATGTCAAAGTAGGGAATGAGTTCGGCCACGAAGAAAAACGGGAAGGAGAGAATGCTAAAGGGCACTATCACGTCCTGCTACCTGATGGACGGATGCAGAAAGTGGAATATTACGCTGATCCAAGCGGATACCATGCGAAAGTGACGTACGAAAATCTCGCACATCATTAAACGAAGAGTTTTAAACTTCCTCACACTCTCCGGAAAAAAAAATAACTAAAATAGAAAGAAAGTTTGTAAGTCGACATATCATATAATTTATCAAAAAAAAGTAAATAATAGATCTTTGTCTATTTGCTAAATGCGCGAAACGTTTTTTACAAGCGTGAAAATTTCACTTTTAGTCGAGACTGGCAGATTGAAGCGAAAGCACCAAAAACCATTTTTTATACATTTTTTTAAACTGACATACAGTAAGTATAGAGTGTTCCAAATTTTATAGCTATATTTATATAAAAAAAATCAAATAAAACTTGGGACACTCAGTAGGAGAATTGCTTTATTTATAAAGATAATTCCACCAGCTTATCCTGATGTAATAATATGTTTGTCTTCTTTCAGCTTAACGTGATTACAGATTCAGAATTTTCTCATTATCATCTAAATTTACAAATTTATTTTAATTGTAATCAAATTCAAACGCAATTTACGTCGTTAGAAAATATCGGGTGGACCAAATGTTTAGGTCAGGGCGTTTTGTGACTAAACTATAAAGAATTTTGAAAAAACAAAATATAGGCATTAAATGGTTACAAAAAGGCTACCCGAGTGTTAAAAAAAAAATATTTTTTCATAATTTCAAGATAACTATAGCAATACTTTTTTTTCTAAACAAGCCATTTAAAAGAAATGTTTCTGTACCAAGTTTTCTTATAAATGCAAAGTCTTTTGTTAAAATAAATCAGGAACACTTAATTTTTATCAAAATTGTCTTCTTTCGCACAATCCCAGTAGATAGTTAGTATTGCACTCAAAATAGTGATCATAATTTTGGATAATTCGTTTATTTTCGACATTATTCAATTTTTGATTTGTTCCACCATTTTATAAGCACCCATTATGCATATTTTCATTTAAAAATTGATACTAGATGTGATAACAATAGTAATAGAACAGCTCGGAAGTGAGTAAGAGCGCCTACTTGACCTTTCACCGGCATTCGTAAGGTGGAAGACAGTTTTGATAACATTTCTCTTTTAATAATTTATTTAAATAAAAATTCGTGCGTTTTAAATATGTACTATTTAAATTTTATTTATTTATATCTAGTACTACAACATACTCGTAATGTACACTACAAAATAATAAAAAATTAAGAAAAACCACATTAAGTTTTATTGTTAAATTATTAATTATTTAAATAAATTATTTTTTAAACTTTCTTAAAGAACTGTTTCTAGCTTTTTAACATGCATTACTTGAATTTTCCAAACATTTTGTGGGTTTGGCGAAAATTAAAGATAATATTCGGTAATTATAAAAAATATATAAGGTCAGTATTAAAATAATTAATAAAGCAACATTTTGTTTAAAAAGCCTGTTTTGAAAAAAAAATAGGTATAAATTTGTCAAAAAAACAAAAGCGTTGCTATTATCTCAAAAATTTAAACAAAAATTTTTTTTTAAACAATGTTCAGATTTTTATAACCATTTAATGACTATATTTTGTTTTTTCAAAATTCTTTATAGTTTAATCTAAAAACGCTTCTATTTATTCATTTTGTCCGCCTGTATGTCTCAAAATAATTAGATTTTTAATAAAGTGTTAATTTTGACTAGTAAATAACAAAAAAATCAAAAATTATTTAAAAAACCAAATTAAAAAAGAATCAAATACTTATCACCAAAATCAAATATGTACTTATTAGCGTTTTTAAGATCCAAAAAAGCTCTTAATTTCAGTTATTTTTGAATCTTTTATTTATTACTACAAGAATAATTTTAAGAGGTATTTTGTTATTATAAAAAATATTTTTTTTACTTGACAACTTCCGCTATCTTTCTTAAAAACACCTTCAAAGTCTCGTTTTTTTTACCTGATTTCAAAATTCTGTCAAATTATTTTCAATTTATTCACACTTTTTTGTGATATTACAACTGATAATAATTGACAATTGACAACTGAATTCAAGACTTCTTTCTTTATCATCTTAATACTTTTTCATTTTGTAGCTATTTGTTCCTATATCTCATAATAATAATTTTTAGAAGTTTCCTAAATTATTGAATTTACAGTGATATTCTGACTTTACTTTAAAGCCAGACAAGACATTAAATTAGCTATATTGCCCTATTGAACATACAGTTTATCTCCGAATTAATTCATCAATAAAAAAATTTGTTGTTTGACAGTAAACGTCAAATTTTTGTGTCAGCTGAAAGACTGCATCGGCTGTAAAATGTCTACTTTACGGCCTAGTCAATAAAAATGCCGACAAAGTGACTAGGCACTAAATATGAGACTTTAGTACGCTTCAGTTGTCGCTAAAATCACAACTTGTTCGAATTAAGTTAGTAGCAGCACAATGACACTAAAATATATTTCATTTTCAGTAGTTGTTTAAACAAAAACTGTTTTCAATTTAGTCACTATTTCATACTAACACAGTTGTAAAGTTTGCTTAGTTATCAAAAAACCACTAACACCGCAATTTACTCTCAAAATACAGGCAAGAAGGCACAACTTTTGAAATGAGATGTAATAACAAATGACAGTATTTAAAAATGCAATTTATTCTTTTTAATATGTAGTAACAGCGCGTTAACTTCAGTTGTTGATACAACAAATCTTCAACTTTTGGTAGTATTTTGATACTACCTTCTTTTATTCCAAAACCAAAATTTCTACAACTTTTTTGACTATGACAGAAACGCGACAACGTCAAATTCTAGTAAATTTAATTTTGACAAACATAATTCAAAAAATGGTGGTCTTTTGATAAATAAACAAACTTAACTACTTTACTTTGTGATAAATTGGAGCGTTGTAGTTTTTTTGAAATTGTCACTTAACTGTCAAAATGTCAAAGTGACAATTTCAGGCAATAAAAATTTTTTAATATTAATTTATTTTTACATAAATAAAATAATAATATAACTTTTACTTACCGTTAAAATATATAAGCACAGGTGCCAGTTTCTATGTAAAAAACACTCAAATAAATAAAACAAAACGATTTGAACAAAATAATACATCTACCCGGCTGCACAATTACCTTTAATAATTGAGTAATTAAAATTTTTATTTGGACCACGGAATTCTAGCTCTTTCTATTAAGTTTGATTTTTACAACAAACTTTTCTACGTTTTCTAAGTTCTAAGTCAGTTGTCAAATTTACATAAACCTAAACGTCGTAGTTTAAACCATTATATATCTCAAATGGTTTATATTTATCGGGATAAGCTGGTTAATATTTGCAAGACGATTGAGTTTTGACCTACCTTCATTAAAAATTTTTTAGATTACTTTTTATATAACGTAAAATACCCAACCTTTACTTAACACGACGCGCGTTTCGACGACAAAGTTGTCTTCCTCAGGTGGTAGGTAGCAGATATTTTACGTTTTGTTATACACACCAAGAAAATCCGACACGTAGATTGCTCGTTATAACTGAAAATTGTTGAACCATTACGTTTCTATTTTTTTTAATTTTTTGTATAAGAGATATTTAATACAGCGCTAAAAGAGTAATTTACAATTCAGTTAAACAATAAATCTAATGTAACAAAGTACTCCTAAATGTATTTTTTGACCTTAACTGCTTGCATAAAGGTTATTGTTGTTATGTTTTAACAATAGCATCCTTAGAAATAAATCGCGACTAAATTTAACTGACAATATAGGCCTCAGAATACCAAGTCAGGCTACATCCTAACATGTAGTAATTTGACATTATAGATCTTCCTAAAATATTTATAAAAATAGATTTCAATCATTGTTGTTTAAAAAATTATTTATTTGTGACAAGTATTGTTTTTCTTTTCTTTTTTATTTGATCAAATTTTGAGAATGGGATTTGTGCAATAATCTTCAGACTGATTGTGAGTTAGTTAACTATTTCCTAGTTTTTTTAGTTTTTAATATTTATGTAAATGATTGTAATTTACGATGTGTTAATAAAATGTGTTAATTTATGTTTTACCTTATTTTAACTCAATCATTTGTTGTACAAAAATAGGGTAAATAATAATCCAGATGTTTATTTAAAAATATTTAATTTCCAGACTAGTTTTTACAAAAAATAAAATTAGTAGCTTTGGTTTAAGTTTCAAAAAAAAAAAATGGTAGGAAAGTTAATATATAAACAATCTTAAAAACACAGTTATTTACAATTTACAATATTATTTTACAGATTTATGATTGATTATCACAACTTTATCCTAAATCCTATTCCTTTTACAAATATAAACTTAATAATATCACTGTAGAAAGTGACAACACTAGACTTGGAAGATTCCTATATGAAGAACTCTCTGAAAAAGAAAAATAAAACAAAAAGTTAGACAAAATTTTTTAAAAAATATTGAAAACAAATGGGGCACAAAATTGTATTATTTCCACTCCTTCACAAGCCAGCCAATATCTAAACTGCATTTACTCTATTTAAGAGTTCGTTAATTCAAAACAGCCTGGGAGTGAAAAAAACACAGTATAGCACTTGCGATACTTTGCAAACTGTATTTTTAAGTGCATTTCAAAAATGTTTTTGAATTGCACTCAAAAAACTTCCGAAAAAAATCAAAGTACTTGTGATATTATAACTATACTCCGTTTTTTATTATATGCCGTTATCTGTCTCTGTTCAACACATAATCTATATGACATAGCAACATTTACAACAATATGTTGAAAAGAAACAAACTAGGATTAATTAAAAAATAGGGTATAAATAATAATATTTTCATAACCGCTTGTAGGCCAGTAAAAGTCAGTAGATCTAAAAGAAATATTTCTAAAACTCAATTTTCGGAAATAGTTTTAATAACTTTAGTTGTTTTTCTAATTTTGTTTCAAATTAGTGTCAGTACAAAGGCAGGCCGACCTTAAGATGCTGAAATGACATTGACCTTTAATTATATTTGTAATTACATTGCCATTGAAGAACACTGCCAATTCACTACACCTGAAATTCTCTGGCTGTGTGTCAAATACCAAAACTTTAATGAGTGAGCTATTGAAAAAGTATGGCAATGATATTATTGTCACAAACTGATCAGGTGTTAGAAAAAATAGTGTTATGGTAAATCATCGTGAGCGAAGTGTCAGAGGAATACAAGAATAATTCTGGAAGGTAGACTATCCAATATGTAAGAAGAGAGACTGACTAAAAGTCAGTCAGAAAGGCAGATAGTGAGACCGAGACAGGTCAGTGAAGTCGAACAGCGACAGTAGACGGAAGTACGAAGAAACCTGAAGTAAGTGACATTTACTGTGTTATTTACTGTTTAAAAAGGTCGTTAGGAGCAAAATTATGTTCTGTAATTCTTGTATAGTTGTGCAGTTTATCATTTACAACAATATAACTGTAAAAAATACCAAATTTTTCTGTTTTTTTTTGCTATCAAATGTTTGACTTACCTCCTTTTGTGATCGCGCTAATTATTAATTATAAATATTAAAACCTTTTCCAGTTTTTTTTTAAATTCTAATTTTACTGGCCTACTATACTTGTGTATCATACTATATAATTAAAATTAGAAAAATACAATCAAAAAACTTTTACAGAAACACAAAAAAACATGTAAAATATTTGTTATTTGCAGCCCGGTTAAAAATGGTTAATAAGTATTTAATAGCTAGAAAAATCGGTTATTATGTTTAGTTGCAAACACTTGTTCACCCTTTAAAATATTTTCTTCTTTTGTTTCATCCTCAACATCATTTTGAGTAGTAGTTTCAGTTTCAGTTGTAGATGTACTATTATCAGATTCTTCTTCTATTTGTGTTTCAATTTCTGTATATAGAACTTTCAGAATTTATGTACTGATATTTTATAAAACTACCCAAAAGTGAATTACTTTATATAGCAGAATGTATATTAAGAATGTTATTTGTCTTAAAAAAGCACACATTTATTTAATAATAATAATGTTGCTTACCTTGGCAACAAATGTGTATAATAAGGAAACCGTTCTGCAATATATTGGGGTGCTCTGACGAAGCTACAGAAGATAATTATTAAAAAACTCGTAAGTAATTAAATGACTTTGACTATTCTAGCAATAAAAAAGTGGAGATTTTAACACGTGTTTGACAAAAGTATTAAGAATCTTAACGCATTTATAATAAACCAACCCTCAACTCAGATTTTAAAATGCCATAATGCGGTAGTGCTTTATAAAAGTGAGTGTCGTGTATTTTCGACAAACACGAGTTAAAAAGCTCCACTTCTTTTATTACTAGACATGTTCAAGTCATGTAAATACTGTATATGTGTAACATACTATACAAAGTTATTACTTCGTATTTTGCTGTTTGTGTTATAAATTTTGGCTTTTCGCCAATATTCTAGAATTCAACAATGTCTGTCAATTGTCGTCTGTCAAGCGTAATTCAGTTATGAAGGAATCAACCACTAACAAGTATTTTTGCTGATCTTTCTGTGTAATTTTTTTCTATTCAGTTTTGAGTAGTTATTTCAAAACGTCGTTGTGAAGGTTTTTTGTAGGACAAATACAAAACAAGCAATCTATCACCGACCTTTCGATTCCTGAAATGCACTTTCCGTAGAGTTGGTTGAATTAAAAATCATATCTTCTTCAGGACGTGTCTCGTCGTTGTCTATGTAAAATTAGTGATTTTAATAGCAATAATAAAAAGCAATTATCGAGTTTGAAAGCATTTTAAAGCATAATTTTGTGAAACACTCCAAAAGTATAAAAAAGCAGCTGTTGTGTTTGTTACTGCTAAGCAGCCATACGGATAATTACCAAGTTTATGAATCCTTGTTTCGTTTATACTAAAAGGAGTCCCTGGGATTGATAATTCACAAATGTAATAGAAAGTTTCAGTTAAAACTTCAGGATCGTATACGAGAATAGAAGAAACGTTAAAGAGACCATCTTCATCGCGGTCGATTAATTCATCATCTTCTTGGTATAAAATACTTGTTTCATTGCTATAAATAGTCGATTTTACACATTTTGACTTTACAACAAGCAACAAAGACTCACAGGTCTGTAATATATAGCGTCATGTTAGGCTGAGGAAACAAACCATCAGCGCTACATATGATTTCTGATTCTTCTTCAGAAATTGTAAGTTCTAGATCGTCATCAGGAGTCTCTACGAGTAATACGATTGTTAGTGTTCGTTTAATAATCAGATATAGTTCGAAAGTTTTGAGAAAAAAAATTAGATTCAAAAATTTTTTATAGAAATAGTTGTTTATTTGGTAGAGGCGCTACATTAGTAGTCGCGTGATCTAGCTGTAGAAGATAACTGTTGTTGAGTATTTAGTGTGCTGTACTCTTAGACGAAATAAATGTTACTTATAAAAGTTTATTTTTATTATTATCGTCGACGTTTCGTCAGCTTTGCCGACTTCTTCATGATTAATTTTTGAAGTAAAAAGAATTAAAAATTAATATACACACACCAGAAAAATCTAGGGATATTGATAATTTTTCTGAATAATATGAGTTTAAAATGTTTTCAAATGAATTGGGGTTTGTCACCATAAATTTATTAAATTCAACAAAATAAACAAGTATTTATACATCAAAAATTTCATAAATATGAATAATAATAATAATAATAATAATAATAAAAATAATATGTATTTATTTAAAATTGTCTTTATAAACAAATAATAAAAAATTAATAATTTGTGTGACGCAGGATTAATTACAGCTCTGCATCGTCGTGGCATACTTGTGATGAGATTGTCGATATCTTTTTGGGAAATTTCTTGACACGCTGCGTTTGGAGCTGCAAATAACTGTTAACGATTTTCTCGCGGTAATCCCATATGTTGAACTCTTCTTTGGAGCGCATCCCAAGAGTGCTCAATTGGGTTCAAGTCGGGGGATTGCGCTGGCTACGGCAAAACAAAAATTTCGTGCTCCTCCAAAAAGTTGATCACCACTCGAGTAGTGTTTAGGCGGGCATTATCATGCATAAATATAAAATTTTCTCCGTAGTTTTCAGCATAAGGCATCACAAGAAAGTGGAGAATAAGATCCTTGTATCAAATTGCGCTTAAGGATGGTTCAATCCAAACGAGGTCAGTACTTCGGCCCGTTTGTATTCCTCTCCACACCATGATTGTTCCACCGAGGTGAGAAAGGACTTCTTGAACATGTTGCAAGCGATTTATACCACCAGGCTCTCTCCAAACACGGATTCTCCTTGAATCCGAGGGTATTCCAAATCGGAACTCGTCGCAAAACAAAACATAAGCCTATTGCTGCGAATCTCAAACAACATGTTCTCGAGCCCATAGAAGACAAGCTCCACGATTGCGTCGTGTTAGGGCTAGAATTCTCATGGGTCTTCAGGAAAACAAATTGCCTTTCCACAACCGATATCGAATTGTATCTGGTCCAACAGTGACTTGGTGCACTTGTTGCAATTGTATTGCCAACTCAGGAGCTGTAATTGTAGCATTTCTGCGAGCAGTCAAACGCAGAAATCCGTCCTGAATTGGGGTTGCTATGCGATGCCGGCCTGTGTGGCGTTCAGTTACATCACCTGTCTCACGGTAACGTCCGTGCAACCGGGAAATCACACTTTGTGAGGTACCCAAAGAACGCGCTTCTTCACTTTTGGTGGTACCTGATTCGAGCATCCATATTGCTCTATTCATTTCGTCACGATTTAAATGTCTTCGTGCCAGGATGTTTCTACACTTATTCGAAACGACTAAAGCCATTAAAACATGAATTCTGATAATTTTACCCTCTTTATCAGGACTCAGTATATCTGCAACTTTTGTCAACCAATGATACTCTCTGTAAAACGCGATAAATAGCGTACAAGCGACAAAATAATTATAAAAACTGCTTTAGGTAAAGTTAATTAGTGTGTAGATATTTAATAAATATCTATTAACAATAGAGAAAGATATATAAACTGATTAAATTGACATATTAAGCAATATCCCTAGACTTTTCTGGTGTGTGTAATGTGTATGCATGTTACCCCTACCGGAAATGCAAAATCAGACATATAAGATCGATTGTTAAAGACTAGAAAGTCTTCCAATTTAATGCGAATATTTTCAAATATTTTCAAAACAATTTTGGTTAATAAAAAATAATTTTGAATAAAGACGAGTTTTGATAGACTTTAGCTGTGACCTATATATATTATAACTATAGAAACTATAAAAATTTGTTATGATCCAATCTACAGTTTCGAAGATATTTAGAAAAACTATTTTAAACTAAGATTGTAAAAAAAATAAAAGAATTGTTATTTTAAATAGCAGTCAAGATTTTTCTCCTAAAATAATAAACCGATTTTTGAGTGCTTGACGGTTTTCGAGAAAGCATTAAAAAAAATACTGTTTTTTTTTAAAAAAATTCAATAAAACAATGTCAATAATGTCAAAAATTAGCGCTATTTGTCCAATAAACGTAAGCTTGCAACTATAAAGATACAATAAAAATTATCAAAGTTTGAAAATCTTGAAAAATTGCTTTTTTATATTCAATCGATTTGTTAGTGAATTTTTTTTCGAATACCTAACTTTTTAATAATTAGTTCATTCGCTCATAAATTAGAACAATTTAAAAACGCTAAAAATTTACAACCTTCCTTAGTTACCCAAAAACCAAAAATGATACGTTTTAGGTAAAAAGTTTTTTAGTAGCATTTAGTCTATAGTTTATTACATTTTTAGAAACAGTTGAAACAGTTTTGTTGTTAATTTTGTTTAAAAAAATTCTGATAACATATTTTAAACTTTGCCATTTTAATCATATACGTATAATTAAGATCTCTATTATTCCAAATGTCAAATAGACAAAACAAAGATAGAGTTTTTAAACACTTTTTTTGGGTCTTAATTGACAATATATTAGCAATTTGGTTAAATTTTAGTAAACCTTTAATTTAAGACAGATCTATTTTCAGTTGTTTTTGAAAAAAAGGCGGAGGTTATTTGTAATAAATAAATTCGATAAAAATTCAAGGATTTGCCATTTAGGAAGAGGCTCAGACACGTATCCTGTTATTTTTTAACATTTATTAAAAATTTGTTCTTCCACAATTCAATTTATGTTAATAGTTTCATTTTTTTAACACATTGAGGATCGTATCTCAACTTTGAAACATCCTGTATATCTAATTTTTTTGTCAAAAAATGCGCGTTCAAAAATAAGAGGACACATGACCGAGTGTTTTCCTGAAAGGCAACTTCCTTAATTTTTAACGAATTTATTTATTACAAATGATTCACACTGTATAGAAAAATATTTAATAAGTTTTTTCGAAAATCTGACATGCTGGCCAATTTTTGAGTACATTTTTAGAGTCTGCATAGAAATGTACATAAGAGGCACGTATTAGACATCAAAAAAGTCATGTTGACCAGTGTAAGCGCCACAATATGCACATATTTAGTAGGGCTGGGCGATACCAGTTTCTAGGTATCGGGTATCGATACCTGTAAACTATCGTAAGTATCGAGGTATCGAAGGTATCGAAGGTATCGGTGGTATCGAGGTATCGGGAAGTATCGAGGTATCGGAGGTATCGCGGTATCGAAGTATCGAGGTATCGGAGGTATTGAGGTATCGGAAGTATCGGAAGTATCGAGTGGCGATAAATAAATATCGCATCAAATTGCTTGTGAATTCGTTTGTTTTCATCAAAATAGCTTGTGTTTCTGAATAGGATATTCATTTATAACCACTCTTTATCAAGGTATCGAAGTATCGGAGATTTCGGAAGTATCAGAGGTATAGGGGTATCGAGGTATAGGAGGTATCGGAGATATCGAACTATCGGAGGTATCAAGGTATCGGAGATATCGAAGTATCGGAGGTATCGAGGTATCGGAAGTATTGATACTTTGATACCTGATAGCCGTCGGTATCGGTAAACGATACCTAAGCAGGTATCAATACCTTCTGTAAGTATCGATACTTTTCCCAGCCCTAATATTTAGTTAGCATAGAGTAAAAATTTTTAATTTACTTATTTTATTTTCTACAAAACCTGACGTGTTAGAAAAAAAATGTTTATATTGTAATAATCTCATATATAAAATAAAACTAATTTGTGTATAATTTATTTAAAAAAATAAAATTATAAAATTTGTTGTCCAGTGTTATTAATCGCTCATTAACAGACAAGTTGATTACAACATTTTTTCGTTGATCGCAACCTTTTTCAACACTTTCTACTTGTAATTAAAAAAATGTTTATGTGCGAATGTTTAGTTGCCTATATTAAAACATCATTTATACGTCAAAATCACAAAAGGAGTGTATTAATGACATACATTAATACATCCTTTTTTAGAATAAATGATTCATTAATATTGACAGTAATAAACGGATACCGAAAAATATAATTAATAGGTATATGTAATTAATTATAATATTAGAAAACCTAATCATTTCCAATATACAATCGTCGAAACTTATCTCTTTACTAGACTGTGATACCACTCACTAATTAATATCTAATTAAAATTAAAACACTAACTAAAATGTCTTTTTTGCAACTCATTGTGCGTATGTTGTTATATATAAAATAAGCAAGAAACAATACGGAATAAAATGCAAGAACAATTTCTTTGTAGGGAACTAGCCATGGGTAACGAAGTGGCACGTGCCAAGAGATAACGGACATAATTGCTGGTATCCTTTTTTTATATACGTTGATAGATTCTTTAGAATTTTAAACTCGTAATACCATTTTTTAACAAGAAATATTAATAATTGCTATTAATCAAACAAGAATCTAATTAATCATATTGGAAGTTATTTGAATAATCAAAGCACAAAATTTTAAATATTGATATGTAAATTATAGAACCACTTTATTATGTACTAAGTATGTACAAAGTAAGTCATCATATATGGTCACCCTTTTTTTAACATTAATAAAACATAACTCATAAATTATCGGAGATTTTAATCTAAATTAAGTATGTAAACTTTAATTTAAAAAATAAGTGGTTTCTGCTAATTTTAATGTTATAGTTGAATTCCTTGATTTTTTTGGTTTATGCCAGTATAAAAACTTGATTTTGTAAATGGTCTTTATTTTTTTACAATCATAATTAAAGTGATATCAAAGATCTAATAGTCTCTATAAAAGATATAAGATCTTCAGTAAGAGTGAAAGGTCAATCAAGTTTTGTTTTTGCAGCATTACTTGTATTTAACAGACTACTATTTAAATCTATTATTAAATTTGTAACTATTTTGTTTCTAGAAAAATATCGTTTTTGACATAAAACGCGCTTTTTATCAAAAAATAGACAACAATATTATACAATAACTTACCATAAATAATCATACTTTTTGTGACTTCATCTTCACTTTCAGGCCCGCTAACTTTACATGTATAATTTCCCGAAAATTCAGGTGTGAGATCTGTTATATGCAATGCTCTATACATTGTATCCTTATTATTTGTAGCACGATAACTAAGATCAATGTGATCTTTTAATTTTCCTAATGCTTGAGCAGGAACATTTGTTTTTGGAAGCCACTGGTATATTTGCTTGTCTCCATCTAAAAACCATTTGATTTCTGTCACAGTATGGTCACCGGAAGTAAAATCACAATCCAATACTACGTCAGTTTGGCTACCATACAATATTGCTGAAGGAACGTTTAAATTATTAATTTTTATTTTTGCAGAACCTGAAATAAAAAAAAATTATACAGGTGACCCTGTTAGACAATTGGACTTAATCTTAAAATAAAACTTTCTTTATTAATGAACATAATAATACATACCCTTTATAAATCAATAGAAATTGTTGGTATTTAAGATAAAAAAGGTAAACTTCGTTTTACATAAAAACTAAAAGAAAATAATTTGCTGGAATATTCCACATAGGAAGTCTATGCTTTTATGCTCTGGTTGTTGTCGTTACATGATGGTTATACACGAATATCGAGTTTGCTTATTATATTAAGTGGTATTAAGTTAAATTGTTATAAACTACAAACTGCAAATACTTCGTCAACATTATCAGGCCATTCTTTGTAAAAGGCACTTTGATTGGTGACTGCTATTTGCAGTTGTTAGAAAACTTCATTGACCCCTTAATTACTCAGGCACTAAAAATGACATAAATCTCTAAGAAAACCAACTTTTCTTTCAACAAGATTAAGCGCTTGTCCATTATCTTGTACGACTACGCAATAGCATAAAGGGGTCCCATTGAGTAGCCACTTAGGTTTCCCGATTTAGCATCTTTGGATTTCTTTTTGTGAAACTACTTAAAGTTCAAGGTTTATGCAATGTTTTTTTTTATAACGACTTTTGTTTACTCTCACAGTAATCAAGCCAAAAATCTAAAAAAAAAATCGTTTAAAATTCATGAAACGTGGTTACATAGGAGCAGCTTTAAAATGATGTGTCACTCGATCACTTGCTGGTTAATTTTTTGGTGGGGTAGTTTTAAGCGCTAGAGAGATGTGGTAATAACTTTAAAACTATGATAAAATTTGGCCCGTTTTTAAGCTGAAATTAACCTGTTTTAGCATTTTTTCTAAATTTCAACGAAATCAAAAATTTTAGGAGATTCAAATTTTAGTTGGAGCACCCTGTATAAGTTTCTGAGTTTTCTTTATAGAATGACTTCTTAAACACAATTTAACCTTCTGAGTTAAAACAAATTAAATAAAGATTATTAGGTTTGTTCCAACAATGTTCAGAACGAAACTGCACTTGCGCAATAGTGTTGTAGACAGTTTTAACCTGATTTAGTAAATCTCATAAAATTTATTTATAAAGGTAACTTGATCAAGAAAGATTTATAAACAGTCTGTGTAAGTAAAACTGTCGTGGTAACTACATTATATCCCTAGACATTTTTAGTCTATTCTACATCTCATAGGAAAAAAGAAAAAAAATCTAATATTTTTGTGCTTCATTATTAAAAAATAGATAATAAAACTTGACAATGACAAGGTGCTCTGCTGTATATAATATAAATAATTAGATGTAGCCACTGTTGACACTGTTGGCAGTCACAGGTAAAATCATATTAATTTCTTTATTCTCCAATTTTACAAAAATTTATGACCTGTTATTGGTTAAGGTTTGGAAAGCATCCAAATTTTTTACAACTGGGTTAATAGCGTGAATGACTTGGAATCTATTTTTAATGTGCAAAAGAAATTCGATGGAATAAAGTCAAAAATTCTGAAATGTGATATACATCATACACAATTCTTGCTTTTATAATAGTTGCACTATTATTAATATAATAAACAAGAACAACAATATGTTTAAATGTAATTTTTTTTATGAACGGACAGAAATTCAATGTATTTTTGGTAAAAACAAAAATTAATATAAATATAACTCATAGTTATTTAATAAGTAAGATAACAAAAATGTTATGCGATTAATAATAAAGCCAATACATTTTTTTTTTGATAATAGTAAACTATTTTAGTCTTAGGACAAAAACCTCTGGTTAAAATTTCAAAATTATTTCTTAATATAAAATCATATCTTAACCTCCACCAGTTTTAAATTTCACTTAAAAATGATAACATCGTTACCGAAACGCGCGTCGTCTGCACATACGTGTTTGGTGACATCAAATGTATTTATTGACTTAATCTTTACAATAATAAACAGTTTTGACAAAATCATCTATTAAGGCAAAATCATACATTAATTACCACATTAATGCATGATTTCTTAGTGAGTTCCAAGCGAAAGGTCTTAAATTTTTGAAATTGAGTTTTATTTCTCTTTTTACAATTGACAATTTAATCATGTTTATCTCTGAATTTGCTGTAGAGTTTGTTTACTTTTCAAAAACCACCATCTGTTAAATTTGTCAAAATTTTTGGTTATTCTGTTACTCTCCTGCCATACCCAAAAAAGATGAAAAAATTCGTTTTTGTATTTTAAAGTGTTAGGACACTGATTCTTCCTCTCTCTTTCTGATTATTCTTGCACAGGCACTTCTCAATAATTTTAAGGTCCTTACTCTCTCAAATATACCAAAAATTAAATTTTAGATTAAAAAAAATTTTTAATTAATGCATAAACCAGCAGGGTGGTTTATTTTTAATGGTCTTTATAGAATTTTCATACTTCCTACATACCCTACAAAGAAATAAATAATAAATTTTTGAAATGCAACTACTTTTTGATTTTTTTGATTTTTTTTTAAATTTATAACTTCTTTTTTTTAACTAATTCAAAAAGTAAACGTTAGTACTGTACTACAATTTTTATGTAGAATCATTTTTTTAATAGAAATTGTTATACGCTAATCCGATTCTACTATTTGTCCTAAAATTAGAAAAACCATCACTTGTTGAATTATGTTGACAATTCCACTCTGAAAATTTCAACCAATCAGGTTGTAGGATTTTGAATCATTGAACCAATTAGGAACGAATTACAGCGATAATCCACCATGGTCCTCGAATTATCGGTGTAATTCAGTATGGATCGTGAAATTGTCTCTTGAATACGACGCGTCGGTAAGAAATTGCTGCAAATTGTCAAATCGAAAATTATCGGAAATTTCTTACCGACTCGTGGTATTACTACTGATAACAACAAATTTTACTAAATAAATTTGGTTTTAAGTGGTTGGTTAAGAAAAAAATCTCTTTTTAAACTTTTGACAATTCAAAAATATTTAAAATTAAAACGCCAAATTGTTATAAAATACTTCTAAAAACGAAAAACTAAATACAGCACTGAAGCAAACTGTTATACGGCGTTTATCAGTTGATAAAGCAAATTTCGTCTGTTTTTAGCTACTGACAAATTCAGTGTTAAATTTTTTTTTAAATTATATAGCTTTGTGTCAAATTTATTAAAAAATAGAAGAGAGCGTCGCTTGAATACAATAAGAGACCCAAAACACACAGTTTGTTGCCTATTTTATTCTACAATTTTTTTCATTTCAAACATTTCTTTAGCTCTCCAATATTTAAAATTAAAAAAACTTAACTTTAAAATTAGAAAAAATTTAATAAATTCAGGAAATCTAGACTTTTGTTGTTATCTAAACAATTTTGTGCTGTGATTTTGTACTTTTTCGTTATGGATGTTAGTAATTTTATACGTTAAAAGCACATATGCCTCTCCATTTCCGTTAAGTCTGTGCTGACTTCCGGTTTAAATATATGGTTTATGGTCAAGTATTTTATGCTGGTCGAATCATTCTGCGACGGGAAATAAAATCAGAATTCCTGGAAGAATATTAATTAAATCCTCATTATATTATTATTGTGATTTATTCGAATAAAGGAAAAGAGGATGTACTTGTATTAAAAGTATGCGGGTAGTTAAGAGAAATTATTATTAATTTTCTAAACAAAGAAGTACTTATAACAGATTTCTTTTTTTTATAAATAATTATTTTGCACAGTTAATCGATAAAATAAAAACAGGTATTTATCACATAGTTTGTATACTATGAGAGCCTTGAGTTATTATTCTATTTAAGTTACTACACTAGACTCTTATTTGATTACATGTAATATAAAACCATCTAAATCTTCTTTGTATTTATTAAGCCCTGACAGATTTCATTGTCATCGTTAAAAAAAAATATTAAATTTCATATAGGAAACAAAATGTCAGAATACACTCCTAATAATTTGCTTTGAAAAAAATATCAAGCTGAACTTTTTCATAAAATACAGGGTGATCAACATTATGTATACTTTTCCTTGAAAAATAGAAAGAATGACTTAAGTCGTAAATTTTTTTTTTGAAAGACGTCCTATTAAAGATTATCTATAACATCTATAAAAATGCTATAACTATAATAAATTATTAATCGAATTACTAACCGAAAACAAACATCTGTCCACTTTAGGAAGAAACATTAAAGAGGTGTATTTTTGCTTTGTACTATAATTTTGTTATTTCTACTTAGATTTTAAAAATACAATTTTTTAATATTTCCCCTAAGAGGAGCCAGATGTTTGTTTTTGGTTTTACCAAGTACGAGATTATTACTGTCCTAAGCAAGAAGCGCAAATCTGCAATTTTGGCAAAAATAGTATTTTAACGTGGTTACATAAAAGCCGAATTGGTTCATCTACTAAAAAGCTCTCTTAAATAGAGCTCTATGTTTACAAAAATTATATCTAACCATTATTGCTAAGTAAGAAAATTGTATCTTACTATTACAGAATAGTCAGTAAAAAAAAAATTGAAATATATTTTTAAATAAATAGCAATTTTTTTATTAAATGTATTGGAATACTTTGACTGTTGTAAGTTATAGGTAACGAGCGATGTAAAAGTCTTGGAATATTAGTTGACCCTAAAAGAAAGAGGCAGATGTAGTAGTCATGTCCGAGAATTGTATCTTAATTAAAACGTCAGAACTATCAAAATTGAATTTCAATCTCATTTTTATTTTGGTCCGCTCTGATTCTATGACTTTTAGATCGCTCTTTATCTTTAGGTTCATTTAGTTCTACTTTGTTTTCCCAAAGATTATGTCTATTCCAAAATGATGATAAAAGAACTTAGGCCAGTTGATGATTTAAAAAATACTTCCAGGACAGCAATTATTTGATAAATAAAAAAGTACTGAAGATAGACAAATTTTTAAGAAACTTAGTTTAGGTAGAAGCAGGGGCAAAATACCTTTTAAAAAAGAATAAAAAAAAAACAAGCAAAAAAACACAAAAAGGTTACTAATATTAATGACTTGAAATAAATAAATTTGAATAAAGAAATTAAAAAAAGCTATTCTCCATGAAAGAAGTAATAATTTAGTTAAAATGTTAGATAATAATTTAAGAGCTGTTGACTCTGTTAATAGAAGAAAATCGTCTTTGTTGACTTTTTATGCCAAACCGATTTTGTTGCCTTTTTTTGTCAAAAGTAAAAGTTTTTAAAGCCTCTTCTGTTAAAAGTGACAGTTTTTGAAGCCTCTTATGTCAAAAGTGAAAATTTTGTTTACCTCTTATGTCACAAGATCTTTACATTACACTGTTAGAAAGTAAAAAAGCTAATCAAACCCATTATATTTTAATATAGGTAATGTATTCTAATAAGGACTTTTGAGAACAGAAGATACGTTGTATTTGTTGGCCCCCTTATGTCAAAAATGAGAGTTATGCAAGCCTATTATGTCTAAAGTGACAGTTTCATAGGTCTCTTATGTCAGAAGATACTCACATTACGCTGTTACAAAGTAAAAAAAGCTAATCAAACCGACTGAATTCTACTAGAGTCAATGCACTCAAATAAAAACCTTTGAGAGCAAAAAATACGTTTTTGTTGCCCTCTTCTGTCAAAAGTAAAAGTTATGTAAGTCTCTTATGTCAGAATATTCTATATTACACTGTTACAAAGTAAAAAAGTTAATCAAACCCATTGTATTCTAGTAGAAGAAATATATTCTCATAGAGGTTTTTTAGAGCAGAAAATACGTCTTTGTTGCTCTCGCCTGTAAAAAGTGAGAGTTTTGCAAGCCTCTATGTCAAAAGTGACAATTTTGTAGGTCTTTTATGTCACAAGAATCTTACATTAAACTGTTACAAAGTAAAAAGCTATTCACACTTATTGTATTTTAATATAGAGAATGTATTCTAATAGAAACTTTTGAGAGCAGAAAATAAGTCTTTGTTGCCCCCTTATGGCAAAAAAATGAGAGTTTTGCAAGCTTCTTATGTCAAAAGTGACAGTTTTGTAAATTTTTTATGTCAAAAGGGATAGTTTTGGAGGCCTCTTTTGTCAAAAGTGACAGTTTTATAGATCTCTGATGTCAGAATATTCTCAAATTAAACTGTTCTAAACTAAAAAAAACACTAATCAAACCCATTGCATTTTTAATAGAAGCAATTCTTATTTCTTCTGTCTAAATTGATTAAAGATGATTGATAAAGTATGACAATGTATTACCAGAATCCAATTTATTAGTTATACAAATGTTAAAAATAACATTTTGTACTGTAGTTTTCTCTAAAGCCCTCAATCTCAAATAGACTGGTACGAAACTTTCCAGAAAACATACTGCTTGGTTTTCCAACAATTTTAATTATACAGTTTGACATCAGAGTTTTACAGGGATGGGCGGCGACGCGTCGACTTTAGTTGTCGACTTCGACATGTCGACAAAGCGTCAACAACGTAAACAATGTCGACAATGTCGACAAATGTCAACAAATGTCAACAAATGTCAATATTTTAAAATGTAAGGTTATGTTGTATACTGTTCACGTGTTAACTTCTTTTAACATGTATAATTTTTAACATTAACAGTTATTTAGGTACATTTTACATTAAAAAATTGTACAAAAAAACCTAATCTTGATAAACTGTTTATATTATACAAAAGTAAAGAAAAAATTAACAGCCAAAAGACCATTAAAACGGCTTTAAAACCTGGGTGCGTGCGCAACAGTGAGCTAATTTAAACATTCTGATTGTCGTTGAGTCAGACACAGCAGTAGCAGACTTGCCAAACTTATAAAAAAAGATAACTTCTTAAGGTTATATTAAAAGTCGACATTGTTGACTTTGTCGACATTGTTGACATCGTTTTTTAAATCGACATTTACCTAATTGTCGACGCGTCAACAATGTCAAAGTTGACACAAATTGTTGACATCGCCCATCCCTTCAGAGATCAGTCTCATTGCTTATTTTCTCCAACTAAATTTTATTTCAATTTATTCTAGTATTGCCATTTAAAATTAAATTGGAAAGTACAAAATAATAAAAAAAAATTTTTTTAAATTAAATCCAATAAGTCATGTATACTCTTTTTCAATTATTTAAAAATCCAAAATTTTATGACTAAAAAATTAGTAGTAGACCATATATAGGTACAGAACGTCCCCGGATCGACTTTAAAGGAGGAAAAAAATTCTCGTTTTCTGGGGACATACTGTATAACAGAGTGGGCCAATAAAATCAAATATTTTTTTTAAGTTCCGACACAGAAAAATTAGTACCTAGGCATCTTTAAAAAATGCTTTTTAATATGAGCTCTTAATTTTAAAAAGAAGGACTCCCTCATCTCAGTTTTCTATTTCTTCTTTAGTTTTATTTGGCAAAATCCATATCTCGTCACTACTTAATCGTACAAAAAAATTTTATTTACATTTTTGTAGAAAATTAAACGCTCTAAAAAAGTATCTTACAATATTTTTATAACTCTTACCGTTTAAAAGATATCAGAAGTCAAAGATTAAAGAATTTAACAAAAATTTCATTTTTAATTTTAAATTTTATAATTCGTAGATAAATAAATATTCGAAAATGCAAGATATACAGTTTTATAGGAAATTGAACGCTCTACAAAAAAGGTCTCTTCTGGTTAATCGACTACTCTAACCACTTAAAAGATATTCGCATTTTAAAAACTAGAATTTGAGACTAAATCCTTAATTTTTTTGAATGGTTGGAGTAATTGATTAACCACAAAACACTTTTTTTAGAGCGTTTAATTTTCTACAAAACTGTATGTTGCGCATTTTCTAATATTTATTTATCTACGAGTTATAAAATTTAGAAATAAAAAAGAAATTTTTGTTCAATTCTTCAAAGTTTGACCTCTAATATTTTCTAAACGCTAAGAGCTATAAAAAAAATGTAAAATACTTTTCGTAGAGCGTTCAATTTTCTACAAAAAATGTAAATAAAATTCTTTCCTACAATCAAGTACTGACGAGATATGGATTTTGCCAAATAGAACTAAAGAAAAAATAGAAAACTGAAATAAGAGCGTTCTTTCTATTAAAATTAAGAGCTTATCTTTAAAAATCATTTTTAATGGTGGCAAAGAACTAAATTTTTAGTGTTGGAAGTTAAAAAAAAAGTATTCGATTTTTTTGACCCACCCTACTGTATAATTATAAAAATTTTTTTTTAAGTAAACCCAATAAGCAATAGAACACTTTTACCCTCTTTATTAATTATTTAGAAATTTAAAAATACAAAATTATGTTTAAAAAAATACTAATGGGCCATTTATGGTATATACAGTAGCATTTTATTCTTTCGTTAAATACAAAACTCTATAAGTCATTTCAGTTTACCGGTTCCAGCTCGCTGATTTAAAAACCATCTGTTGCGTCTATTTTTTTTATACAACCTGACCCTTCATACGTGTCAGGAAGGGTAAGCCATACACCTTCCGGTTAGGTACGTTGAGCACACGTTACAAACCAAATAGCACGTGCCAACGGAAAATACGTAGACACAACCTTCTAAGTGTCTTAGTTCATCAGTAATTTTAAAATATAATTAAAACATTAAAGTAAAAATTTTAACGAAATATATTGCAGAATAAAAAAAAACGCAACATGTGGAGCATAAAAATAGACTCGCGATAATATAATAACTGTAGAAGCAGGTCGGTTAAATTCAAGTGACGAAATTTACTTTGATTAAAAATAAATCAATAAACAAAACGAAACTAGGTATAGCTATTTTGAGATTTACAAAATTTCAAAATTATAATTAGGTAGCTATATGCAGGTAAATTTGAGAAAAAAGTAGAAATCTTGTTGAAATTATTTTGATTTAGTGAATACTTACATAAATAAAAAGATGATAATAATAAAATAAATAATTTATCCATTGCACAATTGCACTAAACCAATTGAATTTTTAAGTACATAAAAAAACACAAAATTTTCAATTTTATTCGCGCATGTGTCCTTAAAATTTTTCATCTATTTTAAAAGCCAGCGAACCACTACCCAGCTCACTTGAAGTTTAATACCGCACTATATCCGTTCCTATTTTAAAGTTTTGAACCACCACTCCACCACCACACAAAACTACCGATGCATGGATGTTACATGTGGTCAATGGTCAATTGCGTTACGGTCTGCGCTGAATTGTTCCAATTAATTTAATTTCTAATTTTGAAATTCTCTCACCAATCCTATGATTTCATTTTAAAGCCGGTCGTAAACATTTTATTCATAGATTAATTTAGAAAAGGTAAGAAATAACCGATTTTAGAGTTTTGGCAAATCTAATTTCCGTTTCGTTATTTTAAGAATCAAAATTTTAATTTATGTAAACTAGTGTTGTTAAATAGTTAACTACAAGTCAAGTAGTTTTTTTTTAAACTAGTTTTAATGTCTTTATTGAATAATTGGTTTTACAGTCGGACAGTCCTACGTATTTGAAAGTTTATACACCATTTTTATACAATCTTTTTAATTTAACAAAAAAAATAATTCTTCTCTAATCTTCTTCCTTCTTCTAGCACACGTAACTTCTTTCACCCATTCTTTCCCTTCTCCATTTTCGTTTAGAACTTTTATCCTCCCATACTCGCACATTCTTAACTCTACACACTCTGAGAAACAATGCTCTATCGTCTTCCTTTCTTTTCTACATAATCTACACATTTTTTCCCAATCTTCTTTTCAAAATTCATTTTCCCTTTTTTCATTCCCACATCTGTATCTTGCAAAAAAAAATTTATTTTACTTTTCATTTTATCTAGATATTTCGGCAGTTCGGTGGTAACAATCAGGGCATATTTTGAATTGTACCTTGACCCTTTTATACTCGCAATTCTTTCCTGTTTATCTATTTCAGCATCTCTTTCTTTTAGTTCTTCTTCTATTGTTCTTCCTCCTTCTCTCATTTTTTCAATTTCTGCATACGCATACCCCTTTTTCTCATAGTAGTCATCTTGTTCTATCCACCTAACATTACCATTTGCTCTTTTAATTTCAGTCTAGCACTGTTGCAGTATTCTGCATTCTTGTCACATTCGTAGATTTTTCTCGAATCTCACCGCTCTTTTTCCTGTATCTACTCTCAACTTTTCTCTCTTACTTTCTTCTCTTAGTATGTACTCTGACGTTTGTTTATTTAACGTTAACTCCCATTTTATATACTTTTTTGCACACGCTCAATTTCTTCATATTCCTTCCATCCCCATACTTCTGCTCTATACATTACAATACTTTTCACCAAATTGTCAAATATCATCATTCTTTTTTTAGAATTTTCAGTAAATTTACGTTCTTCCAAACTCCAGACACTTTCCATTACTTTGTTTGCTTTTTTGACTACTTCCTTTATTTGTCCTTTGTCTGTCGTACTACTATTTAATACATATCCCAAATATTTCAACTCTTTCACTTGTTTTATATTTTATCCTTTCCATTTCCATTCATCTTCTTTTTCGATTCTTACTTTCTTTCCAAACACCATCATATTTGTTTTATCTACATTAACTTGAAGTTTTATGTTTCTTACATATTTTTTCATAACTTTTATCATTTCTTTCATTATAATTTTGCTCTTTGCTACAATTACTAAATCAACTGCAAACGCCAGGGACCACACTTTCTCTCTGCCTACAATTATCTCTCGTAGTTGCGCTCTTCTTAAAACTACATCCACATCTCTTATATATGCTAAGAATAGTGCAGGCCTTAATAGACAACCTTGTCTGACACCTTTATTTGTCCAGAAACTTTCACTTACTTCTTCGCCTACTTTTACTTAGTTAATAGTTTTCTTGTAATTTTTTTCCATCTTGTTTATCAGCCACTTACACACCCTTTTCTCTCTAAGACACTGCCATAATTTTTCTCTATCCACACTGTCAAAAGCTCTTTTGAAATTCATGAACAATGCATACATACGTCCTTCCGCCTTGACTATTTCTTTCTTCGTCAGATGTCTCAAAATGCATACGTTTTCAATGGCTCCTCTTTCTTTTCTGAACCCTGCTTGTCTGTCTGGTAACATACTTTTTCGTTCATTATCTTTCTCAATCTTTCGTCTAGAAAAATCGCATATATTTTGTAGGTTGTATTAAGTAAGGATATGCCACGGTAGTTTTCAGTTTGGTCTTTATCCTCTTTGAGGATTGAACATTGTTGGATTTATAGCATATTGTCCAAGTACTTCAATTTGGGTTTCCTCACTGAGTACTCTTAGTTGACTTCTTTTTTTATTCTTAACAGATCCTGTTTCCTTAAATTTGGCGACTAACTTCTGAACGTACGCATGACTGACATGTTTTTCTGGTTATTTACTATTGAACACTGCCGCTGTTCGAAGAGCACAACGATTTTCAGAACCGTAAATAAATATCAATTCAACACGCTCTGTCGTACTATAAACCATTGTTAATTTTTGATAATTTACAATATCGTTAACAGGTACAATTAATAAATGAAATGTATAAATCTACAAAAACAGCTACATTATAAGCAAATCCTAATAAACATAGGAGTGCAAAAACCATAATGTATTGACATTTTGATAAGATTCAAAACACAAAAAAATCACACAAATAACATGAAACGTAGTCTTCAGGGTTTAAATCATCTTTTTGGTTGTGTATTTTGTAAATAACCTCAATTTTTCCTTTAGAACATCGCATAACAAAAATGAAAATTTAAAGTCTTTCTTGTCGACTATTTGGAAAATTATTTTGTCAAATAGGCTCTTGCATAACATTTTTGAAAAGCGCTTGTTATGAGCTTTCCAACAATGTATCTATCACAAGTAGGATAGTGCCATTTAAAATTTTTAAGTTGGGGTGGATGTGTCTTAAAGGGTAGGTGGGGGTGCGTCACTTGCCATGTCATTTTAATTCCCCCTAGCAACCACCAAAATGGTTTTAAGTGATTCTCAATACCTTTTGCAATTCTAGAGATATTGTCGATTGCAACTTTTAAAATTGACACTGTATATGTTACTTTGTAGCTCTGGTTAGCGGCGATCTTCGTATTGTAGCAAATGTATTCATTTTAAAAAATTGAAAGCTTTGATGACACTGACATTTTATTATTGCCAACTAAATGTATTTGGACCATGTGGGAATCAAACCCAACAACCAAAAAATCCCATTTAGCTAGTCATTACAAAATTTAATAAAAAATGTTTTTCTTAGATTTAGTTTTTTTAATTATATAAAACTCTCCTTATTGTTAGCTAACGCCTAATAGCCTAATTATCGATTAAATATATCAGAAATCAGAAACTAGAAGTTGTGACCACAAATTAAGTTTTAATTTCACTTACAATACAAACATAGTAGAGAAATAAGAAAAAAACAGTATAGTCTGCAAGTTGTTAGTGTACTGAAAATTCTGGTTGCTCCACTGTCAGGAATATCATAGGGTGGATCGGTGGGAACTGGTTCAATTTTTCCACACAATGATGGGTATTCTGGATTTTCACATTTGCCAATACGACAAGCTGAACATGGTTCCCCTTTCTTATAAATTGGAAAAGTAAGCATGTTAGGATCACCATTTTTAATTTCCTTTGGATGAGCATAATTACAAATCATAGCATGGGGCCATTTCCGTTTATGTCTAGGAAAAATTTTTGAGGCTTGCGAAGTAATAAATCTAACACAGCCGACTTGAGTCATTGTCGCCCAAATAACTTGCGTAAAATGACCAACCATTTTCTTTGACATTTGAAACTTTTCAACAGTAACAGGTGAACTGGCAAAATCTTCTATCTCCTCGTACCTAATAAAATTCCATGTAACTATACGGTTTTTAAAATTAAGAATTTTTTATATAACTTACCACATTTTTGTATATTCAACCCACCCTTGGAGACCTAAGTTATTAGAATGAAAAGCCAAATTCTGTCCGGCTTTTTCTCCATTAGACATTTTTCTGCATTTGTCATGGTCCCCAACAAACGAATTTCGGGCCAAGCATCTTGCAATGTACTCTAGTTCTAAGCTGTAACTCAATGCCTGCATGTCAGCTGCTGAAGTCATTCCGCCTCGTGTTTCTTTTCCAGAAGCAACAAGTTCTCTATACTCATTATGTTTCCGTAGACAACCTTTACGAAATTCTGTTTGGTTGTCTAAAACTTCTTCTCGATAAGGTGTCTTACTGCAGTGGCAGGCAGTATTTTTGTAACCGCCACATTTTAATTTGCAATAGTCAACATTCTTTGGATCAAATTTTTCTGCGCATTTACACAATACTCCAATTTGAAATAACAAAAATAAATGCAACATTTTTAACAAAAAATTTTGTGACTATTTTTTTGTTTAAAATGTTAGACAAGTCGCCAAGGTAACATATAAGCTAGCTTACTAAGATTTAAACAAACAAATTGTTTTTTTAGACAATGTTTTTTTTATTTGTCATTGTTTGTCATAGTGATGGCCGTTTTGTCAATCGATCCAAATTTGATGTCCAAAATATCCAAATGCCAAAGCAATACTGCAACTTTTGATAATAAACCTAAGGTTTATTCATATAAAAAAAAGAAACAAACTGGATAAATAGGTATTTTTTTAAAAATTACATCAAACTCTCTTTATTGTTAGCTGACACCTTATAGCCTAATTATGACAATACAAACATATTAGCGAAATAAGAAGGGAAAAGTATCGTCTGCAAGTTGTTACTGTACTGAAAATTCTGGTTGCTCCACTGTCAGGAATATCATAGGGTGGATCGGTGGGAACTGGTTCAATTTTTCTACATAATGATGGGTATTCTGGATTGTCACATTTGCCAATACGACAAGCTGAACATGGTTTTCCTCTTTTATAAACTGGAGCAGCAATCATATTACCTGTACCATATTTAATTTCCTTTGGAGGAGCGTAATCGCAAATCAGAAAATAGGAGAGTTCTTTCTTTGCTCCATTAAAAAGTTTTGAGGGTTTCGGAGTATAACCTCAAGCACAGGCGACTTGAGTCATTGTCGCCCAAATAATTTGCGTAAAATGAAAAATTCCTTTTCCTGATTTTCCTCTTCCTTGAAAATTTTCAATAGTAGTAGGTGAAGCGGGAAGACGCGGTACCTCCTCATACCTAACAAAATTCTATGTAACAATACGATTTTTAAAATTAAGTATTTTTTATATAACTTGCCACATTTCTATAAATTCTATGAATGGCTCAAGACCTTTACCATCATAACGATAACGCAAATTCTGTCCGGCTTTTTTTCCATTAGACATTTTCCTGCATTTGTCATGTTCACCAATAAACGAATTTCATACCAAGCATCTTACCATGTACTCTATTTCTAGACTTAACTCAAGGCCTGCATGTCAGCTGCTGAAGTCAGTCCACCTCGTGTTTCATTTCCAGATGCAACAAGCTCTTTGTAGTAATTATGTTTTTCAAGAACAGCTTTACGAAATTACACAATGTTATCCAAAATTTCTTCTCGATTAGGTCGATTAGTCAGTCTTACTGCATTAGTCTTCTCGATTAGTCTTACTGCAGTGGCCAGCAGAATTTTTGTTACCGTTACATGACAATTCGCAATGGTTAACTTTCGTTTTCAAATACTATAATTTGAAATAACAAAAACAAATGCAACATCTTTAACGAAAAATTTTGTGACTGTTTTTTCTTCAAAATGTTTAGACAATTCGCCAAGGTAGCGTATTAGCTACCTTACCTACTAAGATTGAAACAAATTATTTATTGTTTCAGCATTAGCCAGAACCTAATGTTGGAATTATTGATTAAAAATCATAAACTAAAAAAATGAAAATAAGATTGAAGAACATAGAACTATTATCAGCAAAAAAGTCGAGAGGAATAGTACCGTTTCTTATTATTATTAAACGCTTTATTTCCGGTTTATGCTTATTTTTTCATTTTCAAAAACTGTTTATAGCAACACCACACTCCTTTATTATTCTAGATCACAGCTTACTATTCACTAACCAAACAGGAACAAAAGAATATTTTGAAGAAATGCTGTTTGAAAGATTCTAGAAAAACTACAAAAATTTTACAGTTTAATTAAAAGAACTTTAAGAAAAACACTAACAAAAAAAACGATGACTTGCAAAAAAGAATTGTAGAGAAACAAAAAAATATTTTAAAACGTAAAAGACCTAAAATCCTTCTAAAAGCACAAGTTTTTATGCATCCCAAAATTATGTGCAGACCATCAAAAATTGAGCACATGAAAAAACTGTTGACTTACAAAGCCAAAATGGCTTTATGTTTCTAGAGCAAGCGATTTATTTGGCGCATACAAAAGAACGAAAAACTACGACTAGAAAAAAAAGCGAAATTGTATAGAAACAAAAGACTGATTTAGAAAAATTATAAAAATGTAGTTTGAAAGTTATAAAACAAAGTTTTACAGTTTGATAAAAAGGACTTAAATAGAAAACAAACAAAAAACTAGCATAATCAAAAATAAAGAACAAAGAAATATTCTAGACTTCTAGAGGAACAAAAGAATATCATAAAAAACTTTGAAAAACGTTCTTTAGAAGATTCTACATAGATAAACTGCTGATTCTAGATAAAAAAGGCTTTGAGAATAACTCTATAATAATTACTCGTATATATTTCTAGGGTAACTTTACATAATTCCACTTATGGAAGTTATCTAAAATTTTTTCTTTACAAGGCGTCCTTTTGCAGTGTCAAGCAGAATTCATGTTAACGATTTTTTTTTTTAAATCCAAACATGATAATTCACAGAAATTTACTTGTTTTGGATAAAATTTCTTCCAACAATTACAAAATACTGTAATTTTCAATTACAAAAGTTATAATTTGTAAAAAACTTTAATTAAAGTAAGAATAACATTAACTATTATAAATCTATATCAACAATTTTCTCATTTCTTGATATAACACAAAAAGCTCATGCAGCTCAAGCTCTTCTAAAGAATTAATTTTCTTCTTAGTAATCTGTAAAACAACAAGAAACACGAATTAGAATTTTCACTTTTGACATTTCTAAAATAATTACCTTTAATTTATTGTGGAAATTATTGAAAGTGTTGGAAGAGAATGTTAAAAAGAATTTTTTCATTAACTGCTTTAAAAGTGTGCAAAATTGTTCATTTCATTTTCATTTTGCGGAATAAGTATCTATTAAATATTATAACTGATTTTTTTGTTATTAATGTAACATAATCTTGCTGTAACTATTGGATGTTACATTTAATAAAGTTTCTTCATTCCTATATTCAATCATTAGGCTTTACTTACCCAAGTGATTCTCAAAAGTAGACATGGCAACTTTTTGGGATTCAGTCCAAAAAAGACTCATTTTACGGACTCAAAATAGTTCGTAAAATAACTGTTTTTGCGAACGTGTACAAAAAATAAATTTTAGAAGAATATAAAAGATTTTAAAACAGCTTGATAAACGATGTTTGGAAGAAAAAGAATATGAGAAACAGCGATTAGAGAAGCAAAAAAAAATTCTAGGAAAAATTAAAGAAGTCGGTTAGAAAATCAAGAACAACAAAAAAAGTTTCTCGACAAGAAAGAATTCGAGGAAAAAGATTAGAAAAAAATGAGCTAAAAAAGATACTAGAAGAACAAAAAACGATTCTAAAAAAGCTTAAATAACTACGATTGCCAAAAAAACAACAAAAAGAAAAACAAAAGAAGATACTAGAAGACAAAAGAAGAGGATAAGAGATACAATAAAGCACAAACATATTATAAATTATAACATATTCATTGCTAAACATTTAAGTTTATAAAAGAAGTATAAAAAACTAATTTTTCTTTAATCTTTAATAACATCACTGTTTCTAACATAATAGAATACCTTGGTGTTTTACATCCATTATTTAGAAGATAAAAAATTGTGACATTATTAATACAATACGTTTTGTGTTCGTACCTTTTTAGGCCATGATGTAAAAAGAGATAAAATATAAACGTTAATCTTTACTTGCGTTCTAAGGTTTTAGTACAAAACAAAGAATTGTTTGTTTCAACATTAGCTTTAAATTTTTATTTTGTCGTCAGTGATAGCTGATTTGTTTGTAGATCTAGATAGGTTTTTTTTTGAAATTACATCAAACTCTCTTTATCGTCAGCTGCCACCTAATAGCCTAATTATCGAGAAAAAAATGTTAGAATTCAAAAATTAGAAGTTTTGAAAAAAATTAGGTTTTTATTTTAATTACAATACAAACATACTAACGAAATAAGAAGAGAAAAGTATAGTCTGCAAGTTGTCACTATACTGAAAATTCTAGTTGATCCACTGTCAGGAATGTCATAGGGTGGATCGGTGGGAACTGGTTCAATTTTTCCACATAATGATGGGTATTCTGGATTGTCACATTTGCCAATACGACAAGCTGAACATGGTTCTCCTCTTTTATAAACTGGATTACCAAGCATATTACCATCACCTCCTTTAATTTCCTCTGGATGAGCATAATCACAAATTAGAGAATAGGGCATTCCTTTCATTCCTCTAGAAAAAATTTTTGAGGCTTGCGGAGAATAAAATCTAACACAGCCGAGTTGAGTCATTGTCGACCAAATAACTTGTGTAAAATGACCAATTGCTTGTTTTCCTGATCCTTTAAAATTTTCAATAGTAGAAGGTGAACCGGCAAGATTCGTTATCTCCTCATACCTAATAAAATTCTATGTAACTATACGGTTTTTAAAATTAAGTATTTTTTTATAACTTGCCAATTTTCTATATGTTTTATGAACCCTTCAAGACCTTCGTCATTAGTACGAAAACCCAAATTCTGTCCGGCTTTTACTCCATTTGACATTTTCCTGCATTTGTCATGTTGTGCAATATACGAATTTCGTGCCAAGCATCTTATCATGTACTCTATTTCTAGGCTGTAACTCAATGCTTGCATGTCAGCTGCTGAAGTCAGTCCGCTGCGTGTTTCTTTTCCAGATGCAACCAGCTCTCTATAGTAATTATGTTTTTCCAGACAAGCTTTACGAAATTCCACTAAATTTTCCAAAATTTCTTCTCGATAAGGTGTCTTACTGCAGTGGCAAGCAGAATTTTTGTTACTCCCACATGACAATTCGCAATAGTTCACTTTCGTTGGATCAAATTTTTCCGCACAGTTACAAAATACTATAATTTGAAATAATAAAAATAAAGCCAACATCTTTAACGAAAAATTTTGTGACTGCTTTTTTCTTTAAAATGTTTAGACAAGTTGCCAAGGTAGCGTATTAGCTACCTTACCTACTATGATTGAAACAAATTATCTATTGTTTCAGCATTAGCCAGAACTTAATGCTTTAATTATTGATAAAAAATCAGAAATTAAGAATGAGGAAATAAGAACAAAAAACTATTACCAACAAGAAAAGTCGAGACAAACAAAAAAATATTTTGAAGAAATGCTGTTTGAAATATTCTAGAAAACCTACAAAAATTTTACAGTTTAATTAAAAGAATTTAAAGAAAAACACTTATAAAAAACGATGACTAGCAAAAAAACAAAGAAATTGCAGAGAAACAAAAAAATATTTTAAAACGTAAAAAATTGCCGTTTAGAAGATGTAAAACAGATATTAAAAGTTAATAAAAAAGTACTTTCTTTAAAATCAAAGAAGAAAAAACCACTAATAGTCAAAAAAAAACTAAGGAAAGTTTTATAGGAATACATAAATGTCTTTAAAAAAATTCAAAAAACGTCGTTCTGAAGATTCTAAAACTGAAAAAATTTTACAGTTTAATTAAAGAATTTAGAAGAAAAATACAAACAAAAAAATATGGCTAGTAAAATACGACAGTAAAATTTTGAAAGAACGAAAGAGTATTTTAGAAGATTTCGGAAAGCGCCGGTAAAAAGAAATTATGAAAATTAAAAAGAATTTATAGTTTCATAAAACTTGAAAAAACAAACTTTTTTTGAGAAATGTAAGAATATTTTAGAAAATCTTAAAAATCGTTGTTTTGAAAAATGTAAAAGAACTAAAACAGATTGTACATTTTGATAAGAAAGACTGCAGCAATCAAATCAAAAATAGTAGAATGTAAAATATTACTTCTAGATCAGGGTATGTGGCCGTGCTTTATTTCAAAGTATAGTCCTTTATTCTTATAAATTGTCCTATAGTCCTTAATATGTACTTAAAGAATACGATTTGTCCTTTTATCTAGATTATTTTTATAAAAGAGAAACGAGTAAGTGTTAGAAAATTTACATACCTATTGGTTGATTCCAAAAATAAATTAATTGTTTAAATGTCTTTTAAGTTAACAAAATAAATTTTAAGTATGTATACATAATCTGTAGTTTTATCCAGATTTGAGTTAGACAACTAAGCTAGATTCTAAAAAAATTTGAAAAAGCAGATTCTATAAAAAATTGTAGAAAAGATGACCTAATGACAAAAACACTTAGAAGATTAATATGTATGTTCTACAAAAAAAAACGTAATTTAGACAATTTTAAGTAAATTGTAAATTCTAGACTTATAGAAAAAATTAAGAATCAGAAAATCAACGATTGTAAGAGAAGAAGAAGAAAATACAACTAAAACAAAAGGTAAAGAAAGATTTAAGAAGTTGAAAACTCCAATTGAGAGGTGTTAAAGGAATAAAATTCTATGCAAATTTAAAAACAATATTTGAAAAAAAAAAAGAATAAGAAAATCGACTACTAAAAAAATAAGTTATGAAAAACAAGAAAGATTCTAGACTAATAAAGAATAATTCTTCGAGCCAGATACTAAGAAAAGTCTTAGTAGATACAGAACAATTACAATAATTTTAGCTTCAGCATACAAAAATTTTAGTTATCTATATTAAAGTTTTTAATAGAAGTTAGGAGCTGGAAAAAACAGTTTGCATTCTTTTTCCTATAAAAATTGCAGTAAATAGTTATTTTTGTAATAATCGTCGCCTTTGGCTCCCAAAGTGTATATATCTTTTGGTCCTTCAAGCCAGTTGAAGAGAAACGTCTTATTGTTAGTATAAAGAAGACAATTTCTCGCGAGCGTTTAATTTTACTTTTTTTATAAATACTGCAGAAACATTTTTTTATATTTGTTGCTTTTCGGCTTACTAAATGTGTTTAAAATTGATGGTCCTTCGAGCAAGATATTAAAAAAAGTCTGAGATTAGAAGAAACAATTTACAATAGGAAGAGTTCTAAAGACTATAGTAAGATGGTAGAAAAAATGCAAATTAAATCCTTCTCGATTAAAATTTGATAAAAAGGACTTAAAAGAAAGACAAAAAAAGAACAAAATAATATTCTAGGGGAACAAAACAATATCATAGAAAACTTTAAAAAACGTCGCTTAAAAAATTCTAGCTAAACTAAAACACATTCGACTGTTTAATAAAAAGGAAAACTCTATAGTAACTATGTTTTTCCAGAGCAGCTTAACTTAATTCCACTTTGTTATCTAAAACTTCTCTATAGTAAATAACTTCTCAATAAGTCGTCTTATTGCAATGACAGGCAGTATTCATGTTTTTCACGATTTCTCTTTTGAAATCTATACATGATAATTCACAGAATTTACTTCTTTTGAATTAAATTTTTTCCTGCAATTACATAATACAATAACACAAATAATAATGTGTAAAAAACTTTAATAAAAAAATAATAACATTAACTATTATAAATCTATATCCACAATTTTCTCATTTCTTGATGTAACACAAGAAGCTCCTGCAGCTCAAGCTCTTCTAAAAAATTAATTTTCTTTCTAGTAATCTGTAACAAAACAAGAAAAACGAATCAGAATTAGCACTTATGATCTTTCTAGTATTAATTACCTTTAATTTATTGTGGAAATTATTGAAAGTGTTAGAAGAGAATGTTAAAAAGAATTTTTTCATTAGTAACATATCCCTAAAATCACACTTAATTTTTATAATTCTTGTGTCTTTATTGCAAGACACTGCAACTTTATTTCCTCCTATATAAAAACAAAAATTAAGAACAGATTTGTCATTTAAAAACTCAGAAAAAGATTCCAGACTTAACTGATGATAGGTATGTCTTATAAATAATGGTACAAAACTATCTTCACTTAAATTACATTTGAACTGATTCTGTATAAGTAGATTTGACATTGTACAATTTAAAAATTTATTTTCGTTGTACAATTTTGTGATTTGCAATGAATTCACTGGCACAGAGTTTAACTCATCTTTCGTCTTACAAGAATTGAAATAGTAAGAAATATCTACATCTACTGAAGACAATTCTATAACGTTCCAAATATCGTTTAAACAATAAAGTAGACATGCCTCAATTCTACACTCAAACACTAAACAAGACACAGGAATAACTTCTAAAATTGTAGTTTTGTTACTTAATGAGGTAACCCTATTAGTACAAAATAAATCAGACGAGACACTAATATGTAAATGCCAGTTACACAGTTTCGTGATTAAAGACCGAGGAAAAATGATCTCAATTAGAAAAAAGTTACAATCACGGCTTTTATTAAGACTACCCACATTAAAATGTTGCACTACATCAGACTCAAACAGTTGTAAAATATCCTCTAAATTATTGAAAATTTTGACATTGAGGTGGTTTACTTTTTGTCGGTTTGAATATAAACTCAATTTTAGAGCAGATGTTTCATTATCAACGTCCTGAATTCTCTTTTTAAGTTGTTCAGTTTGGTGGAATTCATTGTTGATTTCTTCTAGAGTTTCATCGTATTTTTGAAGTTGATTTACCGAGATTATTTCCATCTAGGAAAAGAAAAAAATATTATTTAAAGTATTTTAAAGTATTTTTTAGTACTTACACTAATAATGCTTATGAGTTTAAATTTTGTTATAATTACATTTTTGTGCCAAAAGTTGTGGTCTTCTGTTAACTGTCAAACATCTAAAAGCAAACTCCATACTACATCCATCTAGGAAACCAAATTTCGATCCTTTCTGTAAAATCGTATAGCGTTTTTCTGGTTGTTTTTTAATAGGTAATGTATGGTTATCCTCAAATTCATTTGTTTATTGTCTAACAGCAGTTTCGTTTCTATAAATCCAGCTTTTGTCCAAATAAATAAAAGTTACGTTTTGTTCCTTGTATTGCAGATATTTTTTAAAAAAACATGATTTTAAGAGGTAAGATTTGCTTTTGTTCACAAAGCAGTTTGCGGTTATTAAAAATTTTGTATTTAGCCAATGAATCTTAAAAATTTGTAGAGTTGTTCTCCCGTAAGTAAATTCCAAATCGTTTTTTGCCTACATAAGTAGATCTAGTCCCCAGTACAATGTTCTTAAAAAAAATTTTGATACATACAAATGTAAATCTTTGTGAGTGCCTTTTTTGCAACCAGTCTGACAAACTTATCTAATGGGAAACTTTCGGCGCTGCTGAGTTTTCGGATGCCGCCATAGCAACATCTTCAGAGTGGTAGACACTCCATACGCAGCATGATTTTTGTCTGACAAGTTGACTACTATTATAGTTTTAAAATTTAAAAATTGTGGTCAAGTTGTCCGACAAAAATCATGCTGCGTATGGAGTGTCCACCACCCCAAAGATGTCGGTATGAGGGCATTCGAAAACGCAACAGCGCCGAAAGTTTCTGATTAGATAAGTTTGTCAGACCCGCTGCAAGAAAGGCACTCACAAAGTTTTACGTTTGTATGTATTAAAAAACTTTTCTTTCTGATAATATCAATTTTTTTGCAAGTTTTTCTTAAAAATTAAATCATAGAGTTTCGCCTCTCAACTGTTGGTTTTACGTTTTCTAACCCTTCGTTCATAATCTTGTAAACTTCTGGAACCGATACCTACATAACTACAAAAACAATTTCAACTTTCGTGTTAATATTGAACTTAGCGAAAAAATATCTGCAACACAAGCTAGAATTTTGGATTTAGTATTTTTCTCGCCAGCGATTTTTTTTATTTTTATAAGTTTATACATATATATGTTGCTCTGTAGCTCTGATTAGCGTCGATCTTCTTACTTTACTAAATACATTCATTTTGAAAAATTGAAAGCTTTGATGACACTGACATTTTATTATTGCCAACTAAATGTATTTGGACCATGTGGGAATCAAACCCAACAACCAAAAAATCCCATTTAGCTAGTCATTACAAAATTTAATAAAAAATGTTTTTCTTAGATTTAGTTTTTTTAATTATATAAAACTCTCCTTATTGTTAGCTAACGCCTAATAGCCTAATTATCGATTAAATATATCAGAAATCAGAAACTAGAAGTTGTGACCACAAATTAAGTTTTAATTTCAATTACCATACCAGCATATTAGCGAAATAAGAAAAGAAAAGTATAGTCTGCAAGCTGTCACTATACTGAAAATTCTAGTTGCTCCACTGTCAGGAATATCATAGGGTGGATCGGTGGGAACTGGTTCAATTTTTCCACATAATGATGGGTATTCTCCATTTTCACATTTGCCAATACGACAAGCTGAACATGGTTCTCCTCTCTTATAAATTGGACTACCAAGCATATTAATTTCCTCTGAAGGAGCATATTCACAAATTAGAGGATAGGGCCACCTCTGTTTTGCCCTAGAAAGAACTTTTTTGGGCTTTGAAGTATAAAATCTAACACAGCCGATTTGAGTCATTGTCGCCCAAATAACTTGCGTAAAATGACCAACCATTTTTCCATGTGACATTTGAAACTTTTCAACAGTAGCGGGTGAACTGGCAAAATTTTCTATCTCTTCGTACCTAATAAAATTCTATGTAACTATACGGTTTTTAAAATTAAGAATTTTTTATATTACTTACCAAACTTTTATATATCGAATCCACTTTTGGAGACCTATGTTATTAGAATGAAAACCCAAATTCTAACCGTCAGCTATTCCATTAGACATTTTTCTGCATCTGTCATGGTCCGCAGCAAACGAATTTCGGGCCAAGCATCTTGCAATGTACTCTAGTTCTAAGCTGTAACTCAATGCCTGCATGTCAGCTGCTGAAGTCATTCCGCCTCGTGTTTATTTTCCAGAAGCAACAAGTTCTCTATACTCATTATGTTTCTGTAGACAACCTTTACGAAATTCTGTTTGGTTGTCTAAGACTTCTTCTCGATAAGGTGTCTTACTGCAGTGACAGGCAGTATTTTTGTAACCGTCACATTTTAATTTGCAATAGTCAACATTCTTTGGATCAAATTTTTCCGCGCATTTACACAATACTACAATTTGAAATAACAAAAATAAAAGCAACATTTAAAAAAAAATGTGACTATTTTTTTCTTTAAAATGTTTAGACAAGTCGCCAAGGTAACGTATAAGCTAACTTACTAAGATTTAAACAAACAAATTGTTTGTTGTTTCAGCCACTGCCCTCTCGAAAAAAAAGTGGTTAATTACTAAATTAACCACATTGTTTTCAAGATCTAGTGCTTTAAGTATCGATTAAAAATCAATTATAAATTAAAAGTTATGACAAGAAATTAGGTTTCTAATTTTTATTATAATACAAAAATTAGTATTATAGAAAAAAGATAAAAATATAGTTTGCAACTTTATGCTGCAAAGGAAGATCTTGTTGCTATACTATCCACATAAAGGAATAAATATATTTCTATTTAAAAGATGTAAAATAGTACTATAAAACTAGCCAAAATAAAGAACAAAGAAAAATTTTCAAGAAATAAAAAATGTCTTACAATTAGAAATACTAAAAAAACGTCATATAAAAGATTCTAGAACTAAAAATATTTTACAGTTTAATTAAAAAAAATTTAAGAAAAAGACAAACAAAAAAATATGACTAGTAAAAAAAGAACAAAGAAATTCTAAAAAAAACGAAAGAGTATTTAAAGACTATTTTGGAGAACATCGGCAGAAAGAATCTTTAAAAGCTAAAAGTATTTTACATTTTAATAAAAGAAACTTGAGGAGCTAGAAAATCAAAAACTACGACTAGCAAAAAACGCAGCAGAACAAAAAACATTTTAGAGAAACAAAAAAATATTCTAGAAAAACTTAAAAACAGTTGTTTGAAAAATTCTAGAAAAACTAAAACAGATTCTACATTTTGATAAAAAAGACTTAAAAAAATAAAAATTAAAAAACTAAGGTAATCAAATTAAAGACAGTAGAATGTAAAATATTACTTCTGGATCAAGATATACCCTTCTTTATTTCAAAGCATAGTCTTTTATTTTTATAAATTGTTCTTTAGTCTTTCACATAAACTTAAAAGACACAATTTGTCCTTTTATTAGATTCTTTTTACCAAAGAGAAACAAGCAAGCGTTAGAAAATTGATATATCTATTTATAATAAGTTGATTTCAAAAATAAATTAGCTGTGTTGATGCCTTTTTAAGTCAACAAAATAAATTCTAACTGTGTATAAACAAACGAAAGTTCTATCCAGAATTAAGTTATAAAACCTACGTAAAGAGGATATTTAATGGTAGAGAGAAAAGAACAGTAAGGAGAATTACAATTTGTGGAGAAATAGAACAGAAGTAGAATCTAAAAGAATTTGAAAATGTAGTATAATGACAAAAAAACTCAGAAGATTAATATGTATGCTGTACAAAAAAACCAAAGAAATATTTGAAAAACGTAGTTTAGACAATTGTAAAAGAACTGTAGATTTTAGGCCTATAAAAATAATAAAAAAAAACACAAAACCAACAATTGGAAGAGAAGAAGAAGAAAAGATAAAACAAAAGATAAAGGAAGATTTAAGAAAATGGGAATGTCAATTCGGAGGTCCTGTAGGAACAAAATTCTAAGCAAACTTAAAAAACAATATTTGAAAAAAATAACAATAAGAAAAACGACTAATAAAAAAAGTTGTAAATTGTAAATTTTTAATAACAAATTTTTTGAGAATGTTTTTTTATTTGTCATTGTTTGTCATAGTGATGGCCGTTTTGCCAATAGATCCAAATTTGATGTCTAAAATACTCAAATGCCAAAGCAAAGCTGCTACTTTTGGTAATAAAACTAAGGTTTATTCATATAAAATAAGAAACAAACTGTATAAATAGGTATTTTTTTGAAAATTACATCAAACTCTCTTTATTGTTAGCTGATACCTTATAGCCTAATTATGACAATACAAACATATTAGCGAAATAAGAAGAGAAAAGTATAGTCTGCAAGTTGTTACTGTACTGAAAATTCTGGTTGCTCCACTGTCAGGAATATCGTAGGGTGGGTCGGTGGGAACTGGTTCAATTTTTCCACATAACGATGGGTATTCTGGATTGTCACATTTTCCAACACGACAAGCTGAACATGGTTCTCCTCTCTTATAAATTGGACTACCAAGCATATTTGGTAAACCTCCTTTAATTTCCCCTGAAGGAGCATAATTACAAATTAGAGAATAGGGAAACTTCTGTTTTGCCCTAGAAAGAACTTTTTTGGGCTTTGAAGTATAAAATCTAACACAGCCGAGTTGACCCATCGTCGCCCAAATAACTTGTGTAAAATGACCAAGTTTTTGTCCTCCACCTCCACTAAATTTTTCAACAGTAGAAGGTGAACTGGGAAGATTTGTTACCTCCTCATACCTAAAAAAATTCTATGTAACTATATAGTTTTACAAAATTAATTTTTTTTATATAACTTGCCAATCTTTTATAGCTTTTATGTGCCCTGGGAGACCTTCGTCATTAGAACGAAAAGCCAAATTCTGTCCGGCTTTTATTCCAGTAGACATCATCCTGCATTTGTCATGTTCCGCAATATACGAGTTTCGTGCAAGGCATCTTGAAATATACTCTAGTTCTAGGCTGTAACTCAATGCCTGCATATCAGCCGCTGAAGTCAGTCCGCTGCGTGTTTCTTTTCCGGATGCAACAAGTTCTCTAAGCTCATTATGTTTATCAAGAACAGCTTTACGAAATTCCACTATGTTATCCAAAACTTCTTCTCGATAAGGTGTCTTACTGCAGTGACAAGCAGAATTTTCGTCACGCCCACATGACAATTCGCAATAGTTCACTTTCGTTGGATCAAATTTTTCCGAGCAGTTACAGAATACTATAATTTGAAATAAGAAAATTAAAGCCAACATTTTTAACAAAAAATTTTGTGACTGTTTTTTTCTTCAAAATGTTTAGACAAGTTGTCAAGGTAGCGTATTAACTACCTTGATCTTACCTACTAATATTGAAACAAATTATTTATTGTTGCAGCATTAGCCAGAACTTAATGCTCTAACTATTGATTAACAATCACAAATTAAGAATAAGAAAATAAGAACAAAAAGCTATTACCAGCAAGAAAAGTCGAGAGGAACAAAAAATATTTTGAAGAAGTGCTGTTTAAAATATTCTAGAAAACCTACAAATATTTTACAGTTTAATTAAAAGAATTTGAAGAAAAACACTAATTTAAAAACGATGACTATGCAAAAAAAAATGAAATTGCAGAGAAACAAAGAAATATTTTAAAACGTAAAAAATTGCCGTTTAGAAGATGTAAAACAGATGTTAAAGCTTAATAAAAAGTACCTTCTTTAAAATCAAAGGAAAAACTAGTAGTCAAAAAAAATGAACAAAGGAAAGTTTTAGAAGAATACATAAATGTGTTTAGATAAATTCAAAAAACGTCGTTTAGAAAATTCTAAAACTGAAAAGATTTAGAAGAAAAAAAACAAACAAAGAAATATGGCTAGTAAAATATGACAATGAAATTTTAAAAAAACGAAAAGAGTATCTTAGAAGATATTGGAAAGCGCCGGTAAAAAAAATATAAAAACTAAAAGATTTTATAGTTTCATAAAACTTAAAAAGAAAGAAAAGCAAAAACTACGACTTTTGAGATTTTTGAGAAATGTTTGAGAAAAGATAAGAATATTTAGGAAAACTTAAAAATCGTTGTTTGTAAAATGTAAAAGAACTAAAACAGATTGTACCGTTTGATAAGAGAGACTTCAAAAAAGAAGAAGAATAGAAAAACTGCCGCAGTCAAGTCAAAAATTGTAGAATGTTAAATATTACTTCTGGATCACGATATGTAGCTATTCCTTCATATCAAAGTATAGTTCTTTAATTTTATAAATTGTCCTTTAGTCTTTAATATGTACTTAAAGAATACGATTTGCCGTTTTATCTAGATTTTTTTAAAAAAGAGAAACGAATATGTGTTAGAAAATTAACATACCTATTTATAATTGGTTGATTTCAAAAATAAATTAATTGGATAAATGTCTTTTAAGTCAACAAAATAAATTTTAAGTATGTATACACAATCTAAAGTTTTAGCCAGACTTTAGTTAGACAACAAATGTAGGTTTTAGAAGAATTTAAAAAAGTAATAAACCAGTAAATTATACTCCTGTGTTTAGTTTTTCAATTTTTATTCAGAAAAACTAAACACAGGAGTATAATTTACTGGTTTATTGTAAACAACCTGTGAGGCATCAAACAACACTTGTTAAAAAAGTAAGTTCTAAATTTTTTTTTAGAAAAGATGACTTAATGACAAAAAAACTTGGAAGATTAATATGTATGTTTTACAAGGAAAAACAAAGAAATTTTAATTTAGACAATTTTAGGTAAATTGTAAATTCTAGACTTATATAAAAAATTAAGAATCAGAAAACCAACGATTATAAACCAACGAAGAGAAGAAGAAGAAAATACAACTAAAACAAAAGGTAAAAAAAATTAAGAAGTTGTAAACTTCAATTTAAGAGGTCTTGAAGGAATAAAATTCTGAGCAAATTTAAAAAACAATATTTGAAAAAAAAAAGAATACGAAAAACGACTACTAAAGAAAAAAGTTATGAATAACAAAAAAACAAGAAAGATTCTAGATTAATAAAGAATAATTCTTCGAGCCAGATACTAAGAAAAGTCTTGGTAGATACAGAACAATTACAATAATTTTAGCTTCAGCATACAAAAATTGCTATTTTAGTTATCTATATTAAAGTTTTTATTAAAATTTAGGAGCTGGAAAAAACAGTTTGTACTCTTTTTTATAAAAATTGCAGTAAATATTTATTTTTGTAATAATCGTCGCCTTTGGCTCCCAAAGTGTATATATTTTTTAGTCCTTCGAGCCAGTTGAAGAGAAACGTCTTATTGTTAGTATAAAGAAGACAATTTCTCGCGAGCGTTTAATTTTACTTTTTTTATAAACACTGCAGAAACATGTTTTTATATTTGTTGCTTTTCGGCTTACAAAATGTGTTTAAAATTGATATTAAAAAAAGTCTGAGATTAGAAGAAGCAATTTACAATAGGAAGAGTTCTAAAGGCTATAGTAAGATGGTAGAAAAAATGCAAATTCAATCCTTCTCGATTAAAATTTGATAAAAAGGACTTAAAGGAAAGACAAAAAAAATGAACAAAAGAATATTCTAGGGGGACAAAACAATATCATAGAAAACGTTAAAAAACGTCGTTTAAAAAATTCTAGATAAACTAAAACACATTCGACCGTTTAATAAAAAAGAAAACTCTATAGTAATTATGTTTTTCCAGAGCAGCTTTACGTAATTCCACTTAGTTATCTAAAACTTCTCTATAAGTCGTCTTATTGCAATGGCAGGCAGTATTCATGTTTTTCACGATTTCTCTTTTGAAATCGATACATGATAATTCACAGAGTTTACTTCTTTTGAATTAAATTTTTTCCTGCAATTACATAATACAATAACACAAATAATAATGTGTAAAAAACTTTAATAAAAAAATAATAACATTAACTGTTATAAATCTATATCCACAATTTTCTCATTTCTTGATGTAACACAAGAAGCTCCTGCAGCTCAAGCTCTTCTAAAAAATTAATTTTCTTTCTAGTAATCTGTAACAAAACAAGAAAAACGAATCAGAATTAGCACTTATGATCTTTCTAGTATTAATTACCTTTAATTTATTGTGGAAATTATTGAAAGTGTTAGAAGAGAATGTTAAAAAGAATTTTTTCATTAGTAACATATCCCTAAAATCACACTTAATTTTTATAATTCTTGTGTCTTTATTGCAAGACACTGCAACTTTATTTCCTCCTATATAAAAACAAAAATTAAGAACAGATTTGTCATTTAAAAACTCAGAAAAAGATTCCAGACTTAACTGATGATAGGTATGTCTTATAAATAATGGTACAAAACTATCTTCACTTAAATTACATTTGAACTGATTCTGTATAAGTAGATTTGACATTGTACAATTTAAAAATTTATTTTCGTTGTACAATTTTGTGATTTGCAATGAATTCACTGGCACAGAGTTTAACTCATCTTTCGTCTTACAAGAATTGAAATAGTAAGAAATATCTACATCTACTGAAGACAATTCTATAACATTCCAAATATCGTTTAAACAATAAAGTAGACATGCCTCAATTCTACACTCAAACACTAAACAAGACACAGGAATAACTTCTAAAATTGTAATTTTGTTACTTAATGAGGTAACCCTATTAGTAGAAAATAAATCAGACGAGACACTAATATGTAAATGCCAGTTATACAGTTTCGTGATTAAAGATCGAGGAAAAATGATCTCAATTAGAAAAAAGTTACAATCACGGCTTTTATTAAGACTACCCACATTAAAATGTTGCACTACATCAGACTCAAATAGTTGTAAAATATCCTCTAAATTATTGAAAATTTTGACATTGAGGTGGCTTATTTTTTGTCGGTTTGGATATAAACTCAATTTTAGAGCAGATATTTCATTATCAACGTCCTGAATTCTCTTTTTAAGTTGTTCAGTTTGGTGGAATTCATTGTTGATTTTATCTAGAGTTTCATCGTATTTTTGAAGTTGATTTACCGAGATTATTTCCATCTAAGAAAAGAAATTACATTATTTAAAGTATATTAAAGTATTTTTTAATACTTACACTAATTATACTAATGAGTTTACCATAAAATTTTGTTCTAATTACATTTTTGTGCCAAAAGTTGTTGTCTTCTGTCAACTGTCAAACAACAAAGCTTAGTAGTACAACTCGCCGCACTCTGATGGGGGCGCTTTGTGTGGGGTGCGTTCAGAACCTTTTAGTGCTTTGAGCCCTTCAGTTATATTGCGTTCAGCTTCGAGTTTTGTTTGAGTTTCGTGGAGCTGTAAGGTAAGTTCACAACTGAAAAATGCAAATATTAATTAAATCACCTGTAAAAGAACATTTTTATACTTTTTAAACTCAAGTCCTGTCACTTGTTGCTGTATCTTGAAGAAGTCTTCTTTTAGATCAACTAAAGTTTTTTGACTCTCATTTAAATCTTTCTTTAAACATTCAATGGTTTCCTAAAGTATAGAAATTTAATAAATTACTGAAATTAAACTAAATCTTGATTGATTTAGGTTAGGTTTGTTATAGAACAGTTCAGAACAGCGCACGCGCAGTAGCGTTTAAGTAATTCAAAATTTCTACTGCGCATGCGCGTATAGCGGGTGACTCGAAAATGTGTAGAACCAAGAGTTTGTGCTTTTACACAGTAAAATTTTGATAATAAACTTTAGGACGAATAATATATTGATTTTGCAAAGTAATATACTAACATAAATTTGTCAAATATATTTTTGAAACGGAAAAAGAAAAAGGGAAGTTTAAATAATACCTAAATATTTTTTTTTTTTCAACAAAGACAGGAATATAAATGTAATGTTATGAAGAAAAAAAAAAAAAAAAAACGTGGAAGATACTGCAGATGTAGAAAAAGTAAGAGTAAAGAAAAGAAGGAAGTAAGTATAATGTAAGGATGTAAGAAGGAAGTAAGATGAGGATGTAAGAGTACAAAAAAAAAGAATGTAATAAAAAGAAGCACTAAATGAAGAAAAGTTATCAAAAGAGAGAAGTTAGAAATCTATTTCAAAATGTGGAGGGATGAAAAGAAAAGGATAGAAGAAGTATAGGCACTATAGAAATAAAGGAGAACTTCTAGCCAACGATGAAAATATTCTGCAAAGTTGATACAACATTTTAATAATCTCGAAATAAATAGACAACAGATCAAAGTACTGGAAACTAAGATACAAGAGGAGAGAGAATAAAAAAGAAAAACAGGAAGATGTATTAGAATATAAAGAAAGACTGTAGGAAACTCTCTTAAAAATATAAGAAACGACATGATAAACAATAAAGTCTTAGGAATAGATGAATCAACAACCCAATGTTTCAAAAATGAAGTAGAAGAATTGATTAACGATCTTTAGAAACTGAAGGATATAATAAGGAAAGAAGAATATTATAAAAATGGAAAGATGAACGGATAGAAAAAAAGATAGAAGAAGTATACTATAGAAATAAAGGAGAACTTCTAGCAAATGATAAAGATATCTTGCAAAGATGGTACAGCATTTTGATAACCTCGAAATAAATAGACAACAGACCAAACTGCTGGAAACTAAGATACAAGAAGAGAGAGAATATAAAAGAAAAACAGGAAGATGTACCTACTAGAAAATAAAGAAAGACTGTAACTAACTAAGAATATGCAAAAATTTTCAGAAATTGATAAATCAACACGCCAATGTTTTAAAAATGAAGGAGAAGAATTGATTAACAATCTTCAGATACTAAAGGAAATAAAAAGACGAATATTATAAGAATGGAAAGATAAAGAAAAAGAAAAAACGATAGAAGAAATATATACTATAGAATTGAAGGAGAACTTCTAGCCAACCATGAAAACATACTGCAAAGATGGTACAGCATTTTGATAATTTCGAAATAAATGGACAACAGACCAAAATGCTCAAAACCAAGATACAATAAGAGAGAGAATAAAAAAGAGAAATAGGAAGATGTACTAGAAAATAAAGAAAGACAGTGGGAAACTCTCATACAAATATAAGAAACGACATAATGAACAATGAAGTCTCAGGAATAGATGAATCAACAAATCAGTACTTTCAAAATGAAGGAGAAGAATTAATTAACAATGTTCAGAAACTAAAGGAGATTATAATCAAAAAAGAATATTATAAAAATAAAAAGAAATTATTTTGATGACAATTTACAAAAAGGCAGGAATATGTATCAATTTTTGAGGAATAGTAATAACATAGAAAATGGAAATAATATTTAGATAATTTAAGAAAATTTAATATAGATAATTTAATTAACCAACGCAGTTTTTTGGATAGGAAGATCAATAAAATCAGTATTTTGCCCTATGAGAGCTCCAAGCCAAAAGTTTTGAATTTAAAAAAAAAACAAATCTACATCTTATAAATTTAAAGGAGGTTATAACAAAATCTTCAGGCAACAACTGTCTAAATAAGGCTTTTAAATGTTTAAAAGTAAAAAGAAAATTTTTGAGAATCCTAGGAGCAATCTTAAATAAAGTTAAAATAAGGGAAACTCAAAAAAGTTTTAAAGGAAGGAATAATTAAGAAACTAATTTAAAATTAATAATTAAGAAATAAAAAAAAATAATTAGGAAACTTTGTGTGAATCAGCACTATTCAACTTTGTACTTTGAAAAAATAAAGAGTTTTGAAAGAGAAGCAAAAAAGTATTTTTTTTATTTCGGTTAAATTAGAATTAGAAACTAGAATTGGATGTTTTGGAAATGCTCTATCTCTGTTTTAAAAATTGTCTTATGGAAGAATAAAGATTTTGATTAATATGACTAAAAGTTTAAAAAGTTATGTTGTCAGATGTTCTTTTAAATAAAATTAAGATCGTTGGTGAAATGCAATTTTCTATAATTTACTTACTCTGGACATATTAAGTTCAGCATTTTTTTCTGCAAGTTCTATCATGCCTTTATTAATTTCACTCTGCGATGTATTTTTCGAATCAATTAAATTTTTAATTTTTGCTTTCAGTTCGTTAATCTAAATCAAATATTAATAAAGAAATTTAAAAATATCAATTTTACCTCATCTTCTAACGTAGAATTCTGATCCATCAAAACACGATACTGCTGTCGGCCTTGATCTAGTATCTTTTGAAGCTTTTTGTTTTCTGCACTTAAAATTCCATTATTGTCTTTTTCTTCATTTAGCTCTAAGAGTATAAGATGGACTTGTTGTTGAAGATTATCCTAAAAATAAACGGTTGATTTGCTTTCTTTAATAGAAAATTTAAGTACTCTTTCGCTAGCTAAATTCTTCATAAAATTCTCCAAATCTTCAATTTTTGAACGAGTTTCTTTATGCGAATTTACTTCTTTGGTACATGTTTCTTTCATTTGAATACACTTTTGTTGTAATTCTTCGTGAGATTTTGCTAATTCATCAAAACGCTCTTTCTCTATTTGCAAATTTTCAGTAACTTTACGAAGCTGTTCTGAAATACTATCAATTTCTTCTTCTATATTTTCTTTCTGTTCAGTGTATTCTCTACGACAAAAATAGCAGTACAGAAAGGAACATTTACTTAATTTACTTACAAAATAATGTCATTGGTTTGATTTTTATAAAACGATTTCTCGTTTTCCGTCTTGACAATTATCTCTTTCAACTCATTTTTTAGCTTCTCAATTTCTTTTTTACTATTTTCTAATTCAAATTGAGCAGATTTTAGTTCTAAATCTTTGTTATTAAATTCTTTCTCAAGTTTTACTTTTGTTGCTTCTATATCTTGTAATACTCTACAGAGACCAATTCAATATCTTAATATCTCAATTTAAAAAAATACTTACACTAATTGATTCTCATAACATATCATAATTTTATTCTGATCTTCAGTTTGTTTCTTTACGCAATTATATTCTAGTTCAATTTGTTTAATTATATTTTCTTTCTCGTTTATTATTCTATTAAGTTCGTTAATTTCTTGTTCATTTTTCCAAACAGTTGTTTGAAATTCTAGAAATTTACTTTCTCTCACAGAATTGTTCGACAAGGTTTCTTTTAAATCTAAAATTAAATTTTTTTTTACTGTTATTATAAATTAAATTTTTACCAGATAATTGTTGCTCATTTAGTTTTTTTATATATTCCATTTCTACAATTATCTTTCCATTTTCTTGGGTCACATTTTGCAATTCATTTTTATGGGCAACCAATTCTGATTCAAGAGTTGTACATTCAGCCAATTTTATCGCAAGATTATTTTCAACACTCTGTTTAACACCAGACATATTAAAAGGTAATCTATTGCCAACTACATACCCCTAGTTTGTCGTTTGCTTCTTTTAATTCCTTTTTCATACTCACTATAGTATTTTTGAGAATTGTGACATTGTTAGCTGTCTCTTCTTTCTCCATTCTTACCTAAAAGAACAAAAACACATGATGACATATATTATTTAGAATCAAACCTGTGCCAAAATTTTCTCAAGTTTACGCAAATTTCTCTCATATTTGTTAGTACTATTTCTTAGATTTTCTTCAACTTGTTTTGTTTGTTCGCTCTGCTGTTGCATTTTTTCACATAATTTATGAATTTCTACATCTCGATTTTGTAGTTCTACCAAAGAATTTTGATACTGCTTTTTCAGATCGAGGTAGACCTTTTCCAAGTCTTTGTACTGCCAAATTTTGATAATAAAAACACTTTTAAGTATTCTCAAAATTACCTCTTTTTTGTTTTCCTCTTGTAGTCGCAACAAGCAGTCTCTTTGTTTAATTAAATTTTTAAAATCTCTCAACAACTCTTTCAGTGCTGCTCTTTCATTCTTTTGCATTTCTTCATAAATTTTCAACTGACTTTTTGTACTAGTTTCTAATTTCTTCTTGGTTTCATCTAAGTGAACATTCTTCTTTAATTCTAGTTCTAAGCAATCACTCAATTTATCTTTGACTGTTGATATTTCGGAAAGTTGAGCACTTAAAGTCATTCTTTGTTTATCAGTATCGATTTGGATGTGACTCAATTTTTCTAAACTGTGTTTCAGCTCACTTATTGTGTTTTCTTTCATTTCTATCTCATTTTTTAACTGCTCTCCTATTTGTTTATTAAACTCTGCAATTAGCTAAAAGACAACATAATTTTTTCTTGATTTACAATCTAGACTTACACTAAGACGACTTGTTTCTCTGCCCATATCAGCTACAGCACCTTCTAACTGTTGAACACGAGACACTTCACCTCTTAAATGTTGAAAAATGGTTTTTAGGAGATTTTTTTCTTCTAAGTACCTGATTCTTTCATTTTGCAATGCTGAAATTTTTTTTAAATACACGTTTTAGTATTATTATATATTACTAGAGAGAGTTTGGTGTTGAATCGCAAGTTGTTTTTTAAAATTCTCATTTTCACCACTAAGAAGAGTAAGTCCATCTTGTAACGTTGCCAATTCTTGCTGGTATTCTTGTTGTGATTGTACAAGACTTTTATTTTCTCCTTCTAAACTGTTACATTTCTCAATCAGCTTCTTTCGATCTGTGATAAATTGGTCGAAACTTAATTTTACGTAATCTAACTTATCTTGATCAGTATGAAACTCATTTGATATTTTACAACATCCTTGCTCGGATATTACAATTACAATTTCAGCTATTTTATTTGAAACTAGTTGTTTCTCTGAAAGTATCTTGGTGACACTAGCTTTTGTGTCATTTACAGAACTTTTCTTATCTTCAATCTGTAACAAGAAATTGGAAAAACTAAAACAAGATTTCTATGAAGACCTCATTTCGTAGGTAGTTATTCTGCTCAGTAATATTCTCTAACTTCAATTTGAGAGCAAAATTTTCTTGTTGTAGTTTCAAGAATTTATTATTTTCTGCTTCAACAGGAGTTTTTTCAAGTTTCTTGCTGAGATTGTCTAATTCACTTGTAGATTTCTGGAGATTTTCTTGTAGACGAGCATTAGTATTTCTCAACTTATTCCTGTAAATTACATGATGACAGCTCAACAAGTATAAAAGAAACTTCAACTTACACATCTTTAGCAACCTGAGAGACATTTTTAAAAGCTACAATTGCTGCTACAAAAAGTTCTCCTATGCAAGCTCTTGCTTGGTATACCATTTCAGGCAAACAAGTCTCACGGTGCTAGTAAAAAAACTTAAATAAGCACTCACTTTTTTGAACTTACCTGAAACTGTGGCCAAATAATCGTAATTTCAAATTCGTTTAATTGGTGTCCAAATCCATGCAAATCTTCGAAAATACATTGAATTGCAGTGATTGTATCCTGAATGAGGTTACTTTGTCTGTTGATTTGAAGCGTCATTTCTGCTTTTTCTAGTTGATGATCGTGATTTTGTTGCTCGAGTGTACTTTCTGCTTGGTAAATTTGTAAGCGAAGACTTCTTTTTTCTTCTTCGGTGACTACTTTCTGGTGTTGAAATTTTTGTAATTCTTCTTCAAAATCAGAAATAACTTCAGTCAAAGCTTTGATTTTAATTTGTAATTTTCGATTGTTGGCGATCAACTGTCGGGCATAGATTTTTCCAAAGGATCTCATATGAAGGAAGCGTTTTGGATAGAGGTTTGTTCTAAAAGCTAGTTTTTCACAATGACGACATAATATTTCGACTTGAAGTTGTAAATGTCTATTCGATTTGACTAAAAAGTCTAAACGTTTTTGGATGTTGTAGTCTTGAATTTTGTTCATTTCTAACTGCTGAGACCACATTTTATTTGTGATTGTGTTTGATTTGCATTTAGCGTCGTATTGAAGTGCAAAATATTCAAAAGTTGAATCAACTACAACAAGAATTTTATATTTAGTTAAGTATTAAATTTTCTTTACGTAGTTGTTTTTGAAAATTAGGATCTGCTATATATTTTTTTAAGAGATAAAGTAAATGTTCTTCTGATTGGTGTAGGTTCTGTAAAAGATCTTGAAGTTCAGTTATTCCATTTATCAATTTGATATTGTGTTTAGGTCTAAAATATTCTGTTATATTTTAATATAAAAAAATTAGAGCTGATTTACAAATAACTTGTTGGTATAAAAGTGTTTGATAATATTATTGTATCACCCAAATTGTTCTGGCTGCTGTTATCTTCAGCATTTTTGTTTGTTTTTATTACACTAGGTTGTTTCGTAAATGCACTTTTTAGTTTCGATCGTTTGATAATTTTTTGGATGAAATTGTAATGCTTGTTTGTTTCTGCTTGTGAAGTTATCTAAAAACTCAACGTTTTAGTAATTTTTATAAAATTAGATAGGTTGGTACCCTATCTAGTGTTACTCTATCTACCTGTTTTGCTTTTGGTTTTTGCCAACATTTTGCACTGCCTTCTGAAAAATGACAATGTGCGAGTTCTTGTTCTGATGAAAGACTGTCCATTTCAAAATTAATGGTTGAACACGTCTCAATTTTTTTCGTAATTTTGACTTTCGGCTTTTTAGTATTTTTTCCTTTAATCAAAGACCCAAATAGTGACTTTTTTGTTTTATTACCATTACTTTCATCAAGTAATTCTAGGTGATCATCACTAGAAGCTGTATCATCCATTATATCATTTTTAAGAATCTGCACAACTTGATAGGCTCTCTGCTCCTAAAAAACACAAATCAAAGATTTTCAGAGATTGGTTTTGAACTAACCTGTCTTGGATTCATTGTGTAGTCAGTTATAAAATAGCACAAGTTCCAGTATTTGAATTGTATTAAAGAAATGTTGGCAATCAATTGACCAAATGTAAGATTATAAAAAAGCGAGTTGCTGAATAATAGAAAACATTTAAAAAAAGCGGAAATTTGGCTTAATAAGTCTTTTTGGTTTTTTGATTTAAAATTTTGACAAGAACGGATTGTAAAAGGACGGCAAGGAGAATAGATCGAATACTTAATATAAATTTCTTGATTGCCAACAATCTGCAATTTATTTGCCTAAATTACGAAACTAATCAAATGAAATTTACCTTTTTATACATTTCAATTTTTTGTCTCGATGTTTGACAGTATACTTTGTACTTACATCAAAATGTTGCTATAGTAAAGCTTGTTATAAAAACAAATTATTATTTTATTGATGTCATTATAAAGTTGTGTTGTTTTTTTCTCGAATCTAAAAAATGCCCAAAACTTTTGCAGAGATTTGGTTATCTTTAAAAAAAGTACCAGATACCGCTAGTCTCTTTTCAACTAATCCGTCTCTTTTTACTACTGGTAGTAATGCACTTGAGTTTAAAGATGTAACTATAGAATACGAAATTCCTAAACCTTTGCCAAGATTTCAAGAATACGAACATGAAATTCCTCTTCATAAGAATGTTTCTCTTCCTACTCAAGAGAATAAATTGATGAAACTTGCTTGTCTTTCAGTAATCAAGGATTGTATGACTAATTTATTAATTTTTTCATCAGCATTTAAACGCCACGTTAAAAATGATGACCCTTTGTTTTATTTTTCTTTGGAAGAAAGGTAAGTACATGTAGTATATAAGAAATACAAGCTTTCTAGTTCAAGTTGTAATTGACACTCTTTCTTCTTTTAACAATGATTTATTTTTTAGCTATTGGAAGTCGTTTTTAACATCTTGTTTCTATTTGGTCTTCGGTCTATTTCTTCTTCTGTTGAGACCTCTTTTTGATATTTTTTTTGGGTAGTCTGCTTTTCTTAATCTTTACTACGTTGGTCTCTTATTTGATTCTTTATGTTTTAATTACTTTTAGAATTTTCTTCTTCATTCTCTATTTGTTCTTTTGATCTACACTTCTGTTACTTTCTTTTTTCTTTTTTTATTGATGTAGATTTAGATATGGAAGGTTGTCTTCTACATCTTTTTATTTTGTTTCCGGTTTATTTCTTCTTCTGTTGGGACCTGTTTCTGATATTTTTTTAGGTAGTCTGCTTGTTTTATTCTTTTTACCTTACCCATCTATTCTTTTCAATTCTTCATTTGTTCTTCTAATTTAAATTTCTTCCAGTTTTTTTGCTCCATAAATTTTTGGAACTTTGTTTTTTTCTTGTTTTCTCAGTGTCTACCCTTTACTGGTCGGAATTACATTTGTTATATATTCGAACTGTTTTTGGTCCGGAAAGAGCTTTTGACTTTATTATAGAGTTTAATGCCCCGACATTTCTATTTCTAGCTGTTATTCTTGCTTTGATCTCTTCTATGTTTGTTGTTTTTTTTATTATTGCTTCTATTTTATATTCTATTCTATTAATGTTTTTTTTACAGTTATTCTAATTTTGTTACTTTCGGATATTTAAATTTTTTTATAGCTTGGTGTAGTTGTTTTTTATTTAGACTGTTGTAGGTTGTCTCAACGCCAAAGAAAGGTAAATACGTTTTTAGACTCTGTTGATGGCTCGTCTAGGAACGATCTTTTTTTTTCTAAAACTATATTGGTATTCATCTTCAATTTTTTTCTTATTTTTTTTTTTTATATATGTGTTGCTGTTGCTAGTATTTTAAATGCGGTCTTTATCAGCGCTGTTCCTGGGTAGTTTTCGCACTTTGTTATGTCTTCTTTTTACTGAAGTACTGTTGTTATCTATGTTTATAGCTTTTTTTTATTTATCTAAACACTCATAATTATAAAGCACATCATTTTTATCAGCGTTTTTTATTCATATTTTATAATTTTCTTTTCTAAGTTGTCTTTCTTTAGGCTCAAATTGCTTTTCAATTTTTCGATAATTTCTTTATTTTATCAAATGTCGATTTTTCTTTTTTTTGAATTTGTTTGTTGTTACACCAGACAGTGGTTGTTTACTTGAAACTTCTTTGAAATATTCTGCCCATCTTTCTGTTTCTTCTTCTTTCTTTCTTACTAGTTGACTACGTCTATTCTGGCAAAATATTGTTTTTGACTATTTTTTTTCCTTGGTACAAGATTCTTAACTCTGTGTTTTTGTCTTTTGTCTCTTCTTCATTCTGCAAATTTTTTTGTACTCTGTTTATTTTCTTCTCGCATCTTTTATCTTTTGCCTATCTAGTCTACAATCTTTATCTTAGCAATCTTTTGTCTTTTCTACAATTTGTTCGTTGGTTGCTTGTTTCTCAATTTCTTCTTTTTTAATTTTTACTTCAATCAATCTCTTGTAGTTCTTGGTTTTCTTCTATTGAACATTTTTTACAGATTTGGTACCGAAGCTGAAGAAAATTACGGTGAATATGCCTTGAACTACCGTTATACAAACTACCACAAATTGCAGAAGACAATTAATGAAATACTAAGAATTCTTAATGAGCTGTGTGATGAATTTGTTGTTTTTAATGCATCTATGTGTCTAGAAACTTATACAGAAGTTTATAATAAAGTTCAAGAGGATGAAACTCAGCTAATTGTAAACTATAATAGACAGAAAGAATATCTTCAACAGCTTCAAGATAACCTAATACATGATAAAGATAACACTGTTAAAAAATTTAAAGAACTGAATAAGATAATAGATGAGTTGACTGTTATCATGAAAGACACAATGGGTAAAAATAAATAAATTCGTAATTTCTCTTTTTTTTTAAATCAACTTTTGAAGAATACTCAAGTACCTCTTTTAAATATGCAAAAAATTGGGAATCTTCACGTCAAGAACAAAATTCTCTTTCTCTCCAACGTATAGAAAACAATTATATTTCTACGATTACAGGAATGGATCAAAAAATAGCTTTAGAAGAGTTATGTCATGACGATATTGAACGTTATTTAACACTTGTCAAAGATGTAGTTTCTTCAATTTGACAATACAATTTCTAATCTAGTATTTTTAGGACGGTCTTGAAGAAATCCAGAATTGGATGGAAAAATATGATAAAGAGTATGAAGAACAAGAAATGCGAATTGTAAACATGCATCACAGTATTGAAGCTGTTATAGACAAAAGAGAAAAGCTTCAATTATTATATGAGAAAAGAGAACAAGAAATGGCAGATTGGATTGAGTATAAAAGATTAAAGAAAGAAAGAGAAAAGGAAGAAGCTCGAAGACTACGGGCAGCTACAAAAATACAAGTAAAGAATTGAGTTTGTTTTGATAGCGTTTTACTATCTTTTTCAGACATGGTGGAGACATGTTATGATTCGAAGAAAGCTAGGACCATATGCGAAAAAGAAGAAGGGTCAGAAAGATAAAGGCAAGAAAAAGAAAAAATGAATTAGGCACTTTGTACTATAGGTTTTATTATGTAGAAACGTGTGTATTTGTAAACGTGAATAATAAATATTATAGTGAATGTGAATTGTTTTTTATTTAGCTAATCTTATTGATTATGCAACTAGAGAAACAATTTTGAAGTAACAAAAGAAGATTTTGAAAAAACTAGATAAACGGCGTTTGGAACACCAAGAATATAAAAATCGGCGATTAGACGGATAAAAATGTTCTGGAAGAAGCTAAAAGACGTCGGTGAGAAAATAAAGATCAACAAAGAAAGGTTCTGGATAAAAAAATTGGAAGGACAATAGAAGATTTTGGAATGTTTGAAACACGGCATTTGGAGTAAAAAAATGTGAAAAACAAAAATTAAAAAAAGAAGAATTTGAGATACGACAACCTAAAGAAAAAGAAGAGCTAAATAAGGTTTTAGAAGGACAAAAGTTAGTTTGAAAGGAGTTTGAAAAACAACGATTGGAAAGGAAAGAAGAACAAAAGAAGGTTTGAAAAATGCAGGAGACAATTCTGGAAAAATAAAAGAATATTTTGAAAATGCTTGATAAACGGCGTTTGGAAGAAAAAGAATATGAAAGACGACAACTAGTCGAGCAATAGACAGTTCTAGAAAAAGTTGAAAGACGTCATCGTCGGTTAGAAAATTAAGAACAAAAAAAGATTTTGGAACAGCTTATAACACGGCATTTGGAATAAAAAAATATGAGGGACGACAACTTAAAGGAAAAGAAGAATTTAAAATACCATGATCAGAAGAAAAAGAAGAGCTAAATGTGGTTCTAGAAGAACAAATATGATTCTGGAGAAGCTTGGAAAACAACGATTGGAAAGAAAAGAAAAACAAGGGAAGCTGGAAAAAAGAAAAACATGAGGGAATTAGAAGAAAAATAAAAAACGACAACTGGAAATAAAAGAGAAGCTAAAGAACCGAGTGTAGTTTGAGTCTTTTAAAGCGACGTTCTTTAATTAATAATCATTGGTTTATTACTGTCTAAATACTGAGTTGTTTATAAAAATATTCTTTTGTGTATTCGTGTATACATATAGTAATCCGAATAATTTATGGACCAATGTGCGATAACAAGGAGTTGGGCGGAAATAATAGAGAAACAAATGCGTTCATTGTTGGAAAAAATTGAAGAAAGGAAGCGAAACAACGACTAGAAGAAAAAGAAGAACAAGGAAAATTTATAGAAGAATTATAAAAACGACATGAAAACGATGAAAAACATAATAAAATTTTGTAAGATCTCGGAAAACTATTTCTAGAAGAAAAAGAAGAACTAAAGAAGGTTTAAAAATGCAAAAAACAATTCTGGAAAAATAAAAGAAGATTTTAAAAAAGCTTGATAAACGGCGTTTGGAAGAAAAAGAATATAAAAAATGACGATTAGTCGAGCAAAAGTATGTTCTAGAAATTGAAAGATATTAGTTGGAAAATAAAAAACAACAAAAGAAGGTTTTGGAATTGCAAAAAACAATTCTGGAAGACTAAAAGAAAATTTTGAAAGAGCTTAAAACACGGCATTTGGAGAAAAAGAATATGAGAGTCGACAATTTAAAGAAAAAGAAGAATTTAAAAAACGAAGATATGTAGAAAAAGAAGAGCTAAATAAGATACAGAAGATAATTGTAAAGGAGCTTGAAAAACAACGATTGGAAAGGAAAGAAGAACAAAAGAAGATGCTGACAGAGAAAAGGAATTATATAAGGAAATTGGAAGAATAAAATGAAAAACTACAACTAGAAATAAAGAAGAGGTAAAAGAGGAAGTTTCGGCATACGACCATCAGAAAAACAGGAGAATAACTTCGCGAAATTTGACACTTTGCAAGTTTCGAGAAGCGACGTATCGTTATATAAGCGGCGCAAAGGCAATGACCGAGTTACTGTAGAACTCGACAAGTGATTGAAGAGTGAAAAACAAAAAGTGACTAAGTATAGTTCCACAATCTATCGAAGCGACGTTATTTAATCGGTAATCGTAATTATTACTGTGTAAATATACTTTTTATTGTTATTTTAATTTATTTAAACTCTGATTTTAACTTTTTATTGTTTAATTAAATTTGCATAAAGTCTAAATAGGGGTTCGCTTTACTGCACTGCATTTTTTTTCTTATAATAAATTGTTCTCCTCGAAGATCTTTTGGGAGATTGGATCTAGACAAAATATATATTTACATATTTTGTTGGTATTTTTGAGTTGTTTGAATAAATATTTGTTTTATTTATGTTATTTGTCGCTAGGAATTCCACTTTTGCTTTCTAACTTTTTGAACTAGCTTTTTTCTTTTTTCTTGTGTTTTACTTTTGGTAGATTATTTGTAGTAAATTACAAGGAGAGGTTTTTGAGTAAAAATGAAGAAATAAAGTAAATACAATTCTTTATTAAATAGCATAAGGGCTAAAATTTATAATTTACATATCTACAAGATGATACAGATGAAAGATAATTGTAATAACTATACAAATTTTCTATGCATTACTGTTCTAATTTAAATGTTCAGGAATAACCGCAGCACCACACCTATTTTTCGACAAGAATATTCTATTTCTCAAATGGACGTTACGTTTCAGAGTTTTTCGTATAAATAATGATTTCTTTGGCACTGTGATTGAAATAGTGCAAATCGTTAATAGATCGAGAGGCAGCGACGAAAAAACTACGTCATAGAGTTTTAAGTTAAATCTTCTTGTAGAAATTGTTCACAGTTTGAAACTCATTAACGTAGTTTTTTGTTGGCACTTCTCAGTCTATAAGTCTTTCGTATATTTTGAGCGGTTTGTTGAGATTTGCACAATTTCTCGTTTTATTATCTACTTAAAAATAATATAATAAATAAAAGACATCTAACATTTGCGATAAAAATATAAAAGAAACTCACAATGAACAGTTAAAAGTTAGAAATGCTTTAAATAAAGCCTTAGCTGACTTAATACGTTAAAAGAAGAATCTTTGGCAGTTAGGAATAACAATACTGTAAAAATGAAGAAAAATACAGCAATAACAGTTGAGTTTTATCAATTTCGATATGTCTATCAAAAACGCTTAAATTTATAAATTTTTTCAAACACAATAATATTGCATTATAAAAGATTATGGTTTATTTACATTAATTACAGGAGGTCGTCGTTGGTCTTATTCACTTCTACCATTCTGTTGTTTTTGTTCCTTTTCATGGCAGCGTAAATGGAGGCAGCCTTGTAATTTATAGGACCGTATTTGTAATCAACGTCTGCATATTCTAGGTCACTGAATTCCGGCCGGTAAGGCTGAAATGAAAAATTTCTGTTATTGCCAGCATTGGAAATGGATGGAAACTTCAACAACAAGAAACTTACTCATTGTTGACGCAGTTTTATAAAAATTTCAACTAGTTCTATTTATGTTTCGAGGAAATATGGAAAAGCTTTTAAAATTCTATCAAAACTGGCGTCCATTCAAGTAAATGTATTGATCTTTTGGGGTAAAATAATTTAAAACTTTTTGTTGGTTACACATTTTAATTTTTTTATGCAAATCTAATAACAAGCAGTGACTTTTGTTCCATTCCAGGTTTAATATCTTAATCTTATATTCTATAAATTGATAGATAGGAAGGTATGTCAAAATTTTGAAACCAACCAATTTTAAATAAAAAAAATTAAAACCCCCATTATTATTTAAAAATAAAAACGTTCTTATTTAAAAATAGTTAAAAGTAGTGTAAAAGCTGTTTTAAATAAAAATAACGGAATAAAAAAATAATGGATGCCATTGTTGTTTGATAAGTATACAGGGTGAGTCTAGCTTAACCTTTCTCAAAAACTAGTTATCACACTGATTTCAGGGTTTGCCATTAAAAACACTGTTTTTTTCTCTATGCATGAGAATTTTTTCAGATTTTTTTAAATTTTCTTTTTAATGAATATTAATTTGTTAAAAAAAATTGAATGAAAACCGATCAACTCTCATTTTTAGTAAAAATTGAGTAAATGCGCCATTTTTTTCAAGAAAGTGGATGGGACAAGAAAGCTAAAGGGTAGGTTATCCAGCCCAATATCGAGTAACGGCAATGCTGCTTCAAAATAGGTCTTACAAAACGAATAAACTTTATTAATTTTTGCTGTTGTCACAATTTTTTTGAAACATTTTTTCATAATACAATATTTCAACATCGTATTATTTAGAATGACATTAGAATTAATGTAAATTTTATATTTTTTTCAACGAACTAATATTAAGAGGGTATTCAAGTGTAGAAATTTGAAAAAATCAATTTTTTTTTGGTATTTTCAAAGCTTAACCTTTCGAGATTATATCCTTAAATGGATTTGATAAAATTTTAATTATTTTCAGAGATGTAGTAATTTTAGATCGGAACGAATCGAACAAAAGACCTTGGGATCACCCTCTACCTAATTTTACCCGAAACTTAAACGCGTTTTTCTCATAACTACATTTTTTAAAGAGTTGGTCATGATTTCTCAGGTTCTACTTAACCGATTTACTTGAAATTTGGTGTGAGTGTTCTCAATACATGTCTCTATCGTACTGGCTATTATTATAACAAATTAAAAATTTTTACTATTTTTAAAAAATTCCGAAAAGGCAAAAAAATAGGACAAAAATTTTTCTTTTTTTCCGACAGGCGGATTTAACAAAAAATTTTTTTAAATTTTTTTCTGATTTAATACGATAGCAGCATTTATCTAAATTAATAATTTTTTTTTATTTTTTTTGTTTCGGATCATTAGAAGGGTTGCAATCGTGACAAACTTGGCGCGCCATTTTTTTTCAATCCCCTGCTTTAACAACTTATAACATTTTGAGTTTTTAATTTTTTAACATTTTTTATTTTTTTATGTATTTCTAAAAGATAATAAATATCGTGTCAAAAAATGGATAATAAAAATATTTTTTGTTTTTTATTTATAGCATCCGAAAAAATACCTCAAATTTATGCCTCTACACCGGAATACCTCTTAATATTTAATTTAATTAAATATTAAATTTAATTAAATTAATATTTATTAGAATAAATATTAGAAAAATTCTGAAAAAATTCAAACGCGTAGAGAAAAAAATTATTTTTTCTTATGGAAAACTCTGAAGTCTGTGTGATAACTAGTTTTTTAGAAAAGTTAAGATATGCTTTTAGCAGACTCATCCTGTATAGGTTAATAACTGTAATTCGTTTAATTTCATAAATTTGATATCCTTCTTGTATATTTATTTAAACAATTGTTAGTTGCAGCAGTTTTTGAGTTAAATCTTGTATTTTTTGTAAAAAAACAGCGATTTGTTTATTACTAAGCAAAATATAAGCAGTTAGCAGCATTAGGCGAAAGTTAATAGCTGAAATCGTCATATTTATTTAAACATTTCTAAGACGATTGTGCTCTAAATTTACAATTAATAGTAAAACTTCGAAAAACTATTGTTAAATAGGTATATGAAAGATTACCTTAGAAAATATACGTATCACTAGCAGTATTGGTTGTCCCATTGGTCTAAAACAAAATTTAGAGATAGTTGGTGAATTGTAATTGTAGATTTGAGTCACAATTTTTCTAGCCTAATTTTTTGTGTGAATATTACATACACTGCTCCAATAAATTAACGCACCACTTGAATTTTTTTGAAAATTGAAACATGTATTCGACCAATTGGTACAAAATTAAGAAAAATTTAACAAAAACATTTGTTTAAAGTAAATTAATATCTAATGTGTCCAAATATAAATAAACAAACCGAAAACAATATTTTATTAAAGTTACGCCGTTATAAAAGTTACAGAAAACATCTTAATATCGCGTATTTCCACCTCTACTTTGAATAACCGCTGCACATCTTCGTTCCATACTCAAAATTAACGAACTTATGTCTTCTTGATTTAAGTTATTCCATATTTCATTTAGTTGAGGACCTACCTCTTGAAGATGGACAGGAGGATGTGGAAGATTTTTTAAACGTTTCCCGAGAATGTCCCAAACATGCTCAATAGGATTCAGGTCAGGGCTTCGAGCTGGCCAATCCAAAACAATGATTTCTGCCTCATTAAAGTAATCTTTAACAATTCGGGCAGTGTGGGGTTTTGCGTTATCTTGCATTAACAAAAAATTTGGACCAATATAAGGGGCATATGGTACGACATGCTCTTCAAGAATGTCTGTTTTGTAACGGTCCGCATTTATAGAGCCATTATTTACAACCACTAACTCCGTGCGAGCTTGTAAGGAAGTACCACCCCAAACCATTACTGAGCCTCCACCAAACAATGTGGTATTCTGAATGTTACACTGTGCGTACCGCTCATTTGGTCTACGATACACACGAACACGTCTATCGCAAAGTTTTGACTCATCCGTAAAAAGAACAGACTCCCAATCCTCTCTTTGCCAATTTATGTGCTTTCTAGCAAATTCTAATCGGGCTCTGCGGTGTTTGCAGTCAATGCAGGACCACGAGCAGGAATATGGAGTGTTAAATTATCCTCCTTAAGTCTTTTTCTAACAGTTTCGGTACTGATTTGAATTCCTTCTACGTCACGGAACTCAGTTTGTAACTTCCTGGCGGTTACAAAGCGTTCCCTTAGCGCAGATATTCTTAAAAATCTATCCTGGATAGGAGTGGTTTTCCTTTTTCTTCCTTGCCCAGGTCTTCTGAAGTGACTTCCTGTCTCTCTGTACCTTTGTATCATACGCGAAACTGACGTATGAGATACACCAAACCTTTCACCAATTCTTCTGTAGCTCCATCCTTCCTCCAACAAAACCACAGCTTGGGCGCATTCTTTTCGAGTCAAATTCCTCATAATGTTTTTATTATTGTTTCAAATGATAAAAACTATCCACAGAACGGCAAATTCAAATAACAATAAAACGAAAGGTTATAGTTTACTTTAGCTGACCACACTAGAAATGCATGAAAAAAATCGGGATTTTCGCAAAACTTACGTAAAATGATCCCTAGAACACGAATCCGGTGGCGGAAGTTTGATTTTTTAAATATTTTTTAAAAAAAGTCCTTTTTTTGGTGAAAAAATTGTTCGGTTTTTACAAACGAAAAAAATAGCAAATTGAATGTAATGTACATATCTCGTTATTTTTTTACGTTTTCAACCTCTTTCACAATTTTTTAAATAACTTAATCAATCTTAATTATTTTTTTGCATTTATTTTAAAACACAAAGTAAATGTCAATTGTCAATTATAATTTACAAACACAATCGACAAAATATTCAAGACAAATATATTTTGACAGTTCCTGTAAACTTCAAAACTACAGCGGCCCAGCTACCATAGATGCTTTAGAACACCGTTACGCACAACTTTTGTCAAATACCTTATAAATAAATAAAAGCGAATGTTATATCTAAAATTGAATATAAACTGAATAAAACAAAAATTAATAAAAAGCCGGTCAGCAGTATTAGCCCGAGGATTGACTGGCAGGTAATCGAGGATGTTTCTGCCAGGTATAGAGGGCGAAGCCCTCTACTACCGAAAAAAGGACCTTATAAAAAAAGGCGGTCAATAGCGTCAGCCCGAAGATTGACTTACTTCGAGGATGTTTTTGATAGGTTTAGAGGGCGAAGCCCTCTACTACCGAAAAAAGGACCTTTAAAAAAAGGCGGTCAATAGCGTCAGCCCGAAGATTGGCTTACTTCGAGGATGTTTTTGATAGGTTTAGAGGGCGAAGCCCTCTACTACCGAAAAAAGGACCTTTAAAAAAAGGCGGTCAATAGCGTCAGCCCGAAGATTGGCTTACTTCGAGGATGTTTTTGATAGGTTTAGAGGGCGAAGCCCTCTACTACCGAAAAAAGGAACTTATAAAAAAGGCGGTCAATAGCGTTAGCCCGAGGATTGGCTTACTTCGAGGATGTTTTTGATAGGTTTAGAGGGCGAAGCCCTCTACTACCGAAAAAAGGAACTTATAAAAAAAGCGGTCAATAGCGTCAGCCCGAGAATTGGCTTACTTCGAGGATGTTTTTGATGGGTCTAGAGGGCGAAGCCCTCTACCACGCGAAAAAGATGCATATAAAAAAGGCGGTTAATACCGTCAGCCCGAGGATCTTCTTACTTCGAGGATGTTTTTGATAGGTCTAGAGGGCAATGCCCTCTACTACGTGAAAAAAGCACCAATAAAAAGTCGGTCAATAGCGTAAGCCCGAGGATTGGCTTACTTAGAGGATGTTTATAATAGGTCTAGAAGCTACCGCGTAAAAAAATACTTATAAAAAAAAACTTATAAAAAAAGCGGTCAGCAGCGTTGGCCCGAGGATTGATTTAAAATCGAGGATGTTTTTGGCAGGTATAGAGAGCGAAGGTATTTCATTACGCGGTATTTTTATCAACGTTATTTCATTCCGACCCATCTAGCTGGGCGGCTGTAGTTTTGAAGTTTACAGGAACTATCAAAAGTTTTTCACTAAAAAAAGGATTTTTTAAAAAAATATTATAAAAACTAAACCTCCGCCACCGGATTTGTGTTCTAAGGATTATTCTACGTAAGTCTAGTGAAAACCCCGATTTTTTTCATGCATTTTTAGTGTGGTCAGCTAAAGTAAACTGTTACCAAACGAAATTACAAATTAACACAATTTAAAAATGAAAATTATTTTAAAATTTCAGCTTAAAAAACTATTAAACTCAAATTTCTGACTTTAATGTCAAAACTTTTATTACAATGGGTAACTAGATTATAGCTTGATTAAACCTTCTCAACCAAAGTTGTCAAATGTACATAGTTTTAATTTTTTTACTTTATTTTCAAGTGGCGCGTTAATTTCTTGGAGCAGTGTAAAAATAAATAGTTTTAGACTTAAAAAAACTTTTCTTGTTTCTTTTTTCTAAAAAAATGTCAACAATAAAATTTTAAGAAGACTTGCAGCTTTTTAAATTTTGGCAACTTTGGCAATTTTGTTCTAAAATTTTTAGAGCACATAGTATATTTATGACAAAAAATAAAATATTTTTTAATAATTATGCACAATTTTAATTTATTAATAGCAATATTAAGGTGGGCCGAAAAGACTGAATTTTTTTTTAACTTCCGACACTGAAAAATTGGTACCTAGGCATTTTAAAAAATGCTTTTTAAAGATGAGCTCATAATTTTAATAGGAAGGACTCTCTCATCTTAGTTTTCTATTTTTTCTTTAGTTCTATTTGGCAAAATCCATATCTCGTCACTACTGGATTCTAGGAAAAAAATTTATTTATATTTCTTGTAGAAAATTGAACTCTTTAAAAAAGATATTTTACAATTTTTTTTATAGCTTTTAGCGTTTAGAAGATATCAAAGGTCAAAGTTTAAAGAATTTAACAAAAATTTTGTTTTTATTTCTAAATTTTATATCTCGTAGATAAATAAATATTAGAAAGTGCAAGACATATAATTTTATAAAAAATTGAACGCTCTACAAAAAAGGTCTTTTGTAGTTAATCGATTACTCTAACCACTTAGAAGATATTCGTATTTTAAAAACCAAAATTTGAGACTAAATCCTCATATTTTTTTTTAAATAGTTGGAGTAATCGATTAACCACAAACAACTTTTTTGTCAGCGTTTAATTTTCTACAAAACTATATGTTACGCATTTTCTAATATTTATTTATCTACGAGTTATAAAATTTAGAAGTAATTTTTTTTTATTAATTTCTTTAAACTATGATCTCTGATATCTTCTGAACACTAATAGCTATTAAAAAAATTGTAAGATACTTTTTTTAGAGCGTTCAATTTTCTACAAAAAATGTAAATAACATTTTTTTGTAGGATCAACTAGTGACGAGATATGGATTTTGCCAAACAGAACTAAAGGAAAAGTAGAAAACTGAGATGAGGGGGTCCTTTTTATTAAAATTAAGAGCTTATCTTTAAAATGCATTTATAAAAGTGCCTAAGAACCAATTTTTTAGTGTCGGAAGTTAAAAAAAATATTCGATTTTTTAACCCACCCTAAGCAATATATTTTAATTTTTTTTGTTATTGTTTTTAAGTGGATATAGTTTATCTTAAATACTGCGTACGCAGTCTAATATTTAAAAATTGCATTCTAATATGTAATTAAAATTTGTTGACAATTGTTTAAATTAGTCAATCTGTACAAAAAAAAACAAATTTTTAACTTTGTTTTATCAGAATATAGCTTATAAATGACCGAGTGTCATTTAGAACATAACAAATGTCTCAAATTTTTTATTATTGACTTATTATTTCAGATTATATAGACTTTTATTATTACAGATAAAGACGGTTTACTAAAATAAAATCTGCAAAATAATCATTTTGAATGTCTTTGACAAGTCAAACTTGTCTGATCAGTTTTGTACATTTTCGAACTGTTGTAATAGAAATTTGTAATTTAATATTTAATTTATCATTGCATTTTGTTTTATGCCATTATGAAATTCAAAAAACTTTTGCTTTTTGGAGTGTGTACAGGGGCCCCATCTTGTTTGAAACAGTTGTATAATAAATCGTGGCCAATAAAGGTGAATTTAACTTTTCAACAAACAATAGACTTGTATAAATTAAACAATTTCTAGTACAGAAAAAAATGTGTGATTACGACAACTTATCTGTATGAGAAACATGTACAACTAGTTACAGTAACATTATAATATAACTGACTAAGGGTTTCTTCACGACTATATGAACTAATATTTAAAGCATTGAATTTAAAATTTTGAATTATAAATGTATTAAAAAAGTATTTGTAAAACAAAGTACCTAAATATTTATGAAGAGTTATGGAAAAGCAGGCAAATAATTTTTTTCTACTTATTAGCTGACGTTTCGAGTGTTTTATTAATCCTTTATCAAGACTACAGTGTTTACCTTATTTTATTCTTTATACTCTAAATTTTATGTATTTTAAAAACATTGTAGTCTTGATAAAGTATAAATAGAATATCCAAAACGTCGACTGAGTAGAAGAAATAGTATATTACATACCAAGACACTAAAGTGTATTATTTAATCTTGAGAGTGGATGTCTGAGGGTTTCAATAACTTGAGGGATTAAGACATTTTAGTGAATATGGTTTGTCAAATTAATAAAGTAAAGCATTAAATAGATTACTAACCTTAAACTAAATTAGTAAAAGTAGTATCCTAATCGAATGTTAAACGTCAATTTCTTGACCAACATCGTTAAAACTAAGCGTTGCGTATTCAGTCTTTGGTTTGGACTTTTGTGTTTTATTTTGCAAAAAAGAGCTATTATCATGCGAGCCCTTCTTATTATTAGTCTTAGGCATATCTAAATCGGCGTAAACCACCCCGTTCGGTTTTTTCCCACAACTCCCCAACACTGGCTGAGGATACTGTAGTTGAACCGAGCTTTGAACACTTTCAGGGAATTGCATACCCCCGTGGTACTCACTAGGCCTCATTACCACCAAAGGCCCTTTAGTTTTTTGCTTGGGTTTCTCGCGTTTGTGATGCCGTGTCCGACTACCGTCTGATGGATAATCCGAGACGTATCCGTTTTTCATAAGATCTTCTTCGTGGATATTCCTAATTGGTTGGAAGTAACTCTCCGCTGTTTGGAATTTAAAACTGTGGCATTTCTGAAGCGGTATTTGGAAGTGCTTTTTATGTTTCGGTTTCGATGAGAAGGATTTGCTCTTCGGTAGGGGCTCATTAAATAAATTTCGGGGAAGTAGTTTCGTATGCTTTTGGTGAGGGATGGTCGCCGAATATTGCGGGGGCAAGCCAACATTTACGTGTTTATAATGCGGGGTTGTTAATGTGTAAAAAGCATTCTGAAATTTGTTAAAATGGGTTAGTTATATAATATGGCGGAGAGGTACAGGCTGAAATCTTTTCAATAGCAAAAGCAAAAATTATAAAATTTTATTATTGCTATAAAAACTACAGTAATATTTAATTTTCGAAGAAAAAAATTTGAAAGTAAACTATTAAAATAGAGAACGGACTTAGATGTAATAGTATATAGTTGTGATGTCAAGATCAGTCACGTGATAGTTGGCAAGATAAAACGTATAATCACGGAGAGTAAGATTTGTCAGTAATTTAACCGCAACATCAATTGAAGAGACATTTTTAGAAACTGAAAATTTACAATTTACTAACTTTATTTATAAAGCTATTAATTTGGCGCAATGATAAGAAATGTTTTTTTTTATAATTTGACTGATTCTATGATTCTAAAATGAAACGACAGTATCAGGATTCTAGTGTTTTCTAAAATTACATTAAAACCAGTGCGTAACTACAAGTTTATATAACAAAACACCACATAAAACGATCAAACACAAACAAAAATGAATCAAAGCAAAAATTCCAAATAATGTTTCCGTTACAATACTCTCCAATAAATATTTACATATTAATTTAGCTGTTTCATTAATGTTTGTATTGGGAAATTATGTAAATGTCAACCTAATTAGTTATCTTTACTTTTGTACTAACAATTTCGTCGATAGATTATTAGTGGTAGAAATTGGTGTTAAATAATTAGATAGATGTTGGGAGTTTGCCAGAAGCGGACTGAGTAGGTTTGGCCCAGTTTGTGACGTCACAAACGTGACTACAGTAGTATGGCAAAAAAGATAAAAATTTCTGTTGAAAAATTTATTTGCTCTGCTACGCGTCGTGTTATAGATTAAGTTAGATATGTAACTTTTGGCACCACAACTTTTTTATCAGCCTATCCTCATAGCTATTAAAATAGGTCACTGCATAAATTAATTCCGGTCTCTAATAAACCTAGTCCACGTATCACGTATAATATATTATTAATTCGTATTGATCATTTTAATTTAATGTTTAATTATTAATTCCCACTCTAATTTACTTCAGCAAAATTGGTTAAAAAAGATTTTGCAGCCTGACCAATCCCAGCAATTAATATTAAAACAAAAACAGCAACTAAAACAAACCTGTGACTTAACAAGGTCGGGACTCCGAGGATTAAGCAGTGGCATTTGTGGTATTAAAGGTAAATTTTCTTTGCTACTATCATCTGCCTGATTTAAATTATCATTGGAGTTTTTCATTTTTGCTTGGATTTGTAAGGATAAGGCACCTTTAGGACTTTCAATTTTAGGTTTAATAAAATTAGGACTAACTTTAAGCATAGGAGAATTTTTCAGTGCTTTCATGGCTTCCACTTTGATTATTCTCGATTCATCAGGTTTTAATGGACTCCTTTTGTCAGTTTCTGGTTTAGCATCGTTGTGGACTTGGGCTTGTATCACTGAAACTTCACTTTCGAGGTTTTCTGAGCCTTCAACTGAGCTACTAGAAACGTCTAATTGAGATGGTGAATTGGGTTTGTCAGATTGAGATGTGTTTTGATAAATAACTTCTTTTTTGGCACATTTTCGAGATCTAGGAGCTGGTATTGGTACATTTGATTCAGAATTATCAGAATCTTTTTTTAGTGTGTTGAGATCTCCGAAAACTTTTTTGGGTAAAGCATAAACTACCGGTCTTTTTTTAGCGTGTTTTTTGCACCGCATTGAATAGAAAGTCGGTGAGTAACATTTGTGTTTTTTCAGTTCTAAAGAACTGAAACGCTTATCATTATCATCAGTGTTTGGTATTGACTTTTTTTCAATGTTTGGTCTTTTATTTTCAGTGATATTGATACCGGAAGCCGTTCGTCTCACATTCTCTTCCCTTCGTCCTGCAACTCGATTCGGTGGGATACTAAAAGGGTTCGGAAGTAAAAACGGGTTAAAATTTAATATCGGCTGAAAATTATTCCTAAAGGTGAAGGGTTGGTTGACTTGTTGAAACGAAAAGTTCTTGTGAAAGTTATTCAAGAAAGGGTTACTGCGATTCAAGTCAAATCTTGTTGAAAAGTTGGTCAAGTGATGTATTTGTTGATTGTTTTGGAAGCCATGAAAAGACTGATGCCGTTGGATGGTTTTAGGGGTGAGGGATTGGAAATTACGCGTTTCTTGAGTGAAAGGAGCTATAACTGAAATTGGCTGCGAACACACATCATGCAAATTAGGCAATTTGTAATAAAAAGCAACATTTATTTATGATCAATAAACTAACTCACTTTATTTGGTGGGTTTTGCATGCCGTGGAAGGGGAGGTTTTCGTAAAATCCTTTGCCGTGATCATTTGCGGGGTCTGCTAAACCGCCAACCGGTGGAGCAGCCCCTAATCTCGTCTTATCTCCTGTAGAGGACGGGTTGGGTGCTGGAGCATAAAAAAGTGCTATTTTCAACTTAGGGTTTATGGCGGGAAAGGCTCGATTGCCTACCTAATTAGTAATAATGCTATGAAGATGGCAAAAGGTTAAGATTGTTTGCTGACAATAAAATAAACAAGCTTCCTGGGTTTTGCTAGTTCTCTTTGTAGCTTAATTTGCTTCAGTTTATGTGTATGTACAAACGTATAACGCACTGTTTTAATTTTCTAATTTTTCAGACAATAATCTAATTCAATAATACATTATTTCTCTTGCGGTAAAATTTTTTTTTAAATATTTTGTTTTTACTACTTTAATAAGTACATTATGAATCACAAGAACATTTTGTTTTTGATTGATTCTTAAAGTTTACTCCAAAGGACAACTATTTTTATCTACTCAGAATATACTATGAATTGACCTGACCTGATCATGTTCAATTATAAATGAGGACGTTGCTTACTATTATTGTTATTATTGTGTATTATTGTTCATTACTTTTAATTCATACTGTACTCAATATATGTTTATAATATTTCTTGTTTATTTTCTTTAAACTGTGCTTTTTTTTAAATATATATATATATATATATATATATATATATATATATATATATATATATATATAAATAAGCACCTACCGTATCCCGGTTTCTTCCTCTTCCTTGAATTGGTGCTGGCGTTCGAATCTGGTGTTGTTGGCTTAATCTTTTTATAAGTAACAACTGTCATGCCATGCAACAACACAACAAAACAATCAATAATAAACACAAATAAAGACAGATCGTTGTTTTTACCTCCGCTAGCTCCTTCAGTTATTCCACTAGGGACTCTTTCATGTCCGTTAAGTCCAAGCCAATCCTTTATTCTTTCCAGCCTGGCATAAACTTTTGACTTTCTTTTTTTATATTTAAGGAGGGTGCTCGATAAGGAACGTGGTTGAATAGGGGTAGATTCAGGACCTAACTGATTAATATTTACTTTGTGAATTTTACCAACATGTACTAAGACTCCAGGACTTAGGGGCCATTTTGACTGAATAGGACTATCAGGTGATTGGCCATCAGGTCTGTCAATTTTATGCCAAGTCGAAAATAAATGGTGACAAACACAACATGAAACAAAAATAAAAAAAATAAAATAAAAAAATGAAACGAAAAGAAGTACCCACTAACATCAAACACGAGAGGCGTTTCGACAACAAAGTTGTCATCCTCAGTTGAGAATTAAAACAATTTTTTTTTAAAATTTAATTTTGTGATTCTCACCTGAGGATAACAAGAGAATTTAAATTAATTTGAATTAGGGCCGATTTCATAATCAACTTAAAAGCTACTTTAATTTAAATGACGTTGAGACTGTAGTTGTAATTACGACAATATGCATCGACGAAAAATCGTCAACAGTCTAAACGTCATTTAAATTAAAAAAGCCTTTAACTTGATTATGAAATCGGTTTTTAAATCGAAAAAATCAGTTTTAATTCTCTCTTAAGGATGACAACTTCGTTGTCGAAAAGCCTCCCGTGTTTGGTATTAGTGGTTGCTTTTTTATATAAAGCTTTGTTAATGAGATAAGAATCAAGTGACGGATTTAAGATTTGATATCAGAGGTGCTTTGGAATGATTTTGCTGACTGATTAGTTTTTCTTAAGAATTCTGTTTAAATACGAATTGGGGGGAACGAATAAAGATTTAATCAAATACAAGAAGGCAAGCAGTTTACTCTGCAGTCGACTGTCGATTTGTTCGCGTATTAAATCCGCTACTGATAAAGAAAAGAGGGTGAGCAAATGTGAAAGGAGGAAAGGTACAGTCTGATCCAAGTTTGATGTTTGTTTAGAAACGACTTAATTGCAAAGTCAAAATATCAGAGATTTGGCAAGTTGAAGCATTTGTGACGTGTTTTAATTAAACTTTATTAAAATGAAAATTTTCATTTACTTCAGGAATATACGGAGTCTTCTAGAAACAGATGATTGACAAATTATTACTGCTACTATCACAAAAATAAAAATAAAGGCTTTAAAATGTGTAAAACAGAGTTTTTAGTTGTTTCTGCAATTTTTAAAAAATCTTGTAATATATAGATTTTTAACTTATTTATTTTTGAAATTTTGTAACAGCAAAAATACAGGAATTTGTAAATATTATTGTCATTATTTAATTAAGAAAAAAAGGCACTATATAAACAAAAAAAATTTGTTATTTCTTGTCAAGTTTTTGAACATCTTTATTTTCTTTTTTGTTTCTCAAGGCTTTAAGACTATCCTGGTTTTGAAGGATACTTAATATTGAAGATGGAGTCGAAAGTAAGGATAAATTGTAAATAAAGGAAGTATGAATGAAAGACAAACTTTTCTTGATTGAAATAAAAAATTGAAAAAAGGACGTTTTAAAAAAGATTAAGATAAAAAAGAAGACACGAAATCTAAAATCAGTGAGATGAAGAAAAATGAATTGGTAATAAACATGTAAGTATTATTTGCAAGAATGATGATAAAGATAGAGTTTAAAGAATCTAAAGGAAAAAAGAACAAAAAGACGTAAAACGTAAAGATAGGCAGAAAATTTAAAAACGACAGAATTTAAAGACAGAACGCTAATGAGTAATGACGAAAAACAAAAGAAATATTTTGATGAAATTACTGGAGGCGAAAATGGTGACAAAACAAAATTGAAGGTAGCATAGTTTTTCGGCGTTTAGAAAAAAAGAAATAAAATAAAAGAACCCAGGCGGAGACAAAGAGATAATAGGCAGGTTAGATAGAAAAACTGCGAATTCGATCTAGAAGATCGCAATAAAAACAACTTAGAAAACATTATTGGCAAGAATGACGATGGAAAATGGAAAATCTTCGAATAACGTTAGAAAAATACATTAAGAACAATACAAAAAATTAATAAAAAAAGTTGATAAAAGAAAACGTAAGGATAAAGATAAAGACGAAAAATCTAAAGACGTAACAGAAAGCATTAAAATATAACAGGAAAACGAAAAAAATAACGAATTTTTGTGAAATTATTTTTAACTAAGATTGTGAAGACGAAAATAATGCAGAAACAAAAATTGAAGTTGACAAGCTTTTTTCTTAAAATTAACAACAGAAATAAAAGATGAAAACAGAAAAATAAATGTGGAAATTATAAAACTAAAGTGATAATATAGTTTAAAGGCAAATTTTATAAAATTTTGAAAATTCAGAATATTCCGAAAACAGTGTAAGCATTTTTTTCTTAAATAACGATAAAGATATAGTAAAAAACACTGTAAAAGAAGATAAAATCCACAAAAGGAAAAGGATGAACTGAATGACATTTAATTAAGAATTTTAGCAAAATTTAATAAAAAGATAACAAAGCAGGAATTAAAAATTAAGAATTTTTTTTATCAGCAAAAGAAACATAGACTAAACGTTTCTTCGGGTCATAATCTCTTTTTATTATGCTCTGAACGTTTTATGAACTTACTAAAGGCAAAGATTGTTAAGACGAAAATAAAGAAACAAAATAATATTAAAGGTACTATGATGATATTGTATGATTTTTACAAAAAAATAAAAATATAAAAATTAAGAATAAAGACAGATAACCTAAAAACAAAGAGATAAAAAAGATTGTACATTACATTTGATAAAATTACTGAGAACGTTTGTTTCTCATTGTCAGTAACGTTTGTTAAAACGAAATGTTTTAAAATGATAATAATAAAAAATCAAATAATTATTAGAATTACCATTTCTTAAAATGACGATGAAGGAAGTCTTTAAGATAAGATAAAGCACACCAAAAAAAAAAATGAGGTGAAAAACGTTTAGTTATTGAAAAACTCAGGAATATTACTTAATTAAGAATATAAGAAAAATATAATAAATAACAAGAGAATTAAGAAAAGACCTAAAACGATAAGTTGCTAATAAAAGACGTAGGGATAAGATAAAGACAGAAAACCTGAAAGACAAAATGATGAAGAACTAATACGATAACAAAAATGATTGTAATACGATTTTTTCGACCTTTAAGATAGAAATAAAAAGATGAAAACAAAATAAAAAACAGAGAAAGAAAAGCTAAACACAAAAAGAAGAAATTAAAATAGAATATAAAGCACATTTGATGAAAAAACTAAGAAACGTAGATTTAGAAAAAAATAGTAATAAAAAATAATTAATTGAAAGATTTTACGGACAACAAAAAAGAGACTTTAAAAAATAGTAAAATAATTTAAAAAAGAATAAAAAAACTTTTAGCTTAAAAGCAGAAACTTTGAGTAATTTTAATTTTATTGTTGTTATGTCCTTATTTATGCGTCATACTGTACTTGTGGGTACAAAAAGGGAAAGCCACGGGAGATTCAATAGTTTTAAATAGGTTTGAAAGAGGAGAAATAGTTCCGGAATTGGATAGCGATAGTTAATAAGTGTGGATTTCACGCTCTACCGAACTGTACTAATCGTGATTAATTCCGTGTCAAAAACCTAATTCTAGAACACTCTGTATAAGGGTAATTGTCGTATGTCATTGACTCGTATTGAATCAGTCTATACACGCTTGAATAAATAAAAGTGTATTCAACACGAAAACATTAGCAGCGTGTAGTCTTCCCTAGTTTTCCTCCCCTTTCTATATGAGCTATTTGTAACATAATCTTGCCTGTTGTGAAAACTACCCTTTTCATGCACCCTTAATGATGCAAATTCAGAAATAAGTGGAAGACCAGTGGGAATAACATGCATCTAAACCCCAAGGATACAGTGTTCATGCAATAAACTTAAAAACAATGGCTTTAGATTGCATCTTATAGTAAAGCTACCTTGGTTTCCCAAATAAGTCACCCTGCCACAGGGCACCAAAGGCAGCCCAAGCACGTCAGGACTTTGAGTGCACAGAAACCTGAGAAGTTTTTATTGGTATTAGTAAGTTTGTAAAATCAGTGAGAGAGCAGTGTGAAGGTAGCTCTGTTTTTAAGTTAACTATAGTTGCGTTTGGCTTTGCCACTCCGAGTGCTTTGTCTTTGTTTCATTCAGGACAGATAAATCCGACGCATTATTTGAATTTAGGATTTACTAGTATAAAGAACGTTTTCATGACAACGTACCCTCTTTCTGTCCCATCTAATAACTAGGTGCACAAAGAGCGTGTGTTGTTTTGGATACAGTGTTAAAAAGCATCAAGTTTTGGTCACCGGCTAGAGATAGTGATATATGATGCTCAATGAAGTAGATAAGGAAAGAGGCGGTGCACTCGGAGTAGCAAAGCCGAATGCAGCTTATTTAGAGCAAAATATACAGAGTGTACACAATTTCGTTTAAATCAATTTCATACAAAATACATTTTTGAGTTCAGTCTGTATCTTGTGCAATATCAATCTGTGATAGAAGAGTGCCATTGCAATAGATAATAATAAAAATAAGCAAAAGAAGAAAAGGGTGACCTGTTTTGGGAAGTTATGCATCTTACCTTTAATAAACCGTAATGTGAACACTTGCGGAGAGAAAAAAAAGTTAAAAATAAGAGCACATTAACGCAAATAAAGAAGGAAAAAGTAAAATATCACAGTTTTATTGCACTGGAACTAGTGTAGCTGTGATTAAAGCAATTCAAGCAAGTGTTTTAGGTAACAAAAATTTATATTTGACTTACTTTTCTCTTTCTTCCATTTCGAGTGGATTATTGCCTATTGTTAGCAAAAAACAATACCAAACAGTCAAAGAGTTAGCACAATTATTACGCAATACTTACATTTTGTGTTTTGCCGCTTTTTTCGACATAAAACGATAATCACGATGCAAACCACTATGAAACAGATGATGAGGGTTATAATCGATGCTATTATCACTATTAAGTTTTCTTTGGTGAAGTACCACGGCAGTTTGCTTCCTGGAAGTAAAATAAATATGGAAATTTAAGGTTCTGGCCGGACACAGTACCAGGATACTCTGTGCTGATGAGAGAAATTAACTCTGAGACCGGTTACAGTTTCCTGGTTGCTGTGTCTGACTGGAATGTTTTGTTTTATAAAAATTTGGATTTAAAATTGGATGTAAAAGAATACAAGTGAATGAAAATAATTGCAGTGTAAGTAGGCGCTGAAACGCTGTTTATTGCGCATAACCTAAAATTAAAACTGTTTAATACGACGTATGTGTTTATAGTTATAAAAGTGAGAGAAGAATTAAAAAGAAAGACAGATGGTATCAGTTTGATAAAAATGATGAAGAAATACTGAAGACGCACGAGATATAAACTAACCTGAAACTTAGAAAAGAAGAAAGAACAAGAAAATGGGTTAGAACTTAAAATATAAGATTAAAGACGTAGAAAGAAAACTTAAATACAAAAATATTAAGCAAAAAGATGAAGAAAAAGATGAATTTACTGAAAATAAGTAAAAGATTTGCAATGAAAACAATCTTTCTAAAAAAAGTCGATATATATAAAAGTAACTAGAGAAGAAAAAGATTTGTTCTAAAACTTAAAAATAAAGAAATATGAGAGTACTCTCTGCAGAAAAGTTAAAGATAAAAGACGAAAACGTTAAAATGAAAAATCTAGAGATAGAAAGCATTAAAGAAAAAAAATGACTATGAAAAGACGAATAGCATAATGGAACTACTAAAAGCGATCATTCGTAGTATAAAACAATAAAGAACAATTAAAGTTAAAGGTTTCAAAAGTAAAATAGAAGAGATGATGAATGAAAAGACGACGATAAATAAAAGGTAGTTTAAAACTAAATACAAGAGACAAAAGAAGATAAAAAAATTTTTTTGGGAGACTACTAAAAACTAAGATTCTCAAGAAGGATGTTATATTCTATAATACAAAGTAACGAGAATGTAATGGTGAATATATATATTAAATTATAGAAGAAAAAAAAAGAAAATTTCTAAAATTAATAAAAAATATAGTAGCAGTTACAATTAGAATTAGAAAGTTATTAGAAAAAAGTAAAAATTAAAAAAAGATGTAGACTAAATGTTCAAAGTAAATCTATGAATGGAGAAATACAGAAATGAGAAAGATCAAAGAAAAAAACAATATAAATGCATAAAATGCCGAAAATGCAGCTAACAAGAAATTTATAATAGAAAGAAGATTAAAACCTGACGAAGCAGTACAAAATGTAAAAAAATTAAGAAGAATTGTGGCTCACAGAAAATTATTAGAAATAAAAAGGCAGTGGTAAAAGGACAAAAGGTGAAGGTAAAAATACATGACTAAAAATAAATACAGAAACCAGAAAAATCAAAGAAAAAAATTAAAAGACCTAACACAATCTGCATTGTTTCTATTTTTGTTATTATTTAAGCAGCTTTAAATTTAACAAAATCGTGGTGCTAGAAAGAAAATCAACAGTTTTTAGCAGAATAAACTGAAAAAGAGTATTTGGAAAATAAAGAAAATGAAGAAACAAGAATACAAAAATAGAAACTGTAAAAAACACAAAGAAAAAAGATGTTCATGCAAGATGCAGATAAAGAGCAAGAAAAAAAATATTGAAGAAGATACCAAACAGAAAGTATTGAAGGTAGAAAATCCTAACAGCAAAAGGAAATGAATACAACGATTTCAAACTGTAACAATTCGAAGAAAAAAATTTTTTTACTGCAGATATTTAGAAGATCGAAGACAATGAGGAAGAAAAATGAATGTGAAACAACGAATAGCATAATAGAACTATTGAAGGCGACCATTTGAAGTATAAAAAAAAACAATTAAAGTACATTATCAAAAGAAAAAAAAGACAACTGAAAATAGGACAATAAATAGACAGATGGAGATGAAGATAAAGAAACAAGTTTTGGAAAACTACTAAAAATTAAGAGTTCCAAGATGGATATTATATAGAAACATTTATTAGTGAAAAAAATACATAGTTACTAGGATACGATGGTTAAAATATATCTCAAATTATGGAAGAGAAAAAACGAAAACTTCTCTACAATTAACAAAATAAAAATTTGAAGAAGTACCAAAGTTATTAAAAAAAAGTAAAACGATAGACAATCTAAAGCTGGATGCGAAATGAAAATCTTTGTATGGAGAAATACAAAAACAAGCAAGATCACAGAGGAAAATAAAAGAAATGAATGAAATTCCGAAAAAGCAGCTAACAAGAAACGTGTAATAGAAAGAAGACCAAAATCTGAAGAAGCAGTATAATAATTAGAATAATTGGAAATAAAAAGAGAGTGGTAAACAAGCCAAAAGTGAAGGTAAAGATATATGACTAAAAATAAATACTGAAACCAGAAAAATCAAAGAAAAATTGTGATTTTGTTATTATTTAAGCAGTTTTAAATTTAATAAAATTGTTGTGTTAGAGAGAAGATCAACAGTTTTGGGCAGATAAAACTGAAAAAAGGTTTTAGAGAAGTAGAGAAAATGAAGAAACAAGAAGAGAAGCTGTTTAAAAATACAATACAAAAAGAAAGAAGATGTTCATGCAAGATGTAGATTAAGAGCAAGAAAGAAAAAAATATTTAAGAAAGATGACAAACAGAAAGTATTAAAGGTAGAATAACCTAGCAGCAAGAAAAATGAACACAACGATTTGAAACTGTAACAATTTTTTTCTTCTTCTTCTGCAAATATTTATTTATGTGAGCGGATAAATAGTGATCTTTTTTTAGATGCATTTTTGATTTGATAGTTCAATTTTTTAATAACGTTTTAAAACATTTTTTTAAAATAAGAGAGAATAAATTGAAAATGTATAAACCAGGAGAAAAGAAGTGCAATAAAATTACTCATGCACATGCCTTATTACCTGGCCGTCCGATTTGACTACTTTGCTCCTGGTATGCTAAATAATACAATACATTTATCGATTCTTCTAAAATCTGCTTTCTATCACTTACCCGGAATTTTTATAGAGCAGGGATCACTTGCTTTGATACTGTTGTTAGCCACACACTGGTACTCGACTTCTGTTGTAACACTAGAATCCAAGAAGAAATAACTAAAATTAGCATTTCCTCCCGAAGGATTTATCTCCGATGTTTTATTCTGTTCTATCATCATCCATGTGAAAGTCATGTCACTCGGGTTTCCATCTGCTTTACAGATTAAAGCAGAGTTGTATTCTATATCACCACGCTCGATCTTACATTCTGGTTTATCTAAAGGCAAAAAAAAATATTTTTTTACTGAGAGTAAGTATTTCTTACACCAAACGTTGAATTTAACAAGAATAGTTTTGTTGCCATGTCTGTTGTAAGCTTCACAAACGTAGTATCCTGCTGCAGTTCTTGACATTTTCGGGAGTTTAAGAGTATCGCTTTTTACAATAGGTTCCGAGGTAAAATTTCTTTTCCAAACGTAGTTAAGGTTTGGCCGACCGTCTCCGCTACATTTTACATCAGTAGGAGGTTCGTCTTCTATGACGTTTACATAGGAATGCGAAACAGTTAAATTTTCAGGAGGATCTATAAAAAATTGAGAAGTTTCGAAAGCGTTTTGCCAAATTTGGACTTACACTCGACTCCAATAGCTGTAGAAAAATTAACACCGACTCGATGTCTGTCTGGAGGATCATAACTAGCACAAGTATAGTATGAATCAGGAGAACTTTTGTTTAACTGTCTTCCAGGCCAATTTGTCATATTCCACACCTATAAATAATATTATAGATGTTTCTAGAAGGTTCTAAAGATAACCAACGAGGTTGTAGACCGAGTCGTGTAAGAAGATAAGTGTTCTAATAGACTACATATTAATAATGTTTATTACACCACTAGTTACGTAATTTATAGGCATGTCGTAGATAAATATATAATTTTTTTTGTTATAAACAGTAATGTCTTACCAAAGTTGATTCGATGGATTCAAAATCGTTTGTTTTATAATCAGCAGAATGATTTGTGTTGATCACATAGTAGAGTATGTTGTTTTTGAAATTAATCTCGTGTCCATCCTTGTACCATTTAATTGAGCATCTGGGAAAGCACTCAATTTGGCAACTCAGTGACATGTTTTGCGACGAATAGAGAACACCTTTATACGTAGCACTAGCTTTCGTTATAACAGCTGGTGGTGCTTCTACGTTAACAAAGTCATAAGCAGGTTTGCTTTGACCACCTTTATTTAACGCAATGCATGTAAAATTGCTCCGAGTTTCTAAAGATGCGTGAGGAATTGTCCAATTTGATACAGTAATGTTGTGAATCATGTGACCGTTTCGAAACCAGAGGTAAGTAACATTGGTGGGAAAACCTGTGTCGTCTACACTACAAGTTAGAGTGACTTGGCCGCCTTTCATTATTGTTGGAGGGTAATGAGTAAGTCTGGCAGCAGAAGGAGGATCTGGAAAAATAAATTGGCACAATATTTTTACTCTAATATCACATATTTTTTTAAATATAACAAGTTTGTTATCTTCAGATAAGAATAAAATTAGTTATTTTTCAAATAAAACTTTTACAGATAAAGATAGATTAATAAACTTTAATAACGGGTCTATCTTCAATTCATATTTTTTCTTACTGTTTTTGCGTTGTTGCCAATGTTTGCGTGGAGCGCTACACTATGGCATTAATAAAAAAAAATGGATCTAACAATTAGAACTCAACCAAATCCAAGACTACAACATCTAAAAACATTTAAATTTTTAGAAAATCCAATAGATCTTTGCTACTTTAATACAAAATATTACGCCGTCATTGTGAAAAACTAGCTTTTGGAACTAACTTCTATCCAAAATGATTTCTCCATATGAGATCTTTTGCCAAAATCTACACTCGACAAAAAAATCGGCAACAATCAAAAGTTACAGCAATCAAGATCTTTTACAGAACTTACACCATTCAGAAGATCATCTACTTTATCTCTTAAAGAAATATATAGCAGATCCTAATTTTTAAAAACAACTACACAAGGAAAATGTAATACTTAATTCATTATGAAGTTCTTCTTGTAGTTGATTCAACATTTGAATATTTTGCACTTCAATACGACGCTAAATGCAAATCAAACACAATCACAAATAAAATGTGGTCTCAGCAGTTAGAAGTAAACAAAATTCAAGACTACAACATCCAAAAACGTTTAAACATTTTATTAAAATCGAATAGATATTTACAACTTCAAGTTGAAATATTATGTCGTCATTGTGAAAAACTAGCTTTTAGAACGGATCTCTATCTAAAACGCTTCCTTCATATGAGATCCTTTGGCAAAATCTATGCCCGACAGTTGATCGCCAACAATCGAAAATTACAAATTAAAATCAAAGCTTTGACTGAAGTTATTTCTGATTTTGAAGAAGAAGTACAAAAATTTCAACATCAGAAAGTAGTCATTGAAGAAGATAAAAGAAGTTTTTGCTTACAAATTTACCAAGCAGAAAAGAAAATTTACCAACACCCGAACAACAAAATCACGACCATCAACTAGAAAATGCAGAAATGACTCTTTAAATCAATCGTTAAAGTAACCTTATTTAAGATGCAGTCACTGCAAATTAATGCATTTTCAAAGATTTGCAAGGATTTGGACACTAATTAAACGAATTTGAAATTACGATTATTTGGCCACAGTTTTAAGTAAGTACAAAGAAGTGAGTGCTTATTTAAGTTTTCCTACTAGTACCGTAAAACTTGTTTGCTAAATTGAAGTTTCTTTTATACTTGTTGAGCTGTCATCATGTAGTTTAAAGGAGTAAGTTGAGAAATGCTTGTCTACAAGAAAATCTTCAGAAATCTACAAGTGAATTAGACAATCTCAGCAAGAAACTTGAAAAAACTCCTGTTGAAGCAGAAAATAATAAATTCTTAAAACTACAACAAGAAAATTTTGCTCTCAAATTGAAGTTAGAGAATATTACTTTACTAAATATTACTAAACAGAATAACTATCTACGAAATGAGGTCTTTATACAAATCCAGTTTTAGTGTTTGAAATTGCTTGTTACAGATTGAAGATAAGAAAAGTTTAGTAAATGACACAAAAGCTAGTCTCACCAAGATGCTTTCAGAAAAACAACTAGTTTCAAATAAAATTGTTGAAATTGTAATTGTGATACAAGAACAAGGTTGTTGTAAAATATCAAATGAGCTTCATCCAGATCAAGATAAGTTAGATACCTTAAAATCAAGTTTCGACCAATTCGTTACAGATCGAAAGAAACTGATTGAGAAATGTAACAGTTTAGAAGGAGAAAATAAAAGTTTTGTACAATCACAACAAAAGTACCAGCAAGAATTGGCAACGTTACAAGATGGACTTACTCTTCTTAGTGGTGAAAATGAGAATTTTAAAAAACAACTTGCGATTCAACACCAAACTCTCTCTAGTAATATATAATAATACTAAAACGTGTATTTAAAAAAAAATTCAGCATTGCAAAATAAAAGAATCAGGTACTTAGAAAAAAAAAATCACACAAAAAGTAAGTCAAATGTAAGTCTAGGTTGTAAATCTAGAGAAAATTATGTTGTCTTTTAGCTGATAGCAGAGTTTAATAAAAAAAAATAGAAGAGCAGCTAAGAAATGAGATAGAAATAAAAGAAAACACAATAAGTGAGCTGAAACAAAGTTTAGAAAAATTGAGTCACATCCAAATCGATACTGATAAACAAAGAATGACTTTAAGTGCTCAACTTTCCGAAATATCAACAGTCAAAGATAAATTGAGTGATTGCTTAGAACTAGAATTAAAGAAGAATGTTCACTTAGATGAAACCAAGAAGAAATTAGAAACTAGTATAAAAAGTCAGTTGAAAATTTATGAAGAAATGCAAAAGAATGAAAGAGCAGCACTGAAAGAGTTGTTGAGAGATTTTAAAAATTTAATTAAACAAAGAGACTGCTTGTTGCGACTACAAGAGGAAAACAAGAAAGAGGTAATTTTGAGAATACTTAAAAGTGTTAAATTATCAAAATTTGGCAGTACAAAGACTTGGAAAAGGTCTACCTCGATCTGAAAAAGCAGTATCAAAATTTTTTGGTAGAACTACAAAATCGAGATGTATAAATTCATAAGTTATGTTAAAAAATACAAGAGCAAGGCGAACAAACAAAACAAGTTCAAGAAAATCTAAGAAATAATACTAATAAATATGAGAGAAATTTGCGTAAACTTGAGAAAATTTTGGCACAGGTTTGATTCTAAATAATGTGTGTAATCATGTGTTTTTGTTCTTTTAGGTAAGAATGGAAAAGGAAGAGACAGCTAACAATGTCACAATTCTTAAAAATAATCTACTGAGTATGAAAAAGGAATTAAAAGAAGCAAACGAAAAACTAGGGGTATGTAGTTGGCAATAGATTACCTTTTAATATCTCTGTCTGTTGTTAAACAGAGTGTCGAAAATAATCTTGCGATAAAATTAGCTGAATGTACAACTCTTGAATCAGAATTGGTTGCGCATAAAACTGAGATGCAAAATGTGACTTAAAAAAATGGAAAGATGATTGTAGAAATGGAATGTATAAAAAAAATTAAAAGAACAATAGTCATATGATAAAAATTTAATTTATAAGAACAGCAAAAAAAAATTAATTTTTGATATAAAAGAAACTTACAAACAATTCTATGAGAAAAAATACATTTTTAGTATTTCAAGCAACAGTTTGGAAAAACGAAAAAGAAATTAATGAACTTAATAGAATAATAAACGACAAAAAATATATAATTAAGCAAATTAAACAAGAATATAATTGCGAAAAGAAACAAACTAAAGATCAGAATAAAATTATGATCTGTCATGAGAATCAATTAGTGTAAGTATTTTATTAAATTGAGATATTAAGATATTGAGTTGGTCTCTGTAAAATATGACAAGACATAGAAGCAACAAAATAAAACTTAAAAAAAATTTAATAACAAAAAATTAGAACTAAAATCTGCTCAATTTGAATTAGGAAATGGTTAAAAACTGAGAAGCTAAAAAATAAGTTAGAAGAGACAATTCTCAAAACGAAAAACAAGAAATCGTTTTATAAAAATCAAACCAATGAGATTATTTTGTATGTAAATTGAGTAAGTGTTGCTTTCTGTACTGCTATTATTGTCGTAGAGAATACACTGAACAGAAAGAAAATATAGAAGAAGAAATAGATAGTATCTGACCAGAAAATTTTAATTGTTTTGACTTTATTTTATCCAAGCTCATATTTTTCTAATTTATATTTAAAAATATATAAAATTAAGTAAGAGTGTTTTTTATTCTTACCTTAGGATGACAACATTGTTGCCAAAACGCGTAAAATATTTGATGTAATAAATATCTGTTTAAATTGCCGCAACATTATAACTTTTAAATTACTTACAGTAAACTATTAGCTCCTGTGGTTCTGACACTGGTCCTAACCCGGCATCGTTTTCTCCTTGACAGGTGTAGTTTCCAGCAAAAGTCTGTTCGACTTTTATTAAACTCAAAATGCTAGGATCAATGCCACAAAACGGGCCACCTATCGTGTCATTGATTAAGGGCTGGCTGTAGTTACACTCTGGGAGTTCGGCCATAAGTTCACCGTCGAGGAACCAACGCACCTAGAAATGGCCAGATTTATTATCTAGATTATTGTAGGTGATTTGTCGTATTACTTTACGTAGTGATGGGGGATTTCCTGATGTTACGTTGCATTCAAGTGTAATATTTGTTTGTTCAGTTGCATTAGCTGGTGTCGAGGGAGTCATTACGACTTCCACGTCAGGAGGATCTGAAATCGATATTTAAATACGAGAAGTAGTACGTTTTTATTTACTTACAATGCACATCTACGTAAATTATGTCTTCAGATAAGGACGAATTTACTGCGTTTTGAAGTAAGCAGCTGTAATCACCGGCATCTTCTCTCGTTATGCCTCTGATTGTAAGAGATGGCATTTCTATATCACCTCCTCTATGTTTTCCAGGTGTTTTAGTTAAGTTTTTACCGTCTTTAATCCTAGAAAATTACTATAAAAACTGTGTGAAAAGAAATTTTTGATAGTTTACCAAGTTGCACCTTCGAGTTTTTGAGGATTTGCAAAATATCGACAAGTTAGCGTTATATTAGCACTTTCGTTAACTACAGTGTTACCTATTGCACCAACTTCAATAACTGGAGGATCTACAAAAAATTAGATTTTTCTAGATAATAGAAGAGACAACAAACAATATTTACGTACATCTTACATCCAGAATTTTCGGTTCGTATAAATTTGGTTCGTTTTCAATCACTGTTACTTCATTTTTGCCGTAACATTCGAATCGTTTTCCGTGCTCGAATCTTGTAGCTGGAAAACTAAGTGTACTCTTTGTTGTGTAGGTGCCATCATCCTGTTGATAAAACACAAAAATAAACAACTGTGCTGCAATAGAACAGAACACTAGGAAACGCCGACCGGTTTTAGTTTTTGTCCCTCATCGGTACAACCATTATTTAGTAAAGTCTGTCTCACGGTTTTATCCCTTTTTGTAATAAAAACCTTACAACGCAAATAAAAATGTGATTTTATTAAAAATTAAAATTTGTGACAGACTATATTATCAGCGATTGGAACAAATCGAAACTGGTTGTAACAAGCAGTGTAGGAAGCGCCATTTCAGAACTACAATGACTGTTTGAGCTGTTTGATATTGTTAGTTACATAATTTTTTCGTTGACTGTTTGACAACAGCAACAATAAAATTAAAATTTTGGAATTAAAATAAAATCACTGGAATAAGGTGGGTTAAAGTAGCTCATATGACTTGAGGATTAGTTATGACAGAGTTCTTTTTACTGCCGTGGCAAAGATAAATTTGGCGTAAAGAGAATAGGTACTGATATAAAATAAAGAATGTGAAACTTTATTACGTTGTCTAAATTGGAACGAACTTAATGGCTTTTCTTTTAAGATAGATGATTTTCCTTTGGTATAAATAACTGATACTTTTTGTTGTAATGTGAAACAGATCGTTGATGGCAAAAACACTATCAGATTCATCAGCAATTACTAGTAATTTGCATTGGTAAAATAGCGTGGCGCTTTAATTAATGTAAGACAATGTTTGGTCTTCTCTACGTTTTGTGGTGTAGATGAAAGAAGACAGAAAAAAGCCGTAACGCTAAGAGGGTATTTAGTTGCCATCCGTTTCAGCGAGCTTGATGCATGATAAAGATTAGCGGGCAGGCGAGAGATGTCTCAAGATATGACTTATGAGTTTATCTGATGTTAAAAATTAAGAATTGTTTCTCGTCTGCTCTCTGAACGTCCGTATCTTTTAATTAATTTCACTACGATCGTGTCTGCTGGATGGATTTAAATAATAGGATTTTTCAACACTGTTTTGAGGAAAAATAAACAGAAACAATCAACAATTTTATTTCAAAGTGTTACAGAACGTAGTCACTATATATTTTTTTTTCTACTTTACGTCTGTAACAGATACCGTATTAGCCAATTTATATTAGCCAAAATACTAACTAACCAAAGTGTTTTTGTGTGTGTGTCGATTAACCTATAAAGCATTCGAAAATGGGGTAAACAAGCGGCGCTTACAATAAGGTAACTTTAACTTTCTTTTGTGAGGTTAGAACAGCTTTAAAATGAAACAGATTTCAGTCATTGTTTTAACGATTTACAACCCACATAGCGTTTGATAATTAGCAATTTACTTACTAGATGAGTATATAGCACTGCTTTGTACTCATCGCAAGTAATTTGGTAATTTAAGAATAATGTTACAATGTTTTTGGAGATTTTAATTACTCTGCTAATTAGAATATTCAATCAATAACCGATACGGTTATCTCGTATTAATGTAAAAGTCCCTGAAGATTAAATAATTAAAAAATAGCAAAAAAACTAGTTGACTTTTGAAAACGCGTATTTAATATACTATTTAAACATTATGTTTGTCATCTCATAAAATAACACAAAATTACAATATTTTACATTTATTATTCATTAATTTCATTATAATGATTTCTAATTAATGAGTTACTTCCAATTATTGCCTAATTCCAATTTGTTCTCTTTAAATATATAATTCAACATTTCCTCGACGTATACGACCCTCAAACGCTTTAAAATATTACCCAGCTAGGCAATTCTACATACGAAGGGCGGATGTTTCTTCTAATTTATTATCATTGTACTAGAATTTAAGCTCAAGTCTTGTGTCTTTCCACTTTTACATCTTATTAAATCTGCTTATTTTATCTTCAGCCGCCCCCTTAAACAATTAATTGAAGTTTATGAATTTTTATCCATTTGGATATTTGCCAGACCTCCTTGTGTATACTATTCACGGAAATCCCTCTCTGTATTTATCGGAAAAGTAAGCGAAAATTTGAATAGAGTCTCTAGTCGAATTTAGTTCTATTGTGTAAAGTTATTTTTGTATTGAAAACTCTGCAAAATTTTTTACATAGAATAAGAACACGTGAGGGACGAATTGTATTAAATTATGCTTCCTGTGAGAATTGGAGTTGGTCCAGTTCTGTTGTTGTAGTGATATTTTTACGTTTGTGTCAACGTTGTCATGTTTGGAACATTTCAAGGGACTATTGGTCACCATTAGCTGGTAATACAGGAAATTATTTACACCCTTAGGGATCAAACAGGGGAAATTAATACACAGGATATTGGAACAGGATTTCAACAAGTATTTAGTCTATCAAGTTCAGAGGTCAAACTCTTGACCACTTGATATTTCCTTCGGATAAGACTTTTTTGCCTTAAAATCAAATTTGTTATTTAAGTAAAAACAAAGTTATAGATTGTTAAACAAAATCGTGTTCATAAAGCTTAATGTTTATTTGCTCATTCTCGTAAATTTTGTTTATTGCAGGCGGTTAGATATCTAACACTTGACTTACGAGTATTTTGTAAAATAGATTTATTGCTCCTGTCATAAATCATTTTACGGATTAGTAACATTATTATGACGTAGACTCAAATTAAGTCAGAAGATAAATTTTTAAAGAAATAATCTATTAAATAAGAAATTAATTTACACAAATAACTCTTGATAACTCTAAATAACTCTAGAATTGTTCTACTTTCCTGAACAGAGTTACTTGGCCATCTCTCGCTTATTTAGAGTCATGATCGGGTATGATGATAAAGTTATCATTTATCAATGCTGATGAAGTTAGATGATAATCCAAAAATGGTTAAATAAGAACAACAGAAGATGATAAAGTTAGATGTATGATGATAAATTAGTACCTCCAATTACAAATAAGTTGGTGGTAAAGTTAGAGTAACTATAAAAGTTAGAGTAACTAGCGATGATGAAGTTAAACAGAGCAAAATTAATAAAGTTTGATTAATTGAGAATGATAAAGTAAGGATTGTTTATAATATTAGACTTAGAAGAAGCAATAATGAATAATCTATTTAATAAGAAATTAATTTACACAAATAATTTTTAGTAACTTTATATAATTATAAAAACGCTCTACATTGCTAAACCGAATTACACGGTCATCAGTCTATTTCTCGCTTATTTAGAGTCAAGATCGGGTATCATGATAAAGTTACCAATTTTGATGAAGTTAGAAGATTCAAAATTGTTGAAATAAAATCTACAGAAGATGATAATGTTAGGTAGATGTATATTGATAAACCAGAATTAGAATTGATGAACCTCTAATCATAAATAAATTGATGATAAAGTTAGAGCAACCAGCGATGATGAAGTTAGACAAGTAAAATTAATCAAGTTTGATTAAATGAAAATAAGAAAGTAAAATTTATTTATGATATTGAACTTAGAAGAAGCAATATTGAATAATCTACTTAATTAACTTATTTACTTATTACTTAATTAACTTAATAATATTTTAATTAATAACATAATTCTAGAATCTCTTTACTTTTATCTGGCTAACCGTCTATTTCTCGTTTATTTAGATGATTCAAGAAAGGTGAAATAAGATTAACGGAAGATTATAAAGTAAGTAGTTTTCTATCTTTAAGTTCGTTATCTAGTGATAAAGAAGTTGACAATAATGTTAGAGTAGCCAGAGCAAAAAAGTTTTTTTCGTTAACACTATATAACTCTAGAATCGCTTTACTTTGCTGAACTGAAATATCCGGTCATTAGTTTATTTCTCGCTTATTTAGAGTCAAGAATGGGCATTTTCATAAAGTTAGCAATGCTGATGAAATTAGATGATTTAAAAATGGTAAATTAAAATCAACGGATGATGATAAAGTTATGTAGATGATAGAAAATCTAGAAGAAGTTGATAATAAAGTTAGAGTAGCTAAAGATAAAAAGTAAGATAAATCAATTAATTTTACTCTATCTAGGGTGACATATTAAGGATTATTTATGATATTGAACTTAGAAGCAGCAATAATAAAGAACTTTTACTTTTTATGATAATGTTGCTAAAGAAAAAGAATTAGTAACTGCAAGAATGCAATAGCAAAAACTTTAGGTTAAAAATAAACTAGGTACTAAATGAAATAAATTTAAATCCAAAACTAGATAATTCAAAAAAAAATAATAGAAAAAGCATTAATAAAGTTAAAAGATCTAAAAATAGTAAAAATATTTCAACAGAAGATAATAAGATTAGATAAACGTATGATGATAAGTTAGAACGTCTAGTTATAAAGAAATTGGAGGTAAAATTGGAATAACCCGCAATAATGAAGTTAGATAAATCAAAATTAATCAAGTTTGATCAACCGAGGATAATAAAATAAGGTTTTTTTATAATATAATTTAGAGTTAGAAGAAGACAATAGTAAAGAACATCTAATGTTAGTTTTTTTTTTTTTGATAATGATGGTAAAGATAAAGAACCAGTAACTGCAAGAATGCGGTAGCAAGAACTTTAGCTTAAAAATAAACTAGGTGTCAAGTGAAATAAATTTAAATCTGGTACCAGATAGTAATCAGAAATAGAAAAAGCATTGATGAAGTTAGAAAAACCAAAAGTTGTGAAAATATATTAGTAGAAGGCGATAAAGTTGGGTAGATGTGTTATCAGAAATTCAAACGTTCAGTGCTGAAGAAGTTGATGGTGAAGTTTGAGTAACCAGCGATGATAAAGTTAGCTAACCAAAATTAATCAAGGTTGATTAATCGAGGACAATAAAGTGAAGTTTATGTATAATTTTGGACTTATAAGAAGCAATAGTCAAAATATCTATTCTTACTTTTTTTGATAATGATGCTAAATATAAAGAACCAATAACTGCAAGAATGCAGTAACAAAAAAACTAGGTACTAAATAAAATAAATTTAAACCCGGTACCAGATACTAATCAGAATGAGAAAAAGTAATGATGAAATTAGAGAAATCAAATATAGTGTAGTTCTATCAACAGAAAATGATAAAGTGAGACGAATGATGATGAGTTGAACAGTCAGTGATGAAGAAGTTGATTGTAAAGTTAGAGAAATAGCAATAATAAAATTAGAAGAATCAAAATTAGTGAAGTTTGATTAATCGTGGATGATGATAGAGTGGGAAGAATCATTAATGAAAATTATTAATGAAGGAAAAAGAAATCGTTTCCATCTTATGGAAATCTAATAACTACTCAAATCGAGATTTTTTTGTATCAATCGATAGGTTTTAAATTAAGAAGCAATTGGTATCATTGCGCTAACTTTGTAGCTCTTTAAATAAAGTCCCTATTGAAGATTAAAAAATTAAAAACGGCAATACAAAATGCATTGGCAAGAGTGAGAGCCAATGAAGTCGGAGAAATTAAGAGCTAGGAATGTTTGGAAGTCTATAAATCATCAAAGCTTGGTTTGGACCCTAATAATCTCGTACTTTTAACAATATGCTTAATGCCATAGGAGGTTGCATTATGGTTTGGGACATTTCAGATAATATTGAGAAAAGAATGTAAATACTAAGAAATATCTATTTAGCCGGTTTCTGACCTGAGGCCCAAGTACCGACTTAATCCTTATAAATAACAAGTGAAAGTTTTATGAACTCAGTGACAGAAGTCATTTAAACTTTAAATTAATCTGCCCACTTTATTTGAAGAAATATAAAGTTGACACAATGACACCAATTGCTCCTTATTTCAAGAGCTATCGAATGATATAAAAAAATCTCGATTTGAGTGGTCATTAGATTTTCATAAGATGGGAAAGATCTCCTTTGATGGATTTTGTTTTAAGTGTGGTGTTTTTTATACAAATGATAAAAGAATTTAGATCTTGCATTAGCAAAACTATTTTTTACTATATTTTGAAAAGCTATAATATAAAAGTTGCTTTTAATTATAAAATAGTCTTTCGACCTATCTCGTACACAATACAAGCATCTACAAGTTATCTTGCACTAACGAAACGCAGTTTATATCAATCAGACAGGACGAAGGATTGAAACCAGAATTTGTGAACATGTAATGACAATAGAAAAATACAAAAATACAGACTTAACCAACATTTCATTTGCGTTTGCTTTTCATATTTCTTTTTCTAGTCATTTCTTTTTTTTTGAATGATAATTCTAAAATCTTTCACATCAGGAGCAAAGGTTATTTTTAAAAATTTTTAGAATTTTTAGAATCTTCTCTACAACTTTGAATGACCAGATAAACAGTGTGTTTCTATGGACACTAATTTAAAAAAGTGCGGAAGAAATCTGTAATTGCTAATACGCTTTTGCAAAACAAGATGGCGGCTTTTAATTAGAGTTAAATATTGCTTTCGTTAATAAAACCGTAAAATCTGCAAACATTTCTTATTCTGGCTTTAACAAAATACAGGCCTTTGTAACAAAAAAGTAATACATTAGTATAAAAGCAAAAAATTTTGTTTTCTCATAAAATTTCTTTTAATAAACACACCAAAATATTTTTTTCTTTTTTTTTAATTAAAGCAAATGTAGAAATATTTTACTGAAAATATTTTCATATCTTGCAATCTGAATACACAAAATATGATATGTAAGGGATAAAAACAGTGTTAAAGAAACATCTACTTTGTCATAAATTAAAAATAGAATACGAGAGGGTGTTTTGTTGAGTAGGCGACTTTTGTTCCAAAGGTTTTAAAATTAAAGGTGAAAGGAAAAAGAACATATGTGAGGATGGAAAGCTTGTGATTTATTATAGATTCACTCCACTTTAAAAATAAAAATAGCTTTTCTCCTCTGAAACCTATAAAATATTTAAGAATGAATCATAAAATAGGAATGATAATAGTAATAATTTTCAGGTAAAATAGAGCATTCTACGGCAAATTTGTCTACAATATACAGGGTGATTTCTGTTAGCTCCCGCCCTAGATTTCAAAAATAGGCAACACGTTATACAAACGATATGCAACTTTAGGAAAACTACAAACGAATAAACTAACTCTGGAAGTAACTGCCAAATGTATTGGCAATATTGACATTAATTCACCATCCCCTATGACTTAATTTTGAAAATTAAATTTTAAAGAACTAGTATAATGTGTTGTCTATTTTGGTAGTTTCTAGCGGGAGCAAAAAAATTATTCTGTACCTTAATATCAGCGATCTTTTTTTTTAAAAAAAACTTTTTTATCTAGTATCTATTAAAATAAGTTTCTTTTTGTGAGTTTTTATACTTTTTTCTATTTATTTTACGCATTTTAAGGTTAAATTAATTTTTGCCGATTGACAGTAAACACCATATTTTAGTGACTAGTCAATATATTAGCAGTTTTACTGACTAGGTCGTAAAACAAACACTTTCGAGAGTGCTTTTATGCATTGATTATTGCTGAAAGTTTATTTTCGTGTAATTTCTGCGTGTTGTGCAATTAAGATTTTGTAGAAAATAACCTTAAAAAATTTCCGAAAATAATTAGGCATGAAAAGCTTCAGAAATTGGTATTTTTTTAATAAAAGAAAGAGATACGTAAATAACAATGTTGTTCATTATCATTAGCATTAGCTGTGCATTCTTAAAGAAGCCAATATATTTTCCATAATTTACGAGTGGCGGTTTTGCAGTAACAATGCGCCTTATCCAACGTAAAACTCAATTTATGATGCTTTTAAATTAGACATATCAGAACCAAGTCGAGGTAATTAAAACGTTTCTTGTGCCAAACAATATACCCCTACCTACCCGTATTAAATTTTTATTAGTAAATCACTCTCACTAAATTACACGGACAATCCATCATCAGAAGCGTCAGCCAACGTACGCAAATCAAAGTCAGTAGAATCCGGTATAATCTCCCAGCTATATATTTTCGTGCTGTAAATTACAAGTATCTACCATATCCAGAAAAAACTCCAGATTAACACTTGATTAGCATTCGGTTGTAATAGTTGAATGGATAAAACTTTTCCCCGATTCGATTATTATTGATTAGAACGGCGTAACTTCATCTAACCCTTGAGACTTAATAATTAGGGATAAAACAAAACTTTGTGAATACGCCACCGCTAGTTTCAAACAACTTTCTCATCGTGATATCTCTTCGATTAAAGCTAATGGAAAATATATTTTTACTTACGTCAAGCTCGTATACTGTGCGAACTTCTATTCCTCGGCTGGTGTTTGTAACCATTTTGATGGTAGTGCTGTTGAACCATTCCACTTCAGCCATTGGACGAGCCCCGAACACTTCACATATCAGCGACACGATTGTTCCTTGATTCACATGACCATTCACTCCAGAAAGCTTTATTTTCGTTGGTTTTACTGAAAAAATATTGAAATTATGAGTTTTTTATAAGAATAGTTTATTAGAAGGATTTGATCCTTTTTATGAGAGATTTTTTCAATTTTAGGGTCAAAAAGAAGGGATTTTGCAATACACTTTTTCTCTCAAATCTACTTCTATTAATAATATTTTAATACATGTTATGGCATTTCTGCAATTTTTCTAAAAAAGAAGTACAAATAAAAAATTATTTTGTAATTGTAAATTTATTTTAACAAAAGTATTTAGACTTTTTGCAGTATCCGGCTCGAAGAATCATTTTTTTATTATTCTGGAATTTTTCTTAGTTTTTTTTCTTTTACAACATACTACTTTCTTTTGTCATTAAGTTACCTTTTCTACAAATTTTTTTAGAACCTACTTCTATTCTTTTTTCTCACAGTTGTACTTCTTCTTGTTCTATTTTCTCTCTCATTAAATATTCTATTTACGTAGGTCTTATAACTCAAGTCTGGAAGGAACTTTTGCTTGTTTACATGTACTTAAATTTCATTTTAGTGACTTGAAAAGAGCTTTGGACAATTAATTAATTGTCCAAAGCAAAAGTCAATTGACTTTTGAAATCAACTAATCACAATTAGGTATTTCAATTTTCCAAGTCTTACTCGTTTTATCTCTTAAGATTTATCTCTTTAGTTAAAAAACTAGATAAAAGATAAAAAGGACAGCTTTTAAAATTAAAGAATTGTCCTCTAAAATATCGGACTGTTGGCAAATTTAGCTACAGATCTTTTTTCTCTAAAACCACACTGGTATTCTCGTATTACCTTTTCTATATGCTCTTTCAGTCTATTATTTAGTAGTGTTGCTATTATTTTACATACAGTGTTCAGTAACGCTATTTCTCTATATTTTTACATTTTGTCTTGTCTCCTTTTTTATGGATTGGACATAGTATTGCTGTTCTTCATGCCTGTGGCATTTGTTCTTTTATCTATACATTTTTAATTAAATTACATATCATTTTCTTCATCGTTTCTATTCCGTACTTTATTTTTTTCTTTTTATATGTTGTTTTCTTTGAGGTCTTGCTGTTTTTTTGTTTTTTTTTATAATATTTTTACCTTTATCATAAGGAGGAAGTTCTTCTTCTCTTTTTTGTTGTCCGTTTATTTTGTTTTCTTTTTTTTTCAACATTAACTTGTCTTCTTCAAAATATTTAGCTTATCTTTCTGTTAATTTTTCTTCGCTTCCCACTGATTTGTCATATTTATTTCGACAAAATATAGTTTTAGGTTGAAATCCTTGTTTAATTCTCTTGCATTCTTGATAGAAATTTCTTATCATTTTATTTTTACAATTTTCTTTTATATCTTCTATTTTTCTAGCGTTATGCTTTCTTTTCTTCTTTCTACAATTTTTTTTGTATTCTGCTTCTTGTTTTTTATATTCTTTCTGGCTGTTTTGCGTATTTTCTTCTAGCATTCTTTTGAATTGAAAACAAATTAAAAATTGTGGTTGTTAAGCCAAAAGAATTAGTTATATGTAATTATGATAACATAATTGAGACTTCAGTTGATTATATCATTTAAGTAAGAGCAGTTGAAGCTGTGAATTATCACTCGTGCTGTCACACATATTTGATAAAAGCGTTTCTTATGCGACTACTCCTTGTATTCGACTCTTTCAAAGAGTTTTGATTAAATAAGGTAGTCTATTTGAACACCATTTATTTAATAAGTTTATCTCGCTTGAAAAACTTAAAAATTAAGTTAGAAATAGCGGTACTCCAAACTTTATCAGCTTTAGTGGCCGTTTTAACAAAGGCAGCTGTTATCGCCCAATTACGTTGGTCTCGTTCGCATGACTGCTTCTTCTAATCGAATCACTCAAAACAGTTGCCATCGTTTTCAACGGTGAGCAACAAACATTGGCTTATGGAGATGGTGGGCTTTGGTATTTCATAATTTAATTAAATGAAAACTTTTGCTGCATTATAATCCAAATACGTTGGAGTAGTGAAGGAAACTGCTTGACCATTTCAAGAACAATAATAGAGTCCCAGAATAGGACACTAACATAAACAGTTCGTGACTTCATGTACTGTTTACTGGCTGCAATTAAAATGTATTTACATTGCTTCCAAAATCAGGATTGGTGAAATACGAGTGTATACACACATCTGTATTGATCGTGGAAATGTTAGTAAGTGAACCATTTTATGGGCGATACATGAGTGCCTAATTTAAATGGTACAAAAATGTTTTCTCAGCAGGTCTAACTAGGTTTAGACACATGCATAAATGCATGTTATTTTTTATCTAGATAAGAAAAAGAATTTTTTTTCTATAGTTTTTACAGTTGTTGGCTTGTTGTTAATTTATTGTTTCTTATAGTGTCTTGTTCCCAGCTTTGTCGTCATTTTTTTCTTTTAATTCAGGTCTTTTGATAACTAATTTTTCTATTTTTTTTTTGATCTGTTATTTATTTGGTAAATTGTTGGTCTGTTTTTGTTATAGTGTCTTATTTCTTTTCCGATTTTTTGAAGTTGTTACTATTTTTGCAGTTTTTGAGTGACAAATTAACTGAGTTAAGGCCAGCTGTGAGTACTGATTAAAACTCGTTTTACAGCATATAAATTTGTAAAAATCGTCTTCAAAAAAATTTTTATTTAGTGATTTCTTTTTAACTGCGAGCGATAATCTAATCACCCCTGATAAAATCACTAATAAAATATTTAATCGTCACTTAAACTCTGCAGAAGAAGTCCATTCCCGTCGTAAATCCAGATCGTAAATATATGTCCCCTTGTTCTGCATTCATCACGTCATCCAAGCAACAGAGAATGCATGATAGGGTTAAACATTGAACCTCGTGACACGAAATGCAAAGCCACCACTCATCGCAAAAGAGGGTAATTTCGAAGCACGCCACCTTCTTACTTTACGTATCGCGATTCTACGGCTGTTTTAATTAAACGTAAAGCTTTAAATACATTCATACACTTAAGAAGCTGTGTCACGAACATTCACTTCAGATACGTTCACGATTTAATTTAAAGCAGTGAGAAAAAGTAGGTGATTTTATAGCTCTAAAACGAAAAAAACTTTTTTTATAAGTCTTGGCGTTTTTCTAAAAAAAATTAACTTTGAAAGTATGAATTTTATTCTATACTTTTATGACACTCTGTATATACAAATTACAAACACAACTTGTTACTATTCTAAATTTAATCTGTTGCCTAACAAGGTTTAACAAACTTGAGCTCTCTCAAATTAGATGCTTATGCATCTTGGGTTTGTATGCAAAGAGATGTTGGTTAGAAGCATCGAATTTTGGTTAATTACAATTTACTAATTAAAGGAGTAAAAATCTAAAATATTTATTTATTAAGTTAGCTATAAGACATTGGTTAAATTTCTGAGAATAGAAAAGAAAAAAATTGTAACTACTGTACATATTTAATTTGGTTAGAAAAATAACCTCCAAACAAATCAAAATATTAATTTAAACTGAAAGAACAGAACTGGTTGTAGTTAATCTCATTTATTCTTATCTTTTGTTATCTGATGCAAAATTGTCTGAATCCATTTTAAAATTTCTGATTTTTTAAACTAAAGTAAAGCTTTATTTTATATTAAATGTTACGTGAACCATAATTACAACATATAGTCCTGTTCTTTAAAAACCAAAATTTTACTTTTTTATTAAAATTGAAGCTTAACTTATCAATACAACAAAATAAAAATAAAAATTTGCTTAATTAACATCCAGGGCTATCCATTTCGAGGTTGATAAAGTAAAAAAATCTGTATACCGACATCTGTCAAAGATAAACGTCAAGTACGCTGTCATTTATCTAGTTGACATTCTGCCATTTAAGAATATTGAGCATTTAATTAAATCTTATTATACAAATAGTGATTCTGCCGTATCCACATTTCGCGCTTTACGAGCAGATTATGGTCGTCATAATCGTCCTACAAAGCAAACCATATTGAATACAGTGAATAAATTTGAACAAACTGGATCTGATATTATAAGGCCTGTGCATCATCGAAACATTCGCAATGCTGAAAATATCGCTTCTGTAGCTGAAAGTGTGGTAGAAGATCCAAATTTGTCAATTCCTCGTCGAGCTGAACATTTAGGCCTATCTTATGGCTCATTATGCCGCATTTTGGATCTGGATTTGCATCTTCGTCCGTATAAAGTCCATTTGACACAAGAGCTAAAGCCTGCTGATCATGGACAACGAAGAACATACGCAAATTGGGTGTTGGAAAAGGTCATCGATGCTGATTTTTCGAACAAAATTTTCTTTAGTGATGAAGCTCATTTTTCGCTTAGTGGATACGTTAATAAGCAAAACTGTAAAATTTGGGGCTCAGAAAATCTACAATTGATTGTAGAGAAGCCATTACACCCGGAAAAAGTCACTGTTTGGTGTGATTGGGCCGTATTTTTTTGAGAACAACCAAGGACCAACCGTTACCGTCAATTCTGAGCGTTATGGCCGCATATTAAGCGATTAGTTTTTTACGAAAATCGAAGATTATGATCTTGACGATATGTGGTTCCAGCAGGATGGAGCAACCAGTCACGTAACACAAGCAAATCGAGCTCTTTTGCAAGAGAAATTTTCTGGACGTGTGATTTGGCTATTGGCTGATGTCAATTGGCCTCCAAAATCCTGCGATTTGACGCCTTTGTATTCCTTTTTGTGGGACAACTCTTGACGAATTGAAAACTAATATTCGTAATGTAATGGCCGAAGTACCGCCCGAAATGTGCCGGAAAGTCATTGAAAATTACCTTAAAAGGATCAAGGCCTGTAAGAAGTCCAGTGGAGGACATTTGAATGATATCTTGTTTAACTAAAAATGGCAAAGATCAATCTTTAAAATGAAATAAAAATTACATTACATTCCGAATATTTTGTGTTTTTTCTAAGTTTACTTTATCAAGCTCAAATTGGATAACCCGTTAGTTATCATTATTCACTCTTAATTTATTTACCTTTTACTGGAAGAGTAACGCTTTTGGTGATCGGCTCCTCTAAGGCTTGACTTTCAACTTTACATTCAAATCGTTTATTTAAATCATATTTTGAAAGTGTGAGTTGCAACTTAGATATTCCAGTTCCAGTCGTATTGCCATCACTGCGTGCTGAGTAAGAAGCTGAAACAAAGAAAAAATAATTAAGACTTCTGGAATCAGGTACCAACAAAGAACATGTGCTGCGCACTTATTAAACAACATTAACAAATAATTTTCATATCTGAAATTAAAGACTTCAAACTAGGTTTTTGCGCCATTTTTGTATTATTTATATTTTTAGGTTTTTTTAGAAAAATTGTAGCAACAAATTCAGCAATGTTTTGTCTATCTATAATCTAGTTTTAAGAATTTTAGAAACACAAATGTTTTGGAAAGTTTTTTTCTCAACTCGAAATGCTCTAAAAACACTTTTTTCTTTTTTAAAATTTTTGACCGTCTAGTGACTTTCTAGTTGATAAACGCATGGGACGTGGCTTGCAAAAATTAGAAGGTGTTTATTTTATTCTTCCAATTGGGGTTTTTATATTTCTTAATGATCACTATTGGAATAATGAAATCACTTTATTCCACTAGTGGAATAATGAAAAAATACAATCTTAAATCAATCGCATTCTAATTATTATTAATATTGGCATTAACAATTACATTAATAGACATTTCGTTTTTTGTTTTATCATATTTTACTTCGTTTCCATTAATAAGAAGCTTGTAGTTGTTATCGGTTCCAGAACGAATAGTAGTTGTAGAAACAATGAACGTCTCCTTTAGTAAGGAACGACTAGTACCAGGCGAACTTTGGATTTTCTTTGCTTTATCTAGCTTATTAGATACAGAATCTTCGATATAAGTTTTTGCTATGGCTGAGCTTCTCTACCCACCATGTCGCTTAATTGTTGTAAGATTAGCACCTCCATTTGCAAGTAAAGTTGTTGAAGTGCGCCTCAGACAATGGCCGGTATAAGCTTCTGTTCGCCAGATTTAAAAACGAAGCAACTTTAGAAGAAACTTTTGATAAAGAGTTAATTCCAACAGGTTGCGATGTATATTTTTGATTGGCGTTTCGTAAAAAGAAACTCTCAATAGATAACTTTTTCAGACGTAAGGACATGTATTTTCTACACTTCTCCACAGTGTTGATAGAGAATCCTTCTTCTATGATTGTGAATTTTCGTGAAGCGCCCGTTTTGGTATCTGGTATTGAAACAATCAGGTATACGCCCCTGAGTTCTACATTACTGATTTTCAAATTTGTCAGATTATAGCATCGATAGCCACCAGACAGCCATATTATTAATGCAATCTAAAATATTCCAAAATTTATTATCTACAATGTCTATATAATGAGAGAGATTACCTTGATCATCAAATATTCTTTATCGCAAGCTCTTGTCAAAAACTCTTCATTTATTGTGATTACTCCCCCTTCTTCTTTCTATTCATTAAATTCTGAAAATACTTTTTGATAATGTTTTCTGAACTTCGCAGGCAAAAATACCTATCACTTTCTTCCATTTTCACCAACTTGCACAGCGTTTTGTACAGATAGAGTCGATAAACAATCGAAAATAATTAGTAACGATTCAACACCTCCCATGTTTTTTAGTTAATTTCAATAATTTTTGAGGTGACATCCGCTGTTAGAGTGTAATGTCAAATCATTTTTTTATGACATGAGATGAAATTTTAGCGATTCTGATTTTAAATGGCTGAAATTGGTGGATAAAACTTTATATTGGATTCGTGTTTTAGTCGCGTTTTATCCACTTAAGAATATTAAACGCTTGACTGCGTCTCGCGCTTAAACATTACAATGTAATACAATAATACAATAAATAACTATTAGGTATATCATAAGCAATATTACAATCATATAAACTTAAATTATAAGCGCTGATATAAACAAAAACAAACTTATTGTAGAATATTATTTTGAATCTTTAAAATTAAATTGCAAATTACTGGAAACGGTGACATTAATTTTTTTTTTCAGCGACAAAATTTGAGTCTGATTTTAGTCATTTCAGATGTTTACTATGCAATTTTATAGTTTATAAGTATATGACTTTCGCTGCAATATTAATTTTCTAAATTGTGAAAAACTATTGCGGAAGCATCTATCAGAGCGGATTAAAAAGAGCCAGTCAGTCCCTGAAAAAATCGACGAAAAGCTACAAAAACTTAGCGTTTTAACTTTAAAAGCTTCTCCTACCATTTTCAATTTTCAACAGTTTGGAAGTCTTAATTAACCATAATTTTGTGTGAAAAAATTCCTGAAATTTTTTGTTTCAGCTGAATAAGTATTTTAATATTAAAAAAATGTATACACTTAAACTTAAAAAATCTGAACATTGTAGTTATACTACAAAGTTACAGTTAATGTAAATTTGAATTTTAATATTTAGGTTTGTACGTTGGTAAGTAAGGACGATAAACAGTTTTCATTGTTGACTAGGACGAGCATTCGCTTCGACATTATGAGGAAAAAATGCAAATGAAACGGTACGTTTAGTATGTTCATGAGAAAATGCATTTTCAAGATCAACTAATTAAAAGTTATAGGATATAAAGCAAATTCTAATTAACGCTAATTTAAAGAAAGAATAAAACTTTATAGTAACTTCATGAATTTATAAATTAACTTCTTTACGTTATTTACAATTATCAGTCTTTAAATTTAGCAATGGCGTTTTGAATGTTTAATTGATTTTACTAATTGAGAGTTGGTAATAAACAAAGATTAAAATAAAGCAATTAATTTTAAATAAATTAATTCAAAGTTTGGTTACGTTTCACTGCATTAAATAATTTAAATTTTAGCACAAAAGAGACAGAAAACTGATAGGAAATAAACTCATAAAAAATAAAACCTAAAACTGTCTTGTGGAAACACCTGTAATAAAATTCGAACAAAAAAATATGAAAAAGATAGTAAAAGATTAAAGAAAGAAAGGCGGAAATGAGAAGGACAAAAAATATTTTTAAAACGCTTTTCTGCATTGTAGCAGTGCTGAGTAATCAAACCGTTTTTGAAAATATAGATTGTTGGCGCAGTGATACGAATTGCTCCTTATTTTAAGAACTATATATTGATACAAAAAAATCTCGCTTTAAGTAGTCATTAGATTTTCATAAGTCTTTCTTGTAGATAGTTTTGATGTTGGTTGATAATAAGAGTGTTAAACATACTCTTTAAAATGCGTTAATGATTCTCATAAGTAAACGAATAAATATTGCACTTTAATCGCTCGGAAATTATCGCCTGTTACGTTGCTTTCGTTTAGCTAAACTGCAACGACTTAAACCCTCAAATATGGAGGTTTAAAAAGAGGCAGGGCAAATAAAAAGAATAAAATTTTTTAAAAAATAAAAAAAAAATTTTGTTTTTTAAAGTCTCTCCGGGTACATACTGTATTCGACACGTTTCAACTTTCTGAACAATGCCGACTAGCATTTAAAAATCTGTTATCGTTCGGTGGTCCCTCTATCTCGTCGTAGATATAAACAAGTATCTATCCCGAAATCCTCCATCTCCGGTCGGCTGCGTCTCGAACGACTTCCATCATTCAGGGTCAAGAGGAAATTGAGTCGGGCATCCAGAGGCTTATCCGGTAGGACGCCGGTGCGAAACACGCGAAGCGAAACGTGGACCGTCCTTAGATTTATATCTGGACAGTCAGGAAGCGAGCTTTAAACGAAATGGACACTTGCTTTTCTCGCCCCAAGGCTTATGGGGTCGTATCAGTTACAGCGTGAACGACGACCGGCCTTATGGGAGAACGTCAAATGAGAAGCTATTTTTTTAGTCGCTTCGCCAAAAACTAAGCTAGACTTCTAATCGAGGAGAGATCAACGTTGCCGAGATCTTATTTCAAACAAAAACACGTATTCCGAACACATTCAGCCAATCTGGGTTATGTTCGCTCTTCATTTATTTTTTATACAATAGATTTGCGTGTTTTATGTTTTTATATATTGTGTTATAAACGCGACGCTCGAGAGATAAGTATCTTAATTTATACAGCAGATATTTTCAACGTTTATATTATTCTAAGGGAACATGCAGGAGTGTTCCAAAAAATGATAGCATACCTATCTTTCTGAAAAAAAAAAATTAAATTATTTATTTTTTAAACAATTTCTAAATAAAAATTCACACGTTTAGCTTCATCATCATTTTCTAGAGTTTGCCTAAATTGCGGTTTAAATGCCAAAATTTTGTTTTCTTTGAAGATTCTTTATAAAAGAAAATTACTTATCCCAGTTTGTATTGCTCGTCTTTTTAAAGACAACCTAAGAGATTCTCTTGCGGAATAAACGGCAAAAACTGAAGCAGCATCGTCTTCATTGAACAACTTCTTTGACTTTTTAGTGTTTAAAACCGAGTTTATTTTAAGAAATTTGGCCACCGAGTATTTACACCGTAATTTGAAATAGTAACTTTTGGGTATTTTTGGTTGAATTTTCTGATAGCAATTCAGTAGCACTCTTTCCCCAGTTCCGTAACATTAAATTATTTTTTGTGTCCTTACCAACGCATTTGATGGCGTTTCATTTCAGACTACTGAAAAAATTCTTGCCAACTGTAAATTTTTAAAAAATTCTTTGAATTTATTAATGTGTTATTTAAAATTTAGGTATCAGACGGTATCGTATTTAGGCGATAACTCGTTCTGGCTGCCAGTAAAACATGATGTTCCTCAAGTTCTGTCTTGGGACTCGTTATTTTTTTATTGTACATTAATGATATTAATATGGTATTTTCCAACAAAAATATTATTTTGTTTGCCGATGATACTTCTTTATTTAAAAATAATAATAACATTAATGCCTTAAAAAATAATCTATCGCAAATACAAGCTTCCTTATCTTAATGGTTTGCGTCTAACAACATATTTCTAAATGACTTTAAGACAATGACATTTTATTTTTCTTTAAAACAGATTCCTCTCGCTTTTGTCACCCAAGAATCCAACATCTTTCTAGGCCTTCGTTTGGATGTGCATCTTACAATTTTGCAAAAAATTCCTTTTTGTTAAAATCCTTGAGTAACTTTGTTTTTAAAAAAACTTTAATTTCCAATTACTACGCGTATATCCACTCGCGTTTAAGTTACAGAATTTTGGTTAAGGGACATTCTTTTGCTTCAGAACGATTATTTAAAATGCAGAGAAGAGCTATAAGAATAATTGCTGATTTAAAATATCAGGAAGATTGTAGGCTTAACTTAAGAGACCAAGGAAATATCTATATTAACTTCCATAAACTAAAAAAAAGTCGTTTTAGCATCTTCTTTTGGAGTCCAAAATTTTAATAAATTCTCTAGAACAACAAGGAATCTGCCTCTTACCAAGTTTAAGACTAGCATTAAATCATTTCTCTTAAAGAAGAGTTCTTACTTTTACATAGATTTTCTCGAAGATACCTTATTATTGGATTTAGTCTAATGTTAATTTTAGTTTATTTTTTTAAATCTATTTTTTATATGATGTGTATAAGCATTCTATGTAAAAACACAAATAAATATATTATTATTATTATTATTATTATACTTCTAAAAATTACGAAAAAAGTCCAAATTTTGAAAAAAAAAATATATTGTCTCAATTATTTGACCGTTCGAATTAAATAAAAAGTAATTTGTGTTTTGAGAAATTTTCTTAGAAATGAAAAATTAAGAAATTTTTTGCTCTTTTAAAGTCGATCCGGAAACATACTGTATAGAGAAAAAATATTTGTCATGAAGTCATATTTTTTCTAAATAGTCAAAGGTTACGAAAGGAAATTGCGGATTTCAAAATATTATTATTTCAATGGAATTCTGCACTTGACAGAAACGACATTTTGCAACAAGTGGGTTATGCTTTTCCAATAATACCATTGCAATCGTTTTGCTTGCTGTTCAGAGTGACTGAAGTTTTATCTTTGAGATAATTGAATCTAAAACTTTAAGTTAATTGGTTCTAGTGTTGCTTAGATGTGGTCATTTTGTTAATTGTTCAATCTTCAAGGATTGAAATAATTCGTGTTTAAAAGAGAAATCTCTTGAACAACAAATAAATGCAAATACCAAATTTAATAAGAAAAGCTTGACACAAACTACAAGAATCGCTGAAGGATTCGTTTATGAATATCTAATTGGGCTTTACTGAAGAGAGCAATTCTCTTTTGAGAAGTATTTCTTTTACATGAAAACTTTTTGTTACATCATCACGCTATCACTCTGCTTTCAGCGCATAACAGTTGAAAAGCATGAAAAATTTATTGAGAAAAATGGTTGCGATTTTATGATTCACTTGATACATTTATTTAATAGAACTGTCAGACGGGAAATCCACAATAGAAACCGATACAATGGAAAAACTAAAACTGACGACAGACACGTATGAACCGGACAAAAACCAATCATAGTATTGCCGTTGAAAATAAAGTCTCATCTATCTGAAAGACTTACTGACACTAAAACAAAACCACGATGGAAAAGTTTACTGCCAAAAAAAGACGCGACGGCTCCGCGGTCTGACCTATTAAAACGAAAACAGAAATGTCACATTGTATCAAATTTTATTTCGTTACTATTTTGTATTTTCTATGGCAGAATATCAATAAGTTGCGAAATCAGTTAGTGATAAATTCCAGTAAACTACATCAATCTGTTTCGTAGAAATGGTGCTACACTTATTGCAGTCAGTAAAACTGTCAACGCGACTTGTTTCATTGATGCAAATTCCAAGATTTATCCAATTATTCAGCTAATTAAAATATTTTTTTAAATTTTAAACAATGCGTAAAATAGCTACTTTATGCACTGTTTTTTCTCTAAAAAAGACAGTCTTTACACATGAAAATTAGTGAAAAAAGTCAGTTCTCAATTAACATTTTTTTTATTTTAGTGTTACAATGTTTATCGGTTTGGTTATTACTTTTTTGCAAATGTCAATTTATCTTTCTACACTCGAGTTTTCCTCAACTTGAAAACTCTCTAAATTACAATAAATCGCACAACCAAATTTAATTTTTTTAGTCGTGACTGATAAACACAAATGAATTTTAACCTTAAACCAGTCTTTAAACAACATGTCGGGTATTCCGCAATCCGCAAAATCCATTCTTTGAAAATAAAACAAGTACATAAGTTGATTTTAATATTAAAAATTGTATATAAGATGATTGTTAATTTAAATTTTGTGGAGAAATGTTTCGTTTTATTGGCATTAACAGTTCAGTGTGGGTACTTACCAAACCCATTTTACTGCACTAATGAATTAATATATATGCACACGTAATTCACCAGAATGTCACTTATAACTTAACAGTTGTCATAAAATTCAATACGACGTTGCCACTGTTTATAATAACCGGCTTTATATCCTTCAGCTGACATCGTATATTATGAGAAATCAATTACGTGGCACTTAGTAATAATCAAACATACCGTTCTATTTGAGTTCATTTATTAAAAATTCTCTCTAATTAATCTGTGAGTGATTTTGGCAGTTGCTCATTCAACCAACCAGAATTTCCCGATAGAAATTTTATTTGATCTGTCTACAAATCGTGTTGAAAATAATATATTTGTTGATAAATTGTAAGCTTGATGGAGCTCTAAAAATAACCCTCCAATTACTATTATTTTTATCGAAGCGAAGAGGCTTTTGTTTTTGATTGTTGTTATATAAAACTGATATTAAAAATCGATTAGTGATTATTTGTTTTTTCCCGCATCGCATATAATGTCCATCAAATTTTGAAAAATTGAATTTGCCAATAAATATGAAAGACAAAACGATAACTGAGTCCATTTACAACTGAATCATTATTACGTGGTTGAACATTTTATCTTGTTGTGACACATATTTAGGGGGTTAAATATTTGACAAGGACATTGCATTTTATTAGAGCTGTGGCGAGCTGCCCGCAATTAAACAGTCGCGCTGTTATTTCGTTTATATCATAGAGAGTGGAGAGGAAAACGGCCTGTTCTGAATCCCCTTTTATTTCCGTACTTTAACTATGCCAACAATAATTACAGCCACCTATAAAACAGCAAAGTACCCACAAATCATACAGGGCGTTTAGATGATATCGACGCGTATATGCATGTGCACTTTTACGAGGAGACATGAAATTTTAATTTTTATGTTAAAATTTTATGATGCTAGTGTTATATGCATCTAGAGAGAAGCATTCGACGTGCTTACTACACTAAAAAGGTATTTTCTAGAAAAGTTTTTTTAATTTAGAAAACATCGGTGAAAATTATGGATGGTAATTTTGTTGTTACATACTCTTACGTTACATTGATTGTCAAAGATTATTATCAGAATGAAACAAAAATGATGGTGTTTGGAAAGAAAGTAAGAATTGAAAAAGAAGATGAATGGAAATGGGAAGAAAAAAATATAGAACAAGTAAAAGAGTTAAAATATTTTGGATATGTATTAAATAGTTGTATGACAGACAAAGAACAAATAAAGAAAATAGTCAAAAGCAAACAAAGTATTAGAAAGTGTCTGGAGTTTGCGAGAACATAAATTTGGTGAAAATTTTAAAAGAAGAATGATGATGTTTGATAGTTTGATGAAAAGTATTGTAATGTATAGAGCAGAAGTATGGGGATGGAAGGAATATAAAGAAATTGAGCGTGTGCAAGAAAAGCATATAAAATGGGTGTTAGGGTTAAATAAACAAACATCAGGGTACATAGTAAGAGAAGAAAGTAAGAGAGAAAAGTTGAGAGTAGCAACAGGAAAAAGAGTGATGAGATTTGAGGAAAATCAAAGAATGCGACATAAATGCAGAATACTACAACAGTGCTGGGCTGAAATTAAAAGATCAAATGATAATGTTAGGTGAATAAAACGAGATGACTACTATGAGAAAAAGGAGTATGCGTGTGCAAAAATTGAAAAAATGACAGAAGGAGGAAGAACAATAAAAGAAGAACTAAAACAAAGAGAGGCTGACATAGATCAACAAGAAAGAATTGCGAGTATAAAAGAATCAAGATACAATTCAAAATATGCCCTGATTGTTACCACCAAACTGCCAAAATATTTAGATAAAATGGAAAGTAAAAATAAAAAAATGGTTGCAGGATACAGTTGTGGGAATGAAGAAAAGGAAAATGAATTTTAGAGAGAGGATTGAGAAAGAATGTGTGGATTATGTAGAAAAGAAAGGGAGACAATAGAGCATTGTTTGTTAGAGTGAGTAGAGTTAAGAATGTGCGAGTATGGAAGGATAAAAATTCTAAACAAAAATGGAGAAGGGAAAGTATAGATGAAAGAAGTTACGTGTGCTAGAAGAAGATTGGAGAAGAAATTAAAATTGATTTTATTTTTTTTGTGTTAATTTGTGTTAATTTTTTTGTTACCTTTACTTAGGACTGTAAAGCCAATTAGGCAGTAAAGACATTAAAACTGGTTACTATCACAAGGTTAATTAATAAACAAAGTAAAGTCCTGAACGATGAAAATAAAATAGTGACTGGCTTTATCCTCCAAACCTCAGCGAATATTAATTAGAAGATTAAAGAAAACTATTAGAAAAGGTAATAAGAACATTCTAATTGTTTTTTTTTAAACAATCAAAGCAACTTGTATTACGATTTTAAAACAATCTAGAGGAGATTCTTCAATAAGCAATCGTTATAATGTACAAAAATTTTCTTGTTTTAGCTTCCTAATTCGGTCATTGAAATTGAATAAAAACCGATCATTTGGACCTCTTGTATTTTCGTTCATCGCAACAAAACATTTCCGGTGTATGGTCATTGCTCTATTAACGTGTTAAAATCGATGCGTGAATCAATCAAGCTCTTATTTTTAGACTGTTCAAACCCTTCCTGTAATTAGGAATGTTTCAAAAATGTGTCAGCCTCTGGTTGTAAAACCGTTAAATCACCCTCACAAAAACATTCACGTAATGGAATATTGACCTTAACTGGACTGAAAATGCGTCTGTAGAATTTATCTATTTATATAAGTACGACTTAATTGCTTTCACTCTGAAACGTAAATATTGTTGTTATTGTTGGTAAAACTTAATTTAAGTGTTTTAAATCTAGAAAGGGTTTTGTAAATAACATTTGCTTGTACCTAACTAATTGCAACTGTATAATTATTTCATAACGTTTATTTAGCAAACTTAAGCTTATTCCAATTATTCAGAGTGGGCTTAGCCTCAAAGGGGTTCTGTTAATAAATAATAATATTCAATAGAGAATTTAAAATTTAGCGCCAATCAAATTTTATTTTTTCGTTCAAGAAGTATAGAGACAGATAAGAGTAATTTTAAAGTCAGGTGATTCGTCAGAAATAAGAAATATAAAAAGGGTTATTCAACTCCCCGTAGATAAATATCGTAGAAGAACGTAAAAAACGTTAAAAGATCTTAAAGAACAAAAAACAGTTTCAATAGAACGTGAAACAAAAATAAAGAAAAGTGAAAAACAATAAGATACACTACAATTAGAACTTGAAAAAACTCGTTTCGAAAGTTTTCGAAAATTTTTGGTCAAGGCAGAAAACAACTATTTAAAATAAAAAAAAATAATTGAAACTAGTAAAAAGAAAGAAACTAATAACAATAAAAAAACAGAAATCACGATTTAAAAAACAATGAAAAACTCTAGCATAAAAACTGTTTTTAGCAAAAAAATAACTCAGTGTAAACAAGCAATATGTAAAACAATGGAGCAATTAGTGTCAAAAAAACCTTTCGCAGCCCTCATTTAAAATAATTTTTATAGCTGCAATTTACACTGTTAAAAACTAAAGTAAGAACTATACATATTAAACATAAATTTAGTTAAAATTGTTTGAGTATTTTTATAGATAAAGATGTAAACGTCTATTTTGGGAACGATCTTTTCGATTTGCAGTATTATTTTTTAGCAAAAAGAAAAAATATGATTTGATTTTTGTTAGTTTTTAATTTAGAGATAAAATATTTGCACTTGTTTATAGAATACCCTGTATAACTTTAAAATGTATTTTGTTAAATCCAAATTTTATAAAAACTTTTTTTTACTAAAAATCCATAATTTACTGGAACCTTTATTAAATATCTCTTGCAGTTTTCATTCCTATAAACTGTCACAAAATGCCTCTAGTCCGTTTATGGTTCTTACTAATTTTTATAAAATGTCACCTACGACTTCTTATTTTAATAAAAAAAAAGTTATGTGTCTTGTCTTCTCTGTTGATTCCGATTTTTAAAAAATGCTTTCTGAGACACTTATATATTATTTACATCAATAAAAAGACAATTTTTGAGTACATTAATTATAAAATGCCTCTTGCGTTTTGATTTTCATAAATTGTTGCCTGCGCCCTACACTTTTTAGTAGGTAAATGCCAATTACAGCTTGTAGTTTCAATAAAAAATGCTATAAAGTAGCTTTTGTTGATACTGAATAAAATGCCTTTTTAAACAGCTAATCTTATAAAATAAGCCCTAAGATTTTTAATAATGTCTTTTCAAATGGTAACTTATGACCAGACTTAGGCAAAGAAATGTCACGGCGGGAAATCCAAACGGTGCGATCGCTACACATTGGCGCGCGCACCGTACTAGTCCGTCTTATTAGCTACCTACTTATTTAACGAGTTTACAGAAATTTGTTTATAGCAATCGAACTGTCCGTCGTCTCTCGAATTTTACTTTCTACTTTTAATTTTCGTGTTATTATATTAATAATATATAATACGGTTACATACGACAAGCCTAGATCCGACGCTTATGGCTCGAGCTGACTGCAAGCGAGTGCAGTGAGTCTGCCTATGTCTGCTTATGACTGCATTTTCGGTTTTTATAAATTGTTGCCTGCGGCTCAAAGTTTTTAGAAAATGAACAGCCTGTCGTTTTAATTAAAAATGCTGTAAATTCTTTATTCCAGTTCTTGTTTCTGTTTTGATTCTGATTTTAATAAAATCCTTTTTGTAACAGTTAATTTTATAAAAATGAGTTCTATAATTTTTAATATATTTCTTTTTAAAAAAAAGGCAATAAATTGTTTACTGCAACTCTCAACTACGGCATTTTTACTTTTGATATTTTTTTTTAATGTTTTTGTTGATTTACATTTTAATAAAATGCCTTTTGTGACGGACAATTTTTATAAAAATTTTTAAAATGTTAATAGCCTTTTACAGTTCTTATTTTTATAAACTGTCATCTATATCTGTTAATTTTTATAAAACGTCACGGCATCTAGTTTTTACAAATAAAGTTACAAAATGCATCTTGTTGATTCCAAATTTTAATAAAATGCGTTTTTGTAGCAGTTAATTTACGATTTTGATAAAAAAAACTTTAAAATGCCTTTTTTAACTCTGAATTTTGATAAAATGCTTTCTTAACAATTTTTTTTTAAATGAAGTCTAAAATTTCTAATATATATTTAAAAAAATATTTTTATTAAAATTTTTATAAAATGCCCCTGCAGTTTCTATTTTTATAAAATGTTACGACATCTAGTTTTGATAAAAAAAGCTATAAAATGCATTTTGTTGCAGTTAATTTACGATTTTCATAAAATAAGGTTGTAAAATGCCTTCTTTGATTCTTAATTTTGATAAAATGTTTTTTTTAATTTTTTTTTTTAAAATGAAATCTAAATTTTCTAATATATAGATATTTAAAAAAAAATATTTTTATTAAAATTTTTATAAAAAATTTTCATTTTTATAATATGTGGTTTATGGATCCTAAATTTTATAAAATGTTAGAGCATCTAGTTTTGATAAAAAGCTATAAAACGCTTGTTTCTCGTTGGTTTTAAGCTTTGATAATGCATTTTGTAACAGATAATCTTTATAAAATGAAGCTTAAAATTTCTAATATATTTTTTTGAAGACAATTTTTGATTAAATTTTTTATAAAATGCAGTTTCCGTTATCAACTGTTATTTATGGATCCTAGGTTTTATGAAATATTACGACATCTGCTTTTCATAAAAAGCTAAAAAATGCCTTTTGTCGATTCTGAAAATATGCTTTTTTAACAGATAATTTTTATAAAATTAGACCTAAAATTTGTAATATATTTTTTAGACGATTTGAATGCCGTTTGCATTTTCCCTCCTTATAAACTGTTGTTTATGAATCCTAGTTTTCATAAAATGTCAAGACATCTTGTTATGGTAAAAAATAGCTATAAAATGTCTTCTGTTGATTCCGAATTTTGGTAAAATGGTTGTCTAACAAACAGTTTTTATAAAATAGAGTCTAAGATTTCTATTACTTACTTTATTTTTTCAAAAAAACAATTTTCGATTTTAATCTTATCAACAAGTTAATTTTATTATTTTCAAAGAAGGTATCTATGTAGTTCAAAATACAAAATTAGCAATTCTTAGTTACACCACCAGTCATATGGCATTCAAAATGAGAGCATTACTTGTGCTTTATAGTGTACTTCTCGCCATAAATTAAGTCAATTGTTAGAAGGAGAATTTAAGGATCTTTATCGTTTATTTCTACCTCGCATTATCATCGATAGCAATCGCAGGACTAGTTAATTATACCTGAATGTATACAAAAGTAGTATTTCGGGTCTCTCTCGCTAGGTATATCTAGGATAAATGAGCAAAAACCTAAACATACATGAGCCAAAGCTCAAGTTGCGCCATGTTTACATTTTCCGTCCTAATTTAATAGGATGTTTACATCTAAGACCACCACGTATCTAATTCTACAGATTATGTTGCCCTGAAGATATGCAAAAGTTTGCGTTTAATATACTGAGTGCGTATCAAAAATTGTTAATTTATAAATTTCACATACAAAGGAATTTTAATAATACACCTACGTATTGTATGCATGGAGAAATAATGCAAAAATTAATTAAACCTTTCATATATGTATTATAACATAGTTTAAATTCATAACTAAAATGCCTGATTATACAGTGCCATAAAGCTCGGAAAATCATTTATTGCATACCTAATAAATTCGTTTAATAGGTCGATCAAAAATTTGATGATTTCGAACTTTTTTATTGTCATTATACCTAATCAGAAATGAGGAGTCTGAAATTCATCCGTTTGTTGTAATTTCATCAAACAGGCTAATAAGAGAGCAGTCCGATGGGCTTAATCAGTTCAAACTCAATTCTTACCTTTTGAAAAGAGCAATATACGCGCTCATTGGACCTGATTGAAGTTAACAATGGCCGACCGACTCCTTGGCGACTTAATACACCTAGCGGCCTATTCCAAAAGGGCCATACTTTAATTTGGGAACCAATTACGTCGACAGATCCATTCACGAGGTTTTAGATGAAATCGCTTTCTTTGAGAAAATGAAAGAAAAATTACTTTGATGAATTTATTGTGCGTGTGATTAGATCTACATTAAGCTTAATGCTTTTTCAAAACTAGTTTTTAGACAATTTTTTATTTTAAAAAGGTCTAACGACATTTGTTTTATTAAATTGATTTTTTAAAATTGTAACAATAATTTTAAGAAAAAGAGAAATGTCAGAGCGTCATTATCTAGATTGATAAGGAGAGGAACATTTGCGGTATAAAGAGAAGAGTGTCTAAAAAAATAAAAAATAAAGCAAAATTTCAAAATCGTCAAATTTCTAAAATTACAGTGTTAAACAATTAATTTTAAAAAAAATCAAAAAATTTATAATAGATACATCTTAATGGTAAAAAATAATTGATATAACTTATTGATAAAGTATATGTAAATAATTAACAATTATTGTGATAGAAAATTAAATATGGGCAGACAACAAAGTTAGCCAAACAGTAAAACAAAAATTATATAAAAATACAAACCAAAAATTTTAAGCTATAGAATTATACATTACCAACATTAGAAAATAATACAATCTGGCTTTTCTTACAATCTGGCTTTTCTATTGTTAGAAAAAAAAGTTTTAAGAGAAAACATCAATTATTTGTGTATTAAATTGTTATAAAAAAACCATAAAGAAAGTTAAATTTGTTGATGAATAAAAAGGGGACACTTGAGGGTCACTAAGGAATTTCTACAAATTATTCATATTGGAGGTTTCTAGACGAAACATTTTAAAAATTTTACAAAATATTTAAAGCAAAAATTTTAAATTATTGTTAAATAGTTTAAATGTAAACCATTTTTGGTTTATCTGCGTGTGAGAACTTGAGGAGCTAGTGCTGTTTCTTTAGTTTCAATAATTTTCTAAAGTTTTTTTAGCAAAAATTTAAAATTTGTTATAATAGACTTAAATAACCTGACTTAAATGTGTCTTTATCATTTTCGGTTTTTATAAATTGTCGCCTGCAGATCTCATTTACCGCACTTTTGCTTTTGATAAAAAAGTATAAAATGCTTTTGTTGATCTATATTTTTATAAAATGTCTTTTGTTACACAATTTTTATAAATTGAGACCTGAAGATTCTAATATAATTTTTGTTTTACAAAAAGGCGTTTTATGATTACATTTTTTTTAAAATGCCTCTTGCATTTTCGATTTTTATATATTGTTGGCTGAGGCTCGTAGTTTTTAGAAAATGACCCAACAGTTTGTCGTTTCAATTAAAAATGATGTAAAATCTTCTATTCCAGTTTCGTTGGTTCTGATTTTAATAAAATGCTTTTTGTAATAGTTAATTTGATAAAAATTCTATAATTTTTAATATATATTTTTTAAAGGCAACAAATTGTTTACTGCAACTCTCAATTACGGCATTTTTACTTTTGATAAAAAAATTTAACTTTGATTTAGATTTTGATAAAATGCCATTTGTGACAGATACTTTATATATACTGGGGCTTAGAATTTTTAATATATTTTTTAACAGATATTTTTTCTTAAGGCATAATATGCCTATTGCAGTTTTAATTTTTATAAATTGTCATCTATGTCTTTTGGTTTTATAAAACATTACGGCATCTAGTTTTTTATAAAAAAACTATAAAATGTTTCTTGTTGATTCTAAATTTTGATAAAATGCCTTTTTAACATTTTTTTTAATGAAGTTTAAAATTTCTAATATACTTATATTTTTTAAAAATATTTTTAATAAAATCATTATAAAATGCCCCCTGCAGATTCCATTCTTATAAGATGTTGCTTATGGATCCTAGTTTTGATAACAAAAGCTATAAAATACCTTTTTCGATTCTGAATTTTAATAAAATGATTTTTCAACTAGTAATTTTTATAAAATGGAGTTTAACATTTTTAAGTTAAAGTTCTAACGACATTGGTTATATCAAATTTATTTTTTAAAATTGTAAGAATAATTTTAAGAAAAAAAGAAACGTCAGAGCGTCATTACCTATAGATTGATAATGAGAGAAACATTTGCGGTATAAAGAGAAGAATGTCTAAAAAAATAAAAAATAAAGCAAAATTTCAAAATCGTCAAATTACTAAAATTACAATGTTAAACAATTAATTAAAAAAATTAAAAAACTTATAATAGAAACATCTCAATGATAAAAAAATAATTGATTTTTCTTATTGATAAAAATATGTGTAGGTAATTAACAATTATTGTGTTAGAAAATTAAATATGGGCAGACAACAAAGTTGGTCAAACAACAAGCTTGTAGAAAGAAAAACAAAAATTATATAAAAATACAAACCAGAAATTTTAAACTATGAAGTTTATACATTAGCGAAATTAGAAAATAACACAATTTGCTTTTCCATTGTTAGAAAAAAAAATTTGAGAAGAAAACATCAATTATTTGTGTAATAAATTGTTTTAAGATAACCATAAATTAAATTTGTTGATGAATAAAAAGAAGACACTTAAGCGTCATTAAAGAATTTCTACAAATTATTAATATTAGAGGTTTCTAGAAGAAACATTTTACAAAATGTTTAAAGCAAAAATTTTAAATTGTTGTTAAATAATTTAAATGTAAACCATTTCTGTTTGTCTACGTGTGAGGACTTGAGGAGCTAGCGCTGCTTCTTAAGTTTCAATAATTTTCGGAAGTTTTTTAGCAAAAAAATTTCATTTTGAAAGAAACCTGACTTAAGAACGCTTTTGTTGATCCACATTTTTATAAAATGTTTTTTTTTACACAATTTTTATAAAATGAGACCTGAAATTTGTAATATAATTTTTGTTTTAAAAAAGGCGTTTTTTAATTATATTTTTAAAAAAATGTCTCTTGCATTTTTGATTTTTATAAATTGTTGCCTGCGACTCACAGATTTTAGAAAATAATCTTTACAGTCTGTCGTTTCAATTAAAATGCTGTAAAATTTTCTATTCCAGTTCCTGTTGCTTCTGATTTTAATAAAATGTTTTTGTAACAGTTCAAATTGTAAAATAAGTCCTATATGATATTTAACATACTTTTAAAAAAAAATGCAAGAAATTGTTTATTGCTACTCTTACTTACGGCATTTTTACTTTTGATAAAAAAATTTAATTCATTTTGTTGATTTACATTTTGATTAAATACATTTTGTGAGAGATATTTTTTATAAAATGAGACCCAATAATTTTAATATTTAATTTTTTAAAATGATCTTTTTTGAAACGATTTTTTTTAAAACGATTCTTTTCTTAAGGCATAAAGTGCTTCTTGCAGTTTCTATTCTTATAAACTGTCATTAATGTCTCCTAGTTTTTATAAAATATTAAGAAAGCTATAGAACGTCTCTTGTTGATTCCAAATTTAAATAAAAGGAATTTTGTAGCAGGTAATTTTATGATTTTAATAAAATGCTTTTTTAACTCATAATTTTTATAAATGGAGTGCAAAATTTCTAATTTATTTTTTTAAGGACAATCTTTAATTAAAATCTTTACAAAATGCCTTTTGCAGTTTCCATTCTTATAAGCTGTTTTCTGTGGATCCTAGTTTTTATAAAATGTTACGGCATTTAGTTGTGATAAGAAAACTATAGAATGCCTCTTTCTCGTTGATTCTAAATTTTGACAAAATACATTTTTCTAATATATTTTTTTAAAGACAATTTTTGATTAGAATCCTTATAAATGTGTTTTTATCATTGACAAATTTATAGAATTATTAAAACAAAACTATTAGGATGCTAGTAGAGAAAATTCAGATATTACAAAATTTATTTATTAGCTTGTTGAGGAATGAAAAACAAACTTTAACAAAGTAAAAAAAAACTTTCGACAACAGTTATTAAAAATTCAAAAAAATTATGAAAACATAAATTTGAAGTTGTTGCTACAATAGGAGAGTTAAGTTATTATTTATAAAATTAACTTTGACGAACCTTCTCGATAAATTAAGAAGTAAAATATTTAGAGGGAAAGAAAATGTTTCTAAAGCAGACGTCAAAATTTTTTTACAAAATCAACACTTTGATTATAGAAAAAAGTTTTTTGAAGATTTTACAATTAATAGATTTTTAGAATGGATAAATAACAATCTACATGTTGCAAATTAGAAAATTGGATAAATAGAGAGAAAGAAATACAAGTCTAAGAAGATATTTTAAGAAAATTAGGTAAAAATGTCTGTATATAACTTAGTTAGGGTTTTACGGTTCAACAACTACATCTAATATTTTAGATCGTTATTAAACTAAGAAGAAAAAAATAAAGAGAGTGAAAGAATCAGAATCTAAATGAAGCGCACACAATGAATACAGGCTTCCTACAAACAAAGGAAGAGGAAAAACCAGAAATAATAAAATCTTTTTTTCTTCCGAGGGCGTTTTCGTTGTTTTTGCCAGCTTGCGCGACATCACAGCTTGAGGTTTATTGTTAGTTTTTCACGCGTTTCCACAGTTTCCGGTTTTTCTTCTCTTTCCTGGACTGGAAGTGCTCGGCGCTAATACTTTTGGCAAACTTGAAGAGGGTCTCCGTTTATGCCCGACTTGCACTCTGTTTTACTTCATTTAACTTTAGCAAATATTTGCAAACAGGAAGCTTAAAGTACATTTGGTAATTAGTGATTAGGTCCCCACATTGTTCCCAGATTAATACGAAATATTCTAACCTGTTTAGTTTTTGTACGTGTTGGTTGAAGGCAAAACTGTGGAATTAATTTCCTCAGATTCAATAGGAAATAAGTGTTCTCTTGAAGCGTGTTTCATCACCGGAGCCGTTCGTTATTGTCCCTGATGTAGCAAACTTCTCTATTCGGCTGGTGATAATTCCGTTTGAATCTCAGGAACGACGTTGAGTGTTTGCTGGATTTGCAGGTGTAAATAATACAGCTTTCACCTCTCAAAATTTGTTAAACAAACACGAAATTTACAAACAGCTTTTTCGAATGAATGAAAATCTCGAATGCTGATATACAAAGTAAAGAGGAAATTACGAAATATAACTGATGCGACAGAATTTCCTTGTCAAACATACATATTTATAAATTATAATATTTCACATTCTAATATGTACTCAAAAAAACAGAGAAGAAATTTACAACTTTTCACAGGTACATAAAGATAAAAAAACTCGCATCTAGCCATGACAAAGAAAATATTTCGTATATGTATTACACGTTATAGAATGAAAGCAGCTTAAGACCAAACTGAGGCTTGTTATAATTAATTGTTATTAATTGCTTGTTATAATTTGTACAAATTTTTCTCGAAATCTTTTTTATTTCTCTGTTTAGTAATTAAGGTTTATTTCACCGTTTTTAACACTTCTGTTGAAGCAATTTACCAGTTTAAAATTTTTATTTTAATAATAATTATACAAAATTTTATTGATATCGCTTTTAGAAACTCCTTTAATTTTGCAAATTCCTTACTTAATTTTATATATTTTTTATTCCAAATGTAAACATATTTATCATGTACCAGCTTAAAAGCTACGCGCTTCAAAAGATTCTTAATTCGACGTACTATGTCTACTGTTTTGCATCTTTACACAGTTTTGGAAAAAAAATACAGTATCATATCAAGTTATTATCACTTTGCTTCTGAAATCTAAGTTTCAGAGATGCTATTTAAGATCTATCAAAGGTCTAAGATGTTGTTAAAAAAATAATAAAATAAAACAGGTTTCTCAAGCAAATTTAAAAAACCAGAATTTAAGAAAAATTTCGCTAGAACTAGTCAAATTCTGTCAAGAAGAAAAACATTTTTTCGGTAATAAAAGTTATTTATTATATAAGTGTTTTAGACAGCGTTTTATCCTCGCAAAAATGTTTAAGCGCTAGACGTAGTCGGGCGTTTAATATTCTTAAGTGTATAAAACATGACTTAAACACGAATCCAATATAACGTTTTATCCACCAATTACAGCCATTTAAAATCAGATTCGCCAAAATTTCATCTCATGTCATAAAAAAATGATTTGACATTACACTCTAACAGCGGATGTCACCTCAAAAATTATTGAAATTAACTAAAAAACATGGAAGGTGTTGAATCGTTACTAATTATTTTCGATTGTTTATCGATTCCATTTGTACAAAACACTGTGCAAGTTGGTGAAAATGAAAGAAAGTAATACAGTTCCTGAGACAATTCTTGAGGATGCTGAAAAAGCGACTCGCCAGTTATTGCCTGCGAAGTTCAGGGAACAATATAAAAAAGTATTTTCAGAATTTAATGAATGTAAAGAAGAACAGGAGCTAATGTCAATAAATGAAGATTTTCTGCTATCGTATTTCTTAAATTTGAAGAAGAGGTATGCAATTTCATCCATGTGATCGAAGTGCTCCATGCTATAAAGGCGCTATAAGGGTCTATAAGAACTTAGTCATTGGAAAACATAGTAAGCTCATGGTCTATCTGAAGAATCAGTCAAGGGGATACAGGCCGAGGAAAGTTGAAGTATTGGAAAGAGCACACGTAGAAGAGTTTCTGACAAGGGCTTGCGATAAAGAGTATATTTAATGATCAAGGTAATCTCTGTCATTACATAGACATTGCAGATAACAAATTTTGGAATATTTTAGGTTGCATTAATAATGGAAGTGTCTGGTGGCTGTCGATGCTGTGAGCTGACAAATTTGAAAATCAGTGATGTAGAAGACAGGGACGCATAAAATACCTGATTGTTTTGATACCAGATACCAAGACGGGCGTTTCACGAAAATTTACAATCATAGAAGAAGGATTCTCTATCAACACTGTGGAGAAGTGTAGGAAATACATGTCCTTACGTCCGAAAAAGTTATTCATTGAGAGATTTATTTTACAATACGCTAATTAAAAATGTACATCGCAATCTATTGGAATTAACAATTTATCGAATGTTTCTTCTAAAGTTGCTTTGTTTTTGAATCTGGCGAACGCAGAAGCTTATACCGGCCATTGTATGAGGCACACTTCAACAACTTTACTTGCCAATGGAAGTGCTAATCTTACAACAATTAAACGACATGGTGGGTGAAAGAGCTCCGCCATAGCAGAAATTTATATCGAAGATTCTGTATCTAACATGCTTGATATCGTAAGGAAAATCCAAGGTTCTCCTGGTACTAGTCGTTTCTTACTAGAGGAGACGTCCATTCTTCCTACAACAACTATTCGTTCTGAAACCGATAGCAACTACAAGCTTTTTATTAAAGGAAACGAAGTGAAATATGATAAAATAAAAAACCAAATGTCTATTAATGTAAATGTTAATGTCAATATTAATAATAAATGGAATGCAATTGATTTAAGATTGTATTTTTTATTATTCTACTAGTGAAATAAAGTGATTTCATTATTCCACTAGTGGATAAAGTATTACTTTATACGGTTCGTAAGTATGGATAAAATTTTAATTATAAGGTAATTGGGGATAAATGAATATTTTTGATGACAGTGCTTTAATCTGTAAAAGTCACATTTCTAAAATTGATTGATATTTTGTTTTAAAAGTTAAGTAAATAAAATTATTAAAAATACCTAAAACAATTGTTTTGCAATTTCACAACTGTCTAATTAAGTTTTTTTTTAGATAATCATGCGGTATTATTACCGACTCCTTAAATCTATTATTAGAAATTAGTCATTATCTTTAGCTATTTTCTGAAAGAATGTAGTTAACAAGAGAGTTAATTACAATATTGTAATTGCGTTCATTCAACAGTTAAACTCAAAAATTAATAAAGTTGAATTTTTACTAGTTTTCTATCGTTTTAATCATTCCAAAAAACGTCCTAAAGCTATTTTTTACATTTAAAATTATTCTCGATGTAGACGTTTGCTATTAGGATACTACAAAGATACTATATCCTCACAAAAAAGTCAGAAAATTTGTGACTACTTAACTTGAAATCGGTCGCAACGAAAAATAAAGTTTACGATACTACCGGTAGTAACTCAACTTGAAATTAGATCATTAATTTATTTCAGTTGGTTTGCATGTTTGTTATTTCGTTTAAAAAACTCTTTGGAGTGTGCTAATAAAGCTCATATGTAAATAAGCAACGAAAAAAATATTTAATAAAAATATTAAGAATCCTTTTGATGTTCCATCACTTTCCTATTCAAACATAATATTCAAATATTATTCATCAGAATGTACAATCGGAATTTTCGATGGTTCTCGCATTCCGTTCACGTATCAAAGTCTTATTTTTTCATCCTCTTTCGATTTAGCAATCTATTCTGTTTTTATCGCACAATTTGAGTGTCCAATATGAACCAGCACGTTTTCCTTGTCTTTTTCCGTCGTTTAACCGGACTGGATCCTTCTCTTACAGAATCTATCGATATATTCATCTCTTTTTATTGAAGTTTTTATTAGCGTCGTTTTATATATCGAAACTCCTTGATTACATCTAGGACACTGGGGATTTAGGTTTAGGCTCGATGTTGTTTTTTTCTAAATCCTAATGACACTCTCTCTTCACAACAAACCAAATTTACTAATTATTACATTTCGTCAATTTTTTTTTTCAAATGATTTTGATACTTTATTGATTTGTGTGACTTCATGGCAGTTACTACCGAATTAGTTGCTTTTTCTACTATGTTTTCGCATTAAAACTAATACAAAATACGTTTGGGTTTCAGAACAAAATCAGTAGAAATGACCGTGTTATAATAATTCTACTAAGAACGGTAAATCAAATTAACCACTTACTAGATAGAGATACAAAATGAAAAAAACGTTTAAAACTTAAAATTCTATAGGCAAAAATATGGCAACAAGACAGTATCGTATAAAATTCAACGGAAAAAAATATACATATAACAGCAATAATTAAAAACGAACATCCACAAGAAGCTACTGGAACAATAGAAGAAAGATGGATGGTAATAGAAAAATTAAATAAACAAGCAATCAAAAGACTGTTTTAAAAAAAGAATAAAAAGAAAACAAAATAATGGTACAATGAAGACTGTAGACTTCACGAACAGGAAAAAGACAAACGGATGATAGAAGAAAATACGCAAAACAACCAGAAAAAGTAACAGAAAAATGTGCTGAATATTTTAAATCTTAAACATAATGGAGACAAGAAGAAAAAGAAGAACTTTCCATATATGATGAAGTTAAAAATATTATAAAAAAAACAGAAAATCTTAGAAGAGCTCACGAAAAGACAACAAACAAAAAAATGTCAAAGTACAAAAGAGAAACAATAACGAAGATGATATATAATTTAATTAGAATATATGGATAAAAGACAAATACTGCAAGCATAGAAAACAACAATATTATGTCCAATCTATAAAAAAAGAGACAAAACATAATATAAAAGAATGGCATTATTAAACACTGTATATATGATAATGGCAACAGTACTAAGACAAGGAGACCTGCTTTTTCCGACATTGTTTATAATCTCCCTAGAAAAAACATTAAGACAAAGCAATAGATATGAACAAAATCTGCTTTTCCATCAACAAAACAATGCTTTGTATTTGCAGAAGATGTAACACTTGTAACAAGAACCAAAGGAAAGCTATCAAAAGTAACAAGAAGGCTGATTATAAACGCAGAAAAAATGAGACTAAAAATTAATAAAGATAAAACTAGATTTATGATATAAGAAGATGAAGTATTTAAAAAAGACAGAATGATATTCAGAAGTAAATGTAAACGAAAGAGAGAGAAACAAATTTAAAAAAATTAAAAAATGTGTCTACCTAAAAAATGTAATAAAAAAGAAACCAACAAATACAAAAAAGATAAAAGCAAGAATGAAAGCTGGAAGCAAAAGCGTCTACGCATTATATTCTATACTAAATTCAAAAACTGTAGCAAAAGCAACAAAACTTCATGTGTACAAAAGTATAATAGGCCTGGTGGTAACATACGCTTACGAAAGATAGACACTAAGAAGACAAGAACAGTTTATGCTGCAGATATAGAAAAGAATAGTTCTAAAAAAAATTATGGAGAGAAAAAAGTAAGAAATACTTAGATTAAAGGAACAAACAAAAAATTAAGAACATTATACAAAAAAAGAAATATAATAGGAGTAGCTAAATCACAATGAATTAGATGGATAGGCTACGTAACAAAAACGAAAGAAAATAGATTACTAAAAAGAATATTAGAAACAGGACTAGGGCCCAACAGACGAAGAAGCAGACCAAGAGCAGAGTGGAAAAAATAAAAAATAAAAAACAATCTCTAAAAATTACTAATAACGCAGTAGAAGAAGAAAGCTCTAAATAAGAAAGAATAAAGAAAAATCGTTCACAAGCCATCAGTTTACAAAGCTTGTAGTGCTTATATAAATAAATATAAACAGTTTAATTTAATTTTCTAGTGTTGGCAGTAATTGCTGCCAAATCAATATTGTTACAAAAAACTTTAAAAATTAAGTGTGCAAGTGTCAACCGATTGGTGGTAAAACAAAAGCAAATTTGATTTTTATAAGTTATTCTGTGAGTTGTTTGGAGTCTCTGCAGACGAATATTTTCTTATAAATTTCCTATCATAATGTACTATTTACGTTTTGTATTAAATAATACTTACTAACAATTTCGGATTATATATTACTCTGAAATCATTGACATGCGTGACCTCATAAATAATTTGGTCAGTTTTCCAACCAAACCCTTATCGTTACTCTCGTTGCAAATTATCGAAATCCAATCCTGTTTGTTACATTATTTAAATAGTATTGATTCGATTGCTAATAACCTCTTAATTATCTTTGTGGTGGTGCACTTTATTACCCATCATATCATACTACAAGCTAATTACCAGCACATCATCGATCTATTAGATCAGTTTTCCGACAACTTGAAAGATTCCAATCTACGAGATTTACCTTTAATTAAATGTTTAGTCGTCCGAACGGCTATAAGACTCCAACCTTTTCCTTCTCGAATTGGTATCATCACTAAGCGAGCTTCAACAACTCCATGAAGTTAAGATTGCGTTTAGATAGTTTAATTTGTGTGTGTGTTCTAAGAGAAATTGAACGTTCCGATGGTTTAGTTCTGAGAGAATTTGTACGAGTGCTATTTCAATGAATTGGATTACTTATTTTTGGAAAAAGAATAAAGACTTCAGGATTTTTCGATATCTTTAGTGTGTTGTGCACCGGACAAGTGGTATCGGAAGTTTTCTTATCTGGGCACAAAGAGCTCGGGAAACTTTCTTTTTGCTCATTGCTGTTGTTCAGTTTGTGAAATAATTTAGATACTCTATTCTTTGATGTAAAATGCAAATTGAAGGTTATCTTTAATACACACAGCAGAGTCGCGATAAGACAACAGACTCAGCAAGGTGAATACACAATTTACTTTATTCGACCCGATTTGAACTCATTTGATATTTAATAATTGAGCGGAGTCAGATATATGGCTACTTATAAACAGTTTCCAAATACTCTATAAAAATGTAGAGGTGCCCCATCTTGCTGAAAACACATATTTTGCTTTGTATGTTAAACTTAGAATTTTATTTTTTTGTAAATTAAGTAAAATTAAAGATAAACAATTGTAATCTTAAACAAAATGTATAATAAGTTGTCATCATTATAGTTATGTTATTTCAAAATTTTTTGCAAGTTTTCTGCAAGCAACTTATTTGTGTATATCCCCTGGCATATAAGTAAAATTTTCGAAATAATTTACGGTTAGTTTCCTCAATTTAGCGTATAAATTATCGTATCATTACCGAAGATCCTCTCCGTCCCTTTTATAATATTATTTACGTCGGGACTAGATGGCCGTCCTTCTTAGGGAAAAAAGAGCACCAAATCAAGCAGTTTAATCTCGTATTTCCTTTTAACTGTGTATTGTAATCGGGCAGTGGTTATAAATTTCTCGGCTTGGCTGTACTAACTGAATTTGGTGTGGTTTGGGCCGCGGGCGGACAAAAGGGCCTGGAGTAAGCGGTAGGCGGTACATGGGCCATAAATTCACTAAATACGTGTAAGATTAAACCACAAATCGCTGTTGTTTTACGGCTAATTCATTTATATCGATCCAGAACAGCCGACGCCACAACCGCAAGATCAAATTCTCTATAAACTCGGCAAATCTCGTTCAGATTTTAGGGTCGATGGGATATAACGGCAATTCGAGAGGAGGGCCACACACTCAACGAACGGTCTTATATCATAAAAATGAAACTTTGAGAGAAATATTTGTCTAAGATTTGAATTTTAAAAATTTTAATTTTGGTTTAGAATGTTGGCAAAAGCAAATCAATTATCGGTCTGAAAGTAAAATAAAGTGGTTTCATTAACCGTCAATTTATCAAAGTACTGCTTTTGATATATCACAAAAGTATTAAGAGACAATCATTAAAACACCATTAAAGGCTTTGGTAGACTTAATTAACAAAATTGTTTTTTGTTTGCGTTCATTAGCGTTAGGGTGAATTATATACGAAGATTAAAAGATATATTCCCAAGTTTTTGCCGAAACGGATGTTAATTAATAAGAGAACAAAGAATGATGTATTTTATTTTGATTTCTCTTAATGCACATAAAGCATTTAAATATACAAACAAAAACTATAGGAAATACAAACAAATAAAAATTAATGAATCCACAACACAATTTTTTTTGTATTTAAGTCAGTTAGAAGAGAATGACCAGTTAATATGTAGTTAAAATTCGATTAGAAAGTTACTTGAATTCTCGTAAATACTTCATTTGGTTAACGCGGTTTCCGTAACCGTTAATTTGCAATTGAATTGAGGGTATCTTAACTTAGGTCATCTTAATTTAGTTTAAGTTGAGGCAGGTTTATTCAGGACAACATTTAACAAGAAATTATGCAGCAACTAATGCCACAACTACCACATTGTAAATCTGTTTTTTTTATTTTTGAATTAAAAATTGTAACTATTAATCTTTGTTTATCAGAAAAGATTTATTGGTAACTAATACTTAGAAAGTACATTTTATAATTTCTGGTCTAGAACTGTAACATTCTAGAACTATTTTCTGAGTATGTAAGGTTTGTTTATAATTGTTTTTGTCTGTTTTAAAATTTATTGACCAATAATACTGTCTCGTTTTTTTTTGCTTAATTACTTGATCTAATAGTTTTCAATTTTAGAACAGTTCTATTTAAACAAAAGCTCAGTTAAGTAATTTAATGACGTCACAACGTTCCTCTTAGGTTCAATAACTTCATCGTCTAACAGACGGCTTCTATCGGCCGAGATGATCTTATAGTTCCTTCGACAGGCTTTGATTCGCCATAAATTGAGTCATAAATTTGCCAGAAAATTTATTGGGTGGGAAATGCTACGCACGAAAGGATAGATCACTGACGAAGATTACTGATTGCATGTTGAAAGATAACGCCGGTATAAACCAATCTATTTCAGAATTTAATTTCATGACAGATCTGTAAAAATTTCTGTAAAGAAACTGTGTAATTTCTGGAAATAATTGTGTTTAAAGATAATCTAAGCATTTGTTACCTCATATTTAAAGATATTCTGATTTGCTTAAAAGTTAAAGTAGATTCTAGAATAAAACATTTTAGAAAACTATAAGAACGTCACTACGTAATTGACAAATTTGGCTCTAATTGAGGTTCTTTGGAATAAATAGAGTTAGAATTTAGAAATATTCTTAGTGAACAAAACTGTAGAGTGAGACTCCTTAGTTAAGCCTTTAATACATAAATAACTGTTATTAGAAATTTTGTCTTAATTGTGTGTTTACAACACGAGGTTCTTCTAGATTTTTCTTCTTTTTACGTCTTTTTTTTTGGTTCTTTATAAAAGGAAAAATACAAAATCAGCAAAGTCACAATTGTGTAAAAATAAAGAACAATCATCGTTCAAGCAATATTTTCTAGAACTTTTGTTTTCCTTTGTTTTTAATAGTTGTTTTTCAGCTTTATTTATAAACTTCTTTGCTTTTCCCTAATCTTCTTTTACTTTTGTAGCTTCTCATTCTCTAACAATTGTTGTTTTTTAAGTTTTTTTAACAGAATTTATGTTCTACTAGAAACTTTTTTATCTATTTTATTTTTTTAGTCTCCTATTTAACAAACGTTTTCTAAAAAATTTTGTTATTTTTTTATCAAATATAGTTTTTGAAATTTCTTTAACAACTTTTTTGTTTTTCTTTTTTTAGCAATTGAACTTTTTGTTGTTGTTTTTCTAATTTTTTTTGTTCTTTTTGGGATTTATCAACCTTTTCTAAAATTTCTTGTAGCTGTTTTCTATTAAATGTTTTTTTATCATTCCTTCTCTTTCTTTCAAATGTCACTTTTCGAATCTTTTTAGAATTTCACAAAAAAATTGTCTAATTTTTTTTGTCTAAAAAATGTTTTTTTGTTATTAGTTTTCTCAAGCATTATTTTTCAATAATTCTTTTTTCTCAAATTATCGTTTTACGTTCAGAATTTTTTTTGATCTTTAAAATTTTTTGAGTAATTTTGGTTTATTCCTGTTTTTAAGCTTTTTTATTAAAATTGATATCTATTTTTCTTGAATCTTTTTTGTTATTTTCTTTTTTTGCAAAATTTATGTTTTATGATCTTCTTTTGGTAGAAAAATTATTCTTTGGTATTTTTTATTCTCAAAAATTTTTCTACTTTTTTTCATTCGACATTATTTCACTTCTTCTAAATTTTTCTAGAAGATGTGAAAGAAGAAGTACCTTTCTTTTTAATATTTTTTCTTCAAACATAATTTTTTTTAAATTCTTTTTTTCTCAAATCACCATTTTACTTTCAGAATTTGTTTTTGGTTTTTTGACAAACTTTATTGCTCATATAAAACTTTTTTTTGAACTTCTTGTTTACGAGTATTTCCGCTTCTTAAGCTTTTTTAAATCATCTTTTATTCTTCTTCAATTTTTTCCTGCCATTTTTCTTTTTTGCAAAAGTCATATTTATGACCGTCTTTTGTTTTTGGTATTTTTATTTTAAAAAACTTCTATTATTTCTATTTTTTTATTCAACGTTCTAGATTTTAGTTTGGATTACTTCTTCTAGATTTTTCTATTGCTTTTTTATCTAATGTTTTTTAACAGTTTTTTAAATTTTATTTTAACCCTTTTTTTTAAACACAGTTTCTCTTGTTTGTTCTTGTGTAATTGTTGTTACTTCTAGTAACTTTTCTTACTTTTCTAGAATTTGCTTTCGTTTTTTTTTAGTAAATGTCTTTCAACTTCTATAATTTTCTAATGATATTTTTTCTACAGATTTCTCTTTCTTTTTTTTGATTTTTAAAGAACATTTTAATGCTTTTTTACAATCTTTGTCTGTCAATTTTTTTTTCTTTGTTATTCTTTTCCCAAGCTTCATTTTTCAAAATTTTCATTATTATTAAATTACCGTCTTATTCAGAATTTTTTTTATTGTTCCAGAATGTTTTATTGCTCTTTCAAAACCTTTTTTAGTACTTCTCTAGTTTAGGTATCTTTGTTTTTTTAAGCATTTTTAAAAACATCTTTTCAAATCTTTTTTTATCATTTTTCTCGCTTTGCAACAAATCATATTTTAGGTTCTTTCTTTGTTACTTAGGTTATTGTTTTTTTCTCAAAAATTTCTACAGTTCTTCTTTTTTTGCTATCCGACATTATTTCACTTTTACACTTTTTTATTGTTTTTTATTTTTTTGTTGTATTATTTTTAGTTCTTCTTCGAACAGTATCTGTTTCGAATTTCTTACAATTAAGAAAGTTAGATTTTTAAATTACTATTAATCTTGGTTTACAATAATTCCATCAGATTAATAAATAAAAATAAAAAAATAAAATTTCCGGATAACGTAAGAAAAAAAAATAGAATTCTGTTTTATAATAGAGAGAGAGTTATATGAAATTAAAAAAGCATTTTGCCCGTTCGGGTTAAATTAAGTGTAATAAAAATTTATGCAAGCTGCGTAATAAACCAATTTCCGTGCGGAAAAGCCGCAAATTTAAATCGTTAACCCCCTATTTGAGAAGGTTAGATCTAATGGAGATAACTGTCAGTTAGCTTTATGGTCATGGTCTCTCCGATTTTCCTTTTACCAAACGAAGTTGTTTCTTATTTACAGTTTCTATTTCGCCACAATCACATTTCACCACATTCTACCAAATATACGATTTTAAGATTATCCTTAATGGCGCAAGATACAGGATCTATTTCAACGCCGAGATAAACAAAAGCACTTTTCAACGATTACAGCTGCTTCAGCTTTTATTACTATTGATTTCTATTGCTTTTAGAAATAATACGTTAATTAATTAATTAAGTTATTAGAGAATGAAATTAAGAGATTAGTTTATTGACTTGAAAGTGTGAAAGTTCCTGAAACGAAACTCATAATTCTCTTTACAAGTTTGGGAAGTTTCGTTTCAGGTCCTTCTAAAAATTTTCTTCATTAAGAAAAGCGTTTGCCTTTTAGTTTTTTAGTCGGAGTTTTCATGTGTTTTAATTAGTTTTTCTTGTCAAAGTTTCGACAAATTTAAAGGAATGTTGTGACTTTCGCCAGCTTTATAAATTAAAACTAATCACAACTTTTTTTTGAAGTGTTTAATAGAAGAATTTTTATACAATACAGAGTGTTAGAAAAGATTGTAAATTATATATGAAATGCATGTCGGCTAATTCTGCATTAAAGTAAATAATACAAGCCATAGCAAACAAAAATTTGAGCACTGATGGAATGGTTAGGTAGAACCACATAGAGTGGTTGGGTTTTGTAGTGGGTGATGACCTTGAACAGATCTGCGTGAAGTAAAATCTTAAATGCGATAAGTGAAACCCAAAAACATCTGACTAGTTTCAGATTGCCGCAAATTTAAAAGTCTGCATGAAATGCGCAGGCAGGGACCCGTTGTTTGTTGTATTTTGCACAATAATACAATAAAAATACAAACTAAAAGACAAATTTAATAGAATAGACTGCACAGCGATTATTAAAAAACAAAAGATAAAATAAAGAGAGTGATTTTTTTTTAAATTTATTCTGCTGACATAAAACATTTTGCATTATTCTTGCAATTTTGCGCAACCTAAATCGTTTTCCTCGTCGGAAGAAATGTAAAATTTTGAATCGTTATCACTTTTGTCAGTTCTAACAGAAATTATGAAGTCTTCTATATCATCCATAATGTGTTCTCTGGCCATGTACTCCTCCTCGGTTTTTTCTACGTGGTTACATATATTTCGCCATTGTTTCACTGAAATCGTAGCAAATTTGTCTTCAGCTAATTTCCAGACGTCTTCTAATTTAAATGTTACGTTGTGAACGGCTACATGATTTTTTACTATTGCCCAAATTTTTTCGATGGGGTTAAGCTCCGGGTGATATGGAGGCAACCGTAAAACTGGCATATCACATTTTGCCAGAATTTTGTCGATCGCAAATTGCTTATACGATGGTTTATTCAAATTAATTTTTTTATATAATTCTGCCTTTGTTTCTTTGGTCCCAAAAAAAATTCCTCTTTCGTTTAGCCATTGCTGCATTGCTGCTTTTTTTCATGATGAGTTCGGACTAAGTTCTATGGCCACATTATGATAGGACGCGTTATCCACCACCAAAACCGATTTCCTTAAAATGTTGGGAATAAATTTTTCTTTCAACCATTTGGTGAAGTTGTTGTTGTTCATTTCATCATGATAGTCGTCTGTTTTCGATCCCGATTTAAATATATTTAAAGCATTAGGCACAAAACCTTGCGCGCCTCCAGCGTGTAAAATAATTAGACGTCGCCCTTTGGCAATCGGTGCCTTAAGCATGTTATTTGTGCCATCATCCCATGCCATCGGTACAGTATGGGAACTGTGAAGGTAAGTTTCATCACAGTATATAATATTTCGACCTTCTTCTTTGTACTTTTTAAGTTGTCTTAAATATTCAACTCATTTTTACCTGATGTCCGTTTTTTCAATTAAGATTTTTCGATCATCTGTCGGTTTCTTCTAACAAAAACCTAGCTTTCGGATGAACTGTCAAAGTGAATCTATTTTCCCAGTAAAATTAACACCTTCACGTTTTACTGCTTCAAATAAAACTTGCATTGTCGGTCTTCGTTTATGAATGGCGGCAAAATTATAAATTACTTTTTGAACTATTTCTTCTTCGAATTCATCCAATGTGCTTTTTGGCGATGGTTTGTTAATTTTTTTACGCGAAGATTGAAATTTGCTATTTTCAGGTTTTTTGCTACCTTCTTCTATAATTCTCCTTACCGTGTTAAGACCAACACCAGTGCCTTTAGCGAGACGTTCTTGTAAACGACTTAAGGGAATTATAACTTCACCTCTTTCTTTTTCCTCTTTCATAAACGAAAAAACGCTATAAATTATCTGCCTCCCTTGACTATGAACAACACGACCGTTATTGCCCATCATATTGTCGCAAAGTATGTTCTGCAAAAACACATTTATATCCTTGTTTTTAAATTGTACTAGGTATACTTACAAAACTGTAAACCACGAAAAAAACAGAGTCTTGAAAAAGACTGTTGAAATAAAATTTCAAATCTGTCAATACACGCAGGCTTAACCACAACCGTTCGAGAAGCAGGAACGAAACGAAATGGGAATGTTTTTGGGTTAGTAAATAGCGCTTAAGCAAGAGGTGTTTTCGTACTTTGCGCAGAATGACTCATCGCCCACGACAAAATCCAACTACTCTAACAAGCGTCAAATTCAAAATGTTTATTTATTTTTTGTTTATCATCACTCGACTTTGATAAAAAATGATTTTTTTGCAAAATAAAAATAGTAAAAAATTTTTTTTGTTAATACTATTATCTTTTTAAATATTTTAAATATTCTTTTTTTAGCACCCTGTAGATAGAGCAAGACGAGAATAATTTGTGTATGGATTATAATTTATAAACCTGATATGATCTCACAGGAAACAATTTTCCTTCTAATTTAGGAAAGTTTGTTCGGATAAAACAAAATTTAATACTTGAACAGAGAATTTTACGCCACTTGCAGGTTGAAAAATTCCACCCTAAAGCAATTACATAATTGTTACGGCTTGTTAATGTAAATTATATGAAGCAAACTTACTTTTCTAACTTTGGGAAAGTTAGGAATTTTGATTCTTCCAAGAACAGATATTTCCGGAGTTTAGTCATATACAGAGTGAGTTAAAAACTCTAGTCTAATTAAGAGGAATCGTATACAGTTATTTTTTGATAAAGCGGCATAAATATAACTATTTCTCGAGTTTTATGTGAAGTTAAAAATTAAAATGTCTATAATTATGGAAATTTTAGAAGAGGTTAAGAAACGACGATTAGAATGCTAAGAAGTTAAAAAAAACTACGTTTATTAAAAGGAGAGTAAAAAAAGATTTTAGAAAAACACAAATCAGACGGCAATTACAAAAAAAGCAAAAGATTTTTAAAAAAAGAATTGTAAAAAAAATATTCTAAAACAGCTTGTAGAACGACAAATAGAAAAAAGAGGCTAAAATGCAGTTTTAGAAAAACAAGAAGCTGTATTTAAAGAGGTTCAACAATGATTTAAACAAGATGATAAAAAAAAGAAATTGAAGAAGAACTAAATAAAATTCTAGCAGATTATATTTAATGAAAAGATTACAATTAGAATTCAGTTTCTAATTATTTTTGTATATCTACTGGGACCAGCAAAATTTTAGAAGAGATTGAAAAAAGTCAAGTGAAAAAAAAAGAACTAGAAGGGTTTTGATAAAATTTGAAATACAAAGTTTTGAAGAACAAGATAAACAAACATAAGTTCAGGAAGAAGAATAATAATTCCTGAAAAATCGTTATTTGAAAGAAAAAGAAGAATTTGATAAACAATATTTTGTAGAAAAAAGAGTACAAAATGTATTTCTAAAAGAAGTAAGAGGATGTCACTTTTATAAATAAAAAGAGCAAAAATACATTTTAGAAAATAAAAAAGTTTTTAGACTGAGAGATAATTTATAGAAAAAGCAACAACAGAAAATTCTTGTTTGAAATTGAAAGTCGATGTAACAGAAAAATTAAGCGACTTTTCTTGAACAACAAATATAGTTTAAAAAGCGACGACTGGAAAAGAAAGAAGAAGGAAGAACAAAGAAAATATTTATACTTAACGAAATAATACAATTATGCGACTTCCAAAAAAGTTTAAATAACGACGATTAAAAAATAAAAACCCTAAGAAAAGCTATGTTTATAAAAAAAAATAAAGGAAAATTTCAGAAAAAAATGTGGTTTTTAAAAACGTTGAGAGCTGACGATTAGAAAATATAACTAACATGAATTCTAGAAAAACCCATTTTGAAATAGCATCTAGAATAAAGATTGAAAAAGAAAGAAAATCTAAGAAACGATTTAAAAAAATAAAAAACTATTTTTAATGTGATTCACAATGTTTTAAACCGAAAGATAAAAAAAAAGAAAAATTGTAGAAAAACTAAATAAGATACTCAGACCTTCTGAAACAAGAAATTCTAGTAAAGGTTATTATAAGACGTCGAGTAGAAGAAAAAAAGAACTAGAAGGGTTTCTAAAAATAACAACAAAAGATTCTAGAAGAACAGAAGAAGATTGTAATGAAACGTGACAAACTTTTGAGAAACAATATAAACAACACAAAGATATTGAAAAAAGAATAGAAAGTACTAGAAAAATGGCATTAAAAAAAAGAATTTAAGAAAGAACAATTTGTAGAAGAAGCAGCGCATAAAAAAATTTTAGGAGATGAAAATGTTGCTTCAGTAAACAAATAGTAAAAATAAAATTCAAAAAACAGAAAAATGTTTAGTATTTGAAAGATATTTGTTAGAAAAGTTCCGAAAAATTTTTGTAGATACTAAAATTAACTGCAACAAAATTAAGTAAATTTTTTTAAGCGAAAAACATAAGTTGTTTATTATTTTAAGAAGAGTGTGAATAAAAACGACTGCAAAAAAAAGCGGAAAAAAATTGTAGATAAATATACAAAAATTTTTTTAGAAAATTTCAAACAATAACGATTGGAAGATATAAAATTAATATTCAGTAAAAATTGATACCTCTTTTAATTATTTTTATTTATTAAATTGAAATTAATTTTCTTTTATTTTTCTGACAATTTTTCATGGTATAAAAAATTATTTTTAATTTGTTGTCTATAAAACTAATGATTTTGACGAAGAGATCATAAAGAAATATACAACAAAACCAGTTTTCTTTGGATAAATAAAGTACATAATTTAGAAAAGTGTATAATAATATTTGTATTTCTAGATAAAATTTAAAAAACAACGATTATAAGAATAAAAACAACTAAAAAAATTTAAAAAAAAAACAAAAGTGGGTTTTAAAAGAATTAGAAAATGTTATGAAAGAACAGAAGCTTTTGAAAGAAGTTATAAACTGCGCTTCAAAAAAATACAAACAAAAAATTTTAGCAAGTGAGAAACGCCGGCCAAAATAACAAAAAAAAATTAAGAGCCACAATTGATAAATAATAGTTCCTAAAAGCTTAAATAGATCGAGCAACAAAAGAGTAGAGTATAAAAAATTTCTAGAAAAGCAAAAGCAGTTTCGAAAAGAGCTTGAAAAGCAACAGTTGGAAAAGAGAAAGTTTTTACAAAAATTGGAAACAACTAGTCTATAAACAACAATTGGAAAAGAAAGACAAAAAAACTACTTAAAAAAATAATGTAAATTTAATAAAATAAAATATACAAAAAATTGAAAAAGACGTATTAAAAGAAAAAATCTAACAAGAGTTCTGGAAAGGACAGTTTTAAGAAAGTCAGTAAAACAAGTATTAAAAAAAAGCTAATAGATAAGAATAAAATATTTTTGATATAATGATTGCTTTTGAAGAGCAGAAATGTAAATTATGATTATAAAAACTTTTTATTTTACTTACCTCTATTTATAAGTTGTGTCCCATTGTACCATGATACAGTGGGAATGGGTTTTCCGCCAAGCGCTTTACATATTAACACTACATCATCCCCTTCGATTTTCTCCTCTAAACTTGTTGATTCGTTAACTTCGTTTCCGTTGTAAGTTAGAATAACATTGGAGGGTTTAACTGTAACAAAGAAATTTTTTTTACTAAAAGTTTCATTATTAATTAACTAATTGAATGTAGTGGTAGCAATGAATTTTCTAAACCTAAGGCATTTTCTGTTTATGCCAACACGATTATATAATATAAAGTTAAAGCAAATTAACAATGTTTTTAATAAGTAATTAATTTTTTTTTAATATTTAGTTTGAGAGTTATTTGACCCGGCGCCTCCACCAATTTTCAGTTAAAAAAACTTAGAATAATAAAAGCTATTTATTGGTAACAATTATTTGTTTAATATTTTTGTTTATTACAAAATATTTACAACATAAAATTTGTTGTTAGAAATGTTTGTTTATCACAAAATGTTTACAATCTTAAACCTGAAGGATCTAAACAGAAAAAAATATTTTTATAAAATCAGGCTTTCTTGTAATCATTAAACACAAACATATTGATAAAAAAATGTCCGATTTAATTACATTGTTTTCAAATAATAAAAACAACAAATTTTACGTTTTTCCGTAATGTGACAACATCTTGTTAGTAAAATTAAATACAAAGCCAACATATCCCCATTGTGTTTTTTATTTTCTGCATGAAAACGAATAGCTTGAGGCTCTCTCTGCAATTCGTTTTTTCTAACAACATTTTAAAGCTTTTTCTCTTATTTACGCACCATTTCGTACAAATTCTCGCCTACGACTTGTTTATTGTTGAAGAAGAAGTGCAAATATTATTATTTATTTAAAAAATAGAATATAACAAAATAATTTAGATTACAACAAAATAAAATAAGTTATTTAATATTAAAAAAAACGGTAAAAAAAGCTACTAGACTAATAATTTTATTGGCTGAGTTGTTTAAAAATAAACTTAGAAATTAATATTTTTAGAAAAAAAATAGCAGTACGCTTCGCTACATCACTGCAGATTCTTATCATTGTCTTTTTCACAATATGGCTTATTGCGTCGCTTTTATATATTATAAGATTACAAACTATAAAAAACTTCAAATTATTAAAAATTTGTCGTAGAAATTGTGTGAAGTAGCGTGATCATTTCACGGAGAAAACTTTGCTATTATTTTAGTGAAAAATGTTTAAAATTACGTTATTAAGTAGTAATACAGTTGAGAGGGTAAGGAAAGATATTATTAAATTTTGTGTTGAAGAATTACAATTTTAATTAAACTTTGAATGTTTCCTATCTTAGGTTTTTGAATGGAAATAGTGATCTCTGTATAATTAAACGCCGCACACGAATTCACATATCCTTTCACAATGGGCTGTAAAATGACGCAAGCGAAACGGACTTGATGACTTCATTTCATCGTTTAACAGTGGGTATTTGAGGGCGTTCGCGACCATTCTAATTATGTGCCCTGCAGGAACACCATGAATCTTCGTTTAATCGTCTGCAGACATACTCGGCCGGTTTTGCCACCGCTGCTAACACTTCAGACGTGGCCATTTATTAATAGATATCATTTAGGGACAAGCAAAATCTATTAAATTGAATTAAGCGTTTAGGAAGAATAAAGACTGTCAATTTTTTATAAATGTTAATTTATCTTTTTAATTTCAAAATCAGTTCGAGTTATCAAAGTTATTTTTATTTTTCAAATGTTCCAATTCAACTTTGCACCAGGAAGCTGTAGACCGTTTTCTAGGTGTTTGCTCTTAACAGCGTTAATCAGCACAACGGCTATAAAAATAAAGAAATAAGATTTGTTGTTAAAAAAAATCTAGAGCATGTTAAAAAACGTCGGTTTGAAAACAATATGAGCAACAAAAAATTTAAAGAACAAAAGTGTTTCAAAGAAAGCTTGAAGAATGACGATCTTAAGAAAAACAAAAGCAAAGAAACGTGTTTTTAGAAGAGCTTAAGAAACGACATTTAAAAAAGAAAGAACAACAAGCAAACTACGTTAAAAAAAAAACATAACAAAATTTAAGAAAAGAGTGATTTAGAAAATGTGGTAAAAACAAAAAAAAAACTAAAAAAAGTAGATAAGAGACTATCAAAATAAAAAAGAAACTAACAAAGATTATACTAGAAAAGACGATTTTAAAATGATCTGTAAGACGACGATTTGAAAAGAAATATAAAGCTAAAAGCGATTTTAAAAATACAAAAAATTATTAAAAGATTTTACCGTTGGTTGGAAAAAAAAAGAAAAAAAAAAGAGAAATTCTAGAAAAACTAAACAAGAACAAACATGAAAAAAAAGTAAGGTAAATTTTAGAAAATCAAAATAATTGATATAAAACAACAAAAAATTTTAGAAAAAATTGCAAAAGGTAGATCGATTAAAAAACAAGACAAGAAATCTTTCTAGAAGATCGTAAAAAAGCAAAATTAAAAAAACGACGATTGATAGAAAAAGAAGAATAAAGAAACTACGTTTGGAGAGAAAATGTTTTAAAAAAACCAAAATATCATAATCTAAAAGATAAACAAAAAATGTTCTGAAAATTGGTATTTGAAATAAAAAAAATTGTGGAACAAGGATTGGTAGAAAAAAAAAGCAATAGGAGATTCAAAAACAATAAACAAAATTTATAGGAAAACTTAGAAAGGAGCTACAAAAAACTTAAACAAAAAACAAATTTAAAAAAGCTACAAAAACGTTGGCTACATAAAAAAAAGAGCGAAAGTAGATTTTAGAAAAAAAAAAACAGTTTTGTACTATTTAAAAAAAAATCTTAATAAAAACACACAAAAAACAATAAAAAAAAGTAAATACATAAAATGTAGTTTTAAGCTATAGCTACAGTGTTTAAAAAAACACTTAATTTACTGCATATTTGCCTAGATCTAATTATAGTAGAAGTAAGAGTGTATAAGCTGCATTTTGATACATTTTTGAAAAAGTAGAAGTAGTTTCTTAAGCTTAATTACATTTTAAAAAGTAGGTTTAATAACACTCTTCTCAAGTTTCTTATGTGCAATATGCACAAGTTTGTTACAGCATCTCCCTTGTCGTTTGTTTGTCGTCGTAACAAATCGTGTGAAAATTGCGTCTTGATAACCTTCGAAAGCTAATGATCTTGAAAAACTAATAACACTTGAGTTAACCTCAGATACATTTTACAGGATTTTGTAGATTATTTGGGCAAAGATTAGAGGTTTTTAAAGAGGCTGAGCGAGATGAAAAATAGACAAAAATTAAGCAAAATACATAGTTTGTGCCAGCAAAAATTTTTGAACAAAATTAAAAATAATATCCTAATTTAGTTATGTTCATTTTTATTATTGCAAGCTGCAAGTTCTTATAATTAAGAAGAGTTTTAAACAAAGAATATATGTTATGACATTTTTTACATTCTAGGGATGTTAATATCTATAACAGCTTCAGGATTGTTAGCTATAGTCTCGAAAAATTAAATATCTTAATGATACAAATCTATTCCTTTTAATAATCGCTCGTGATAATTGTTCTGCTTTGCTAGTTAAACTTTCTTGTTTAGCGACCTATCCTCCACTTATATAGAGTGAAGTTGGACATGGAAGTCACCGTTAAAATTTTCTAAAACAGTTTGAAACAAAATTAATTTTTTTGATACAATTTATAGGAGTCTAATATAAAAGCTTTTTTTTGACACTTACTGTAATATACAGAATAGCAAGCGAAAACCGGCAAAACATAACACGTTACTCAAATATAGTTAATAAATGATGGAAATGTCCCCTTTGAAGCACTTGTGTAAAAAAAACTGTGCCGTTTGTAAAATTTGTTTACTCTTTTTAATGAATCTCTATTGAAATTTGAAAATGGTTTTCCAGTATTTAATTCAACGACGCAGCTGACATACCGTTTCCTGACTCGTCCGAATTAACTGTCAAAAAATAAATTCACAGTGGCAACATCTAGATCCGTGTTTTCATATTCGTCTCATTCACAAAAGCATCAAACTGTAAATGGAAACTTTTCATACTTCCTGTAAGCAGGTCAACCGTTGTGAAATTTTGGACTAAATAAACCGAATTCCGGGCTCGCTTAACATGTGCTCCTGCAGCGATTGTCCCCACCGACTTAATGAAAGCTTCTCCAACAATGCAAAATGGACATTCAGATGACGAGAACAATCCGAATGGATCGGTTGCATTGTTTTGCCAATTATCGGTCCAAATAAAAAATACGACCGTTCAAATATGTAACAGAAATTTATTGTTGATTTCGTCCATATTTCCAGCAGACCGGAAAAATATACTTTTATTGTTATGTCGGGCTGAGTTAAAGAAATTCAAAGGAATTTTTTGCATCGAGAGCTTTCCGGAATAATAAAATACGGCGTGTCCTTATATTGGCACACTGCCAAACTAATCAGATCATCCACTTTGAACCCCATTTGTTTGCAGTGTACTTCATCGAGGGTTAGTTGACCGCTAGTGTTTTCTGAAGGGTAAAAGTGTAAGAAAAAAGCGTCTGCAATGACCTGTCTTTCTCAAACACGTCGCTTTAGGCATTCGGATATCTAGTGTTACCTTGCCACTGAAGATACTTTACGACTTTATGGTAGCTCAAGGCGAAATCGTATAACAAACACTCGAGGAAAATGAAATATTTTTATGTTATGGCAGAATCCTCGCCCAACATTCGAACAAGTTAAAAATGAATAAGGTTTTTGTTCTTTTTTACAGTTAAAAAATGTTTTGTACTATCAGGGCGGAATACTGTTTTTATTAAATCCAAAAAAATTACAAATTTAAAAAACAATGTGTTGTAAACTCATCCAGTGTCCTCATCCAAAAATTGAAAAACTTTAGAAAGTGTTATTTAGGTTTTACACAATTTACTCAGTTTTACTCAGAAAGCAAGAGATATACTATGTGGCCTACTAAAAACATTCTACTTAAAAGTATTTTTCTGGTATTTAATTCAAGAAAAATTGTTCAGACAGATCGATTTTGTTTGCATCAAAGACACTTGATGGTAGTAAAAACACCATAAAAAGGACACTTATCTTTCCAGAGTGACAACTCTTTCGTACATTAATACAGGGAACATAGGTTAAATAATAACATTTAAGTCGTAACTTTTAAGTCGTATAAAAATTTTTTTTTAACTATATTGAACTTCTTAGTAAAACAATCTCTCTACATTTTTTAGAACACTATTCAGGTGAGATAAAGCGTCAAAACGGGTAGATTTTAAAGGTAAAACTTGCTTGCAGTAAAAGCACAGTTTAAAATGCTATTTTTATTGCTAGGGTAAAACACTTTTAAAATATACATTTTTATTTTTTAATGTTTTAGTTTGTTTTTGACAAAAGTTTGGTAAGTTTTTTCTACTTTTTGTATAATTTTTATTACATTATTATTTAGGCACTGATAATGGAATTTTAGTTTTCGAAAGCGCTTTGCCACTGATGTATAAAAATATTAAGAAAAAACTTAAGAATTTGCCTTGAAAAGTAGTTCGTAAATGACTAGCAAAGATTCTAATACTTAGACTTAAAACTTTGAGTTGGCAACCCTGCTGAGTATGGTTGTTAGCGAATGGTTATTGGTGCATAATTTATAGGAGTGACCTTTTTTTAGTTTCACTCAATTCCATCGGCAAAATGTAATATAATTTTATAGTAACTTTTGTTGTTGTTTTGAAAAGAACACGTGGTCAGACATTTCGAACTGTGAAGAAATATGCTGCGTCGTTCTTGATTGTTTTCTACATTTATTTATTAAAAAATGTAATTTGTAATTATAAATAATGTTTTTCTGTCTTTTAATGTAACAGCGCGTTCTAGAAATTGTTGTTTTTAATAATTTTTTATTTGTTAATTTTAAATTAGTTTTATCAAGTTTTTAGGTATAAAAGTAGTCGCCATTAAAACGAAGCTAAGCTTGAAGAGAGAGATACACTCGACCGCAAAATTAACCGGACACTAAGTTTTTTGAAAAAATTTCAATGACGAAAATTTGAATCAAAATTATTTTAAATGAAAATGTGCAATGATGAACATTTAAATTAAAATCAAGATAATTTTGATTAGTAATGTTCAAAAATAATTATTTATTTACAAATTAAACAAAAATTTGATTTCAAGTAACAAAACAAAGCAAAACAAAAAAAAAATGGTTTCAGTAGCGAGTTCTTCCTCCTCGCGCTTGAATAACAGCTCCTATTCGTTGAGGCATACTTGCAATCAAGTCTGCGATCTCATCTTGGGCTATTAGCTCCCACTCATTCAGCAAGGCCTGTTCCAGCTTAACTGTTGTATGAAACTCGCCGTAGTTCTGCCTAATCCTTTTCCCTAGGTTGTCCCATATGTGCTCAATGGGGTTTAGGTTAGGGCTCATGAGTGGCCACCTTAGCACCTGAACATTAACGTCGTAAAGGTACTGACGCGTAATCTGGGCTGTGAGAGCGAGCATTGTCGTGCATTAAGAGAAACTCTTTCCCTACAAATGGCGCAAAAGAAACCACATGCTCTTGTAAACATTCCCTAATGTACCAGTCAGCGTTAATGCTACCTCTACGCACCGTTACAAAAGCTGTATAAGCCTCCAAAGAAATCCCTACCCATACTATTACACCTCCACCACCAAATGCTACTCTAGGCCCAGAGCAACACTGGGCATACCGTTCCCCCGGGCGTCTAAATACTCGTTGACGACGATCAGGTGAATACCTAGTGAAGCGCGACTCATCCGTAAAGAGAACGGAGCTCCATTCGTCCATATTCCAATCAACATGATTTCGCGCAAATTCCAATTGCTGTCTGCGATGCTCTGCGTTCAACTCAGAGCCAGTAGCAGGTAGATGTGATGTCAAATTGTTTTTCTTTAACCTTCTTAAAACAGTATCAGGAGAAATCATGGTCCCAGGAACATCCGCCAGTTTCCTGGCCAAAGATGTAGCAGGAAGAGTCCGTTCTCGCAGCATTTGTAATCGAAGAAATCGGTCTTTCACTTTATTTGTTACTCGTTTTCTATCTTGTCCAGGTCTTTTGGAATAGGAACTAGTTGGCCTGAACCTTTGTATCGCATCGAATACCGTGCTTAGGACAGCCAACCACATTTGCAATAAATCGTATGCTGCGTCCATCATTATGTAAAGCAACAGCCTAGGCAGCTTCTTCAAGACTCATTACAATATGAATCGTTTCTACAATAAATCTCTTTCACAAAAAGCCAAATTAAACAAACCAGAACTGGCTATTGACACAAATTTAACAGAAGTGTAAAACAAACAAAACCTTTCTGATTGGAAGCCGCATAAGAAAATAGGTACAAAAGTAATCTGCGTGATTGGGGTTAACCCAAAAAACTTCAATATCTTTTCTTTTAGTTGCTACTAGCTCTAAATATTTTCGCATCAAGAGATATAGGGCTGGTTAATTAAGTCGTAAAAGTAAAATAATCGTAAAAACTGTGTGAACAGTCGTTAAATTGTCTTTGGTATAGTCGACCAGTTTTGTTTTCGATGTAACAAAACGTAAGATAACTAATTATTGTCCAACTGGACAACTAATTGACTTTCGGTACTAATTGACTACAGAAGTGCAGCTGTGCTTTTGAACAAGGTTGGCTTTCAAGTTTAAGCTTTAAATCACTTTTGCCGGTGTTCGTAAAATGTTCTCTAGTTAAACGTAATTTTTGTCTTTAATTCAGTGGCATCTAGTTGTTATGTGTGCATTTTATTTGTTTTTAGGTCTAGTGTATAAAAAAATTGCTCATGTTTTTTATGTAAATATTTTTAAAGCCAATCCTGCGAAATATCTGTGTTGTATCACAAACGGTAAAGTAAACCAGCGATGATTCAAAGATGAAGGAACCGGTTTGCATTTAAATATCGAGTTGGTCGTCTGTATTCTCAGTTTCTCTCGTATCTCTCTCCCTTTGCGCCTTTGCCGTATATCTCTTGATACAACAATACTTCTACAACTTTTCAGTACTTTTAATTATTTACAAGATTTTCAAAAGTAAATCTGTATTATCATTCTTCCAAATGTAAGCGTTCTATTTTAATGTTTCCAGAAAATTAATATTTAAATTTTTTTTTATATTATCCTGAAACTTTTCTCCTACATTACCGAGTACATTACTAAAGGATCTTTATTTTTTTGCAAAAGCCCACTAATATGTCCGCGTTTTTGAAAATTTTTTTTTAAACAATAATTAATTTTTGTAATAGCTATAAATTTACTTATGATGAAACTTTTACTATTATTATTGTGAATGTGGCCATGCGGACACGCAATTGTAGATCAAAGCGTTTACTCTTTATCTGTTTTAATAGGCTTTCAGAGCAAAACTGTAAAATTTAGTGTGCGATAATGGAAAAACTAAGTGGAGCTGTATCACTGAATCTTAGAAATTTGCTGGAGTTTAGTATTTGGAGTCTATTGAAGCGCGAGGTTTGGAACTGTGTCCTGCTGTTTTTCTGAAAATCTGCGGCTGTCTAGAGTCCTGGCTGAAGTGAAGTTACAAAAATTCAACGAAGCTAAAAGTGTCTTAGTTTTTTAATATTTTTTATAACTACCAAACTGACATTTAGCTGTAAAATTCGTAATTAAACTCTTCAGGCACTTTTTGTATTATTTATAATTTCTACTGTAACAGTTGAGTTATACAGTATGATCAACAAGTACTGATTTGGGTTAGAAGCATTGAAGTGTTATTTGAAATTGGCTATTTTGACAAAACTTTGTTAAATTTAAATTTTGTGCTTGATGTAATAAGGTATTGTTGAAAATAAATTATTATCGAATTAATATTGCAATTAGATGGTCTGGTGTAGTAAAGCGCTTTAAATGCACTTAAAATCTTTCAAGTTGTTCAAAGCTCCACCCCAGAGTCGTCTAAGTTGGATTTTAAACTACAATAATAAATTCACAACAGCCCGTTAAGTACACCCCTACTAGTAAATCCCTTTAATTTGCGTTCGTTACACCAGACGATATCTCCATTTCCCCTTGTACTCATTTCATTGTTGTTGCTTTTATTAAAAGTAAAAGATCAAAATAAAACTGTTTTTGCAATCCTCTACCGTCTAGTTTTTCACCCCTCACAGTCCATATCAAGCCTCTCGTGACACTAAAATATGCCTTTTATCAGTTGGTCTAATGGACATTTATTCTTATTTCTTGCACTTTTTCCAACATCGTAAAAATCCACGTTTTGCTTCTAGATAAATCGGCTAGATAAGCGTTGCCGAGCGTACCTGAAATTTAATTAAAATTTTCTTCAAGATATAAATTTTCGGTCTAAAACGAGCTTTTCTAATTGCGTCAAATTATTTTTAACCGTGAAAGTTTCGGCGCGACTTTCGTCATAAAAACCGATGAAATCGTGTAAGTTTTGCTAACTCAATAGATGGACTTCATTTCGAGTTTTAGTGCCGGCAATAAGAAATCAAATGGAAATGGTAAATTGTTGTTTCAAGCTATCGCCTATAATAAATCTTTAATCTAACTTGATCTCGGAAAAGCAAATTTACTTTAAAGTTATACCGCGATCCGTTCGAAACCCCACGAATATTAGATTTATGGCACTCAATGCTCGTTTCAGCCACCCACACAATTCAAACTCATTTAAAAGAAATTGTTATTACACTAAATTTGATAATTATACCACATTGACAACATTATATGTTCATAAAACAAACTTTGGGAATTTCAAAGTGTCAAAACGATATTTTATTTTATTAAATAAAACAATGTAAATACTGCAGCATATGATACAAGAACTTTGTTCAGATCTAAGGTGACGTAATAAAGATTAAAGAACAATATATTACGAGTATCTTCTTGAAAAGACGGATATGAAATCATGAGAATTTCTTTTCTCTTGCAGATTTTATTTTAAAGTAGATTAAATCTAAGTTTGAAAGAAAGAGGGACTGCAATAAAGACAATACATGATTAAAGATTGGGAGATTTCCGACTCACTTCCATTTACGTTTTATTAAAATGTTTCCAATTCCTAATTTTTTATTGAAACATTTTTTTATTATTCTTACTTGATATAAAATAAAACATTTTTAAATTATACTTTATTAATTTTTGGTGCTATAATAACTTTTAATATAACAACTATCAAGTGATCAAGTAAAAAAACGCTCTAGAGTGCTTTGGAAATAAAAGCATTTTGTGAATTATGTCGTTAGTGCGATCAGCTTCTGCAACAACCATTGTCAGAACTGTTTTAAATTAAATAAAAAAATACTTTCATATAGAGAATATTAGTTAACTATTTTGTTTTTCTAAAGAGCGTCTAGACATGAATGACGCTTTAGTGTGCTGTAGACTTGCAAACGTAGGGCTTAACTTAGCGCACGTAATAAATTTTTTTGTCATTATAATTATGTATTTATTTATGCTATATACACAAATAAACACGACAATAATTTGATAACTAAATAACTTCACACAGTAATAACTCTAATCGTCGATGATTCTCTAAACCGCTCACTCTTCAATTGCTTGTCCGATTATTGCTTTTGTCTTGCTTACATAACGATACGTTTTTCTAGGAATTATCTAAAAGTTTACGCAAATTTTTTTATTCGGGCAGAAGGATGACTCAGCTTGCTTATATCCAGTCAATAACTGTGACAAAAATTTCTCAGAATTACAGGTTATAGTGTGATTTATATATTCTAGAAGTGTTTGACATCTCTCTAGACTAGTTTGTAGCAATACTGCAAATTGCAAATTTGCTCTTTTATAAAATACAGGGTTAGTCAAAAGTATGGATTAGGCAGTTTGTCTCCGTAAATATGAACTTTATGACAAAATGTCATCGATAAAAGTTTTTTTGCTAATTATTCTTTATCTCTTAGCCTGCTTGTTGTTTTTTTATGTCAACGAATTTCTATAGAAACGTACATTTTTTTTCATTTTTAAATAGCAACTTAGCAATTTTCTTGGTGATTCTTGTTCCTCTTTTTTTTCTTGAAATGATCTGATATTTTTTAATATCCTTTAATAACAAAATTTTAGAGAAAATGGTCATAATACTTTATTCAATCAAATAATCTTTAACTTAAATGAAATGTTCAAACTGAAGACCCTCTACAGCTTGACAGTAACCTAATCTGTCATAAAAATTGCGTAACGAATTTTGCAGCCAGTTAGGTAGTATTTTTGCGATTCCGTGCCTTATTCTGGCTTTCAGGTCTTAGAAATTTTGAGGTCTTTCTTTGTAAACTGTAGTTTTCAAATGACCACAGAGGAAAAAATCTAAGGGGCTTAAATCGGGGGACCTAGCAGGCCATTCAATAGGAACCCGACGTCCTATCTAACGACGTGGAAAAATGTCATCCAGAAATAGGCGGACATCAACCCCATAATGGGGTGGAGCGCTGTCTTGCTGAACCCAAATATCTCGGTTTGGCATTCCTTGTCGATCTGCATCCGGAAATAATTCTACAATATTGGGTACAATGTGATCACGCAATAGGAGTAGATATCTAGCCGCAGTTAAATTATCATCAATAAAATATTATGTGCTGTCCAATAATACCAACCCATATATTAAGTTTTTGACGGTGGTGTGTATGATGTTCCATCATCTAATGAGGATTCTCACTAGACCACTATCGATAGTTGTGTCTGTTCACAAATCCTTTGAGACAAAACGTGGCTTTATCAGAAAATAAATGTTGTTTAGACAATTTGGATTATTATCAATCATTTCCATCATGGTTGCACAAAACTGCATTCTTCTGTTTGGGTCATCTTCGTTTAGCTCATGGAGAAGGTATATCTTGTAGGGTTTGTGTTTGTTCTTTTTCAATATTCGAACAATCGACGATTGACTAATATCATTATCCAAAGCAAGTTGCGTGGTTGTCGTAATTGGATTATCCATAACACTTAGTAATACATCAAGAGCTTGATCATGATTTGTGGCTGATTTCGGCCGTCCAGATTTTGGCATATTTTTTACATTTCTAGTTTCTCTAAATTTTTTAACCAATTTAGACACCGTGGATTGTGTAATAGGATTTCTTCCAGGGTGAACGTTGTTAAATAAATGACAAACATCTTGGTGTGAACGTGTTCGATCTCCATAACCAACCATCATGAGATTATCAATTCTTTCAGTTTCACTGAGTATCAGCATGTTTACAAATTAAAATAAAACTATCTTTATTAAATTAATTTGTTAACTTATTAAAATGTACGTCACACTGACATGAAAAATATCATTAAAGGAACAGAGGCCACTATTATTTTTTGTAAAATTATCATCAAATAAATTAGAAAAATTAGTAAAAAGCAGAGAATCTAATTTGATACCATTTTTTGTCGTTTATTAGACATTATGATTTTACACAAAAATTTAGTTATTAAAGAATATTAAAAAAGTACCAGGTTATTTCAAGGAAAAAAAATAGGAACAAGAATCACCAAGAAAATTGCTAGATTGCTATTTAAAAAAGAAAAAACAGTTACGTTTCCATGGGAATGCGTTATTTAAAACAACAACAAGCAGGCTAGGAGATAAAGAATAATTAGTAAAGAAACTTTTATAGATGACATTTTGTCATAAAGTTCATATTTACGGAGATAAACTGCCTATTCCACACTTTTGACTAACCCTGTATATTAATTTTTGATGTGTGTCAGCGATCTCCGTGAAATAGCGCTTAGCGCTTGAAGTACATCATACAAGTTTGTGTGTATTTAACATTAATTTTTTTAATTTTTTTATCGCAATATAAAAAGTTTTGTAGGTAATTTTAAACTTAATACACAACGAGTAAAAATCAAAATTTTAATCACTCTTTTATAAAATATTACATTTGACGTCACTGACTGCGCGTCCGAATAGGTATATTATTTTGTTTAATTTGTTTAACTCAATTTAACTACAAAAAATTTCGAAAACACAAAAAAATTATTTTGGTTTTGATTGCAAAGCTTTAAAGACGTATAAATTTCTGTAGTCACAATCGCAATGATATTTATTTATTTTGCAAGCCTTGAAATAAGCTCCATACTCTTTGTATGTCACTTTGTGTGCATGTTATGTATCAGGATGTCAAGTTGAAAGCCTTGGTAATTAATTGTTCCTTAAAGTGTACTCTTGTGAGTTTGTCTAGGTAAGAGAAAGCTTGTGATTTTGTTTAGAGAATTTTGGACAGGTGAGTGAAGCGGTTGTGTATAGGAATTTAGCGACACCTTTATAATTAAAGTTAGTAACCGTAAGCGGTCGTCTTCATCACCCCTTGGCCCACTTTTCCAGTCAAAAAGGACGACCTGCAACGGTGCGAACATCTTGGCACTGGAATTTAATTTCACACCACGGAAACGACATTCTCTGGACATGGAAGTGAACGAATCCTTCGGTAATATACGGTGCTTCTCGGCTTTTAATAAATTATACAGACTTAAGTGTATGTAATCTAAGTGAAGCTACATCCGCTAAATATAATTTGCTAGTTTCAAGTTGGGGAAATTATAGAAGGGAGAAAGCATAGATAATACCTTTGTGAATAATCACAAGAAAAAGGTTTCGTTGGCTCGGGTAATTTGAGTGCTTCGAATTTAATTAATAACGAGAAACGAGGATTTTTCGTGACGTTTACCATATTATTTTCAAATAATTTTCACGATCATTTCTTTTATATTATACAGGCTACATTAAAAAAAAAATGAAACAATTCAAATGCTCTAAAAAAATGTAACAAGTGTTCAATTAAAAAGTTCATCAAATTGACTATGACTTGTCAAATTTTTCATAAGAATACATGAGAGATTTGACGTATTAAAGTTAACTTGATGAAATTTTCAATTGAACACTTGTTATTTGTGAGTATACAAAGACTCATAGAAGATGTTTAACTAAAATACCAAAAATTAAAAATTAAAAATTCTAAACTAAAAAAACTATTGCAAACAAAATGACTAAATTTGACTGTACTTTACGTAGTCACCAAAACTGTTGACCTGTTGTTACTTGTAACCTGAATTTTTAACAAATACAAATTACAACAACAAAACTTCAATCTTGAAATCAACAGTAGCTACTCACTAAACATGTAACATAAATAAAACATGCAAAAGTATTCCTTTTTACGTTTGCAATACTGCAACATACAGTAGTAGTCAAAATGATAGCAACTTTTAAATAAATTTAAATATAAATGCTAATTTAGTATTGTGACTACCCAAATGTATCTCCTATAAATTCTTTTCACATAAAAGCTAGAATCAGCACCTGAGATCTTTCAGTTCTTATAAAAACAATTTGGTTTTTGTTGTTTTTACATTGGTCAAAAAGATAGCAACTCCGATGTTTCAGACGAACGAATGAGTCTCATTTGTAGTATTGGTACACAGATTGCCATATCGGCTGATATTAATTAATGAATGGACCGACAGATACAAAACCTCTCTACACAGCAACCATTTTTATCACCTTTTAAGATTTGTGGACAATTAACAGAGTCTGAAGATGAGTGCGCGAACAATTAGGAGACAATTAGAAGAGGCTGGTTTATTTGGCCGCCGTCCTGCTAAAAAACCGCTACTTTCTAAGCGAAATATAAAAGCCCGACTTCAGTTTGCTTAGGAGCATTTACAGTGGACGGTGAATGATTGGAAAAAAATTGTATTTAGCAATGAGTCTAAATTCAATCTGTATCGAAGTGTTGGTGCCCAATATGTAAGACGCCCTCGAGGTAAAAGACTGGACAAAAAGTATGTGACAACTACAGTTAAACATGATGGCGGTTCTGTGATTGTTTGGGGATGCTTTTCTTTATACGGTATGAGTCCCATCTGCAGAATATACGGCAAGATGGACAGGTTTATGTACAGAGACATATTACGGAACAACTTAGTACCCTATCTCGACGACATCATGTCTTTCTTTGCCAATTTCAGCAAGATAACGACCCAAAACACTCATCCAAGCTTGTTGCTAATTAGTTTAAAGAGAAAAAAATTGACGTTATGAAGTGGCCCTCGCAGTCGCCTGATCTTAACCCAATCGAAAACCTTTAGGATCAACTGGGCGAAGCTATCAAGGGCCAAAACTTCACGAATTTGGACGCTCTGTTCATCGCATAGCAAACTGCATGGAATAATATGGATAAAGCTCGAATTAACAAACTTATTGAGTCTATGCCGAAACGGTGTGCAGATGTTATTAGGGCGAAAGGTTATTGGACCAAAAAGATGTAGTAGCTTCTGTTTTAATAAATGAAAGAAAATCTACGCTGTTTTAAATTTGTTGCTATCTTTTTGTCCATCCTATGTACACAAATTTCTCAATTTAGTTTAAGGGATGAAATATATAGATTGAAATAATACATAAACTTACTGCTTATTACGCCGTCTCTAGCTTCCTAACCTAGTATTTTGCTTTGTTACGTTTTAGAATATTTTATTTATAAAATAATGATAGTTGCTAAGTTTTTGGCCACTACTGTAGCTGTGTTGTGTTTCACAAACTCCTTAAAACCGTTTTACAAAAGAACCAATTTTACAATTATGCAACAGAGGTATATTATGCCCTATAAATGCATCAAAAACATTTCAGAAAATACTTAAATAAACAAGGTGACTTTGAAATATGTTTGGAAAATTTAACCAGCTGTAGTATATAATAAAGGAAGTCGAAATAACCCAACTTGTATTATACAAATGTTTATAGTTTTGGGATAAATTTTGTAAAACTTTTTAAGAAACATTTTTAATAATTATGAAAATGTTTCTAACGTTTTTGTGAAACATTTCTGCAACATGGACTCTCCTTCTTTTCTCAATCTTTAACTCTTGCAAGTGTATGTTACCACCAGTCACATTATAGTTTTGTAGACAATGTTTTGTAGACATAATATTTTGTTGCTCTTGCCACGGCTTTGAAAATTAGTAGAGAGTGTTAATGTATAGACGCTTTTGTTTCCAGCTACTATTCTAAAGCTTATCTCCTAAAAACTACCACGCTGTTATAGAAAACTGCCTACGAAGGTAGTATACTCGTTGCTGTTTAACAGAAGAGTCTGAAAACTTAACAAAAATTAACAAGAAGAAGCTTATAACGCGTAATTTTGTGAAATATCTATCACGGTTATTGACTGAATACAAGAAAGCTGAGTCATCGTTCCGCCTAAATAAAAATTGTTTGGGTAAATTTGTAGATATGTAGTTACTAGAAAAACGTATTGTTACATAAAAGACGCGAAATGACTGAGTTAGTAAGAACGCGACAAGCTACTGAAGAGCAAGCGGTTTATTAATGCAGCGGCGATTGTAGTTATTACTGTGTAAATATCGAGTTATTTATTTATCAAATTGTTGTTGTGTGTAAACGTGTATACATACAGGGTGATTTTCTTATTTGTTTCCGCCTGAAATCTTAAAAATAAGCAACGCGTTATACAAACGATAAACAATTTAATTAATTAATTAATGTGGCTACAAATGATTCAAATGAACTGACTCTAGAAGCACTGTCAAAGGTATTGTCAACAATGATGACATTAATTTACAACTCTTCATACCTTAATTTTGAAAATTAAATTTTCAAAGTATAATGTGTTGCCTATTTTTGGAGTTTCGGGCAAAAACAAATAAAAAAATTACCCTGTATATCAAGTTGAAATAAATTATCTTTATTAATCTAGTTTTTTAGATCAGAACAAAGCCGAATGTGCACATTTGTTGCAGTATTTTTGTAAAAAAAAAACAGCCCCAAAATAAGTTATGTTGGTTTGACTAGATTTTTACCAAGAATATGTCTTGCGTTAAAATATAATAAAGTAGAACTTAGTTTATATTTTATATAAAGTTAAATTATATAAAGGACGCGAAATAACCGGACAGTTTGTAAGAACCCGACAAGGAATTGAAGAGAGAGCGGTTTATTAAAGCGGCGAAGATTGTAGTTATTACTGTGTGAATATCGAGTTTTTTATTTATCAAATTATTGTTGTGTGTATTTGTATAATATAGTAAAAATAAATTATTTGTTATTAATGTAGCTTTTTAAATCAAAACAACCCCAATTTGCACGTTTGTTGCATTATTTTCGTGAAAAGAACAGTTACAAAATAGATTTAGTTTAAATTTGATTAGATTTTTAGCAAGAATATTTGTCTTGTTAAAATATGAAACCAAGTAGAACAAATTTTAATGTAGTAACAGTAGAATCTATAGCATCGGTTTCACCCTTCCTGAAAACCACATAAAGACATGCCTTCCATGTACGAAATTGAACCGAGTAAAACCTCATTTTCATACGTCGTCTAATTTAATTAAATAATCCCAATATATCAGCTCAGCTTATTAGACTTAAACTAAGTTGAATAGATGTGTGCTTTTAAACGGATTAGTCTCATTTCATTATCTATTTCCAATTTAAACTTATCAAAAGTAGATGAGATAAGGTAAAGCGACACCGTCTTACTTACTTATTACAAATTTCATTAACGTCAGCCACAAGTTTAAACTAAATATGAAAACGAGACTCTAGCCGAAGGCTATCTTGCAATTAGAGCAAAGTGAAGAATACTGAAAATCAGGATGAAACAACACGAGAATTTGCCGAGTGCTTGACCTCGTTAGGAGCGCCTTGAGAAATGCTATATTTCCTCCTTTCCACTTGGGACGTTCAAGGATCGATTCCGAAAAATTATTAAATATCGAAATTGGTAAAGCAGCCCGAACTCCTCAATTATCTGTAATAGGTCGACGCCTAATTGTTACACTTCCGATCTAATTAAAACTTTTCCAATAAAATTATTTGTGTGACTTAATTAAAATAACAAAAAATCTACTCTTGGTGTGTAAACTTTATTTCAGTGTAAAAAGCGTTCGTTAAAAATTTTGTTACCAACTTTTGAGTATAGAAAAAGTGTCCTTATTCAGGATCCTTTATCTCAGTGCGAAATCCAGTTGTTTTTTCACCGCCGTATATTTTTCATTAGTCATTCTATATTTCTAACGCTCCGGTGATTTATGGATGTCTTTACATCCGGCGTGCCGTTTTTCATCCCGTCTTTGCATAAATTTTTGTCACTTAAGCCACATAAGCGAATTTTATATAGTTCCATAAAAATATGGACCAAAAACTGTAATAAATTTTTTTCGTGTAACTAATAGTGAATTGCTGATATAAAATGTTTTACGAGCAGGGCCATGCAAAAATTTATTGCACGCTTTAAAGGCGACGTTAAATTTTAGAATAAGAATTGTACGGGCACACCACCGTTTTGTACTCGAAGTGGCGGCTCGTTAAATGAAAATTTATAGGCGAACAAGCCAAAACGAAATCTAATCAGGTCCTATCGTAAAAACCGATCGAGATATGGTGTTCTTGCAAGAATGGAACAACTCTCATAACTTCAAAGAAATTACGCAAAATTTTTAACTGTAGATTGGTGTGTTTTTTGCATTATTTTTCTCAATAGTTTAACCAACATGAAGCTTTTCGTGGCCGCTCAATTGAAAGCCTTTCAGCTGCTATACACAAGCACTTTAATTATACCGACTGGCGACTACTGTTAACCATTTCTATAATTGCAGACCTAGAAATTATACCAAAATGTAAAGTTTGCATACTGAAACATGCACCACTTTGTTTAATAAACCAAAAAATAACCTTAGCAAATTTCACAAATTCATTAAATACCTACTCGTCTCATAAATTACAACGGTTGCAATTGTAGCAATTGATATTTACTTTAATTCAAAACATTATTGTTTATATTTATTTTAATAATTTTGTTCAGTTGTTGAAAATTTCTAACAAAAAGCTCTCAGCACACCAAGCCACAAACACAGGTGATCGACTACAATAAGGGAATGATAAGCAATCGTGAGAGCGCACAAGTTCCAAAAGTTACATCAAATTTGCGACTTTACTCAAAATCAAAAGCCTTTTTATATATTTTTAAATTATCTTTTATTTTGCTAATTTAGATTAGCCGATAAATTTTGCTTCAGATAGAGAACCATTTCTTTTGTCATTTGGTAAAAACTAGATTTTTAAGGATTTTCTACATTTTTAATTAGATAGTAAAGTATGTTTCAAAACTATTGTCATCAAACCAGGCTTTGGTTTTTAGGACGTATGTCTGGGTAATTTGAACTATTTATTTGAGTTTTAAGCTTACTTACTAATGTTTGCGCCTACTATCCAAAGAATACTTTTCGCATTCTAACCCCACTAACCTAGAAACTAATAATTACAATTAAAAATCTCATAAAACACAGAATCCGTTAATTTTTCATGATTTGCAAACACAAGGTAAGATTAGGCAGCTAAGATGAAACTTGCCTGGCGAAAACAAAACATTAGAAAGAATACCAAAAGCATAGATGAAAACCGTTGCAGCACATCAAACAAGATGTATGCTACATGACCTTCATTCTGTTCGCCGCATACTCATGCTTTCACAGAAGCAATCGCGTTCTCTAACAGACGGGGTGAATTGTTTATCTCCTCTAACTTGAGGGTTATCCTTTTCCGTAGGTCGTCCAAGTCCACAACAGGAGTATTGAAAATTGAGTTTTTCACATATAGCTACAAGAAAAAGTCAGATGGAGTGAAATCACATGACCTCGGTGGCCATATCACTGGCGTATTCAAACTGATCAGTCTGTTATAAAAGAATTCACAAATAAAATTGAGATTATTCTGAGTGGTGTGAATACGCGCACCATCCTACTGGAAATATCCCTGCTGCAGTTTGTCATCTAGCAGCTGCTCCATAAAGGAAGTGAGGATTTGAAGACGGTATCTCTGAGATGTAAATATTTTTACAACATTTTTCTTCTTATAGTTGTTTTCCTAAAAAAATGTATCAATAATTACCTTCGAAAAATATGGGTCTAATAAGACGACGTTTGCTTATTGCAGCCCACACTCCAATTTTCTGCGAGTGCAACGGAACCTCAACATAATAATGAGGATTCTCGCCGCTCCAGATCTTCATGTTCTGTGAGTTAACATAGCCGGAAAGATGAAACCAAGCCTCGTCGGTGAAAAATGTTTTTTCCAGTGCTTCGTCATTGTTGGCAAGATTCTGCATAAACCACTGGCTATATGCCTGTCTCTGTGGCAAATTATTCGGCAGCAATTTTTGATGGACCTGTAGCCTATACAGATGCACATCGAAGTCCGTTTTCAAGATCCGCCAACAAATGCTGTGAGACAGGTTTACCTGTTGTTGCAGATGACGAATCAAAGTGCTAGGCTCCTCGTCCATAATATTTCTTACGGCCTACACATTTGCTTCGGTTCTTACTCGTGGTCTGCCTCCACCTACCTTGCGATTCACACTCACTATTTCTCTGTACAGATCCACAACACGGCGCAGATATCGTCTGAAATGGTTGAAGTAGACAGCCAATCTAGGAAACTCTTCTTGAAAATCCTCAAATGCGGCGTTTATCGAGTAAACACAGTGTTCGCCGACTCTCTGACCATTTCTAAAGTATGCTTCTAACATAAGGCGCTTCTGTTGCTTCTTGAAAACCAACTTGTTCTTTTAAACCACTAATTTTCCAATTTAACTGAGAAAATCAACCGAAAATGCAGCGAAGTATAAAATTAGCAGGTTGTCAACACAAACTGAACATAACCTCACGTCACATAATTTATTTCAACTACTCTCATAAAAATTTCAGAATTACGGGCTGATTTCAAGTATAAGATAATACCGGTAGTATCTTCGTTTCCATGGAAAAATAAACAAATTCGAGGTTGTGATTCGCTGTTGTCATGGAAAAGTATTAAAATTTGCGATACTACCGGTATTATCTCAACTTGAAATCAGCCCATTAGGCTTAAATCCAACCTAAGACATGACTTTTCTTGCATCTCACTTTTTCATAGCACTCTGGATGGCAATAGTTTTGAAACACGTGATATATTAAAGAACGCGTTTCAAAAAGTCAACTTTGAGGCACGAATTCAGGTTTATAAAACGAACACAAAACCCAAGTTTTGACTTTAAAACGAAGTTTTTTCTGCAATTTTTTTATTTTGCGCGTTTTACGTGCTTTTTAAGTACAAAACTTACTCTTTTAAATTTTTAGAGACTTTTGTGATATTAGGAGATAGTTGGTAATAAATGTAATGAAAGTGTCAAATATGTTTTGAATTGTTTTCAAATTTATTCAAAATTCTGTGTAAATTATTCACAAACGGTTTTTTTAACCTACTGTAACTGTTATTTCTTAAATCTTAAGTCCAATTGGCATAAACACAATGAGAAAATCTTCAAAAACATTGCAACATTTTTTAAATTACCAAACTGCGAACTTAATACGAATTCTCTCATCATTATTTTAGTCTAAGCAGTGCTATATACTCATTTAGCAAATAATTTGTTCATTATCAAACGCTATAGAGGTTGCAAGAAGTGGCTGAAAGCTGTTAAAACGTCTTTCTTCACAAAAAAAGTTAAAGTTACTTCATTGTTCAAGCGACTTATCTTGTGAGTGTTTTATAGGTTAATTGCGACACACATAAAAACATCTTGATAAGTAATACTGATCATTAAGTGCAATAAAATTATAAGTTTATAAAGCTGAGACGTTTCATTTATCTTCTCTAAAGTCCGATACCAGCGGAAACGTTACTAACTCAAAAAAATAAAAAATAGTAATAGATTGCACTAGTTACTTTTTAGCACGCAAATGGGTGTTAAATAGGCTTAAATCACACCCAAATCTGTATTGTATGAGGCTTTGTTACAGACGCAACGTATCATTTAATCATACAGTTGTTTTAAGTGAAGATCAACAGCTTTTTACTACACCTTTGTGAACGGTTTATCAAGCAAAGACAATTTTCACATTCAAATTATAAAAACGACGAATTGAAAATTGAAAATTCTCCTAATTGTTTTGAGCAGTGTAGAAACTTGTCTTTTAAAATTTTTTTATTTATTTACTTTGTACCATGTAAGCTTCTGAGTACATAAAAATGTACAAATATTCAAAACATAAATAACCCTACTGTTTATTCTGCATATGCTTGAATTTTGTGTTTGCTATAAGTAGGTGGTTCTATATATTCTCGTTTTCAATTCGTCGATTTAAATCTTTAATTTTTATAAGCAAAAGATTACCTATTATTTTATTGTAAGACGTAAAATTAATATTCTAAAAAAATCAGAAAAATCTAAAAGTAGCTTAAATGTCAGTTTGTATACAGAAAATATCAAATTTCTAATGTGTTTGATAAATTCCTGCCACTAATCCCCGCGAGAAAGTGTACACCTTGCATTCGCGAGATTATTGAAGGAAGGAAAGAGCGAAGAGAGTGTGCTGTCTGCAATCAGGCTGGGTGAAGGGCTAATGTAATGCATATGTTGTTTTCCGAGATCCATTTATACCGGTAGAATGGAGCTTGTTGGGTTAAGTGCACAATAGAGTCGGTGCTAGCTTTAAGAACTAAAACTAGGTTTTGTTATCCCATTGTGGTCCTTCTGACTTCGGTTTGTATTTTTACTAAATCCGGCAATAACTAAATCTTTACTCACATTAATTAACTAGAGTTTTTAGCAAACGTCAAGTAAATTATTATTACGAGTGCTTCCTACATTTCCTGAATTAAATTTTTAAACGGATCGGAATTGAATCCGATGAAATATGTATTGATCTCTCTAATTGCCACTAAACAGCAAAATAAAAAACATTTTGAGATATTAAATAATTTAATATTCGTTTGGAATTTATCTTGTTCAAATTTGCAATGGTAATATGAAATAAACAATCTAACTGTCAGAGTTAGCGAGCTACTTCGTGATACACCCAACTAACACCAAAGGATGGCCTAATTAGCGGTTAATGAGTGGTGTCTAAACGGGTATCTAGCCTAGTAGCATCGTAACGATCAAAGGTTGTCTCCGTTATTGCATTTCCGATAAATCGAACATATTGTTATTTACCAATTGGCCTAGAGTTGCAATACATGTCGCCATATCATTTCCTTTGGAAGTTGGTCCATAAATTACTAATACAATAGCAGAACAGTGGTGGCCTCTGTTTAGCCACTAATTGCATCAAGAAATAGAATTTGATAGCAAGTAATTTAGGTCAGTTAGGTACAATGTAAATTTTTTTTTACAAAATACAGTGCTCGACAATTGAAATAGAACACAGAAAAAAAATAATCCCAATTAATAAATTTTTCAAGAGTTACAAGACTTTGTTAAAATTTTAGGGTGTTCCATTTCAATTTTAGAGCACTGTAATTAAAAAGAAAAAAATTTGGTTCCGGTATTAAGCGAAATGGTTGTAAGACAATAAATTCGTTTGTAGCACATGAGTTTCCTGTGATTGACAAAGACTTGGTGACGGACAGTTCTAGAAATCCACTACAAACGAAGATAAATGATTGTGGCTAATAACAAGTGAGAATTAATTAAAGTGAAATCAATACCAGTAACATAATTTCCCAGTAAAAGTGAGCAGCTTTCGTCTTATTTTTAATTGTAAAGGCAGACGATCGATAGCCATTACAAGCTACATAGAGAATCCTTTTCTCTCCTTCTAGCAGATTGCATTTTTAAAACGTAGGAAACACCACAATTACTCTAAGATTCCTGTGAATTAAGCAGTTTAGTTCATTTGGTGTAAGATTGTTTTCTTCATGAATTGCATTAGAATGCCGTGTTGCAGCGACGCCACCAACGAAGATTACACTGTTTCGTTTATTAAGTCCTTAAACAGCAATGTCGCATTTGTACGGATAAAAACTTTCCTCGAGTTTATGCTGATGTGAGTTTCTAACGAGCTGCTTTCTCTCTCCGCATATAACACTTTAGTGGAGCGATATAATTGAAAACGAAACGTCCCCTATCTGGTTGCTGAAAGTTATAGCAGAAAACCACTGTTACCGTGGACATAAATATACGGGAAAAAATTCATGTCAAAATCATTCGCTGTGAAATTTTAACTAGGTGCAACTTTGCAGAAAGATTAATTTGTGTTAGTGTTTCTTTTGGAAAAGGGAATTTATATCAAAATGGCAGTATGTAAACACTGAGATATTTTGATAATATTATTTAATATTAAATATACAGATTGTTAATTTTGATTATACAGATGTATGTTATTATAATTATAATAATTATAAAACATAAACGTTGGAGAAACATCACCGTGTTGAAGTCATTATTATTGTTTTAGTTTATTGTTTTTATTCCTATCTATTTTAACTTTTACGTCTTCAGTTCTCAATACTTTTGTATCTTCTTCTAGAAGACATCTATTTTTTCATTTTTCCTCGTTGTTGAAAAACCAAATGAGAATCTTCTAAATTTTTGTTTAATTTACTGTCTTTAATTTGCTTCTTTTAATATTATTTAGCCCATTACAATTTTTGCAATTGATGTGTTTTGAAAGGCAGGTGTACTAATATTTTCTGCTAGAAAATTATCTTTTATTTTTAATCTTTTTGGACAATGCTATGCAATGTTAAGCTACACGCTGACAAAGAAAATCCGTATTGCAATTTAATAACAAATATTTCATTTATAAAAATATAACAATATGTATCAAAACACGTAGATAGTTTGTATTTAAATAAATTTTTGGATTTAGATATTGTTCTATACACAGCTCTAGTGTAGAACGTTTTATATAAATTTACTAATTTGTTCTAAAAGATTTTCTAGGAAATTATAATTTTTATAGATTTCCATACCTCAATGAATAAACGAGGTAAAAATCTAAATAAAAAAACTGTGCTGTAAATTGAAAACTATTTTCAAACTTTTTCCAACTGACCACCATTGCAATAAACAGATTATAAGAGACTAGCAAATTTATTTGGAACAGATTATACACTGCTCCAAGAAATTAACGTACTACTTGAAAATAAAGTAAAAAAATTAAAACTATGTATGTACATTTGACAACTTTGGTTGAGAAGGTTTAATCAAGCTATAATCGAGTTACCCATTGTAATAAAAGTTTTGACATTTAAGTCAGAAATTTGAGTTTAATAGTTTTTTAAGCAGAAATTTTAAAATAATTTTCATTTTTAAATTGTGTTAATTTGTAATTTCGTTTTATTGTTATTTGAATTTGCCATTCTATAGATAGATTTTATTATTTGAAACAATAATAAAAACATTATGAGGAATTTGACTCGAGAAGAATGCGCCCAAGCTGTGGTTTTGTTGGAGGAAGAAGGAACTACAAAAGAATTGGTAAAAGGTTTGGTGTATCTCATACGTCAGTTTCGCGTATGATACAAAGGTACAGAGAGACAGGAAGTCACCTTAGAAGACCTGGACAAGGAAGAAAAAGGAAAACCACTCCTATCCAGGATAGATTTTTAAGAATATCTGCGCTAAGGGAACGCTTTGTAACCGCCAGGAAGCTACAAACTGAGTTCCGTGACGTAGAAGGAATTTAAATCAGTACCGAAACTGTTAGAAAAAGACTTAAGGAGGATAATTTAACACCCCATATTCCTGCTCGTGGTCCTGCATTGACTGCAGAACACCGCAGAGCCCGATTAGAATTTGCTAGAGAGCACATAAATTGGCAAAGAGAGGATTGGGAGTCTGTTCTTTTTACGGATGAGTCAAAATTTTGCCTTTACAAGTGCGATAGACGTGTTCGTGTGTATCGTAGATCAAATGAGCGGGACGCACAGTGTAACATTCAGAATACCACATTGTTTGGTGGAGGCTCAGTAATGGTTTGGGGTTGTATTTCCTTACAAGCTCGCACGGAGTTAGTGGTTGTAAATAATGGTTCTATAAATGCGGACCGTTACATAACAGACATTCTTGAAGAGCATGTCGTACCATATGCCCCTTATATTGGTCCAAATCTTGTGTTAATGCAAGATAACGCAAAACCTCACACTGCCCGAATTGTTAAAGATTACTTGAATGAGGCAGAAATCAATGTTTTGGATTGGCCAGCTCGAAGCCCTGACCTGAATCCTATTGAGCATGTTTGGGACATTCTCGGGAAACGTTTAAAAAATCTTCCACATCCTCCTGTCCATCTTCAAGAGGTAGGTCCTCAACTAAATGAAATTTGGAATAACTTAAATCAAGAAGACATAAGTTCGTTAATTTTGAGTATGGAACGAAGATGTGCAGCGGTTATTCAAAGTAGAGGTGGAAATACGCGATATTAAGATGTTTTCTGTAACTTTTATAACGACGTAACTTTAATAAAATTTTGTTTTCGGTTTGTTTTTCTATATTTGGACACATTAAATATTAATTTACTTTAAACAAATGTTTTTGTTAAATTTTTCTTAATTTTGTACCAATTGGTCGAATACATGTTTCAATTTTCAAAAAAATTCAAGTGGTGCGTTAATTTATTGGAGCAGTGTAGTAGTAATCACACATTATGTTAAATCTTGTTTGTTGTAGATCTATTCTGAAATGATTAAAAATTTTTTTTTAGTTTTTTGTCGTAAGAGGTTACTCGAGGTATTTACAAGTGGTTTGTCCTCAAGTTTTTCAAAATGTGATGATTATTCCTTCAGGTTTTTCTATCGCAACTTGATAAATTAGGTAGTTCCAACGTACACAAAATATCAGCCGATAAAAACGCACGTTTTAAGATCATATTTAATTTGTTTTGTCGAGAAAATCTTTTACTGCTTTTGATACAAGGTAAAAAAGTAAGAAAAAAATTTATTTTGTGAAGATATTTTAATGTAAACAATTTTTTTAGATATTTTGTGGCGAAAAGAGAAATGCTTTTTCATGTAATGCGAAAATAAAAGCACTCAAATTTTCAAATTTAAGAAAAATAATGTCAGAGGCAAAGGATTTTAAAAAAACAAGTTAAAAATACAGTCATAGCTGAACAGGTTCTACAAAATCTAAATTAATATTAAGAAAAATTTAGGGATAATGTAAGGGGTTTAAATTTATTGATAAATTTAAAAATGTTTGAAATTCTTTAAAAACTTTATTAAAAAAACGAGCAAGACTGCCATTATCCAAGTACTAAATATTGGGTTTAGACACCAGCTTGTTAACAAAAAACTATTTTATTTTTTAAATATGTAGGTTAAGCCATTTTTGCATAAACATTTTACATTTATCAGTTTCTTGATACAGACTATCTAAAATTGTTTCTGTTGTTTTTTTTAATTATTATTTTAAAAGCTTTTTTACATTTGTTGTAATTATATAAGTTTTAGTAAATATCATCAGGTTTTTGTTTTCTTTTGCATTTAATTTTTTTTTGTGTTTTGTACACCGGGTGAAACTATTTTTTATTTCAATTTGTTTTTATTTTCAGGTTTTTTTTGTTAGATTTTTTTAAAACTAGTTTTCGCCTGTTTCTTCTAACATTGTTACTGTTCATTTTGTTTTTATTGATTCTTTTCTTTTTCTTAAATCTTCTCTTAATATTTTACCTTGCAATTATGTGTTGTTACTTTTTTGGTAATTCTTTCTTTAATTTTGTTAAATACATGGTATTTGTGCTTTTATTAGTTCAATAGATTTCTATTTATATTATTATTTTGTACACTAATGGGTTGATTTCAAGTTGAGATACTACCGGCAGTATAGCAAATTTGAATACCTTTCTTTGACACCAACCAATCACAACAACAAATGTTATTAACTTTCCATGGAAACGAAGATACTACCGGTATTATCTCAACTTGAAATCAGCCCATTAGTTTATATTATGTCTCTACCTACAGCCGAATTTTTGAATTGCTGCCGATAAGCCATAAAACTTTATTGCTCGGGTAAGGACCGACCGGTTGAAGTAACAGGTTCAGGCATAGTTCAGCGCTTCTCAAACAGTTCTCTAATACTAGCGCAACACAAATTGATAAGGTATAATAATAGCTAAAAATCATTTTATTTAAAAAGCAAAACATTTGTATTGTTTTCACAGCCTTCTACGACCCTGCAACCATTTATAAACACCTTGTATTTATTTGTAAGCATTTGCCATCAATCAACTACATTTTTGGGTACGCTGGAAAAATAAATGCGCTTTCACTATGCAAATATTTTTCTTAGCAGCCACTGTTTGTATCTTTGTACAACACACTTGTTGGACGTAAACATCTTCCTTTGTGGTCATAAAACTCATCTACCTACCCTAAAACATTCCAACAAAAGACACCCTCTTTAGCTTCCAAATAGTGTGGTTTGGTGTCAATTATCCGTCTTTGTTAAGAAAAATTTAGACTTAAACGATTTACAACTTACCGGTACCATTTCGAAAATTCGGCTGTAGATGATAATCTATTTCAATTATTGTCGTTGCATTTTTTAAGATCTATCTGGCTTGTTCTACATCGATTTTGTTGTCACTTTTATTTGGAGGTTTATTATTTTTATTTTTATTCATTGTAAGTCGTAGATTTAGAGGTCAAAAAGAGAAAAACTTCTCAAAAAATAATAAATAAATATAAAAAATTACAGTATATTTTGCAATTAAATTAAGGTTAAAATTGTTTAATAATTAAATAAAATAGTAGAGTAGTAACATAATAAAATGAAAATATACAAAAACCAAGTTATGGTGTATTAAAATTAAAACTGGGCACACTAAGTAAAATAAATTAATATTAATTAGTAGAGTCGGCAGCTTGCAAATATCTCCGGAACTTAAGACCAAAAGTAGAAATGGCAAGAACACAGATATTTTTTTAGTTCGAATACTCCAAAAGAACTGAAAATGTGTTTCAACCCTCAAACATTATGCCCTAGCCTTGCTAAGAATATCAAAGGTGAGTTTCAACCTCAATATCCTGATCTCCCGTCCAGAAAGGTTGTAACTGGCTGAAGTAACGTCACAGGAATTTGGCAAAGCTGAGTGTTTTAATGATTAAGTCATTGTCCAAGATTTTATTGCAATAACATACACACATACCTATTAGTGTTTTAGCTTTTTAGGCACAATTTTGTCTTGCTTGCATTAGAGATTAATATATTTTTTTGGTAATGAATATAGTTATTGTTAAATAAGTAAAATTGTTAAGTAAATTTAGTTTTAAACTTGTTATCCGAGTGAGTTTTAGTTTTGATTCTATGAGAGCGTTTTTTATTAATATCAGCTGATCATCGTTGCGGGATTAATTTTTACTCGTGCGGGTCCCATAACAAGGCCGCGCTATCACCAAGTACAAGCCGACCTTTTTCAGTAGTTAGTATTCTGGGTCACTAGTAATTGATTTTAGTTATATTTAGTGTAATTAGAACTCAGGTGTTTTTTATATTACCAAAATATAATTTTTTTTATGTGTCATTGCATTCTTTGGTTTTTATTATAAACTGATTGTATTGTAATTGTCTGTGCAAAATCTGTTTTTTTTTTTGTACGATTACATGTCCACTCTTCAACCGCTTGTCGAGTTACACTAACTGCTCGGTCATTGGCTTCGTGCTGCTTATATAACGATACGTCGCTTCTTGAAATTATCCAGAAGTTTGCACGAACAATTTTAATTCGGCGGATCTATAACTGAGCTTTCTCTCATAACAAATATTTTGCAGAATTAAGCGCTATAATGCGATTCATAACTCTGGAAGTATCCGACATTTCTCTGGATTAGTTAGTTACAGTATATTATTTTTAATACATTGTTGCGATTCGAGCATATACGATATGAGTGAGATGGTTTTCAAGTTTAGGCTGCTTATGTACTAGAACTGCGCCGCCTGTCAGGATCGGCGGAGATGATACATCAGATGAGATTTTTGCATTACAATATCTTAACGTTTGTGATTTGTATACAATTTGTTACAAAACATTTTATAAATTTTCCGATATCCAATTTGAACGGTAAAACTTTTTCAAACTGTTAATAACAAAACTTATATTAGTTGTGCCATATTTAAATTATAGTCAGTAATGGTAATGTTGGTTGGTTATATTAATGCAGTTTTCTAAAACGATCGATAGGTATTGCAATAATCACATTTACACGAGGGATAATTCGTGTTTCGTTGGTTCGAAACTGGACAGTCAGTGATCACACACATTAACGCACCGTATCACAAACATATTACACGTTATTGTACATAGTGATCATATTAGTCGAATTTAATGCATCTGTCTGGTGGATTGGTCTTGTTACCATTTTGATTAAATTGCTTGTTATTGTAGATTGTTTCTAAAAAAATTTGCTAATGATGAATTCTAAATCCACTCCACAAGAATAGCAAACCCAGCATGCAATATTCCTCTCTCGAGTTAACATCAGGAACTCAATCAGTATTTACTTTCATGGCAAAAGAGCACTCTGCATGTATGAAATAATAAAACGGCAATCTGCAAATCCTCTGGACCCGAGTGGTAAATACAAAAGCCCTCTTACAGCGAAGTAAAAGTCTGTTTCAAATTACGTTGGGTAAGTCTCCCTCGTACCTAGTTTCAGTATATACAGTTAGTGCTTTATATAGACTTGTATTAACCACAATCTGAAATGTGTATATGAGGCAAATGCAGCTTGAGAGCACTTCTCAAATCATTCAACAATTTTATGAACATGGAAGGTTCTCCAGACGTAAGCGAAATTGTGTTTGGTTAATGTTTAATTATTTGGACCGAAACTACAGTTGTTGTAAATTAGATAAATTTAACTGAGAAACAAAACACCTGCACTTGCTTTGATGAAGACATTAGCGGTCTTTACGTGAAAGAATGATGACTGCCTAAACCGCACACTTTTACCATCTAATTGCTTAATACAGTTTGTTTAGGTTGAGTTTATTTAAGTTGAATACTCACGCCTAAAGCCAATATTTATCATGTGAGGATGAAAATCAAAGCGGAAGTAACGTACGATCGCCACTATTTACTTTTACCCCTGCCTAAGCTGCCATATTGTGTTTTGGCTCATCAATAATTAAAATAATATTTATTCAAAAATACAAAACAGCTAGTCCTCATAATCCGAATATTTTCTTTAAATTAACGCTTGGCTTGTTCATATACAGTGTGAGCCATTAGAAACGTATAATTTTAAATTTCCATACCATTGTTTGTCTTTTTAGCCCTGAAGAAGCTTTAACTAATAAAGCGAAACGTCGGCTGATAAACGTTAGTTTCTTTCGTTCTGATCCTGTTGAATCTAAATTCATCAGTTATGGATCAATGTTTTTTAATTTGTTTATTTTAAGATAGACAACGCAAATAACACGGTGGTTAAGTTGTCCAGTATAAAACAAATTTCATTTTCTCAGTGTGTCATAATAAAGTCAAAATAATTTTTCTCTTTTGTAACTCGATTGCCATCATGTCGTGAGCCGTCATCTACTTAAACGCTTTCCGACGCAAGCACCTCCATTACTTTAACTTTTGTCTTGTGAACACTTAATGGACTACATTTTACGACTGAAAGTGTTTCGCAGTGGGCACTAGACGTATTGATAAATGCGTCAGCAGGTCTATTAGTAAGACAGCTTGGTTTCTTGCACTGCAAAGGTTACAGCCCTGTCGCTTAATGTCGGTCGACGTCGCGACGCTGATTAATTGACGTCGCAAGGCTGGACCACCGACCGCGACCTTCCTCCATCCGTCATCTTATCAAGTCATCGCACAGCTGCGTCACGAGAGAAATTGAATGATGGCGTGTAGACTAGGGAGGTGTTTACTCAAAGAATTTCGCAAGTTTGCCACAAGAGAACTGACAGCCCATTAGGAATTTTGAAGGTCAGGAGGTCGGTTGAGAAGCAATATGTAATTACCGTTCAGGATCTTAAAAATTGCTAAATAATGAGTTATTTAACTGGATGCTAAGAGCCATTAGGGAAATGAGGAGTTAATTAAGCTAATATTAATTGCAGCATCCAAACGTATACTTCTCAATAATAAAGGGCAAATCGTCATTAAAAACCAATGAGTGGTAACTTGTGCTTGATATTTTATTAAAGGGTAGAGATAATGAGGAGAACCTGCATCAGAACATGAGCAACCAAAGCTTTACGGTTTCACCACACATTGATCAAATATTTACCCAATCGAATATTTACCTCTGCACCGGAATGGACAAGCTTAATTATTTAGGTAGTCTAGGTTCTAAGCCCGTTTTAACTCATCAATTAACATAAATCACGACAACCCACAAATTAGTTAAACGTTTTCTCTTCTCAATTAGACGGACTTTTAATAAAAAAACAATGTAAATCTGTCTGCACGTATTCAAATTTAACAATTAATAAATAAACATGAACTACAACCACATATAAAGCCACAAAAAGGGTAATTTTAAGCATCTAATTAAATAAATGAAACAAAGAATTAAAATTTGAATACCCAAAATGTTGTTTTTCATTTTTCTTTTTTTTTGTAATTTTGTTTTTAGCATTATTAGCAGTATCTACTATTTAAAATAACGTGTAAAAAATAACAAAGGTCGCTCTTTAAGCTTGTAGCTAAACTTTTTTTTTGTTACAAATTTTGGGACGTATTTATTTATTTATTAAATATATACCTCTGATTAAATTATTATTATATTAAATTTTGTAAAAAATGGACGTAAATTCACTGCATATATTTTTTTATAATACCTGTTAGTGCCAATCTTATAAGTATGAGAAAAAGAAATAATTAAAAGAAAAAATATGAGAATTATTACAAAATAACTCGTAGACGGCCGAATTATGTAAAGAAGAAATTTGATCCTTATTGTGTAGAAGAGAGGTCAAAAGACTACGTTTAAAATTAAAAGCAACTTTTTTACTAGATTTTTTTAAATATGAGAAATAGAAAAAAAATTAGCTAGTGAGGAGGATGGAATATAAAGAGATTTAAACAGAGAGATGTGAAAGATTTCTCAGAATTACGCGCTACAGTGTAACTCATATTTTTAGTAAGTGGTCGGAATTTCTTTGAACTCGTTCCTAGCAATACATATGAGTTGACAGGTATTTGAAAAAAAAAATATTTTTAGGATCTTCATGTTCAGTAGAACACTTTCATTTCTGAAAATAACTTTTTGTATTATTTCGTAATTCCTAGCAAAAAAAAGCATTTTAATTAAAAAAAGTATGTATTTGAGAGAGGCCTGTATTTCGGTAGAAGAAACAATTAAAAGTGTTGAGAACACAAATTTAAAAAAATTATTTAAAAATCTTTTGAAGAAGTCAGTTCTTTCTTTGAAGTGGGTATTGCCCACTCTTGTTTCTCTCTAGCTACTGGCATGATTTAACATTTCATTTGATTTAATGTAACAATAGATGTTTCAATTAATGTCTCGCTTGAATTTCTAGAGTAAAACTGTCTAAAATTCATGACATAAATAATATTGAACAAAATTTCTCAAGCTATCATGTCAATAAAAATAAACCGAAAAGTTTTCACATCTAAGATATATACACTGTCTTTGAAATAAATTCTAGTTGTATTGAGAGTTTACTGCTCCTTTTTCCTGTGTTCCAAAATCAAGTTTACGTTTCGTTCTCGATGCTCATAACTCATTGTTTTATCGTGGAAGGGGGTAATTTCCAATAAGCCTCGAGATACCTTTAAATTCGCTCAGTGAAAATGTTTAAGTTTCATTTATGTTTATTTTAACGACTTCAAAACGACGATTTTATATGGTAGCAGATACCATCTCCGCACTTATAAATAGAGCACCTTCGACTATTAGGTAAATTTTTTCTCGGCGATTTTAATAATTCTCGTCTGATGCAGCGTGATAAATCGATGCACACGCGACAATCCCGTCCAGTGCACACGGTTGCCTTCATTCACACATACACCCTTTGCATCCGGTCCAGGCAGTAAATACATCACACGGTATCGATGGATTCCGGTCGCTGCTTTCGCTCTGGAGGCGCAGGAGGTTACGTCCGGATACAACAGGATATAGCTTTGTGAAACAGACCCCAGAATCAGGCCGTCATCTGCCAGCTGCGACTGAAATCTCACTGAATTATTAACAGTGCCCATCGAGAAACCCGATCGAGGTAATAGCCGAAGAGAGATTCTAATACAAACGCACGATGACTTTGAAATCATTGTTACTGAATTATTCATCTCCTTAAAAATAAGAGCACAAGGAGACTTCCACGATAAAACACCTTGTGATAGCGCAGGCATACAAGTGGAATTGGAATGACCGCATTTTTGAAATTTTATAACCGACCAAAAGAATCGAGAAAGAAAAACGGAAAATGACCGATAGTAAATGCTTGCAGCAACAAAAATAATATTTTTGTTAGGTTATGTCTGTTTTTAGATTTGATTAAATTCAGTAGATTCTAATAAGTGCCAAGCACATTACATTGTTTAGTTAATTAATTAATTCAAATAAGACGATACTAATTTTCAACTAATTAGTATCGTTAACTAACATTTACATAACAATTAGTATCGTTATTACTAACACAATTACAAGTAACTCTCACTAATTTTTCGGGTTGTCTTTTAAATTCAACTATTTAGGAGTCCTCTAAACGACGTTGTGATTTTAACTCTGTCTCTTTTTTTAACAAGCGACAACCTGAAGCTCAAACATAGTATTTTACAATTACTAAGACATACTGTCACAAAACGAAAGTTTGTTAGCCTGCTAGGTCGAGAACCTTCTGGTGCGGATGGGCTATTGTTGATATCGGTTGAAGCAATAGTTGGCTCATTATTTGGGGGAATGGCGAACTGACGGTTTGAATTAACTCGAAGAGTTGAGTTGTAGCTCTGGTAGAAAACAGTCGAGTATCAAAAGAGTGACATATACCCAGACTCTTCCAGTTTGTCATGATGTCAATGTAAGAGGCTTTTGTTATTTTATATATGTGTATATTTTGTATTATGTATATCTACGCAATTAAATTATCTTTTTTTATAAAGACTTGATTTTAATTTCAACCCCACCTCACAAGGCGAAGCCCGTGACAGTACTGTCTTAACAATGTCTTTAAAAACCGTTTTTTTACTTTTAGTGTAAGTTACTTTATTAGGTCTCTACAAACAAGGCGTTGCGACGTATGTCTTGTACGGCGATAAAGCGTCATTCGTAGAAAATACTAAGAACTAAAAGTTCTTCTTTACTTGTTTTACTCGGAAAAACGTAAAATCAAAAAATAAACATAAAAAATTTGTTTTTTCAAGAAGTAAACTTTAATTTGCTTATTTTAACAGTTGATTTTAAGCTGCTTATTAAAATAGTAGATTAGCATTAAGCTAGAAATCCGAGTCCCAGTCATTTATAATTTTTTTTTGTGTGTTTTTATAATCTAAATTCAGCTCAATTTTATTTATTTTCTAATTTTAATTATTTTCATCAAATATTGTCAATATTAAATGGTCAACTCTGAAATAGATAAAACAGGGTGTTCCAAATTAACGAGTCAACAGAAAAAAGTTTAAAGAAGGTAAAAAATCTAATAAGTGTTTGCAAAAAAATTTATAGCTTCTACCCCACGAATAAATTGATTATTTTTGTGTAAATTTTGGGTTTTCTGGTGGTGTAGAATTTTGTTCTTTTAACCTCTTCTTTTTGACTAAAACGGGAGAAGATATTTGTATATTAGAAAAAAGATACAAGAGATTTAATAAATAAATCTACTGCAAAAGTAAGTTAATATTTATTCAAGAATAACACTTTTAGTTTTGGTTGATTAGTTTGTTAAAGAAGAATGGTTTCGATTCTCACTGACATCTTGAAGTAAATCTCTTTTTGATCTTCTTGATGTTAAGAAACGAAACGGAAAGAAAATTCTGCTAGCAAGTCTAAATGCACCAGTAAAAAGTCTCTTAAAAGTAAAATAACATTATTATTATTTGATTAAAAAAGTTTTATTAATTTATTAGATATTTACCTGCATATTCACATTAAAATAATTTGTTATATTTGTGATAGCTCTTTCGATATTTTCGGTATTTACAGTAAAATCGGTTACCATTTGAGAAATTTCTCTTTGGATCGCTTGTGCAGCATCACAAGCTATTTGAAGCCCGTTGGGGCTTTGAGCGTTGAGATTTTGAATCAACACTACAGCCACTACAGTAATCTGTAAACAACTTTCAATCGATTTCTGTTTTGAATTTAATAAAAAAATGATTTTACTATTTTAAACATTTCACCTCACTACCAACTAAACAAGCAGGAAGAGCACGTACCGAGTTATTTATCTCTCAGCGTTCAGCATTTTTATTTTTAATCTAATCATAAATTTACCACAAACTACAAATTTTTTGTTTGGTGTCGTACAACAGACAATTTATAGCAAATTGCTTATCTTGCGTCACTAATCGTGACCATTTACTAAAATTTTGATAAAAATAGGTCATGCTACTTATAATAAACACAGAAAACTGTAAGCCATACTTATTTACAGCAAATAAAAGGACTTTAATAATAATTAGCAAAGCACTAAAATAAAACTTGCTTTTTTACAATTAAAAATTGATTAAAAGTTTGTAATAAGATTCTTTAAAAATTTGAAACTCCGTGTAAACGTGCAGGGGCTTCATCTTGTTGAAACATTTATTCAGTAAATTGTTAATTAACGATTGAACTTTTATTGTTTATGAGATCTGTTTTAGAAGTTATTTTAGAAACAAATAAAAAAGTCATTTACAATCTGTTAGGCGTTGTCGTACTGTTGTTTTCAATTTTTACGTTAACAAAAAGCATTTTATAGCTAATTTTCTTGATTATATAGTAGCTATTAATAAACTAAGAAGTTACTTTAAAATATATCTTTTTTAAGCTGTAACTATTGTTCTTAGAATAAAAATAAATAATTGAACTTGTAAAGTCTAAATTTATTTATTCGAAACCAAAAAAGCGACAAAATTAAATTATTTTTATCAAAATTTTATAAATAGAAATTAGAGCAATGCTAAAATAGTAATACAGACACAATTACAAACTGAAGAAACCTCAATAAATTACTGCCAAATTAAAAACCGATAATGTTAATATTATAAATTTATTACAGAAAGATAAAAAACAACAAAGTCATTCTACTCGTATATTACTACTGAATTCAAATATCCTACTTAGTTTAGTTTGTTGTTTCCAGTGCGGTGGTTGTAATATGTCAAAATTTGTTGAGTAATTCTCTTGTGTATCAACTTTATTTCTGACATTTTTTTAGATAATTATATTGCTGATAGTATCTTTTCAAACTATAACGGCACAAAATGGAACTCAAGCTACAACAAGTGCTATAGAAAATGCAATAAGAAGTATTATAAATCTGCTAACAAACTGGACGCAATCTATTCAAAGACTAGAAGCTAACCTCACTACTTTGACGAGATATCTGCAAAATATGGTGCAGGTGATTCTAGTCAAATTTTAAATCAACAAAATTTTGATTTAGTTATTATTTTAGCAAATAATTCAACGTATTACACCCATAATACAAAGGTTTAGCAATCCATTAAGTAGCACTCGAGCACCAGCTTTACCAGGTTTGAGAAGAAGTTTACAAAAGAGAGAAGTGAATTTGGAGAATCAAGCTCAGCAGTTTTTCTACCGGAATTTTGAAATAAATGATGCATTAAATGGTTTTCAATAATAACACTGTTAAAATATTGTAAATAATAATTGAATTAATTAAAATAAACATTTATTATATTATCTGCTAACATTGTTATTTAAAACACACCTATTTTACAGAGAGTAACTAGAGTTATTTATATTCAAAGCACTTGAAACAAGCCGTTTTAACTGTTGCGGTTTTAATGTTTGAAAAGTATTGTTTGAATTTAAAGAAATGAATTAATGTTAAAAAAATTATTCTGATATGAGTTTGCTGCTAGAATCTAGGGTTTTTTCTAAATTGAAACTTAAGGCTTTTCTTAATGACTGATGGGCTGATTTCAGGTTGAGATAATTCCGGTAGTATCTTCGTTTCTAAGCAAAATTTAAACAATTCGAGGTTGTGATTGGTTGTTCCCATGGAAATGTATTAAAATTTGCGATACTACCGGTATTATCTCAACTTGAAATCACCCCATAAAGCTCTTAATTAAAGGGTTATTACAAGTAATAAGTATTCATATAATGTTAAAAAAATAATAAAAAAATGTTTAGAATATCATGATATTATTGTTTTTATTTTTTTGTTAAAAACAGGCTTCCAATATTTATTACACACCCAGATCTGTTACTTATGTACTAACAAAATTCTGTTTTTGTCCTTATTAATTAGACATTTTTTCTTATGTCCTACCATTTTGCTTTTTGTTACCAAATTTAATTTTTTAATAAAAAATTTTTTTTCTTTTATTAAATAGTAAGTCGAGTTTAAGTATATTGTTTTCTGAAATGAGATATCTAAATGAAGAATACAGTTCCTAATAGTCATCAGCTGGTTCGTCCTTGTTTGAAGCATAGCGAATTAGATCTATTTGATCCATCCATATCCTTGGTGGACCAAATAAATCACCGATCTAGTTTTCCCCTTGGAAAGCGTTCAACACCGCAACGACCCGATGGAAAATCCAGTGCGATTTATTACAGCAACACCACGCCAACATAAATCATTTCGAGATATCGCCACAATGATAGGACCGCGCTGCCTTTTAAATTCGCCTCAACCTGCCCCCCATCCCGATCTCCAGGAAGCCTCTAACATATCGCCGGTGTCTAGATATCGATAAATGGCGCGAAAAATACCATAAACTAAGACGTCCAAGTCGTGTATCGGTTGCGGTTCCGGCTAGAAATCAAATGCCTGTCACAACTTCGACTCCTTTGAGTAACACACGGCCTCCAAAGAACTTAAGTGTTATGGCTTTGCCAAAGGAGGATTTATCGGTGATATTCCACAACAACCGGTTTGACCCCACTGCTACCGGAAAATAGATATCAATTCCCTCAACATTTACATGGTTTAATGAAAAACGAACTTCGATTTGGAAAGGCGATTTTTTACGGGTGATGATTTGCGTTGCCGGGTTTTCCAGTTATGAACGAAACACACATTAACAACGGACAACGCTTATGATAAACTGTTGAAAAATTTTTATCATGTCGTCAACATGCGAGAAATTATACAAAGTTCACATCATATGAGACGAGCGGCATAATTAATCCGGGATTGCCATGCAATTTTTATGAAGATTTTTTTCAGTGAAAGTATGGTTTTAATTTACGAACTAGTAACAAGCTTAACATTAAACATTGTATTAATTTATTACCTTTAGTTAGGCACAAGAAACAATACAAAATTTATAAATTACATTTTAAATAAAATTTTGAATAAAATATTATAAATATATAAGATTATTACCTAAAAACTGTCTGCATAAAAAATTTTGGTGTCTATTCTACACCCAAAATTTCTATTCACTGTAAGTTTTGCTATAGTACAGCTTGCTTATATGAAGTAGTACCTACGCAACACATAGATTTAAAAGTTTTGCATCACTTTATTTTTTGTATATTGGACTAATTTACCGCAAAAATTAACGAAGGATTTATGATAAAATTTTTAATTATAAAAAGAATTTTGAACTTGTTTTTTCTCTTTTGAAGTTATTTAAGTTATAAAAAATATACTGAAACAACACCGAATTTAAAGTTTATAAAATAAAATTAAACGTAATTACTAATAGAAAGTTTTCTGAGGAACTCGTCTTTTCTTGCTACAATGACAAGCTCTAAGATCGTTTGAAGAAGATTTCTTCTAGAACTAACTCGTCTGTAAGACATATACTAAGCCTATTCTACTAAATTCATGTCAGAAGACATTGTAGACAAAGCCAAACTGGTAATTTCCTCACGCTCAGTGTACTCATCTGCTGTTGCAGTCTGGTGAGTTCGGGCATTGTCATCCATAAAGACAAAATTTCTCTCAAAGTCGCACTTGGGGGTAGAAAATAGTTGTAATGTACCTAGCTTTAGATATTGTGTCTTCCACGTATACTAAGTTGTTCACCTGTCTGCTATTAGGTCTCCCCAAAACTTAGCACTTCTCTTTAAAAGGCAGGAATGGGGTAAGTATGAGCAAGTTAAGCAGCTTTTGTTAGCTTTCTTCATACACGAATTTAACAATTATCACTTACTGAATTAATAAAAATAAGACAAAATGCAGAATTTATCAGGTACCTAAATCAATGTGTTTTTTAGAACTAAGAACTCTTATTGGTCGTCGACATTTTAACCCTGACTGATTAATTCGTTTTCGAGGTGTGGAAACAGAAATGTTAACTCCAAGTGCATGTCGCATCTCTCTTTGCAGTTATGGCAATGTCATGATGGGATTTCTTCGCATGGTCAACGTTATAAAACGATTCTGTTAGACAATTAGTGAAGCTTCTTCTACTACTTTGTAGACGATCTCTCACAGAATTGGTCGTCAAATAGCAATTCCAAATGCGAGAGACATCACTTTGTAAAACGCTAAACCTTTGAGCTACCAAGCGTTGTAAGTGGTCTTCTTCAGCTAAGGTAGATGCACTTGCTCTCCGAGAAAAGTAGAGATGTGCAAGTTCGTATTCCAAAAATTGCACTTAACCAAGTTTAATTTTTTTTTACTTTTAACATAATAAGAAGCAGAGAGTTCTAGCTTGTATCCAAGAAGAGCTTATGGTTGCAATCGATAACATATACATAAAGTCTAATAAAATATACAAAAGAAACACAAGCGCCTTTTAGAAAATATTTAAAATTTTATTCATAGATTACATTAAAAATCGTAGAATTTTAAAAAGCAGAACATATAAACTAGATTTAGACATCTTATTAGAACAAAAAGTTAAAATAGCGGTAGTCAAAATACTAGAAGTTAGAGAGTTTAGATTATCAAGAAAAAATTTACGAAACGTCACCAGCAAATTAAAGTTTTTTATTTATTTACGTCCAAAATACCTAATAAACATCAACTATTAAATACTTATCACAGACAATAAAAACAATAATCAAGAAAATTACTTAAGAAAGTAGTAGAGTGCGTCAAAATAACTATTTTAATTATCAGATTTAAAGATAGTGTGTTAAGATTTGACTGGTTTATAGCTATTTGGCAAAAAACATAGGTGTTTGATGAAAAAATTTAAGACAGCTAAAATTGTCAGAAAAAGAGTATAGATTTTTTTATCATGTACAATTATCTCGATTTTTTAGAAGAAAACAATAGCAGAACTTGGTTTGGACAGCAAACCTGATAAAACACTGACAAAACAAGCCTTTTCCTACATTTTACAAAAACTAAAGTAGTATGTGCAACTAGATTTTTTCCAATGAGAACAAGTAGGAGTCCCGGGGGCGAAACTACAACAATGGTAGTGTTTTGTAGTGCTGCGGAAACAAAAAAAAACGCCATTAATTATTTTTAAAGGCTTTTATATTTATAATAAGTAGACTGCTTTAGATTTTTTTTTAAAACCTTAAGATTGTTTATGCAGTAACTAAAAAAGGTTGGATGGAGACAGAACCATTTAACAATTATTTTATTAAAGTTTTACTCTCCGATTTCAAAGACAAACGATCTACAAGTATATTTCTGATCTTCGATGACCATAGTACATATTAGTATCACACTGGCTGAAAAAGCCTTACAAAAACAAGGAACTATTTTAAAACTTCTGGCCCACTTAAGTCATTTCCTACAATTGCTGGATATATCGTTGTTTGAATCACTAAAAAGCATGTAGGATGTCCAGCTTGTCAAATGGCAACGTCAATATCTAGAAAACAAGTACGAAAGAAATTATTTTCAAAGTTAATTAAGACGATTTGAAAAGATATTGAGATGGTATCTATTTACAGCAAATACAGCTTCTAGTTGTTTAACAGGGAATCAATTTCTAGGGTCATGAGGTACCTAAGATTATAAAAGCGGTGGCACTGAAAGTAATAAAGATAATGGAATTCCAGATCTATCAAACATCCAAAAACGTTAATAACGTAGAATTAGCAACTCTTCAACTAAATTCTGTTTTATTTAAACAAATAGTGACCATCCTGAAGAAGTCAAACACAAAAGATCAGACTGTGCAAAAATCTAAGAAAAGAACTGCGTCAATAGCAGTACTAACTACAAGATGAAATGTTTTACTACGTTTAAAAAACAGAAAAGACAGGAAGAATAAATTTTAAAAAAAGAAGAACAAGGCTAACGATAAATAAGATAAGGAAAACTATCTCAAAAAAACTTGTAGTAAAGCAAAATAACATTTCCAACAACGAAAAAAATAAAGATAAAGCAACCGTTAAATACTAAGAAGAAGACTTCCAAACTATGGCCAACATAACTCAACAAAGGAAAGAACAAGAAAATAAAAAGAGAGAAATTATTGAAAAGATTACAGTATCTAACATTACAAAAACAATAGAACTAAAAGTAATAAAGATGATAGGAATCCAAACTTAACAAATTTCCAAACACTTAAAGACGATATCTGTACAAGTTATCAAGTAAAAGCCGTAGAATTAGCAACATACCTTCGGTCAGTTTGTAACGCACAATCATATTTTGTTCTATTTGAACAAATAGTGACAATGTTAAAAGAGTCAAACACAAATCATGAGACTATGCAAAAATCTAAGAAGAGAATAGCATCAGAAGCAAAAGCAATTATTAGACAAAATATTTTAGTTTGTATTGTCACGAAGCGGAAGTTCGTTAGCCTGCTAGGTCGAAGGCCTGCCGATGCGGATGGGCTATTGCTGATATCGACTAAATCACCGTTGGTTGAGGCAATAGCTGGCTCAGCATTTGGGGGTTGACGAACTAGCGGGCGGCGTAATCGTGAGTCGGTTGGTAGAGTTCAACGGAGAGAGTTGAGTTAGGTGGAGTGTGAGATATGTCCAGACCCTTCGATTGTGTGAGAATGTCACTGTAAGTAGCTCTTAAGTATTTTATCTACTATCTAATATGTATATCTCGATCATCATTAAATTTCCTTTTGTATTAAAACCCTGTTTTTAATCTCAACCCCACCTCACGAGGCAGAGCCCGTGACAGTATAAAAGAGAGAAAATACAAGGTTAATAAAAGAATTGACAGAAGCGAAGATACCAAACAAAAACTTTAAGCGAAGTAACATTTCTGACAGCGACATTTATAAAAATAAGGATACCGTTGAACATGAAGAAGATGATTGCAAAACTATAATCGAGATAGCCCAACGAATAGAATAAGAAGAAGAAAAAAGCGAAATTATGGAAGAAATCACAAAGAATTTATCATACTCTTCTGTAAAATATAGAACTCTTGTTGAATTTTTTGGAAAATTAAACATTAAGTATTATGTGAAGTATGTAAAATAAAAGAAGAAAAAGTGTTAAATTTTGTATAAAAAGTACTTTATTAAGAAAAAATTTATTGTTTAAATTTTGTTCTGTTGATGACATTTTTGTTGTTACAGAAAATGATATTGTAAATAGTCTTACCAACTCCAACAATTAGCAGATGTAGAAGAATATTATTTCCCTTATCATTTAGTGTTTACATTGTCAAGTGAAAACTTCTATTTATGTAAATAAGTACATTTAAATTACTGTTTTAGTTCATTTTTATATATTTGATTTTTTTCTTCAACTCATTACAAGTTTTTGAGTTTATAACTTTTTTTGAATAAATATATTTTAGATCTGTAAAGACTTTTTCTTTTAACTGTTTAAGAAAGACGCTGTTACCTCTAAATAAACTAAAAATATACACTAGACTCTAACACAAGGAAATGCACTTGTTCTTATTTTGTGAGGGCAAGTACAACCACTGCCAGTTTTTTTTTAATTGTTTTGTTTAGAAACGAAGATTGTTAAACCAAGTTTTTTATTTAGCATAAAGGCAATTATGCATACTTCTAAAAAAAATATTTTGATAATTATAAATGTTTATAATGTGCCACAGATACTTTTTTAACTTAAACAAATTTGTGTCACACTTACCTCAACTAACCTCCTACATATTTTTTTTATCAAATAAGTAATTGACATTTATGTTTTTGTGTAGTAGGTAGTCATAACCAATGACTGGAATAATCATTTTTTACGTTGTATTGTACAAAAAATGATTGTTAAATGTATTTGGAAAGAATTACAAAGCTCTAAATCAAGTGAAAAACCACAAAAAAGCCCAAAGTAACGATAGTGTGTCAGTGATGTCTGGAAAATTAAATGGAGTGAATGCCATCGTAAAGCCGATTTATCCACGCGCAAACTTTACTCACTGTTACACACATCAACAATATTTCAACATTTTTTTCACGTTCCGCCAAGAAAATTCTTATTTTAAAATGTACTGTCAACCTGTGCAAACAAAAATCTCAAAAATTAGACATAAAAAACACAATACATCTCTAAGGCAGTCTGTAATAATGAATTTATATCTTTTTAAAATTTAGAATTAATTAGGATGTAGTAAAACTAAGAACACTGTTACAGTACACTACATTCTCGTTTCTATACCATTTCATAAATATTTATTTTATTAATTTAAAAAAATTTGTGGAAGACGTAGTATCGAAATGAATGAGTTGATAAATACTGAAAACTTGTCAAAAACCTAGCATTTCTTTAAGTTAAATGTGTAAGATGGAGACACTGATTTTTAGATTTATCATAGACAACTAATAATACACAATTTAAATCTAAACGGCTGTAATTGTAAAAAATATGATAAATAATCGAAAGATAAAGGTCAGATAAATACAGGGTCCGGCAAAATGATCTCCCACATTTTAATCTTTAATAAAAACGCCATTGTAAATGCTATTTAATTTTTTTTATTATTAAATGGAAATCTACACTATGCCATTTGTTTTCATTAAGTTTTGAAAATTACAGAGTCCAAGTGGCGACCATTTTTTTCGATGCACATTCGAAGCTGATTTCTAAAGGTTTCCATCACTCGAGCAGTTATTTGAGGCGATATTCCTGCAATTTCTTGGCGTATTGCTGCTTTCAGTTTGTCAGTGGTTGGTTTGTTTGTTTTCATTAAGTTTTGAAAATTACAGAGTCCAAGTGGCGACCATTTTTTTCGATGCACATTCGAAGCTGATTTCTAAAGGTTTCCATCACTCGAGCAGTTATTTGAGGCGATATTCCTGCAATTTCTTGGCGTATTGCTGCTTTCAGTTTGTCAGTGGTTGGGGGATAGTGTTCAAAGACCTTCGCTTTCAGGTAGCCCCAAAGAAAAAAGTCGCATGGGGCAAGATCGGGAGAACGCGCAGGCCACCCCACATCTCCACGTAACGAGATTACGTGTCCTGGAAACATTTCCCTTAAAACGTCCATTGACCTTCTCGCCGTATGAGCTGTAGCTCCATCCTGTTGGAACCACACATCCGGATGTTCAAGTTCTCTAAATTTTGGTTCCAAAAAATTACGTAGCATGTCGATATATCGATCAGCAGTTACGGTAACCGTTACGCCACCCTCTTCAAAAAAGTAGGGACCCGTCCAATTCATGGCGACAACTGAAACGGCAAGGCGCGAGCTACCGGGTAAATACACTAAGCTCCCCTTATCTTCAGTGATTCGTGCGCAGTGGCGGTACAAAATGTGGGAGATCATTTTGCCGGACTCTGTATTAAAATTATTCTAAAAATACAACGTAAAAATTTAATTATAAGTAGAAAACATTTCAGTGTGTAACAAGTAATGTTAGTTGCCTATAACAAATCTAAGAATTAGTGGCTCCATCTTACACATTAACTTGAAAAAATGCTAGCTTTTTGACAAGTTTTTAGTTTTTAACAGTTGTTCATAGTAATTTATTTTTATACTGTGGTGAAACACTAAAACTAGAAAAAAAAAAACAAAAACGCTTTTCGAAAAATTCGAAAACGCTGTTCAAGAAAATAAGTAAATATTTTTTATAACACTTAACAACAATTTTAAAGCTAGATTTTTCTAAAAAAAAAGAAGAAAAGTTTTTTTGTGAATGTAGAAATAATTAGATAGTAAAATTAGATTAACTTCATACATACACCTTAACTACACCTTTCTATTTTTATAACTACGTACATAATTATAAAAGTTTCAAGAAATAGCTTGTGCAATCACAGTTTTTACAGCTTTTTCACAAAATTATTATTTCTGTGACCATTAAACAAGTTATTCTCCTGCAATCATAAAAGTTTTACGTATAATTTTTGTAGTTGTAAAAGCTGTTATAAATTATTCGTAGCAGTTGTCTATAATATTTCTCTTCCACTTACCCAATGTTGTAAGTTTTACTATTTGAATAACGTCACAGTTTTCAACAACTTCGAGATATGTTATTTCACATTTGTAAGTCGCCTCGTCGTCTACTTTCACTGGAGATATCTGTAAAAACGTTTCGTTTCTAGCTTCGTTATACGTCATGTTCATCCTGAAACAAAAACAAATCGATGAGAATTGTTATCATAATTAAATAATAACTAGTAAACAATTGTCACACTCTAAGAAATCTAAACTTTTGACTTGATCGTAAAACCTGGTGCCTCTCACGTCCTGAACACGCTTTTGGCATTACGATCCCCCAATGTCCTACTTTAGCAAACTCGAGTATTTTTATTCAATTATACAAAAATGTTCCTTACAAAGGAAAGATTCTAAATCCAACAACCAACAACTTTTAATCCTTTAAGCTCTTATAAGTTTTTCTTCAAGGAAAATTATTCTAGTTTCTCGAGAAATGTATTTAGATTATTGCAACAGACAATTACCAGAGATAGATCTGTTTTGCTTTGATATTACAAACAGGACATACTATTAAATAATTACATAAATAGTGTAATGTAATAATTTGATTTTCACGTGTCAATCTATCATCCAAAGATTTAATAAACGGTAAATACCTATGTGCTTGTGATAAATATTTATTTAGTTATATCTGACACAATTCGTTCTAGATTATAATTTCTATTTGAAACTGACAGAATTTACAATAAAATAATAGTTACATATTCGAACCATATACATGTAACAGATTTACTATTTCTCTGGTTAGGGCTGAATTGAAATCTAATGGTTATTTACTGTTGTGAATGTTGGTTATCCACATTTTACCCCACACCTCTGTCCAACAATTTCATTAATACAAAATACTAGATGTAAGCATAATGGATTTTCAAAACTGTCCATTTATTATGAATTATAATTTATTACTTGTTTTCTATTTAGTTCCGTTTCTGTTTCCGCACTTGTCAACATTCTTTCATTCAAACTAAACTTTTGCCGTAATTAATTCTAATCAAACACAAATGAAACTTCTATTTATTTCACACCTTTTGTTACAAAACCGTAAATTAAATACTAGCTAAAAGCATGGCTTTGCTTTGTAGTGCTTTTAGATGTAAAAATAAAAAAAAAATATATACAGCTACAAAATTACAAATTAAATAATATTAAATTCAGCATTATTAACACAATTAGGAGAAGCCCTCTTCCATTTTTGATTCCCTCCTGTACTAATACCTTTTATAGTATGTATTGAAACTGTTAGAAACCTAATTGCCCCAGGAACCCTAGCAATTTGATTATCTGCTAATATAATTGCAGGTCACTTATTAATATTAATAAAAATGTTTTAGATGTAGAAACAAAAATATGGATAACAGAACTGGATAACTAGCTTAAAAAAAAATGAATTAAGACAAGTCTTAGAGACGATATATATAATTTAGAAAATCACTATATAAATAAATAAATAAATAAAAAAGCAATAATAGAGAGTAAGACGTATTTCTAAACAGAAAAAAAATTAATAGAAGTAAAAATAAAACAAAACATAGAAATACTTGAAGTCACGGAATAAAGAAAGAAAGAAAGTTGGTTTAAGAAAATACGCAAAGAATATTGAAATAATTTAGCTCGAAAAAAATAAAAAAGGAAAAACTGGCTTAATAAAAGCTCCGAATATATTAATAATATAGTACAAGAAGAATCTATAAGAGAACAATTGTTAGCAGTAAACATAATACTAACAATTAAATTGATAAAAATTGAAATAAAAAAAGAAAAAGAAAACCATAATAAAAAACAAAGAAGAAAATTATACAACAAAAAAAGTAGCAAGGAAAAAGTAAACCTTTGACGTCAAACAGATATTGTTTCTGGTTTAATAGATTAATATTTTAGATCCATTTAGGCATTCTTCTCTACTGATAAGTTTGACACGAATTCGGATGTCACAGAAACTGCTCCCGGTAAAAAGTCTTTCAAAGTTTTAGTAAAGAGATCAGGTATTAATAGTCTCAAAATTCTAAATTGTTTAAAAATGAAATTTGAGCTCAAAGTCGACATTTCTCGATGCAAAGTAATTTACAATCTTTTGAAGTATTAAACCAAAATTTGAGGTTTGATTTTAAAGAAGATTTTATGTTCAGCAAAAATTTTGGTAACACAAAGATGAAGCTTCACATTTAAAGCGCGTGTATCTTTAAGCAATGTGAAATTTTGGGAAAAACTTTTATTACTTTCTTATCGTGTTTTTATATTTTTTTAGAAAAAAACTTTTACTATAAATGTAAAAAATAAAGCTAACTTGTATAAAATAAATGAAAACTAATTAAGAATTTATGCAGAATAAATCATTCTATAAAATAGCAAAAACTAAGCTAAGTGATGAGATATAAAAAGACAATTATAATAGTTTTGCTAAAATAACGGGTGTACTCTTCAGCAGGTAATAACAATCATTTTAAATTGTTTTGTAATTTTTATTATTCTCAACTAACGGATAATAATTTTGAAACTTTTATGGTTTTCAAAAAAAATAATAATATTAAAATACTATTACACCATTTTCTAATCGTTCAGCAGCTAAAATTGATGGCTTAACACTACAATATTAAAAGGATTTAATTGACAAGTCTGTAGTAGAAGCAAAGCGAGAATTATTGTTCCCTATTACCAGTCTTTTCAACCTCATATCTGACAAAACAAATTGTTAAATGACCTCTTTTTTGTACAAAATATTTTTGTGTCTTAGCCTTTGTCCATTTGCTGTTGGTTGTACCTCTCGTTGTTTGGTTGTCGCTGTACTTCAAAAAAGCTTGCTGATCACTTAAAGCCCTTTCAGCTTAGAGTTAGTGTGATAAGTAGCTGTAAAGCTGCAAATCATGCTATCAGAACGTATTTTGCTAAGAACTTCGGTTTAATATAGTGCGACTCAAGTTCTATATTAAAAATGTTTTTAAAACAGTCGAAAAAGGTGTTCTTATCTTGAATGTTATTTTCTTAGCTTTTTCAATGTTATACTTGTTCTCAAAATTTATTTTAGAAGAACCATCAAATTTTTTCTCTAGTTGGTTGCTAACAAGAAGAGCTGCTTAATTCAGCAATCTTTAAACTCTTTATTTTGCCCGTCATTTCCAAATTCAAAAATTGGTACTTGAGTAATGGCACTTTTGTTAGTTCTTTTGATAAAGTTTTTGCAGAATTTCAAACTCTTATCAATGAATTTGAATTGTTGCTCAATTTTTTTAAATGTATGGTAAAAATTAGTTTTTCTAAAGTCTCTTTATGACTGTCACTTTCTTTTTAAAGCAGTATCAATTTTTGTCTTTGACAATAACATTTTTGAACTTGCAATGCATTTCTATTTTGCCACTAGACATATACAAATACTGTTATTTTTATCAAAATAACTTCATAAGTGTTTATGAATGCTAAACTTAATTAATATTTTAGTAGATCATTTCTATTGTAAAAACACGAAGAATTATGCGAGATATTAGTCTTCCTAAATTCCTAAACCATCTTAGTTTTAGGCTTTACTTTTTGTGGCTTTAAGTAGTTTGAGTATTCATTCTGTTGCAGATATTTTATTGCCAAATTTTTCTGCTTCGGTTTTCTGCACATTAGATCTTATAAGCTTTCTTTTTCTTTAGTAGATGTTTCTGTAAGATCAAATTCAAAAACAGTGATTCGGTTTTATAGAGAAAACGTGTTTCTTCTGTAAGTAGAAGACTTCAACGTAATTAGGACATTTGGCATTGAGAAAGAAATTTGATGCTTTGTTAAAATCTTTAAAGCTCTGACAAGCCCTTCTCAACGTAAATGTACTGCATGATCAGAAGTAAAGCTTCTCAAAACATTTCTCAGCGTTATTTTTGTGTTTATAACACAATTGTAAATTGCTTAGATTACTACGGTTGATCTTGTGGACAATAGACAACAATAGAATAAATCTAATCTTAAAGTCTGAGTTTTCACCGGCTAATATTTCATGTATGTTGAAATCACCTGGTTTATCAAGAAAAAATGGTCATTCTTTGGTATGAGATGTCACTTGTGTTGACAATGTCACCGCAGCGCATTTTCGAGGTAGTGTGTCATTGCTCATTTAGCTGCTGCTTCTGCGAAATCTATCAAAATACGTAATAAATAAGGACGTTTCAATTTGTTGCTTTTGCTGTAGAAACCTTTGGTACATGGAGTATGAATACCAAAGCATTTGTAAATACCTTTGCTAGCCTCTTACGATAAAAAGCAAGTGTGAAAAATGCTCAGAAAATTTTAACACAAGATAATATCTGGAAATTATACAAAAAAAACTTCCAGTGCGCTAGGGGCGGCTCATAAAAAACTGATCTTAAAAACTTATACTCTTTTAAAACAAAAATTATACTTTTTATTTAATAAACAAGCTAAATAAATTATTTTTATAAAAAAAGATTAGTTGTTGATAAGACTAGAATTTTAACAAATATTTTGCTCAAATTCAATTTAAACTAATCAACTTAATTTTAGAATAACATTTTGATGTTTTGAAACTTATTGATTAATAATAATTATAACTTAATGTAACGTAATTCAAATATATTTGTGTCACGTGATATTATCATTTTATTAACGTTTGTTTTGAAAAGCAAAAAAATCTTTATTTTACTTCGAATCCATACCATATTTACTGATAACATCTGTCGATTTATAAACAGTAAAGTAATGGTTTACGTCCATTTAAATAATGTTTATTAAAGAAATGTTGTCCCATTTGATTTAATGTTTGTTCAACAAAGGTAAATGTTGAGATAGATAGCAGAGCAGACGTCACAAATCATAGGTTGCATATTAAAATTCCCATGAAATATTCATGTTAAAAGAACAATTCATGCACATCACCTAAATTTAACCAAATATTTTATCATACATCTCCATAGATAATTGTTACGTTTCAACCCAAGAAGTGTTTATTTTCGTAAGTTGTCTAAAATCGAATAATCTAGCAATCTGTTCAGCTCGTAACAATACCTGGCATTTGGCAGAAATATTCGAAACCACTCAAATTAATTTAAATTTCTGTTCAAAGTCTCCACTTTGACACTTTAGTTGTGCCTTGAAACTATGACTTTGTATTGGCGCAAATGTCTCGAACATGAAGCGGCTTAATTTCTATTTGCCTTTGAAATCTAGTATTACATCAACGATGTCAGTTAAATTAACTTTATTAGAGGAAACTGATTGGGTCAGTTGCGGAATTTATCGACGTAACACGCTTTAGAGGGTGTTGTGGGGCGGATATTATTACACCTGCTGTCAAAGTGAGGTCATTCTGCTTTGACAATCGATGCCGACATGACACAAAATCCTTTTAGTAATACGAACTTTCGGCAGAATATACATTAAACTAATGCAAAAAGTTTGATGTCTACAAGCAAAGCAGAGTGAACACTTTAGATATTGTAAATATTATCTTAAAGAGTAAAATTTTTAGTCCTGCTGATATTAACCGCAAAGTGGCCAAAAAATTTTTTTAGCGCTTATTTACTTATTTAATTTTGTCAAATAAATTTACAATTTTGCCATAAGTTTATTAGAAAAAAAGGGTTTACTATTAAATAAAACTTATTAAAATTATTTAAAAGCAAAAAATGTTTAATTAATATAATGATTAGAGGAGATAAACTACTCTATAGTTTAATCATGCATCAATCTCTTGACAAGCGCATTTATAGATTATTTTGTATTTTTACAATTAAATTAGATACTTTTTTTGAGTTATACTCATTTATCAAATGTAACATACTTGATGTAACGCAAAATTTTGCAAGTATTTCATTATTATAATAATGGTTTTGTCTGTGAAACTATTACAACAACTGAGGATGCACCATTTGAGCCAACTTAGTAATCTTGAAATCTCATTGTAGTTGTAGCGAAACTGAAACAACATTCAGCATGTTTCTATATAACAAACTGCCACGAAAATTGCTTAGAGCAGATAATTTTTGTCTTTCTATTTTAGATTATTCAGTCTTAGGAATGACATTTCTTGCACCTATTAATGGCTTGCGCTACATCCATCTAAATTTACTCGACTAAATCCGACTCGAAAATTAAACTGACAAAAGTTCTGAAAAACGTTTTAAAATAATAATTCGTATTGCACTGAGCGATTGATTCTCGTTTTAGAGTTTGTGTTCTTCTATAACTACTAACCAGCGTTTGATTTGCTAGATTTTGTTAAATTCGATTTGTTCTAAACGAGAAGTGAAGAGTAAAATTTTGTTTTCTGATATTGTGTTACTAAAAATGATGAATAATGATTGCATTATTGCCAACAATGCAATAATTGACATTAGACTAGAAGACACATAATCTCTGCATAATTAATATTATTGGTATTAGGTGAAACAGGGCTGCTAGCATTTCAATCTTGAGATATGTTGTCTTAAACAGAATTGCACGAGGTATAAGATTTACAATTGATTATGCATTTCAAATGTGATATAACATCTCTTGTAATAACATTGTACCTAGTGTTCATTTAAAAAAGTTTTAAAAAGTGCTATAACAAAAACATTTTGAACTACCTATTTCTTAGTTAAACTCGGCTGCCGTACTGTCAGTGACAGTTGTCAAAAATGTCAGAATTGTCTATTTCATTTTTTTCACAAAATATTTTATAAAATCAGTAATCTCTAAAGCTTTTTTTGAAATAATTAACTATTAACTCGTATAGAAAAACATTCTCAGTGCAATAATTGCCGATTTCAAAGTGTTAACACCTTGTGAATAAAATCACTGGCTCTTCTTCAATGACCTCGTTCTGTGTTCCATCGAATAGATCCATTCGTCGTCAACCTTTCTACCACTGTAAAGTTTAATTAGCCATCGTTACAAAATCACAATTAACTCGAACCAATAACAAACAAAACTGAAACTAAAACTTAGAACAAACAAAACGGAATACAAAAAAGAAGAAACAAGATAAACCTGGAAATAAAAAAGACTCGGAATCTTGTAAATACTAATTCAAAAATAATTGAAAAATGACTTATTAATTTATAATTTTTTTTTATAGTTTTTCGCTATATTTTTCTTTATCAATGTCTCATAGTACTCTTGACCACTTTTTAAAATAAACATCTTTTACTTCGTGTTTACTTAAAAAAAACTGTAAAGTGTTATACGACATTTTGTTCAAATTTTTAAAAGAAATCTTAATGATAATTGAAGGTCGATGTTAGACTCCCACTTCTCTACTATTATGATAAGAATACCTACTGCTTTTAGTCAACAAAGCTGAGGTAGCGTGAATATTAGATAGCGCAAATTTTGACATGCAGGCCCTACACTATCAAAAGCGCAGCTTGTAGTCCTGATGGTAAGAACACTATCAATTATAACTATCAAACATATCAACCAAGCTACAAATGTCTAATAAATATCTGGATAGTAATTCTAGAAACAGAATTTAAGCCAGTAATAACTTGTGCCAATATTAAAAATATGTATAAATTCACTTATAAACTGTCTATAAACAAAATAACAATTAAAAATAAAATTTAATTATGCAAAATTATAGGAAAGGTACCAGTCATTGGTTGATCTTTATACTGTTATAAGTCGCACCTTTAATTAAAACATAGTTACGAAGTTAAAGTTTCTAAATGCTGCTATAAATGTCGCAAAATTTAAATTTAAAACATGAAAGATACTTTATTTACTAGACAAAACAATTGACACGTTTTGTCTATTCTGACACGTTTTGTTATCTAATTAAGAAAACTCTATTAAACGTCTAAACTTAAAATTTGACATTCTAAATTTGTCTAATCCAAAAACTACAGTCTACAGTTTAGAAACTATCACTTGTTTCTAATCTCATGTTATAAAATCTCTCTCAGAGTTTTATACATGGTGATACTCCAACGAGTAGATTCTGTTTTTTGTGAGATATGCGAACAGCGAGATTTAAAAAGAGGTGTAGCTAGTTGCAAAGAGAACATTCTTATAGATCGTTCTATCATGCAGGACTCTAGACACTATAAGCAAAGTTTTTCAATAGTCTGGATTAATTGTCTTAAGGCATTAAACACAACGTTTCATTACCTCAAAGTCTTTGTGGTACCAGATGCTCTAGTAAGATAAAGACATTGGATACAACGTCTCACTACCTCATTTTGCACTTGTTTTAACTCCTTGTGGTACCAAATTCTGTAGTAAGATGTTACGAATAATTTCACTCTGGTAAACTAAATATACTATAACATTCGGTGGTACAAAATTTGAATAAGAAAAGATGTTTTAAAAAGACTTTTTTAGCTTCTTTTCGTTTTGCATTTTACTACTTCTGTTCTCAATTGCTTTGTTTGTAGAAAACTAAAGAATACACTTGCGTTCTTCAAGACAACTGGAGGCACAAAGTCATCTATTTTTCTACATAGATGACCTCAAATTATATGTCTTTGAAAAAAGAGAATTCGGGCAATCTCTTCGAGTGATACAAGAGTATACTCATGAAATTGATATGGAATTTAGAACGGATAAATGCGCACTGGTCTCCATTAAAAAAATACAATGCAGAGAATACAAAGAAGACGAGCAGTTTGTCGATAGAAACACTCCTAAAACATCTAAATTCCGAAGAAATGTATATCTACTTAGGCGTTTCTCAAAACAATAAGAGCAATCAAAGAACAGTATTAGAAACTGTTTCAGCAAATCTGCTTATCTAAACTGTTGGAGAAGAACAAAGTTTCTGCAACAAATATGCTTGTTTCTCCAGTCTTAATCTACTATTTTGAAGTACTGTAAACTAGACGGTGGATGAGCAGCAAAAACTCGACATAAATAAGTTCTGTAAAATAAAGACTCTGCAAAAGGGTTTTTAACCTAAATCATCCGTTCTACGATTATACCTTCTACGTCAGTAAGAAGATAGTGACTCTTGATTTTACAATGTCTGTACAACAGAGTAGATTTGAATACCGCTTGTAAGATCATTACAGGCTGAGAGTCTTTCCTTCTCAAAGAGAAAAAAGAGAAATTTTTATTTAGCGCAGCTCTAAAAGCTGCAGTAAAACTTGATTCTGTTTTCGATAAAAAACGGCTATCTAAAAAAATTTTTAATCTTTTTTTACGATATTTGAATGTTTCTTTCTAAGACCAAACAGTGACTGGACCAGGTAAGAAGAGCCAAAAAGAAGAAAAGGACAAGCTCTTGCACCGCATCTTTTATAAGGTCATTGAGAACCAGAGCTTGTCTAAGTAGCTAACCCTTGCCATTTTAAAGACCGGTGAGTTGAATTCGCAATGAGAAAAGTTACTATGGACTGCCAAGACGGTGTTTTAGACATTTTCGTTTACTGTAGTTGCGTGATGGGTATAGAAATTTTTGACAACAGACGCAAGGTACAAATTCTATAAAGTCTATTCTACATTTCTTTACTTTATTCTAGTCGTCGGCGTCGTTTTCAATTTCTTCTTTAATATTTACTTGTACATTTTCTTTTAAACTTCAATTTTTTTAACGTTTTTGTTTCTTTTTTCAAATTTTTCTGACAATAAATCTATTATTTTTAACTTTATTTTATAAATCTATGTGACTACATAGATTAACTTTAACGTTTTTTCTTCTTTCTTCAAGTATTTTTGACAATAAAACACTTATTTTTAATTTCATTTTATGTAGTTACATAGATTCATAAAATGAAGTTAAAAATAATAGATTTATTGACAGAAAAACTTAAAGAAAAAAAAAACTTTGACAAACTAAAAAATACACTTGCGTTCTCACCGACTGGTCTCTGGGACATAGTTCGGATTCTTGTCCTAACTTTTTTAATTCTTAAGCGAAAAATGTATTTGACAACAGATTTATCTACACGATTAAGTAATAGCGTGTTTTACATTTAAATCTCTCTTCGATCGCCAATAGTTTGAGTTGGTAACTCTGGCGCTGCTTGCGATGATAGTAGATGAGTCACAACCATAATGGTGGAACTTTGACGCTTCAAAATTTATAACAGTGACTTTAAATAATTTTAACTCAATATCAATACAAAAATAATTAGAAACTACTAAAAAAAACTTTTTAAATTGCTGTCTAAAGAGGATGACTTGCGAAAGCACAGATTTTTGGAGATATCGCTAAAAAGACACGGTCAGACATTTCAAAGCTAGAAAAAACAGAAGAAACGTTATTAAATTTAATTTTAAATTGTTATTTTAAATTTAAATAACTACAAAAAGTAAAATCGAAATAAATTAAAAAATAGAGAATATAGAATTTAAAGAAAAGAAAAGAGATAAACATGCTTGTATATAAATAATGAGATGTTTCTCGTTTCTTTCTATAATGTTTTGAGTAATATGATGTTGTTGAGAAATCCCCAGAGCCCAACTAAAACAACCTACAATAATTGCTAATGACCCTAATTTATTCTTGTTAGCTTCCGGAAACAATAGACACTCGTCCTTTATTTATTCAATTATATAATTTCAGCAGTTGTTTCGTTCCGATTTATTTGCTCTTGTTCCTGATGAAGGGTTCTTAGCCGTCATTACAAAAACTAGTATCGTCTTTCTTTGCTCTAATCCAGTAAAAAGCACATGTTTCACGACACATGCCATAAACGTCTGTATATTTTTCCATTATCAGTTTTTTATTGTTTCTCTCTGTTCACAAAAAAAAAAAAATAGATTCATCACGACCGGCATGAGAGACACACAAATAAATCCCTTTTTTAACTTTGTACTTCATTACATGTGACACCTCCAGCGGATTGTACTATCTCTTTTTTGTCTTCTTTTTAACTGTATCTTCTCGGTTAACGACGGTCGCCAGCGGCGCACGTGTCCAAGCATACATTCCGTTGTGTTTACGATTCGGAAACGAAACTGTATCAAGGGGCCTCAATTTCGATTTATTGCAGCAAACTTTCGGTTTCCAATAACCGTAAATTGTTCCATAAAATCCACATGTGGACAATGGCATAAAAATGTCTGCTTTTAACAACGGCTTCGTTAATGGATCGTCAGAATATCGGATTGAGATTTTCATGGACGAGATAATAGAAGTTTTTTTAGTTTTTTTACATGAGAAAAACTCCTATTGAACAAAGGGGAAAATCGAGAACTACTTAATGTGATGGAGGGAAAGATACTTATGAAGCGGTATTAGCTGCAGCATCATGCAAGAGTGCCAGCATGTAGTTTTTGACTAGATTCTTTATGAAATTTTTTGCAAAATAATAATAATAATAGTAAAAGAAACAAAGAAATTGGGAGAGTTAAAAAATAAAAAGATTAAATAATTTAGAAGAATTAAAAATATAATTCAATAAAATAATGAAACTAGAGAAAATAGGCTTATAAGAATCACTTAATATCTGTGAATGCTCACAAAAATGACAAAACATACATAGAGGGTGTTACTAAAATAAGGTTAGAGATTTTAGCTGGTAGTAATTTCTGTTAAAACGTATGTAGGTACAGGGTGGCCAAACGAAAACGAAACTAGGACTATAATTTTCAGAAAAATAAATTCTCGAAAAAACGCAAAAACAGGTCTACCTATTTTGTTTGAAAAGGTGACAGTCTTTTGACATAAATTTAACAATTTATTTGTGTGCAAACCCTAAGCAAGTGATGCATTTTTTTAAACATTTTAAATCGGATAAGGAGTCTAGTTGCACATCGCTGGAAAGCATTTTCAATTCTGTACACAGTGGCTAAACGCAGGCCTCTTCAAGCATCCAGTTGTATGCAACAAAAACTTTAGTACTATTCATACAAAATACATTTAGTATGTACAAAAACCTAATAAAGACGATTTTGACTGTTGTCTGCAATTTTGTGAAATTCTGAGTGAACAGGCAGTAAGTGGAGAACCAGAATATTCTATTCAATATCTGCTTTTCCGATGAATGCTTTTTTTTCGTTAATGGTACAGTCGATCAACAAACCCCTGAAAAGTTGAATGTTTGGACGAGCATTTTTGAAGATCACTTAGTTGATCTTTTTTTTTCTCAATGACAATTTATATGGCAAAATGTATTTAAATTTATTAGAAGACGTTATTGATCTGACTTTGACTGAAATTATCGAAAATTATAAAAGCTCTGATAAAAATTCGTTAATATTCCAACAAGACGGCGCATTCTCGCATTTTGCACTGCCTGTACGGCAGTATCTAAATCAGAAATTTTTGGAACGATGAAGTGGAAGGAGAGAACCTATTGAATAGCCTCCACGTTTGCCAGACATGTCTTCGTTAGACGTTAGACAACTCAACCTACTTCTTTGTAAAATGTCGTCAAATTACTCTACAATTACTTCAAAATGTTTCTCAGCGTTTCCACAGCCCCCCCCCCCACGTAGGAGTCACTTTAAACATTTAATAAGCTAATGTGTCGCTTCGTTAGTATTTTATTTACATACCAATGTATACAGAATTTAAAAAGCTTTCCAATAATGTGCAAATCGACCCCTTTTCCTATTTTAATTTTTTGAAGGAATACATTTCCCGCTTCGGAGTTTGCATACAAAATTGTTAAATTTATGCCAAAAGCCCTTCCAAATAAAATAAATCTGTTTTTATATTTTTTTAAGAACTTATATTTATGAGAGTTATAGCTTCTTTTGTTTTGTTTACGTTTGCACACCTTGTATATGTATAAGCTTTGCAGCCTTATGGCCTGATGGGCAACATTTCTTTACTTTTTCTTATTTACAACTCTCTTTTTTTACTGCTTTATTTGTAACCTTCAAAAGTCGTATTCTACTTTATTTTTCTCTTTTGTATCTTCGTCTGTTGAGTTCTAGTCTTGTTTCCAATATTTTTTTCGTAGTTTGCTTTTATTTTTGTAACGTGGTCTGTCTATCTAATTCTTTGTAATTTAACTACATTTATTATATCTGTATCTTTGTATAGTGTTTTTAATTTTTTGTTGGTTTTCCTAATTTAAGTCTTTTCTACTTTTCCTCCAATAAATTTTTGTTAAAACCCTTTTTTCTCATACCAGAAGCGTAAGCTGCACTTCTTTTCTTAATGTTTATTTTTAGGAAGAGTATGTTACCATCGGTCCTATTATGGTCTTGTAGATACGAAGTTTTGTTACTCTTACTAAGGCTTTTGAACTTTGTATAAAGTGTAATGCATAGACGGTTTTGTTTCCAGCAGCTATTCTTGCTTTTATTACTTTTACATTTGTTGCTTTCTGTTTTATTACACTTCCTGGATACCTACACAAATTTCTTAATTTTTTGCTTCTTCTTTTTTTTAACTTTTTTTATATGCTTTTTCATTTTTTATTTAGTTGCAGTTGCAGTTGCAATTATCTTATACACAGTGTTTAGTAACGCTATTCCTCTACAATTTTTACATTTTGTCTTGTCTTCTCTTTTTTTTCTTGACTTACTTTTATTAAATCATATATTATCTTCGTCAACGTTTCTTCTCTGTACTTTGACTTGACATTTTTTTGTTCTATGTTGTCTTCTCTTAAGCTTTTGTTGTTTTTTGTTTTTTTTTATAATATTTTAACTTTATCGCATGTAGGAAGTTATTTGTAACTTTCTTCTTGTTTGTTTGTTTCTGTTCTCTTCTTTTTCAACAGTTTTTCTTTTAGTCGACGATTTGTTAAAGGCTTTTTCAAATTATTTAGCCTATCTTTCAGTTAGTTCTTTTTCGCTTCTCACTAATTGGCCATGTTTATTCCGTTAAAATATGGTTTTCGGTTGAAATCCTTTTTTTAAATCTAGGAGATAGAAGTGACTTATCTCCTTACTTTTGTAATTCTTTTCTACATTTTTTATTTTTCTAACGTTGAGCTTTTACTTCTTCTTCCTGCAATTTTATTTAAATTTTGCTTTTTGTTTTTTGTATTCTTCCTGGCTTTTCTTTCTAAATTTTTTTTCTAACATTTTTTTCTTACTCTGTTTTTTTTCTGTTTTTTAAAGTGTACAATCTTTATGGCACCAATCTTTTGTTTCCTTTTTTTTCTTTTATTTGTATTTAATTGCTTGTTTAATTAGTTTTTCTATTGCCTCACATTTATCTTTGTTATTTTTTCGTTAAATTTTATATAATATTGTCTTGTTGCTATACATTTCAGATTGCTATTTTTATTAGCTGATATAATTTGCTTTAATTTTTTTTCGGAATCTATATTTGCGCCTCTATAGGATCTTACGTTTTGAACGCTTTTATCATTTTGTATCTCTTTCAGTAAGTAGTTAATTAACAGTTTTTCCGTCCGGTCTCATCCACGTTTTTTATGTATGTGCTTGTACTTAACAAATGATTTTAGTTATTGAAGTACTTACATCATATTTTGTTTTGTTTAAAAACCTTTCATATATCTTTAAATTGGCGGTTTTAATTATGAGAACCAATCAACTACGACTTCACGATGATTCACGAGCACCCAGCGATTAACTGCAAACACGATGTCATGGAGTGTTGTAATAATACGTAATTTTTTCGTTTGAGATAGTGTTCAAAAGTGTTACGTAACCGAATTTAAGTTGTCGCTGAGTCAACAATGAAACGAATCTTAACAGAAAACAGAAAAATGCAATAAAAATTAATTTACTGAGGGCGCTGTAGTACGTCAAATACTACCAGTCTAAGCAATACTCGGTGAAACTACAAAAGAAACTAGTTGCACATGCACTAAAAATCAATGTTCATCTCGTAGATGTAGATATCATTGTTACAAACAATTATATCACAAAATAAATCTCAAAAAATAGCTTTACACTTGTATATACTCATAATATTTGTCTCTGTTTGTCGTCATCTAATTGGATTGATTCTTCAGATCAAATAAGTAAGTCACGTCTGTCATCCGTAAAATCAAATAGAATAACAACACTGATTACTCTCATTGTACCTCCGAGATATTTTTAGCTGTGCAAATCTTGTTTGAAAATACTGAAGTTAGTCAAGATAATCAATTTGTATAACAAAAGAGCTCTCATGCAGCCGTCTTGCCGTAAAGAACAAAAACACAGCTAATTCAGGCACCATCGCCACCAGCTCACCGATAAACTTAATTGAACCGGGAAAAAGTAACGTCGTTAGGTGGTGCATTTTCCGATCAATCTCTAGCGGCTGTTTTCGCGGCCAAATTAACTTTGACTCTAGTTATAGATGGGTATGTCAACCTACTGCTTTGTACACGCTACAATACAAAATTTAATCGAGACTTGGCTTTGTCACACAGGAATCGTTGTTAACTAGCCAATATTGTTCGACAGAGTGTTTATGATTACACAACAGGTACACGGAAATTTTCAGATTATAAAGGTAAAAGCGATTAAGATGGCTTTATTCAACGTCAAAAACTAATTACAACTTTCAGTCTTTTAACTTTTTTTTAAATCTTTTATGCATTTGGTAAAAAGTAAAAAGCAATCTTGTTGTACTCTTCATTTTTTTTGCTTTGAAAAACAGATAAATAGTAATTAAAAGTCAAAAATCTTGTCAAATTTTTAAGACGTTGTTTTTGATCGAAATAGCTTACAAATTTATGTCAGATTCACTGTATTTACCCGATTTGATCCTTAGTGATTTCTTTTTGTTTTCGAAATTTAAAAAATTACTTTGTAAACAATTATTATTATTAAACAATTTTTTGAAGTCTGCAGTTTGTAGCAAAACAAACGTAAATTAAAACGTAGTTTGCGTTTTGTTTGTTGCCAATTAAATCCAAATAATGCAAAAATAAAAAAAAAATAATAACGACATTAGATAAAATAGAGATTTTAATTAAAGCGGCCAAAATAAAATAATTTGGATGGATATATATATATAGAAAATTAATTTTTGAAACTAAAATAAATAAAATATAATAATATAAAAATGTAATTATTTGTCGACCAAACGCTGCAAAACAGCATTTAAGAGTGTTAAAGGCAAACAACTTCTACTTAAAAAAATTGTTCAAATTTACTAAAAAAATTAAAAAAAATGTTTTGTGAGTTTTTTTGGAAATACTTGTATAATAAGTGGCAGTTTTACTGACTTACTTTGTCTAAAACATAGTGTTAATAATAAAGTTGTTTCAATTCTGGTTTTATTAAATTTCTACCTCACTTACTAGTAAAATTTTATTAAAACAATATTTTTCTTGTTTTGTTAGTTTTGTTAAATATTATTGAACTGCAACATATTGTTATGGTGAGTCATCAAGACAGAAGTTTTGGGAAGATTTGAAGTGCTTCGGATAATTCATTGGTTGATTCATTAAGCTTAGAAATAGATGAAACGTCATTCTTTCAGAATAGTTTGGAAAAACATGCTCCCAGATGATACTAGAAAGTAGACTAATCTTTATACATATAAAGAGTGAGACTGACCCGACTAACTCGGAAAAGTTAGAACAAGATAGTTAGGTCAGATAGTGAAGTCAGATAGTGAAATGAAACAGTGGAAAAAATAATAGCTTTGTAGAAGGTCATTATGACTTTGAGGTCAGTACTCTACGATGTTTGGCTTACTTTTTGTAAAAGGTAATAACGTCATATTTTTGACTTGAGATTCTCATAAAAGGTTGTAATCTAGATTCTCTCCCAAGTACTGATATCATTAACCTACTTAATCGACTCACCGCTATGCACAAAACCAGGTTTATTAAAAAATCTTTTTAGAGAAAAATAGATGGCTGTAGTTTTCGGAGAGGAGAAGACCAAGTCACGTTAAAGCTGCTATTAATTATAAACTTTAAGAGAGCGATTGAGGGTGTTATTACAGTTCTTTACTCTGTTTTCTACAGCCCAAAAAAAGAAGATTGTTTGCATACTGTACGACTGTAGTTTGGGGACTGACGATATTATTAGGAATAGCAGAATAAATAGGTATAAAAAAATGGGCTAAGAGGAGAGACTTGAGGTTAACCCCTGTTTGTTTGAAGAGGCCCCACAATGCAACTGGTTTGAAAAATTATAGTTACGCTGGCACAGCCTACTCTGATTCAGTTACATTTGAGTCTCACTTTAGTACAGAGATTCCTATTTTGAAGGAATTGTATGATAAGCTGACAAAGACTAGAAAAACGACTAATTTTTTTCATAATACGGTCTAGAATCACCACGTCAAAATTCTCATTGAGTAGGATGAAGAAAAGAGCGGTTTTCCCAGAACAATTTAAATCATAAATAGATGAAAGCTTCAAGAGGTTGTGTAGACATTCTTTTTATGTTTAGGGGATTTGATGACCATTAAGAAAGTCATTGAAAAGCGAAATAAAAATTTTAAGAACTTTTTCAGGTATGTGTTGGAAGGTTAAATTAGATAGGCCAGACGGCTCCGATTTTTTTTGCAAAAACGTGTGTTAACTTTGTGATACAAAAAAGTTTCTTTGAGTCAGAAGATTCTAAAAGAACTTCAGTGTTATCCCACGACGAAAGATTTACCCAAGGAGAAGCAAGTCCACATAAAAAATCCTAAGCCCAGTTACCATATATTTTAGGAACAGCATACCAATGAAAAAAGCAGAACAACTCTGATTTATGTTTTGTTACAATAAATCAAAGATGCTAATTAGATTCGATCGTTAAAAAATAAGTTTTTTGGGTCGCCCTCGTGTTTTTTTAAATATCTTATTAAATATGTTATTATAATGTTTTTGACATTTGAAAATTATTGACAATGAAACATCGTTATTATTAATATTTTCAGTAATAAATTTCAACTAATAGTTCATGAAAAGTTTAAAATATTTCTTCATATGAGCACATGTCTGAATCTTTATTATGTCTTTGCGCTTTTTATATGTCAATGAGCAGTGTACGTGTGATTAAGTATTTTTCAAAAAACAATTTCAAAAAACATGTTATTATTCACAATTATTATTCAGTCATTACAACCTTCGAAATAAAAAAAAACAAAAATTAAAAAAGATTTTGTTTTACAAAAACTTATAAGAAAGTGTATTGGACAAGTTCAATAAAGTTTCTAATTTTTTTTAAAATAAATAAGGTGTTTTAACTTTGTTATCTAATTTTTATTGAACTAGTCAGATGTTATAGAAAATTCAGCTCTAAGTGTTTTATTTCAAAATCTAAAGTTATGGTTATTTCTGGTAAAATCGGAAGTACTAAAAAATTAATTTGTTACTAAATTAATAACAGTTTTATAACAATATTTTTTCAGTTTTCTTGTGTTTCTTTTATTCTATTTTGTTCCTGTGTTTTTTTATTTGTAATTCTTGTATTTTTTGCATACTTTGTCATTCGTTTTTATTTCCTATCTTGACCGACGATTCGTTCTCAAAATTTTTCATTTACAATACTATAATCTAGTGTATTCATCCCATTCTGTTTAACACAGTTTACCTTATTTATTTTTATATAAAATCTTCTAACCAGCCAACTTCTTTTTACAATTATATTCGATTAATAGATCTAATGTTTACTCGCTAACGCTCGTTCTTGCTTTAAACACACTCAGTTATCTATTTCTGTTGCCAACTTAGCCAAAATTTGTGATTATAACATTGAAAAAAACTCTCCTAAAAACTTGTTTTTCTACTAAAATTTGCACTTTCATCAACCTACATTTCTACATTGAAACTAAAAATTGGTTTTTTGTTGCATTCTACTCTTATTACTCGACACTCTCCTCGTTTTAATCAAAGTTTGCCTTCGACCACACCGTCGCAATGTTTATTAAAGATCGGCAACTTAATACTCCGCTTTCAAGAAATGAAATTCTGTCATTTATCATCAGTTTGAATTCCCGCCGTACCGAACAACCGTTAATCATTCTTTTCAATTCGTTCTCCCACAAGTGAACATTGAAATATTGACTCGAACTGTTCCTATAAGTTCTGTCGATTTTGATATGATTTCCTTTTGTTGTTTGGATGCTTCTTCCGACACAACAGATAAATAAAATAGATATTTATTACGCCTTTCTTTACTTTCTCCAATCTTGCTTCTAACTGAAAGTATTGGCTTAGATTTAAACACTTATCCCGTTTTTTATTGTTTCTGTCGCAACAAACAGCCAATAAATTCATTACGAAATACAACAGCAACACGAGATTTCCAATGGTAGACTTTTCGAAAATAAATAAAGCAATAAGCGTATTTCACATAAGCGGCAGACCATTCATTATATGGTAATCATCGAACAAAATAAATCAGCTGTAACCGATCTTCATTACAGTCGAAAATATGCAAGCTCATTCAAAATTCAATCTCGATTGCTAATTATTTCGGTATAGTTTCGATTGGAAATCACATCATTAATGAAAATGGAATATTTTGATTGATTTTCAATCTAGAAAATAAAGATTTTATACCAAAAAACTGTTTTAGACAAAATGCATAAATTTTATACATAATGCAACTCTTCAAAGCAGACATTTTTATCTATTTTGCAAAGATAACTCACGATTAGCTTGACGTAGAACTTAAAAATTTAATGTATGAGTAGATTTAGCAGCTGTGCTAGAATACTTATGATAGTCTATAGAAACCCTTAGTGATTTATTGAATGATATTACAAAACCCTTCAATAATAATAAAATTTAATAAAAAATAGAGTATAATCTACAGAAGTAAGTGTATTAAATTCGTGCACGTATTTTTGACTTCTATATTTTCTACACTGCTATCATTTCAATATTTTGTTTATTATTTATATTCATTATAAATTAATTTTAAGATGAAATCCTACCTGTAGTATCGCAAATTTTAATACTTTTCCCCAGCAATAACAAATCACAGCCCCAAATTCTTTTAATTTTTAAATTAAAATTAGCCCTCTAGACTTTTTTAATTAGGCATGTTAAACTCGCACAACGTGCATTATATTTTCGTAAATAAGTATTAGCAAAAATATTTTTACAAAATAAAATAACTCAAATAAGATTTTTCAAAATATGACACAGTTAATGGTTAAAAAAACGACTAAAAATAAATACCCAAAAGAATGTAAATACAGAAACAGTTATTTAGATTTGCGTTTAGTAATTTATATTTTAAAGCTCAAATTTAATTTAAAACAGGACGGGCTAGCAGAGTGTTTTAATAACTGAGCGCTGTAAAATAGTTAACACACACGATTTAATTTTTTTGAGCGACGAATTTCATAAAAAAAAGTAAATAAACAAATTTGTTTTACTAAACGTCAGAAATGACAGTTTGTTGCAATAGATATTAACTTAAAAAGTACCGCATACGCTTTTTGATGTTATCTATTTTATGATTATCATTTGCTTAAAATTATGTTTCTTCAATAAATTTAATATTTTTGCGTTTTCCAACAAAACTTTTTTTCTAAACGTATCAAAAAAAAATTAAAATTTAATTGTTACCCAAAATGTATAGCAGAAAAACAACTAATTGCAACAACAAAGCTTTCCATAACTGCCACTTTACGATAATTTGATTATTAGCTGTAATATGAGACCAAAGAAACCTCAATTTTTGATTATTTGTTTGCTTTTTATTGTTTGCTTTAAAACTATATTTAAATGCATATTACGTTTCTATAAAATACTGATAGTTTAAGACCAAAAGACAATTGGTAGATTTAAAGTCAAAAAATTATTAAATTTTTTGCGCCTATCAATATTTTTTTTTAAATTGCTGTTTGACATGAAACATCTAATTTTCCTATCAGCTGAAAGATCCTGACCGGCCTTAAAGCATCTCTTTTACTGCCTGGTCAATAAAAAATGCTGACATGTCATTGACTAATTGATATACGTGATATTTTAGCTCGCTTCAGTTGTCTCTTTTGCTTCTTGTTTTAAATAGTAAACAGTCTAAAGTAAATAGTATTTACTTTAGACTTAATTTAATTTTCTATTTTTCTTTTAACTTTCTATATTTTACTTTGTATATTTCTTAGTTTTATCTAATTCTTTATATAATCTTAAAATTTATTGGATTCTCCGGGTTTATGACAAATATTCTTTAGATTTTTATCTTTTTTGCTTTTTGTTCTAAAGAATACCTAAGTATCTTTTGTTTTAGATTTAATTTAATTTTCTATTTCTCTTCCTTTATTTTTTATATTCTAGTCTATGTATTTCAGTTTTATCAAATTTTTACATGATTTTAAAATCTCTTAGATTCTCCAAGTTTATTGCAAATATGTTTTTGATTTTAAATATATTTTTTAAAATATCTACAATCCGTTACTCAATTTATCATATTTGTTTAAATTTATTAATTTTTTTATTAATAATACATTAAGGCCTTCAGATTTTTGAGGTTTTTTACATTGTTTTTGATTTTTTATATTAGAAATTTTAAACTGTTGAATTAATTACAAAATATATTATTTATTTTTATGTTTTTTCGTAATGTTTAGCTGTTTGAATTTTAGATTTTTCCATTATTTTAAATTTCTAAATTTTTTTCTGATCATCAGTTAATAGGTATTACTGTATTTGTATTTTTAAGTTTTTTAAATTTTTGATATTTATGATATTTATTACTTTTATTGATTCTGTTGTATTTATTATTCATATTTAAATTATTTTATAAGTTTTTTTAAGATTTCAAATCCAAAATTTCAATATCCAATGCAACATTTTTTTTTTAATTTTTGGCGTTACCCTTTTACAATTTTCTATTTTATCTATATTCTTATATTCTTTATCTATATTTGATTTATTAAACATATATTTTTTATATTTGTATGTTTTATGCATTATTTATTTTCTTTCTCTATCTCAAATGGTTCTACAAATTTGTTTTTAAAACTGATTTCTTTTTTTTAATTTTAAATTTCTTTGAGACAATTTTAGCAAGTGTCTTTATGAGTTACGGTTCTGGACATTTTTTGCAACTAAAATTTATTTAGGTTAAAAAAACGTAAAAACAATCAAAAAGTATTAAAAATTTAATTTGTCTATCAAAAATTTTGAATTCTATTTATTGTGACAGTAATTAAAATACTTTAATTTGTCCCGTTGTTTCAAGTTTCCTAAATTTTTTCTTTAACTTTGATTTTCCATAATCCTTTTTCCCCAAATTTTCTAAAAAAATTATTTTAAATAATGTTTCTGATTTTTAGAACATTTTTAAGACTTTTCTTAAATAAGTAATTTGCTAAACGTTTTATTTTATTTGTTATATTATTGTACCTTTTAATATTGTTTTATCTTTTAAGAGTAGTTTTTCATGTTCCGTTTTTAAGCCTAAACGTTTAAAAATATCTTCGGAGCCCCATGACAATTTTTTTTGTTATCCTTATTTTGCCACTGGTTTGCCTGTAATACAAGACTTTGTGTTGAAATGTCTTTAAAATGTTCGTTATTATTCTAAACAGAACTAAAAGACAACAAGTCTAAAGAAGCTCTCTGGGGCTGTGTCAAAAAGTCTTGAATCTTTATTTAAGTTTTAAAAATTGTATGTATCGTACTGATGTTTCCAAGTCTAAGCTTCCAAGAATCCTAATTAAAGTGACATCACTAAAATTAGAAACAGCTAAGTATTTAATTGATAAATTGTGTCGCAATATCTAATCGTTTATTGTTCTTTTTGTAAAATTTAAGAGACATTATTTAAAGAAAAAATTAATTAGATAAAACTGTTCTTTCTTTGTTAAATTTTTATTTCATTTTCCATTGTTGTTTTGTCGTTTCAGACACAAATTGTCCTAATTGCTTTACATCACTTCTAGTAATTTTTTTTGTTAATAATTTTTGATAATAATCATCCTAAAGTAAATCTTGCTGTTTAATTCTCAATTAAGCCTTTCAGGCATTGAAGTTATATTTAAAATCTTCGCTAGAAGAGTTGTGCTATCAATGCTATTTATAAGGTATAACCATTTTTACCTTTGTGAGTTTTACTTATATTTTGCTAGCTGTTTGTAAACATAATTAAAATATTAATAAACTCAGCCGAAACGTCAACTACCCTTCGTATCAACCACCCCTCAAAACCGCAAAGTGTCAAAAAACCAAGACAGATTGCAAAAATAATTCAAATAAAGCAATGTTCCTGAATCCACATTTCGGTTTATTTGTGTCGCGTCATCCAACATTTAAAATTGAGTGTTCTTTTTGCTCCCTAAAGACATATTTTTACAATTCAGCGACAAAACCTCGCCAGTACGAAGGACGTAATATTCCCACCTATATTGGATCAATGCGTTTGCAGATTGAACTCCCGAACAACTTTTTCCCCCTTAGTTCGACTCCAGGTGCTCCCCAGCCGCCCTAGACGCTATCAAGAGCGATATGTTAGCTTCCAACATTCAGCAGAAAATCTGCTGATCTCCGAACGCTCTCTGTACAAAATAATTGCAGAATGTTTTTATCTCATCTTCTTTTTCAAATATTTAAATAAAACTAAGATTTTCTCTTAGAGAAGATGTGACAAAAGCTAAATCCACGATTTTTCTAAATCTGACAATTTTGTTGAGGTACTAAATTCAATTCTGTCAACTTTGTTGCATCAACTATTTAATATGATGGATAAGTTTTTTATTTTTTTGCTGATTTTATATTAGAGAGGTAAATATTTCTCTCTAACTTTTGATTAAATCAATAACTGGCAATATTGCGAACCCAATTAAAAAGTTATACATCAAAAATTAGTCGTTTTATCCAAAAAGTCCCCAGTAAAAGCGAAAGAATCAGTTAAGAGTCCCCGTCATTAAATTTTTAATATCCGCTTCCTTTTTAAAGACACCATTTGAATGCAACAGACCAAAAAGAGCGATTTCAAATATTATCTTCTACCCTTTATAAAATTTCCAGATGCCGTTGAACAGAGAAAGAGCCACAGTATACGTCATATAAATGTTCAATGTCCGTAGACTGCTGTTAAATTTTATGTCCTAAGTTAGAAGTGAGCCCGTTATTTTTCCCCGTTGAAACCTATTTTCTTCTCGAATGCGCGATGGAGTTGTTCCGCTACGTTTACATTTACGGCATGTTTTAAACACAATTAAATAATTGAAACAAAACTACTGCAATTTATTATTTCATCAACACGTTTCCAAGGAAAAACAACAGAGAGATTCTTGACAAGAGAAGATTGAAATAGACGTCTTACTTTTTACAACCGGACGAGATTTCAACAAACGCTAGACAGGAATAGGTCAAGAGGTCAAACAAAAATTTAGAGACGTTGTTTTAGGTAACTTCACAAAATTTATTAGTGCTTTTGTTAAAGAAAGAGAAGACTAAATAATAATAAAAAAATATTAAAAATAGCAGAGTTTTTAAAACTACTAAATATTTGATTAGATCGACAATTTATATACAAAGTTTTATTTTATTTTATTTTCAAGATTACGTTATTAGATATCAAGTTAAACACTAATTTAAATTAGCATTGTTTACTGTCAAAATTATTTTTGATTATTTTCTGAAAATTCGAGTCAAGTAACGACGCAAACTCATTGTTCTGTGGCAAAACGTGTATTATGATAATCTGTTGTTTTTCAGTTATTAAGCATATTAAAGTTTTTTGTTTTCGATTTTGTTGTTTAATTACTGTATTGATGAATATCTCCAATATACCCTAAACAAACAAATCAGCTCTCGGAGTGTTTTATCATGAAAATGAAAACATTTTTAAATAATTGATTTAAAAAACCTTTTAAAAAACAAACATTTTAATTAAACGTAAATAACATTAAAAACACAATTAGGAAAAAACGTAAAAAATAAGCAACAAATTATAATGCTAAAGCTCCAATTTCTGGAAGAAGAGAGACTGAAGGGGTTGATAAATTTATGGTGCTATAAACATAGAAATTGGATCGTGTGATGACGGGTTGTTATATATTTAGCCGTTCTGGAAATGTCAATTCAAACGGAAATTGCTGGATTAAAGAAATTATTATTGTATTAGCTTTTTGCTCTGTCGGTCTTTAATTTTTTAACACTTTATAGAGATTTATTTATAAATTCTAAAACATATAGCTTTCTATTTATGTTTTTATTAAGCAAATAAAAAATTAAAATTTTTGACAGTACAAATTAGTTTAAAGAAAAAACTAAAATAACAAATACAATTAACGGAAACAAAGTTTTTTGACTACTGTTTTTAGATGTATTTTTTTAATATTCTGTTAGTAAACAAAACACTTCTTTTTCTTAATTTTTTTTTATTTGGTGTCACAACAAGTATTTCTATTTTATATTCCTTGTAGTACATTAAAAAAAATTGTTTAAATTATAATAAAAATTTTAATAAAATACCTAAATCTTGTTTAGTACTATATTATGAGCAAAATATTGGACTTTTTGAAAGTCCGAAACTATTTTAATTACTTCTTTCAAATAATTTTACATTATTTTTATATTTATTTTCCTTTAAAAAAACAATATTATAAACAAAAAATAAAACGGTTGATTGATGATGAAACACAAACTTTATGTAATAAGTTAAAAGATCTTTTTTTTAAAGCAAAAGAAAAAAACATATTATCAAAATCGTATTTTTAATTCAGATAACACTACGAAAGAAGTATGGAAAGTCGTCTCTGACCTAACAAATAAATCTAAAAAATACGAGAATGTAATAATTAGAAAAGATAACAATATAATTAAAAATCAGTTACTGGCTACTTCTGAATTTAATAGTTTTTTTATTAACGCTGCTTTTGACCTAATTAAAGAAATACCTAAATGTTTTTTTTAAAATCGATATTAAACCTAATCCAAACTCAATGTTTTTACTTCCTTTTGCTAAAGAAGGAGTTGTTAAATTTAATTAATAATAAATAAAAAATAAAAAGTCAGCGGGTGCTGATGACATTCCTGTTTTTCTTTTAAAAATAATTCTCTATTTAATAATAAAACTTCACATTTATTATAAATTTATCATTCCAGACCGGCAATTTTCCTAATATATTAAAGACAGGTAAAGTTACTCCAATATTAAAAAAAAGATTGTAATTCACTAGAAAATTATCGACCCGTAACAGTCCTCTTCTCATTTTCAAAAATTTTTGAATATGCATTTCTACATCGACTGCAAACATTCTTAAATAAAAATAATGTATTAAATAAGAAACAGCACGGGAAATAAATCTACAATTACAGTAATGCTTTTCTTGTATGAAAGCATTATTAGCTCATTGGACGCAAATGAGACTCCTCTTGCTGTTTTTTGCGACATGAGTAGAGCTTTTGATTGTGTTAATCACAATAAGTTACTTCTAATTCTAAATTCGTATGGTATTCGAGGCGCGCCTTTAAATTGGGTAAAATCATTTTTGGAAGGACGTAAACAGTTTGTATCTCTAAAAGCAAGAGATGAAGATGGTATTAGGAGCACCTCAAGGGTCAATCTTAGGACCCATTTTTTTCATCTTATATACAGAGTGTTTTTTTTATTTGCTCCCGCCCGAAATTTTAAAAATAGGCAACACATTATACTTTGCATAGATTACGTAGTTTTTTAAAATTTAATTTTCAAAATTAAGACATAGAGGGTTGTGAATTATTGTCAACATTGTTGACAATACTTTTGACAGTGCTTCCAAAATCAATTTATTCGGGTCATTTGTAGCCGCACTTTTTTAAGTAGAAACATGTTTTCTAATTCGGAAAAAACGTATATGTTATTAGTACTGGGAGAGGGTCAGAAAAACTACGAAGCAGCAGTTCGACTCTACGCTAGACGTTATCCCGATAGAAGGACGCCATGTAATCATGTGTTAAGAATGTAATCATGTTCAAAAAGAAGAGCAACAGACGTCATACAGTAACACATGCGGAAAACAAAGCGGCGGTAATAGAAGCTGTAACTAATAACCCCCAGATAAGTCAAAATTTCACGGCAATACTAATTACAGGTCAAACCCTTGTATTTAGTATTTTAAAAGCTAACCAATTTCTTCCTTACCATGTAACTATAGTTCAGGGTTTGAGAGGAATCAATCAGGAATTAGGTTTATCAGGAATCAGTTAGAACAGGACCCTAACTTTTTATTTTACGTTTTGTTTACTGATGAGGCTACCTTCACCAACAAAGGTTGCATGAACAGACACAATTCACATTATTACTCTCAACAAAATTCTCATTGAGATGCTAGCAAGAGTTCGCAGAAATTATGAACGGAAAATAATATTGTGCCAAGAAAAAGAAGGGAGACAATTTGAGCACATTTTATAACAATTACTAAATGTAGTTATTGTATTTTAATTAAATGTTAAAACTGACTTTGATTTTTAAACTTATGACGTCTAGCGTACAGGCGAACTGCTGCTTCGTAGTTTTTCTGGGACTCTTTCAGTACTAATAACATATCTGTTATTTCCGAATTAGAAACCATGTTTTACTTAACAAAATGTGGCTACAAATGATCCAAATAAACTGACTCTGGAAGTACTGTCAAAAGTATTGTCAACAATGTTTACATTAATTCATAACCCTCTATGTCTTAACTTTGAAAATTAATTTTTAAAAAACTACGTAATCTATGCAAAGTATAATGTGTTGCCTATTTTGAGAGTTTCAGGCGGGAGCAAATAAAAAAATCACCATGTATATAGATCAGATTGGTCAATGTGATTTAGATTGCGACTATGCATTATATGCTGACGATTTATTTAGTTTAGTCAAAAAATGTTCTGATGTATTGGGTAAGGTTTCTCAATTTTTTAATTAAAGAGATTTATATTTTAATCATAAAAAAACCAACACTATAAGAATTTACAATTACCAGAAAAAAACCAAAAATATTGAGATTTCATGTGGTGGTGTAATAGCATACATATAGACGAAAATCTTAATTGGAAAAGTCATTGCTCAAGTCTGGTTTCCAAATTACATTCGTTAAAGTTTATTTTTATTAATCTTCGTGAGGTTTTAGACGACTTTCAACTTGCTAAAATCTTTTATGCAAAAGTCGACTCTTTATTAAGGTATGGTGTCTGTCTTTGGGGCAATTCCACATTGTGCAAAATTGTTATTATAGCACAAAAAAGTATTGTTCGTTGCATGGCAAAAATTTCTATGCGCCAAAGTTGTAGACCGTATTTTAAAGAATATAATATTCTACCATTGGCGTGCATTTATATCTTAGAACTATGTTCCTATGTATTTAAAAACAAAACAAAATTTGTTAGTATTAGGTTACACAGTGAACATGCGACGCGTCAAATAAATAATTTTTTGTCCTCCCGTATTGTAAAGTAAGCTATCATAGTTGTGCATCTACCAATAGTAAGTCGGACTTTTGGAAACTGTGCGGTAAAAATGAGAAAAGACCGGGTCTCACATTGTACGGTTAGAACTACCACAGGAGATGCTTGAGGAAAAAACTAACCTTGCAGTATATCAAAGTGTACGTACCTAAAATATCGCCACAAATAAAGCTATATTTAATAGAAAAATAATATATTGAAAAAATCGCTGAAACGTCACAGGTTTTACGTCAAACGTTGTGTGAGACCTTAGCCAACGCACAGCGTAGTTCAAGTGTGGATCCCCATTACTAACAACAATACGAAATTATAGGTATAAAAGTATATTTTGGGAAAAGTTGCTGTTAATAAATTTTAAAAAAGACAACGTGTGTATTTAAGATAATTTTAAATAATAATATGCAATTTTATATAGAAGAGAATGTTAAAAATAAACCGCTACAGCGCCATCTATTCAGAACCTGTGTGTTCCTGTCTAGTTAATAAATGTCATTATTTTATTCTATGGATCTGTGGCCATTATTGTTGAATGTTGAATCTCTCAGTAATTATCAATTTAGAATTAAAAAAAGTGTGAATTTGGGTACGTTTTATTGGTTTTAGAATTTATTTGTACTTAACTTAACTTTTGATATGGCGCAAAAAAAACAGAATTTAACTCTTTCGGACAAAAAAAATTATACAAATCTTTTGCGTTAGTTAATTTTACAGGCTCCAACTAATCAGGCCCTCGCTTTCAGCTCGGGCCTGAAACAAAGCTATCGCCTGTAAAACTAAATCTACCACATATGAATGTAAATAGCTATTTATGTACCGTGCGCAAAAACTAATATTGCACATAATTTCCCAAATTATGTAGATCTGCGCATCTTTAATAAATTACTCCACAATGTAAAAAATATAAGAATATTTTATAGTTTTAAATATAATTTAAAACAATTTTTGTTTACTCATTGTTTTTATAATGTAAATAAATTTTTAGAATGTAAATTTTAAATTGTATTGTTTAAATTTGTAATGGTTTTCTGTATTGTTTTTCTGATTTGAAAATTTCTACATAGTTGGATTTATATTATCATGAGAGATAAAGTTTATTACTATTATTATTATTAGTTGTTTTAGCAAATATTATGTTTAATAAACTATGAAAGATTTTTTTAATAACTATTATAATAAATAAAAAATAATAAATAAAAATCTGTTTTCATAACTGAAAAAATTATGTTTACATTTGGTGGATGCGCCGGGATAGTTAAATTAATTCTTTAATTTCGTTCTCTCAAAAGCATTATAATCAGTTTTTACTGTATGTTAATTTAAAATACTTAAATTTGTACTAAAACAAAACAAAATAAATAAGTAAAAAATAATTGAAAAACATAATGATTAATATACCTAACTAACGGAAAATTTATTAAATTGTTTCGTTTTATTTGGAAATAAATTCTCTAAATATTTTTTTGATATTTTGTTCAAATCCATTATACGCCACTTTCAAAAAAATAAAATGGAGTAAAAATAATTGAAAATTGCTTTTTGTTTTGTTGATTTTGTTGGTGTCCAATTTACGTTTTATAATTATGATTTTTTTCATCCCGAAAACAATATTCAGTAATAACAACCGCAAGTAATTATTTTTTTCTTCTAACGAAAAACAATGAATACAGATTTAAAAAATACATATCCATAAATTTATTTTATTAAAATACATTTTTCGTTGTTAGAATAATATATGATTGAGTCAAGCTAAACGAAATAGTACTAATTACTGTTTCTATAAATTTTGTATTTGTGTGAACATCAATACTGCATATTACGTATTTAATGACTTGTACAGGGTGTGTCTAAAATTACTTCAAAAACTTTAACATCATGTGTTTTTTATTGAATGAATGCTATCTAACCAAAATTGTTTTATATAAATGTTTATAGTTTTTGTAATATATGATACACATATAAAACACTTTGTAGAAATTTTTTTTTGTATAAAACACAATGTATGTAGCAATATTTTTTTAATATACAGACTGTAGTTGAAATATGTTCAAAAATTTTGCTTGGTGATAGTTCTAATTAAAGCAGTGCTGAATATCCAAATTTCTTTTTCTAAATGTTGCGGGATTTAAAAATACACACTATAGAATTTGTATCAATAAACTTCGACATATTTTTAAATTATTTTTTAAATAACGGCGTCTTTTTATGTGTAGATTGTTAGAAGAAACAAGAGACGTGCTGTAGCAAACAACACATTTTGATTTCGTAATATCTAATGTTTTTAACAAATGTTAAATTAAACTAGTTTTTTTAACTTTTTTTACTAATTTTTGAAATTTTCAATGTAAATTTCGAAATTTTTGAAGTTAACTCTAGTCTTAGAATTATTATTGTAAATATGTGATAATTATTAGAGCAATAATGTATCAAATATTAATTATTTATAATTTTTATGCATCATATTCTGGGTTTTTTTAGAACAAATAAATATTTAGAGTACTTACTCAAATGAGTATGTCACATCTTTGCTAACAAAAAAATTGATAACACGGCGTTTACCTGGAACAAAAAAAACATTGTTAATACACATATTTCATTTAATTTTACTAATTAAGTAATGGCTTATTTGGGTGCTACTAACTTAATTAACCAATTGTTCAATTAGAGATTCTGTTTACTTTTGGTTTATACGGCAAATGTGTTTAACAAATTAAAAAGAACTAGCCGGCGTATTTTCCTATTGAGTTCTGAAATTCGGTAAATTTACTTTACCAGTTATATAAAAAAAATTAATAAAAATAAAAATGTTTCTTAATTAGTTACTCAAATTTTTTCAAAAAATGAAAAACGCTTAAGTTGTTAATTAATTACTTAAATAATGAGTAAAGATACAAATCGCAAAAAGATCACAAATAGGTAATTATATATGTTGGAACATATTGAGTAGCGAGAATGGTAAAAACATTTACCGATCTAAAACAATTCCGTGAAAGAAAAAAATATTGGTGATTGTTATGTTATGATATTTTTCGGGCGACTCGTATTCATTAAAATAGAAAAATATATATTTTTTTATTTTGTAAATAATAATAAACCAAATTTTTTAAGAAAATTACATAATGTAGTTAATTAATTAGTAAATAACACGATACTAACACAGATAACACTAACTTGTTGTTTTAGTTGTTGCTTCTCTTCCTATATTATTTTTTATTTCACAAACTGATTAATTGAAAAGTTTTATCTGCGGATGGATTTATTAAAACTCTCTTAAAGCATTTATTCAAATTACAATTAGTAAAATAGTCAAAAAAATAAATCAATGGCTTAATTTTAATGCATTTGCAAAATGAATGTAGATAAAAAGTAAAGTGCTGTTTTATTCAACATTCGCGCCAAAAAAAGTGACAGAAGTTAGACGTTTTGAAATTTTAGCTACATAAACCGACTTTACTGCTTTATGGTTTAAACACGGCTGTGGAATTTTTAATCTACAAATTTAACGTAACTTGTTAAAGTTAAAATACGTTAAATCGTTAAACAAAAACGCAGAAAAAAATATTAATGTAATATTTAATAAAAACTTAATAAACTGAATCAGAGGCGTCATCAACTGTAGGAGCAAAAAAAAATCGTAAAATAGCCGGAATCAATAACTGTGTCTGATTGTGAGTCAGATTCTGCTAAAAATATTAAACTAATGGAATATTGGGTAAAGTGCAGGTACCTATCTACTTTTTCCAATAAAGCAAATCTAACTTTTGACATTATTTAATATAATTTGACCAATTTTCTGAAGTGCACCAAGATAGAGTTTTCATTGACAATTTTGAAACTTTGTTTTTACAACTGTCTATTCAATTAATGTGCTTGTTGTAAAAATTCTTGCACTAAGCCCAAGACAGTTCAATTGAATTGTATTGACAGTGGTAGGATAGCAAGCCAACACTTTGTAGTCATTCCGGTTTAATGTCTATACCAATAAAATATGTTTTGTGCGGGTCTATTGTTCTGGGTTAAATTAATTGCTATAACTGCTTTCTGGTACAAATCAGATCAAACACTATATTGTTATTTACTAACCACTTTTGCATTTGATCTTTACTACTAGAAGCAGTGGGTAGTTTATCTAGAAGTATAGAATGGTACAGAGTATTATCTATTTCTACAACGCAGTTACTATCAAATTTTTTTAGAGCTGAAATTAAATTTTGTACAGTCTACCGTTTAAGAACACTTCCATAATTTTGTGATAATTTCTATCAACATTACAACCCCCAACATAGATTTCTCTGTATACCACAATTGGCCCTCTTTGGAATGGAACGGTTTTTCGGATAGATTGTTGCAGATACCGTTTACCAACCATTCACCGTACTCGAATACGTCTACTGTCACTACTGAAGCCAAGTTTAGATTCGTCAGCAAACAATACCGAGTTCTATTCCAGATCCAAATTTTGATATTAAGTGACCTATCCCATGTGCCGCGTGGTCTTGACGTGATAATCAAGGACCTCGATATGGTGGATGACTTCTCAGCCCAAATTTCCAAAATTGATTTCAAATAGTTTAGACGCTTAATCTTGATCTATTCGCAACTTGAAGAGGATTTTTTGCTGCCGATGTATAAATTGCTAGATTTCTTCTTACCACTACGCGTATATAACGATCTTGATTTCGGGTTGTAGACTGAAGTCTTCCTCTTCTGGGTCTTTATCAAACAGATCCTGTCTCCAGTTATTGATTTTCTAACCGCTTTAGAACACTTTGATTCACTATAAGGGTGTGAGAAACATCCGATTGAGTACGGCTAGTTTACAACAGCTCTGTTGTCTTCAGCTTCAGCAAAGTTCTTCGTTTTTCTATGTTTTGCTCAAAAGTCACTAAATTTTGTGCAGTAATGAATATACGACGACAACAGAAGTAAAACTGATTTAAGTATCTAAACTTTAAATTTAGAAACTTTTTATAAATAACAAAAATCGACTAATACTGCCACTTGCCTTACAATTCAAAATAAAAATTGTGCTGCATTCAAATTTTACAATATATTTAATTTTTGTGCAGTGTAGTTTTTTGTTGTTAACTAAAACAAAATTGAGTATGCCGACGCCAATTTATCTATTTTTATTAGATAGAAAAAGATGCTAGAACGCGTGCTCTTGAGAATTTTACGCCTCATAATTTCCTCGACATGAAAACTTTCTCAGTTCCTTCCGGGCATCAGTTCGTTACATAAATTCCCAAAAATTAAGTAATCTTTTATAAACCGTAACGCACGTTCTTTATGATACCTAAAATATTTATAAAGGTAAGCATATGTTTTAACGAGTACGGTCGTAAAGTTCTCCACGTAGAGCCCATCTAGCTTACAAGTACCTCGTGAAAATCTCAAGAATCCAATATAAGAAGCAAGAAGCTCTTGTTTTAATTGGTGTAGCACCCCCGCATTGAATCATTAATTGGAAGGGCGAGGTTTAATTAAACAAAGCAAAAAACAAATTCGTGGCCCGAAATCAAAGCTTAACGAAAAATAATCGCAATCCGAACCCCTGCTGAAGAAATTAACCGGTGTGATAAAATAACAGCGACAAACCGAATTATACACGCTCAAAACTGGCAAAAAATCTAGATTTATTGTCGAGCTTCGTCCCTGTGATTACCCCGTAAACTGATAGATTGAGGTTAATCACCAGCTCTTCGCTGTAGCAACGGCACTCCGTCATTGTCGGCGGCGAATTCAAAGAAAATTTATTATTAGCGAGGTATGATCGAGATCTGCAAGTGGTTAATCTGCAAAACTTAGATTAAAGCTAGTTTAATTTTAAAATCTTTGTCAACTTGACAAAGCTATTCCAAGTGCACACGTTTCCGAAACTACGTTTTAAGGAAATTTGTTTTCTTTACTTCGATACTAGAGTTCTGAGCTTGTCATCCCTTTCTCGTACATTTTTATGAATTCAATTTTGTTGTTCGGTGCGACTACAGGTAACACAAAAATGAAATTTTCATAGCGTTTATTTAGAGAAAACGAAATATGCGAAAGACGCTATTCATACAAAATTTAAATTGACTCACTTATCTAAGAAAATTGCTTACCTTTACATTACATTATATTTGAACTTCAAGTGGAAGCCTTTAGTGAAACATTGCTATGCATACACCTTCGATACGATCTGAAATGATCATTACCAAGTAGGCCATAAAATACAAAAAATATTTTACTCAGAAATAGTATACAGAGTGACATAGAAGTATGGAATAAAATTCATATTTTCTAAGTTAATGTTTTTTCTAGAAAAACGCTAACATAGGTCGATTTTATTTTTTTATTGCGCACGTTTTTCACTTGTTTCCAAATTTTTTTGACCAACCGGTTTTTTGCTGTGACCTAATTGACATTTTTTTTAAATAGCTACTCTTTTTTTTGTTGTTGAGTATTAAAACTATCTTTTTTCTGTGTATAATAGTATAACATTTATAAAACTTTAAGTAATTTAACCAATCTAAAGGTTTTATTGAATTTTTCAAAATAGACGAAATTTTTAACAGAATTACTAAACTAAATGTTCAAATTGACGTCCTTCCGTTTGTTAGTAATAATAGAACTAATTTTCGAACTCGGTTAGCACATTATTTATCATTTTTTGACTAATTAGGCGGTACTGATTTGTAATTATTTTTCTGAAATTTTTGATTTTGTTGCAAATATTTTTTATTTTAAGTAGCTCCTTAGAAAAACGGTCAAAACATCATCTAAATAACCTCTGACACCGCGAGCGTTGTGTGGAGGTGCACCGTCTTGTTTGAACCATAAATTAGCTGCTGGTATCTCTGGATCCTTTCCATTAGGATAAGTTTTGCTAATGCTGATACTAAGGTGTCGCAAAGAACATCCAAATATACTTGTCTAGTCAATAAGACGTCAAAAAAATACAGTCCTAAAATGTAATTAGCTCAAAAAAGACACAACTGCCATAAGTTTGTGTTTTAAAAACTCTAGATATCGTTGTTCAGTATGATTTTCGTCAAAAATATAGGTCAATAATTCTACTATCAATTATTCCTGTCTACAGGTTAAATTTTTGTACTTCAGTGTAGATTTTTTCTACTCCAATACCAGAAATTCTGACAATTGTCAATGCCAAGTACGCAAAACGTAGTTTCGTCAGAAAAAAGAATGTGGCGCTAAAAATCTGCGCTATGGTTGTATAAATACTCTATTTGTCTATATGAATCATCTTTATAAAGTTCCTAATGTAACTAAATTTTATAAGAATTGTACCTCTTTTTTTTTAGTACCCGTAAAACAGTTAGCTGAAAAACACCATAATAGGCTGTTAGTTAGCTAGAAGTGTTGTAAGAATTTTCTTCTATATTTAACAGAATGTTAATTTTAACGTGTAATAATTTTAACACCTTAAGGCAACGAATATGTTTCTTAACATCAGAAATAAATAGATAATATTACATTTTAAGATAGGAGAAAAAACCCTTCTTCTCAGAATGGATTTGATTTAAACCTGGGACCATCCGATTACCGGTCTGAAACTCTACCAGTTAAGCTACTAAAGAGACCACAGGTTCTGGCTTTGCATTATTGATTATAATTGCAGTTGTATTGATATTATTTAAGGACTTATGGGCTGATTTCAAGTTGAGATAATACCGGTAGTATCGCAAATTTCAATACTTTTCCATAGCAACAACCAATCACAACAATAAATTTTATTAATTTTGCTTAGAAACGAAGATACAACCGGTATTATCTCAACTTGAAATCAGCCCATAAAAGACTAAGCTGGTCAATGCTAAATTATAATTTAACGTTAATTTTAACGTTTTCGTTAACTTTAGAATGTCTTATATGTATAATGTGTTTAACGTTTTTAGTTTCACTAAATTTCTTTTTAATATTAATTACTGCAAATTGGGGGATTGGTTTATTCCGATACCTTGCATTAAAACCATTCAAGGCTTCTTGCTGTGTTCTAGTTTTATCGTCGCATCCAATAAGAATAAAAATTTTGATTCATTACTTCTCACTTAAATGTGCCGTAATTTGTTTCAATTCGATTATTTTTACTTAAAGTAAAGAAGAGATGGGACTATTTTCTTTCATAAACTGAAAAAAAACATCTAAATTTTTTACCCTAAAAAGTTATTTGTAGCAAAAAAAAGTTGACAAATTATTGCTTGACACTTAATTTCTTAATTTTGACGAAATAATAAAATTCAATTTTTGTTTGTAATTTTTTGTAATATTACTCTTTACGTTTTTCTCTTTTAAATTATTTTACATTTACTACTTACTATTTTAATATTGCCATTTTAACAAGTAAAAGATCTACTAAAATAACTAAAAATTCTTAGAACTTTTTATTAAAAAAAAATAGTTACGTCATTATTCATTACTCAATATCCAATATGTCAAATCAAGTTGAAAAAATAGTATACTAAGTATGGAGAACGGTAAGGAATGCTTACCGTTCGAGACAATTGTTTGGAGGAGGAGTGAAGCGACGACTCCAATTATTGTCTGAGAACGGTAATCCTTAACGTTCGACATGCTTATAGCGTTTTTTGCGCGATTGGAGTTTCTAGAATAATAATAATAATAATTTATATCAATACATTTGTGATAATCGGGAAGATTGAAACTGAAAACTTTGGGTGGCTGTTCCATGGTTGCTATGGTTTTGTTCCAAACAAGTAAAATTGTCTTTTTGATACAATCATTCCTACATAGTTCTGTTTTGTGGTTCCGTTTTCGAAGCAAATATAAGCGATAGTGATGATCTACCGGATGATTTAAAAGACGCTTGGCAAGAAAGATGTTCGGCAATAATTCCAGAAAAATCTAAAGCCCGATATGAACAGACACAAGTTGTTTAAGAAATGGCGTGAAGCAAAGAAGATTTCTGAAAATGAAAAGAGCTTGTTAGCGTATTTTGTGGTGGGAAGTGGACACTTGAAGGCCCCAGGCAGTTTATGGGCGGAGTATTCTATGCTGAAGAGTACAATTTTTCTCCATGATGCTATCGATATTTCTAAGTTTGCTACATTAATTGCTTATCTTAAGAGAAAAAATATTGGATATCGGCCTAAGAAGGCTAAAATTTTTACCAAAGAAGACATGGAAAAATTCTTGAATGAAGCACCAGACGAACAATTTTTAATTCAAAAGGTATGTTGTAGATGATGAGGTGGTACATCTGAGTTCTAAGGAAACAATTGTGGCATTCAATAAACGAAGCGATTGACGATTACCGATTTCGATTCGATTTGAATCGATTGCTGTTACCCTGAACGCACAATTTTGGAAGTCAAATCACAACTGCGCGCGCATTATGAAGCTGTCAAATATCTCATTATGGCATGGCTTGTATCGCCATTAGCCGATTGCAATCGTCGAAAAAGAACGATTGCAATCTTTGCAATCGATTCAAATCGGATTACTCCCACTGAACACCGCTAGCTGTCAAATATTCAAATCGCTTACAATCGCTTACTTTATTGAATGCCCCTAATATATTTGCAGGTAGCAATGATATTGGAAGTATCGGGCGCTTGTAGACTAGAGAAATTGTACAATATTAAAATGAGTGACGTAGAAGAAATACAAATACAAAAACGAATATTCAGCGAACGTTCACAGTTATTAATAAAGAAAATGAAGCAGTTCATTATTTGGAAATACTTCGAAAATACATAAGAATTCGATCAAGCAACCCAACGTCAGATTATTTATTTCTGAACTATCGAAATGGCAAATGCACTAGGCAAGTCATAGGAAAAGGCACAATTGGAGGCTGGCCGTCAAAAATTGCAAAGTATTTAAAGTTGCAAGCCCCTGAAGGTTTTACTGGACACTCGTTTCGACGCACATCGGCTACACTTTTGGCAAATAACGGAGTTGATGTGTTGGGACTAAAAAGACATGGCGGGTGGCATTCATCATCGGTGGACGAGAGTTACGTGGAAGATTCCCTCCAAAACAAAATTGAATTTGCTCATAAAATTTTACACAGCGATGTTGGTGGACTATTACAACAACCTGGGACTTCTACGTCGGAAAGTTTGTCTATTAACACTAGAAACTCAAATACGAGTGGTATTACTACTATTAATTATAATAATTGTACATTTAATTTTAATAAATAAATCGCAAAATTGTTTTTTTTTAGATTTAATTGCTTACCGTTCACTGAACGGTAAGTGAATTACTTACCGTTTTGTCACACGTAGCAACCAGTAACAGCAACCTACCCTCGTGGAAACAGGCACAGTAAACTGATAAAAACAACCAATCGCGCAAAAATATATTTTGATTTGTTTTTGAGAAAATTGATTTGTTTGAGAACTTTTGTTAAAACAAAATATTTTTAGTTTTAATAAAATTATTTTTTTATTTTGCTGCTCACTGTATATTAAGAAAAGAACACAGTTGAAGTTAAAGTAAAATTGGTGGCACGACTCCAGGTTTATAAAGCGAGCTGCAAAGTGCAAAATTTTTTTTATTTAACACGTAATTTTACCTTATCTAACCGCGTTTTTAGAGTTCCTATAAAGTTCTTAAATTCTTCCAGCAGATCAAACGTATTAAATAGCATATAAAGCAGCTTTGCACTATTAATAAACATTCTAAACCAGTGCGTACATTCAGCAAAATCCGATAAAGCAAGCTTAAATAAATTTGCATAACTGACGTACGTACCTAACAACTTTAATTATAATCAACAATCACTTAGCTGAAGTTATTTCACCCTTACAAAACTGATTTCGAGGAACTGCCTAGTAATTTAATATTAATAATGTCGTGGTTCTCTTTGTCTTTCTTATTCATCAAATAATTTTGACAGGAAATTTAAACCACAACAGTTTTACAGGTTAGCTAATTAATGTAGATTGTTATATATAAAAAAGTGCTGAAAATTGTTATTACAATATTAATATTTCTGATAAGCTACTACTTCAGGGTGTTGTGGAAATAAGGCACGTAATGTTAATACATATTGCAATTTACATAAATGAGAAATTAATGTTTAACGACAAATTTATAATACATCATTTGCATAATGCGCTTGTTTTAGCCTTTAATGTCTAATAATGTTAATGCATTATACAAATCAAGCTTTTTATTTTTGAAAAAATTCAAATTTTCGCTCAATATCACACGCAATAACCTGACACAACAGAGTAAAGAAGGAGAGAGCGAGAAAGCAGTGAGAGTACGAAAAGACAGCAACAGTAGTCGCTATAAAAAACTTAAACAGTTTGACTGAAGTGATTAAAAAGTAAGATGACGGCGATCGTGGTTATTACTGTGTAAATATAACTAATCTAATTCATTAAAACTCAAAAATTCCCGAATATTATGATAAATTTTTCAGTAACGACTTTATTAGCGTCTTCACTTTCCTCACGTGGTAAAACGTCTTGAACATTACTTGCTTTCATGAACAAACTTTTTGGTTAGAGCTTAATTTTGTAATTAAGCTTATCAGATATTTAGGAATAAGATAGATAAATTGTGTAGTTGTCTAGTTAGTTTTGATAGAAGAGGTTTCCGAACAAAGCCCAAATCTTTTTGCTTTTGAACGCGAATGAACTTTAACTGTTTCATTTTGTGCATTTCAGCAAGTCTCTATTTAGCTTAGTTGCCGTCTGCGTACTAATGCTAAGAAAACTCTCATAGAGGTAATAATTAGTTTAAATTGATCGAGCAATGTCTAGACGACGTCCAACTCTAGATTTTTGTCGCTGACATTAGCAAACGACTTTTTAATTCAGCTGAATCAAATCATCCATGATTGTCTCTTGCATTTGCTTTATGATTTCTTTCTTTTAAATTAACGTGCTCTGAATGCTAACACAAATAACGGTACTTTAATTAAACATCAAGTTTACTGAATAAATCTGATATTTTAATATTACACAGTGTGTTTCAGTAGACAAGCGCTTGTTCAAGAAAATACATTTATTTATTATTGAATTTATTCCAGTTTGCTGAAACACAATGTATATTTATCCTGAAAAGCATTTTTTATTAATAAATTTGAAAAACTTGGTACATAACTGTCAGATTCACGTCCAAGCTCGGATTATGACTAGGATAATGGAGTTACGACTAATTAATGAAGGGTCTGCCCCCCACCTCGCCATATCCTTTTACCTTAGCCCCTGGTAGGGTTCGAAATTTATAATTTCCGTTTAATAGTGCATGTTTCAGAAGGTGGAAATTCTGCTAAATAATCGGCTAATTTACGGCTTGACTGGCAGGTATTTGTGTTATTTCAGGTCAACGAATCAATTTTTGGAAAATTTATAATGTGCGGAAAGTTTTTGACAAACTGATGTAACGTTTTGTATTGGCAATGGCATGTTAGAGTTTGGGGTGATATTCGTTACTGTCCATTGTACGTATATAGAAAAAGAAAACAAAATCAAAGAGGAAAAGTTTTACAATGCCAGTCTCGTGGCTGGTCGCTCAATTGGAAAATCTCAAGCGCTAACAGACAAAGAGAACGTTTCTAATAAATATTTGTAGGAAACGCAGGCTCTTGCATAGCAATGAATAGCCGGACGACTTCTATATTGTCACAATCATTTTTCATCAGTCAAATTGCAAAAATACTTTGTCTTTCATTAGTTTAAATAAAAATTAACAAACAATTTGTTATATGAATCACATTTTTGCCATTTATTAAATCCGTCCTGAGTTCTACGAATATATTTATGTTTTATTTCGGTGTAACATAAATAATTACAATCTTTTGTATTATAAATAATAAAAACTAAGCAAAATAAGTGTAGCTTTGTTTTTTATCTAGTTTTCTAAGATATAATAAAAAAAATGTAAAATGTCCCTAATATAATTGTCAAATTCCTGATATTTGTAGTAAATGTAAAGTGAGGTACATTGCTTGAGTTTATTAGCGTCGATTAGTGCCATTAGTTATTATTTATTATCAGCCGGGGGCTCTCACCTACTTTGTTCGATAACAACCGACACTATCTTGGTCTTAAGTTTAACTTAAGCCAAGAAGTTCTTGCTGAAACGTGATGTAGATATTAACTCACTTATATGCGAATTTCACCAATATCTCGTGAGATATTCGACTTTACTACCGAAATAAACGACTAAACCGAGCTTAATTATTCCTAAATCCGACCGCACTTGCTGCTAAACCATTTCAAATTTGAGTTGCCCTTCTCATTTATCCTGAAACCACATTTTAACATTTATTTAAATCTGACAAATCTCTCATTTAACATAAAAAATTTATATTTAAATAGTTAGATTTGAATACTGGAAGCACAGTCCAGAATTAGAAGGTTTATGAGATATCAACCAAACTTCTGGAATAGATAGATGTCTTCAAGGATTTCGTATATCCTGCGGCAAGCCCCACCGTCGCAGCTCGTTAGCGATACTCTCACAAACCGGTAAATTGGAATCGTTACTTCGTTCGCAACATTTCCACCTAAGTCCTTCTTCTGATCTTTGCAATTAAATACGTAAAAAAATTTAATGTTTCTCATTTAAATTGAGGAATGTTTAAAAATCATGGGATAATGAGATTTCCAGATAATAATTGTGCGGTGGCTAAAGCAATTATTTCGAGAAAAGTGTTTGCAGATATCAAATATGATTTTAATTTAATTTCTGGTGTGTGGGAGTGTTTAAAACACACTCTTGAAAAAATAAATTGAAATTTGAGATCAAAGCAGATTTTATAATTGGCTGCAGAAGAAATCAACAATTTTTGAGTTTTTGGTAATGTGCAATATATATATAATATAATACAGTTGCTCAATGTTTCTAACTCTCAGCTGCTCTGCTTTATCAAAACACAATGACCACTCTAAATTAAAAAATCGCTAAACTTTAAATATCTATTACAGCGTTTTATAACAGTGACTTTTTAATTATCATTCTAACTGCTAAATGCTAACTGCTAAAAACATTTATGCACTAGTGCTCAAAAGTAACAAATACATTTTTTGTTTTATTTATTTATTATAAACATGAAAAGTACAATTACTTACATAAGTGACTAAATTGAACATTAGAAGATTTCAGATTTCTTCCTTGAACTTCAATACAAGTGGAAACGGTTCTTGTAGACCTTCATTTCTTTGATACAGTTTATTGTTTTCCTATAATTTTTATCGAAATTGCGTTTTTACTTTCAACAGAGTCTTTTATGTAACTTTCCGCAAAACAACTCGATCGCCATCCTCCATGTCTTTTGAGTAATGTAATATCTGCTCCTGGATCTGCTAAGAGTGTTGCTGAACAACGGCGAAAGCAGTGCCCGGTATATTCTTTTGCATTTAAAAGGCCGAGACATTCTGCAATTTTTTTAGGCATACCTCCAATAATATTTAAACCAACGGGTAGCGTACAATACCTAGAATTTCTATAGATTAAGAAGAATCTCTGATGTTTAGTATAAGAAAGTCAAAGCTGTGCGACTTCGCGAAAAATTTCTAAGAAACTAATTCTATCTACAAATCCTTCAGTAATTGTAAACATTCGTAAAATTCTTGTCTTTGTGTTTGGTATCTTGACTTTAATAAAACTTGTACAATCTTCTATGTCTTCCACCTTCAAAAACGTAATTTCTTCTCTGCGTAACCCGCCAAAAATCTCAGTAATTAGCACAACTTTTACCAATAAATAGTCTTTGTTCTTAGCTGTTTTATGAAACGTTCTATCTCTTGCTTGGTGAATATTTTGGATTTTTTATCCCTGTACCCACTGGGCTTTCTTTAGAAATGCACTCAAGTTTGTAAATTTTTTAATATTTACATTCTTGTTAAAACATATTATAGTTCTTAGCATTGAGTAGGTGACTCCATAAAATAGACGGCTTAAATATAGAAGATAATTTCGAAAAATAGGCCAAAGTACGTTTTCTTTAATACTTGTTACATTTTTTTCCTCACACCAACTACCAAATTTCCTGTATGTTTTCTTGTAAATTTTTTTAGATTTTTTGAAAATTAGCGTGACTAGTGCAGCTTTCGCAGCATTTTCAATGTCGGAATCAAATTCAGAATGGCTCATTTTTGTGTTTCTTTATCACAGAACTGAAACACTAAACCCAAGTTGACAGTTTGTAATTTTATAAAAACAGTAAATAAAGAAATTTACGTCTATAGCAATCTGCCGTCTGCCTACTATACAATGTAAATGTCCGATTAAAATTTATTTGAAAAAGAAATCTGTTATAAAACGCTGTAACAAAAAATCTTGAATGCACTACATTAAAAATCGATGTTTTTTAAGCTTTGACCGTGTTGGATCACTCGTAAGATTCACGTCGCGTGCTTAATAGACTTTCCTTTCGCAACTTATTGCATTAATAGCTGTTTTTTAATAACAGTTATCCACATTTCTAGAAGAAGCTAATTTATTATAACACAAAATGAATAACTCAGTGAATCGATAACGTATAGATATAAATAATCAATACGTTTTTACTTGCATTATAGCTTTTTATTGACAAGAAAAAAGCTTTTATGAAAAATATAATAATTTATTTAAAACAATAAAAAGTGGCACCGGGGATAGCTTTTTGATAAAGAATGTTATAACCCTGCAGGTGTGGGCGGGTTATTGTTGTTGTTGTGATCGGTTTTATAGGATTTACATACATAGCGAAGCGATAAGCTGGCCAGACCTTATCGATTTTCTATATTTTATACATTGTTTATTAAATTTGTTTAATTATATAAAAACATAGGTAACGAGTTGTGGCATACAATTTTGTCGGTTACTACAGCAACAAGTTTTTTTATTTATCTAATGTGTTTCAATTTTATAACTGTATCTATTAATAATTACTTAAAAAAATGTTTAAAAATACTAAATATATAAAAAAATAATTTAATAATAAACTTAATGTGTTTTTTTATATTTCTTATTATTTTGTAGTGTACATTACAAGTTTGTTGTAGTTCTCGGTATAAATAAATAAAAATGTAAATAATACATATTAAAAAAGCACGAATTATTATTCAAATAAATTGTTAAAAGAAGAATGTCATCAAAACTGGTTTGCATCTTACGAACGCCGGTAAAAGGTCAAATAAGAGTTCTTGTTCACTCTCAAGCTGTTCTATTGTTATTATTAGCTCATTAGTATCAATTTTTAGATGAAAATACGTATTCGGTGCATATAAAATGACGAAACAAATCAAAAATTAAATAATGTCAAAAATAATCAAATTATACAAAACTAAACTTACTTATGACCACCATTTTCAGCGCTATCTCCTGCGGTAAAATACCGCCTACTAACTTCCTATTGGGATTGTGAAAAAGAAGAAAATTTTTATAAAAACGAAATGTTTTTGAATTTTTTTTACTGTTTGAACTTGATAATATAATAGTTATTTATTGTATAAGTGTTTAATTAGACAGCGTTTTATTTACGCAAGAATATTTAAGCGCGAAACGCAGTCGAGCGTTTAATATTCTTAAGTGGATAAAACGCGACTAAAACACGAATTCAATATAACGTTTTATCCACAATTCCAGCGATTTAAAATCAGATTTGTCAAAATTTTATCTCATGTCATCAAAAAATGATTTGACATTACACTCTGACAGCAGACGTCACATCAAAAATCATTGAAATTTATTTATTTTCGGTTATTTATCGACTTCATTCGTACAAAACGTTGTGCAAGTTGGTAAAAATGAAAAAAAATGATACTGTTCCTGAAACAATTCTTCTGAAAGCTGAAGAAGCGACTCGCCAGTTATTGCCTGGGTAGTCTAAGAAACATTATGAAGAAGTATTTTCAGTATTTAATGAATGGAAAGAAGTACGAGGGGTAATGACAATGAACGAGAAATTTTTGCTATTGTAGTTCTTAAATTTGAAGAAGAGGTATGCATTTTTATCCATGTGGTCGAAGTAGGTACTCCATGGCTGAAAGCCGCTATAAAGGTCTATAAAAACATAGACATTAGAAAAGATAGTAAGTTTATGGCCTATCTGAAGAATTAGTCAAGAGGATACAGGCCGAAGAAAGCTGCAGTATTGGAAAGGGCACACGTGGAAGGGTTTTTGGCAAGGGCTTGCGATAAGGAATATTTGATAACCAAGATAATCTTTGTCATTACATAGACATGAGCTGACAAATTTGAAAATCAGTGATATAGAAGACAAGGGCACATACCTGATTGTTTCGATACCAGATACCAAGACGGGCGTTTCACGAAATTTACAATTTATAATTTCACAATTTTAGAAGAAGGATTCTCTATCAACACTGTGGAGAAGTGTAGGAAATACATATTCTTACGTCCGAAAAAGTTATCCATTGAGAGATTTTTTACGATACGCTAATCAAAAATGTACATCGCAACCTGTTGGAATTGACACTTTATCGAAAGTTCCTTTTAAAGTTGCTTCGTTTTTGAATCTGGCGAACGCAGAAGCTTTTGGCTTCTGCGTTCGCCATTCTGCGGCCATTGTATAAATCGCACTTCAACAAATTTACTTGCCAATCGTACTTGTTAATCTTACAATTAAACAACATGGTGGGTGGGACAGCTTCGCCATAGCAGAAACTTATATCGAAGATTCTGTATCTAATAAGCTAGATATCGCAAGGAAAATCCAAGGTTCTCCTGGTACTAGTCGTTCCTTACTAGAAAAGACGTTCATTGCTCCTACAACTACTATTTGTTCTGGAACCGATAACAACAACAAGCTTCTTATTAATGGAAACGAAATGGAATATGATAAAACAAAATGTCTATTAATGTAAATGTTAATGTCAATATTAATAATAAATAGAATGCGATTGTAATTAGAATGCGTTGATTTAAGATTGTATTTTTTCATTATTCCACTAGTGGATAAAGTGTTACTTTATACGGTTCGTAAGTGTAGATAAAGCATCAATTATAAGGTAATTGTGGATAAACATATTTTACCTCCTTTTTTTTTAATAATTTTGATCCGCAACTGTATAAAATCAACTACAAATAATTATATTATTACTATTATCAATACGGTTTATTATTTTGATTATAAAAAAAGTTTATTACTGTCTATATGTCAACACTTCTATAATTTTGAAACTTTGGAGACAGATATCGTCAAGTGTGTCATTATACCTCCATTTTCATATATAAATTTCCTATAGTAGACACGGTTGTTTCACAGATTGGGACATTAAATCCGCCACATATCGGAGCAATATCGTGAGCCATAAAAGGCGGGCGATGATCATCTTTTATCTTCCATCCTACATTCTTCCAAAACGGAAATCTCGTAGCACCCCTTTGCACAATGCAGCACTCTTTTTCTTACGTCCATCTAAGATAGACGTTATAAATTACCCTCCGTCGGTATTCGGAATTTGGCAAACAACTAGATTTACACTGCCACATATTATGGATCTCGGCAGATTACTAATTATTTCAACAAAAAGAATTCTTAGATAATTGGTATTGATTTTCTTGTGAACCTTGACCTAGGGTTCAATGTTGTGTTCGCTAACTTATCTGTTTATCTAGTCGCATCTTAAGGGAAATCCATAATTATTAGTTCTGGCAAGTTTTAACTTGTTCAAGGAGTATAGACGCTCTTAGATCCCACTTCTGTAATAATTGAGCCAAACATAGGTGTTATAATGTCTTTTGATATCAGCTCAACTTTGATGATTAATGACTTTTCATGAAGCTTATTCAAATAATCTGTTATGAAGGAGGTTGATGGAACTACTTTATTTCTTATTTTCTTAATTATGTTATTTGGGTAAAATATGAGCGTGTCAGAATAGATGAAAAAGGTTTTTGAAACGCAAATGAAAAGTTTTTCTCTTTAATATTTTGCAGAAATTGTAAGTAATTTTATTACAAATAATACATCACTACTTTGAGTAATAATTATTGCAATTTTTTTTGTCTTTATGACTTTTATTTATTACTTATTATTGAAAATGCTATAGCAAAATGTTACAAGTCTAAATCAGTCTAGTTTTAGCTTCGGTTTCAAGAAAACTTTACTTTGTACCTATTTATATATCTATCAAAAATCACCCTTTAAGCTCTCCCTTCATTCCTCCGTTTACCCTCTCAACAAGATAATAGTCCCCCACGGTCTTCGTTTCGTATTTATCGTAAGTTAAAACGATTTGGTCAAGGTGTCCCTTGCTGCTCACGTACAAGGAAGACATCACAATGGCGGCAAATCGAAAGTCACCCGTTAAGACCATTCAATCTACATGAAGCTCTCAAGTCGTTGCATTCAAGAGTCGGATCTAATATTAAACGGGCCTCTGCGGAGCCTCCAACCTTCTAGGATAGTGATGCCGATGACAACATGCAAAGAGCCAAGTCCTTTATCCGACCACAGGAAGGTCTCTTAACAAGGAATCGAGCGTCGGTCGGTTGGGGTCAAATTAGAACTCATAACTAACTGCGGCCAAGGAAAGGGCGAAAAGGGTCGCTCTGATATGAATTGACGTTTTCAATCGAACGGGACTTTACTAGAATCCTGGCCAAGTTTCGTGTGACACGCGTAATTATCTACGTGGGTGCTTCACTGACAAGTGAATGAACACAAATCGAACTGTCAAAATACCTTCATGAAATCTTAGTATTATTTTTTTTGTAGAATAATTTTGTTTATCTACGACGGCATTAAAAACTGCCTTTCAACAATGTTGACATTAATTTACAACTTTTTAGGCCTTAATTTTGAAAATAAAATTTTTAAAGTATAATGTGTTGCCTATTTTTGGAGTTTCGCACGGGAGCAAATAAAAAAATCATCCTGTATATACCCCTCTGCCACTGAATTCAAGCGCCAGTCTTGAATTATATTAGCCAGCTTTATATTAGCATATAATTTAGCAGGATAAAAAAATAAAAAAACAAAATATATATATATATAAAGTTGTCGTTTTACAGAGAAAGAAAAAAATTAATGATTGAAAGAAAAAGAAAATTACTTAGGTTTAGGAAAAAAAGAAAAGAAAACAAGTGGGTAAATACAATTAGAAGAAAAGAACAATACCTATAACAACATATATAGGTGTATATATGTAGTATATAGTATATACTGTATATAGTATATAGGTGTATAAAGTTTTTGAAAGGATTGGAAGTAAAAAATATTTCAACAATGTCCTGTTTGAAAACTATATTTTTAATAAAAACCAAAATACAATACTTTTAAAAATATAACAATGTTTGATGTTAAAACCACTCTTTTTTGATAAACAAAGACGTAAACTGATTAGCAGTACAGAACCACTATATATATAACACGCTTGATGTTGGTTTGATTTGCTTGTAAAAATTCTGGAAATTTGTTTTGTAAAAAAACTGGAAAAACTATTATAAAAAGCCACAACATTACAATTGTGATACAAAAATAGTGGTTCTGTTGATCAGTTTACACCTGTTTTTACCTAAAAGGCATGGAATAAACATCGAACATGATGTTAATTTCCAAAAAGTACCAAATACGTTTTGGAAAATAAAAAAAATTGTCTTTATCTAAGAAATTGTTTAAAAAACAAAAATAATAAACGTCTGTAAAACGATTAGGTAGGCAAATTTTTACAAATTGCTTGAGACTCAGAAGTTGCTTATAAATAATTTAAAAATAGAAAAGAAACACATAAAAAATGCGATTGTAAATGTTGGAAATATTGACAAATTAATGAGAAGTATTGACCGCAATACAGGTACGTTAATGTCAACATTTTTGAATTAGAGTTTACCATTTAGAGTTTTAAAATTAATAAAACCTATAGCTAGGAAAAATAGCTTTATCTATAAAAGGAAATACGCTATCTAAAATTTTTCACACCCAAGTCAGAAAATCACTCGAGTCCGCAATCAGAAAATCAAATCAGTGACAATTCACAATCAGATAAGAGTCAAATTACTAATTTTTCTAACGACATTTGAGAATATTAAGCTTGATAACTTTATGACTTTTGGTTCAATCTCCTAACTTCTTGGGGTTGCAAAACTAGACCAAATCGTCTGTTTTTTTCATTTGGTGTTTACGTTTTTTGTGCTTCTAGTTTTTACATTTTTTTCTCTATATCCATCTCGTATATAAATTTATTTAAATCAAAGCCAATGGTTACATAGTAGCCTGAAATCAGTTCCTACAGTATTCAAAATTTTGAAAGATGTAAGTGTTTCATGCTTACTTCAATTTTTTAACGTTGCGCTATTTTATAAACTCCATAACGGGTCTGAAAGTTTTCATTTATGACTTCAAACTTCTTCAATTCTTCAAGGTTTTTTTTTGGTTATTTATTCTCTATTAACAAGTTATGTTCATCTACGATAAATTCTTCTTGAAGCTCTATTTCAATCTGTAAAGCTGACATTTCAATCTCTTTATTACTTCCTAGATCATTAGTTTTTTTTGTTCCTTTTTCTTCCTGATTTTTTTTTAGTTTTTTGACGATCAGGTTATTTGTGTTTAGTTTTCGAAGTGAAAAATATTCAGAAATTGAATTTGAGTCTAGAAAACCGGCCGCAAAAAAACAAACAAAATTATTTGTATTTTTGAGTCTGTAGTTCCTCCTAGTCTCGTCTTCTAATTCACCTACTATTTCTGTGCCCTATTTATAAAACAACTTTAATTTTACATCTGTTAATTTTGCCCAAACTTACTTAGAGACGGTATCAGAAACTCCTGTTTAAAAGATAGTAATTATGGGACTTCTTTGTGGTGTGTGAGGCATGATGGTGTGCTCTTCTGTAGCTGAACATTTTAATAACGTATTTAAATTTTTTGTTTACTACATTGCTATGACAATTTGTAAACTTAGGAACAACTAACTAGCCTCCTAAGTGTAAATTTGTCATAATATAGAAGGTGTTAATAATAGAGTGTAATAAAATACTTAAGAAGGTAATACTAATATTTGGAATGTAACGTTTGTTGTCATGTTTTTGTTGGCTAAAGCGCATGTTTACTCTAATGCAGAATTAGCCGACATGCAATTTCTCTATAGTCGTGATAATAGAATTGCTACCAAAGCGCGACGTCTTTACGTTGAAGCTTATCCAAATAGAAAGATTCCTTCAGATCTAATGTTTGGAAAAATTTACCAAAGATTGCGTAATACCGGTGTATTTCGCAAACAATGCAATTTATCTGAAAGACTAAGATCACTGTCTACTTCTAGGGTAAAAGAAGCAATTCTAACACAGATCGAGCATAATCTAGAAAACAAGTGTTTGCAGAATATCAGCTAAAATAAAATTAGTAGTCCTCTTGTTTGGAGAATTCTCCGCGAGCAGCTGCTTAATCCGGATCTGACCTGACCTAACCTGACCTGACCTGACCTGACCATTAAGAATGTTTAGTTTTTTTGCTGTTGGTTGCTACGAAAAGATGCTGAAAACCAACAGTTATTTGACAATATTTTTTTAAGAATAAAGTCGGATTCACACAAAGGTGTTCACAATACACAGGTTTAAGCCGACAAAAGTCATCATGTTCTAATAGAATCTGGATATTAGCTACGTTTTTTATTAAACATTTAGATGGGCATTTTAAGCGACAGAAACCTAGGTCCTGTTTTTTACCAAAGCGATCGAGAAGCGGTGCTTACCTAGATTTTATGCAAAATATATTTATGATTTTTTAGACCATATTTTTTTAGACCAGAGACAATAAATGTAGTTTTAGCATTATGGTGCTCCAGCTCATTTTTCAATTGTCCTGTTAGGAAGCAATTACACCAAACGTTTTCACGTATGATAGGTAGAAAGAGTCAAACCTGATTTATAGCTCGCAAGATCGTCTGATTTAAACCCTCTAGATTTCTTTCATTAAAAATACTTGAACATTAGTCTATAGTGCTTCTGTAAATAGCCTTAAAGAGCTGCAGCAAAAGAGTAATTAAAAATACTAACAAAATCAAACCAATGCGAAGGTTTTAGGAAGAGTTTAAATATGCTTCAGAAAAAAATGTCTTGTCTTTTTGGAAATTAAAGAAGCTTTGTTTAATAAAGATTTTTTGCTTATTTTAGTTCATACTATTATTTTTTTAAATGTTTTACACTTCCTTTTTAACACTCTATACAGTGTTTTCAATAAAAGAAATGTTTTGTCCTGAGGAAGCCAAGAAAGAAAAGACAAATCTCTTAACAAAGAAAATTGGGTAATTTTAAAACTTTTTTTAATTGTCCTAAGGAAAAAAAAATGTTTTATTGTTGTGTAATTTAATGACTTATTAAGTCATTATTAAGACCCTCAACCGTGTGTATACTATTTCAGTGAGAGTCTAAGTTGGTGTAGTCGCCTAAATATTAAGTCAAACTTTTCAAAATCTTCGCGAATTACTATCAAATTTTTGAGAAAAATTATTTCTAAAAAATGACTGATTTTTGTTTTAAATTTTTCGTAGATTTTACTAAGTTTTTTATTTTTATTTGACTTATAAATTTTGCTAAAACAGAAAAAACTTTTAGCATTGTTTTTCTTATACTGATCTGTATTTGTGTAGAGGTTGTAATGCATCCAAATGAGTGTTATAATAGATTTTCCAAAAATACGAGTACAGATTAGAAAAAAATACTTATTGAAATGTTTTGTGAAAATCAAATGTCGACCTTAATTTCATTACATCGACCCCATGTTGACCTATCACTGCGAACATACAGCGACGTGGAAAAGCTGGTAAAGTTTTTTTTGTATGAGCTAGCAAAGCGTGGTGCTGAATGGAACAGTGGTGGGTTAGCACAAAAAAAGCACCTTCGGCTACCTCACGTGTTTCAGATTCAATTAAACCGTGTCGGAAAAACCAAGACGGAATGTGGCAAAGGAAAACCGATCCTGGACCACCTTATGTAATTGAATTGTTATCAGCGGCTTAGGTGCAAGACTGCACAATACACTATTTTTATTTAAATGCAAGAGTGAAGTAATTCACCGAGATAAAATAGAGCTCAGCTGCCAGACCCAAATAGCGTCTATTTTTTATAATGATCCTCGTGATTATCAGGTGCTTGTCTTGTGCTATAACCTTGCTTGATTCTAATCCTTACAAATTGTTTCATTCTGTGTCCTCATTTTTATTCTCTTCTGGGTGACTTGAACAAAACCCTGCAGGAGAAACCGCTCGTTCAATATCTCTGGCAATTTCTACCATTCGAGAAAATTTCATTAAAATGTTGCTGGAATTACTAATTTCAATTTGTAAACTTGCACAATTCTTAATATTTGAAAAGGCAGCTTTAGAATGCTACAAAAATTTAAGTCAAACCACAATTTTAATTAATATTGTTAAACGTCGTTTTGTCAATAAATATTTTTTATATAACTTATTTGTTAAATACTGTTGTATTACATTTATATAACGAGCTACAAATTTATTTAAAATTAACAACAAATATGATCAAAATGGCGGCGTCAAACGCGATAAAAATTCACATGCACTTCAGCAATCTCAATAATTGTGTCACGATAATTGTATCTCAATAATTGTGGAGTTACCAGCAGTAACATTACACTAATAATAGATATAATACCACTTTATTTAACAAAAGAACAAAAATTTTTCCTCATCCGGGATTTGAACCCGAGATCTTCCCAGCTCTTAACACCCGACTAGCAATCGGAAAATCACAGGCTCTTTAGTAAATGTGGTATTTAAATTTGTTTATATTTTATATTAAATTTTTGCAATTAAAAAAATTGTAAAGTAAAAAGTTTTGTTGTCTTATTGATTATACAATTGTTAAAAGCAGGTTAGGAAATGTCTAACTGAGCTTTCTTTAAATTATTAATTCTTTTTATTTAAGAGTGTTTCTATTGAAGTAAAAACAGTTTAAGAATCTAAATTTGGTGCTAATTTTAGACAAATCTGTAGACAATAAATCTCAGAAGTATTACTCGTATGACTGTATAAAAAGTAATTTCTAATATCGATAGAAAACGAGTTGTCTAGAACAAATGCACTCTATCACCAAATTCTGCCTTCGGCACCTAACAATATTATTCAAACCACCAGAAACTCAATTTAAAAAAAACATCCAGACAGCGCTCTTCTGCAAACAAAACAGCGAACCACGCATTATTTTCCGTTTTGCAACATAAACGTTTCTCTTCCGTATTTTTGGCACGTTTCTGTTATTACGACTGTAGTGGAAGCGTGCACAAGGAAAAGGCAAAAAATAGAAAAAAAACTGATAGTTTCTAGTGTAAAATACGCGTCTCGAATCTGGCCGAAATATTTTCATTGGATAAACCTGTAAATAACGTCTTCGATTTAGCCGAAAAAGGCATTCACTGTGCATCCATAAATTTATTTAAACTTAGTTCTGACGCAGAAGAAAATCAACTTAAATAAAAGCGTTTCAGTGTAGGTTTTGCGACATTAACTTTCCGCTTTAAAGTTGGAAGTGCCTGTATCGAAACTTCCATTATTGAGAAATACATTGTTGCATCACCAAGGTCTCGGGATTTTATTATAGAGCCGAAAGAGAAGGGATGCGTGTCATAAATTTTCACGGAATCTCTCCAATATAACAACGTCCTGAAATTTGTACCTGCAATAACATTCCGTCACACTTTTATCTCGACCTACATGTAAAGTGTATCGTCCGGAAAATTTTACAAACACCAAATGCATTATTTTTAAAAATTTAAACATTTATCATCTACCAAAAATGGGATTTTTAATACTAATAAAAATGCTTTTTACTGTTTACATGACCCGATTTTCAAATTATAACATCGTATTTTCAAAGATTAAATTTTTGTTGCACTTTAAAACAAGATGATTTTCTATTACCACATTTCAGACCTATTCAGCAAGTAATAGATATAGATAGTCCATGTTTTAATTAGTGCCTCAACATATAAGCCTCTTGGCAAGTATTGTTTTGCTTTTTGTTTTTCTTCGAGATTATGCTACAACTGCTTGTATTATTCTATTAGACTAAAAAGTAAACAATGAGATTGCATCAAAATCGATTATTCAGCTTTATTATAATAATAGTAACAATAATAATATTTATTTGTAAATTACCTCAATTTACTAAATATACATACAATCTATTCTTTGTTCATTACAAGAGTTTCTGTAAGCCCTTAGGCTTGTTATAATTAGTAGAGAATAACACAAACACATGCAAATCTAAACAACCAAAATATTAAACATAAATATCAGAACAATCATTCTAGAGAGTAGTTAAAAGATTTTGAAAGCAACGTATTATTGTAGATTAAATAATCATACTTCAAATAATGCAGTTAAATACCCGAAATTAGGTAACGTTTTAAGATTTAAACAATTATTGTTATTTTAAGAATAATAGATATGTTAAAATTTAAGATAATTCAAGAAGAAAAATGGCATTTTAAAATTAAATAATTGAATTACCTTAAAATAGTATAACTTAGGGTAAAATATGGTTATTTGACTTTGAATCTATCAGTTTTTGCAATATTTTTTTTGAAAGTAACTTGTTAAATTAAAGAAGCTCAATTCTGACGTAATTGGACCACTCGTAAAAGTTAATAGTGCTGCGATATCCTTTACTTTATCAAATATATTATAATTGTAAATATACACTAGTTGAAACGTTGCGCTTAAATTACGTGTATAAAAATACCGGGTCATTTTTTAAATTATTAATTAGAGGGTGCTGTGGATTATTTTTTGTAGTTGGCAGTACAGAATTTGTAACAGTGACATAAAGCGCTAAAATCAAAATAGAAAACAGAGAAAACGAGACGGCAAAACGATACGCGTCTTCTTCACCTGTTACTTATAAGCTGTTATCGAATGCTCCTTCTAGAGGATCCCTCCTTCCTCAGAAGACGCGCTACGTGCGCGCTACTCTTCTACTCTTTGTTTTACGAAAGAAGCGACTTTTGTCATCAATTTATTTTTAAGTTACGACACACGATATTCATATTTCCGATGTACTGAAAAGAAACAATATTCAAAGTAGTGTCTACTAAAAGCCAAAGGTGAAAAACGTGATAACGAGAAAGATGGCTATATAACTGCGCTCGTTGATTATTAGTTTAGGCAACTTATTTCACTTCTCGTCTTTCGGGAAAACGGAGCAGGCGCTCCGCGCTCATTCTATCGACGCGATACGTGCATATCATAGTTCGGACCATTAATGACTCTGACGAAAGTCGCTTCTTTCGTGAAACAGACAATATTCTTGCTAGTCATGAAAATGTTGACGTAAGCTTGGGGGTTAAATTTTTTTTATTAAAAAAACAATAGTGAATTAACAGGACAGAATTGAGAATTATTTAAAGTCTATATTCTAGTTGATTTCCACCGGCATTAATACACGCACTAGAGTGGTTGGATTTTGTTGTGGGCGATGAGTCATTCTCCGCAAAGTACGAAAACACGTCTTGGTTAAGCTCTATTCACTAACCCAAAAACATTCTCGTTTCGTTTCGTTCATTTTTCTCGAACGGTTGTGGTTAAGCCTGCGTGTATTGACAGATTTGTAATTTTATTTCAACAGTTTTTTTCAAGACTCTGTTTTTTTCGTGGTTTACAGTTTTGTAGGTATACCTAGTACAATGTAGAAACAAGGATATAAATGTGTTTTTGCAGAACATACTTTGCGACAATATGATGGGCAATAACGGTCGTGTTGTTCATAGTTAAGGGAGGCAGATAATTTATAACGTTTTTTTGTTTATGAAAGAGAAAAAATAGAAAGGTGAAGTTATAATTTCCTTAAGTCGTTTACAAGAACGTGTTGCTAAAGCCACTGGTGTTGGTCTTAACTCGGTAAGGAGAATTATAGAAGAAGGTAGCAAGAAACCTGAAAATAGCAAATTTCAATCTCCGCGTAAAAAAATCACCAAACTATCGCCAAAAAGCACATTGGATGAATTCGAAGAAGAAATAGTTCGAAAAGTAATTTATAATTTTGCCGTCATTCTTAAAGAAGACCGACAATGCAGGTTTTATTTGAGGCAGTAAAACGTGAAGGTGTTAATTTTACTGGGAAAATAGATTCATTTAGACAGTTCATCCGAAAGCCAGGTTTTCGTTGAAAGAAATCGACAGATAATCGAAAAATCTTAATTGAAAAAACGGACATCAGGTTAAAACGAGTTGAATATTTAAGACAACTTAAAAAGTACAAAGAAGAAGGTCGAAATATTATATACTGTGATGAAACTTACCTTCACAGTTCCCATACTGTACCGATGGCATGGGATGATGGCACAAATAACATGCTTAAGGCACTGATAGCCAAAGGGCGACGTCTAACTATTTTACACGCTGGAGGCGCGCAAGGTTTTGTGCCTAATGCTTTAAATATATTTAAATCGAGATCGAAAACAGGCGACTGTCACGATGAAATGAACAACAACAACTTCACCAAATGTTTGAAAGAAAAATTTATTCCCAACATTTCAAGGAAATCGGTTTTGGTGGTGGATAACGCGTCCTATCATAATGTGACAATAGAACCTAGTCCAAACTCATCATAGAAAAAAGCAGCAATGCAGCAATGGCTAAACGAAAGAGGAATTTTTTTGGGACCAAAGAAACAAAGGCAGTATTATATAAAAAAATAATTTGAGTAAACCACCGTATAAGCAATTTGCGATCGAAAAAATTTTGGCAGAATGTGATATGCCAGTATTACGATTGCCTCCATATCACCCGGAGCTTAACCCCATCGAAAAAATTTGGGCATTAGTAAAAAATCATGTGGCCGTTCACAACGTAACATTTAAATTAGAAGACGTCTGGAAATTAGCTGAAGATAAATTTGCTACGATTTCAGTGGAACAATGGAGAAATATATGTAACCACGCAGAAAAAACCGAGGAGGAATACATGGCCAGAGAACACATTATGGATGATATAGAGGACTTCATAATTTCTGTTAGAGCTGACGAAAGTGATAACGATTCGGAATTTTACATCTCTTCCGACGAGGAAAACGATTTAGGTTGCGCAAAATTGCAAAAATAATGCAAAATATTTTATGTCAACACAATAAATTTTTTAAAAAAAATTTCACACTCTTTATTTTATCTTTTGTTTTTTAATAATCGCTGTGCAATCTATTCTATTAAATTTGTCTTTTAGTTTGTATTTTTATTGTATTATTGTACAAAATACAACAAACAACGGGTCCCTGCCTGCGCATTTCATGCAGACTTTTAAATTTGCCGCAATCTGAAACTAGTCAGATGTTTTTGGGTTTCACTTATCGCATTTAAGATTTTACTTCACGCAGATCTGTTCAAGATCATCACCCACGACAAAACCCAACCACTCTACACTCATACAATTCTGAATTTGTTTCTGAGGTGTCTTCCTAGCGACAGCCGGAATAGCATTACGCGTTTCCGTAACTACGTCTTTAAAAAATTTATTGAAAATGTTTGCTACATTAACAGCAGATGATATAGCAACACCATTCACTATTATTGTAATATTATTAGTTTTTTTGGATTTATTATTTATCTCTTGCCAAACAGTTTTGCTTGGATTTGACGAATTAAGTACTCTATTTTGAAAATTAGTTTTCTTAGTATCGCATATTAATTTTTTGTGTTTAGATTTCATTACGTTGTAAATTTGTTTTAAATCTGCATTTGTTTTTTGTAAAAAGAACTTATTTTTTAATTCTGCACTTAATTTCTTTATAGCGTTATTTACCCATTGTTTATTTTTCTTAACTAGTGTTTTTTTAATTGGAAAATTCTATTCAAGATAGAAAGTAAAAATTTGATGAAAAATCTCAAAATTCTCGTTAAGGTTTGTTTCTGTGTTATATATATATGGGTCCAGTCCTCATTCATCAAATCCAAACAAAACTGCTGGTTGTGTCTTAGGATTTTTACAAAACTACTATTTATTGTTTTTATCGCTCTACGGACTCGTTTCTTAAACAAAGCTGTCGCGCTGTAAAAATATGACTTTACCACACTCTAATGTAAATAACTATTTTCTGCTAGTCTGCTTAACGATTTGACGTGTTTTGACTTGGCAAGTTACACTAAATATGGAGGTTAAAAATTCAACAGCCGTTTTTAAACAAATAAGCACGAAAATCTGTTGATATAGCTAAAAAATCAAAACGTCAAACTTTTGTCACTTCATTTAGGCGTGAATGCAGTTTAATTTGAAAATTACAAGTTGTTTGTAATTATTTATGTACTTAGCAAATTATGTAAAGCGTAAAATTTTCCATATCACTAAATGCAGAGTTTCAAAACAAACTAGTTAGCATTAAATAAAATTTATTAACCATATACTATTAACTTCTCTGGATATATCATCAAACTAATTATACAGCTTGTTTGTTAGGAAATGTAAGTTAAATTGCACAAAGTTGGTAATTTGATAACGCGATTCATTTAACTCAGAACGACCAAACCAGTTGTTACTGAAAAATACCTAAAAAATAGCTTCAGCAAATTTTAGTTCGTTCCAATAAACAACAACCAATCGAAGTTTAGCATTTTAAGGTAAATAAAATTGTAAAAGCCATCCCTGTTCTAAATGATTTTCTCGGAATTTTCATATAATTCCGGTATGTCTATGTCATCCTTTTTCCTACGCTTAGTAATACAGACTCTCGACCTAAATAAAAAAAATTGCGCAAATTTTTAAATTCAAAAGCATTTTTCTAAAATTCTTTACATTTTTTCCAATAAAAGTGTTTTGCCACATTTTTATAGTTGTACTTTCGGAAGAACTGCATCTGATAAAGAATAAGAACAATAACCTTTTGCATGTGTATATAAAAATTGCAGTAAACTCCGGAACAAAATTTATCTGGGATATAAGAGGTGGTTGTCTCTAGCACCGAATCGTTAAAGTTGAAATGGGACTTGGTGGATGTGTGCTACTTTATTAGCCCCAGGTCGAGGCTGAATTATGACGTTTATATTGGTGCATTAAACGGGGGCGGATGTGCATGTCACTATCACTGTTGAGAATTTATAACGTACCGTTAATGGCACTGCATTGCTACCACTATCGAGTTTATCGAAGTAGGACTAGGAAAGCACGTACGATGTTACAGCGTTATGAGCTTTTGCTGTGATAACTTAAAGAACCTTTTATTATATTCTAACAAGAAATGCAGTGGCACTGAACAGCTTGCACAACATGTGTTTAAGGGTTTTTAAGCATGTCATTGTTAAACCGCTTCTGGAATTTTATTTTTTATATTTTGCATTTGCCATAACCATTTCGGCAACCTTTTTATCAAAAAAAGAAGACTTTTAACGTAAAATTAGCTGTGAGAGCTGTAAATTATCATTCGTGCTGTCACAAATAGTTGATAAAAAAAATTCCAAGCAAATTGTAAAGTTATTCTTCTGTATGTACACTGAAATTTTTAAAAGTGTTGTTTACTCATATTTATTTCGTTAGCTGTGTGTTTAGTGCAGTATTAAATCCTTTTTCGAATTCCTCTGTGTGCTACAAATGGCAGGAAGTTTCAATAAAAGTCCTCCCTTTGCTGTAATTTATTTGGTCCGATAAGTTAAGTGCCGAACGTATCCGAAAAAATCATCGCCTCGGCTTGCACACTTTGACCTGGAATCACTATAAAGAGTATCCGTCGTCACGCTAGGTATATTTATTTCACCTTTACATCCCTCTGTAATTTTTTATTCGAAAACTTTGCCTCTTTATTTAGATATCTCCCACATCTAATCTGTTCTCCTCGAATTCACTCCCTTTTTTTAATTTAATTAATTTAAAACGTCACAATAGTAGAGAAGAGGAAGATCTTGAACAGCGTCCAAATCTAAGCACACTTACTCTGAACATCTCAATTTCAAAGCACTCGCCCTAAATTTCTGGTGCGGTGGTAACTCGAGAAAGTGTTTGAGAAGTAAGCGTCGACTCGGACGGCGGCATCGCGACGCCCGCTTTACACAAAACAGAACCTCACTTTAAGTTATGACCACAATTAAAGCAAAGTGTCCGATACTGAAGGGGTTGGAATCGCTCCAACAGCATTTAGAACCGATATATTGGGCCTTGCCAGTCCCTTGCGACTAACGACCGTCTTCCTGCCCTTTTCAAAGGGATGATTACAACCATTGCTGACACTATTAATTCTACACCTAGATACTTACAAATGTATTGAGCAAATGCTCAATTATGCATTAAAGACAAGACGGGAAATCAAAATTTGTATTAGAATAATACAAAAATTAAAAAGGCAACACATAATCTATAGTCAGTGCAGAAAAAAATATCAGAAAGTTTATTGTAATTGTGCGAAACTTGATTCACTGATATTTAAAAATACAATTGATGATTCTCTATTTATTTCAACACTTATGAATCATAAACTGCATGTACTTATACTAAATTATACACAAAGCTCATAAATAAATAAAATATTGTTGTGACGTCACATAAAGTATATATTCAGAGTGTTTTTGTATTAATATTAAATGCAGATAAAATAGAAGCTTTGCTATAGTTGGAGTAAGTAGAAGATTTACCATAAATATTTACGTTTATGAAAGCGAGGTAAAAGACTAACTCTATTATTTATGTTTATACAAATGAGGTAGAAGACTTGCCACTATTATTTGTATTCATTGCCTCTATTTATTTTTTGTAGATAAAGTAGATAAAATGCTACAAGTAGTAGATAATATGTAAATAGTGTAAAAAACTTGCCAACTTACACTAATTTAAATAGAGCAAGAAATGATTTACTAACTGATGTAGGAGACTCGCCACGACTACTTCTACAACTTTAAATGTAGTTCCCGTTTTGTATAAGGGTTGGGAGACTTACCACAAATATTTACGTTACGTTATGTAGATGAGGTAAAAGACTTACATTGTTACATATGTTTATAATGATAAAGTAAAAAACTTACCACTAGAATAGATAAGAGACTTGTTACAATAACTTCTACGTATCCATACACTTTTCTACATTTATATGGATAGGGTAAAAAGCAAACTGCTTATGTTTTTGTAGATAGAGTAGACAAAATGCTACAAGAAGTAGATAATATGTAAATAGAACAAAAGACTTGCAAAATTACATTAATGTAGATAAGACAAAAGGCAATTATTTATTATCAACAAAATGATAAGACTCACTACGACTATTCTTAGAACTTTATATATATTTATCTTTAGTGTAAAGAGTATAAATTACCCCAAATATTTATGTTTACAAAAATATGGTATAACCGTATAAGGTATGCTACAATTATGTCTAATTAGATAGTTAAGGTGGGAGACTTACAACGGTAATTTGCATTAGCTAGATTCGGTAAGAGACTTACCACAAATATTTATATAGTTATGTAGATAAGGTAAGAAACAAATGAGCTGAATTTGAGTTGAGGTACTACCAGTTTTATCGCAAATATCTATACTTTTCTTTAGCAACAACCGATCACAACAGCAAATTTTATTAATTTTACTTAAAAACAAAGATACTACTGATATTATCTTAACTTGAAATTGTTCCATAAACTATTATTTATGTTTGTAAAAATAAAGTAGAAAACTTGTTAAATATTTGTAATAGATTAGGTAAAAGATTTGCTTCAAGGAAATTGGCTATAACTATATCTACAATTTGATTTTGATTTATTTTTTTGTAGAAGAGGTAGAAGACTACTACAAATATTTACGGTCATGTAGATGAAGTAAAACACTTATACTATTATTTATGTTTATAAGAATAAGACAGAAGACTTGCCACAATTTTTAATAAATTACGTAAGAGACTTGCCACAACTATTTCTACATTTTTCTACTTTATATGGATAGGGTAAAAAAAAACTACAAAACTACTTGCGTTTTTGTAAATAGAGTAGTTAAAATGCTATAAGAAGTAGATAACATGTAAATGGGGTAAGAGACTTGCTACATTATATTAATGTAGATAAAGCAAGAAGCAATTATTTATAATGTTAAACGAAAAGACTTGCCACGACTATTGCCAGAACTTTATATATATTTGTCTTTAGTGTAAAGAGTAGAAACTACCCCAAATATTTATGCTTACAAAAATGGAGTATAATGTATGCTGCAATTATTTTTAATTAATTAGTTAAAGTAAGAGGCTTGCAAGGGTAATTTGAATTAGCTGAATTCGGCAAAAGACTTACCGGAAATATTAACGGTTATGCATATGAGGTAAGAGACTAAACTATTATTTATGTTTATAAAGGTAAGGTAGAAAACTTGTCAAATATTTGTAATAGATTAGGTAAAAGACTTGCTACAATTAATTCTAATTAGATAGATAAGTAGAAGACCTGTCAAAATTATTTCTACACACCGATACACTTTTCTACATTTATGTTGATATTATAAAAGACTTATGAGACAATAACTTACATTTTTGTAGATAAAGTAGACAATATACTTTGAGCAGTTGGTAATATGTAAATGAGGTAAAAGATTTTCTATGTAATTACATTAATACGAGTATAGATGTGGCAGAAACTTGACGTAACTAGTTATATTTTACTAAATGAGAAAACCGGACATACTCGTAACTATTTCTACAATTTAATATGTATTTACCTTTTTGTAGAAGAGGTAGGAAATAATCACAAACATTTATGTTTATAAAAATAAGGTAAGAAATACAGATATTTCAAATCAGGTAGATAAGGTAAGAGACTTGCCCCAATTAATTTTATTATTGTAGATGGGGTAACAAACTTTGCCACAATTATTTGTAATCAATTCAAATAATGATTTTAAGTTTGTAGTAAAGCATTAAAGTATAAAAAGATTAGTTTGGCACCTTTCAGGCTTTTAGCATATAAATATTCTGGACAGGCACGGCGTACGTCGAAAGGTCCGCAACTGAAATGAAGCGAAACCCAAACTGATTAACTGATTTTTTGTTTGAAGAGTTTCTTTTTTCTTCACTTCAATTTGTTAGACACCTCATCAGCGAAAACGTTCCGATACGATCACACTTTCACACTTTTTCTTCTAACTTGAGTTTTTTAGTTTCAACCGTTTAAATTACCCCAACTAAAAGTCGAAAACTAATTTGTATCCCTTAAAGCGTTGCAGCTTTATACAATTAAAGTTCGTTTATAAAACTTTTCGTAATTCGAAAGAAAACAGGAAACCTATTCGCTATGAACCACCTTTCAAGTTGTAGCAATCCGCGTTAATTGTAATTACCAAAAGTTGAAGCAGTAGTTTTATAAATTATTCAACGTCGGAAGTTCGATGTTAAGTGCCATAACAGATTAGCGTTATATTAGTGCAAGTAAATGTAGCATCATCTAATTTAAAGACAACAGAGACGACCTCTGCAACATAACGTTAAATTGTCAGGTCGACATGAGTTTGTTCCCTTAGGGTCGAATGAAACGTCCCCAAATTCAGATCCTCCACCTAAACTTGACATTTACATGTTTGCATGTTGTGGTAGAGCGCCTTTTCCTTGAGTTATATCCGAAATTTGGACACAATGAAGACGAAAATGTCGCACTGAACAAATTCCTTTACCTAATTAATTGTCTGTTTGCTTTTGCTGCGAGGGTAAGACGATGTTTACTCTCGATGAAGGGGAAAACTCTTGGAAAAAATAATTGGACGAATTTTGTTGTTTTTGAGATAAAAAATGTAAATAAATCGACAACTTGTTTCTTCTTCTTATCAACAAACACATCTTTAAAGGATTTTATAAATGAGGTTCTTACCAACAAACTCAACTAATTCTTTTTTTAGAAAAGTCTTTAATTTTTGTGTTTCTACAATAATACTTACGTACTATTGTGTTTTCTGTATAATGTAGTATAAATTCTCAATGACATTGGAAGTATAACACTCACAAGAAAAAAATTTTTGAAAGTGATTTTTTGGCTGCAGAATAAGTTAATTTAAGCTAGTTATAGCTGCATTTTTGGCTGCAGAATAAGTTAATTTAAGCTAGTTATAGTAACGATTGCAACGCTTTTTCCTTTGACTGTTCTTAGAGTATCAATTTGACCTTTATGTTTTTGTTAAAAAAAATGCTTATCAGAGCTGATAAGTCAAAGTATTTGCAGTTGTTATGTCTCCTACTACTTGTTTAAAGAGTAACAGAATGTCTATGATTAGAGTTTCTTGTCTTACCTGTCAGCAAGACAACGCACGTCCACATATTGCTCGTCACTTTATAGACGTTCTTTAAAAAACTGATAATTTTTTTAGGTGTAACAAAATTAATATCACTAAATATACATTTTTAGCAAATTTTTTTAAAAAAATTGTGTTATTTCTCTCTCAATTACCCTATACGTATAATAATCTTATGTCTTCGTTGGTTTAAATAACTCACAAGTAATAAGAAACTTTCAAAGTTTTTATTCACCCACAGAACACGTCGTTATAGGGGTCATCTTATTTTAAAACCCATTTCGTGCCAAGATAATTTAACAATTTTTAATTTATTCAGAATTTCCAAGTTGTTATTCATAACGATGTAGTTTGAAAACTTAAATTATAAGACTTCAAGTTGATCGGACTTGATCGTAAACTTCAAAGCCCACTAAAAAAAACAAGATAATGTAATTAAACTATATGAACATATAAACAATAAAATAAGAAATAAATAAATATAAAATAACAAGTTTTTGACTCATTCAGTTATTTGGCAAGAATTTTTATTTTGACTTAAGTAACTCATCTATCAACTTCACCTCCAATTAAATTTTAAATATTGTTTTAATGATGTTAATTCTTCATAAATCTCCCTTATTTACGAGCTTTTTGCCGGAACAAACTTTCCATAAATTTGTTAACGTTTATAAATAACTTAAGAAGACAATCTGATAGCTTTTATCAATGTATTACAGCACACATTCCACTGTTCCGTTACAAAGCACAACAATTAAACCTGTTTTTCATTGCGTTTTCATAAAGTATAAAACTTTAACGTCTGTAGTTTTATCACCATGTCTGAATTATAGGTGAGGTGGATTATATAAAGAACAGCGTCAAAACATCATAAATATTTGAAATGATAGGACGTGTACTTGCACGAAACTTGTCATCAAATATTGAAAATGGTAGAACTTACATTGCGTGTATAACAAGTTCGATCGAAATTTGCATGGTCGAAAGAAGAGAAGAGCAGAAATGGCACACGAAATCGAAACAAAGTCGACGTGATTGATGTTTTTAGACTGTCACTCAGCCGAAATTGAATTGTTTGACTGAGATTAGAATGTTGAGTTTCTAACAAATATTTGAGCCGAATAAATGAGGATGAAGAATAAGAACACAAAAAAATTCATTTTTTCTATTTTATTTGACCGACAGTTTAATTATATCGCGATTGCAGCCCGCTGCACTCGAAATAAGAGCGATTGATCATTTCTCCATTGTACAGACAATCGGAAGCTTCCGTCTTTAATTTCGACCCTTTTGTTAAGAAAAATAAAGACTTTTCCTAAAATAACAAACGAAATTCGAGTTCATTGCTCTAATTAGTAAATTACTACGTTAAAGAAGCCGGTTTACGACAGGTTTAGCAAACGAGCAGCAGACGTCTATCGTCATAAGCTGTGATTGTCAAAATACTCAATTTTTTGATTCAGTCTAACAACAAGCAACCCGCTTTGCTTACTTTTTTTACAAATTTAAAGTAAAATGTTCTAAAATATGTACTTAGTGTTGTATAATAATATTGCTACATTGCGGCAATCTAATAGAAATCAATCAGGTAGTTTGTCCCAATTTTTTTCTCTTCGCAAATCTCCTGACAACTGAATTACACTTCTTCGTGTTTTTTTCGAAATTACTTGTGTAAAGGTTTATAATTAGATACAGCAGTGGTAAATTAACTAATTAAAACACATTAAAAAAAAATAAAAAACAGTTTCATGAAGGTTTATAGAATTCATCGCTGAATAGCGTATTAGTACGCGAACCGTGTAAACTAAGTTTTTCAACAAGAATTTTTAAACGAGCTACCAAACCTCAATTGTAGAAATTTTAACAAGATTTTACAATTTACGTTTGTTGGCGAAAGACAATAAGACAAGACCATTACATATCATTGTAATTCTGAAACAAAAAAGACGGTCACAAGGTCACAAAAAGTGTCGGAATATTTTGTTTTATAATTTGATTAATTAGATCTTTAGTACAAGTATTGGCTTTGATTGTAATTTTGTAATTGCGTCCTTAGTTCAACTGTTTATTTAACTATAATTTATTTTACTTGATCTTTCGGCCACAGTATAGAAATGAATCAGTATGGGCAGCTCATAAAAACTAAAAACTTGTCAAAAATCTGGCGTTTCTTCAAGTTACATTTGTAAGATGGCGCTATTAATTTTTACACTTACTATAGGCAATTAATAATTTACAATTCAAATAAATAATCGAAAAACAAAGGTCCGACAAAATTATAAATTCTAATTGTTTTAATCTTTGTCTGACTTTTGTATTTCGACTATTTATTATATTATTTACAGTTGTAGCTCTTTAGATTTAAATCGTCTATTATTAGGTGCCTATGGTAAGTCAAAAAATTAGTGGCTCCATCTTACCTATTTAACTGGAAAAAATGCTAGCTTTTTGACAAGTTTTTAGTTTTCATCAGCTGTCTATCCTGATTCATTTCTATTCTGTGCTCCGGCTAAGTTTTTTTTTTAATTTTTGTTATTTGAACCTGCTTATTTATTTATTTGTAGTTGAATCAAGTAAGTTTTTAATTTAATTGTTTAATTTTTAGTTTGTTTATTTGATTGGATAAACCGAAAATTATCTATCTGAAAAATACCAATCTGAAATATAATAAATATACCTATCTGAAAAAAAAAATTGTATTCCAACTCTAATTCAGTAGTTTACTGTATTGAATTCACTTAGTATTAGCAAATTAACTTTGTAATGATGCCAATATACAAATTCAAACATTTAAGCATTTCTACCTCTCGATTAGTCTGACCTGAGTGGCTCTCACTCTTGCCAATGTTTTTTGCATTTGCCGTTTTTAATTTTTTAATAAACCCTTTAATTGGAAAGTTACAAAATTAGCGCAATGATAGTAATTAGTTTCTATTTCAAGAGCTATCGATTGATACAAAAAAATCTCGATTTAGGTGGTTAGTAGATTTTCACGCTTTGTTTCTGTGAAACCGAAAAAAAAATTTTTATTTATTTATTTACTATATGACATAGTCATATAAAAATGCCTCAATGTTTGTTTTCACAAACTGTATATAATTTATTAAAAAGATTTATAAATTATATAATTATTTTTTGTTTTACCCATATACGTCTAAATTGATTTTGTAGATAGCATTTTTCAAATAAGCTAATTTGGCAGTTAACTTAGTTTAGAATTTTTTTGATTAAAGACGTTAGAATTTTTGTCTATTTATTATATTGTGTTTTATAATTTCATGGTTTATAAACTATTTTAGGTACACCTTATTACTATGGATATTTATGAATATATTATTTATTATTATCATTCTCGTTATTATCTATATAAATTACAGTTAAGAACTATTTTATACGAAAATAGTTTTATAGAAAAATTCAGTAGAAATCAGAAATAACAGGTTGCTATTACAGTTACCAAAACACAGAAATTACTGTTAATGTTTAAAAACCGCAACTGTGGAGCGCTTATCTGAAATTCTAGTATTGATAGAAGTAGCTGTTTCTGTACTAATTTCGATAATAAAATTAAAGAACTAAAAATTTATTTTAAAGAAAATTTAAAGCATTTATAAATTTATTGAAACAACTACTTAACTAAACACAGTTGTACGAAAAACAAAAACAATTTTGTAGACAACAAAAGTTAATATAAGTAAGTAAATATAAAAGTATAAAAATTGTTGAAACTAAGACTAAAAACAGAAAGCAACACAAGTTTTAGACGGTTTTTTTTGACTCTAAATTAAAAACAAATATCTTTTAATAAAATAAAAAGTTTCAAAAATGTTTCTTTGAGATTGTTTATAAATAAATCTGCTAAAATAAAGCTAAAAAAAATCAACATTAAACCCGTGTTTTGTTTATATTTATCGTTATTAAAAAAATTTTCAATCTAAAACTAGTTTAACTGACAAAATAAAGTCAGTGTCGTGTAAAGAAAAAAGTCAGTCAAAAGCAAAGTTACTAGCAATAGAAACAGTTTTATTAACAGGAATAGAAGGAAATAGGTTAGTGACGTCAAAAGAAACAAGAAAAAAATTGAAATATTATTAATTTGTTTTATTTTTTAGTAAAATCTAACGAAATTTTTACAGAAATTTTTTTGGCAAAGTTTACAGAATTTCTAGTAACTTGATTTAACCACTTTGGTAATTTATAGCAAAGTAAGTTAATATAAGAAACCACCGGTCTAATTAGAGTATTATTTTGTAAATTTTTGGTTAATATTAGTTAAATAGTTAGTTTAAATATTTTTCGACTAATTAAAAAATACTGAGGCTTAATTTATTATTATTTATTTATTAATAAATTGGGTCTTCCACGATCCACACTAACTTTTACAGTGTTGCTATAATTAGAAAGAAGAATTTTTATTATTCTATTAAAAAAATTTGATGACGTCATAATGCCGCCATATTTGTTGCTACTAGTAATTTGATTACGTCAAATTTGAGTGTTCCTAATTTGCTTAGTCACTTGACCTTGCGATATGTTATGCGTTATTTAGACTCAACCTATACATTGTTTTTTAATATTTATATATTATTTATTAAAAATAATTTATATTTAAACTAAAATATATGTTTAATAAAAATTGTATAAATTAAAATCGCTCTAATAAAAAATGTTTTAAAAATTTCTAGCCCGGCGCATCCACCATTTTTGTAAAGCTTTTAATTTATACTTTTTTTTATTTTAATTATTTGTATTTTGTTCGTTCACTAGCTTTGTTATATTTTTAGTTTGTTTAAAATTATTATGTTTTATAAATAATTTGAAAGAGTAATCTTAGTTTAAAAAGCAACTTTATGTTCGGTTGGTTGTTAAAAAAATGCATTAGCTGTCATGTTGTATTAAAACGTGCTTCGACCGACTTTTATAGCTTTAATTTTATGCATCTGGATATTTATAGAAAGCTCGAGGCTAGAAAATGAGACAACTTTTCTGTATTTTTCCAAAGCACACTGTGATTTGCGTCTCCCATGAGCATCTTAAAACCTGCTACTCGTAACTTTAAGACAACGTTGGGAAAAACATATTTTTTAGCTTTCATCAAAATTGTTTCAATTTTTTTTATACACGTATGTAATACAGTTTGTTTATTTAAATACAAAACAAAATAATCAAACAATTTAGTCTATTAAAAAATTCAATATAAACTGAACAAATTTCCGGAGGGATTTAAATTTAAAAGCAATTAATATTTTGTTATATGATTTGAGTTTTGAATATTAGAAATGTAATCTGCTTTAAATTTAAAATTAATAATTTAAATGTTTACTCATGCATGAAATCCACAAACAATGATAATAATAATAATTAATATTATACATAATTGTCTAACCAAGCTTCACAACTTATTCATTTTATTTACCTACAAAATTTATCAATTTTGTTTTGTATATCTTTCCGGTTGTATTTAACATAAATTAAATCGGGTTTCTGATTGCATAAATAATGAGAAAGTGCTTCAAGACTTTGATTTATTTGATAGTGATTTATGAGCTAAATTAATCGAATTCCTTTTTCTTTTACATTTATATCCGTAACACCCAACATGTCCAAGATATCATTCTCTAAGCCCTAAGCTTATCTTCTGCCAAGATTAGATAAAATGATTACGAAGGCCTGTATATCGCACGAATGACATTTTTTTCTCATGTTTCTCAAATTACACTCACTCATATTGGTTAAAACGCTCAGTATATTACTGGAAAAACTAAGAATGTTAACGGTGGACCAACTAGGATCAGCGAGTGTTAGTCCGGGCTTGGAAAATTAATGACGATTTTAAGGGAAACCGATCCAATCAGGCTAATTGCTTTGTGCTCTGAACCATTAAAAGGAGTCAAGCTTTTTCATGTTTAAATTTAATATCGAAAGAAGAGTGTGTTGGTACCGTTTTTTTTGCTATTTTTTTCTTGCTTTGAATTTAAAGTAATTATTTTTGTTAATTTAAACAATAACAATAAAAATTTTATTGTAAAAATTTAGAATCTTTTTTTATAACTCACAGCACGTTCAGTAATATTTGTCTTCGATACAAGTACTTATAATTTTTTTTAATAAGCTAAGAAAAAAAGTTATAATTTTTTTTTGGAAAAACTTTGCTGTACCTCTTTAAAACCTGTATTTACAAACCTGCTGAATAACATTTTACCTTCCAAATCAAATAAAATCAAAGTTAAGACTATGTGCTGTTAATACTTATTGACCAAATTAATAGATAATCACTGAAATGTTTTGTAATGCTTTTTAAAAAAAAATGCAAAACAAATTACAGTTCCAAAAAAATGTTGAAGCACAGTTAGAAGTAAAACAAATTAAATAACGTTAGAAGGACTTCCCATAAGACCAGTAGACTCATACAGATATTCATCAAGTTATAACTTAGACAAATGGCTGAACACAACCACTAAAACACTAACGAAATTCAAAGCAAAATTTGAAATTAAAAATTTAATGAAACTAACACAACTACTAACAAGAATAGAAATTAAAGACAACGCCATATTTATATTTTTGACGCCAAAAATTTGTTTAAAAATATACCTAAAAACGAAATCATAGATATAAAAAAAATATCTACAAAAGAGATAGGACCACATAATACTACTACTCAAATTTACACTCAACAAAAATTATTATCAATTCAATGAGAAAATCTGAAGATCAAACTGAAGGTTTAAGCATGGGATCACTAATATCTCATCTACTTGCAGAAATATATAGGGATTTCTTCGAACAACAAATGTACAACACAATCAACCCAAAACTTACAAGTAAAATACAGGTATGGTATAGATATATAGTTTAAAAAATATAAACAAAAGAATAGATATAGACATATATAGATAACCAACTGAACCGGATTTGACGATACCAAGCAACTCCAACCATTTCATCCAACAAAAAATGGCAGCTTTCAACTCACTTCTACACAGAATGCTATCACTAAACCTGTTGATACAATACAAAAATTATCGACAAAAAATCAACACAAAACAACAAAAATAAAATATAAGTACTTGTTACCAAAACATGAAGAAAGAAAATACGCCATCATCACATATACATTTGGAATGTCCGAAAAAATAAAAAAGATTTTTGAAAAATGTAATATTAAAATAGCGTTTAAAAGAACCAAGACTTTAAGACAAAAACTCACAAATGCCAAAGACAAAGAAAATATATTACAAAAAAACGAAATATACAAAATCAAATGTGAATGTGGTGCGACATACGTAGGGAAAACAGGCAGGAAATTAGAGTCTAGAATTAAAGAACACTTTAAAAAAAAATAACATTAAAATTTGGGAGACATTTGTTTCTAGGTTACAAATACATACCGGAAGAAACAAAACTTCTACACAGAAAAAACAAAAAAACAAAATTACTACTTTTGGAGGCTCTAGAAATACATAAAGAAAAATTTAAAAACAACCAATGACTAATTGAACAAACCGAACTTAATTATCAACCTATATTAAACAGAAACCGGAACAAAGAAAACCTCATAACTAATAAATTCTAAACCTAAACCGGTACAATCAAACACACAACAATTCGAACAAACGTTAATACGTGTCGATTATAAAGAATTCCTCCCACCGATATTTCAAAAAATTTACAATAAATGGAATAAAAAGTGGCGTAATGTAGCTCAAGACAAGGGTAAAATCTATGCCCAATTCACTCCTCAAGTGCCTAAAATTCCTTGGTTTTACGCAGTTCCGTTAACGAAAAGATAGCTTATAACTAGAGTCCGTATCCTTTCAGAACAGCATGTTGGGTCATCAAAATCTGTCAGCGAACGACACTAAACAGAGTGACCAAGAATGACGAACGCCGCTGAACTTTCGCTGACCACGTGCCGCTTGGCTTCCTCCCCTTCAGTTTGTAAATGGGACTGGCCCGACACTATTTTGTCATCTGCACACTTTTATTGGTGTGCTGTTCTGAAAGTGTACGGACTCTACAATCACCCGTATCCGAACTAATCATTGCTTTTCACCCCAACACTTATACAAAATTGGAGTAGCCCAAACAACTGCCTCTGCGTAGATATTGATGACCTAAATCACATTCTTTTTGCATGCCCACGTTTCAAGAACCAATGCCATGATCTCTACTCTTCCTGTGTCAAAATACTTAAACGATCACCCCTTAATAGCTACGAGATTTGCTTGGCATACCTAACCCCTGCTAACCCCGTTTTTTTCAAGATGTAGTTTAGAACTTTTAACTTTGTAATAATGCTAAAAACAAAGTATAAAAGTAATAGTTTTTGATCCTACTAACAGCGTACGTAAACCCCCACGCCCTGGCAGTTGTGGCCAATGTAAAAGAAGAAAGAAAAGACAGTAACTTAGGTTATGTACATTTCAGTAAATTATTTATTTGTTATTATAATTGTTGTAGAAAGCACCTGAAGATGCCTACATAGGCAAAACCGATAGTAGCATTTAATCAAATAAAGAAACAATATTCTATTTCTCGAAAATTAAAGAAATTAAATGACGTTTATTAACTAAACTTTGAAGGAGTAGAAATGGTATAAAAATACTGGGACTGTTATTTTACAGCAAGTATTTTTTGACTGTTACACGAAACTGTTTTATCTCTCTGTATTTTTTCAGGAGATATAAAACAATTTAGTCATAGAAATAAAATCGTCGTAAAACTTATGTAAAACAGTTATTAAATTGTTCTTGATACAGTCAATCAGTTTTGTTTTTAATGTAACAAAGCGTAAAATAACTAATTATTGTCCAACCGGACAACTATGTCAACATTTCGTCACTAATTCATCACAGAAGTGCAGCTCTCCTGTTGAAAAAGGTTGGATTTAAGTTTAAGCTTTAATTCACTGTTGGAGATAAGAGATATACAATAATAAGCTAATACAGGAAATTTTATACTAATGATACAATCGTTAGTTGCAATTAGGAACAAAGTAGCACTTAGTACAAATCCTTGTGGGCAGCTGTTTTTCAACGAAGTGGTTTTAAAAGTTGTACAAATTTACACAAACTTTAATTGATTTAGATGCCAAAAATTTTTTGACAAGGCAGTAGATATTACCCTTGATACTACACTGTCCTAATTTTTCTTTAATTGAAAGTTTCCAGACCATGGCGTATGTTTTCTCTAAGTCAAAAAACACACAAAGGAGCTTATGTTTAAAAGCAAATAATTCCTGAATTTTAGACTCTAGATGTATCAGATTATCTGCGTAGAACGGTCTCGTCAAAAACTACTTTGGGCATTTAATAGAAGTAAATTATTTTCTAGCTTTTAACAAAGGTGTTTATTAACTATTTTTTCCAGCAGTTTACACGAGGCTAAAGCTATTGTTCTATAGGAATTAGGATTTGTTGTAAGTTTGTTTGCGTCCAAAATTTGAACTGTTGTCGCTTTACGCCATATTTTGGAAAAAAACCCAAAAAGACTATATAATCTTAAAAATGTCTAATAGATATTGTTTGGCTGAATTCAAAAAGTTTTAAAGAAAGGGAGGCGTATATTATCTGAGCTGGAGGTAAAATTGCAAGACGTTTTTGTTGCTTCTTCTAATTCTTTCATTTTTATCTTTAGAGTTACTATTTTAGAGTTACTGTCTAAAAAATAAAGATAACGCTAGAAAAATGATAAAGGTTTTATCTTTTTTTGTTCTACTCTCTTTGAGAATACACATGCTTTAATTATAGAATTCAATTTTAAAATTTATTTTAAGAACTTTCGGTTTTTTTTTAACAATTAAATTAAATTAAAAACAATTTTTTTTCTGCAATGTTAAGAGTTAATTTCAGGAGTCTTTAGTTGCAGATTTTATTTTTATATATTATATTTTACATTTACTACAATTTTGTAGGATTATTTTCGTAACTTTTTATGTTAATTAAACTGTAAATTACTACAGTAATTACCTAAATAATTATTCAAAATAAATATTTATGTTTTTTAAACGAATTTTTTGCTGATGCTTGCAGTAGATATCTAATTAAACTAATCACAAAATCTAATCACTCTTTAAAAATGTACAAAATCTGTAAAATATTAAAAGCATAAAAATGCAAAAAGTGGTTTTATTCCGGCTCTTAAAAAACCTCCACAGCAATTCCACTAACATGAAATTTTCAGAAAGTCATTTTAAATTCATTTCCTGTAAGATAATATCTCCCGTCGGACTCGCACATTAATAACATTGAAATGTCACTAATTTTTTCCAAATTAACTTTTCAATTACTCTACTTGAAATAGATTTAGATTTAGCGATAGTTTGTTCTCTCTTTCTTATTCTTTTTACCTTTGACATTGCAAAAGTAGACTCGTTTTTCATAGAGCAACAACGCCACCGGCTATATATCTTATTTTGTGTTTGAACAACCCGCGTAATGTCAGCAGTTTTCGAGTCTCGAATAAGTTCTTAGGATTGCATAGAAAACCTTCTTGTGCATCTAGCTTTAACCGGGTCAAGAGCGGCATAAATTATGCATGCACTTCGTCTTGAAATGTCGCCACCAACTTCCACTCACCAATTACATCGAAGAGGGGACGAAATAAATTTCCAAAATTAACACACCTACTTTGATTACATTTCCTCTAAGTGCTTTAGCATGATTTTCGAACAAAGTCCACCCAACTGAATGTTACTATAAATTCGTTGTTGCAAACCGCAGCCTTTGTAACTAGAATGCCAAACCATAAGACCGCTTATGACCGTTAGACTAAACTTTAATAACGCAATTTATTAAATTAAAATTGATTCGATTTAACATGAGTTTATACTTTGTAAACTCAAGGGAAAGAGGAAAAAATCAGGTGCATCATTAAAGCTCCGTATTGGGAATTCGTCCAAACAAGGGTTTAAAGACAGCCAGAGAGATATAGTTAGCAATAAATTTTGTACATTGCGCCAGGCTTATTTTGGATGTCATTAGGAGAATGGCAAATTTCCCTCTGAGATTTACAGTGTAGAGCACTATTTTGTTATCTTCATTATGTTGGAGCTATTATTCTGATAAATGTAACATTAAATACTAGAACATTTTCGTAATTTAGTAAACATTTAAAAAACGAAGCGAGGATTTAATTATTAAAAAGAGTCTACAGTTGAAGTACACTGTTTAATATGTATCTCACTTTTCTCTTTTATGTTTACAAACACTATTTATACCTGATTTTAAAACAAGAAACTAAGCTTTAAAAATACTAAAAAAAGTTATTTAAATTTGAGTTTATGGCAGTGCTAGTAATAAAAATAAAGCTTTTACAGTTATCTAAATTCTACATTAAAATACTGAAATATTTCAGACAGCAAGTTCTAGATCTTCTGCTTTAATAACCTAATTAGAATATGGCTATATAGGTAGGTGTGCATTTAAATCATGTATTTAACGCATTTTAGCATTGTGTAACAAATCATTGTTGTTGTTTATATTAATAAAAAGCTCTAGGCTGTTCAGTTTTTCTCCATTATTTATTTTGCAAACAGCAAAACAATAAACTGTAAATAAACAATAAATTTTATACGTACATCTAGTTTAAGTATAAAATTAGTCACAAAATACTATAAATTAAATTATAATTAACATTTTAAATAATTTTATTGATAAATAAAAGGTAAAGCCAAAGTAGAATAGTTAACAAATTATAAATTTAACTTTTTTTATTAATTTCAGTTCATTTCAGGATAGATCAGACAAAATACCTTCCCCAAGACATGTGTACGAACGGTTTCCTAATTAAATCGCCCTGAAGAAGCTTCAAAAAAACAGCAAAAAAGCGAAACGTCGGCTAATAAACAAAAACAAAAAAACACCACTAGCGTCTGATTTATCCTAAAATCAACTAAAATTAATAAACCCAAAACATGCAGACGACGAATATTTAATTTTTTTATTAATAAAAAAGTCATAACTAGATGAAAATTTATTCATTTAGACATTTTATAAAATTAAGAGAGTTATAAATTTTAAAAACCAGAATTCCATTTCAAGACACTACGAGCTTGTTAATGCAATATTTTTGCTACAACCGTAGATTTTCTTATAATTCTAGGAGTAATTTAAGTAAATTTTATAATGTAGTTAATTTTTATTTAAGAGTTTAGTTATTAATCCTAAATTTGCAAATTGGCATAAAAATGTAGTAAACAAATTAACTAAAAAACGTTATTGAAGAGTTCAGCTACAAAAGAAAACTTGTTTGTAAAATGCCAAAAATTACTATTAAAATATTTAGACTGCCAATGATTTTGTAAAAGTTTTGAATATAAAAAAATGTTTTAAAACCTATAGTAGCTTTAAACGTAACGATTGGGTCAAGACTATAGAATGAAAAACTACGAAAAAAAATTGGTTTAAGCTTCGCGAAAATAAAAACCTTAATAAATGCCAAAAACTTGTCGTAATATAAGTGTAAATTGCAGAAAAAGCAAAAGCATTAAAATTAAAACTTTATTACAAAAATTAATAAACATCTATAATGTTATTAAAAGAAAATTTTTATTTGTTTAAAAGGAAACAATCAACGTCTAAAAAACAAATGAAAATGGTAATGGAGTTTAGAATAAAGCAAAAAAATTTCGTCAAGAATTCGTAGAGTGAGAAACTAAACCAAAAATGTAAAACTAAAAAAAACAAAATACTGTTGTTCTAATAAAAATGTCACAAAAAGCCAAAAAACAATCCTAGCAAACGCTAGTAAGGAAACACAAGAGAAGACAAGAAAATTTATTATAGATAACGTAAATATTTAATCCAACCATATAATATAAAAAAAGAATTGGAAAAACTAGAAAAACAAAGAAAACGTAAATGCCGAATAAAAAAAGAAAAAAATTCGGTATAGTTTTTTAACTGGAAAAGAAGAGTTGGAAAGTGCCTCTAGTTTCAGCAAAACTGGGAAGCCTTCTACCTTCTACCATGGTTGAAATTCTACAGTCGAGACGTCAAATTTTTAAGAATAGAGTGGCAAATTTAACTTTAGGAGTCTAGTTAGTTGATCCTAAATTTACAAATTGTCCTAAAAATGTGGTAAATATATATTTTTTTAAATTATTGAATGCATGCAGTAGGCATTTTTTATTTATTTATTTTTTCTCATTGGTGCTTTAATCAAGTTTAATTAAGCACTACAGCACAAAAAAGCTGTGTTTCAAATTTTTAAGATTAAAATTAAAAATATCAAGTTATATTTTATAGTTAAAAATTATTATTACGGAAAACTGGACAAGACAGATAAACTATTCTATAAAGCCGACGTTTCAAATTTTTATTGGATTCTTTATCAAGGCTTATAAGTAATATCAAAATTAGTTGTTCATGGTACCAACTTGTCTCGGTCAGTGGTCGCCGGAAGAATTATATTTTATCTGTTATATTTTATCTCTACTTATTTTAAAACAAAATAACTATATAATGTCATCTTTAAAACTTGCATTAAAAACTGTGTTTTAATTTTATGTACAATTCTAGTTTTTACACTTTTTACATATGTATCTGTTATATTTAATAATTTAAAATTATCAGTATATTTAAAACCGTTAAAACCATGGTTTACTTGAAAACAAGTTACTTTATTTATAAAGATACTCGATACTCTCGGTGAATTGATAGCATTCATAATTAGCAAACTTGAAAATGATTTTAATTTATAACGATTGCAAATTTACCTAAGCTGTCTCCAAATACGTATAGCGTGATTGTTACCAAAATAGCATTTATTGTAAAAATTTAAAATAGCTGTTTAATAGCAGACACAGGCATAAATCACATGTTTAATAGTTTTTCTAAAATATATGTCATCAGTGACAATGTATATTATATGTACAACATATATACTTACAGTTTTTTTAATATGAGTTTGGAAAAATATTGAAAACAGCAAGAGTTTTATAGTTTAAAAATCTCAATCAATCTATTAACTTCTCGCTTTTTAAAACTCTTACTGTCCTAGTAAACTACAAAATTTAAGCAAATTTTTACAATATTTTAGCACATTTCAACTAATTTTGTTTAGGCTATATCATTTGTTACATAAATTTTATAAGCAAATCTAGTTTCTATCGGTTAAAATTATAACTGATAATAAGTAAATAAGTTAGTAAATAAGTCTGATAATAAGTTGTTGTCTAATAAGTAAAAAAAATAATTTATACTACACCATATGTATGACACTCTACAGTGACAATGAGAATAGGCTGAATTATAGTGCGCATTTTAAATAATTGAACAGACAAAACCTGCTCTTATTCGTGAAATGTTTTTTTTTAAACAAAGTCACATTTATTTACTTTTTATTTATTATTTTTTTAAGAAACAAGAGAAGTTTTCATCTAATCGACAATAGAAGTAGAGGATAAAACAGTAGAGAGAAAATACGCGTAATTAAGCAACACCAAACTTTTGTTTAACCAAAAATGGCAACGAGAGCGAGAGGGTTGCAAGCACTACCGGACTGGGCTACTTGGGGCCTATCAAAATATGTTTTCTAAAAAGACCCATTAGCTTATGAAACTTAGCAAACACCCAATAGCACCAAACAATTTTACTTTGCACGACGCACGTTTCGACAACAAAGTCGTCATCCTCAGGTGAGAAATTAAACTCTTTTAATTATTATTGTTAGCAGTCTTTATAAAATACTTTTGTAAGTGTCATTTTTATAAATTGTTGTTAACAACTTCTTGATTTTTATAAAATGTCAACTAAAGCTTATAGCTTTGATAAAAAAGCTATAAATTAAATGTTCTCTGTTAATTTTAATTTTTATAAAATGCTCCTTGTGACAGCTAATTTTTTATAAAATTTTATAAATAGTGTTCTACAATTTCTGGCATATTAAAGTGTTTTTTGTAATTTATATTTTTATAAATTGTTGCCTGTGGCTTCAGTTTTAATAAAATTTTATCAATGGCTTCTAGTTTTAATACAAAAAGCTACAAATAGAATATTTTTTGTTAAATTTGATTTTTAGAAACAACATTTTAACAACATAACAGAGAAAAACACCGACAATAATCTAAAATAATTGACTTCAAACATATAAAACACAAATTTTTAAAATAAATATAATTATTGATAAAATCAACAAGCTTTAGTACCAAAAAGCCTACCAAAAAATTTTCGATAATTTCGATAAGTCTGTGTCTAGTCTGGTTCAGACTGCAAGTTCTGTTAGGTACTCCACATTCAAAATGTTTTTAAAGTAAATTTTTTCCGAATACATAGGTACTATTTTTGTAAAACAATCGTTGATTAATTATGCAAAATTTGCATAAGAAGCAACAACTGATTTTTACTTATCAATATCAAAAGTTGTTTTGTTCTAATCTCAAAATACATGAAGATGACTTTTAAATTTTAATAAAAATTGGCGACTGGTTTTAGTTTAAAACTGACAAAATGTAAATCCTTAAAATAATAATTATAACGAACAACGCTCTCACTTTTTACACTTGACGCTTGTCAAAACTTGTCAGATGTTGTTATTATTACAGCTTGTTCAATTTTTTAGCTAAAGATTTGTTATTTACTTGAGTTCTGTTCTAATTAAAGAAATCTCTTGCTTTTATAACGCATGACAAATGTTTGTTTTACTTTTGTATAGAATGTACGAGTACATAAAGTAATTATACGCTTTACAATTAATAGTTGAAGAAATAACATATTGCTTTTAGCGGGTAGTTATTCGAAGTCGGCTATTATTTGTTTCCTTGTAATTGCATCCGTCTATTTTATTTCACAATTTTCTGTGGGAAAACATCCCATACACGACTGTAAATATTTACACAAACTGAATGCACTCTGCAGAATTACAATAAATTATTTACACTTTTTTCCACAATGAGAACTGAAGTACACATTTAAAATTTTAATCGACCTGCACTAGACATTTTCAACGCCAGGTGATTATTTTTTAATGAACGCTGTTATCTTCCTGACAGCCTTATTTACAACTTAAAAAAATACCGCAACGTTTAGATAAATATTTCTCTTTCTTTTTCAAAATAAAACAAGACTCGTATCTCCAATTTAAAGGACGAACGCTTATGGCCGATATAAGATGAAATTTACCTTTCAGTGGCGTCTCCTTCTGCTCGCCGGATCTGTCCGGCTTGACTGAACACGTATATCCTGGACGTATCCTTATACCATTTGACGCTGTGCAAGGTGCCACATTGGTTGACATCAACTCTGCATGGCAGCAGTGCATTTCCACCTACAAGTGCTCGAACTTCTATCTCCTTCGCCACTGAAAAGAAACGACTTTTATTGAAAACAAGCCAACTTTTCTACGAATCGAAAACTCGAAAACTTTTCCAATTATGGAATGTCATCATAACACCTTCGGTTACAAATATGTAATCTAATCATTTTATGAAGTCAATTAAAATTTGAAAAGTTCCATGTAAATATTGTTCAATTTGAAAGTTTCACTCAAAGAAATTTGAATTTGAATGCTTACAATATTTTTACGTCGCAGTTAAATATAATCTTAAGGAAACTTTGTAACCACATTTTACACAAATAGAGATTTTGCACTTATAGAAAGCAAACATTAAATTAATTACCAGGATTTGAAGCCAAATACTTCAATTACGTTAAAAACGATACTTTACTAATCCTTTATTAATCAAACTAAAAGCATAAAATGATATAAAACTTTATAACTAAAAAAAAAATGTGATACAGCCACAGTACATTAATTTGCTGTGAGCTATTTAAAACAAAAATGATGTATTTTTAAGCTATTTCTAAAATTCTATCTTATTTTTCTTTTTGTCAAGTAATATCTATTGTAACAAAAAATTCTAGAGAGATTTACCGCAGATCCGATATCGTGCTATGACTCACATTATAGTGCGTGATTCTAATATATATTAGTCACCGCTATTGATAGGATTTGAGAAATGCTAACACATTCTGAAATCTACATGTATAAAAAGTTTGTGAGTATTTACTAGAAAAAATCTTCTTTGTATTTAAGAAAATAGTAACCAGTTAGTTGAAGCTGGATAGTCGAATAACTCCTGTTATTTTCAGCAGTCGTCAGAAACGAATTGATAATCGTAAGCGTTGAACTGCGTGATCGAGTAAAGGCATCAAATTTAAAACTAAACCAACATTTTTTAAACAAAAAACGTCTACATTAGTTTTTCAAAAACTATAAACATTTTTGAGTATTTAGCATAATTTCAACAAAAATTATTACTAGTAACAATTTAAAAAAAATAAAAAAAAACATAAACACAGATTTTTTTTTATTACATAAATAGTAACTGAAAACCGACTGTGCTATCCCATTAAAGATAGTCTGTAGTTATAATTTGATATGTTTGCTACTTGCAACTGTTACAAGGGTAATTTGTTGTTAACATTTAAAACCAAAAAATATCTTATTTCTAAAATGTTTGCCTATAAAATTAAAATTTATAAAGCAATCTTAATGATCTAAAAACAATTTGTACAAAATTAAAACAACAAAGCAAATTTTAGATAAAATAAGTGCTTTAGTTAGAATTTATTTATTACTGTTTTATTTGTTGTATTTATTTTATTATTTGTTGTATTTACTAATTAGTTTCCTACAACAATAAACACAAAATGTACTGCCTCTATGTATTTTTTTTCTACTATTTGACCAATTTTTGTTTTTACTTATTTTTACAAATAATTTTTTTATAATTCTTAAAATTTTAGTGCAATTTGATAATAATCAATTTGTTGTATTACTTCTGCTTTTGTTCGAGAAACTAAAATCACACTATCTGAGGCATACAAATCCTCTGGAAGATTCTGTCTTAAAAAATTCTAATTGCAATTGTGCCTGAATTATCCTCTAATAGAACATGTTTTGTACACATATAAAGACTACTTAAGTTACTATAAAAAATTTAGTGCTATAAAAATAAAGATTACGCCCTGATTTGTGGGCGTATAAAGTAAATTATGGATACAAAATAAAATAAAAGTGTTTTGTCTTCCAGCGGTTGAAAATGGCGCCTTTATGTAACTTTATTAAGTATTACACTAGTGTTAAAAGTAATTCAAAGTTTATTTAAATTTTGTTTAGAAAATTAATAAAACGTTTTAACCAACACATGAACAACTTTTTATTTTAAATAAGTACAAACCAACATTTTAACTAGTTATTAGTATTAACATTTATAGTAAAATTAGAACAAATTGAAATTGTAATTTCTTGCTGAGCTATCACACTTAACCTGGTTTCACTGTCAACATGTGTGACACATCTATTTTTTGTAAAAATACTACTGGTAGTAGGTACTGGTGGTCTTGCTAGTAGTTGCAGCAGTAGAAAGTATTTGACACGCAATTTCCTTCTTCAGTTCCAGTGAATTTTCAATGTAGCCTTCAGCTACTGACGAAGATTTCCATCCTTCATGTCTTTTGATGGTAGTAAGATTTGCACCAGAATCTGCTAACAATGTCGCTGACAAACGACGAAAACAGTGTCCGGTGTAAAGTTGATGATTTGGTAGATTTAAAAACTCTGCAATGTCGGCAGGCATTTTACCAAACGTGTTAATTCCAACGGCATTCTTCACAGATTTATTTTTTATATATTTAAGAAGAGGTCGTCTATGGTCAGCGTTGGGTCGTCGTAGAGCCATATACTTTCTAAAAAAGTCTAAGTAGGATTCATCAACAACACTGAAAGTCCGAGGCACTTTCGTTTTGGTATCTGATATGGTCACAACATCCGAAGTGCCCAAATCTTCGATTTTAACGATGGTCATCTGACACAATTCCTCCCGGCGACACGCTCCGAAGACACCCACTATTGCAGCGACTTTCATCATCAGATACCTACTTTTCGTCTTGTGCTTCTGTGAGAAATTTGTCGATATGCGTCTTCGTCAAAACTTTTGACTTTTTTACTTAATATCCTTCACCCTTCCGTTTTAAAAAAGCAATAAGTTTATAATTTTTGCTAATATCTTGAACTTGCTTTATTTTTAACATACAGTAGAACCTCGATTATCCGTGTGCGTTTTATCCGTGCTGCGGATTATCCGTGTCAGGGTCGTTACTCGATTATCCGTGCCTCGATTATACGTGCATGATGGAAGAAGTGCATATGTTCTCAAGGAGCACTCAAGACGCTTGCTTTGAAGCGTTGCACGTGATTGTGGCGATTTTTATTACAAGTTTGTATCGAATTTCGCAGCCACTGATTTTAAATTCAGTTCAGTTCGTTGTAGACGTTGTACTGTTAATAAAACACAGTTAAGTATGGATAAGCAAAAACGAAAAGAGAAAGTTTTAACGTTAGAAAAAAAGTTAGATATTTTGAAGCAAAGACAACAGGGTAAATCTGTAAGCAATTTGGCATTATCGTACGGCGTAGGGTTTCAAACCGTGCGGGACATTCTCAAGAATAAGAAGAAAATTTAATTGTTTTTTTGAAAGTGTATTCACCGCAGAAAGACTCTAAAAAAGACAAAATTTGAACAATTAGACGAATCTATGATTAAATGGTTTCTTCAAAATAGAGCTGAAGGAGTACAGATTTCCAGTCCTATGTGTACTAGACAAACTCAAATATTTTATAAAAAACTTCAAATAAATCAACAATTTAATGCATCCAGAGGATGGTTCCACAGATTTAAAGAACGTCATGGAATCCGCAAGTTGTCAATCCAAGAGGAAAAACTTAGCGCCAATGAAACTGCAGTTGTGGAATTCTGTTATGACTTAGAAAATATTATAACTGAGCATAACTTCAAAGCTAGCCAAATTTATAACGCTGATGAAACTGGGTTATACTGGAGGGCGATGCCAAAAAGAACTTTGGCCCACGATACTAAAAACAGTGCCCCAGGTTACAAGATAAATAAAGACAGAATTACTGTCCTGTGCTGTGCTAACGCCTCAAGTGAGCATAAATTAAAATTGACAGTGGTTTGAAAATCAAAGAACCCTCGTGCACTAAAAAATATAAAGAGACATTTGTTGCCAATTATTATTATCAGAAAGCGGGATGGATGAATCGAATGATCTTTAAAGATTGGTTTTCAAAACATTTTGTTCCGGAAGTGCAAAGTTTTTTTGAGAAGAAAGATTTGCCCCCGAAAGCTTTATTGTTTTTAGATAACGCGCCATCACATCCCAGTGAGAGCATATTAAAGTCTGAAGATGGAAATATTTAAAGATTATTCATTATACTTATAATATTATCAGAAAATGCTGTCAATATTTTTGCGTTGTTTTTTTTTTGGAACTAACAATAGCACTGGTTGCTACGAAAATTTTGGTTTATAAACATTGCAATCTGTGTGATATTATTTTTTGATTTATAATTTTTATTGAGTTTAAAGTTTTTCCAATCGTTTTGTAGAAAAAATAGTGTATGATATACGTGTTAAAAGTGATTTTATTTTGTTCGTGGAGTTAAAAAACTTGCTACGCTCGTTTTTTATTCATCTTCACTTCCAAAATAAAATCTTACTTTTAACACTAATATCATAAATAACTATTTAATTTCAAAACTACTACTAAAACATCGACTTAGTTGTTCAAAGAAGAAAAATGGTTAAAAAAATTGTTATATACTCTTTTACGGTACATAATATTTAGCCATGTGAATAAATAAAACAATGCAAATTCCCATAATGTCGTTGACTACAACCGTATTCACTCCATTAGTCCGCTTTTTAATAAAACTTCATTGTTTCAGCACCGTATTTTTGGCTTGTTTTTTATCGTACAATCTATTGAGTGAATGGCCTTTTTTATATTTTTATTCGGAATTCGTCCGTAAAATTCTCTATTGTAATTTGCTTCAATGAATGACAGACATGTATTTGTTCCTTTCTTTGTAAAGTAATAATTAAAAACGCAATTTTGATTAACTAGAACCGTACTTTGTATTTGCTTTGTATGTAACAATATAAAACCGTTCGATTGTATAAATTTTTTCCGTATATCAATGTAATGTAATTGGTCGGAATTCCCATCGTCTCATTGATTAGATTCATGCATGATATTCGATGATTCGTGATAGTTGCTCCGGAGATGACACGTTCCGCTTCGAAATGTATTCCGGACACGTACTTAGTTCACGCCGACTCCGGTAGATGCGTGATGTGAGACACTGTGAAATCCCTATGTGTTACTTTTACCTATGGGACGCATCTCCGGAAGCATAAATACAACGTTGACGGAATTCTAGTGTACTTTACAATTTGTTGCACTTTACATTTACAATATCACGATGTTATTTCAAATAAACTACACGCTACATGAAAGATTTGCTACTTGATGTTTTCACTTAAAAGAGATAAATAATGGTTGCAAAAAATTTAATCTACATTTTATTTACTAAAGTGGAAGCTTATTACTGTTTTTGTCAATTTGAACTAATCAATTTACTAACAAGTTTTTAATAACAAATAATTTTTGTTGACAATGTTTTTGAAATTATATGGTCTACTGATAAAATCTTTGATTATTGTTTAGAATATCAGATGTAGAGTTTCCTATCTGATAATCCACCCTTACTGCAATCATAATTTGAAAATAATTACACCAAACTAAGTTTGTACATGTTACTGCTTTTGTATTTATACAGTCGTTGGTTATAAAAGAAAATTTTTTTACTTTACTGTCAATCACTTTGGCACTTTATTAAGAATGTCTCTATAATAATAGAATAGACAAGTTTTTTTGAGTTTAACAAGAAAAGTCGAGAAATAATGTATCAAAAATAAGCTGTATATACATTTTTAATTTTTTTAGTTTTTGTATAGTTTATCTTATAAAGTAGATGTTGTTAAGCCTAAATTTTTATAAAATATTTGTTTTTATGAATTATAAAGACTAGTGGTAACAGAAAGACTTTTTAATAAGAGACTGTTAATAGCAGTTACTGCTTGTTACTCTTATTTTAAAACTACAATTAAAATTGCTGTCTTGTTTAAAACTGTTATTTTTATTTAAACATAGTGATAGCAGAAACAGTTACGTTTAATAACAGTTACTACTTGTTACTCTTATTTAAAAAAAAACAGTTAAAAATAGCTGTTATTTTTAAACTGTTATCTATAAGCTCTTAGTTTAAAACTGTTAGGCAACTTAAATTTTTAGTAAACATTGTTTGAATTATACGGTTTAGTGACAGCAAGAAAGTAACTCTTAACACAGTATAGAAATGAATCAGTAGGGACAGCTGATAAAAACTTGTCAAAAGCTGGCATCCTTTAACGTAAAATGTGTAAGATGGAGCCACTGATTCTTAGAATTTTAGGCAACTAATAATACACAATTTTAATCTAATGGGCCATAACTGTAAATTATGTAATAAATAATCAAAAGGTAAGGGTAAAACAACGATTAAAATAATTCTTATAGTATTTTATTTACAGTTATAGCTATTTAGTTTAAATTGTGTATTATTAGTTGCCTAAAAATCTAAAAATCAGTGGCTCCATCTTACACATTTTACATGAAGGGATGCCAGCTTTTGACAAGTTTTTATCAGCTGTCCATACTGATTTATTTCTATACTGTGCTCTTAATAACAGCTACTACTTGTTACACTTATTTTAAAATAACAGTTAAAAATAGCCGTTGTTTAAACTGTTATTTTAAAGCTATTGCAATAAAACTTTTATTTAAAAAAACATTTTTGTATTTAATAACAGAAAGCAGTGTTCTTGCTTGAATGCAAATAGTAATTATAATTTAAGTAATTTTAAAATTATTTTTCTATTTTTATCTTCTCTCTTATTAATTATGTTACAAACAGTAAATAGTGTCACTGTTTTAGAAGAAGTAAATATTATTTATTAACAATAACCAGCTGTTTTTGTTACCGTTTCAATAATACTTGTTACCTGCTTAAAATAACAGTTATTTCGAAAATTTTAGATATTGTTAAAATAATTATTTTAACAATTATATTTATATCTAAAATGTAAAAGTTTAAATTAGAGATAGGTAACTGTTATTTATTTCTAAGCAAAGTAACAGTTTGTTACTGTTATAACATTTTAAACAAGAAATAGTAGACTATATCATTAGAAGTAGAAGTGAGTTCTTATGTGGTAAGCCGAGATATTGAAAACCGAGACGCAGTCGAGAGGCACAACTGGGCAAAGCACAAAAAAACCTTCTACTCTAGATAATATATACTATTTTATCCTTAAGCAAAAAACAAAAAAAAATGTAAATTTAATAGACTGGTTATTATTAATATAATTCATAGTTGCTAGAATTTTTATAGCTGTTTGTTTTTCATTTTCCATAGATTCTTCTATATAACTTTCTGCGACAGCCGTAAATCGCCAACCCTCATGTCTTTTTAAGACCAAAATGTTACCTCCATTGTCCACCAACAAAGTGGCTGATGTACGCCGGAAACAATGACCTGTATATTCACAAGATTAGGCAGATTTAAAAAGATAGCTATTTCTTGTGGCGCCGATTCTATTTTCTGTTTTCTCATAACCATTTTTGCACATTTGCTGTTCTGGTATTTAAACGTAATTTTTTTATTTCTATATGTTTTTGAAGAGTTTATACATTATACCGGGTGTAAACGAAATTAGGCCCACCCCATTTTTTAATAGTATTTTTTAAAATAGAAAAACGAAACTTAAGAAACCTATTATGTTAGAAAATCTCCATTAATTGAATAAAAAATAATTTTTTTATCACTTCCGGTTTTACCGAAAACGACCGTAACTTTGGATTTTTAAATAGAACACTATACATATTTTTGTATTTTTGGAATCTACATTAAATTCTGAGTGTAATAGACTACTTTTTATAACTTTTCGAAAAATAATTTTTTTTTTTTTGTAATTTTTGTTTTTTTATCTAGAAAGCTGTGATAGTTAAAAAATAGTTTTAAATAATGTAAGCAACCATTAAAAAATAAAAGCTGTATTATAAATGCTCTAGATTAGAAAATACAAGACTTTTAATTAAATGAAATTAGTTTTTCCGGCTTAAATATTTTTTTTAAATGTAACAATAGTGGCTCATCCGACTCTTTAAATTCTTTTTTTTTGTGAATTTAAAGGTACCAAAATTTAAAAAATCCATTTACCACTTTTTGTAATATTTACAAAAACAATTTAAAAAAAAATAGAAAATGTAACCGACGTAATGGTTTATTACGTCGTAACTCATTTATTGTGAAAAGAAATTTTATAATACACATTGGTGCTATTATTATTAGATTAATTAAATATGGAATTAAAAAAAGTTTTCGATGAAAATTTTATTGTTACAGCAAATGTTCGAAATGTCCTCCGTTTTCTTCCTGACATTTTTGAACGCAATTTATAGTTTCTGTGATAACGTTTTGCAATTGTTCAGCAGTAATTTGTGCAATACTGTGTCTCAATCTGGCTTCTAGATCTTGACGATCTTGAACAGGAATTCTGTATACTTCATTTTTAATATGACCCCACAAAAAAAATCTAGCGGGGTTAGGTCAGGAGATCTAGCGGGCCACCTAACAGGGCCATTAGTACCAAACCAACTATTTTCAAAATTGTGGTTCAGATATTCAACGACTGGTCTATAATTGTGAGATGGTGCTCCATCTTGCTGATAATATAATCTTCCAAACACATTTACTGGTAAGTCGTCTATAAATTCTTCTATTTCGTTTTGGAGTAACTCTAAATATCTTTGTCCAGTCAGATGTCCATCAAAAATAATGGGTCCAATAAGTCGTTGTCCAACAATACCCATCCAAACATTAAAACCAAAACCCTTTTGAAAATTATTTTCTCTTAAAAGATGGGGATTTTTTTGAGCCCAGTAACGTGTATTATTTCTGTTAAAAACGCCATTATTAGTGAAACGACTCTCATCAGTATAAAAGATGCAACTAGGAAACAATGGATCTTCACCCATTTGCTCCAAAAAAAAGTTACAGTAATTCAATTGTCTTTCATCATCGTTTTCATGGAGATGTTGGTGTAAACTGTATTTAAAAGAACGGTATCTATGTTTTTTTAAAATCTTCCATACTGACTGATGACTTATATCGCAGTCCGTGGCAATTTTTCGCAAAGATTTAGTTGGGTGCATATTTACCCACGCTAAAACAGCAATCTCTGTGTCTTCATCGACAATAAAATTTTCTTTAACGTAATCATGCCGTTCTCTAAATTTTTTCACAAGGTTGCTAAAATGATGACGTGATGGGTGACGTCTGTTGGGATACCGATTTCGATAAACCATTGCTGCTTAAACAGAATTTTTCCTACTCTCTCCATAAACAAGCAGCATATCAACTCTTTCATTTTTTGAATACACTGGCATTTTGACAATATGTTTACACAGACAACAAAATGAAAAATACGGCCGTTAAGCTTAAACTGTTACTTTAGTCAAATTTTGACGTTAGTGCACAGTTTGCTTAATTTTTTTTTCAGTAAACATTTTCGGAGTTTTTCTCTAAATTGTTTTTGTAAATATTATAAAAAGTGGTGAATGGATTTTTTAAATTTTAGTATCTTTAAATTCACAAAAAAAATGAATTTAAAGAGTCGGATGAGCCACTATTGTTCCCTTTGAAAAAAAATAGTTAAGCCGGAAAAACTAATTTCATTTTATTAAAAGCCTTGTATTTTCTAATCTAGAGCATTTATAATACAGCTTTTATTTTTTAATGGTTGCTTACATTATTTAAAACTATTTTTTAACCATCACAGCTTTCTAGATAAAAAAACAAAAATTACAAAAAAAAAATTTATTTTTCGAAAAGTTATAAAAAGTAGTCTATTACACTCAGAATTTAATGTAGATTCCAAAAATACAAAAATATGTATAGTGTTCTATTTAAAAATCTAAAGTTACGGTCGTTTCCGGTAAAACCGGAAGTGATAAAAAGTTTATTTTTTATTCAATTAATGGAGATTTTCTAACATAATAAGTTTCCTAAGTTTCGTTTTTCTTTTTTAAAAAATACTATTAAAAAATGGGGTGAGCCTAATTTCGTTTACACCCGGTATATTAAATATATAGTACATTTTTATACATTCTGCAAATGTTTAAATAAAAATAGCATATACACCAAATACAAAAAAATCTTATTATTTCTTTGACTCTCCAGCTTCGTCTCTCTGATCTTAAATCGCACCTTAGAAATAATCATGCAATTATCTCTCTTGAGATGTAATCTACTATTTTTAGGTATTTTATGCACAGTGATAAAAATTAACTATTCTAAAAAATTGTTAAAATAATAGCGTAATTAAAAATTTAAAATCTGTTTTATGATAAGGAATCTTATGTCAAATTGGTGGATGCGCCGGGATTAGCAATGTAAATTCTTCTAAATCTATTATAGAACTTGAAGAAATTTTAAACTTTTAGTGTAATTGGTTAAAATTGCTTTCAGCCTATTAGAAAATTTAAATATCGCAATTTTTCATCTCAAGACATTTGCAAAATACGATAAATCGTGCATATATGTGCATCTGGGGTTATTTACATTATGTAAAAATATTGTAATTTTAGCGTGAATTCCGCATGAATAAAGTCCACAAAGCGAGAAATTCGTTCCTTCCATCTGTTCAACTTATTGCTAGTCCAGACGTTGTGGTTGTTTTATTTATATTACATCCGATAAGCTTGTTTATCGCTGGAGTGTAGAAAAGTTTCGATTGATGAAACTACAAAATAATTTATCGCTAATCTGCATTTTGTATTCTGTTTGATAGTACACGTATCTGATTTTACAAATGTAATACGAGTATTTACGCTATTATTGGAGCATAAAACTGCTTTAGTTTTTAATTTAGTGTTATTACCTATGCTACAACTAGATTTACAAAAAAAAGGGGGCATTGTACTAGCAATTTATCAAATCTGCTCATTTTCAGAAAAAATATTAGTTTAAAAACTAATTTACTGGTACCAGTAGAGCAGATAAATGATATTACTTTGCTTAAAGATAATTTATGTTCGTAATCCTTGATATCTAGGGATGAATTTTTACGTTATTCTTGATTTAGACTGTGCTATTTAAATATTTTATCCTACTATTTATAGCAAACACATTTTATGGTAAAAATAACTATAAAATTTTTTTGATAAAATTTAAATCAATCCATACAGTGCTAGCAATAATAAGTGTCAAAAAAATGCATTAATTAAAAGTTATAATATACTCAGTGTCAGTAGAAGTGTTACACCTAGAAAGAATAATTTCTTGAAAGTAATATTTTGGCAACAAAATAAGTATATCATTATATTACACATAGATTTAAAAACATTAAGTTTATGTAAAAAGTCATAAATTAAAGTAAAACTAAATCATCGCAGATTTCTTTAAAATCGAACCCGAATGAGTTAAATAGTTTTTTCCGTAACATAGCGAAAAAATTTGTAAAGTCCTTACCTGTTTACAATATTGACCAGATTAAGTTTTTATCTTCTAAAACAGAAAAATGTAGAATTAATTTTGCTTTTAGACAAGTAACATTTAACTAAATGAGAAACTCTATCACTTCGCGCTTCAACAAGCAAGGATATCTATGGTCTAAATGTAAATTTAATAAAACAAATTAAAAATAATATAATAGTGCAAATTACAAAATTAATCAATTTATACATTAAATCCTGTATATTTCGAGAGTGCTTAAAAATAGCTCTAATTAAACCTGTTCATAAAAACGATGACCTAAACGACAACAACAACTTTAGACCAATCTGTCTTCTACCAGTTTTTTCACAAATTTTTAAAAAGTTAGTGATGTGTCAAATAGCTAAATATTTTGAAAAACAAAAATTGTTTGTTAATAACCAGTTTGGATTTCTAAAAAAACTATCAAATTCTCATGCAATTTCTTTTCTAGTAGACAAAATTATTGACAGCATAGAAAATAATAGTTATTTATTGAATAAGTGTTTTAGACAGCGTTTTATCCACGCAAAAACACTTAAGCGCAAGACGCAGTCGATCGTTTAATATTCTTAAGCGGATAAAACGCGACTAAAACACGAATCCAATAGGTATAACGTTTTATCCTCAATTACAGCGATTTAAAATCAGAATCGCCAAAATTTCATCTCATGTCATCTAAAAATAACTTGACATGAGGTACACTCTGACAGAGGATGTCACCTCAAAAATCATTGAAATTAACTAAAAAACATGAGAGGTTTTAAATCGTTGCTTTTTACTTTCGATTGTTTATCGACTCCATTTGTACAAAACGCTGTACAAGTTGGTGAAAATGGAAGAAAGTGATAGGTACTGTTCCTGAGAGAATTCTCGAGAAAGCTAAAAAAGCGACTCGCCAGTTAATGCCTGCAAAATCCAGGAAACATTATAAAAAATTATTTTCAGAATTTAATAAATCGAAAAAAGAACGAGAGGTAATGACAATAAATAAGGAAGTTCTGCTATCGTATTTCTTAAATTTGAAGAAGAGGTATAGAATTTCATCCATGTGGTCGAAGTTCTCTATGCTGAAGGCCGCTATAAAAGTCTATAAAAACATAGACATTAGAAAATATAGTAAGCTCATGGCCTATCTGAAAAATCAGTCAAGAGAATATCTACAGGCCGAAGAAAGCTGCAGTATTAGAAATAGCACACGTAGAAGAGTATTTGACAAAGACATGCGATAAAGAATATTTGATGATCAAGGTAATCTCTGTCATTACATACACATTGTAGATAATAAATTTTGGAATATTATAGGTTGCATTAATAATGGGAGTGTCTGGTGGCTGTCAATGCTGTGAGCTGACAAATTTAGAAATCAGCGATGTAAAATACAGAGGCGCATACCTGATTGTTTCGATACCAGATACCAAGACGGGTGTTTCACAAAAATTCACAATTATAGAAGAAGGATTCTCTATCAACACTGTAGAGAAGTGTAGGAAATACATGTCCTTACGTCCGAAGAAGTTATCCATTGAGAGATTCTATTTACAATACGCTAATCAAAAATGTACATCGCAACTGATGGAATTAACACTTTATCGAAAATTTCTTCTAAAGTTGCCTCGGTTTTTAATCTGGCGAACGCAGAAGCTTATACCGGCCTTTGTATGAAGCGCACTTCAACAACTTTACTTGCCAATGGAGGTGATAATCTTACAACAATTAAACGACATGGTGAGTAGAGGAGCTCCGCCAGAGGCAGAAACTTATATTGAAGATTATGTATCTAATAAGCTTGATATCAAGAAAAATCCAAGGTTCTCCTGGTACTGGTCGTTCCTTACTAGAGGAGAAGTCCATTGCTCTAACAACTACTGTCTGTTCTAAAACCGATAACAACTACATGCTTCTCATTAATGAAAACGAAGTGAAATATGATAAAACAAAAAACGAAATGTCTATTAATGTAAATGTTAATGTCAATATTAATAATAAATATAATGCGATTGATATAAGATTGTATTTTTTCATTATTCCACTAGTGGAATAAAGTGATTTCATTATTCCAGTAGTGGATAAAGTGTTACTTTATGTATACGGTTCGTAAGTGTGAATAAAACTTCAATTACAGGATATTTGTAGATAAACTAATTATAAATTGCCATCAGGAGAATGACAAATGTTTAGTAAAATTTTGTAAATTTTGCTCATTTATTTCTTTTTTTTCTATAGAACACTCTTTAATATGAGATTATGTAGTAGAATCAATCAAAACAAGACTGACCTTCGCCTTTCAGTTCTAAATATATCTTGCTTTTCACATATCACTGCCAGCAATTTAAGCAAGGATGGCTAGTTTTTCCGTTGAGTTAATAAGGCGAAGTAACGGTAACGGAAAAGCTACCGTATTGAATTTAGACGTAAAGGATAGAACCGACTCGTCTTCTTGTTGCAAATCAACATTATCTATGTTTAGACTGTAAGCTTGGTCACTTGGTTCGCTAATCCTTACATATATCACCTTTAAGCCAGAGATTAGGCAACGGAACCGTGAAAGGATGGATACAAGCGTCTCATGGATATTTCATATTGCTGGACTGCTTTCACGCTTATTGAATATTTGGGTGAAGGAATAAACAAGAGAAAAATAAATATTTAATTTTATGCAACGAAATAAAGTATCTATTGTAGTATTAAAAACTTTTCTACACCAAATTTATGTTGGCATTAAAAGTATACTAGTCACAAATGATGTTATGTTTAAATAAAAAGTTTAATAATAAAAATTGCTAAAGTAAATATTGTTTATGATCTGTAGAAATTTAGATCTCAATAAACAATTTTTTATTTTGTTTAATTACTTTAGTTCTCTCTATTTTAAGTAATTAGTAGAGCTTGAATAATAGATACGCAAACAGCTCTTTGTGTGTTCTTTGTGACAAATTAAAAATGTTAAAAACTCATTTTTTTTAAATAGTACTTTCTATTTATTATTGTAACAATCAAAAAATCTTTCGACAAGTTTTCTATCAATATAAAGTTTGTATAATATAGTGTTAAATTCTAAGTTGCTAGTCTAAATTAACTAAATTTTGATAAACATTTATGTTTTGAACAACAAAATCAGTGGATCTTACGCACAAAAAAAATTAGCACAGAAATAAACTAAAGTGTAGAATTGAAAATTTTTTGATGCAAGAAAATGTAGAATATTGTGCACAATTGAGTTACAGAGAAAATTAGACAAAATCTAACATATCGCAAAGCAGTATTAACACAATTTAGTAAAAAAATTGTAAAAACATAAACAAATAAAAAACATTAAAGCTACTTTACAATTTTTTTATAACAGATGTTAAACATATTTAAATTTTCTTCAATACAAGTATGCAGTCTTCGTTTTCTTCTTTTCTTCTTCTTCTTCTTCTTTTTTAGTACGTAACGCTTCCTGTAGCATTAAATCTATTTTTAAATATTTTAAATGCAGCAATTTGCGGCGGTTTTGAATTTGGATATTTTTTTTGTAGTCTTTGAGCCAATAAAATATTACAATCCGCTTCACCAAGACTGTATACGATGTTAGTGAGTTGTTCAGGAGTAAAATTCATTTTGTGACTTATAATCTTTACAATAAAATTGACGGATTGTAACAATGACAGAAGACCACTCGACTTTTATTGTCCAAAACAGAAAAGTTTATCGAAATTTAGTTAATTTAGGATAGCAACTTAGAATGTGTCACTAGACTATACAATCCATACATTGCTGGAAAGCTTGTTAAAAGTTCTTTTAACTGGTACAATAATAAATAGAGGGTGCTATTTGAAAAAAATGAGTTTTTTACATTTTTAATTTGTCATGTTTAAAAAATCGCAGTAGGCACATATCACTGAGCAGGTTGTTGAGTAGACACTCAAAAAATGCGACAAACATTTAGAAATCAAAAGGCGTTACTTGCTTTAACTTGTGTGCAAGCGTTTATAAAGTACGAATTTTTAAACAGACCACTGCATTTCAAAAATTCTGGTAAAAAAAACGTTACAAATCAAAATTAAGAACAGATAAATGAAAACAACCTTTATAAAAGTTATTTGTAATTTAAAAACAAAATCAAACTGAGTAGATTCCATTTAAAAAAAGACATAACTTTAGTGTTTTTTTAATATTGAAACACCTGTATATAAACTGCAATATTTTTAAGATGCGCATCAAAAACACAACTATAATCTAAAACAAAACAAAAACTATAATTTATTTAAAATAAACAATTTATAACTAGAGCTTTTTCGGACCGTTGGGACAGCTTGTATATTAAAAAGTTAAAATATTAGATTAAAAAAATGGGTTAAAATCAAATGGCAATTTATTAAATTATGATGGTTATTTTAAATTTAGAGATTTATTATAAAGTTTTTGCAACACCTAACATATATTTCAAAGCAAAAACTGTCTTATGCGTTTTCTAGAAACACTCGTAATTTATAAGTTTAGTTAAAAAATCGTTTCGGATTTCCTGCAAAAGTTTTATGACACTTATAGGCTGATTCCTCCGGCGTGTATTAAGTAGTTACGTAAAAAAAGGGATGACCCGGAGCTAAACGCATATATATCTTTTTATTACTTGAAAAGTTATACTCGAAATCGAAATTTTTATACGAAAAAGGTTATGTATGGGCGCGGTTGAAGTGATTTGTGACTCGGTTTGGATGTCTAGTGCGGAGGTCCACACTTTCATGTAAATAAAGTACAATCCGTGAAGCTATTTTTCGTAACGATTCCTTTTATAGTCGGGACGAATCGAACTTTAAATGTATCTGAGATTTCATCCAATGCAGGCACATAAGCCAATTTAAATAAGATATATGATTCTCATTGATAACTGTCATATTTATTAGTTTTTATTGGTAGATTTTGTCAAAAAAAATTGAACCCACATTTGGATCCCGAATTAGAAAAAAGTTTCCAAACTGATGGATTGCGGCAAAAAATACCGAAAGCCTTTTCATGTTAATTGAAATCGTAAACGAGATCAATCAGTACGTGTAGATTCAACTTAACATAAACTGAAATAAAGCCAAAGGAAATTAGTTTTCTTTCTAGTGCAATGGAAGTTCAGTGCAGCTGTTGCTTTCAAGGAAGTTTTTGTAACTTTAAGATAAAGTATAATAATTATTTCTCGTAACGTTACGAAGATAAAACATTATTGATTTATATAATATGGCTTGGAAGCGCGCGTTCAACTCTTCACATAAATTATGTTTAGACTATCAACTAACTTCACTAAGTCAAACTAAAGCACAAAAGTACACAAGGTGAGCTGTTCATTATCGCCATACGACTAATCGGCCATGGGAGCACCAGATGCCCTTAAGCACCATACGCAGGATATCGCTGATATTTATGTCTCAGACATTTAAACGGAGATAGATAACTCTATTAGGTATTACTGTTACTTCCTCTAAACTAAAGTTTGTTCAAGTTAACTGAAACAAGATTACGATATTTTATAACAATTTTCTAGCTAAAATAATTGCTCTAGCAAATATCTACAGTAACAAGCATTATTAGGTTATTTTTGTGACAGCGTTTTATAACAGTGACATTTTGATTGTTATTCTGATTGCTAAATGACGTATTTTCACGCATTAGTGCGTAAAAGTGACATACTTTTAAGCACTAGTGCTCAAAAATTAAAAATACTTTTTCCATTTTATTTATTATAAACATGAAAAGTACAATTACTTAAGTGACTAAATTGAACATTTAAAGATTTCAGATTTCTTTCCTGAACTTCAGTACAAGTGGAAAAAGTACTTGGAAACGCTACTTCAGATTTGCTATTTTCGTCTCAAATTCTTCTTTTCTTTGAAACAGTTTCTTCTTTTCTCATAATTTTTATCGAAATTGCGCTTTTGCTTTCAACAGAGTTTTCTGTGTAACTTTCCGCAACAGAACTCGATCACCATGCTCCATGTCTTTTGAGTAATGTAATATCTGGTCCTGAATCTGCTAAGAGTGTTGCTAAACAACAGCAAAAGCAATGCCCGGTATATTCTTTTGCATTTAGAAGGCCGACACATTTTTTTAAGCATACTTCCAATAATATTTATACCAACAGGTAGCGTACAACACCTGGAATTTCTATAGGTTAAGAAGAATCTCTGATGTTCAGTAGGAGGAGGTCGAAGCTGTGCGTATTTGCGGAAAATTTCTAAGAAACTAATTCCTTCTACAAATCTTTCAGTTATTGTAAACATTTGTAAAATTCTTGTCTTGGTGTTCGGTATCTTCACTTTAATAAAACTTATACAATCTTCTATATCTTCCATCTTCAAAAACGTAGTTTCTTCTTTGCGTAAAACGCCAAAAATCCCAGTAATTAGTACAACTTTTGCCAATAAATTGTCATAGTCATTAGCTGTTTTCATAAAATGTTCTATCCCTTGCTTGGTGAATATTTTGGATTTTTTAGCCCTGTATCCACTAGTTCTTTTTAGAAATGCAACCAAGTTTATAAATTTTCTGATATCTACATTCTTGTTAAGATATATCATGCTTTTTAGCATTGAGTAGATACCCCATAAAGTAGACGGCTTATACAATGAAGATAATTTCGAAAAATAGGCCAAAAGTATCTTTTCTTTAATACTTGTTACATTTTTTCCTAACACCAACTACCAAATTTTCTGTATGTTTTTTTTTGTAAATTTTCTTAAATTTTTCGAGCATTAGCATAGCTAGTGCAGCTTTTGCAGCATTTTTAATGTCTGAATCAAATTCAAAATCGCTCATTTTTGTGTTTTTTTATCACAGAACTTAAACACAGAACCCAAGTTGACAGTCTCTAATATTATAAAAACAGTAAACAACGAAATTTACATCCATAGCAATCTGCCGTCTGCCTACAGTACAATGTAAATGAGATCATTACTTTTGAAAGAAAAATCTGTTATAAAACGTTGAACAAAAAATCTTGAATGCAATACTTTGCTAAATCGATGTCTTTTAAGTTCTTGACGTGTTGGACCAGTCGTTGCACTCGTGGTCTAAGATTCACGTCGCTTGCTTAAAAGACTCTCTTTTTGCAACTTATTGCATTAATAGCTATTACACAATACACAATCACACAAATAGCAATTGACTTATCGAGAAATTTGAAAACGTAGAAGGTTTAATGTGGACTTAATTGCTCAACCCTAAATTTTAAAGCCTCAAATTAAGCACGAAATAACATATCCAAACCTTATAGTAATTAAACTATGCCACAAATGTAATTTGTCATAAAAAATTTTTTTTTTAATTATGCGTATAATTTCCATAGCAACGTTTTATCACGACATTTCTGCTGTTATGTAATTTGCTATTAGCCTAAAGTTTGAATGTATTTATAACTGTAATTTTACAATAAAATTAAACTGAAATGTTATTTTGAATGAACAAGATCACTCCACAATTTTCTGATTTTTGACATATTTTAGCTACGTTTTAGATTTTCTCTTTTCTTCGAAGTATCTTCTGAAGCCATAATTTTGTTTTTTGTGTTTTTTTTCTGTAATCTTTGGCTTCTTATATTTGTTTTAAAATTTTGTTTTCTGTTATTTTGTTCTAATATCTGCATCAATTAAACTGCTTATTTTCTATAAAAATTTTTAATTATATAATTCCTAGCTTTGTCCTTTTTTTCTTGAAATTTTATCTATCAATGTAATTTTTTTTACTGTTGGGAGGTATTTTATTTGTGTTTTCAATCTTGATTTTATTTGTTCTTATTTGTGAACCTTATAGTTCACAGTCATATGTCAAAATCGGGCTGTAAATAACACTGAATACGTTTATCTTAATACTTCTCAAAACTTCTTTTTTATTTAAAAACACCTTATAACAAGTGTTCATTTTAAAAAAATTGTAAAGAGTGCTATCAACTTTTGATAAAAAAATGTAGCAAAAAATAAATGTCGGAACTTGATACACTGTAATAGTAAAAAATATAAATAAATAAATAATTTTGATTATTTTTGAGTGCGTGTTTACAATATTTTAAGTCATTTTCATTGCGAATAGTTTTGTTGTTGTAATTTTCAGTTTTGTTTCCTCTTTTTTCGTGTTTAGTTTTTGTTCGTTCTTTACATATGTAAAAATTCTGACATTTCTGACAACTATCACTAACAGTACAGCAGACGAATTTAACTAAGAAATACTTCAAAAAATGTTTTTGTTTTGTCGAGACACTAGATTTTTTTTTTATGTAAACACTTGATACATGGCGTTACATCTGTTTCTATATTTCCGTTATAATTATAATTATAGTTATAAATTCTATCAAAATTTTGATTTATTTATTCAGATTACAGTTCATTTCAAAATAAATAACATTTCAGTACGCAAATTTTTACCACCATTTGCTGCTAGCAATATTGCACCTTAGATTTTTTATATATCTATTTTAAACATTTTGTCATTTTTTCTTAATTTTTTTCTTTGATTTGCAGCTTGTCTGTTTTTGTTGACAATTATATTTGCCACAATTTTTTTCTTTATATTTTATATACAGTTTTTTATCTGCTTGGCTGTTATAAGGCGAGATCGCAATGTAACTGAATCGGAGCAGGCTATGCCAGCGTAACTGTAATAACGTGTCTCATCATTACAAGTACGCTAGCACAGCCTGCTCTAATTTTCAAAATCAGGTTAGTAACTTCACAAAGTGTTTTTGTAGCACTTAGTATTATTCTTTTTATTTCTTGCTACATTGTTTAGGTTGTCATTTGCTCAAAGTTGTTTTATCTGTTTCGCACTGCCTTGTCAATTATCCTCTCGTATTTTGTCGTCACATGTTTGTTGTAATTTACGAGTATAGGTATATGTGTTTAGTATCTTATTAAGATTCATTTTTCATAAATTTTATTTTTGTCTGCAACTTTTTCTAGAGTTTTTATTTTTCTTAGATACTAAGGAAAAGTGATGATTATAAATTTTGACTTTTGTTTTTTATTTTTATATTTTTTATAATTTTTTTACTACAGTATAGTAAATCTATAAAGTATATCACCGACATTTCATTTCTTATAAATGTCTTTGTGCTTCTCTTTTTAATAACTGTCGTCTATGTGTTTTATCAAAATTTTCTTACCGCGCTTGATACTTAATATACTATTTCAATCGTAATCTTTCAAGTCCGTGCGCAAAAATGTGAGTCAGTCCCGGTTTTTTCAAGAAAGCGGTTAAACAATATAATTTCTGTAAATAAAACATTTTTCCAAGTTTTTCTTTGAAATCCAATATATCTCAAAGCTCCTTGACCAAATATAATCTTTAAGTTTATGTCATTCTCCCCCATTTTTAATATTGGAATACAATATCAATAGGGTGAGTTTTTTCATGATATAAATAATTTTATTATAGAAAAAGTTTTATTTGAGTGTATGGAGAAAAGACAAACATTAAAAGGATTCAGCGAGCTTTGAAGCTTTTTCCAAGTTTGAAAAAAGTCGACTGAATAAAAACACGAGGATGCACATTAAAATCTTCCAACGAAAGAAAACTAATATTTCAAAGGACATATATAGTAACTTTTTATTATTATAAAGTTTCTTCCGGTAAAAGTCGTAGGGAAAAAAACCCTTCGACTGCAGTCATATCAAACTTTTTAATTGATTATTGGAAGTAAAGTTTTTGAAGGCAACGGTAGGTTTTAATGTACTTACTGAAATCGAGATTTCTGGTACACTGGATCTGATATTCAATACAGCAGAGAACGGTTTCCATAAAGTCCTTTACGTAAATATTTATAGGACTGTTTACATTTTAGGACGACGACTTGGTCAGGCATGTCTTGTTTATCACGTACAGGATAAGATCGTTTTTCTTTAGAGGTGCATTTAGTAGAGTCATGGAAATCCTTGGTGTCTTTTATAGATATCGTAAAAACTATAAAAAGACTGATTTTTTGCAATAAATACTAAACATTTCTAGAATGTTATTAATTATTTCAGACAATAAGTTTTTATTGAAACAAGTCATACTCACAGTATATGTATAACTATGCTTGTACTCAGATACATAAAACACTCATTACAGAAAGTTGAGAAAGCCATTATAACTATATTAAATTATTATTAGAGTATGAGCGGGCTTTTAAAACTTATATTCAGATATACCTACACTACTTTAGTAGAATGTTATGAAGAAATACTATCTTTAATGTTTCATACTTTAAAATGTAAAACGAAACTTCTGTAGAATTACTTTTTATCTATCTGTGTAAAAGGCCAGAGTCTTTAACTTCAGAACGGCTTTTATTTAGTCATAAACAAAAACGGTTATTATTTCATTTTGTTAAAATTTTGAGCAAATTTTTTTTTTAACAATTTATCTCTTTACTTTAATATCGATGGCTTCACTCGCTTGTCTGGCTTTAAAAAAATTAAAAAATTGTTTTAATAAATCATCTGAAAAAAATGTATTCTAGAAGCGTGGCGTTACAACCGTTTCTATAGGTGAAGCTGACCACATGCCTATAGAAATCACCATAAAAAAACGCGAGAAAGCGATAAAACCAAAAAAAAAGAAAAAAATAAATTACAAGTAAGAACAAAATAGAACAAAGATACAATTGAAAAATACAGACAACAAATAAATAAAGAAAACTTCCGAGGTTTAGAAATTGATAGTATGTATAAAGACTTAGTAAAATGAAAGCAAAAATGACCAAAAAAAAATGTATCTAAAAACAAAAAGAAATAAATGGTGGAATAAAAAATGCAGCAAATTAAAGAAAGAAGCTTGCAGTAAACTTAAAAAATAAAAAAAAGCTACAAAAGCAGAGTATCTAGAAACAAGAAAAAAGTACAAAACAAAGTGTGAAGAGAGAAAAATACAACAAAAAAAAACAGAAGCAGAAATATAAAATTTATACACAAAGAAACAAAAAGAAAAGACAAAATAGATGAAAATGTAAGTATGAATAAATGAGAGGAAACACTTTATGAAGGTTTAGATGGAAGTAACAATAAAAGTATTTTGTAAAGACATGAGAAATTTCAGGAGAAAATAGACAATCTTTCTAAAAAGAAAATTCAGAAACAAATCTTTAGGTTAAAGAAAAAGAAAGCACCCGGAGAAGAAAAAATTCCAAATGAAGCGCTGTTGTTTGATACAAAAAAGCTATGGGTAAGAGTATAGAAAGTGTTAAATGCAGTGCAGATGAGAGGAGGCTTTTCTATGGAGTGGAGAAAAGGGTTAATTGTACAATACATAAAAAAGGGAATAAAGACCAAACTGAAAACTACCGCGGCATATCCTTACTTAATACGACCTACAAAATATATGCGATAGTTTTAGAGAAAAGATTGAAAAAGAAAATAAACGAAAAAAGTATGTTACCAAACGGACAAACTGGTATCAGAAAAGGAAGGAGAACCATGGACAATGTATGCATTTTGAGATATTTGGCAAAGAAAGAAATAGACAAGACGGGAGGAAGTATGTATGTATTGTTTATAGATTTCAAAAAAGCTTGCGACAGTGTGGATAGAATAAAATTATGGCAGTATTTAAAAAAAAGAGGTGTGTAAGTGGTTGGTAAGCAAGATAGAAAAAGATTACAAGAAAACTATTAACCAAGTAAAAGCAGACGAAGAAGTAAGTAAAAGTTTTTGGACAAATAAGGGTGTTACACAAGACTGTCCATTAAATCTTAGACTATTCTTAGTATTTATGGGACATGTGAATGAAGTTTTAAGAAGAGCGCAAGTAGGAGGGATAGTTGTAGACAGAGAAAAAATGTGATCCCTGGTGTTTGCAGATGATTTAGTAATTGTAGCAAAAAACAAGAGTGAAATGAAAGAAATTATAAAAGTTATAAAAAAATATGTAAGAAACAAAAAACTGCAAGTTAATGTACATAAAACAAAAATGATGGTGTTTGGAAAAAATGTAAGAATCAAAAAAGAATATGAATAGAAATAGAAAAGACAAAATATAGAACAAGTAAAAGAGTTAAAATATTTGGAATAGGTATTAAATAGTAGTATGAACAGACAAAGGACCAATAAAAGAAGTAGTCAAAAAAGCAAACAAACTAATGGGAAATGTCTGGAGTTTGGGAGAACGTAAATTTGGTGAAAATTCTAAGAGAAGAATGATGATGTTTGATAGTTTGGTGAAAAGTATTGTAATGTATAGAGCAGAAGTATGGGAATGGAAAAAATATAAACAAATTGAGCGTGTGCAAGAAAAGTGTATCAAATGGGTGTTAGGGTTAAACAAACAAACACTAGAGTACATAGTAAAAAAAATAAGAAAGAAAAGTTGAGAGTAAAAACAGGAAAAAGAGCGGTGAAATTCGAAGAAAATCTAAGAATGCGACATGAATGCAGAATTTACAACAGCACTGCGCTAAAATTAAAAGAGCATATAGTAATGTTAGGTAAATAAAACGAGATTACTACTATAAGAAAAAGGGGTTTGCGTGTGCAGAAATTGAAAGAAAAAGAAAAGGAAGAAGAACGATGGAAGAAAAACTAAAACAAAGAAATGCTGACATAGACAAAAAAAATTGCGAGTATAAAAGAATCAAGGTACAATTTAAAATATGCCTTGATTAGTACCAGATGTAAAAATAAAAAAAAGGGAAATAAATTTTGGAGAGAAGATTGGGAAAGAATGTATAGATGATGCAGAGAAGAAAGGGAGACGGTAGAGCATTGTTTGGCGGAGTGTGTAGAGTTCAGAATGTGCGAGTATAGAAGAATAAAAGTTCTAAACGAAAATGAAGAAGAGAAAGAATAGACGAAAGAAGTTACGTGTGCCAGAAGAAGATTGGAAAAGAATTAATTTTTTTTTGATAATTTGTGTTAATTTTTTAACACAATAAAGCCAATTAGGCAATAAAAACATTAAAACTTTTTACAACCATTTCTATAAGTAATGAAGTATTCGACGTCCTTCGAATCTTCGCGAAACTTCTCTCTTAATGATTCACATATCATAATTCATAAATGTGTTTTTTTTTTAATTTTTCAGTCTAGTTTTTAAATTTGCACTGAAATTGTTGAATTCGTGTCTCTTTGTATTATGCATTATCGCGTGATAGCATGTATTTTATGTAATAGCTAAATGGCACAATAAAGTAAGTAGGTAGTTTATGTGTTTATCATGGCTAATTTATTGTACAAATTTTCATTCTCTACAAATAATTGGTAGATATTATACACCTGTATTTAAACCTGAGTTACCTTTATTCATCACAGACATCATTATAGCAACAATAATTTCTAGGAAGTTGAGTAGAAATTAATAATTAATTATAATAGTGTAAGAACGGAAGAGACATTTTACAGTATAATAATAATAATTATAGTGTTAAAACATGCAATACTTAAGTATTGATTAGTGTTACCTGAAAATGAAGTAGCTTTTATGCGTATATCAAAAAGCTTTAAATATATAAATTTAACAAGCAGTCGAAAATTTGATAAAACCCTTATCACCGCGTTTTCGTTCTTTATACATACATTCATAAGACATTTCTCCGCTCGTTGTTTGAATATAAACTACGTTGTGCTTTGACATTTTATGTCTCTACGTTTTACATTTTCGAAATTTCTCATAAATTAAAAATTGCGTGTCCAATTTTGCATGAAATATTGTAGTTGAATAACCTGTGTTAAAGAAGAAATTTTTTATGTTTGTGTCTCATCCTGAACATTATTAATGCAACGTAATCAACAAATATTGATTGAGTTGACAATATAATAACTAATTTTTTTTTAGTTGTCAATTTGATAAGATTACATATAGATAGAAGTTATGTATGACACCTATCAGTCTAACTGTTTAAAGTAAGTTTGTTAAAATTAGACGTACAGTTAGGTCAGAAAATACTGTCGGCCTTTAATTTCATTGTAGACTCTACTTTTGAAATACGAGATTACAATAAAAGTGTTCTAATTCGAAACCATTTTAACAAAATTTTAGCAACAACTAATAACAATTTATAAACCAAATTTTTGTAATATTGTCAACACAATCAGTACTTGTTGATTACGCTGTACTTAGTAAATTTTAATTTAAGACAATTTTTTAAACAAACACATTGTAAATTAATCTATTTAGAATAAAACTGACATTTAGGTGTTGATTTACATCTTCTAACTAGCATTGTGTTTATTTTCTATCTTTGATATTTATCTAGTCGAATTTGAAAGGCGTTGGAGATGTATAGATGCTTCCAATATTTCTATAAGACAAGTTTCTTGTAATATCTAAAGAATCTTTATACGAAAAAGCATTTCGTAGAATCCTACAAAGAAACGTCATCCTCTTTGTCGCACTATTTTCCCGAATCTATATTTAATTCACGTTCTGTGAATTGATTTTTTACGATCCAATTTAATACAAGATTGAAATGCAAAAGTTTGAAGTATGTAATAAACGCTTTAATTTGATTTGTTAATTTCCTCTGACTCACCTCAATTTTTTTTCGGCATCCGTTCTCACTTGAACTTGAAAATGATTCACATCATTAACGATCAAGTCGGTGGATTTTGTTGATAATTATTCAAGGACGTTTTTTATCCTGCATGGATAGTCTCTTGCTGCATTGTTGAAAATTTCACACGGCTATGAAGAACACAGTACTAATAACATTTTAATACAATGACTTCATTTTTTTTGTCGTAAGATCGTGAGAAATATTTGCTTCCAGGTTATGTTTTAATGAGAGGTTTCCTGTCTACCAGTCTACAGGTACTTTTCGAGAACAACACCCACAGATGGGTAAATGTACAATAAATAAGCAATATATGTAATTACGTTTTTAGTGTGTGATTCAGTGATTTAAAAGTAGAAACGTATTCATTGGCAAACTGTCCACTTAATTAACTCCTTTAGTCGACCAATCATATCACACTAATTTTTAATTTATGATATGTGTATTACTAAACAAATTTTCGTTTGTTGTAAATTTCAAAAGTTTATTACTTAAAAATAAAAGCTTTTAGAACAATCCAGATTATAAATTTTGGTTTTAGTCATCGTAATTGTTTTGCACTTTCAAACTTTTTCGTCAATTCTAGAATATCTTGTAGTCATAGAAAAGTATACATCTATTTGGACGCGTGGTTAATAACTTTAAACGTATGACTATAACTGAGTGATTAAAATTCTGACTTATTGTATTAAATTTGCTTTTACCAACATTTTTCTTTTCTAGGTTTTAAACAAAAAGGTACAGTATTTTTGTTTTTTTAATATCAGATTTCTTTTCTTGCTATTATTAAATGTTTAATTTACACAAACCTATACGTCGTAATTTAAGCCATTTTTCGGAATGTTTGCATAGTTTATGACTTATCATAGTTTATGACTATCTAAAAATTGCAACAAAAAATAAATAGAATTCAGTATGAGATTTATTATGACAGTTTGTATCCATCTTTTCAGATTTTTTCATTGTTTTTTACTTTGGACGTCACCTATTATAAAGTAAAGTGAAAAAGAGTCTTACAATGTGTAGACCAAAGAGGTTAGATGGAAAAAAAAGAGCACAATTTGAAAACAAATTGACTTGCCGCCTTCACTGCTCAAAGCTATAAACTGGTACTGAAAGCAGGCGCACCATGAGGTTGAAGTCAGTAGCGCCACACAATATAGTGTAAAAAATTTAAAAGGATAAAAACACAACAAAACAATAACAACAATAACAAAGAATGTTAATAATTAATCACACAGATAAAAAAATCAGAAAAAAAATCAAAACAACGTTTGTTTGTAAACAACCAAAATAAAACTAGCGCCCTGCATCAGCTACGCCACTGTACGTGACCAGACACTATCGAACATGATTTTTCGAGTCTGCGCTTTATTAGAAACCTGTCATAATCTGGTACCAAGCTGATACCAAACTGTTTACACGGAAAGTATAGAACGCACTCTCTCCTTTCTATCTAACCTCCTTGTTGTAGACAAACCTAATTTATAAACTCTTCTATCCGACTAAAACCGAAACATTTAATAAAATTTTGTCGAGTAAAAAAGCCAATAAAATTTTTGAATGTGATGCACTATCAAAGATATAATATTATTCAACAAAAGACCGCATCAACCATAATGGTTATTAGCGGTAGGTATAATAGGTGTATTTACAATATATGGATAAGATTAGATAGATTTACAATAGATGTGTCAACTAGACGGCTTTTAGAAAAACTTTGAGTTTGTCTCAATAACTTCGCAGAAGTGTTTCTGTAGATTCCTATGAGAGGTGTTGTCAGCGATAATATTGGAACTGTTTGCATTCTTCTAAGATGTGTTGAACAGTGAGAGAAACAGTAGAACACGTTCAGAGTGTCATGGTACGGTCAGAGATTCTAGCACTGTGGACTTAATGTTCTTAAGAAATCTGAAGCTAAAAGACCACACAGATTGCCATAAAAAAAATTTTAATTTGAGCTCCACACGAAGGTCTCAATATAGATTAAGAGACAAAAGAGTAGCTTCAGTGGTGTTTATGGTAGCTTTTGCAAGCATGTCTGCTTTTTTGTTGTCTGTGATTCCTACATGAGAGGGAGTATACATAAAGATTAAAATCTTGCCAGTTTGTAGAAGAGTCAATCTTGGATCTGCAATTTGTTGGACGATAGGGTTAGATAAATAAAGATTTTGTAAAGCGGCTAAATGACTAAGAGGAAGAGTGCAAAAGTTGTCCTAAATTTTGCTTGTATTTGACTGCTTCATAAATAACTGTAAATTCGACACAAAATTTTGCTGCAAGTTGTCGAAAGCTTAATTTGCATTTGAAAAGATAAGAAAAATACTGCAGCCCCTACTCTATCCAAAGACTTGAATCCGTTGGAAAATATGAATATAGCTTCTTGGTGTTGGTTGTATTGCTAATGGTATTCTTAAAGTAAGATTTCTGATTGGGTGTCGGTTTTGCTAAACTGAATCAATGAAAGGTCAATATTAAGAGTGTGTATAATCCAGGGGAAAGTTAAACTTGTGGGAAGGTAAGGTAGGTAAAGAAAGAAATCGAAATCTACATAAAATGAAAGAAGATTATAGCATTGGCATATAGGAGCTGATAAATGTAGTTTTTGTAAGAAAAGAGCAGAAAATAAATTTGTAAAAAAAGATAAAAATTTGAATAATTAAGTTGCAATTCTATGCTTGTAGCATATTGAAGTTGAAGAAGCAGTTGTTTGCGTCTATATTGCGGTAAAAGTTCTTGTGCTAGGCAAAATAAACTTTCATTGAGACTGGTTTAAAAAGCTCTAAAGCTGGTTCGAAAATCACACTTATAAATAGAGTCTATTTTTTAGAGTACTTTTACAAGCGGTGCCCTAAACTATTGCTCCATAGTCAGTTCGCAAGCAGATTAGACTGTGATATATTCTAAGAAGCGATCTCCATAAGTGATAGGCTATTGTTTTGAGGAGTTATAGATTTTTAGAAATTGTAGTTTTTAGAGATAGTATATATTCTTTCTAAATCAGCTGTGAGTCAAAAATAAGACCTAAGAATCTAATATGATATGAAATCATTCACTAATAAGAGAATGCATTTTGTCTTGGTAGACAAGAATTTAAAATCTGATAATGATAACCAATTTCGTAGTTGGTTTATTGTTTTTTGCATATGGTTTAGGAGTTTTTTAATGTTGACTTCTTTGACATATACGATCAAATCATCAGAAAAGCGAAAATTGTATTTTTTCTATTACGTCATTAATGACAATTAGGAAGAGTGTAACGCTTAACACAGAGCCTGGCAGACAACCGTTTCCAAGTATTTTTGCTGTTTTGCAAAAAGTTGGCCACAAAGTGAGAAATATTTTCATTAAAGCCCCAATCTTTTATCTTAAGTAAAATCTTCGGTTTCCAAATTATGTGATATGCTTTCTCTATGTCAAAAAAGACACACAGTAGTTTTTGTTTTGTTGCAAAAGTTTCATGAATTGCTGATTCTAGTCGAACTAAATTATTAAATGTAAATATTTTTCTGCGGAATCCGTTTTGAGCGTTTGTTAATTTCGCAGACGACTCGAGTGCCCAACATAGACGATTGTGTATCATTTTTTCTAATAATTTACACATATTGCAAGTTAGAGAAATAGGGCGATAAGCATTTGGAAGAGTAAAAAGTTTGTTAGGTTTTAGAAAAAGTAAAATAATGGCTTCAGACCAACTTTTAGGAAAAACTTGCTTAATCTATACAGTGTCGTAAAGATAGAGTAGATGTTTTTTGCCATCAAGAAAAAGATTTACTATAAAACAAAGAGAGATATCGTCCAAGCCTGAGGTAGTATTTTTTGAAGTTTTAGTTGCATTTCTCATTTCTTCCATAGTAAGATAATTTTATAGGGTGGTCTGTGTGATCTTCAAGAAGACGAGATTTTAAGTCTGGAGTAGTGAGTCGTTCGCTAAATTCTGAGTTATAATTGAGTAGTACTAGAAGATTTTTGGAAATGCGATGCTAAAATTTTTGTGACTTTAGTACCTGACGTGTGACTCTATAACTGAGTGATTAAAATTCTGACTTATTGCATTAAATTTGCTTTTAAAACATTTTTTTTTAGGTTTTAAACATAAAGGTACAGTATTTTTGTTTTTTGAATATCAGACTTGTTTTCTTGCTATTAAATGTCAAATTTACGTCCTAGTTTAAGCCAATTTTCGGAATGTTTGCATAATTTATGACTTATCAGTATAAGATGATGGAATGACCTATATCATCTAAAAGTCGCAGCAAAAATAAATAGAACTCAGTATTAGATTTATTATGTCGGTTTGTATCTATCTTTTTAGATTTTTTCATTGTTTTTTACTTTGGAAGTCTTCTATTATAAAGTAAAGTGAAAAAGGGTCCTGTAATGTGTGGACTAACCTAATTTATAAACTCTTCTATCCGGCCAAAACCGAAACTTTTAATAAAATTTTGTCGAGTAAAAAAGCCGGTAAAATTTTTGAATGGGATGCAATAACAAAGAGATGTCTGAATAATGACTGTTATATTTCATTCTAACCATTGTAGTTGTTCCGAAATAAACATTGAAACAATAGAGTAGTTGGCTGACTTAACAATAGGAAAGACTTAAATGTTTGAAACAGAATTATAGTGAAGCCGTCCATTACATCAGCTAGCGCCGTAGATAATCAAATTGAATTTAGGCAAGTTTCGATAATTCTCCTTTAAAACAAAGCAAGTACTGATTAACACGGCATATGGGGCGCATATTCAAGTCACCCATCTCAAAGCTGATTAATTTATTTTATTCAGGGCATTGTGTTGCCCAAATGATGACAAATTAGGACGTATTTGGTCTTGTTAGTTAATTGTTACATAAACTAATAATAGAAACGCGACCTGAACATCAATAAAGCTATATACGATGATCTCGCCATTCCACACAAAGAAAATTAAAACAATACGTACCACATCATATGAAAATACCGCTTTCATCTAATTACTTTGATTCCGTTTTAATCTCACGGTGCACCGCAGGGTTGAAATTGCCTTCCAGTCAAATTTAAATTGAAATGTCCTCTCTGTTTACCTAAGCTTTAATTCGAGCTTTTGTAAACTTGCTTTTGACGATGATATAATTATTTATTAGGAAAAGAAAACATCTTCATTGCGGTTTTAATTTGACTTGTGAAATACCAGAATTCAAGGATATTTTTGCAATTTTTTTTCAACTCGATAGAATTTTACACACAGATTAAAATAAACGACATCGGAGCCATGTGTAGGTCCCTGAACAAATCTATACGGGACAATACAGAATGAATACCAATGTTCCAAAGCGCCACAATACCAACGTTTCAATACGACACCATAAATAACTACACTACAGGACACCGATATACATATTTACATATACGCGGACTGATACTCAACTTTACACCTGTAACTTCAAGCTATACGATGAATAAAATATTTTTCTTGTAAATGTCTAGAGAGATCGGTTTTTTAAATTTAATTTTATTATTTTTAAGAGTATCGGTTCAGATCTTAAGTCACCTATCCAGTAAACAGGTCATTAATGCTACATCAACAACAACAGAAAGTAAAAAAAAACTGCTTATGGACTAATTACTAAAGAATCAACACTGCTTACAATTCCTAGGGCAGTAAGCAAGAGTCCTACAACAGTAAAGGGTACCTCGATATCTTAAGCTCTTTATATAGTTTTAGACGCTTAGGAAATCTCAGGCTGCACCCACAGATTTTCGTTCTGTGTTTTTAAAAACGAAAAGTTATGCTTACGGTTCTTGAAGTCTAATACACAATAAATAAGTAGCTACTTTCGTAATTTCTTATAAAAATACATACTTAAGTCTTCTGTCCAGTAAACATGTCATTAATGCTGCATTGACAGCAACAGAAAGCAAAAAAAACTGCCTTTAAAATAGTTATAAAAAAAACAACGCTGCTTACAGTTCCTAGGGCAGTAAGCACGAATTCTAATATACCTCTATGTCTTAAACTCTTTTTATAGTCTGAAACGCTTAGAAAACCTCACCATTCCTCCGTGAATTTCTATTCTGTGTTCTTAAGAACGAAAACTTATGCTTACAGTGCTTAAGATTTAATAAACCATAAATAAGTAGCTACTTTTGTAATTTGTTATAAAAAGACAGATTTTCTTTTACAGCTAAAACAAAAAAGTATAAAAAAAACGTTTTGCAAACTATGCGAGTTAAACAATAATAAGAGATCAAAATTTTGCTAACTTAATCTGATAATGTTTTATTAAATTGCATAATCATAGTTTTAGAATTGCTGACTCAGAAGCTTTATGGCTTGGTAGACTAATGCTTTCCTCTTTTCTATTTTCTACTTTTCTTATTTAATTGATTATTTTTTTTTAAATCTTCGTTTACCTCTTTACGTCTTTATTTTTATAATTTGAGATCACAACCTTTTTTATATTTTCTTTGTTTTTAATAAACCGGCTCATTATAAAGTCGTTTTAGTTCTTGAAGTTTTTCTACTAACTAACCGCCTATTTTTTTCCCTAAATATAGATTTTAATACTTTTTCTACCTTATACAGGGTGTTTTACGAGTGGTAATGAGCCTGCGAAACTAAAAATGCAACCAGCAATACAAGTCCACAAGTAACGAAGTTTTTTTTTTGTTTACAAATACTTTAAATAAAAAATCATTTAATCTTTCGGTTAACTGAAGACAAACTAATGCCACTTGCTTGTGAAATTATTCTTTGACTCACATGTGAATAGGGCCAGTACCTGTTTTTGCTTTTGGCTTTTTCAAAAGTGGTCAATTTTTTCTTAAGGTAGTTTCAAGTCGTTTGAATATAATATCAGCAAGAGTTGTTCTCTACCAGAAAACCGTCTGTATAAACTCATCGCGGCAGAGGCATTTTTTCTCATGTATTATCATTCTTCTCTACCAGGAAAACGTCTGTACAACTTCATCGCGGCAGAGGCCTTTTTTGCCATATGTCATCATTATGTCGGTTTTTTCATCGTTTGAATACATTTTTTTTATTGGTGACAGATTTGACAAATAAAATTTGAAATCAATGTCATCTACGTTAACTCTGGAATTGAATTGCTGGTTGTATTTTTAGTTTCGCAGAGTCATTACTACTCGTGAAACAGTCTGTATTTATTAGTCAATATCAAACTTACAAGCCACTAAAAGTCTTACAACTGATACTGATAAATAATTAAAAAGTAAATTTCAAAATTAAAAAAAAACAAAACGCCATAAACCGATATATTTTGTAGGTATGGTATAAAGATAAGCCATTTTTGATTTGTACAATTGATACTAAATCCTTCTAATAAACCAGTTATTATAATTATTTAAAAATTTAATTAATAAAATAATTGCCCAATTAATTAAGCAATGTTTTGATTAATCAATTAATCAGTATTTTAGTTTATCAATTTTTCAAAATTTTAACGACTTTCTTTTAAAGAGTTAACGTAAACATATGTATACAGAATGTCCCATTTAAAACGAGCCACCCTAAATATCTCGCAAAGAGTTAAATTTTGCAAAAACGCCGAAGTAAGTCAATTTTGTTTTAGACAGAGATATTTTTTGACGCAGTTTTTAAAGCAACAGCAGTAACCGTCTAACCCACATTCATCTTAACTACGGAATGTTAAATAGTAATAACCCGATTCAAAACCATTAAATTAAAATTTTTTTGATAATTGTATTATTTTAAAAAGGGTCGTGACAATTAGCTATAAAATAAACTTGTATTTATTAAGATATCTAGCGATATAAATAAAATATTATAAAAGTGTTTTTCAAAAATATTTTTTGGCAACCCTGGTCACAAATTATTTTAAAATATATATTTTTCAACCTAAAAATATTTTTAGATACTGAATTATGTCTTATTTTAGTTCTATAAAAAGTATTTTTTTAAATATCTACTAATATTCAAAACAAAGATTTAGGCTGACTGGTTCCTACTTAAGACGACCTGGCCAAGGTAGACGGCGAGCAACAACTGCAGTGTATTACAGATTTCTTCGTCTAAGATTCTGCGAGAACAAACGCTTCCTGCAACAGCCTTGACTAGGAGATTGGCAGAGGTTCACGGTACCCAGATTTCATCTGAAACTGTCAGAAGAAGATTGAAAGAACACAATTTGACATCGCATGTACCCGTTACTGGTTCTAAACTTACTGCAGAACATCGAATACAGCGTTTGGAATTTGCGCGAAATCATATCGACTGGGGTATGGACAAATGGCGCCACGTACTTAATCGCGTTTTACAAGATATTCAACCAATCGTCGCCAACGAGTGTTCGGACGACCGGAAGAACGTTATTCTCAGTGTTGTTTTGCGCCTAGAGTATCCTTTGGTGGTGGAGGTGTGATGGTATGGGGCGGCATTTGTTTGGAAGCTCGCACGGCTCTTGTAACATGGCAGAGAGGTGGCATTAACGCTGACCGATACATTAGGGAATGTTTAGACGAGCATGTAGTACCTTTTGCTCCATTTATAGGCGACAATTTTCTCCTAATGCAGGACAATGCGCGGCCGCACACTGCCCAGATGACGCGTCGGTATCTTCATGATGTTGGGATTCAGGTGCTAGAGTGACCACCTTTTAGCCCTGACTTAAATTCCATCGAACATGTGTGAGACAATATAAAACGACGCATTAGGAGTAATTACGGCCAGTTTCCTACGGTGGTTGAGCTGGAGCAGGCGGTGCTACAAGAATGGGAAACATCACCCCAGAAGCAGATCGCTGTTTTAGTGGAAAGTTTGCCACAACGTATGCGAACAGTTATTGTTGCCTCCTCGAGTGAAGCTCGAGGAGGCAACACTCGATACAAATGTTTTTTTTTTCAGTTTTCTAAAGTTCTTTTATTTGTGCTTTTGTAACAAGTTTCATTTTTGGCAATAGAGAATCGAATTTGTCGCTTAGTTTGTAACAAATATTTGTTACTAATTAGAAAACGTTCTGTCCGGTTAATTTTGTGGTTGAGTTTATATGTCTTCTGACTTAAAAACTTCTAAAAATTTCGAATATGGTGCCAATTTTGTTTTGGAATACATATTTTTTGAGACATTGACTAATATTACATCATTTTTGAAATAGTGTTAGAATAATTAAATTCGAAATAATTCGAAAATGTTGTCAAAAATAATAACTATTTAAATAGTTATTATTGGTAGTTAGTTATTTTCTTGTGAATTTATTAAAATGGTGATATAAAGTTCGATTCAAAAACAGAAACTTTTAAATGAAACAACTGTTTCAAGTTAACTAGTTTAGTTCTTTATTAGAACATCTTCAAGGCGGTGAAACGTTGACTAAATTTTTTAAACAAAAGTAAAATATATTTACTCTTTCTAATAGGCTAGGCAAAACTAGCTAAATAGCTATTGTTGGCAAACAACTTTAAAAAATTCACTGCTATAAAAATAAAGATTACTCCCTAATTTGCAAACGTATAAAATAATGTGTAATTTTAAAATAAAACAAACAATAATTATGATTACTATAAATTATTATAACTTACGTTATAATTAATTCTAATACCTTGGCTATAGACAATATATTTCGTAAAACATTCTCTGTACTGCTGCTGTTTTATAGTAGAGATATTTTTTATTTTAAGTAGATCGATCTTTTCCCGCTAATTAAGTAAACACGAGTTTTAATTGTTTGAAGCACTTTGGCAGAAAATAAATAACACAATGATTAGCTCTTTGTCCGCTTGATGGTTGGGCGTTTAACATCATGTCAAACGTAAATTAACGCAGCCAAGTGTATACAATAAACTCTAAAACGAACTTTAATTCTGTTTTCATTCTAGCGTACAATACATACATATTGTGTTATATATGTACCCATATATATTATGAAAATTTAATAACAGTCATTTTCATTTTATTGTAAAAGTAAAGTTGCTACTAACACGGTTTTCTATTATTACTAACCTTCAATAAACGATTAATTGAAAGTTTTTCCCAAAACTTTTATGTAAGATAAACTCAATTAAATGAGAAGTAATTATTACACTTTGATCAGAGACTTGATCGAAATGTTTTGTAATTGTTTAACGAGGCTGAAGAAGATAAGAACGTCGACCTTCTTTTCTTTTTTTTTAATACATAAAGAATTAAAAGTATTTTCAAAGGAACCTTTTTAATTGTTATCCTGCCTGTGAAATTGAGTTTTTTTCGTAGCTACACTCGAATAAACTTGTGAACTTAATCACCGCTCAAAGGGCTTCGAATCAAATTAATGCAGCAATTTTCTTATTAAACCATTTAGTCGATCAATTTTACTCAGAAGTCTTCTGCAACAAATTGCACCGTTTCCAATAGTTTTAATCATTTGCTTTACATTTATATGTTAATTACAAGACGTTTTGTGTTTAACTTTATCGTAAAATTAGAAATTCTAAGACTAATAAGATGACATTACTTGAATCTATCATACTATCTTTATTTGACTGAAGCAGACTATATTAATAACCTGTTTATACAGAGTTTTCGAAAAATGCTGCACCAACCTTCTTTAAAACGATGCAATAATTACAAAAAAAAACATTTAAAAAGTTATTTCTGTAATGAATTATTGTTAAAGTGATAGAAAATTGTTTAAAAGTTGGTACATCGTGCGGTATTTTCCGAACATTCTCTATATTCAGCATTAATTGTAATATCTAATTGCATTAAATATTTATGTATAAGTTATTTCTCTTTGGACTAAATATAATATTAAAGCGGGAAAAGTTGCTTCAACTACGAAATCTTAACCATAGATCACTTGTATCGGCTCGACTTATGACGTGGAGAATTTATTACATTGTCAAAGATTGATGAGGATATTAGAATGCAAATGAAATTCCTTTTTGTATTCTTGTGTCTCCGTAGAAGTAATATATGTATATTTTTAGAACATCAATATCGATGTCTTCTTGTCGGCTGACTCTAATTGCATTAAAACAATCCAATTTTGTAAATGCGTGTCTGAATCATGCAAAATTTTCAATGCTTGATTTAAATTTGATGTAACGTTCTAATTAGTAAATGTATTAACAAATGGGAATTAGGTGCTATCCTAGGCAATTATCCTCTCGCAATCGAAAAGTAAATCAACGTCTTTAACAGTTTAATTTATTTGTTAGAAATTTAATTACAAATTATGTTTTTTTATTACAGATATTTACAATAACCATTTATCCTCGATAAAGTTAGTAAAATAGATGATGTCTTGATGCCGAGTGCCTTTCTTACTGTATTCAGTTTGCTTAAACAATTTTACAAAATAAAACATTGTGCAAGTTATTAAATATTTTGGCACTAAACTGAAGTTGATAACTGTCTTAAACAAAATTTTAACAAACAGTTTGTAAAGTTATTTATACATTTTATTTGCTATTTTCTGAACAGATGTAAGATATAACCTGTATAAGTAATCTTAACAAACCGACAATTTATAAAAAAAAATTCTAGTAACTTTATTGACAACTCAAATCAATCGCCATCAGTATTTATTGATCACGGTTAAGTAGAATCTTTTAAATCTCTCTGTATATTTGATAGAGTTTAGCAAATAAATACATAATATCATTGAGGATAACTTCTTTGTGTTAATTCTGAAACGGTCGTTATTTAGCATTGTCTATAGAATAGGGCACTCGAACAGATGTAATTTAAATACGATTACTAGCGTTTTGTCTTTCCGTGTTATATGAATAAACCTGTTAAATGGAATATTATAAGCAATAAACCGATTATAAAATAATAAATCTTCTAGATTTTACTAAGAGAATATCGTTTGAAAAGCAGCTTATACTGCTTTTATCCTTACAAGCACCATGGTATTAACGAGCTGTGATAATATTGCTCACTCTATAAACTTGCGTTCAGTGGTTAACCAACATCCTACGACATAATTATTTTAGAAAATTGTTATACAAAACTCGTGACTCAACAACTTAAACAACTTAATTTCAACTTGTTGATCAACTTAAGTGGCATTATCAAGACACTATTCAAACTTAAGTGCTTGTTTGAAAGTTTTCATGGCTAAAGTAAAAACTATCTAAGCTGTATTACAAAGAAAATTATAATTTTTTGGCTCAAAAACTTTATTTCACTCTCAGTAATTATTACGATTAAATAATAATTAATAATTACAAAATTACAATATACAGGCTGTTCCAACGGTCCGAAAAAGCTCTATAACTTGCTTATTTTAGGATATATAGATTTTTTCTTTTTTTAGATTATAGCTGCGTTTTTGATGCACATTTTAAAAAACATTGCGGTTTATATACAGGTGTTCCAATGTTCAAAAAACATTAAAGTTATGTTTTTTTTAATAAAACTGAATAAAAAGTTATTTTTATTTATTTGTTATAAATTTTGATTTGTGGCGCTTTTTTACCAAAATTTTTAAAATACCAGGGTTTGTTTAAAGATTCGTACTTTTTAAACGCTTGCACACAAGTCAAATAGTAAGTAACGCCGTTTGATCCCTGAATGTTTACCGCATCTTTTAAATGTTTATTCAATGACTTGCTCAGTGCAATGTGCCTACTACGTTTTTTTAAATATCACAAAGTAAAAATGTCATAAACTCATTTTTTTTCAAATAGCATTCCCTAATTTATTATTGTACCAATCAAAAGATCATTTGACAAGCTTTTTATTAATATAAAGTTTGTATAGCTTAATGTAAAATTCTAAGTAGCTATCCTAAATTAACTAAATTTCGAAAAACTATTCTGTTTTGGACAATAAAAAATGAGTGGGCTTTTGCCGCTGTTACAATCTGTCAATTTTATTGTGAAGATTATAAGTCCCAAAATAAACCTTACTCGTCAAGAACTCATTAGAGGTTGTGCCAGCTCTCGTGATCGATGACACAGAAACCAAAATGAGTACTGAAGTGGCGGTACTGATCAAACTAAAAATATTGTCAACGCTCGGCAACGTTTAGTCATTGTGTTGTTGTCAGTTTTTAGTAGAAACGATGTTTTTAAGTATCACTTATTAAAAATTAGCTCTTCCCTTCGCGCAGCTTTTTCATGAAAGCTGGCACAAGCTCTAACATGGTATACAGTCTTGGTGAAGCAGATAGTAATATTTTATTGGCTTAAAGACTCTACAAACAAAAATACCCAAATGCAAGACTGCCGCAAAGTGCTGCATTTAAAAAATTGAAGAATATATTTGATGCTACAGGAAGCGTTAGGTAACAGAAAAAAAAGTATTAGTACGAAAAACAGACGAAAACCTTAAAATAGAATTTCTTTCAATGTTACAAAAAAATCCAGAATTAAGTTGCAAAGAAATTGAGGCACAGACTGACATACCGCAAATCAGAATTAATCAAATTACCTTAAAACACAAGTTTCATCTCTATCACTTTGAGCTACATCAGAAAGTTTTTGAAGATGATTTTCAAAATCGAATAAATTTTTGTGAAACCATGGATTATTTAATTAATAACAACTAGAACTTTATGCACACAATTTTATTTAGTGATAAAGCAGCATTTATGAATAACGAGTCTGTTAATCGACACAACATGCATTACTATGTGACTGAAAATCCTCATTAGATGTGGACAATTGATCATCAAAATAGATGGTCATTGAATGTCTGGGGCAGAATTTTTGAAAACTACGTGATCGGTCCGCTCTTTTTTGATGATGTTTTAAATGGGTTTTTTAAAAATAATCTGCCACTTTTGATAGAACACTTTTGATGGAAAATCTGGATTTGCATACACGAAGGATCATGTGGCTACAGCAGGATGGAGTAGTTCGACAATTCTTAAACGAAACTTTTTCAAATCGTTGGATAGGCAGAGGAGGTGCAATCAGTTGTCCTGCTCGTTCTCCCGACCTTACTCCGATTGATTTCTTCCTTTGGTGAAAGAAAAGGTGTATAAAGTGAGACCAACAACAGCGGAGGATACGAAACAAAAAATACGCGATACATTCCATTTAATAAATGCAGATATGCTAAGTGTGTTAGACTATCTTTTAGACGAAAACTGCAAACTTGTATTGAAGAAAACGGTAATATTTTTGAGCATCTGTTACAAAAAAAATTGTAAAATAGCTTTAGTGTTTCGTTTTGTTTATTTGTGAAGGTTTTTACATTTTACAATACTTCATTGCGATATGGTAGATTTTGCCTAATTTTTTCAGTAACCCAATTGTACACAATATTGTACATTTTCTTGCAACAAAGATTTTCTAATTTTATACTTTGGTTTATTTTCTGTGCTAATTTTTGTGTGCATAAGGCCCAGTCGATTTTTATTGTTCAAAACAGAAAAGTTTTTAAAAATTTAGTTAATGTAAGATAGCAACTTAGAATTTTACACTAGACTATACAAATTTTATATTGATAGAAAGTTTGTAAAAGATCGTTTAATTGGTACAATAACAAATAGAGAGTGCCTTTTGAAAAAAAAGAGTTTTTAACATTTGTAATTTGTCATGTTTAAAACATAGCAGTAGGCACATGCCACCGAGCAGATTGTTGAGTAAACACTTAAAAGATGCGACAAACATTCAGGAATCAAACGGCGTTACTTACTTTAACTTGTGTGGAAGCATTTAAAAAGTACAAATTTCTAGACAGACCCCTGCATTTCAAAAATTCTGGTCCTAAAGCGCCACAAATCACAATTGACAGCAAATAAATCAAAACAACTTATATAAAAGTCATTTGTAATTTATCATAAAATCCAAAAATAAAATTAAACTGAGTAGTTTTAAAAAACATAACTTTAGTGTTTTTTAATATTAGGACATTCTGTATATAAACCGCAATATTTTTAAAATGTGCATCAAAAACGCAGCTATAATATAAAAAAATAAAAAATTTATATCTTTTAAAATAAACAAGTTATAGAGCTTTTTCGGAACGTTGGTTGGCACTGACTTGTATATAATAATTATTAATAATGTAAATATTGACGTAGGGCTGAAAAAGGTTTAACATTCTGTATGTTAACTAAAATATCAAAATCTACTTAAATAATTATTATTACTTAACCACATTCAGCCAAGTTCTTGTCAGGTCCGCTGGTATCGAAGACTGTGATTATCAACAAATATTGATAAGGCAGTACCTGTAAAAAGTAAGAGAAAAGATATTAGCAAACTCTTTAATTAATAAGTCTAAAATATTAATATCATGTGTAGAAAGTGTTAGATAATAAAAGAACAATCTTTTGGGTTATTTAATAAACTAAATAACAATTTAAAATTGTTTGCCAAAAATTTAAAAATTTTGTTGCAGCTAGGGTGGTAAAGAACGAGTTTTTCGCGGGATTTTCAGAGAACAAGCTGAAACAACTAAAAAAGCTGCCAAAAATAATTTGTTTATTCTATCTGTTTTTTCATATTAGTTTTTATATTACAATATAACAAAATGTAAACACAATTGATATTTTGCAGGTATGCACCCACTGCCAATTACATTTGCTATCAATTCCAGTAAAAAATAAATCTAACAGTCTAAACAATTCTATCCGTTTTAAAGTGCAATACAGTGGCTTGGCTTTTGAAAGCTTTTGTAATATTTTCCCCAACAAATTTTCTACGCAATTACGACCGATGCCGAACGAGATTTATTACCACCGACAATAGAGACCTATCAAAACACTGAATAATGAACACGAACATTGTTAATCCAACAGTATCGATTACGCGAAATAAATTCATATCCATGTTACAACAATCAAACAACACCTCCAGAATGTAGCAATGCATGCCACGATTCGTGCATTACATGCACTGCAATGCCACCAACCACGGCGAAAACTTGACACGCATCCATATTCAATTAGTCCCCAGCAGTAGATTCACGTCGCACTCTGGGCTTGTTGCGTGCGTGCAATTATTGTTATCGCATAGTAAATAGCTTAGAGGGTGCACGACAGGATCTAAACACTATTCTTGTACAATATAAAGATCCATAAAAGAAATATGGTGGGAGATTAAAAATGAAATATTAAAAGATGTCTTTGGCAACTGAGCGGTTCGTTTGGCACTCTTCCAAATTAAATTTTACACTTCTAATGTGAACTGAATTTATTATTGCAGAAGCTCCGGTTTCAATTTACTTTAATCTTTTAAAAATGAGAAAAAACAGTTTGGAAATGCAGTCTTTTCTATAAAGATCAGTTCAGTACAATAAAATCGATTCAATTGCAGGAACATAAAAAGAATAAGAGTCATTCTACAAGATAGTTCTAAATTATTAATTTATTGTTTTATCTAAAAGATTTATTTCAGTTTTATTTATTGCATTGAATCAATTTTTATTACCTACTAGCTGACCTAATAGATATTGTCCTGTGTAAAATTTAAATAAATTTGTTTATCTATTACTGCTTAATATTATATTGAAAATATGAGTGATGTAAAGTGACATATTACTTTACAAGTAAACTAATAAAATAAAAATCAACTCATTAAAATAATCTATTTTAATTTTAAGCTCGATCTTAATTACATGCTATTATTGTTATAAATATTAATAACACAATTTTTACACCTATTTATAGTAGGACAAGCCATTTCTGATACATTTTTTTCGATAGCAGCTGTCGATGCTGTAGTCTAGCTGTTATAGTATTTTTGTCACCCAGAATTTTTGAAACAATTTAATTTTTATTTTCTTCTGCCGTGTTTATATACCCTACCGCCACTGTATTCTATGACGCTATCAAAGATCAGCTCCCGAATTAGCAAGCAATGAAGTAGATGAGCGCCTATAACAATGTCCCGTAAATCTTGCTGGATTAAGTAACTGAAGAAAAGTAGCAATATTCTCGCGGAAAGCAGCAAATGTGTTTATACCAACAGGTAACTTTATAAATCTTAGGTTTCTGTATTCTAAAAAAAAAAGGCTACTACTGGCGTTATTAGAGCGAAGTGCAGCCTATTTTCGAATTAATTCTAACTTGTTGACTCTATCAATTCCGCCTAACCTAACAAAATATTTTCTAAATATTTTTGTTTTAGTGTTGGTTATTAGAACATGGAAGCATGGTCCCTAATCTTTGACATCTTCTAAAAGCATGTTGGTAAGTTCTTGAATCCTACAAGCTCCACCAACTCCAATAATTAAAGCAATCTTAAAATTAACATTACTTAGTAAGAATAATTTATGCATAAAAAAGTACAGTGCCTTCATTAACAAAAATTTATCATCAATTGCTTCTTGTAAAAATTTGTTAATATCTTGTTTAGTAAAAATTTGCGATTTTTTAGCACGATATCATTCAGATTTTCTTTTGAGAAAGGCGATTAAATGCACGTATTTACTAATGTCAACATTCTTTTTCATTTTAATTGTTGTTCTAATTATAGAACAAAAAGCCCAGAGACTCGATAATTTATACTGTTTTAATAAATGATCAAAATATGCAAATAGAACCTTTTCATGCGCAATATTTTTAACATTTTTTTCGTCGCACCATAAACTGAACCGTTGAAAAACCATCTTGTACTTTTTTTTTGAACTTCTCTGGCACCAAGCAATAAGCAGTATTTGTCGCCGCTTCTTTGATATCAGAAGATAATCTTTCTGAGTCACTCATGTTTACAATTTTCTTATTTTTACCACAAAGCACAATTTTTACTGATTATCTCAAAATAGCAAGCTTTGTTTGATGACTTGTAAGCGGTTGTCATAGTGCTTACTAAACATATCTATAGATCACCTTACTTTTGATGATGTAAAAAAAATAAGAGTTATCGGCAGCATTAAATTTTCGATTTTCTTAATTTTTTACTGTCATACATAAAATTTTATATATCATACGTGAGCTAAAGCACATTACAGTAACTCGTGTGTTACAGATACTTGGGCTAACGCCCTCGTTATCTATAATCTACCCACTCATTGTGTAATGATGCTTCTATTTCACTAATAATATAAATAACTATTATGATCGTTTTATAACATTGTAAGTAACTATAATACGTCTTTAGAGAAAAAAAATATGAGTCCGTTTTTCAACAATTTTTCACCGTGTTTCTAGTAATTTTAACAATTTTGGCCAAATTTACAGCTAAATTCACTATGTAAGAGTGCCATAAAAGCGCAGCAACATCTCAAAACAGCGTTGGCAAATACAAAGTATTGGTGAATATATCGTTTTTAGCCAATTAACAATATTGCAGCATCACTGATAATAAAGCAACAACCCCAAAATCGGTCTACAGTTTCCTGGTTAAAATACGTCTCACTAGTCAAAAAAAATATTTTTTTAGGCCATTAACAAGTAGACAATAAAAATTTAATTATAAATATCTAAACATTCGAATAAGTTATGAAAACTAACTAACCTATTACGTGTGGCTATGGGTTTATTGATTTTACCATTAAATATAACTTAACTTGTTGCCTGTAATCTTACTTTTTTCATTATTTAGAACGTTTGTTTTACAACGAGTTTATTTGTACAAAGTCCGGATTTACTTTGACACAATTCTCAAAGATACATGTTTATTTTTAGTTATAATATTACAAATGGTTTATAGAAATTTTGTGTAGATTTATCAATTTATCTATTTAGATGTAATACTAGAAAAAAATTTTCTTATTATAAGAATCTTCAAAATATAATAAAATGACAAAAAACTCGACCTAATAACACTGTTTTTTTAATAAATATGTTATTTTCAAACAAATTTTAATTAATTTTAGAGTATTATTTCTAATTAATTGTGGTCACTGCTGACTTCTTTCTACCACATAATAACTAATTGGCGATCTTTTTTTCTTGTTTTTTTGTTCTAAATTTCAAATAGTTATAACTCAACATGTGCTATTTATAGTCAGTCTGTGTACTATTTTTACTAGTTTTTATAAATAATTTTATATAAAAATTTAAAGAAACAATAAAGCTAATGCTACTTAGTTTAAACAATAATCGACGCACTAGGTCTAAAATCATTTTTTTTTTTAGAAAATCCTTAATTTTACAAATATTAGTCTAGATACAGCTTTTACATAAACCAAAGAATCGAATTCATATTGTTATAAAAAATCACCAGAAGTGACCACCAGGATTCGGTAAAAAAGTGAGAGTAATAAATACGTCGGAAAATGGCAACGAGACAAAACAGATAGTGAAGTGCAAACAGTACGCAGAATAACGAAAAAATCTGTAGTAATTTAGCATTTAATGTTAATATATTATTATTAATTAATTACATAATATTGTAAAAAACAATTTGCGGCCTTTCTTGTTTTAAAAATCATCAGATTTAGAATAAAGCAACCTAAGATATTTAAGTTAGTTTTATCAGTTTATTACTGTAGCAATTTTCTTAGTGCATAAAGTCTTCTGTTGGCGTTTTCTTCGAGTGAGAGAAGTTCGCAATTAATATTTTATCTATTTTAAAATTTATTTTGAGTCCCTATTGAATAATTTATTTTGTTTAAAAATGAAGCTCTTTAAATCAAATAAACCTACATTAAGTTCACGTCACCGAATTTTAGCTGTTGCCTTAATATAAAATAAATATGGCAATATTATTTTAAGATAATTTTCAATGTTGTTTCTGTGATGTGACAAAAGGATAAAAATATTGACTCCATTCTATGTTTGAAATGTAACCTAGCTTTCTACTTTCTAGATATAAATATATAACAAGTTTTCCGTCCTGGTTGACTATAGAACTGATATTTACGTAACCTTTAAAATCTTTTATTTTCCTAAGGATGCTTTAGAGAATTGAAGCTTGAGCGAAATTTGCGCCTGAACACGCTTGCTTATTCCTTTATTGCCAAGCATTCCGATTTAGAATTCACAATGTTAGTTGTATAGCGCTTTAGTGTTCAATTTATTCAAATAATTAAAGTTATATTAAAGATTGTAGTTTCCATACTTATTCGATATTATTTTTTTTTAATTTGTAGCTTTAGTTAAAATACATTCAACATCGAGATTCTCGTTTTTTGTTCCATTACATTCAAATAGAGGCAACAAGTGTGAGTTATTAAAAAATCAGTATTACTCTGAGGTAGATTGTTTGACCAGCAACCTGTGGTAAAAATGGAATAAAAGGTTCGTTTGTATTGTTGAAAATTTATTATCAGTAATTACAGTTTTATGTTTTATTAAATGTGTCAACAAAGACAACTTGGTCCTTAACTCCCTCATATTAAATTTTTTTAATAAATTCTAAAGGTATGCTTTAGGCAGTTTTAATATCGCAGATTTGTTTGCATCAAATTAGATTATTTTTCATTTTAATATTTTTGTGAAAGAATAATTATACGAAAGAAATTAAGCGGCTTTTTAGACTTATACAAAATGAAATATATCTATTTTATAAAGTATATACAAATTAAAATCTGTTATTGCTAATTTTAATTCTGTTAACAAATACACTCACCGGCACAAAATTCGATCCATACGTGATTTTGTCAAAAAAAATTTGTTTTTTTTTTTTTAGTCTGAGAACTTTTAGGTAGAAATAAGATACATTTCTAACAATTTTTAAAACTAAAAATCAAAAAAAAATAAGCATCTGATAGAATTTTTAAGTTTTTCACTACACTTGGCATCTTAATTTAATCTTACAACAGCAAATATGGTTCTAAATCCAACGGACGCAGCTAGAACAATTGCTTTAATTTAAGATATAACGCAGCTCGAGTACTTGGAGTTTTAAGATGCAGTGTGCTCTTGAAAGAGCTAAAGAGCTCTAGAACGGTTTCGGAAAACTGGGGACTACACTAGGAAAGTTGGGTTCGGAATAAGACGATTCTCGAAATGATCATTTTTCCACACTGAAAGTGTTCGTAGTTCTTTAGAAGAAGTAAAAGTAGCAATTATCAAAGAACAGTAAGAAAGAGACTAAACGAAAAAGGATTACTTGCAAAAAAACCAGCAAATAGCTCCAAGTTAACCAGAGAGCATCGAGAAGAGTGACTACGTTTTGCTCGTAAATATAAGAATTGGAATGTTGGTGATTAAAGACGAGTTCTCTTCTCTAATCAGTCGAGATTTTCTTTTCATTTTCTAGATGGACGACAAAGAATCTGGCGACGCTTAGGAAAAAGATTTGTTTAGTGTAATTAGTACCGAAACTGAATTTTGGAGGAGGTTCTATCATGGTGTGAAATGGCGTTAGTTTGGAAGCCTGCACAAAATTAGTCATTGTAGATAGGGGAAGAATGAATGTCAACAGGTATGTCTAAGACGTTCTGGAACACCATGTTGTGCCTTATGGACCAACTATTGGGGAAAATTTCATTTTCATGCACGATAATACACGTGCTTACACTACACGTATCGTGAGCACGTATCTCGATTGGGTTGGTATTTAGCGTATATGACTAGCGCGCCGTCCAGACCTAAATCCGATTGAACACCTTTGGGATATAATAGAAAGAAAGATGCAAAGCAGAGTTCCTGCTCCGGTACCTTTGAGAGACCTAAATGTGGCAGTAACTCAAACTTGGGAGTAAATCGGACAAAGACACTTTATTGAGAGAATGCCAAGAAGAATGGCAGCTGTAATTCAAGCAAAAAGAAGTGATACACATTATTAAACTCAAGTTTACTCTTAAGTGTAGGTTTACCACTTTGTTAGGTTTCAATTTTTTTGTAAAATTTAGCACTATTTTTGTTATTGAATAATAAAAAAACTGTTGTTTAATTTATGCTATTTTTTGTTTATACTTATTTGAAATTGTGTAATTTAAAGTAAGCAAAAAATTGTTGCCGCTTAGAGGAAAATTTACTTAAGAAAAATTAAATATAAATGATGGATCGAATTTTGTGCCGGTGAGTGTATTTTGCTCTTCTAACAATATTTTATAATGACATTGACATGAATGTTGTATAACTCTCAAAATTTTGATTTTATGAACAGTATTTTTAAACAATAATATAATATTAAAATATTACTTTTAAAATTACTCTACTGATCATATTTCCAAAACGAATAAAATACTAAAAAAAAACTTCCGAAAATGGAAACGGTTTCATGAAATTATTTTTTTTGCGACAAAATTTGAATCTGATTTTAGCCATTTTAGATAGTTTACAATACAATTTTATACTTTATAAGTACATGACGTCTCGCTGCAATATTAATTTATTCAAATTGTGGGAAACTATTGCAGAGCACCTATTAGAGCGGACCAAAAAGAGCGAGTCAGTCCCCGAAAAAATCGAGAAGACGGCTACAAAAACTCAACGTTTTAACTTTGTGAGCTTCTTCTATCATTTTCAACAGTAGTCCGGGAGCTTTCACTCATTTAAGAAAAAAACTAAATCTAAAAGTTTGATATTTACAAAAACAGATAAAAGCAATTAAGATTATAAAGATGTTTTTCATAATTTTGGAAAAATTTTTAGTAGTAATTTTTAGCAGATCTTATGTTTAACAAGTTGTACAATTTGATAAAATTTACATTTTGATTTTCTCCTTAACAAAATATTAATAAAGTTGAATCGCTTTATTTGACATTTTCTTCTTAAATATCCAATATAATCAAATTAAATATTGCTTTTAAGAAGCAAATAATTTTATCTCGCTGACTGAAAAAAAACTAAATTGTCAATTAAGTCGTTTTTAATTGGTCTTCTTGTGTAAAGCTTTTTATTCATTATAGATTAATTAATAACGTTAAATAAAATATTTAATCAAACCTAAGGTACTTATTTTTATTTGCAAGTAAATATATTTTTAATATAAAGATAAATTCTGACAAGATATTTTAGTTTATAGAAAAAACAAATACAAGAGTTATATTTAAGATATGAAAAACAAAAAATAGAAAACAACTAAAAAAAATTGTTTTTGCGGTTAGGTGACGTAGATTCCTTTTGGGCCATTATTTGCGTCAAATATTTTAAAGCGTCAATAAATCGAAAGCTCTAAAGCTGAACAGTTGTCTAATGCGTCTATTTTGAATAAAAAACTATTGAGTGTTACATTTTATAGTCCAACTTCTTTTGAAAATTACGATGAACTGATCCGAAAAAAGTTCCAGAAGAGGCTTTCTCTGTCAGTCTTGAGTCAATCTTCGAGTAAATGGCACGACATCGCAGATTATTGAAACTGTTGGCTAGACAAAGAAAGGCGTACGTTTCCGGTTCCGGCTGAACGACCGGAAATGTCATTTTAGCGGAAGGGGAGGAAATAAGATAATTCTGTTCGATTCGAACTTTGCCAGACTGCGACGACGACAGCATCAGGTTAAATAAAATTTTTCTAATACATATCTGGTTCTCTTGGGCGCCGGTTTTATTAAGACGGGCAGTTTTATTAAAATCGTAAAAAATGATTTAGCGAGGTATTATGAATAAACTGATTTTTATTAAAAACTAAATATAGAGGGAGGTGAAAGGAAAATCATTTTCATAGGAAGAGTATATGAAGAAAGTTTTTAAATTTCTTAGGCGACGAGGATAAAGCATGTGAGATATGCAAAATGTAAAAGAAAACAACCTGCTTGTAAATTCAATAAAGCTCAATGCTTATTGAGTAAGTTGAGAGTATAAGCTACTCGTCTTACTTCACGTAAAGAAACTTAAAACATTCAACACTTAAACGATTTATAAATGTTTTTAAAATACAATTGATTAACAAAATATTTATCACAAAAAAATAATCTTGTTAATTTGACTACAAATTGTAACACAAAATTAAAATTCAAAAGTTACACTGCCGAGCATAAAATTACGGTCACTTGTAAAATTCTTTAAATATTGTACAATATTTGCAGTAGGGTACTTTTTAACTTAAGATGGTCTTTCTTCGAAATATAAAGAAATTTAAAACAATAAACATTACGTATCAATGTGTATTTTACAGAAAAAAAGCGCTTCGTATCGATATCTCTGAAATACATTTTTTATTTAATTACATTATCCACAAATTTTTTGTTTTTCTGTTTATTCTCTCTTCATTATAAATTCTTTAATTAAATTCATTGTGTTTTCATTATTTATTAAATAAAATGTCCATAAATGTTGTTGTGGCAGCTCGAATTGTGGCGGCCATAGAAGATCTTCGCAGCCAACGTAAAACCGCAAAGGCCTATGGTACAAGTCGTTCCAATGTGCAAAGAGTGTTAGATCGGTTTTAAGAAACTTGACTGCTTACTCGTAGACCAGAATCCGAAAGAAGAAAGGCTACAACAGCTAGAGATGACCGCTTTTTCGTTTCTACTGTTTTGAGAAACCGAACGGTTACGGCAGTTTCCCTTCGAACTAGCCTACAAGAAGTAAGAAATGTAAACGTAAACGAGTGGACCATAAAAAGAAGACTTTGTGCTGTAAAATTTTTCTCTAGAACTACAGCTACAAGCCAAGGACGTTGTATAATCAGAACGGAGGGTCGCCTATGCTGCCAATGCTAAAATGTTCAAAGCAATTCCCTCACTCTAAAGTAACCTTTTATGACTCTTTTTGACATAATCTGGAGAAAGTGGCTACAAAGCAGAGGCGTAGTGTGGCGTGGGCATAAGGTATATCTAAGGTACAAATTGGAAAACGTTTCTGTTTGTTGCTTTAACTGTTAAATTCAAGCAGCTGTATAATAATTTTAGATTGGAAGCTTTTCTCGAATGCGTAGAATGATCTACCTTAGTAACCTTTTATTGCTGAACGTGCATTGACGCCGTTTTCACTTTTTTGAATTGACCTTCCGTCCTGATCATTTAACGTCCTTGCTACAGGCAGTCCGCTTTCTCGTGAACACCGAGTTACGAGGTTGAATTTCGCACGAAAACATTTGGAATTGGCAGTAGAAGATTAGAGTCGCATGTTGTTTTCTGACAAGTCTCAATTTTGTTTCATAGGTTTAGACAGACGCATGAGATCATAACGACGACCGGGTGAGAAGTATGCCTAAGCTTGTAGAGTCCGTACACTTTCAGAACAGCATGTTGGGTCATCAAAATCTGTCAGCGAACGTCACTAAACAAAATGACCAAGAATGACAAATGCCGCTGACCTTTCGCTGACCACGTGCCGCTTGGCTTCCTCCTCTTCAATTTGCAAATGAAACTGGCCCGACACTATTGTGTCATCTGCACACTTTTATTGGTGTGCTGTTCTGAAAGTGTACGGACTCTATAGCTGAACGACTTTCTTTTGGTGGGGGCTCAATTATGCTATGGAGAGAATTTTTTTTCGAGGCCCTACAAAGTTAGTTTTCATTCAAAATTGAATTTTGATTACGCAGAGCTACATTACCGAGATTCTAGAAGACCATGTTGTACCGTTCATAGTTATTCTTGAAGAGGTCGCTACTTTCATGCATGATAGTGCACGGCCCCACATTGTTCGTTTGGTTACAACTTTCCTTGTCGAGATTCGAATTACAAAATTTGACCGGCCTGCTCCAAGTCTGGATTTGAATCATATCGAACATGTTCGGGATGAGATTAAGAGACGTTTACGGAGACATGTACCGGCTCCCAAAAATTCCAGAGAGCTTCGAAAAATGTTGGCACAGGAATAAAATAATCTTTTACAGAATGTACTCCAAAACAGAAGAGGAAATACTCTCTACTGAAGTGTTCGAAAACACTATTATTCAGTATAAATAAATTTGAAATTTTGTACTGAAATTTCATCATTTTGAATAAATTTTACAGCAACAACAAGCATTTCTTTTTACTTGAGCAATCAGAGTAAAATAACCAAATAGAGTTGATAATTTATGTTACAGTTAAAAAAACATTGAAGGAACAAAAAATTATTAAATTAAATGGAAATTATGAGGTAACCCTAAGCTCGGCAGTGTATTTATTTATTTAAACAATTAAGTTTAATCCTAAGGTGCAGCCGTTGCTTTTAATCCAAACAAAACATTAAATCTGATTTGTCGTACTAAGTACATAATTTGTTCGCCGATATTACTCGTTACTATTTTTCTTAAGTTTGCTGTTTGACATTAAAACACTCTGACCGGCTAAAAAATGTTTGCTTTACTGATTAGTAGAGTCCGAATTTTTTTTATTGATGTGAGTTTAATTAAATTATCATTAAATAATAATTATTCTGTTGTTGATGAGTAGTAATAATAAATGAGTAGTAGCATCAATCTGGTCATTTCTTAAGTTCAGCTGTTATTGTCCTATTTATGTGTTTTTTCTGTTTTATTATCTTAGATATTTAAAACGTGAGAGTTAATTGTTGCTAATAGCATTTACGTGTTTTAGATTGCTAATTTGGTGTGCAGTAAAATTTATTTTTTAGAGTTGTGACTAAACCAATTAATAAAATTTATAAATCGCTGGTTTAAATCCGGCTCAAAGGACTACGTTAATCTTTGCAGTAAAACACAAAAAGTTAGCACTATTATTAAAAATAATTACGTTATACATTTAACTATTTTTGTGCAAAATTTACAGTATCAGTTGTTAAATTTCTATAACTAATAAATCTGATAAAATAAAATCATTGTATTCATTAATTATTAAAAGCATGAGCATTATTTAATAATGTAAAGTGTCATGTTAGGCTAATGTTCTATGTATGGAATTAATCGCATAAAGCTTACCCAATAAAAATCATTTTGACGTAACTCTTAAATAATGAAATATCGACAAATTGGATAGTTAGTGGAAAAGTTATCAATACCGAAATTAATAATTGAAGCCCCGTAACAATCATTAATCAAACTATTGATGAAGTAATTACATGAAGGGAATGTAAAGCTGTTAAAAGTTCGATAGGGAAGAGAAACGTGCAACGGTCAGTAGCAAAAAAGCTGGATATATTATCAATAATTTGATACTTTAATGCGTGTATAGAGTACTAATTTGTATCAAATTAGAGAGAACAAAAAAGCCGAAAGTAATTTTGTCTTAACTAATTTGTTAATAAAAAATTGCAATATTTTTTAACACTTAAAATTATTAATTAACTTAATACAGTATGTAATACATTAAAAATAATTACAAAAAAGATAACTTAATAAATATTCCGGCGCATCCACCAAAAATACAATTTTTATCAACTAAGATATGAATTAAGTTCTAGAATGAGCCTCATTCTCTGCTACAGTGATTGTTACTAAAGAGTGTCCTCAAGGAGATGTACTATCTTTTTTGTTATAAAACCTCACAGTAGACGATCTTATTCACAAGTTAAACGAACTTGGCATATACTGCCAGAACTATGGTGATGACAAAGCTATTCTGGTGAAAGGCAAGTTTCTCAATGTGGTCAGAGAGCTCACAGGTGGGCCACTCAGACTCGTTACGATATGATGTAATTCCCATAGAGTATCGGTAAATCCGAAGAAAACAAGCCATGTTATTTTTACCCGAAAACGGTGGGACCATTATGTGGCCCTTCTACTTTTCAGCGAACAGCTACGTGTAGATTATAAGGTTAAATATTTGAAGGGTTATTTTAGACTCCCGTTTAACTTAGAGATTACACGTAAAGGAAAAGATGCGAACAGCTACAAGCACGCTCTGGGCGTGCAGAAGAGCTGTTGGCAGACCCTGAGCTCTTACACCCCGCGTTATGCTTTGGCTCAAGAATTATGTTGACAGACCAATAATTACCTACGGCTCCCTTGTCTGGTGGACCATATCGAGTGCGTCCTGGGCCAAAAAGAGTTTGACACGGGTCCAGCGTTTTGCCTGCCTGACAATTACAGGGGTCTTTCAAACTACACCAACCGCAGCCATGGAGCTCATTGTAGGGATTCGGCCACTTCATTTTGTTGTGGAAGAGTCTGCTGCAATAAGTTTCCTACGGCTTTACGGTACAAATCGGTGAAAAACAGCAACCGGAAAGGGTCATCGGACAATATCTACAAGGATGTTGAATTTGGACCCTATTTTTTGAAATGGGGGACCTCAGTATGACCCCCAGGATTGCTACAAATTACAAGTATTTTGTGAACATTCCACCACGTGACAACTGGTGTGAAAAAACGAGCAGTTTTAAAACGGAGAACTGGCTTGTCTGCTATACTAACGGGTTGGTTCACCCTAATGGGGCGGGCTCAGGAATATGTACATGTGGGCTAGGTGTTGAAATTTCAATATTTGTGGGCAAACATGTGGACGTTTTCCAAGCAGAAATCTTTGCTTTGCTCGCTTGTGTGACTGAGTGCGTGCAGAGGGCTTTGCCAAACAGGCGAATCTGCATTTGCACCGACAGCCAGGCTTCGCTACAGGCCTTGCAATCGTGCAGGTACTTATCGAGACTTGTTTGGGAATGTCACAACAGATAACAGGAACTGGCGGAGTGCAACAAAAAGGTTGTACTTTGCTGGGTACCAGAACCCTGTGGTCTAACGGGTAACAAGAGGGCTAACGTTCTGGCTTGAGAGAGTTTACAAATGGACTTTATCGGGGCAGAACCGGCTCTTGGCGTTACCAAAAGACGACAGAAAAACACACTTCATAAGTGGATAGAATCTCGCCATCTCTCTGAATAGCAGTTTTAAGATGGCATGCGGCAATTCAGGCTTTTTATGAAAGGACCGGACAAGGCACGCAATGAAAACCTGATGCGTCTCAATCGTAGAGACCTTCAGTTAGTGGTAGGCATGTACACAGAACATTGCCTACTAAAAAGACACCTGCACGTCATCGAACTCAGCAAGGACAAGATTTGCAGAGGTTGTGCTGAAGATGAGAAAACTCCTCTTCATATTCTCTGTTACTGCCCTGCATTTGCAGGCATCAGAGATTTATACCTTGGCTCTCGATATCTGAAGCCCAGTGCTATCGAGAAAGCTCCTGCAGACAAAGTACTAAGCTTTGTCAGAGGCACAAGGCTACTGCAGTAGTACTATTGTAAAAAGTAGCACACAATGGACGTAGGCCTCGGTGTGCGGCTCCCGCTCCGGGCCCCTCTTGTCAAAAAAAAAAAATAAAATAAATTTTAGATTAATTTCTTCTTAATTCGTTTTGTAAAAAAACGTATTATTATTTATTTAAAACAAAAAACTAATAATTAATTTAATATATATGTAAAACATTTATAATAAAAACAAAAGAGAAAATTGGAATTGGAAGAAAATTGGGGTATCCCGGCGCATCCACCAAAAATGCAACATTAAGAGCAGAAATCGAGAGATTCGTAGGTCAATTAATAATAAATAAACTATCTATGGCTTTAAGCTAAAATTTAATAAGCAAGTAAAAAAACGGATAAGCAACGTGTAGTACATCTCTCTCATTGGTCAAATTTTGTTTTTAATGAAAAATGTGTACTATAATAAACATTATTAAAGTACAGGCAATTTGCAACTAATAAACCAATAAGAGTATAAAATTAGAAAAAATAATATTAAAAAATATTGTAAATACACTTAATTTGCTTATTGTGTGTTAAAGAGCTTCCGCTAATGCAATAAAATTAGAAATGTCAGTAAATACCAATTGAAATCCATCAAACAACATACATAGCCATCGAGTTAATTAAGCATCACAACAACATATGTCCCTATTAGAAGATGATTTGATATACTACTTAGGGTAGGACAGGGTGATTTGATGTAATAAGCGAATCATTTCAAATTCAGCATCCACATACCGACAGAAATGTGGTTATTAAATAAATCCATTAACGCAATTAGTTGCTATATGCAATATTAGGGTACGTCTACCATTAAACTTTAACGATTCCAGATATTTAAATCTACCGATAACTGATCCAAATTTTGGAATTTCTTAATTATCGCCACTAATCCAGTAATGACTTTAATTAAAGCTTTCGATTTCTGTTAATTACGCTTTTTACTCAGATTAGGTTTCACTGTTACGATAAGAAAGCTTAAAATTTTAGTGAGATATAAATGAAAGGATTTAATGTGAAAAATAGTTTGGGTCGCGTGAAAAGTTAATCTTGAAAAATTCACGCTAATATCATTAAAAATAAACTATATAGTCGTAGAGTTAAAACGCAACTGCGATTATACTCGTCATAATTTATTTTAAGCCCGAGTTTTCGCTGATTAAGCTCTTTATGACACGGTATTACGTGTTTTATTCACACTTTCAAACGGTTGCTGTTGCACCCCAATTGAAAAACTAAACAGATTCAAGACCGGACTCACATTTTAATTTAATCGACTTGATGTAATTAATTATACACGCATATATACAGGGTGATTTAATAGTAAAACACTAAATTTTTCTCAGTAATTTAGTGTATTTATTATGTCTATGGCAATATAAAAAATCGAACATATAGCAAGTACAATCTGCATAATACCTAAATCAACAATCGACTAGCAGAATCACCAAAACTTAAAAAGCTTAAAATGTATTTAAAAATTAAATACATAATCGTATTTAGAAAAGTGTTTACATAGTTCGTAGGCACTAAACATTTGACATTCTAAAAAAATTATTTTGCGTTAAGCAAAAGCCTGTTCAAAAATTAATTTTAGGTGCGCTCTTAAAAAAGCCTGAGTAGTTAACTTTGATTCGACGAGTGGAGTTTATTTCTATTTTTTTTTCAGAAAAGTCCACTAGCTGGATAGATTAGATAGATTAACAAACAAAACAAATTTTTAACTTTAAGCTTAAGAAAGACAAAACAAGAGACAAAAACATTACCAAAATATAGTCGAATAACTAACCTATAAACATACTTTGCTTTTCATAATTAAACAAAATAAACAATAAAACTGAACAAATTTGTATTTAAAAAGTTTTAGTAAAGTAAAGTAAAATTTTTCCAATAGAAAAACAAGACGTACATACTTCAAAAAAAAATTAGAATGTTTTTTAAGTAATTGTACCAAAATTCAAATAAAAAAACGGTTGTTGCTTTCTGTATTATTATTTCCGATTGTCAATATCTGCTACCTAATGCAGCTTTTTTTGTGTTGTAAAATAGCAACAACCCAACAGAGAGATACAATAAAGCCAAAATTACTAAATCTAGACAACCATCCACATGCTAGCGCCATTTAACAACGTTGTCAGAATGAACACTAAATTACGTTTAATATATTTTTTTGTAAATTTTTTTAAAATACAAGGTAATTTTTTTATTTGTTTCCGCCCGAAACTTGAAAAATAGGCAACACATTATACTTTGAAAAATTTATTTTCAAAATTAATACCTTTAGAGTTGTGAATTAATGTCAATATTGTTGATAATGCCTTTAACAGTGCTTCCAGAGTTAATTTATTTGGATCATTTGCTGCCACATTATTTAATTAATTAACTAACTTTTCGTTTGTATAACGTGTTGCCTATTTTTAGAGTTTCGGGCAGGAACAGATAAAAAAGTCACCCTGTATTATGATGTAAGTTAGATTAAATGTAGTTAACAGTCTAAAAAAAATTTCAGAAAAACTACAACTTATCCTACTAGTTTTAACACCTCTCAGAGATAATTTTCAGAGCTACAAAAAATGATATTAATACATATTACAAATTTTAAAATTAAGACATAAGTTTTTACAAAATAGTAAACAAAAACTAGTTAACTTATATTATTAGTTAACTTAAATTAATTTTTTTTGAGAACAAAAAAAATATATTTATTTATAGATTTTTCTCTAAATTGTATCTATAGTTTTTTGAGCTAAATATAAAAAAAAGTCTAAATAAAAATCAGTTTTCTTCTGACTCTAAAAAATGTATATTTTAAAATTTTGAATAGAATTTATGTTTAATGCATTTTTATAATTGCCATCTACGACTTTCTATAGTTTTCCGAGCCAAATGTAGAAAAGAATCTAGAAGACCGGTACCTTTTTGATGTTAACAAATGTATACTTTGAAGTTTGTAATAAAATTAGAGAACCAAAAAATTTATTTTGATAAACATTACAGAAACATTTATTTTTAAAACTGTTGCCTGCGGCTCTTAAATTGTATTAAAAATTTTATAGTTTTTTGAGTCAAATATAAAAAACACTCTAAAGCTTTAACCTCCAAAAAATTAACTGGCTATTCAAATGTCATTTCAAAGGGAATTTAATATGTGAATTACTGTAATTTTAGATGTCAAAAATTATTTTGCAAAATTCTGTTAGAATTAGTGATGCAACAAATATTCGGTAACTATTCGGTATTCGGCTAGATTTTTAGTATTCGGCCGAATATCGAATACTGACTCACTATTCGGCCGAATACCGAATAGGAAGATTATTCGAGAATAAATAGAATACATTCTGAAAATTGTTATTTATTGTTTATACGATTATTATACATATATCAACTACATAAACAGTAAATTAAAACATGTTGAATGACTATTAAACCTATCCAAATTTAATGTAGTTTTTATGACACTGCAATTGTCATTAGGACCGTCATAATGATGCTATTCAAAGAGTTGTCGAAGTCTGTTGTAAATCAAATTTGTTTGCCTGAGTCGAGGTCCAGCTATTACCACTAAAAAGATTTGTGTTTATAGTTTTATTGCCCAGCGGCACCTTTCCTTTGTTACTATCATTACCTTAAATACAATAGAACCCTGTCATAAAAACCACATTGGATTTGGGTAGGTATAATATTATTAGTGACAGTCGACCGACTATTATTAGTAACAGTCGGTCTACTATTTAGTGACAGTCGATCAACTATTGTAGTAACAGTTTACCAACTATTTTAACAACAGGCAGCCGACTATTACTAGTAGTAGTCGATCGAATGTTACTACAATAGTCGGTCGACTACTACTAGTACTATATATGATGCTAGTACTAACAAAAAAACTGTATTAAAAATTCTAAAAATTACTAAAACTGAAGGATAATTATAAGACGTAAAAAGCAAAAAAAAATACGTAAGCGGTAAATCTTTGAAACCCGAATTAGTAGTCAATTGTAAGTAAAAAAAAAGAAAACCAAGTCAAGACAAAAATTTAAATCTTGCGAACAACGCATCTACAGTTATCACAGTCCAAAAACAGCCAGTTGACACAAATATTAGTATTTTGGATGTTTTTCACTAAAAACGGCATTAACAACTAAAAATATTCCAGTTGTTAATTTTTTTTGTTTACTCCTCCACAATTAAACAGCATTTTTAAAAACAATAAACAACAATTTTGTGGTTGTGTTTAAAAAAAAACTATTTTTTTGTTTATTTTTTGAGAAAAGAATTTATATTTTAACATTTTTTTTTATTTTTACAAATTAAAAGATAAAACAATAAAATATTTAAGTAATGCGTGTGAACGCGCTTAATTTAGCGGTGCAAACCAGTTTCCTTTTGTCTTGCAACTGCACAAATGAAAGTGTTTCTAGAAAAACAAGAAAAAATTGGCGCTACTTTGCGTTGACGAACATAAAGCCGAATATTCGATATTCGGCGACAGGCCGAATATACTATTCGTTGCATCACTAGTTAGAATATAAAGTAAGTAGTATGTGTTTTGTGCTAGAAATGTAGTCAACAGCAGTTACAATAAAAACAACTTAATATTAGTTTTCCCGAAGTGAACCAAATGTAGAAAAATTAAATTTAATTTTGACATTTGACTTTTGATATTTTAAAAAACAGACATAACTTATTTTAGATATGTTTCTAGACTTTTAAATCTCTCGAGATATATTCTAAGACCTTTAATGAAATTTAGATGATAAAAACGACGTTTTTTAGTATTTTTTAATAAACTTTGCAAAAATATTTATTTATATAACTGTTGCCTGCGGCTCTTCATTTGCATATACGGTTCTTTGAGATAAGTGTAGAAAAGAGTCTAACAAATCAGTTGTCGTTCTGACTCTAAAAAAATATATATTTTGGAATTTTTAATAGAATTGGTACGTCAAAGTATAAAGCCTTTTTAATTAACATTACAAAAACATGTACTTGTCTCAAATTGTTTTAAATATTTTATAATTCTTTTGTTTAAATGTAGAAAAACGTCTAAAGCTTTCGCCGCCAAAAGATGTAGATTTTAAGATTTTTAACAGATGTTGGGAGCCGAAGACGACAGTTACTTGCTAATTCTTCTTTTTATAAGCATTGCACAAATATTTATTTATATAATTGTTGTCTAAAGCAACTAAATTGTATTTAAATAATTCAATTTTTACATAAAAATTGTAAATAGTGATCTCTAAAATTTTCAAGTACTCGTCTTGACTGAATTTTGTCATATACTTTTTGACATAATATTTTTCAAAATAAATTTTTCTAGAAATCGTTATTTTTGTTAATAATAATATTTATTAGCACCATAGTAATATCTTAAATATAAAATAAATTATAAAATACACCGCTTATCCTAAATTATATAAAATTTAAAAATTTAATTCTACCTAAAATTGACACAAGTAATTTAAAAAATATTAGAGAAATTAATAGCCATAAAATTTTTAAATGATTTTGACAGTTTTAACATCCATAAAAATAAAAGTAAACTGATAAACTCGCACAAAAAGTGTATCTCTACTGAAAACTGAAAATCGGAAGGTAGTATATAAAGAAAAAGATTATAATCTAGTTTTATTTTCACCTAAAAATAACAAAGTTGTTGTTTAAATATATAGCTAAATCTTAAATAATTTTACAGTAATAAAAATAATAATCACTTTAATATATAAAACTAGCTTATATTAATATTATTTTATTTTTTTGATAAACGTTAACTTGTTTTGCTTTTAACTAACTTGAAAATTAAGAAAGTAGAAATATTCTGATCGCAATCTATCATAAAAATTAAAATGACCTACTCTAACTAAACGTCATTTACCGCTTCTTTTTTAATAGTGTATTAGTTGTCACATTTATGTTTCACAATGACGTTAAATATTTAAATAAAGCATACATATGCAGCTTCTATGAATTTTTAACATTTCCGCTACAGTTAATTCCTGTCCATCAAATGTCATTCAACTTGGATATTAATTTACTATGTGTTAGACAGACTGGTAGAAATTTATTTAAAAAGTTAAACGCGACTTCAAAAACAAACTTTCTCGTTTAATATTTATTTTAATTATATTATTCACTAATATTGTAGATTTTTAATTAAACACATTACCAGGAAACTACAGACTGGCTTGGTGGTATTTAATCTTTAACAGTGTTGTAGTGTTGTAGATTCTTTCAAGTATATCATAGCTTGCTTTATTAAAAAAGTTGCGAGATGCTAAGTCCATCGATTACACAAAATTAAATTTAAATTTTTTGTTCTCTCTTAAATAAACTCTTATTTATCTAGATTTCAGAATCGGTTACTTCACTTACTGATCTGGGCATCTCGCATTTTGTTCTGTCTTGGGTATACTATAGGAAAGTTACGCTTTTAAACAGTATGTCCCTTATCTTAACTTGTATTGTCTTTCCTATTAAAAACAACCTTGAAGCTTCTCTTGCAGAATGAACTGCAAGAACTGAAGCAGCAATGTCTTTATTAAACAACTTCTTGAACTTTTTAATGTTTGAATCTAAACCCGTTTTAAAAAATTTGGTCACTAAGTATTTTGCACTGGAATTTGAAATGGTAACTTTCGGATATTTTTGGTTGAATTTTCTGATAACAACTCGGTAGCACTCTTCCCCAGTTCCGTAACATTGAATTAGATAAATTATTTTTTGTAAGTCAACAAAATAAACTAAATCCAAATTTTGATCTGGGGACATACTGTATATCTTATACAAGTACAAATGTGAGACCTAGCAATTTAAATTAGAATTTTATATAAACAAACTCATATTTTTGTTGATTTGATTGGTTTCAATTCTTTCTGAAGCTCACGATATTTTAAAGCTTGTCTTTTTGTGAAAGAGCATTTAAAGTCTTAGGTATAGATCCGGTTCGTCCGAAGGATATCTGTGTTTACGGTGAGTTTAAAGTGTAAAGGTGTATCGACTAGACAAGCATCTAATATTAATGAAGTACCTCGGAGGCAACGTTCGTATCGAGCAAAATCCGTTGCCGACCCGAAACGTGAACGTAAACAGCAATGTACACAAAGGCTAGACAAATTCGTGCGTTCTATCAAAATCAACAAAAGTAGCTCCACAAAACGAAACTTGCAGAATTTCCTGTTTAACACTCATGACGAGTGAGGCTTGTATACAGTAACAAATTAGGTGATTGATTTAATTCTATTACTGCTAAATAGAGGTCATACAATACAGAAACCCGCCTTGCCTCAAGTTGAGAAAAAGTTTCGTGTCTGAAATCGCCAGAGAAATGGTGTCTGTCAGTTGACGCAAATTTTATCTCTGTTTTAAAGCTTGACAGAGTGCGCTGGTGGGAATTAATTAAATAAAAAAATGGCTCCTCGCTGTGATAGCTTAATGCGATTCTAGTGAATAAGTGATGGTGCGGATTCTTGTCTTTATTTGAATAAGTACCGGCTCCCCCTTTCGCTACTCAGAATGTTTGCGTTTTTCAACTCAGATAGGACCGATTGATGTTTAAATAAATTAAATATCTCTAGTCGACGGAGCTGCTTCTGAATACTTGATGCTTCATTTAAAGTCATTTACTTCATTTTAATATTCAAAATTAAACTTCGCAATGGTTCAGAGGAGAGGCTGTGGTTTTCTCGTCGATGGAAAAGTACTACAGGCAATAATGATTATTTCAAGTGGCTCGGTAGTTGGGCAGATCCTCTTAATTAGGAAATATTTTGATGCGAAATACTCCAGCTTTAATTTTTAACTGAAACTACATAACAGAGACCGTTCTTCAATAAAATCAAATGTTACAAATTTGGCAAATGTAGAGTTCAGTTTAGCAAAAGGGACAGGTTTAGGCGACAATCTCTAAGCGATTTAAGTGCGATTTAGTAGTAATTGCTGCTTAAATAAATTACTTCTTTAAACTGTTTTTTATGTCCGGCTTAAAAAATCATTAAATATTTGGCTTCTCCTATGCAAGATATGTGTACAAGCGATTTCCTTGTTTAGTAGCCCCAAAAAAGTCTCAAAAAAAGGCGAAACGTCGGCCAATAAACAAAAAATTAGAAAAACCAAACAAAAACTGTTGTTTTTTGCATCAACAATTAACAAATTCTTTAAAATATACTCTTTTGAGTGTGACAAGCTTAATTGAGATATAGATAAGTTGTCTTATAAGAACGTCTTTTTGGAACATCTTGTACTTTTATTCTTGTACGTCTTTTAGTGTTTTTAGCAGCGACTATAATTATTTTAATGCAGTGATAAAAATATATTTGTAATTGTAGCAATGTCGACAATTATTTTAGGTCACTAAATGTCAAAGATCAAAGATTTGTACATTGATGTTTACATTACTAAACAAACGTAAATGATTAAATAAATAGTTTTAGCAATAAAAATAATTTGAATATTTACAAAATTTTCAATTCCCTAAATGAACACACGTTATTTAGTAATTACTGAATATTAATCAGTTTATGTCAATAATTACTCAAACAAATGCAAACCCCTGCATCAATCTTGTTAATTGAACAATATGTGGAAAAATCTGAAATAAAAACTAAAAAATCAATTATAAAACAATTCAATTTAAACTGTGTATTCATATATGAGTGTTTCAACCACTGAAAATAAAAACATTACTTCAATTATTTTAAATAAGATAAAGAAAGTTTAGTAATTTATTCCGGCGATGAATTTCACGACACACACATTTTTTCTACAAGAAAATTGCTGTTAAAAATCTGAATTTAATAAAATAAAAAACAAAATTTGATTAGAGTGATTAATAAGCAATCTTTTACAATCTAATATTTTTCACATTTTTAAAATACAAATACACAATTTAATTCTTTTAAAAACCTTCTCTATTTTTACTTCTTCTATGCTTTCTATTTCGTGTTTGTTTATTGTTCTTCTTTACGCTAGTTTTTTTATTTTGTCATATTTCTTAAAAATGTTTTTTTTTATTCTTTTAGGTTTCTCTGTTATTATGTTGCCGCTTTTATAATTTAGCAGGCTAGATTCTTTTTATTTCAATTTTCGCGTGCCATATAGTATATTAAGTATCAAGAACGGTAAAAACATCTTATCACTTAAGAAAATTATTGTCTGAGATTGGTAAAACATTTATAATCTTAGCATTTTTAGTGCCGTTGGTTTAAAAAAAACATTTACATATTTAATTAACTAAGATACACTTTTTTACCGTTCTAGAACGGTAAGTAATGCGTAATAACGAGTTTTTGTTGCCAATAAGTAAGTAAAATTGTTATTAAAGCGTTTGGATTAGCAACTACTAAATAACTCTTCCTATCTAAAAAACAAACAATGTAAATAATCAAATAGAAGTTTTTCAATTAATTTCTTTTTTTTTTCTTTGTAAGTTTTACTTTCTGATTTTTTGCTTGTAGTAAATACTTATTCCATTTGTCTTTTTATTTTTTTTTCTATGTTTTTTATGTTCACATTTATTATTTTCTTCTGTGACAAGAAAAAAACATCTTTTCAGCTGCAGTGTGTTTTACTTATTAAACGATTTTCTTTACTTTTGAGTTTATCTCCCAATATTATATAATATTTTATTGGTATTTTTCTTTTCTTAATTTGTAACTCCTTAATTTTTATTTTATTTACTTTTCGCTTTTACCTAATTTTTCTATTTGTTTTTTTTTATTTTTATTATTACCAAACAATAGTTACTTTCTATTTCTGCTTCATTTTTTACTTTACATTTTTTATTCTTTTCCAAACATTTTCGCTTACTAAAAATCCATGTTTTGTTTTGTAAGTTTTTTATTGTTTTTATTTACATTTTTGTGTTTGCCATTACTACGCTTCTTTAACCATTTATTGACTAACATCTCTTCTTCTACTTGTTTCTTAAATTTTTATATACCTATTTAAATCTATTATCTATTTGTTTTTACATCTATATATTTAAAAAATCTGTTTTGTTTTTCTTTTTTTACATTCTTAATTTTGCCATTTGTCGTTATTGTTGTTTATGTTTCGTCGCTTGACAGTTTTATTTGTACTACTACCAATTTCTTGCTTATAAATTCCTTTTGTTATTATATTTTGTCATTTACATTATTATTATATTCGAGACGATTGTTAGTTCAAACATTCTCTTTTTAGAATTTTGTTTTCTTCTTTTCATTATAAGTTTTTTCAGTTTCTGTTCATAGGATCTTCTCTTATTACATTATTATTTTATTTGAGTTTATTTTTTTAAATTATTCTAAATTATCTTTTACTCTGTCTTTTTCATTTACTTCCGAACAAAGTATGCAACAATTTTTATGTATTTTCATTAACACTCTTTTTTGTTTCTGTTATTTTAAAAAAATTTATGTTCTGATTTTTTCTTCTTTTCAAGTACTACTTTTTCCTATAAATCTATTTTTGTCTCGTTTTATTTATTTTTTTTATCTGTTGTTCTGTTACTTGTATTTACATTGTTTTCTGTTTTTCTCATCCGTTATTTGTTTTATCTTTATCTTTTTTGTCATTTTTCTCTATTTTTTTTACTTTAGAAATATTTCGTTTATTTTTTCTTTTGGGGCTTTTGTTTTCTTCTTCTCTTTATAAGTTTTTTCAGTTTCTGTTTATAAGATCCTTTCTTATTTCTTCTGTAGCTTCTTTCTTCTATTATTTTATCTTTTTTCTATTTGCCGTGATCTTATAATCTGTTACTTTTTTTTTTAATATATTGTCTTTTTTGACTCTTTTTTTGTTTCTTCGAACGTTTTTCATCTGTTTTTGTTAATTTACGGCCGCGCAATTTCTTGATCATTCTCGATATTAAACGTCCTTCTTCACTAGCAGAAACTGAAGTTATGTCAATAAAAAAAATTCTAGGATTTTAAGTCAGAGGACAAAATATTGACCGCGGCCCGCCTGCAATTAATTATTTTTGAGCTCACCGCATTACAAAGCTTCTAGTTCGTTACGTAAATAACAATTTTAATGTTTTCCTTAAAATATTGAAATGTAGTTTCGTTCAATTTTGTGTAAACTATTGTAGACTAGAACGAGTTCAGATATTTTTCATTCAAAATTGAATTTCAGAAAGAAAATAAACACGCAAAACTATTAACTGTGAAGACATTCAAAAATTTAATTTGTATTCAAAACTAGAAAACCGACTTAAAGTTTATATAAACAAAGACATATCTGAACGATTGATGACCAAAACTTTAAGCTTTTATTTCTCGAGTGAAACAAGAATTAAATAAAGTTTTGCGTGGATAGTTATAGAGTGCTGTAATCCCGGATTCTTCAGGGAGTGAGTGAATGACTCTTATAAAGTTTGTTTTAAATAACTCGAGACTAAATTAAGTAATTAACACCTCGGCTAGTACTTTGTGTATTTAAAGATTTATTCAAAAATGAACTTTTATTTGTATTAAGCAGATTTACTTTGAGAGAAAAGATTTGTTTTATGTCAAAACCAGAAGTTTTAAGAAATCGGTTGAATAAAGTTGGCTTTTGAGTATGCTTTACCATTTAATTGAATACAAGCATAAAATGATATCTCAAAAGGATTTTAAAATAAAATAATCCTTTCACCGAAAGTTCGCAACTTTCGGCTTTCTCGCGTAAACTCAAACGTAAATATTATCTGGTCTATAATCTGATGACAACGGCAAAAATATTTTTCCTCTGTCTGAAGCTAGACCAATAAAATTAGATAAAATATTATATAAAAAACTAGATAAATAAGATTTTGCAGAAAAAATTTATAATTGCTTTTTTACTCATAGTAAGAACTTACATCCATTTATGTGATAAGAACGGTCATAATAATAACACTATTTTACAGATATTTTGCTCAACTAATTACTCCAAAAGTCTTTAATTTCTACTAGAATTAATTTAAAAATTATAAGATATACTAACCTATTTCCTTCTATTCCTGCCAATCAAACTCTTTCTATTCTTAGTAAAAAAATTTTAATCAACACATTTCTTTAACGTGCTGATTTAGTTTATTTGGTTAAACTGGTTTTAATCAATATTATATCATTTTCAATAATAACAAATATCTTTCACTTTTTCAGTTCTCTTATTTCTCTTAGTAAGATCTTTGCTCTTATTTTTTTTGTATTTTATATCTTTCATCAATTTTTTCGCATTTGTATTATGACATCCATATTTTCATTTCTTACTTTAGTCTTTTCACATAAATCTTATAATTCTTTACAACTTTTTAATTGAATTGTATGCTCTTTTTTGACTTTTTTTATCTATAATCCTTTTACTATTATTGCTTAAAATCGTTTCTACATCTTAACCCATAAATTTTTCTGTACTTATGTTCTGATTTCCTACACTTTTGTTTAAATCCATTATCTATCTTTTTAAAAATTTTGTGTTTTTTTAATGCCGTTATTATTGTCTACTTTTCCTCACAATCTCTTTCTGCTAAAATTATTTTGTATTACATTATTATAATTATATTTAGAGTTTTTAACTTTTTCTTTTGCTCTCTCTTATTCAGTAACTCTTGTACTATTTTGTTTATGCAATTCAAAGATTTTTATATATGTTTTGCTTAATTAAGTTGCTTTCGTTTTAGTTTTCCACTCCTTTTCATAGACTTACTTTTATCTCGTTGTGTTTATTTTTTCGTTTGCTGCCCTATCCCAATTTTTTGATATTCTGTTGCTCTATTTTTACAAATTTTCGAACTTTTCTTATCTGTTATTTGTTTTATTCCTCTTTAACAATTTTGCTTTTTTTGTTATTTCGCTGTTTGTATAAGTTTAATCTTTCAAAACATTACATTTTTTTTTTGTTTCTGATTACTTTTTTCTGTTTTACATATATTTTTTACTTATCAAAATTTTATATTTATAATAATAACATATATATTTATAAAACACAGATTTACTTATGGACTTTCCTCTTAGCCCTCTTTTAGCAGAAATATTTATAAACAAACATAAAAAAAATAAAATTTTCCGCTTCTTCAAAGAATATTTGTTTCTGGTTTAATTATGTTAATGACGTCATTTCTTCGTTCAAAGACATCAAAACAAAATTATCTAATTTTGTTTTTAGTTATTATTACATAATAGTTATTTACATTCGTATGCGGTAGCTTTAATTTTACAGGCGACAGCTTTAAGCGAGGGCCTGACTAGTTGGAGCCTGTAAAATTAACTAACGCATAAGATTTGTATAATTTTTTTTGTCCGAAAGAGTCAAATTCTGTTTTTTTGCGCCATGTCAAAAGTTAGGTTAGGTACAAATAAATTCTAAAAACCAATAAAACGTACCCAAATGCGGCTTAAATACTCTGTCACTGCTTGCATAATGTTCTTTATAACATGTTCAAAGGTCTTTCCAGTACTTTTATTCACACTTTTTAATTCTAAATTGATAATTACTGAGAGATTCAACATTCAACAATAATGACCACAGATCCATAGAATAGAATAATGACATTTATTAACTAGACAGGAACACACAGGTTCTGAATAGATGGCGCTGTAGCGGTTTATTTTTAACATTCTGTTCTATATAAAATTGCATATTATTTTTAAAATTATCTTAAATACACACGTTGTCTTTTTTAAAATTTACTAACTGCAACTTTTTCCAAAATATTCTTTTATACCTATAATTTCGTATTGTTGTTAGTAATGGGGATCCACACTTGAACTACGATGTGCGTTGTTTAAGCTCTCACACAACGTTTGACGTAAAACCTGTGACGTTTCAGCGATTTTTTCAATATATTATTTTTCTATTAAATATAGCTTTATTTGTGGCAATATTTTAGGTACGTACACCTTGATACATAAACTTTATTACTGCAATGTTAGTTTTTTTTTCAAGCATCTCCTGTGGTAGTTCTAACCGTACAATGTGAGACCCGGTGTTTTTCTCATTTTTACCGCACAGTTTCCAAAAGTCCGACTTACTATTGGTGGATGCACAACTATGATAGCATATTTTACAATACGGGAAGACAAAAAACATTTAATTTATTTTAGAAACAAAAACAAACTCTTTTAACACATTTTTAGATTTTAATATAATTAGAAAAAACAATTTATTCTTTGCTTTTGAAATGTATAGAAAAGCTACTTTAACTATTGTTTCTGCCGATTTCAAACAATTCTACTCTCATATTGAAGCTACTTTTAATTCTTTCTTATCTAGACTTTTTAATATTTTTAGACTAAATTGTTTTTGCAAAATAATGACTTATTATTAAATAAATAGCAGTAAATAATCACTTTACGTTACAAGACTTAATAGACATTTCCATAATTTCTGAAAGAAATACTCTTAAGATTCAACATATTACAAAATTCTTTTTCAACATTTCTTCTTTTAAAAATTTTCTATTTATTTATTCTATTAATTAAAAAAATTGCTTTTTTTATCTTTTATATTTTGAAAAACTATAATATAAAAGTTGCATTTAATTCAAAATGTAGTCGTTCGACCTGTCTGGTACAGAACAAAAACCAAATTGTTTCTTCACATTATTTAGGCATCTACAAGTTATCTTGTAATAATTGCAATGCAGTATGCAGTTTATATCGGTCAGACAAGACATAGAATAAAAATCAAAATTTGTGAACAGGTAAGGAAAATACAAAAGTACAAAAATACAGATGTAACCAACATTTTATCTGCTTTTGCTTCTCATATTCTTTTTTCCAGTTATTTCGTTTCTCCTATTGATAACTCCAAAATCTTTTGCATTTGCAATAAAGTTACTTCAGATATTTTGAAGGCTTTATAAGTTCTTAAATCTCCACTCTTTTCATTTAAAATTTCTAAATTTTGTTTAAAAGTTATTAGAGATCTTCAAAAATTAGCTTTTCTTCTTTATGTTCATTCCTAAATAACATTTCAACAAAACAGTTTTTTATTCAGAAGTGTGTATTAAGATAACTAATCAGAAAAAAAATTATTTTGTTAGAATTTAACATTAAAAAAATACTGATTGATTAATTATTTGTCATAAATAAATAATAACAGAATTTTATCGATCTTTAATTTAAGCAGAGCGAAAGAGAGATAAATTTCTAGCCAGAATTTATAAACTACTTAAAGATCAATTGTCATATTATCTCATAGCATGCTTTCTTGATTTATAATGAGGAAAAAGAAAGAGAAAAAAGTGCTTTATTCTCTAAAATTTATTAAAACTATGACGATCAGTTAGAGGTTTTATTTATATTTTTTTTGACTTAACAGTCTGTAGTTATTTCTAGTTCTTTCTTGTGTAAGTGTTTTTGTAGTTTTATTAGTTATTTTCTACACCACAATGTATATTTTCTATTTTCCGTAAAGTTTCTCTGCAATTTTGTGTCAATGTAATATCTGTGAGGCGTAAATTAGTGTTAGTATTTAATTAGTAGATGTGTGAAGTGTATAACTTTTTGTTTAGTGCAGTAGAAGTTTCTGAGTGAGCACGTCGTACATTTCACTTTGGCTTTGTAAGCAAATTATACAAAGATTTGGGGATAGTCTCGGTGGAGCTTCGTAAGACGCTCATCTCATCCATTCAGAAAACATCATAGAGAGCGGCATTGTACGAGTAGTGGAGTTCTGTAGCTGATGTGGGGCTGAAAAGGCGCGGACAAAAGGTTCGTTGTGTAAAACATATCCTGCGGCAGGAGGCTTGGTCCTGATAGGTGTCCGTTATGTGCACAATAAACACCGAGGGTAAAGAACTAATTACGCCCGAAAAACGGCGATTCGGATTGTTTTAACGGGAATTCCAGACGATGTTAGATAAGGGATGAAATTGCCAAATCAGGCGAAACGTTTTTTGTTTGAAAAACGAGAGATTTATGACGCACAGGTGGATGTACGCGAGATATTCCAATTTACGGCGATTCCATTTGTAATTAATTTCTATACAAATTTTAGGTGAGTTATCCTGACTTGTTAGCAGAGGAAAATTTGACTTTAACTTTAAAAAAGAATTTAATTTGATTTTTGCGATAAATTTTTGTGAACTCAGAAAAATTGAAATAAGCAATGCATTTTAATTATTTTAATTCTTTAACAAAATAAAGATTACTTTAGATCCTAGCATTTGCGACAGGTGCCGCTCTATTCCGTACAAATTCAACAAGACATAGGTACTATCAAACTAGCTTACTCTAAGAGTATAAAAGACGGTTTATTTTAACCCCGCCATACTTTAACAAACATAATTTTCTTCAAATTAATTATAATTATGTATAACATTTTTCGAATTGTTTGATTCAAACTGAAATTTATTTTAATTAAACCTCAATTTTATAATTTTTTTTTAAATTACCTTTTCCTTTTTTTTCAACCCTTCAAGCTCTAAAAATGCACAAACAGCCAGTAAAATTTACGTTTAGAAAAGCAAAAAGATAATTAGATTTTCTTTACACAATTATACGTTACCCCTAAGACCTGTATCTTAAAATAATTTTTTCCAGCAGCTCGCTTAACTAAAGAGTTTTACAAGCAAAAATTTTAAGAAAAAAGTTAAGAATATTAAAAGCTAATTGCTTTTTCAACTTAATTTATTCAAATTAAAGCTATGTACTAACCATTAGAAATTATAATATTACGTTTACTAGGCTCGATTACCGATTCGTTTTGTTATTCAACAAAGCAGGACTGGAGCAAATTAGTCCCAAAGGATCTAACTCACACAAATGCTGGACTATCTCCTTTTTTTTAATTTATTTTCGGTTTTTATTACTAATAGATTAAGCACAGTATAGAAATGAATCAGTATGGACAGCTAATAAAAATTGAAAATTTGTCATAAAGCTAGCGTTCTTTCAAATTAAATACGTAAGATGGAGCCACTAATTTTTAAATTAACTATGTACAACTAATATTACCCAATTTAAATCTAAAGAGCTATAACTGTAAATAATATTATAAATAATTAAAAGACAAAGATCAAACAAAGATTAAAATTATTTTATTTTACATTATTTGCAGGTATAGCCTTTTAGATTTAAATTGTGTTTAAATTTAAAATTTAGTGGCTCCATCTTACACATTTAACTAAAAAGAATGCTACCTTTTTAACAAATTTTTAATTTTTATCAGATGTCTATACAGATTCATTTCTAAACTGTAATTAAAATATAATTACAGAAGAAAAGTAGCTGCAATTTTTAAACAAAATGGCGTCTTTACGTGTTCTCTAATTATTTAAATAAGTCCAATTTTAATATAAAATAATAGTTGCTAATTAGTTCGGTGATGTGTTTGACAGACCATGATCGATGTCGCTTGAGTAAGAAGACTTAAGGGTTCGTTCTATACTACTTTATTCAGTCAAAAACTTAACAATATATAAACTATTTACAGTGGTTCTAAACCAGAATAACATAAATTGTATTTTCCAAACAATAAAAAGAATTGAACTTAATTTCTAAACATTTATAGAGTCGCCGCTAATCGAAGATTAAACATCTTAGCGACTCGGCAAAAAATTGCAATCCTGACTTCTGTTAATAACGTCATTAGATATCCTAACATTACAATGTACTAAAACCTGATCTTGCAAAGTTAAATATAAAAATAAAAATATTAAATATAAGGCAAACTGTAAACAACAAAAAATTCTGTTTAATTGAAGACTAAACATCTTGGCGACTCGGCAAATGAGTGGCCTCTGGATTTGAATCAGCTGTCCTAGGTTGTGAATATCGTATGTTCCCAGTTGACTAATTCAATTTAATCGAAATTGTTTGAAAATACTGTTCTTCTGAGATGTGGACTGTGGAATGTCAGCTTCTAGTGTTTGGTGGATCCTTGATGTAACAGTTTGCTGACACCAATATTTTGTTCATACACACATTTGTTATAAAATTGACATAGGTTAGTAGAAAATATAAACAGAAATTTAATCTAACTTAAAGTGACATTGACATTGATATTTAAGTGATGTGTAAGCAAAAACTAATTGTTCAAGTTTTATAATTTCTTTAAAACATATTTACATTAATTTTAACTAATTTAAATTGACTCTAAATTTTTAGTTAAACTGTTGTAAAGGGTCAACTTGCGGTCTCTATTACTGCGTTTAGAGACTCCAAGATTCTTCCTCCGGTTGGTTCCAAATCTTTATCGTGAGGTCGATGCCTGGATCCGGTGGATGTTTTCCTTGTAGGGTGGACTTCCATTTTGATTTTTTTGCTGATAAAGCAATGATAATTTTCCTTTTTTCTTCTTTCCGCAACCGTTATAGAATTGCGAGTTTCTTTGCGGGCGTCAAATTGAACTGCTTCTTATGTTGTTGGTAAATTTTTCAAAATAACATGGAAATATGTGGATAACTGACTTTTACTTGAAGATTCGTTGTTTTGTTCACAAATTATTTTTTTAACTCTCGACTGTTTTATTTCACTATTTTGAAATCTATTTTGAATATTTTTTGAAATATTTAACTCTTCATATAAACGTTCCAAATGTTGTTCGATGAAAATTGTTAACATTTGTTTTGTTAACTTTACCCCGACTTTGTCAAGGTCATCAGATAATTCTAATAAACGAATTTTTTGCTCCTCGATAAGCATCATTTGATCTTCATCAGGGCACTGTTCTTGAAATGATAAAGAATTCATGTTCATGTACATGACTTTCTCCTAACGTAGCACTGTTTTCACACGCAGCTCTACTTTTTAACTCGCGGCGAAATGCTTTTGACCACGAAAGACCCTTTTTTAACTCGAGACGCAAATTTGTATTTAAATCAAATTTTTTATTATTTGATTTTATTTAAAACTGACTTGTATTGTCAATTTTTCACTTTGTTCGAAGAACCATGTTCGACGGTGCTTGAGTAAAAAGACTTGAGAGTTTGTTCTATACTACTTTATTCAGTCAAAAACTTAACAATATATAAACTATTTACAGTGGTTCTAAACCAGAATAACATAAATTGTATTTTCCAAATAATAAAGAGAATTGAACTTAATTTCTAAACATTTATAGAGTCGCTGTAAAAATAAAAGTTATTAAATGCAAGCTAAGTAAGTCATTGCTCTATGGTTAATTAATTGCTAAAACTTTATATTTATTACGAAACAATGAGGATGTGTGACTAAAAGCGCTGACAGATAACGCAACATCCGTTTAGAATTTATAAGAATTAATAAGGAAAAAATCTGTTTAATCGAAGATTAAACAAGATGACTTAGGTGAAATGACCTTTATGGCAATAAAATAATTTCATTTATTAATTACTTTTAATAAGTAACCGACTTATTTAAGAAGATTGCCATTAGTTGTTGCTAAAGTTTTGTTAAAATTGTTTTCAAATTAAAACATGACATCAAAAACAAAATTTGTTGATCTTTTACTCTTACTGAAGATGTAAAAGACATTGGTTTTCGAATGGAGCGAAACCGCAAAAATTTGTGAAGAAGGTCTTGTTTAACACAGGTTTTATTTTTTATTAACTCCGAATGCATTTATTACTGTATTTAATAACCTAAACCTAGGAGTTTGGTTTAGAATTAAAAATAACGGTGCACACTTTAAATTTTGTTTTTTTATTTGCTTTATTTTCCATTATATTATTTAATAAAATTATTATTGCTGTTGAAAATAAATTAGTTATAAAATTGTATTTAGTATTTTTTTGACAGGTGTAAAACGTAAGCTAAATCCTCAAAAACCGCCAAAAGTAGTAAATTTCAGATGAGCTTGTCTTTAACGGATTTCAATGTTCGTAAATCAAAAATTTTTTTGTAAAACATTTTTCGTATTTGCACTTTATTGATTAGCCATCTCCACTTTTCTATGTACGTCTTTTATTTGTGCCCATTTGCCGGTTTGTCGATTGCGTAGAAAGACGCTTCTTTTCTCTATAGTTATGAGGGTTTTCTCCGTGAATTGGAAAAAACGCACGAAGATTGCAAGGGAAATTGGAAAAATCTTCACGAAATTGTAGAGCGAAACCGTGCCGACATTGTAGTGGCGTGCGTGGTTGTGAGAGAACTTGTTGAAGTGATGGGTTTATTTGATTTAAACTGTGCCCGTCTCCGCGGTTCATTTCGCCAAACACAATGGACGTAGTTATGGCCGTCGAGCGATTTACACAATGTTTTGGCATTGTTCAGGGGCCTTCCTGATATAAACTGAATCGAATTGTGCCACCGTTTCTCTACGAAATTGAGGATGGAGGTGGTATTATTCGGGTCGGATAGAGGGTTTGCGGAAATGAATACGAAGGGTAACCCAAAAATTAACCAAGGGAGGAAATTAATAAACGGAATTATTTCATTGCCATAAAGGTCATTTCACCTAAATCATCACAAACTTTATTACTAAACTAATCAGCAACTATTATTTTATATTAAAATTGGATTCATTCTAATAATTAGAGGACACGTGGAAACGCCATTTTGTTTAAAAGTTGCAGCTACCCTTCTTCTGTAATTTTACTTAATCTACAGTTTAGAAATGAATTAGTATGGACAGCTGATAAAAACTGAAAATTTGTCAAAAAGCTAGCATCTCATTTTAGTTAAATATGTAAGATGAAGCCACTAATTTTTAGATTAACTGTATGCAACTAATAATATACAATTTAAATCTAAAGAGCTATAACTGCAAATAATATAAATTAAAATAATTTTAATCTTTGCTTGATCTTTGTTTTTTGATTATTTATAATATTACCTACAGTTATAGCTCTTTAGAATTAAATTGGGTAGTTTTAGTTGCCTATAGTTAATTTAAAAATTAGTGGTTCCATCTTACATATTTAATTTAAAAGAACGCTAGGTTTATGTCATATTTTCAGTTTTTATCAGCGGTCCATACTGATTCATTTCTATACTGTGCCTAATCTATTAGTAATAGAAACAGAAATTAAATTTTAAAAAAATAGGAGATAGTCCAGCATCTGTGTGAGTTAGATCCTGTGGGACTAATTTGCTCCAGTCCTGCTCTGTTAAATAACTAAACGAATCGGTAATCGAGACTAGTAAACGTAATATTGTAATTTCTAATGGTTAGTACATAGCATTAATTTGAATAAATTAAGTTGAAAAAGCAAATAGCTTTTAATATTCTCAACTTTTTTCTTAAAATTTTTGCTTGTAAAACTCTTTGCTTAAGCGAGCTGCTCAAAAAAATTATTTTAAGATACAGGTCTTAGGGGTAACGTATAATTGTGTAAAGAAAATCCAATTATCTTTTTGCTTTCCTAAACGTAAAATTTACTGGCTGTGTGTGCATTTTTAAAGCTTGAAGGGTTAACAAAAAGAAAAGACAATTTTTATAAAATTAAAATTGCGGTTTAATTAAAATAAATTTTAATTAGAATCAAACAATTAGAAAAATGTTACAATTAATTTGCAGAAAATTAGGTGTGATAAGAGATGGTAGGGTTGAAAAAACCGTCTCTCACTCGCAATGTGAGGTAGTTTGTTAGGCCTCTACAGGAATCGATATGCCGTACTCTTAATTCAAGAAAAATAGAACTCGTCAATTAAAAAGTCGTAAAAGTAAAATACTCAAAAAACTATGTAAACAGTCATTAAATTAAGTAGTCGTGGTTTTGATACAGTTCACCAGCTTTGTTTTTGACGCAACAAAGCGTAAAATAACTAATCATTAGTTGGACAACTATGTCAAGCTTAACAAAACGAATTTTTTGCGCGATTGGTTGTTTTTATCAGTTTACTGTGCCTGTTTCCACGACGATAGGTTGCTGTTACTGGTTGCTACGTGTAACAAAACGGGAAGTAATTCACTTACCGTCCAGTGAACTGTAAGCAATTAAATCTAAAAAAAAACAATTTTGCGATTTATTTATTAAAATTAAATGTACATTATTATAATTAATAGTAGTAATACCACTCGCATTTGAGTTTCTAGTGTTAATAGACAAACTTTCCGACGTAGAAGTCCCAGATTGTTGTAATAGTCCACCAACATCGCTGTGTAAAATTTTATGAGCAAATTCAATTTTGTTTTGGAGGGAATCTTCCACGTAACTCTCGGCCACCGTTGATGAACGCCACCCACCATGTCTTTTTAGTCCCAACACATCAACTCCGTTATTCGCCAAAAGTGTAGCCGATGTGCGTCGAAACGAGTGTCCAGTGAAACCTTCAGGGGCTTGCAACGTTAAATACTTTGCAATTTTTGACGGCCAGCCTCCAATTGTGCCTTTTCCTGTGACTTGCCTACTGCATTTGCCATTTCGATAGTTCAGAAATAAATGATCTGACGTTGGGTTGCTTGGTCGAATTCTTATGTATTTTCGAAGTATTTCCAAATAATGAACTGCTTCATTTTCTTTATTAATAACTGTGAACGTTCTCTGAATATTCGTTTTTGTATTTGGAATATTTACTATAAACATTTCTTCATGTTCTTCTATGTCACTCATTTTAATATTGTACAATTCCTCTCGTCTACAAGCGCCCGATACTCCCAATATCATTGCTACCTGCAAATATATTGTTTCCTTAGAACTCAGATGTACCACCTCATCATCTACAACATACCTTTTGAATTAAAAATTGTTCGTCTGGTGCTTTATTCAAGAATTTTTCCACGTCTTCTTTGGTAAAAATTTTAGCCTTCCTAGGCCGATATCCAATATTTTTTCTCTTAAGATAAGCAATTAATGTAGCAAACTTAGAAATATCGATAGCATCATGGAGAAAAATTGTACTGTTCAGCATAGAATACTCCGCCCATAAACTGCCTGGGGCCTTCAAGTGTCCACTTCTCACCACAAAATACGCTAACAAGCTCTTTTCATTTACAGAAATCTTCTTTGCTTTACGCCATTCCTTAAACAACTTGTATATCTTGTTCATATCGGGCTTTAGATTTTTCTGGAATTATTGCCGAACATCCTTCTTGACAAGCGTCTTCTAAATCATCCGGTAGATCATCACTATCGCTCATATTTGCTTTGAAAATGGAACCACAAAACAGAACTATGTAGGAATGATTGTATCAAAAAGACAATTTTACTTGTTTGGAACAAAGCTACAGCAACCATGGAACAGCCACCCAATGTTTTCAGTTTCATTCTTCCCGATTATCACAAATGTATTGATATAAATTATTCTTATTATTATTCTAGAAACTCCAATCGCGCAAAAAACGTTATAAGCATGTCGAACGTTAAGGATTACCGTTCTCAGGCAATAATTGGAGTCATCGCTTCGCTCCTCCTTCAAACAATTGTCTTCGAACGGTAAGCATTCCTTACCGTTCTCCATACTTAATATACTGATGTTTTTAATATAATTGGTATGTGTATTTTTTTAATTAACAAGTCTTAAATACTTTTTTTACCAGAGATAGATTAGTAAGCGCTAGAAATTTGAAAAATTTAGTTGTAATTAGTTGATTTGATTTAATTGAAAACAATTTAAACTAACAATAAGAGAAAGAAAGTTTGAGTAAATAACTGTGAAAAATACTAGAAAGATAGGCTTAAAAACCGATCGGGAAAAATGAGGCATCATTTTCAATTAAATCGAGAAAGATCACGAATTAATGAGCACATTCTAGCAAAGATGTTTAATTATATAAGGAGGGTGAGAGACCGAGAATTAATCAGTTAGTGAGAGCCCGACAAGAGAGTAAAGTGAGCGACATTAGTAAAGCGATAGCGATAGTAGTGTAAATATTGAGTTGTTTACTTATTGTTGTTGTATTAGTGCACATAGTAAAAATAAATTATTTGTTATTAATTGTTGTATTAATAACAATTTTAAATTTTCAGCGTTTGCTCGTTTGTCTCTGATGAAACAACAATCTTTAGTTATGTTTTAGCTATTTTAGAACGATTAAAAAATAAAATAGCTCGATTTTTATTAAGTTTCTACCTGTAGTGGTAGAGTTAATACCAAAATTGACTTTTTAGTAATTCAATAAAGTACACTTTAAAACGTTTTACCTTTACAATATGCCAGTTTACCTATCTCCACATTTAGCTTTTTAAAAAGCATAAAAACAGAAATTTTGGTTGAACGAACAATGTTCAGACCGGAACACTTTCAATCTGAAATTTCCAGCGAATAGTAGAGGCATCAGAACTAAACCTACACAAAACCACGTAGCTATTCAGTGAGAAAATTCTTCATAATATTCCTACGTGTGAATGTCCAGAGATTTGTTGTTATCTCGAGCGTATTGTACACACTCGCTCAGGTATTGACAATCATCTTACATAAAATCTCGGGGTTTATCACACGATCCTGAACTAAAACATGTTGTGATAAGACCTTTGTGTGGACGTTTTTCACTCGAGCAAATTTGTTTCAAAAGATTTAGGATAAAAACGGTGTATACAGATATTTCTGAAAATAAATAAGTTCGCTATTATCACCTAATAGAAGAAAACTTTTGGCTTGTTAGACAACAACAAATCTCCACTACCAAAACACTTTCAGTGCTCCAAGAGAGATCCTAGGCGTATCTCTAGGGATCATAGACTTTTTCGCACCTTTTAACTTTACTGAATCATAAAATGTTTATTTGGTAAATGAGAGTACTAAAAGGAAAACTTCCTGTACACTTCTAATTTTCCTTATTATAAATTTACTAAAAAAAATCAATATTAATGACTTAGAAGGAACTAAGTAGCTGCTTGGTGTTGCAAACTTGTACAGATAATATTATATAAAGTTTTTAATGAATATTCGATTTTCTCAACTGTTATTCCCTCTTGTTAGAGATATAATGATTTATTCATAAGACAATTATTCTTGTTATGATAAAAATTTTACAGTTGAATAAAGTTATATTGCTGTTAAAGTATATAATTTTCGAACAAATATCTCTACAAAAGTGTAATAACAAGTCCAAACTTACATTTTAAAAAAGTTTAGAAATAACAATCTGAAAATCAATTGTTAATAAGTTAAAAACTGTGATTTCTTTTTCAGATTATAGACTTATATTTGGTTTAATATAAGAGTGTAACCACAAGAAAAACTAGAAATATAACAATAAATTCAACTCAGATAATTTGAGGTTAAACAACTGTTCGGCACAGCTTCTACCGTATATTTTCATTACATTCTTCGTACTCAATATTTCATAAGATAAAATGAAAATGAATAATGGCTTCAGATGTTCCGACCTGCTTCAGGCGGACTTTTTACTCGTGCACTTTATTAAAAAGCGATAAAAATAAGTTATTGTTAATGGTAAATAAATTTGCTTTTATTCGCCAGAAAATCCAAAATGCTTTTTCCTAAATAATTGCGGATATCAAGAGAAAGTTAATTAGTTTTCTTATTAAATTAATTTTCTGCTCGTCAGTCTAAATAAATCAAAATTCAAAATTTTTTATGAATGTAAAACAAGAATAGTCCGATTTTAAGGCTGTCTTTAAGTTGAAGTCTTAAATTTAATACAGTAGTGTCGCGCTTATCCGGATTAACTAAAACCGAGACGATCCGAATTATCGAAAAATTCCAATTACCAAGAATGTTTTAAATTTTTCAAAGTAAAAAAAATGAAGATAAATAAAATTAATGAAAAAAAATTAATAAAGTTGAGGTAAGAAGAAGAATCCGTGATCACATTTTTATAGTTTTTATTGAGCATTTTGTAGGACAGCCAGCCTGAAAAAATGAGTTATTGTAGTCTGATGAACACAATGTTGGTACTTTTCAAATGCCATTTCTTTTAGCTTTTGAAGGGTTGTTATATCTGATAAAGTTACATTATTTTCTGCTGCCCATTGTAAAACGACATTTAAACTATTTATAGCATTTTCACTCTTTACTTTTGTTTGTGGAGTCTCTGTCATTTCGTCATCATTATCTTCAGAGTCATTGTAACATTCATCTTTACAATCCTCGGCTTCTGTCAGTTTCTTGTCGGCATCAATCCAGTTCACCACCTCATCAAGATTTACTTCAACTTTTGCTACATCCAAAAGTATTGTAGCAACTAGATCAATTTCTTCTGCTGCTGAGCGAATTGTATTTCTCAAAATATACAATGGGATTATATCTTCAGGATAATCATAATCTGCATCATTATTATCATTGTTAACTTTAAAGATTTTCTTCCAATATGTTTCCAAAGTTTTAGATGGCACTTTTTTCCATGCGTTATGAAGCAAACATACTGCTGTTTTCTGGTTTATATTTTTGATACATTTTACACGATCTTTTTCGTTATTTGTTAATATATCGACTAGAAGACTTTTTTTATAAAATGACTTTTGTTAATCTAACAGCATTCTGATTCATAGGCTGTATTAACGCTGTTGTATTCGGTGGCAGAAATTTTACGAAAAAAATTTTATTGTCACTGATGAGATCTTGTTCGCAGCAGTGACTAGAAGCATTGTCAACAAGCAAAAGCGCTTGTTTAGGCAAGTTTTGTTCTCTTAAAAATCTCCTTACTTCTGGGATAAAACATTCTTGAAACCATTCCTTAAAAATAGCTGCAGTCATCCAAGCCTTAGCTGTAGCTTTGTAGTTCACTGGTAGCACATAATTTTTGAAAGCCTTAAAACTTTTTGTCTCTGATGCCACATCTTTTTCTAAAATTAGCAGTCCACCCTCTGCTTGCATTAAAAGGAGAATGTTCCAGTCTTATGGAAACCGTAAGAGCAGTCAAATTTAATTTTTTTGGCACCATTCGAAAGCACTTGAAAAGACGAACATTTCATATTATTGCGCAAAATTGCTAGCTTTACAAATAAACGAAATATAAACTTTTAAATTTTGTGAGACAGTAAATGCAGTTTTAGTTAGAGGGAAAAAGATTGGATACCCAAGATCGTAAAGAGTGTCCCAAGCTTACCTCGAAGAGTTCATAAATCAAGCAACGGTAATAGACGGTGGTTTTACAAAAGGTATTTACTCCACGGGAGATGTAATGACCATTTGCTTTGTTAGGAAAGAGGGTTGTTTGATTCAGAAATGAAAATATTTGACTTTAGAAAATACAAAAATTAATTGATATAGGACAAGAGATAGTTATATGTATAAATTATGTATGTATTAATTAAACTAATTAAATAAACCATAAATTAGTGATTTGTAAATAAAAAGATAGCCTTCTGCAAAATCAGTCTAAGAAAAAGTCCAACTTAGATATAATATTTAATAGAATTAAACTAATTAAATAAGCAACTTTATATGTACATAATTATGTCTATAAATTAGTAAAAAATTAGCTTTTGACGGCATCTACTTTTAAAACTAAATTTAACTTACTTAGATAGAATAATAATTAAACTAAACTAATTAATACACAAGTTAATAAATTATGTATTAATTGAACTAATTAAATAAAACACAAATTACTGATCTTCTATATAAAAAACAGCCTTCCGCAAAATCAGTGTAAAAAAATTCAACTTAGATACTTTAATATTTATTAGAATTAAACTAATTAAATTAGTAATTTTATATGTACATAATTATATCTATGAATTAGTAAAAAATTGGCGTTTGGCGGCGTCTACGTTAAAAACAATATTTAACTTCAAATATAATCAAACTAATCAATACACAAGTTATATAAATTAATTGAATTAATTAAATAAAACAAAATTAGTGATTTTCTATACAAAAAAATAGCCTTTTGCAAAATCAGTGTAAGAAAAAATCCAACTTAGATATAATATTTAATAGAATTAAACTAATTAAATAAGCAATAATCTAACTGATCTAAACGGCGAAACCGTGTAGGGCGCACTCTTTGATTACACAGGTAACACTCCATTTTTAAATTACTTTAAAACGTAGGTACTTTTACACAAGTGATGTTCCAAATTGTTGTTTATCTCGTTGTTAGTTGGACCACAAGCTATGTTTAGGTGGTTGTTCGATTGGTTAAAATAGTTAATCTTCTTAAATCTGACAATCCCCTTTTACTTTCGAAATTATGAGCAAATTTTATCGGATCCTTTCACCGAGGACAGGTAATTTCGACACGAGTAAGTATCTTAATCTGTTACCTATACCTGCTTTGTTTAATCCTACGGGTAATTTCGACACCAATATTTCCCTGAATTTTTAGTTATGGTTATAAAAGTTTATCCAATTTGACCTAATAACAAATGCTGTTGGTTTTCTAAATTGTTATTTACAATCGTTTTGAAGAAATATCTCGAATAATGAGTGAGAATTAGCTCGCAATCAAATTTCTATCCCACCTGAAGGTATTGATGTGATTATGCTAATTAGATACTAGACAAAGTTGTTGCAATTTTTTTTTAACTATATTACTAGTGAAATAAAAGCGTTATATTTTACTAAAAATATTTATTTCAGGCTAACAGTTGTTATGAATTTAATAATCTTATTTTAAAGTGCCAATATTGGAAGAAAAATGTTTATGACTTAATCAAATTAATAGTAAATCTTCAAAAAATTATTTTGGTAATTACAAAATAACATAATAATTTAGAACTGGTAGATGGTGTCAACGGAAAATCTGAGAATAACAACAGAAGCAAGTTTCTTTCCCGGTACCTGGTTATCAAGGGTTCGCCGCAGGGTTTCCCTACTTAAACCCTGATAAATTAAAGAGACACTTTTATGAACTGTCGTGACAGAAGTCAAAGAGACTTTAAATCGATTTTCTGCTCTTATTTACAAAGCTAGCAATTTTGCGCAATAATATGAAATACTCGTCTTTTCAAGAGCTATCGAATGGTACCAAAAAAATTAAATTTGACTGGTCTTACGGTTTCCATAAGACTGGAACACTCTCCTTTTTGTTGTCATAGTATTTTGTATAAAGTTGCTTAGCTTTAACCGCTAAAAATTCAGACTAAACTGAAACATGTCGATTTCTGATATTTATAAACCAAGAAGCAAGCTTATCTTCCATATTTAGAAATAGATTGAACAACAAATCTTAAATTATTTTAAATGACGTCAGATTTTTTTATTTCAGGCAGTTTATACACTTACCTTTTAATTTTATCAGCATTTTTCTTAATATCACTGATTGTTGAAGTTTCTACCCCATATTTGGCAGCTAAAGATTTTCCACTTATGCCTCGTTTAAATCAACAACAATATTTGCTTTTTCTTTTAGTCTCAGAGTTTTATGACTACGGTTTTGAGGTGCCATGTTGCAAGTTTAAGAACACTAAAGTCACTGCAGTTTTAAATACATTTTTTTACGTTTTCCCACTCTCCTGTCAAAACAATTCTTTGAAATGTACAGTTTTCTCATGAAACGTAGCAAAATTATTGCATCCGGACTACTAAATTAAATGAAATCCGGATTACAACATACACAATGAAGGAAAGAGTCCAGTCCGGATTACTGAACAATCCGAATTACCGCAGAGTTCGAATTAGCGCGACACTACTGTATTAACAAAAATTTCTGTTTCTGGTTTGCTTCATGAATAAGACCAAAAAAAATACAAATTTCAAGTCGATATTTTAATCTCTGTCGCAGTGATATCGCATTTATATATTAACATGTGTGAGATTTTTTTAAAACACACAAAAATAAATTAAAACATGAAAAAAAAGTAATAATAAAAAACTGGAAAGTTCACATATGTTAGATTAGGGCTAGGTTATAAGAACTGAACCTTCTAAAGTTCAATTTTCTAAAATAATCATTCTAACAACATTTAAAAAAAATAAACAATAAACTCAATTAGAAAAAAACTAAATCCGAAAATTTGATAACTACAACAGCAAATAAAGTATTTACTAAATTATTAAAGTATTAAATCGTTAAACTGCGAGTATTAATAAACAATTTTTTACTAAAACTTAAACGTAATGAGCTTATTAAGAAAACATTAAAGAAGAAAACATTTCACTAGTTTTAAAAAATATTGCTGTCAGAGAATTAGAAATGTTGGTGCAATTTCTCACGTCAATAAGTTACTTTACGTCTTTTTTCCTTCGGTAAATACACTTCCTTTTGACAAATTGTTCAATAAAATCTAAACTTTTCCTGTCCTTTGTAAATAAAACAAGTTTATACGTTGTAAACGTTGCGACAACCTCTAACTTCCAGTTGTTACTTGCACATAACAGCTCCAGATTTCTTTATTTTAAGTAATATAAAGTTCTAAAATAACAATTAGAAAAGGAGAAGGCTTTAACTAGAATTTATCCAACAAACTTACTCTAAAACTAGGTTTGTATCCCTGACCTGTAGTTGGAACGTACCTGAAACATGAAAGCTATTTGATGAAAAGTTTTAATTAAACAAGCTGAAAATGTAAGTTTTATTATCCACAATGTTACATACATAAAGTTTAAATTATGAAGTATTAAAAATTCATCAACCCCAAGTCTTTAACCCTATTTCTTTGTGATATTGTCTTGGCCGTATAAGAACTTACAATATAATCTGTGGCCCGGTCAAAGGGATCTGTTCTTGCTTTTGATGTTTCAAACTGCTGTCGCTGCTCTTGACACCGGCCCGAATACCTCTATTAAGTAAATTAAACATTTACCACTCAAAATAAGTTCGAAATTGAAACACAACTCAATTATAATTACAACAAGAAAGAATCTCTCGAGAGATGTATATTTACGTTTATTAATTATGTCACCAACACATATTATTCAGCCAGATTAAGGTAATCAAAGTGCGTAAACGTGCTAATTTAATTAGGGGCGGTTAGTACGCTAGGAGTAAGAGTATTACTTCCAGCACGATTCTAAAGACTAAGCTCAGAAGGTCTTAGGATAATGAAACCTCAACATTAATTTTTCACAAAGATTCTTATTATTTTTTCAAGCCTTTCACGGAGAAATGCATCAACAAGTTTTGGTAGGTGTAATAAAAGCAGATTTTACGCAGGGTTTGTTGCAATTTTTATGCCGGATTATATTTTTTCACAAAAATATTATATTTAAATATATATAAAAATAAATATATATATAAATATAAAAATGTTTTCTCTGGTAAACAATGATTTAAAATTTCTTAAAATCAAATTTTAATTATAAACATTCACTGTATCGATTTTAACATCAAAACATAAACTGATTTTAAATTTTATTTTAAACAAAATAGCAAAAAAGATCTTTTGTAAATGGCTACAAAGCAAAACGCTCGCAAAATGTAATAGAGGGATTACATAAATAGAGTGCATAAAGGACTAAAACGGCGACGAAATACTATTTAAAAATTATAACAAATTAATGTTTTAAAATTTTCGAAGAGTAGCGTGCTTGTAATGTAAAAGAAGACAAAACTTAAAGATTCCTATCTAATATTTTTAATTTACTACAAGTCTAGAAAAGTATAATAGCCCCTAAAAAAAACTTAAAAACCTAAATAAACTTTGATTTACGTTTTTATAAACGTTATAACATTTATGACAAAAAAAGTAGTAATATATCTAACCCAAAGTGCACGTTAAAAAAATAAATAAACCAGATAAAAATATAAAAAGTAGCAAAAAACTGTTTTAGAATGTTGAAAAATGTGAAATCTAACTTATTCTTATAAAATACATAAAAATTAAAACCAAAAATTTTCTTACAAAAAGCATAAACAAAAAATGCTTAAATTAAGATTTTAGTAAAAAATGTTTTATGTGCTAGTCTGTCTTTTTCTTCTTCTACTTCTTCTGGATTCTTCTTCCTACCGTGTTTATTAAGATGCCACAAATTTAACTAAATATCTATCGAAAGCAAGGTATACAGGGTAGACCAAATGTATGGAACGCGCCGTTTTTTAGCTAAACTATAAAGAATTTTGAAAAAACAAAATATAGGCATTAAATGGCTAGAAAAAAGCTACCTGAGGCAATATTTAAAAAAAATATTTGTTTAAATTTTTGAGATAACTATAACAAAATGTTTGTTTTTTTGTGAATTTTTTTCTAGATTTTTTTAAAAAACAAGCTCTTTAAGAGATATGTTGCTGTACAAATTGTTTTAATTTTATAAATTTTTATTAAAAAAAATAAACATTTATTAATTTTATCTTTGATTTTCGCCAAACCTACAAAATTTTTAGTTAATTTAATTTTAGCATGTTAAACAGATAATAACAGTTGTTATAAAAAAGTTATAAAAAAATAATTTATTAAACAATTAATAATTTAACAATAAAAATTAATGTGTTTTTTCTGAATTTTTTATTATTTTGTAGTGCACATTACGAGTATGTTGTAGTACTAAGTATAAATAAATAAAATGTAAATAGTACATATCAAAAACGTCTGGATTTAGTTTGATGAAGTTTAAATACATTGGTAAAAGAAACATTTTGTCAAAACTGTTTCCACCTTACGCACGCCAGTAGAAAGTCAAGTAGGCGTTCTCTCCTCATCCTCTGTTCTATTGTTATCTGACTAATTCTACGTCAGATACTTCGGTAGTAAAAATACTCTAGATTACCTTTACCCCGGAGTATTTTTACTATCGAAGGATTTGACTAAGAATTAGGTAGCCCGTTAGAGTTGGTATCAAGTTTTAAATGAAGATATGTACTTCCGATGTGCATAAAATTTTAGAACAAATCAAAAATTAGATAATGTTGAAATCTCTACCATTTAATCACTTTTTTTTTCTAGTTTAGCAGTAACTACTAAGTGAAAATGATTTTGCAGAATAAACTATACCAGCTGATCGTCGTTCGTTACGCATTTTCATAATACCGATCTGCTTCTGCTTATTTTCAATTTATCACAAAATCATTTTCAATCCAAAGTTCTGGTAAACTAGAAAAAAAACCTGATTTAAACGGTAGAAATTTGATAATTTTTGATTTGTTTTGATTCAACAGCTCTGTGAGAATAAGAACGCCTACTTGACCTTCTAGGTGACTACAAGCACTCGTACGGTAGAAGACGTTTTGACAAAATCTTTCTTTTCCCTGAAATCCTGACGATTTTTATAGGTAATATTTACATTTTATTTATTTATACGTAGTACTACAACACACTCGTAATGTGCACTACAAATTAATAAAAAATTAAGAAAAAGCACATTATTTTTATTGTTAAATTATTAATTGTTTAAATAATTTTTTTTAACTTTTTTAAAGAACTTTTCTTCTGCTTTTCAACATGCATTACTTGAATGAACCAAATATTTTGTAGGTTTGGCGAAAATCAAAGATAAAATTTACAAATGTTTATTTTTTTTATTAAAAATTCTCTTAAAAAAATTGTTTTTTAAAAAAATAAAAAAATTTTACAAAAAAACAAAAATGTTGCTATAGTTATCTTAAAAATTTAAACAAATAAAAAAATCTTTCAAACCATTTAACGCCTATATTTTGTTTTTTTTAAAAAAACCGCCCGTTCCATACATTTGATCCATCCTGTATAATAAATATTTTCGAATTTTTTTTTACTATCTTTGTCGAGATATCAAAAAGAATTTCTATCTTAACTATTAATTAAAATTATATATTTTTTTTGATAGATTAGTTTAACTTAAATTTTAGAACTTTATTTATATATTTAACTATTGTTTCCTCAAAATTTTAGTAAATGTTGTAAGATAAAATAAAAACATCTTTTTTCCTATCTGTCTAAATTTAGATAATATATAAAAAAAGACAAAAGTAAAATGTACATAAAATATGTTCTTTCTCTATAAAAACTATCTTTATTATTTTAACAGAAACACAGATAATACTTTTATTTTATTTTTTTTTTAATATCTTATTAACTAAGACTTTATAGCAACTTTTTATAAGCTCGACAATTGCTAGAAAAGATCTTTTTATTTTTACAACTGTTTTTACTAAGATTTTTGCAAAAACATATAATGCTAGACTGTCTTAATTAATAATATGAAGCAAAAACACCTTGCTTTCTTTTCTGAACCGTGTCAGTTAAAATGCAAGAAAAATATCGTTTTATTATTACAAAAATTATTTTTTTTATGCCTATTTTTTTGTTATACCAGATGCTTAGACTTTTAATTAAGATTCTTATAATAGCTTTTTGTGTAATCGTCTTAATTAGGCGGCAGCAAAACAGGTTTTATCTTCTAGTCTGTCTTAAATCTTCTTGCTAGATCTTCTTGCTGTATTAAATAAAACTTAAAAAACTCACTAATATTTATCAAACTAGTCTGTTCTAATTTTTTTTTCAACTGTTTTAATTAACATGCCAAAAATTTAAGTAAATTCAAAAATTGTTGTTACGGGGAAGTGGACAAGGCAGATAAACTAGTTTATAAGGCCAACGTTTCGAATCATTTATTGATTCTTTTTCAAGGCTTATAATAAATGTCAAAATTTGTTTGGCATGGTACCAACTTTTTTCTTCAACGTCATTCTTCCGGCGACCACTGACCGAGACAAGTTCATCTTCATTTTATTAATTAACTGTCTTACTGCATTTTACTAAAACATTTTTTCTAAAGAACTGTCTTAATCAACATAAAAAAACAATTGATATTCTTCTCCCGACTGTCACAATTAAGATGCCGGAATTTTTTTTATTAGTTTCATCAATAAATATCTTAAATAAAATACTACTCTTATATTTAAACACAAAAAAACTACTTTTTGTTGCTTAGGCTTTTACCTAAAACCCACATTTTTTTAATTACTTGCTAAGAATTTTGACTAAGATGCCAGAATATTTTTTTTTATTTCTTATCTAATTCTTTAAACAAACTTATATTTTTTTCTCAGACTGTCATTAGAAACACTTAAATTTTGATCATTGCTTTTTCTCCGACTGTATTAAATTATGATGGAATCAAAATTTTTTTTTTGAACTTTCTTAAGATGTTGCAACCACTCCTTCTATTCCCAACAATCTTCTTCTTCTGCTGCTGAACTGTTTTAAGATAAAATATAAACATTTTACTTTTTTCTAATACCTGTCTTAATTCAGATAAAGAAAAACTTTTTTGTTTCTTCAATAACTTTTAAGAACTGTTTTTCTGCTACTAGATACCGCGCATGTTGGCTGCAAAAAATTGTTAATAAATGAATAAAAGAAAAGATAGAAAAAAAGAGTAAGACGTAGAGAAAATCTATTCTGGCACAAACTACATTTATTATTTTAATTAAAATACAAAAATGCTTTTGCTTTTAATCTTTCTAATACCTTAATTAAGTTATAACTAAGCTTCGGTGCTGGAGAGTCTTGATTAAACGACCAGGTCTACACCAGATGACCAGTAAACCAGTTGAATGAATAACATGCAACCCGCTGGATTACACCGGTTAATTACCTGGTCGTTTAATCACACTCTCCAGCACCGAAGCTTAGTTATAACAGCAACTCATTCTAATCCTAACAATTCCTAGAAAATCTTTTTTTTTTCTCTCAACTGCTTTTATTAATATTTTAGAAAAAAAATTATCTGCTGGATTGACTTAGTTAAAATAAAACAAAATTACTTTGTCTTCTTTCCTAAACTGTTTCAGTTAAAATACCGAAAAAATTTTGATTTGTTCTCTCAATAACTGTTCTTATTAAATTCTACAAAAAAATTTTTTTAATATACCTACTATTTATTTTAATTAGTATGCCAAGTGTTTACACTGTCTTAATTAAAATGTTAGAATTTTTTTTAAGTCTCCGATTTAAAAAAACATTTTTTTCTTTGTTAAACTGTTTTTTTTACAGATTTTTTATACGTATGACTATCTCCTCTCAACCAGCTTAATAAAAATGAAATAAGATTTCTCTTTTGACTTCGACTATAACAACAATACAAGGACTAAAATAGAATGAAGTAAGCACTCTCAGTCTTATAAGATACCAAAATATCAATTTTTTAAACTTGTGCAGCACCGGTATTATAAAACGCTGTGCAAACAATCAAAGCTACAAAAAAAATCTTATAAAAAGTTGGAGAACAATAAATTATGTATTAGACTCATCTACATTACTTGTTGTTGTTTTGCTATTGCAAATTAGTAAACACTTTTATCAAAAATTCTAGTTAAATTTGTTGTTTTTAGCACTATTTTTAATGAGACATTATGTTTACAACTAATTTAAACTGGCAATTCTAAAACCAAAATTTTTCTATCATTTTATTGCTAATTAATCAATATTTGTTAATGTAATAACTAATTACATAATTAATTAGTTACATATATTCATTTCATTGCACATTATATGATTGCAACATTATAGAGAACATCAGAAACCTGAATAAATCTAAATTGTGATTCGTATTTAATTGTAGCTTTAAGATGTTAACGACTTATGCTTGGATATGTTAGAATATCAGTGGAAATTACTCGCACCACAGGAAACATTTCCGGTATTTAGGTCCTAACAATGCTAACAAACAAAACATCAGTCGATATACGACAGTTTCCTACAACCCTAGCTAACTAACAATTCCCTAGCTTATTATTTAAAGTGTTGGCTTTAAATCGAAAACTTGACTTCTCTTTATATCTTTAAATGCAATTTCTGCCTTTTTCGATTGTAAAGGAATTTGCAGAGAATTTACGCGAACTATAATAAAAATTCCTGCTTCCTGCGGGCAGGATCCCTAACGGTGAAATTTTTGTGGTGATTAAAATTGTTGCATACTGAAATTAATTATAACCTAGTTGGTTTATTAAGTTGTTAATTTACTACAAATGCACGATAATAAAATTTTTCTATCTACACAAAATTGATCGGATAAAAACTTCTGGTTCTAAACCCTTTCTTGAGCCGGTTTATGGACAATTTTCGCCTCGGATTCCGTAGAATGGAGCCTTAACGTTCGCAAGAGCGCTCCAACAAGTTGTGTAATCATTTTATAATTCATTTGCGGGGCGAAACTATACATTAGAAAATATTTACGACTAGAACGACTCTCAGGAAAAGTCGGTAACATCTGCGAACGAACGTTATCGCAGAAATAATAACAACTTTAATATAATGTGGGATTCTACGGTCCTTGTTTACTGAAACAATTCAGATATTCGGAGAGAAATATTGCCTCATAGCCGCACATTTAATTGCGTAATCAACGTTTTACACATAAAATATATTCATATTTTATTGTTATCCATTTCAAAGCGGTATTTATTTTAAAAAATCGACTCGCTTGATGGTGGAGTAAAATCGCTTCTCTACAGGATGTCCTAAACTTTGCGAAGCTGGAGGAAAAACTTCAACAAAAATTTTAAAAAAACTACGTTTTTTCGTTTCCGAGAGACATTACATTTAGAGCCTTCTAAATAATTAGTTCTTTTGTAACATTAACTCTCCAATTTCTTACATTTTTGTTATAAATATTGTTTAAAAAATTATAATTATAATTGAAAATATAACCTTTAGAATAGACTGCGTAAGTAATCGGTTAATTAGGCGATTGGTGGTAACACCAATAAATATTTTACAAAATAATGAAATAATAAAACAATAAATGAAATAGTAAATTTACTTGTTGTGTCTGTTTTAGGTATTTTCAAAATAATTTATACTAAAACAGTGCCGATTTTTTATTATTAAAACACAAATACACAAAAAAAATCACAGCATATTTGTACTTTTGTTAACGTTTTCTATCACCACACAAGCTGTCTGATCTTTTTAAATCACCCTGTATAGAAGCAATCAGCTTTTTGAATACGACAAGAGTCAATTTTGTTTTGTAAGGGTGATAAAACAAGACGAAAAATCTGTTTCAAATCAATGAAAGATTCCTGTGGAGGGTAGACAGACGTTGATCGAGTGAAAAACACATTTTTGGTGGAAAATTATTTTATTGACTCTAAACATCACTTTATGTCAGATACAGAATTCTTATCATGAAGTAAAATGATCATTTATTTACCTACAGCTACATAAAGTTAATCCACTTTTTAGTAGCTTTATATGGATTTTAAGTGTTAAAGCAGATTATTTAGCACTGATTACTAAAGCTGGGCATGCAACTGTGCAATATAAAGCTAGTCATTTTTTATGCAAATAATTTTATTCTGCAGAATATATTTACAAGTTTTTATAACCAATTATACATGACGGCACTCATGAATTTCTAAACTGCTAATTTGTAGCTAATATTGGTCATGTTGATAATGAACAAACTTTTGCTGTAGCAAGCTAAATTTATTTTTCATGGAACTAGCAGCGACCCATAATTGATATTTAAATTTTTATTAATTAATTTGGGTACAACAATTGAGGAAAAAAAAACAGAAACAAAAGTAAGAGAAAACAAACTGAATTTAAAGGGTAAATTAGTTCCATTAGATTTGCTAGAACTTAATCGAAAATGTTTAATTTTCAAACGAATTATATGCAATCAGCATTTGTGCTGACGACAGTAACTGCATTGTTTCCTAATAATAGCTTTCTGAATGATCGCAATAAATTATCCATTTATTAACGAAAAATATCAATACTATATTCAAATCAACAATTAAATTGAAATTCATTGTTCCAACATTATTAATTACGTAACATTTCCCTTTTACAAATAAATGAACAAAACCTATAGTTTTTAAATAATTGAAATATTTGTTTTCTTAAACTCTTATACAGTGTTATTTATGAATAATGACGAAAGATTTATGCAACCACTCTTTTATTTTTACATAAAACTGATAAATTTGAATTTAAGTAATATTCAACTAACAGTAAAAATTTATGCAGAAAGATATCCTCATCGAGTGGTTCCAACTGACAAAAGCGCTAGCAATTTGAAATATTTATTTAGAAATGGTTAATTTCTGTAAAATTATAACTAATCATAAATGAGTATTGTTATAAACAACTAAAAATAACAATAATAAAAAAACTTTGAGTAAACAGCTTCAGAAAATACTAAAAAGGCTTTGCGTCGGAAACGCATCAAAGCGTAAAATTTTTAAAATCATTAATAAATCTAGACTCGTTTAAAAATCAATCAAAAAAAAATGAGTCATTACTTTCAATTAAATCTAGCAAGATCACGAAACATCTAGCACATTCAAGCAAGGACGTTTGATTACATAAGGAGGTAGACGAGGAAGATATAAATAAAAAACGCTGATTGTAGTGTGAATATCAAGTTGTTTATTTATTGTTGTTGTATTCGTGTAGATAGTTGTAATAAATAATTTGTTATTAATCTAACTCTTTGAATTAAACGAACTTGAAATTTACATTAAATTATTTTAAATCAAATTTAATAGAAAATTATCTAAGCTGTTCGTTTTATTAATAGTTATTAACACAATCAGTGGTGTATAAGTTTAGCAATATGTTCGAAATGGATGGTATTGATGATACAAACTAGTTATAGAACTAGTGCTATAACTCTCCTAGGAACCATCCTCAACTGCAGCGGGTGTATCGAACTTGGGAATCAAACTGAATTCTCTCAGTATCTTTAGATTATCAATTAGATTTTGAATTCAGTCAGTCGACTATTTCGCCCTGTCAAACCCTTGTTGTCTGGCCAAACTCTCTAACAAAACGACAAGCAAGCAAATACACAGGGCATAATTTATTTAAATGTTTCGAATAATTTCGGAACAAATCAAAATGCGTTTTTTGATATTTTTATTCGAATTTTTAGAGGTTGGATAGTTTACGACGTCATAAATTGAGGAATTTTCATTAAATTGAGAGCGCTGTAAACCGGGCATTTCCTAATTAAATTTATATTTTTGAAAAGAGTAGTTTTTGTGACACCCGTTAACATATTTTTGGTGTGGGACGTAATTTGCTGTAAGCTTTTATGAGATACAACGAGCTAGGATAGGTTTAGCGGTATTACCAACTCTGCATACTCGTCTCCGTTGGGTTGTAGAATCCGGTATTACCCACCTATTTTACGACTCTGCTAACTACAATGTGTGTGAGCTTTGCCCAGCTTACTTTACTGCCTTAGGCTTATATTAAAACTGGTTTAAAACAAATCTTAAATCGTGTACACAGACGGTATTTGCAGGATGAAAATAGTCGAGCTTTTACACCAAAACTTATCGGTCTAGAAGCTGAAGCTGTGCAAACATTTTATATCAAGCAGGAAAATTTATTCCGAGTCATTATCCGTAATTTTTTTCTGTTTAATTTATGAGTTTATTAGAGAATCCACGTGATGTGATGACATGGCAATGAAGACGACGTTCTGCATACAAACCGCGGAATTACGATCGGCTCGTATGAAGGCTCACTAACTTTGTGTGTGTTGCTTCCTAATCTCTGCGGATACAAACTAGGGAAAGTTTTTCTGTTCCCGATAGGTTTGCGAAAACCGTGTTCAGATTACACATTATTAGTAGGAGCAACATTTTTCTTAAGCAGAGTTAGACCTAATGTGATTGATTATACCAGGAAGCTAAAGACGGTGATGAGAACCGAGAATTCCCTTTTCGAACTTTACGAGAACAAATTTGGTGCTTCTATTAGATTATCAGTTTACGTCCCAATAATGCCAAATTTTACCAAAAAATTTCACATTACTGTACGACCGCTTATAACAATATTATTTGAAGATTTGGCGTTTCATTTTGCAAAAATGTCAATGCAAAATGTCTTAAACCAGCGTCGCTTGTTTTTCCAAACAATCTTGTATTGAAAAATGCACTATAACATTACTTGTAAATAATATATGTATGACAAACAAAGGACAAATAAAGGAAGTAGACAAAAAAGCAAACAAAGTAATGGAAAGTGTCTGGAGTTTAAGAGAATGTAAATTTGGTGAAAATTTTAAAAGATGAATGATGATGTTTGACAGTTTGGTGAAAAGTATTGTAATGTATGAAGGAAAAGTATGGGAATGGACGGAATATAAAGAAATTAAGCGTGTGCAAGAAAAGTATATAAAATGGGTTTTAGGGTTAAATAAACGAACGCCAGGGTACATAGTAAGAGAAGAAAGTCAGCAAGAAAAGTTGAGAAAGACAGGAAAAAGAGCAGTGAAAATCGAAGAAAATCTAAGAATGCGACATAAATGCAGAATCTACAAGATTGTTAGGCTGAAAATAAAGAAGCAAATGGTAATGTTAGGTGGATAGAACGAAATGACTACTATGAGAAAAAGGGGTATGCGTGTGCAGAAATTGAAAGAATGAGAAAGGAGAAAAAACAATGGAAGAAGAACTAAAACAAGAGATGCTGACATAGATAAACAGAAAAGAATTGCGACTATAAAAAAATCAAAGTACAATTTAAAATATGCCCTGATTGTTACCACCGAACTGCCAAAATATCTAGATAAAATAAAAAGTAAAAATAAAAAAAATAGTTGCAAGAAATGAAAAAAGAAAAAACAAATTTTGAAGAAAAGATTGAGAAAGAATGTGTAGATTATGTAGAGAAGAAAGAGAGACGACAGAGCATTGTTTGTCAGAGTGTGTAGAGTTAAAAATGTGCGAGTACGAAAGGATAAAATTTCTAAACGAAAATTGTATAAAACGAAGATTGTATAAAATGTTATATAAACTTTCAAATACGTAGGACTCTAAAGCTAAACAAGCAATATAAACATTAAAACTAAACATTACTTGTGAATAAACAAGCAGTTTCTTTTTGTTAATTTTACACATTATACAAGAGACATTTATATTAACCACATTTTCTGTAGCCAACAATATTAATGTTTTTTAAATAAGATTTATAAAAGTGTAAATATATATTTGTTTATATTCGTATGACAGTAAAAATACAATACATAAAAAATCAAATACACAAAAGAAATTATAAAGTTTTGCTGGCTAAGTTCTAGCTTCTGGCGACAATTTATAAATTTTGTTGAAGCCCCTTTGAAAACTTAGAAGTCGATACTCTTCGACAAGATGTTGTACAGTTTTTTCTACTTGACTTTTTACAACATTTTCTTTAAACGAAATTGATTTACATCTTGCATGTCCATATTTTAATTTGTTTAATTTTACCCAGACTTACTTTGGATGATCCATTCCAGGAATTTTTTTGTTAGATCTTTTACTAAATTTTTAATAAAAGTTAAATATAATATTGGTCACTTCAATCTAGATTAACTCTAAGTTTTAATCGATTCCCGGGGGCAATAAGGTCAGATAATATTAGATAATTTTTCAGATGCTTTTTATATTTTACATAAAAATTTTCTAGACTTAGAAAATGATATAGTTGATTTTAAATTGTTGAAGTTAACTCCTAATATTTTTTTTTGTTTTTAGTTAAAAAAAAGTTTGAAACTTTTAATGAAGGACTAGACGTTTGTGTTGATAGCAGCTTTCAACTATCAAATAGATTTAGGAAATGTTTTACATTAAGAATATGTCTTGACATGCTCATTTATATTTGTCTGTTATCAGTGTTATCACAGTTACCTGAGAAACATTATTAACCAGATTGTTTGTGATCTGACTAAAATATATATAGTTTAAAGTAAGCCAAAAAAATTCATTTTTTTAACTTTCTACACTAAAAAATTGTTACCTAGGCATCTTTAAAAAACGCTTTTTTTTTCATCTCAGTTTTTTATTTTTTATTATTTCCATTTAGCAAAATCCATCTCGTCACTACTTAATTGCAAGAAAAAATTTTTATTTACGTTTTTGTAGAAAATTAAATGCTCTAAAAAAAGATATTTTTTGGTTCTTTATAGCTATTAGGGTTTAGAAGATATCCAAGGTCAAAGTTTGAAGAATTTAACAAAAATTTCTTTTTTACTTTTAAATTTCATAACTCGTAGATAAATAATTATTAGAAAATGCGCAACATATAGTTTTCTAGGAAATCAAACGCTCTACAAAAAAATCTTTTGTGGTTAATTGATTACTCTAACCATTTAGAAGACATTCGCATTTTAAAAACCAAAATTTGAGACTAATAAATCTTCAATTTTTTTTAAATGGTTAGAGTAGTTGATTAACCACAAAAACTTTTTTGGAAGAGCGTTTAATTTCTTACAAAATTATATGTTGCGCATTTTCTAATATTTATTTATCTACGAGTTATAAAATTTAGGAGTAAAAAGAAATTTTTGTTAAATTTTTCAAACTTTGACCTCAGATATCTTCTAAACGCTAATAGCTATAAAAAAAACTGTAAAATACTTTTTCTAGAGCATTCAATTTTATAGAAAAAATGTAAATAAAATTTTTCTGTACAATTAGTGACGAGATATAAATTTTTCCAAATTCCCAAAGATAAGGGAATCCTTTCAATTAAAATTTAATTAAAATTTCTATCAAAGCTTATCTTAAAAAAGTTTTTTTAAAAGCTAAAAACCAATTTTTAAAGTCGGAAGTTAAACAAATATATTCGATTTTTTTAGCCCACTCTATATAATATAGCTATTAAATTTTTCAGCGATTTTGTATTAGGTTTCTTACATTTTTTTATCAAAACTTATTTTATTTATATAAATCTTTTTGTTATTGGATAATAACTTTCTTATTAAATGCTTTTACATTTTTTGATTTAAATTTATTGTTATCTCTTACATCTACAAATTTTTTGACTTTCCATTTATTTTTTCAACAGTTTTTTAATTTTTTATATATTTTTTAATTTTTCGGTTTTTACTAATTACAACATCTTTATATATCCAAAATTTTTAATTATTTCATTTGTAGTTTATTTGCTGTTTGAAAATTTATTCTGTATTTTTAATTTTAACGTAGCTTTTAGGCACCAGTTATTTACAATTTGAGATAAAGTTTGTCTAAAGTGTTTTAAGAGTATTTACATTATTCACATTGTTGTTTAATTCTCTATGCAAAAAACTTATGTTGTACTACTTTTTCTATAATTGTTGTCTACAATGTTATAATAATTGTCTATAATGTTTATCTAGAGCTGACAATCATAAATCATACTATTGTCAAATCAGAAATTACTACAATTTAGCTCTTAGGCAGGAAAAACGAGCTTATTATGAATTTAACTTTAGAAACAATTTTAGCAAGAATCCGAAACAGTTTTGGAAGAACTTAAAAAGATCAAATATAATTAAATCTAATAATAATTGTAAAATCTCTTCTGAGTTTTCTGATCTCAACCAAATTAATAATTATTTTATAGAGTCCATTCCTAAAACGTCATCTTCACCAGTTTTTCGTAAGTATCTTAAGCGCCCAAATTTTCCATCTGGCAACAAATTTCAATATTTACCTGTAGACGTAACGTCAATTAAAAAAATGATTTTAAAAATAAAACCATCAACAATCGGTTATGACGGTATATCAGGTCGCATGCTACAGCTTTCTTTGCCTTTTGTAGCTGCACCATTAACTCACCTAATTAATACTAGTTTTGAGCAGGGATATGTTCCTGATAGCTGGAAGACTTCTTGTGTCACACCAATACCAAAAAAATCTGTTCAATGATCTAAGACCCATAAGTATTCAACCGGCTTCTATGTTAATTGCAGAGTCAATAATTTATAACCAACTGAACGATTACGTATGTTCTCTTAATATCTTACCTTCAGTGCAATCCGGATTTCGTATGGGACACAGTACATCAACTGCCCTTTTATCGGTGACCGATGAAATTTTATCAAATATGGACAAAGGAAAAATAACATCTTTAACTCTGTTAGACTTAAGTAAAGCTTTTGATTCAATTGACATAAATTGTTTACTAAAAAAATTAAAATATTATGGAATTTATAATGATAAATTCAAGTGGTTTAATAGTTATCTACACAATCGTAAACAGACATGCCGAAAAACTTTAGGTTTATCAGATATTAAAGATGTTTTAACAGGAGTTCCTCAAGGATCGGTGTTAGGCCCACTTCTTTTTTCTATTTTTATTTCAGATATTCAGTATGCAACTAAATTTTGCAAAATACATCTATTTGCAGATGATATTCAACTCTACCTAAGCTTTAACCCTCTAGAAATACGAAATATTGAAAATATAATTAACAATGACCTTAATAAAATATATAATTGGACCCAATGTAATTCACTATATTTAAATGCAACTAAATGTAAGAACATACTTTTTGGAACAACGAATAAAGCAGAAAATTTAAAACACACCGTTCGAATTAATAATGTAGAAATTCCTTCCCAAAGTACAGTCAAAAATCTTGGTGTCACTATGGATTCACAACTCAATTTTACTAATCATGTTTCCCAGTTATCTAAACATTGTTATTTTAAATTTAAGCAACTTACACAGTTTAAAGAGATTTTAAATCAAAAGACTAAACTAATTTTAATTAACTCACTAGTTTTATCCAATCTGCATTACTGTGATATTGTTTATGGCCCGCGCCTAACTGAAAGTAACAAACAAAAACTTCAAAAAATTCAAAATTACTGTTTACGATTTGTGATTAGTATACCTCACTTTGCACATGTTACTCCCTACCTAAAATCTTTAGGATTGCTTAAATTGAATGAGCAACGCTTTGTTCATTATTTGTGTTTTTGTTTCAAATTACTAAAGTTAAAAATTCCTGATTATTTGTATGCTAAATTAATCAAACGCTGTGAAACACACTTTAGAAATTTACGTTTTGTTGAAAAGCATTTTCACTTTCCAGCACACAAGACTACTTTATTTCAGGCGTCTTTTTCATATATTGTACCATATATATTAAGTAACTGCTCTGATCTTCTAACAGTTGACACCTCTGTATATTTAAAGAAAAAATGTAAAAAACTAATTTTGTCGCAAAAACTTTTAGCAATTGATCTTAGCAAATTTTAATTTGTTGTATTATTTTGTGTTATATTTATTGTAGGTATATTTATTAGTATTTTATTATGTTTTAAGTATTTCTCTAGGTTAAATTATAAAATCAGATTTGTGTCTGCCATTTAACCTTTTGTACATTTTTGTTTTAATGTGCAATAAACTTTATTATTATTATTATAATTTTTATGTTATTCTATATTATATAAGTTTTTTTATTAATTCTAATATAAGTTTTTTTTTGAAGTTGATTTTACTATATAAAATAGAACTATTTTATTACTTAAAAAGCTGAACTGTTTTTTCACAACAGGAACTTATAAATAAAACAAATGTTTTAGGCTGACTAGTTTTAGTTTCCTTCATATTTTATTTCAAGAGAGTAATTCAATCTACTGTCTTATTAGTAATATTTTTCTATAATAGTCAGTCAGGTCAGGTCAGGTCAGATCAGTAAAGTAATAACAAATAGAACTGTTTAGACATTTTTTATAATTGCCTATTTTTTATTATTGTTGTCTTTTCGTTTGCTTTGCGCTGCAAGTCGATAACATAGACTACCTCTTCTCTAATTTGTCTAGAAACAAGTTTTTTATTGTAAACAGTATTGTAACCTAAAGTTGTTTTCGTTGCTTTGCAGAAGAAATAAAAGAATTGTGAAACATCACTCAAAAATTAAAATTTTACTTTTTTATTTTTGAGTTTAAGATACTAAATAATTTTGTCACCAACAAATTAAAGCAAAGTAGACAATAACACAATGTTATTACCGTTAAATTAGTTTTTTTAATTTTGTTTGATTTTAGCTAAGATAATGTAAAATTGTCAGTGTTGCAGAGAAATAAAATTTTAGAAAACTGTAAAATTGTAACTAAATTAAAAATAATTTTTTAAAACAGCTTTTGTTGACGTGCGTGTAATGTGCAAATGACGTGTCTAAAATCCGTAAAGTTAGTTAAAATAATTAAACAATTTAAGCTATTAGCCGAAATTTTTATTTATTTCATCTGAAATGAGCTTCTAACTTTAGAAAAAGTCACTCTAATTGTTGAAATAAAATCCCAACTCAACGTGACACAAAGCTTTTAAAACTTTTCCATCGTTAAACGAGTTAAAACCCCGACAAAATCTTATAAATCCGAAAAATGCGTCATAACACAGAACGCAGCTTGAGAATTATGTTGATTCGAGCAAATTGCTAAGAAAGGCAGTAACAAACTGAAAGTTAACTTCACCAAATGTTGTATGTTAATGCAATTTGACGTAATCAAGGCAAGATTTGAGAAAACCCATATTAGAATACAATTCCGCCACTGCCATGCCAGTACGAACAGCAGTTTCAACGTTCCAACTGGTTTATCGCCAAACTTGCTTCCTGTTCCTTGTGCCGTCTGGCGGTGCTTTTATATTTACGTCCTCAGTTCATGGCAGTGTACAATGAAACCACTAAATGCCAGACAAGGACTAAGTTCTTGCTCGACATACAAAGATAGATATAAAATTTTTACGGCTGAACCCCGGTGTAATACCTCAAAATCGAACAACCGAGAAGATTCAACCAACAAAATAGTTTTACTCAATATTGACAAAGATATACAAAGACTATTGTGAACACAGAATCATCACTGTTTTCATACCAAATTAAATCACAACAGTCGATAGCATAAGATCTAATAGTTCACGTTCAAACCTAAATAGAAATTTTAAAAAACTCGCCGCTTAAAGCGAAACAGTGTCTAGCAAAATATTTTGTGATTGTATACACCGTAATGTAGAAAATTTTTAATAAAAATTTTTCAAAAATTATATTTTCTGAAATCTTTTTAGCGATTCTCCCTAAGGCAGCTTCTAGAACACAAATGAGGTAAATCCCATCATTAATCTTATAGCAACCCGCAATTTGCCCTCCCAATGCAAGCATGTAAAATAATTTGCTACAAATTGCCTCCTAACTAAATTGCGCACCCGTCACAAGTAATTAACTAAGGATTATTGTTGAACTTATTTTAAAAATTTTACGTTAAGTAATAAAGGAAAATTTTCAAGCAAAAATGTTTAAAATAATGTCTAATTGCAAAGTTTGTTTTTTATTTGTATTTTAATGTACAAAGTACTTGTTGTTTTAAATTTGAACGTTTTCTAAATCACAAATGTTTTGATCTTTGCTAATTTAATTTATTTAAACACAAAACAAACGGTTAGTTAATAATAATTAGACAATACAAGTTACTCTAACTAATTTTTTACGGATTGTGTAATAAATAAGCTTTGGTGCAAGCGAGTCTTAGCTAAACGATCAGTTAATTAATCTGTGTAATCTAGCAAGCAGCATGTTATTAATTCAACTGATCTACACCAGTTGACCAGTTAAAGTTAAATAAATAACATGCAGTTCGCCGGATTACCCCGATTAATTAACTAAGTTTAACTAAGGCTCGCTTGCACCGAACCCTAGTGATAAGATATCATTCTTTTTTATTAGTTTATAAATTGAGTCTTGGGTGTGATGGACGTAATAAGGTAAAATAATAAACTTTAATCTGTAGGACGTTTCGTAGACCGTATTTCCAACACACCCAAGACTCAATTTATAAACTAATTATATTATAATGGACAATAACAACAACAATCAATTTTTTTCAATTTTTTTGTTTCTTATGTCTTGTTAACTACACTGTGCAGGAAAAAGGACTTAATTTTAAATTTATTTTTATAAAACCACAAAATTTTCTATTGAAATTAGTGAACAAAATATTTTCTTGCGTTATTTATTAGATTATTTTTAATTTAATACGATTTTTGTTAATATAACGAGTCATTTTTAAAACTTATCTTTTAAATGTAGTAATAAAGTTTGTTACTCTTTTGTTGAAGTACCTAGATGTGTTTGTTTAAATTTTATTATTAGTGATAATTAATTAATTTAAGACTGTGTTTATATATTTTTTAGTATCTATCAATTTTTAAGACATTTTTAATAGTCAATCTAACGATGTAATAATTTACATAATTGTACATTGTTTGTAATTAATTTCAGGGTTATTTGTAGGTATATAAAAAATATTTTTTCTAAAATATTTCTAAAATCAAAAAAAAAAAGTGCCACAAGGGCACATATATTGCACAATTTATATACAGAATGCCAAATTGGGCATGTTAGGTTATAATTATTAGAGTATTGTTACTATAACTTAAAGTTTATCATAAACATATAAGTTGGACATTGAGCAATATATAAATTACATAAAACTCCTAAACTTAAAGTACTAAACTTAAGTGTGTAGACAGTCTACAGACCCTTTTAAAAGATTATACTGTTCACTTTTAGAAAGATTATTTCTAAAAAAAAAAAAAAAAGTCTGGGAGTTATAATAATGGTGAATCCTGTAGGAAACTTAAAACATTACACAGTCACTAACTGTAACAGGCCATAACCAACACGAAAATTTCGCGAACTATTTCACAATTTATACGAGTATACAGGCCTTTCGCGAATTTACAATTTCACTCACAGATCACTACATCATGTCTTCAGAAGAAATCCAGTAGGTGGTAAGAGATGCTAAGGAGATGTAAATGTTTATTGTAGAATTCACCATGTTTGTCTTGTAAATGGATCAATTAGGGATGTAGGAACTTCTTTGATGAGGTGGGTATCTATTGTTTCTACTCCAAGATGAGTCTTAATTGCTTGACGTTCATTTAGAAATAATGTGCATTCAAGGAGTCTATGTACAGGGTCATCTTTGGTATGACATTCAGGACATAAATCATCGATAGATTTACCAATACGGTATAGATGGGACATAAAATTACCATGACCAGAGAAGAATTGAGATGATAACCAAGAACAATGGGATTTAGGAATGCAAGAGACAGCAGGAAAAAATTGAAAAGTAACACGCCCCTTTGTGGAATTTTCCCAACGAGTTTGCCAGATGTCTTCAATTTTAGAAAGTAAATATCTTTTTATATGGCGAATTCCATTAAATTCGTTAGTGTTAATTTGAAGATGAAAGAATTTTCCTTGGTTGAACTTTCTACAGGATTTTAGGCAATTTATGCGAGCAATTTCCAAGTCTATAGGGGGAAGACTTGCTAGGACTCCAGCTGCTTCATGGGACGTGGAAGCGTAACATTGGGCTATTATTCTTGAGATCATTCCATAAATTCCATATAACTTGCGTTTTATCTTTGAGATAGTCAAACGGTTTATCCAGATCTCAGAACCATATGAGATGATTGGAAGTATAGCAAGACGGTAGATAGATGTTATTGATTTACGTAATTCTATGTCCCAGTTGATTCTAATATAGGATCGCAGTCCATGTAAAAATTTTTTAAATTTATTACATACAGTATTTATATGGGTTGTAAATTCCAATTTTGAGTCAAAGATTATTCCAAGGTATTTAAATTTATTAACTATTTCGAGTGTAGTGTCATCTATTTTAATTTTAAAATCTCTGTTATGACATCTGTTTGGGCTTTTATTGATTAAAATCTTTGATTTCGCTGTGGATAATGAGAGCTTTTGTTGTTTTGCCCACTTGTTCAAGATGTCTATAATTTCTTGAGTTTTATTAATTATGTTATTTCTGAAATTGGATTTGATTATTATTGCAATATCGTCTGCATAAGCAAGTATTTTAATATCATCATGAAATTGTTTATTTAGGAAGCTATCTAATATTATATTCCAGATTGTCGGACCTAATACCGATCCTTGTGGGCATCCTTTAGTACATTTTTTAGAGAGTTCTACATTACCATCTCGATATATTATTGTCCGATCTGTTACATAACTCTTCATCATTGCAATTAAGTATGGTCATACTTTTTTATTTTTTAGTTCTTTAATTAAAGCAGGCCACCAAACATTATCAAACGCACCGCTTATATCAATGAATGCAGTAACAATGTATTTCCAATTGTCAGATGTTATTTCATTCTTATATATTTTGATAGCATCTATTGTAGAACGTCCATTACAAAAACCATATTGTTTTTCAGAGTGAAAATTTTCTTTCTCTTTCAATAGACGATATTTGATTATTTTTTCAAAAATTTTACCATATTCAGGTAAGAGAGTAATTGATCTGTAATTTTTTATTACACTTTGATTTCCAATGGGATCTTTTAGTAGAACCTTTAATAGTCCTTTTTTCCATAATTTAGGGAAGTATGATGTTCGTAGGCATGAATTCATAAGGTGTATTAGAAATGGAGAAATAAATTGGTGAATTCGTTTTAAAATATTGCCTTTTATATTATCAATACCAGGAGCCTTTTTATTTTGTATATTGGTTATTAATGAGTAAAGTTCTTCATTGTCAATTTCTTCAATAAAATAGTTATAGTGAGATTCAGTTGTAAAAAAGTCTTGTCTTAATATTTTTTGTGATTCATTATCATGCAGAAAGTTGTCATCAGGTAAGAGATTATTCATTAAAAATAGCATTGTATTTTTTTTAGTTCTAGTATAATTTTCATTATCAATTTTTAAGCTGTTTATTGCTCCTAATTTATTAAATTTTTCTGAAGCAAGTTTATACACTACACCCCATGGGTTAGGACCAAGATCAGTGTTCACAAAGTGTTCCCAAGATTTATCTTTACATTTTTCAATTTCTTTTTTAAATTTATTTTTAGCAATAGACATTTCTTGATGTAAATAAAGAAATTTCTAAAATCAGTTTAACTTTAGTGTATTCTTAAGCCAATAACTATTTAAAAAAACTTTTTTATTAACAGTTTTTTTATCAAAATCTTTACAGAGAATATTAGATAAACTGTTTTTAAAAAAAATATCTTGTATACAAAATAATAACAACATTCTGTTTTTATTAAATTATGATACTCTTTATTAGATTTAACAGCCCATTTAGTCCTAGTTTTGAAAGAGATTTTCCACTAGCAAAAAGTAAAAATCGTGCAAATCCACATTTGATGTAAATTTCCCCTTACATGATATCGTTTGAACGAACAGCTTTGGGCGTAATAAATGTTATGCGATATTTTGATCTCGAAAAATAGAAATAGTTTAAAAAAATACCTTTGAAAAATGTGATCGTTTTACGATGCGCTGACTAACATAAGTATAAAATTGGAACGGTTTTGTACTTGTTTTAGAGCATATATGTAGAGAGAGTTAGTGTTTGAGTGAAGCAGATCCCTTGAGATAGAAGACGCTTAGAAAGAAACATGTTTAAATTCTTTAAGATTAGTGGTTTCATGTTGGTGTACCTTTGGGAAAGAGAAATGTGTCCTACACAACGGCACTAAATTGATGTTGCATGTGAGCCCAATAATAGCATTTAACAGGGTGTTAAATGTTTATTGCGCTGCATCTACACTGCTATAAATAAAACTTTCTTGAATAAAAAATAAGAGAAGTTATTTAATAAACGAAAATGCAAATTAAAACAAACAATAGAGACTGTTTAAAGCCAGAACAAGCGTTAGCGAGTAAAGAAACTTGCTACATTAGTTGGCAAATCGTTGGGTAGGTAAACTTTATTGAAATCATTATTATTAAATCATTATTATCTCAAAAAAAAATTTTTTATATTGTCTTTGTCCCTGGAGATTGAATATTGCTGTAATATTATATTTCTATTAGTAACAACTTGTAACTTAATGAATATTATTAAAATACAAGTAATTGACATCTAATAAATTAATTAAAATATGTAAGTGTAAAAAAATTATTACGTGTTTCAGCTAATGAGTTTAGTAAGTTAATCCTTTTAAGCGGATTAAGTACTTACAGGTTTTGCATTACACCTTTTCAAGGTTTTAAAGATTTCTTTAATCTAGTTATAATCGAATATGGCTGTAAGAAAGGCAAAATGTCTTTGATAAAACTCAGCTTTGACCCGTCGTTCTCTATGTCAAAAACCGTACATTTCAGCTTCTTAAAAACACTAAACTCGATTCACAACTGCTTTCGAAAGTGAAATCGAAATCGAAGTTTCCCCAATTCTTCTCTTCCTCACATGGATTGATTAATAATTCAATAGACAAAATACGTCCCAGTCGAAGGGTAGTTGCAACCCTCATCTTACCAAGCGAACATTTTAACAAAATTATAGACTTGTCAACACAATTTTACACGACAGATTAACTTTAATCAATACGACTGACAGCATTCAAACTCAAAGATGTGATTTGATTATTTTTTCATTACGTATGCTTTTTCCAGTTTACATTAGAGAAACGTCATAAATATTTAAGAGAATTATCTAAAGTATTACGAGTTGATTTAATAAACCCCATCGTTTAATTACAGATTACTTTTTGTTGTTTATTTACGCACCAACCCTGAAAAGTTTCATTAAGGCATGTAATTTCCTCGGTTTATTTATGTTTTTCCCGATCTTAGAATGTCTTTAATGTTGTTAAAAGTTGTTTGAGTTTATATTTTAATTAACTAAAAGTCGCATAAGATCTAAGCCAAAAGAAAAGAAGGGTCGCTTTCAGAATTTCGTCAAAGATGTTGGTGCACCGTTACCAATGAAAAACGCTTAAATTAAATTAAAACCAACCTAAAAACCCCAAAAATATTTTATGTCGATTATTTACTGTTAATAACAGTAACGCATAATTTTTTTTTGTTAATAATCGATAATTATAACACCGAGATTTTTTTTAACTCTGTATTACAACAGTATAATGTAATACTAATAAAAATCAAATAGTTATCTTACGTTAAAATAGTTTAGCAATTAAACAGAGATTAAATAAAATTAAATAAAAAATAAAAGTCGCATAATTTTTGATCAGTTTTGAAAAGCAATGTATTATAGTATAAGCGGTGTGAGACAATGACCGACGTTAGTGTAAATTTTGACAAGCAATTAAGGAGTGACAGGTTTATCAAATCAACAGTGATCTTAGTTATTACTGTGTGAATATAGAGTTATTTATTTATTAAATTATTGATGTTTGTTTTTGTGTATATAGTAGAAATAAAATATTTGTTATTAATACAGTTCTTTAAATAAAAAGAATCTTGATTTAGACTATATATTACAATATACTAATTTCTCCTTTTTAATAGATATACAGAATGATAAAAAAATAGCAAAACATAAAACAAAAAATTGTCTTTTGTATTTTGGTGCGCTTATTTTACTCAAGTTTCAAGAAACTCCTTTTTGTTATAATAAAATTACATCAAAACTTCCCATACACTCAGGCTTTACTTTATACAACAGAGGTGAATTTTAGCTGTTGTATTTTAATGTGGTAAATTTAATATCACGTAATAGTATCAAATAGCACTTTATTAGTAATAATTATTAAGCAACACAATTAAATTAACTGCTTTTAGTCTAATATCAGGCCTATCATTTTGACAAGATTATTTTAGCAGTATAAATTACCAAGCATTATTTATGCATAGTAAAATGTAATATGATGTTACAAGTTATGTAATTAAAGTAAAAGGAATCCATTAGATGTGCGGCATCTGTGCTTGTAGAGATTTACCTCAAGAATCAAATGTGAATTAGTCTGCTCTTCTATTTCATATTCATATATTATATCTATTGCTCTATATTTAGAATCTTCCAAAAATTCAAAAGCTTGACTTTGTAACAAATTTAGCTTCTTCTTATTTAACCGTTTATATAACTTCTTACTTGTTTTGTACAGATTGGTCACTTTGCCACTTTCTAGTAAATACTCGTACACTCTTTATTTATGCGTCATCAATTTTTAGATTAAATTAATAGCAGTGACTAATGTATCTCAGAATCACGCGCTATATTTATTATATTTCCGGAAAGTGTTCGGCAATAAATCTCTCTAGAATAGTCAAAATAGTGTTTCGCTGTCAACACACTTTAATATCTACAAAATTTAAACAACAATTTTTAAAGTTAAATTAATTTTAGTAAATTAACCTGTATGTAAGTATACAACCTTTGTAGTAAATATTGATATTTCCAGTACATATTTTGTTTAATAAAGCTTATAATTAGTTTCAATCCAGAAAGAAAAAATTAATTACTAACTGCCACTTTAATTACAACTTAAAAATATCAACATTATTTTTCATTAAAAAGTCATAAATTCTGTACGTAATTTATCACAGTTAACTATTAATAAAAAACCAACGAAACAGTGCTACGTATTGATTGAACTTATAAAAAGCGCTCTGGCAATTTTTGTTGGCAGAAAAAAAAGAGTTTCTAATAAAAAATACGGTAATGTGCTCTAAGAGTTCTGTAAAACTAAAATAAACAAAAGCCCCTAATAGATACTACAGTAAAAACAAAAATATGCCGAACAACAATAGAATTGACTGTGCATTTAAATAAGACTCTTAAAAAGTGTCAAAAAAAATCGGAATTTATTAATCATATTTTAATGATTGCAAAACAAGATTTTGCTGTAGATGCTTACAAAACTAAAAACAACGCGAAAAAGACGACAAAAAAACTTTACAATTTAACGTAACGACACACAAGAAACAAAGACGCTTAAAATACTTATAAAGTGTGATCAAAATTTACCCGGAGAAGGTGCAAAAAGACAATATCTTCGATTCAGCAATTTTTCTAATTTTAGAAGTCAAATGAAAATAAAGTTTGGCAATTAGTTTCTTTACAAAATTTATTAAAAAGTCAAAACGGTACAATAGTCGGTACGTCGAATTAATAATTTTATGAAGCTTGCGGATGCCAAAATGATAAATTTTCAACACAAAAAAATAATAATTTAAGTTGTACGCTTGATGTTGTTGTGTCAATTCGTTCTAATAAGTACCAAAGCAATTCCTAGGGCTGCAAAAATTGAGTCTCACATTGACAAAAATGTAGGCTAGATGTTAATGGGTTAGTACCCACTTAAATAGCAAAATAAGTCTTTCAGAACCGGTCAGAATTCCAAAATTCCATAATTGCTTCAACTAGCTAACATGTAACTTCTTAATTACTAAAAGTAAGACTATTGAGCTTACTACGCTTGTTATTATCGATAATATCTACAATTAAATATACAGAGTGAACCAAATGAATGGAACGAGCCATTTTTGGCTAAACTATAATGAATTTAAGAAAATAAATTGTATTAAATGAGTAGGAAGATGCTACCTGAGACAATGTTTAAAAAAAATTATTTATTTCAATTTTTAAAATAACTAAAACAACATTTTTATTTTTTTTGTGAAATTTATTCTTGATTTCTTACCAATGTTTGTAAAGTGGAAAACAGTTTTAACAACATTTTACTTTTAACAATTTATTTAAATAAGAACTGGGGTGTTTTTGATACTTACTGTTTACATTTTATTTATTTATACCTTGTATTACAACATAATTTTAATGTACACTACAAAATCATAAAAAAATAAGAAAAAACACATTAATTTTTATTGTAAAATTATTAATTATTTAAATAAATTATTTTTGTAACATTTTTAAAGAACTGTTATTAGCTTTTTAACATGCCTAACATCAATTTACCAAACATTTTGTAGGTTTGGCAAAAATAAACGATAACATTCGGTAATGTTTAATTTTTTTATTAAAAATTTATAAAGTTAACATTGAAACAACTAACACAGCCACATCTCTTTTAAAAATCAAGAATAAATTTCACAAAAAAATGTTGCTACAGTTATCTTAAAAATTTAAACATATAAAAAAAATTTAAACACTGTTTCGTGTAGCATCTCCCTACTAATTTAAAGCCTATATTTTGTTTTTTTTAAATTTGTTATAGTTTAGCTAAAAACGGCCTGTTCCGTACATTTAATCCACCTGTAGATTACTTATACCCGGTTGCACAAACGTTTATCAAAATTGATGGCTTGTTAATTTCTCATTATCGTATTTTTAGCCAATCAGAGCACGATATTTTTATTTAATCAGACTTTACTGGTTTGTCAAATTTTATTAATGTTTGTGCAACCAAAGGTTAGCGTTTTAAAAAAAATGAATTATGCTATTATGTCTCATATTGTTAAATTTTTAAGATTACAAAAAATTCAGATAGGTTTTTGTTGTTCTAAGGTAACCACAAGTGTGTTGTGTCCGATTGACTTATTTTCAGTAATCAAGAGTGTACTTATTAAAAATTACATATTATTAAATAGTTTACTGCACTGAAATTTTTTACAACAAATAAACAAGGAGTGTAAATATTGCAGTCATCTTGTTTTATCTGCAACAATGGAGTGGTTTGCTAAAATCCCAATTAGTGTCTCACAAATTTTAGCGCAATATTAGTTCAAAATTTTAAATATACAGACTGTTATGGAAATGTATGCAAAACATTTAACCATAGATAGAACTCATAAAAATAAACAAAATATTTAATTAGCATTTTTGTCAAAAACGCACCCTTACCGAGTTAAAATTAAAAGTAAGTAGAGCACGAAGAACCATACCCGCCTATATGTTAACGCAGCGTCAAAACACACCAGCAAAAATTTAAAACAAAAACTTACCAATCAGAAGTGTAAACATAGCTGATTTTAGATAGGTAAGTAAAGCAAAATAAAACTTTATTAACCCTGTTCATAAAAGGTACGATACACAATAAGAACAGAAACACCTTCACGTATTATAGCGCTAGTCTACGAATACTTAGATCTGGTTCATCTTCAATCACATAAAGAATTTTCGGCTCCATTTCAAGATTGTGATCGCTTCTTTGGCGTTCATCTCGATGATTTGAGGTTGTTACAATACTTGTGAACGTTGGGACACGTTGTGTACACTTCCGGAAAACGTTGGGACAAACGCAGAGCTGCAGACGCATTACCCCGACATAGGACCATATCCATATTAGAAAAATGCACTGTTGTTATAAATTTATTGTTGCACTACCGCTATTTATTATTAGAATATTGTTGATCACAACGACACAATGTAAAATAAGGTTATAGCCGGTTGCCGTTATCAGTGTTTTTTTCTAGAAAAAACGCTCAAGTTTTTACAAGATTAAATTTTTTATCTCTTCGCTTAAACTTGAAAAGCGGTCATGAGCGCAGTGTTAAATTAGGGGTTACAAAAATGTAAAATTAAATTTTTTATATTACAAATAAAATTTGTGAAATTTACATCTTCATAACAAATTAAAACAGCAGTTAAAATTTTTGCAAAACATTTCATTACACCTTGTATATCAATATATAAATAAAACTAAAAAAACTATTTATAATTTACAACTAAAAACTAATTTATTTAAATTATAATTATATTGTGAAACACAGTTTTTGTTACAGGTAATAGAGTCCTGAAGAAGTTGCAATTAGCGGCGAAACATCGCCTAAGTATTACAGTTGATTGTTTTATTTTCTATCCCCTGTTAACTTTTATACAAATGTAAATTATAACATTCATTAACCAGTGATATAAAAATTCGAAAACGTTTTAGATTTAAATCTAAACACTTCTGTTACATTTGTAGATTTCTTACTGATAAATTTTAATGCAAGCTGTAAATTATTAAAACTGCGTCTTATTTCTAAGAGTGATAAAGACTGGACAGCATTTTGTTTTTTATTTTTTAATTGCTCAACATCATTGTTTAGTAAACCACTTATTCAATTTGTTTTAAATAACCCCACAGATTCAAGTCAATTATTGTGAGATCAGGACTTTTCAATGTTCATAAACTGTTTCTTTCTATCCAATTATTATAAAATTCTGTATTAAGCCACTGGTGAACAATGTCGGCATAATAAGCAGGGCACCCATCGTGCTGAAAAAACTTTTCTATTCGGTAATTTAACGGCAGTTTATCAGCTAAAAATTTTGCAACATTGTCAAATATAAATTACAGTATAAATTTTGATCAGAAAAATGTAGGCTAATAATATTATAGTGCAAAACCGCACACCACACCTAAACTTTTTTTAAATATTGTCTACGACAAGAAATTCTGAAGTTTGAATTTCATTGGCAATATTGAGATGAAACAACTCTGTTAGTTGATAAGGTTGATTTATCAGAGAACATAATAAATTTATAAAAATTTGAATCTTCCAAAACTCTGTAGGCCATTATCAAACAAAAATTCAGACGTTTAGTTTTATCACCATTTACTAAAGTTTGCCTAAATTGCAGTTTAGATTATAAAATTTTGTTCACTTTAAAGGTTCTTTAAAAATAAGATTTACTAGCCCAGTTTGTATTGCTCTCCTTCTTAAAGACAACCTTAGAGCTTCTCTTGCGGAATTAACGACAAGACCTGAAGGAGCATCATCTTCCTTGAACAACTTCTAATTTCTTAATGAATAAAACCGAAGTCGTTTTAAAAAAATTAGTCACCAAGTTTTTTGCACCGGAATTTGAAATGGTAACTTCCGCGTATTTTTAGTTGAATTTTCTGATAACAAACTAGATGGCACTCTTTTAACAAAACCTAAAATTATTTTAATACAAGCCGCAATTTTTAAGTAGCACATTAATATCTTGACAGTAGTTCACAGCCCTGTTTGATAGACAAGTCACTTACTTTATAAGTTTTTTTTCTGATTGATACAATATTAACTAATATTGCCTTAGTTACAATATGTAATAACACACTCATATTTCCCTAGGGAAATATGAAACGCTCATATTGTCCCAAGGGAAATATGAAACGTCATATAAAGGAAAATCTAAAATGTCATATTTTACTATAAAAATGTTTTATTTAATATGCGTTCTGCAAACGCCAAAGATTTCCATAATTAAAACGACCTTTAAAATTTAAATTACAGGTGTAACAGTCTATTCAACAGAGAAGAATCACAATGAAATTTTACCTTATACATCAAAAAAATGTCAGTAAGAGCTTCTCGCAAGAATTTTTTAAGCTGTTCTCGGTACAACATCTCTGATTTTTTTGAAACGTATCCTTTATTTTTATTCTTTACAAATGCTTCTACTTCATCAAACATACTAACATCAATTTTTTCTTTTAAAGGCAACATTGTTCTTAGCATGGATAATTTTGTCCACAACGTGTTTGGTGAATATTTCTACGACTACGGATAGAATAAATTAGTCATACGTTCAAAAATAACAAAAATCATAGCAAATTACCAAGTCTTCAAAAAACTCTAGCAAAATATTTTCGTCGGCACCATTCACGTATTTGCTGTTCTCCAGTATTGAAAGTCTTCGTACATACATTTTACTATACGCAATATTCGATTTTGTTGGAATCAAACATTTCCTGGCTTTCGCTGCCTGTGCGAGCAGGTAGTCTGACATTTTATCAAAATATTTTTATGACAGGACGCGAAAATCAAACCAGTTAACTATGATACCTATTTACAAACAATGTCCCTTATCCTTAGCAACGTTACTAATTGCTAAATTCCAGAATTAATAATCTAATATTTTGCTATTTTAACAACAATATTGTTTCAATCAGAAAAAAACTATTGATTCCACCACGGGAAATATGAATATATTCCCTCGGTTGTCTATACATCCCTCGGGTTCCCCTCGGGATGTAACTAGCCAACCTCGGGAAATATACTATTCATATTTCCCTAGTTGTAATAATAGCTATAACACAAGAATTAAAAATAAAAGATAAGATCGCTATAGCAGGTAAGGTTTAACCAGAAATATAGTGCCAATATTGCTTATATTGTAATAGCACTATAACTTTCATCGTATTTTAGCATTTTTGGCAGATTTTTAACATTTAAATCAGAGTTTTAAAGTGTTTTTCATCGCAAAGGTTTAAATTTTTGTAATTTTTGCAAAATTAAATTATTAATACCGTCAGAACTTTTACATTCTTGTCAATTTGACAACGTCAATATCTTTTCCTTTACGAGATTAATTTAAACGGGGTATGACAGACAGTAATAACGTTAATCGATAATCTTGGTAAAAACGATTTCTTGTTTTAATTTGCTTTTTCAATGTTATAAAGGCATTGTTTAGTGTCGACAGATATACTCATAAATATATCCTCGAATGTCGTAATGAAATAATAAAAATGAGTTCACATAAGTGGTGCGATCACTTCCATTTGGAGATATTACACGCGGTGACAATAAATTTCGTTTAAATACGAAGTTGAGCTATAAAATTTTCAATAAAGGAATGCGGAAGACTTGAGCGTATGTTTCAAATTGAATATTCAAACCCAAGTTGAAATTAGAACCGATTTTATTTATGAAAGAAATCCGAACGAAATCACCAATTTTGTGACTTACCTAAGAGCTTCAAACAATTCGAATAAAAACCACCCATAAACAAGCTTTACAGTCCGCTTTCCTTCACCTCGCTCGTAAAATCGCAACGAAAAAGCCAAAACTTTGCATTTAGGTTTAGCACTCCGACCTAATTAATTCGAAAATAACACCCTCTACACTACCAATAATAATAGGCGACTTGAAAGTTCGGAGCATTTCTTGAGGGATTCGCGCGGAATTAGCACAATTGCAAATCCGCCATTCTCTAGATAGACCCTTAATATCGACAATTTTCTTAATGCATACTCCAGTCACTAGCCAATACGAAACGACTCGTATTTACGGTTATAACTAGAAACTATTTTTCATTTTGAAAGATCAATGTTTTCTAGATCTGTCAAAAAAGCTACACCTTATATATTTTCTTCTAGCATTTAGTTGTTTGAATATGTAATTTAAAATTCCTTTGAAAGTTGAGTAAGCCAGCAAGCAAAAAGTAAAAATCCATTCGATATTGAACTCTTTTATGATTCAAAGGTAGTCTATTGTGTATGAGGTTTGCGGTAAAAAACGCACCTTGTGAGGTGCTTTACGTAACAAAACACGTCTTTACCTATATTAGGTCAAAAGCTCATATAAAGTACGTTAAAAGATAATTACCACAACAAATTGTAGACAAAAATTTAGACATGCACAATGCGTTTCACTAATATTAAAAAACTGTATAACAACTATAAATAACAACAATTACTATTAAAAAGTTTTATTATTCATTTATTGAAAATAATTGACGATAATTACAAAATTTCTCTACTTAGTGCTTCAAAATGTGCTTGAAGCTAATTTTCGATGTGTTTAAACTTTGTTGCTGGTAAATCTTAAAATAAAAAAACTACTCAAATTTTACCAAAAATGTACAAGCACAGTACAAATCTCAAGACAAAAATAGAAACTAATTTAAGAAGCAAATAATTAATAAAAACCCTAAATCGTTAAACGCATAGATAGCGGGTAAATTACAACAATTTTGCGCTTCCGACACAGCAGAAAAGAGAATAATTAGCTAAAGAAGATATCTGAGAAAAACAAAAACCTAAAAATTAAGGTAGTGGCAGTTTACAACTCAGTGCATCGACACACAGGAAACATAATCTCTTACAAGTTTTATTAAAGAATGTGCCGAAAATTTTTAAAACAAAAATACAAACAATGAAAAAATTCTTTAATATCAGAAGTATACTAGTAACAACTCATAATAAGTCAAGCATTGTAAATTGTTGATCCATGTCTTACGTAAGTTAAAAAGTATGAAGTGAGGAGACAATATAATGTGACAACATAATCAATTTAATATTTTTGAGACACACACAGCAAATATGTTATTTAAAAGATTTACGCCTTTTTTGTTTGAAATAGTGCTTTTCTAGAAATTTTACATCACTCTTACGTATTGAATTTCAATACGGTATCTCCAAAACCAAAAAATACGATATCTTTAGACAGCAAAAGTGTGGCAAAGGTGTTCCAACCGAGCAACAACGTCGAGAAACTATATACCGGTTTTGGGGTTTTTGTTCCTTATCAGTACAGTGTATTCTGGAACGTTGTGCTCGATTGGAACGGGTGGGAAAACTCACTTATATCAAGCGAAGTTCGGCTATTATAGACAGACACAGTGTGCCATCTAACAAAGAGTGCTGGAAGGTACGACAGTTGGTATAATAATGCTGGCGGATAACAAAGTTATCTCTTAGGCTCTTGCTCGGATACCACCATAACCAACCTTCACGATTAGGCAAAAACAACTACTTCGCGGACTAATGCCCCGACCGACATTGAATTACATCACCTAATCGCCCAACCAGCAACACACTGAAAGGCAGTGTAACCAGAACTAGCAAAAGTGTTCCAATTAAACAATAACGGCGAGAAACTGTGAACCAGTTTCGGGGTTTTTGCCCCTCATCAGTACAGTGTATCCCGGAGCGTTGTTATTATACCAACTCTCGTTATGCTTCAGCACTCTTCGTTAGATGACACACTGTGTCTGTCTATACGACTACTAGCAAAAGTGTAGTTTTTTTTATTTTACACTATTAATAATAATATTTACATTCTTTTTATTTCTATGTCAAAAAATAGTGAAAATAGTGTTAATTTTTATCGTTCTATTGTAAATTGCAAAATGTTATTTTTATACTACACTACGGAACTTTTTCACAGTAGTGTTTATAAAGTTTTTTTAAAACCTTCGCGGTACCAACATCTAAAACTTACACAGACTACCACTAGGGTACTATTTGTACCCCAAGTTAAAAATAGCATAAATGTTTCTTAGAAAACTATTTTTTTTAAATAAAACGTTTGCGATTTTTTAAACAAAAGCTTTTAATTAAAAACAAATTAACACAAATAATACAAAATAGATCTATAATATTTTATTCTATTCTTTTGCAATTTGCACAGCAGACTTCTCTAGTGCTATGTTTCGCATATACAAACTGCTTGTCTTTAGCACAATTTTGACGTGTTTTGCCACCATTGATCCGACGACAAAAAAACATTCTCCTGGATTATTTACAGGCTTTCTTTCTGACGACTTTACTGCATTTTAGTCATTTCTAGAAACGCTTGTAACATAAATCACTTTACAAGAGCCTTCACTTTTGTGTCCTCTCTAAATCTTTTTTCTACATGTTTGTTTATTAATTGTTTTCTTAAATTTAGAAGAAATTTTCTTTTTTGACCTCGGTTTTTTCCTATTTTATCAAGAAATTTTGTTTTCCACAAGGTGTAGGCGTTTAAAGCCCTTATGTCTATCAGCTGACTAAAAATTGTCATAGGCCATCCGTTGCTGATTATACGAGCCGAGTATTGTTTGACCATTTTGTCAGTGGTGTCTTAAGTTCTTTTCGTTTTATTATAATAAAAATTAATCTTTGTTTTGTGAGTTGAGTATATAACTATATGATAGCTCTAATTTTGTAAAAGCAAACATGCTACTGTAGAGTGGTTTGTATTGTTTGAGTAAAATTCTGGTAGAATAAGAGATTCCTCATCTTCGTTTTCCTCCACTTCATTTTCTTTTTTATCATCTCGTTCCGTTTCTGTGTTTGATTCTTCACCACGTTCATATAAAACTAAATCATGTTCTTCATTATTTTGCAGTATCAAATACTCTAATTCTTCATGTATTAAATTGTTGGGATTTCAAAAACGTTAACTCATTTTGCAGATAAACACAATTTGAGAGCTATAAACGTCACTTGTACATATACTGAAGTGAACTAGTTCAGAGATGCAAAAAACCAAGCCGACTAAGTCATTGCCTCAAAAACTTGTGCAAAGACAATGTTAAAAAAGCAAAGTATATAGAGTACCAACTGAGGTACAAATGTAGACCAACACATAATTTATTTTTTCTTTTTATTAAAGCGAAAAAAATTATTGTTTTACGGAACAAACCGAACAAGAACAATAGTGTGACACAAAATAAAATTTTTAGCTTCGTAAAAAAATGTACATTGAAATTCAAAAAGAAAAACATTTGTACCTCTCTTGGTACCGCGAAGGTTAATAATCGACTGTCAATAATGTCAATTTTTTTAATAAAACCATATTGTGCCACTCTAAAACTTTTAGTTACAGACCAGCTGTATAACAATTTCTCTACATCAAAGTTAAAGTTATGCAAATGATTATATTTTGTATCTTTTGGGCATAACCATTTGTACTATTTGGTCCTTAATTTATTTTAGTTATAAATTCAAATATTATTTTGCTCAAACTTAGAAAATAAAATGACCATTTGTCATTTACAAATAGAGTGCTATCCACGAGAGAGTTACTTCTGAAAAAATTTGAGCCGCAACCCAAAATACTATTGGCATAGATTACTGGATATTATTTTTAATTTTATTTAAATCAGTGATCAAGGTAAGTTGAACGTTGGATCACAGTGACATGAAAACAACAAAAGTGACAAAAATAGAGTTAATCTCGTAAATGTGTAATAAAAGAAAAACTAACACAGCAAATTATCGAAATAATTTTCACAAAATTTATTTTTTCGAAAGATTTGACTAACCGCTGACTGGCTAATACCAGATTGTTTAGCTAATACGGTTTGACTTATGTGAGAGTTTTCATCAACTGCTTGAAGCACTTTAATTTAATGAAATTAATGAACATAAATAATGATTTAGATCAGTAGCAGTTCTTTGACGGATCCTATGTATTTGAGGCTATTATTGACGTACCTTGGTTTCCAATTTTCTTAAGATTTTAGGAACCAGATGTAAACGGTTTGGGTACTGCTGAAAGTACAAAGCAGCAGCAGCCGATGCATTTTCTGGCATTCTTTATAGATAAGAATCATATCTACTTTCTTTTCATTTGTGTAATAAGGCATTATAAAGTTTAAAACTTTTCAAGTTCAAATTTGTTTAATATACAAATTGACATAATGTGTAAAATAACAAATATTCAAAGTACTCTTGGTTTTAAATTAAATATCTTTACAATCAGGAAGCTAGAGACTTTTGTAAGTTGTATTATGTGTTGCAGCTCAAATTTTTTTATAAGTAACTCTCTCGTGAGTAGCACTGTATAAAAGTAGAGCACCAACTTGATGGCACTTTAACAATTTTTTTTTAAGTTTACATACGAAAGATAAACTCAAAGTAAAATGATGATAATTATGCATTAAAACTACAAAATATTTAAAATTTATATAACTACATCATACTATTGTAGTCGTTTTAAAAGATCACCGCAAAGATTTTTTGAGCCCTTTAAACTGGAGCAAAAATAAATACATTAGTGACAGACAATAAAACATAAATTATTATAATACATAATTAAAACTAAATTAAGGTAAACAACCTAACAGGCAACAAGACAGCTTTAATTTCTTTTTTATAGTAGCCGACGGTTACAAAACAACATCTATTTTCACCAAGAAAAGAATAGACAACATTGTAAAAAATCTTTACTATACATGGTGAGTCACGAAGTATGGTAGAAATTAAAACTGGTAATAGTTTCGCAAATATCAATCACAAATGCAAAATATCACTAGGTCGAAAATGTATAGATTTCGAGAAAAAAATTTTTGCAAATTTTATTGAGAACCACTGCCGCGCGCGCTCGACGAACTCGAGTCAATGAAAAAAACGTCACAAATAAACCAAACAGCAAAAAAGTCAGCGCTGCTTACCTGAAAAACGAAGGTCAAGTCTGTCAAAAGCCAGTTCGTCGTTTTCTGCTTACTAGTAAAATTTTGCTAGCTGCAGTTGTTACGTCACGTCTCCCCACTCCAACCATAGCTGGCCCGACCAGGGTTGGCACCTTAACTTAGATCTTAGTACCACTTGTATCATTTGTATTCGAGAGTCAGTACGACTCAGTTCATCTTGGACAACACCAAGACATTTGTAAATATGTTGCAACAAATGTGTGTATATGGAAGAAGATTCGTTTTCTTCTAAAGTCAACATGAAACGCAACAGCAGTGTTGTGGGAGTAATAAATTAAATATTGGCAGCATATTCGTTTATTGAACAAATTGATATGGTGCTTCTTTACGGAGAAGCTCGAGAGAATGCTACGGAAATTTGTGAATCTTGGATTCGTCGATGTTAGTATTTGGAATTCGGACATCGGGTATGTTTAGATTTTGGAGGACAACATTTTTTGTAATGCGATTCATGCTTGGTCCCATGTAAACACTGTTTTTATTATAACCGAAAGTGAAAGTGTTTATGTTCCAAAAAAATCAAAATAAATTTCGTTCGACTGTTTTATTTTGTGCTTTTTTAGGGTATAAAGCCAGTGACCATCAAACAATCATTGCGCGTACGTTCGTGACCACGTGTTTTTGGAATTGTTGTTAGATTTTATTTAACTACGAAAATGTTACATTTAGAGATAGCATAATTCGCAGTTTAAATATCCGCTAAACTTCATAACTCACCCTGTATAACATCCCGAAAAACGATTTTTAGTGAAATTTGTAGATTCAGAAAGAGCGCTCAGTTTAGTACCTGTAATAACAACTAAAAAGCGACGAAAAAGTCGTGAAATAAAAACAGGCTTAGACAAAAATAAGGTTTGTTTATTTAAAATTAGTCACTACTGTCACCTAAATTGTCAAAAGTAAGTGAGCAAAATTCTACTGTAAAATAAATTAACAAATTTGTGTTTTGTACCAGAAATGTAGTCAGCGACAGTTACAGTAAGAATAAAGCAAATTTGATAAATTAGAATTCAATTCTAACAGATCTGACATTTCAAAAAAGCCCAAATCCTAGAAATAACCACTATATGTACCTTTTTTTTTTCAAAGGCAGCTGAGATTCCAGGACTCTTGAATCTACATTTCATACAAAAGTGAATGTAAAAATGGTGGATGCGCCGGGATAGAATACACAATTAAGTATTATATTATTAGTTAGAGTTGTTATAACACTGAAATACAATATATAATTTGTATTTTATTTTGCGTTAAACGTGTGTTAAATGCTTGCAACAAAAACAAAACTAATAATTGAATAAAAATACTAACTGTTTGTAAAACAAATTTTCCATTCGTATGTTAAATATGTGTGAGAAAAATTACAAACTAGCCAATTTTAACCAGTAGTGTAAATAAAAATGTGGTCGTAAAAACTCTTCCCCTTTGATTCTGGCATAAATAAACAGTCGTCTTCTGCTCATAAAAGACTAATATTCCCATAAAAACCGTATCGGGTTGAAATAAAACTATGTAAGAATTTCAGTATAAGCAGTTTTTCGCTTTGATGTTCTAAACTAACAAATGTGATCAAAACGCTCTCAATTAGAAATAATATCTATTATAAAATATTATAAAATCAAGAAGAAGTGTGTATCACCTTTGGGAATGTTAAGGTAGAAAAGAAAAAAGTAAATGTCGAGACCGATGAATGTAGTTTGTCGTTGGAGTGCTTCATGAATGTAACATGAGTTTTAACCTGTTCCGGTGCAGGTTGACCCCGGTCTTACTAGCATGTGTACCAGTTCCTCGCATGTCTAAGAGAATATTTGTGCAGGAGGTTCTGATGACGAAACTATGCATAAACAATTCCGAGAACGTGCACGAAAATTTCACATACGTATGACAGATTAAATGACATTTCACGTTAGATAAATTACTGTTTTCTTTCTTTGCGAAATCTAAATCAACTAAAGTAGAAAGGCGAGTCTAATCCGGCAAAAATAATCATGCAGTTGTGCTTAAATTCGAAATATTATAAAATTAACTGTAAGCAGTTTTCTTAAAGAAACATTCTAAAGAACAGAAATGAATTATTAAAATATAATTTTTCACTGTCATCATTTTCAGTAGAATAGGCATTTGAGTGATTGTAACTTGAACACTTCACTTAACAAAAAATCACGAACAACAATAACGTTGAAAGAAAACATTTGTTTAACTTTTGGATAGCTTCAACATTTGTTTTGGTTTAATTTAAAAAGAAAACTCAGGTATACCGATAATGTGCTTTTCATGCGCTTTTATAAAATTTAATGGAAAGCTTGTTGTTTGTTAGTTAAATAACTCATATGTCTTGAATAAACAAATTTCTGTTGTTCGATGAAATAATGGAATCAAGCACGGAATTTGTTTTAGAATTATCGCTACCTTTAACTGAAAGCTTTATAAATAGCTTAGAAATTCTGCACTCCACAAATTTTCTGGTGTCTATATCTAAGTTAAGAGATACCACAAGTCACAGAATACACAGATTTTTGCACATTTACTTTAGGTTTTACAAAGCTTAACAAGTTGTTAACTATATTATCACAAACAATTTAGAATTACAATACGAGAAAGAAAGTTTTGAGAAAATAGAGAAAATACTAAAAGAACATGACAATATGAGTTATGTTAGAGCGTAAATTCCACAATACTATTACTAGTCACGCTTATATACCGCTCGAGAACAAAAGGATCGTGATAATTTTGGGACACGCATTAAAACCATGTATCACTATATAAGCGGAAAAAGATAATGACCGAGCAGTTAGTGTGGAATTTGACGAGCAATTAAAAAAGAGCGGTTTATTTTAAGCGATATTATTAAATCGTATTATTTACCAAAGTTTAAAATTAATAAAATTAGGTCTAACTTTTCTACAAGTTAAATTCATTTTTATCTTAATAAAACTTACAATTAGTTACCTAAAGACTCTACTGTGGGCCAAGCGTGGAGACAAGAGTGGTTTTTACCACTTTTTAATTTAGATCTGTAAGCTCAAAAAAACTATTTTCTGGAAGCTTTTTTGAAAAGCTTATTTTAAACTGTTTTCAAAAGCATTATTTATAGGTTGTTGTCTCTTGATTACTAATATTATTCATTATTAAAGTCCATAATTAAAAACTAATTTAATTAATTAAAACATAACGGTAATATTGAAACGAACTGGGAATCGGAGCAATAATTGTGGGCGACATACTGTGTGATTATGTTGTTTATTTATCAAATTAATATTGTATTGTTTGTAGAATTGTATAATTATAATTTACATAAATTTGTTACTTAACCTGTTTCAGCCAAATTCTTGTCAGGTCTGCTGGTATTAAGGTGATTAGGTGACTATCAACGGATAATTATACTGTAGACAAAAAAAAGACAAAAAACAACTATTTACAAAGTGATAGTTAACGAAATCTTATAACTATAACGATCGTGTTTGTCTCAAAATCTCATGCATTGTGACACTCCTGTTAAATCTTAAAATACAGGGTGGGGCACTAAGACCACCTCGGTCCATTACGTAGTTACGGTTTGTTTAATCAAAAAGCGCTTTTACACAAAAATATAGATTTTTAGGAAGCACATTTTAAAAACATTTTCTGTTATACGGAGTGTTCCAAAAAAAAGTTACACGTCAAAAACATATTTTTTTAAATGGGATACCCTATATATTATTGCATATTCGCAATTTACGGATTATTCTAAACACTTTTTGTATAGCATGTCATCTCTAACCGTTTTGGAAATATTTACACTTAAAATTAAAAAATGATAGTTGCTATCATTGATAAAAATGCCAAAATCTCGTTAATGGTAAATTATCTTGCCGCCATTTTTTGCGAGATTTTAATAGAAGCCTCATTTTAGGTGTGCCTGCATAAAAAAAATTAATATAGCATACAGGCTGTTCAAAAAAAATTGACAAACTTCGCACGTTAAAATTACCAAAAACTCAAAATTTTTAAATAAAAACCTTGTTATTTTTTAGCGGATTTAATTAGGCCGTTAAATTACCTTTAATCTGATACTACATTGTGCTATACCCGTTTTGTCTAGTTTTTAATTAAATCAGATTTTTTTGAATTTTGGACAAATAAAAGCATTTTTTTTTAATATCGTGGTTACAAAACAATTTACAAAAAACGCTAAAAAATAATAACATCTGATAAAACGAAACAACAAATTATTCGATATTAATACACGGTTGAACCCCTTTGGATTTAGATTTATTTTCCCAAAGACATTTTAAATACGAGTTTTTATGTCATCTTTAGTTGTCAGCAGCACTTCATAAACTTGTTCTTTAGCCCCATAAAAAAGTTTATACTAGTAAGGTTGGGCGCCCTTGGTGGCTACAAACAGATAGAACCATGTCGTCCTATCTATTTTTGAAGAATGTAGTACTCAGAGCTTTCTTATAAACTTTATAAAAATGCGCGGGTCCACCGTCTAGCTGAAACCACATTTGTCTATTGAAAAAGTGAGAGCCTGTAACACCTTTTATAGAACTCCACCTCACATATTGAGGGACCATCTACGTTGGCGGTTAACTACGGTCTCCAATAAAAAAATGCTTTTGTTTTTCCATAAATCACATAAATCTGATTTAATCGAAAACTAGACGAAATAGGTATAAGACAATGTAGTATCAGATTAAGGGTAATTTAACGGCCTACTTAAATCCACAAAGAAATAAAGAGGTTTTTATTTAAAAATGTCGAGTTTTTGGTAATATTAAAGTGTCAAGTTTGACAATTTTTTTGCACATTCTGTATGATATATCAGACCTTTTTATGCATGAGCATATGAAATAAGGCTTCTGTTAAAATTTTGCAAAAAATGACGACAAGATAATTTACCATTAACAAGATTTTAATGTTCCTACCAATGATAGTAACTATCATTTTTTAACTTCAAATGTAAATATCTCCAAAGCAAGACATGCTTTACAAAAAGTGTTTAAAATATTCTGCAAAATGCGAATATGCAATAATATATAGAATATCCCATTTAAAAAAAATATATTTTTTACGTGTAACTTTTTCTGTGAACACTCTGTATAACAAACAATACTTTTAAAATGTGCTCCCTAAAGATTTACATTTTCGTACCAAAGTTGGTTTTGATTGAATAAACCGTAAATACGTAATGGAGCGAGGCGGTCTTAGTGCTCCACCCTGCATATTAATAACTAACTACATACATTGTTTTCCTTAGTAACTACACAGTAATTTGAGTAATTAACCTATTTCAAACACTGTGTATTTAAGTCTCTTTTATTATACAAATAATAAAAAATAAATTAAATAAAACTAAGCCAAAAAATAACTTTTGCCTATTGGTTGATATGCTACACGTGAACTTTCTATTTTTATATAATTTTAATTTTTAAATTTTTATTTTGGTATTAAAGCTTTTTTTATAATAAACTGAGAGCAAAATTGTAAACTAATAGGCTGTTTTCAAGTTGAGATAATACCGGTAGTATCTTCGTTTCCATGGAAAATTTATAAAGTTTGTTGTTTTGATTGGTTGTTGTCATGGAAAAGTATTAAAATTTGCGATACTACCGGTGTAATCTCAACTTGAAATCAGCCCATTAGTTATAAAAAAAATGACTGTGCAATGCAGGTAGCTTTAGAAGAAGTAAGTAAGATGTAAGTAAAAAAATCAATTTTTATCAGTTAGTGGCAGTGAAATTTGAAACACCCGGTATACCTAAAAGAAATAATGTAGTTCAATTAAGATATTGATTTACTAGTTGCTGACGTGCCTCTAGCGCTTTATTACCGAGACAATTACCGATTTAATATTTGAATCAATCCAAATATTTACCTGTCGTTAGCAGGTATTGTGTCCAGTAGTAGTAGTTGATAAAGTTTTTAATCCATTAAATGAATAATAACAAGTACTTAATTGTCTCATCCTAAAGATATCAGAGCTTTTGCCGACAAAATTAGCTTCCTCGTAGCGCGTAATGAGAAACTAACTTTTGAAATTTATGGCACTAACGTTGAAGCACCTTCAACCGCTTTTTAGCTTCATAGCATCGTTTTAAAGCAGCCACTTAAAAGATTAGTTTTGAGCATAATTATAATAAGATATTGTATTAAAAAGCGCATCAATATGTAAAGGTTTTTGGTAAAGATTTTTTATGAAAAATGCTAATTAGCCTGTTTTGGTGCTAATTTAAATGGAAATTTTTAATCATTTTTAATGGGGATTTCAAACGAGAACATTCATTGTACTGTTAGATTTAACCAATTCAAAAGTTTTTTTTTTGAATATAAAATATGTATAATTAGGCTCTATACTTCAAAAAATTGTTTTGTAAAAGAAAAAATTGTAATGGAATACATATTTTTTTAATTGAAAAACACAATGGTCAAAGTAATGTTTGGAATATTTTTCACTGAAAGCCGACATTTATTAAATCAAATTAAATTCATACCTTTACTCGCCATTTGCATATACATATATTCTATAGAGTTGATGGCGAATTAGTTACCTAAATTAGGTAGCACACATTTTACATAATATTCCTGAGTTTACATCACAAAGCTATTATTTGCGTCCACCGTATCGTGATAGTTGTAATAACAAGAAATAACAGTTATTACAGAAAAAAAGCCCCAAATATTGATTACATTTTGACGAGTAACACACCATTTTTATAAATTCGATTTTGATTAAGTTAGATTAGAAAAAAAACTGTTTTGTCAGGCGATATTGGATCCGAAAATTTGGTAACCAAATGTGGTCATTTCGGTCGTAAATTCGAGCGGTTATAACTCTTGGTTTTAGTTCAAGGTTATACAATAAGTTGAACTTTGGCCGCTCTTAGAGGGTATAAAAGGTGAGGGCTTTTCTTGAGTAGAATGCTCTCTCGATGGGTCACGTAAATATTTGATGGATTCTAGAACATTTGTCCCGACCGTAGAACTCATAAGTTGGATCTGTAGAGCCATGCATTTTCAATAATAGATATTTAAGGCAGGCTTGGGTCTATTTATTTACCCCCATGCAAGACGTTTCGCATGACTTTTACCCAAGTTTATTAATTCTGTTTGCACACTAATATTGCTCTTATTTGAAAATAGATTTTTAACAAAATTTATCAGAAATACGGAATAACTAAAAAACAACTTTAATTTTGCAATAAAAAAACAATAGTAAGTGTCTCGATGTCTTCAACATAAACTCATAAATATAGAAGTAAAAATGAGCTTTATAGCTCATAAATAAATTGAATTCTTAGCTTTCAAAACTGAAAAAACTGCTTTACGGTTGTGTGCTTATTTACTTGAGTGGAGAAATGCGTTTTACGCACAATGCGGCAAAACATATAATAGTCAGTTATTTATAATAACTAACTTAAAATGTAATTTACAATACCTTATTTTAAAAATAAAAATTTTTTTGCCGGAAAGTAGCTTGTAAACATCAGCTGTCGTAGAGTTAACAAAAAAATTTTTTTTACTAATTTTCAGTTATATTAACTTATTATAAAAATGATTAATAACTACAAACAAATGCATTTAAGTATTAAAAAACTATTGAATTAAAATAGCTCAAATCTTGATCTCACTTAAAAAAATTTTAAACTATACTAAATGCCACAACTAAAATTTACTAATACCGGCAGGTAAACAGCAAAAAAATTTAATAAACATTATTTAAACAGCACTGTAAGCGTCAAACAAAAAAAAAACTAGCAGAAAGTTTCGAAGAAAATGGCGCTGGAGTCGATATATACGTAGCTTACATTTAATCTTCTATAAATGCTAAAAATACAGTAAAAACACTTAAGAAATTTTTGTAGTGTAATAAAATGTTTTTAAAAAGAAAAAAAGACAAGTGGTTATAACTGAAAAATTTTTTTAAGAAACACAATAATTTATTAAACAACAAATAAAAAAACGTTTAACAGGTGACAACTATTTAAAGTTTTAACCTCTAATTCTGTAAAGAGCAGTTATTAGTTTATCAAAGATTTTAGTGTTAAACAACACTTAAAATAAAATCCTAAAAAAACTATATATAGCAAAAAACGCCCTGTTGTAGTTATGGTTTTAGTACCAAGAAAGTTAGGCATATCAAAAATGCTAAAAAATAGTTTGCAAACAATGATCTTTTCTAAAAAAGTCCAAAAAATAATTTAAAATATTTCTAGTGTTTATCTCAGAAATTCAGCCAACAAAGCTTCTTATAATATTCAAAATCAGCTCGTTTTTAAAATTATAGCAATGTTAGCTTAGCAATCAAAATATCTTATTTGTCATTGCAATTATTTCATTATTTTTGGAGCTACAGAAAAATTAATACAAACAATAAAATACTCTATTAGAAAAACTTAGTTAAGCCTGACAAAACGTGCTTTAAAAAAATAGCAACTGCTTAAACAAACATTTTAAAAATTATTAAGGAACTTGCAGTATCAATTATAGACTACGTCAAAAAAAAACATTCCCGATAATGACAAAAATGATGACATCACGTGTGAAGAACTATCTGTTGGATCAAAATCTTACAAAAGTTTTAAGCTAGGTATTCTAGTCTCACTAGTAAAACGGTTTTAGATCCAAGCTTTTGGCCTTAAACGCTTTGTAGACTACAAAAAAAGAAATTTTCTGCCAGCAGAGAATACAGCTCCTCCAACCTAAGTGAAAAGATTAATTTAAACAAAAGCTATAGTGTCTCTTCGAATAGTCAGCATATTTCTCATCTTAATGCAAAATCCTTGAGCAATAAATGCCAAAACTTCAAAGAATATGCCGAGTCTGACAACTTTCTCGCCATTGCTGTTAGTGATAGTGATAGTTAGTGGTTTAGTGATGAAACCCCGAGTGAGTACTATCAGTTGAACGGATTTAACTTATTCCGCAAAGATCGTGAGTCTCGTGGTGGTGGCGTTGCTCTGTACCTTAAGTGAAATGTGCATCACCAAGTTCTTATTTTGCCGAATGCACCTGATTGTTCCATCGACTTATAACGAACTCTACTTTAAACGTGTTAGAATCTTGGGTTTCTGAGTACTCCCTCTCGATACATTCTGTAATTGACTTTAGTGAATACATTCCTGTACGAACAAAAAAAAATATACGCACATTTAAACACTTTGATTCAAACTTATTCAATGCAGATGCACAAAATGTTGACTGGAACTTCATCTATATGATTAGTAACATTGATGATAAGGTAAATTATTTAAATAATTGTTTACTCGAACTTTTTGACCAACATGCCCCGTTAACTATTGTCGAAGGAATTTCTACAAAAAAACGTGAACAGTGGTTTACTGATAATCTGAAACTTCTGAAAAAGTTAAAAAAGAATGCATGGCGTCGTTATTGTTTATCTCATAAATCATACTATTGTCAACTCAGAAATTACTACAATTTAGCTCTTAGGCAGAAAAAACGAGCTTATTATGAATTTAACATTAAAGACAATTTTAGCAAGAATCCGAAACAGTTTTGGAAAAACTTAAAAAGATCAAATATAATTAAATCTAACAATAATTGTAAAATCTCTTCTAAGGTTTCTGATCTCAACCAAATTAATAATTATTTTATAGAGTCAATTCCTCAAACGTCATCTTCACCAGTTTTTCGTAAGTATCTTGAGCTCTCAAATTTTTCATCTGGTAACAAATTTCAATACTTACCTGTAGACGTAACGTCAATTAAAAAAATGATTTTAAAAATAAAACCATCAACAATCGGTTATGACGGTATATCAGGTCGCATGCTGCAGCTTTCTTTGCCTTTTGTAGCTGCACCATTAACTCACCTAATTAATACTAGTTTTGAGCAGGGATATGTTCCTGATAGCTGGAAGACTTCTTGTGTTACACCAATACCAAAAAAATCTGTTCTTACTTGTCTCAATGATCTAAGACCCATAAGTATTCAACCGGCTTCTATGTTAATTGCAGAGTCAATAATTTTTAACCAACTGAACGATTAGGTATGTTCTTTTAATATCTTACCTTCAGTGCAATCTGGATTTCGTATGGGACACAGTACATCAACTTCCCTTTTATCGGTGACCGATGAAATTCTATCAAATATGGACAAAGGAAAAATAACATCTTTAACTCTGTTAGACTTAAGTAAAGCTTTTGATTCAATTGACATAAATTGTTTACTAAAAAAAAATAGAGTATTGTGGAATTTATAATGATAAATTCGAGTGGTTTAATAGTTATCTACAAAATCGTAAGCAAACATGCCGAACAACTTTAGGTTTATCAGATATTAAAGATGTTTTAACAGGAGTTCCTCAAGGATTGGTGTTAGGCTCACTTCTTATTTCTATTTTCATTTTAGATATTTAGTACGCAACTAAATTTTGCAAAGTACATCTATTTGCAGATGACATTCTACTCTACCTAAGCTTTAACCCTCTAGAAATACGAAATATTGAAAATATAATTAACAGTGACCTTAATAAAATATATAATTGGACCCAATGTAATTCACTATATTTAAATGCAACTAAATGTAAGAACATACTTTTTGGAACAACGAATAAAGCAGAAAATTTAAAACACACCGTTCGAATTAATAATGTAGAAATTCCTTCCCAAAGTACAGTCAAAAATCTTGGTGTCACTATGGATTCACAACTCAATTTTACTAATTATGTTTCCCAGTTATCCAAACATTGTTATTTTAAATTTAAGCAACTTACACAGTTTAAAGAGATTTTAAATCAACAGACTAAACTAATTTTAATTAACTCACTAGTTTTATCCAATCTGCATTACTGTGATATTGTTTATGGTCCGCGCCTAACTGAAAGTAATAAACAAAAACTTCAAAAAATTCAAAACTACTGTTTACGATTTGTGATTAGTATACCTCACTTTGCACATGTTACTCCCTACCTAAGATCTTTAGGATTGCTTAAATTGAATGAGCAACGCCTTGTTCATTATTTATGTTTTTGTTTCAAATTACTAAAGTTAAAAATTTCTGATTATTTGTATGTTACCTGTTTTTTCACACCCGCGAGACAAAGCCAATCTTTTTGCTCAATCTCTTCAAGAAATCCACCAAATTCCTCACGAACCCCATTTCGACAACCCCTTTTATTATCTTACAACCGACAAAATTAACGATTTTCGACGCCAACCCCCTGACCTCCACCCACCTGCCCCACTTAATGATCAATTTCTCACTTTCGAAGTCTCTCCTGCAGAAATCAAACCCATTATCTCTAAACTAAAAAACACAAAAGCCCCTGGCCCCGACACCATCAAGCCCCAACTCTTAAAACACCTACCAGATGTCGCCATTAACGCTCTCGTTATCATTTACAACAACTGTCTTAATTCACTCTACTTTCCAATTGCATGGAAACATGCTCACACCATTATGATTCCCAAACCAAACAAAGATCTCACTAACCCCCTTTCATATCGCCCCATTTCACTCTTAAATATCACTGGCAAAATCCTCGAAAAAATTCTCAACAACCGCTTTCGCGAAGTTCTCGAATCTAACAATCTTCTTCCACCCCAACAATTTGGCTTTCGCCCCCAATCCTCAACAATCAACCCCCTTTTCGAATTTCACACTGATTCTTCTCGCTTTGCCAACCTTGGAGAGTGTACAATCGGTGTCTTTTTAGATATCGAGCGTGCATTTGACAAGGTCTGGCACGAAGGCCTAATTCAAAAATTAATCGACATGCAAATCAACTCCCGCTTTGTCCGCCTAATTACTTCTTTTCTTACAAACCGTTCCTGCAGTGTCAAAATTCAAAATTCCATTTCAAACCCCATCCAAATTCACGCCGGAGTCCCTCAGGGCTCCATTCTTTCCCCCTTATTGTACATTGTATACTGCAGAGATTTTCCAATTTCAGATCACCCCAGGACCAAGACAAGACTCTTCGCCGACGACACCGCCATTTGGACTTCTCACAAATCCCCAGTCTCCGCTGCCGAACAAATCCAACAAGAACTTCAGCGCATCGAAACATGGACAAACAAATGGAGAATCAAACCCAATCCCCTAAAATCCCAATCAATCACCATGTCCTATCCTCAAAATCGCCGAGCCAGAATCCCCATTCAACTTTCTCTCAATAACCAACAAATTCCCCACAATCAAACAATTAAATATCTTGGAATCACCTTTTCAAACACTTGCTCCCTCATGCCCGACATACAAACCACCCTCAAAAAAATCCACAATAGAGCCAATCTTCTCTACCATATCCGCGGCCGTTTTCACGGCTGCAACCCCCAAACTCTTCTTTTCACCTACAATTCATTTATTCGCCCCATTATCGACTACCGTGCCCCAATTTACTCTACCCTCCCTCCCCACCAACTTCAAAAAATTGCCGCCACCGAACGCCGTATCTTCAGAAAAATCTTCCACCTTCATTATCGATTTGCTTCCAACCAACTTCACGCTCAAACAAATACCACCCCCATCACCGAAAGACTTATCAAACTCCAAAAATCCTTTGTCAACCGAACTCTTAACAATAACAACCAAATTGCCATACAAACCCTTCACACTTCATTCAAACTCCCAACCAGAAACAACCGCCTCCTAAATCGAATTCCTAAAATCCCTAAACGCAAATTTCGACACCCTCCAACCGCCATTCTCGCCACCACCTACGACACGCTCCCACCGGAACTTCAACAACTCGTGGACGAAACACCTCTTTCGATGCGCTGAAAACCAACTCTTCAATTCCCGGACCGACGAACTTTACTCGACTTTTCCATCACCCGTTATTTTCATGGACTCACCGCCCACCCCTAGACCCCCCCCCCTGGACACACCGCGCGCCCCCAATTATTTCTCTTAGTTCTAATTTAGTTTTAAGATCCCCTTTTTTCCTTTAAACTCACTATTGTAATTCCCCTCCAAAAATAAAATATCTTAAGTCACCCATGTTAGTTAGATTAAGCCTACAAATGTTAAATAAAATATCTTAAGTCTCAAAACGCTGAAAAGGCCTTAAGCCTCAGCAGCGGCCATGTTTGCATTAAAATAATTGTCATAGTTTTAAGAAAATTTGTAAACATATTTGAAAAAATAAATGATTTTTTGACTTTGACTTGTATGTTAAATTATTCAAACGCTGTGAAACACACTTTAGAAATTTACGTTATGTTGAAAAGCATTTTCACTTTCCAGCACACAAGACTGCTTTATTACAGACGTTTTTTTCATATATTGTACTATATATATTAAATAACTGCTCTGATCTTCTAACAATTGACACTTCTGTATATTAAAAAAAAATGTAAAAAACTAATTTTGTCGCAAAAACTTTCAGCAATTGATCTTAGCAAATTTTAATCTGTTGTATTATTTTGTGTTATGTTTATTGTAGGTATATTTATTAGTATTTTATTAGGTTTTAACTACTTCTCTAGGTTAAATTATAGAATCAGATTTGTGTCTGCCATTTAACCTTTTGTACATTTTTGTTTTAATGTGCAATAAACTTTATTATTATTTTTATTATTATCAGCACAAGTTTTTACAGATGTTAAAGTACTGTATTGTTATATTATATTTTTACACAAATATAATTTATTGTTCTCTTTAGTTTTGTTATCACAATTAGTCTAAAAAAATTCTATTTAAGATATTTTAAGCTTGTAAAAAATCTACATAGAAAAGCAGTTATATCAAAGATTGATTTGTTAAATACGCTTCACTTTTTACTTGTTTTGTAGTGATAGTAGAGAAAGTAAAAAAACAGAGAAAAAAGCAGTCACTATCCGCAAAGATAATTACGGGTAATGACGCTAAAATTGTTTCAAAAATAGCAGACGGAAAAGTATAGTCACAGTATCTATGACTTACTAATTTTTTAGATTAAATAATTATTAAAATAAATATTTTTTGTTTATTTTTCTAATGTCAAAGTAACAATACTTATTTCCCTGATATCTAAAATTTTTACTAGAGATCGTTTTAGCTTATTATTACCGCAAACAGCGCTTATATGTTATTAGCGTTATTAGCTTATATGTAAACTTTTTTCTGTTTCGTAAACTAGAAAATTTTTGGTAAGTAAAATTTGAGATAAACACTATTGAAACAATTTTTCATGTCAAAGCTTCCTCCGCCAAATATTCTTACCACTTTAGTATATAGAGATTTTGTTTTATATTCTAATTGTAGTAATTTTTGTTTTAGTATTTTGGTAATCTTGGTGTAACAATAAACAAAATTTATAACAGTATTTTAAGTACAGAATGACTCAAAAATAACGCACCAACAAAATGATTAGGTATAGAAAAGTCCAAAAAAAATTATTTTTTTTTAATTCGGCTTCTTTAGTTTTAAAGATACAAGATCTCAAACATACATTTTTGATTACTTTAATTTTTACGTTTTAAGAAAATTTTGTGTATATAGATTTTATTGTTGTTTTAATTTAGTTATACTAATTAATTATGTCAAATGTTTTTATTGCTGTAACTGTTAAAACAAAAGCAGCCTTTTGTAGATAAATTTTTCGTGTTTTTTGGACCTTAATTGACAACGTATTTAATTATTGACCTTATTGACAACAATAATAATAATAATGTTTATTGCAGGCATAAATCATACAAAAGAAATAAATACAAAATAAATAAATAAATTACAAAAGCAAATAAAAAGAGGCTACAAAAAAACTAAAGATCAGTTCTGCAAACTATTTTTTCTTTTAGTCTAATTATTATATTCTAATAATATTAATTCTAACTACTATTCTAACAAAGTTCTTTTAAATTTCTTTGAAAAACAAATTGCTTTGCAAATTTTTGTACAATCTGTATACTGACTGTGTTATTCCTATTATATCTATTTGTTTATGTAAATTTGTTTATCTGCTTGATATCAAACATTCTACAAATTTTACAATTTGTCAGCATTTTGATACTCTAAGAAAGCTATAAACGAACGCTACATCATCGATCGCGGTGTTTTTAAAACCATTAGAGCATGAAACATTTTACAAAAAATTTTAAGTTGGTAGTAGTTGGCGCAATTAACATGATATTTACAGATTTTAAAATTTAAGTTACAATAATTTTAAACATGTGAGCTAAAAAAAAAGATAACATAACATTTGAGCAAAGACACAGTTCGAAAGTTTCGAGTTCTAACTATTTTTTCCAATAATGTACGAAATTCTGAGACACTTCTTTTTTAAAAAATTTAGGGCTACGCTAAATTTTAAATTATTGATTTGATAAATTATTTGATAAAACTGCAATAGCGAGTATAAAGTTTAGAAAAAGCCCGAGGACATTAGGTAAAAACGTAACTTTTGTTTAAAATTTTGTTTATATTGCCATCATAATGAACTAACGATTTATGAATTTTATTTGCTGATATTTGTTAATAATATGTATAGTTCAATATCATAAATTATTAAAATTTGTGTAGCCATGATTTAAAATTCGATCATTGTTAATTAAACTGTTATATTATATACAACCGTCAGGTAAATAATCCAAATTGTTCATGTAGTTACAACATCAATATTTTATAAACAAGTTCGAATTTTATTTTAATGAACCTCGAAAACAAACCCGACAATTTCTATTTAAAATTAAAACCTAACTAATATTGGAGTTCAATAAATTTTCCTAGCTTCTGTCAAAACTAACAATTTATACTTAATTGAAAAATCGATAAAACACATAAACTTAAAAATGTTTTAATAAAGAGACATTTCACGAGGATATAACTATAATTTAAGAAGACTCAAAACTTTTATTTTCTTTATACTAAGTCATATTAATTTTCGTTTTTAAAAGCAGTTCACTTAGAGAAATTGCTATGATGTAATAATGTAAGAAATCCATGTTTTAATTGATTATTTTTGTTCTACAAAGACTTTTAAAAGTTATTTTGTTAAATTATTAACTAGTTATTTATGATATTAGTGTTAAAAGTAAGATTTTATTTTAGGAGTGGAGATGATTTGAAAACGAGGGTAGCCAGTTTTTTAACTCCACGAACAAAATAAAATCACTTTTAACACGTATATCATACACTATTTTTTCTACAAAACAATCGAAAGAACGATCACACAGATCGCAATGTTTATGAACCAAAATTTTCGAAGCAACCAGTGCTATTGTTACTTACAAAAAAAGCGCAAAAATATTGACAGCATTTTCTGATATTATTATAAGTATAATGAATAATCTCGATAATGAGTGTAACGAATCCATCCCTGCTGAAATCGAAGAAGCCGCCAGTCGAGCAACATTGGAATTATTGCCGGCGAAACCAAAGGAACAGTACAAAATCGCTTATAGACTCTTTTCAAAATTATGCAACATTATAAAGGTCCCTGGGAATTGTAACGAAAGTGTTTTACTGACATATTTTGAGGAAACGTCACCGCTGTGGGCAAATTATTTCATGATTAACCAAGCAAAGAAGTCAAAAATTTTGGCGAAGACGCATATCGACAAATTTCTGACAGAAGCACAAGACGAAAAGCAGGTACTATCTGATGATGAAAGTCGCAGCAATAGTGGGTGTCTTCGGGGCGTGTCGCCGAGAGAAATTGTATCAGATGAGCATCGACAATATCGAAGATTTGGGCACTTCGGTTGTTGTGACCATACCAGATACCAAAACAAAAGTGCCTCGGACTTTCAGTGTTGTTGGTGAGTTCTATTTAAACTTTGTTAGAAACTATGTATATGGCACTCCGGCTACCCAACGCTGACCATAGACGACTTTTTCTTAAATATATGAAGAATAAATGTTTGGTAAACATGTAAAGAATTCTTATATATATATATTCGGTTTATAGCGTCTTGTGTCGCCTTCCGATTTCCAATCTCCATTTTTTTCTGTCTAACCAATCAGCTTCGGCTAGATTTCTCTCACTCATGGTCTTGGTGATACCCTGTATCCAGTTTTTCCTCGAACGTCCTCTTCGATTTCTTCCTTCTGGTATCCATTCTAGCACTTGTTTTGGTAATTTATCTTCCCCCATGCGACGTATGTGTCCATACCATTTTAATTGTTTCTGTTCGATCTCGTCATTGACTGCTGTCTATGTATACATTATATCTCTTATTTCTTCTTTTCTTTTATGGTGTAATTTTGAGTGTCTGGCAGATCTTCGTAATGCATTCATTTCTGTTGCCAGTATTTTCCGTTTGTCATTTCTGTAATAGTCCATATTTCGGCGCCATTTGTTAATACACTTTTTACCACGGTGTTGTAGATGTTTAGCTTCCTTTGTCTATCTATATTTTTTGACCAAAAAATTCCACTAAGTGCTCCTATGATTCTTCTACTCAGGCCTACTCTTTTTTGTATTTTTTTCATCTTTTCCATTTTCTTTGAACGTTATTCCTAAGTACTTGTATGCTGTACATCTTTCAAATGTAGTTCCATTATCTAATAGTAAATTACCATCATTGCTTCCTATGCCCATATACTTAGTTTTTTCTATATTTATTTCCATTCCCCAGCTTTCCTCACATAACTTTCTCGTCATATATTCTAGGTCTTCTTCTGTTTGAGCTACCACTACCTGATCGTCCGCAAATTGCATAGTATAAAGAGTGGTATTGTTTAATTCAAAGCCCATTCGGCAGCATTTCTTCTTCCAATTTTTAAGGGCGTGTTCTACATATATCTTAAATAATGTTGGTAAAATGCAACAACCTTGTCTGAGGCCCTTTGATATCCGAAATCCGCTTGACAGTTTTTTGCCAATTTTTATTTGAGATCTACAGTTATCATACATTTGTTGTACTGCTTTGATTAATATATTATTTATTTTTGTTTGTTCCAATGCTTCCCATAATTTGATAACTGGTACTTTATCGTACGCCTTACTCAGATCAATAAATAATAAATGTGTTTCCCTGTTTTTTGCAATTTGTTTTTCAATTATTTGTTTAATACAAAACGCATTGTCGATACATGATCGTCCTCCGCGAAACCCACTTTGTTCTTCTGGTTCTTTGCCAAAATATTCTGATTTTATTTTATCGCGTATAATCCGTCCATATAACCGGTTAAAAGTGCTTGTAACCGAAAGTCCTCTATACTTGTCACAATTTCTATGATCATCTTTTTTATGTAGTGGGGTGATGTAAGCCAACTTCCATTCGTTAGGGATTGGTTGACCGTTAATGCACATTTCAAATTGTTGTATTATCATTCTTGTTAATTTAGTTGTTCCATTTTTAATTAGTTCTCCAGGTATTTCTCCCGGTCCTAAAGATTTATGGTTTTTATATATTTTATTGCATTACTCACTTCGTCTTCTGTTAACATTATATATTCTCCTTTTACATTTATTTGTGTGTTCTGAATTGGTGAGTTATCTATAAATTGCGATCTGTCTTCAGTAAGTAAGCTTTCATAGTACTTATTCTATTCTTTTAGTTATATTGTATTTAATTGTGTTTTTTCTCTATACGGTGCTTTGATATTTTTTTTTAATCTCCATATTTCTGTGCATTGTCTTCCTCCTATATATGTGTTTATTTCGGTACATTTTTGGTCCCAATATAGCTTCCTCTCTTTATTCACTGATCGTCGTACCTCTCATTGCATTTGTTTATAGTATTCTTTATCATCGTCTTTTTTTGTTGATAGCTATTTTAGGTACAATTTTTTCTCTATTTCTATTTTTTTCTCAGTCTCTTCTGATATGTCATACCACTTTTTCCTTGATTGTCGTGATTGTCCAATGCCTCTGCAGCAGCGTCAGGTATATTTTCTTTTATATGTTTATAAAAGGAATCTGCATCTGTAAATTGGTTTTTTATGCTTTTTCTGCAAAAACATTGCAGAATTCTTAAATCTACCAAATCATGAACTCTATACCGGACACCGTTTTCGTCGTTCTTCGGCGATATTGTTAGCAGATTCTGATGTAAATCTTACTACCATCAAAAGACATAGAGGATGGAAATCTTCGACAGTAGCTGAAGGCTACATTGGAAATTCACTGGAACAAAAGAAGGAAATTGCGTGCCAAATACTTTCTACTGCTGCAACTACTAGCAAGACTCCGCAGAAAATTACAATTTCAAATTGTTTTAATTTTACTATAAATGTTATTACCTACTAATAACTAGTTAAAATGTTGGTTCGTACTTATTTAAAATAAAAAGTTGTTTATGTGTTTGTTAAAACGTTTTATTAATTTTCAAAACAAAATTTAAATAAACTTTAAAATACTTTTAACAACGTGTCAAAAAATGACACTTTTAACATCAAAAATGACAATTAAAAAGCCCTCTTTTAACAGTTTTGTAGCAAAACGTCTTTATCTTTGTGGAAATTCTCTAAATGTGATGTAAAATTCCTATTGTCGATTATCGCTGAATAATTCTCATAATAATATTTCTAGGTATGACGGGGGTAGAAATGAATAATTCAAATTGATTAAGTCGTCTCACAGTCGGCAATTTTTCCATAAAACGGTTCTTTTAATATAACCGCAAGGTATTTCCGTGGCGCACGTCTCTTAAAATATTCATATGTATAAACTCCACCAATTTTCATAAAATATTTAATAAAATTCAGAAAATAGAATTGCGATAAGGCCGAATTCATATCCTAATTTAGCCGAAATGTGTTCGTCATCCTTATAAGGGGGCGGAAATTCGAGGATTGAACGTTATTAGGAAAAATTTGAATGTTTGTCGCCGGATATTATATTTTAAGTTAATAATCAGTGCGGTCTTTGCTCTCCTCTCTCACTCTTTACAAAAGAGGGCGCCGTTATTTTAAACTTAGATCATCTCCACAACTGCACTGACGATATCAACATTACCCTAAGCTTCAAAAGCTCATGTGAGATTTTCTATGCGTGGAACATCCTCGTTCTTATCTCATAAAGGAGTCAACAAAGAAAAGAACGGATATGTTAGAATCGGGCGTAAATTGAGCCACAGCGTTATTTTAACAACTTTATTAAAGGTTTAATGGCCAACTACATTTTCTTTTGCATATAAAAAGACTTAAACGGAATAATCACGCAGATAAAAACCCAGCTTGAATTTATGTCACGACCGGCTTACGCTACATAAATAAATTTGACAATTTTTGAGAACATTTTTATATTTTCTACTCAGATAAAATAAAAAACAGATTTTTTAGAAAACAAAACTAGTTTTTGGTTAGTAAAATACTGTACTGATTAAGACATGTAAGTTTAAAATACAACTTCTAATTATACAGATGTATTAATACTTATTTTCAAAAAACCGGTTTCAGTTTTATTTTGCTTTCATCAGCTTTACGTCAGCAAAAATCACTCTCTACACATTATTGTAAAATTGTAAAATTATACTTTGCAAATTGTGTGAGAGACTGCGATTAATAAATAAGCCAAAAAAGCACATTTTTTATTGAATTAATAAACAAAATTAATTAAGAGGGTTCTATTATAACAAAATTATCTTTTCTAATCATGTATACCTAAATTGTTTAAAGAAGAATTTATTATTAAATTTATTGCAAATATTTTACTTTACTCAACCATTTGCAGTTAAATTCTTGTCAAGCCTTCTAGTGTCGAGGTAATTAGGTGATTATTAACAGTGACGAACTGTACCTGTAACAGAAAAAAAAACATATAAAAAACTATTCTATTAATAAAATAATAACTATTATTTTTATTATTAATAGCTATATTAATAAAGTATTACATCCAATTGCTGTAAGTTTAATTTTATTGCCGACAACTTTGTTTTAAGCTCGAGCTGAGAGCGAAGGCCCTGATTAGTTAGAGCCTGTAAAATTAACTAAGACGTAAAATTTGTATAAGGTAGCTTTAAATTCTGCTTTTTTGTGTAAATAATTAATAATTTTAAAAAAATAAATAAATAAAACATAATCTGCTTTGACCGTTTGATGTAAAACTAGTGACGTCACAGCATCTTCTGCAGTAGTTCTGACATTTTAAATAAAATACAATTATTAGACATGACTACAAGTACTATATCTAGATCTTTCTGGCATTAAAATACCTATTTTCTTAATCTAATAATTGTTTGTTAATTTTTTTTTACATTTTTATATTTTCTTTTACTTCTTTCTGTATTTTCTAGTATTTATATTTTTGTTTTATGCTTCTAAAAGCTACCTTAGTCTCCTCATTAATCCAACTATTTTTTTTTTATTTCAAGTATTTACATTTAAGTAAATAACTATTTTTGAGCCCTTTCAAGAATTTTAAAAAGGTAACGTATTATTAAGGTAACGAATAAATAATAAAACATGTAATTTACAATAAAATGTAAATGTTTAATTATGAAACACTACATTATTCACATTTACTTAATCAGCCGTAATTGTAGTCATTAATATTGCTCTGTAGTGTTTAATTAAATCGTGTTTTCCAAAACTGGTCGACATAGAAAATTGTAAATATAAGAGAAAAACAATAAAAAAAGATTTGCAATTTTAAGCTAATAAAAAGCAAATGCGGGTAATTTTTTGTTTTGATTGTAAGAAATTAAAATGTTTTATTTCTTAAAGAAAATGTCTGTTGAGATGATTAATGACTTGTTTAATTTTTCTTTTTCTTTCATCAACGGGAATAATTAGATAAGTTTAATTGCATTTTAAATTTTCTTTTTTTTTGTCATTTCTTTATTTTATGGTAACGAAGAGAATTGAAATATTTTAAAAGCAGTATCGACCCTTCACAATTCTGATTCAAATATAACAATGACAGGATTTCGCGATTCGTTAAGAAATCATTTTCAAGTGCTTTGTATTAATTAAGAAAAAGGTTTTAATAATTAAACATTCGATTAAAACTTTCACTCAACGTCATAAAATATAAAACTTCCTAAGAAGCTTTCTTTCTAGTGCATAATAATCAAATAAAATCGCGTCCTTGACAACTCATCAACTTACTATTATGGCATATTGTCAAGCCAGTGAAGCTTAAAAGCTTTAAAGTTTACCAACTACTTGAAGTTGCCGTGACTTTTAAGAAACCCTTAAATTTCACCAGACATTAATTCGGTTCAGAGACGAAAATGATGGTAACTTTCTAATACAGTTCGAAATCAGTGACAGATTCTGGTGTGTGTGAACGCAATGGCTCTGACACTAATGTATTGTGGGATCCTGATAATTGCACAGGACCATTAAATGTTTCCTAAACAAAGCCGAATTAAGGGCTTGAATTGTAATAACTTTAACACGCTGTAGCCATCTTTTCGGCAGCACAAATTCACAACACATCGTTTCTATCTTAAAATGCTTTGCACATAATGGAAGTTTTCGATTCTTCCTAATTGATCCGCTTTACTAACGTTATCTTAACAATAAACCGACAAATTTTCAAATCAAAAAATACATTTAGCACAGTTTTGTTATAACAAAACTCTCCTAAATAAGATAATCTTATTATAAAACCATCTGCAAGTTCATTAGCGGATGGTTGTTGATGATCTGTCTACGGTTGGCCAACCAATTGTAACTCATTGAATTAAAGTGATCCCAACCCAAGTTCTCACGCAACCCATTGCGTGTCATTATGGTCCAATACTCTTAAAGGTGAAAGCATTCCCACCACCTATTCTTAGACGCACAATTTTTTCTATTAGAGTCTGAAAACACCATCAAAACTTCGGTAATTTACTCCTATCAAATCACAAATCTTTGAACAAGTCTGATATAGTTAGTTTTAATGTTTTTATTGCCAAATTAGCTTTACAGTCCTACATATTTGAAAGTTTATATACCATTTTTATACAATCTTTTTAATTTATCAAAAAAATTTAATTCTGCTTCAATCTTCTTCTAGCACACGTGACTTCTTTTACCCATTCTTTTCCTTCTCCAATTTCGTTTAGAACTTTTATTCTTTCATACTCACACATTTTTAACTCTACACACTCTGACAAACAATGCTCTATTATCTCCCTTTCTTCTCTACATAATCTATACAGTCTTTCCCAATCTTCTCTCCAAACTTCATTTTCCTTTTTTTTATTTCTGCATCTAAATCTTGCAACCATTTCTTGATTTATACTTTTTATTTTGTGTAGATATTTTGATAATTCGGTGGTAATAATCAAGGCATATTTTGAATTGTACCTTGATTCTTTTATACTCGCAATTCTTTTCTGTTTATTTATGTCAGCTTCTCTTTGTTTTAGTTTTTTTCCATTGTTCTTTCTCCTTCTATCATTCTTTCAATTTCTGCACACGCATACCTTTTTTTCTCATAGTAGTCAACTCGTTCTATCTACTCAAATTTACCATGTGCTCTTTTAGTTTCAGCCCAGCACTGTTGCACTATTCTGCATTCTTGTCGCATTCTTAGATTTTCCTCAAATCTCACCGTTTATTTTTTCTGTTTCTACTCTTAACTTTTCTCTCTTACTTTGTACCTTGGCATTTGTTTATTTAATCCTAACTCTTATTTTATATATTTTTCTTGTACACGCTCAATTTCTTCATATTCGTTTCATCCTCATACGTTTGCTCCATACGTTACAATACTTTTCACCAAACTGTCAAACATTATTAATTTTCTTTAACTCCAGACACTTCCCATTACTTTGTTTGTTTTTTTGACTACTTTCTTTATTTGTCCTTTGTCTGTCATACTACTATTTAATACATATCCCAAATATTTCAACTCTTTCACTTGTTCTATATTTTTCCTTCCCATTTCCATTCATCTTCTTTTTCGATTCTTACTTTCTTTCCAAACACATTATTTTTGTTTTATTTACATTAACTTGAAGTTTTTTGTTTCTTACATATCTTTTCATAACTTTTATCATTTCTCTCATTTCACTCTTGCTCTTTGCTACAATTACTAAATCATCCGAACAGCCTTGTTCAAGTCTGATATAATTTTACTAATTTTTAGATTGATAAACTATTAGTAAAAAGCAGATTTTATGCAATTTTTATAATTTATACATATTTCCGAAGTCAAATGCATATTTTAGGAAACAGTTGCATATTAAACATATTTGGATAAATTTGTATCAATAATTATTTGTTTATTAAGTGTTTGTCAACGAAAATATGTAGTTATCTACAAATAAATTTGCATAATTTAGGAAAAACATTGCATATTTTGCCAAAATTTATTGCATATTGATTCAAGTCCCGCGCATATTTTCTACCTTATAGATTAAACTTGATTAGATAAGGATAGTTTATTAAAATCTTTGACAACTTTGTTAAATAAATAATATTTTTTACAATTATTTTGTAATTTATTCTAAAAAAATAAGAATTTTGACAATTCGATAGATGAACTTATCAAAAACAAACAAATTTTTAGTTTCATAGCACTCTAGAGGTAGTTTTTTAATAAACCATAAATTGTTAGACACGTCTTAAAAAAAATTTTTTGATCCAAAAACTATCCCAGAAATTAATATTATTATTATTCATTTTTATTTTGTACTTTCTTGTGAATAAGCTATTTAACCAAAATATGCTTCAAAAGCTCTGACATCACTGCACCGCAAAATTTTGAAACACTCATTTGATTAAAATAATTTTAAAAAGTCGACCTGAAGGAAAATGTAAATAAAGTTGAATTTACAAAAATCAAATTGCAAGCGCTAACAAATACACTAAAGAATACAAATAAAACTTTTGAATTCTAAGGGGCTGATTTCAAGTATAAGATAATACCGGTAGTATTTTCGTTTCCATGGAAAAATAAACAAATTCGAGGTTGTGATTCGCTGTTGTCATAGAAAAGTATTAAAATTTGCGATACTACCGGTATTATCTCAACTTGAAATTAGCCCATTAGATTTCATAACTTTACATTTTTGTATAATACCTTTCTTGTTTTCTAGTTTTTGAGAAGTTTCTACATTTATAGAATTTTAAACTTCCGCTCCTACATTCTCTAAATGTTTCATGATTTTTGTAGTAGCTGCTATATTCAAATAAACTGGCATTACTATTTGATATTTAAAATTGCTAATATTGTAAAAAAAATTTAAACATTTTTAAAAAAATATTTTTTTCAAAGATAAATACACTGCTCCAATAAATTAACGCACCACTTGAATTTTTTTGAAAATTGAAACATGTATTCGACCAATTGGTACAAAATTAAGAAAAATTTAACAAAAACATTTGTTTAAAGTAAATTAATATCTAATCTAAAACAAACCGAAAACAAAATTTTATTAAAGTTAGGCCGTTATAAAAGTTACAGAAAACATCTTAATATCGCGCATTTCCACCTCTACTTTGAATAACCGCTGCACATCTTCGTTCCATACTCGAAATTAACGAACTTATGTCTTCTTGATTTAAGTTATTCCAAATTTCATTTAGTTGAGGACCTACCTCTTGAAGATGGACAGGAGGATGTGGAAGATTTTTTAAATGTTTCCCGAGAATGCCCCAAACATGCTCAATAGGATTCAGGTCAGGGCTTCGAGCTGGCCAATCCAAAACATTGATTTCTGCCTCATTCAAGTAATCTTTAACAATTCGGGCAGTGTGGGGTTTTGCGTTATCTTGCATTAACAAAAAATTTGGACCAATATAAAGGGCATATGGTACGACATGCTCTTCAAGAATGTCTGTTTTGGAACGGTCCGCATTTATAGAGCCATTATTTACAACCACTAACTCCGTGCGAGCTTGTAAGGAAATACCACTCCAAACCATTACTGAGCCTCCACCAAACAATGTGGTATTCGGAATGTTACACTGTGCTTACCGCTCATTTTGTCTACGATACACACGAACACGTCTATCGCAATTGTAAAGGCAAAATTTTGACTCATCCGTAAAAAGAACAGACTCCCAATCCTCTCTTTGCCAATTTATGTGCTCTCTAGCAAATTCTAATCGGACTATGCGGTGTTCTGCAGTCAATGCAGGACCACCATGTATTTGTTAATATTGTTGTTATATGCCTCTTATTTTTTTGATGCTGTCATGCGTTTATAAAAGACGGCTAGTATACTTTTAGGTTGTTATTTTTTAATTATATGTATTAAATTTCAAAATTAAAAAATAACTATTTAAAAAAAGTCTTAAAACAAGTTTTAGGAAATATATTTTTAAATATTTTGAGAATAGCAACATATTGGAAACTCAGTGTATACTAGAAACTATTAGATTTGTGTAGGAAGCGTTTTTGATAATAATAGACAAAAATGGAGGGTAAACCGCTGTCAAAACCTTTTTTTATCATACTTTTTTTTAGATTTCTATTATTTTAGAAAGCTCATAAAGAAAGCTAAACTATTACACAATAAATGCCAATTTTTAAAAGTATAATAATATTTTTCAGTCTTGCTTTAAAAGAAAGTGTTTTTTTTTAAATTTCGTTTTTAACAAATGTTTTAGTAATTTCTTTAAAAGTTTTTTTAATAAACTAAAAAAAAGACATTTTATAAGATTTTGTTGGGGATTTCTAAAGATTTTTAAGAATTTCCAACAATTGCTAAAGTTTATAAAAATTTTTAAGGATTTCTAAAAATTTCAAACAATTTCAAAAAAATTTCTAATTATTTTTAAAATTCTAAAAATTTATGAGATTTTTGAAAATTTCTTAGAACTTTCCATTGATTTCTTGAGCGGTTTATTCCCAGATAAAAAGTAAATACTTGTCACATTTGTTTAAAAGTTTAAAATTAAACAAAAAATTGCTACAATTGCTAGTTGCATAATGAAAAAAAAAATTTCAATTGTTTTTAAAAATGAAAACACTTAACCATTCTGAAAAAATGACGTTTTATTTTGACCGGTAGATGAATTTATCAAAGGCATAAATACAAATATTTGTTTTTAAAGTTTAGAGCACTTCGAAGGTAGTTTTTTAATAAACAGTTGTTATTTGTTTAAAAAAATTTGTTATGATAAAACTAATTTAATAAAATCCTAACAACAAAAATCTGAATTCGTAGGTCTACTAAGTAATATGAGTGAGAATTACACAAATAAAGTATTTTTGACAGAACAAATTTTATTGTTACTATGTAGATAGTGTAAAAACAATTATGTGTTACGTATTTGTCTAATGAGAAATTACATGATTCAGAAGTAAAGTAGTTTGAGAGAATGGATAGCCCTGGGACTTAGAACGTGGCAAATTCATATATTTCTCAGTAGCAGATAAGACTGTTCTCACAGTTCGAAGTAAAAAGTCTGGAATGGTCTTTTGCCATTTAGTTTATGTGCAATTTGGAATTAAATGCCCCTAGTAACAGTTACTTATGTGTTTTAAAACAGCTTGAGCTTTTTTTAGAAAAGTTTAACGGTAGCTTTAAGTTTTCTTCCCTCGCATTTTCATTCTACATGAGATTCGAAACAGTTTAAATTAATAATGTGTTAAGTAAGTTGAGAAATTAATTTTTTGCACCCCTGTTTTTATCTAAGTTGATTTTCGAGTCTTTTGTTTGGTTTTCGTTCTTGCTGGTATTTACGGCAGCAATAATTTCCTGATTTTAATGACACAGATAACTTTGTTATCTGAAAACAATGATTTGTAGAACTTAATTATCGGCAGGCGCTGTGTCAACTCATCCAATTGAAAATTAGATACGGCTGTACAAACAAAAAGTACATACAGTGTTTTAATGAAAATGTTTTCGTTGAAAATTTTAAGATTGAATAAAACTAGGGGGGTCGATTAGATGGAAGCTTAGCCAATTGTAAAATCACCAACGCCTCGAGCTACCTATACGCTACGCCCTTTTTTAATCAGATATCCCGAGAATCGGAGGATTTACCCTTAAAATTGCGTAGGAAATTAAACGTCAAATTGACGAAGCTGAGATCTTATTGGTTGTGAGGGCTGATTTGTTATTGGTGGTTATCCAAATTTCGTTTGCATAGAGGAAAATGATTTGTATCTGTCGATAAGGAAGCAGCACAGGAAATTTTTCAGACGGACGTCTTACACCGACAAACTTTAATATAAATTTTACAATTTATTTACCTAATTGTATTTGAATACAATTTTTTTAAATAAATTAGAAGAGGAAAACAAAATTTCAACTAATTTCGATTTATGTAGAGTAGACGTGGCTTACTCATTCAAGTTCTCTCATTAATCTTAAACGATTTTTATAGATTGGTAAGTTTTCCTTTTCTTGCTGAATATTAATTATACAGTTTTTGTACAATTACTACTTCTAAGCTAATTCCTTCAAACTTATTAATAATTCAGTCTTTAATTTATTTAATATTGAAAGACGGTTTATTAATAAATTATGTAGTTTTTTTGTATTACAATAATTTAAGGCTAGGTTAAAGGAATTTCTCTAAATAGCGTTTTCAATTTAGTTTTTACGCGATAACTAAGTTATTTAAAAAAATATCAACTTTATTTAAAAACCAGTATAATTTTAGAAATATTATCTACTTAATGAATGGTTTTAGTCAATTGTAATGTTCTAAATCACGGCAAGAGTCAGTTAGATTATTGATCAAAAATATTTAACAAATATTTTTATTATCTTTGTGACTACGGTATTTAACCCTTCAACGTTAAAAAAAAAATACTTTTAAAAATAATAATAATTGATCAAAAATCTGAGTCACTTCAAAATTTAATTAAACTAAAATCTTACAAAAGAGTGACATAGCACATTCGAGATTTATGTCTCATCAACAGTGTCTGAATAATAATGTAAAAAAAGATTATAATTAGAAAAAACTTTCCAAACTTTTGTCAAACAAGCAAAAATAAAAATGTATACCTACTAAAAATAGAATAAATCGTTATTTTTTAGCAAAATAGTTGTTAATCAATTAAAAAATAAACAAATAGTTGTTGTTTGTAAAATTAACAATAGAAAGGAAAATTTAGTCGTCTAAAAAAGTGTTTTATTGATTTAAATAAACTTTGATTTCAAAAATAATTATAAAGTATAAATACTGATAAAAAAAAGTAGGGAGATAAAATTAGAAACAAACATTCATTTAACTAATAAAGAATAAATTACACTCGACTGCAAAATTAACCGAACACTAAGATTTTTGGAAAAATTTCAGTGAAATATTTAAATTAAAATCAAGATAATTTTAATTAATAATGTTCAAAAATAAATATTTATTTACAAATTAAACAAAAATTTAATTGCAAATAACAAAACAAAGCAAAACAAAATTAAGAAAACTGCAAAAAAATGGTTTCAGCAGCGAGTATTTCCTCCTCGCGCTTGAACTACACCTCTCATTCGTCGAGGCATACTTGCAATCAAGTCTGCGATCTCATCTTGTGCTATTAGCTCTCACACATTCAGCAACACCTGTTCCAGCTCAACTGTTGTATGAAACTCGCCGTTGTTCTGTCTAATACTTTTACCCAGGTTGTCTCATATGTGCTCAATGGGGATTAGGTCAGGACTCATGGGTGTCCACCTTAGCACCTGAACATCAACGTCGTGAAGGTACTGACGCGTAATCTGGGCTGTGTGAGGGAGCGCATTGTCGTGCATTAAGAAAAACTCTTCCCCTACAAATGACGCAAAAGGAACCACATGCTCTTGTAAACACTCCCTAATGTACCAGTCAGCGTTAATGTTACCTCTCCGCACCGTTACAAGAACTGTATGAGCCTCCAAATTGTCCAAATAAATCTCTCCCCATACCATTACACCTCCACCACCAAATGCTATTCTAGGCGCAAAGCAACACTGGGCATACCGCTCCCCCGGGCGCTTAAATACTCGTTGACGACAATCAGGTAAATACCTAGTGAAACGCGACTCATCACTTATGAGAACAGAACCCCATTCGTCCATATTCCAATCAACATTATTTCGCGCAAATTCCAATCGCAGTCTGCGATGTTCTGTGTTCAACTTAAGGCCAGTAGCAGGTGGATATGATGTCAAATTGTTTTCCTTCAACCTTCTTAAAACAGTAGCAGGAGAAATCATGGTCCTATAAACATCCGCCAGTCTCCTGACCAAAGCTGAACAGGAAGAGTCCGTTCTCGCAGCACTTGTAATCAAAGAAATCGGTCTTCCACTTTATTTGTTACTCGTTTTCTGTCTTGTCCAGGTCTTTTGGAATAGGAACCAGTTACTCTGAACCTTTGTATCGCATTGGATATTGGATACCGTGCTTTTAGGACAGCCAAGCACATTTGCAATAAATCGTATGCTGCATCCATCATTATGTAAAGCAACAGCCTGAGCAGCTTCTTCGGAACTCATTACAATATGAATCGCTTCTACATTAAATCTCTTCCCCAAAAAGCCAAATTAAACAAACCAGAACCAGCTATCGACACAAATTTGACAGACGTGTAAAACAAACAAAACCTTTCTGATTCGAAACCGCCTAAGAAAATGGGTACAAAAAGTAATCTGCGTGATGGAGGTTAACCCAAAAAACTTGAATATCCCTTCTTTAGTTGTTTTTTATGTGTATCCATATAAAATTAATGTAAGTAGTTAATTTTGCGGTTGTGTAGTAAAGATAAAATACTACAATCAAAATTCCATTGCTCATTTAAAGTTTGTAGAGAAGATTTCTAGGCTGATTTAAAAAAAATTAAAGAATCTTATTTTAAATTTAAAAAATAACTTTTGTTGCAGATGTGAATAATTTAGAATTATTAATAGAAAAAAAATGACCGAAAAAAATATTTAAAAAGCAGATAAAGTGTTAGTTGTATTTATATAAGCGTCTTGTCTGACCAAGATAAACTGCAATGAAGTTATAACAAAATAACTTGTAGGCGCATGAATAATCTAAAAAAGAATTTGATTCTTGTTGTGTACAAGACAGGCCGAAAGACTGTCTTTAAAATTTAAAGCAACATTTAGATTATAGTTTTGTAAAATCTGCTAATAAACAAGTTTTAAAAAAGAATATGTAGAAGGAAAATTATATAATATGTTTGAAGCATGAAAAATAGTTATTTCTAAATTTACGTTTCTTTAAATCTTGTAATAGAAAGTAATTATTTAATGCTATTTGTGTATTGATAAGCTAATCTTTTTCAAAGACAACATAATTTCAGATAGAATTACAAAAGATTTAAATAATAAAAAATTAAAGACAAACCGTAGGTAGAGTTTCATTTGCAGGAAAAAATACATTACTAAGAATAGGTTAATAGATTAAGAATAGAGTGAAATAGATTACTAACGTCATTCCCAAAAAAAAACTTAGAAGTTACTTTTTTTAGTAAAATCTATAGAATTTTTATTGCCAAAGTTTATGAAATTTCAAATAATTAGATTTAACCACTTTGCTAATTTATTCTAAGGGGAGTTGGTATAGAAACCACCTAATTAAAGTATTATTTTTGTAAAGTACATAAAGTCTAGGAACAGAACAATTTATAGAAAAAACAACATATTTTAAAAGTGTTAAATTCTATTAGATTGAGGATAACAGAATCAAGAGTAGATTAAGTAAGGAGTTAAATTTTAAAGTTGGGTCTTAGTTCAACTTTTTAAAATCACCATTTGACAAAAACTTTTTCTAAAATGACTTAAATTACTAGGCAATTTCTTTTATATGATTTTGCAATTATCAAATATTCACTTTTAACTTTTATAAAGTCTTTGACTTTTTTAAATTGAGTCTAATATTTTTTTCTCTCTATAAATCTGCTCAGAAAACTAAATTTAAAAAATTGTTAAACTCTGGTTTAATCAAAGAAATCGATTTATTAAGAGCTGAATTAACTGAGATAAAATTTGGAACTAATTAGCGATTTAAACATTATTAAATAAACCAAATTTTCAGAAGTATATGCTTCTTTTTTTGTTTTTTATTATAATCTAAAAAAAATTATTTGTTAATAGCAAAGATTTGCTTAGTTTCCATTTCTCTTGTAATAATTCTATGCAAAATTAAAGTACTCAGATTTTTTTACATTCATTATTTCTAATTACTTTCTATATTTAGATTTTTAAGAATTATATTTTTCAGTTCGCTTCTTTTTTATTATTATAGTTTTTATTCTTAGTTTATTAATATTTTGATCTTAAAATTTTATTATTTTCACTTATTAAATGTCTTAATTTGTAGCTTCTTAGCTTTGTATTATTAGAATTTGTTCCAGGATATTAGATACGTCTCAACGAAATGATATTTTGTCGTGTTATCCAGAATCTTGTCATATTTTCGCAAACACACAAACCTATATTTACTTGAAAAGTTGACTCAATTTTAAATTTAAAGAAGGTTAGTTAGTCGCCACGCTAAGTTTAGAATATTATAAGTGCTTATTATTAGCATCGAAAATCGCTCTTAAAAGTTGAAAGGAAATTCGGCGCTGAAATTCTTTGATTTCCGTCCAAGTCTATCACCGATATTTTCGTTTACCTATCAATAATTTAAACAATAATATTCCGTGACCTAACTAACCAACTGAAACATTAATTTAATAGTAAAGGGAATTAGACATTTACCCGAACGTTAAGAACCCCTCTAAGCAGCTGTTAATCTTAGCTAAGGTAATTCCGGTTTACCGCCCTTTCTAGGCGTGCATACACGCTTCACAAACTTTATTGCTCTTTTTACATTACGTACATAATTAACGATAACACGAATAAAACTCTCTTAGATCAAAAGACTCCTTTCAAACCTAAATATTCAATGGTGAGATTTGAAATTAGCACTACAAGTTTTTCCTAAATTTTCTTAAAGTTTCTGGTTGGAATAGACGTAGTTTGTAATCAGGACATAATCTCTAAACCACAGTTAACTTCCCAAAATCGACAGAAGTAAAGTCGCATTTTCTGTAGCGCCATTTTTAATGTCCACAGTTGTACGTGCTTCAAAAACTATATCGCTTCCAAAACCAAGAAAATCCCCAACGCTCGATTCAGTTTTAACACAAGTCGACACAATCCAAAGATTAGCCGATAAAAGTGCTGAGTTTCTTCTCGACTTTCCCGCATATCAAATTGACTACGACAAAAAATTTTCGCTTAAAACAAAACACATCACACTTTTTTTTATTAATCTGGAAAGAGAAAATTTATTGACTGTTACAGGAAACAAAACGTGCGTAAAAGTCCTTTGACAAAAATACACCTACCTCTAGAAAAAAATTGCTAAACATCAAAGGAGCAATATATGAAAAAATCGGAAATGAAATGTTTTATGATACTTAAAATGCAAAAGGAAGTTATATTAAGTGCCAATTTTCTGGAAGAATAAAGATTAATTTTAAACACTGATATAATTTATTTCGTTTAGAAATAAAGAAATTATTGTTTTTTCATGTTTATTACAACATTAAAATCAAAAAGATTTAAGTTAAATAATAATTAGCTTAGTGACTTTTTCTGCCGGTCGGTAACGGCAAAATTATTAACTAACAAATCTACTATTTGTGTTAATAAAACACTGTTCGACCGATTGGTAGTACAATAACGCACAATCTGTCAAAAAAATAACATTGTGCTTGTATAGTTTTGATACATTTTTCGTAAAAAATATATAATTATGTATAATTATTTTGTAATTTGATAAAAATATTTTTTCTATCTCAAAGTGGTGTAATTTTCATATAAATAACAAAAGAATAAAAATTAAAGTTAGTACAAGTTTAATAAAAACAAAATTTTAATATAACGGTAGCAGAGTGCTTTCAAAAAATATCTCATTATCAGTGTTACATTTTTGCCAAAAATAAATTAAAAACATAAAAAAATAAAAAAGTATACCAAAAATAAAATAAAACTTTATTTTTTGTACAATAGTTATTAATCGATTTAAAGAAGAAAATATAAATAAACAAAATAATTTTTAACAATAGTTTGACACTGATAATGAGTAGACCTCGGTGGGAATATGGGAACAAAAACCCTTTACAGTCGTCTAGCTAACTACTCGTACCCGCCACGCGATAAAACATTGAAACTTAAATTGGTCGATAGCGGTACTAATTCGGTACTACTATAGACCAATTCAAGTTTCAATGTTTTATCGCGTGACAGAAGCGAGTAGTTAGCTAGACGATTGCAAAGCGTTTTTGTTCCCATATTTCGTGCGAGCTCTAATAATGAGATAGTTTCCGAAAACATTCTCCCACTGCTATGCAAGAATATGAATAATTAAACATTGTATATAAAAATTTTGTTTTAGTCAATCTTATATTTTATTATTTATTTATTTAAATATAAAAATCCTCCACTTCGAGGAAAGATGTTTTTACCGAATTATTATTTTTATTTATTTACTTCTATTTATATATTTTTTTATTAATAATAATTTTGTAATTATTATTTATATTTTGCTAATTAACATTCATGTTTATTACAAAATTTAGATTTTATTTTGTTGTAAAACAAGCTGTCTACAAATAAATGTTCTAAACCTCATAAAGCATCTGCAAACATTAAAATAATTATTAATTTACTTCAATTTTTTATACTTACTACCTACTTTTTCTGTGTTCAATTTAATGTACAGAAACTATACAGGGTGTTATGGAAATTAGTGCAAATATTTTAACCTGAAATAACAGCACCACAAATAATAAAAATCTGTAAAAAAAATTTTGTCTTATCTCAACTGATAACAAAATTATAAACTAAAAATTAATTATTACAAAACGTATAACATTGTTTTTTAACATAGGACAATCATAGGTTTTTCAGGTCAAAATTAAGCGATTTAATACAATTTACCTCTATACTAAGTTGCACCGTTTAGGAGCTAGAGGACGCCAAAGTTAAAGATGAAAAGTCAGTTTTATACTTTAAACGTAAATATTTCGAAAACGATACGTTTTAGAAAAATATTGCATTCTTGCAGTTTTATGTAGAATCTACTGGCATATTCATTTTTGCTACAAAAATTGGAAATTAATAAGAAGAAAATTGGTTAATTACCCAAAATGTGAAAAAAAAGTGCCGTAACTTGAAATTGAGATGTGCAGCAAAATTTTGCTAGTAGAAATAAAAAGAGTACAGTCAACTTCATTTGTGTACCAAATTTGGTATTAATCGGTTAAGCGGTTTTCCAGATATAACAAAAAGATGTTTTTTTATACCTAACTTTGACGGCCTGTAATTTTGTTGTTAGTTGAGATAGGACAAAATTTTTTTTACAGATTTTTATTATTTGTGGTTCTGTATTTTAGGTTAAAATATTTGCACTTATTTCCATAACACCCTGTATATAAAAATCTAGAATTTAAAATGACTAAAAATCTATGTTTCCAATTTGATATAAGTAAAGAAAATAAATAAATAATTTAGAATTTTAAATATCTAAGAACCTAGAACTTAAATATTTGAAAATTTGAATATCTAATAGGCTGATTTCAAGTTTAGATAATACCTGTAGTATCGCAAATTTTAATACTTTTCCATGACAACAGCAAATCACAGTCCCAAATTTGAGTATTTTTCCATGGAGACGAAGATACTACCGGTATTATCTCAACTTGAAATCAGTTCATAAGTCATTTAAAAACAAAAGTATTTAAAAATTTAAAGATGTACATATGCTTAAAAAACGAAAAAAGACTTTTAAGATTGTAGAATTTTATAAATTTAAATTTGTAAAACAATGTTTTTTAGATGTTTCAAATCCTTTATTCTTGTTGAATATATTTTTGTTGTTTCTTTTTTAAATGTTTTTCTTATTTTTTAAAGTTTTCTGAAACTATCTTTTGTTTTTCAAAATGTTTTCTTGTTTTTTTATTAGTCCTACTTTTTCTTATCTTTCCTTCTCGTTCAGTTGTCGTTTTTTTTTAAGTTTTTCTAGGATTTTTCTTTCTTTTTTAGTAGATGTTTTCACTCGTTTGAAACGTTTTTAATTCTTTATATTTTTAATTGTAGTTTCTTAATAGTTCATATTTTGTTAAATCTTGTTTCTAAACTTTTTTAAATATTTCTTCTTCTAGAATCTACCGTTGTTTTGTTTTTCTAAACAAAGTCTTTTTTATTGATTTATTAGATACTGGTACAGTTAGCTTCAAAAAAATCAGGAAATGATATTTGACCTAATGTGAATTGGAAATATAATTTGTCAATTAATGTCAATTTGTGTCTACATTTCTGACACATTTCTGACACATAAGTGCAGTTTTTTAACAAAACTTATAAAAAGCCGTTTCAAAATTTACAAATTTTATAAAATCTGACAGAATTTCTTCTGACAGTTCCCGTTTTTTTTGAAGCCAACTGTATGTCTTTTTTTTCTAACATATTTTTTCTTATTTCTGCTGTTACTGCAAACCGAAGGTAGGGTAGTGCAAGCAGTAGCTCAGCAGGTTGGTAAAAAGTTAGAAAAACTCTTCAAAACTATAAAAAACTATATTCAGGAACAAATATTCGGAAATTTGCCAACGACCGGCTATCCGCAATTCTTAAAATTCTAGGAGCAAAGCGATAATAATCAAATAAACTAATAAAAAACGGTAATTTTACTCCCAAAAACGTGTGAAGGCACAACCAATACAATAAACGCAATTTTCAAAAAGTAATTAATGTTATAAACTTCTAAAATGTTTTGATTTTTTTAGTTTATGGTGATTTAACATTTTTGAAAATTGTTGTTAACTTAGTGTACTTTGAACTATCAAAATTCTTTTCTTATAAATTGTAAGAGAATTCCACAACATTATGTACAATATATAGACCAAAGTCTAGAAGCTTTCTTTATTTTGCTTATCAAATTATTTTGTTTTTTTTTTATAATGTATAAGTATTTTTTTTCTTGTATGTTTAGTGTTTCTTTCACTTCTTTCCGAATCTAGCCAACTTCTTGAACTGCAATTCGACTTGATGCAGTTGTAATAAGTCAGAATTTCTTATTTATAAATTTTTTGATGTAACCTCATAAATTGGCATTGCAGGCGAAAAGTCTGCCAAATCGGAAATTATCCCCTCGATGCGATTAATATTTTTAAGAAAGCAAGAGCAATAGCAACCGAGTCTCTTAAATCCTGAAAATATATTTGCGGGTGTTAGCATCAGACCGTTTTGAATTTTGCCAACGTTATTTTTGTTCCACATTAAGCTGTCCACATAGAAAATTACACAAGCGTAAACGACGACTGACCTAGATTTACATAAAGATTTTCCTTGTTGAAGGCGCTATAATGCCAAAGTGAAATAAAAAAGTGAATAATGCATGATATTCAACACTTTACATTTTTTTCTGACATTCTGTTTACATAAATGTAAACATCACGATTTATTATTATCTTGCTTTCATTTCAATATTTTTAGAAATTAATTAAGTGGGAAAATAGTTAAGATTTATCAAAATTCTTATTATGATTTATGAATGTCTATCTGAAATTGATTAGAATCTTCTATTATACAAACTTTTCCGATCAAATTTAGTTGATCGAAAATTTATTTCAACATTCAAGCTGTATTAAAATCAATAACTAGATGTTGTCAAGAAAAACGAACTGATAAATCATTTTCCTATAATTCGTTCCACTTTGAGCTATTAGAACGGTAAATAACCAAACGGAAATGATGCATCATCACATATTTATCGAAATTTCAAAAAGATACTTCACGTGGTTTATCAATTCTTAAAAGCTAAAAAAACTTCATAATTTCAGTTATAAATTACTTGTTTCATTTCTTCTAAAAGCATAAAAAATGTCTACGCCTTTAAAATTGACTAACCAAAAATTTCTTCATGTGAGATGCTTTAAAAAAAAATGTCAAATCTGACGTTTAAACACTGGCGTTCGGTTGAAATGCACTCAATTTTGTTACAAAAATTGTTTGGCTTTAAACACATACAAAATACGCAGATATTTAATTAATTTAAAAAATTGACTGTCATTTACCTGTAAAACAGATTGTATAGTGCGTAATTAACACAATACGCGACAAAAATTTGAGACTCGGACATAAAAAACGATGTCAAACCTTTATTTTTCGTTTTTTTAATAATCACAGTAACTCTATAAGTAACAATAATGATAAATAATGTCAAAATTGATTAGAAAATAGTATATTAATTATGGAGAACGGTAAGGAATGCTTACCGTTCGCAATTGAATTATTGTCTGAGAACGGTAATCCTTAACGTTCGACATGCTTATAACGTTTTTTGCGTGATTGGAGTTTCTAGAATAATAATAATAATAATAATTTAAATCAATACATTTGTGATAATCGGGAAGATTGAAACTGAAAACTTTGGGTAGCTGTTCCATGGTTGCTATGGTTTTGTTCCAAACAAGTAAAACTGTCTTTTTGATACAATCATTCCTACATAGTTCTGTTTTGTGGTTCCGTTTTCGAAGCAAATATGAGCGATAGTGATGATCTACCGGATGATTTAGAAGACGCTTGGCAAGAAGGATGTTCGGCAATAATTCCAGAAAAACCTAAAGCCCGATATGAACAGACATACAAGTTGTTTAAGGAATGGCGTGAAGCAAAGAAGATTTATGTAAATGAAAAGAGCTTGTTAACGTATTTTGTGGTGAGAAGTGGACTCTTGAAGACCCAGGCAGTTTATGGGCGGAGTATTCTATGCTGAAGAGTACAATTTTTGTCCATGATGCTATCGATATTTCTAAGTTTGCTACATTAATTGCTTATCTTAAGAGAAAAAATATTGGATATCGGCCTAAGAAGGCTAAAATTTTTACCAAAGAAGACATGGAAAAATTCTTGAATGAAGCACCAGACGAACAATTTTTAATTCAAAAGGTATGTTGTAGATGATGAGGTGGTACATCTGAGTTCTAAGGAAACAATATATTTGCAGGTAGCAATGATATTGGGAGTAGACGAGAGTAATTGTACAATATTAAAATGAGTGACATAGAAGAACATGAGTATTCCAAATACAAAAACGAATATTCGGCGACAGTTCACAGTTATTAATAAAGAAAATGAAGCAGTTCATTATTTGGAAATTAACTTCGAAAATACATAAGAATTCGACCAAGCAACCCAACGTCAAATCATTTATTTCTGAACTATCGAAATGGCAAATGCACTAGGCAAGTCACAGGAAAAGGCACAATTGGAGGCTGGTCGTCAAAAATTGCAAAGTATTTAAAGTTGCAAGCCCCTGAAGGTTTTACTGGACACTCGTTTCGACGCACATCGGCTACACTTTTGGCGAATAACGGAGTTGATGTGTTGGGACTGAAAAGACATGGTGGGTGGCGTTCGTCAACCAACAGTGGCCGAGAGTTACGTGGAAGACTCCCTCCAAAACAAAATTGAATTTGCTCATAAAATTTTACACAGCGATGTTGGTGGACTATTACAACAACCTGGGACTTCTACGTCGGAAAGTTTGTCTATTAACACTAGAAACTCAAATGCGAGTGGTATTACTACTATTAATTATAATAATTGTACATTTAATTTTAATAAATAAATAGCAAAATTGTTTCTTTAGATTTAATTGCTTACCGTTCACTGAACGGTAAGTGAATTACTTACCGTTTTGTTACACGTAGCAACCAGTAACAACCTACCTTCGTGGAAACAGGCACAGTAAACTGATAAAAACAACCAATAGCGCGAAAAAGGTATTTGCACGATTTTAATTGTGTATCAATTTTTTGCATTTTGTAGTTATATAATGTAGTAGTAAGAGATCAAAACACTACAGCAAAAGTAGATAATACAATAATCTAACTTACTCTAAAAGTTTTTTTATTTTTTATTTTCTTTCAACTGTAGTTTTTATGTTCTTCTTTTTCTTAAAAAACATTTTTTTGTTTTTATTTTTCTTTTATGAGTAAGTTATTCAGTGTTTTTTCTCTTTCTAATCGTCATTTTTCAAGCTTTTCTAGAATCATTATTTCTTCTTCAATAATGTATCTTAGCTTTTCTTTCTCTTCCAATCATCACTTTTAAAGCTTTTTCAATGCCATATTTTTTAAAACTTTATTTCTTCAAACAATTTTATTTTTTCTAAAACTTCTTTCTAGTTTTAAATTTTTATTATTTATATATTTACCATTTTCTTTAGATGACTTTCTTTAATTTTTTCTACAATCTTCTACAATCGAATTTTTTTTGAAACTTTGTTTTTATTCTAATTTTTGCTTTTTTTTCAAGCGATATTTTTTAACTCATAGAATTTGTTTTTTCTTCTTCTTATTTCTAATTTCTTATCCCAATTTCTTTTTTTTGTTAAAAAAAACCCTATTTCTTAAATTTATCTAGAACCATTTTATGTTCTTTCCAAATTTTTTTTTCTCTTCTAGAACCTTCTTCTGTTTTTTTTTAGTTAACGTACTTTTTCTTCTTTTGTCTTTTAATTAATTTGATCGAAAAACTTCCCGCAGTCGGAACCAAAAATTTTTTTTATATTTTTGTTATGACTCTTTTAAATTTCACATCTCATATATATTTAACAAAAAATTAATTTAAATAAATAACATTCAATAATTATTCAACTAAACAACATTTTTATCGCTTTGAATAATTACTCTAATTGCTTGATACAGTCGCTCTACTTCGCTAAGTTAAACTACTTCAACAACGGCATACCGCTCACTTATATAGAGCCCACTTCACACACGCTACTACTACAAAAGTTTCAGCTGATATCTCATTGTTTCTGATGTTTAAAAACATTATTGTGACGTAAAGCTCTCTTCGTAACAATAATATAATTTGTTAATATTTAAAACTGATTCTTCTTATTTAAACAAAAAACAAAAAAAATAGATACAACAATGTAAAACCAAATTATTTTCACTGAAGAATAAAGTTGTATAGCTAAACCATATTACTAAAAACTTAGTTCTCTAGTAGCAAATTTTAATTATTATTATTTCTTTTTAGATAATTTTAACTATTTTAATTTTTTTATTTAAAGCGGTTATAATTTATTACATTCTACTACAAATAATTGTAGCTACAAGATTAGCTATTGTAGCTAATTTTTTGTTTTCTCACTGAAAATTTCCTGACAAAACTAGTTCCAGAAATTTTGAGGACTTTTTATCCATTATTATAATAAGCAGTTCTTCCTTTATATTTCTTGACTTCCGTATTAAATACACAAGTTTTAAATTTTCAATTTACTCTTAAGGAGAATACTAGTGTCATTACTTAAAACCATAACAAGAATTTCTGTTTTATCCATTATCAAATTTATGTATGATTAGATTTAGAAAATTTGTGGATCATCTGTTTTTGTCACTCGACCTAAAATTAATTGAACCTCGCTCTGTTACGAATCGATTAGAAAGGATCAGTCCAAAGCAACAGAGAGGTGGCTTTAAAACGCCGACATTTACAACACAATATTTTGTTTTTTTTTAAGTAAGTCATATTTCATAAAAGAGTCTATAATAATAAAATACTTTTGGATCATTATTTCTTTACCCTTCTATTCACAATAACATTTCATATTATGAACAGTTTAGTTAGTGCATTTATTTAGGAAATATTATTGTTTTCAGTTGTAAAACAATTTTTATCTAAAAGATTTTAGTTAATCATTAGTTCAATATTTAATTTAATTAAAAGCAATTATAGATAAGAAAATAATTTACTTAAATACCTCTACATTTGAAATTGCCACTCTACCTTTTAGGCGTCATGCCTAAAACGTTTTTTTCGTGACTAATATATCACATTCTAATATAATTTTTCATTTAATAATTTATAATGTTCGAGACAGAAGCAGAGCTTCTATAAAATCTCTCTTTCAGTAGCTTCTATTCGATATCATCTTAAATAAGTTGTTAAGATTATTTACATCTAAAGTCAATATTTCTTGGATAAAAGCACAGACTTTACACACTTGGCGCAAGCATAGACAACACTGTTTTTGACATTACAACTAAAGTTTGGCTAGTGCTGAGATTCTGACATAAGAATTGAAAAATCAAATTGAATGATTTTCATACAACAAACAGATTTTTGCATGTCGTGCCTGTTAGCTTGTGTCCGACACACTATTATCAGACAACAATAGAAGTATCGACAAAAGCTGCAATTTGCAAACTTAAATTTAACGCTTTTCTTCCTCAACGAACTTTTCATGGCGCCAAATTCAAATTACCTAATTGAAAATTAATTCCAGATGTTAGACGTTTATATAAATTTTATTGCAAGTATTTGTTTATTTAATTATTAAGCAACGGTTACGGTTATTCTATAATCAAGAGAGTTAAAGAAGGTTATTCCATAAGTAAGTATTACGTATATAAAAAGCGATCCAAAAGTCGTAGGATCAAAGCAAGGTAAGACAAAAATTAGGTTTTTTCTTCCAAAATTAATTATTGCTGATACCTGAAGAGTCAGAAATTGCTGTGTAAAATAAGCTAGGAAATAAAAAAATTAAATTAAACATTAAATTTGTCGCAACGTTTCAATGATATGTTTGTTATCTTTAGGCTTTAATTAAAAGTACCTATTAAAATTATTAGCCTGAAGAAGATGAAATATATCGTCATAACGTCGAGACAAATTTAGTTCTCATTTCATCTGTCCTTCAATAAACCATTGCTTACGTACACAAACCCTTAATATAAATTTAAAATTAGTAAACTGTTAGGTGAGAGTTTAGGGCTGAATCTTCTCTATAAAAATTTAAAAATATTAAAAGTAAACAAAATAAAAACTTTATTACGGTAGTAATTTTATTCAAAATAAGTTTGAACCGTAATAAAAATTTTATAGTAAAGCCTTCTTAAAAATTATTTCTAAGTGTGCCATTGGTATTGAATAATTAAAAAATTAAGATAATTGTTTTTAAAAAAATTAACTTTAATTTTTAAATCTAGTAAATTATTGCTTGCAGGCTAAAAATCAGCAAAATTATCTCTCCAGACTTCAAAATTAGTCGTTTTCACCCCCTAATTTTTTATTTTTTGCCTAAAAAAGACTGAATAATAATAGAAACGTTGCAGTAAACCAAAATTGTTTTATAATCGTGTCTAACTACAAAAACTTGAAAAATTATCTTTCTACACTTCAAAATTAAGAAACTGTTGCTTACGACTGGTAATAATAGAAAACATATTGCTTTTGAATTTAGTAATTTAAAAATTTGTAAAATAATGTTGTCTTCGGCTTCTAAATTTAGTAAATTAAAACCCTCCACTTTTAAAAGTATGTCTCTCTACTAAATTTAAACTTTTTGGTATATGAAATCAGTAGAAATACGACTGAAGATTTCACATGAAATCTCCTCCGACTTTCAATATTTTAGTCGCTTCTATATTTATTAATTCAAAGATAAAATAAAGATCGGCTTCTAAGATTAGTAAAATAGTGTCTCCAATTTTGAATATTAAATAAAAATATGCTTTTGTGTTTATTAACTAAAAAATCTAGTAAATACAGTCTCTGATTTTTAAAATTAATAAAATATTAATTAGTAAAATATTGCTTACAGCTACAATGTCGACCATGTATTTGTTAATTAAAAAAATTGTTAAAAATATGGTGTTAAGCTTCTGACATTAGCAAAATTAATTCTTTAGACTGCAAGATTAGTAAACTGTCGTTTTCGGTTCCCTATATTAAAAAAAATTACTTTTGTGTTTATTAATTTAAGATTAGTAAAACATATTAATTATCTTTGGTTTTTATCATGAATAAAATATAATAACTTTATCTCTGACTTTTAGAGTTAGTAAAATTACAATTGAGTGTTTAAAAATTAAAAGAATCTTAATTTGTTACTTGCGCGAGCTTCCATTTTTTCTCAAAGTTGGGTAATTTTCAAACAATAAAAAAAATAAAAATTTAAGTCAATAATTAAAAAAAATTCGTACATAACAATAGCAGAGCATTTTCAAAAACTATGTCTCATCATGAGTGCCAAACTTTTAACAATAACAAATAAAAAACAAAAGATTAAAATGAGAAACTAGAGCAAAACAAATCGCTATTTTCAGGAAAAAGTAGTTGTTGAATTTGAAGTAAATAATTTAATTTCGAATTTTTTTTTTAGAAACGTTAATTTGTCCTTCTAATTATGGTCAGGTCAAGTTAGGTCAGGTCAGGTCTGGTTCTTATGTTTCTTGTGATTGATTTCTTCAATTCTTAAATATTTTTTTAATTTTTCTTTTTATGATAGAACAACTTTGTATATTCACAAACAGAAAGGAAATCGTGTAAAATGCACGATATGACATCATTGTGTAAGAGTCAACTGTTTTATTGATAACCTCTATTGTCCTCTTCTATTATTTCGAATAGTAATATTTTAATATGTAAAATGCTGCCATATTAAAGAGTCAAAGAAACCGATGTCAGTAATATTTGAATCCATCTACATCAAACAGGTCACAAAGCATGCGAAAAGTACAGCTTTAAAGTGCAAAAATTTGTGTTTTTTTGAGTAAAGCTTTATGTCGCAGCATCACTTCGCGCATTTACTTCATGGAATATGTTACTCCGTACGTGGGAAATATAAAGAAGAATTTTATTTATTACGTGTTATCCTGGATACATTCAACATCAAAGACTTTGTACATGGAGGAGATTTTATTTCAGTTTTGTGTGATTGTATAAAAGTAAGCAGTATATCAAAAGGACACATACATTTCCGAATTCTTTTAACTGCCTTGCTCCAGGTAGAGTACACCTAAATGACACACGAATTTTGCCACGTGAATCTGCAACGGTCTTTTAAAATATCTAAAAGGATCAAGAAATTCAAGTAATTCAATGAGGTCAAAGAATCTAGTTTCAGAAGCAAAACACAATGTTTTATCCACTAAATGTACATACATAGAATGAACACAGTATATTTAATTAGGACGTTTTAAAGCCCTTTTGTTTTATGCTTTTCAGCTTTTGTTTTGTTCCTACGAGTAGGTATCCTGTTGCTTTTTGCGAATATAGTGCAATTTGTAAATACTGGGTTGCTATTGTCTGGTTTATTATCTGTGCACATGAGACTTTTTCGTCTTAATAAACAATGTCGAAGAGACGGAAATACACACAAAAACTCCCAACGATTGTTTTCTTCAAATCATTATAACATCATTAATCATGTCTTTTCATCCACATTGCTACATATTTCTAGTTACTTAAAGTAAATACCAAACTGTTATTAATAACAGTTTATTAATAAAAAAAAGTTTTTCAACATTCTTTTTTATACCCTTAAAGTTACGCTGTCCTAAAAAATTTAAATTAAAAGTATTAAACCCAAAAAAAAATCTTTTATTTACAAAAAAATTTAATTTTAAAAATTTTACGATTAATAAATACAAAATATATGAGGCTAAAAGACAATATTTTACTAATTTTAGAAGCTAGAAATAGTAGCATTACATTACCAGAAGCAACATTTTACAAATTTAAGAAGCTGAAGGTAAAATTTTACTAATTTTTTAACTCCCAGTCGTAATTTTACAAATCAGAAATAACGTTAGTATGTTTCACTAATCTTAGAAACAGAAGATAATATTTTCTACTAATATTTAAATTAATAAACTCAAAAATAATATTTTTTTAAATGTAAGGGGCCGAAAACGACAGATTACTAATTTTGACTTTAAAGAATTAATTTTGCTAATCTCAGTTTTTTTAATTAACAAATGCATAGACGACATTGTAGCAATTTTAGTAGCTGTAAGCAATATTTTACTAATTTTAAAATTTGAAAAAGTAATTTTAGTATATCTAAGTAATATTTTATTAATTTTAGAAAGCAGAGACTATATTTACTACAAATTTTTCAATTAATAAAAACAAAAGCACATTTTTATTTAATATTCAAAATTGATTTTACTAATTTTACTATTTTCACTATTTTACTAATCTTAGAAGCCGAAAATTAACGTTTCTAACAAAAAAAATTCGAAATTAAATTATTTACTTCAAGTTCAAATCGTCGATCAACAATTTTTTTACTGAAAATAGCGATTTGTTCTGCTCTAATATATTTTTTATGCTTTTATAGTTTTTTGTTTGCTATAAGTCCAATCGAGCAACAACTTCGAGAAACTGTATACCGGTTTCGGAGTTTTTGCCCCTCATCAGTACAGTGTATCCCGGAGCGTTGTACTCGATCGGAACGGGTGGGAGAACTCGCTTGTATCAAGCGAAATTCGGCTAGTAGTCGTATAGACAGACACAGTGTGCCATCTAACGAAGAGTGCTGGAGGATAACAAGAGTTGGTATAATAACAACGCTCCGGAATACACTGTACTGATGAGGGGCAAAAACCCCGAAACTGGTACAGTTTCTCGCCGTTATTGTTCAATTAGAACACCTTTGCTAGTTCTGGTTACACTGCCTTTCAGTGTGTTACTGGTTGGGCGATTAGGTGATGTAATTCAATGTCGGTCGGGGCATTAGTCCGCGAAGTAGTTGTTTTTGAGTAATCGTGGAGGTTGGTTATGTTGGTGGCCGAGTGAGAGCCGAAGAGGTAACTTTGTTATCCGCCAACATTATTATACCAACTATCGCACCTTTCAGCACTCTTTGTTAGATGGCAGACTGTGTCTGTCTATACGACTATAAGTCCTGAGAACAAGAATAATCCTAAAAAGCTTTAAAAAATATCTATATATTGTTGAACAGCAATGTTCCGGAATACGTCACTGGAGAAAGAAAAACAAACAGCAAAAGTTGCTTTGTATAAAAATAATTAACTAACTTATATTAAGAAGCCTATTTAAATAAACAATTCCGTCGGTAAATAAACTGTATGATTATAGGTTTCTGGTGAAATTAAACCCAAATTAATGTGATAATATTTCTCAAAGCAAGTTTTTTAATTTTGTTCTTTATAAAAAAGTGATTTCGCTTAGGAGAGGTGCATTTTAGATACATACAAGAGATAGGCTGACCTCATTTGACCAACAATTTCCATTTCAAATTGAAGGTTTTTTGTTTGCGTTGAACTATTTTATAAAAGCTCTTTTCTATTAGAAATTTACTGAATTACATTTGATATGGATACACGACTGGAAGTTCTTTACATTTTAAATGTGAATAAAACGTCTATTTCAGTTTATACAAAAATAAATAATATTTTGTTTTACGAGCAATTTATTTCGCATCAATAAAAGTTTGTTTTATGTTTACCTATTTTTAATTAGTTGCTGAGCGTAATAAACTCGAGTAAGATCCTGTTTTTTTCCTATTTTCAGAATATTATGATTTACTGCATCTTGCTCTATTTATAATTAACTAGATTTTAGTATTTTGTTTTTCTCGCACAGGTAAGAAAATTAAACAAATATAATGAAAAATAGTACTGTAGTATATGAAAATTACTATAATTTTCAAAATTTTCAAAAATCGTGACTGTCATCAAAGCGAAAAAAACACTTACGTTGTGTTTGACAAGTATTCTAGACGGAAAAAGACAATAATACCACAATTTGTAAAAAAGCATTTATTTGTTTTTTTTGCAGTAAATTGTTTATAAGGTGTAAAACAGTAAGAAATATCTCTACATCTTACAACAAAAATAAATATGTTACCAGCAATGTGAAAAATCAGAGATATTGTAAAATGGCTAGGCACTCTGCAAAGTGACTAACTAAACTTTCGATTCGCAAAATTACTATCGCTTTCGTTGGTTTAGGAAGGTTTTATCCTGTTCTTGCCGGTTTATTCGACTCGCTATTCCAGCTCGTCTTACAAACTTTCTGATTGAGCCATAAAAACTACTAGATTTGTCCTGTAAATTACTATTTTACTTATCGAGATTTGTCTTTACGACATTATATCAATTTTGGCAAAACTCTCTCAAAATTTCCAAGTCAATACAATAGCAAGCAGCTAACTCAGTGAAACAACAAAGAGAACCAGCTCTAAACGGCGTTTTCATCACACTTTTTTTAGTTAAAAGCGGTGAAGATTAGTCGCTTGAAATTAATTGTTTTCGTTGTTCAGTCGTTGGGCGTAATCCTGGTGATACAGTAAACGGAATGGTTTGTAATAAATATTTGTAAGTTATAGATGTTTCTTAATGAAATTCTGGTGAAATAAAAACGGTGCACACTTGACGGTATTTAAACAGCACAGATTGATCGGTAACATATTTTACCTTTTGAGCCTGCGGGACAATTTATTTGGTAGCAATTGTGCGTAAAGTTAATTTATGAGGCTATTCAGCTTAGTCGGAGTTTACAACCAGAAATAATGCCGTTTTCATTTACATTCAACTATTGTAGACAACGATACAGAGAAAAAGTACAAAATTATACAAAAATCAATGATGTGGAAAAATAACAGCGTTTGGTTGGATTTCTACAATAATTATAAAAATGCAAAAATCGTGACAACAAGCAAAATGCAGAGAAAAGTTCGCTCAACGGTATATATAAAATTATGAAGAATACATCATTAGCTTGAAAGCTATACGAAAAGAACTTTTCAGATGCAAATTCATGCAGATTAAACGTTTTTGTGTCAACTTTGCTGCGAATATATTCATTTTATGATAACTCATTACTACCAAATTCAATTATATTTATTCAAAACTTTACGATACGGTAAAAATTTTTAATGAGGGTTTTATTACACTTCTGGATCAGATCCACATTTATTATTTCATTTATATGAGTATTTAACAAAAACAATTTTATTACATTTTCTATCATACAAAAAACGATATTTTTTATTGCTTAATTAATATGTTTAATAAATAGCTATTTATTATACAAGAGACTTAGAAAGCAAATAAGTCACGAAAGAAATGTTTAGTCACGAGAGCTTGCTCAAGTGGCCTGATTTTTCTTAAGTGATTTATTTGCTGTTAAGACATGAGTACAATACATAGTTTTATCCAACACCTCTTTCCTCTCTCTGTAAGAGTTCTTAAAAAATAATCTAAACCCAAAAAAATTATATCTACAAAGATTAGTAGTAATCTATGATTTGGTTGCCATGTTGTTGTTGACAACAAAATTATTATTTAAGAAAAATTTTGCAAACAAACTGTTTCGGCACTTGTAACATTGTTGGAAATGAATAGAAGTAGTTCTCTTCCTAAAAAAAATGCGAAAGATGTTGAAGAAGTCACATCGAGTTTGCTACCTAAGAAATCCAGGAACGCTTATTAAAAAGAATTGAGCGAGTTCAATAACTGGAAACAGGAAAACGATGTTTGTTGGGTAAGCAAAGACATGCTGTTGGGTTACTTCTTCAACGCCAAAAAAATATTCGCAGCTTTTTCAATGTGGGCGAAATACAGCATGTTAAGATCGACATTAAAGCTTCACGAAAATACAGATATTTTACATTATGGCAAGTTGATCGCTTTTTTGAAGAACGAATCAAAAAATTACAAGAACAAAAAATCAAAAATTCTTGAAAGAGAGCATATTCAACAGTTTCTAGCAGAAGCACCCAATAAAAAATATTTGATGTTGAAGGTAGGTCGATTTTGTTATTAGAGACTGAAATCTAATTTTTTTACATTACAGATCGCACTAATTTTTGGTGTGTCAGGTGGGTGTAGATGTTGTGAATTATTGAACATGTCAATTAATAACGTAGAAGATAAAGGATCTTATATGTTGGTATCTGTACATGCAGATACAAAAACATATGTTTCACGTAGCTTTACGATTATGAAGAAGGAGTTTGCAGTCAAAGTGCTGAATATTTGTAAAAAATATATGTCTTTTTGACCTAAGAATATTTTTCACAACAGGTTGTTTTTGTGCTATAGAAATAAGAAATGCACAATACAGCCAGTGAAAATAAATAGTCTATTCAAAATACCATCAGTAGTAGCAATTTTTTTTAAAATACCAGAATCAGAGTCTTAAACAGGACACAGTATGAGACGCACATCAGCGAGTTTATTGTCCAACGCTAGAGCCGATCTTGGTATGGTACAACGTCATGGCCGATAGAAATCGACAATCGTGGCACAAGCGTATGTCGAAGAGTCAATTTTGAGCAAAATAGACATTGCTAAGAAGATACTGGGTGGAAATTCGGAAACAGAAAGCAATGTTATTGTGAATACTGAGAAGCAAAAATCGGATGAATGTGGAAACAACATTAAAGTGACAAAAAATGAAGCAAATAAAGTTATATCTTTTAATATAAATGTTAACGTAAAGCTCAAGAAATAATTTCATCTGAGATTCCTGTTTCTTATAATTGTAATTTTATAAATTGTATTTTTTGTTGTTTAATAAATTGTTCTATTTTCTGTAAACTGTTCAATTATATAAAAACAGTTTTATTATTGATTCATAAAACCACTTGTGTTTTATAGACCCCATAATTCAATCAAAAAATCACTTTATAACGTCATAATAAAGAGATGTTGGATAAAATAATTAATTCTTGTTCTCAGGACTTTAAGTTTAGAACATATTAGTAATTTTAAAATTACAAGATGGTCAAATGCAAACACATGTTTTTAACGGTTGGAGTGACAATGTCCTTCATATTTTTAAATAAAATTTTAGTGAAATAAAAGAATAGACAGGTTTTTAAAGAATTAGTTTAGAAATATGTGTTTTAATTCAACGAGTCAAGTTTAGACTAAAATTCATTCTGTTTATAGATAGTAAAACCAAGATAAAGTAATAAATAAATAATTTGTTTAAATTTGGCGCCCGAAAAAATTCGTTAAAAACCAGAAAAACGTTAAAAATTGCATTTGTAAATTGCGATTTTTGTTGTTTCTCTACTACTCTTTGTATCTAGATAGGCAAAAAGTAATTTAAATGTAAAATTTAAAATAAAATAATTAAAATTTAATAATCTGGATGTAACATATCCTCACCTACCGTATTTCATTATAATATTAAATTTCATAGCTGTTGTTTTCAAAAATTTAAAAAAATATTAAAAGTTTCTATTAAATTCCTTATATCGTAATTATTACAAAAACAAAAAATAAGTAACGAATTCAGGATTTGTTAGAAATCTGTGTAATTCTCCTAGCAAACGTAGCAGAAATATATTTTGCAAGTTATTGAAACTGTTCGAGTCTAAACAGTGCATTTTATTTCTATCCTACGTCATATATTCTCCTACAGCGACAGAACCCTTTTCCCTTTGGACTTTGGGATGAAAAGCACGTAAAGGAAAAGGCATAAATGTTCCAAGAATAAATACTTGATGTAGTCATGTTATCCGAAAATATTTTTTACTGTATTTTTGCTTCGGAATAACAAAATGTTAGTTTTGCTATTTCTCAGACTTTAGCAACAAAAACAAAATTGAGTGACTGAGTTTTGAGCAATTACTGCCTTCATTAGCGTGGTGTTTTTGTTTTTAAACAATGGCAGGTTTAAAGTAGTGTACTTAGTTTTTTTTTTTTTTTTTGATTAAATAATTAGCTAAAACATGATAGCCAAATCACACCGTACTGGTGAATGAGTCTATTAAAAGAATAGCGATGACTAGCTTAAACGAGCTAATAATAACTCTGAGATTGATTTAAATTTAACACAACTAGCTAAAAAATTCACATTAACGCCTGTGTAATGTTTATAGAAACAAGTACATTTTACACTATTTTTAAACTCGACAAAACGTCGCTTATAAATAGGAAAAACATCCAATAAAACAAAAATAATAATTAAAACAAATTTTAAATATCCATCGCAACATAAATTATTCCTCAAACCGATTGTCTCTAACTTGAGCATTTAATTTACTTCAAGCCAATAAATCTGAAATAAGTCAGTAAGTGTGTCTATTTATGTTTGGGATTTAATTAATTTAAAGAGTTCCAATAATAGTATCACACCGTCCACGTGGGTTTTCTCGAAGCTGGGCTCTAAATCAAAATGGTAAAATGTGTTATTTGTTCTGGAAACGTATCCTATCTTTGTATCTACCACAACCTATTCTTAACTAGTACTAGTGCATGCAATTGGCTATTATTACGTAAGAGCACAGGTAATTTTAGTTTTAGTGAAATAATATCTATAACAGTTAGTTTTGCATCTTCTCTCGATTATTTAATAGGGCCACTGGTGTTTATACGAATACCAACATTTTTGATATGTCGCAGCCACGTGATGAAAGCAGCCACTTTATGAAATGTTTACTCAGTTTATGAAACGCTGACGGATTGTATAAATAAAAAATATTTTGTTGTAAATAATAAAAATTGTAGACTTTTCATAAAATGCATTAGGATATTGTACTTTTCATAAAATGCATGTAAATTATACCAAGTGTTCAGTTATATTAGAGACATCTTTAGACAATATTCAGCTATTCACTAGAAATAATAGAAAAATCTATCTATTGAAAATCTCTTTACCTATCTATAAGAGACATTTTATAAAGATATTGCAGTCAACAATCGGCTTTTTGTAAAAAAATTTTTTAGAGATTATAGGCCATACATTTTATAAAAAAATTATTTTGTTAAAACTAGTAATATAAGAGACAATTTTTAAAAATAAAAACCGCAAGAGGCATATTAAAAGATTGGAAAAATATTTTTATAAAAATTGGTTGTCGCAAAACCAGGACCAACAAGACTTACAAGTATTTTATAATTGCTATAAATATAGAAATAGCAAACGGCATTTTTAAAAATTACAATTAAAATCCTTCTTTTTATATTAACATTTATTAGAAATTGTAGAACTCATTTTATAAAAATTAGCTGTTACAAAAAATATTTTATTAAAAACGGAATGAGCAAGAGATATTTTGTAGCATGTTTTCGGTAAAATTAAAAGCCTTAAGTGATATTTTATAAAAATTAATCAAAATAAATACTGCAAGAGGTATTTTATAATAATTTAAAATAAAAACATTTTTTTTTGTATCGTAGAGCCCTTTTATAACAATTGGCTGACAGAAAAAGCATTTTATAGAAACGGAAAGACACAAAAATCATTTTATAGCGTTTTCTGGTGAAACTAAAAGCCATTAGTAGCATTTTATAAAAAATTAGAGTAACAATATTTCATAAAAATTTACAAAAATCGTCTTTTTGTATAAAAAGTATAATATTAGAAATTGTAAAACTTATTTTCTAGAAATTGGCTATCACCAGGGATGGGCGATGTCAACAATTTGTGTCAACTTTGACATTGTTGACGCGTCGACAATTAGGTAAATGTCGATTTAAAAAACGATGTCAACAATGTCGACAAAGTCAACAATGTCGACTTTTAATATAACCTTAAGAAGTTATCTTTATAAGTTTGGCAAGGCTGCTACTGCTGTGTCTGACTCAACGACAATCAGAATGTTTAAATTAGCTCACTGTTGCGCACGCACCCAGGTTTTAAAGCCGTTTTAATGGTCTTTTGGCTGTTAATTTCTTCTTTACTTTTGTATAATATAAAAAGTTTATCAAGATTAGGTTTTTTTGTACAATTTTTTAATGTAAAATGTACCTAAATAACTGTTAATGTTAAAAATTATACATGTTAAAAGAAGTTAACACGTGAACAGTATACAACATAACCTTACATTTTAAAATATTGACATTTGTTGACATTTGTCGACATTGTCGACATTGTTTACGTTGTTGACGCTTTGTCGACATGTCGAAGTCGACAACTAAAGTCGACGCGTCGCCGCCCATCCCTGGCTATCACAAAATTGTTTATATAAAAATAAGAATAAACGGAAGCATTTTATAGCTTTTTTAGCAGAACTAAAGACCATAAGTAGCATTTTATAAAAAGTTGTAGTCACAAGCAACAATTAATAAAAATTTAAACAGTAAAAAGCATTTTATAAAAGTCAAAATCCACAGAAAAATATTTTAGATTTTTTTTTTATAAAATCAGAAACCGTAACTGTCATTTTATAAAAACTGAAAGCCGCAGACGACAATTTATAAAATTAAAAACAGTAAGGATATTTTTAAAAGCGTTTTATAAAAATATGTTATAACAAAAAGCATTTTATATAAACCGGAATCAATAGAGTACAGTTTATAGTCGCTATAAAAATAAAAAAAGAAGAAAGATTTTATAAAAATTGGCTGTCAAAAATTTTTTGAAACACCGAGATCAAAAACGCTCGGTGCAAAAACGCTATTTTATAATCTCTATGAAGACGGAAATAACAAAAGCTATTTTGTATAAATTGCAACCAGAAATGGCTTTTTTATACCGGGTGTGTCAAAAGTCGCGAAGGTCCTTTGAAGGGATACATGGGAGACCCTCAAGGAACACAAAAATCAATTTAAAAAAATCAATACTATTTAGTTTTCTTTTTTTTTGTTTTTTTGTATTTTCTTAAGATTTTGGTATTTTCTTGAGATTTATAAATATTTAAAATACTTTATTGTTTCTTTTTTTTCGTTTTTCTAATTTTTTTTTAATTATATCAAGACAATTTCAATTTTTTTTGCAAATTCAGATACTCATAACTTTTCAAATTTTGAAGTTGGAAATTTTTTTTTCTGTGGAAATCGACCCACTAAAGGATCTTCGCGATTTTTGACACACCCTATATAAAAATAATTATTGCAAATTTTAGAAGCCACTTTAAAAAAATGTTTGCCACAACAATAATTTTATAAAAACTGAAATAAACAAGAGACATTTTGTAGCTTTTCTTAGCAAAACTAAAATTCCTAAATGACATTTTGCAAAAACTGGAAGTCACAAGTAACAATTAATAAAAATTGAAACTGTAAAAAGCATTTTATAAAAAATTAAAAAAACAATCGACTCTTTTTTATAAAAACGTTTTAGAAATTGTAGGATTTTTTCTATAAAAAGTAGCTGTCACATAATTGGAATTAACAGAAAACATTTTAGAAGTGTCTTTTGCTAAAACTAGAAACCCTAACTGATATTTCGTAAATACTGAAAACAGTAGCAAGCATTTTGTAAAAATTATAATGAAAAATTGCCTTTTGATATAAAAAACATTTATTAAAAATCGTACAGTTCATTTTATAAAAATTGGTTTACACAAAAAACAAAAAGAAACATTTTATAAAAATTGAAATTAAAAGTCGCTTTTTTGTAGCCCATTTTAGAAAAATCGGCTATCACAAAAAACATTTTATAAAATCCTAAATAATGATTTTCTAGCTTTCTTAGAAAATATCAGAAACCATAAGCGATATTTTATAAAAACTGTATGTTTCAAACGACATTAATAAAAATAAAATCTGCAAAAGCATTTTATAAAAATTCAATAAAAAATCGCTTTTTTGTATAATAACATATTAGAAGTTGTAGAGCGATTTTTAAAAATTGCTTGTCACAGAAGGTATTTTATATAAATCGGAATCAACAAAAAATACTTTATACTTGTTATAAAAATGAAAAAAAACGAAAACATTTTACAAAGATAACTGTTTTTTTTGCAGAAACATTTATTAGAAATTGTAGAGTGTTTTTTTTATTTTTTAATTCAACTAATGAGAGTCGAGGTATAGGACTGATTCCAGTTAAAATACCGACCCTGTATAAATATTGTATTTCTTATTTGTGATAATTTTTTTTTTCAATTCATTCAATAGGTATTAATCCAAAAAAAAAACAATCACACTTAACCCTGTCAAGCCCTGAATTAATTTTAATGTAATATGTCAATCCGTTTAATTAACTACCTCACCGAAAACTAAATTAGACGTAATTATTTCCAACGGTTATCTTGTTTGACTAATTACTATAGACGGCAACAGTTAAATATCTCCGCTATAAAAGCGAATTTAACTTCAAAAAATCGATTTTAGTTGATTCTCTCTTTTTAAAACATCTACAGGTAATAGTTATAACGATATTGGATTTCCCCTTCGAACCCACAAACCGCGCCAATACACAACCTCATCACACACCTGTTCTTCCCCGTCTTTGTTTTACTGAACTGTTTTCTCTATTATTCTTGTCTTACACTTGTTCGTTGCTCGCATCCGGTGCTTCGCGAGCACTCGCCCATACTTCCGCCTAGGGATGACAGCCCTGCTATAGTCTCTTTAGCTGACCCCTGTCATTGTTCTTGAGGAAGAACCTTAATGGCTAGCTATGTTTATGTATGATCTATATTGCTGCAAACACAATATACACAGTTTTTATCATTTTACTTATAAACCTCTACTAACTACTATGTTTAATATTCTTCCGCAAATTTTAGATCACTTAATTAGACATTATACAAGGAGAGGTCCAAAAGCATTAATATTATTAGACATTCATTGTTCGTTGTCTAGTGACCGACTAATAATACTCTAATTATTTGATTATAATGATTTAATAGTGTGGTTAATCTTGTTCAACAAACCAAAATTTAACAGAAATTTGCTGAAAATAGTCAAATCTGTCAAGAAGAAACGCATTTTTTAAAATTTCATTAAAAATTTTTTGATAATTGATATTCAAAACAACAAAAACCAAAAAAACTTTAGTTTTTGAAAAAACACATAGCTTTATAGATTCTAAATTTTCATAACCGGTCTTTAATATAAGAAAAACTTCAGAAATTGAAATCTAAAAGAAACTACGCACAAATGAATAGAGATATTGCTAGAATTTTTACTTTTACTTGTAAATAAGACAAGATTTTATTTTAAGTAACAAATTGGCATCAAACATTACAAATTAGAATAAATTTTGTAATAAAAAAACTAATAAAAATGCTCAAAAAAAAATCGTTGTTGCTTGTTTATGCAATTTTGATGTTGTTGATTTAAGGTCACTTTTATCATCGAGTATAATGTCCACGGTTATTAACAACTTGCAGACATCTTTCTGGCATACAGTTAATAATGTTATTATCAATCTTAAGAGAGATTGCGTTCTAAAGGGACGGTAACGCTTCTTGTAATTCATGGAGGTTTGAGAGCTGTGGATAGTGATCGGAAAGTCTCCTTTGCAATGCATCCCACATATGTTCAATTGGGTTAAGGTCTGGTAACATTGGTGGCAAAAGCAAATGTAAAATTTAATAGTTTTCCAAAAACTGATGCACTATTGGAGCCTATGTGAACGTGCGTTGTCGTCAAGAAAGCGAAATTCTTCACTAATAAAGTTCCTTGTGAGTAACACTTATTCCTACACAATTTCCTGAACATAACACACCCCTGTAAGGTTCCCATCAATGATGTGTAGGTTTGTACGGCCTCCAGAATAAATGCTAACTCTGATCATAACACCACCGCTTTGAAACCAATAGACAGGCTGCACAAGTGCCCATTGCTCGTTCTCTGTACACTCTTTGTCGTCGGATGTAGCTGTGTAGACAAAAACAAGATTCGTCAGTAAACATACCGCTCGCTACACCATTCTCTTCGTAACCGCCAGTGACGTTCTTTTGCAGCTGGTCTTCTTAAAGGAGCATACGATAACACTCCAACTTTCCGTAAACGGTTTCGAATTGTTTAAAGTGCAATAGGCCGCTTAGGAACATTTTGCAATAGAGTCTGACGCGCTGTCAAAAAGCGGTTGTGTCTGGCTTGTATGACTATGTTACGAACTTCTCTAGGGGTTGTAACACGTTGGAATCCGCTACCAGGTCGCCTAGCAGTAGATCCTGTTTTCCGAAAACGTGAGAGGGTGTGAGAAACCACCCATTGGGATACACCGATAGTTTGGCCAATGTCAACTTGTCGGTAACCCTCAGTATCCCTATTCATTTGTGCGTAGTTTAATTAAAATGATTACTGCTATTGACTGAAATTGCTTTTACTGAGAAAATCGCTACAACCAAATCTACAATTTAAGTTTTATTCAAATTTTGCTCATTTATTTCGGTAATTTTTGAGAAAGCTTTACGCTTTAAGCTTTAGATATTGATTTTGTTAAATTTTACGAATTATCAATTTTTTTAATTTTAAGATTTTTGTAAATAACAATATTTTGGTTACCAACAGAAAGAGCAGAAAGTCTCTATTAGCTACTTCTGTAGAGCGTAAACAATGAATAGATTTTTTTTTCAATAAATAGGAGTCACTTTACACCAAATTAGTCTACCAAATAATTTAAACACCTTGATTTCTTCCATTTTTTTAAATCTTCTTTTATTAAAGAAATATACTTTCATAAAATATAAATTTAAAACACTATCTAGCATTATTTCAATGACAAAAATTCTAAAAACAACCTGTATGTATACCGTGATCAACAAATAATGATTGAGTAAGCAATAAAGTTTCTAAACAGTTTTTTTTTAAGTTGTCGGTTTAAGACTACCCATACAATAATCGATTTTAAACAACAATAATATATTTATGAAATAATACAATAAAAAAATAATTAAAATAGAAAAACAGAAATTAAATTTTTAAGTAAGATTCAAAGTGTGCAGCGTTATTTTCAATCCACAAATTATAACTCGTCCTTTTAGGTTATTAAATACATTAATTGGTGTTAACAGATATTCAGAGTTAATAAAAGGTAGTAAAACATATTTTCAATAAAAACATTTTCATAAATTTTCGTGGGCTTTGCTCCATTCGAACGCAAATGTCTTCTACATCTTCAATGAGAGTGAAAAGTTGACTAGAAGGTTTTGTTTGTGCAACATTACCTGTATAAAAGACGGTTCACAAACCTGCTTACAGTGATGTTATACATGATAAAATCTACAACCACTTTAGGCTAAGTTTGTAAAAATTGGTAGTACATTGAGTCCAGAGAATATTGTCAGCTATTAATGTCATTGTAGCCTCCACTTTTGAAGTGCGCCATTACAATAAAAGTGTCATGTTCTAATTACAAAACCATTTTAACAAAATAAAAAGTGTCAAATTTAAATTTGAAGTTTGGTCAGAATAGCCAATTTCAAGTGACACGCTGTACTTTATAAAAGATTGAATATGGGTTGTAAAGAAAAATGTGTGCTATTGTGTTATAATATAATAAAAAAAAATGGCGACACATTCTCAAAATTAGAATGATAAAAAAATAGGATATAATTATAGGAAAAACTTGTTGGAGCACTTTGGATTTTTTATCATTGGCTTCTTTCAGATAAGTGAAGATGAGGAAAAAAGTCAAATCGTTACATCCTCTTCTTCCAGGTGTTGCATAATTTTTTAGAAAAAATGCGTTTATTCTAATTGTTAGATGTAGACAAGTTTGTGTTTTAGCTTCTTTATGTTTACGTAAAAATTATCTTTTATTTTTAACTTAGCCCTTTATTGATTAAAGCAAAGGTTGAAGAAAACAACACTCTCAGTCCTTGTAATAGTCACGCCGCTACATCACTTAACAATATTTTCAATAAAATTAAATTAAACAGTATTTCAGCCTTAACGTAATATAAAGTCAATTTATCCAAAGTCCTTGTTCCTTTTTCCGACAAGAAGTCTCAAATATGGGAGAGAGAGCGTGGGATGTATCCTAAATAACCCAGTTAAGAATAAGCAAAGTATAATATGCTATGCATACTTAATGCCCGTGAAATGTTTAACTCATAATTCTATTACTAAGCCAGTAAAATATTGCAGAGAGTATTTCACACTAAATAAACCGCCATTTATGACATGCAAATTGTTTTTTTTTGTTTTTCTGAAAAATATTCTGATGTAGCATAAAAATAATAAAACTTTTATTTATATATCTGATTTCGAGTATCTCCAGTCGAATGATTCAATTGCAAGACCCCTCAGCGTGAGCTCTACCGAACCCTTAACATTTAATGAACTCTTCAATGCTCACTCGTAATAACAAATGGAATTATTCCTAATCCCCTTGCATCTGCATATAAGTTAAGTGCTTACAGGGGTGTAGAAAGCATTAGCTTTTTTCTAAATTGAATTCTAGGATTATATTTTGACGTGTTTTAAGTAGTTAATGTGTTACACACAAAAGTTATAAAATCACAGAAGCCTCGCTGGAAAAATTTCCATAACTGTGATTTTTTATGTTGAAGGAGCGTAAAAGAAATCGGAAAAAATATGTAAAATCTATAGTTTTCTTACTCGAAACGAATGAAAATTTGTGTAAAAAATATGCAAATTCAGTTAAATTGGTGCTGAGTTTAAAATCGCTCCAAGGAATTGAATTTATATAAATTTAGCTTGAATCTAAATGCGTCGGAAATGAACACAAGCTGGAAGATATTTTTGAATAAAATAGAACAAAGACGAAAAGACAACATCAATTCGAAATTATTTTCTAAACTAACTAAAAATATAATTGCAAAACATCTAAAACTTCTAAATAATGTAAAATTTAAAAGACATACCCTAAGTAGATATGCATTGTTTTAAAACAGTTATTTATTTTTGACCTTCATTATTATCAAATTACACTGTTAAAAAAAATTTAGGGATATTGTAAAATTTGAACAAAAAACAAAACATTAAATCTATTTTAAAATTTTCTTTATAACAGATGCTCAAAAATATTACCATTTTCTTCAATACAAGTATGCAGTCTTCGTCTAAAAGATAGTCTAACACGAGTTAGTATATTTGCATTTATTAAATAGAATCTATGGCGTATTCTTTGTTTCATATCCTCCGCAGTTGTTGGTCTCAGTTTATACACCTTTTCTTTCACAAATTCCCAAAGGAAGAAATTAATCAGAGTAAAGTCGGGAGAACGAGCAGGCTAACTAATTGCTTCTCCTCTGCCTATCCAACGATTTGGAAAAGTTTTGTTTAAAATTTGTCAAACTACTCGGTGGTAATGTACAGGGGCTCCATCCTGCTGTAGCCACATGATCCTTCGCGTATGCAAATCCAGACTCATTAGAAGTGGCAGATCATTTTGAAGGAATTCTCAATAACTTACCCAATTTAAAATATCATCAAGAAAGAACAGACCGATCACGTAGTCCCCAAGAATTCCGCCCCAGACATTCAATGACCATCTATTTTGATGACAATTGTCTGCATCCAATGAGTTTTCAGTCGCATAGTAATGCATGTTGTGTCGACTAACAGACACGTTACTCTTAAATGTTGCTTCATCACTAAATAATAAAAATGTGTGCATAAAGTACCAGTCATTATTAATCAAATTATCCATGGTTTAACAAAAATTTACTCGATTTTAAAAATCATCACCAAAAATTGCTGATGTAGCTCTAGGTGGTAGAGATAAAACTTGTAAGATAATTCGATTAATACTGGTTCGCGATATGTCAGTTTGTGCCTCAATTTCTCAGAAACTTATTTCTGGATTTTCTTGTAACATTAAAAGAACTTCCAATTCTAGATTTTTGTCTATTTTTTCGTGCTAATACTTCTTTTTTCTGGTACGTAACGCTTCCTGTAGCCTCAAATCTATCCTTCAATTTTTGAAATGCAGCACCTTGCAGCAGTCTTGCATTTAAGTATTTTTGTTTGTTTTTGAGCCAATAGAATATTGCGATCCGCTTTACCAAGACTGTATACCATGCTAATGAGTTCTTGACGAGTAAAGTTCATTTTGGGACTTATAATCTTTACAATAAAATTGGCAGATTGTAACAATGACAGAAGCCCACTCAATTTTTATTGCCCAAAACAAAAAAGTTTATCGAAATTTAGTTAATTTAGCAAAGCAACATAGAATTTTACACTAGACTATATAAGCCTTATATTGATAGAAAGCTTGTCAAAAGATCTTTTAATTAGTACAATAATAAATAAAAAGTGCCATTTAAAAAAAATAGTTTTTGACATTTTTAATTTGTCATGTTTAAAAAATCGCAGTAGGCACATGCCACTGAGCAGGTTATTGAGTAAACACTTAGAAGATGCGGCAAACATTCAGGAATCAAACGGCGTTACTTACTTTATCTTGTGTGCAAGCATTTAGAAGGTACGAATTTTTGGATAGACCCTTGCATTTCAAAAATTCTGGTAAAAAAAGCGCCACAAATCAAAATTGATAACAGATAAATGAAAACAACCTTTATAAAAGTTATTTGTAATTTAGCATAAAATCCAAAAATAAAATCAAACTGAGTAGAAAAAAATCTATAACTGAGTATAAAATCAAAAACGCAACTATAATCTAAAAAAAAAGAAAAAAAAAGTTTGTATCTCTTAACATAAACAAGTTATAGAGCTTTTTTGAACCATTGGGACAGCTTGTATGTAGTTGAGTGTCCCCCTCACAAACAAAATCGACCTGATTGAGTATTTTTTCCAAATAAATAATCCAGGTGAGACCTTTTTGGTAAACCACCTGTACATTAATCTGAATTAAGCTATATATTTAAATAATTAATAATAAAATAATCCTACATTTTGATTTTTGTTCTGATAATAAATTTGTATAATAGAATACTAATTTTTATAATAGATGCAGAATAATTATCAGATATTTTGCAAGATAAATTTTTATTTAATTCAATTTATTATCCGAAACTACAATAGATTTTATTACAAACAAACTGTTTAATTAAATAAATAAATATCGGTATAAATAGGCTTAAATATATTTTTCTTTTTAAAAAATTATGATTTTGTTATAATTATAAAAATACGATTACATTCAAGCCAAGAAGTGAAATTTATACATGTAATAAAAATAAATAATATAAACTTGATAATAAAATAAAATAAAAGATTGATTTAATAAAATCGTGTTAAATAATTTTTAGTGCGGTAAAAAATTTTCGATTTGCAATAATTTATTACTTTTATATTTGTGAATTAATTTAATAAAATAGCAAATCTCCGCTCTATATATTTAGTTTTTGTAGTTTAAAAATAAATATGAATCATTTGAGCGAAAATAAATTTAAAATAGCGATAGAAATGCCGGGTGTTCAAAATTTGAAAATTGCTCACCTGTAAATTGCAGAAACCCGGCAAAAACGAGCAGAAATACAGCAAAACTTTTAATTTCATCCATAGTTTTTCCGATTCTAGCACTGCATAAACACACCAAACTAAACCACGTGACCTAAATATCACATAACTATCCACAAAATTTCGTTTTTTGAAAAATTCCTAATTAAAGTTTTTGAAAAGAGCGTCAAGTTCTATATTTAAATGTTAAATTTAGTTAGCAGTTCGTGGCACCGACGGCCCGACTGAAAAATAATTCAGTGACCCAAAAATAAACCTCACATTTAATGAAAGCGGGTATGACGATAGAAAATCCTGAAAAAGCTCATGATAAGGAAAAGCACGGCTCGAGCTTTCAGGCTCGTGTTAAGCGCGATTTCGGTCGTTTCTGATCGTACACTACAGGCGGCGTTCGAAACGGAACTGAAGGATCGCACAAAAGAACACCGCCGACCTGCACACATGCGCCCGAAATTAACAGGTGCCCGACTTGGTGGACACGCTATACGAGACACCTAACAAAATACTCGTAAATAGATATTAGGATCGGGGTGGAGACATCACATAGGTTTAGGTTGCGGTAGGCCGAATATGTTACATAAATTAGAAATGCGCTGAGATTTTATTGATGTTCTTTCTTGTGGTTAGCCGCAATTTCAAACAGAAACCTTCATCCTTCATCTTTCATTAACAGTTTTGTGTTTTATGTGTGTTTTCTTTAAACATAAATCTCTCACGAATTTCTTTTAGTAATTGGTGAGTTATAAAAGTTCCTGAAACAATTTAGCTAAATACGCAGTTACAAAGCTAGAAAGGGTCATTTCCTAGGAAAAAAATATTCATAACATTTTGGTAATACCAAAAATTTCTGCAATTTCTGCAATAACTTAGCACACTTTTAGACAAACATTATTACAAATTTCTGTTTGCTTACGCATCTCTTCTGAAATTTGTCAGTCTCATTTTTATGTTTGTAATGCAATTGTTAATCGCTTAGGTTATCATGGTTTATCAAACATCAAAAACATTTTTTCAAAATCTCTCAACAGAATAAAATAAATATGATCTTAAAGCGTGCATTTTCATTGATATAAACCTTATTTTTTGACTTTGTCCGGTGAGATTGTAAAAGAGGTTGTGCCGTTTAGCACGTGGTGGGTAAAAGTGCTGAACATAATTTCACGTAAGCGGAAAAATACTGTTTGAAGAAATGCGCTTTCAAGTAACATTCTGCGAAAACTGTAAGCCGCTATTTGAAGATGCTGTACAGTTGTCAGTTGGTTGTATTTTTTCCATGACCCCTAACGCATTTATATATAAGGTTCATTCTTAACTCGGTTGGGTGGGTAGGATTTTCTGGTTCACGTTCAGACTGGGACAAACCAGTGGCCCCAAACTGTTTTGTTTATGCATGGTAAAATGCATGGCGCACGTTAAAATGTTTTAGAACCACTGACCTAGCCGAGTCTAAACGTTTACTCTGAGACACCACCCACACTAACTGGTTTAAGAACGACCCTTATTTACAAATGCGTTAGAGGTGTTGAAACAACACAACCAACAGACGACCCATACCAATGCGGTACGTAGTTTTACAGAACACGTGCTAACCGGTACGACCCCTTTTACGATCCCATCGGACAAAGTCAAAAAAATAAGGTTTAGATTGTCACGTATGTTGACAGTGTCGCCGCAACCTGTCTTCAAGAGTCCTTTAAGCAATGAATAATGAATACTTCTTTGAATTAATGTAATCATTTTATTTGTAATATAATTGTAATGCCACAACATAATACCAATTATAATAACACACAGAAATGTGCGAAAAACAGCGTATAGAGCGAGAGTCTGTTAACAGTATATCTTAACTTTTCTGAAAAACTAGTTATCATACCGACACAGAAAAAAACAAAGTTTTTTTATGGCAAACCGTGAAGTCGATAAGATAACTAGTTTTTTAAAAAAATTAAGATATACTTTTAACAAACTCACCCTACGCATCTTAAGACTAAAGTGCCTTACGCTCTCGAGTGATTGAAGCCTCCTTTGGACTCTCAGGCTTCAAACTTTCGAAATGTATACACAAAATCGTTTTTTTTTTTTTTATTCAAGGAATAAAATTAGTAACCAATAATTTATTTCTACTATATACACAAACACACAACAATAACTTAATTAATAAACAACTCGATAATTACAAAGAAATAATGCCTACGATTTAATAATGTTGCTTCTGATAAAACGCTCATCTTTAACGCTTGTCTAGTTCTACACTAACTGCTTATACAGGGTGTATCAGAAATAATGGTAAAAAATTTAGCCAATAATAGGTCTCGCTTAAAAAAGATTTTTTTCTAGATTCCACTTTTTCCTGGGAGGAACAAAATTTTTAGTATCTGTCGCAACAATGGCATATAAAAAAGTTGTTTCTTTTAATGAGATGTATCACTGGTTAAATTTATGACCATCATTTCTGATACACCAAGTATAATGATACGTCCTACCAGCAATGATATCATTATTCTAAATCGGTCCATGAAGTTGCCTAATTTCGTGGAATTTTACGCTACGGTGTAATTCCCAGCGAGATATCCTTCTGATATTTTCTCGAATTGTTAACTCTAAACTCTCTTTCACTTATTGTAAGAATATATATTTTTGTTAAAATATTATTTAAATGCGACCTCTTTTAAAGATTCTCTTAATTTTTTGAACTCTGAAGATTTATAGTATAGTGATACGTTCGGCCGACAAACATGCAGACTCGCCACAAAAGTTGCAGTTTTACTGTCCGAAGTTAAGTCGCCCGCAATACAGTGCACCCCTACTTTATACCTGCAGCAGACCGGCAGAGGCCAGATCTTAAACATCTGTTTCAATGGCCAGAAAAATACCTATTGTGCACTTTATTGCGGGCGACTTAACTTCGATCCAAAGCCCCTTTGTTGTAAGATTTATAACTTAAGTCATTTTTCCAAATTTGTGGGGGACGACAGTACTCCTAATAGCAATCTAATTTCTGAAATATTGTGACAGTGTTTGTTCAGATCTTTACCTTCAATAAAAATAATAAAAAAACAGATATTTTTAAAAATTTCATATAACGTCTTGTTAAAAACACGTTAGCGCGGATTACGGTTTTTAAAAATAATTCTCTTAGTATTAGAATGATAAAATAGTCTGATTTTTCTATTTGTATACTTTTTGTATTTAATCAAACCACTAGGCTTTAAAAAACCATAATAAAATGATTTTACATGTACTTTAAAAAAACTTACATTTGCAAAGGCACAGGAGCACAGACACAATGAAATAATTGCAATATTGTATTAATTATTAATAATTAATACAACACAAATTAATTAATAAGCATTTAGTTTTTAGGAATTAAAAACAATAAATTCTAACAACAGATAGTCACGATGTTTTTGTTTAGAACCTAATTTTTTAACATCTTTCACAAGCTCTCATTTGACATAATAAGCAATAAATAACAGGCATCATTGCTTAGGTTGTTTATTCTAATTATATTTAATACTTTTGCTTTTAATAACAACTGACAAACTATTAAATCATTTAGAAATTACTGCCACCAGCTCCCTAACCATAAAGAGTTACATTTATTTTCGAATGTTAGGGAGTGTTAAGGTATACTCACATATACAACAATTTAACGCTAATCATCCTTCTTTAGTAATATTTTAAAACTTTTTATGTGAAAGACTCTACTACACTGATACAGTGATACTATTTTAAACGCACTATCCCTACCGATAAACACTCAAAATAATCCGAAAGAAGATTAGATGTGGATTTATTTTAAGTAATTAACTTCTTTCTCTAGCTTTAAATTTTAAGGAAAGTTATGAATATGACATAAGGAGCCAGAAGACATCCTTTTTAGCCTGACATGTATCTACACATGCGTATATTAATTTATTTTTAGATCTAACGTTATACGTAGTTAAATTATTTGCACTTATTTGTGAGTGTGTATTTACAATTTAGAATCTTTCTTTCATTAAAGTTTACTAACAAACAAAGAAAAGTGTTATAAATCATTTATTTTTAATTAGATGAGTTTAATAAATAAATTATTTTTTTGTTTAAAATTGAAATAAAAGTTTCACTTTAATTTTTCAGTAGCTAAAATTAGACGAAATTTACTTTATCAACTGATAGGCGCCGCTGCCGTATAACACATTGCTTCATTATTGCATTCAGTAAGTTATTCGATTTTTGAAGTATTTTATAACAAACACACATTTTTGTAAATAAATTTTTGATTTAAATATATATAAAACCTTTAAAATTAGAAAAAAATATTTAAACATATAAAACTAGAAATATTAATAGAAATTATTTTTCGGAAGCTAGTTTCTTCATCTCCCCTCTAAGGTAATAGACTCTCCGCGCTATCCAGATTTTTAAGAGTAACTGCTATAAACCAAAAAAGAATTTATAGAGCAAAATTTTTAAAACAAATAAATTTATTGATCTCGTGTCTGCATTTTTGAAACTTTAAAAAATGTGGTGACCCATGTTAAATAAAAATTGTACCGTTAAAAGCCACGACCCTTTGTCATTATTTTTGGTAAGAAAGTAGAGTTAAAGCGACCAGATCTTTAAAAATCTGTAAAAAAATTTTTGTCTTATCTCAACTGATAACAAAATTATAAACTAAAAATTAATTATTACAAAACGTATAACATTTTTTTTTAACATAGGGCAATCATAAGTTTTTCAGGTCAAAATAAAGCGATTTAACACAATTTACCTCTATACTAAGTTGCACCGTTTAGAAGCTAGAGGACGCCAAAGTTAAAGATAAAAAGTCAGTTTTATACTTTAAACGTAAATATCTCGAAAACGATACGTTTTAGCAAAATATTGCATTCTTGCAGTTTTATGTAGAATCTACTGGCATAATCATTTTTGCTACAAAAATTAGAAATTAATAAGAAGAAAATTGGTTAATTACCCAAAATGTTAAAAAAAGTGCCGTAAGTTGAAATTGAGATGTGCAGCAAAATTTTGCTAGTAGAAATAAAAAGAGTACAGTCAATTTCATTTGTGTACCAAATTTGGTACTAATCGGTTAAGCGGTTTTCCAGATATAACAAAAAGATGTTTTTTTATACCAAACTTTGACGGCCTGTAATTTTCTTGTTAGTTGAGATAGGACAAAATTTTTTTTACAGATTTTTATTATTTGTGGTGCTGTGTTTCAGGTTAAAATATTTGCACTCATTTCCATAACACCCTGTATATATGTTGAATTGTTAATGTACCTAATAATGAAAAATAATTATTAAAAGAGCGCATTTTTTATTTTTACTTATGCTTTTAGCATTTTTTTTGCTTGATGCTTTGTAAATCTGCACAAATTTTAAGGTTTCAATAATTTTTTTTTAAGGAAGTTCGGTAGTTAGTTACGCAAACTAAATCCGCTATAGGGGCGCTAGTAGTTTCAAATAGAATATTTTTGCTTGTACCGCCTACCGGTTGGACGATAGAGAGAGTCACATAAAGAACTCGATATTAATCGCGTGAAATATTAGCAACACTTAGCTGAGCGGATTCGTCCCACATTTGCGATTGTTTTGACTACCCCACTCTAAAAACTCTTTTACTTAGAATCTAAACCAAGCGAATTTCGATGAAATTGTATAAAAACATTTTAGGTATTTATTGTGCTTGCGTCTAAGGTGTGAGGTAATAATCATGCCGAAAGCCAGAAAATGCTTTTCACGATTAAGAAAGAATTCGAAACGAACTTCTCAGATTCAAAATTAAAAAAAAAAAAAAGAATAAGACAAGCTACATATTATTTGATCATTTTTATTGTTTACATTTTTTAATCAATTAATAGAAATGAAAACAGAGAATTTATTGAAAGTGCATCAGCTACTATAACACCAGGACTTTCTGTACCTGACTATTAGCAATGTCAGCAATGAGTATATTGCTCTCACAGCTCACAGTCATTTTGTTAATTATATCCAGTGGTTAGGCGTTGGTGCAGTAATTTTTTAAAATTATTTACGTATATATATATTAGATACAGTATGTGGCATTTAAATAAAGCACCCTATATAACCTTGTTGTTGATAATTTGTTGCAATAATTTGAGATAAGTTAATTTTCAATTAAAAGAGCCCCCCCCCCCCCCCAACTTGTAAGACTAAACTCAATCTTGTCGCCCTAACCTCCTAGCCTCAGCAACCCCCATCTCAAAAATGCTAGATAGCAAGAGGAGTAGAGTGTCCCTTCAATTGAAAGGTTTTTAATTTTCTATGTATACAAATGACCGATAAGGTCACTTTGAAAGGGAAACATGTCCGTTATTTTGTTATTATTCGAGATAAGGCAAAAAATTTATTGCAGATTTTTATCATAGGTGGTGTTGTATATCAGATTAAAATTTTGCTCCAGTTTTTTGAATTACCCCATTTAAAAGACTAAAATATTTCTAAATGAAGTAATTTTTAGAGAAATAAAAAAATGTTTTGTTTTAAGTTTATGTTTAAGAGATATTAAATTCTAATTCAAATCAAAGTTTTTTAGATCAAAAAGGTTAAAATATTTGTACCTGTTTATGAGAAACGCCATTCGTTAGTAACATGCAAGCTTGGCCACTGTTAATAATTTAATAAAGTAACAATTATTAAAAATATAAATTCTTAAATTAATTCTTATTTTAGTGACTTTAAAATGCAGGAAACTTGTGTTTCTTCAATTTAGTACTTCTTTAAATTTAAAAAGAGCAAGTACTTCTTCAAAAAGGACACACTCACCTGCACCCAGGTATTTTGTAAAATCACCGAAATACAGTTGAACCCAATTATTTCAATGAGTAATTATGATCAACATAATACATGTTACTCCATTAGCTACTGTTGCAGCAACTACAATTTGCAAAAAAACCGTCGTCAGATCTTGACTGACAACTAAAAAAGCGTAAACCATCTTTTCTTGTAACTTTTGAGGTTAGTTATTGATTGTAACCGATTGATTATTTGTTAGTATAGATTGTAATCAAAAAAGATATTATTTTAATTGTGCATAAATAAGACAAAAATTAATGGTTGATTTACACACTTCTTTAAAGTCAGTGACAAAGTGTGATGTCCACTTTTTTTACCGCAAATTGTATAAAGTTTCCGTAATGTTTTAACTGCATTAGTGTAACATATTTGTAGTAGAAAATGTATAAATCTTAACAATGTTGAGTGCTTTTTGCTAGCAACTTAATAAAGTGAGATTTCCATTTGTTATTTTTATGAATGGGAGAACCAATCTTTTAAACAATTGGTTATTAAAAAGAAAACAAAATTCAGGTATCTACAACGTTTTACGCACAAACTGAAAGCATAAACTTAAAACTCCAAACTTTTGTTAAATAATTCTGTGCCAGTTGATTCTCAAAAGTAACCGAGTTTTTCTATGATATTATGCTCGTGTTGCAAGACAACGGTCATTTTAATATCTTTTCGGTCCACGGGCTTAATGTTATACATTTTTATGTATTTTTTCGTATAGTCACTACAAGGTCATAGTAGAATAACTATTACACAATATAATATTGTGCACATTGACAAAGCCGCTCTTTTTCGTCTCTAAGTGTCAGTTGTTCGTAAACAAATGATGTTATCTTCGTATAAATGGAGTTGTATGTTGTATTGAAGAATAATAAAATGTTAGTATTTTTTGTTTAATAACCGACACTATTTATTAGAGCCAACCAAAAATTCAATTGGCTTATTGATGGTGATGCAGAAGATTTATCTTCTTTAGAAATAGAAGTGGACAAAGAGACAAAAGTACGTACTCTTTCGGACATAATCGTTGGAAGAAGAATTGTAGATTTAGCTCATGTACTTAGTCAGTATGAAAAAATCATAAATCATTCCCACAAATGTACTATGCGCAAAATGCAATTAGTTTATGAAAAAAGACAAGGACTTTGTTTTTCCTTGAATTTTTACTGCGATTCATGCGAAAAAAATTGTAATAACGACACATCCGTATCAAAGCCCAAGTTTATAATAAAACAATGCACTTTGCCACTTTTATTCATATAAAACACAGAAATGCATTCACAATATTGCATTCAAATTTTCTATTCAATATTCCTATTTGTTATTTTTTCTCTTCCTATTATGTTATTATATATTGCTATAAAGTTTTATTATTAAAAATTGCATATATTGAATGTAAGATTATGTATTCAGTTTTTTTCCCATGCTCACTCTCACTCTAATTTTTAAGAAAAAGTCAGTTTTTCCCAACCTATTTATCCCAACCGTACAAAAAAGTTGACAAATTAATTAATATGAGTTACTGTAAACAGTTTCAGTAAAAATTGGATGTTTTACAGAAAAAAAAACCGATTATTATGAATTTTTGTTATTACGTTAGTTTTCAATTACCGTAATTTAATTTAATTGTAACTACTATATTTAATAAAACATTATAAACCATATATCTACCAACTATGTTTTTACTTATATTTTGTAGCTTATATTTTTAAAAGCGATGTTTCTTTTGTTTTGTAATACCCCTATAGGTAAGAATCGATGTAAAATTTGACAAGAAATAACACTAATTTTGGTTTACTCTACATAAAAGAACTTGCTCTTTTTTGGGTAAAATTTATTAGAAAATATTACGAAAATTTCTGTAATGTTTTCCTAAAAACTTTGACAATGTTTTATCAATTAATTGTCCGTTTGATTAAAAAAACAAATTTTATCTTTATTCTTTACATTAAACAATGTGGTCATAATTTATTAATTTAGTTCTTTCCATTTTACATTTTCTGATTTATAATTTATAAAGAATTATAGTAGTTATTTATAATTTATAGTAGTTATTATTTATTTATTTGGTAAATATAAATACGTGTAAGATTATAAAAATAAAGAATGGAAGCTCTAAAAACCAATCCTGCAGAAAAGAATCTGTGCATTAGATCGATGTTTATAAATTCAGTTAAAGTTAAACAATATGTACCTTAGTTCTTTAGACCAATCGTAATAACTTAATTATTGGATCAGTGTACACTTTTTTATATTCGTGCTACAGTTTGGTTGAGTGTAATAAAATTACAGAGTGCAAGAGTTTGGAAAATTACCTAATCACCAATTTGTAATAAAAGTTAAAAATCAGTGTTCCGTTTGTGATAAAATACATTTTGTTAAATTCAAGTATTATTGAATATAAGCTTCTAACTCCATTTTCTTTTTCCCAGAATTGTTATGTTTTGTTTTCAAAACATTTAGCAAGTAGGGCGGTCATGGCCTTGATCTAACAACAGAACAAGGCGTTACCAAATATTGGGCGGTAACCTAAAGCATTATCCACAGTTTTTCAGTTCCAATTTTGTTAATATATCTAAAAAAAATTTTTTTTTGTTACTAAATTATAAAAAATAAAGTACTAGATGCTTTAACTTACGATTTTTGTGTCATTATAAAAAAAATGTGTCTTACAGGAGTAAGAGAAAAGTTCGTGTTTTACGGCAAATTTCAAGCCTTTTATTACCAAAAGTTGAAAGTTTAAAACAAAAAATCTAATGCTGAATCAGAAGATCAAATGTTTACTTTACAATTGCAAAAGCAGAATTTTATGGGTAAATGAATAATACGTGTAGGTGTGAAATAATGAAGCCTTGTTTTTTTAATAAAAAAATTTTTTACAGCTTGTTATTTAAAAAAAAAATTTTAATTATTTTTTCAACATTCTATGAACACTAATGAAGCAAACGCTTCGATTATTTTGGAAAAAAGTTGTTATTAATTTTTGGTACTGAACCCCCTTAAATGTTTTTATAATTTTCTTCTTAAATTTTTAATACAAATATTAAAACTTTTTCTTCTATGTATCAGTATTTTTTTATTCTCTTTAAAACTGTTAGTTATTTAATTTCACTTTCTTTCTTTGACCACGTTTGTGACGTCACAACTTCTATACATTTAGACTTAAATTATCCTACAAGCGTCATCCTATGCAACCAAACTTTCTCCAAAGTTAAGCCCATTTCTAAAATAGTTGAGATTTCAGTAGAGAGATCTCAAAAAAAAATGAATTTTTCGGTTTATAAGGAAAAATACTTCCAAAATATGCTCTATTTATGTCATTGGACCACTGATAAAGTAAATAGTGTACCTCTATTTAAAAAGACAATTTTCACTTTTCCATTCTCAGAAATTTGACCCATGCTTTCCTCAATCTTAATTTGTATTGAGCCTAAATTTTCAGTGTTTTTTTTTCTTCTCAATTTTTATAACTTGAAAGGTAAATAAAAGCCAGAAATTTCTTACAGCTATTTTATTAGTTATTTAGTATAATACATATGATTTAAAATGGGCACCAATAAATAGAAAATAATTGCATACTTCAGCTTATGTACTTTTCAAACATTTACATCAAAATAATATAACAATCTAAATCTCCTCTTTTTCTCCTTAAACATGATAACCATATAATAAAAATATACTTGAAATAATAAAATAAATCTTGAGTACGAATTCCATTATCAGTACATTTATCTTCTCGATTGCTAGCTTAATAACGACCGGATTTCTTTATGCATATGTATTAAAAAGTCGACATAACTGGGTGACCCATCCGTTCCACGATCCTCCGCCAAGAAATGTTTAAAAACAGGCTCCAACTTCTCTCTTTGCCTAATAATAGTCAACTAAAAACAATAAATAAATAAATCAGTGAAGTCATCCGTCGACAAAATATAAACACTATAATTACCCTCATGCATTTATGCCTCTGTATCCTAATTTCTTCAATTATTGTCCTCACTGCCACCGACAGAGGATTATCAAATTCAGGAAGTGCAACTTTCTCAATATCAACCTGAATAGCAGACGGTACACCAAATACTTTCTGAACAAATTCCGGATTAGCTTCCAAACCGATCCACAAAAACATATGAATTCCATTTTCTACGTAAAAAACACACGTGTATCATACAACGTTGATTTAATAACTTACCCAAGATATACACTCCCTGTTCGTTCATTTTATCTACAGTACATCTAATTGGTGACGGGATTTGAACCGGTTCTTGGCTTGGATCTAAGTCAATTAATGGTATTAATCTGGGATAGAAATAATTCACACTAGTCGGTATATCCATAATCATAACTTCTTGCATAACATATGCTCGATCATCTATTGTCATATCAGATCCTCCCGATAAAGCATCACTCTTTAATAAACAATTCACATACAAAGGCAACAATTTCATACACTCTGGCAAGATCAATTGTCCTGCACTGCTTGGACTCGCGCAATTTTTCCTATAAGTTGCTAAAATTTGCGCTGCTCGTGTTACTATACTATCTTTAACAGCTTTAGGATTATGTTCATATAATTTATAAGTAGCTTGTTTCGAAATGTAATTGATTATAGTATCACAATCACAGTTTCGGTACAAATCCGACATTTGTGAGCAAGTTTTCAGAGATAAATTTATTATTCTTAAACGTCGTTGACCTGAACAAGATGTATATAGTAAAGCAGCTTGAATATAAACTCCTTCTTCTTCGGATAATTTGTCGTCGTGTTTTATCTCAACTGCTACAGCTTTATCACAATCTAGAATTTTATAACCGGTTTATAAAATGACATTAAAGCGAGAAAAGTACAAACCGATTGCAGCTAATTCCATATCGGTGGTGTTTGACATGTAGAAATGACCATAAAAGTCAGTAGGCCTAACTCCTGTAGATGTCCTAACTCTCATTATTGAATCAAATGCAATAGGTCTACTGATATTCGTTATGATATCTTTTATTAATCTCTCACCGTCAATATCAGCCTAACAAAAATTTAAATCAAACACTACATTAAAAAATATTAATTTCTAACAAAAATTGACGCATCATTCATTAAATATAGTAAGTTATGTTCATGAGTGTAACCTTGGGATCAGCTGAAATTAGTTGTAATTTGTTCTATAATAATATGTAACATAAATGGCGCAGTCAGTAGGAAAAAATATATCAAGCTGATGCGTTAATTTCTGTAAAACAAATAAATATCACCTACCTGAAAGTATGTATACTTATGAACTTCACCACCTGTCAATCTAGACACTTGTCCAATTGTAGCAATATCAATATATGCATTATTAAAAATAAACAAATCGACTGAACATCCTGCAGCAACACAATCTTGTCCTAACTGATTATATGCTTGTGTTTGTGGTGTTAGAACAGTTCGTTCCTTATCAGTTCCTAATAATTTTCGATCATCACGATTTTTCAATTTTCCTGGACCTTCAGCTGTTGGTAAACTCGAATGAAATACACACAATTTTCCTGCACATTCAGACGCCTACAAAAAAAATATTCCAAAACTCTTAAAATAAGTTACAAAACACAAACTTTTAACGCTTCAAGTCCTGCTAAAATCGCCGGTAATAATATAGTTTCAGTTTCACGAGTTTCGCCAAACATTGCAGGAATTTGTTGCATTAGAGCATCAATAACAGGACCTGATTCTTCAGGTGTGCATAGAAATCCGTCCAATAATGGCATAAACATCTCTTGAATGTCACCAACGATAAGCATTTGAGGAGCGGCTAAATTTCCCTAATTAAAACAAATGTGATCACAAGTGTGTCATAACATTGTTTTTTAACTACCTTAATGTTATAAAAGTGAACTGAACTGTTATATGTAATAAAACCAACTCTCATATTGCTTTTTTCTTGTCCTTGATCAACAGGTAAGTGTTGAATAATTTCCTTGATTTGTGAGCATAATAAATGTACTAGACCTGATTTAATATTGTTATATGAAACGTCAATAACAAAAATTATCGCTGGAGGTTTTGGTAGGACATTATTACGGCAGTATTCAGGTGTAGCAACAAATTCATAAGTCCCTAATACAAGTTCAGGCCGTTCGTAACGATCCAATCTCTGACCTGTGTGATCCAAATGTTGAAAATATTCTTGAGGGACTGTAAAAATTTAATTTATCACACGAGGCCCAGCCGAGATTAAACGTGTAGTTACCATCAGTTGTGGCTTTGCAAAAAAGGCACTGAAATCGCCTTCCCGAATCGATAAACTGCATGTAAGGACACATATAAGCCTTACATCTGATACACCGAACAGGTCCTAAATCGCCAAAATTGACAATTGGAGGCGGATATTCTTGATCTGCGATTTTTGCCATTGGACTAATGACTAAACTGAATGGAACTGCAGTTTGTTTCATTATGTCCTATTAATTTAATTACTAATTTTATTGTTCAGAAATTATTGTAATTACATACCTGAGAAATTGGTACATTATACATGCTAGATCTTATAAAACGTGGACTCGCATTTCCTTGATCTTGAACAATAAAATTTGTTGTTACTAGAGGGGGTACTAAACCTTTCTGATTGGTGCAAAATATTCCCGAACGATTTTGTTGGTCGTCTTGAGTTACTTGGATCTGAAACGACGATACAGAAACTTATTACGTAACTGAGAGACGTAATAAAATTAATTGATTTTAGATTTTTCTAGCAAGTGACAAAAGTTTGAAGATTGAAGATAAGTTACACCTTCTATAATATTTCAAAAGTAAGAGTCACAGATATAAAGGCATTAGCAGCCCTCAGCTTTATTTGATGCTCCCACTTTCTGCACTTGCAACGTAATATACTATTTTAGTACTAGTGTTAATAAAAATTTGACCACTGTGATTAAAATAATAGATCCTTGACCAATAATATATTTGTTACTTGAATTGAGAGGATTACAAATAACATTACAAAAAATTGTTTTTAAATTCCTAACACCGAGAGATCTGCTTTTCGAAAATTTATGATTTTTTTAGTCAAAGTGGCCAAATTGTCCGTATCTGTTTCATTTCTTTTAAAATTTCGTAACTACGCCCTCGCCTTCTACAATCTTTGCACTCGAATGCTATAATGTTTTTATCTGAATAATTAATGACATATAATAGCAATTGTGTTCTTAACACATAACGGTATAACACCTTTATAGCTAAATCTTACAATTACAAAATAACACCCATGACTTTTGTACTAATAATAATTAAATAATAAATAAAATTGAAATATATCTTCTTGTTTACAGTTCAAACTTCTTTCTGGATCTCCTTGGCGTATTAAATAACTAGACAATTAGAGACGAGATTTACGTTTCACTTAAGAATGGTTACATCGTTACCGAAACGCGCGTCGTGTGCAAAAAAAGTGTCTGGTGTAGTTAGGTGCATTTTTCGATTTGTATTGTAATTTCAATATTTAGAAAGTACCAACTGTAGCGTAGTAAAATCGCTATTAGTAACTTCATATTAGTACCTCATAAAAATTTATAATTAACTATTTAAAACAAACACAGTAGTTAAATATTAACGGTAAAAGTTGAATTACAAACAAAAACAGTGATCTAAATATTACAAAACTTACAGGACTTGGCATTTGATCCGGATCTAGGCGTTTTGGTTGTTGAGGTTGCTGATAAGCGGGTTGTGGATACCCACCCATTCCACCACCAGGAGGTTGTCCATACCCCGGTCCTGGTTGTCCTCGCATTTGCTGCCCATTCATATACTGCTGCTGACTCAAAGGAGGTGGCATATGAGGACCACCAGGCATTTGAGGCCCTCCAGGCATTGGAGGCACTCCAGGCATTTGAGTACTTCCATGCATTGGTGGTGGACCTCCAGACATTTGAGGTCCTCCAGGCATAGGAGGACCTCCTGACATATGTGGACCACCGGGCATTGGAGGACCTCCTGACATATGTGGACCACCGGGCATTGGAGGACCCCCAGACATTTGAGATCCTCCGGGCATTGGAGGAACTCCAGGCATAGGAGGACCTCCATGCATTGGTGGTGGACCCCCAGGCATTGGAGGACCTCCATCACCATTCGTTGCTCTCTTCATTGGAGGACCAGGAGGATAAGATCTAGGACCTAAGTTCATCCCTTGCATTTGATTTGCAAGTTGATTTGGACCCGGTGGAGGGGCATGATTTGGATCTGTCATAGACATTGGAGGTTGCTGAAATTGCCGATTAGGTGGAGGTTGGTTGAATTGATTAGGAGGTTGTCCCGGTAAAGATGGGTAGCTTCCAGGTGGCTTGGGATCATTGGGAGAAAACGAAGATTGAGGCCCAGGAGGGTGTGAAAATTGGTTATTTTGAGGTGGCGGTTGAGAGAAAGCAGGTCTGCCAGGAGGAAATTGTTGCGGTGGCCCTTGTTTATTTAGTGTATTCGGAGGTGCACCTAGAAATCATAAATTGAAGTCTTGCACCATCACTGATTTTTACTAAATACCTTGTTGAGGAGGAACAGGTCCAAATCCTGGCCCATTTTGAAATTGTGGAGCACCATTTTGAACAGCTGGTTTAGGCATTGGAGGCGCATTAAACTGATCAAGAGGTTTCTGATTTTGTTCTAAAGGAGACGGTACTGATCTTGGCCCTGGTGGTGAAAAAGTCTGAGGGTTTGACGTTGGAATGTAACTTGAGGGAGGCTGTTGAGGAGGAGGTGCTTTTTGGGGCCCGAGATTGACGTTCTGAAATGCATTTTGCGGTGCTGGTGGACCTGTAGGCAAGGGTGAATTGTTTCCTAGGGTGTCTTGAGGGGGCAACCCAAACTGCTGATGTGGAGGGAACTGACGATTCATTTCTTCTGCAAAAAAACAGAATGACAGTGAAATAAAACTAAACCTCAAACAAACAAATCTCAAAATAAACAATCACTTAAAATATAAGAAAATCAGAAATCTGTTTTTCAAATTAGTGACCCATATTTTACTAATTAATTGACTTAAACAAAACAGTTATTGTAAAACCAATTTAATATATTAAACTTGAAAGAACAAACCTTTTCACTGCTAGAAAGTAAAAACTAACACGTATACAGAGTGTTTAAATAAAATACTTGGAAAAATTAATAAATAAACGACATTACTCTAACCCTCGACTGGCAACTTTGCCACGTAAGGTTACAGTGCGCAGGTCTTAGTTACTTCCACGTCAACTCACTAGCTTAAAGTTCCTAGATTTTATAAACAAATTACAATTTAAATTCTTTTGTAACACTAAAATTACATCTAATGTAATATTTATAACACAAATTTGACAATTTATTATTTTAATAAATTTAAAGATTTTTAATAGTTGATTTTTGCAATTTTTATGTGACATGTCAAATTTAAAAAATATGGATTGGTAGAACTGATTTCAATTATCTTAAATATTTACTTTTTAAATTTTAACAAATTTAATTGTTTTAAAATAAAATTAATATAATGCTAGCTGGTGGAAATGAAGAAAAAACAATTCACAAACATAAGATTTATATTTTGAGTAACTGTCAATCTCACATAACCTCACAATGTAACATAATAAAACATAACATAACCTCACATCTTAATGTCAAAGAAGGGGGCAAAGTTTAATTTATTTTCAATGTAAGTATTGATTTATTTATGTTTAATATTTATTTATTCTGTAATACTTCTATTTTAGAATCATGGAAGAATGTTTTATTACAAGATAAGCCAGTCCTAAGGATGTAATCAGCCAGGTATGTCAGGCAAATTAATTTGGGCAATTTGTGGAATTATAAGCATTGCCATATATTGGCCGGCGAGACATGCACGTCATTATGATTACATAGAAATTGACGAGGTGCACAGCCAGTTACAATTTGTACAAGAAACTTTGCCACATAATACCAAAAATTGCAGTTATGAGAGTGTGATTTTGAGGAACAGTGATGTAGATTTTCTTAGTGTTCTAGAAAGTAAAAATTACCTCACACCTGAGCAAGGTACGACAAACATTGTGTTACAATTCAGAGTCTAGTTTTGTATCAATTTTTAAGGTGGAGTACACAAGCCAAAGCATTGTAACTCGTTGATAAAAGTAGCAGTGATAGTTCCTTACAGAAACCGAACTTTACAGTTAGACACCTTTTTAAATTATATGCATTATTTTCTTCAAAAGCAATACTTGTTTTACAGAATTTTTATTGTGAATCAGTCGGATAATTTACCGTTTAATCGTGCAAAAATGCTTAATTATGGGGCTAAAGTGGCGATGGATATGGGGTTTCCGTGTCTTGTTTTGCATGATGTTGATCTCTTGCCATTGAATAGTGGAAATATTTACGGTTGTGTGAAGAAGCCGAGGCATATGTCAAGTAGTGTGGATACTTTTAGGTACTTAAATATTTAAAATATGAATTTTGGTTTTATTAATTTTTGATAGATTTAATTTACCCTACTTGACGTTATTTGGGGGTGTTGTCGCAATTTCTTCAGATCAATTTCGGGCTGTTAATGGTCTTTCAAACCAGTTTTATGGATGGGGTGGTGAAGATGATGATTTTTACAGGTTTTTAATTATCTAAATAAATATAATGAAATGTATTTTGGGTTTTAGACGTCTCTACGCTCATAATATTTTACCTTGTCGTTTTACACCTGTATTAAGCAGGTACACTATGTTAGTTCATAAAAAAGAAGCAGCTAGGTAAGTTTACAGAAATTTATTTTTATTTATTATTTATAAATTGGGAGTAGTGTAATAATTAATATAAAATTTGCTTTAGTCCAAGTAGGTACGAAAATTTAGAAAAATCATCTACGTTAAACAACCTGGATGGACTTTCGTCTTTAAGTTCTAGTTATTCTATTAAATTAGAAAAATTGTACACATTAATTTTAGCATCTTAATTAATTACTATTATTTTATTTATTATGTCATTTGTAACAATTTTACTTTTGTCTGTATTTTGTACTGTTTTATAACTTTTCTACAAACATTTTGTAAAATACGAGTATAAAAACGAAGATTAATTTTGAAACAAGAAGTAAGTTAATTTTACATTATAAAAAAAAATTGTACTTAAAATGATTTTAATAAAGAGTTTTTTTGTTTATATAATTGTTGTTGTTATTAATATTGTTTACCTACAAATTAGTTTAATCGCGAAATTTTATTATTTGTATTTATGCAAAAAATTATTTAAAAAAGTAAATAAAACAGTTCTTACATTAATAATGTGTATATTTGGTTGCCTATACTCAGTTTTTGTATTATTTTCCAATTCTAAATATTTTTTTAAAAAAACGGCCTAGAAAAAAACTTTACATAAGATAGAAAGTTTCTAAATTAAATTTTCTATCAAAAAATTATACAAAAAAGTTTAAATATTGAGTGTTCAAGGTATCTCATACTTTTAATGTATTATTTTTATTATAATATTGAATTATTGAAACGTATAGTTAATTAGTTATTAAGAGCACAAGTTAAAAAAATGCACCCAATTACACAAAAGTGTTTGGTGTGATTGGGTGAATTCGATTTATTTGACAATTTCTTTATAAGTCAAGGACATCTAGCAAGAAATATTAAGGGCATAATGAAGAAAATTATGGCACGAGAGAATGTAAAGCTGGCGTAGGAGGGTTTATAAATTTTTGAGGGCCATTATTGACAATTATGCTCGTGGTACATCGAACGTTTTATTTTAATACGTATTGTTTTGGTTTTTAAATCAAAAAAATATTTAAAATTTTGGGCAATTTTGGGAAAATCGTAAAACAGTCTAGATATATATAACAACGTTTGAATTTGGGTGTTTATGGAGATACCATAATGTTATCATTGTCCATTTGACATTTTTTAAAATGAAAACTTTTTTTTAAAATTTTTTTGACAGTATCGTTTATTAGTATACAACTTTTTGAATAAAAATAAATATTATGCCCTGATTTGCGGGCGTATAAAGAAGCAGATTATATAGTTGCAAAATAAAATAAACTTTATTAATAACTAAAGGAGAAAATATTATTGCTTTAAAGATAAATTGCTAAGTAAAATCTGAAATAACAAGAGTTAAATTCTAGAACACAAAAATAAATAATGGAATTGAAAATATTGATACTAAAAGTTCTAAACTAAAAAGGAACTCATCAATTTTTGAAATTCATAAACTGTAGTGTTTTTTTATTTAATTAAGAATGTATTTTTTGACATTGTTTTTGCTCAACTGATGGGTGGCGAACTCTCTTCTTTTGCTTCTGTCAAAAAAACTTTTAATCCTGATTTTAGTGCTTTTTTTCTGTCATAAATTCTTTTTATTTTTTTTTACAACTCCCATAAAATAAAAAGATTTGCTTTTAAAAATTTTATTTATCTTAGATTTTTTGTAGATGGAACACAAATTAGTAAGTAAATATCCCAAATATCAAAGAATTGTTGTTTTTTATTTATTTTATTATTTCTGTTTCTTTTGATTTTGGTAAGTTTTTTTCTGCTCTACTTATACTCATATCAGAATTTTTTTTTAATTTGTTTAAAATCGGTGGACTAGACGAAATAAAAATTAGAATTTGGGTTTAGGGAATTTTATTTGGTCAAAAATCAATAAATTAGAAGTTTTTCAGTATAAAAATAATTTTATTTTATAATACATTGAATCTGTATTATACATTTTATATTACAATAAAATATCAAAGAATAAATACTATTAATTTAGAGAAAAAAAAAAGTAGCTAAAGACAAATATTCGTCGAGAAATTATCAGGTTGGCAGAGCATTTGTAGCAAAAGTAAGTACTAAAATAAATAGAGATTTAAAGTATCTTTAAAATATACATCATAATACTAAGATTTGCCTGTACAATTGGTAACAAAAATTGCATCACATTTCTGACAACTATTGCAACTTTGAACACACAAAACGGCAGTGTGGTCTTTTACTTTTTACAAAATAATTTAGTATTTGTATCCACCGTCGGGACCATATTGTTGGTTAATTTGATTCGTGCTTGTACCGGGGAATGATGGTTTACTAGGAGTTGGGAATGATGGCCCTGCTGGTCTACCACTAGGGTATCCAGAAGGTCTACTGGGCCCACTAGGGAACGACGGAGTGCTTGGTCTACTTGGTGGACTAGGGAAAGACGGGACACTAGGCCTACTTGGTCCACTAGGGAAGGACGGAATGCTAGGTCTACTTGGACCACTAGGGAAAGAAGGCGTGCTAGGTCTACTTGGTCCGCTAGGGAACGAAGGACCAGCTGGTCTACCACTAGGATAACCAGGAGTGCTTGGTATGCTAGGGAAAGAAGGTGTACTTGGTCGACTGGGTCCACTTGGGTATGATGGTACACTTGGTCGGCTGGGACCGCTGGGATATGATGGTACACTTGGTCGGCTGGGACCGCTGGGATATGATGGTACGCTTGGTCTGCTTGGACCGCTGGGATATGAAGGAACGCTTGGTCCACTTGGATAAGATGGTCCGGATGGACCACTTGGACGTCCTGGGTATTGTGGATAAGTCGGTTGTCCTTGATAGCTTATCTAAAAAAAATGTGTTTTTCTGTGTTTTTTCTATTGAAATTTTACCTGAGCATGAAAGCCTGTAGCCCAATCAGCAGTATATTTAACTACTTGTGTCCTACCATCAGGTAATTGTATTCTATATTCTCCTTTAGTTTGATCTCCATCACTTATAGCATTATGGGAGTAATCGTTACCATACTGATCATCTTTAACAGCGTAACTAAAGTCAAAAGGCATTCCAGGTACATGATGATGATGATCATGCTGTTCCTAAATCTTTAAAATTAATAAATCAAAATTAAAACAAAATTTATATTACGGATCCATCTCCACCAGGACTTGGCCCTGGTAATGGTCTAGGTCCAGGACCTGGTTGAGGTGCTGGTGGTCTATAAGTTGGTTGTGGTGATGGTGGTCTAAACGGTGGTTGCGTTGGCGGTCCCGGTCTAAAGGGTGGAGAAGTAGGTGGACCGTAAGTTGGTCTTGGTGGTGAAGGAGGTGATGGAGGTCCAAAAGTTGGTCTTGGAGGTGTAGGTCCCGGTGGTCTATACGGAGGTTGAGTCGGTGCAGGTGGTCTATAAGGAGGTGAAGTCGGTGCTGGTGGTCTATAAGGGGGTGAAGTCGGTGCTGGTGGTCTATAAGGCGGGGAAGTCGGTGCTGGTGGTCTATAAGGTGGCTGTGTAGGTGCTGGAGGCCTGTATGGAGGTGACGTTGGACGCTCCGGTGGTAAATACTGAGGTCCTGTAGGTAGGTTTGGTGATGGCGTAGGTGACGGTCTAAACTTTTGAGGTACTGTTGCTGCTGGTGGTCTTGTTGGAGGACTGTATGGAGGTTGAGTAGGTCTGTAAGGTGGAGAAGTTGGAGGACCATATGTTGGTCGTGGTTGGGTTGGTGCTGGTGGTCTGTAGGGTGGTTGAGTGGGTCGGTAAGGTGGTTGAGTGGGTGCTGGTGGTCTATAAGGTGGAGAAGTAGGTGGACCGTATGTTGGTCGTGGTTGAGTTGGAGCTGGTGGTCTGTAAGGGGGCTGAGTAGGTGCTGGTGGTCTATAGGGGGGTTGAGTGGGTGCTGGTGGTCTATAGGGGGGTTGAGTAGGTGCTGGTGGTCTGTATGGAGGTTGTGTGGGTGCGGGTGGTCTGTATGGAGGTTGTGTGGGTGCTGGTGGTCTGTAGGGTGGTTGAGTTGGCGCTGGTGGTCTGTAAGGTGGTTGAGTTGGTGGAGATGGAGGTCTTGGTGGTTGAGGTGGTGGGAATGGCACTGAGGGTTTTTCGTATTTATAGCCGTCTTTGGGTGGAAGATAAGCATTTTGTCCAGGAGCTATTGCAGCATAATTTGCTGCTATAAAGCAGCATAAAGCTGCTGATATCTGTAAATCAAATATAAATTTTTAACATTGTTGAATCATGCATAAATTAAAAGATGTACGGAAATGTTTAAGTTTAATTACAATGCCTTAGGCATTAAACACTTCTTTTATGAATAGGTTCGTCGTCTGATAGATATATTATTTATTGCGGTTTTTTATCATTATCAAGGACAATGTTATAACAGGATTCTCTTCGTGATTGAATAATATGTATACGGAAAGAAGCTTAATTGCTTGAGGGTGTGTCTATTATTTTTGCATGCTTTACTTACTAAATTGAAAGTATCTTACTTTACTGATTTTAACTCAAGGATATAATGTATTTGTATTCATGCCTTCATCGTTGAGGCATTCTTTTAAAGGTTACTGCTGAAAAATTATAGATCGACAGAATGACTAAAAGGGATTGTCTACATTACACTCATACAAATAGCTATACTTACATATTTTATCTAAATAAATAAATATTTCTAAAATAGTCTTTATTATAAACAAATTGTGTAACTTTACATTTACAATACATAAAAGACTAAAAAAAATATTATTATTATACCCAAATCCGTGATATTTCACTACAAAAAAAAATTACAGACTATTAATAATATCTTCCTGCAATTAAGATAATAATGTATATAATTACTAATGAGAGAATCAATTTGAATCTAGATATTGGCTGAATTGCACTAATGATTAGACAAAAAAAATGTTTTAATGACTGTCGACAACTAACGATTTGCACACTCTTACAATAGACAAGTTATTTCGTAAAAACGATTATAAAGAATATTTCCTATATTATTCAACTGCTTAATTTAGGTCAGGTCCAGACACAATAATTAAATTTCCATTAATATTTAAGCTCTAATTATGGCAAAAATGATTTAAGAAAAGTTTAACAACATCTCTGACCTTTTCAACCTTCTTTCAATACACCTGTTTGTAGCCTTTCAGACTACTTAACTCATTTTTGTAAATTGTTCTACTTTGACTTATTAGTTCCGAGTTTTTTTAAATATAGTGATGGGGAAGAGACACATATTTATCATGAAAGATGATTAGTTCTAACGATAATTTTCATTAGTAACCAGAACAAATGTTTTTTGAGAGTCAAAAATCTCAATAAACCTTTCTCTATTTTATGTAATCTGACCACGCGATACCTGTATTAAATGAAAAGTTTTAAAATATAAACAAATCGAAGAATTCTTTTGAATATTTCTATTAAACTATTGAAAACTCTCTTATTAGAATAACTGAGGATGTAATGCAATGTATTATTCATTTCTTATTATTTATCAAAAGAAGCAGCTTTAAATTGTGTTTTTCAAAGTAACACAATGTTACTAGTCTTGTCAGACTATTAATTTTCATGACAAAGATATTAAAAGAAAGTTGCTGCATTAACTTAGAACAATAAATAATACTTGTTAACCGAATGCAGTTATAGATATCAATTTACCAAATTAGTTTTTCTTTTTTATTCAGATCAAGCAGCAAATCAGAGATTCTCGACTTTTCTAATTATAGGTTCTATGGATTATAGTTGTTACGTATTTCAGTATGTAAATTAGAAACTCTGATGAAGTGTATTATCCATACAATATAAAAAAGGAAAGGATCTTAATCTACAGTAGGTCATTCTTTAACTTATTAGCATCATATAAAGTAGTTGTAGGTGGTTACTAAGCCTCGATGGTAATTAACTAATAAAGATTTATATCGTATTTCATATATCACATGGAAGACAGATTTATCGCTTTTGCAATAAAATAAGTTAAATTTACGAGCACATATTGGACGAATCAAAAAGCGCGCATTTACTGTTTACCAAATTATAAAACTTGTTCTAAAGTTGTTTTGACAAAAATTTTCTTATGTCCCGAATTTTTTTGAAAATGTATTTTGTAACGTATTATAAGTAACAAAAAAAATATTACCGAAGTAAAAATAGAATACGACTCCAAAAATGCGTATGATGCAGAAGTTATCTTCAGTGATGAACAACATAATTTTTAAATGCAAGTTTTTACTTTATTTTAAAAAAAAAATTAGAAAATAATTAAATGGTTCTGCAATTCAACAAAAAAAAACTTGAAAACTAGCGCTTCGAGCCATAAATACAAAAAATAAGAGGTCAACCATTTTGTTTTATAACATGAAAATAAATGTACCAGATATGCTAAGTAAAACATATGAGACACAATTTGCAGTATGTAGTTTTATAAATTATTGTCGATTAGAGCTTTTTTTAAATTATGGCTACCCACACTACAAGACGACGAGCAGGTGCTTACTTTTTGTGGTAACTGCTCCTCTCTAGGTGCTTCTTCCAAACTAGAAAATTATGCCTACAACTGTCAAATATATTTTGATATAATTTGTCTAGAAATGCTTGAAATTGATGATTTTGATTTACAAATTATTTTGTGAAAAAATTAATAAGACTTGTAAAGAGAAGTCTGCGCTATAGTCAGGCTAAACTGTTACAGCAATTTTGAAACAACTGCGATTTCTTTATCTCTATAGACTCAAAAAGCTATTGCATCATAAAATTCATGCACTTCTAAACAAACTATAAAACAGAAGACCAGCGTAAATGTAATTAAAGCAAACAGGTTGTTTGATAAGTGATAAAACGGTTGAAAAAATTAGTACGAAATGTGACTGTTGACAATTTTTTAGAAGCCTTGATCTTGTAGAAGAAATAAAGAACTAAAATTTAACATTACTTGGTACAATTAAAAAAAAATGAACTAGAACTTTGCCAGAAATTCTAGTTCTAGTTCTTTTCTAGTAAAAGAAAAAAAAGTTGTAATAATTTTATATAATAAGAAAGACATACATAAGTGCTATGAACACTAAAATTATATAGATCTACTTAAAAAAAATTTGAAAAATTAAAAAGATTGCAAACGACGATTTTCAAAAAACTCGAAGATTAAAACATGGTATATATGAAAAATGATTCAGAAATTTGAAAAGAAAGTATTTCAAGAAATGACAAAATTGCAAACAATTTGGTTGTAATTATCATCAGATAATTACTTAATTTGAATATAAGACAAGCGACTTAACTGTTTTTCTACCCCTATTTTTTTTATTAAGAGACATTTTTTTATTAAGATAACAATAAAATTACAGTATTCTATAACAATATTTAGTTAATTCAAAATTGTCATTTAACATTTTAAATTTCTAGAAATTTTCAATTGAAAATTAGTAAAAATTCTGATAAATTTGAATAAAAAATACGAATTTTACAGTGGAATCTAAAATATAACTCTACCAGATCACAATTGCCACAGACATCCTAAAACAGGTTTATTTCCTGGAACTAAATCAGCTAAAATATACCGAATATTCTACTTTCAAGTTCAGCAAATTTTTACAAAATGTTTTATTTAATATTTTGATTTTGACTTATTTTGAAAAATATAATAAATAAAATAAAATTCACTTGTTTATAAAAATATTAAATACTCAATTTTAAAATTTATTTTATCAGTTATAATATCACAATGAATTCCTTCCAGAATTTTTTCGAGTACCCACTAAAAATTTTATTATTAATTAGGCCAAGCGAAATGCAAGAGCTAATTAAAAGTTTTAAAAATAAACGAAAAAAAAATCGAAGAAATGAATCAATGTTCGTGTGATATTCAGCAAGATAGTTGCATGACAATTTTGAATTTTTGTAGAAACAAGTCATAATACTCGTTTCTCATGAGTTGTAATATAATTTCATAAGAGTCTCTACCAAATGTCTAGCAAATGTCCTAAATGCAGAAGAAAATCTTGGTCAAAAAATATTAAAAATTATCACAAATAATTTTCTTTTTAATTTTTTTAAATACTTTTAAGAGGTCTTCAGAAGTAAAAATTTTTTGAGCTAATTGATAAAAGAAGTAAAGACAGTAACTGTTACCTCAAGACCAAATGGTTAACAATACTTACAATTGAACAATTGTGTTTATGTCAAAACGTAAATTTGACGACCAATATTATACTCTTGCGATTAATTTTTGAGATTTTTATAACTGGTCGTAAAAATAATAGTGTATGCAACACGCTACTAATTTTAAGACACTTGTATTCGTTTAGACACTCGCCCAGGCTCGTGTTGTAATTCATGGTTAAATGTTCGTTGCATAATATACTATTCTTCGACAACTACACTGCTCCAATAAATTAACGCACCACTTGAATTTTTTTGGAAATTGAAACATGTATTCGACCAATTGGTACAAAATTAAGAAAAATTTAACAAAAACATTTGTTTAAAGTAAATTAATATCAAATGTGTCCAAATATAGAAAAACAAACCGAAAACAAAAGTTTATTAAAGTTACGCCGTTATAGAAGTTACAGAAAACATCTTAATATCGCGTATTTCCACCTCTACTTTGAATAACCGCTGCACATCTTCGTTCCATACTCAAAATTAACAAACTTATGTCTTCTTGATTTAAGTTATTCCAAATTTCATTTAGTTGAGGACCTACCTCTTGAAGATGGACAGGAGGATGTGGAAGATTTTTTAAACGTTTCCCGAGAATGTCCCAAACATGATCAATAGGATTCAGGTCAGGGCTTCGAGCTGGCCAATCCAAAACATTGATTTCTGCCTCATTCAAGTAATCTTTAACAATTCGGGCAGTGTGGGGTTTTGCGTTATCTTGCATTAACACAAAATTTGGACCAACATTAGGGGCATAAGGTAAGACATGCTCTTCAGGAATGTCTGTTATGTAACGGTCCGCATTTATAGAGCCATTATTTACAACCACTAACTCCTTGCGAGCTTGTAAGGAAATACCACCCCAAACCATTACTGAACCTCCACCATACAATGTGGTATTCTGAATGTTACACTGTGCGTACCGTCATTTGGTCTACGATACACACGAACACGTCTATCGCAATTGTAAAGGCAAAATTTTGACTCATCCGTAAAAAGAACAGACTCCCAATTCTCTCTTTGCCAATTTATGTGCTCTCTAGCAAATTCTAATCGGGCTCTGCGGTGTTCTGCAGTCATTGCAGGACCACGAGCAGGAATATGGGGTGTTAAACTATCCTCCTTAAGTCTTTTTCTAACAGTTTCGGTACTGATTTGAATTCCTTCTACGTCACGGAACTCAGTTTGTAGCTTCCTAGCGGTTACAAAGCGTACCCTTAGCGCAGATATTCTTAAAAATCTATCCTGGATAGGAGTGGTTTTCCTTTTTCTTCCTTGCCCAGGTCTTCTGAGGTGACTTTCTGTTTCTCTGTACCTTTGTATCATACGCAAAACTGACGTATAAGATACACCAAACCTTTCACCAATTCTTCTGTAGTTCCATCCTTCCTTCAACAAAACCACAGCTTGGGCGCATTCTTCTCGAGTCAAATGCCTCATAATGTTTCTATTATTGTTTCAAATAATAAAAACTATCCACAAAACGGCAAATTCAAATAACAATAAAACGTAATTACAAATTAACACAATTTAAAAATGAAAATTATATTAAAATTTCTGCTTAAAAAACTATTAAACTCAAATTTCTGACTGTAATGTCAAAACTTTTATTACAATGGGTAACTAGATTATATCTTGATTAAACCTTCTCAACCAAAGTTGTCAAATGTACATAGTTTTAATTTTTTTACTTTATTTTTAAGTGGTGCGTTAATTTCTTGGAGCAGTGTATTAAATATAGTCAATTTTGTATAATAAACACAAACAGTTTAACAGTTAAAATTAAAATTTTAATAACTGATTAGGTTTTTTGACAGATTTATTCACTCTTGTTTTCAACTAACAAGGAGTGACTAATAATAATTGAAATTTTATAAGTTTTGTTCAAAATAGTACTTTAAATTTTGTTGTACACTAAACTTCAAAGAGTTTAAAGATGGTAGTGTAGAAAATTTTATTACGTAACTAGAGTTGTAAGTCACACACTCTCGTGATAACTTTTTAAATTTGTAGATACAATTTTTCTTACAACTCTTGTTACCTAATATACTACTAATTTTGCTCGTTGTTAACGTCAATTTTTTTTTAGAGAAGAGTAAGATTTTTTTGTAGGTTAATTGATCTTTATTATATATAATTTGCCTACGTAATGTACATAATGTGGCGGTAAAATTGTGCATTATACACAACAAAGTTGATATAACCTACAAAAAAAATTTCTTACAATAATATTTTAGTCTTAGTCTGGTTGCAGTTCTTGACTTTATCTGCAGCAATTTCTCCTAGAGGAGGTAGAGATAGATAGAGGCAACTGTGGAATTTGCTGTGAATTAACTTGAAATCGGCTTCAATTAGTGTAAAACGAAAATGTTAGCTGTTAAGACTGTTGAGTGTTTATAATAACCAGATCACCAAACAGTGCACACATGTGGCCAATTTGATTAATGTAACTTTAAAGTTTAATGTAAACTATCACGGCTACTTATTAATACAAATTCTTAGATTTATATTAATAAAAGATTTAGATTGTTCTGAATGCATTTTTAGTATCAAAGTATTGTTAAAATGTTAAAAAAAAAACTCTTACACTTTTGACCGCAAGTTCTCGGACTCTTGCAACTACAATCACATTCTAATTTGTAATAATGTGCGTTACTCTAAATTACAAAGTTTTTCGTGTTTCATTGTAACGTACATAGAATTTTCGAAAGCCCCATTCAATTATAAATAAACAAATAAAACATAAATGACACATAATACAATGTTAAGTGTCCATAAATCCTGACCCTACTAATAGAATTGAAACGGTAGCTCTTTCTGATGGTTCGTAAAATTACGCATACAAAGCGGTATTAAGTAACACTTAATTATGCTTAAGAAACTAAGACAGACACCAAAACAAACGTCTTTTATGCAAAATGATAAATGACAGGTCAATACACTAACTCAAGACATGATTGATTAGACTCACCAAATAAACGTCAAAAATCAATCACAAATCAATTACTGAAAATTTCATAATTTTGAAAGCAGTCAAGGCGAAGAAAAATTACTTTTTTTCCCCTCATCAATGATATATTTATTCGTATTGTTATTGTTTATTATTAACCCCGATTTTGCTTCCCACATATGGCATGCCTTGCAATAGTAAATAAAGTTCAATCCGAGCATTGCATGCCGCAACCGGATGCTTAGTTTGAATAGTCGTGATCAGAGTATTCATAGGTTAAGGCTGGTGAGCGCTCCAGTCCACAATGGGCGGAAGGATGCGGCAGGAGCTTGATCTGGTACTTTCTAGGATTAGGTAAGATTGTGAGTGATTGGTGACAGCTTGGAGGTCAAAGCCACAAAAAAAAAATAAAACTAGACACAAAATTTCTTTATCTCAACTGCTCCCGTTCTTGACCTACTACTACGAAGTTCTAGTAATCCAAAGACGCTAACATTAGCAAACTAATTAATGCATCTGGTTAAACAGCAAACCAAAATTCATAAATGAGTCCTAAAGTCAGGTCAAAAACTGCTTTAGACTATGACGGAATTGATTCATGTCGCTCCATACGAAACCAGAAATAATAGTAATGGTAGAGGTCTAGGATGGATTGTAAAGTCTTTGATAAGAAATTAATTTTTGTTCAAAAAAACAGGTCTATATAATGTTAGCGTTTTTTAAATACTGTACTACTGTGTCTTTGCAGTTGATTTATGGCGGCTGCTTTGTACCTTAATCCCTCCGTTCTTAAATTCGGTAAGTCGAAGTATCTGTAATTTGAGTGTAAACAAAGACTAGAGATTGCAAGAGATGCAACTAGCCACAAAATTTCTCTATTTCAACTGCTTCTGTTCTTGACCGAGTGATTTCGACGAGCCACTACGAAGCTATAATAATCCAAAAATGATAACATTATACCGCCTCACAATAAAATAAGCGAACTAATTAGTGCTTCTGGTTTCTTTGTTAGATAACAGCGCAGCATCCATAAATCCGTCCCAACTTCAGGTCAAAAGTTGCTTTAGAGTATGATTGAACTGAAGCGGTGTAATAATCGAAAAACGCTAACATTATACGACTCTACAATAAACTGAGCCAACTAATTAATGTTTCTGGCTCCGTTGTCAAATCAGTCTCAAATTTAGGTCAAAAACTTTTTAGAGTATGACTGAACTGAAGGGGCATCACGCTCTACACGAAACGATAAATTATAAGATGAAATCGAATTGTAACTGAATCAGAGCCGGCTGTGCCAGCGTAAATATAATAATGTGTCTAATTATTACAGTTACGCTGGCACAGCTTGCTCTGATTCAATTGCATTCAGTTGCATTTTGATCTCAGGTTAGTAATGGCAGGGGTCGAGGATGGATTGCAAAATCTTTGTATTTATTAATTAGAAATTAATTTTTGTACAAAAAGACAGGGCTATATCGTCCTATTACTTATAAAAAAGGGAAAACGGAGATTCAGTTCTATTATAAAAATCACTGTCAACTACTGTACGTGTCAATAAAAGAACTGAACAACTTTAAGTAAATTCCAAAAGTCACTAAGTGATGTTAGGGAGTTTTTGAATTTTTAATTTGCCTAACCACAACAACTCGCTTTCGGCAAAAATCACTAACTCACTTGATGATGAATTTTGCTTTTAGAATATTTTACTTTTATCTAAGTTAGTGACCATTCGCAGTTGAAATAAAGCATAAATATCAGGAAATTGTAGTAAATGACATTTTCCATAGACACTCTCCTTCAAAATATAGTTTTTAATTTTTCCCAAAAATGTTAGTTAGTGATTTTTGGCAGTAATAGAACGATATAATGTTACCGTTTTTTAAATACTGTACTACTGTGCCTTTGCAGTTGATTTATGGCGGCTGCTTTGCCTTAATCCCTCCGCTCTTAAATTCGGTGAGTCGAAGTGCCCGCAATTCGATTTTAAACAAAGTCTAGAGATTGCATCTTTTTATGTAACAACAGCATTAATCACATTGAAACTGGTGAAACGCGGATGATATATCGAAGATTTTCTGATATATGTATAACAAACCTCTCTGCACGATCTTATCGAAAAATTCGAGGCTAGTTCCTTCGCAATTACCAATTAGAAATAGTTTTCACAAATATATCACGATGATGCAACCCGATGTAGAAATAATTTGTGTGTTGAGTTGCAATGGGTTTGACTTTTGGGCCGTGGGAGTGTGATGTTGGGTCATAAAACAATGAGTTACGTTAAATTTTGTTAAATAATTTTAATTGTTGAACTCGCTAAAAATTCGCAATAAAATATTGTTTTTTATTATTATGGTAATTCTAATGGAAGATAAAAATTCTCCCGGATTGTTTCAATAAATGTTTAACTTATCAACCTTGACATAAAGTTAGCGACACCTACAACAAAAGTAAACACAAATGCATTAACTTTTAACAAAAGACAAATTTTATTTTTTCATTGAAACATAAACTTTAGATTGCGGAGATAATTACTGGTAGTTGTTTTCTTAATAGCTTAATAGTAAATATGAAATACGACCATTATTAGTGTCTTCGTTGGTATTAAACCCAGCAGGAACCGCCTTTATCAATTAATTTTCTAATGAAGTTGCATCTTTTGCAGTAGGAATGTACTACTATCACAACTCATCACTCATGAATGATTTTGATAAATTGCAATTTATGGTATGTCAGTACCGTTCAGATAGGTACCATTCAAGGTTAGTTATCGACGTTCCTGATGCACCATTCTATTTTAAATATGAAATTTTTACCAAATGACCTTCAAGATGATTTATCGAAAAAGATTCTATTAATTAAATTGATTAATAAGTTAGTCCTTGCGAATTTTTGGCAGGAAGTAACGACAACGTTTTCACTTCAGTTTAATTTTGAAGTGCAAAAATGACTCCCAAAAAGATAAAATTGTTCTCACATGGGTCTTTTAAAAGTAATTTGCTATGTAGCTCATGGTCGAGGATTTAAAGCTATCATTGTCTTATCTCAGTTAATTACTGCCCAATTTTAGTACAATAGACTATTCATTTATTTTTGATAGGTGTTTGGTCAAAAGTGTGAGCTTTTATTTGCTTTAACGCGAAGATGAATCTTTAGATTAATTAATGATGAGCTACTGGTAAATTTGACTTGAGAGATTAATTATTATCAAAGAAGTTTTAGTCTTGTAGACAAAATGAAAGATTATGTAATTCTTTAATTAATTAAAGAAATATATTCATTATTAGTTGACTGCCAATCTAACATCTATTAAAATATAATCAATATTTTTCTCTTGAAGCAAAAAATAAAATAAAATTGACAGCTTCTTAAGATATATATACATATTGAATATGTAAATTTTTTAAAATAATTTTGTAAAGAAAAAGAGAGAGGATATTAAGTAAATAAACTACTCCTTGATGCATTAATCACAGGTAAAAATGCATTCTATGACATCCTATTTTTGTAGGTGATGTTAATAATATAAAATGTTAATTTTGATTGTTTCTAAGGGTTGTAAAGTAGTGAAAGAAACCGTTCCCTGTTCCCACCGTTCTTTATCTTATTTAATGACATTTTCAACGGAAATTTCACAACATGAAGCTTTTATCGTTGTAAAACTCGTGCACTGAACTGGCATTCAAACACTAATTTCTTATACAACTAGTCGACAAAACACAATTACTCTAAATGCCATCTTAATGACATTTTGTAATTTTTGGGTATTTTTTCAAATTTCTTTTTGATGAACTTACCTTAAATATCATGTCCTGGTTTTGTCACAAACCATGCAAAAACCAACACGCCACTTTTTTAAAACCCTTAAAATTCGACACTGTACATACAGAGCGATGGGATGCTGTTATTATAACACCGTCTTTTATACCGAACCTTCAAGTGGGAGATGGGTTTAGAGGGGGCATCTTTCTTGCATTATGCGTAATAATGTAACATCATTATAGTGGTGTTTATTTACATTTGAAGCGCGTTCTTGAGGTCCTTTCTTCCAATGCGAATTTTTCAGCGGGGGAGTAGACGACCTTTACGAAATAATCAATTACCGTCACTTGAACGGACGCTCTTTCATTTCGAAGGGTTTGCTTAGAACAATGAAGGTGGGATTTTTAAGAGATTGGTGGGTGGTTGTGACATTGCTAGGTATAGGTAGTCATTTATTTGAAAATCAAAATTATAATAGATATTCAAATTTAGAAATTAATTTGTAAAAGAGTTTTTTATTTTTAGATTTTGTGTTTAAAATATTCATTTTATTCAGTTCAGACTAAAACGTTTGTTTTTGTAAATGTAATAAAATCTCTGGTAATAAATCACTCAAAAAAATGTTATTGTAAATTCGTTTTCGAATTTTAAAAATATTCATAAATAATGAAAATAGAAAAAAATGGTATAGAAGAAATAGAAAATAATAGTTTTAGATTGGTTTTAGTCTATTATAAATATTATTTGTATTAAAACGTAAATTGCTACAAACAAAAAAAGAAAACTAGTCATCTCTCGGTCCATCTACCTTATAGAATATAGGAGAGATAGACTGTTATAAAAATGTAGCAGAAATAGTTATTTATGTATCAGGATGTTAATTACTGAGGGCAACAACTGTCCAGAGGGCCGTTAGGCCCGAGGGACAGTAAGTTGCCCAAGGTAATTGACATTTAATAATTCACGTGATTTATAAGTAATTTTATTTCTTACTTAACGTATTTTTTGTGAATAAATAGAATTTTGTGGATGATTTACTTAGTTAACTGTGCATGATTATTGCTATGGAAAATATTTGTTGACAATTTTTTTTCTGAATTTGTTAATTGCAAAAATGAATAAAAATAGTGAAATTTCAGAAGAATTACAAAAAAATTCGAAATTTAAGCCAAAAATTGTTATTTAATAACATTTCTTCTCTTTTTGTAACTTTAGTGCGCCAGATTTGTAACTCTTTTTAATATAATTAGAGGCAATTAAGAATTCTTAACTCTCTTCTATAACACTCAAGGGAGTTATGAATGTCATAATAGTTACCGTAACTAAGGTAATATTTGGCTATATTGATGTAGTAAGAAATAAAATATTTAAAATTATTTTTTTAAAGTTTTATGGGCTGATTTTAAGTTGAGATAATACCGGTAGTATCTTCGTTTCTAAGCAAAATTTAAACAATTCGAGGTTGCGATTGTTTGTTCCCATGGAAATGCATTAAAATTTGCGATACTACCGGTATCATCTCAACTTGAAATCAGCCTATTAGTGTTTACCACAGAAATTACAGAAGCCTTTTATACATCTACTATCTACAACGAATGTATTCAGTTCTTCTTTTGTTTACCTTTCTTTTTTATAGTCTTTTTCTTATTCCCCACAGAATTTTTTGTAATTTTTATCATTCTTAGAGTCACTAATTTTTGGTAGGTCATGTCACTACGACCTATTGAAGAATCATATAATTTCATAATTTCTCCTATTTTCTTTTAATTTTATCATTATATATCAATCAAAAAAAAATTTTTTTTGTTTTTTATGTTTAGCTTTTTTATCTTGATTATTATCTAGATTAGTTTTTTTGATTTCTATATTTTCAATTGAATTAAAAGAAACATGGTATCGTTTTATTTAGCGTTTGTGTAAAAATGGATAATTGTGTCTAAAAATGAGTTATCGACTGCTGTAGCATGAAATACTAGGATTAGAAAATTAAAAAATTGTAATTTTGGGATGGTACTGAAGGGATGTAGCAGATGATAAATTTGGAGATGTCAGACATTTGAAGGTTTGTTGGAACTCTATTGCATATCACCACATATCCACCAGTGTTTAGAACCCTTTTGGTCGTTGGAGCACCAAGGGGAACGCAGACGTCCTCCACAGATTATCGTTCTGTCATAAATTGTCACTGTACTCTCATTACCCTAAAAAAATTCTTATTAAATCCAAATTTTTAAAACCTATTTTTTATAGATTTATGTAGTAGAGTATATGCCTATCCAACCAGTGGTCATTTCACTCCTGAAAAAATTACCTAACTTAGTTGACGAAACGTCGAGTACTAAAAATCTATTGATCTTTTCCAGCTTTTTCTCTTTGTATTATTTGCTATATAATATACCAAAGAAATAAACTACTATTTTGTATGTAAGTAATATCAGAGACGACCAAGAACATCTTTATTCGATGGATTATAACAATATTTATTATAAAACTTTTTTACAGTTTGCTTTCAAAGAAATTGAAATAATAAGATTTGATATTTTTTATGTTGCTCTTGTTTTACTGTTTTCTTATTCACTTTATTCTTAGCTGGGAGAAAAACTTTTTTATTCTTTTAGTTTCAGCATTTTATCAACTTTTTTTGTTTAATTTTAATAGCCATATCTAAAAAGGCAGCTCTAATTCTATTGCGCAATGCATTATTTTTAGAATTTCTCGTAATTAAAATGTGAAATTTATTGAATCTTCTACCATGATTCAAGCATAGTATAATAACAAAACTCTTATAAAACAAAAATCTAGATGTTTATTTGATGCAAATAGTTCGGCTTAGACCAATCAATTGAAAAATTGTTTTTTTGTTAGCAATCTGTTTTTCGTAAAAATGGTTTTTTGGACAGAACTTAGAACAAAAAATACTTATAACCACTCAGAATTATTGTTTCAAACAGTTACTTAAGACCATATCTTGCGCATTAAGGATAATTCTATATTTTTTAACGCATTTTTAACCGTTTTATAGGTTGTGTTATAAGTAAAAGGCTTTAAATGCATTTCAAAAATATAGAATTGGATTTAATGTGTCTTTACTTTATAGCGCAGTGGCAATCAAAGATTTTTTGACGAAACTGTACTGAGGAACAATTCCACATCTTCCCTAAAATTCTGATTTTATCTGTTTGTATCTCTAAAGAAAATTTTAGGAATCATTAAATTTAAGGACGATAAATACAGTAGAACTCGATTATAATGGATCCGCTTGTAATGGACTTTCGCCTATAATACCAATTTCACGGTCCCGTCTTAAACAATGTATTTAATGTCGCTTATTATGGACTCTTCTGTAATGGATTTTCATTTATAATGGACCTCTAAAATGATGAGGTCCATTATAAGTGAATTTTACTAGGGATTTTCAGTAAAAATTTAAATTTAGTCAAAATACAGCATTAAAAATGAAAAAGAAGGAGAACAGCAAGTGTTAGCTGAAGTTACGATCCAAGATGCGTTAAAATCACTTCAAACCTTGCAGCATTTTTTTTCTGCAAAAAGTTGATGGCTATGTAACTCTTTGTCAGTTAAATTCAAAGTAATTAAATAAAATTTATTTAAAGAAAAAAATTAAACAGAGTAGAATTACAGATTTTTTTGTAAATTCTCGCATTTTAAAACTTTTTAAATTTAATTATGTATGTATTATTTATAATATACCGGATAATGTATAATTTTTTTTTAATTTTTATTTAAAACGTTATATCGTCATTGTTATTTTGATCAATAAATGAATCATTTATAGTAATATGTACTTATATTAGTATTATTTTCAGTCAAAAAATTCAATTTTTTTAAAATGGACCCTCAGTTATAATGGACTAATGTTGACGGTCTCGCCAGGTCAGGTCAGGTCATTATAAGCGAGTTCTACTGTATCAGAAATTTTGTTTGCGAGTAGATATAGTTTGTCTAAAAATGTGAATTTCTAAATGCAATAGAAACAATCTACAGTCTCTCAATTTTGCTTCAACACACCAACTGGTCGCTTTTATAAAAAATAACGCAGATTTCTTACTACAACCATCTCTACTAAATCTAAAATTCTCATAAAATAGTTTGTAAGTCAAAACTAGAATTCAAAAGAAGCTGTTGTGAATTTCTAAATGCAAAGAGGCAATTCGCAGTTTCTTAATTTTCCTTTATCAGATTTTTCTTTATTTTTACTAAATTTCTCATAAAGTAAGTCAGAACTAGAATTTAATAGAAGCTATTTAAAATCTCAAAAAATGGCAAAAGCTTGTAGATTTATAAGAAATGTTTGTCAAAAATATCGAGCGACTAGATAAATATTTATTTAGAACAGGCTATGTTGCTTGTATAAGTAGATAATATATCAAAAGAAAAATTTCTAAATTTAAATAAACGAATATACAAAGCCAATCAATAGAGGATATTTTCGTGACAAAAATTAACTATGCCAACACATTAAAGACAGTCTGCATATGCTTTACTGTATTTATTACTCGCAACAACTATATCATTTGTTTTCTAGTTATAAACATTTCAAACCAAACAGTTATTTTCAAAGTGGATATAAATCACTTTTTTGCAAAGAGTACTAAATAAAAAAACGCAAAATTTTGCGTCTTTTTTTCTAATTTTTGTTGTTGTTAATGATCTGTTGAGGTCAACCCACAGTATAAGATAAAACAAGTAGAGCAGCTAATAGACAAAAAGATCAACGTACAAGTAAAACTACGATAGACAAAAAACTCAAAATACACTATATCGGTTTTTTTCCACTCATAACTAAGTAAAGAAGCGTTAGAGAGAAGCAGAAATAAAGTAGGTTGCTTAAACTCAGAATTTGAACAGTTTTTTGAGCCTGTCCACTGCAGTTTTTTATTTTGTCTTGTGGGTCAAACAAATGTCAGTTTTGTTTCTATTTTAATTATCTAAAATTTGTGTCTTTAGAGCATCAAGATTGCTCTACTAATTTAGATTTTTATAAGCAAAATTTTTTAACAAAAAGGCATTTTTTTAATTTTAAATATTTATAAGAAAATTAACAAATAATATAATAGCGAATTAATACACATAACAAAACGGGGACGAAAAAAGAAATTATATATAAAAATCCAAACCACACCATATTTATTTATTATTTCTTCCTTCCTTTTAAACCACACGATATTCCTATTAAATATCGTGTGGTTTGGATTTTTATATATATTTTCTTTTTTTCGTCCCTCTTAAAATAACCTACGATGGGTACTTATAATATAAATATAACAAAATTTAACTACAGACTATCTTTAATGTGATGGCATAATCGGTTTCCTGGTATCATCTTTAATACAAAATTAATCATAAATAATAATAATTGATTATTATCATAAAAAATAATTAAGTGCTCTAAATTCATGTCACAATATTAGCATTCCAAAATTATTTTTTTTTCTGGTTTTTAGTAAGTATTTAAACATCAGGTCTCAATGAAGTCTTTTCTTATTCAGTTAACAATAAACTGAAATTAATTTCGTTATTAAGTTATTACCGAAGACTTGATTGAATGAATGACATTGGCATCATCATTTATAAAAAACTGTTCTAGTGAGTTGCTCATCTTTTATGTAAGTTTTCGAACAAAGATAATAAATAAATTGATCAGTGGCATTCCAATGTCAGCAATTATGTATTCAAAGAAGTAGTTCTAATTACTCTGTAACACAATAGGTACTATAGATACCGTTTTATTATACAATAAATGTGAAGTGTTTATTAGCAAATGAAAGAGTTTTGAATATCTTCATTTCACAATTACGATAGTGGTCTTGAAAAAAACATTCGTAAGTTATGAACGCAATTAGTTATTTTTATAATATCTGTCACCATGTATGGACTAAATGTCCACTAATGCATCAAACAGGATTAGCATAGTTTTCATTTATTACTACTTTTATAGAAACCAGTTAAAGATCCACTTTTTAGATAAACTCACACAAATTGAGAAATAAAATTGATTGCACTTTAAATTTAATTAGGTTTGATGGGAATTAAGAAATCAAATAACTTCTCGTCAAATTTATTTTTTTCAGTAAATACTCGAAATGACGATATAGGTACATGTATTTATATCTTGGGAATAAGTTTATTGACACAATTTTCAATGATTGCAACTAATGAGGTAACATAACTTGTAAACTCAGCGACATTGTTGTCTCGACATTCTGCAACCATTACTTTCAAATCTTTTAGAAGATCCTCTGCTTTGTTCACTTCAGTTTTAATATGTTGAGGTAACTGAATCATATCCAATTCAATCTTAGTAACAATCGGAGAAATACAAGTTATACTAGCTCCACAATTATCCAAATCGACATCAAGCCGATGCACGGAACTCATTGTCACATCAACGATATATTTAGAGTCTTTCAAACTGGCTGCAGCTTCTTGGATTTTATTACTTGTACAAGTTTCCAGACGTTTTTCAAACTCGTCCCGGAAGTGTTTTATCACTTCTTCTTGGCCTCCTAAACAGGACGAAATATCTACATTTGCTGCATTTGCCAACTCTTTGATTTGATTAATTTGGGTGTTGACTGTTTGGTAGGAATCATCAATATCCAGTTTTCCTAAATTATTAATGTTGTCTCCATAAACTGCTATTTCAGTGTACAAATGACTGAAGTCATTTTCAGCAACTTGAATGGAACCCAAGACAAGTGAATGGAGGTTATTTAGTTTGGTTTTAGCTTCATCAATTATGCTGGACACTGATGTTGATGGTAATGATGGTGAGCCATTGACATTCTGCTAAATTAGAATGTTGTAATATTGTTAAATAATTAATGAATGAAAAATCTACTCCTACATACCGTTAAAATTACAACAAATGTAACAACAAGAAAGTTGTACATCTTGATGGTCAAATGACTAACTACTGTTCTTAATTACAAGTAATAACTGACTAAATTAAATTACTTGTAATTAGAAACGCAGTACTATCAAGTTGATAAAATAGCGCAATAAATGGCTTATTATTATTTTAGATAAACACATCTTTTAATAATGGATCAAGAAGTTGTAAATCTTTTTTATCAAAACTATCAAAAAAATATCTTTTATATGAGTAGCATCTTGTTGCATTTTTTTAATACTTTTTTTTACTGTTTATTATTTTACATGCAAATCTATTTTTTATTTTAATTTTACTCTTTACAAATAGTGTTACATCTATCCTAAATGCTCAAGCTAAATTTAATTGGTGAAAAATTATTATTGACAGTTTTTTACTCGTATTAAAAAACAGAGAAGTTGTTAAACCTGTGCAGCAGCTGCTTTTTTAAAACGCTGCGAAAACAGCTAAAGATACAAAAAATGTTATTAGAAAACTTACTTATTTAAGAGAAAAATATTTTATATGACTGAATTTTTCAAAATTATTTTCAAGATTATTTTGAAAGTATTTTAAATGAAAGTTTTTACATTCTGTGGTTTACTGCTTTATCTACGTTTGTGACGTCACAATTTCTACATCCGGGCTTGAGTTAACCTAGGTTTCTCTTAGCTTCATAAAGCAAGCAGAAGGCTCTGAATCAAGACAGCATATTGCGTATTATGAGCATATTTCCAGCGATTATTTACGGTTATTTGAAAATATAAGTGTATTATTAAATTAGTCAAGTATTGAGACTTACTATTGAGTTATTCGCGTAAATTTTGTAGTTCCACAAATTATTTGTTTAAAAACGTAACTCTTGAAATCGCCAAAAACCTGAATAGAATCTACGTCAAAATGTTATTACAATAAATGCCTCTACAATGTTGATAAATGTTTTCTCTAGTTTTTTTTTAATAATAAGAAATCGACTAAGATGGAGGCTATTTTGTTTATTTTTAACGAAAATAAACAGAGCAGCTTTAAAAACGTACCAGAAAGTTTTATTTTCTGTTGCGGCATAGAAAATTTAATATCAGCCTACATTTATCATTTTTGTTTTTTGTAAGAACTGTTGACTGACAGAAGGCAAAAGGTAAAAAACAGTTTTACGTTAAAAGGCATAAAGTAACTCTCTGCTTTATCTATTAATTCTACCGAATGTTATTATAATTTTTGATAATAGGTGGTTATAGAAAACAAAATTTTTGAAAACTTAGGTTTTTTGTTACTAAATTTGTTTTAACAAAATTTGGCCGAGTACAATACTTTTGGTTGGTATTACATTGATGACTGGCATTACACATAACTTATTCTCACCGAAACTAGACCGTGTTGCTGTATCTATGTTTATAATTTTAGTTTCAGTTTAAACAGTATTTCCAAGTATTTCTGAGCTTATTTATTATCTTTAATTTTTCATTTATATACCTACTCTGTCATATTAATAATAATTTGTTATTTTTGAAACTGGCGATACTGCAAGGCTTTTAGTACTCCGACACCTTTAATACTTCGATACCTCCGATACCTTGATGTACTTTTTCCAAGAAAAATAAAAAGAGTAACTTCAATTGTAAATTTTACTAACAGAGACTTTGTACTTGAGTTATTAGCATTATTACGTTTTATGACGTCTTTAATTTTGAACAGGTGAACCCGTAAACAAGCAGCTATTCGCATCAGCCCTTTTTTGATTTTGCCAATATAAGATTAGGGCTGACGTAAATCGAATTAATGCTAATAGCTCTAGTAGAAGGTTTTTATGAACAAAATTTACAATTAAAGACACTACTGGGTATTAAATGACGGAAAACCTCTTTAGTAGGGCTGGGAAAAGTATCAATACTTACAAAAAGTATCGATACTTGCTCAATACCGACTACAATCAGGTATCAAAGTATCGATACTTTTAATACCTCAACACCTGCGATACCCCGATACCCCCGATATTTCCAACACCTCTGATACTTCGATACTTTTGATACATCAATATCTCCAATACCTCAAGTTTTATTACAAGGAAAGAAAGAAATTTAGATGATTAACCGAAAAATTATTTTATTTTAAACTTGCAGTAGCTCGCTACCTTCAGTACTTAAAATACCTCGAGATTTTTAATACCTCGTTACCTTCAATACTTTGATATGTTTGATACTGCGATATCTTTGAGACCTCGATACGCTCGACATTTCCGATACTTCTATACCTTCGATATCTCCGATACTTTCGATACCTCTATTTCTTCGATACTTTCGATACCTCGATACCTATGATACTTTGGTTAGTATTGATACTTTGCAAGTATTAAGTATCCCGATACCCGTAACTAAAAGAGGTATCTTCTAATTTTGAATTAAGACCTCAAATCTGAATAACCACTCACTTTCTACAGAAAATTATTGAATTTGTCTTCACGCTTTTGCTTTTTTTCTTCGTAATTACATAGTAAAAAAGAAGATACCCAATGAAAATATACTAAAAAGATTAGTACTGTTTGTAGAGCGATAAGTAACTATAAGTATATAATTCTAAAAAATAACTATTTTAAGAATATGGCAAATAAAAAATGACAAAAATTGTATTACATTAATAATCAAGAATCATTCATATCCATTTTGTACTACAAAATTGTAAATTTATTACCTGATTTAAAGTGTTTTTAAACAAAGCTAAATTAACCAAATGTTTCTCAGCAATTTTTTGAACTTGTATCTTTAATTCATGTAAAAAAAATATGCAAATTAACATCTAAGTGTAAAAAATTGAGATTTTTAAGTGACTGAGTATCACGCTTATTACAACTATCGGCTATAACAAATATATGCCTTCTTCCTGCAAGGTTTTACTGCAGGTTTTTAAAAATATGAACATTTTTGATATTTTATATAGGTGTAGGTACATTATTATTTCTTGTGTAATAGCTATTACATATAAATGATGTCTCTTCTACTCTACAAAATTTATGACAAGAAGTGTGCTTTTTGCAGACCTAAATTGCAAAACAAATAACTTAATAAGTATGAACTCACCTACAACAATTCTCTACGTACCAAAAAAGGTTAGGATAATGTGTTATTAACTGGTAATGTCTATGCGGCGTCTTTGCAGTATTTGCTTGTCTAGAGAGAGTCTTTATTATTTATTCTAATTGTATAATGGAATGACATTAATTTGAAATGAAATACTTTTAGCAATTATATATAAAATGAGAATTAACTTCTTTAGATTTTTTTTTTAGGTTATTTGCTTTGAAATGTATGTATGGGGGTATGTAATAATAATACCTAATTCTCTTTATTGTTCAGCGAAATACACCAGTCACAGGACACAAATTAGAAAAATAACAAAGTAAACTGTAGGTATCTACAAAAAAGGACAAAAAAGAATCAAGCAATTTAGTTAAATGAAATACGAAAACATAAAGAATTATAAACTAAAACATCCTGACTAATACCCAACTCAGGATAAGTTCCATCAAGATAGAAAGAAAGAAATTTCACAAATCTGCCATGAATTGCATCAAGAAGCAGAGAGTGAGAATAATAAAGAGTGTACCATATTAGACGGGCATATTTAATTTAAACAGGACATGAGAGAGATGAAAGCAGATCACTAATAAAAAAAAAAATAGAAGAAGACCCAGATTTGATCCTTGAGGAACTCCAGAATTTACACAGAAATCGAAAGAAGAAAATCCATTGAAGGAAACGTAAGAAAGCCTATTCTCTAAGTACGATTGAAGGAGAAGAAGAGAGGAAGAAGAAAAACCAAAGAATTTTAGCTTATGAAACAAAACATCATGGTGAATTGAATCAAAAGCTTTAGTAAAGTCTGTGTAAATCACGTCAACCTGGCTTCCAGAATCTAATTTTGTAGCAATAAATTGAGCAATTGTGGCAAGATTTGTAACTGTTGAGTGCCCGGGAACAAAGCCATGGTGATTCAGAGTAATATAACATTTTACATTCTGGTATATCATGATATAAGCACTACTCAAAAAATTTTGCCAAGTTTGAAATGATATAAATTGGTCTATAATTAGAAATAATAAAATTATCATCTATTTTAAAGAGTACACAGACTCTTGAAAGCTTCCGTAACGCAGGAAATGTCACTGTTTTAATTGCAAGATATATTATAATTAATAGAGACTGAGCAAGCACAGAACTACAATCACGAATAATAAAACTTGGTACAAGATCATCCCTAGAGGTGAATTTGCTTGAAAATATTTTTATAATATAAGTTATTTGTTTTAAAGTTACTTGAGATAATTGAAAATTTAAATAATTCGTAAAAGATTCAAAAAGTTGTGAGAAATATTTATTCGGGCAAACGGTTTTACAATATTTTGCGAATCAGCAAACTTAGAACATTTACCTTCAGTAAAAATTCTTTCCGGAATCCGCGTACGTCCTTTTTTGTGATTTAAAAATTTTCGAACATCAGAAGGCTTTGATTTAATATTTGCTTTCTTACTGTTGAGATAGGATTTATATGCTCTTGAAATTTGTTAATTAAAGATCAAAGAAGCGGTAGATAACCGTGTAGAAGGAGTTAAGAGCTCCATCAACATCAGAAAAACCGTTTAGAAAAGACCAGTAGGTTTTACAATACGACCTGTATAATAAGAGAAAATTGGCTTTACGAAAGTTATAGAATAAGTGGTTAGTACTAGAAAAAAAAGAGTGATTAACATTTTTTGATAAATGAAAAGACGTACTTATAGATGGATAATATTGAGTCTTCGGGTACTAATGGAAAGTCGAACCTAGAGACATTTACGTTTATTTGATTAGAGGAAATGACAAAATCTAATAAAGTGTTGTTGCAGTTAAAGATTGTTTTATGCTGGGTGGTACCAAGCACATTCATAAAGTTGTGAAAAACTAGTGATTTACGTGATTTGTTTGCTTCATCGAAATCCGATAGGTTTAAATCACCAAACAGAACAAAAATCTTAGAAATAAGATGCAGTTTCAATAAATTCAGAGCTCGCATTGAAATCTGTGCAGAAAAAAGAGGAGCATTATTTGAATAGAAAATTAATAATTTAGCTTTTTGAGAATTTTATTTTATCATTTGTTAAAATTATTTAAGTCGATCCGGGGACATACTGTACCTGCAGCTGTCTGAATTTCTTCAGGTAGGCTTCTATCTTCAAAATTCATTCATTTGAGTCATCTTATTTCATGCGTCAAACTTGTTTATAATTGATAAGATCACAACATGTAATATATTGGAGGATTGTAAGGATTAAATTACACTCTCATCAGTTACAAAAGTGCGTTTTCCGGTGCGTGAACACTGTGTCAAGGTTGTTTAAAATCGACACCGACCCATCTCAATCTACTTAACATTTCTATAGTATAGCTTACAACAATATTACCAAGACCAGACATTTAAAAATGAGATAACTTCTCACAATTAAGATTTAAATTCTTAACAATAGTGAAATTCAAGGATTTCAGTAAAAGCTTGAAAATGCATTCACTTTATATAGCATATGCTCGAAATACGAAATTCGGTGGCATCATTTATGACAAGTTCAAGTATTTTTTACGTAACAGAAAGTAGAAGTAATAAATAATAATGTCAAAAATGCAACATAAATATTAAATACTAGACCAAATAAAAAATTTGGTTTATGTATCGCTTATAAGACGACATGTTTATGGAAGTGAGAAACTTGTTACAAACATTTGTATTGTTGCAAACCTCTAGTGAAATTCATTGGACCTTGAGGTATCTGCAACAATTCTAATTAAGTTTTAGAAAAATTGATCTTCAATTAGGCTTATATTGTTCAATTGACAACATAAATTGAAATTAATAAGATGTGTTGACGTTGTGTCCATCAGTAATCAGCATAATTCACCTCACATTTGGCAGTAATTATTGTAGTCTGGCAAGCAATGGAAATATCAAGGGTATGACACAAAAATATCACTCATCACGAATTTTAGCTTAATCAGGTGTTTTATTACTCCCAACTGTAATTAGTAATTAAATTTATTTAAGAACTTTGGTACTATCAAGGTACTTAAATCATAATTTTTATTTCAGAGATCATAAATTGATTATTATTATTAAATTGCTCTTCATGTGTTTGCTTTCCTTTTTTTATCTGTACTGGAATTTGTCCAAGGAGGAAATTTTCTTACTCAACTTTTGTACTTACATTCTCACATATAATTATGACGTAACATTAACCACAATAAATCTACAAGTAAATTTCACACATATTTTACACATCATTATATTAAAAATAATTACAATATTTCCAAATTGCAAATGTATTTCTCTGTTATTATGCCTCCAATCATTCTTATTTTTTTGTAAAATCTAAACTAAACAAATCTCAAATTAGTTGCTTTACCTTTAGTGTAATAGCACTCGAAAATTATGGCTTTGAAAACACGTTCTGTAAAATCATCTTCATTCAAAATTGCCTGCACATGATTGCTGATCAAAAAAAAAAAGAGTGAAGGAATAGACTAAAATTGAAATTTCTATCTTGAATTATCTGCCTGTTTCTGTGATCTTAAAGCTTCAAAATAAAAATTACAATGTTTTGACTTTTCTCTTTGATTTTGAAGATCTTTAAGACGACTTTAACTTACAATTTAATCAAAATTTTTAATGTTGTTTATTTCACTTAATTAAATAAATACATATACTTAAACTTATTTATGTGTTCTTAATTCCTTCAATTGGGGTTTTTTAATGGTTTGTAGAAATGAAATAACAAAAATGCTCTCCCAATTTTCTTTATAATCTATTTGTGGGTACCGGTTTCGGCGATATGCCTTCTTCTGAAGGGCATAAATTATAAAGAAAATTGGGAGAGCATTTTTGTTATTTCATGTCTACAAACCATTAAACTTACTTAGTTCTTCGATTTCCCCAAAAATTTTACAGTTTAACCTCACCCTTTTATTCACAAATAATTGTGAAGATCTTAGTTTATTTATTCTTAGAACTGCTAAGTGATGTTGGTACATTTTTTTTTTTTTTTTTTTGACAAGAGGGGCTCACAGCGCGAGCCGCACACCGAGGCCTACGCCCATTGTGTGCAAACCTCTAGAAGTAGCACTACTGCAGTAGCCCTGTGCCTCTAATAAAGCTCAGTATCTTGTCTGCAGAAGCTTTCTCGAGAGCACTGGGCTTCAGATATCGGGAGCCCCGGTGTAAGTCACTGATGCCAGCAAATGCAGGGCAGTAACAGAGAATATGAAGAGGAGTTTCCTCATCTTTAGCACAACCTCTGCAAATCTCGTCCTCGCTGAGTCCGATGACGTGCAGATGTCTTTTTAGTAGGCAATGTCCTTGTACATGCCTACCACTAACTGAAGGTCTCTACGATTGAGACGCATCAGGTTTTCACTGCGTGCCATCTTGAAACTGCTATTCAAAGAGATGGCGAGATTTTATCCACTTATAAAGTGTGTCTTTCTGTCGTCTTTTAGTAACGCCAAGAGCCGGTTCTGCCCCGACAAAGTCCATTTGTGAACCCTCTCGAGCCAGAACGTAGCCCTCTCGTTACCCGTTAGACCACACTGTCCTGGTACCCAGCAAAGTACAACATCGTTGTTGCATTCCGCCAGTTCCTGTAATCTGTTGTGACATTCCCAGACAAGCCTCGATAAGTACCTGCACGATTGCAGGGCCTGCAGCGAAGCCTGACTGTCGGTGCAAATGCAGATTCGCCTGTTTGACAAAGCCCTCTGCACGCACTCAGTTACACAAGCGAGCAAAGCGAAGATTTCCGCTTAGAAAACGTCAACATGTTTGCCCAAAGGTATTGAAATTTCAACACCGAGCCCACAAATAGATATTCCTGAGCCCGCTCCATTAGGGTGAACCGACCCGTCAGTATAGCAGACAGTCCTCCGTTCTGAAGCTGCTCGTTTCATGTTCACAAGATACTTGTGATTTGTAGCAATCCTGGGGGTCATACTGTCGTCCCCCATTTTAAAAATGGGGTCCAAATTCAACATCCTATTTGATATTGTCCGATGACCCTTTCCAGTTGCTGTTTTCTTGGTACAATTAACAATAATGATAATAATTAATTAATAATGTAATATTTACATAAAATCTAAATGTTCTTAATTTTTTTAGAATGCAGCTTAACTTATAGCATTTTCGTATATTTTATTTTTTTATCTTCTATGTTTTCTATTTTTTTCTTCCGTTTCATTTTTATTTTTGTATAGCTATAAGTATCCATATTAAATCTTTATCAATTTTTTTTGTTATTTTTACTAGTAACTGTTTTAATACATTTTTGTAATAATTGTTATTAGTCATTCAAGATAAATACAAAAAAATTAACAATTTGGCCATATTCTTGGTCAGTGATAATAAAAACTGACACTTTTAAAAGTCAAATTTGACAATTAGTACGCAATTTTGAAAAATTTTGTTATGAGGAGATTCAACAAATTATAAAACGTTATAAAGCAAATTTTAAAATTTCGAAAAAAAAAAAAAATTTAAAATCTCAACTTTACCTTTTTATATTTAAAAGAATGAGCTAGTTAGATTTTTTTTACTAGTATTTCGGGAATATTAACTGTCCGCTACAACGTACTGTAGAGCTTTTTTGTCATTTTGTATTCATCCTGTATTATGTTTTGATTTTTTTAATTTTTTTGTATTTTTTTCCATTTCATTAAATTCTATATTTCCACTCATAGTATTTATTAATTTATTAAAATTATAAAATAATATAAACAATGTTGTCTAGCGCCTATTTAAATAAATAATTTTCTTGATCACTTGTTATTAGTTTCAATTAGATACTTGTGTTAATTTTGGATGTTTCCTGAATTTTGACCTTAAGGTAATCAGTTTTAAGGTCATGTAATTTGTAAACGTTTATTAGTTAAAGTTAATGAGAAGAAGCTCTCACTTGTTTTCGTAAATCATCGCTCACTATTTTTTTAAAAATGTCTGTAATTAACTAGAATCAATTTATTTAAATATTAGATAATTTCCTACACACATTAACAATAACAAATTATGAGTTACTGCAGCTGATTTTTATCAATTTCAATGACATGACTACTAATAACCACATTTTTTTTGTGTGTAACTATCTAAAATATTTAAATATTGCATTAAACATTAAAACAATACTAATTGTAAATAATAATAACGTTAAGCTAATTTTACAATTTGCATTATTTTTAATGATTGTGTATTTTTTAAGATAGTAAAGACAAAATTGATTGTTCCGACAATGTCATTAGTAAATCGGTCGGTAGCTTCCAGATGTCACAATCAATTACCAACAGCAGGATATCTTTTATGAATGCTCTATGACTGAATTAACAAAGATTTCTCAACGGCTTTTGCATAACCGGAATTGTTATGTCCAAAACTGAGCTGTATCAAATTTGAAACTTAAACTGAAAATTATTGAAGTAGAAAAAAGATTGTATTACATGTCGGGTTATAATCATCTCATAGAGATAGTTGTTTGAGACTTTTTTTGTGAAGTTGTTATATTTATTTGTAAACTTAAGTTTGTATAATTTTGCTCAAATTTAAGTTTTATTTTTTTATTCTTTTTATTGAGTATATTACTTTGTCATTCCTCAATACGTTGTTACAAGCATTTTTTATATATGTATAATTGTAACATCTTCACACCTGCACATACACACATGAGTGCACTGGCTTTCCAGTTTAAGCTTGGCGGTCTTGCTAAAGTATGAGTACCATAAATACGCCCTTAAGACAAGCTATACTGAGCGCATTTTAGTGATAGTCGCTAAAACGGTTCATTTTGGCTCTATGAAGGTGTTTTTTTTTATAGTTCTTTACTTAAATATTACATTGGATTTACCTGTGCACTCTCCATAAGAAAATGGATGAAACGGAGTGGAAAGCAGTCCCAGACAGTCCCAGCTCTGGGTCGATATTTTCGATTAAACTTCGTGATTTTGACAGTGATTTTGAAGCCACAGAATTTTCTCACGACAAAAGAGTCTTTCAGAATTTGAATAAAGGTATTCAAGTGTCAATTTTGACAAAATTCCAAATTGTTTAAAAATAAAATTGGGCTCAAAATCAAGATCTTTCGATGCTATTACAGAAATTTTGAAGAAATTTCTTTTAGATAAAACCACTCAAGAAAAACCTTTAATTTCGAGAGTAAAAGATAATGCCGAATTGCACTAAATTTTAAAAATTATTAAAGCCTTTATCCACAAAAAACCATCCTACAAAATTGCCGAAACTAAAGTGAGTGACAGAGATATTAAAGAGACAATTCAGATTTTTACTTCTCAAAATAGCTTTGTAAAAAATAACATTTTTAGTCTTCAGCAGTTAGCAAGCAAGCAACTTAAACCGTTTTGTGATTTTCAATATCTTTAACCAACAGATGATAATTCTGTAACTCTCATGGTTAACAAAGAAGAAGTTCAAAATACTATTATGTCATTCTTTAAAGGTTCAACAGCAGGAATTCATGGTTTAGGACCGCAAATTTTAAAGGATCCAAAGGAAAATCTGCAGGAGGAGTAAGCCAACAATTATTGTCTTAAACCTTCAGTTTTTGTAACTTCATATTGTTCGGCAAAATAAATTGCAAAATTACTTCTTTTTGTATGGAGTATCTTTATGTGCTTTATATAAAAAAGATGTTAAAATTTGTTTAATTGCTGCTCGTTGTACTTTTCGTGATTTGGTTTCAAAACATTGTTGTCATCATTTTTCAGAAAAGTTTACTGAAATCTTGAAAGCTAGCAATTTAGAAATGATGTTAAAAATGGCTGTAAAGCTGTAATTTATGCTACCAGAACATGTTTTGCTAAAAATCCCAGTTCTGAAATGCATTTAACACTGTTGAAAGAGATGCGCTTCTCTAAAATGTAAAGGATACAATTCCTGAACTATTTCTTCACCTTTCTCAGTGTCACACTGGTTCTTCTCTTTTGCTCTACAAAAGACATCAGATTTCTTCTTTAGTTGGTTGTCAACAAGGAGATCAGCTTAGTTCAATAATCTTTAGTCTCTCGATTTAGCCTTTCATTAGCAAATTGGCCTCTAACATTTGGTACTTAGCTGACAGTACTCTTACTGTTTTCTTTAAAAAAGTTTTTCAGACTTTCAACGACTGATCAGTGAATTTAAACCTCTCAGATTATTGCTCAATTTTTCCAAATGTAACCTCAATTTTTCTAGAACCGGTTTGGATCAGAATGTCATCTTTTTTAAAACAGCGTCAATCTCTTGCTTCTGACATCAATTTTCTTAAATTTAAAAATTTGCTTCTTCTTGGGTTTCCTTTACATAAAAACGCATTTTTCTTTCTTCTACTAAATCTTTAGAAAGAGTTCTGCTTTTATCAAAAATTCTTTACAAAATTAATTCCCATGTGACCTTCTTTCTTCTTCGAAATTGCTTATAGATGCTAAAACATATGCCAAGCTCTTGATAACAAAATTAAAACTAAACATTAAGAACTTTTTAAAAAATTTTTGGTATTAGTTCTTCTAAACTATCTTAGTATCTGCCTTCACTTCTTGTAGCTTTGGGTGTTTTAGATATTCGTTCTGTTGCAGATCTCACCCTACCCTTTTAGCTCTACCCTTTTTCCGTCTCTGACTGTAGATGCCTATGAATTTGAATACAAAAGCGAAACATTGACTTTACAGATAGAACGTTTTCTACACTTGTAAAAAGAAAATTACAATGTAATTGAAATATTTTGGTAATGAAGGAAAAATTTAACGTTTTGTTGGAATCTTTATAATTTCTCTAACAACGAGCAATTTTATTAGCTGCTTCTCAACACGAATTTGGTGCAAAATTAGAAGCTTTATTTTCTCAAAAATTTGGCACATTTTTGGACAAACATGTACCACAAATATCTGTTTGCTTACGCTTTTCTTCCAAAATTAGTCAGAATAATTCTTATGTTTGTACCGTAATTGTCGATCGCTTAGACCACCACAGTTTTCTATATTAAAAGCAGTAGAAGATTTTCTCGGCCCTTAATACAATAAATATGATCTTAAAGCGTGCGTTTTCGGAATGACAATTACGTCTTAGAATAGTCGTTCTTTAGTTGTTGACACTGTAAATGCTGGTTTAGCTGCAGCTTCTGTAGAATCTCTCAGGCACACGAAATAAGTCGAGATTAAAAAGTGGTATAAATTAGTTAATCAGAAACCTTTGGTATTGTATAATAGAGGCCTAAACAATTATGAATATTTTGGGTAACTCTCGAGGTAACTTTTTATTACAAAAAGCCAGAGCGAGGAATGTTCAGAAATTTTTAACACAAAACATTATTCTAGGTATTTAACGGGGAAATGCTTTCAGCGTGCTTAAGACGGCTAATAAAGGTTCCAGTCGTGAAGGATTATATTATGTTTTAAGTTAAAGTTGATTAAGTTTATTACGTGAATATAGTTAATTACAAAAACTAAGTTATCAACATAGGATTTTTTGAAAATAACTTTTGTTTATAACTCGAAAATAAAAAACCGTGTTTCTTCAGAATTGTTTTTTTTTTTAAAAAAACGAAAAAACCAGAAAATATGTCACTCGTTTTCCCTAAACCTCATTGTTTTTGAGACACCCTACATTGACATTCAAATTACAGCACCCTGTACAAAACATTTTTTTATTATTTTATAAAAAGAACTTCTAACAGTGTTTTCCCTATACTGAAATTAGTGTAGATCTTTTTTTGTCACTACCATTTCAGATTTTAAGCTTGTTTTTTTAATTTTTCCGAGGAAGTGTATTTAATTAAATTTTGTAAAACACCAAATACTAATAAATGCTTTCAATAAGCGTAATACCTTGAAATTCCTTTTGCTTGCACTGCAATAATTCACACCATTTAAATTAACTCATTTAATGAAATCCTCTAAAAAATATCAACATCTATTAATTAGTTGATTGATTTAGTTTCAGAAATTCTCCAATTTTCTTACCTTGAAGAAAGAATTATGAAATTGTACTCTTACTTTTCGTAAATAAATTACTGATAATTTATGATGAACCATAAAATTCTATACCCACGATACATCAGAAAGTTGTAGAAAAGTTTTGATGCAACAATAGAATGAAAAAAACAAGATATAACTGTGTTACTACCTCAAAAGTTCAATGAAAAATTCAACATGATTTTGAATGTTACATGTATCTAATAATTTATTTCCGTTAAATACTTAATTAAATAATTTATTGCTTAGACTAAAATCGCTATACAAAAATTTGGCCAAGGTACTCCGATCCTGTAATCACGATTTGGTTATAAAAACTAAACAAACCTTCGTATATTTTGAAGATTTTTTATGCAGTCGTGATGCTTATCTCATAAGTTATAACGACATGAAAAGGCCTAATATTATCAAAATCTGTAATTATGCAATTCGTAAGGGCACTATGTCATCAGCAAAATTAATTGCTTATTACCGTCAATCAAAAAGCAATGAATCGTGTGAATTCATTCTAGAATAACCTTTAAGTCCAATTTCTTAAGTAATTTAATCAAATAAATATAACATCAAGCTTTTATGGTCATCGTAATGATAATAATCATTTCGCACATTTAATTCGAATTCTTCAAGTGTTAAATGTCAATAAAACAGAATCACTGTTATCACATCTGAATTAAATTTTGGTCTTTATTGTGTGAAACTTTATCGAGCGACATCTCACAAGATTTAGAATTCGATGGCTTAACAATAAAAGATGTTATAATCGTGTTGTATAATGTTTCTTACGCTTCTAAAATTATTCTAACTTGGATTTGCTGGGTATGGGAAACATGGATTAATTAACACACAGCCTTAATTAATATTATTTAAGCTGAAATCATATCAAATTTTATTATCCATTCATACAACATCCTACGTAATACATAACATATTTTTCTTAATTGTTACAAACTTTTCGCTGAATTGTTATATATCTGCGAATATAACAGTATTATACTATAAAATCTGCCAAAACATATTTAAAATAATTAATATTAAGGAAATATTTTGGTGAAAATTGCAATTATATAAAGTCTAAAATTTTGACTTACTATAACTAGCATAAGGTGTTCCAATCGAACAAGCAATCAAAGAACAATTAAAGAGAAGAATAAAAAAACAAAAGAATGGTACGGTGAAGATTGTAGACTTTAAGGACAAAAGAAAGACACAGCAAGGAAAAGGATGCTACAAAGAAACACACAAAACAGCTTGATAATAAAGCAGAATACAAAATAATTTGAAGAAAAAAGAAACAAGACCCAACGCTAAAAAATAGAAGATATAGAAGAGAATTACAAATATAAAGAGATAAGAAACTTTTATCAAGAATGCAAGAGAATTAAATAAGAGTTTTAACCTAAAACCATAAAAATGGGCTGAATATTTTGAAGTCTTAAACAAAGTGTGGACCAAAAGAAGAACAGTTGAAGAGGAGGAAAGCAACAGAAACAGACAAGAAGAAAGAGAAGAAGAACTTCTCACATATAACGAAGTTAAAAATATTATAGAAATACAGAAAAACAACAAGAGCCCGGGAGAAAACAACATGCAAGAAGAAATGATTAAGTGCAGGGGAGAAACGATGATGAAGATAATATATGATTTAATTAAAAATGTAGGAATAAAAGAATAAATGCTGCAAGCATGGAGAACAGCAATATTGTGTCTAATTCGTAAAAAAGGAGACAAAACAAAGTGTGAAAATTATAGAGGAAAAGCGTTACTAAACACTATATATAAGATAATTCCAAAAGTACTGAATAACAATTTGAAGGAACATATGGCTAAGTAGTAGGAGAATACTAGTGTGGTTTTAGAAGAGGAAGATCCGTATTAGATCAAATATTTTGATTACAACAGATACAAGAGAGAAGTCACCAACAAAAATTAAAAAGGAACTTGCTTTTTATCGACTTCAAGAAGTCCTACAACAGCATAAACAGAAAGCAATTATACCAAACATAAAAAACCTTAAAACACCCAATAAAATAGCGAGATTAAATTAGTAAAAGTGACATTGGAAAAAATAGGATTTGAGTTAATGAAAAACTGTGAAGAAGATTTAAAGTGTTTGTTGTTTCAAGACAAGGAAGTTTGCTTTCTTCGATATTTTTTATAATCACCCTAGAAAAAATTTTAAGGCAAAGCAATATATAAAGACGAGGTCTTCTTTTCCATAAACAAGAATATTCATGTTTTCATAAAACAGACGACGTATTACTTATAAGAAGATCCAAAGAAGAGCTATCAAAAGTAATTAGAAGGCTGATTATAAACGCGAAAAAAATAGGACTGAAAATAAATTAAAAAAAAAACTAAATTTATGATATAATGAGCTGATTTCAAGTTGAGATAATACCGGTAGTATCGCAGATTTTAATACTTTTCCATGGCAACAGCGAATCACAGCTCCGAATTTGTTTATTTTTCCATGGAAACAAAGATACTACCGGTATTATCTCAACTTGAAATCAGCCCATAAGAAGATAAAATATTTAAAGAAGACAGATATCTAAAAGTACAAGTAAAACAAAAGAATAAAATGCAAACTGAAAGAAATTAAGAGATTTGTCTACTTAGAAAGTGTAATTGAAAAGAAACCAACAAATACAGGAAAAATAAAAAGAAGAAAGAAAATTTTATATACACAAAACCATAATACAACCGTTGGTAACATACTCTTGCAAAGATTAGACAGACACTAAAAAAACATGAAAGGAAAATTTAAGGATAGGAAAGGTAGAAGAAACTGGGATTAGAAGAACAATCGAAAAATTAAAAACACTACACAAAGACACAGATATAGTAGGAGTAGTTAAATCACAAAGAATTAGACGGCTAGTCTACGTAATAAGAATAAAAGAAAACAAATTACCAAAAAGAATATTAGAAATTGAACCCAACAAACGAAGTGGAAAACTAAGGACAGAGTGGAAAAAAGAAGTAGAGAACGTCCCTCAAAAGTAACAAATAAAACAATGGGAAGAAAAAGCTCTAAACAAGAAAGAGTAGAGAAAAATCGCTTACCAAGCCATGAGCCTACAAAGCTTGTAGTGGTTATACATATATGTTGAATATTTAACCCTACTCTTTACCTGAACGATTTCCTACGTCTTTAAGTACTCAAATTTATGTAGGTACTGAGTCGTCTTAATTTATTATTTATTTATATTGTAGGTATTTCATTTTTTAATTATGTGTTTAGGTATGTTTTAAATTTATTTTATAACAAATCTTTTTGAAAGTGTTTTTTTTAATATCTTTTCAATAAATTTTAAACAAATTTTAAATAACAAATGTTTTTAATTTACGGACCTGGTTAAACTTGTTCTTGCATATTCTCCTTTAATAGATTTTTTAAGGTGTGGTAGGCAGCTTTATCATGAACAACCCAAAAAGCTAAATAGGTAACCTTCAAGATTATAAAATCGGTATATCTTTTAGCAAATTTTTCCTCTCTTTTTTTACAAAGTTATGTGAGTTTTACAGTTTTACCAGAGTACAAGGTTTTACAGTCATAGTCAAACTGATCTTCCAAAATCTTACTTGTATCATAAATCTCATGACCCCCGGATGTATTATAAAAGTTAGGTCCCAAAATTCAAACAAACAATTCTAAATTATATTTATTAATATATTAAATAATATAAAAAATAACTGTAGAAAGACAGCATGCTGATAAAGCAAGTTCCGTCTCTGGCGACAGAATCCCGATCCATCCATTTATCACGGTAACAGAAAATGTATGTTTTTGGAGTGGTGTACTGCCTTTTGTCCTTTGTAGCATCTTTCTTTACACTAATTAACCGCACCTAAAGGATTGTCAACTCAAAATTTTATTCCCAGCTGTGACAGTCAATATCGGAAGATTTGTGTTTAAAATACGTTACTTATTAATTCTCTAAAATGCATTACAGAAATAAAAAACATTTTTAATATCCTTTATTATTACCACTTCAAGTAAAATGTTTTCTGAAGTCTAAAAATAACCTTCGAAGACTTTACTGTAGTCTAAAATTGTTTTTGCCCAATCCGAATAATCGTAGTAAATGACATAAGAAATTACTCTTTCTGTAGTCACTTTTCGTTACCCAAAAAGTATAAGTGGGATTCCCTACACTAGAGCAAACAACATCAATGCTATCACCTTCATAAATTGTGACCATTGCTGGACAAAAAGACCGGTCTTGTTCCTCCAAAATACCTTCAAGAAACGTCTTAATTTTTTGCTTCTTTTACTCAACACGAAAACATAGAACAGCAGCAGGGTCATATTTAAAGTGAGTAACATAAGCAGATACAGATACTAATTTTTGACAACGGCCAAAGAGACAAGTTAGAAGACGTTTCAACATTGATGTAGGTACTTGTAGGTTGTTATCTGAGAGCCTTGGATCAATTTTCTAAACCTGTCTTATTTAGAGCAAACATACTTCCAGGTCACTACATTGTATCAGAAAAGAGATGTAATTTCAAAACACTTCTGTCATAACTAATTCTGTCACAATGTTTTGCGAATTGGTCGGATTTAATTCCACAAATGTTCAAGATGCACTGGAGCTCGTTTCAACAATAAATGTACTTATTTTTCTGCTTTGACTTTCTCATGGATAAATATTCATCTCACGCTCAAAACATATTTGACTTATTTGTTTGTATGATGCGTCAAGTACAACAATTTCAGATTTCTTCAAATAAGGGTTCACGGATTGTAGCAGTTCGAATTGGAGTTTCTTCTGGTCTTATCTTTGCTGAAGTTTTGAATACTAAAGTTCCAAGAAATTTCTTTTTTGTTGATACTTACTGTTAATACAGAATTCATGATGCAATCTACCAAATTGTACCAAAACTAAGGATAGATTATCACAAGATCGATATGTTATTGATGAAACAGGACTTATATTAAAAGGGAAAAAAAGAAGTGGAAACGTTTGGATATTTGAGAAGAAACGAATTGGTGACTGACGGTAACCCTGATGTACGGTTATAGTTCTGTATTACAGAGTCTGTTAAAAATTAACAATATAATAAATTTATAATTCTGTCTACTTACTCTCTTTATCAAAATTTTTAATGTTCAATGAGATCAATGATTGTAGCAGCTCGAATTGGAGTTTCTTCAAGTCTTGTCGTTGCTGAAGTTTTGAGTATTAAAGTTCCAAGAAATTGTATTTTTGTTGATACTGTTAATACAGAATCCAAGATGTAGTCTACCAAATCGTTGAAAATTTTCGCACAAAGTAAGGATAGGTTAAGACAACTTGTTAAGATAAAGGGAAAAGAAGTGAAGTGAATTTAACTGAAGATTTTGGGCGGCTTGAAGTGTGGCGTGGTACCAGATTCCAATGGGTCTAGGTCGGATCAGAAATACTAAATTATCCAACTATCCAAATAATCCGACTTCACTATCGTAAATAAAGGGTTAGGATATCACCAACAAAAACTAAATTTCTTACCTGGACCTCATTAGAACTAAAAAATCTGCTCAAACCTGAGTACCACGCCATATTCAAAATTACGAAAATTTTTTTTGTTTATTTGCGTTGTCAACAACAACCAAAAAATTTTTCCACAGTCTCCTATTTAGATCAATCAAATAAAGAAATTAATAAAATTTATCTTTCTTTGTGAATTTACCAATAGCAACAATTTGTTTATTTAAATTTTTTTTTGAATCAATCAAAAAGTATCAAACTAAAAACAACGTTTTGTTCTATTTTTAATTCAGATTTTATTGTTTAATGTTTTAATTCGTTTTTTGACAAAAGTTTTGTACATTTTGTAATCAAATTACAATCAAAAATTACATCAATTGGCATCATATAGACGGTAGTGTCACATTTTTCAAAAAAGCTCAGTTCAAGTTACTTTTTAAGAGTTTTAACTTTTTTGAACAGCAAAATCACTAAGTAAACAAAAGTAATAATACTTATGAACAGAAAATTAAAGCAAAATGACAAAAGTAGTGTAGTAATAAAAACTAAAATTTTTAACAAATAAGACTAAGAAAAAATATATTTAACTATTATAAGTTACATTTATAAATTATGTAAGTATTATTATAATAATCTATCACCTTCCTCATCGTTTCTCCTCCTTACTTTATCGTTTCTTCTTGTATGATGTCTTCTTCTGGGCTCTTGTTGTTTTTCTATAATATTTTTAACTTCACCAATGTGGGAAGTTCTTCTCTTTCTTCTTGTCTGTTTTTATTGTTCTTCTCTTCTTCAACTGTTTTTTTTTGGTCAACGATTTGTTTAAAACTTCTTAAAAATATTCAGCCATTTTTCACTTTTTTTTCGCTTTCCACTAATTAGCCATGTTTACCTCGACAAAATATGATTTTAGGTCAAAATCTTTGTTTAATTCTCTTGGATCCTTGATAGAAATTCTTTATGTCTTTATTTTTGTAATTCCCTTCTAATATCGTTTATTTTTTATCGTTATGCTCTCGTTTCTTCTTTTTGCATTTTCTTGTACACTGTTCTTTTTTTTTATATTTTTTCTGGTTGTTTTATGTATTTTTTCTTGCATTATTTTTTTTGCTGTGTCTTTCTTTTGTTCTTGAAGTCTACAATCAGTAGATATTTATCGTATCATTTTTTTGTTTTCTTTTTATTCTTCTCTTTAATTTTTTCTATAATTGCTTGTTTAATTAATTTTTCTATTGTTTCCTAATTTTTTTTATTGTTCTAGTTGCTTCTTGTTGTTGTCGATACAAAATAAAAATAAATAGTCAAACTTTGAAGCCTTATATTTTTGACCAGAAAAAGAATAGATTTTTTAACAATTTTTTTTGTAATCAGTGCATTGTTTTGAAGAAGGTTTGTGTGGTATTTACCGAACACCTGTATATAATTTTTTAAGGGTATGCTAAGATAACCTGAAGCAAGTTTTGATGATTTCTGTTCCTCACGACGTTTTATAGCTCATCAATCATTATCAGATTTTGCATAATTAACAAAACAATGAAATAAATTTTCAATGTTACTAATTGTTACCAACCAATGGTTGGTATTATTTATTTATGTACTTTTAAGTATTATTATTGTCATTTGTGTAAATAAGTGTAGTTAAAAAATAAACGATATTATTATTTAATAATTTTTTATTTCCTATTAATACATTATTACAAAATCCCGACATTTTGAAAAATCGTGAACATTTCTCGCTTTGCTGCTCATTCTTTATTAAACTTGGACTCGTGCAACAAAATGTTTCTACAATTGTAAACATAAAAACTTACTTGATTTTTCACACCGTAAAAGAGGTCAAAAGCAATCATCACCGTATAAATACATTATTTAAAATAAAGAGTAAGAATATAATAATGGATTTACAACAATATTGTCGATGTCGTGATAGATAACAAACAATAATTAGTAATCTTACATGACATGCTTGTTTCTATTACGTGTCAATCTTCTTTTATCAATTATATCGACAATTAGGAATAATATTCCAACACTTAATTACAATCTTTTGCCATTTTAGGTAACACTATTAAATTATTAAGCAATATTAGTATAGATTAAGTTGCAGCACAAAAACGACCAAAATTCTACAATTATGTTAATGAGGATATTGTATTTCTTAAAACTATTAATTAATTCAAAATACTACAAATAGTATAAAGCTGACTCACAGTAAAGATGAATTGTTGAAGATTAAAGCGATTAGTTACTTATTCTAATGAATAAAAGCTCGGAAAAAACAAAACAATTATGTAACTGTGTTTTATTGAAAATAGATGATTTGTGGTTATTGTGCAATGATGTCAGAAATACGCCTTCCGGTTGCACTGATTTTTCGAATTCGATGCCCTTTAGGAGTATAATAAACTCAACAGTAGGGTTAATTAAAAGAAAATTGATTGCACTTTGATGTTCATGTTTCATAAGAGTCGTTTTGTTCGTTCTGAAAATCATTTTTCGATTTGCTGTTCCCATTGTTTCAGTTTCATCATCAGAGTGTTGTGTAAAAGATTTGATTTATAATTTTATAATTTATGTGTGGTATGACTGCATTTCTAATAAATAACTGCATTATTATAGAATCTTGATTTCTATCAGTTGCTAAATAATCTCTTATTTTTAAAAGAATCTAACTATAATATGTACAGGTGTTCCATAATTAATCGTTATTAATTTTACCAATGGCGATGAATCCATCTGTGACGATATTTTTGCGATTACTTTGAATGTTTTTGTCGCATTTTTCAAGCGACGCTATGTGGAACCACCATTTTAATTAACCATTATACCAATTTACTTTAGCAGAGTTTTTTTTTCTTTTTACCTTCACCTTCTTAAAGATGGAAAAACGAAATGACATAATTAAAATAAAAAGGAAATACATTTATGCAAATAAATGATAGAACATAAATGGGGAATATATAATAAGCTAGTTATAAATGGCAAAGAAATGGTACAAGATAAAGACAAAGACTAACATTTTGAGAGTGAATTCTCCTGAACACAAAATTAAAATATAGAAAATTAAAAAATTTTAAACCATCGATAAAGAAAGTTAAAGAAAATAATAAAATAATAAAACACAACTAACCAGAAGGAAGATATAACATAAATTAACAACTTGTAAAAGAAGATAGAATTTAACGAAATAGTTGATGAAATTGTCTTGATATCTTAACACTACGGAGACCAAAAAGAAAACGGAATGAGAAACTAGTAGGATAACATTTGATGATATAGAGTAGTATTGACAATAAATAAAAGATAAAGAAAGGAGAAAATTCTATTATTAGCAGAGATAACATAAACAAAATCCGCGAAAGAAAGTCTAGCCAAAAAAACTTTTTTTTTCTAAATTTTGATAAATCAGAATAATATGAATGGGAGAGTAAAGAAAACATCAAAAAGCCTAATGGAAAGTTAAAGAAAACGTTAAAAATATATGCATGAAATGCGAAGCAGAAAGGAAAGGTCTACAGGTAATTAATAGATCCATCACAACGATCTGGTTTTTTTTTGAAAATGTAAGCGTTGTAAATATTCATTTGTGATTATTTGTTTTTGAAAATTAACTAATCACTAATAAGATTTTTTTATCTGGTAAAAAAGATCTTTTGTTAGTTAAATTATTAAAATAAAATAATAAAAATATATTAAATTATTGCAAAAGAATATAATTTAATAAAATTATATAAAATTTTATCTAAGATGGTCTGAAACAAATAAAAGAGTCTTGGGGCAATAGAGAATCTTTACAGAAATTATTAATAAATTCTAAATAACTAAAACAAGAAAGAACACAAAAAGTAAATCTTTGAAAAGCAAAAACAGAATTCTCTAAAATGATAATCAAAATATTAAAAGTCAAGAATTTTTGTGAGACTTAAAGAAAACTTAAAGGAGCTTTTATTCTTAATTATTGTCACATTGAAAAATGGGAGAGAAAAAATTTATTAAACTTGGGCCCACCCGATTACCGGTCGGCAGCTCTACCAACTGAGCTACTAAGGAGACCACACGTTCTGGCTTTGCATTAATAATTTTTAATTGCAGATGTATATGATATCTATTAGCGACTTTAAGTCAATAATAATTAATAATTATTAGTAATTTGTAACACCGTAAAGCAACGAATTTGTTTCAAACATCAGAAATTTAAATATCACATTTAAATATGGGAGAAAAAACTCATCTCCTCAGCCGAGATTTGAACCTGGGACCATCCAGCTTTTATTTTGTTTTTGTTTACTTGTACATCTAACTATTAACATATCTAGAATGTAAAGAATGTCATAACAGCCGCGAATGTTAGAACGAGAATTTTAAGACATCTTAAGGCTGATAAAAGTGACATTCTTTTTACTACAGTGGTTTGTTTAAGATGTTATCTGCTCGTATTTCTATTGGGTAATTAAATGTTAGATTTTATAAAATTGACAAATAGACTAATTGACTAATAGATTCTTATTGTATATGTCTAATGGTCTGATTTCAAGTTGAGATACTACCAGAAGTATGGCAAATTTTAATATGTTTCCAAAGCAACAATCAATAACAACCACAAACTGTTTCAAATTTCGATGGAAACAAAAATACTAGGGGTATTATCTCAACTTGAAATCAGCCCATTAATCAGTAACTTTAATTTAAATAACACTGCTATTTATAAGACTCTCAAAGTAATTCTCAACTAAGAAATGGTAATTTTTTTTAGTTTTAAACAATTTAGGTATTTCCATTGTAAATTACATAAATTATCAAAAATCTTTTTAATCAGCTGATGATGAGAGTGGATGTCTCTCGAAACAATTACCCTGCTTTTAACTCATTTTATTCTAAATATTATTTTATACATTTTTAAAAAAGGTTTTAGACATTTTTACTAATAGATAATAATAAAACTTAGGACATCCGGTAATAATAGGTGATAGATGAGTGACATTTTACAACTTTAACCTCTTAAAGATTTTTATCTTTTTTAGGTAATACCAATTAATAATGATTTACGATATTTTTATTATCGGCATTTTGTATTTATTAACTGTTTTAAAAACATTATAGATATTTTATTATTTTAAGATTACAAAAGAAACAAAAAATTACATTTATTATCAGTTTAATACAGTGTAGGATGTAGAGATCGATTTTACTCTATATTTTATATTTAAATTATTTTTCTATTGTGTATTCGTTTAGTACTCATTTTAAGTTTTTCAACTTTAAAATAATTAAGAATTTAAAAATTTATTACATAATAGGTCTGCATATTTCGAGGATAAAACTTTGAAATTTCAAAACTGCAATGATGCTATTTTTGAAAAGTTTAAGTACTTATCATTTCTAGTCATCATGATCACACGCTGTATATTTTTTTTTACAAAAAGTACTCAAATCATTGTACAATCTCAATACATAACAGTAGGTAATTGATACCTATTTACCCGTAATTCTACACCGAGAATCTGTTGTTTTCCGATAGGCATTATCATTTAGTAACTTTCTCTTGTATTGCACACGAAATTTGATTTGAAAAAATTTGAAAATCGTGTTGTGTTGCTTGTATAAAACTGTAAAGTCAAAGCGGTTCTAAGGTGGGTAGTAAAATTTTTTATTCCGGATAATTAAAACCTAATTCATAAGACTATTTAGAGTAAGTAATATTTCTTAAAAAAACGACTTAGCCCGTTCATTGTCTAGATCCGGACAAATTTTCACGGTAAATTACTAATTGGTATTCATTTTGTCCTTGTCCTTTTAAAACATTGCTCAAAGATGATTTGTAGTTCTATAATATCTAGTTTAAGAAGCATTTTGCCGAGCATTGTCTCTCTATCTTTTGATCAAAATGATCACCTGACCTTTTCGAACCCCAGCACTCCATATTTACGGAACACACAGCCAGATTTTTATCCCTAAACAATATACACCATGTGTTGCAATAAAATTTTTACTTAGTTTATACAAAGAATGAAGGCCAAACCTGTACGTTCACATCGTTTTTGTAACTAATTGCACACTAATAACTGAAATGCTCTTCGGATGACACTCTTTATTATATCAAAAATAATTTAGAATGCCAAGTTGATGTCCATTTATTAATGTCATTATCATTATGTATTATTAATGATGTTTTATAGCACTGGTTTTATGCTCTAAATGCAATTATGCGGTAATTAAGTAATCAAAATGATTTGATTGCATTTGGATGTTAGATAGGTTAATTTCTTAACCTTTGACTCGAATTTATGGAAAGTCATCGCATCATCGATGATAGCCCAGAGCGGAATGCAGAGGAAATTTGTGGTTTGAATACCAGAGTCATGTAGCATTGAACTTTTTTTTAATTGTAGGTTTAGGAGGATGTTGCAAAACTAAGGTATTATGCCTTCCGCAACGAAAAAATTCTTAATTTGATTTTGTTCATCATTTTAAAATATTTACATTTGTATAGATGTAGTTATTTACAAAACATAATGTGAACAACATGACTTTGAATTATAAATGTTGTATTATTTTATCTATTTTGATTTGTCAGTTTAGAAAAAAATGTTTTAAAGTCAAGGATATTCTTGTAAAATTATTATGTTATGCATTAGATAATGTTATAATTAAATATATCTGTCGGTTATATAATTACAATTACGATAACTGTTTATATTATGTTATTTTAATTTTTAAAATTGTATTTTAAACAGTGATAATTACTACAATGTTTGATCATTTTTTTAACAAAAAATTTTACAATATTTTGTTAAAAAATAAATCCTAATAATCCTAAGTCCTAATAATAAATGGAGTTTTACAGTATTTGCAATAACGAGTGTGTAAACAGAGATTTTATAAATATAAATAAGACAAGAATAATAAAATAAAAGGTATAAATCCGCTTTTAATGACTAAATTGCAATTAGAAGTACATAAAAGTGACCAAATATTGCATCAACTTTAGGTGCAAAGTCATGTATTTTAACGCTACTGACCAAGAATTTAGTTCTTGCAAGTCATAATATAATCGTATTTCTTTTAAAATTTCTTCATCAGCTTACGTTAACAGTGCGAAAAATTTCTCAAAATTTAAAAAAGGCCGTTTGCGATTTTTAAAATTTTGTCTTTGCTTAGCTCGTTATTATTTTGTTTATATTTTTTTTTTAACCTAGAATCATAATTATTTTTCACCAGAATTTTAAGAAGTCCATGAAATTCGTTATTTTTCTACTTTTATTACAATAATATTTGTATTTTTTGCAAGTGTTTAGGTATCTTCTAAATGATCTCTATATTTTTGCCACATTTCGTTCGTTATTTTATTTTTATTTAAAATCTATTTAACTTTTTTCTATCGTATTTCTTTCTGTACATTAAATCCTTTATACAATCATTATCATTATTATATATTTGCTGATTAACCGTTAACATATCCTTTGTTAGATACTCAACTTTTTGTTTAAGCAATATCTTTTTTTGGTTTTTATTTTTCCATTTTTTGTGCTTCATTGTCATTTCTAGGTAATATAAGAATAATTGGGATTAGTCAATTGTACCAAAGAAATTAATTTTAAAAACCATCTCAATCGTAAATTATACTTCAAAATCCATCAGCTTCAATTAAATTGATAAAATAATGGATATTCTAGTTTTACTTAAATAGTTTTAATTAAAATAGCAGTTTTAACCAGACCAGTTGTTTTACAAATTGCAAAGCTTTTGAATTAGAAATTCAATTATCCCAATTAGAATTACAAAATACGTTTCTAAACTACTACTGATACATTCTGAAATTGCAATTGATTGATTGAAATTACAATTAATACTTATTTCTTTGTGAACTTATTTCTTTCTTGCGCGATTGGTTGTTTTTATCAGTTTATTGTGCCTGTTTCCACGACGGTAGGTTGCTGTTACTGGTTGCTACGTGTAACAAAACGGTAAGTAATTCACTTACCGTTCAGTGAACGGTAAGCAATTAAATCTAAAAAAAACATTTTTGCGATTTATTTATTAAAATTAAATTTACAATTATTATATTTAATAGTAGTAATACCACCCGCATTTGAGTTTCTAGTGTTAATAGACAAACTTTCCGACGTAGAAGTCCCAGGTTGTTGTAATAGTCCACCAACATCGCTGTGTAAAATTTTATGAGCAAATTCAATTTTGTTTTGGAGGGAATCTTCCACGTAACTCTCGGCCACCGTTGATGAACGCCACCCACCATGTCTTTTTAGTCCCAACACATCAACTCCGTTATTCGCCAAAAGTGTAGCCAATGTGCGTCGAAACGAGTGTCCAGTAAAACCTTCAGGGGCTTGCAACTTTAAATACTTTGCAATTTTTGACGGCCAGCCTTCAATTGTGCCTTTTCCTGTGACTTGCCTAGTGCATTTGCCATTTCGATCGTTCAGAAATAAATGATCTGACGTTGGGTTGCTTGGTCGAATTCTTATGTATTTTCGAAGTATTTCCAAATAATGAACTGCTTCATTTTCTTTATTAATAACTGTGAACGTTCGCTGAATATTCGTTTTTGTATTTAGAATATTTACTATAAACATTTCTTCATGTTCTTCTTTGTCATTCATTTTAATATTGTACAATTCCTCTCGTCTACAAGCGCCCGATACTCCCAATATCATTGCTATCTGCAAATATATTGTTTCCTTAGAACTTAGATGTACCACCTCATCATCTACAACATACCTTTTGAATTAAAAATTGTTCGTCTGGTGCTTCATTCAAGAATTTTTCCATGTCTTCTTTGGTAAAAATTTTAGCCTTCTTAGGCCGATATCCAATATTTTTTCTCTTAAGATAAGCAATTAATGTAGCAAACTTAGAAATATCGATAGCATCATGGAGAAAAATTGTACTCTTCAGCATAGAATACTCCGCCCATAAACTGCCTGGGGCCTTCAAGTGTCCACTTCTCACCACAAAATACGCTAACAAGCTCTTTTCATTTACAGAAATCTTCTTTGCTTCACGCAAAGTAATAAAAGATTTGCTCTTGAAGTGTGGACATTTTGAACAAGACTTTCACACTGTCCTTACTTCCAAAGCAAATCTTTTAATAGGTAAAATTGAAAGTCTAAAGAAGAAGAAATCATATTCGAAACATTGTCTGAAACTGGAGTATTTTATCATTTATTGTTTGAAACGCTAAAGAATCTAATTCTGAACAAGATAGACGACAAAACACTATAAAATTATATTAATTCCATGGCCCACTCGAGTATACACTACGAGTATATTGCTCAGATTATTAAAACTGTTCTTGAAATTTGCGAAATAGCCATAAATATCGTAAAGATGTTAACCGAGACAGTATGATGGATGCATAAGATCCTCTAGATTGCAATATTTCTTAGATTATAGGTATACGTGCAGTGTATGATAGATTCTACCAACAGTATAAATTATTTAGATGACTAATGGATACTATTTATACACAAAAATACATTTTGAGATTTTAAAGAATTTTAATTACTCAAAAAGCTATAACCTTACACAGGCCTCTTCGTTAAATAATAAATAATTGTTAAATGATTCTTACATAAAATTCGCAAAGCGCTTTCGAAATTTATGCCTCATTATCAGTGCCTAAATAATAATGTAAATAGAAAAGCAATAAATGAAAAGAAAAAATAAAAATTTATACTAAAAATAGAATAAATCGTTATTTTTCAGACACATCAAAATATAAAAAAATGTTTGTTTTATTTAATTGAAACCATGCCTTACCTAATTAACACATTAATAATTAATTACTGTGGGAAATTTCAAGACTGTCAAAAATTGATTTAGACTTGTCTTGACGTTGATTAATCTTTTTTTACTGTTGGGTATAATTATAGACTTCTTGTAGTTACCTACCAAATAGTATAAATTAGTCAATTAGACAAAAATAAATATTTTGAAAACTAAAATGTGTTTTTTTAATTTCCTAATTGGAGAGATGAACCTTTACATTACCTTGACTTATAAACCTACAAAAGTAATACAGAAGAAAACTTAATGGAGCAATTATATTGAATATTTTATCGTGATTTAACAGTGCTGCTTGACAAGAAAAATATTGTTCTAAGATCATGCAAAACAAATTATTAGAAACACTTTTTTTTAAAATCGCACTGTACTATTCTAGTTGTGTTGAAACTTTGCTCTTGTCTAGATTTTAATTAAATCTTATAGCGCAGTTGTTATTAACTTTTGTCAGACACAATCGTTTCATTTTTTGTTATTAAAAACGAATCTTAATAATAACGTGATATGTTAGTGAAATGGCAGAGTCGCGCAAGATGGGTAGGTACCAACCAAGGCCATGGCGGTAAAACAAAAGATGCACTAGTTAAAGACAACTAGACTGTTATGAATAATTTTAGATTAGCAACGAAAATTTATGTTTAGTGTTGACGAAATAAAGGATCGTCTCAGGGCCATCTACAGTATTTTTTTCATCCTTCTTGCATCAAACACGTCATTTATTTACTAAAGCAGGTCATGATTTTTAGAACACATTACTGAATGATCTAAAAATTGCGTTCACTTATTTAAGGTTTTGGTAGTAAAAACATCATGTGACTTCTCATTAGTGGATTGCTGGATTTAACTAAATTGTATTAGATAAATTCTTCAATAAAAATAATAAAAAAAATTTTTTTCGTTTTGCGAGTATGAGCACGGATTGTGGGCTAAGGCGAAGCCGAGTCCCACAAGTGCGAATACTCGCGAAGAAGTTTCTGGCCGTGTGATAAACAACGTTTTTTAGACCGAAAATTTGCCTAAATTTAAAAAATGTAATGTATTTTTGTTGTAAAAATTTTTGGCACTAGATTATTTGTTTTTCTGAGGTTAGTAACATTATGATGATAACAAGATTTCAAATTTAAAATATCATTGACAATAAACAATAATTATAAATTCTGTCAAATCCTGCTTTTGTGCTAAAATAAATAGAACTTCATTCAATAAATCAGAAAATGGAAGACAATAATAAGCCAGAACATATAAAAAACGCGGCCAGAAAGGCAATTGAAAATTTGCTGTCTGAGAAATCATGTAACAGGTATTGGAATGAATACAATTCAAAAACAGAAAATCCCTAGATTTTACTTTCAATGTCTAGACAGTGCAAAACAGTGACAAACACAAACGATCACTTTCCGGATGATTTATTCGACTAGAAATTTAGTGTTTCGGGACGGAGACCCAAAAATTTTTTTTTTTTGGGCACTTTAACAAAAATATGTTTGTAACACGTACCTAAATAATTAGTTATTTTGCGGACTTGTCCGCAAAAACTTTATTTTAGGTACTCGTCACGAAAACAACTATTTTAAGCTATTAGTGATTAAGAAAAATCGAGATATTAAAATTTTTGAACTGCTCTCACAGCTAAATCAATTTAAAAAAACACTAATATGTTTAGCAACCCCTTAACTCTCCCTTACACTCTTGTACACGTCCAGGTGTACTAACAAACCGACCTTCTTAACCACTGATCACCGAGTTTTTGCGTAGTAGCAAAACGGTCTTGATGAGCTAGTTGTTTAAATCATTCAAAAATATACAGAATAAAAATCAAAAATTTGTGTTTAATAAATATTTTTATTTGGTTATTTGAAGTACAATGGCAATTTACCATTCTTGGGCGGATAACCGCTCACCGATTATCTGTGAAAGACCCCTCTGCGACGAATATCAGCTAATTTGCATGCGTTCCGTTGGGGCAGCAACGACGACCAAGGATCAGAGCACATGTTTGATCTGCGGCTATATGCAATAGAGTTGCAACAAAATTTTTATAATAATGCTCCTACAAATCTACCAGCATGTCTAAAGCACTGAACACATGTTTTGTTGCCATCATTAGTTACTTGTTTCAAAATTAGGATGTTCCAATTTCTTAATTCTTGAGTTTATTATAAAGTCCCAGAAGTCGATAACCCATTCCTTGAAGAAATCATCCATGTTTTACGACGCATTCAAAATTCATGCTGTTGTTACAATATCCAGCCACTTCCAGATAGTTTAATTCACTGATTTTTAAACGGGGGTATTTTTTACGTGGGTTCCTTAACAAACTTCCCGTTTATGGAAGGTGAAATGGCTCATACATCCTGAACTTTTATATATTTTTTCATACCAACTAAACCAATTTAGAAATTTTAGAGGATTTCAATAGTTTTATCCAAATGGTGGTAGCAGTAGTAGGTGCCTATACAAAGTCCAAAGTAGTAGTTTTTAAAGCTTTGGATTGGCGGTTTTCTTTGGGCTAGTTTTAGTTTGCTTGTTACGCTTTCTGTGGGTCTTTCTCAAGTGCGTTGAAGATTTGAAGAAAATTTAACTGAAAATTTGAGACCTCTGATTTTAGGCGGCTTAAAGTGTCTTGGCGTAGTACAAAGCGAGATTCTAATGCGTCTCTATCGGGGAGTTTTGTGATACTAAATTACACTTCAAAATTACAGATTCCAAAAATCCGACTTTGCTATCGTAAAAAAAGAGTTAGGATTTTACTAACCAAAACTAAATTTCTTACTTGGACACCTTTAGAATCAGAAAATCTTCTTAAATTGTTGTACCACGCCAGAGATTGGTCACGTTTAAAATTACGATAAAAATTTCTGTTTTTATCATTTTACAACAACCTTTTCCATGCCCTCTTATTCAAATAAAATAAACCAATAAGAAATCTCTAAAGTTGTTAAGAAATAGGGTGGGAGAAAAGAGGGGGCTAAGGATTCTGTCCTTTGCTAAATAGAAAGTTATGTAAGAGCAAGCAAGGCAAAACATTCGTTGTCAACTTCAAAAAAACAAAAGTTTTGTTATAAAAATTGATAAGACAATTTTTTTTGTTTTTTCAAAAAGTTTTGATTAATTCAAATATAACGAACTTAAGAGACCGTTAATTAATAGAATGTAGTCTTTTTTAAAACATACTTATAGAGCCTCAGTAATGTCAACAGAGCCTGTGTACCCCCCTACAGGCCCCTTACTGCACTTTCAATTCAACATACCTTTCAAATCATCAGTCTTTATCACAAGAAACAAGTTTCTTGGAGACCTTTATAAGCTCCCTTAAACAATCAAATCCAAGTTTTTATAGAACTGAAAATTTGAATTTCAATCACGCAGGATTTTTTGTATAGCGGCGTTGTCTAGGTTAACCGATTTTACTACGTTTTGTTCGCTTTGCTAGCCCTAAATAATCTATTCTAGTCTTCTTCTTTTTCTTGCAAGAGTAGTTTTTCGAGTACTTCTAGAAGTTTCTTATGTTTTTTGTCGTCTTCTATTTGTCGGTTTTTTATTTCTCCTAGAATTTTCTGTCGCATTTCTTTTTTTTTTGTTCCACTATTCATTGTTTTTCCATTTCTTAAAAAAAAATTGCGTTGTGTGTCTTTTTTTCTTGTCTTTGTTTTTCCACTTCTTCTAGAATTTTTCGTTTTCGTGGCGAAGCAATTGTTTAGCAGTTATTAGTGTTATATTGGTGTTTTGCACTACATTTAATAAATAAAATGACTCATTCTCTGAGTCATTCTGTTAACAAAACATACAATGATCGGCTAGCTTCTATGAGGCTAAACTAACGGCGAAAAAAAATATCTATAGTTTTTATGTAAATCTAAGGCGCAGCTGCAGTTATAAGTTCGCCGTAAAAACTGCAATAATAGGTTTTACAGTGGCAGATATATAGATACATATCTTTATAGCTACCAAATACTTCACATAGCATATTTAATTGCTGTAATTGTCCTCAATATTATAGATTTAGATGTTTTGTTTAACTTTAATTGCAAATTTATGTGGAGTAATAAACTTCGTTGTTGTAGTGTTTTTTTTTCAGTGCCGCCACGGCAGATTTGGTTACCTAAACAACCTCCAGAATTCCTAAATTTTCCTAAAGAACTCCTAAAAAGTGGGACATTTGATGGCAGTAAAAACACTTTTATTGCCAGAATGACAACCCTTTAATAAATCATTATAGGTAACATGGGTTTAAATTTATTTATTTAAATTTGTTAATGTGTTTTTTTAATTTTTTTATTATTTTGTAGTGTACATTACAATAAATATTAAAAAAACACGAATTTTTATTTAAATAAATTGTTAAAAAAAAATGTTGCCAAAACTGTCTTCCACCTTACGATCGTCGGTGAAAGGTCAAGTAGGCGTTCTTACTCACCCCCAATATGTTCTATTGCTCTTGTTATCTCATCTAGTATCAATTTTTAAATGAAAATATGGACTATCGGTGCTTTTTAAAATGGTGGAACAAATCGAAAATTAGACAATGTCAAAAATGATCAAATTATCCAAAACAAAAACTATCCCGACTTATGACCACCATTTTGAGTGCTATCTCATTGCTATAAAATATAAAGTACTACCTACTATTTACTCTCTGCTAGGATTGTGAAAAAGAAGACAATTTTGATAAAATTGAGTGTTCCTGATTTATTTATTTATTTATTTTAACAAAAAACTTTGCATTTTTATATGAAAAATTGGTACAGCAACATTTCTTTTAAAAAGCTTGTTTAGAAATTTTTTTTTGGGTAGCATTTTTATAACCATTTAAGACCTACATTTTGTCTTTTTTAATTCTTTATAAAACGCCCCGATCCATACATTTGGTACACCCGGTATTTCTTAGTTAAATTCAGCTGCCCTACTTTCAGCGACAATTGTCAGAAATGTCAGAATTGTCACATTACATAAGGAACGAACATGATTTAAACACTAAAAAAGGAGAAACAAAATGATTCACAAAAACAAAACTATTCGCAATGAATAAAATGACTCGAAATCTTGTAAACACACACTCAAAAATAATCAAAATGATTTATTTATAACGTTTTTTATAGAGACAGTGTATATATTAAGTTTCGACATCCATTTTTCGCAATATTTTCTTTTATCAAAATCTCATAGCACTGAAAACAACAAAAAAAATATAATTTTAGTGAGGGTGCAACTTCATTTAGCTATTAACTGCCATAAAATTTTACAAATTTTTTTAAAACCACAATTATTAAATTATCCCCATTTTAGGGTCGGTTTTGGTTTAAATTTTTGCACAAGCAAAACTTGAATTTTGCGCCCCTATTTTTTTTTCTATTTAGGATAAGTATTTTAACTGAAATAAATTCATAACTCGACTCTTATTAGTTGATAAAAAAACTATAAATCTAGTATTTTACTATGCCACATTGTTTTTGCGTTTTTATGCCTTTTTCTCTCTATCTGAAGGAGAAACACAGTAACATAATTGTTTAAATAAATTTAAAAAAGAACTGTTATTAAGTTATTAACATGACCAAACATTTTGTAAGTTTGGCGAAAATCAAAGATAATTTTCGGTAATATTTAATTTTTGTATGAAAAATTTATAAGGTCAATATTATAACAATAAATTTTACATTTCTTTTAAAAGTTTTGTTTCAAAAAAAAAAAAATTAAGATAAATTTTTCAAAAAAGATAACAATGTTGTTATATATTTGCTATAGTTATCTTAAAAATATAAACAAACAAAATTTTTATTCCTGGGGCCTCGTGTAATCATTTAATGCCTATATTTTTTTCAATTTTTTTATAATTTAGTCAAAAAACCCGCCGATCCATACGTTTGATTCACCCGCTACTTCAAAATGTATTTGTTTTGTCATGGCATGACACTCTTGACAATTTTTTTAAATAAACACTTTTTACATTCTGACATAGACAACCAACAATACTCCAAATGGTTCAAGAGCGCAGGTTCTATTTTCCAATTTACCATTGATGACGTCATTGTTGTCTGTTATGTACCATCAACACTTTTTTTATTACCCATTTGTGTATTTTGAGTTTATTAATTAAAAATTAATTAATGTAAAAGCCTTTCCAGGTAAGCAAAGCTTTGTTCTACCATTAATGACTGTACCCATTGCTTAAATATTAATAAAACGCAACCATTTTCATTCATTTTCAGTCCTCAACCACACCCACCAATTTCATGTTTTTTGCTTTAGAAAATACCAAACCGTTTCAAATGCACTGAAATGTCCGTCTTTGAGGATAGGGACGCATACAAAAGTAATCCTTATTTTCGTAAATCAGAATACGGTGATTTTACACCATTTTATATCACTGTTACAATCTGCACAATTATTGGAGTCTCTATTTTTATTCTGAATATTGTTTTGGGTTGTTGCTCCAGATATTCAGAGTATTGGAACGACAGACATACAGGTAAGTTATTTTTTTCATTTTGTATTATATAATATTTAAAAAAATATCTACCACTAACACGTAAAGCCGAACATTACAAAACCAAAAGAAGTGCCTTAAAGTGGTATTTTACCACACTAGTGTGGTAAAGTAAAATAAAAGTGACGCACTATACAGATTGACATAAAAGTATGGAATAAAATTCATATTTTCTAAGTTAATTTAAAAAAAAAAAAAAACACCAAGACAGGTCGGTTTTATTTTTTATTGCGCACATTTTTCACTTGTGTTCAAATTTTTTTGGCCAACTGGTTTTTTGCTGTGACGTAATCGTTACAAATACTGAATTCTAGAAGGTCAGATTTGAGCAAAAACAGAAATAGAAACTAAAGTAAACAAGCAAATCCGCTGTTTCCTACATTTAGCCTAATGTATACAACTCCAAACGTTTAAAATAATATCAAATAACCATTTAAATTTTGATTTAAGTCATCTTTGTTTTTTTTAGGCAACCGTTGGATAGCATCCCTGTGGACAGCAACTCCCCACCAACAACCCCCTCTAGACCTAACCGAATTAGAAGTAATCGAGATCCCTCAACAGGTCGTTTACGTTCCAACAGCGCCTTCTTCAGCACCTGAGAAGCTCGAATACCGCGAATTGCAAAAACGCGAAAGCGATATCTAACCATGTTTCATGTCTATTGGCCCGCAACTGCCTGTTTAACCCTCTTTCTCATCGTGGGGGTTATTATGGTGATGTTGCGCTACGGCCCAAAACTATGTAAAACCAGACATGTTGCCTTTGATGACGACACTGAATGGCAACAAAAAGCATATGAACAAAAAGTTTCATACGCATAATATGTATTATTAATCAATACTCTCTTTTTATACATGACTTTACTGCACTTGATTTAGGTAAGCTGCAATTTTGTGCGTTTACCTAAATTTTTTTCACTCACTCGTTATATTATTTTTAACTGTAGTTAAGCCATACAAGTGCCTAATAAGACTTCAAAAAAATTAATTTAGGATTTTTAGCGCATTATAAACAATCCGTCCATGTTTTTATTATATTTTATAATTTGATATGAAATAAAGGATTAAAAATTGGAGACTTATTTTATTGATTACATATAAAGTACAATATTTGCCTCAAAAAATATTGATAAATATAAAGTGTGCTTCTAAATGTCTGTACACTCGACTGCATAAATTGTGTCACGAGTTGGTTTGAAAATCAGTCTATTTCGAGATGTCCCTGTCTTTTGTTACGATATTTTTAATGAAAAACACTACAGAAAAATGAATGTTGTAAATACAGAAGATGACATTACTTATGCAGCAAATTGTACCCTATACTGGGTTAAAAAAAAAATAAAACAATGTTTAAAATTTTAACTTAAATAAATGCACATGCAGAAATAAAATTATTACTTCTCGTCTTTTATAGACCTTTCCATTTAATAACTTTCCCATCTTTTATGAACTTCTGGCTTCAAATTAACAATATGGACATGTACTGCTTGGAACTTTTCAAATTTCGGTGGGATAGGACATAGCTGATATTTAACCCTGTCTCCAGGAATAGGAATATACTCATCTTCAATACTAAAAACCCCAAAAAAACTCAAATAAAAAGCTGGAAAGTCTGTCTCACCGTCTTCTCCCCAATTGTAATAAAACCTTACAACGCAAGAAAAGATTCACGTTCTTATTGCTATCTCTTTCTACATCATGGTCTAATAAAATGCAACGAACACAAAATGCATTGTAATAAGAATGTTCTATCTTCTTTCAGCTTAAGGCGGCGACAAAGACAAAGCTTCTAGGGTGAGTGTAGTATTAAAAACTCGAAAGCAAACCAGATGGCCGCGCAGTTAATGACTTCAGATGTCACTTTAATATCAAAGAAATTAAAATTTTGAGTATAACTCCCTGTATTGAGTTCTGTTGCAGCAACAAAGTATTCTAAAATTTAGTTCCCAAAATTACAATATTTTTATGTTTCATTTGTGTTCTGTCAAATGTCAAATTCACACGAAGCTATACGTCGTAGATTGAGTCATACTCTGATAATTTTATTACAAATGGGGATAAGACGGAGAGACAGACTTTAAGACCACAAGACAAGAAAACATACTCTGAGATGTGGACAAAAATATCTTCAGACCCATCTTCCGGTATGATAAACCCATGTCCTTTTTCCCGGCAAAAGGACTTAATTTCGCCGTATAAATCCTGATGTTTGAGTATTCTCTCACATCTAAAACATAATTAATTCAATGTTTACATTTCGAATTACCTGAGTTATTACGTTGAAGGTGTTCGATTACGTTTAGTAATTAGGGGACTGGGAATTAAATGAGAATTGGAACCAGGATGAAGTTTATTATCAGCACTTGACATTTTTTCACGTAAAATTAAAAGAAACTTGATAAATTCCACGAAATAAACCAAAAATTATACAGAAAATGCCGCCACTTGACAGTTGCGAAATTTGACACAAGTGGCCTTGAGGTGTAAAAATAGAAAAACAGAGGCGTGCGCATGCAAGTACTAGAGAAATGAGATTAAGAGAATACTGGCGTTACTGGAGTATGAAGAGCCGCCATTTTAATGCCTACGTCTAAAATAAAAAGTTTTTGGACTTTTATACAACCTCTACAAAAAAATCGAGAGCTGTTTTTATTTGAAATTTATTTTATTTCATTTTAAATTAACGAGAATCAATTTTGACAAGTTTCTACATTGACATGCAACGATTTGCAGTGTTAATAGTTTAATTCTGTTTTTTAATATAATCTAAGTTAATTTACGTCACTAGTGATGTAATAAATACAACTTCTTATTATACATGTTAAGATAACTGTCAAAATTTTGACGAAAAGTTGCTGAAAAAACCGACTATAAAATTTAATTATTAAACATATCTGTAAAATTCAATCAACTAAATTCTACTCTTAATAACTAAAAAATCGGTAAATTTTTCTAGATTTTGTAATACTTTTTAATCACTAGACGTCCGAAAAAACAAAACATTTAAAAAGTAATTAGGTAAAATCTGCATTTTTAATTTTGCTTTTTCTGTGCAAATCCAGTAACTAAACAAAATTACCAAAATTTTAATCTTATAAAACGGTCAGGTGTGAACACAAATTTTTAACTCTTATAGTGGCAACACTCTTGAATTTACTGAATAAAACTGTAGTGGTCAGCCTGACACATTTTTTCTTGACGATCGTAATCAGCTGAATTTGGGTCGTAATTAAAATGTTTTTTAATGTGAATTTACATTTTATTTAAATTTGTCGCAAAGAAAAGTTTGTCAAGAATAGTAAAACCGTCAAAATTTGCATTTGCAAATTACAGTTTTTTGATTTAGAACTGCACATTTAAAAAACCTGATAATGATACCAACTCTCGCAATTCAACTGTGTCGCTCTCATTGGTCATTTCAGTTACCAACTTACCAATCAGTTATCAGTAATAAAATGATGTGTAATTAAAAAATTATAGGAGTGCTTCTTTAATTAAAAAATGAGATATACAATTTATTTAAAATTTTTAATAAAATTGTCTATTTAAAAAATTTGTTTTAATTACAAATTAATTAAGAACAAATTTTGTTGGATAATTACCTAAATAATGTTTAAGGGCGGTGATGGTGATATTTGAAAAAAATTACTTTTAGTTTTAATCACAACTAGCAATTGTAGATAAACAGTTTTTTCTGTCATTTTTTTGTGCTTGCATAAGATTTTGACGAGCGTTTTTTCAGCTCACCTTTGTTCAGTTATCGGGAATTCAACATGTGATAAAGACGTGTGGAAATACGGATCGGTCTAATTAGTTTAAATAAATTAAATTCTCGCGTTTTGGGGAGCAAAACTGGTGCAGTGTCTCTGATAAATATGTTTTAAAAGTAAGTTTAATTATATTTCAATTTTAAACAAGATATTTATTTAAACAAATGCTAAAAACGAGTAGAAATGCAATTAGGTACGGATAAATCGGTTTTGATTCGTCAAAATTGTTGATTTGATCTTGTACCAGCTTTTCGACGATTGAAATTTAAATAATTTTGTAATAATTTAATCAAACAATTTTATTAATTTATTCCAAATTATAGTGTAATTAACATTCTCTTTTTGTTAATCTACTTTAAACTTTAAACAAAACGATAAGTCAATTGATTTGGACCGGTTAGTCAAATTTTTAAACATCCCTGTAGTTAAAATTCGAGATAATAAAAAAAAATATTTTGAATAATTCAAATAACACGATCATTTATTTATAAATTAATTTTTACTTTGTCTTTACCAAGGATAAAGTTAGTACAATTTTATCATCACATAAGACACTTTTTGTGAGGTTTTTTTATTTTACAAATATTTTTATCGGTTTCTTTGTTTCAGTCAGTGTTAAACCAGCTTAAGAAGAGGAGCAACAACAGCCAGAACCCTTTTAAATAAGATAAGTGCCTTTATTTTTTATAAAACGGAATTTTAATCGGTTTTAATTATTTTATTTTTACATTTTCCAAACGTATATGCAAACATACATTACAAAATTTTACTCAGAGATAAACAATTTTACTATCATTATTTTTCCATCAATAAACTTACTGGTTTTATATTTGTATTCCCTTTCCGCCCTCTTTAAAAAAAGTAAATAAACGTAATAAAAATATTCCTTTCGTTTTATTGGGGTTTGGGGAGAGGGTCAAGGACATCGCTGGAAATCCGGATTAAAGGTAGGTCCGAAAGAAGCAGATGGAGAGAATTCGTCACACAAAAGTTATGCCGGAAAATAATTTATAAAAAAATTGTTTATCTCCACTTTGCAAAAGTTACATTTTTTGATTTTTAAGTTTTATAATTTAGGAAAAATTTATTTATCAAATTTTAAACATTTTTTTTTAATATGTAAGGATGGTCTAGCGTTATTGTAATATAATCTAGAACTCTTTTTATTTTTAAATTAATTATTTATTTAAATTAATAATTTGCAAATGTACTTAACGACTTCTCTTTGTTTCAGTCAGTGTGTTTGAAGAACTTGAGAAAAGGACGTAGCAGGGCCCGCCATGTAAAGATAAGTACATACTTTTATTTTTGTGTAGTTGTCTAGAACGAAATTTATAATCGGTTTTGTTTATTTAAACTATTTTGACGTATAAACTCTTTCAATTCCAATGTTGAATGAGTATACAATTATAATTATACTCATTCAACGATTCTATATACAAACTTTATATTTTAAACATACGAAAATAATACAGAGATAAACAATTTTACCATTATTATTTGTAATTGATATAATAATAAACATTTGTTTTAAATATATTTATTGTCCCTTTTCGCGCCCCTTAAAAAATTAATAAACGTTTTAAAAGTGATTCCATGCGTTTTATTGTGGATAAGCCGAGAACATCGCTGGAAATCCGGATTAAAGGTAGGTTCGAAAGAAGCAGAAGGAGGGGTTTCACCACCCAACAGCTGTGGCAGAAGAAGATGTCAAATATAGTTGTGAGATAAAGTTGTGAGTGATGGGTGAAAGTGTTTCTTTCCGTCCCTCCTTACTTGTGATAAATTTTGGTGAGATCTCGCCGTTTTTAAAATCTTGTACTAAAGCAAACTTGCTGCGGAATCTGATGCCATTGTTTTTCCATAAACACCAGAACATCCCTTAGTCGCAAAGTCGCAATTTGATCGTTTATCGGTCAATTGTCGTGAATTTCTAACGTATAGTTTTATCGCAACGGTTTTTCTCATAGGCGATAACTTCTTATTGGGTTCACAGTGCTCGCAGCACTCGATTTCTCATCGAGTGCTAGCGTTTTATTAAAAGACCGAGAATGGCGGCGTCTTCGCCCCATTTTCCGTCCCGAGAACAAGCTATAGTAGCTAATACTATAGATGGTTTGACCCTCACTGATTATGTCGAGGCTATTGCTGAAATAGTCGCGGATAAGGATATTATTTTTGCTTTGCGTATGTCAAATAATCGTGTTTGTATTTATTTGGCCTCCAAAACACTTGTTGATAAAATAGTATCCGAACACTCCTCAATTGTTATTAAAGAAAAAGCCGTTATATTGCGTCGCTTAATCAATCCAGCCCGCCGTATTATTCTTTCGAATGTTTGCCCTTCTATACCCCATTCGATTTTTGAGGGTCTGATCAAAGATACTTTGGGTTTCTCGACGGTTTCACAGATGTCTTTTCTTAAAGCCAGTGTTAACGGTGACCGATTTACCCATATTATGGGTTCTCGGCGACAAATTTACGTTCAACCTGATGACTCTATCTCGCTTCCTGATTCGATGGTCTTTAAATGGGAAAATACTAATTATAGAATATACCTGACTTACGACGATGCCTGCTTTAAATGTAAACAGACTGGGCACTTTGCGAATGAATGTCCAAACGCTATCAAAGAAATTGTAGCCACCAACTCCAAGATAACCAATGAATCTATTCCTGAAATCAGTTCCAAACGACAGTTGTCAACAGAATCACTACTAGAAGTAGATACGATGTCTGAAAATTCCACTATTCTGGATGCTGCTTCCTCCGCCGTGATTCATGGTGACGAAGCAAAATCCAAAAAGAAAAAATCATCCGACTCAACCGAAAGCTTAACTCCAATGGTAGATTTACTGACACCAGCCAAAGAAATGATAGACAATGCTCAGTATCCGCTTAGTTTTAACGAGATAGTACAATTTATGGAAAAAGCCGCCGGACGCGAAAATATTTTTGAACTTGCCAAGGAATATACTGATGACGTACAAGAGATAATTTCTATGTTGTATGATATCGTGCCTACAGTTAAACATAGAAGTATAAAAAATAAGTGTAAAAAAATCCAACGAAAGCTAAAGAAAGGTATTGAAAAATCAAACTAGTTTCATCTCATTATTTCATTCAATTTCAACTGTATAAATAGTAATATATCCCAACATTATTTTGTTAGTCCAATTGTTTATACTAATATTGCATCGCTCTTATCAAAGCACAATAATTTATCAGTCTATATATCTCTTGAAAAACCTACTTTCCTCTTATTGACTGAGACATGGTTGACCTCTGACATTTCGGACTCCGTTGTGGCTCTGGATGGCTATACATTGTTTAGAAAAGATCGTGTTTGTAAAAGGGGTGGTGGCGTGTGCATTTATGTGTTAGATGAAATAGCAGCCAGATTTGAGTTAACTGAAGTTCACGTTAATACTGGAGGTATTGATGCTCTTTTTTTGAAAGCTTACTGCAAAAACTTTTCGTTTATCCTAGCTTGTGTATATAGACCTCCCAGTTCGCTAATTGGGGATGATATCAAACTTTTTAATACAATTTCCAAAATTGCCGACAATTATGACAAGATCATCATATTTGGTGATTTCAATATGCCCGACATTACTTGGCCCCTAAATCTCTCTTCTACTGTATCTAATGCATCCCAGATACTGATAGATTTACTAACTAACAGCCATTTATCACAAATTATCTGTCAACCCACTCGCTACAGAGCCACTCAAAGACCGTCCGTTCTTGATCTAATCTTAACGTCAGATGAGAGTTTACTTTCGAACGTCGAATTTCTTGATCCAATTGATAAATCTGATCACATAACATTAAAGGTTGAGTTGCAAATTGGTTTTGTTCCCCGTACTAAAACTTTAATGTCTGAGAAGGTTATAATTGATTATGACAAAGTAATTCAACGTCTTTCATATGTGAGTTGGGAATGTGCATTATCAGAATCTTCAGCCGAGAGTAACTGGACGTGTTTTAAATCGATTCTTCAGGGTATTGTATCTGAATGCTCTCGCATGATTTGTACAAAAAAATCGTCAACAAAGCCCTGGATTGATCATAATATCTTAAAACTTGTAAAAAGAAAGAGGTCACTTTGGCGAACCTACAAACGCACAGAGAATGTAAGAGATTATAAAGCGCACAGAACATACTCCAACAGACTCGCCTCCATTATTAGAAATGCTAGGACTGAATACGAAAAGCGCATTATAGAAAAGAAAGATACAAAGTGCCTCTATAAATATGTCCGAAGTAATTTATCGGGACCAGTTAAAACACCTAGTTTGCGCGACAACGGTGGACGTATTGAGAGTGACAATAATTCTGTTGCAAACATGTTTGCTGATTGCTTTGCGGCTAATTATACTATTGAATCAACACTGCAATTTCCAACAATTCATCATGCACCTAATAACGTATACATAGATACTATTTCTTTTTCTGAAAACTCTGTCTTAGAAAAACTAAAAAAATTAAAGATTAACAAATCACCTGGTCCAGACAATATTACCGCTACTTTATTGAAGAGATGTGCTACTCATCTAGCTAAACCTATTAGTACCGTCATGGAGCAATCCTTTCTATCTGGGGTTTTGCCCCTTGACTGGAAATCGGCAGTAGTTAAACCAATTTACAAGAAAGGCGACAAATTTGTTCCGTCCAATTACAGACCTATAAGTCTAACCTCCATTGTAGCTAAATTGATGGAATCGATAATTTATGACCAAATAATTGAGTTCTCCAACCGTCATCTTCTAATACCAACTAATCAGCATGGTTTTGTACCCTCGAAATCCATTACTACCAACCTGCTTTGTTGTCTTGCGGACTGGACACAGTATATTGACTCTGGGCAGCCTGTAGATGTAGCCTACCTAGACTTCTCCAAGGCATTTGACCGTGTACCCAAGCATCGCCTTCTTTCTAAACTAGAACATTATGGTGTACGAGGTAAACTTCTCCACTGGATAGAGTCTTTTCTCTCTGATCGCAGTTTTAGAGTCAGAGTAGGAAATACCTTAAGCACTCCAAGACCAGTGTTGAGTGGCGTTCCACAGGGATCCGTACTTGGTCCGTTGTTGTTTATATTGTACACGGCAGACATTCCATGTCAGCTGCGATCCAAGTGTGTAATGTATGCTGACGACATTAAGGTTTACAACACTAGCACCAATCATCTAGACCTGGCACATGACCTATCAACGATTTATGAGTGGTCCCGTAAATGGCTGCTTCCACTAAACGTTGACAAATGCACCATTCTTTATATTGGCGGCAAAAATCCTAAACAAACTTACAGCATAAACGGGGAGGAATTGTCCAAGTCGCAATCTTGTCGCGACCTAGGTGTTTTAATCACGTCATCTCTAACTTGGTCCGAACACATTAGCATCGTCGTTAAGAGAGCTAATAAGACTCTGTATATTTTACAAAGAACGTTCTGCAAACCTGATATTAGCACTTTTGTTAAACTCTATAAGGCATATATTCGACCAATTCTTGAGTTTGCCAACAGCGTCTGGGTACCCACTTTCCAGAGAGACATAACACTCTTGGAAAACGTACAACGTCGTGCTACAAGGTCACCTTTTGGGCGCTTTCGTCCTCATTACCCCCGGCGTCTAGCAATTATGAAGTTGCCTCAGTTGACAGATAGACGTATTAGAGGTGACATGATTACAGTTTATCAAGCTCTCACAAACGCCGGATCCCCGATTAAGCACCTGTTCCCGCTGAAGCTGAATAGTCGCACAAGGGGACATTGTTTTAAACTTTTGAAAAATAAATTTCAAACGACCCCTAGGCAGACGTTTATCTCTAACAGAGCTTTCGATAAGTGGAATTCTCTACCCCAGCAAATAGTCACGAGTGAGTCTACTGCTATTTTTAAAGCAAGGTATGACACTTATACTGGGCTCTAATAAAATGGTTACATATTTTTGACATCGTATTATGGGCGCGGGCTAAACAGGTACTTCCTCAGCCCGATCGCACTCTATAATAATAATAATAATAATAATAATAATAATATTTATCTATAATTTTTGTAATGTTGTTTTGTTGTAAAAATTGTTTATCTCTATCTTTATTTGGCTGAGATTGTTACAAATATTTGCTTTTGTTTTAGCTTAGTTATTGACAATTAACAAGAAGCTATACCCACTTAAGTGGCGGAATTTGGAAGTAATAAACACGTGTCTTATTGAGGGTTAAAAGAATTATTGACAAGTTATTGTATTTCCCTCAATTATACATGTGTTTTTTACTTGTGAATTTCCTCGATGGAGTGTATTTCGCATTTGTTAAACCGTTAAACGTCAAGAGATCATTTTCAATTTCCATTAGTATTTTTTTTAATTTTCAGTCGCTGTTACCCGAAACGATCTTCTCTAAAAATGCACTGCGACAACGAACGCTTGGTGTTACCAAACTCTCAAGGTCAGTTTTTTTTATTACATTTTATAACATTTATTAAAAACAACAATGCAAAGTGCATTACATTAATCTAAAATTATTTATTTTTCAAGACAAATTCTCGAATTTAAATGTCTTTCAAAAATTTAAAAATAAATTGGTAGCAACAAAGATCAACAATTTTGGATTTTTATTTATTTACTAATGTGATTGTTTTATTTATAATTGCGTTTTATACCCCCTTAAAAAAATAAACGTTTTAAAAGTAATTCCTTTCGTTTCATTGGGGTTTGGGAGGTAGGTTCGAAGAACATCGCTTGAAATCCGGATTAAAGGTAAGTTCGAAAGAAGCAGATGGAGGGGACTCGCCACCCAACAGTTGTGGCAGAAGATGATGCCAAAAGGGTAGATCTTTAATTTAGACTTTCTGTAAGTGAATATTACTACGGTTTTTTCAAAATTGTTGATCTCGGCTTTAAATACTCATTTTTTTTTTCTAAAAAACTACTTTAACTTGTGTTCTAAGATTTACCTTCATGCTTCTTTTTTTCTTTAATTTTTCATAAAGTATTAAAATTTGCAGATAAACTCAATTGACAATTAGCAAGAAAAGATAGTGGTGAAATTTAAAACTGGTGAATAGGTGCGTTATTGAGGGAGAAAACTCAAATTGTTGACGTGTAGTTAAGGTCTCTCCCTCAATAATGCATCTGTCTTCTACATCCATATTTCACTGGTAGAATGCTTATAGCATTTGTTGATAGTCAGCTAAGTAAAATTAAACTCAAATTAAAAACAATAGAACTTAAGTCTAAAATATAGAGTATATTGTATAAAATATTAATGTCTTAAAACCACAAAAAAAATCACAAACTGTTGAGCTTTAGTTTTTTAACCTACCTTAATAACTACGTCACTCTAATAGCGTCAATATAGTCACTCTGAGTAAATTAGTGATCAAAATGGCCGCAAATACATGGCATTTTGTGCAGAAATTGCTCAAAATAGTATTCTCCCTACTTATGTTTCTGGTAATTTTTATTAATTTATATTTAAAATTTTTCTCTAATTAAACATTTTTTCTTTTTGTTATAATAATAAATAATTACATTATTATTAAAACAGTGCAATAGATTGCTAATACGATTTTATAAAATTATTAGAAGCACGCCATTGGTTTATGACAGGTGACAGCTGAGATTTTGACAGTGACAGGTCTACCAAGGAAAATCAAATTTTCCTTCATAATATTGATTAATCTCACCCCAAAATCAAATAACAATGTCGTTAAATGAACGGTAAAGCCCTATAAAATGAATTACGCTTAATTAAATGTGTGTATTGTAGGGTCCAGGAAGAAATTGAAGCATTGGAAGCAATATTGATGGATGATATTTCGATTTCCTATGGAGAAAAGTAAGTCTCTTGTTGTTTTATCAATGAAATGATAATTTATGATTTAGTGGCTGTCCTGAACTAGTCAAATCTACAATATTTCCGTCAACTGCCGACGATACTGATAAACAATACGTTTGTGTTACTCTAGAAGTGAAATTACCTGAAGAGTATCCAGATTGTGAGCCTTTAGTGCAATTGAGAAACCCTCGAGGTCTCGATGATACAACCCTAAATCATTTATATAGAGCCATTAAAGATAAATGTATTGAATTTATTGGCCAACCAGTCATTTATGAATTAATTGAATTAATACGTGAAAATCTAACTGAGAGTAATTTACCAACATGTCATTGTGCTGTCTGTCTTTATGGATTTTCCGAAGGTGATAGTTTTACAAAAACACAGTGTTTCCATTACTTCCATTCCTATTGTCTTGCAATGCATTTGATAACAACCGAAAAACATTTTATTGAAGAACAAGATAAACTACCAACTTGGCAAAAAAGTACAACAGGATTTCAAGCGTCGTGTCCTGTTTGTCGTGAACCAATTAACTGTGATGTTGAAGAACTGAAGAATGCTCTTCCACCAAGAGAACTTGAAAAAGCTCAAAATTTTGAAGTTACCAAAGAATTACAAATGTTACAGGCACAAATGAAGCAGCTGTTTATTTATCAAAAGAGCCGTGGTGGAATTATTGATGTGGAAGCAGAAGAAAATAAACTCCTGCTTATAACAGAGGCCAGTGAAGGATCACCTGGAGATGTAAGTTTTATCTCAAAAGGACGAGTTCGGAATTTAACTGAGCATGCGCAATAGAGTTTACGCCATTAAAACGCAACTGCGCATGTGTAGTACAACTTATTGAAAATGACCTTTTCGATTGATTCCGGCCTGTTCAAATCATGGCCTCCTAGACTGTATATTTATCCAGCCAGTCACATTCTTAGTTTGAGCAAAGTATAGAAATAAATCAGTATGGACAGCTGATAAAAATTGAAAACTTGTCAAAAAGCTAGCATTCCTTCAAGTTAAATGTGTAAGATGGAGCCACTGATTTTTAGATTTACTATAGGCAATTACAAGGGCTATAATTGTAAATAATAAGACAATTAATTGAAAGACAAGGGTCAAACAACAATTGAAATAATTTTTATAGTATTTTATTTACAGTTATAGCCCTTTAGATTTAAATTGTGTATTATTTGTTTCCTGAAAATTTAAAAATCAGTGGCTCCATCTTACACATTTTACGTGAAGGGATGCTAGCTTTTGACAAGTTTTTATTAGCTGTTTGCAAGTTTGAGGCTTTTTTTCTGTTTCTTATAAAGTATTTTTTTTTTCTATAATATCTGTCAAATTGTCGTACAGTTGGCAATTGCATTTTTAAAATAATAGTGAATTTGGTTGCAATTTATTAAATGCGAAATTAAAACAAGCGGTACTGAGGTGTAAATAAGAATTTATTAACATGAAACCAGATATCTCAGAACAAAACTGCTGAATCGGCTTTGCAGAACATTTAAAAAAAGTTTTTATTAATTTTGAATTAATACTTCAGATTTTGAAAACTGTTATATTTACAACATATATTGCAATTAAGAAAATTTGCAAGATGCTTAGACCGGTAGAAAAAAGGGGGGAAAATGGTTTAATAATTTTTATTTAAGAGAAGAAATCAGAGGCATAATTAATTAATAAATTGTTGTATTTTACGAAAGCGGTACTTGAATTTACTAGTTCGCAGAGTTTATTATATACAATTGTAATAAATTTCGGTGAGATTCATCAAACTCAAAATTAAAAATGAAACTAACCTGCCGATTTCAATTTAAATTGTGTATCCGTAGTTAAGAGTACCTGGGACGTTTACTTGTCAAATTTTTATCCTTTTATCTTAGCAAATAACTGAAATAAATTTAAAAATATGTAGTTTGAAAAATAACATCCTTTATCATTCCTCTAAAAGAAAAAAAAAAGAAAAAAAAATAACTGGATCATCACAAGAAAATGAATTACAGCGCTATTTAACGAAACAAAATTTTGAATTTTGCGAAAGTGAAACAAAAGCTTTGCTTTGGCAAAAAAATTGAGCCACTTCTGCAGAACGTCATAAAAAAAATACGTTAATGATTTTCAAAACAATATTGAAGTATTACGACTTGCTCCATATTATTGCCAACATAATGCAATTGAAATGACTTGAGCTCATTGAAAAACCTATTATAATAAATGTATTAATGATTCAACCGTTTGTTTCGGTGACAAAAACAAAAAGCAACGTGTGGCAAACTGCTTTATCAAACAGTACATCAGAAATATAGGCTTATTGTATTAACCATGTCGAGACGTTAATTGAAGAAGACTGGCGCATTTATATGGGCAACATCTCATTTCATAATATTCCTCCATTTATAATAAATCTTGAAGAATCTGATCTTGGAAGCGACGACTGTTATAAAAGCGATCACGATTTAGACTAAAAATACCACAGTATATATTTTTAAGTCAAACTTAAAATTCTGTTACTTTGCACAGGTACTATTCCAGGAAATTTTTTGGCCGATTGAAAGGTTCAAATTTGTTAACATCTTGTTTTTAGGAAGAATGATGAGGAGCAAGGGTCATATGAGCTGCATCGTAAAATGAAGTACTTTGATTTTAGACCATCTATAAAAATCTGGCGAAATTATTTGGCGACCACAAGCCCAAACGGAATAACCGTCCATTCCGCACGCTTGGCGTAAATAAATTATTTTTAAATCCGTCTTGGATTGTTAATCACTTAACTTCAACAATTTAGTCACTAAAAACGTTACCAAAAACCTAAATATACCTAAAAATAACCTAAATAAATATAACCTAAAGACCCTAAATATTACCAAGAGAAACCCTTAATTTTTTTGAATTGACAGGTATTGTAGGGAAAAAATATACTGTAGAGGGAGCTACAATACAGAACGTCATTTTTAATTTATAAACTGGATTTTGGTATCAATAATCAATTCATTTAGAAGATTGTGGTCAATAGTTTTTTATGTACAAAAACTCTTTTTGTTTATTACTATATTTCCATCCAAGTCGTTTTAGGTCATCTATTATGAAACATTTTTTTGTATAATGGGGAAATGTAGATGTAATTAAACCAGAGTTTATTAAACATTTATTAATTCAATAACATTTTATAAAACGTATACCATAGTCAGGTATAATTTTCGGCATCAAAACCTTTAAAAAAATAGACGAAATGTCGATTTAACAAATGAGACCCTATAAGATGACATCCTTCTAATTTAAAATGTACAAAATGTAAAAATACAATAATACAAACTGTCACAATCCGCACGAAAATGTCGCAAATTTGAGGATTATCATTGGGCGGAAACCTCAAAAAAACAGTAGGAATGGAATTTTTTGACATTTTCATGCGAAAATTTGAACGAGGGGACTACACAACAAAACATTTTTTATAACAGTATCGAAAGCGTTTTTAAAGATCAGTCATCGGTACTGCTTCGATGCGGTTCGTTGTTTTAGAGGATCTATTGACAATTAACAAGAAGCGAAGTGCACCCTAGTGGTGGAATTTAGAACTAGTGAACTTGTTTTAAATTACACAAATAGAGCGCGTTTTTGTTCTAGGATCCGGGTCCCAGTCTGCCACAGAGCGAACCAATGGATAATGGAGTGTTAACTCGTAGCCAGAGATATGATCCAAGAAATAATTCAAATACCAGTAGGTGACCAAAGTGTTCAATGTTAAAAAACGTACGTGTCATATTAAAATTATACTCGTTTGTGAATTTGTTCTACATGTTAATACTCTAGTAAAAGGTATAAAATTTTAAGAAATATGTAAATGTATTTAATTTATTTTATAAAACTTATTAAATAAAATAAATAGAATAGTTTTAACGGAAATATTTAATACCAACTACAGCCATAAATTTTTCAATAAAAAGTTCCGAATCCAAAACAGCTATATGTGCCGCTCTACCAATTAAAGCATTAGCCGTGTTTGGTAAGGCATGATGAATGTCATATCGTACGAGGTTCACTTCTTTCTGAGCAATTATTGGGGAGATTATGTTGTGGACCATTTCTCGATAGATTGCACCTTGATCTGATGTGTCTTTGATTGATTCTTTGCATAATTCGATTCGGGCTGAATGCAGCGGGACATACCTAAACAAATACAGTTTTAACTATTTTTTTACGAGTATATACAGGATGGACACTAAAATCGCTCATAGATTATTTTCCGCTGAACTGAATTTAATTCAAAATAAAACCTGAGATCGAAGTAAAATTTTACAGGCTTTTAGTAAATTTCTCATAATTTAAAATTCTGTAAAAGCTTTAGATGAAATGGGAACAAGAATCTTAAATTTCTTAAATAAAACTAGTATATTTCCTAGATCGGGTTCGACCAGAGAAAAAAATGGGGAGAATACTGATAGGCTGGACTAACAAAACGGTTATATCGTGTATTTCTATATTCTCTATCTACGCTAATATTAAGAAAAAATGGCCATCCTGTATGAACATTTGCAATTTTACCTGTCTTGGCCTGAACCACATAGAAGTACATTTTTAAAATGATGTAAAGTGCTTCTTTGGCTCAATCTATACAAGAACGACTGTCGTGTATCGCTAGAATCTTTCAAGCACAGCTGAAGAAGAGATCCTGACTTTTTCCATTTCTGCATAAACCACATTCCTACAAAAAAGCACTTTGCTACACTATTAAAATTTTTTTGAGATGATTTACCCATATTAACTAATCCACTACTATTATACAAAGTTCCTAGATGTGGTCCAGAAAGTGATAAGAAAGTATGCAGTCTTGGTAGTATAAATTTCATCTGGGGTCTGGTTAAGGCAGACCTAATAATAACATTACCCAACGAATGACCCACGAAGCTTATTCTCGTTGGTCTAATACTACTTGTATCTAGATAATGAAGTATTTCGCTGACCAATCTACAAAATAGTTTCAATTTTTATTTTCTGATATTATCAGCTAAATTACCGGTCGGTCATTGTTTCAAAATCACTAAAGGTATCTCCTTGATTTCTTTCGGACATAAGAAAATCGAGATATGCCCCAGGAAGTCCTAATTCTAGATACGTCTTAACTAAACGTAAATCAGCTGAATTTCCATCAAGACCATGAACACAAACTATCAAATGCATTCCTTCAGGTGAAAATATACGAAATTCGTCGCTTATGTGAAAATACGGAATTTTTGAAGCGAACGACGTAAAATCGGAATACAAAATTCCAGGGAAGTTTAATTGACTTTTAAATTCATTTTTGGCGCGAACAAACGCTTTCTCCGATTCGGATTTCGAGCCTTTGTAGAATTCTGAAAGCAGCAAAAACAAAAATGTGAACTAATCCCGGTTTGCAGTGGCACAAGCCAAAACAAAAATCAAACAATACTGGGAATTGTACATTTTTTAAGGGAGTATTCTGGTGTATAAATTTAAAAAAAATCATTTTTTTTTGATATTTTCAAAACTTAATCTTTCAAGAATATGTCCTTAAAAAAATTTGTAAAAATTTTAATTATATTCAGAGATAGTCTTTTAGACTGAAACGAATCGAACAAAAGACGTTGGGATCACGCGTCTACCCAATTTTACCCGAAACTTTAAACGTGTTTTTCTCAAAGCTACATGGTGTGAGTGTTCTCAATACATGTCTCTATCGTACTAACTATTATAATAACAAAATATTTTTTTTACTATTTTTAAAAAATTTCGAAAAGCAAAAAAATAGGACAAAAATTTTTCTTTTTTTCGGACAGCCGAAATTTAGCAAAAAAAAATTTTTCTCGCTTTTTCTTAGTACGATAGCAGCATTCATCTAAATTAATAATCTTTTTTATTTTTTTGTTTCGGATCATTACAAGGGTTGCAATCGTGACAAACTTGGCGCGCTATTTTTTTTTTTCAATTCCCTACTTCAACAACTCATAACATTTTGAGTTTTAAATTTTTTGACATTTTTTATTTTTTTATGTATTCTTAAAATATTAATAAATATATTATCAAAAAAATGGATAGTAAAAATATTTTTTGTTATTTATTTATAGCACGCGAAAAAACACCTTAAATTTATGTCTCTACACCAGAATACCCCCTTAAAAATATGTTACCTGTAGATTCATTCGTTGCTTTCTCGTCGTCCAAATTTGTGGGCTTTCTATCCAACGTAGTTTGGGTATCAACAACATGGTACAGGATGTTATCAACAGCGTTGATTTCTTCTTCGTTTGTACCATTAGTAATCGAACTAGATGGTGAATCTAAATCCCGAAATTGTTTGGGAGGAGGTAAAGCGATTTCGTCACAAAAATTACTTTGATTATATTCACAGCCTGAAACATGATAATTATTTTGAGGGTATTAATCAACTGAGACGGTGGTTGGTTGAGAAATAGCTAAAATGACCATTCACAGAGAACCAGATGTCAATTTTGAAATGTCATTGGTCGCTAAGTTGTCAGATAATAGTCGCAATCAGTATATCAAATTCCGAAAAAGCAGACGATACAACAACTAGAGTTGCCAACTGTCCTTTTTTTTTCAAAAGATAGTCTTTTAATTTAATAAACTGTCTTTTAGTCTTTGACATGTACTTAAAGGACATAATCTAGCTTTTTTTACGAAAGAGAAAATAGAAGAAAAATCGGCAGATTAAAAAAACTAAATTATAATTGACAGAAGAGTGTCCTTATTGGTAGTAACTGACTACTGTCTGTTACTGCCAGCCCTGACCTGAGCTGACTACTGTTTCTTTTACTGTCAGTCGTCTTCCAAATAAACAGTCAGATTAAAAAACAAAAGAAAAATTGAGAGATAAAAGAACAAAATTAGTTGACAGAAGAAAATCTCTACTGGCAGTAACTGACTGCAGTCTGTTCCTCCTAGTCGTTTAATAAAGACTTTCAATTTTATAAACTGTCCTTTAGTCTTTAACATGTACTTAAAGGACACATTTTGTGCTTTTATCTAGTTTTTTTTATCAAAGAGAAACATTAGAATTTTTTTTTGTAATTAGTTGATTTCAAAAATAAATTAATTGTCTAGACGTCTTTTTAAGTCACCAAAATAAATTTTAAGTACGTATAAACTAAAGTTCTATCCAGACTTGAGTCATGAAAGCTGCGTAAATAGGATATTTAAAAAAAGAGAGAGGAAAAACAATAAAGAGAATTACGACTATTGAAAAAGGAACAGAAGTAGATTCAATAAAAAAAACTCATGTATATTGTACAAGAAAAAATACAAAAAAATTAAAAATGTAGTTTAGACAATTCTAAGAAAACTGTAGGTTCTAAGCCTTTAAAAAATAATAAAGAATCACAAAACCAACGATTGGAAAAGAAGAAGTAGTAAATAGAACTAAAACAAACAATAAAGGCGGATTTAAGAAGTTGAAAACGCCAATTGGGAGGTCCTAGAGGAACAAAATTCTGTAGGTGAATTTGAAATACAATATTTAAAAAGAAGTAAGAATAAAAAAAACTATTAAAAAAAGAAAAGGTAGGAATAGTAAAAAACCATGAAAAATTTTAGAGGAATAAAAGGATTATGCTTTGAGCTGGATACTGAGAAAAGTCTTAGATATAGAGCAATTACAATAATTTTTGCTTCAAACACCCAAAAATTTCCATTTTAGTGATTTAAAGTTTTAATAGAATTTAGGAGCTTGAGAAAACAGTTGGTACTATTTTTTTTATAAAAATTGCAGTAAATAAACTGGCGGCAAAAATTTAGGGATATCGTTAATTGAAAAAATGCAATCAATGAATTCAAAATAAATTTAATTTCAACTTAATGATTGATTCAGTTACACGTAATTATACACGTTTTTTTGTATGGTTTCTTGGTTTTTATTAATGTAATTGGCCAGGAATAAAAGGTACGATTTGCGACATTTTGTTAATAATGGTTGTGTCCGCCCCTGACTTCCAAAACTTCCTCAATTCTGTTGGGCATACTTCTTATGAATTATCAATCTCTTGTTGAGGCAAATCATCCCACAATTGTGGTAAAAGTACCCTTAACTCGTCTAATGTCATAAAGGGCAGGTTGATGCAGATCCAACTTTCTCTGGAGCAAACTCCACACATGTTCCATTATGTTTAGATCAGGGGACAGAGCTGGTAATGGAATATGCGGTATACGGTGGCTCCTGAGCGCATGCAGCACTATTCCAGCCCTGTGAGGACGAGCATTATCATCCAAAAGTTGCAGTGGTTGGTTTCTATCGTTAAACATAGGGATAATTCTGTTTAAAATAATGTCGTCCCGGTATATTCTTCCTGTCATATTCCCCTCACAGATATACAATTGTGTGCGAGAGCCCAAAGCTACCCCAGCCCAAACCATAATTGAACCCCCACGAAAAGCATGTGCCTCCTGAACAAAACTTCGATGACGCGGTGTGTTTCGTGTTCTCCAAACTCGTACTCTTCTGCTATGACTATGGAGACCAAAACGGGATTCATCTGTAAAAAGGACAGAGTTCCACTCATTCTCAACTTCCAATGCTGCCTTTCAACAGCCCACGCTTCTCTAGCCCGCATATGATGAGGTCTTAACGGAACTCTTCTAAGAGGTCTTCTAGAGAAAAGACCCACATCATGCAATTGATTTCGTACAGTTCTAACAGATATGGCAACTCCTGCAGCATTTAAAAACTCCCGTCATAACATTGTATCTGGGGATGTTGGATGCAATCGGGTATTTAAAGTAAGAAGTCGGTCTTGTCTTGCCGTTGTTTGTGGAGGACGACACGCACCACGTCTTCGTCTTATAGTACCAGTCATTTCATGTTGAAGAATAAGCCTACTGATAACACTGCGACACGCCAAATCTATTGGCCACATCCACTTGCCGTATGTCCCCTTGTAACATCCCGAGTGCCCTATTGGCTTCTTCTAATGTTAGATGACGTTTCGGCATGGTACCCCACAAAATTGACAAAAATCAACACGAAACTGCACGTACAGATTGAAAGAAACTGAATAAAAATTTTAAGATATAAATGTTGCGCTGATATTTGGGGTTTTACTTTTTTGGGAATTATCTGAGAAGCCTTTAACTTTAACTAACTCTCTTTTTACTCACATTTTAACATATAAAAACAAAAATTTTAAAAATAATTTATATTACACAAATATCTCAATATCCTTAAATTTTTGCCGCCAGTTTATTTATTTTTGTAATAATCGTCGCCTTTAGCTCCCAATGAGTACCTATATCTATATTTTATAGTCCTTTGAGTCAAATTAAATTGAAACCTCTTACTGTTAGTTTTAAAAAGACATTCCTCGCGAACGTTTAATTTTACTTTTTTTTAAACACTGCAGATTTTTTTTTATATTAGTTGTTCTTGGGCTCACAAAATGTGTTTAAAACTGTATGATCCTTCAAACGGGATGAAGAAAAAAACGTTTTAGTATCGACAGGACAATTTGCAATAGTCCTTTTCATGTCACTCTTTTTTTAGACTTTTATTTTTGTTTTTGTTACTTTACTACTAACGTTTCAGGGCTTATTACTTATTAGCTTTTATTAACACTGAAACATTAAAAAAGACATAATTTTTTATAAACAAATAAACGGAAATATCGAACATCAAACATAGATACGAGTAACACATTAATTGATAAAACATAGAATTTTGGGACACTATATTTTTATATTTTTTCTAATTTAATAAAAAATTATGTTAAAATTGATGGTCCTTCAATAGATAGAGCAAGATAATGAAAAAGTCTGAGATTAGAAGAAGCAATTTACAATAATTTTCATTTCTGTCTTTCAAAGATTTATATTTTAAAATTTCTAATAGAATTTATGAAGCAACAGTAACAGTTTTTATTTGTTTATAATAAACCTTGTAGAAACATCCGTTTTTGGAATAATTATCGCCTTTGGCTCCTAAATTGCTGCTTGAAAAGCCTGATGTAAAAAAAATAATCCAAGAGTCTACCTAAAAGAAGAGTTCTAAATACTATAGCAAGAATGCTTAGATACGCCTTTGATAATATCTTTTATTTCGATATAAAAAAGTTGGCAACTCTAGATACAACTGAAATTTTAAACAAATTTAGAGCGTTAATTCATTTTACAGAGCACTCGTTTTCCGGGATCGTTCCTCTGGTTGTAAAATATGATTTTTTCTACTTTACGTCGGTAACAGAGTCCGATTTGGGTGCGGTAATAGCCATTACCGCACCCAAATTGCGTGCGATAACAGCTAGTGCAATTTAGTGTTTTCAGATTGGTAACACCGTGTAACACGCTATCGCTGAAATGAAACGTTATGTTTCTGTCGCCGTTGAGATTACAGTAATTATATTCGAATAAATTTTGTTGCACTTGATGACCAGCAGTATTCCTCAACAAAGTGTTTTTGTGTGTGCGTGTCGTAATTAATCTATAAAATATTCTAAAGTGGGGCGGAACAAGCGGGGGTGGACATGCGACAAACTTCAACTTTTGAGGTTAGAACAGGTTAAAGTGAAACTTGAAATTAAAATGGAGCTTTTGGCCTTTATTTTGAGCATTTACAACCCCCATAGCATTCGATAATTTACAAGTTATTTGCTAGATGAGTGTATAAATCTGCTTGACTGAATGCTTAACGATGAAATGAAAGGGGTCGCTGAGAACCGCAAATGGAGTGGGAATTTAGAGATAAATGAAGATTTTCCTTACTGTGTTAATGCCAATTGGATTATTCAATCAATAACCGATACGGTAGGTAAAAGAGAACTATTTGTGAGTTACTTACACAGAAATTTAGACAAATTTGAAAACATTTCAAAGTTCAATGACTTATTGACACTTCAGTGACATTTTTATTACCAACTGTCTCGTATTAACGCAAAAGTCCCTAAAGATTAAATAATTAACTTTTTTACTTAAAAATTACGTAAAACACGTAAAGTAGAAAAATAGCATAAAGAACTTGTTTTTCAAAGTCATTGTGGCACTCATTCTTTATAAAAACTCGCGCTCGCGCTCGTTTTATAAACTTGAATTCGTGCCACAAAGTTGACTTTTCAAAACGCGTTCTTTAATATACTATTACCGCACTGGTAGCACACAAAAGCAACTATTTCGAGAGTGACTTTTTATAGTAACGATTTTGTGTCAGAAGTGGGATTTTTCCCCTCCCGCGTCATTGGCTACAACTCCGTATAAAAAATATCATTTCCTTACCTTTATTATTCAAAGAAAAATCTTTGTCGAACTTGGTACTTTTCCTGTAGTGCCCATTAGTGGATATCTCAAATTTGCCTCTTCCATTCCTCTTTTCCCTCCTACTCTTTCTCAAATCCCCTGGAAGATTAAGTATTTTCCTCTGGATGCTCTCGATATTCGTCAACAATCCCGTAAAAACCGGATTTCCAACATCAGTACTCGACGCTACTGAACTACTCCTCGACGTAATCCAGCCACTTTGTTCACTTGTCGTCGACGAAGACGAACTGTAGTACTTCATTTCGGGGTAGTGTGTCCGTTCAATAACGGGCGTTATATTCGGCAGTGATTCCGTGCCCGAAAGTACCAGAGGAGAGGAACTCTCACCTAAACATGAAGTACTCCGGACTTTTCTAATACCAACTACACTAAATAAAGCTTCACTATTTAACCCTGTTTTCTTTTTTAAGGAAAGGCTTTCCGAGCTACTACTCGAGCCGATTTCGAAGTGTTTACAACGTTTCGGTTTTGATTTGACTTTTTGATTGTAGAGTTTTGTACTATCTAATACTGGAGGTTGAAACGAACCGTTGACTTGCCGTTTAGGTACCAACGTATTAAATTTCTCGTTTGGTTTCTTTTTTGGTGAGAAGAATTGCATGGAATTTGAACGGAAGATATTTTGGGTACTATCAGTCGATGTGTGGCTTAGAGATTTAACAATTTTTTTACTTTTTTGTTTTGTTATATTGAACTGTTTGTATTTCTTATCTAATACATCGATATCTATTTGATTTAAATTTATGGACGAATCATTTTTTTGCATCTTTTTATCAAAGTAGGAGCAATTACAAATTCCTTGGTTATAATCAGATCTTCGATCATCAAAAACATAAATACGTTGGTTGCCCATATTATGTTCACTTGCTACATTTTTCAATTTTCTTTCATTCTTATAAAAATTCGTTTTATCATGATGGTCCTTATAATAATCATTTTGGCCAAAAATATTACCTAATGAATAGTGTATGCTATTTCTTGAACACATTTGTAGTTGATCTAAAGATTTACTATGTCTAGTAGGTATCGAAATAGGATCTTCATAAAACAATTCAGCATTGACTAGAGTTTTCTCCGAACATTTTCTCATTTCCCAAAGATTTTCCAAACCACAAGAACATTGATCACTTGTTTTAGATCTTTTGAAAGTTGTTGAATCTTTTTTCGGCACCAAATCCTCATTCTTCTCAAATTCAAAAGGATCCTGATACTGATCTTCAAAAATAATCGGCATTGTTGTATTATCACCATCAAGAGCAGCACAATGTACAGGAAGTGGTGGCAACAATTGCATATATTTCGATCTTTTAGCAATTTCAGCAACTAAAAGATAATTTTGGTAATTTGTATCAAAACAACCAATTGCTGATCTTCGAGGATTATATACGAGAAAAAACAGTTCTGCAAATCTTCTCACTCGTAAATTATGATGTTTTTTACTTAAATGTTGCTGTATTGTACTTTTACAGCTAAAATTTAATAGGAAATAATTCCACAGTCTTATATTATCAGCACATAATTCCGCTAAACACGAAGGATTTTGCGCGTGAGGTATCTGTTTTTTGACAGACTGAAACAATAATATCGGATTAAGAATTTACTGAATCGCACATTTGACTTACTTTTCTTGTTTCGTATCGATGAGGTTTCAATATTAATGTATCGTAATTTTCAGATAAAGTTTCTTCTCTCTGCATAAATAATATCTTATATTCTTTAATAGTAGATTTAAGGTTATTGCTAGCATCTAATAGAACATCACGTGCTTCTAAATGTATTTGTGGAGATTCGTTAATTTTGCTATAAATCTTATGACTACTCACTGGAAGGACGGGATCCGTTAATGAAGAACAATGTGCCGAACGTATTTTACTCCATGATTTTGAAGATTTTGGAGCACTAAAATATTCATTATACCAAGTACCATTACTAAACTATTAAAACTTACCAGCTTTGCATATATCTAAGAATACCTCTTCTACAAAAAACAAAAACAGAAATTTATAATCTGTTTGGAACGTGTAGGTACCTATATTACAAAGTGAGACAAGTTTGACCACCAAAGCCAACCTAAAAACGAGAAATTCTACTTCTAATTATTACTTTTAAAATTCAGCAAGACAGCGCTTCAAAATATGTTCGAAATTACTTTTTGGCGTGTTTAGACCAAAATCGCTTACTTCTGACAACAAATCAATCTTACAAAGAGGAGAAGAAGAGTAAAAGGTGAAGCAAAAATTAATAGAAAATTAGCTAAAAACAAATTAGAAAACAGAGAAAGTCTTGTGTCTTACATAAGAAATGAATTGAAAAAGTTTTAAATGGGGACAAAGAAAGCGATTTAGAAGAAGAATACACAGATGTTAGACAGAATAGGTCGACTTACTAGATAATGGTGCTACAGACAAAGATGCCTGGAAGAAAATTGCCAAGTCTAAGGTAGCAAATAGAATAAGGAAATAAAACAGAAATAAAAAAAACTAGGCACAAACAAGAAATCGAGAAAAAGAAAGAAGTTGTGGCTTGCTTCTGACAAGATGAGTACACCATCAATCTAAAAAGAGGTGAAGAAGAATAGAAGGTGAAGCAAAAATTAGAAGAAGATTAGCTAATGACAAACTAGAAAACAAAGAAAGCTTTACACAAGAAATTGGTTGGAAAATTTTAAATGGGAAGAAAGGAAGCGATTTACAAGGAGAATATACACACATTGTACAGAATAAAACGGCTTAATAGATAATGGTACTATAAACAAAGATGGCAGGGAAGCAAATAAGACAAAAATAAAAGAACTAGGCACAAACAAGAAAGAAGTTGTGCTCAGATAAAGATTGCTTGCTTCTGACAATAAGGATACACCATTAATCTCAAAAAGAGGAGAAGAAAAGGAGAGGGTGAAGCAAAAATTTAAAAAAATCAGCTAAATTAGAAAACAAAGAAGACTTTACACAAGAATTAGGTTGGAAAATTTTAAATGGGAACAAAGAAGGCAAATTAGAAGGAGAATACACAGATATTGGCCAGAATGGGACGGATCAATAGATAATGGTACTACAAACGACGATGCCTAGGGGAAAATTGCCAAGTTTAAGGTAGGAATTAAGAGAGAAATAAAAGAAGAATAAAACACAAACAAGAAATCAAGAAGCAAGAAAGAAGTTGTTGCGTGTTTAACCAAAGATCGCTTCCTTCTGACAACATGCATATACCATAAACCTCAAAAAGAAGAGAAGAAAAATAGAAGGTGAGCAAAATTTAAAAGAAGATTAGTTAAGGACCAATGAGAAAACAAAAAAGGCTTATTTACACAAGAATTGGTTGGAAAATTTTAAATGGAAACAAAGAAGGCAATTTAGAAGGACACACACATTGGATAGAATAGGACGGCTCAATAGATAATAGTGCAACAAACAAAGATGCCTGAGAGAAAACTGCCAAGTTTAAGGTAGGAAATAGGGTAAGAGAGAAATAGAAGAACTAGGCACAAAGAAGAAATCAAGAAGCAAGAAAGAAGTTCTGGCGTGTTCAGAGAAAGATTGCTTGCTACTGACATGAGTACACCATCAATCTCAAAAAGAGAAAAAGAAGAATAGAAGGTGTACGTCACAGCAAAAACCAGTTGGTCAAAAAAATTTGGAAATAAGTGAAAAACGTGCGCATTAAAAAAATAAAATCGACCTGTCTTGGCAATATAGTTGTTGGTAAAACTTGTCTCCTTCTGCTATAAACTGAGTTTTTGACTTACTTCATCGAGGGCTGGTGCAAGGCGGTCAGAACGGCATGAATTGTCAACGAAATAGCCGAGAGATGAAAATAATCAAACAAGACAGGCAAATGGTAATGCAATCCCTCCGCTGGTGACATATTCAACTGCAAAGTCCTCGACGAGACCATTACCATCGATACGGGCGATGTATCACTAAACCACAGTTCCAGAACAAGGGAAAACTCTGCTCTTTCTAAAGATTCCTTCAAGTTATTGCCGTCGACCAACATGTGGCATCGGAACAAGACCACATCCTTTAAGGAGACTTCTTCGTTCCGATACAGAATTTGGAAAGGACGGCAAGCACCGTAATTGCCAAGGACAATAGCAGTACCTAAACCGGCACTCACTTCAGGGGTGGTTACTTCAACTTCCACGCTTAATTTAGAGGAGACGCGTAATGAACAGCGCACTTGGTACATTCTATAAGAGAAGGGAAAATTATTTTTTTTTTTGATAATATTCGTGTTATCTTACCCTCTTTGAAACAAATCAACATTATAGAATTTGTATAGTTCCACGGAGAATTCAATGGTTGATTGAAGCTCACTCATAATAATTTTGCATCTAGTTGTATAATTCTACATTCCTGAAAGATAAATATTTAGTTGAACAAAACGAATTGTATTGTTTTAATACATATTATAATTAGAAAAACTAATAAAGTAAAATTTGTATTTTATCTGATAAGATTTCGTTTGACAACAGCGCCTAGTCACAATGCTAACGTCATAAATTATGTTCACTTGATTGATGAATAATGTAAAAGTAATAAAAAAAGGTCAAAAATTATACAGCGTGTTTTAGAATTTGTTGACTGTCTAGTTCATAAATGAGGCAAGTCCTTGAAATTTTAAGCAGAGAGGAATCGAAGAAGAAGAAGCAACAATGTCAGAATTGAAAACAAGAGCAAAAGAAGCAGAAAGAGGTACTCGCCACCTATCAGTTGTGTCAAAAAATGCCAAAAAATGTAAATATAAATAATAGATTTTTATCAAAATGCTTTAAGTAAAATTTATTTAGATATTGTAACGGTCAAAACAAAGATGAATGTGTGAAATACTTTTTTTATGGAATCCAATTTATAGCCTATCAACAATTTGGCAGGCTTATTTTAAGCCACCCTGTATTTAGAACGACCATTATTGTAATCGTTCCAACCTGTTTTCACTGTATAACTTGAAGAGAGTAAAATAAAAATTGAAACCTGTTTTATTTACAAACGACTTCATTAATTAACTTCATTAATAAACGCAAAAAGTTATGTCCTTTATAACGTCCTTTCGTTATTTTATTTACTTAGTAAATAGAAGTCCAGGTGTTATTTAGCTCGTCAACTGAATAATTCAACTTGAATATTTTTTTCTATTGGCGACTCAAAAAAGATAAGAACTCCCGAAAGAATTCCGCCAGTTGAAAAATTACACCCTAGACACTGTATTCTTCAGATTGCTTGAAACCGGTCTCCTGTGGGATTTACACCCGCACCCACTAAGAATGATTGAAAAGCCACAATGTAGAAAAAATATTCAAACTGTTTATTGTTATAAATTCCGCGACTAAATCGAGATATTTTGATTTTAGAGAAAACCTGGTGGCGGTCAAAATATTCGTCTAGACTTTTATCTATAAATTAAAAACTTCCGTTGTTGTTAGTCATGAATCAAAAATGTCTAAAAGTCGTTAACTTTCCTGTGATCGTATAAATCACCTTGTCCTGTATTATAACCCGAAAATACCTAACCAATTAATTCCAGACGCCAATTTCAAAATTAACAATTCCAATCATGAGTCATCAATCAAGATTGATTGAAAAAAAATATATGTAAAGATATGCACATAAATAGAGTTATTGATGTTATTGCACCTTTGTATAAAAGTTTCACCTCGTACCTTGTATTTTATCGACCGACAATACCTCAATTTATATGATTGCTACAGGCTTTGCTACGCTTTGGGTGCATTATAATAAAATACAAATTCCTAAATTTAGCTAAAATAAAAATAATAAGATTAGTGATAACCAGAAAAAAAACACTGTTTTCTTAAAATTGTTATAAAAAAAATTGTGCTTCTATTATACCTGGGGATTCAATAGTGATATAGAGTTTTTGAAAGTGGTTTATTTTTTATGGTTTTTATACCTTCATTATCATACTTCCGACCATCACAGAATGAAACAGTTTTGTATTACAATCTTTTGTTTTTGAGATAGAGTTTTTTTTATTTTTGTTCAATTTTTTAAACAATTTATGAACTAAAAGTTGGTATTCTTATTTTTTTTTAAAAAGCGCATTTTTTAACGTTCCAAATAACATAAATTAATAACATAGATTTATCTCTCATTTTTATCTTTATAAAAAATAAGCGGCTTCATTACAGCACCACCAAAGTTTAATAAAATCATGGGTAAATTTAAATTGTAACCGTGTATTCTCTAATAATCCGAGCGCCCACTAGAGTAGCGCTAAAATCGCTTCCACCCTCTCTCATAAGTCCGGAAGGAACCACCCTCGACCGAGAGGTACCGACAAACCGTAATAAAAGGCATCCCCACAACCCACCCACAACCAAACGCTGAGTTGCTTGCTTGCATCAACCGGGCATCCTGGGGGTCCCATCTGGTCTCGCAAGTCTTTTCCACAGCCATTATGCAGTCAGTTGCTCTCTTGCATCAACCGGGCATCCTGAGGGTCCCAACTGGTCTTGTGAGCTACTCATACTCTTCTGCACCGTCAAAGAGACTTTTTCTTGCATCAACCGGGCATCCCTGGGGTCCCACCTGGTCTTGAAAGCTCTCCTTCGTGACATTCTGCACCAACAGGGCATCCGTGGGGTCCCTATCTGGTCAGACTCTCGGTACATCCGCGCTCGATCTTAACACCACGGTCTCGATGTGAGTGCGAAATAACATTAACCCGTCTATTGTAAATAAACTGTTTGTAGTGTAATCTTTAATTATTATAAATAAACTATTTTCTGAATAAACCGATTACAAAATTCAATTAGATATTGGGACTATGGTACTATAAATTCTTACATAGAAAATAATTGTAAAATTTTTAATTTTTGGAATATAGACTAATGAGCTAATTTCATGTTGAGATACTACCAGAAATATTGGAAATTTTAATACTTTTTCATTGCAGCAACCTCAACTTGAAATTAGCCTATTAATTTCTATTTTTTTAAATGGAAACCATAATTGGCTGCAACTTTTAAAAAATCGTGATTTTTACAAATATACACACTTTGCAAAATTTTTTTTATTAAATTTTGGGCAAATTTAGAAAAAAAACACACAAAATAAGCTTTAGTCATTAAATAAATGAAATAATGTCCACTCAAAAATAAATAAACTAAAAACAAATATTTAGAAAAACATAATACCTACTAATTTAATTTTGACAAGGTAATTAATTTTTTTTCGTCATTTTATAAAATTAGTAATCTCAAAGCTTCTTAACAATAATAACTTGGCTTGCCTGATTTTCCAGTAATCTCAGAGAAGTATTCTCAAGAAAATTGACGCACTGAGTGATATACATAAAGAGTAGCAAGATGAAAGTATCTTTATTGGAACGTCAGATAACTTTTAAATTGCTGAATTACAAAGATTCTATATTTTTTAACTGTCTTAATTTCAATTAGATTGTGCCATCTCTTTCTTCAAGGCGTATTTTCAATTAAAAATTTCGGCCGTGTGTTTTACTACGCTTTGTACTCCGCTGGCGCCTTGTGTTTCAAATTAGCTGCACGCAGTAAAATTTAATTTACCACACGCAAAAATACATAAAAAAATATGCAACAGCCTTTTATTTAAGGCATTTCTATGGTTACAGCGTTATACACGGTGATCAACAAATACTGATTAGGTGTTGCTAAAACTAAATTTAAAATTTTAACAAAATTTTGGTACTTCAATTGTTTTAATTATTGTTTTCAGTCACATTTATAACAAATTTCTTTATTTTAATTAATTGCAATTTGAAAATCTACCGAATTAATATATTTTAAACAAAAATTTTTAGTAACTTAGATATTAATCTATTCAGTATTTTTTGTTAATCACGGTTTAATTTTAAAAGTCAAGTTTCGACATCTATTTTTTGTTACGTATTTTTTTAACAAAATATCAAAGCACTCTACTGTACTTCTTTTATTAAACACTTGCTTAATTACTGGTTAATTACTAAAAACTTATTAATAACGAAAGACTAAATATTTAAATTAAAAAAGAGGAAATGAAAAGTTATACCATAATTGTAGTTTATGGATGGAATAAAAATACTACAAAAAAGTTTCTAATGGGTTGTTGAAATTGATACTTCAGACGGGATATTAAGAAGAATTCAAAATAACAATAAGAGGCAGAAAGTTTCAGAAATTAGTTAAAAAAATACTACACTCGACCGCAAAATTAACCGGACAGTAAGTTTTTTGGAGAAATTTCAGTGACGAAAATTTGAATCAAAATATTTTTAATTGAAAATATGCAATGATAAACATTTAAATTGAAATCAAGATAATTTTGATTAATAATATTCAAAAATAAATATTTATTTACAAATTAAACAAAAATTTTATTTCAAGTAACAAAACAAAGCAAAACAAAATTAAGAAAACTGCAAAAAATGCTTTCAGTAGCGAATATTCTCTCCTCGGGCTTAAATTACAGCTCTCATTCGTCGAGGCATACTTGCAATCAAGTCTGCGATCTCATATTGGGCTATTAGCTCCGACTCATTCAGCGACGCCTGTTCCAGCTCAACTGTTGTATGAAACTCGCCGTAGTTCTGCCTAATCCTTTTCCCCCGGTTGTCCCATATGTGCTCAATGGGGTTTAGGTCAGGGCTCATGGGTGGCCACCTTAGCACCTGAACATTAACGTCGTGAAGGTACTGACGCGTAATCTGGGCTGTGTGAGGGCGCACATTGTCGTGCATTAAGAGAAACTCTTCTCCTACAAATGGCGCAAAAGGAACCACATGCTCTTGTAAACACTTCCTAATGTACCAGTCAGCGTTAATGCTACCTCTCCGCTCCGTTACAAGAGCTGTATGAGCCTCCAAAGAAATCCCTCCCCATACCATTACACTTCCACCACCGAATGCTACTCTAGGCGCCAAGCAATACTGGGCATAACGTTCCCCCGGGCGTCTAAATACTCGTTGACGACGATCAGGTGAATACCTAGTGAAACGCGACTCATTCGTAAAGAGAACGGAGCCCCATTCGTCCATATTTCAATCAACATGATTTCGCGCAAATTCCAATCGCTGTCTGCGATGCTCTGCGTTCAACTTAGGGCCAGTAGCAGGTAGATGTGATGTCAAATTGTTTTCCTTCAACCTTCTTAAAACAGTATCAGAAGAAATCATGGTTCCATGAACATCCGCCAGTCTCCTGGCCAAAGCTGTAGCAGGAAGAGTCCGTTCTTGCAGCATTTGTAATTGAAGAAATCGGTCTTCCACTTCATTTGTTACTCATTTTCTGTCTTGTCCAGGTCTTTTGGATTAGGAACCAGTTGCCGTAAACCTTTGTATCGCATCGGATACTGTGCTTTTAGAAAAGCCAAGCACATTTGCAATAAATCGTATGCTGCGTTCATCATTATGTAAAGCAACAAAAAAAAGGAGGTGCCACAAGGGCACATATATTGATTAAACAATACAAGAGCGCCAAATTGGGCGCATAAAAAAACAATGGTACATAGTACAATATGAACAAGTGGTACATATATGTTGTATAGTATGTTGGTTGCCAGCTGAGTTTCAAATCAAGGACCGGTCTGAGTACAATATGCTACTTTTCGATATTGCATTTAAGAGAATTCATCCAAGTCACGGGTAAGTATAGACAGTATAAACAGGAAAACAAGTAGGCATTGGCAGGGATGAATCCATCAAGGCCTACTATGGAGTCGGTGGTGAAGGCGACAAATTGATATAACGGGGGATTAGAGGAAAAGGGAGCTTGGTCTTTTGGCATTCCTTGAGAGCAGGTAACGATATATGCAACAAAGTAAGTTTATAAGTTTATATTGGTAAGATGTTCACCATGGTTAGGAAATTAACTCTTCTAGGAAACAGGGGGGGGGGGGGGCTCTAGATCTTTCGTGAAAGGCAGGAGCAAGTCCAGTGGGTAATCTTGTACAGAGGTGAGATCAAATGGATTTGGGTAAATGCTCATAAGAAGGTCCAGACGTTCATCTTCAAAACGAGTACACGATATTAGGCGGTGAGGTGGGTCATCGACCACCCCACATAAAGGGCAATTTCCGTCATCTGCAAAAAACTTAAATATCCTTTCTTTTAGTTGTTTTTTATGTGTAGCCATATAAAATCAATGTAAAGAGCGTTTTCGCAAATTTACGGGACAAAAATCAAGTGTCCGGTCAATTTTGCGGTTGAGTGTAGAAAGATATCACACCAGAAGTGAGATTTTCGAATTTACTAATAGACTCCTTCATGGGCTGAATCTAGAAGAATTAGTCATCGCTTCCAATTCAGAAAAAAAATCATAAAACATCGAGATACTTTCTAGAAGAACGTTTGCTTATATAAGAAGAAAGATATTGACTGGATGTCAGTCAGTTAGTGAGAGCCAAACAAGAGAGTAAAGTGATGGCGATTGTAGTGTAAATACCGGATTGTTTATTTATTGTTGTTGTATTAGGGTACATAGTTGTTTCAGACTACTCCTAGAGCAAAATAATTGTATATTTAATTTTGTTGTTGTAGATGTTGAACTAAGAAAAAAAAACCTCTGGTACCCGGCACCTCCACCATATGTTAACTCAACAGGGTTAAAAATCCCCCAGTGGTCCTGGTCCTTCGTGTTTTTAAAAAAACACTTATTAAATAAGAAGAATTGGGCGGATATTTGATTAATACGTGCAATACCTCTGCTTAGCAACAAATTGATTTTATATTACGAAAGCCTTTTGACACTGTAATATTAAAATTTTAATTAAACTTGTAATTTAGACATTGATTTTTATTATAATTATTTATAAAATAAAAATCTTAAAATTTTAGTCAGAACCAATGTCTAAACAGCAATCAACCTACAAAAAAGACAGGGTTTTTTAAAATTTCAGCCAATAGTTTTCTAGGAATACCTCCCTCTTAAAAAACAAGGGTGTAAAGCTTAATTTTTAATGTAGTTTTAGTTATAAACAAATAGATAAACAAATAAGAAATAACAGTGACGTAAACTACCAAGACACGATTCAGGTGGATTCCAGGTCGTTTTTTATTCTTGCATAAAATTAAAAAAATTCAAATGCGCAGTGCTTTCATAGAAACGTTAAAAAACAATCCAAAAAATTATTTCGTCAAAAATAATTTGAAAATTACAGCAAAAAATGTGAAATTGGGGTTAAGAAAGCAAAAACTCATTTTTGCTTTGTCATCAATCGGTAAAAGCATCAGACGAAAAAAGGTCCAAATATTTTAAAAATAACTAATAGGAATGTGGGCTTAAATTTGGAATCAAAACCTATCTTGAGCCAACGTTTCGGATATCTTATTGTTCGTTTTCCTTCAGGACTTGTTATAGTACAATAAATTTTAAATTAAAATTAAGAATTAAAACGAGACTTGATCTTCCACAACGCGCATGTCATGTTTAAACATTATTTAAACAAATTTTTATATTAAATTTATGAATTTAAATTAAATCACGAATCGAAGCAGGAGCTACTTCACTTCATATTGTTATTATTTAATTATATATTTTACTGTTATAGTACCTAAAACGAAACACAATAAACATTACACTTAATACAACGCGCGTTTCAACAACAAATTAGTCATTTTCAGGTAGAAATTAAAATTTTAAGAAAAAAAAACTGTTTTAATTCCTACCTAAAATAGCAACTTTGTTGTCAAAATGCGCGTTCTGCTAACTCTAGTGTTTGGTGTTAGTGGGTGTTTTACGTTTTATTCCACAGACCAAGAAGATTCTATAGCATCTATTTGGCAAATATTAGTGCTGGAGCGATAGATTTGTATTAAAACCACCAAGATCTAAAACATTTTAATTTTTTTTATTGACACAACACCTATATAGGTATACATATTTTAAGAATAAGAATAAAATGATTAAAACTGATCAACTGCTTTAAAAACCATTGAGTCTATTAATTTCTTTTTAAGTTATAGATTTGTAAAGACGAAAATATACATCATCCAATAAAATTTGCTATAATTCACATACCTCTCTACTGATTGAAATTTTCGCTACTACAAATTTGAAAATCCTTTTCTCAGTAATAAAAAACTTTTTTGTAAATTTGCTACTGCTGTTAGATGCGCTTTGATTTTCGTCTTAAGTAGACAAAAAATTCAAAATTCCAGCTTCAATAGTTAATTCACAACCGTTTTTAAACCGTTCAACGCGGTGATATTTGCATTTTAAAAACAGTCAAAATCTATTGTAAGAAGGTTCGATAAACGCCTAAAATCGGTTTTGAGACGGTTTTAGGAAATACATAAAACCAGTTTTGAAAAATGCTAAAACCGAATTTGAAACGGTTTTGAGAAAAAATTTAATTAATCGGTTTTCGGTTTGGACTCAAATCGGTTATTCGGTTTTAATTTTTTTCGGTTTTGCCAGCACTAATACTTTCTGACATTGTGTATTGAATCACTCTGTATAAATATTTAAAATAGGAGAGACAGTCTGTTTTCTATTTTGATTTGTTGCCTTCCCATTACGTATCGAGTGTATTCAGAAAAGTATCTAATAACGGAATATTAATTGGAAGTGAATGAAAGAACTTAAATATTTGCCTTTATTAAATTTCAATAAAGTTAATTGAAATAAGCAGATGTTTATATACAGGGTGAATTTATAACAAAATTTTGATAAAAAATCGAAATAAAGCTCCGAAAATAAACTGAATTAGAACAGACTGAGAAACCGGATAAAATAATAAAAAGCGTGCGAAAATAGTAAATTAATTTTTTACGTTTTTCTATGTAAAACAATAAAATTTTGGGTTTTAATATCTTATTTTAGTACTCGTGTTATAACAGCTATTAAAGCACTTAAATAAGTCTTGTAATAGGTTTTTCAAAGACGCTATTATCAAAACGAAATTTAAAACTTGTGTTATCATAATAATGAAATATTTATAATTTCAATAGGTTTTTGAATACCAAACATTTTAATCGTATGAATTGAAGAAAGAATTTCTTATTACCATAATACAACCCACCTGAATGATTCATTCATAACCCAGAAAAAATTGCGTGGTTTTATAAATATTGAGCTAGTCTTTATAGCTTGTAACCATAATTCAATGTCTCATTATAAAATCACATGAAAATATCTAAAAATACTCTTTTAGCTAAACACAATACCCGAATTTCTCTCAATCGAGAAAAATCAACTATCGGTAATTTAAGCGCTCCCCAACCTCTCAAAATGCCAAGAAACGTCCTATAAATTCCCCCTTAGGTAAAATGGCACGAAAACCCAACAGATAATCCTCATTAGATTAACTATGGATTTTAGATGATTGAGGAGCGCTTTGAAAGGTTAAACAGGCAAGCTTTACCACCCCTCCCAACAGGACAATAAATTCACCAGGATCACAATAGAGAAAAAAACATTTTTTTCCCGAGCGCAAATTCCAACCCGAAATAATTAAAATAACTCACTCACACACTTGTCTTTATTAGAATCTAAAAATAAACTCACCACACACGAATTTCCTCCATCGAAGCACTGATTTGATTCAACGTTTTTGATTATTGTTTAGGTTTCAATTGGTAATTTTGATTAACGAAGCGGCGCAGGCACTAGATTAGCTAATATTATGAAAAGAATTTTAAGAGCATGAGCTCTATCCAGGCAACCAAGTTATCACCCCTGTCCTATTTTATGGCACTGTTAGGCGTTCACCCAAAGCGCAGAAACTTGCGCAGTAAAGGACTTGCTGTCATAAAATACAAGGATTATTTATTTAGTTCACAATACATTTTTAATGCAACTTTTCGAATATTACAAATATTTTACTCAAGCAGGTTGAAGCATTTTATGAAAATTGATCCGATCTGAGATGCGCAGTAATACAAAACTATTTTTTTAATTGTTTGAATTTAAATAAGCTGATAACACTTGTGCGAATATATACGTCATGATAGATAATATAAATACAAAAGTGTTTTTTTAATTAGGTTATTTTAAGTTAAATTAAAATTAGATTAAGTAAATAGTGTTAATTGTTACTTACATCAGTAGACTACTTGGCTTTTCTGCGTGAGTAACTGTACTGGTTTCTTTTTGTAACTACGTATGTTAAATTTAAATGTTTTTGTGCAAATTTATAGTTTTTAAAAGTTTATTATTTAAAAGATAGTAAAAATTTTAACCAGTTTTGCAATAAAAGTGTAATTATGAGATGATGAAGTTATATTTATTTACCAGTTAGCTTCTATTTGATTAATTCACTTTTTTATGTAAATAAAAAATAATATAATGTTAATTTAAAAAATTAGGTGATTTTAAGTTATTTGAAAATTCTGACGACTGCATAAATTTTTTTAAATATTCAGTTTTTAAATTTTATATATTTTGATCTTTTTAAGTAATATATGAATACTTTTTTAATAAATAAATAAATTTCCAACTCTTACTGATGTTTTCTCTTTGGTAAAAAAAAACAGCCTATAGAAATACAAAAAATTTTCAAAAATTGTAAAATATTATTGATCGGATGCGGTATGTTACTAATTTTAGAAATCAAAAATAATTTTTATTAATTTTGTGATTAATAAATACAAAAACGACTTTGAAATTACAAGCTTGAGACGACTTTTTACTGATTTTTAAATCTACAGCCGAAATTTTTCAGATTTTAGTAGTCAAAAACTTTTAATTTTAATTAAGACAGATACTGCATTGAGTAACGAATCATTTATCTCTACTATATACACAAATATACACAACAGTAATTTTTACACGTAGATATTTATGTAGATATTTACACAGTAATAACTACGATCGCCGATTATATAATGTCGCTACAAAGCCTTCATTCGTTTTGAACTGTTGTGCTTTGTTAATAGTTTTGTCAAGATCTTCTTTTAGTCTTTTTTCAAATTCTGTAACTTTTTTATCAGATTTTTTTGACTTTTACTTCTATTTTATCGAGCTTTTTCTCAAAATTTTCTTGAATTTCTAGAAACTTTTTGAATTTTTTTTACTTTTGTACGTCTCTGTGAAAAACACTCTGCAAAATGTTAAATTTCTCAAAAATATTTGTTTGTTTTTAGTGTTTTTTTTTTTAAAAGCTTTCTAAAAGTTTCTTTGCATTTATTTTGTTTGTAATTATAGTTTTATCATTTCTTTTAATTCTCTTATATTTTTTTATTTTCTTACAGCGCCTTTTTTCGTTTTTTTTTTTAATAGATAGTTTTTAGGCTGTTTTAAAATCCAGTTTTATCTTTCTAGAATCCTTTTTTTGTGATTTTACTAATTTTAAAAGGCAGTGGTAACATTTTTTTACTCATTTTTTAATTAATAAAGACACAAGCTTTTTTATATTACAACATTTTACTAATTTTAGAATCTCAGAAAGTAAATTATTTTTTATTTTTAGATCATTAAAAACAAATTCGACATTGTTATTGTAATTTTAGCAACCGGAGACATTTCACTAATTTTAAAAGCCGAAGATATTTTTTTTACTAGTTTTCCAATTACTTAATACAAAATAAACACAATTTTTGTAATACTGAAAGCCTAAAGCGACATTTTACAAATTTTTAATTGCAGAAAAGTAATTTTACTAATTTTATACATTTTTTTAAATTTTGTACAGAGGGAAGCGACATTTTGCGAATTTCATAAAACGATAATAATATTTTGTTATTAATTTTGAAATTAATAAATACAAAACTAACAAATTTGCTAATTTTAGAAGCTAAACACAACAGTTTGTATCATTTTATCACCAATTTATAAATCAGTGAAGGTAAGAGCAAAATTCTAGTAATTTTAGTACACAGAGACGAAGTTTTACTAATTTTTAAAACTAATGATGCTTTTTTACGAATTCTGCTCGCATTAATAGGTTTAATAAACAGGTAATATAATAATCATTCGAAATGTTAAAATTCATGTTTTTTATTTTTGCAAAAAAAATTTGAAAGAGTTGTATATTGCTATGTCAGTATTGATTTAAAAGTTTATCCCTCACTAGTGATTTATTGGGCATTTTACTTATCTAAAATGAGCATTGTTATGACGTCATTTAAATAGAGCAGGTAGGTAAATTATTTTAATTATTAAAAATAAAAAAAAAATTTACGACTTTGCAAAAACACTCCAATTTGTTGTTTTTTTTTACTCTTTGTATGTATTAACGTCATACTCATATTCTGCTTTCGTTGCATATAAAAACCCTTGATGTTTATGAAAGGAGGTCCTGTCAATATTCGTTTCTTGGATGTTTACTTTGTCACCTTATTGGCTGCTTAAATCGAACGTAATCTCTTTGGATGCGTCTTGATCAAAGTCAATGATGATGTTTGCGTCATCTGCAATAAATATCTACTTTATGCACATTTATTACACTTAATCTGAGCAAAAAATTATTATTTATTGCTATTATAGCATTATTATTTGTTATTTATTTTAGTATTACTTAACTACACAAAATAATAAATATTTTAGCAAGATTGTTTAATAAATGAGTATATTCTACTCTAATGACAATTGCTACAAATGATGGGTAGTAAATCCTCTTCTTCTGCTTCTTAAATTTAATTAATTTTTTCTTTATATATTTACAATGTTTGCAATATAAGTTACTTGTTTTCAATTGTTTTCTTTTTGATTTTGGGAAAAAGATACTTAAAATTCGTTGTTTTATTAAATATTTATATTTTTATTCGACTTTGTACAATATATTATTGTCTAAAACACACTTTTCATACATTCCAAAATATGACTTAGGTTACGAACTCATTACATGTATAAAAACTACCTAAAAACAACTAAAAAAAATTAAATAGTATCATTTAAGCTATTCGCACTCGAAGTCTTCTTCTGATTACTTCAATTCAAACACAGTTCAGACCTGTCTCTCGATAAAATAATTATAATCCAACACGAGTCTCAGGAAGCGAATTTTCTCCCCGAATCACAAGATCACGTTGCAAATTTATTTTAAAAAAATATGTATCACTTTCATTGGTGCACTACTTCACACACGAAGTACGTTTCAAACGAGCAAGGTGAGTCGTTCCATTTTAGACCTTTACCGTCACGGTTCCATAACTCCAAACAGTTTTCTTCTTCGCCGTTTTCGTATTGGAAATTGTTGGGTTCGCCAGCGTTCCAGTTGGTGAATGTTATGGGTCGACCGGTGGACATCCAGAAGAAGTGACCTTCTTCAGCTAGATCCGTGCCAGAAGTCCAGAAATGCTCGTGGCCTAGACCTAACACAGGAAATTAGTTTTTGCCGCACCGGGTGCGGTAAAAATGACTTACCGAAGTCCTTGATGTACTTTTCTAATTTGTCGTTTTCTTCTTGTGACGTTATACTAGCTAGGTGCATTCCGTGAAATCTGCAGTATTGTGTGGCTCGAAAGTAGTTTGCCTGCGGATGGAAAATCGAAATTATAACTTTATAGATTTCACAAGACGTCATGTAGAAAAAAAATAATAATAATTATCACACCTGTCTTTGCTTTTCACAATCGTCAATTTTCAGGTACAATAACCAGAATAATGTTTAACCACTCATAGAAAGTGATTAGTGTCGCAAAATGTCTATTTGGAGTGGCTTAAGGCAAAGTGGACAAATTATTCCAGAAATAATTAATGGTGGCGACACTGTTTAACACCTCCAAGCAAAGGATTACAATTTCCAGACTGATAAAAATCATACTTTCACTCTTAAATTTATTAATGAGTTATTTATTAGTACTTTTAAGAAACAATCAGCAATGTTTATTTAAATATTTAGAACAATTAGAGTAATTTGACAAATTAGGAGTTATTTCTTGCAGTTTAAGACGACCTAAATTTTTTGTTTGTTGTAAATTTAGGCAATCGTTACTCAATTTAAACTTCCCGTTTGAGACGAGTTTGATGACATAGATATCTAAAAAATTGAGAAGAAACGTGTCATTTTTTTTAGATAAATATTGATTGAAAACTTTAAACTTGACTAGACGGTCCTTGAAAATTACTAAATAATTAAAAGTATTGCTTTTTTATTACAGAAAAATGTGTGACAGGAAAAATATTTTGTGATCATCTGTTAATTGGAACACCTTGACCAGTTTTTACATTTATTTAAATACCTAATCAAAATCTAAAAATTATACAAATATTTTAGTTTTAATTTTTGTTTACAAACAATATTTATGAGTGAAAAGAAAATTTTATCAAATATAGTATTTCATTCATCTTTTCTCTTTAATTATTAAAGTTGTTTTTATATAGCCTTCTTCTTTATTACAATATAAATTTGACCATTTTTAGAAGCTTCCCAAAACACAAAAAATTCCAGTATCCTTGCCTACATTTTGAGCCCAAAAAGGTTACAATTAAAGAACAATTAAAAATCTTATTAGAAAAAACGCATAATAACTGTTTGCAAAACTATTTTGAAATATAAAGTAAACGGATATCAAAAACTCACTGAAAAAAAATTAAATATTTTTTTTGTAAAGTGGGAGTGGCTTAATTTTTTTATTTTTTAAAGTAGGCTCGATACATATAGTTAAGTGCTACAAATCTACAGAAAGAAATCAACAATTCACCTCAAAGTCTACGAAACAAGGTACCCAAAATAATGACTCCGTTTCTTTAGAATTCTCAAATTTTTGAATTTTAATAAAAATAGTAGTTGGGAGATTTCAGTTCAGTATTTTTCTGATCACTTATAACAATTAAAATAAAAAAAATATTGAGATTTTTAGACAATTTCATATTTGTAGACCGTTATTGTTAAGAACAGAATCTACGTTTCGGAAGGTTTATTGCTTCTTCTTTAGGGCCCGTCTTAAAATTTGAATGATACAAAAATTAAAAAAGTTTCCAGTTTTAACATAGAATTGAAGCAATAAAAAAACGAGAATTTGATGACTCGCCAATGCGTTGACGAAAAAAGAGGAAGATCAATCCTGAAAAACGTAGGTTATGTCCTGAATAATAAAGATCAACAACAACAAAATTGTCTAAAATCTTAATAATTGTTTCGTTTTAATAATTTAAAATAGACAAAATTATGTCATACTGATAACAATGTTGTTATAAGAAATGTATATACCAAAATGGCGAACCAAATATGGCTGAGTCTAAAGATAAAAATACTAAATATTTTAGACAGTTTCGCGTAAATTAATAAAAAACTGTGCACTTACATGTTTGCCGTAAAAATGTAAAAACCAAAATGGCGTCATAGTATATTATATATCAAGAGCCTAAAATGCATAATTGTGCATTGTGAAACCCCCAAAAAAAAATTAATTTTTTTTTAAAACCTCCGAAAGTTTCTGTTTCACCATATTTTTAGATATATTTTAGATTAGAAATGTTTACAAGTTTATATAAGGTTTTTCAGATTAATCAATAAGTTTTTGAAGCATATCCAAACTGATTTTGTAGATGACATTTTCCAAATAAGCCAATTCTGCTGCTAACATTTTCCAAAAAATTTTTGTTTAAAGGAGTTACAATTATTTATTATATTTTTGTGGATAAGTATAGGTATATACATAGTGTCCTTCATAAATCTGCATTATTTGTAAAACATTTTAAGAACACTTGTATATACTTCTAACAGGTTAAATGTTTTTTTTTTAAATCTGAATAAGGTATAAAAAGAAAATTAAAGGACTAAAAACAAGGAAGCAAGCTTTGACATAAGTATAGTCTAAACAAAGACCTAGAAAAATTTATATGAAAGCTGTTGTCGTAGTTTCAAGCTACTAAGTGTAACACATCGAAGAGAGTAAGCACAAAATAAAAAGAGAAAAAAGACTCAAAATGTTATTCTTTCCATACAACATTTTTTTACTTTGGTATATCTGGTTCTATTAAAAAGACACCTTAATAAAAGAGATCAGTAAAACTTTTTAATTGGATATCCCTTATCAAAAAAAATTGAAAAAATTAACTATTAGTTTTTTACGATTGGCTGGCTCTCTCTGACACTAGTAGCAAACAGTTTTTCAAACTTAAGATAAAATTTAAAAAAAATGAAAATAAATTTTAAAAAGTTCTAAAAAGTCTTAAAAATTTCTAAAATAACGGTTTTATAGTAATTTGTGCGCTATTTTCCAAACAATCTGGACAGGGTAAGTACAAAACAGCAAAAAAAACTAGTACGTTTTAGGGGACTGTTACAGAGCCCCGAAAAAATAAAAAAATGCTTAAACCTTTTTTTCTAAAAAAAAAACAATAAAATAATTTTGACAATTTCGCAACGTTGCGTTGCTAGCCATTGGTTTTAAGAACAAGTGGGTACTTTGTTAAAAGCTTAAAACTAATTGAACACTTCTGAAAGCTAAGTTTGACAGTTTCTACACAATTTTTGAAATTAATTTTCGTATCACATGATCTAGGAAGTACCGTGATACTATAAATGATTGAAGCAAAAATAGTGCGGTGGTACGCCTGAGGTCTGAGTAGTTAGTAGCCGCGTAATATTTGAGTTTTGTCACAATTAAAAGTAATTTATAATTAATATAATATAATTTATAAATAAAAGTATGTTTAGAGCCTGAGGGCTTTAATTATTTGAGGCATTAAAGTACTCTAGTCTTAAAATATATACAATACTTTTTGCAATAAGAAAAATAAATAAAGAATTATTTGAATTTGTTTATATTTCAAATCTAAAGAATTTTAAACTTTTCTTTTAAATTCCAAGAGAGCACTAGTGCTATAATGGCTATAAAAGCACTCAAATGAGTGTTATAGTAAGTTTATTAAAAACACAAATATTAAGATAGTAAAACCAATTTTTATAACAAGTGCAAATCAAGAATAAGTGCTTATAATAATTAAAGAAACAAGTTCTTTTTACTATTTTTTTTTATAATTGAGTGTTATAATAGGTTTCTTAAAGGATCACATTATAAAAATTATAGTAAGTTTGTTAACAAGAACAGAAATTAGAAAAATAATTACACTAAACATTCAATAAATCTAACCATTATCTGCTCTTAGAAAATTCATGTTATCAAAAATTATTGCGTTATAAAAATTAATAATCAAAAATCAAATTAATTTATTTATAAAAAATAAATATTTTTACGAGCAATTCGAAATAAAAAAAGTTTCGAGTAAATAGTTTGAGAAAATACAAGAAACATATTGCGTTGTAAGTCACGCCGTTGCTTTAAATTATTTGGCATCTCTATAGAACAGCTTTTCCCAAATTGGATTCCGCGGAACCCTGGGGTTCCGCGAGATAAAAGCAGGGGTTCCGTGAAAAGACAAAACCACGATTAAAAAAACACACGAATAGAAAATATAAAATAAATAAATGTACAAATTAAATTACTCCGAGATGAGGGCCAACGTTTGGTCCAGATATAAAACAGATATAAAAAGAATTTGCCAAAGGAAGCCACATTTCTCCCATTAAAATGTAACTTGATTTTTTGTATTTTACTTTTATACCGAGTTCCGTCTTGATGTTCCAAATCTAAAAAGGTTCCGCGGCTAAAATTAATTGGGAAACGCTGCTATAGAATAAACCACTGTAGAGCAATGCATCCATTCGCCTGAGTGGAGAAAAGTCGCAAAGCTTCTCAAGTGGCACTAAAAAGCCGTATCGTTATATAAGCGAGCGGAGACAATGTCCTAACAGCTATGTGGAACTCGACAAATTATTGAAGAGTGAGCGGTTTATCAGAATCAGCATTATTAAATCGTAGGTGTTATTTCTCTGTGAACAGTCAGTTATTTATTGATTAAATTATTTTGTGTATACAGTAGAAATAAATTAATTGTTGTTAATCTAACTCTTTAAATCAAAAAAACTCCCATTGAAGTTTAAATTATAGAATCAAAATTACGTTTTTAGTGCTACTCTTAGCAAAATTTAATCGAGTTATCTATCTAAAGTACGTGTTATAAAGCCTCGACTGTATTTTAAAATAGCTGTTTAATAAATTAATAGTGTAGCACATCTAATTTTTTAATTCTCGCTAACATTTCCAAGCGAAATTTTATAGTATATGAATACAAAAACAATAGTCCATTCATTTTAAAATTTGTGTTTTGAGTGATTGGATTAGATAAGAAATAATTTTCTTCAAACATATAGTATTTAAAATACTGTTACTTATATCATGCGTTCAATAATTCTTGTGGTCAAGTAGGCTATGAATTGCAATTGTCAAAAAGAACGTATGTCTTGGTTAACATTGCAAACATTATTATTTGACAGCTGTCAAACCTCGTTTGTGTACATACGTGTGGGTATGAACTTATCAACGGCACTACGTACATACTAGAAAGAGAAAACCAAAGCCGCTTACGACCACAAGAAATATTGAACGCATCTTACAACAAAAAAACAGAAAGAAAAATGTTATATTTCAATTGTTATTCTCAAGATTTTTCTTTTTTAACTTGAGGTCACAAATAATTATGGCATTAACTTGTGAATGTGCCATTGAATTGAAAATTTTTAGTGTGGCATTTGAATTTACCTAATCACACTATTTGATTGCAAAACACGAAATTGAAACCAATCTGTTGTAATGCAAAAAAAGAAAATCTAGTGGAGATGTAACATTTACAATAAATAATCAAAAATGTGCTTCAATAATTATGATGTGTTCACAAAACTATTATCTACAAAAATAACAAACTTTGATGAAGAACTTGAAATAACAAATTATTTTATAAATTAATAACTGACTGTTAATTACTGATCTGTTAGGAAAGTCGTTAATTAAATTATTGTCATCTTATGTTATCCTAGAAAACGGTGGCATTTACAAGCAATCTCTTTTAAAATGAAATGTAAATGAAATCAATTTACTTTCAATTAAAAATAATCAATTGAAAGTGATATAATTAATTATTTTAAATGTTTTAGAAATATTTGTTTTAAAACTCAAAAAAATTTTTTTTAGCGAATTAAAACTTCTTTGATTTCTCTCTCTTTTTCTTTGACGATGTTATAACAGGAAGCCGAGATTTGTGAAAGTAAAGATCAGAACATTTTAACTGGAATGTTAAAAAATCAAGTACAAATTTCATCACCGTTTTTCCCTCAGATAATGTAATTCACTTTTTGGTAGCCAAAACCGCAAGTGCATTTTGCTGGACTTTCCATTTTTCTCCAAACGCAAACTAATCGTTAAATCAACATGCACAGATAGTGTTAGGCAACATAATTAATGCTCTAGCCTCTGGCCGAAGACGTAATATTTTCGTACAGCAGGGTATGGCATACTCGAAAATTTCTCCACAATTGTGGGTCTATCTGATATGACACATTGTAATAGACATGATGTAACAATTACAAATTTCTTCAGTACATTTCCTTCGAAGGCATCCTTAACCTCCATATTCAAAAAAAAAGAAACAATTCGATCGCTGTTTTTGGTTTTTTAGGACATTACACTGTTAAAAAATTGTGAACAAGCAAACCTTAAATAATAGAAATGAGTAGTTAAAAAAAATCTGTACTAAAAACATTTCACTTGAACTACTATCTATGACTGCTTTGATAACTGCATATTATATTAAATATTTGAGTGAAGTAAAGTGACATATTACTTCACTAGTGAAGTAATAAAGTAAAAGCCCACTCTTTAAAATAATTTGTTTTAATTTCAAACTCAATCTTAATAACATGCTATTATTGTTATAAATATTAATAACACAATTTTCACACCTATTTATAGTAGGACAAGCTCTTTTTGATACATTTTTTTTTTCGATAACAGCTGTCGATGCAGTAGTTCTAACTGTTATAGTATTTTTGTCACCCAGAATTTTTGAAACAATTTGATTATTATTTTCTTCTGACGTGTCTATATACCTCTCAGCCACTATATTCAAGCGCCAGCCTCCATGACGTTTTACTGTTAAAAGATCAGCTCCTGAATTAGCAAGCAACGAAGTAGATGCGCGCCTATAACAATGTCCCGTAAATCCTGCTGGATTAGGTAACTAAAGAAAAATAGCAATATTCTTGGAGAAAGCAGCAAATGTGTTTATATTAACAGGTCACTTTATACACCTCTGGTTTCTGTATCCTAAAAGAAACCGTCCACTACTGGCGTTATTAGGGCAAGTGCAGTATATTTTCGAATTAATTCTAACATGTTGACTCTATCAATTTCGCCTGACGTAATAAAAAATTCTCTAAATATTTTTGTTTTAGTGTTTGGTATTAGAACATAAAAGCCATTGTCCCTGATCTTTGACATCTTCCAAAAGCATTTTGGTAAGTTCTTGGATCCTAAAAGCTGCACCAACTCCAATAATTAAAGCAAGCTTGTAATTAACATTACTTAGTAACAATAATTTATGCGTGCAAAAGGTATAGCACCTCTATTAACAAAATTTATCATCATTTGCTCCTTGTAAAACGTTGCTAATATCTTGTTTAGTAAAAATTTGCGATTTTTTAGGACGATATCGTTCAGATTTTTTTTTTTTCAGAAAGGCGATTAAATGCATGTATTTACAGATGTCAACATTCTTTTTCATTATTGTCCTAATAAAAGAATAAAAATTCCAAAGAATCGATGATTTTTAGTGATTTGATAAACGATCAAAATATGTAAGTAGAACCTTCTCTTGCGTAATGTTTTTAACATTTTTCCTTAGACCATTCACGAAACCGCTTCACTGTAATGGACTGCTAATACGTTTCAGAAACACACAAAAACATCTAAAGGACAAAAGTATATCTTGGTCCTTTGCTGTGTCGAAACAATTTCAAGTTCTTGCTTTGTAACGTTGCCATATCATGTTTTTAAATTTGAATTTAGTGTAAGAAAAAAATATATAGGTCTGCAGAATAAAATAAATTGTATCAGCTTTAAAAATTTTCCAAATGTTACATGATGTTTCTCTTTAAAATTGGCTGTTTTTTTTAATACCCAATTTTGAATCAAAATAAATTTGACAACTGCGTACACCGGCGCGCAGTGTTGATAAGAAAGAAACAAAATATATATCTCTGTCACTTGCATGTTGGCGTGTAACTCACGCACAGGAAGGTTAAGAGATTGGCAGTCCAATATAGGGAAGTGGTTTTGTGAATGGTCTAAGCATTTTTCTCATCGCACCATGAACTGAACCGTTGAAAAGACATCTCGTACTTTTCTTTGAACTTTTCTGGCACCACGCAAGAAACAGCATTTGTCGCCGCTTTTTCGATATCAGAAGCTAAACTTTCTGAGTCACTCATGTTTACAATTTTTTTATTTTTACCACAAAGCACAATTTTTACTGATTATCTCAAAATGGCGAGCTTTGTTTGAAAAATTGTAAGCGGCTGCCACACTGCTTACTGAACATATTTATAGGTCACCTTACTTTTGATGTAAAAAAATAAGAGTTATCGGCAGCATTAAATTATCGATTTTCTGAATTTTTTGCTGTTATAAATATAGTTTTGTATATCATACGTGGGCTAGAGCACATTACAGTAACTCGTGTGTTAAAGATACTCGGGCTGACGCCCTCGTTATCTGTAATCTACACAATCGTTGTGTAATGATGCTTCTATCCTACTGATAATATAAATAACTACTAAAAAACACTGTGACGCAAACAAATGCCCCTCTGTTACTGTTTCCATATCATTACAAATAGAGAGTTATTATTTGCACCACTGTGGTTTTTTAAAAGAACAAATATTAAGTAATTAATTATTTAAATAAATAAATAAATAAGTAAATATAAAACAAAATAAAAAACAATTGTGTATTTAAAAATATGTATATAGCTCTAATGTAAAATAAAGAGTTTGACCACTAAAATGGTCCCACCTAAGATTTATTCTCTGTTACTTAATTCAAGAAAAATCGCTTAATCAAAAATAAATAACAGAGAAAAAAATCTAGAAGCCATCTTGTATATATAATTTAAACAGAAAAAGCCTTGTAAAGTAATTGTAATTTTGACAGTTTTTTCATTAGCTTCTTTAGTTTCTTTCGTTTTGAATTACTTGATATTAAATGAACAAGATATAATTTCAAGTAGGTTAAAAAATAGATATGATATGGATGAATAAAGAAAAAAATTGATTTTAAAAGTAGAAGAAAATCTATTCTAAAAAATAATTTATTCAGGTAAGTTATTATGACAGTTCAAATAAACTACAGTCACCAGCTTTTTTTACATAAATTCAGTTTTTTTAATAACCAGATATATTAATTTTTAAAATTACATTTTGAAGTTGATTGTAATTACTCTTATTATCACCGACTTGTTTACCTTATTTACCTTATATACCTTTTTCTCTAGATATCTATTTAAGCAAATTTTGTAAATTTAACACTCAAATCTAACAAACTAAATTTGAAAATTATTTTTACATCTTTGTTATTGTTATATAATTTGTTTATCTGGATAAAGCAGCGAACCGTTAAGTCGTTAATGACTAAATGAAAGGAAAGTTAAAATTTACTACTTACTTACCTTATTAAATATTATTTATTTTCTTGAAATACATATAGATATTCGGTATAATTATAATTAGTGATCAACATTTTAATGTAATCTTTTTTTTTAATTTGGACCAGGGACAATTCTCATCATAAATTTAGAATTTAACCATGAAACGTTCAAGTATCAATTAAAAAATTATTTATAATTAAGTATGCTGCTAAAATTATTTTATACAGAGTGAATATAAAATGACGTAAAAGCATTTCAGTACGTTGAGGAAACCGTTAATAGAGCCCCGAAAAAATAATAAAAAGATTCTTACTAGCCCATTCTCCTAGATATAAAGAGGTAAAGTTAAGATCTCAACTTTTTTATTTTGTGAGTGATTTTATAATCTGTTGTATTTCCTAAATCATGTGATAGCACAAAAAGTGCTTAGCAACTGTCAAACTTAGCTTTCAAAGTATTCAATTTGTTATTAAACTTTCAACAAAATACCCACTTGACTCTGACCACTTTAATTCAGATAAATCTTTTTTTTACCATAATAATATTATATTAGAAACAATTCAATAAATAAATAATCTTAAATTAGTAATGCTTCACCCAGGTGTCTACAGATTATTATGGGCAAAACTAGCTTTGATGATTTATAGACTGCCAAACATTTCTACCTCTCGATTTGTCTGGTCTCATTTTGGCTCTCACTCTTACCAATGCAATTTGCATTTGCCGTTTTTAATTTTTCAATAAGATAATTTAAAGAATTACAAAGTTGGCGCAATGTTAGCAATTGCTCCTTATCTAAAGAGCTATCAATTAATACAAAAAAATCTCAATTTGTGTAGTCATTAGATTTCTATAAGATGAGAAAAAAACTTTAACACAAAAATCTGTATCACACGCTTGGAAACTGCTTTGCGTTGATATGTCTCGCTTGTAACAGTGCTTTCGTACTCGCAAAACAACTGTTTCTAATTTTGTAATACCCAGCAATTGTAATACAAGAAGCAAAAAAATTGATACGAAGTGATCTATTGTGGTCTAGGGTTAAGAATTCTGTCAAAAGTAGTGTCCATTTTTTTTCCTCGCTACTGTACTTATCTGTCTATTGTTTCGCACGTAATTCTAATGTAAAAATAAGTCTTTAATAAAAACAATGTTTCATAAAATAGTCGTCTATAATAATGTTAAAAAAATTTAATGACATAGAAGTACCTACAACTACAACTGTTAAAAAAGAAATCGAAAGCTCGCCCATTACAAAAACTTGAAGTAAATCAAGTAACTTTCCAATTAGGTTTTTGTTTTTTTTTACCGTCCAAAATTTGATATACGATTTTTTTGAAGATACATTAACAAAAAAAATATCGATTTTGCAAATTCTAATGAGCTAATTTCAAGTTTTCTATAGCAACAACTAATCACAACTTTCAATTTTTTTAATTTTTTATAGAAACAGAGATACTACCAGTATGATTTCAACTTGAAATTAGTCCATAAGTCTGTTTATTATAGGTATACATAATTAGAACCTAAAACTTACCTTGAAAAAAATTCCTAAATAGTACCTCTTCTCCCCAAGTTTGAGTAAAGGCATTGTCCACCTGTTGGACGCAGGCAAGGAATCCTCGATACAATTCGGACAATCTGTGGACACAAAACTCAATTACCAACAATAACAATCACAAGAACTAGTCCAGACCTGTGGTTTGGGCGCCGCTACGGACCGACGGTCCAGCGGCCGAAAGTGTGCCCAGGATAAGAGCCGACAGCAGCAGGCAGCGGTATATCATAGTGGAAACGAGCGACTGCTGATGGTACCAAAGCCTGCTGCTTGGGCCGGTACTGGTGCGACCTTGCCAACAGAGAAAGTGGTTTCGGCGATTGCGGTTATTCTCAGAGGATGCGACTTGCTAATGACATTGGACAATGGAGGAATTAAGAGCTGATTTTGAGGGAGAGGAGGATTTTGGAGGGGATTTATGGAAATTCTTTTCGACGGGTGTTCATCGTCCTTTGAGAAGGTTTCAAGGATAGTACCGGTCCGGTCAAGTTCTTTGGAAAAAAGTTTACATGATTTCAATGGGTTTGTTTATAAGATGAGTGGTCGGTTCTTTTTTTTTTTGTGTGTGATTTATTCAAAACAAAATGTTAACTCTGTGGAACAACTTTATTTTATTATAGAATTTTGTTGTTTTATTTTATTTTATTGCGAGTCTTCACAATCTTTAATTATAGTAATTCCAACAGTTATACAATAAACACGACATCTATATTTATTTTGTTTTTACCAGCAAATAGAAACTTGGATTATTTTCTTTCTTCTTCTTTTCTTCTATTATTCTCTTTTTCGTTGTGAACAAACACTAATAACAAAAGAAAACTTATCTAACGATATAAAGAATTTATTCAAAAGAAAGATGCTTAGATATAAGTTTAAAAACATGTAAAATAGAACTGGATAACCTCCCCTAAAAGACAAAGAATGAGAAATAAAAAATAAAGAAGAATTAAGATAACTTCTAGAAATATACACAAACAGCGAAATAATAAAAAAAATTGTAAAATAAAGTACCAAAAAATTACAATCGAAGAAAAAGAATAAAACAAAAAGAAGGAAACTTTGAAAGAGAATCGTTTTTAAATATCACATAATTTATATTGACCAATCAAAACTTTGTGTTTTTTTTTATAACAACATTTAGAGTTGTAGAGATAGTTGTAGAAATCTTCCAAAGAAAAAAATGCTCTACGAAAAACCATCCACCACTAAAAAACCGTACACAAAAAATAACTAAAATTATTTAAAAAACAATCCAAGCAGTCAAATTGTCTATGAGAAAAGTAAGAAAAAATGAAATCAAAATAATTAATAACAAAAATTGAAAAATAGACAAAACAAGATAACAGTGAGCAAGTGGAACGTAAGAAATAATACTCGAAAAAAGAAACTAGCAAAACAAAAAAGAAGAAAAATAGTTTTAGAAAATACAAAAGAATATTTAATGTTTTGGTTGAAAGTAAATACTAAAAAAGCAAAAAAATAGATTAATAATTTTATTTATTTATTTTTAATTTTAATAATAAGCGATTGATTAAAGGTTATTAGCAGTATAAATTAAAAAATAGCAAACAACAAAACGTAAAAAATAATGACGACATATAGTGAGAATGAAGATGTATAAAAACACACAATTTTTTCTAAGAGATACAGAAGAAGAAAGAACTAATAACTAATAAAAAATTTAAACAAAATAGTAGGAAAAAAAAAGTAGGTATAAAAGAATTTTTAAGACAAGAATTGTGAAAAAAATATTGAAATATACATAGATAATAACCTAGTAATAGAAAACCCAAAATAGTATATTAAATTATTGAAATATGCATAAGTAACTAACAGTAAATAACAAACACAAAATAGTATATTAGATCTCTAGGGTCGTACTCAAAAACGCAACTTAGAAAGACGAGAGCGAAGCCTGATATTTTCCAAGCGTTTGAGACCACGGAAAGTGGATTCGATCTCGAGTTCCATATACTATTTTTTTAACAACCTAAAAAAACAAGAGGGCATTAATCTGCTTAAGGCCCGCACTTACCGTTCTAGAGATCGTAAATAGCGTCGTTTCTATGGTAATAATTTTATGAACAGTAATTGTTTCTCTTAGTGTAGCATAAATGGCATGCTTACGAAACAAATAATCAAAATAAAAATATATACATAAATGAAGACTGGCAAAAACAAGAGTGAAAAATTAATTATAGATTATGTTGTAGTAAGCAAAAATATTTGAAATAGAATTAAAAGATGTAAAAGGAAAATGAGAAGCAGAAATAGAAAGTGACTGCTAATTATTAACAATAAATAATAATCTAAGAAAAAATAAATAAAATAAGTAGTTGCAAAGTAAATAATACATAATTATTAAAGACAAATATAAAGACTTTAAAAATAGCTACTGACAGTAGCTGTAAAGAGCAAGTAAATGTAATAAATGATTATATAAGAAAGACAGAATATTGTAAAATAGTGTAAGGATAAAATAACAGAGAATTGTAGAATAAAAAATGCAAAATACAAAAATAAAGACGACAACACATAAAAAATATAAGAAATATAAAAAAACTCTTCAGAGAGACAACAACGTAACGTAAAAAATATTAACATAAAAAAGAAAACAAAAATGCAAAGGATAAACAGAAAATATAAATCATAAACAAGCAGGAATAAATAGTGTAACGATAAGATTAAGAATAGCACCATTAAAAATAACTAATCATTAAAAATTAAAATAACTAACAATATTTAACAATAGAATGCAAAACTGGCATAACAAACTGGAATGAATACAAAGGGATAACACTCTCAAATGTAACAGAAAAAGTAAATAATAAAAAATAGAATAAGAAATAAAATAGATGTAACGCTGAAAGACAAATGCGGATTTGCGAAAAACAAAAGCCGCAAAATTTTATTTCTACAATAAGATAAAAAACTAAAAAAATAATCAATAAAAATATAGAAATTTTTTTTGGAAAGTAACTACAATAAAGAGAATTGAATAAAAACACTATAGGTGTAATAAAATACATGAAATTCTGAAGCGAAGCGTCGTTGTTTATCCAAAATTCTTGTAAAAATTTTTCTTCAATTATTTTATTATTTTTTCTGTTTTTATCTAGCTTAGTGGAGCTGCAAAGCTGTGAGATGTATATTTTTGTATATTTCATTAATTTTTGCCAAAATGTGACATAATTTTTCGTCATTTTGTTCTTTCCACCAATTTAGTAATACTACACATTCAATAATTATAAATTTTGTATTTAATTCATTTAAAATCAAGACTAGTTTTGAGAGAAAACTAGTGCCAACCCTTTAAAACGTCGGTTTCTGTTTTAAAAAAACTTTGAATAACAATAAAATTTGTCTTAAAAATTTGTATTCAAAATTTTTTTCATTTAACGTAAAATATTTTTTTCTGAATGTGAACTTTAAAAAACCGATTAGGAATTAATATTTAGAACAACATTTTTATTAAATTAGTAACCTTCGCTTGTAAGATTTTTGATTTGTGTCTTACAAATTTGAGAACATGTATGACAGCGAGGTCATTTTTTTAGTGTTATAAAATAAGATTAAGAATTAAAGTTTTATTGGAGTGAACCTGGTTAGAATCATAATTAGAAAAATGAAATCATAGAGCAATAATCAATAATTTTTTAGTGTTATGATGCAAGTTTCCTAAGACCCAAATTCTTTTCGCTTATAACTATGGAATTTAAGTGATTTCTCTTCTGCATCTTCTGAACTCTCCCACATGAATATAGGAGAATATTGTGCAAGCCATAATGCATCATTAACTCATCATAAGTGAACTTTTATCACATTTTCTTCAATTATTTTTCAATAATTATTAAAACAAGGTTATCATCATGAATCTTGTCAGAAAATGGTTTTTCTTAAATGATTGATGTTCGTAAATAAGTACATACACCTACCCTAATTGTAATTAAGTATAAATTACAGAAACTAAAAAAAGAAGAAATTTTGATTTTGAAATAATTTTATAATAAATATCGCGTGACACACAACATAAAGTAATCAACAAATAGACGAAATTTGTCTTATTTCTTTCTCAACTCTACAATAATTTCTATAAAAGTTCCAAATATTTAAAACAAAAAACTTAAGGTTTTGTAAAAATTCAAATAAATCTTCTATGACTGTTAGCCTCTAGCTGAATCCGCCGATTTATTGAAAGTTTTGGTTTCACTTTCACATGCATTTGACATTAATAATTTTGTGTTTTTGTAGAAAGCCAGATTGCTTATTCAAGTGAAATAATTATCAAGCAGCTATTTAAATGAAAACACGTTTTTTAAAGATTTTAATGGCTCTGGTTTGTGCAGTTGCAGCAGATCATACCGATGCGCTAAAGCCAGGTTTCAGCAAGGTTTCAAATTTTGTTTATAAAATTTTGACTAAATTTTGTGATACGCAGATTCAAGAATTGAAAATAATTGAGTAATGTTTATTTATGTAATTTTATAAAAGACTCTTTCAATGTCAAAACACGCATCTGCTTTTTACAGACGCAGGCGTTTAGTGATGAACATACAAAATTGGGACCTTCTATATGAAAAATTTTTGATTGCTTAAATTTGCTTTAAAATGACGACATTTATACCTACAGTATAATCACACTGACTATAACAATTTTAATCAAAAATTAATATATTATGCTATTTTTTTTAATTCAGAAAGAACTTCTTTAAATTTTGTCTCCCACTTGAAAAATGTGTAATAATAATTAACGCTCGTATTAGAATGCTAAAATTATTCAAACGACTTGTTACAAATGTATTTTTGCTTTATTTTTTTTTAAATTTATTAAACAATTAATGTGCTCTGTTAAGCACAAAACTTGTGTCTGTTAATTAATATATTTATATTATTAAAACAAATTATTTAATGAAATTTATATATTCGTAACAATGATTTAGTATTACATATTCTAGATTACAAAAAATTGATTTTATTTTTATTTTACCATAAATATAAATCAATTATTTAATTAGGTATAAAATTTCGAAAAATAAAATCTTTAGTCTATGTAACAGTTAAAATATTTATATTAGTAGTAAGATAGAAGCATTATTATCACCAGGACCGTCGCGTATAGGTGTGCAGGTTGTTCACCGCACAAGGGCGGCAAATCAAAGGGGCGGCAATTTGACCCATTCCAGAAATAAAAACGACTTGTTACATGTGTTCTAAGAAAAAAATATTTTACTAGAAACTACATGTTCCACGAATGGAAACGAGTGGAATTAATTATAAAAAACTATTTGAGCTTGTGGTGGGAGATGATAAATTGTAGGGTTTATTTTAATAGAATTGACTCATTAGCTGTTATTTCTTAACAACTGTGTCAACATTACTAATATTGCCGTTCTGCCATTTGTTGTTGAAAATACTGCTCCAATAAATTAACGCACCACTTGAATTTTTTTGAAAATTGAAATATGTATTCGACCAATTGGTACAAAATTAAGAAAAATTTAACAAAAATATTTGTTTAAAGTAAATTAATATCTAATGTGTCCAAATATAGAAAAACAAACCAAAAACAAAATTTTATTAAAGTTACGCCGTTATAAAAGTTACAGAAAACATCTTAATATCGCGTATTTCCCACCTCTACTTTGAATAACCGCTGCACATCTTCGTTCCATACTCAAAATTAACGAACTTATGTCTTCTTGATTTAAGTTATTCCAAATTTCATTTAGTTGAGGACCTACCTCTTGAAGATGGACAGGAGGATGTGGAAGATTTTTTAAACGTTTCCCGAGAATGTCCCAAACATGCTCAATAGGATTCAGGTCAGGGCTTCGAGCTGGCCAATCCAAAACATTGATTTCTGCCTCATTCAAGTAATCTTTAACAATTCGGGAAGTGTGGAGTTTTGCGTTATCTTGCATTAACAAAAAATTTGGACCAATATAAGGGGCATATGGTACGACATGATCTTGAAGAATGTCTGTTATGTAACGGTCCGCATTTATAGAGCCATTATTTACAACCACTAACTCCGTGCGAGCTTGTAAGGAAATACCACCCCAAACCATTACTGAGCCTCCACCAAACAATGTGGTATTCTGAATGTTACACTGTGCGTACCGCTCATTTGGTTTACGATACACACGAACACGTCTATCGCAATTGTAAAGGCAAAATTTTGACTCATCCGTAAAAAGAACAGACTCCCAATCCTCTCTTTGCCAATTTATGTGCTCTCTACCAAATTCTAATTGGGCTCTGCGGTGTTCTGCAGTCAATGCAGGACCACGAGCAGGAATATGGGGTGTTAAATTATCCTCCTTAAGTCTTTTTCTAACAGTTTCGGTACTGATTTGAATTCCTTCTACGTCACGAAACTCAGTTTATAGCTTCCTGGGGGTTACAAAGCGTTCCCTTTGCGCAGATATTCTTAAAAATCTATCCTGGATAGGAGTGGTTTTCCTTTTTCTTCCTTGTCCAGGTCTTCTGAGGTGACTTCCTGTCTCTCTGTACCTTTGTATCATACGCGAAACTGACGTATGGGATACACCAAACCTTTCACCAATTCTTCTGTAGCTCCATCTTTCCTCCAACAAATTCACAGCTTGGGCGCATTCTTCTCGAGTCAAATTCCCCATAATGTTTTTATTATTGTTTCAAATGATAAAAACTATCCACAGAACGGCAAATTCAAATAACAATAAAACGAAATTACAAATTAACACAATTTAAAAATGAAAATTATTTTAAAATTTCTGCTTAAAAAACTATTAAACTCAAATTTCTGACTTTAATGTCAAAACTTTTATTACAATGGGTAACTAGATTATAGCTTGATTAAACCTTTTCAACCAAAGTTGTCAAATGTACATACATAGTTTTAATTTTTTTACTTTATTTTCAAGTGGTGCGTTAATTTCTTGGAGCAGTGTATAAAAATTAATAAGTTTTCATTTAAAATCAAAAACTAGTAAACAAATATGTTGACAAAACAAAATTTAAATTAAATTATTTTTAATTACGCTATTATAGTCGTACAAATAGGTTTCAATTCAACTAAAAGAAGGTCAAATAAGTGGTGTAATAAGATCACTATAATGCATTTGTAGATAAACATAATAACATCACTCGCTAGATTAACAAATTTAAAAAATCTGACAAAGAAAAATGTAATGAAGGCCACATATCTGAGCGTTGTAAACAAAATGGTTGTCATGCGATGAAATAATCTTTGCAGAAGAGATGACGGTAAAACCAAAAGACAGAAGAACCGTTTCAAAAAAAAAAAAAAACAAGTGGTCGCCCTTTGGACAAACAAAGCTCATCATCATCGCAAAAGCTCTTTCAAATGTTAAATTTTATTTATTTATCATAATCTCCTTTAAAACGTTCATCAAGTAATTCATCAAGCTCTTTTTAAAAAAAATTAAAGAACTGCAGGTCAAATTTTGTAAATTGATTTTTTATTTTTACATTAATTTTCTTTGATTTTCTTTGATTTCCCCTAAATTTTCCAGGATTTCTCTCATTTTTGTACACCGATTTTCGGTAGCTAATTCGTAGCTATTTTGACGAGAGCTTTTTGCTTTATCGCTATATATTTGATAATAGAACTCGAAATAATAGCTAAGATATTTTTCAGGTTTGTATATCACTTTGATTAGTTTTATTAGTTTAGTTGAATTTTTGGAAAGTTTTAATTTATATTTGCATTATGTTTAATAACTTTTTGGAGTTTCCCAAATAAACATTTTTTTTTAAATTGACTTTTAAGTACATAATTATCTACGTTAACGTCTGTACTAGATATAAAAAATATCAATTAATAATAAATAGAAACAAACTACGTAATGTACTTAGATTAAAATAGGTTTTATCAAACATTATTAACTCGAGACAAATACTGATAATTTATTTAATAGCTTTATTACTTAATGCTTAAAAATAACAAAAAAAACACAAAAACTTGGTTTACAAATTTAGGTATTTTGGCGAAAATATAAATTTCATCCGTTTGGGCTTGCAAAGCAAATTTTGTTTTGGTTATTCTTTAAGCTTTGATACAAAGCTTTAAAGCGTTTTTTACTCGTCATTTTATTAAAAAAATGACAAAAACAAATTGTGATATTGATTGTTTATTGGTCATAATCAAAGCTCTCTCACTTTACGAATATCAATGTATTGAAACCAACTGGTTTGAGACCGCCATCGCCAAAAAACACGGATGAGACACTTGAATTAATATTGATTTATGTATTTGTTTATATCTATCTTATTATGGTAAAAATAACTTGTATTATGCAAAATAATTTATGCTTGATCAATACATCACCTTGTGTACTGTAATTTTATTGGACAATATAAATATTTTTTTTTGTTTTGAAAATATAAAGTTTACAAAATCTTAAAATTATTTTAAAACTGTAATATTCTGTAGTTAATTAAACTGACTATCAGAGCTAGAAGATTGCTAGAATGACAAAGTTTTTCCAGAAAAAAATTAGAACTTTTAGGGGCGTACGCAACCCATTGGAGACCTCATAACAACAAAACCTACTTGACACACCTTCTTGTCTCTATCTTAGATAGTTTAAAATAGATAGCAAGTGGTTCTAGAACTCTCACCTACATTTCTAACAAAATCTTCTTGCATTCTAGAGCAAGTTCAGAATCTCATGAGCCGCAAAATGCGCGAAGGCGAAGTCTAAATTTGACAACTTAAGAGCTCAGTTAAATTCGCCTAGACTGAGTAAGGATAATTTTGTTCTGAAAACATTGAATTAACATTTTTAAATCAGACATTTTTTTAATGGAACAAAAAACAGGGCAGTGAAACGAAAGAAAAATAACCAAAAGGCGCAGCGAGACAGTCTGCAAAACAACAACCATTGATAGCTAACTGATAAGTAAAAGGCCGAAATGTTTAGTTATGAGAATATTAAGAAAAACGATCTTCTTTGTAAGTAATGTGCGATTTATAAGATCCTGGACCTATTCTAGCAGTTCTGCCGCTGTATAAAAAATTAACCTCAAGCAATAATTAAAAATAAACATGCCTTCATATTCTTCTTCTTCATCTTTGGTATCATCGTTATAAAACGAAACTCGCTCCGATTCTCCGCTTTCCAGTGTCTCATGCGTTGTATTCAGCACATCCTGTATATTATTACTAGGTTTCCTTCGAGCCCTGGGCAAAATATCCCAAACGGTGGGTGCTTTCAAAGGTCGGTGGTTATTTGGAAATAAGCGTTTTTCCAAATAATTTTGCAAGATCTGTTCGGTTATTTTGTTCTGTCTTGCTATCTCCCGATAATCCAATTGATACCCTGAAAGCATTAAAATGATCAGTGTTGTATTTGTGGTTGTTATATACTTACAAAAATAGTAAGAAGAAAGAGAAAATAAGAAGAAAAGGATTAGCAAAAGAGGGCTATCATGCAATATTAGTGTCTAAGCACACAACACTGATTATTTTAACACAATAGGATCTACACAGAGATATCTAATTATTAAAAAAAGATAGGTCTCATGCAATTTACATCTACTTATATGAAAAGATGGCATTGTTAAGATATCTACAACAAAAAAAATATTTTTAAAATTCTACATATCTATTTTCTTTTTTATTATTAAATTTTTTAGTGTCTGTCAGGTTTATTATTGGCGCCACATAGAATGTTTGAAAGAATGCAGATTTAATGGTAATAAGAATTTTGTTGTGACGGCAATAATTGTGAGACATTTATTTTGTATTCTTCTATACAATATACCATCCATTTTCTTATCTATAATAAATCTGAAGAGATGCTGTTGTAATGAGTAATGACCGAATAAGTGAGTATTATACAGAAGTCTTTGAGCAATTAGCGTTAACCTTAACCCACATACCTTAAATCAAGCGCGAATACAATCCTTAGAAAATTACACAACAATTGGGATTATTATCCCAACAACATAACAAGTAGTTGCATCACTACTATATCTTCTCTTTAGAAAAAAATCTATCAAGATGGTGAAATTTGATGAATTTTCTCTTTGGTATTTTACTGGATCAGTTACAGAATTCTTCAGTGTAATCGTACAATATAAATCTATAGCCATCAGTGAAAGGACGGAGTACTTTCAAGTACTTACAGTTGAATTGTTTTTATTGCTTATTGTTTAATTAAAACGTTTATAGCCCAGATTCAACTGAAAGTTACTGAAGGAATTTGAATTATTTAGAGAATTTGAGGCCAAATTTTGAAAATGCTTGATTTAATTGATTCTTAGTTATTTGATGTTCGAGTGATCTAATCAATTATTTTTTCAGTAGGAAATCCAATTAAGTACATTTGATTATAGGTAATTAAGAATCAAACAAGTTTGAATAATTATTACCAATTTTATTAGTATATATTGTCGAAAAATAAATATCGAGAGTTCAAATAAAGGTACTATGATATCATTTAATTTAAAAAAATAATAAATAAATTACTAATACTTAGAAAGTATTAAAATTTTTAAAAACGTGTTGATAAATTAAAAAAACTTTGATAAATAAAAGTATACACGTCTTTTGTAAATCGTAAAACCAATCAAATTACGAATTTTAAATGCCATTTAAAAGCCCTTGAAATGCGATTATTTAAAATCACTGCGCCAAATTGCAAAATTTGCAAATACAGTCATAATTACCTCTTAATTTTTGTGAGACGGTAAATGTAATTCTCATTAGAGAGAAAAGGATGGTTGCAGATTTTGTCTAAGAGTAATTTCTTGATATTGTTGGTAGTCCATAAATCAAGAAACAGTAAAGACTTAATTGAAAGTGTAATCAGATTTGTACACCACATAGAATAAAATAAATAGCTTTTAGTCTTATGCCCTTCTTTAAAACTATATCAGTATTTCAGAAATAAAATTTAAAACAATCACTCCTAATATAAAAATTGCATTTATTACAGCAGGTTTATAATTACTGTAGCTGCGCTGTAGATTTGCATAAAAAAGCGTAAGGTTTTTTAGGAGTAGTACGATTATTTTTGATGATATTTTAAATGGCATTTTGGTACCTCAATAATCAATTATGCAATGTATTATTGACAAATGACGTTGCTTAACTAAAATAATAGCGGTTGATGATAGTTGACAAAACAATTGTAAAAAAAAGAGTAAGATGTTATAGAGAATGTCTATTTTATAATAACTAATTTGCAAACAAGCATTGCTCATACCCACGAGAGTGCAGAATGTAGGTATAGTGCAAATTATGTTCATTCTTGATCTCGTTTCATGAATCTGAGTACTTTACGATTTAATTCTCAATTGAGAACAGTTACGAAAGCGATTCTTTTATTACAGATAGAATCAAATAATTTTGCTGTTAAGTATCATTGCTTCTTTTATAACATACATATCTGTGGTCTGTAAAAATAACTTGATAAGTCAAAAAATTACCAAAATGAGTTATTAAACTGTTTGAGAAAAAAAAGAAAGTTTGAAAAAACTTTCCCGCCAAGGCGGTAATCTTGGTGTAATACGGATGATAACCATTGATAGCATTAGCAACTGAATTTAGTAAATTGAGTTTAGTCAAATCTACAGCTAGATTTATTATATATTTCATAAAAAATAAAAATATTGACTTGACTTCTAAATTTTACTAGAAAGACTCCCTATTGAAGCTATTAAGTTTGTTACTATTTCTGATATCTCTATTAGAATTTTTTAGAAATGTGTAAATTCTACTCGCTTTAAAAATGCCACATTTAAAAAATCTTTGCACAACAGTTTGAACAGGAATTAAGAATTTATAGACAATTATTATTCTTTGATATTATTATTGTACTCTAAAAGTAAGGCTGATAATAACTAATTATATTATTGGTCGAAACCAGTGCCTCTAAAGTAATAAATAACAGAACATTATTTATTGTTTAATTATTATGTAAAATAACCGTAATTAAAGTGACAGCTAAAATTAAAACAAACATAAAAAATTGTTATAAACAAAAGAAGCTGTAAGATCTAGCTTATATAAAGTGAATTAAATAATTAATAACTGAATTTTTCTAAAAATTTCTAATTTTTTATCAAATTATTGTTATGAACATTTTTAAAATATAGCATAAAGCAGATAGAAACAAAATTCTCTAATGTATCTATCTCTAGAAGAAACTAATTTGTTTTCGATTTTACCAATAGATGATTACAGATGTTGTAAATCGTAATACAGCCAATAACATCAGGGAAGGGTCTTTTTTAGTAAAATTTACAATTTGGACAGTCAAGTTCTCATAGAAAAAGAATACCAATATTAAGGTTTTTTTAATAAAACAAGCTTAATCACAAAAATCTGAATTTTCACAACTGGAAAAGACAAAGAGTCGAGAAATTGGTTATCAGGTTATAACCTATAACAATACATATACAGTAGTGTCGCGCTAATCCAGATCAATTAAAACCCAGACGATCCGAATTATCGAGACATGTTTTCTAAACAATATTTTAAATTTTTTAAGGTAAAAGAAAGTGAAGATGATGTTGAGGTAAGAAGAAGAATACGTGATCACATTTTTATGTTTTTCATTGAGCATTTTATAAGACAGCCGGCTTGAAAAAATGAGTTATTGTGGTCTGATAAATACGATGTTGGTACTTTTCAAAAGCCATTTTTTTTCAGCTTTTGAAGGGTTGTTATATCTGATAGAGTTACATCATTTTCTGCTGCCCAGTGTAAAACGACATTAAAGCTTTTTATAGCACATTCATCCTTTACTCTGGTTTGTAGAGTCTCTGTCATTTAGTCATCATTATCTTCAGAGTCAATGTAACATTTATCTTTACAATCATCAGATTCTGTCAGTTTCTTGTTGGCATCAATCCAGTCCATCATCTCATCAAGATTTACTTCAACTTTTCCTACATCCAAAAACATTGTAGCAACTAGATCAATTTCTTCTGCTGTTGAGCGAATTGTATTTCTCAAAATATACAAAGGGATTATATCTTCAGGATAATCATAATCTGCATCATCATTATCATTGTTAACTTTAAAGATTTTCTTCCAACATGTTTCCAAAGTTTTAGATGGCACTTTTTTCCATGCGTTATGAAGCAAACATAACTGCTGTATTCAGGTTTATATTTTTGATACACTTTACAAGACCTTTTTCGTTATTTCTTAATATTTCGACTAGAAGACTTTTTTATAAAATGACTTTGTTAATCTAACAGCATTCTGATTCATAGGCTGTATTAACGCTGTTGTATTCGGTGAGATCTTGTTTGCAGCAGTGACTAGAGGCATTTTCAACAAGCAAAAGTGCTTTTTTAGGCAAGTTTTGTTCTCTTAAAAATCTCCTTATTTCTGGGATAAAACATTCTTGAAACCATTTCTTAAAAATAGCTGCAGTCATCCAAGTCTTAGCTGAAGCTTTGTAGTTCACAGGTAGCACGTAATTTTTGAAAGCACTAGGATTTTTTGCTTTTCCGATTACCAGAAGCTTTAGACGATGACTTTTATCTGCATTGCAACAAGTTAAGGTGATGTGCTTCTTACTAGTTTTTCTTCCTGGAGTTGTTTTTTCAGTGCTTGTTACCAACGTTCTGTCTGGAAGTAATTTCCAAAATAGCCTAGGTTTATCTGTGTTATAAATCTTTGATGCCACTAAATAGTGGTTCTTAAAGACTTGATCTAGTTTTGTAATGAATGGTTCAACAGCAGGTTCATCGGCCGACAGTTTTTTACCGCAAATTTTAAGAGTTCTAATGCCATATCTTTTTCCCAAATTAGCAATCCTCTATGCTTGCATTAAAATTTTCGTTGCTATAGTATTTTGTACAAAGTTGTTTAGCTTTGACCGCTAAAATTTTAGACAAAACTAGAACATGTCGATTTCTGAGATTTATAAACCAAGAAGCAAGCTTCTCTTCCATTTTTGGGTACTCCGCTTTTTTTAAGTTTTTCTTTTTTCAGGCTCAGAAACACATTGAACAACAAATCTTAGATTATTTTAAATAACGTCAGATTTTTTTATTTCAGGCATTTTCTACACTTACTCTTTAATTTTATCAGCATTTTTTTTAATATTACTGATTGTTGAAGTTCCCGCCTCATATTTGGCAGCTAAAGATCTTCCACTTATGCATCGTTTTAAATCATCAACAATATTTGCTTTTTCTTTTAGCGTTAGAGTTTTATGACTTCGTTTTCGAGGTGCCATGTTGCAAGTTTCACAAGACTGAAGTCATTGCAGTTTTAAATGTTTTTCTTATGTTTACGTTGTCCCACACTCCAGTCAAAACAATTTTTTGAAATATACAGTTTTTTCATGAAACGCAGCAAAAATATTGCATCCGGACTATCAAATTAAATGAAATCCCGATTACAACATACACAATGAAGGAATGAGTCCAATCCGGATTACTGAAGAATCCGAATTACCGCAGAGTTCAAATTAGCGCGAGACTACTGTATTAAATCTGTGTTTTTTTACCAGAAAAAAAACCAGTAAGCGTCGAAAATTTGAAATAATTGTTCGTAATTGGTTAATTTTTAAATACAATCAATTATCATTAAATATTTAAAATTTTCAACGCTTTTTTTCTTGTAAAAAAGATATAGATCTAGATAGTCTAAGTTCTCAATAAATTAAGTAAAAAAAATTATACTCAGTTCAATAATAATACCTAATTAGTAATCTCGATAATAATAGTATTAGCACGTGGAACAAAAAAAAACTGTCATCACGGAACAATTCCCTATAGGTAATACAACCTTTTATTTTTCCAAGTCATTCTTTCTTATGCATTGTTTGAAATTATGCCATGTTTTTTTGTACAATGACTAGCAATTCTAAACTTCTCTTCATCAAAAGAGGTGTGACAGTTTTTTGACACAAGTATCAACACCCAAGCTTTAATGACAACTTGAATGAATTGTTTGAATGATTATACATTGTGCTCATTGAGGCGGAACTTAAGACCTAGTTATGAATAACAATAACAAGTGTCATGACACAAGAAATAATGGAGCTGTATTCAGTACTGGTTATGAAAATTTGATTTTTACTCAATTACCTCATCAAGTGAATGACGAAGATTTTTGTTTTATTTGTAGTAGATAATATGATCTATACTGTATGTCTCCGAATTGACATTAAAAGCAAAAAAGATATTTTTGATTTCTCAGAAAATTTCGTTCTTGTTGATTTCTGATCTCACAATAATGGACTTTTATCTGTAGGGTCGTTTCAAACAAGTTGTGTACAGTGAATGATGTAGAGCAATTAAAAATTAGGATACAAAATGCAGTCTAGTCTTTTTCAATCTTAGAAATAAGAGCTCGCATTGAAATCTGTCCTGAAAAAAGAGAAGCATTATTTGAATAGAAAATTAATAGTTTAGCTTTTTGAGAATTTTATTTTACTATTTGTTAAATTTATTAAATAAAACTTGAGCTTAATTTGAATATTTTCTAGCAATAAAATAATATTATCTCAAAAACCATTCGAGCTAGAAGAAATTTGTGCTTTGAAGATTTGAAAACAAACAGGGCAAATCAACAAGAGTGAAATTTTCTGAAAAACAAAAATAATTATTTAAAATTTTTTTTTCTTCTTCTAAAGTCGATCTGGAGACATACTGTCTAATGGAAGGTTTCAAAAATTTTTTTATCAGTAGACTTAAAACTTTCGTTAAAAATTCCAACCTGTGGCTGTGTAGGCACGCGATCAAGTTTCATTAATTACCATTTACAAAACACGTGAATTAACTAAAATCAAAATTACATAATAAAGTGAACTAACAGTATTCCATAAAATTTTTACATAATTGATACATATTCATTGGCAATTTCTGCGCACATTCCAACTGTATGCATAAATCGCCCCACAAGAATGTAGTGTAGACGCATTGTTTTCTTATAAATCTCTTGTATTTTTTCGAACCTAAAACCAAGGTTGATGCCAACGGCAAAGGCGTTGTTTCTTGATTTTTTGATCTTGGCTTTACATAATACAATTGTTCAAAAGAAAACATCTAGATTGGAAGCAGGACATTCCGTAAATGGTGAATTTGAATTAGCACCTAACACAATAGTGCACGTAAACAAACATTTCGTAATTGTAATGAAAGTCAAGAGCACATGAAGAATGAGGCGTGATTATTACCTTGCAAGGAGCTTTATAGAAATCGAGGGTTTTGACCAGATAAGAGGATTTGTTTGCGCAATTTTTAGTCCTGATACGGTACTATGATGTGATGAATAAAAAAAACCTTTGATGATTCTAAACTAGTGCAATTTGCGGTTGCTTTAGGCTATTTACATTAACAATTTTTTGTTGAAGAAGTAAGTCAATGATTGACATGCCGAAAGAACCATTATAACAATTTTTTTTTATTTAGGAGAAAGTGGTTCAACATTTTTAGTGTTTATTTTATTTTTTGTATTCTTAGTTTCATTCTTCGTGGAATAACTCTGTCTATGCTTATTTCTATTTAGTGGTACAATCTAAACCATTATTTAAACCTAAAAGTAAGAATTGTTTTAGCTTTAATATGGCGTACTCAGCGAATGCCTTTGCGAAGTAATTAAATTAAAGATTATTTAATTGGATAATGTAGGTATTATTTTGTAGATTTATTTAATATCTTTGCCATTTTAGTGGCAGATTTTTAAGACTTTGGAGCTCGAACTTATACTATTTTACTATAAATCTGTTAACGTTATTTGAGAAAATATTGCTAAACTTTAGATTTAATTTAGTAATAATTTTCAAACAAAATGATTTTGTTTATAATTGTCTTACATTTTCTTGCTGTGGTTAAAAATTTAGAATAAATAGTTACTGCAGTTTTTTTTTTATTTTTTTATTCAGAAAGGAAAGTTTGTTTTACTGAAGAGATATACCTAGTCACGTGCAAGTAATAACACCTTGTTTATTAAAATAACATTACACTTATTCATTACAGTTAAGAATGCTGCTAATTAATATCATTTGTAAAAAATGTTATAAACAAATACCGTTTTACATTACATAAGATGACAATGTAAATGTTGTTATGTTATGATTATGTCGGTGACTTATTTATTAATTATAATTTGTTAACATTTTACACATTGTTTACAACAATTTGACAATAATAAATATTAGAAAAGCTGTAAGTATTTATTAGAATGATATATTGACAGTTTAATAGATGAATTTAAAAATTAATATTGATCGAATAAATTTGTATGCTTAATCACCTAATCTTTAAGGTGGGCATCATAAAATCATAATTTATTTTATATTGCTCTATTTAGATTAATAACAACTGTCAATAATTTAAGAAACAAATTACACAGTTGTAACCGTAGCTCGAACTAGTTTTCTCAATGACAAGTTTAATTCAGAATGAAACCTACAATCAAGATGTCGTTTTTAAATTTATTATATGTGAAAAATTAGGTATTAAATATAGGTTTCTCAAGTAGTCAACAAAGGTTAATTTAAATTTTATTTACCAATAATAACAATTTAAATTACAGATTTAGGTAAAAATATAAATTGGTCATAAAGTATTTTAGTTAATTTTGTTTTTAAGCTATTTTCTGTTTATTTTATCTAAAAAAAAGTATTATTATAATCATAATAAAATCAGAAAACGGTTTATAGGCAACAGAAATGACTGAAGAGGGCGCCACACTAAGAAAGCATAAGGGTAATAAATGATTTCAAATTTGACATAATCATGACAATTAAAATTGGATCAAAATGTTTTAAATCGCAATGTAAATTTTTATACTTTTTCTCGAATATTTTAGAATGTTTTTCTCTGCCAATTAATAAATTTTTTCACAAAAAAGTAATAGAAAACTATCTGCGTTATCAGCAATTGCTGTTTTCTAATCGCAAGTCTCATAAAGTAGTTTGTTATCAACATTTAAAACAAAAATAGTAAAGAATTAAAACGCAAACAAAACTGGCTTTAGATTAGTCTAATCGAATTATTAGCAACTAAGATATTATTAGCAACTAATAAAATTTTGAAAAAACTGGAAAATTTACAGTTTATCTTCAAAAATTTATAGTTCTGCTATTTTTTAAGTTGTAAAGCTGATTTTTTGCAATAGAATAGTGTTTTTTAACTACTTTATGTGTGTATAAAACAAACAGCCTCAAACTATTGGTTTTGGCACAATTGCAATTTAAATTTTTTAAGAAACTTTTTTTCAGAAGGTTTATATCAGCCATAAACAGTCTGATTTTAATTTTATTAACAAAAAACTTAAAAAAACATTTTTTTTTTCAATGTTAATAATAATTATTTATTGTATAAGTGTTTTAGACAGCGTTTCATCCACGCAAGAATGTTTAAGCGCGAGACGCAGTCGAGCGTTTATTACTCTTAAGTGGATAAAACGCGACTAAAACGCAAATCTAATATAACGTTTTATCCAGAATTACAGTGATTTAAAATCGGAATCGCCAAAATTTCATGTCGTCATCTAAAAATAACTTGACATTAGGTACACTCTGGCAGAGGATGTCACCTCAAAAATCATTGAAATTAACTAAAAAACATGGGAGGTGTTGAATCGTTGCTATTTATTTTCGATTGTTTATCGACTCCATTTGTACAAAACGCTGTGCAAGTTGGTGAAAATCGAAGAAAGTGATAGGTAGTGTTCCTGAGAGAATTCTTGAAGAAGCTGAAGAAGCGATTCGCCAGTTATTGTCTGCAAGAATTTAATAAATGGAAAAAAGAACGGGGGGTAATGACAATAAATGAGGAAGTTCTACTATCATATTTCTTAAATTAGAAGAAGAGGTATGCAATTTTATTCATGTGGTCGAAGTACTCCATGCTGAAAGCCGCTATAAAGGTTTATAAAAACATAGACATTGGAAAATATAGTAAGCTCATGGCCTACCTGAAGAATCAGTCAAGAGAATACCTACAGGCCGAAGAAAGCTGCAGTATTGGAAAGAGCACACGTGGAAGAGTTTTTGACAAAGGCAATTATTTTTTAATAATCAGCGTAATCTCTGTCATTACATAGACATTGTAGATAATAAATTTTGAAATATTTTAGTTTGCATTAATAATAGGGGTGTCTGGTGGCTGTTGATGCTGTGAGCTGACAAATTTAAAAATCAGTGATCTAGAAGACAGGAGCGCATACCTGATTGTTTCGATACCAGATACCAAGACGGGCGTTTCACGAAAATTTACAATTATGGAAAAAGGATTCTCTATCAACACTGTGGAGAAGTGTAGGAAATACATGTCCTTACGTCCGAAGAAGTTATCCATTAACAGATCCTTTTTACGATGCACTAATTAAAAATGTACATCGCAATCTGTTGGAATTAACACTTTATCGAAAGTTTCTTCTAAAGTTGCTTTGTTTTTGAATCTGGCGAATGCAGAAGCTTATACCGGTCATTGCATGAGGCGCACTTTAAAAACTTTATTTGCCAATGGACGTGCTAATCTTACAACAATTAAACGACATGGTGGGTGGAGGAGCTCCGCCATGGCAGAAACTTATATCGAAGATTCTGTATCTAATAAGCTTGATATCGCAAGGAAAATCCAAGGTTCTCCTGGTACTAGTCGTTACTTACTAGAGAAGACGTCCATTGTTCCTACAACTACTATTCGTTTTGGAACCGATAACAACTACAAGCTTCTTATTAATAAAAACGAAGTGAAATATTATAAAACAATAAACGAAATGTCTATTAATGTAAATATTAATGTCAATATTAGTAATAAATAGAATGCGATTGATTTAAGATTGTATTTTTTCATTATTCCACAAGTAAATAAAGTGTTACTTTATACGGTTCGTAAGTGTGGATAAAACTTCAATTATAAGGTAATTGTAGATAAATTATTTTATAACAGTTGCGAGTAGAAAAGGTTACCAAATATAACTACAGACTGTCATTAATGAGACTACCGTTTTACGTATTAAATTTAGAATCTCAATCACCAAGACTTAATAAATTAGTTTGATTTTTTCTAAAATGTAGGCTTAAAAGGTCACATCACAAGTTCAAATTTGTACTTATTTCTTTATTGTTGTGGACGCCAATTTATGCATAATAAGCTCTATTATAGATTATTATTTTTTACCAAATAAGATCAACTTTGCTAAATTTGCACAATTTTTAAGAAATAGTAGATCTGTGTTAAAATTAAATACCTAGTCAAGCAATCTGCCCCTTACTAGTAATCACTATTATTAAAAGTTTTCCTTTTCTTGGAAAATATCAGTGTTTTAACATCTAGCATTTAGTAGCTACTTTTACGCACATTATGTAATCACTAATCACGCATTCCTAGTTAATTAAACAAAAAAAAACTGAAAAATGTCAATGCCTTTTTAGTAGTGTTAAAACCATATAATAAACATTTTTTGTTACTTTTTTAAATTAGTGTTGATGATCGTTATAAAATAATTTGTATTAAAAGTCAAGAGCAACCTAATAAATCAGGAAATTGCTCATACCTGTAATTGTTCTGTCAATTAAGTGAACTCTTCAAATTCTGATGACCTTATTTAAAATATTAAAGAAACGATTATGATAGTAGATGAAAAAAAATGTAAAATGTAGTTAAAACCAAGCTTAATGTGAAGGCAATCCAGTGTCGTCTTGGAAATGGCAAAGTTAATTATTTTCAACCAGAGCAGCATTTCCATTAAAAACATATAATTCAATTTTTCATTTTTTGCTGTGGGAATTTATATCCCAACTATATGAGCAAATTGCAAATAATTCAAAGATTAACAAAACTTGATCATAAATCACTAAAAACTATCTTTTTATGATCGTTTATTATCCGGCCTTCAACTTTCGGAGTAAAAAATAAAGAATAATGCAACAGACTTTTGCACCTCTTACTTTTTTGCAATTTTTGATTTGTGTTTGAGACATCAATAAAATAAATACCAACCTAACAATCGTTTTTATTATTGAAATAACAGTTGTCTTTTAATATTTATCAAGTCTAAGAATTTAAATGCGTTTTATCGATGAGAATAAATTTTGTAGGGCAAGAGGGCTTCAGTTTTGTAGAGTCAGCAGTTTGGTTTTTACAAAAAAGGTCAATAGCCGGTTTAGTGGTATTAGAATGGGAAAAATCATATTTTTAACGTCATCTTTAATTTAGTAAATATCAACTTCTTTTTGTTAGATGTCTAAGATTTTAGCACCTACCCGACTATGCAAATTTTTATATATCTTTATTTCAAGAATTGAAAGAAAAATAGAAATATTACAACACATTTTTTATGTTATAAGATAGGTACACATTTATTTTTATTGGTATTTTATCTGGACAATAAAACTGACATTATTTAACATTAATTAAAGTGCTTTAATAGTATATTAAAGAACGCGTTTTGAAAAGTCATCTTTGTGACACAAATTCAAGTTTATAAAACGAGCGCGAACGCGAGTTTTTATAAAGAATGAGTGCCACAATGACTTTAAAAAACAAGTTCTTTATGCTATTTTTTCTACTTTACGTGTTTTACGTAATTTTTAAGTAAAAAAGTTAATTATTTAATCTTTAGGGACTTTTGCGTTAATACGAGACAGTTGGTAATAAAAATGTCACTAAAACTTGTCATTGAACTTTAAAATGTTTTCAAATTTGTCTAAAATTCTGTGTAAGTAACTCACAAATGGTTTATTTTTACCTACCGTATCGGTTTTGATTGAATAATCCAATTGGCATTAATACAGTAAGGAAAATCTCCATTTATCTCTAAATTCCCACTCCTTTTGCGGTTCTCAGCGACTCCTTTCATTTCATCGTTATTTCAGTCAAGCAGATTTATACACACATCTAGCAAATAACTTGTAAATTATCGAATGCTATGGGGGTTGTAAATGGTCAAAATAAAAGCCAAAAGCTCCATTTTAATTTCAAGTTTTACTTTAACGCTGTTCTAACCTCAAAAGAAAAGTTTGTGACGTCTACCACCGTTGTCCAGTGTCCACCCTATTTTCAAATATTTTATAGATTAATTGCGACACACACCCAAAAACACTTTGTTGAGGAATACTGCTGGTCATCAAGTGCAACAAAATTTATTCGAATATAATTACTGTAATCTCATCGCCCACAAAAACGTGATGTCTCATTTCAGCGATAGCGAGTTACACGGTAATACCAATCCGAAAACAGTAAATTGCACTAGTTGTTACCGCACGCAATTTGGGTGCGGAATTGGCTATTACCGCACCCAAATCGGATTCTGTTACCGACGTAAAGTAGAAAAAATTTGTTTACACGCTTGTCAAAGCTTTGAACAAATTACTTAGTTAACTGCTCTAACTACAACAAGACAAGAAATAAAGCCAAGAATTTTCTGAACCAGATCATGTTATGCAAATTTTTTTAGCTGGTGTTAGTGCCAAACAAGCTCCAAATATTACAAAAAATATATAAATAATACTGAAAGTCTGACAGTCACCATGATATACTCAGAGAAAAGGCTTTAAAACAGCTTTCAGCCACCACTGACATTTACAATCTCTAAAAGCGTTTCATAATTTACAAATTATTTGCTATTGATAATTATTAATGATAACTATTGATTTAAATTGATAATTTAAGAAATGTTGCTATGATTTTGGAGATTTTTTCATTGTGTTTATTCAAAAAATAACCGTTACGGTAGGTTAAAAGAAATCATTTGTGAGTTACTGACATAAAATTTTGATTTTTAAAATTTTGAATTAAAATTTAAGATTTTTTTATATCAATCGATAGCTCTTGAAATAAGGAGCAATTGCACCAATTTTGTAGCTCTTCAAATAAAGGTTTTATTAAAAATTAAAAACGACAAATTCAAAATGCATTATTGGTAAAATAAAGAGCCAAAATAATGCCAGAAAATCGAGAAGTAGAAATATTTGGAAATCTATAATACATCAAAGCTAGCTCTGACCGTAATAATCCGTTGGTTTTAACAATATTTTAACGCAATGGGAGATGCATTACGGTTTAGAACCTTTCAAATAAGACTGAGAAAAAGATACTGATTTTAAGTGATTTGAATTTTTTTGGTTACTTTGTGTTCTTTTCTTAAAAACATCTAATTACTAAGTTGTAAAATTTGATCAATAAAATACAATTTAAATAAACTAAATTAAAAATTTTAGCCAGTTTTCCAGTGGGAAATAAATTGATAGCTAAATTAATTATTACAACAATTTAGTTTTTCTAGTTTTTAACATAATCCAGAGCTTAACAAACAAAAAGACAACCAAAAAAATACTGCAATTTTTTTTGCAAATTACAAAAAACTAAACCGAAACACTTTGACCTAGTTTTGATTGTCAAAAATATGTCAAAAATATTATTTTCTTGTCCTTTAGTAACTCGTAGGTTCTTTCTGTTGTCTACAAAAATTATTTGTTAAAGTGATTTCTATTCTTTTATCAGATATAACAAAATATTTTTTTCAAACGTTTTGTTGTAAATCTTATAATTGTTTCCAAAATTACGAAAATTTTTAAATTTTTAGTCAGTCTATATAATATATAGTATATTAAGTATGCAGAACGGTAAGGAATGCTTACCGTTCGAAGACAATTGTTTGGAGGAGGAGCGAAGCGACGACTCCAATTATTGTCTGAGAACGGTAATCCTTAACGTTCGACATGCTTATAACGTTTTTTGCGCGATTGGAATTTCTAGAATAATAATAATAATAATTTATATCAATACATTTGTGATAATCGCGAAGATTGAAACTGAAAACTTTGGGTGGCTGTTCCATGGTTGCTATGGTTTTGTTCCAAACAAGTAAAATTGTCTTTGTGATGCAATCATTTCTACAGAGTTCTGTCTTGTGGTTCCGTTTTCAAAGCAAATATGAGCGATAGTGATGATCTACCGGATGATTTAGAAGACGCTTGGCAAGAAGGATGTTCGGCAATAATTCCAGAAAAATCTAAAGCCCGATATGAACAGACATACAAGTTGTTTAAGGAATGGCGTGAAGCAAAGAAGATTTCTGTAAATGAAAAGAGCTTGTTAGCGTAGTTTGTGGTGAGAAGTGGACACTTGAAGGCCGCACGCAGTTTATGGGCGGAGTATTCTATGCTGAAGAGTACAATTTTTCTCCATATATCTAAGTTTGCTACATTAATTGCTTATCTTAAGAAAAAAAATATTGGATATCGGCCTAAGAAGGCTAAAATTTTTACCAAAGAAGACATAGAAAAATTCTTGAATGAAGCACCAGATGAACAATTTTTAATTCAAAAGGTATGTTGTAGATGATGAGGTGGTACATCTGAGTTCTAAGGAAACAATATATTTGCAGGTAGCAATGATATTGGGAGTAGGTGTCGGGCGCTTGTAGACGAGAGGAATTGTACAATATTAAAATGAGTGACATAGAAGAACATGACGAAATGCTTATAGTAAATATTCCAAATACAAAAACGAATATTCAGCGAACGTTCACAGTTATTAATAAAAAAAATGAAGCAGTTCGTTATTTGGAAATACTTCGAAAATTCATAAGAATTCGACCAAGCAACCCAACGTCAGATCATTTATTTCTGAACTTTCGAAATGGCAAGTGCAATAGGCAAGTCACAAGAAAAGGCACAATTGGAGGCTGGCCGTCAAAAATTGCAAAGTATTTAAAGTTGCAAGCCCCTGAAGGTTTTACTGGACACTCGTTTCGACGCACATCGGTTACACTTTTGGCGAATAACGGAGTTAATGTGTTGGACATGGTAGGTGGCGTTCATCAACGGTGGCCGAGAGTTACGTGAAAGATTCCCTCCAAAACAAAATTGAAGTTGCTCATAAAATTTTACAAAGCGATGTTGGTGGACTAATACAACAACCTGGAGACTTCTACGTTGGAAAGTTTGTCTATTAACACTAGAAACTTAAATGCGAGTGGTATTACTACTATTAATTATAATAATAGTACATTTAATTTTAATAAATAAATCGCAAAATTGTTTTTTTTTAGATTTAATTGCTTACCGTTTACTGAACGGTAAGTGAATTACTTACCGTATTGTTACACGTAGCAACCAGTAACAGCAACCTACCGTTGTGGAAACAGGCACAGTAAACTGATCGCAAACCGCAAAAAAATATGTAGGTGCATTCGTAAATATTGCAAAAAATTATGACAAAATTCTGTTGACCCAAATACATACAGAGATAGAAATCATAAGTAATTCAATAGCAGGAAGCTCCAAACTTCTAAAATCGGTTTTCAATATCGGATGTAACACTTTTTTAAGATAACATTGTTGCATTGTTTTCGACAATTTGCTAATTGAATAATTTATATAAGTGTATTAAATTAATTTGTTTTATTTCTGATTAAGCAATTTATTAATTATCTAATTATAATAATTTAGAGAAACGAATTCCTAAGAAAAAGTAAAACTATTCGAACGTGTAATTAGATACCAATTTTTTTAAGTACATTCATACATACCTACATATATTTATAAACTTTCATTTTTGATCATAAAATTGTACTTTTTTGACAATATAAAAATTTAGAACAGTTAATTACGTAGATAATAAGATGCCACAAAACGAAAAAATCTAATTTGGTAATTTTTTTTCAAAACGAAATAATGTTTTAAATGATCTGCTAATTGACTAAATAAGAAGTAGAAAGGGTTATAATTGCTGTAATAATGTTTATTTACAAGTAATTGTGTGATATAACATAAATTTTATTGCATTTTAATTAAATTAATTAAAAAACAATATAATAAAATAATTAATAGAGTTTAAATGAGGTGAACTCTAAGATAAGACAGACAAAATAGTCGTTAAACTTGATACTAGAGGGACATTAGCTTTTCTATTTAAATAAATAAATTCAATCGACTTTTACGCAGATTATTGGGGTCAAGTTAGGAAAATGGAAAGTGAAGTTTATCCGGAAGTTTAAGTAATAAGAGCTGATGCAAACTGGATAATTGACAGTCTCAAACCACATTAAATATAATATCTAAATTCCATCTTGGCATAATGAGACAAATATACATTCTAATTATATTCTATTACTTCAATAAAACTGTTATTACCTCTGAATATTACTGGAATCTCAACCTTTGAGTCTCAGCAGGTGCAGGTCCAAATGTGGGTCGAAATGTGTGCAAAAATTTCAAAAATTGTGCCGTTGCATAACAAATTAGTCTCTCGAGAGCAACTTTTAATTTTAAGATGCATTATGAAAAAAAAATTATGTAAAAGTGAGATGCTTCATTATGCCAAAATATTAACAAAGTTGGGTGTGTTGTGAATAAAAATCGAGGAATGTTGGGATTTTAAAGGTCAAGACGTGGCGTTATAAAGGTTTAATTAATTAGCATGAGTGAAAAAATATAAATAAACTAGCAGGTTTTGTTGTTTTTGGATATGCATTAGAAAATAGTTGCTAAATTTGATTGGCTGTAATATTATATTTCCTTAAACACTTTAAATATCTTTTTTTATGAAAGACTAATACTTGTCATGTATTTAAGGTGTGGCAATTGCAATAAAATAGAGTTTATCATATAATTTGACACTTTTAATGTGCCGACATATCTTCTTTATCAAAATTTAAAGCAGTCGTACTTCTGAGAATTATTATAAAAGTGATTTGACAAAAGAGTAACTTTTTGACTATTGGTAGTCCTGTTGCTACCGCCATACATTTTTCTTTTGTTTTTATTATGTATTAGAAGATTGTTTTTAAAATTCTGTGCGAATCTATCAGATGGTTCGGGTTATACAATTTTTTGAAAAAAAGTGTTTTTGTTGTATAAAAATGGAGAAAAAATTTCGAATGTTACAACATTATTTTTGACGTAGAAAAATCATTAGAAATATTGAGAAAAAGTTGTACAAATGTTGTGGTAAATCTGTTTCGTCTTATAATATAATTTGTAAATGGTAGTCTTATTTCAAAATTAGTCATATAAGCACGGAAGATGCTGAGCGCGCGAAGCCTCATTTACGACTCCATAAATAATTAATAAAGTCTGTATTTTTGTAAATAGTGATCCACGACTGAAAGTCCATAAGATAGTTAATAAAGTAAATAGCCAGGTTGCCGACCCCTGCTGTAGATAAAACCTGAATACATCATTATACTTCAAAAACAAAAAACAGTTTACTTTTTCCAATAAAGTTGTTCACAAAAAAGGCAGAAGCTGTTATATCGACAATAAAGATATGACTACCATTTTTTGGAATTCCAAAAACGTAAACCTTTATAGACTATCTAAAAAAGAAAAGAACAATTACTGGTGAATATTATGCTGTCTTGCTGACACGTTTTGACGCTGAATTAAAAAAAAAATGACCATATATGTACGAAAAATGTCCTGTTTTATTACGATAATGCGCCTTTTTATTCGTGCAGAATTGCCACTTTTTAATTAATCGAAATGGCTTACAAAGTGCTGCCTCAACCACTCTATTTATCCGATCTGAACCCTATTAATCTCTTTTTGTTTTTAAAATTAAAAAAAAATGTTTTGATGGAAAAAGATTTATACCAAATGAAAAGTAATAGCCGAAACAAACTCTTATTTTAAAAATCTTCCAAAATTTTTTTTAGATAGCTTTAATAAATTGCAAAAAATTACGTTAAATAATAAGCTTGTTTTTTTACTCTAATATAATTTTTTCATTAAAAAGTCACTCTTTTGCCAAACCATCCTCATATAAAAAAAATCTTTGAGAGTAAAGTTACAATAATTAATATAAAAAAAATAGATTTTTTTATGAGCATAATGTGTCGGTATATTTAATTTACGTGTCGTAAATATTTTTGAGAAAGCGAAAGATTTTATGTGGTTACTTAGAAGATTATTTTATTTGTAGACAGTTAAATACGTAATAATTGTAAAAATCTCTAAGCAAAGCAATCAATAATTTAAATGTTTGTTAATATTCAAAAGAGAATGAAATAAGCTCGCAATTGCATATAAAAAAGTACCTACTTATCTAACTTTTGTCTAAACATAGCAACAACTCGACACGTAATTCAATTCAAATAGTATATTAAGATGGAGAACGGTAAGGAATGCTTACCGTTCGAAGACAATTGTTTGTAGGAGGAGCGAAGCGACGACTCCAATTATTGTCTGAGAACGGTAATCCTTAACGTTCGACATGCTTATAACGTTTTTTGCGCGATTGGAGTTTCTAGAATAATAATAATAATTTATATCAATACATTTGTGATAATCGGGAAGATTGAAACTGAAAACTTTAGGTGGCTGTACCATGGTTGTACCAAGGTTTTGTTCCAAACAAGTAAAATTGTCTTTTTGATACAATCATTCCTTTATAGTTCTGTTTTGTGGTTCCGTTTCCGAGCAAATATGAGCGATAGTGATGATCTACCGGATGATTTAGAAGACGCTTGGCAAGAAGGATGTTCGGCAATAATTCCAGAAAAATCTAAAGCCCGATATGAACAGACATACAAGTTGTTTAAGGAATGGCGTGAAGCAAAGAAGATTTCTGTAAATGAAAAGAGCTTGTTAGCGTATTTTGTGGTGAGAAGTGGACACTTGAAGGCCCCAGGCAGTTTATGGGCGGAGTATTCTATGCTGAAGAGTACAATTTTTCTCCATGATGCTATCGATATTTCTAAGTTTGCTAGATTAATTGCTTATCTTAAGAGAAAAAATATTGGATATCGGCCTAAGAAGGCTAAAATTTTTACCAAAGAAGACATGGAAAAATTCTTGAATGAAGCACCAGACGAACAATTTTTAATTCAAAAGGTATGTTGTAGATGATGAGGTGGTACATCTGAGTTCTAAGGAAACAATATATTTGCAGGTAGCAATGATATTGGGAGTATCGGGCGCTTGTAGACGAGAGGAATTGTACAATATTAAAATGAGTGACATAGAAGAACAGGAAGAAATGTTTATAGTAAATATTCCAAATACAAAAAAGAATATTCAGCGAACGTTCACAGCTAATAAAGAAAATGAAGCAGTTCATTATTTGGAAATACTTCGAAAATACATAAGAAATCGATCAAGCAACCCAACGTCAGATCATTTATTTCTGAACTATCGAAATGGCAAATGCACTAAGCAAGTCACAGGAAAAGACACAATTAGAGGCTGGCCGTCAAAAATTGCAAAGTATTTAAAGTTGCAAGCCCCTGAAGGTTTTACTGGACACTCGTTTCGACGCACACCGGCTACACTTTTGGCGAATAACGAAGTTGATGTGTTGGGACTAAAAAGACATGGTGGGTGGCGTTCATCAACGGTGGCGGAAAGTTACGTGGAAGATTCCCTTTAAAACAATATTAAATTTGCTCATAAAATTTTACACAGCGATGTTGGTGGACTATTACAACAACCTGGGACTTCTACGTCGGAAAGTTTGTCTATTAACACTAGAAACTCAAATGCGAGTGGTATTACTACTATTAATTATAATAATTGTACATTTAATTTGAATAAATAAATCGCAAAATTGTTTTTTTTAGATTTAATTGCTTACCGTTCACTGAACGGTAAGTGAATTACTTACCGTTCTGTTACACGTAGCAACCAGTAACAGCAACCTACCGTCGTGGAAACAAGCACAGTAAACTGATAAAAACAAGCAATCGCGCAAAAAATTATATTTAATTCAAATTTAGACTACGTAAACTTTAAATAAAATTAAATAAAACCAAAATAAATCCCAGATATTAATAGGCTCTGAATCACACACGTCTCACATCTTTCAAAGTTCAAGTAGTACTCTTTTTAGGGTCTTAAAATTCTTGCTTTCGTAATAGCTTTATTTTACTTTATACATTCAAATTTGTGCCATAATCTGTTATCACATTTTGATTGGCTACAATTAAAATAACTTGTATTTACAATTTCTACAAATAAAAAAAATAAAAATTAAAGTAAAACACACAAGTTTAATTAAACAAAATTCTTATGTAACAGTAGCAAAGCGCTTTTAAAAGGTATGTCTTATTATCAGTGCCTGAATAATAATGTAAAAAAATATACAAAAAGTTAGAAAATATTATAAACACTTACTAAACTATTGTCAATAATAAATTAAAAACATAAAAAAATACAAATGTATATTATACATAGAATAAAACGTTATTTTTGCACAACAGTTGCTGATTGATTTAAATAAACAATAAGTAAACAAATAGTTGCTATTTGACAATTGGCAAAAGTGTGTTTTTTGAAACGAATTGACATAGATTTGACATTTGATTTTAAAAATGTATAAATACTAAGAGATTAATTAATAAGATAATAAACAAACATTCAATTAACTAATTAAGATTAAACTAAAGAAGATAAAATAATTTAATCGAAATTTACTAGTGGACTAATTTCAAGTTAAGATACTACCGGTATATAGCAAATTTTAGTACTTTTTCATATCAACAATCAATCACAGTTCCGCTTTTTTAAATTTTCCGTGGAAACGAAGAGACTACCAGTATTATCTCAACTTGAAATTAGCTCATTTCACTTTATTTTAAAATGTCGTAATGTTAGAAAATAATCATTTTATTTTTTCTAACCCTGGGTTGCAAAATCCTTGTTACCAATTCATTATTTGTTTTTTTAAAATTTTTAGTTCTTAACGTATTGAAAATTAGATTGTTTAGTTAATTAATACTTTGATCAATTGATCAATTATCACGTTCAAGTAAATTTTTCACAGAGTTTTAAAAATCAATTAATTAATTGTTAACAACTTATTAAGATTTGTGCAACTCAGAGTTACTAGTTTTACTTCCCATATTAATAAGGAACTGTTTCATGAAAATATTACAATTTAATAGTCCGAATAATTTTCTATTTTATTTATTTCTAATTGTCAAATTTGTACTGTACTTATATAAAATAAAATTAAAATAAAAAAAATTTAACAGTGTTATATCTTTAACTGTTAAAAATAAGAATAGACTCGATATTTTTCTAAAACGAAATTGCAAAATTATTTCCGTTATTTAAGCGGAAGTATCACAAATTTAAAAATATTTTACGCAAAGTTTCAAATAAACAGTTATATTGCCTTGAATTTCTAGAATATTCTAATTTTATGCAGAATTATTGGGATGTTGCCTAATCAGAAATCTTCTTCTAGCTATTTATACCAAATATTCAAGACTTTTCAAATTACTTTCTAACTTAGATCCTGATAAATAAATAGAAATAAATAATATTCTGATAATGCTTCACTCAAGTGCCAGAAGTCTTCAGATTGCATCTACAGCTTCTGAATGACCTAACAACAACTAGTGGCCGAGACCGACAACATAATTTCTCCTCCGAAAGATTAAATAATTCCTGATAACACAAGTAAAAAAGACAGCTATATATACTCGAAATATCTTAAAGTAGTCCTTTATCTCTTTTTAAGTAACATATTAATCGGGTGAGATTGAAGTAGACCTGATTTTTGAGTACTACAGCTTTGTAACTAACAAAAATAGAAAAAATAGCAAATGTGTTGCTGTTATGCGTTTTAGAGATGCCAATCTGGAAATACTTAGAGAAGTGCATTAATACAGAACTAAATTCTGCCGCAAGAGAGCATATTGTTTCTTGTTAGTTATCAATAATTAAAGTTATTAGTTAATTTTCTAAATCAACAAATTATAATTTAATATTCCAAATTTTATTTTTAATGCTTATCAATCTCAGTCTGATATCTAAAAAAACAAAATTATATTGTATACTAGACATTTGGTCGTTGCCTAATAACTGACGAATAATAGTCGGTCGACTAATAGACTAATTAATTAATAATAATTGTTGGTTGCATAAGGTCTAAAAATGTTTTTTTTTTCGATATGTCCTTGTTAAATATTCTAAACCTTATAAATCAATCAATCAATATTTTCTAATATTAAATTTGTACCCTAATAATTATAATTCTCTAGCAGTCTAAAGTTTTTTTTTTAACAAACTCGGTTTGTATCCCATTTCCATAAGATAAAATCTTAAAACAGCTATAAATATAGGTAATATTTTATCCTAGTAAGTTATGCTACAGAAAATAGCCTCACCAGAATTTTATAAATTATTCAGCAGCAATAATATACCTGTTCTCATGTTCAATAAGAAGATATTGACACTAACTCGGATACATAATAAATATTTTTTTTACATAGTCGGTTTTCGTCAATAAACATTAAAAAAGTTTATTCAACTCTTCTTAAGAATTGGTAGATCAATGACCACATATTTTACAAAATGTATTATTTAATCAATTTTTTAAAAGCTTTTTTTTAATACCTGTCTAGGAGACAGACATCTCTGCTGGTGATAAATCGGATATTGCAATTTGTAAAGTGTCAGACAAGGTATTTCGATGAGTACATAGAGATATTAGAAAGTTACATAATGGGATGTATTGGAAGAAATTTCTCTTCATCAATACGAACATCTGACAATTTTTAATTTTTGTTTAATTACAACAGATAAAAATAATAAAGTGATAAATATTTATGTATTAAAGAATAACGAGCCCGCTTAAAACGGTGGCCTTACGGCCACCCTTTACGCGGGCCCGCGTTTTCGCCCTCCGGGCGAAAGGCGCAAGCGCCAGGGCGCTAATGGCGCCCGCCTTCGGTTGACACCGAAGGCGATATTGCGCTACTGGCGCCGCCTTCGCTTGATAGCGAAGGCGATATTGCGCTAACAGCGCCGCCATCGGTTGACACCGAAGGCGATATTGCGCTACTGGCGCCGCTTTCGATTAAAACCGAAAGCGATGTGTGGCGGCGCAAACGCCGCCTTAGATTGAAGTATACAAATTTTTATTTGTTTGTATAGCTTGAATATCTGGTTGAATACTGGCTTTGGGCCAGATGTTCCCACCTGCTGCGCGATAGATATTTGGTGTTTGGTCAAACGTTCGCGCCTGCGGCGCGATAGATATTCAGCCTTTGCTCAAACGTTTGCGCCTGCGGCGCGATAGGTATTCATTCACCCTTAGGTCAGATATTCGCGCCTGCGGCGCGATAAATATTCGGCCTTTGTTCAAACAATCGCGCCTGCGGCGCGGTTGGTACTCGGCTTACGGGCAGATGTGCGCGCCTGCGGCGCGGGAGATTTTCGTGTTTTGGCAAGACGTTCGCGCTTGCGGCGCGATAAATGTTCAGCTTTTGGTCAGGCGATCGCGCCTGTGGCGCGATAAATACTCATCTTTCGGCCGGACATTCTCGCCTGCGGCGCGATAAAATTTAGCCTTGAGCAGGCGTTCGCGCCTGCAGCGCAATAAATATTTGGCTTTTGGCCAGACGTTCTCGGCGATACTCGGCTTTTGTCTTAACGTTAGATAGATATTCGACTTTTGATTCACCTTTAGATTGGACATTTGCGCCTTCGACGCGGTGGATATTCAGTCTTGGACAGGCGTTCCCGCCTAGGGCGCAATAGATATTCGGCCTTTGGTTAAAAAATTGATCTTCTTTAGCTATTTAGCAATTGTTTGTAGTCACCTAACCTAATTTATTGTGACCCTAACTCACTTAATAAAAAAACAATAATGAAATTTACTTTAAAAACAAATTATTACATTTTCAAATAATATTTTTTTTATTTTACTATTTAAGCAATATGTACTGTAGATGAACCATTGTTGTCTAATTTTTTATTTATTAAATAACATATGATATTTGTAATCACGTTTTTAAATTATATGACGTTTATGACACTATATTGCGTGCAAAACGCCTGCGAAAGAATGTGTTTACTATATTTTAATACGAAAATTTACTATATATTTTTGTTTTATTATTTACAAAAAAAAATTCTTGGCGTGCGAGTGTGGGTACTTCCGAACAATAATTATTGCTTTAAATAGTATTATTTAATAACTTAGTTAATAGTAAAATTTTTATTATTAAATGTCCTTGAATATTTTTGTAAGTTTAAAACATTAAAAGAAATAAAAAGATTATTAACAATAGCATCAAATTTGGAAACAATAGATATGTCGACTTTTATGTTTGTGATTGAGATTATATTAAAAAAAAATTTTATTCAATTTTATATACTTTAAACACCCTAATAAGCTCAAAATATTCTATTTCTATTGTTACACATTTATAGTGTATAAGAATTTTACTGAAACACTTAGTATGCATATATTTCTTCATTTATGGGACACTTATCCTATAAAATTATTCTAACGTGTATAAAGTAATATATCATATTAGAAACTTTATTTTATACAATTTAAAAAAAGCGTATTCTTGGTTGCCTACCTTATTTATTTTTCTTTAATTAATTTTTAAATGCGTGTTTTAATTAAAATTTTATTATTTTGCAAAAAACAATTACTTATCAACTGTAAGATAGTTATTAATTAAACAACTTTGGCCTCTAACTGGTATTTACCTTGCTACTGATAAAAAAATTCTAGTTAGATAATTTTTTTATTTTTCGCACATTTTTTTTTTGTTGTGGTGGCAAGAAATGGATATTTTAGGTCAAATACTTACTAAATCGTCTCTATTCATTGAAATCTCCTTATCGTATTGCTAAAAATTTTTATAGAGAAAAATTTCTTATAAACTTTAAATAATGTTGAAAAGAGTCCTTTCAGTCAGGAATAAATTGAATATTTAATGATTTTGTGATATTTCCTTAATTTTGCTACAAAATATCTTGTATTCAGCGTTCCATTTTTTGCTAAATGTTAGTTTTCAACAACATCAAAATGGAAGACTTTCTTTAGTTATTGGGGCTCATTCCTTCTTGAATTACTCCAAGAAAGTCGAAGGGTTTTAGAGTCTTCTTACTGTTGTAATTTTTAGATTAGGTAGTTATTACTTATTGCACTTTTTTTGTGATAGCAACAAAGCAATTATATTAAGTCAAAAAACAAAGCAATTATATTAGGTCAAAACAAAAACTCGGTGTAGTTTTTAGTAGACACGGGTAATTGAAAACACACACACACACACATCTGTTATTTAATTGTGGGAGCAACAAAGGGGCCCCATAGTTAAATTAGTTCTTAGGCCGACCCTGTTTGTTGTTATCAAAAACTCACTGTGAAGCAAAAATAACATTTTAAATCACGTTTAATTAAATTTAATTTAATTATTTCAAGTCACTTTTAATTGACAAAAATTTGAGGTTATGTTTTTATGAAATGCAAAGAATAAATTTTTATTTATTATTAAATTATAATTTCTTTCAAAATGCACGTACTGGTTTTCAGTCTTTACATTATAAAAAAGGGTCCCCTTGATCAGGAATAAATAGAATTTTGACCAATTTTCTGTCAATTTTTCTGTTTTTGTTAAAAAATGTTCCATATTCAGCGTTCCATTTTTGTTTTTTCTAAAAGGTCACTTTTATTTGTCATTAAAATGTAGGACTTTTTTTTATTTATGGAGGCTAATCATTTCTCCCTGAATCACCTTCTTGGAAAAAGTCGAAGGGTTTTAGAGGGTGTTTACTGTTAGAATTTTTTTTAGGTTAGGAAATTAAAGTAATGATTTTTTTGTTTTGGTGATAACCAAAAGGGATTATATTGGGTCACAACGAAAACTCAGTGTTGTTTTTAGTCGACACGGCCAATAAATAACATAGACACCTGTTTCTGTTATTTTATCGTTCTTGGGCCTCGGGGGGGCAACAAAGAGCCCCCATAGTGAAGTAAGTTCTTGGGCCGACCCTGTTTGTTGAAATTATTTGGATCTTATTATAAACAATCCTATGTAAAACAGATATAACATTTTAAATCACGTTTAATTAAATTTAAAATCACTTTTATTCAACAACAAAAATTTGAGGTTATGTTTACATCTGTCATCTGTCATATGTCACAGTCACTTAAATAGCCAATCAAATGCAAAGAATAAATTTTTAATTATTATTAATAAATTATAATATTTCTTTCAAAATGTACGTACTTGTTTTCAGTCTTTATGTAATAAAAAATAACAGGGGCCCCCTTGGGCAGAAATAAATGTAATTTTGAATAAATTTTAGTGTTTTTCCTCTCATTTTGCTAAAAAATGTCCTATATTTATCGTGCCATTATGCTAAATGTTACGTTGATTTTTTTATGGTTCATGGGAGCGATTTCCTTCGTGGTTAACCCTTTTGGAGAAACTATAATTTTCTTAATGTTGTAATGTATTGTATAGCCTAAAGATTCTAAAGAGGCTTTTTTATTGTTATTATTAGAATTTAAACGTTTAAAATAGTTTTTATTTAGGCACTCACTGCACTCACTGAAAGTAAAAGTTTCGTAAAATTTTTAGGTTAGGTAATCTTTGTATGAATTTTTTTCGTTGTAGCAACAACAAAGAGGAAGATTTTGAGTTAAATACTTATTAAATCGTTCCTATTAATAAAAAATAATTGTTACGTTTAATCAAATCACTTTTAATTGATGATTAATACAATTTTTTTTACTATTATGTCATATGTCACTTGTGAAATATCAGGCAATTTTAAATCAACCAATCAAATAAAATGAATTTAAAAAATGAACCAATCAAATAAAAGAATTTAAATAAATAATTGATTTTGTATCTCTTTCTTTGAAATTTTTGCTAAAAACAATGAAAAACATCAAATGTTTAAAAATAAATTTCATTAGTATATCATTATAATTAGTAAATAAAAACCTTTCTACGCACTAAAAAAAAGATGAAATAAGAAAAAAATAAAATAAAACAAATAAAAAAGTATCGATTAAAAATTTGTATAACCGCGGAAAATGATCAATTTTTTAGAGTGAATAAGACTGTACATGAATTATAATAGTATAATAAAAAGAAAAATCAATACAAAGTAATGTTTAAAGCACAACAAGCAGCAGAGGGCTATTAATAATAAAAAGATTAAATTGAACTTAAAAATTATAATCTGGCAAAATTCTTTTCTGAACATGCTTCAGAAACGATTATAAACTCGATCTGCTTTTTCAAAAATGAAATTGTAATACCCTGAAGGCCATCATGTTGTTTGACCATGTAAGTTTGTCAAACTTCCAAATACAGAACAAGAGTACTAAAGCAGAAATATCAAAATTATTAAGTATAATTTAGCAGAATATTAACCTTGTCAAAATAAGAAATCAAAATTCGGTTTGTTATTTCAAAAAATCAATTTAGTCATGCAAAATCCGCTTGTTGTATTTTCAAGTGTCGGACTCACCATTTCTGAAATTGTTTCCGGAAGATCCGTAATCGCACTGCAAAGCAAGCACCAAAGCAAAAATCCGGATCAGTTGATGCGGACGCATTTTGTTGCATTTATTTAGAAGATGATTGCGACACGAACGAAAGGTTGCGATGGACAAACTGCCCGAGAACACGGCGGTATCTGAAGCCGACAGTGGGAAAGTGTTTATGGTTTGAAAGTGGAATACGAGACTATTCTAGGTTTAGGTCTCTTGCAGCTTTCATTTTCAAACAACATCCTTGATAAGTGGATTCGGATTTTAATACTTAATTGCCATTTTTCAAAAAAAAATAAGTATTCTTGTTTCAAACGCTAAACGACCTGCAGAATAAGTCTTTACAGGTCGGAAATATGGCAATGAGATATTGATATGGCAACTTTACAATGTCTTTATGTCATTTTACAGGTTTTTTATGCCGGTGGTTAACATTTTATCTTTATCTTTTAATAAAAACTCTTTTTATAAATGTGATAAAAGTAATTTTTACAAAATACTACAATTCTCAGTATTTACTATTTCAAAAGCTCACCATTTCACATCAACATCGATGTGAAAACTGCTCCTATACTGTAATTGGTTCATTAGTTGCGAATTACCTGTACTTTAATGATGTTCATTACGATACAAATTTTTCATTAAGATACAAATTTTGACCAAAGAGAACAATGTACTACAGCAAGGTTTAAATATTTATCAGATTGTCATAGACACTTGAAATTTAAAATTGTGACAGGTCGCAGTAGTTTTCACTTACAATCAACAGAAAACAATTTAGTATGAAAAAAAGTGTCTGTGAAATAAAAAATCTTACACTTTCAGAGATTATACAACAAGCCAGAAGCGCCAGATAGTCTTTGTTGCCGGCAAAATCTAATAAAACCTATAAAAGATTGTACTTTAAATTTATGTTTGTCGTATATATAACCTTTATCGTAGTTCTGCGACAATATTGGTTGATGCTGCTGGTGATATTACATCACTTAAATGCCACGGTGGGTGGAAGTTTACTACAGTAGATAAAAATTATATAGAAAAATCAGTCCAAAATGAAGCAAAAATACTGAATTCGATTAATTATAATCAGACCAATAAGTTATTAATAATTGCTCCATCAACATTAACAACAACATCTACCAATATTGTTATAGGACTGTCATGATTGTCGCAGTTGTAATTTAATAACTGCACTATTTAGAATATGACAATTCATCAAAAAAAATAATTTGTTTACTTTGTGTTAAAACTGTCTCTTTTGTAGTAATTTTGTAAATAAATTTCTAACTTTTTTTATTATGACTGGTTGTAGAAAAAATAGTGTATGCAATACGCATTTAATGGCTATTAAACCACTCCTATTCATTACAACACTCGCTCGTATCATAATTTTTATACTTGTGTCTTAATAACAATCATTAAATGCTTGTTGCATAAAATACTATTCTATTATTTGAGTTTGTTAAAATATATAACACTGTTTCTGATATTTTTCTCTTGATTTATCTGTGGTTAAATTAAATTAATGCTAAATGTAAAAATTGCCTACTGGCAGTAACTAACTACTGTCTTTTTTTGGCTTATTACTTTATCAACAGTTTGGCAGTAAATGACTGTTGTCTGTTATAAAAAAAGCAGAATATAAATCATCAGATAAAAGAAACAAAATTAACTGACAAAAGAAAGTCTCTACTGGCTACTAAATGATTCAATTAGACTTAATTTAAATTAAACTAGACAAAATTAGACTGACTACTGTCTAATTTTGTTTCTTTTATCTACCGATTCTTATTCTGCTTTCTTTTGTTCTGACTGTATACTTTATCAGCAGACTGACTGACAAAATATACAGACAGAAAAAGAAAGCAAAATAAAAATTAGCAAGTAAAAAAAAATTAATTGGCAGAAGAAAGTATCTTCTGGCAGTAGCTGACTACTGTCTGTTACTACCAGTCGGCTAACAAGATAAACGGTCAGAAAAAAAAGAAAACAGAATAAAAATCGGCAGATAAATAGAACAATACTAATTGACAGTAGAAAGAAGAAGAAACTGGCAGTAATGTTACTGTAGAAATGTAACAAAGTAAAAAAAAAACAGAATAACATTTAATTGACAGAGAAAAAGTTTCTACTAGCATAACTGACTACTGTTCGTTACTGCCAGTCGGCTGACAAAGTAAACACTCAGAAAAAAGCAGATTAAAAATCGGCAGATAAAAGAAACAAAATTAATTGACAGAAATATGTTTCTACTGACAATAAATAACTACTGTTTGTTACTGCGAGTGGGCTGACAATGTAGGAAATCAGAAAAAAAGCAGCATAAGAAAAAAACGAACAAAATCCTTACTGTCTGTTCAAAAAAGGCAAAATAAGAATCAGCAGATAAAAGAAAAAAAAATTGACAGATGGAAGTTTCTACTGGCAGTAAGTAACGACTATTTGTTAATGAGAGTCGGAAGACAATGTAGAAAATCAAAAAAAAAAAAAAACAGCATGAGAATCAGCAGACAAAACGAACTAAATCTCTACTGGCAGTAACTGAGATTACTCTCTGTTACTGCTAGTGGGTTGACAGTAGAAAGTCAGAAAAAAAACAAAGACAGGTGAATGTCTCTACTGATAGGTACTGGTAGAAACTGGCTACGTTCTATTACTGCCAGATGGTTGACAAAGTAAGTTAGAAAAAATAAGTAGCAGAACGAAAATCGGCAAATAAAAAAATCAAAATTAATTGTTAGAAGAAAATTTCACTTATTCTCACTTTCATAATTCATAACAATGACGACCTGTTTGACAGAAAAAAATTGTCGTTTGTTACACTACAATAAATAAGAAATCTGTAACAATAATAAAAAAAAATGAAATTTTTTGGTGAAAACTGGTTTTATCCATTATGACATATTATGATAAGATAAACAAGCTTGAAAAATTTGTGAATATAATGAAAAAACTTTTAAAAAATATAGACAACAACGACGACAAGAAGAAAATCAAGAATGACAAAAAAAGAGGAAAACAACGGGTTAAAATTTAAAACTTATATAGGCAATTTTTCATTTATATACTGTTGTCTGTCTCTTTTCAATACATAATCTAAAGATACATAGCAACATATACAACAATGTGTTGAAAAAAGACAGACGACGGTGTTTAAAAAAAAACGCAGTATATATCAAGAAACGTAAAACGTAAAAACGTAGATAAAAAACTTGTTACTAAAATTGCTACTTTACTCTCTACAATTTTTCAGTGCCGTTTACCAGTTTGAAATAACACTCGTTATATGGAGTATAGAATACATTGAACAATAAACCACCGACAAAATTTTTACATTAGATTTTTTTATTAATAATAATTTCGAAACTTTTAAAAATTTCTAAGAATTTTTAAATATTTGTATCCTGTGTAGTTATACAGAGTGATTTTTTTATCTGTTCCTGCCCGAAACTCTAAAAATAGGCAACACGTTATACAAACGAAAAGTTAGTTAATTAATTAAATAATGTGGCAATAAATGATCCAAATAAATTGACTCTGGAAGCATTGTTAAAGGTATTATCAACAATATTGACATTAATTCACAACTCTGAAGGCCTTAATTTTGAAAATAAATTTTTCAAAGTATAATGTGTTGCCTATTTTTAGTTTCGGGCGGGAACAGATAAAAAAAACATCCTGTATATTGCGGGTATGTTGAAACTAATTACAGTTTGTTCTATTTTCAATCGATGTAAATAAATAAAACACTACATTGTATTTTCTTAGTTATCAATTACTTATTACTTTAGTTACTGTAATTTAAAAATCGTGAAAGTGCAACCATTTGAACTTGTACCTATTTAATTACTGCACTGTGAAGTTATAATTTTAATAATTTTAACAGCTAATAGCTGTATTTAAAAAACTACAATTTACGTCGAGAAATTAAAATGTTGTTGAAATAGCTTATTTCATAGAGTTTATTTTCAAATTTCTTGAGCCAACCGTACTAATTTTTTATATATGAGCTCCTGTTATAAATCCCACAGTGTTGTTAGGCAAGCAACAATACACGTTTTGGTACTTTATTAATACATTGTTTTTAAAACACACTGATTTGTAATTTTAGTAAAAATAATACAATTATAAAGCTAGTCTAAGTCTTAAAACTGAATTAAGAATTCGAAAGCTTGTTTTTTCGTGATAACTGATAACGCTAAGACGCAATGCGTAATCTTAGACGCAGCGTAGTGAAGGTCGCGTGCATAGGATTTTACCCCCCCTACACTGGAGGACCAACAAAGTCAGCTGATCCATTTGATTAGCATTGAGTTTACTGTTGTTGAAGTGATTTTCGTTGTTTTTTAACGTTTTTTTGAACATTTGGTGTCAGTTTTGTTATTATATATTTAATAGAAGGTTTAGTGAGCATTTTAAATATAAAAAATCTATTTTAATACATTTTTTTAGTGGACTTTTCGGTGTATTTAATTATTCAGTTTTATTCAGTTTTATTATTCAGGATGAGTGTGTTGCATTAGTTTTAAGGTTTAGTAATTGTTTTAAAATTAATACCTAATTAAAAATATAACTTTTTTCAGTTGAGTAAATAAATACTAATAAATAGAATATTAGATTAAGGATTCTTTGTTGGTTATTAAGTTATACTTTCAAGTTTTTTTACGGATTTCCTAACATATAGGTTTGAAGGTATGTAAATATTTTAGTTATTTTGTGTAACTAAATTTTTAATTATTGCAGATAGACAACAATGTCCGGTCTAATGAGCGATTAGTTTATGCAGTTGAAGATATCTTTTTAAGATAAATGCTATTGGGGGTGTAGACCCCTATATGTTGGATATTAACTGTTTGTCAACTAATCGAAGATTTTTCCAACATCTTATATTTTGATATTGTCAATTACTTGGTGAACACAAAAAGTGCTTACACCAAGGAAGAAATGTGTGCATACAAAGCCATGGAAGCTTATAACCAAGCTGTTTGTGGGTGAGTGAAGAAAATTGGGGTAAAGTTATTTGGTGATAATTGTCTGATAATAATTGGAAAGGTAAAATGTCATTAAATTTTATTGACTTTATAAAATTGTAGGTATTGCATTCACAAAGACTGAACGAAAAACTTTTAAATCCTTAGATTATTTGTAAAAAAATGGGTATATTCAATCAGCCCACTGTGATTATGTTGCGGGGTTAGGGGAAGTCTGTGCCCACGTGTGTGCTGTTTTGTTTAATATTAATGAAATTGTGAAGAATAAAGAAATGACAAGAACTGGTGCAATCAGGGTTTTTATTTAAAATTAATAAACTTATTTGTTTCAGAAGAAACACGTTTGTATAAAACTTTAAACTTTAAATGTATTTCATCCACTTTGTAGAGAATAAATTTATTCTATCATGATAATTATATATTACTTACCTACCTAACCTAAGAATTTTAACAGAAATTTAGAAAAATTAAAAATCTAAAAAATAGATTGGATTATCTAATTTACCAAACTGAAAAACTGTTTTATTTTAAATTGGGTATTTATTTAAAAACCATGTGCTTACTACTTACTAGCTATTGGGAAATCCTAAAAGTATAACTACATATTGGTAACCTCTAATAATCACCAACAAAAAATCCTTAACCTAATATTTTATGTATTTATTCAAGTAAAAAATAGTTATATTCTTAATTAGATTAAAAATAAACCTTATAAATAAAAATAAACCTTAAAACTAATGCAACACACTTATTCTGTATAAATCACCCAGATAAAAAACAAGTCCAATTAAACACACCGAAAAGTACACTAAAAATATATATTAAAATAGATTTTTTATATTTAAAATGCTCACTAAACCTTCTGTTAAATATATAATAACAAAACTGACACCAAAATGTTCAAAAAACGTTAAAAAACAACAAAAATCACTTCAACAACACTAAACTCAATGCTAATCAAATGGATCAGCTGACTTTGTTGGTCCTCCAGTGTAGGGGGGGTAAAATCCTATGCACGCGACCTATTAACCACTTCCATTACCTCAAAACGAAATGTCTTGTTGTGATTAACATTTTGTGGTTATATTTACCCTTCCAGTTATTTAATTTATATAAATAAGCTAAATCTTGTTAAATGGCAGGATTTACGGAATCAGCTTTTGTTAAAAAATTAAGTGAATTAAATAATTCGTCACAAAGCATACAAACTTTGTCTTTTTGGTTAATTCATCACAGAAAACATTACAACACTGTGGTGAAATTATGGATTAGAGAAGTCCTTAAAGGTAATTTCTTAAATAAAAGCTATAAATAACACTTAACAATTACTCTTCAGCCAAGGACAGCAAAAAGCTAACATTCATGTATCTTGCAAATGATGTAATACAAAATAGTAGGAAAAAGGGGCCCGAATATGGACAGGAATTTAGTGTACATTTGAAAAAAGCGTTTGAACATATGGCAGGTGCTGATGAGAAAACGCTAAAAAATTTGGATCGTATATTAACAATTTGGAGAGACAGGGGAATTTATAATGAATCACAAATAGATGAATTCAGGAGTGCACTTAGTAAGCCAATTGAATTGATAAAAGAAGGACCTCCTCCTAAAAAAGTCAAATCAACAGACACAAAAGTCCAAACAAAAGAGAAGAAAAAGTCTGAAAATGAAGTCACTGTTGAAGTGAGTTTTGTGTCTTATTCTCCTCGTTTTAAGAGTCTTCTTTCAGGTTGATGGAATGGTTGAAACTCATGTACATTTGAGTCCACACACACCAGCTGGAGACCCCCCTGAGCCCGAAGAACTAATAAAAGCAATCCAAGATCTTGAAAATAACATTGCTTCAGCTGATGAAGGAGTACGTCAAAGAATTGCTCAATTACCACCTTCTGTCAGTGAAATATCGTTAATAGCGAGTTTACAAGGTAATTTCACAAGAAAATACTCAAAATATTATTTTATTATATATTTTAGATAAAGATGAAGCTGAAAAACTAAGTTTACAAGTAAACGAAGCTGTAACATTGCTAAACGAGTACAACAACCGACTTGCAACTGAAATGGAACATCGCAAAAAAGTTTCATCAATGATTAGGGATTTTCTTCAAGTGCAGCAGGAACTGTTAACTCAAGCTGAACATAATTTAGGGGTAAATTATTTTTAAGTTGGTGAAACTGTTTTACATTCTTGTTGTTTTAGGAATATCAAGATAAATTAATAAAGGTGTATAACGTAAGGAATGAATTAAAGTCACATATTCAAAATTTGCCAGATCTGACACAATTACCAAATGTAACAGATGGTTTAGCTCCATTACCCTCAGCTGAAAATTTATTTATGCCTTAAATTATGTAACTGTGATTTTAAAAACACAGTGTTTGAGCACTTAAAATGTTTGATAAGTGTTGACTGGCGATAGATGATTAGTGGTAACGTAATACCGTTTCAATTATACACATTTATTCAAGCACAGGTTGCGATAGTTTTAGACTAAAATTATTTGACAGACGATTGTGAAACTATTATGATTTTTTAAATAAATTTGATTTATTTGAAATTCTCTCGAATTTCCTTTATCTCAGTATACAAAATGTTTGGAAAATAATGCACTCATTACGAAAACGTTTCAAAAACATGGTGTGAGCAAAAAAATTCAAAAGTAGGTAAATTTTGAAGAAGGTTTTAACGCGTAACTTTAGACACATTATAGCCTTAAACAGGTATAATTATATTGACTAGAATTTCATCAAAACACACTGTTTTACAAAAGTAGGTGAAAAAAAAATCCTTAAGTGCTCGGTGCTCCACACCATTTCGTGATGAAAGACAAAATACTAGGGATATTTGATTCCGGTGACATTTTCGCCCCCATATTGATTTTCGACCAAACATCCTTGTTTGCTTGAAATGACGATTTTGCAAAACTGACAGCTTGTTTTCTGATTGGATATCCAGAAACAACACAAGGCTGTTCTCCTGGTTGTAAACAGCATTCATACAATTGCCGATCATCCACAGGCAACGTCTAAAATAAAACTATTTATATATATTTCGGTTTTGACAGTATTTCTTTTATAATTAATTGTGAAACTGGTTATAAAAAATTAGGTTTTTAATGTTAAACTACCGACTGGAAATAGTTTTTCAGCACGATGGGTGCCCTTTTCTTTTTAAGTATCCTTCCTCTATTTAACACTCAAATTTGGTTGTACGATTTCTTATATTTTCGAAAGAGAAATATTTTCATTTCATAATAACAGACTTTTTAAATATGCACAAAGTAAATAACTACATACCTGTTCAACTCGTTGATCCATGCTCACAGTCAAGACCCATTCCCGTATATTATCATGTTCTCTTGGATCTTCACTTAAATATAATCTACCAGGCAATGGTATATTTGATGGAAAATCAGTTTGAACCAAATCAGAATGATCAACAAGCTGTCCTTCTCCTTCTTCAATAGCCTCACATAAATCGAGATAATGATTCAAAAAAACAAAAGCTTCCGATAATCTACCTTCTTCTTTCAAATCTTTCCCAGCTTCATAAAAAGCCTTATCAGCTGGAATAATATCAGTATATCTTAAAAGTGCAGTACTGATTTTCACTCCAATTGATTTCAATGAAGATACTTGACGACATGCAGTACGCAATGCGTAATAATGTGTGATCAATAAAAGATTTCTAAAATGAAGCTTAGTTTCCATATTTATATTCGGTGCAACTTCTAAACCTTCATTCTAGAAACAACAATTAATTTTTGTTTTAACTTTGTTAAAATCAACTCAACTATTTCATAAAGCATTTGTCTGAGTTGTTCCCAAATTCCAAAACTGTCAGCTCCTGAAATATCAGGCAAGGCAAAAATTTCTGTTGCTATATGATTGTAGATATTGAAATTTTGAGGCATTGCTGGCGCTCCATGTGTTGAATATAAATTCAAAGCTTCTTTTATAAAACCATCTTTGAGTAATTTAGCCGCATAGAGAGCAACATACTTGTGCAAAATCGGTGCATTATTATGTGTTTTAGCTTTTTCGATACATCTTGCCCATTGGCCTTGTTCAGCCAACAAATCCAAAGCTCCGATTATGTCTAATTAAAAGGTGAGCCCACCCGAAATCTTCAAAAATACTTACCAACGTCAGCAAGTTGTTCAACATCTCCTTTCTTCAACAAACGATCTTTGTACTTACTTTCAACATAACTTTCATATGCTGGATCTAATTCTTTTGCAACTTTTCGTGCTTTATTCCATTCTTCTGCTATTATTAATGTATCAATAGCTTCTTTCATCATATCCATACTGATATAGAGTTGTGCTGCAACTCCGTGTTCTCCAATTTCCATCAATCTATAATTCAACTGTTTAAAATGAGTTAACTAAGATGAAGTTAAGACCTTGGTGATAAAATTTTTATAATATCAAGGGCTTCACTACCAAAAAGAAACTTATTAACCATATCTGCAGCTCTTAAAAGTGCTCTTTTAACAATTGAAGGTTCAGTAATACTAGTATTGACTTGTAGAAGACAATCAATAGCTTGTTTATGTTGCCCAGCTAAAGCCCATTCGTTAGCTTTAGACAGAAGTGTCTCAATATTAACATCTGACATTTTATTATGATGAGAATTGCTATATTCTGATTGTAAAGTAGGATATAGATGAGGAAGATAATCTTTGCAGACTCGCAAAGCATCAACCCACATATCTAAAAAGAATTTTTTTTTCTTAAATGTAAATACTGTTTTGTTTAGTACCAGTGCTTTTATATTTTTGTACAATCAACTCTGGCATTTGTGCTCTTAATAATAACACTTCAAATTCTTGAAATTGTTTATCGTGAAAACATTGAGCTGCTTGTGCTTGAAGAACTTCAGCAACTGCAGCAGGTTCGTAAGTTTCAGCGATTCGAAGTGCGTTAATCCAGTTTTTGGCATGGATATACATTAAAACTGCTTCTTTCGGTTTTTCAGCTAAGATGAATTCAGATTCGGCTTGACTGAACTTTCCGTCATCTTCTAATGCCATTGCGTATTTGTAGTGAACTTCAGTGACCTAAAAATAATTGTAGAACCAAAAAAATAAGTTCAGCGAATTGAAAAAATCGTAGAAAAACAGAGTTAATTAGAACAAAAGTAGAGATTCCAAGAATATGGTGACAATAGAATGGACAAAAAGAGCAAAATCTTTAAAAAAACAGAAAAAAATTAGAAGAACTTAAATGCGACATTTGGAAGAAATAGAAGAATTTGAGAAAAGATGGTTGGTAATAAAACAATTCTAAAAAAAGTTGTAAGATATCGACTAGAAGCAGAAGAACAGCAAAGATACTTTCTAAAAGAACAAAGAAAGTTTCTAGAAGAACTTGAAAAACGTCGATTGTAAGAGAAAAAAAGCAATGAAAGATTCTAAAAGAACAAGAACAGTTCATAGAAGAGTTTTTTAAACAAAGATTAGTATAAAAAAGAGTTAACAAAAACCCTCAAATTAGAAGAGAAAGGCAAGCAGAGGAGAATAGGTACTAAGAAAACATAAGACGATTTTAAAGGACCTAAAAACGAACGATAAGAACAAGAACAAGAAAAATTATTTATAGCAGAACTAAGAATGATTCTGGAAAATAATGACAAACAATACAACTGGAAGAATAAGAAAAACAAGAAAGCAAAAAAATATTTGAAAGAAACGAGTACGATAAATTCAATTGTTTGCAAACACTTTAAAAAACAACATTTTTAAGAAAAATCGTAATACAGATAAAAGGAATTAAAAAAATCGTAGAAGTAAAAAAATTCAATACGAAAGAAGGTTCTGAAAAATCAAAAATAGATTATAGGAGAATAGAAAAAATTAAAAAAGAGTTTAAAAAATGGCGTTTGGCTGAAATTGGCGAAGAAATAGAAGAATTCAAGAAACGACGTTTGGTAAAAAATGAGCAAATTAAAATCATAGAAAAAGTTGAAAAAGAAAAAGAGAACGACTGGGAAAAAAAGGAGCAAAAAAATTTTTTTAGAGAAGAAGTCGAAGGACGACGATTGGAAGAAAAAGAAATCAATGAAACATTAGAGCAGGATAAAAGAAATTTTTAGAGAAGTACAGAAAGGGACGATATGTATAAAAAAAGCTAAGAAAGGAATTCGAAAAATGACTAATGAAAAAGAAAAGGATCAGACAAGTTTTCTAGAAGAACAACAGACGATTCTAAAGACACTTGAAAAGACAGTGATTAGAAAGTAAAGAAGAAAAAGAAAAAGTACTTCTAGGAGAACTACGGAATGTAAAAAAAAATTGAAAACTACTAGACTTAAAAGGAAAAACTAAAAAGCTTCCGAAAAGTAAAGCAACAACTAGAAAAACCGGAAATTATTTCCGATAAATTTAACAATTTGCAAATGATTTAAGGAACGGCACTTTTGAAAAAATCGTAAGAAAAATAAGAATGAATTTAACAAAATTGTAGATAAAGAAAAATATAAAATGTATAAAAATAAAGTACCAAAAAAAAACAATGTTATGGAAAAAAGAAACACAATAAGAGATTTTAGAGGTCAAAAAAATTCTGAAAAAAAAAAAACAGAAGAATTTAAAAAACGACAGCAGCGTTTATTAAAAAAAATCAAAATGAAATTCTAGAAAAAGTTGTAAATTGTCGACTGGCAGGAAAAGACCAAAGAATATTTCCAGAAGAACAAAAAAGACTAGGGAGAAACTTGAAAAACGACGATTGGATGCGACAGGAAACAGTAAAAGATTATAGAAAAACAAAAGAAGTTCTTACAGAAGTTTAAAAACGATGAGTGATATAGAAAAAAGAACTAAGAAAAACGTTAAAATAACACAATATTATGTCCAATAAATGCGAAAAACGAGGATTTAAAAGTGAAAAACAAGCAGAGAAAAAGTCTAAAAGCACAAAACACAAATCTCCCAAAAAAGCTTAAAAAATGACCATTGAAAGAAAAGAAGGAAGTAAACTAAGAAAGATTCTACTAGGCAAAGAAGAAAATGAAAAACTACGACTACAGAAAACACAAAAAGCTACTTTTGATAAAGTTGTGTAAAAAGAAAAGAAGAAGAGAAAAGGCACAGGAATAATTCACAATTAGAAGAACAAAAACACAAAAAAAGATTCTGAAACAGCATGAACAACGGTGTGTAGAAGAAACAGAAGAATTTAAGAAACGACAAGTAATAAAATAAAATTCTAGAATAGATTGCAAAAGGGCGTTAGAAAAATTTAAATAACGCAGTGAGGCGAACAGTGCGGCTTGTATTATTGCCAATCAAGATAAACTAAAAGTTCTGAAACTTGAAAGCGAATAGAAATTTTAGTGAAAAGAGAAATTCTAGAAAAACAGAAGAAAATTAAAAAAAAAAACGAGATTTATGAAAAAAGAAAATTCTAGAGGATAAAATACGTTGATCAAAAAAAGCAAAAAGAGTTTCTAGAAGAAATGACGATTTTAAGAGAAAGAAAACAATGAAAGATTGTAAAAAAAGAAAAGAAGTTTCTAGAGAATTTTTGAAAAATTTTAAGTAGTGAAAGAAAAGGTTAGAAAAACCTTAGAGGAACAAAAAAGATTTTAATGAGATTTTAAAGGAGCTAAAAATTCGAGGATAGAAAAAAAAAAGAAAAACAAGACAAACTACGTTTGAAAACACCTAGAAAGATTTGGAAAAAAAGAAGAAAATAGAAAAGTAGTAATAGAAGAAACAAAAAACATAGAAACTCGTATAAGTAATTATTAAAATTCCTACCTTGCTTGGTAAATTTTTGCACAACTGGAACGCAAAATCAAACTGATATGTCTCACAAGCATAATTAATACACGAATCTAAAATTCCATATTTATTCAAAAGCTTTATAGCAGAATCAATAGGCAAAGTGCGAGCCCACAAAAATGCAACTTGGCTAGCAGCTGTCGGTCCTCCATTTTGTTTAGCTACTCTATAAGCTTCCTCCCACATTCCCAAAGTCCGGTACATATTCATTGCAGCTTTCCATTCATTAACAGCTAAGTAATGAATTTCTGCAGCTCTATATTTCCCCTGACCTTCTAACTGCTGACCCAAATGCAAATGGGTGGTTTGTAGAAGATCAGGATGGTATTTTTCAACAAGCCGTACCATATTGTCATACTGTTCTACTCTTTTGTACATAGCTATAGCCAAATCTGGTGAATTTACAGAAATATAGAGACGTTCAGCATCTCTAAACTTTCCATTTTCTTCTAATTCTGCTGCTTTTTTAATATACATATCTGCTACTTCTTCTTGATCGAGGTATTGTGAAGCAAGACTGTGTGCTTTTTCCCAATGACCTGCCTCGTTGTACATATCAACAGCTTCTTTGTACATTGAACACGAAATGTAGAGTTTCTCAGCAGTAGTGTAGTCTTTAACACTTGCAAAATAATTCCCAATTAGGTCATAATACTTCTTTACAGATTCAGGATCATCTATAACTCTTATTATATGAACTGCTTTTTTCCACTGTTTTGCTGCAACTGCTGTATCTAGTGCTTTAAATGTACGACCTGCTTCTATATAGTGACTTATAGCAGCATCCAATTGTTTACTTTCAACCAAACTATCACCCCATTCTTCTTCTAAATCAACAACTTTATCTGGACTTACTTCTCGTGCTAAATCTACAGCTTTATTCCACACTTTGCCTTTTCTATAACACTCCATAGCTAGATCAGCTTTATCTAAATTTTCGTAGATTTCAGCAGCAGCTTCAAACATTTCGTGTTTAATCAAATTTTTCAAAACTGTAGCTACTAGAGTATGATCATTCAACAATTCCTGATTTTTTAATAGAAGAGAAGGAACTCGAAATAATTTCCCTGATTTTATATACATATTTAAAGCTTGTTCAAATTTGCCTTCTTTCTCCAAAACTTGGCCCACTTTTTCATATTGACCAGTTTGCAAAAGAAGAGACATATGTTCTTCTTGGAGTTCTTTGAGTTTATCATAACCACGTTGTTCTGCCAACCTTAATAAGAAAAAATAAATTTTTGTTAATGAAGAATGTAAACTACAATTTTTAATTTACTATAATTATGTTTTGACCAAGTCGAAAACGGATATAACCCGTAAAACCGACAGCAAATATATTTATTTGTGCTAAAAATTCTATCTCCTGATGGGTGTGCTGAGGAGAACAATCAATCAAAATTCTAAACTCCTTGTTGGATCTTTTTGGTGTATAGAATGAAAAGTAAAAACACCCAATAACACCAAACAAGTGTTTAGTGTTATTGAGTGTCTTTATGTTTCAATCAAAATTCTAATTTAGATTGTAAAAGTGTAGTACAACAGCAAAAAAATAGTTGAAATAGAGCAAGAGAAACTACTTCTTCTACATTGCTAATAGATTAAAATTACAAACTAACCTTAAAGCTTCATCCCATTTATGTAATTTCTTATACATATCCAAAGCATTTTTAATATCACCTTGTTCCAAATAAATATTTTCTGCAGTACTTAAATCTCCATTTAAAATTGCTAATCTTGCCCAAACTTCTGGACTTTCTATACTAGTGTCTTCATATTGTTCTATATAATTTTGTCCAATTTGCATTGTTTCACGAAGAAAATGTGCTGTTGCTATATTTCCAAGTGCTGCATTACATCTTTCAGCCAATACCAAATTATGGTCTTTTATAGCAATAGTTGCTAAATTATGCCACATTGCTTCCGCTTCAGAAGAATTACCCATCGATTCCAAAAAAAGTACCGCTCTACTATAATCATTGTCATTGATTGCAGTTCCTTAAAAAAAATCTAATGTTTTAATATGCGTGTGTCATAGGATATTTTTTTAAACACTTGAATGATAAAATCGAAAACTGGAATTTAAAGAAGAAATGAAGAATTTTAGAAGGTGAAATATAGATAAGATTCACGAATAAAACGTTCGATATGGATACTTCTCATAAAATTGTGCAGCCGTGAAGAGCTGAAGAACTAAACCAACTAAAGAAAATAAAACGATATACTGAAAGAAGAAAACAAAATTATAAAAGAAAAAATGAAATCCGCAAAATATACAGCGAGAAAATTGAAGAAAAATCAAAAAAGAAAGACCAAGAAGAAAAGATTAAAGAAAAGCGCAAAAAAAAGACTTAGAATGAAATAAAACCACTCGAGATTAATTAATGGTAAGAAGGCTTAAAGAGCAAGTAAGTAAATATTTTGTATTACAATGCAGGTGTGGTTTAAGTAACTTTAATTACCAAATTCGACGAGACCTTCGTCAAGTTCCAAATTGACAACATTAATTCCATCAATACAAACAGCTTCCGTTTTGCCATTATTCCTCACAACATCAGTAACATCCCCCTTGACTGTCATTACAGTTGGATTTTCAGGCATTTCAATATTATACCAAATTGCTAGACTCGTATTTGCTTGAGCCACAGCAACATCACTGCCTTCAACCCACTGAACAAAACTAACACCCGTGAAAATACATTGCTTATTCTGCGTTGTAGTATCAACTAAAATCAGTCTTTGTTTTTTATCTCGAAAGAGTAACTTATGACCAGTTTCATTCAATTCCAACCAATCAATTTTCGAATCGTGCGTTATTTGGGATATTAGCATTCCTGTTACAAGATCGACTATACAAATAGTTTTCAAGTCTAGCAAGTATGCCAATTTTTTATTATCAATTGTTGAAGTGCGTTCATTGAGACGAACACTAATTAAGTGAGGATTTGCAAATTCTGTCCTTACTGAACACAAAACTTCGCTATCACCGTATTCTATAAGTGTTAATTCTCCAGCATTAAAAACTAAACAAACTGTAGGATAGTCAAAGTAGAATTTTTCGTGGCGACCTGAATTATTCCATGGAACCTTCGGATATAAACATTTATTTTTATTAGAATTTTTTTTTTGAAAATTCGTACTTCACTTAATAAATTTCTCTGTAAGTCAGCAACTAATAAAGTTTCTTCGGTTCGAGCAACCAAATAACAGTCTTTACCCATTATTTTAACATCTTCAATTTCACCACCATGTTGAGATTTTACTATATTAGAGTTTTCGTTGGTATTGAGAGGTTTTACGAGAACTTGGCTAGGTCCTACGTAAGTTATTTCGTATTTGTCCTTCCAAACAGTTCGTTTCAAGACTAAAATTTTAAGTTTGCGTATTTTCATCTCATTTAATTATTATTACTGATAAAAAAAGTTTAATCTTTAGACAAACAAATAGATCAAAAGGATTGCAATTTACGTAACCAGTTATGAAAAGACCGATCTTGTTTAACGTGTATAATGTTTGCTAAAACAAAGAAGCGAAGCAAGCTAGTTTGGCAAATTATACAATTAATAATATACATTTGTCATTACGTAACTAGTTATGTAATATGCGATGTAAAATTGACCTAAAATTAAACATTATGTAGGTCCCCAGATCGAATGAGTAAAAATGACTATGTAGGTACTGTTCTATATACAAATTTCTATTTTACTCTTTAGAAATAATAACATCATACCTAATATGTTTTTTGCTAATTTATAATGAAACATCTTGCTTGTTGCTTGTATAAAAAGTTTTTTGTTTTTTGTTCTGTACTTTATATTTATTTATTTGTTTTTTAAATTTACCTGATTCAAACATCATAACTACTCCACATAATCCACCACAAGTCATTCTTGATCCGTCTTTTTTCCAAGATAAAGCAGTAACAGAATACAAATTTTTAATTTCTTTTGAAGGAGCTTCCTCCCAAATATTTCTTCTTGTATTCCAAATATAAAGTCTTAAACGATCAAAACTACCCACAACAACGGCCTAACAAAAAAATTAAAGCATATAATATGAATAAATTTAAATGACAATGCAAATTGAAAAATTAATTTTGCAATGCACTTTGAATTAAAATTTACATTTTAACTAGACTCAACCGTAAAATTAACCGGACACATGATTTTTGTCCCGTAAATTTGTGAAAACGCTCTCTACATTGATTTCATATGGCTACACATAAAAAACAACTAAAAGAAAGGAGATTCAAGTATTTTGAGTTAACTCCTATCACGCGGATTATTTTTTGTACCTATTTTCTTAGGCGACTTCCAATCCGAAAGGTTTTGTTTTACACGTTTGTCAAATTTGTGTCGATAGCTGGTTCTGGTTTGTTTAATTTGGCTTTTTGGGAAAGAGATTTGTTGTAGAAGCGATTCATATTGTAATGAGTCCCGAAGAAGCTGCCCAGGCTGTTGCCTTACATAATGATGGACGCAGCATACGATTTGTGTTTGACTTTCCTAAAAGCACGGTATCCGATGCGACACAAAAGTTCAGGGCAACTGGTTCCTATTCCAAAAGACCTGGACAAGGCAGAAAACGAGTAACAAATGAAGTGGAAGACCGATTTCTTCGATTACAAATGCTGCGAGAACGGACTCTTCCTACTACAGCTTTGACCAGGAGACTGGAGGATGTTCATGAGACCATGATTTCCCCTGATACTGTCTTAAGAAGGTTGAAGGAAAACAATTTGACATCACATCCACCTGCTACTGGTCTTAAGTTGAACGCAGAGCATCGCAGACAGCGATTGGAATTTGCGCGAAATCATGATGAGTCGTGTTTCACTAGGCATTCACCTGATCGTCGTCAACGAGTATTTAGACGCTCGGGGAGAACAGTATGCCCAGTGTTGCTTTGCGCCTAGAGTAGCATTCGGTGGTGGAAGTGTAATGGTATGGGGAGGGATTTCTTTGGAGGCTCATACAGCTCTTGTAACGGTGCGGAGAGATAGCATTAACGCTGACTGGTACATTAGGGAGAGTTTACAAGAGCATGTGGTTCTTTTTGCGCCATTTGTAGGGGAAGAGTTTCTCTTAATGCACGACAATGCGCGCTCTCACACAGCCCAGATTACGCGTCAGTACCTTCACGAGCTAATGTTCAGGTGCTAAGATGGCCACCTATGAGCCCTAACCTAAACCCCATTGAGCACATATGGGACAACCTGGGGAAAAGGATTAGGCAGAACTACGGCGAGTTTCATACAACAGTTGAGCTGGAACAGGCGTTGCTGAATGAGTGGGAGCTTAAATAGCCCAAGATGAGATCGCAGACTTGATTGCAAGTATGCCTCGATGAATGAGAGCTGTAATTCAAGCGCGAGGAGGAAAACCATTATTTTTTTTGCAGTTTTCTTAATTTTGTTTTGCTTTGTTTTGTTACTTGAAATCATGTTTTTGTTTAATTTGTACTTAAATTTTTCCAAAAAACTTAGTGTCCGGTTGATTTTGGGGTCGAGTGTAGATATAACTCCAGAAAAAATACTATCATAAAAAAGATTACTTTCTTAATAGTTATATTAAAAAAATTACAAAAATGTTACTGAAACATAATAAAAAAAAAATATTGAAATTTTGAAATTGTGTAGCGCTGGTTTTATTTGAAACCACTGCGCAAACGACTATAGCGGCAAAAAAGTGTTAAACAAAACAGTTATAGAGAATTAAATTTTATACAATACTAATCGAAAAATTCAGTAGTAAAAGGAAATAGTCCTGTGTTGTTATAGTCCTAGAACTAAACCTACCTGTCCACTAGGACTGCATGTAGCAACAGTAAATTCCCGCTCATCCTCATCTTTTGAATAATCAAAATTCTTCACCAATTTCCCATTATTGCTATAAATCGAGACTCTTTTCTCACAACCACCTACAAAAATATGTCCTTGTGCCCACCCTAAAGCACATGGTGGAACCGAATACAGGATAACACGACCTTGAGCCTCATCTTCCCCATAATCATTAGTAACATAAAACCGAATAACATTACCATCAACATGACCAGATAGAAATCCAGTCCCTTTCGAATTTGAACATAGAGAAACAACCAAACTATTTGAAGCAAAAAGACTTTGAGATTTATTTGATTTCGTTTGGAGCGCTCGAACTTTGCCATCAGCCAAGCCACAAATTATAGGACCAGTTGCAAGCCAAATTATGCTGATAACTCGCGATGGCTGAGGAAATTTGTTACAAATTGCCTAAAATAAACAAAACGAATTAACAAATAAAGAGATCTTTATTGAAAGAAATCTAGCATTTAATTTTATTTTGATATAAGTTGCAACTAGCCACGAGACCTATTATTGTTTCCATGGCAACGCAGCAAACGTAAAAGCCTCATCTGTGATTGGTGGTTGTCATAGTAACGTTTTAAATTTAAAATCGGGTTCTTTAATTCACAATGTAAGACATTTGTATCAATTACAAGGTAAAATGTTCTTTTTTCCAACTGGTTTTTCTGCTGTGACATAATCAATTGTTTTTTTTTAATTGTAACCCGTATTTTTGGTGTTGAAAATTGAACTCTTTTTATTTTTTGACAAATTAAGCGGTACTGATTTGTAATCTTTTTCTTAAGTCCGTAATTAACCTTTTTACCTTTTTGTCGCCCCATTTCTCCCCCAATTTATAAACATAAACAATACAATCACTTTGAGCCACTGCTAACTTTGTGGAATCAGGACTAAAAGCAATTCCTTTAACAACGTAGGACTTTTTCCCCGCTTCGGGATTCCCCGGTTTTGTTGAAAAACGGTCTCTTCGATCTCCTTTTTCATCAAAAAGCAGAATTTGTCTGTCTGAAGTTGCGACAGCTAATTTTTGATTGTTGGGGGCCCAACAGAGAGCCATAATTCGAGCTTCATTATCCTACCAGATTTAATAAAAAAAAATGTAATAACTTCAAGTGTGAAAATACCTGAGCTTCAAGAATAGTCTGGAGATATTTTAATTGCATTTTGTTGAATTATTGCTCTTTTATTGCCTTGTCAAATTGACTAGTCGTTTTGTTGTTTTTAATGTAACCATGGTAACGGCATTATCAACCAATCAATCAACAGACACAAAAACAGTTGAAGAAGGGTTGGTGATACTGGATTACTTAGAATTTTGATTATTTCATATTTGGAAAGGGTTGGTATGAGTGGATTAAAATAAAAAATACAAATTTTACTTAAAATTTAAATTATTTGTAAAAAGTATAAACCAATAACATACTTATAATTAATTACAAAATCAAACATATATTCCTACTGACAACAATAAAAATAATATTCCAAATCCTGAGAATATTGATGCAACAAGCGACACCAACAATTCCTTTTTAAGGTCCCTCGTTTGTTTTGTGCTCGTTACTTCATAAACGAAGAACCAAGCAGTGAAAAAGATCCCAATTCCTAATAAAACAAGTGTTAAAGAAGGAAACACTGCAGGATTCACTGGAGACACGTATCGCGTCATTGAGGCTAATTCAACCTACAAAATAAAAATAAAACACTTGAAATGACCCCATTCGTGACTTTTATACATTACCATTTTATTAAAGTGGGGAAGTGTTCCAAAATTCTCAAATAACGTGGCAATGGACAACCCGGCGAGAAACGTCACTTTGACAGCTTGGGGGCTAAATTTTAGGTTAGGAAAATAAGCGCGAAATTCAAAAATTTACACAAACTAGTGTTTGAAAAAAGTATTAAGTGCGCTACTAGTGTTAATTATATCGTTTTATGTTTAAATATTTGTGAAATAACGTTTAATAAGTTGAGAAATAATTTATTTTGGTCATAAATAAAGAAGTGTTAGTACAATAATGGCCGGAAGAGGACGCTTGAAAAGCAAGGGTGTGCAACTGAAATAACAATTACTTGAAACGCGGTATAGTTACTGTCCAAGTTCGTAGATGCCGTACGTGAGGCTAATACCAACCTAAACATCATTCACGCCCAAGTAGTTGATAATTTATGTTCTTTATGTTGGTAACCAAATATTATTATTAGCAATAACTTTAAAACTTAATAAAGCTGACAATCAATTGTATTAAAATAAATTTCATTTAGTAAATTATTAGACAATAGAAAAAATTTAATAAGCAACACGCAATTTAGCGGCAACCCAGAAGCTTCGCTTACTTCAACAGTCAGTATGTGGTTTAATTGTTAATTTTACAAAAATCTATAAAAAATAAAAATTAAAAATATGGATTTACTGAATGTTTTATTGGTATAATTTGGGGTAGGGGTAGGTACAGTGACACTTTTCAGTTCCTGGCCAAAAGAACACAAGCCAAAGATATGTAGAGGACCCCTATCTGAAGAATACCAACTATTTTCTATGCGTTTCGCTGGGATCCAAACGACGACATGGATTAGAGCATATGATTGATTTACGACGTTATGCAATAGAGTTACAATTAACTTCTAATATAACGCTCTTACAAATATCTGACAGCTCTAAACGACGAAAGCAGTGCTGTAACCATCATCAGCTACATCTTTACAGCCGACGACCCATTTTTTGATAATATTATTCATTTTTGACGACATTTAAAAACCTTGCGGATGTTAACGTCTCTAGCCCATTTCCAGTCGGTTTAATTGCACCAATTTTGAAACGGGGGTATTTTGCTATGTGGGTTCCTTAACAAACTTCCCGTTTACCGAAGTGTAAAGTGGCTTATACATCCTAAATCTTTAAATATCTCGTCATATCAACTGCCACAATTTAGAAATTTTTGATGGATTTAATGGCTATATTCGAAATAATACATGATGGCTTCAAAAATTTAATAACACAAACTTTTTTGGCGTTTTTTTTGGGTCATTTTTCATTTTGTTTATTATTAGCTGAGAAGAAAAATTGGTTGTATTATGGAAGTACCTTTATGTCGCTCTTATACCTATTTGCATTCGTTCCTTGGCTGTTGTTCAAGATTGAAAATTTTGCTTTATGCAAGACTTCCTCAAGTCCTTCAGGAACGTCCTCAAATCAAACCTGCATTGAAGATCTAGTGAACTTACTAAAGATTTAAAACCTCTGATTATGGGCGGCTTGCAGTGTCTGGCGGGGTACCCCAAATTTCAATGGGTCTAGGTCGCGACTACATAAATAATCCGACTTCACTATAGTAAGAAAGAGTTAGAATTTTACCAACCAAAACCAAATTTCTTACCTGGACACCATTAGATCTAAAAAATTTCTTAAACTTGAGTACCACGCCAGAGGTTTGGTTACATTCAATATTACCAAAAAATTTTTTGTTTATTTGCGTTGCCAACAACCACAACAACCCAATTTTTTTTTCACAGCCTTCTATGTATTTAAATCAACCAAACAATAGTACATTATTATACGTGTTTCATAAGACGATTATTGTGACACGAATGAGTTTTGAGCACGACGAGCGAAGCGAGGAATGCTCAAATAGAATGAGTGTAAACGAGTGTAATTTTAATATTTATTAACAACTAACATTTTGCTAATAAGCCAATAATTGGAGCAATTCTGTAACGAAGTGGAAAACTCAGTAATGTGCTTAGGTAATAGCAAAATTAATGAAATTGTAACCACTTTAAAAAAAATTAGTATTCTATAGAGTATAGTGGAGTGATTAATTTATAATTCCAGTTCTAAAATTTAATCAGTGACATTTTGACGTGATTTAATAGTGATTTAAGTTGACAGTTTGTGTTTAAGAAGAAACATCATTTTAAAAACGTCTAATAAAAATCAGAGAATACCTGGTATAGCAGCGATCTATCAAGAAAACATAATGTTTCTTAAAAATTTTGTAAAAACAAATTAAACAGTAAAGGCGGAAAAAAACAGTTTTTGAAGGAAAAAAAGATTACAAACAGTACAAATTTATTTATTTTGTTTTGTAAATTTTACAATCTTGAACTTACCTGTTTCTATAATAAAATTAATTCTTAATAAATCTTTTTTTCGCTTTTAAAAATACTCAAATTAAGTTTGAATTTAAATTTCAAAATATGTTACAAAAATGCCATCCCGTTCTGTTGTCACGTAAAGTATTTTGTTTCTTTTTGAACGATTTTTACTTAATGTGTAATTAGGAAAAAAATATTGGTTTGTAACTCTGTATTGCAGAAATTTAAAAAACTTAACTTTACATTAATAAACGTTAACTTAGCTTTAAATTTTAATTAGAAGATAATTTTCTATGAACAACGTAGCAACCCCGATTTTTTCACTTTTTAAAGAATCGGACCAAATAAATCTTTAAAAAAAAGTTGTTTGTGGTTATACAATCTAGATTTACTCTAATATTTTATTTTTTTCATATCGTGATGTTAAATATGTTTTTTTTGCTGAGAAAAGTACGATACGTTGCTCATTTTTTAAGGCATGAGCACAATTAGGAATTTTTACATGATGTCGTACGGCATCCTTAAGACAACGTTCCAAATGCTTCTTATAGCGAATAAATTTTGAGAATTTTTTCACTAATTTAGCAAACAATGTTTTAGTTATTTTAAGTTTTAGTTGTTTTAAGACAGCGTTTTATCCACGCAAGAATGTTTAAGCGCGAGACGCAGTCGAGTGTTTAACATTCTTAAGTGGATAAAACGCGTCTAAAACACAAATCCAATATAACGTTTTATCAACAATCACAGCGATTTAAAATCAGAATCGCCAAATTTTATCTCAAGTCATCAAAAAATGATTTGACAATACACCCTCACAGCAGATATCACCTCAAAAATCATTGAAATTAATTAAAAAACATGGGAAGGAGATGTTGAATCGTTCCTATTTATTTTCGATTGTTTATCGACTTCATTTGTACAAAACGCTGTGCAAGTTGGTGAAAATGGAAGAAAGTGATACTGTTCCTGAGACAGTTCTTGAGAAAGCTGAAGAAGCGACTCGCCAGTTATTGCCTGCGAAGTCCAGGAAACATTATAAAAAAGTATTTTCAGAATTTAATGAATGGAAATAAGAACGGAGGGTATTGACAATAAATGAGAAAGTTCTGTTATCGTATTTCTTAAATTTGAAGAAGAGGTATGCAATTTTATTTATGTGGTCGAAGTACTCCATGCTAAAGGCCGCTATAAAAGTCTATAAAAAATATACATTGGAAAATATAGTAAGCTTATGGCCTATCTGAAGAGTCAGTCATGACGATACAAGCCGAAGAAAGGTGAGTATTGGAAAGAGCACACGTGGAAGAGTTTTTGACAAGGACTTGCGATAAAGAATATTTGATAAACAAGGTAATCTCTGTCATTACATAGACATTGTAGATAATAAATTTTGGAATATTTTAGGTTGTTTTAATAATGGAGGTGTCTGGTGGCTGTCGATGCTGTGACAAATTTAAAAATCAGTGATGTAGAAGACAGGGGCGCATACCTGATTGTTTCAATACCAGATACCAAGACGGGCGTTTTACAAAAATTCACAATTATAGAAGAAGGACTCTCTATCAACACTGTGGAGAAGTGTACTAAATACATGTCCTTACGTCCGAAGAAGTTATCCATTGAGAGATTTTTTTACGATACGCTAATCAAAAATGTACATCGCAAACTGTTGGAATTAACACTTTATCGAAAGTTCCTTCTAAAGTTGCTTCGTTTTTGAATTTGGCGAACGCAGAAGCTTATACCGGCCATTGTATGGGACGCACTTCAACAATTTTACTTGCCAATAGAGGTGCTAATCTTACGACAATTAAACGACATGGTGGGTGGAGGAGCTCCGACATAGCAAAAACTTATATCGAAGATTCTGTATCTAATAAGCTTGATATCGCAAAGAAAATCCAAGGTTCTCTGGTACTAGTCGTTCCTTACTATGAGAGTCGTCCATTGTTCCTACAACTACTATTTGTTCTAGAACCAATAACAACTACAAGCTTCTTATTAATGGAAACGAAGTGAAATATGATAAAACAAAAAACGAAATGTCTATTAATGTAAATGTTAATAACAATATTAATAATAAATAGAATGCGATTGATTTAAGATTGTATTTTTTCATTATTCCACTAGTGGATAAAGTGTTACTTTATACGGTTCGTAAGTGTGGATAAAACTTCAGTTATAATTATTATTTAATGTGGCATAAGGTGCATCTAAAAGTTTACTAAAAAATGCATTTAAAACTAAATTTCTTTCAACTGTTTTATGTAAATTAATAAAGAGTAGTTAATTTTCAAATTTACCTGCATTTTTTTAGTAACTTTTGATTGCTTCTGATGATTGCTTTTGAGAAATGTCTGTAAAGTCAACTTCCATTTACTAACATTTGTTATTTTTGGGTTTCTCGTCTATTTTTTGAACTTTTGACTGACATCTATGTATAAACTAGGTAGTTTATAAAAGATAAAAATTAAAAATCTGGATTTACTGAATATTTTTATTGATCCAATTTGAGATACAGTTGCACTTTCCACTTTCTGGCCAAAAGGATCCAAGCCGATGATATGTAAAGGACCACTCTGCCACAAATACAAGTTATTCCGTATGAGTTTTTGCTGGATTACCAACGAATAACAAAGATCTGAGCATATGATTGATTTGCAGCGCTATGCCATAGAGCTCCAATTAACTTTTAATATATGCTTCTACAAACATCTGACATCTTCAGATCACCCAAAATGTGCTGTAACCATCATCAGCTACATCTTTACGGCCGACGACCCATTTTTTGATAATATTATTCATTATTGACGATAAATTCAAATTCCTTGCTGTTAGAATTTTCTAGTCACTTCCAGATAGTTTAATGCACCGATTTTTAAACGGGGGTATTTTTCTATGAGGGTTCCTTAACAAACTTCCCGTCTATTAAAGGTGTGAAATGGCTTATACATCCTAAATCTCTAAGTATCTCGTCATATCAACTGCTACAATTTAGAAATTTTTGAGGGTTTCAACGGCTATATCCTGAGTAATACATGATCGCTTCAAAAACTTATTAACAAAAACTTTTTTTGGGTCATTTTCAATTTTGTTCATTTTTAGCTGAGAAGGAAAGCTGGTTGTATTATGGAAGTACCCTTAAGTCGCTGTTGTCCATTCTTATATTTGCATTTGTTCCTTGCCTGTTGTACAAAACTCGAAATTCAGCTTTATGCGAGACTTCCCCAAATCCTTCCTTGTCCTCAAGTTTCTCAAATCGTTCAGGGACGTCCTCAAATCAAACTGAACTGTATTGAAGATCTTAAGTGAATTTAACTGAAGATTTGAAACCTCTGATTTTGGACGGCTTGAAGTGTGGCGTGGTACCAGATTCCAATGGGTCTACGTCGAGACAGAAATACAACTGCCCAAATAATTGGACTTTTCTATCGTAAAAAAGAAGTTAGGATTTCACAATCCAAAACTAAATTTCTTACCTAACAACATTAAAACTGGAATATCTGCTTAAACTTGAGTACCACGCCAGAGATTTGCTCACACTCACCAACATACGAAAAATTTTTTCGTTATTTGCGTTGTTAACAACAACAAAACAATTTTATATCTACGCCTTCTTACTCAAACCAATTAAATAAAATAGATCAAATAAGCCAATAATTTTTTTCAAAAAAGTTGTTTATGTGGTTATACAATCTATATTACTCTGGTATTTTAAATGTTTTTTTGACTGCTCACTTTTTAAGAGCAGTTATAGTTATATATGTATCAAGGGAATTATATAAGGACGTTAATTACCGAGAACAACGACTGTCCAGAGGGCCGTTAAGCCCGAGGGACAATAAGTTTCCCAAGGTAATTACCATCTAATAATTCACATGATTCATAAATAATTTTATTTCTTACTTAATTAACGTATTTTTGTGAATAAATAGAATTGTGTGGACGATTTACTTAGTTAACTGTGCATGATTGCTATGGAAAATATTTGTTAACAATTTTTTTTCTGAATTTGTCGATTGCAAAAATGAATAAAAATAGTAAAATTTCAGAAGAATTACAAAAAAAGTCAAAAATTGTTATTTAATAACATTTCTTCCCTCCTTGTAACATTACTGTACGCCAGATTTGTAACTCTTTTTAATATGCAAATTAGAGGGAATTAAGAATTCTTAACTTCCTTCTATGACCCGCTCGGGAGTTATGAATGTCATAATGGTTACCGTAACTAAGGTAATATTTGGCTATATTGATGTAGTACGAAATAAAATATATTATAACACATAAGCACAATTTTAATAATTTTAAAAAATACGTAATTTTATATGCTACAGAGCTACATTGTAGTACAGACTATAGATTAGGACAACTATTACACTGTTTCTTACTTCTCAAATTTACAAATAATACTCAAATGAGACCAACACTAACAAGAAGAAATAAAAACTATGTACATAAGTAAATTTTTGATTAAATTTTAAATTAAATTTAATCAAATTAAATTTTGCTCTAAACGGTTTTTTTGTAAATAAATTATTAGAATTTAAATTGTTGTCTTTATTGTAACGATTATTGACAGTTAACAGTTTTTAGCTAATCTGGATCAGTGCTTATTTATATTTATACTTTCTGTCTCTATTCAACACATTATGTATATGATAAGTCATATAAATGTGCTAAAAAAAGGCAACCAAGTGCATTAGCAAGAAAACGAAGTGTATATATTTATATATTTTCCTCTGTAGACTTGATGTCTGTTGGAAATAAATATACTTATTATTGAAAGGAAGATTTTGTGTTTAAAAAAAATAGTTAAGAGTGTTTTAACTTGAATGTTTAACCTCTTGTATACTAAAGTCTTATAAAGTCTATTTAGAGACTAAGTAATGTTAATTTCAAGGTTGCTTTAATTATTGGAGTTGGTGGAGCTTGTAGGTTCCAACATGCTTTTGGAAAACGTCAAAGATCAGAGATCATGCTTCCATGATTTAATACCAAACACTAAAACAAAAATATGCAAAAAAATTTTTATTAACTCAGGCGGAAGAGATGGAGTCAACATGTTAGAATTTATTCGAAAATATGCTTCACTTCGCCCTAATAACGCAAATAGTAAACAGTTTTTTTTCGGATACAAAAACCAGAAGTGTATAAAGTTATCTGTTGGTACAAACACATTTGCTGCTTTCCCCAAGAATATTGCTACTTTCCTTCAGTTACCTAATTCAGCAGGATTTACGGGACATTGTTATAGGCGCTTATATACTTTGTTGTTTGCTAATTCGGGAGCTGATCTTTTAATAGTAAAGCGTCATGAAGGCTTGCGCTCGAATACAGTAGCGGAGGGCCATATAGACACAGCAAAAGAAAATAAAAAACAAACTGCTTCAAAAATTCTGGAGACAAAAATACTATAACAGTTAAAACTACTGCATCAACAGCTGTTATCGAAAAAAATGTATCAAAAATAGCTTGTCTTACTATAAGGAGGTGTAAAAATTGTGTTATTAATATTTCTAACAATAATAGCATGTAATTAAGATTGAGTTTAAAAATAAAACGTATTATTATAAAGAGTAGATTTTTATTTTATTACTTCACTAGTGAAGTAATATGTCACTTTAACTTCACTCAAATATTCAATATAATATGCAGTTATCAAAACAGTCATAGATAAACCATATTTAGGTACTTTCTGCAATTTGTTAATTATTTTTTGGTTAAAACAGTACAAATTTTCTAGATTTAAATTTTTTTGTAGATTTGGCAACCCTGTCAGTTGTCTAGAATCTCTTTCCATTTTTTTCTTAGTAGTTCCAATCCCAGATTGTAGATGGCGTCAAAAATCTATTTCCAATTTAAAGAAGAAAGTAAAGTATCTAATTACCTTCTTTATCTAGATTTTAAGGTTTAAGAAGTTATTATTTAAAAATTGTATTAAATGCAACGTGAGAGTCGTTAATTAACTAACTAATACATTGAAAATACCTTTTCTTTGATCTAAGTGTCTTCCTGTGTCTTTTAGATAGTTTTTTTGAACGTCCCGCCTCTGTCAGTATGGTGGGCCTTATGGTGATGGATGGTTCGTGTTGATGTGCCCATGTTTTAATAGAATAACCCAAACCCAAGATAAAACCTAGGTAAATATTTACAAATGGTAATGAATTGTGTCCCATACTCCCAGTTTACCATGCGCATCTGCTTTGCTGGGTCTGAATGTTCGTTAATGGGTGGTTATGGACCTTGTGACGTTTGTCAGTTGTCAAATTCCTCGTTTAAAAAATTGTAAAAATCCGTAAATGCCAGCCAAAAATAGCCCCCCGTGTTGTGATGTTTCCTCCTCGATTATTCCGTGAATGTTTCGTTTTTAATTTACAGTTGTACGAATGAGTGGAGTGAATCGCCGCCCCAAATAACGGAATGCTGTCCTATCTATGTGTGAACAACCGTTTAAAAATTTGTAAATGGGATGAATGAAGGAGATCTATTGAAAAGATCAGCCGAAGAGCGTGAAAAAATATTCAAACGGTATGAGAGGGGCCGCGAAGAGGGTGCTGAAATCGACCCATGGGAGGACCCAGGCTTCGAGGTCTACCATGCAACGGACAGGTATGGCTTCATCCACGACAAACGACTGCCATCCAAAGTGGACCCGCAAGAAGCCAAAAAGCTCCAGATCGAACTAGAAAGGCAGAAGAAGTGGCTGAAGATGCTGAAGAACTGGGACAGTCCCAATATTAAAGAGAAGCTGCATTCGAGAGTGTATAAAGGGATACCCAATCCACTCAGGACGCAAGCATGGTGCAAATTACTGAATGTTGAGAAAGTTAAAAAGGATAATGTGGGGAAGTATGCAGAAATGATGAAATTGGCCCGGTTGCATTCCACTGATGCCAGACAGATAGACTCGGATGTTAATAGACAGTTTAGGGAGCATTTACATTACAGAGAACGTTACAGTATTAAGCAACAGTCACTCTTTAACGTTCTTACGGCTTACGCTATGTATAATTCAGAAGTGGGATATTGTCAAGGCATGTCAGGTCTGGCAGGTGTACTTTTGATGTATATGGATGAAGAAGATGCCTTTTGGGCTATGCATATCTTACTGACTGATCCTAAATATGCCATGCATGGTTTGTACAAAGAGGGATTTCCGAAATTAACAAGATTTCTTGCTCATCATGATAGAATTTTGTCGAAATTTTTGCCTAAGTTAAAGAAACATTTTGATAAACATGGGGTTGATGCTATTTTGTATTCATTGAAATGGTTTTTTGTTTGTTTTGTTGAAAGGGTAATTTTAAACAATTTTTTTGAGGAAAAAAATTTGATGGTATAATTTTGTAGGTTCCTTTTAACCTTTGTCTTCGTATCTGGGATATTCATTTATTAGATGGAGAGAGAGTTATTACAGCAATGGCCTTTACAATACTCAAATTACATAAACGCAATTTGTTGAAGCTCAATGATATGGATTCAATAGTTCATTACATTCAAGTGAGTATTTTACTGGACTAATTAGAGTAGAAACAATTTTTATAGTGTATTCATACAATTTGTTACTATTACTAATTTATTTAAACATAACATTAATTTTTAGCACTATTTTAAATGGTTGGGTGCGGAATTACACTCGTTAATAATGTCGATTATTTTGTTCAGTCATTGTAACATAATATTTGTTAGAAACTTCAGTTAGATTTGAACATTTCAAATTGAATAGATGTATTTAACTTAAATTAAACAATTACAGGAAGTGGTTTTTTGTGTTCTAAATTTTTGAATTTTTATTGTACGTTTTTAGTCATGTATTTAATTTTTTGCTTGAATTATCAGTAAAAAAATTAATAATTTAGACACAAGAATATACTTTTTGTAATATGGCAAGCTTTTCTAGACTATACAGAGTGGATCAAAAGTAGGAATTGGGGCGTTTTTTGGCTAAACTATAAAGAAAAGTTTTTCTATTTTGTTTTGTAATGTTTGTCACTGATTTTATTTTTCCCGAAACAAGCTTTTTAAAAGATATGTTGCTGTATCATTTTTTTTTATAAATGTGCAATATTTTTTTGTTAAAAAAAATCAGAAATACTTAATTTTTATCAAAACTGTCTTCTTTTTCACCAACGCCAGTGCATGGTTAGTAGGTGTTACCTTATTGTTATTTCCGCCTTATTTGTTTATTAGGTGTTTTAGTCTTCTCAGACATTTAATAAAATATATAAACCTTATTTTTTTGACTTTGTCCGGTGAGATCGTAAAAGGGGTTGTGTCGTTTAGCACGTGGTGGGTAAAAGTGCTGAACATAATTTCACGTAAGCGGAAAAATACTGTTTGATGAAATGCGCTTTCAAGTAAAATTCTGCGAAAACTGTAAGCCGCTCTTTAAAGATGCTGTACAGTTGTCAGTTGGTTGTATTTTTTCCATGGTATTTTTTAACTCGGTTGAATGGGTGGGATTTTCTGCTTCACGCTCAGACTGGGACAAACCAGTGGTCACAAACTGTTTTGTTTATGCATGGTAAAATGCATGGCGCACGTTGTAATGTTTTAGAACCACTGACCTAGCTGAATCTAAACGTTTACTTCGAGACACCACCCACACTAACTTATTTAAGAACGACCCTTATTTACAAATGCGTTAGAGGTGTTGAAACAACAACCAACAGACGACCCATACCAATGCGGTACGTAGTTTTACAGAACACCTGCTAACTGGTAGTACCCCTTTTACGACCCCACCGGACAAAGTCAAAAAAATAAGGTTTAGAGTGAAAACTGCGCTCTAGAAAAAAAATTATTAATACATATATGTTGTTCATGATGGAAGAAGTTGAAAAAATAAAGTAAAATCACTGAAACGTTGACATAATCTCACTTTTTCTTTTTTGAACTCACTCTCCAATTGTCACGAAAAACAATAATAACAACTAATAAATAAAATAAAATTTTGGACTACAATTTTTTATTATTATTTTTTTTAAAGACAAGGTTGTTATTTTATTATAATTTTGGGAACTGCAAGCCTCACTTTATTAATTTTGTAAACAGTGAGTGAATATATGAAGTGTTCAAATAAAAAAAAATGCTCTAGATTGCTATGGAATTTTATTAAAACAAGAAGGTATTAAAAAGGCAGGTCGTAACTTGAGTGTTATGGATAAACATAACCTTCAAATTGTATTCGATCGTGAGTCAAATCAAAGTGTTTTTCAGTGATTTTTTTTGTTTGGTTTACTGTTTCTCATAATTACAAATCAGCTGTTCTCACGGCTACACATTTTTAATATCGCTGAAATAATTCGGTTGGAGTGTTTAATGTGTTTCTCAAAATACATATTATAACCGATTAGTATGTTCTATCCTTGTTTTTTTTGTATGGTTAAAAAAGGATAGAATATCCTAATCGGTTATAGTATGTTGCATTGCGAAAAACATTTCTGACCTCTTCAGAAAGTCTGACAGTTCTAACATTAGCTGTTGCAGCAGCCCATCTTACTAATAAATTGCTCTTATTTCCAAACCACTCTAAAGCGTTTTTTTACTTGAACACTTGATATAAGTAACGTAGAAAACCAAAGACGATATTTAGTATTACATAACATTTCTTATTACATTTTAGGAACTTGTTTTACTAATTTTGAAGACCGATGGTGATGTTTTTTATTTTTTAAATTAATAAGAACCAAAACGGTATTTTTTTTAATGTTGATACCACTGGATGATATTTTAGTAATTTTGAAATTTGCAGATAAAATTTTACTATTATAAAAGGCAGAGGATATATTTCTTATAAAATTTTTATTAAAAAAAAAAAAAAGAAAATGACTACATGGTTTTTTTAATAAGAGAGTTTGAAGGTTACAATGCTGCGTGTTACTAATTTTTAATGCCAAAACTATTATTTACTGGTGTTAGAAACGAAGGAGGATGCTTTACTAATTTTGAGAGCTCAAGACAACATTTATTATTAATTTTTTTTAACAATAAAGACAAGGGTGTATTTTTTTATTTTTATAACTAATGGCGTTATTTATTATGATTTTATTAATTAATAAAAGCAAAGAAATCATGTTACTAATTTTGAAGCTGGAGGTAAAAGTTTACTAATTTTGAAAATCAAAAACGGTATTGCGCTAACAAATTTTAAATTGATAAAGACAAAAACAAAGACATTATTTTCTTATTTTAATGGCCGAATATTCATTATAATAATTTTGTAAGCCGAAGGTGAAATTTTACTAATTTTAGAAGATCGAACAACATTTTTGTAGTTTTAAATTTGAGCAAATTCTAGAGGTGAAACCGATATTTCTTAATAATTTTTATTTGTAACAATTATTTATAATAATTTTTGGAGCTGAAGGCGACATTCATTATTAATTTTCATCACAGTGAAGACAAGGTTGTCATTTTTTATATTTTTATTAATTTTAGAAAAACAGGATATGAATATTTAAGTCATGTTAAAAATTAGAGGCGATATTTGTTATCATTTGTTAGCTTTTTTATTAATAATGACACAAAAATGCTATTTTTTACGACCTTTTAAAAGCCGAAGATGAAGTTTTACTAATTTTGAAGGCCGGAAGCAAAATTATGGGCCACAGGCAATGTTTGTTTTATTAATTTTTAAATTATTAAGAATAAAGTCAGTATTCTTTTCTAATGTTTATAGTTTACAAGATGATATTTTAGTAATTTTGACATTAGGGAATAAAATTTTACTAATTGTAAAAGGTAGAGGCTATATTTCTTATAAAATTTTAAATTAAAATGAAAGAAAGGCGGCTTTGTTTTGTTAATCTGGTAGTCTGAAGTTACTAATTTGTTACTAATTTTAAAAGTCGGAACCAATATTTACTAGTCTTAGAAACCAAGTGGAATTTTTTACTAATTTTTGGAGCCGAAGGCGACATTTCCGCTTAATTTCTATAACGATGAAGATAAGGGTGCTATTTTTTCTAATTTTCGGAATTACAGGCGTCATTTCACTAATTTTATAAAGTGAAGTTGATATGAAGCAGTCTTGGGAGAAGAACGCAACATTTATTAACAGTTTTTTTTCTATTTTTGGCAACTGAGGATGACGTTTTAGTAATTTTGAACGTCCGAGGAACAAATTTCGTTAAGTTTAGAAGAAATGTAGCGACATAAAGAGTCTGTTTTTTATTTTATAAGTTGAAGATAACATTTTACTAATTTTGAAAGCCAGAAATTAAATTCTCTTAATTTTAGAAGCTAGAGACGATATTTAAAATAGAGTCAACATCGTTTTTCTATATCGAGAGTTAGAGGCGACACTTTACTAATTTTTAAAGACAAATTTGATATTTTTTTTAATTGTGGAAACTGTAAGCGTCATTTAGTATTTCTAGAAATTGGAAATTTAATCTTAGAAATTTTTGGAGCAAAAAATTGACATTTTCTATCAATAAGGCAACATTTTCTTTCAAATTTGTGAACCAAAAATGACATTTTACTAATTTTGAAGCTGAAGACAATATTTTACTAGCTTTAGGAGCTGAAAACAATATTTCTTATAAATTTTTAAATTAAAAAGAAAGAAAGACGACTTCGGTTTCTTAATTTGGTTGTCTGAAGTTAATAATTTGTTACTAATATTACTAATTTTGAAAGCCAGAACCGATATTTACTAATTTAGAAACCAAGTGGGATGTTTTACTAATTTTTGAAAACACTTTTCCGCTTAATTTTTCGCAAAACAATGAAGACAAGGGTGTCATTTTTTCTAATTTTCGGGATCACAAACGCCATTTTACTGATTTTATAAACTGAAGTTTATACAAAGCAATTTTGGGAGACGAGGACAATCTTTATTATATTTTTTTCCCATCTTTAGCAGCCGATTCATTAATTTTAGATGAAATGTTACGACATAAAGAGTACTGTTTTTTAGTTTAACAAGCTGAAAATAACGTTTTACTAATTTTGAAAACCAGAAATTGAATTTTATTAAGTTTAGAGACCAGAGACGATATTTCTTATTAAATTTTAAGTTAAAAAAAGACTCAAGATTTTTTTTTATTTTGGGAGGTGGAGGCGACACTTTACTAATTTTTAAAGACAAATTTGATTTTTATTTAATTGTGAAAACTGTAGGCGTCATTTAGTATTTCTAGAAACTGAAAATGTAATTCTAGAAATTTTTGGAGCAAAAAATTGACATTTTCCATCAATAAGGCAATATCTTCTTCAATTTTGTGAATCAAGAGTGACATTTTACTAATTTTGAAGCTGAAGACAATATTTTACTAGCTTTAGGAGCTGAAAGCAATATTTCTTCTGAATTTTTAAATGAATTAATACAAAAGAAACAAAATTTCTTAAAAACTGTTGAATTAGTAGTCAAGAATGTCAAATTTTTCTAATTTTGTGTCCTGGGGGCGACATTTTAGCAATTTTTGAGAGCCGTAGGCTAAATTTTTAACTAATTTTTGTTTATTTTGATATTTAATAAATTAAAATTTGTTGATTATTTCTGAAATTATATTTTCGTGTAATTTCTGCAACTCAACTCATTTTAAAAAATTTCCAGAAATAATACACTCAGGTTATTCTAAATGAAAATATTTTTGTTAGGTGAAACTATACAAAGACTTTATGTACGAAGACGACGTAGTGATCCACCAATTAGAAAAATCAATGGAAGACTTAAAAAAAGCGAAACTTGATCATCCAGGTCCTGCCCATAAAGACGAACTCCCATCTCGACCATTTGGTGTATTTAAAGAACCGACATTTGAGCAAATTGTCGGTATTCGAACTGAGCAATTCACGGAGAAAGAAAAAGAGACCAATCAAATTGTAACACATGTGAGTGATGCAGCCCGAGAAGCCGCCGACAGAGAAAAAGAAAGTCAGCTATCTGTTGGTGAATCTATAGGCCTTGCAGGTACAGACACAGATAATAATTCTATAGTCGGTAGCGTTTTTACTTTAGCAAGCGAATCTAGTATATGTGATAGCGATGTTAGTAGTATTGACGAGTGCACAAGGCTTTAATCCTATTTGTATTCAAAGTTGTGCCAATTTTTTTGTACATTCCGATATAAAGAAAAAAAAAATTACGCAGACGTGCCTTCTTACAAAATCGCTTTATTTTTGATACGTATTTTTTAGTTTATCCTTGTATATAATTTAATGTAAATAATTAAGAATAAGCAAAAAAATAAATTGTTTTAGCAGGATTGCAACAGATTTTTTTATTTTAGTTGCTTTTTCTTTAGTAAAAATACTCTTGTATTGTGGAATGTTACCGTTTCTTGTATTATCACCTGCATAAAAAAAATTCTTTAATATATTTGTTTATTCATTTTTGGTTTTGGTCTTCTTATAATAACATTCCCACCTTATTAACATTTCTTTGTTTATATTTTCCCAATTTGTTAAATTAATTGGGAGTGGGAATTTTCTAGACTTTCACAAAACGTTCTATTTTTTTTTGTTATAATTTTTTGCATGTTTTAACAAAATTAGTGTTGGGTCAAAGTTTTTTTTCTTATTTTTCGGAAAAAGTAATGTGAAATAGAATAATTATTATTCTAGTATTGCCTGAAATCAGCATTTGAGTTTTCATCTACGGGATATTACCGCAATTGGTAGGTTTTTGCATGATTGCACGTTATTTAAGCTGTTTGGATTGGTTTGTTTCAATTCAAATTGCTTATTTATGTAATTCATAAATTTAGTGCTAAATTTATCAATTCATTTATAACCATCAAGGTCAATTTTTTGGTGTGTTAAATGAAACGAAAAAGGCACCCAGGAACACTAAACCCTTTATTTAAAGTTGTCATTTTTAGGTGAGAATTAAAATTGGTGGCGTCGTGTTTGGTGTTAGTGGGTGTCGAATTTACGAATTTATACCACAATGTGGTTTACTAGAATTCCAAGGTTTTTGTTTTAAAATTTTATTCAAATTATTAATTTTTATTTTTATTTTATCATAGAGAAAAAGAAAAACTGCAGTCAGTGACTGGTGTAAGGTGTACATACTTTAAAGCTATTAATTAAATATGGTAAGGTTTATCAAACATTTTGTTATTAACTTTACCAGTCTTTATTGAATGCATTCAGTGGCGATTTTATTAATAATAATAACTTTTGTTTAACAGCAATTCACACAAATTCTATACATACAAGAGTTTTTTCTTATTGTTTAGTATACGAAAACATTGAGTTTAAGACACAAATAGACAGTTAGCTTGTTGGAGCGCTGTAAAATAACCTTACGCTAGAGATTTGTATAAAACTTTTTGGTGGCAAACTTTAAACGATTTGTTTCTGATTTTTTTTATACTTGTATTAACATTGGAAATTTGTTAACATTTTAGTTTTTATATAGGCTGTCTTAAAAATCTATGTCTGTTTTGAAAATTATTGTGATATTTGACATAATAGAGATTCTATTTAACTGATTAAAAAAAAAAATGGTGATGATTTAAAGGTTATATTGTCAAATGATTTTTTAAACAAAATCAACAACAAAACTGTTAAAAAAAGTGTAGACTAAATGCTGCAAAAAGACTGATTTATAATTATTTAAGAGTCTTATTGCAGACACCTTATAGTTTTTTTTATAGCATTTTTAAAATTCAGGTTGAAATATTGTTACTTAAGGTTGCTAAAAGTTTTTTATATTTTTTCTATCGTTTTTAATTTTTTTATCTTTAATAATCAATGTTTTTTTTCTGTTGTAACAAAGAATAGTTTCTGATTTTTATTATATTTGTTTAACATTTTTTTCTACAGTTTTCCTGTCATAATTTTTTGCTTTTCACAATCATAGACTGTGTCCTTTGTATTTTTTTTATATGACCTGAACTTTTACACATTTTTTTTTCTTTCTCTATCACTACCTGTTAACAAATTTTACATTTATTATGGGCTATTATATCCTTAATATCTTAAATACATTTTTGTACTAACTCTCTTCTTTTGTTATGTTTCCTTTTTTACTACATATTTTCTGTTGATCTTTATTCTTTATTTGAAAACATTTAATTTTTTAGATTTTATTTTTTCGTTCTTGATTTTCTATTTTTCAATTTTCTGGCATAAGGCAATTCTATATATTATTCTATATTTGGATAATAAAAAGGGTATTTTTTTATTTTTTCTAGCTGGGAACCTAACTTGTGTATATCTGAAATAAACTGGCGGCAAAAATTTAAGGATATTGAAATATTTGTGTAATATAAAATATTTTTAAAATTTTTGTTTTTATATGTTAAAATCTGAAAAAAAAAGAGTCAGATAAAATAGATATTTGGCTTCTCAGATAATTCCCAAAAAAGTAAAACACCGATTATTAGCGCAACATTTATATCTTAAAATTTTTATTCAGTTTCTTTCAATCTGTACGTGCTGTTTCGTGTTGATTTTTGTCAATTTTGTGGTATATCATGCCGAGACGACATCTAACATTAGAAGAAGCTAATAGGGCACTCGGGATGTTACAAGATGGCATACGGCAAGTGGATGTGGCCAATAGATTTGGCGTGTCGCAGTGTTATCAGTAGGCTTATTCTTCGCCATGAAATGACTGGAACTGTAAGACGAAGACGTGGTGCGGGTCGTCCTCGACAAACAACGGCAAGACAAAACCGACTTCTTACTTTAAATGCCCGATTGCATCCAACAACCCCAGCTACAATGTTACGGCGGTAGTTTTTAAATGCTGCAGGAGTTGTCATATCTGTTAGAACTGTACGAAATCAATTGCATGATATGGGTCTTTTCTCTAGAAGACCTCTTAGAAGAGTTCCGTTAAGACCTAATCATATGCGGGCTAGAGAAGCGTGGGCTGTTGACAGGCAGAATTGGAGAATTGAGTGAAACTGTCCTTTTCACAGATGAATCTCGTTTGGGTCTCCATAGTGACAGCAGAAGAGTACGAGTTTGGAGAACACGAAACACACCGCGTCATCGAGGTTTTGTCCAGGAGGCACATGCTTTTCGTGGAGGTTCAATTATGGTTTGAGCTGGGGTAGCTTTGAGCTCTCGCACACAATTGTATATCTGTGAGGGGAATATGACAGGAAGAATATACCGGGACGACATTATTTTAAACACAATCGTCCTTCTGTTTAACCAGAGAAACCTACTACTGCAACTTTTGGATGATAATGCTCGACCTCACAGGGCTGGAATAGTGCTGCGTGTGCTCAGGAGCCACCGTATACCGCATATTCCATTACCAGCTCTGTCCCCTGATCTAAAGATAATCGAACATGTGTGGAGTTTGCTCCAGAGAAAGTTGGATCTGCATCAACCTGCCCCTATGACATTAGGCAAGTTAAGGGTAGTTTTACCACAATTGTGGGATGATTTGCCTCAACAAGAGATTGATAATCTCATAAGAAGTATGCCCAACAGAATTGTGGACGTTTTGGAAGTCAGGGGCGGACACAACCATTATTAACAAAATGTCGGAAATCGTACCTTTTATTCCTGGCCAATTACATTAATAAAAACCAAGAAACCATACAAAAAAACGTGTATAATTACGTGTAACTGAATCAATCATTAAGTTGAAATTAAATTTATTTTGAATCCATTGCATTTTACTTTTTAATTAACGATATCCCTAAATTTTTGCCGCCAGTTTATTTCCTCTTTTACTGTTTTTTTTACTTTTGCATTTTATCAATTTTTTTGTCGTTTTCAAACTGGTTGTTATTTCTGTGTTGCGGGTTATTCTGCAATATTTTTTATTAAACTTTTTCCTCTTGTTTTGTCTTATTTTTACTGTTCCCTAAATCGTAATTTTTGTACACTTTTTGTTTTCTTTTTTATTTTTCTCTTATTTGTCTTGTTTTTTCTATAATTGCCATTTCTATCATTATCTATTCATTTCATAAAGCTTAAATTTTGTCACTTAATATTTAATTTTTTAATTTTATTTTTATTTTATTTATTTACTTTACTCATTTATTTCAGTTACGTGAATATTAAACTTGGTTGTTTATTTATTTTTTTATATTTGTTTCAGTAAAATTAATTATATAATGTTATACGTTGAAAAGCCGATTATTTTCGTGATAGTCTAAATATTTTCGTATACGTCTATTTTTAAACTTTTTAGAGTGGACATTTGCTGATTTTAAGCTTATTAAAATTGAAAAATGATATTTCGAGTGGACAAAGCCAGATTGATTAAATAAATTATTTATTTTACTGCTTATTTAAGCTTCTTGGAATTGATGAAGCTTATTATTTTCGTAACTCTTTATTTAAACATTTTGGAGGGGGTTAAATCGATTATTTTTGTTGTTGCTTATTTAGGCTTCTTAAAATTGTAAATCTAAGCTTTTTAGAAAAATTATTATTATTTTTTGGAGACTAACTAATATTTTTCTGGCTGCTTAATTAGGTTTTTTGTAATTGATAAAGTACTAAAGCCAATAATTCTGGTGGTTCTTTCGAGTGGGCAAATTATTTTTATTTTATCAAGGCTTCTTGGAGTGGACAAAGGCAATTATATTTCTGACTGCTTATTTAAGCTTCTTGGAATTAGTAAATTCAATTCGTTTAGTGACTTGTTGGAGTGAAGATATCCAGTCATTATTATGGCTGATCATTTTTAAACTTTTTGGAGTGGACAAAACCAATAATTTTCGTGGATACTTATGTGAATTAAGCTATTTTTTAGGTTGCTGATTTAAGCTTATTAAAATTGAGAAATGTGATTTGAAGTGGATGAAACCAAATTCATAATATAAATCGTTTTTTGACTTTATTTAGGCTTCTTGGAGTTGATGAAGCTGATTATTTTCGTAGCTGTTTTTTTTTGAAGTTGGTTAAATCGATTATTTTTGTTATTGCTTATTTAAGATTCTTGAAATTAGTAAACTCAATCATTTTAGAAAAATGTTCAATTATTATTATTATTATTTGGAGTGGACAACTTATATCTTTCTGGCTGCTTAATTAAAATTAAAACTAGTAAATCCAATCCATTTAGTGACTTTTTGTAGTGGAGACTTTCAGTCATTATTATGATTGTTTATTTTTAAGTTTTTTGGAGTGGACAAGACAGCCAATCATTTTCGTTTATTTAAGCTTCTTGAAGTGAACTAAACGATTATTTGCGTGGTTACTTATTTAATTTTCTTTAGAGGTGAAGTTAGTTATTTTGTGGAACCCAGTCAATACTGTAGTGGCTTATTTAAGCTTCTTGGAGTAATTTTATCGTAATATTTGATTCTTGCTGCATCTATGATATGAAGCTTTTAATTAAATTTATAAAGTGTTGTTAAATAATATTTTTTCGATTAAATGTCATTTAACCTATTTGCCTAAAAAAAATAATTTATTCACTTTGTATAAAAATTAATTTTTCACTTAACCTAAAATTGCTTAAACCGATTGCATTCAATATCTACAGACTGTTCATTAACACCACATCACCACAACTAAACCACTAACATTCATCATGAGTCAATCAGTCCTTTAGGCACCTCCCACTCCCCTCTTTGAACTCCAGTCAAAATTTATAATCTCCGCCCAATTCCAGGTTCAAAATTCTCGTTTGATCCAAGTATCGACGACGCCAGTTCGCTACTAGACTGCGAGCATATGGGTTCCCGTCGTTCATTGGCCGACACCAGTGTGACGTCAACAGCCGATCTGTCAGTCTTTTCGACAGTAACACGTTCGCAAGCTCATGAAAACAGTCTGGATACACACAGCAACATGTCGGATAATTCAGTAGGCGGAGCTAGTTCAGTTGGATCAGGTATTGGTGCATCGAGTAGTGTTCAAAGAGCGCTCAGTTCGCATTCAACGCCGAGAGCCACACCTCATAATCCCAGTCCGGATGTTTTAAGAATATACGTACCATATTCTCCTTTAGATACCCCAATTGCTAGTCCACATAATGGAGATGTGCAAAAGGTTATACCATGCTCGTTTCCTGATAGTAATAGGATTAGAATTAAGGTGGATAACGATGAATTGCCAACGCCTCTGGTGGAACATGGGCAAATTACACATTTTAGAATTGAGAATAATGAATTTGACTTGAAATAATCTTTTGACAGCAATAAGTTTAATGTTGGAGGTATAACATAACGGGTGAGTATTAAAATTTTTATTTAAGATACTTAATTTTTATTTTCTGATATTTTAATAACTTCAATAAAAATTTTAATGCACACACGTTATATTTTGTATTTTAAATAATACGATAAATTTTTACTATTTTTTAAAAACTAACTTATAATTTTGGTTTTACAATACATGAAACATCACGGAGTGTATGCTGTTCTGATATTTATTTAAAACATACAGGGTTATCCAGTTTTTTATTGGAATTTTATTTTTTTATTTCTTAGGTTTGGACGTTTTTAATATTTAGAGTAAATAACTTAAATACAAGCTACTTTATTTACACATGTCAGTGTTTTTTAATTTAACACCCTATATTTTAGCTATTTTTTTTTAATTCCTGTAAACAAAGGCTTACTAGAACAAAAAAAGAAATGAATGAGTGTCCTAACTCTTTATAAACAGTAATGTCAAAATAAGTGAGTTTTATCTCTTCACTTGTAAATAAAATACTTCTTGTATATTTATAAAAAAAAATTATGTAACATTTTTTTTAAATAAAAAAAATTAAAGTTATGTCATTTTGGTGTTTTTCACTTATAAAGAGTCTAGACACTCTATGATACGCTTTTTTAGCAATGACAATGATCTATCTCGAGATCTATCTTATGTATTTTAGGTAAAAGTTAAGTGAAAAATTGCTTTAACTTAAAATGAATTTATTTGAATTTAATATTATAGATTTTTTAATTTAACACCCTATACTTTGGATACGTTTTTGTAATTCTTGTAACCAAGGTGCTTATTAGGAAAAAAAGGGGTGAAAGAAGGAATGAGTGTCCCGACTCTTTATAAACGAAAGAGTCGGGACTCTTTATAAACGAAACGTCAAAATAACAGTAAATGTGTCCATTGTAAAAAAATACTTTTTGTAGTTTTTTGAAATTATTATTTATTTATTTTTTTAATAAAAAGTCTAGGATTTAATTTTTTTGTTATTTTGATGTTTTTTTTTGTTTTTATAGAGTTCGGACACTCAGTGATTCGCTTTACTCTGCTTTAACAAGAACCTGTTTATAGAGTTTGGACACTCAAGGATACTTTTTTTTATTTATAAAAACAAAAGTTTTGTGTTTTTTATTGTACACAAAAAAGTTTTTTTTGTCATTGTGCTTTAGCCACAAATGTAATTATTGACATGTGAGTCTACTTCTACAAAGTGCTTATTTTAAAGTGTTCTTGAGGTTTTTTACAAAGTACTTAACATGACGTTTTTTGTTTCTAGAGTCTGGACGCTCAGTCATTCGATCTTTTATAATCTTTCTACATTTGCAAAAACATTTATGTATTTTTAGGTTAGAAAAAATGACAAATCAACACAGCTAGATAGAAATTTTAATTTAATTAATTTAACACTCGAAAAATGGGGAAAAGTGAGTGTGTTGACTCTTTATAAAATAAGAAACGTCAAAATAACTTGTAGAACTCTAACCAGAAGGTCTTTACAATTACTTTTTTTTTGTTGCTTTTGATGAAAGAACATGAGTTTTTTTATAGTTTTAGTGTGAAGAATAATTTATATTTGTTTGTTTTTTCAGAAATATAATAGATGTCATTTTCTCGTTTTTGGTATATACAGTCTGGACATTCATTGATACGTTCTTCTTTCATCTTTGACAGAATTATGTATATATCCTTGGCTTAGAAAAAAATGACACAAACAGTGACATATATTTTGACATATATTCATAATTTCATGTTTTGAAAAATTAAGAATTGAGTTTCTTTGATGTTATTCCGGTGTTTTGTTTTTATAAAGAGTCCAGACATTTACTGATACGTCCTCTTTTCACTTATGACAAAAAAAATGTGTTTTTAGGGTAGATAAAAATTACAAAAATGTCAGTTGTTTTTTTTAGAAATACAATTAATAAGATTGGTCATAATAGATAGGTGTTTAATTAAAAAAATTGTGCTGCAACATAAAGGTTCAAAATGTGTTTATTTTATTAGTTTTGTAAGGTTGGTACTGAAAAAATTACTAGATTGATTTGAGAAAATCAGTGACAATTGTAGTAACTGTAAAAAGTGCAACTTAAAGATGAAAATAACTACAAAATTTCTGATAAAGATGGATCACCTTGTATAATATCATGTGACTGGAAAATTATCCATTCTAAGTAAGCTAATGTCACTTTAACCATACGACTGTCACTATAACATAACCTAAGATTTTTTTAGTGCTCTGAATGGAAATATTATTAGTCACCCGTTACATCGTTATCAGCTGTGATTATTTTTTTATCATAAAAGTCATTGAAACAAGTAATCAATAGCTAATTAGCTATAAAAAATCTCCAATTTCTATTTTTTGCGTTGTATTATAAATATTAGATATTAAAATGTATAATAAGCATAAATACGATGTCAATCAGTTGGTTGAGTTTCTCGTGCTGTGAATGAGATAATTAAATTTAAATATTCTTCAAATTTGTAACCCCATATTATACAGAATGTCTAGAATTAAAATTAATTTTGATATTTTTATTACTTCAAAGATATTTTTTAAATTGTTTATTTATAGATTTGTTCTAATAACAGTACGGATCTGTTTAAAACTTTACTGAGCATGCGCAATACAGATTTGGAACTACTATAATAATACTGCGCATGCGTAACAGTTCTGATCTGTTATTGGAACAAACCTTATACAGGGTGAGTCTGTCAAAAGTTTATCTTATTAATTGTGATTTTTCTAGTGAAAAGTACAGAGTTGAGTAGAAAAAAAAAGGTTTTTAATAGCAAACCCTGAGATCGGTGTAATAACTAGTTTTTGAGAACAGTTAAGATATACTTTTAACAGACTCACCCTGTTTATTTGACATAGAAAATATAGATGTTTTTCATGATTTGGCAAATAGTAATCTTATTTTATTTTGTATTTTTATAGTTTTAGTGTGAAGAATAATTTATATAATAATTTTGAGTTATTTATGTTAAAATGTGGATTATTCTAAACACTACAACAAAATTTCAAGCAAAATTCTAAAATACTCTGTTTTTGAAAAATGTTTTATTTCTGGTCACTTTGGTGCTCGAAATTTATAAAAAAAATCATTCCAGATGGTACAATCCAACCAAAAAAACTCTAGATATCATTTGAATGTGAGATTGTATATTTTTAAGTGATGAAATTTTATTTTGTTATAGTATTTTACATTAAATTTTTGTATTATAATGTTAGTATTGGTAGTTTTAAGGAGGCGGCTACTAAAAAACTATTTATTTTTTTGATTAGGTAGTACAATAAAACGTTCCATCCTATCGGATGTTAGTCAAGAAGCGTCTCTATCTTGTCTTGCCTAACAGAAAGTACCTTTTTCTAATGCGCAACTGAAAGCATTTGTGCCATATATGTAATATTTTACTGTTGAAGTCTGTAATCACTTTTTCATAGATGAATGTCAAAATTTTCAAATAATGTAAATAGGAAACAACCAAAAATAGTATGTAAATGAAAGCATTCCACTGTAAACCAATAATATATTTATGTAAAATAGTTAGGGTTTTTTTGAGTCTTTTTTATAACAGTGTTCAATCAGTTTTTTTTTTTGTAAGTAGGGAGCACAGGAATGAAGATAGGGGAGAAAATAGAGGAAACTATATGAGTGATACATGCAATAAGATGTATTCTACACATATTATGTAAATTGTAAATCTGTCATAGAATGACCTTAAATTTTCTTAATAAATTTATTTCAAATAATTGAGTTTTTTTCATTGTGTACTCAGTGGCGGAAGTACTGCAAAATTTTTGGGAGGGCCGCTCTTTAATATACCAAGTAAACGATTCAATATTTTACTGTATAATTTTAGAATATGATGGTGGCAATATTTAGAGCCGAAGGCGACATTTTTTGACAGTTTTTTAATTTATAATGCAAAAGGTACCATTTTAGAATTTTTAAAATTTTCGAAATAATATCTAACTTTGAAAGCCGTGTGTGAAATTTTACTAATTTTAGAAGCTAAAATCAACATTTTTACAGTTCTAGACAGGGCGATACTTTAGCAATTTTTGGAGCTGAAGGCGATATTAATTTTTATAAAGCAGGGTTTTTATTTTTTTATAATTTTGGTAACCGGGAGCTACATTTTATTAATTTTAGAAGCAGTGGGGGAATATTTAAGAAATACTGAAAACGAGAAGTGATATATGCTATTTTTTAAACTTTTAGGAGTTTAAGATGACATTTTACTAATTTTAAAGGCTGGAGGAAAAACTTCAATCCGTAGATGATATTTTTATTAATTTTTAAATTAGCAAGAACAAAGACGGAATTATTTTCTAATTTTGATATCACAAAATTATATTTTAGTAGTTTAGAAATGCGGAAATAAAATTTTACTAATTATAGAGGACAGGCTACATTTTTTTTATAAAGTTTTAATTTAAAAAAAATTTAAAGAAGACATCGTTCTTAAAGCCAAAACTAATATTTACTGGTTTTAGAAACGAAGGGGGATGTTTTAACTAATTTTTTGAGCCAAAATGTATCATTTAGATATGAAATCAAGTTTGTGATTTTGTCTACACTCGACCGCATTATTAACCGGACACTAAGTTTTTTGAAAAAATTTCAGTGACGAAAATTTGAATCAAAATAATTTTTATTGAAAATGTGCAATTTTAAATTGAATTCAAGATAATTTTGATTAATTATGTTCAATATATAAATCAATATTTATTTACAAATTAAACAAAAATTTGATTTCAAATAACAAAACAAAATTAAATTAAGAAAACTGCAAAAAAAATTGTTTCAGTAGCGAGTATTTCCTCCTCGCGCTTGAATTACAGCTCTCATTCGTCGAGGCATACTTGCAATCAAGTCTGCGATCTCATCTTGGGCTATTAGCTCCCACTTTTTCAGCAACGCCTGTTCCAGCTCAACTGTTGTATAAAACTCGCCGTAGTTCTGCCTAATCCTTTTCCCCAGATTGTCCCATATGTGCTCAATGGGGTTTAGGTCAGGGCTCATGCGTGGCCACCTCATCACCTGAACATTAACGTCGTGAAGGTACTGACGCGTAATCTGGGCTGTGTGAGGGCGCGCATTATCGTGCATTAAGAGAAATTCTTTAATTACAAATGGCGCAAAAAAAATCACATGCTCTTGTAAACACTCCCTAATGTACCAGTCAGCGTTAATGCTACCTCTCCGCACCGTTACAAGAGCTGTATGAGCCTCCAAAAAAATCCCTCCCCATACCATTACACCTCCACCACCAAATGTTATTCTAAACGCAAAGCAACACTGGGCATACCGTTCCCGCGGGCGTCTAAATACTCGTTGGCGACGATCAGGTGAAACACCTAGTGAAACGCGACTCATCCGTAAAGAGAACGGAGCCCCATTCGTCCATATTCCAATCAACATGATTTCGCGCAAATTCCAGTCGGTGTCTGTGATGCTCTGCGTTCAACTTGGAGCCAGAAGCAGGTGGATGTGATGTCAAATTGTTTTCCTTCAACCTTCTTAAAACAGTATCAGGAGAAATCATGGTCCCATGAACATCCGCCAGTCTCCTGGCCAAAGCTGTAGCAGGAAGAGTCCGTTCTCGCAGCATTTTTAATCGAAGAAATCGGCCTTTCACTTCATTTGTTATTCGTTTTCTGTCTTGTCCAGGTCTTTTGGAATAGGAACCAGTTGCCCTGAACCTTTGTATCGCTTCGGATACCGTGCTTTTAGGACAGCCAAGCACATTTGCAATAAATCGTATGCTGAGTCCATCATTATGTAAAGCAAGAGCCTGGGCAGCTTCTTCGGGACTCACTACAATATAAATCGCTTCTATAACAAATCTCTTCCACAAAAAGCCAAATTAAACAAGCCAGAACCAGCTATCGACACAAATTTGACAGACGTGTAAAACAAAAAGACCTTTCTGATTGAAAGCCGCGTAAGAAAATAGATACAAGAAGTAATCTGCGTGATATGGGTTAACACAAAAAACTTAAATATTTTTTATTTTAGTTGTTTTTTATGTGTAGCCATATAAAATCAATGTAGAGAGCGTTTTCGCAAATTTACGGGACAAAAATCAAGTGTCCGGTTAATTTTGCGGTTGAGTGTAGTTTTGTAAGCGAAGGTGCTATTTTACTAATTTTTGAAGGCGATTTTTATTATAAGTTTTTTAAGTAATAACAATAAAGATGCTAGTTTTTTCTAACTTTGGCAGCCGGGGATGAGGTTTCACTAATTTTGAAAGTCAGAGTTGAAAATTCAGTAATTTTCGTAAAAATTTGAGGACAAAAACATGATAAGGTTTTAGTAATTTTGAAAACCGAAAATGAAATTTTAGAAGACGGAAGCGATATTTTTTTTATTGAATTTTAAATTAGTAAAAACAAAGACAACATCGATTTTACATTTTTTGGGAGCCGAAGGCAATATTTTACCAAATTTTAGAGCTAATGGCGGCATTAAAAAAAATACAATAAAGACAAATCGTGTTAAATTGGATCTAATAATTATTAATATAAACGTAAATCTACAAAAAACAAACAATTTAAAAAGTAAAGATTTTATTAATCAATTAAAATAATATAATAATATAATTTAATTATAATAAATATCGCCTGCGGCTTAAAATTAGTAAAACGTCGTTTTTAATTTACAAATGTAGTAAAAAATTGTACCTTTCTTATTATTTTTGTTGCTATTAATTAACAAACTGATGTAATAACAAATATTGCCTCTGCTTTTCAGCATTTTTTAAATATTGACTCACTGAAAAAAATAAAAAAAATATTTTCTTTATATAAATTAAAAAGAAATATTGTCTTTAGCTCCACAAATTGCTGAAATATTGCTCTGTCTAAAACTATAAAAATGTTGGTTCTGTCTTCTAAAATTAGTAAAATTTCAACATTCAAAATTAGAAAACAATATTTTTAGTCTTTATTAATTTAAAATTTTACAACAGAAATAACAGCTTTGGTTTTCAAAATTAGTGTATCATATTTAGCTCTCAAAATGTCGACAAAAAAGTACTTTTGTCGTTATCAATTAAAAAACTGTGAAGAAATGTCGCTTTCGGCTCTAAATAATATTAATAAAGTATTGTCTATAATTTTTCTAGCAACTATCAAAAAGTCTGCTACACATTTGAGCTTCCAAATTATCGGCAATATCTAAGAAAATGATAACAGAGACAATAAAATTGATTAACCTACTTATTTAACTCACTTTCACCTTTTAATGTTGCTAATCAATAATGAAGCCTGACAACAATCGTTTAAACAGTAGTAAACGTCAAATTTTATAAGTCATCATGTTCACATTACCGCCACTTCCCCCAAAAGATTACGTCTTGCGAAATGTTAATCAGAATCAGCGATCTTCACAAGAATTCACCCCTCTGGCTCTACCTAGAATCACTCAATCAAACTTGGCAAAATTTTGTGCTCCCATCCAGTACCAAGAAAACGAAAAATTAGCAAGCTTAGATATTGACTATTCGGTGAATCCTCAAGTGTTAGAACGATGGACTGACAATGCAAGAGCGTTTTGGGTAGATAAACCCGGCAAAAACGATTATTTCTTACACGATTTGTTTAAAAAATACACTGTGGAAGTCGTACCAAGCTATGATGCGAGGTTTAAACACAACGGTAAGTTGGTATTTTTAACATACTCGGCATTCGACTCGTTTCGGCATTTGCAGAACGCGTATTTTACCGGTCATTCAAGTACGAATTGGAATGTATGGAAGAACAACGCTTGAAGAAACTTTATCGAAAAATGGAACGTGAAGAAACCGAAGAAACTGTAAAGAAGAAGTGTATTGAAGAAAAAAAACGAAATGTTGATACGATGGGAATTAAATCATGTAAAGATATGAGTCCGTTCTGGTGGCAACAAGGAACTGAGGAATCTGAAGGTCAAGAGGAAGTTATTTCGGAAACAAAGCCAAAAGTTTCGGTTACTTATGACGTTACAAATTTTCGGTGGCAAGAAGAACCGAATTTGACAGAGTATGGGAAGAAGGATCCTTGCAAGAGGAGAGATGATATGGCTTTGTAAGTTATATACTTGACTCATTCAGTTTTCTTATTTTCTTCGAATTTCTTTTTTCTCTGCTTCAGTTTTGATTCTACTGATCTATCTTTTTCTTGGTCTTTTTTATTTTATTTTTTCTTACTTTTTTGTTTATTTTTTTTTGTATTTATTAGTCCATTACTGTATGCTTGGCCGATATATTATTTTCTTTCATAACTTTGAGTCCTTTCTTCTATCTTCTCTTCTTTTTGTGATTGTAATTTTTTGGTGATTTAGGAGTTATTTTACATTTTTTTCTTTCTATTTCTTTATTCGCTCAGGTTGAGATTCGTCTTAGTTTTTTTTTCACTTTTTTTTTCTTTGCTTGATCAGTCTTGATTCTACTGATCTATCTTTCTATTAGTTTTTTTATTTATCTTTGTACATTCTTTGATTTTGATTACTTTCTTTTTATCAAATTTTTCGTACTTCTTTGTTCATTTTTTTTTCTTGATTTATTGGTGAATGGTTTTCTGTTGTATTATCGTCTTTCATGATTTTAAGTCTTCTCTTCTGTCTTATTTTTGATTGTGATCTTTTGATAATCTATGGGCTATTTTACATTTTTTCTATTCGCTCGACGTGACTTGTTTTTTTTTTATTTTTTTCTAGCTTTTTTTTCTTTGCTTCAGTCTTGATTCTACTGATCTATTTTCTTTTTGGTGTTCTTTTTGTGTTTTTTTTTTGACATAAGCTTATCATTGACTGTCCACGTTTCTATTTCTCTTCCTCCATTCTTTGTTTTTGATTGCTCTCTTTTTATTTTTATCAATTTTTTTGTACTTCTTTGTTCATTTTTTTCTTGACCATTGATGAATAGTTTGCCGTTTTATTATTTTTTTTAGTTTTGAGTTCTATCTTTTATTTTCTCTTCTTTCTTTGATTGTAATCTCTTTGTAACCTAGAAGTTATTTTATATTTTTTTTTGTTTCTTTATTCGCGCGGGGTGAGATAAGTCTTAGGAGGATCTATCTTATTCTTGGTCTTTCTTATTCTATTATCTTCTATTCTATTTTTTATTATCAATTTTTTGTTACTTTTTGTTGATTTTCTTTTATAATTTTGAATTCTTTCATTTTTTCTTCTTTATTTTTTTTATTGTAATCTTTTGGTAATCTATGAGTTTTCACATTTTTTATTTCTGTTTCTTTGTTCGTTTGGGGTGAGATAAATTTTAGTTTTTATTTTATTCTTGCTTTAGTTTTGATTCTAGCAATCTATCTTCATTTTGATCGTCTTTTTGTATTTTTTTGACACAAGCTTATTATTGATTATCTACATTTCTATTTCTCTTTTTATGTTCTTTGGTTTTGATTAGTCTCTTTTTATTTTTATCATTTTCCTTTACTTCTTTGTTTATTTTCTCTATTATATCTACTGCTTTTTTTATATAATTTTTAAGTTCTCTGTTTTTTCTTCTTTTCTTCCTTTGATTGTGATTTTTGGTCTCCTATGAGTTATTTTACATTCTTTTCTTTCTGTTTTTTTATTCTCACAAGTTTGATGAACTAAAAACAATGGGGCTCAGCCTAGAAGGGAAAAATTTTAGGGCTCAAAAAAATTCAAGTACATCTTTCGAACGTCGACAGTATATACCGCATTTCAGTGACTTTAAAGCACACTAAATATGCCAAAATTAGGCAGTAAAACAGATACTTTAGTGCTGGTTAGGGTTTTTCACTAGTCAAAAAAATCTACTAATTCAGAATATTTTCGTTCTCAGTTAGATTTGGCGAATCAGGAGTGACGAACGACGGAAAGAGACGATGCAGTTGATACAGAGATACAGTTTATACAGATTTAGCGAGTCAAGAATGGGGACAAATCGCAGCGGCTTACTACTGGCTATTGCCAGTTTCTTTACATTTTTGTATTTTCTATTTCTTTCTTTGCTTTTTGTTTCATTTTCTTTTGTATATTTTGGTGTTGTTCTCCTAGGAAGAAGGAGGTCAACTTATTTCAGTTGTTGTTACTCCAGTAGACCGTCTCTAGCTGGAGCAAACACCTGAAATTTGATACACCAAGAGGGGAGTTGTTGTGGTTGGTCAAAAATCCGGTGAAAAGTCATTAGAAACATCTTGATACAGTTCATTTTATTTTACATAATTTGATCTTAAGACAGTAACAACAAAGTTATTTTTGATCTTTTTACTTTACTTTCTCTAATTTGTACTCGAATTTTATTTTTATTTTTCTTGAGAGAGATTTTTTTTAAATTTCTCTCTATTTTATATTTTGTTATTGTCTTGTTTATTTCAGAGTTGGTCAACCATTCTACAGTGAAGCCTGCAACTGGTACTACAACAACTACCCACCTCCTAATATCCGTTTTATCCATAAAAGATTTTCCTAATAAAAATTACCTAGCATCGTTCTTTGTTATTTCACTTTTTGACATTTCTCTCTAAATTAACGTAAAATGTCAAACCGTGTCCAAAATTACTCGTAAAATGGAAAAATTAGCGACGGAAAATCTATTCCTTTTGGAATTTCTAGTTGACGAAGTGAATATGGATGGAAAATGTGATTGTGATACTCCTCCAGGAGAACACTGTGTGTCCTTTCAGTTTTTGGACAATGAGCCTTTAGATGTATGTGAAGCTGATTTTTCACCTGGAAGAAAATACGGGCGTGAAGATCGCACCAAAAGTGGAAAATCTTGTCTATTTTCACTAACTCCACAGCAAGTACAAAAGGCAACAGAAGTGTTTGACGTTAATGTCACTGTGTTTAAAAAAATGCAACCAGGATGGCTTCCTGAGAAGATTTCTATAGGAAGTGCTTTGATTTCGATATCTAATCTTTTTGTGGAGTTGATACGTAGTGTGGAAATCCAGACAGAACAAACTCCTTCAGCGAAAACTTTGAAAGATACTTTTGTTCTTCTAGATTCTGCTGGGAGTAAAGTTGGGAAAATTAATATCTATATCAGAATGTCATGTTTTGGAAAATTGATAGTGACACAATTTCAGGTAAAACAAGAATCTGACAAACTTTTTTTTTACTAGTTTCTTTTCAGATGAATCTTGGTGATAAATCTGTACTCTTTAAAGATAAAGGAGGTCAGTCTCTTTATCGGTACAAAAAAGCAAAGAAGAACGAAATGGAAGATCTTTGCCCAAATGTACCTGCTACGCCATTTAACTCGCAATGTCCTACAGTCCCATGTTATCCTGACCAAGATCCCAATATGGGTTTTCCTCAAAACCAGATGAGTCAAATGAATCAGATGTATCCAGCGTCAAATCCTACATGTCCCATGACTCCTTGTTTTCCAGGGGATCAAGGAATGTTTCCCCCTCAAGACATGGGAATGTACCAAATGCCTAACGCACCTCAATCTGAAATGTTTGGACCTCATATGGGTCAATCTATTCTTCCTTGTAGCGAGTGTAATCTCATGATGCAACAACAATTTTCGGGACCGCAACAACCTCCATGCATGTCCCATGACGCAATGAATACCCAAATGTTGACTCCTTGTGAAGAATGTGGTACACTTTTAGCTCCACAATTCAAAACTGATGTTACTGTAAGTCCTAGTGGACCAGCTGCTGATCCACCAGGGAATTACCAAGAAATTGGAGCTACTATGGGAGGAAATGCGCTGACTATTAGGGTTCACAAGGACAAGAACAGGATTGAAGCTGTTGATGGTAATGGTTCTATTCATAGTGATGCAAGTTGTTGCTGTTCTCCTGGAAATATGGGAGCGAAAAAACCTCAAAAACAAATTTCGGTTCAGAGTCCTTCAGGACCTCCTCAATGTTTTGATATGCGTCCTGGAGTTCAACAAGGAGATAAAAATCTACCTTTTTCTTTCAAAATGTCGGGTGCTGGGGTATCTCCTCATAATAATGTTATAATCAATCCACCGGTTTGTACAAAACCTGATGGTACAAAATTTGCTGAGATTACAGATCCTAATAAGGAAATGTTTATTTTGAGGATTGGGAAGAAAAGTGAAGGAGTACAGAAGAAAGCTAATTTGGAGTTGGAGTTGTGTACTCCAAGAGGTCCTGAATTAAAACCTATTCCAAAGAAAGAGACAAGGGATAGTCAGTATGATCCTGCAGATTGTAAAGGTGCTGGGGAAGGAAAGAAGAAAGGGAAGAAGGGAAAGAAAGGAAAGAAGGATAAAGGGAAGAAAGGAAAAGGTAAAGGGAAAGGAAAAGGGAAAGGGAAAAAAGGCAAGAAGAAATGAACGTGATTAGGTCAACTAGTTAGTAACCGTCGAATTATGTGTTTTGTGTTTTTTGTGTCTTTTATTTATTTTGTTGTGTTTGTTTTTGTATACGTCTAAATATATTGTTGGTGAATTTGGATGTTTTTAATAGTCAGTTACTTAGATATAAATAACAACTAAGTTTTAAATAAATTAAAAAAATATGAAAATAAAATAATGCCACCACAGTTTAAGTAAAAATTCTTGCAGCATCCTGTTTTAGCGAGTGGTCACTCTTTTTAACTGCTTAATTAGGTTGTTTTTGTCTTGTATAGAGCATAAAATAACGTCAGGTGTCTATTGTCAATCTATTTACTGCTTGTTATTGCGCTATAGAGACAAAATGGTGTCAAAATCACTAAGTTTAGACCACAACCACGCGTTCGCACCATCTAATATTGTTGGAAGTAATACCAGCCAGGCACCAAAATTCAATTTAAAAAAAATGCTCTGTTTTACGACAAGTGGTTTTTACATGACTCTATCACTCGAATTTATATACAAATTTTTGAGATATAATGCACTTTGAGATGGAACAAGACTCGACGGAAATGTACTAGAAAGCGACTTTGCTCTATATAAACAAGCAGGAGGCCGTTAACTGGCAGTTTAGTTTAGCAAAGTAGAGCGATTAGATCGAGTACTTTTCCGAGTTATCACCTTAACATCAAGGAGACATTGTTTTTGTTATTCTGGAAGTTGGAGGCTATATTTTACTAATTTTAGAAGTTAGAGGCGATATTTTGAATTAATTTGAAATCTGTAAATATAAAGGGGGCAATTTGTTTTTTATTTTTGTAAGTTTGAAAGCTGGAAGTCTTTTTATAAACTTTGGAAAATATGAGAGGCTACAAGAGTGAAAGCCGAGGAGCAATTTTACGAGATTTTTTGAGTCGAAGCCGACATTTCTTATTAAATTTTAAATTAAAGGTTTTTTTTATTTTGAATGTTCAAGGAGACATTTTACGAATTTTTTGAAAACTGGAGGCGATAGTTTTACCAATTTTCTGGAGCAAAAATTTAAATATCTAGATTTATTTGCGTCTTCTACAATTTGCCAGTTACAGCACTCGCAGATGTAATTTTGGAATACTCTCTATAATAATTAATAACACAAGATCTATACTTTATAATACGGAATTTTTAATTTTTTTTAATAACTAAAATTGTGTAAAAGGTTTTTTTGAAAAATATGAATAAACTTTTATGTAAGGAGGAATCTAAGTTCAGGTCCTATCAGAAGTACCAAAATGGACTAAATTTGGGCAAAAAAGCGATCAAAAAAAAAAGATATTATATTCTCAGGAGTGCTGAAATTATTTTTTTGCGAAAGAAACTCTTATGAACATTTTCTTAGCAAAAATTAATAAGCTTTCCACTCTCTCAATCTTTTTATGTTGACTCTTTATTTTTGAGATACTCTTACTCTACTCTACCAATACCTATCCATAATATTTTTAAATACGGAATTATTTTTTTAGTTAACTAAAATTGTGTAAAAGATTTTCGTGAAAAAATATTCAAAAACTCCGAAATCTAAGCTTAGGTTCTTATCAGAAGGACAGGGTTTTCATAAATGATTGTAAGGACATAGGCGGCTGTGAAATATATTTAAAAAATTTCTGTCTTTTAAAGACAAAGACTTTAGCTATTATTATAATTATTATTAGACAAATGAGTAACTCCAGAAACCATTTTCCAATGTTCCGTTGCGTAAATAGGACATTACAATGAATATTCGTGATATCAAAAATCTCCACAGCCACCTACGTTGTTACAATCATTTATGAAAACCCTGTACTAAAATGGGCAAAAGTTTGCATAAAAAAGCAAAAAAAAGATTTAGTAATCCCAAAATACTAAAATTAATTTTTTTGAGGAGGAGATCCAGGAAAACATTTTTCTTAGCAAAAATTAATGGGCTCCCCACTCTTTCAACCTGTTTGTGTTGACTCATTATTTTTAATATACAATCCATATTCATTTATATTCAATTCAATATATTTTTATTTTATAATAACCCAATATCCATATTTTTAAAAAGGAAATCAATTTTTTTAATTAACTAAAATTGTGTTAAACGTTTTCTTGATAAATACGAACAAACTTCGGAATCAAAGTTCAGGTTTTTATCAAAAGTACCAAAATGGCCCAAGTTTGCGTAAAAAGCAAAAAAATAGATTTCGCAGAATGTTTATTAAATTAATTTTTTGAGAAGGAAATTCTGGAAAACATTTTTTTTTGCAAAAACTAATAAACTCCTCATTCTCTCGACCTCTTTTTGTTGACTCGTTAATTTTGGGACATCCTATATAATAATTAATCACACAATATTTATATTTTTAAATACGACATCTTTTTTTAATAAACTAATATTGTGTAAAGGGTTTTCTTAGAACATATGAACAAAATTCGGAATCTAGGTTTTGATTCTTACCAGAAGTCTTAATATTGGTCAAGTTTGCTTATTTTTAAATTTTTTTTCAAATTAGCTAAAATTTGTAAAAGATTTTCTTGAGAAAATCGGCTAAACTGCGGAATCCCGGTTCCGATTCTTACCAGAAGTCCCAAAATGGGCCAAGTTCTCGTAAAAAAGCAAGAAAAAAGGGCTAAAATTCTGAGAAGTGCTGAAATTAATTTTTTTGACGAGGAGATATTGGAAAACAATTTTTTTAGCAAAAACTAATGTACTCGCTCTCAACTTCTTTGTGTTGATTATTTTTTTTTTTGCTTTTTGTATAATTATTATGTAGTAACAATAAGTATTTATATTTTTAAATACAAAAACAATTTTTTTTAATAAACTGAAATTGTTTAAAGGGATTTCTTGAAAAAATCAAACGAATTTCGGAATTCAAGTTCAAGTTCTTAACAGAAGTAGTAAAATGAGTCAAGTTTGCGTAAAAAAGCAAATAATAATAATAATTTAGACATAGTACTGCAATTAATTTCTAAAAAACATTTTTTATCAAATTTAATGAGTTTTTCACTCTCCCAACCATCAACTTGTTTTTTTTTTGACTCATTATTTTTGGCATACTCTAAATAGTAATTATCAATATTTCTAAATAGATAAGAAGAAGAAAAACGGCCAAACTCCAGAATCCCGGTTCCCATTTTTACCAGAAGTCCCCAAATGGGCGAAAATCGCATAAAAAAGCAAAAAAAAAATCGTTATGCGCATGCCGCGTGGGTCTTCGCGGGGAATATAACCAGAATCATGGTGTCTAACTTACAGTAAAGTTCGTCGTCTCGCAAAGTTCAGTGTTGTACAGTAAAATCCATGCGCAGCGGTGGCCATTCAAATAATTTCTGGTATGAGCACAATTTTCCCAAATCGACTAAATTCACCTCACCGGATTTTTCCCCCAATCCGCATTCACAATTTAATAAAAATCGATTGATTTCCGACCGGAAAACGACAGCCACGTGGTCGCTGTAATACCCTCTTGTGTTACATCAGCTTTCAGCCACCTGAAAGAGTTACATCAGTCGAAGCTTCAGGAGCTTAGAATTTGTCGCACGTGGCCAGTCCACGTTACCGCTAGCCAAAATTAGTCATGTTTCGTGAAAAGTATTTTTAAATTTGGTATTTCGGACGGACGCAGACGAATGCACCCCAAGGTGCTAGCGGTTAACCCTGACCTCAAATTTATAACCAGAAGTATATGTTATCAATTTTATTATCAAGACTTCCGGTCTTAAAATACAATAATAATCGAAGAAAACAATACGAAACGAGTCAACACGTTATAGAAAAGTAGAAGTTCCTAAGTAAAATAAAAATTGATTGGTGACCATCAATCAATATTCAGGAGTTAAATAACTGCGTTTCTATAATTTTTAGATATTATGTAGATTCGAATTATTTATTTTTTTAAAGTATGACATCAATTGTAGGTATTTTTTAACAACACCTCGTGAAATATGAGATTGACGTATGTAATATTTGCGTCTGTCGGCTCTCCATTATGGGTTAGGCATGCTACCGCATAGGTAGACTAATTTGAATTCTACTCATTACTTATCGCTCATTTTCGCAACTAAAATTTTTCGTTCCTTACTCCTCCTTCTATTTTAATGTATCATCGATTTTCTGATTAAAAATAAATCTCGTGTATGTATTGTAGGAAAAACAGGCGGGAAAATTAATTATGAATGAACGGCCGGTGATGATGCAATATTTCTACTACGGTTGTAGTAAATACGCGGCGATACTAATAATTCGTTTTAACTCGGATGTTACATCATACGTGATAAATTGATATTGATTCAATATTTGATATTGAATTTTGTATGCAAATAACAGAAATTTAGTCTTTTTTCAAAGATGATGCAACTTACTGGAATTTAGTTAGTTAGTTTCTTGGTAAAACGATGTTATAGGAATAGGGACAGTAAAATGACGTCATTATACAATTTTGCAAGTCAAGGAGGCACGTTTTTAAATGATAACGAGTACAATTGATAGTTTTGTTTAAATATTTAAATAGTGTTTGGTATAAACTGAAATGACAACTAAGAGGGAATTTATATCTTAAATTTTCTCAAAAACTAGTTTTAACACCGATTTCAGGGTTTGCCGTTATGAATTTTGTTTTTGGCTCTACGCATATGAATTTTTCAGAATTTTTCTAATATTTTCTCGAAGGGATTTTAATTATTTAAGAGGGGGTATTCCGGTGTAGAGGTATGAATTTGAGGTGTTTTTAAGGTGCTATAAATAAAAAACAAAAAACATATTTACTATCCATTTTTTGATAATATATTTACTAATATTTTAAGAATACATAAAAAAATAAAAAATGTGAAAAAACTAAAAACTCAAAATGTTACAAGTTGTTGAAGTAGGAAATTGAAAAAAAATGGCGCGCCAGGTTTGTCACAATTGCAACCCTTCTAATGATCCAAAACAAAAAAAATAAAAAAGATTATTAATTCAGATGAATGCTGCTATTGTACTAACTAAGAAAAAGTGAGAAAAAGAATATTTTGCTAAATTCCGGATGTCTGAAAAAAAGAAAAATTTTTGTTCTAATTTTTTGCCTTTTCGGAATTTTTTAAAAATAGTAAAATTTTTTATTTTGTTATAATAATAATTAGTACGATAGAGACATGTATTAAGAACACTCACACCAAATTTCAAGTAAATCGGTTAAGTAGAACCTGAGAAATCATGACAAACTCTTTGAAAAATGTAGTTTTTAGAAAAATGGGTGATTTCTAACGTCTTTTGTTCGATTCCTCCCGGTCTAAAATGGCCCGGCCTAAACTATATCTCTGATACTAATTAAAATGTTAACAAACCCTTTGAATGACATATTCTTGAAAGATTAAGCTTTGAAAATACCAAAAAAAATTTTTTCATATTGCTACACCAGAATACCCCCTTAATATAAATTCGTTGAAAAAATATAAAATTTACAATACTTCTAATGTTCTTCTCAATGAATCAATGTTAAAATACTGTTTTGTGAAACAAAAATTGTAGATAAGCGCAAGAAATAATACAGTTTATTAGTTTTGTAAGTTTCATTTTTGTGCAGCATTGCCGTTACTCCACAATGAGGTAGCAACCTACCTTTTAGCTTCCTTATCTCACCCACTTTCTTGAAAAAAATGGCGTATTTACTCAATGTCTTAAGTTTAAATTTTGACTGAAAATGAGAGTTGATCGGTTTCACTCAATTTTTTTACCCTGTAGGTAAGTATTGTCACTAAATCGAGAAACAAAAATAAATTGATTCTTTTGACTTTTTAAAAAATTCTTCATTAAATAATACGGAATTATTTCCAGGAAAATGGGTGAGACAAAAAAACGGGAGGGTAGATGTCCTACTTATTGTCAGTAACCTGGCAATGCTGCCTCGAAATAGGTCTTACGAAACAAATAAACTTTAATATTCTTTGCGGTTATCTATAATTTTTTTGAAATATCTTTCTCAGAAAACAATATTTAGACATCTCTCTATTTAGAATGACATCAAAAATGGTGTTTTTTCAACGAATTAATATTTATTAGAGGGAATATTAGAAAAATTCTGAAAAAATTTGCATACATAGAGAAGAAAACAAAGTTTTCAATGGCCGACTTTGAAGTTGGTGTGATAACCAGTTTTTGAAAAAATGAATAATTGAAGGGTCATAAAAATGCCTGAAGCCGCACTATTTTTTTTATGAAACTCGGTAAAGATTTTAACTCAAAGACAAAAGAAAAGGTTTTGTTATTATTTTATTTTTTCAGTGTATTAATTCTGGTGTATAACCAGCAAAATACTAAAATAGAGTAATTTCCAACCTCGTCTATTTTGATTATCAAAATTGTTTTGTTAAAAATATCTTAACGTTCCTAATTTCATATAAAAGCTAAAACAAAGTAGTTTCTTTGAGAAAAATAAATCTTTACAAACGATTTAAGCTTCGAACATTTCAACAATGTTTTTGGTATTTTTACAATTATTATATTCATTTATTATAGAAAACAAAAATCTAGGAGTAGCTGGTTTGACTAGGTTCTACTGTAATAAACTAAACTTGAAATTAGTTTTTTTTGAAAAATTTGCTTTTTGACGTTCAAAATTGTCCTGTAGGACAGCATATACAACGATGAAATTTTGAGCAAACTCATGGGCTAATTTCAAATTGAGATAATGCAGGTAGCACCTTCGTTTCCATGAAAAATGAATAAAATTTGGGTTTGTGAATGGAAATTGTCATGGAAAAATATTAAAATTTGCGATATTATCTGTACTTAAAATAAGTCTATTCGTCTCTATCGTTAAAAATATATTGAGCATCGTTTGTTATTTTTATTTAACCTATTGCATTACTGTTAAACAAAATTATAAACAATGTTTCAGATTTTTTTCTCCAACTTCTAAAAATTTATTTTAATTATTAATAATTTTATTACTAATAATTTAAGCATAATTTCTAAACAAATAAAATTAGTCTAAAGCTGCTAAGATGAATATTACCTGCTGAGTCGCTGAAATTGTATTTTACAGTATGTTTTGGAATTTTCAAAGCAACCATGTTGGAGGAGGTGTACTAAAAATTATTTAAAAACTATATTTTACAAAATAATAAATAACTATTGCATTTACAATTTAAAATAAGAAAATATTAGTAACCACATTTTGCTGGAGGTAAAAAACGGCATTCTTGTTCGGAAGATTGTCTAACTTGCTACTAGCGCAGCTTCTGAACATACCATCATCTCACGAAAAAAATTTACTTTCTTGTCTTGTTGTAAAACGTACTGTTATCTACTTTTTAATTTTTTATTTAGAATTATAATTGTGTAGTGTTGAATTATGAAATAAAATACAAGTAGGTAGATACATAATCTTTTAAAAGAATTGGATACAACTTTTCGAAATAATTTGTAATAGTGTAGATCGAGGTCTAGATATATTTTGAGCTCAGAAAAATTTTTTTCTTACTGTATAGGTATATGGGACGTTACACAACAAATACAATTAAAACCAAATAAAATTTGTGTTTTTAAATATGTTGTACAAAAAAAATAAAGAAATATATTATAAGCGATAATAATAAATATTGTTTATCCAACGTTTCTATATAAAAAAACCATAATTATGCTTATTTTACATAAGTAAAATACCCTAATGAGATAAAAAACCGTTTAACTCACTAGTGAGATAAAAATTTAGCTCACAAATACGTAAAGTAAATATGTAGTTGTTGTTGTAGGAAAAAAAAAGTTTCATCTTCAATCAAGAATTGGTTCTAAAAATGAGATTTTAATTAGTAAAAAGTGATGTCTGATTTTTATTGATCGTCACTGTACCTGATTGACACAATAACATCTCTAGGATTTTCTCGCTTTTATTAATTCTTTTTGTAGCTTTCGTAATTACAAACATTTACCCAATTTATCGTTTGGTTGTTATGGAAGCTACAGGTTTCAGAAAATTCATAATTCCTCGTGTCATCTATCGTATAAATAATAAACATTGAATGAGGTATTAAAGTCGTATTATAACTGTATAGAATCTAGCTTGATAGTAAGTCTCTTTTGTTTGGCTTCTTCTTCGATTTATGAACTTTTTGACCTTTTTTCTACGTAATTTTATCGATTTTTCTTTAGAATACATGTCAATGAAACACACTTGATTTATGAAGGTACATACATTTCATAATTAGTTTATAATACTTCACACTTCACGGTTTCGAAACCTATTTACTATCATATCCGGTGGTAGTACTTACAAAATTTTTACACGAAGTAAATATTTGTCAGTTTATATAAAACCACGAGTTTAAATAATCAAAGTAAATAGTTTGTATTATTTTATACATTCCGAAAACATATAATACGTAGTTACTTAATTACATATTAGTAGAGTTGCAACATGCAACAATTACACAAGTAAATAACAATTTGTATAATTGGACCCTATAGCTGGAATTTAGAAAAATTAAAAAAATTGTTGTTGCTTTCTTATTGATTATAGCTACGTTCAAATCAATTGCGAAAATGACTTCAAAGAACGAATATTTTATATTTCATATGAAATCTATAATAATTATAAATGTTAAAGGAACAGAAATATAAAATACAAAATAACTATGGTTTTTGCCACAAGCAAATACTACCCTTAAACTATTTAAAAAAAAGATTTATGATGGGTTTGGAAGTTTTATTCTCCGCGTTAGTCTATTACAGAATTACAAAAACGGGGTTATAAAGTCTGGCCCAGCTCTGACAGTTCTACGAGTTAGGGTAATTCGGATTAGGCTTAGAACTGTCCTACAATTTGTCTAGAAATACTTGAATTTTATGATTTTTACTTAGAAACTAATTTAGGATGTTTCTAAAGAGGAGTGGGTGGTATTGTTACCGAAGCAACCAGCTGGATCTTGAAGGGACTGTGGCTTCTTTATTACTTATATTTCACCATAAAATTCAAGCATTTTTAGACAAATTATAACACGAGAGATGTTATAATTGGCCGATTAGAAGTTGTCTACTGCTTACTCAGATTAAAAATTTACTGTCTCGTTTGTTATTTTAAAATTATTATAACATGTAGTCACTTCCTAAACCTAAAAGAACTAGGACATTTTATTTATTGTATAGAATAATTATGTAAAAACTCAGCTAATTTATATCAACGTCATGAATTTGCTTTTTTAAATGTTAGATTTAAATTTATTTTAAAAATTGCAATGTCATCTCAGAAACTAATTTTACGAGCATAGAAAATTAATCAATTCATATTATACAACAGTTTGTGATAAACACAATAAACGGGTGTTGTATATAATAGTATTTTTTGCACATGTATATCTCTCGAGTTATTAAAGCCCTCAGGCTTATCCAATTTTTCACTCTCAGGATTAAATAATGCACTTTTGTGTCTTGTTATACCGGGTGGAGTTAATGTATGAATTTGAACGTTTTTTGACTAAACTATAAAGATTATTGAAATAACAAAATATAACATTAAATGGTTAAATTTAATATATAATATTATAGCAAAATTACGAGTATGTTGTAGTTACTAGATATAAATAAATAAAATGTAAATAATACATATTAAAAACGCACGAGTTTTTATTTAAATAAATTGTTAAAATAAAAATGTTTTCAAAACTGTCTTCCACCTTACAAATGCCGGTGGAAGGTCAAGTAAAAATGATCAAACTATCTAAAATAAAAACTATTCCTACTTATGACCACCATTTTGAGTACTATCTAATAACTCTCTACTGGGATTGTGAAAAAGAAGACAATTTTGATAAAAATTGAATGTTCCTCATTAGTTATTTATTTATTTAAACAAGAGGCTTATTGGATTAGCTTACTAAATACATGAAATTTTTTTTTGCAAAAGTTTGTCAATTGTTCTAATTTTTTTAATTTTTTAAGTACATAAATACCTATTGTTTGCTTTATTTTTATCATGTGTATTTACGTTTTACATAAAGATTACTCAAGCACAAACAGATAATCTTTTCATGGTCTTCAACTACACAAAGTTTGGTCAAGGACTCGAAATTAAATCAATAAGTAGGTATATACCTTTAACAATAATAAATAACTGGAATGATTCTGCAACTGCAATGCAATGATGATGTGTATTAATTAACCTTGCGTTTTCAACAATATTCCATAAACTAATATAATTTGCGTTAACAACACCATCCTGTTAAAGAAAATTTGAAACGATAATACTTTTTGTCGGCTCTACTTGTACCGATTCACGAAACCTCCCAACTTCTAATTAACGTAAATTCAATTATTTTTTGGCGACATTTTTTTAAATTTTAATGACACAACAGATAATTGAAATAGTTAGTTAATTTCTTGTCTTATGAATTATTTATTTGAACATTCCAAAACCATTGACCTTTAATTTTTTTTATTAGATTTTATTTAATTTGATCGAAATGCTAGACGTCTGGGTCTAGTCTGGACAAAATTTAATCAATGATAAATTATTTTTATTATCTTCTGTCATGTAAAATAGAAAGATATGATTTTTTGAAATTTTTAAACAAAAACCTTAATACATATAATCAGTGACATTAGAAGTGTTACACTCAGAAGGAGTAATTTTTTGGAAGTTTTGAAATAAAATGAACAAAATGAAATAAAATTCTCAAAAAGTCAAAATATTAATTATCCACTCAATTAATGCTTTTATTTTTTCTGTACAGATTTCAATGTGAGCTCTACATTCATTGAGACGTCTTATTTCTAAGATTGATAAGGACTGGACTGCATTTTGTATCCTATTTGTTAATTGCTCTACATTATTGTCTAGTGGCTCACTGTACACAACTTGTTTTTTACAGCGTTTTATAACAGTGACTTTTTGATTGTCATTCTGATTGCTAAATAAGGTACTTAAATTAAGCACTAGTGCTCAAAAATGACAAATACATTTTTTTTATTTATTATAAACTTGAAAAGTTCAATTACTTAAGAGACTAAATTAACAATTCGAAGATTTTAGATTTTTTCCTGAACTTCAATATAAGTGGAAACGGTACTTGTAGACGCCTCTTCAGATTTGCTATTTTCGTCACAGATTCCTTTTTTCTTTGATACAGTTTCTTTTTTTCTCATAATTTTCATCGAAATTGCGTTTTTGCTTTTAACAGACTTTTCTATCTAACATTCCGCAATAGAACTCGATCACCATCCTCTATGTCTTTTGAGTAATGCAATATCTGCCCCCTGAACCTGCTAAGAGTGTTACTGAACAACGGCGAAAGCAGTGACCGGTGTATTCTTTTGCATTTAGAAGGCCGAGACATTCTGCAATTTTTTTAAGCATACCTCTAATAGTATTTATACCAACAGGTAGCGTACAGCACCTGGAATTTCTATAAGTTAAGAAGAATCTCTAATGTTCAGTATGAGAAGGTCGAAGCTGTGCGTATTTGCGGAAAATTTCTAAGAAACTAATTCCATCTACAAATCCTTCAGTTATTGAAAACATTTGCGAAATTTTTGTCGTGGTTTTTGATATCTTCACTTTAATAAAACTTGTACAATCTTCTGTATATTCCACTTTCAAAAACGTAATTTCTTCTCTGCGTAACGTTTCAAAAATCCTAGTAATTAGCACAACTTTTGCCAATAAATAGTCTTTGTCATCAGCTGTTTTCATGAAACGTTCTATCTCTTGCTTGGTGAATATTTTGGATTTTTTAGCTTTGTACTCACTGGCATTTCTTTTTAGAAATGCCATCAAGTTTGTAAATTTTTTGATATCTACATTCTTGTTAAGATATATTATGATTCTTAGCGTTGAGTAGGTACTCCATAAAGTAGACGGCTTATACATGGAAGATAATTTCGAAAAATAGGCTAAAAGTACCTTTTCTTCAATCCTTGTTACATTTTTTCCTCTCACCAACTACCAAATTTCCTGTATGTTTCCTTGTAAATTTTCTTAGATTTTTCGGGAACTAGCGTGGCTAGTGCGACTTCTGCAGCATTTTCAATGTCGGAATCAAATTCAGAATCGCTCATTTTTGGTTCCTTTATCACAAAACTTAAACACAGAGCTCAAGTTAACAGTCTGTAATTTTATAAAAACAGGAAACAACGAAATTTACATTTATAGCAACCTGCCGTTTGCCTATCTGTGCAATGTGAATGTTCGATTGAAATCATTATTTTTCAAAGAAAAATCTGTTATAAAACGGAAAAAAAAATTTTTATATTTATTAATGTATATTTTCCGGATTCCGTCTTCAATAACTCTTCTATTTTTACATCGGTTGAATTTGGCGGCCACTTTTTCTAAACAAAAAAATTCTTTTGCACATGTTTGGCAACTTATCAACATTTTTAGGCATTTTGTATGAGTATGCTGTTTCATTACGTTTAACACGTTACATCTATTTGTATTGCACCTATATTTAGTGTATTTAGGTCTTATTTATTTGTATTGGAAGCAACGAATAGATATATCAATAAATGATAAGATAATAAAATTGATCAATTTTGAAGTGTTATTTTACGTAATGTTTTCACTTTTATTTAGTAATATCTTTATAGTAATAGTTTAGAACTCTGTTTGCAACCGACTTAAAAAAGAAATTTATATCAAACCTAAAAAGCTCGAATTTCTATTTTATTCTCGAGAATTTTAGCTGATTGACTCAAATCGCGATTGATCTTATTGACATCACTTTGTATTAAAACCTTAAACAACAAAAGTAAAATTACAGAAAACTGTAGATTTACGACAATAAATACACAACAGAAAATTTTGATCTAAAAATTTCTAAATTAAAGCAGAGATACAGTTTTTTTTACCTACAGAAATTCTCAGTCAAAAAACATCTTTATCTGCTACAACTGATGGGTGGCGAATCTCCTCCTTCTGCTTCTTTCAAACCTAACTTTAATCTTTTTTTGTCAAATACTTCTAATCCGGATTCTTAGCGATAAATAAAACAAAACTAAATTTAATGTTGATATATTAAATATCAAATCGTGACATTTAGTTATTTTTTTTAAAATTTTACGATTTAACTAATTTGCATATAAATTAGAACCTCAATAAATAAATCTATAAATTTGATCACTTTTAATAAATAATTTGTTATTATTTCATTGTCAATGTAACTAGTATATTTGTTAATGTTAATGCCGGTACTACTACAAGATTTGAAGACTCTTTTTGGATTTTGGATTTTTTGTAAATTCAAGGAAAAAGAGCAAGGAAAATACAACTGAAAGAAAGAGTTTGTGTTGAACAGGGAAGAAAAGTAGATTATAGAAGAATAAAAGAATATTTTTAAATAATTTGAGAAACAAAAATTAGAAGAAAAAACACGATAAACTACGATTTGAAGGAAAATACAAAAGATGTTTCAAAAAAACTTAAAAAACAACAACTAGAAAAGAAGGAAAAACAAAAAAAAATAATTAGTTCAAGTGAAAATTTATTTTTAAAAAATATTTGAATTATTAAGAAATTTTATTTTTAAAAAACACTTCAGATTTAGGCAATTTTTCTTAATTATTTAAAATTTTTGTGGCTGTAAAAAATATAAAAGCACCAAAAGATTTTGTGAAAATTCAAAAAATGTGAGTAAAAGAAAAACAAGCATAAAAGAAGTACATTTAGAAGAAAAAGAACAAAGATTAGAAGATTATATGAGAGAAATACTTGTAAATTGATAATTGAAGGAAAAATATTGGAAGAAAAAGAACAAAAGAAACCACGAATGGAAGAAATATACAAAATATGTTTCAGAAAAACATGGAAACAACAACTAGAAAAAGGAGAACTATCTAAAAACACCGACATAAAGAGCAGAATAAACTATCGCAGAAATTCGGTAGTTTACAAGATGTTTTAGAAAAAGAAGATGATTAGCCAGGTAAACCAAGTTTCTTTTAATTTTAATTCCAAGTCCAAGTTCCTGCTAATTACACAACTATACCAACACCATGGATGCAAATACAGACATTATTAAAGAAGATGATGTTTTAGAAGCTTTAGAAAATCTAGGGAATAGGGTGCTGAGAAACAATAGTTAAAGAAAAAAATAGGGAATTGGCAACAACAACACAAATTACTATGTTTAAACAGTCAGATTTTTAATTATTGTCTAAGCTGCGAAGGAGTCTCTTTGATTCACGGTCTCTGGACTACAGTTCGTAAAAATTATGCCTAAATTTGTCTCTGTTTCGAAGAAAGCGTTTATGATAAAAAGGAAACAAAGGTAAATTTTAAAAGAAGATTTTTAAACAACAATTAGAAGAAAAAGCACAAGAGAAACCACGATTGGAAGAAAAATATAAAAGATGCTTCAGATAAACTAGAAAAATAGCAACTAGAAGAAGAACTATTTAAAAACACTTTCAAACAACAATTGGAAACGAAAGAAGAACAATAAAACCACCAACATTGAGAACGGAAGAAAATTTCTGAGAAATTCGGTAGTTTAAAAGATGATTTCAAATAGAAACGTTGGAGAAGTGGAAAAAAATAGAAATGAACGTTTTAGAAGTTCTAAGAAAAAAAGGGTAATACGGAACATCAAATTGGCAAAGAAAAAAAAATAACAACAGCTCAAATTAATTATTGTTTTGGCTGCTAAGGGCTCTCTTTAATTCGCGGCTTAAGAAAGAAGTATGATAAAGGAAACAAAGGTAGTTTCTAAAATAATATTCTTGAACTACAATTAGAAGAAGAACAAAAGAAACCACGAAGAAAAGAAAAATAAAAAAGATGCTTTAGAAAAACTAGAGAAATAACAACTAGAAGAAAGAAAACACTTTAAAACAATAACTGGCAAAGAAAGATGAACGGAAATAAAACAACACCAATAGAAAGAACAGAAGAAATAAGAAACTCGGTAGTTTTAAAAATGTTTTTAATAAAAACGTTTTAGAAGAGGAAAAAAAATAGAAGCCTTAGAATAGAAATAGAAGTTTTAGAAGACCTAAGAGAAAAAGGATAATACATCGAATAGTCAAAGAAAAAAAATAAGGAATTGGCAATAAAAGCACAATTTAATTATTGTTTTGGCCACTAAGGGGCCTCTTTAACTCGCGGTATCTGGACTCCAGCTCGTAAAAATCTTACCTAAATCTATTTCTGATTAGAAGAAAACGTTTATGATAAAGAAGAAACAAAGGTAGATTCTGAAATAATATTCTTAAACAACGATTAGAAGAAAAAGAACAAAAGAAACCACGAATGGAAGAAAAATATAAAAAATTGTTCAGAAAAACTAAAAAATAGCAACTAGAAGAAAGAGAACTATCTAAAGACACTTTAAAACAACAACTGGAGAAGAAAGAAGAACAATAAAACAGAAAAAAATCTATGAGAAATGTGGTAGTTTAGATGTTTTCAATAGAAACGTTTAAAATATGGAAAACAATTAAAAGTGAACGTTTTAGAAGACCTAAGAGAAGAAGAGTAGTACGAAACATCAAATAGTTAAGGAAAAAATAGAGTTTTGGCAACAACAGCACAAATTACTACATTCAAACAGACAGATTTTTAATTATTGCCTGTTCTGCTAAGGAGTTTCTTTGGTTTGCGGTTTCGGGACTACAGATTGAAAAAATCGTTTCTATATCTGTCTCTGATCGAAAGAAAACGTTTATGATAAAGGGGAAACAAAGGTAGATTAGAAGAAAAAGAACAAAATAAACCACGAATGGAAGAAAAATATAAAAGATGCTTTAGAAAAACTAGAAAAATAGCAACTAGAAGAAGAAGAACTATCTAAAAACACTTTAAAACAACAATTTGAAAAGAAAGAAGAACAATGAAAACACCAACACAAAGAACAGAAGAAAATCTCTGAGAAATTCGGGAGTTTAGATGTTTTCAATAGAAACGTTTTAGAAGTGGAAAAAATAAGAAGTGAACATTTTAGAAATCCTAAGAGAAAAAGGGTACTACGGAACATCAAATAGTCAAAAAAAATATATAACAACAGCACAAATTAATTATTGTTTAGGCCGCTAATGGCTCTTTTTAATTTGCGGTTTCTAAACTACAGCTCGTAAAAATCCTGCCTAAATCTGTCTCTGATTGGAAGAAAGAATTATGATAAAGAGGAAACAAAGGTAGTTCCTAAAATAATATTCTTGAACAACAATTAGAAGAAGAGGAACAATAGAAACCACAAATAGAAGAAAAATAAAAAAGATGCTTTAGAAAAACTAGAGAAATAACAACTAGAAGAAAGAAAACACTTTAAAACAACAACTGGCAAAGAAAGAAGAACGGAAATAAAACAACACTGACAGAAAGAACAGAAGAAATGAGAAACTCGCTAGTTTAGAAGATGTTTTCAATAGAAACGTTTTAGAAGTAGAAAAAAATTAGAAGTCAACGTTTTAGAAGACTTAAGAGAAAAAGGATAATACGAAACATCAAATAGTCAAAGAAAAAAATAGGGAATTGCCAACAACAGCACAAATTAATTATTTTTTTGGCCGCTAAGAGGTCTCTTTAATTCGCGGTTTCGTTACTACAGGTCGTAAAAATCGTGCCTAAATCCGTCTCTGACCGTATAAAATTGCGCGAAAAACAATACTTAAATTTAGAAAGGTTACATTAACATAAAGGGTCAACTTGTGGTTAGATATTTGAAAGTAAAAAGAGATCTATTTTAAAAAGTGTGGATTACAAGAATAAACCACGAATTTAATAATTAATTAAAAAATCATTTCGTTTATAAATATTTAATTAGGGAGTTGTGTAAACGGCTCCACCTATAACACTTACCTACCGTAAATTTTTTTTAAATTCAATATGTCATAATCTCCATTATAATAGGCAGGAAATACTGAAAACAAAATTATACACAAGGTCAATATGAGAGTATTTCACACGTGTATTTTATTATTTTTTTATTGTAGCGGATTAGGACATTTTTATGAATTTTATTCTTGTAGATATTAAACAATAAGATAATTGTATCCAAGAGGTCTTGTATTCAAAATTTACAGACTGTTAAGATTAGAATATAAACAATTACGAGTAGAATTAATTTTTTAAGGCGGGGGAGGACTCCTATATATTTCTTCTCCCAATCTTAGCAATCTCTTACCTTTTGGGTATTGGAATTCGAGCTCAGGTAAAATTTTTTAGCCAAAACTCTCTTAATTAAGCTAGACATTTAATATTTAATGCTAAAGTCTATCCTACAGGTCAAATATTGATATACTAAGAATAGCCCACCCTCACTTAATTCTTGTCTAAAGATAATGACGTTGCATCTTCTGTTTATTGACAGAGAAAAGTAATTACATCGCTTTGTTTGATCAGAGTGATGATTAGCTCTTATCAATTTGTATTATATAAAAAAAATTATCTGTAACATTATTTCTGTGTAACCCAATTAAGAGGTTGCCAATTGCCTAAAACCAGTGAGTTAGCAAATTATAATTTTAGTACATGTAACCCAAATACGTATGGCCTCAACTATGCCAATCTAGTTGAAAAAAGTCACTAGTTACTATTTCGTCATTAATAAATTATCATTTTTGTTGCAGGTTCGAGTTTAATTAGTTCAAGAAAAGGCAGTAATTACCTCCAAAATGGTGAGTTTTCAGATCTTAGATTATTTGGAAATAACAGTACTTCTTTGTCGATTGTTGGACGAATTTATGTGTGCAAAATCCGGGTTGAGTGGTTTTTCGTGAGGTGAATAACTTCGCAACCATTCCGCATTGTTGCCTACCTATATGGAAATTCAAAGAGATATAATTAAATTTTTTTGCATTCAATGCAATTTGTAATATTTATGTACGGTTGTAGAGAACTAGATTTCTACATGTGTTCAGTAATGACAGTGTTTTATTGATGTACCCGACATAAACATTCCATCGCGGAATGTGTTTTTAAAGATCTCGTTTCAATTTTTTTCTTTATATACATAAACAGATTTTGATTCATTTTTGCTATTGTATCTATTACGTAGTAGCTTTATGGTGAGAAAATTTATTTTGCTCTTGATTTTTTCAGTTTTATTATCGTAATAATAATAATAATGAAATCCTCATAGTCCAAATTAAAGTTTAAATTATTTTTTTGTCATGAAATACATTGTTTTGTATGATAATGTGTATATCTTTTAGTTTTTGTTTTTTTAAATTGTTATAAACATTAAGATATGCAGTTTTAACAATAGTTTATCTGTACTAAATCTGATTAAAATTGGTAAATTGGTTAAAAAGTTATTAACAAAGAAGGAATTGTAATTTCTAACTTTGGCGCCCTCTAGGGCCTAATTCTTGCAACTTTCATTTTTGTTATTGTATTACATAGTAGCTTTATAGTGAGAAAATGTATTTTGCGAAGTAAAAATATCGATTTTTTTAAGTTTTATTGTCGTAATAATAATAATAATGACATGCTGATAGTTCAAATGGATCTTTAAGTGGTTTTTTTCGTCATAAAATATACTGTTTTGTATAATAATGTGTATAACTTATAGCTTTCGTTTTTTTATTTGTCATAATTATTAAAATATACTGTTTTAACAGTATTTTGCCTGTACTAATTCTGATTAAAATTGGTAAAGTCGTTAAAAAGTTATTAAACAAAATGATTTTCAATTTTTAACTTTGACGTTCTCTAGTCTCCAATCGGTGTTGTCCTAAATCGGTTTGTTTTTCTTGAGAATCTCAGGTTGGTTTCTGAGACACTTGTTCATAAAAAAATAATTTAACCAAATAAAAATGAAAAAGTTTGTTAATCCGTCGGTCTCGGCCACCAGTTGGTGTTAGGTCATGTCAGAGGCTGAGAATACAACCTGAAAACTTTTGGCAGTTAGGTGAAGCATCACCACCAAAAAATTATTTATCTCTTACTACATCAATAAACAGTGGCTATAGCTAAACACAGAGGCGACACACGAGTGTATCACTTTTCATTGGTTGGCACGGTCACCAATCACAATGCGCCGTCCGTGGGCTAAATACATGCGTTTGATTATGATTGCTCCGTGTGTCGGGTGTGTCGCCTCGGTTACCAATCACAATGCGCCGTCCGTGGGCTAAACTCGTGCGTTTGATCCGTGTGTCGTCTCTGTCTTGTTATACATCCATATTAGCCAAATATTACCTTAGTTACGGTAACTATTATGACATTCATAACTCCCGAGGGAGTTATAGAAGGGAGTTAAATATTCTTAATTTACTCTAATTTGAACATTCAAATATGGCGCTTTAAAGTTACAAGAAGAGAAGAAATGTTATTAAATAACAATTTTTGGCTTTTTTTGTAATTCTTCTGGAATTTTACTATTTTTATTTATTTTTGCAATTGACAAATTCAGAAAAAAAAATGTCAACAAATATTTTCCATAGCAATCATGCACAGTTAACTAAGTAAATCGTCCACAAAATTCTATTTATTCACAAAAAATACGTTAATTAAGTAAGAAATAAAATTATTTATGTATCAGGGGAATTATAAAGATGTTAATTACCGAGGGCAACTTACTGTCCCTCGGGCCTAACGGCCCTCTGGACAGTCGTTGCCCTCGGTAATTAACATCTTTATAATTCACTTGATACATAAATAACAATTATTTATATCTTCAAAATAATAATATTAATTTTCCAAAAACCTAAGAAACCTGACAGAGTATTTTTTTTAAATATTTGAATAGTTAGACACATTGCTACCAACCAAATAAGGCAGAAATGTTTAGAAATAGCAAAAATAGAAAGCTTATATCTGAAATAAGATTTTATTACCACGTAATTATAGTAACGACAACTATTTGATGTGCTGTTACCGATTTAAACTATCAAAAAAAGTAAGAGGAAAATAACAAAAATGTAAAATTACATATTATTTGCTTAAAAGAGTTAAATTTAAAGCAGCATTTTTGAAGTGCTCTATATACCTCAGAAAAGTTGAAAAAAAATTTTTTATTGTATTTTTGAAGGTTTTTTATTTCTAAAAATCGCATCAGTCATGGACCGATCTTTTTGAATCTCACTATATAACAGTGCGCCATTGACGCACTTAATAAAAAATTTATATCCTGGAATACGTTAAAGATAAGATAATGACTTAATTCTAATCATTGAAGTTTTTTTTTTTTGGAAAAGATAAATTTTTAAAAATTTTAAATACAGCTCTTTGTATAAATATATATACAGGTTATCTCTTAAAAACGGCCTAAGCTATATATCCGATATTTATAATCCAATTTTAAAAAACTAAAAAACAAATTCAATTATTTGAGATCTGCTAGAAAATGAAGAAAAACTTGTTTATGTACTTTTTAATTCAATAATATGTAAATAACTATTGTATATTACTCTTAATGTAATAGTTTTACTTATGGTTGCACAATCATCAATCAAAATTGACGCTCTTGATTGGCTTAAAATGCGTTAATGAGAAATTAACGGCCTATCAATTTTGATGAACGTTTGTTTAACTGAGTATTAATTTTCTAATGTTTGACATAGATTTACTTTTATATTCATTTGTAGTTTGTGACAGTGTGTTACAACTAACTTAAATAACAATTTTTAATTTTTTAATGATTTGTAGAAATGAAAATGCTCTCCCAATTTTATTTACAAGTTATATTTGGGTACCGGTTTCGGCGATAAGTATGCCGTCTTCAGCCCTACGTTCTATTTATTCCTCATAAAATTAGTAGAGCTGAAGACGGCATACCTATCGCCGAAACCGGTACCGAAATATAACTTGTAAATAAAATTGGGAGAGCATTTTTATTTCTACAAATTATTAAGAAATATAAAACCTCAATTTGAGGAATCAAAGCACACAATTTTCAATTTTGTCATTTTTATCTTATTTCTTTGAAATTTTTTTTTTAGTTTATTCAGTCGTTATTTTTTTGAAAAAACATAATAACTGTTGTAGGTAGTACAGCAATGTAGATAAAACAATGGAAAGCAATAAAAACTAATCGATGCACTTATATTTTACGATCAAGCGTCATTGAATATCAAAAATGAACATTCTGACGTTCATTACTTAATGAAAAAAAAACGTCACTTAAAAAATGTTGTCGTGAATAATGAAGATAAATAATACATTTTTTTTTTCATGAGAAATAGAAATAATGATTTAAACTGTAATAAATAAGACTAACAAAAAACTCCTACTTAAGCTAATAGCAATATTATAAATTACAACATCTCTAATTTTAGGTTGATAAAACGAAAAGGGCCTAATGCCAACAGATGCTTGTTTTTGGTTTTATTTAGTGTTTTGGTTGTTTTTATAAATTGTCACGTATGGCTCTTAGCTTTTGTAAAATTTTTTCTATTGCTTTTCGTTTTGATAATTTTTTTTAAACATTTTATATAAAAAACTAAATAAAATGGCTCTTATTAATTTTGATTTTTATAAAATGCCTCTTGTAGTCTTGTGACAGCCAATTTTTATTAGTTTTTACAAAATTTTGCCTATGGCTTTTAGTTTTATAAAAAAAATTGTTAATTTTGATTTTTATAAAATGCTGTTTATTACAGCTAAGTTTTTATAAAATGTGATCTATTTTTTTTACAAAAAGGTTGGTTTGGTTGCAATATCTATAAAATACTTCTTGCTGCTTCCATTTTGATAAATTGTTGTTTAGCGCTTCCAGTATTTATAAAATGTCAACTATGGCTTCTGATTTTAATATAAAGAGCTGTAAATAAAATGTCTTTTGTTGATTTTCATAAAATGCTTTTTGTGACCTTGAAAATTTTGTGAAAATGACCCTTTCAATTTCTAATATGTTTTTTTACAAAATAATTTTTAAAAGAATTTTTATAAAATGCCTTTTACAATTTTCATTTTTATGAAAAAATTTCTATGACTTCTAGTTTTTAGAAGAAAAAGACATAACTTCTGATTTTGATAAAAAAAAAGCTACAAAATGGCTCCTGTTGATTTCGACTTTTATAGAATATTTCTTAGCCAATATTTATAAAATGTGGTTTAGAATTTCTAGTATATTAAAATGCCTTTTGCAGTTTCCATTTTTATAAATTGTTTTAACAATTATTAATAACAAAAATAACAAACTTAAAATAGATATAATACAACAAAAAAAAATATTTTAATAAAAAAAGCTAACAAATGATTGCTGTTTGGTAAAATGCTTTTTATGACAGCCAATTTTTATAAAATGTGGTTTAGAGTTTCTAGTATATGAAAATGCCCTTTGTAGTTTTACAAAATATCTCTTATTGATTCTGATATTTTCAAAATGCCTCTTATGACATCTCATTTTTATGAAATGTGGTCTAGAATTTCTAATATTTAAAACACTTCTTGCAATTTTTTTATGAATTGTCGTCTATAGCTTCTAGTTTTTACTAAACTTCACTTATAGCTTCTGGTTTTGGTTAAAAAAAGGCTGAGAATAGAATGCCTCCTGCTGATACCGAGTTTTATATTAAATGTCATTTTTATCATTTTAATATTTTTATTTATCATTTTTATAAAATCTGGTCTACAATGCATTTGTACTATGTTAATGTCTTGTGTGTGCACTGATTGGTGATCTGGACTATATCTACCTCTTCCGCTCATAGCCAACTCAAATTTTGTGACTTATGGGTCGCTCAATATAAAAAAATGAGACGAGATTCAGTTACATCTGCTATAAACAAAAAAATTTGTTCGATAAAATGATTTATTATTCTCGTAGAATTTATGAAACATAAAATTTAGTGAACACTACTAAATAGTGTTTTACGTCATTCATTTTACTATTCAGTAATAGAAAAGGGGCCAATAGGGGCGCATAATTTTAACACAGTTAATTATTACCATTGAATTGTTGACCTTTTAAAAGTGCGAATTTGATTTCGTTATAAACAATTATTTAGCAAACTTAAAACGTTATAAATAAAAGCGTTTTTTTCTGTTTAGGCGGAAAAAATTCCAAATGGCACCACAACGGAAATGGAAACATTTCTACCAAAGGACGAGTCGTCGATAAACGGAAATGTGACAACGTAAGTAGCTGAATACAATCTTTTGCAAAACAATAAACAAATAAACCGCTTATTTTTCTAAATTTATGCATCGTTTTGTTTTCTTTCAGGTACAAAGTGACAAAAGACAACGATTTAGAAGCAGCAAATGCTGAATTTGATCCTTTTAAAACTCGGGTGCTGGATCACCCTGTTTCGTAAGTTGCTCTAAAGTCCTCAGAAAGATATTTGTGTTTACGACTTAAACGTCATTTCTAGATAGGGTTGCCAACCCTTCTTTATTTCAAAGGATTGTTCTTCAATTTTATAAATTGTCTTTTAGTTTTTGAGACTTACTTAAACGACACTTACGACTAAACGACTTAGTTTTTTTTTACCAAAGAGAAACTAGCAAACGCTAGATTTTTTTTTGTTAAATTTTTCAAATTTTGACCACTGATATTTTCTAAACGCTAATAACTACAAAAAAATTGTAAAATACTTTTTTTAGAGCGTTTAATTTTCTACAAAAAATGTAAATAAAAGTTTTTCCTACAATCAAGTAGTGACGAGATATGAATTTTGCCAAATAGAACTAAAGAAAAAATATAAAACTGAGATGAGGGAGTCCTTCCTATTAAAATTAAGAGCTCATCTTTAAAAAGAATTATTTAAAGATGCCTATTTTTTAGTGTCGGAAGTTAAAAAAATATTCGATTTTTTGGCCTATTTAATAAACACATTTTGTCAAAAAAAGTTTTTTTATAAAAGGTTGTAAACACGAAATATCTTTCTTATTATACCACCAGAACACCCAGATTTTCTAATTTTTTTTCTTTTTTTTTCCTCCAGAAACTGTGATACTTTGACTCACCTTCTGAAAGCTTCATTAGGCACAGGAATTTTATCAATGCCAGCAGCCTTCAAGGCCTCAGGACTAGTTTTAGGAATTTTCGCTACAATAGTAGTATCTGCAATATGCACCCATTGCGCATACATTCTAGTATCTTCAGCACACGAACTGTACAAAAAAACCGGCAAACCAGCAATGAGTTTTGCCGAAGTGGCCGAACAGTCATGCCTTAGAGGGCCTAAATGGGCGAGAAAGTTCAGTTGGCTTGCGAAAAACACAGTGCTTTGGGGGATTTTCGCAACTTATTTTGCCACGTGCAGTTGTTATACCGTCATCATCGCCAAGAATTTTCTCTACGTTACGGAGCAATACTGGGGGAAAGACTCAGTGAATGTAAGGCTTGCTATTGCTCTTCTTCTGGTGCCTCTTATCCTCCTGGCATTTGTACCCAATTTGAAGTATCTAGCGCCGGTTTCGATGGTCGCTAATGGGTGTATGGCGATCGGTTTGGGTATTACTTTCTACTACTTGGTTCAGGATATTCCATCGTTTACTGAAAGACCAGCAGTTGTGGATATTACGACTCTCCCAGTTTGTATCAGTGTGGTCATTTTTGCTATTGAAGCTATTGGTGTTGTTATGCCTTTAGAAAATAATATGAGCACTCCGAGAAGTTTTATTGGGATTTGTGGAGTTCTGAATCAAGGAATGAGTTTTGTAACGCTTGTTTACATTATTTTGGGATTTTTTGGGTACCTGAAATACGGGGAGGAGACTAAAGACTCTATTACCTACAATTTACCAAGAGAGGCAATGTAAGTATTTTCAGAAATTTCTACTAAAAAAAATCAAAAAAGTTGAATTTTTATATTAAATTCTGTTCAAAACTAATAGAAGAAATATGACAATAGTGCATCTTTTGTGCAAGAACTAGTTCAGAGCGGTTTAGAACTGAACTGAGCATGCGCTATAAAGATTTCATGGGGTGCGCTTCGGGCGCTTGAAATCCGATGCGCATTGAATTCGAGAAGATTGAATTTTATCTTTTTCCCGCCAGAAAATTGACAGTTTTAGAGTTGGCCAACAAAAATAACTAATAACTTTTTCGAACAAGTACGTCAGTTATTTTTGTTGGGCCACTTTAGAACTGTCAATTTTCTGGCGGGAAAATGAAAAAAATTCAATCTTCACGGATTCAAAGGCCCGAAGCGCACCCATTTCATGCAGCTATGACGCTACTGCGCATGTGGGATACAATTTTGAACCGTTCTAAATTGTTGTTGTATTTTTTGTTATGTTTCTTTCTGTATTAGTTGTGTTTCAATTGTTTTTTTTTACCTTTTTTACCTCAACTGTCACATTTGTCTATAGCTCATTTTTTAATTATATACCGTTGTCTGTCTCTTTTCAACACATTGTTGTATATGTTGCTATGTATCTTTAGATTATGTGTTGAAAAGAGACAGACAGTGGTACATAATAATTAGAAAATGACCTATATGTAGCTTGCTTATAGAGTCAGTGGCGCACTCAAGGGTGGGGCTTTGGAAATAATAATACAATTTTCATAGTGAAAATCTTCTCTAAAAATATTTTTTTGTTGCACTATCAATAATTAAAAAATTAGTAAATTTGTCGATTCTAACTTTTTTAAACTTTAAAAATAATGTTATTTGTCTTTATTAATTTAAAATTTGATAAGAAAGGTTATCTCTGGCTTGTAAAGTTAGTAAAACTTTGGCTTACAGTTAGTAAAATACTGTAAAAATTACTAGAATTAGTAAAGTACAATTTCTGGCTTTGACAACTACAAAAACAATGTTATATGTGTCTTTATTTAACTGGAAATTGTTAAGAAACATAAAATTTGGTTTCTAAAATTAGTAAATTTACAGTTGTGGTTTTTGTAATTAATAAAATGTTGCCTTCAGCTCCCAGTATTGAAAAAAATACCGTTTTTTTACTTGTTAATTTAAAAATTAGTAAAACTACCTGTAGCTACTACAACTAGTAAAATTTTGCTTTCAGTTGCTTAATATTAGATATAAAATGTCTCTTTTGTATTTATTAATGTAAAAATTAGTTTCTTAAATTAGTAAAATTACGATTGTGGATTTAAAAATTAGTAAAATGTTGCTTTCGACTTCAAATATGGTAAAAAAATTTCGCTTTTGTATTTATTAATTTAAAAAAAAATTTAAAAATATTATTTTAGATTTTTAAAATTAGTAAATTAAAATCTATTTTTATTTAATTAAAATTAAAAAAACAGTATTTCTGACTTCTGAAATTAGTAAATTTACGGCTACGGATCTTAAAATTAGTAAAATGTCGCTTCTGGATTCTAAAATTTTAAAAACGATCGTTTTTTTTTCTACTGATTTACAGAATTAGTAAAACTACGACTGTGGATTTTAAAATTAGTAAAATGGCGTCTGAATGTTGCTTTCTTATTTATGAATCTAAAAATTGCCTACGATTCTCAATTTTTGATAAAAATGTTATTTTTGTAATTATTATTGTTAAAATCGGTTTTTAGAATTACTAAAATTTCGATTTCGACTCTTAATATTATATAAAAATAATGTTTTTGTATTTATTATTATTAAAATCGGTTTCTACAATTTGTAAAATACATTCTTCAGATTTTACAACGACAAAAACGACAAAAAATTTTAAACACGATGCGCTTTTGTCTCTATTGATTTGAAATTTCTGGTTTACAAAATTAGTAAAACTACGACTGTGGATTTTAAAATTAATAAAATGGCGGCTCTATACTTTCTAGTGTATTGAAAAGAAATGTCGCTTTGGTATTTATGAATCTAAAAATTAGTAAAAATTATGTCCGGTTTTTAGAATTAGTAAAATTTTACTTTTGATTTTCAATATTAAATAAAAATATTGTTTTTGTATTTACTATTGTTAAAATCGGTTTCTACAATTAGTAAAATACAGTCTCCAGCATTTACAACGACAATAACAGTATCGTGTGTGTATTTATTGAATTAAAACTTGCATCAAAAATTAGTAAAATTACAGCTGTTTATTTAAAAATTAGTAAAATGTTTCTCTCGGCTTCCAATATCGAAAAGAAATGTGGTTTTTGTATTTATTAATTTGAAAAATTGTAAAAAATATTACTTTATATTTTTAAAATTAGTAAAATAATATCCATTTTTGTTCAATTAAAGATTGATAAAAAACAATATTTCTGTTTTTTGAAATTAGTAAATTTACGGCTACGAATCTTAAAATTAGTAAAATGTCGCTTCTGGATTCTAAAATTTTAAAATGGATGCGCTTTTATTTCTATTGATTTAAAATTTGATAAGAGGGATCATTTCTGGCTTACAAAATTAGTAAAATTACGACTGTGCTTTTTAAAATTAACAAAATGGCGACTCCATTCCTTTTTAATACACTTTTCAGTGTATTAAAAAGGAATGTCGCGTTTGTATTTATGAATCTAAAAATTAGTAAAAATTATTTCTGGCTTTTAGAATTAGTAAAAATTTGTCTTTGACACTCAATATTATATAAAAATGTCGCTTTTGTATTTATTAACGTAAATATCAGCTTCTATAATTAGTAAAATTAGGGTTGTGGATTTAAAAATTAGTAAAATTTTGCTTTCGATTTTTAATATCGAAAAGAAATGTCGTTTTTGTATTTTTTAATTTAAAAAAAAATGGTAAAAAGTACTACTTTAAGTATTTAAAATTAGCAAAATAAAATCCATTTTTATTTAATTAAAAATTTAAAAAATATATATATTTCTTACTTCTGAAATTAGTAAAATTACAGCTACGAACCTTAAGATTAGTAAAATGTCGCTTATGAGTTTTCTAAATTAGAAAAACAATGTCTGTTTTGTCTCTATTGATTTAAAAATTGATAAGACTGATCATCTTTGGCTTACAAAATTAGTAAAACTACAACTGTGAATTTAAAAATTAGTAAAATGGCGTCTATCTATATACTATCTAGTGTGTTGAAAAGGAATGTCGCTTTTTTACTTATGAATCTAAAAATTGCTTTCGTTTTTCAATATTAGTTAAAAATGTTGTTTTTGTATTTATTATTGTTAAAATTGGTTTTCTAAAATTAGTAAAATACAGTCTCCAGCTTTTAAGACGACAAAAACAGTTGTATTTTTGTTTTAATAATAATAATAATAATGAAAAAAATTAATGGTTCAAATGATTCCTATTCTTTTGCCGGGTTTAACACATAAAAAATAATAATAATAATAATACTCTTTATTGTCCAACGGAATACACGAGTTACAGGACACAAATTAGAAAAATAAACAAAATAAACTGTAGGTATCTACAAAAAAGAACAAAAAAAATATATGTAATCGTTTTCTAATATTAGTAAAATTTCAGTTGTTGATTTCAAAATTAGTAAAATATGTTCCTAGCTCCTGAAATCTCTGAAAATCTCTACTAAATTAAGTACTTTATTACAGAATTTTCTGATTTGTTCCAGAGCTGCCCAAGCGGTAAACGTCCTGGTCGGCATCGCCGTTTTCTGCACTTATGGCCTCCAATTTTACGTTTGTCTCGACATCGCTTGGACTCAAATGAAAGAGAAATTTGTGAAAAGAGAAACTCTTGCCAATTACGGCTTAAGAACAGTTTTGGTAACTCTAAGCGTATTGATTGCTGTTGCCGTCCCAACAATTATACCATTTGTGTCTTTGATCGGTGCCTTTTGCTTTTCTATTCTGGGTCTAATGTGCCCAGTTTTTATTGAAGTTCTAACATTTTGGGATAAAGGCTTTGGGAAATGCCAATGGAAAATTGTTAAGAATGTTATAATTGTATTAACTGGATGTTTAGCGCTAATTTTTGGCTCGAAATCGGCTATAGAAGATATTATTAAACTATTCTATTAGCCAATAGGGTGAATATTAGTATTATTTTTGAGGTTAGCCCAAGCAACAAGAACCAAAAATATATTTATATATTGCAATTTTTTTAATACTTTTTTATAAATAAATAATTGATGACTCTTTTTGTAGATAGGTTTTATTTATTTATTTTAGTAAGGCAGTATGACGAAATTGTTTAATTCATTAGAAAGTCCTTTTGTTGGTAAATTTTTGTTTCCTAAAGTATTATTTATTTATTTATTTATTTTATCGTCCAATTTATGTGAAAAGACAAGTCTTGCATTTTTTCCGAAACCGTCACTAAAATCATACTTTTTATGATTACTTTAATTCCGGACTTTACAATTAGTAAAGAATTGTTTCTTAAAATTGTTACCTCCGGCCTTTAAAATTAGTAAAGTACAGTCTTAGCTCTAAAACTACAATAACAATGTTGTATCCATCTTTATTACCTAGAAATTCTTAAAAAACATTATTTTTGATTCCTGAAATTAGTAAAATTACGAATGTGGATTTAAAAATTATTAAAATGTCGTCTCCGGTTCCTGCTACCGAAAGGAATTGCCAATTTTTATTTAAAAAAAAAATATTCTCAAAATTAATAAAATCTCGCTTTCAACTATTAATTTTGAATAAAAATGTGGGTGTTGTAATTATTAATTTTAAAATTTGTAAAACAATGTCATTTTTGGCTTCAAAATTAGTAAAATACAGTTTCCGGCTTTTAAATTTTTAACAGCATTGTTGTCCATGTTTTTATTCTATTAAAAGTTGTTAAGAAATATTATCTCTGGCTACTGAAATTAGTAAAATTACGGCTGTGGATTTGAAAATTAGTAAAATGTTGCCTCCCGCTCTTACTATCGAAAGGAAACCCCGGTTTTTAATTTTCTGTTTTAAAAAATAATAAAATTTCGGTTTCAACCACCAATATTAGTTAAATGTGTGTATTGTATTTATTAAATTTAAAATTTGTAAAACAATGTTACTTTCAGCTTCAGAATTAGTAAAATACATTTTCCAGTTTTTAGATCTTTAAAAACAATGTATTACATATTATTATTCAATTAAAAATTATTAAGAAACATGATTTCTGGCTTTTAAAATTTGTAAAACTACTGCTGTGGATTTAAAAATTAGTAAAATGTTGGCTCCGGCTCTAAAGGAAATGGCGATTTTTATATTTTTGGTCTAAAAATTAGTAAAATTTTGATTAGAACTACGAATATTGGATAAAAATGTGGGTTTTGTAATTATTAATTTTAAAATTTGTAAAACAATATTACTTTCGACTTTAAAATTAATAAAATACAGTTTCCGGTTTTTAAATCTTCTAAAACAATGTTGAACTTGTTTTTATTTTATTAATAGTTGTTAAAAAAACATCATCTCTTGCTTCTAAAATTAGTAGAATTACGGCTGCGGATTTAAAAATTAGTAAAATGTTGCCTCCGGCTCCTAATATTGAAATGAAATGCCGATTTTTTCTTTTTCTTTTAAAAATTACTAAAATTTCGTTTCTAACTACTAATTTAGGATAAAAATCTGGGTTTGTATTTACTAATTTTTAAATTTTTAAAAATAAATTACTTTTGGCTTCAAAATTAGTAAAATACCATTTCCATTTTTTAATTCTTTAAAAACACTGTTGTACATGTTTTTATTGTAATAAAAATTGTTAGGAAACATTATCTCTGGCTTTTAAAATTAGTAAAATTACAGCTGCGGATTTAAAAATTAGTAAAATGTTGCCTCCGGCTCTTACTATTGAAAAAAAATAAGAAATTATTAATTTAAAAATTAATAAAATTTCGGTTTCAACCACCAACATTAGTTAAAAATGTGGGTGTTGTATTTATTAATTTTACAATTTGTAAAACAATGTTAGTTTTGGCTTCAAAATTAGTAAAATACAGTTTCCAGTTATGAAACTTGATCTCTGTCTTCTAAAATTAGTAAAATTAGAGCTGCGGATTTAAAAATTAGTAAAATGTGGCTTTTAGCTCTTAATATCGAAAGGAAATGCCGATTTTTGATTTTTTTCTTCTAAAAATTACTAAAACTTTGCTTCTAATTACCAAAATTGGATAAAAATGTGGGTGTTGTAATTATTAATTTTAAAATTTGTAAAACAATGTTACTTTTGGCTTCAAAATTAGTAAAATACAGTCTCCGATTTTTAAATCTTCTAAAACAATGTTGTACATGTTTTTATTTTATTAAAAATTGACAAGAAATATTATCTCTGTCTTCTAGAATTAATAAAATAACGGCTGTGGATTTAAAAATTAGTAAAATGTTGCTTCTGGCACCTAATATCGGAAAAATATGTCATTTTGTATTTATTATTTAGAAAATTAGTAAAATGCTGTTTCTGACAATCAATATTGCATAAAATTGTTGTTTTTTTTCGTATGTATTAACTAAAAATTTGTAGAAAAGTGGTTTGTTTCTGAACTATTTTAAAAATTAGTAAAATATCTTCTTTGTTTATCGGTATTTTATAAAAATGTCGCTTTTGTATTTAGTAATAATAAAATTTGTAAAAATAAATTATTTTAGACTTCAAAATTAGTAAAATACAGTCTCCAATTTTTAAATCTTTGAAAACATTTTTGTACGTTATTATTCTATTCAAAGTTGTTTAAAAAAACATTCTTTTTAGCTTCTAAAATTTGTAAAATTTGCTGCTGTGGATTTAAAGATTAGTAAAATGTTATTACCGACAACCAATATGGCATAAAAATGTTTTTTTTTTCGTATTTATATATTAATTAAAAATTTGTAAAAAAGTCTTTTTTTTTAAACTTAGTAAAATTACGATTGTAGATTTTCTAAATTAGTAAAATGTCACCTCCGGCTCCTAATATCGAAAACGATTGTCACTTTCTATCTATACTATTTTAAAAATTAGTAAAATATTTTCTCTGATTATGAGTATTTTATAAAAATGTTGATTTTGTATTTAGTAATTAAAAATTTGTAAAATAATGTTACTATTGGCTTCAAAATTAGTAAAATATAGTCTTTGGTTTTTAAATCTTTACAAACAATGTTGTATGTGTTTTTTATTCTATTAAAAATTGATAAAAAATGTGTTGTCTCCGGCACTTAAAATTGGAAAGAAATGTCTTTTTTGTATCTGTAATTAAAAAATTAGTAAAATGTCGTTTCCGACAACAAATATTGCATAAACAAATTTTTTTTCGTATTTATTAATTAAAAATTTGTTTTAAAAGTGTTTTTCTTGGCATTTTAAATTAGTAAAATGTTGCCTCCGGCTCGTAATATCGAAAACAATTGTCACTTCGGATCTATACTATTTTAAAAATTAGTAAAAAGTTTTTTTTGTTTATCAAAATTTTATACAAATGTCGCTTTTTTATTTAGTAATTAAATTTTTGTAAAAATATGTAATTTTCGGCTTTAAAATTAGTTAAATATTGTCTTTGGTTTTTAAATCTTTTACATTTTTTTATTCTATTAAAAATTGTACTGAAAATTGGCTACTGAAATTAGTAAAATTACGACTGTGGATTTCAAAATTGGTAAAATGTTGTTTCCGGCACCTAATATCGGAAATAATAATAAGAAATGTCACTTTTGTATTTAGTAATTAAAAATTTGTAATTTTCGGATTCTAAAATTAATAAAATACAGCTTTCGGTTTGTAAAAGAACAAAACAAAACAGTGTCGTTTACACCTATATTAAATTAAAAGTTTATTAAATATCATCTCTAGCTTCTGAAATTGGTAAAATAACAGCTGCAAATTTTTTAAATTTTTTTTAATATTGAAAAGAAATGACATGTTTGTATTTTAATATTTTAAAAATTAGTAAAATGTGACTTCCAAAATTTATAAAAAAAATGTTTTAAGCGGTTTCTGAAAAAATCAAATTAACTATTTTTTTGTTTTTAATATCGTGATATTACATTCCAACATGAAAATTTATTTATTTATGAGTTGTATTTGGTATTATTTATTTTAAAAAAGCAATTATTTACCAATATTTTGGATTTATTTATTTATGCACAAGAACTTATAATAAAATTTGTTATAAGACCTATTTATTGATTTTTTAAAAAACGTATTATTTTTTATTAGAAAAATTTTTGTATTTACTTAGTAGATGAAGAATCAGTTTTCGTTTAAAAATATAAACAAATTAGACTAAAACTGATACTAGCTTATCTACTGTATTTGTATATTTTGTCCGTGTCATGTTGGTACTTGTTCCTCGGTATAAACAAATTGTTTATATCAGTGTTATAAGAAATTTGATATAAGGTATCATTATGCCAGGTATTTGATGGATAGATAGCTTTTATTGTAATTTTTTCTAAATGTAAGAAGCACGTGGAATGAAAGTATGATTTGACACAATAAAAATGGCCATGACAGATTTTTTTTGTATAATTATTACCGGAATATATGTGGGCATTTTTATTGAATTTGACTGTACATAATGTTTGTATGCTTGTTTTATCAATTAGAAAAAAATATTTGATCAAAGAATTTGTTTTATTTTCCTAATCACTCAGATAACAAACACGATTACATCACTGTTATCACCAAGACTTCTAATGGTAGGTGTAGGTACACTCACGTGCTTAAAAAATGTCACCCCTCTCTTTAAAAAGGGCTGCTTTTTACACACGTGACTATACGAATAACTATTAAAATTACGTATTTGTTAGCAACCTTGAGATTATTACAGCTCAAACAATTTAATTATTAAACAAGTTTTATTTACCTATCTTCTGGAAACCAGTATTTCATTGCTGAAAAAATTATTTCCGCAACTGTACGAGTTTTTAATTGCAATTGGTAGATATAAAATTCCCCAAAGAATTAATTACAAAACAGATAAGAGATTGGGTTAAAGAGCATGTAAATAAAGCGATTTTCAATGCTAGGATATTAAATAAATAGTTGGGATTTGTTCAGTACATTTTTCAATTGAGTACGAAGAAGAGTTGTGTTATTGAGACTGAGTTTTACAGTTATTTTGTGTCTCCTCACACAATTATGGTAAGTGTTTATTATTTTTTTAATCTAAAAAATGTAAATTCAATTTTTTTTACTTTAAAAGAAAAAAAATTATTTTTGATTTCTTAGAAAATTTCACTTTTGTTGATTTGCCCTGCTTGTTTTCAAACCCTCAAAACACAAATTTTTCTTTATTTAAGTCGAGAACAGTTTTCGTTCTGTAAAAATTACGATTCTTGTTATGATTTATTATATTACCTAAACATATTTATCTGTTATGTATTTTTATGAATTTTTTACAAAAATTTAACTGATAAGATAACTACTTTTGCAAATTTTAATATTTATTTGTTAAAAAATATGTTGCTACTTACTGTTTATTTTACAAAAGATGGGTAAATTTTGTATATGAAATAGCATAATATAATAATACTTTATTAACGGCATCATCATTTACAGCCTTTACAATAAACAAAACAATTAAAGATTACAAGATTCATGTTATAAATTTGTTGAGATTATTCTTAAAGTTATTAAAAGATGGTGCAAAAAAATCAATTTCACTACAGACACTATTGCATATTGATAAAATTGAATTTAAAGGTGAAAATAATGCATAATTAGTGCTGCAGTGAGAGAGATTAAATAGGGGACTATTCCTGAGATGGTATTGAGGCACATTAAAACCAATTTTTCCGAGAATGTCCGGAGCATCACACAGATTATTTAATACCTTATATACAAAACAAGCACAGTGGAATTTACGTCGAGAGTCTAACGTTTTCAGAGCAAGATAACTCAAACACATATTATACGAGCATCCCACAGTTCTCGGCAATCTATATTTAACACAATTAATAAATTTTACTTGAACCTTCTCAATTCGTCCAATGTGTGTAGCATAAAAAGGAGCCCAAACTACACAATCATACTCTAAGATAGATCTAACAAATGTAACATACAAAATAACAATAGTTCGAATATTGGTAAATTCATTAGTAAACCTCCTTATACAACCCAAGACTTTATTTGCTTTTGCTATTATATATTCATAGTGATAATTAAAAGATAACTTGCAATCAAGTATGACTCCCAGATCTTTGATTGTAGACACTATTTTCAAATCTTTACCACCGATTTTGTATTGGGGGCTAGAAGGTTTTAGCTTCCTACTAAAGTTAATTACTTGACATTTGTCACAATTTAGTACCATTTCATTTACCAGACACCATTGGTATAAAACAAATAGATCCTGCTGTAGAATGTTAACGTCCTGAACGTTATTGATCACTTTATAAATTTTTAGATCATCTGCAAATAGTTCAAAATTGCATGTAAAATTATCACAAACATCATTAATAAAGATTGAAAATAGAAGTGGACCTAATATAGAGCCTTGAGGAACGCCAGAAGGTACATGTTGCTTATCTGAAAAATTATTATGTAATTTAACAACTTGAGTTCTATTAAACAAATAACTACAAATCCAGCTAAACAGACAGCCAGATATTCCATAAGCAGATAATTTAGCTAACAGAATATGATGATTAATTTTGTCAAATGCTTTACTGAAGTCTGTGTAAACAGCATGAACCTCCAGGCCTTCACTCATAGCATTCACAATGTCATTAGTAAAATTTAAGAGATTTGTAACAGTTGATCGCTTACTAAATATAGTATTGTAAATATAGTATTGTATGGAAATACTTTAATAAGAGTCAGTTTTTATCACTAGTTTTAAAATAACATTGGCGCATATTACAATAATTGGTTTTTCTACAAAACTGTTAAAAGAGGGCTTTGTAATTGTCATTTTTGATGTTAAAAGTGCCATTTTTTACACGCGTCAAAGCACTAGTGTTAAAATTACGTTTCTAAAAAGCGAATATCTTCTAAGTGGTTAGAGTAATCGATTAACCACAAGAGACCTTTTTTGTAGAGCGTTTAATTTCCTATAAAACTGTATATTTTGCATTTTCTAATATTTATTTATCTACGAGTTATAAAATTTAGAATTAAAAAAGAAATTTTTGTTAAATTTTTCAAACTTTGATCTCTGATATCTTCTAAAAGCTAATAACTATAAAAAAATTGTAAAACACATTTTTTAGGGCGTTTAATTTTCTACAATAATTGTTAATAAAATTTTCCTTTACGATCAAGTAGTGACGAGATATGGATTTTGCCATTTACATTCAGTTGAATAATTTAAAGAAGTACTAAAATATATACACAATTACTTTTTTTGAAATAGTTGCTTTACTTTTGTCTGATAGAGTATGTTGAAGTATTGCAAACATAAGGATACTTTTACATTTTTATATATTTTTATTAAATTAAGTTTACTAGGAAGACATCACGACATACGTAAAAGTTTTGACATTTTTGGTATTTAAAACAAAAGATCAAAGAGAAAACCAAAACAACACAAAATGATTATTAACTGTAGTAAGCTATGAAAAATTATGTCAACGTTTGCATGTCAGCTGCTGAAGTAAGTCCGCTGAGTGTTTCATTTCTTTGCAAAGAGTTTTATAAACTGATTATGTTTTTTTAGGCAAAATTTACGAAATTCCACTATGTCGTCCAAAATTTTTTTTCTGTAAGACGTCTTACTGCAATGGCAAACAAAATTTATGCGACCGTCACATGACAATTTACAGTAGTTCACTTTTTTTGGATTAGATTTTTTATAATTACATAATACTGTAATTTGTAATAATAAAAATAAAGCCAACATCTTTAAAAAACATTCCGTTACTTTAATGTCTTTATTACCTAATTTGATTTACAGTCCTACATAAGATAACAGCAAAAAAATTAACACAAATTGTCCAAAAAATAAAATAAAAATTTAATTCTTCTCTAATCTTCTTCTGGTGTACGTAACTTCTTTCATCCATTTTTTTCCTTCTCTATTTTCGTTTACAACTTTTATTCTTTCATACTCACACATTCTTAACGCTACACACTCTGACAAACAATGCTCTATTGTCTCTCTTTCTTCTCTTCATAATCTACACATTCTTTCCCAATCCTCTCCAAACTTCATTTTCCCTTTCTTCATTCCCACATCTGTATCTGGCAACCATTTATTTATTTTTACTTTACATTTTATCTAAATATTTTGGCAGTTCGGTGGTAACAATCAGGACATATTTTGAATTGTATCTTGATTCTTTTATACTCGCAATTCTTTTGTGTTTATCTATGTCAGCATCTCTTTGTTTTAGTTCTTCTTCCATTGTTCTTCCTCCTTCTCTCATTCTTTCAATTTCTGCACACGCATATCCCTTTTTCTCATCATTAGTTATCTTGTTCTATTCACCTAACATTACTATTTGCTCTTTTAATTTTAGCCCAGCACTGTTGCAGTATTCTGCATTCTTGTCGCATTCTTAGATTTCCTTCGAATTTTACCGCTCTTTTTCTTGTTTCTACTCTCAACTTTTCTCTCTTACTTTCTTCTCTTACTATGTACCCTGGCGTTTGTTTATTTAACCTCAACACCCATTTTATATATTCTTCTTGCACTCGCTCAATTTCTTCATATTCCTTCCATCGGCATATTTCTGTTCTATACATTACAATACTTTTCACCAAAATGTCAAACATCATTCTTCTTTTAAAATTTTTACCAAATTTACGTTCTCTCAAACTCCAGACACTTCCCATTACTTTGTTTGCTTTTTTGACTTCTTCCTGTATTTGTCCTTTGTATGTCACACTACTATTTAATACATATCCTAAATATTTCAATTCTTTCACTTGTGCTATATTTTTTCCTTCACATTTACATTCATCTTTTTTTTCGATTCTTACTTTCTTTCCAAATACTATCTTTTTTGTTTTATCTACTTTAACTTGGCGTTTTTTGTTTCTTACTTATCTTTCTATAATTTTATCATTTCCTTCATTTCACTTTTGCTGTTTGTTATAATTACTAAATCATCTGCAAACGTCAGGGATCACACTTTTCCCTCTGATGCCTACAAATATCTCTCCTACTTGCGCTGTTCTTAAAACTTCATCTACATCTCTCATATACAGGGTGCCCCACCGAAAAGGGCATACCCCCTGTAACTTCTTTATTTATTAGTCGATCTAAATAAAATTTAGAACATAAGCATTAATATGTACGGTCTACATTTTGCTGTTAAAATATTTTTTTTATGATGTACCAATTTTGCACTAAAAAGAATAAAATTATGAAATCGCACAAAATTTCTTCAAAATGCATATTATTATAATGCTATAACTCAAAATACTGTAATGACAAATTTTGTCTTAACACAAATCATTTAGAACTCCTCTAATTGGTTCTTATAGAACACGGAAAAAATTCGTTTTTTTGTGAGAAATATTGTCATCCATGAAACGGTGTTGTCAGATTGTAAATTGAGAGTTCCCTGAATATGAATAAAACGTCAGTGAATTTGTCAGTTTGACAGTTGAAAAAATTGAAAAGTGTCTAATCCCAAAAACCGTAAAATAATATTAGCCTAGAATTTCTAATGCCTGCAGCTCTTTTGTTACGACTTTTGGCAGGTTAAACGTTTCTGATACGTTTCTGTAGTTGTCACCAATAAAACATTTTTTGTGGAAACACTTTATTTCTGTAACGCAACGTAACAATTTATTTCAAGAAACAACTTCTAGAAGCTTTAGTCACGACCAGAGAGTTTTAGAAGAGCACTTTACAGAAGTATTCTACAGCTTGAAAAATATGGGTAAAGTTGTTGGACTATTTGAAGATGCCAGTTTCAATGGTAAAACCCAAATGTGCCCCTCTTTACCGTAAGACATAATCAAGAATTGGTGCAAGTTGTAGGAGATGTTGTACACGAAGATCCTAACATTAGCAACAGCATTATAGCACGAATGCTGACACAATATGAGCAAAGAGTTTTAAAGACAAATTAAAGTAATTCTTTTAAGATTTTATTGCATCAGGAATTACAGTCTGCATTATTGAGTAGGAAAGGAGAAAATTCGTGGTGGGTGCATAAAGTAAACTATAAATATCGAAAAATTTCTGAAATAAAAAAAATAGTTAATAACGTTTTGACAACGAACGTCTTAGACTTACACATTAAATGTTCAAACACATTTCCATTTTTTTGTAAGCAGCAAAATAATCGTCGCCTAAAATTTTGTTTTACACTATCAAGAGTTTTGGGTGATATGGCAGCAAACGCTTCTCTTATTCGCTCTTTCATATCCTCTATTGTCGTGGGAGCTGTTTTGTACATCTTTTCGTTTACAACACCCTAGAGAAAAAAATCGCAAGGCGTTAAGTCTAGAGAACGAGCTGGCCAGTGAACAGGTCCTCCACGTCCTATCCACCTATCAGGCAAGTGTCGGTCTAAATATCGCCGAACCCGTCTCGCGAAATGTGGCGGCGCCCCATCATGCATGAACACAAGTTGTCCTATTATGTTTAACGGAACATTTTCTAACAACTCTAACAGATTTCTTCTTAAAAAACGTAGATACATGTCACCATTTAAATTTCCATCGAAGAAAAATGGACCGATTACATGTTGACCCAAAATACCGCCCCAAACATTTATAGACCATATCGTTTGATTATCTATTTGGCGCAACCATCGTAGATTTTCTATTGCCCAATAATGCATATTATGCCTATTAACAAGCCCATTACTTTTAAACGTTGCTTCGTCCGAGAATAGCACATAATCAGTAAAGTTATTGTTTTCTTCTAAAATATTAATCCTTTGTTGACAGAAAAGCATCCTAAACTCAAAATCATTAGGACGCAATTCTTGATGCAGTGCAATTTTATATGGGTGGAGTTTATTACACTTTAAAATTCTTTGCACAGAGCTTTTGCTCATATTGTGTCTTCGTGCTATAGTTCTAGTGCTAATGTTAGGATCTTCCTGTACGGCATCTTTTACAACTTGCACCAATGCTTGATTATGTCTTACGGGAAAGTAGACCCGTTTGGGTTTTACTACTGAGCTGGTGTCCTCAAATAACCGAACAACTTTACGAATTTTTTTCAATGTGTAGCCTACTTCCGGAAAGCGCTCTTGTAGAATCCTGTTGGTTGCTAATAGGTTTCTGCGGCATTCACCGTACACTAAAATTATTTCACGTCTTTCGCGATTAGACATTTTTCGATTTTTTCAATAATTGTCAAAGTGACAAATTCACATATTTTTGTCAGGTAACTCTCAATTTACAATCTGACAACACCGTCTCATGGATGACAATATTTCTCACAAAAAAACGAATTTTTTCCGTGTTCTATAAGAACCAATTAGAGGAATTCTAAATGATTTGTGTTAAGACAAAATTTGTCATTACAGTATTTTAAGTTATAGCATTATAATAATATGCATTTTGAAGAAATTTTGTGCGATTTCATAATTTTATTCTTTCGAGTGCAAAATTAGTACATCATAAAAAAAATATTTTAACAGCAAAATGTAGACCGTACATATTAATGCTTATGTTCTAAATTTTATTTAGATCGACTATTAAATAAAAAAGTTACAGGGGGTATGCCCTTTTCGGTGGGGCACCCTGTATAGATACTGAGAATATTGCAGGACTTAATGGACAGCCTTGTCTGACACATTTATTTGTTCAAAAACTTTCACTTACTTCTTCGTCTACTTTTACTTGGTTAATAGTTTTCTCGTAAATTTCTTCCATCTTGCTTACCAACCACTTACACACCCGTTTCTCTCTATACTGCCATAATTTTTCCCTATCTACACTGTCAAAAGCTTTTTTGAAATCCATGAACAATGCATACATATGTTCTTCCGTCTTGTCTATTTCTTTCTTTGCTAGATGTCTCAAAATGCATACATTGTCCATGGCTCTCCTTCTTTTTCTGAAACCTGCTTGTCCGTTTGGTAACATGCTTTCTCAATCTTTCTTCTAAAATCATCACATATATTTTGTAGGTCGTATTAAGTAAGAATATACTACGGTAGTTTTCAGTTTGATCTTTATCCTCTTTTTTATGTATTGCTACAATTAATTTTTTTCTCCACTCTATAGGAAAGCCTCCTCTCATCCATATTGCATTTAGCACTTTCCATACCCTTTCTCATGGCTTTATTGTATCAAACAACAGCGCTTTATTTGGAATTCCATCTTCTCCGGGTGCTTTCTTTTTCTTTAACCTAAACATTTGTTTCTCAATTTTCTCTTTAGAAAGATTGTTTATTTCTACTTGAAATTCCTTATGTCTTGACAAGATACTTTTATTGTTGCTTCCATAATAAAAACATTCTTTTCTATCTTTAAAATGTCGAAAACACCTCTCCAAATTATCGTAGAAGTGTAACTTTTTAAAACTGAAGCAAATAAATTGTTTATTGTTTCAGCTTTAGCCTTAAATTTTCTTCTTCGTTTTAACGTTAGTGATATCAGATTTGTTTTTAGATAAAATTTTTGGAAATTATATCGAATTCTCTTTATGGTTAACTGTTTGAAATCAGAAATTAGAAGTCGTGACCAGAAATTAAGTTTTAATTGTAATTACATTACAAATATATTTATTAGCGAAATAAGAAGAGAAATGTATAGTCTGTAACTTGTTATATATTTTGGTGTTATAGTGAAAGCTGATTCATATATATATATATATATATTTAATTATATCAAACTCTCCTTATCGTTAGCTGCCACCTAAAAACCTAATTATTGATTTAAAATGTTAGGTATTAGAAATTAGAAGTTATGACCAAAAATTAGGTTTGTTTTCATTACAATACAAAAATAATAGAGAAAAAAAAGTACAGTTTGTAACTTAAAGGTCTTGTTGCTGCACTGTCAGGAGTTTTATTAGGTGGGTCTGTTGGATCACTGGCAAAATTATAGAGAGGATCTGTGGGAACTGGTTGGATTTTTCCACATAATGATGGATACTCTGGATTTTCACATTTGCCAAGACGACAAGCTGAACATGGTTTTCCTCTCTTATAAATTGGGCTACCAACCATATTGGGTGTAAGTTTAGGATCTGAACTTATAGGACCATAATTACAAATTAGACAATAGGCCAATCTTTCTTTCCTTTCAGGAAAATTTATTTTTCGGGTATTTGTACTATAAAATGTAGTACAGCCAACTGTATTCAATGTTGCCCAAATCATTACTGTAAAATGACCAAGTTTTTTTTGATTGACCTCTTCTGAAGTTCTCAACAGTATTATCTGGATCTGTAAAAGCCACTAATTCTTCATACCTCATAAAATATGTGTAAGAAAATGATTTCGAAAATTAAGTTTTTTTGTATAACTTGCCACTTTCTTACAAAGCCCAATTGGTAGTTGAGAGTGGTGTTATATTTATAAAAAGTCAAATTCTGTCCGGCTTGTCCTCCATTAGCAATTTTCCTGCATTTGTCATGGTCCCCAACAAATGAATTTCTTGCCAAGCATCTTACATTGTACTCTATTTCTAAGCTGTAACTCATAGCCTGCATGTCAGCTGCTGAAGTCAGTCCGCTGCGTGTTTTGTTTCCAGATTAATCCAGATGCAATAAGCTCTCTGTAGTAATTATGTTTCTCTAAAAAAGCTATACGAAATTCCACTATGTTCCCTGCTAAGACTTCTTCTCTGTAAGGCGTCTTAGCGCAGTTGCAAGCAGAGTTTGTGCTAACTTCTCCTGTTAATGGATGTGTTGTACATGATAATTTACAATAGTCGACTTTTTTTGGATCAAATTTTTTCTTGCAGTTAGACACTATAATTTGCAATAACAAAAATAAAGCCAACATTTTTAACAAAAAAATTTCTGACTTTTATTTATTTAAAATGTATCAACAAGGCGCCAAGGTAACGGTCAAGCTAGCTTACTAAGACTGAAAAAACAAATTGTTTATTAGGCATTTTTTGGAAATTATATCAAACTGTTTTTATCGTTAGCTGTCACTTAATAAACGAATTATTGATTAAAAATGTTAAAAATCAGAAATTAAAAGTTGTGACCAGAAAGTAAGTTTTAATTACAATACAAACATATTAGCGAAATAAGAAGAGAAAAGTATAGTCTGCAAGTTGTTACTGTACTGAAAATTCTGGTTGCTCCAATGTTAGGAATATCATGAGGTGGGTCCGTGGGAACTGGTTTAATTGTTCCACATAATGATGGATATTTTGGATTCTCACATTTGCCAAAATGACAAGCTGAACATGGTTTTCCTCTCTTATAAATTGGATTACCAAACAAGTTGCCTACAAGTTTAGAATCTGGCTTTTCACAAGCATATAAACAAAGCAGAGAATAGGGCGGTCTGACTTTCCCTTCTACAAATCTTAGCCTTAGTCTTCTGATAAGTGGAGTATAAGATCTGGTACAGCCGAGTTGAGTTATTGTCGACCAAATCATTAATGTAAAATGATTAATTTTCGTTCCGCTTCTTGATACATCCGTTTTGAAGATGTCAATTGTATTATCTGATTCAGCAAAATCCACTATCTCCCCATACCTAATAAAATTGTGTATAACAAAATGGTTTCGAGTTTTATATATAACTTGCCAAGCTTTTATCCATTTCAGTTGCTCTTCGATACCTGCGTTGCCTCCAAAATAAGCCAAATTCTGGTTGGCGTTTATTGAATTAGACATTTTCCTGCATTTCTTATACTCTGCAATCCACACATTTCGCGACAGACATCTTGCCATATACTCCAGTTCTAGACTGTAACTCAACGCCTGCATGTCAGCTGCTGAAGTTAGTCCGCCCCGTGTTTCTTTTCCAGATGCAACAAGCTCTCTATAGTAGTTATGTTTTTCAAGAACAGCTTTACGAAATTCCACTATGCTGTCTAAAATTTCTCTTCTATAACCCGTCTTTCTGCAATTGCAAACAGTATTTTGGCGACCGTCACATGTCAAATTGGTAGCACAATAATCAACTTTTTTTAAATCAAATTTTTCGTCGCTGTTATATAACACTGTAATTTGTAATAACAAAAATAAAACAAACATCTTTAACGAAAAAATTTCTGATTCTATTTTGTCTTTAAAATGTCAAAACAAGGCGAGTATAAACTAGCTTACTAGGATTTAAACAAACATATTAATAAAAAAACTGCTAGTTTTTAACATCTATTTATTTACTAAATTGCATTTTTGCATAAATTATTGTTTATTAAAATACCCTAGCAAGCATTTTATAAATTGTAAAATAGAATTATTTTAATGTTACCCAAAATACCTAAACCGACGGTGATTTAGTCGATATCAGCAATAGCCCATCCGCACCGGAAGATTCTCGACCTAGCAAGCCAACAAACAAAATATTACATTGTAAAGAATCTGCTATAGGCTTGAGTTTACGTGTTTGGCATGATTTTACCAGGGCATAGGTACTTTATGCATGGTTGCTGCTAGTAGTTTATGAAGGCGTATTTTTCATTTTGATTGAATATATAAGCTAGCTTACTAAGATTGAAACAAATTATTTGTTTCAGCATTTGGCTTAAATTTTCTTATGTTTTGTTGTTAGTGATAGCAGATTTATTTCTATATAGGTTTTTATGGAAATTATATTAAACTCTTCTTATCGTTAGCTGACACATAATAGCCTAATTATCGATAAAAAAATCTTAGAAATCAGAAATTAGAAATTGAGACCAGAAATAAGTTTTAATTTTAATTACAATACAAATATATTAGCGAAAGAAGAAAAGCAGAGAATAGTCTGCAAGTTGTTACTGTACTGAAAATTCTGGTTGCTCCACCAAAATCATAGGGTGGGTCCGTGGGAACTGGTTGTATTTTTCCACATAATGATGGATATTCTGGGTTCTCACATTTACCAGAAAAACACTCCGTGCATGGTTTTCCTCTCTTATAAATTGGCCCATCAGCTCGTTTAATTGTTTGTTCCCAAGTTGGCTCTAATGGAGCATAATCACAAATTAAAGCATAGGGATAATCGACTATATCTTCCTTATAATTAATTTTTTTATTGTTTGTACCATGAAATCTAGTACAGCCTATTAAACTCACTGACGACCAAATTACTTGTACAAAATGACCAATCATATTCTCATATCCTGGTTTTGATCCTCTGAATTTTTCAACAGTAGAAGGTGAGTCGGGAAGACTTGTTATCTCTTCATACCTAATAAAATAAAACAAAATTATTTTTAAAATGAAGTATATTTTATATAACTTGCCAGGTTTTTATATGTTTTAAGTGTCCTTTCCAATCTCTCTTTTCATAATGCCAACCTAAATTCTGTCCAGCCAAGACATTATTAGACATTTTCCTACACACATCATGGCCTCCAGTAAACGAATTTCGTGCCAAGCATCTTATCATATATTCTATTTCTAAGCTGTAACTCAATGCCTGCATGTCTGCTGCTGAAGTCAGTCCGCTTCGTGTTTCGTTTCCAGATGCAACGAGCTCTCTGTAGTAATTATGTTCATTTAGAGCAGCTTGACGAAATTTTGTTATGTTGTCTAACACTTCTTCTCTGTAAGGCGTCTTACTGCACTTACAAGCAGAATTTATATGACCGTCACATGGTAAATCGCAATAGTTAACTTTCTTTGGATCAAATTTTTCTTCGCTGTTACATAACACTATAATTTGTAATAACAAAAATAAAGCCAACATCTTTAACAGATAATTTTCTGACTCTTTTATATATTTAAAATGTCACAACAAGCCGCCATCGCTAAGGTAACTTACAACTAGCTTAAAATGAAGATAGGGAATGAGGAGTTTTATATTTTTTTCTTCGTTTTCGCGTTAGTGTCAGCTGATTCGTTTCTAGATAATTTTTTTTGGAAAATCGTATTAAGCTACGGTACTTGGTTTTAATGTCTTTATTGCCTAATTAGCTTTACAGTCTTACATAAAGGTCACAACAAAAAAAATTAACACAAATTATTAAAAAAATAAAAATTTAACTCTTCTCCAATCTTCTTCTGGTATAGGTAACTTTTTTTTTCTATTCTTCTCTTCTCCATTTTCGTTTAGAACTTTTATCCTTTCATACTCACACATTCTTAACTCTACACACTCTGACAAACAATGCTCTATAATTTCCCTTTCTTCTCTACGTAATCTACACATTTTTTCCCAATCATTTCTCCAAAATTTATTTTTTCTTTCTTCATTCCCGCATCTGAATCTTGCAACTATTTTTTTTATTTTTACTTTTTATTTTATCTAAATATTTTGGCACTTTGGTGGTAACAATTAGCGCATATTTTGAATTGTACCTTGATTCTTTATACTCGCAATTCTTTTGTGTTTATCTATGTCAGCATCTCTTTGTTTCAGTTCTTCTTCCATTGTTCTTCCTCCTTCTCTTATTCTTTCAGTTTCTGCACATGCATACCCGTTTTTCTCATAGTAGTCATCTTGTTCTATCTACCTAACATTACGATTTGTTCTTTTAATTTCAGTCCAGCACTGTTGCAGTATTCTGCATTCTTGTCGCATTTTTAGATTTTCCTCGAATCTCACCGCTCTTTTTCCTGTTTCCACTCTCAACTTTTTGCTCTTACTATGTACCCTGGCGTTTGTTTATTTAACCCCGTTTAACCCAAAAACCCATTTTATATACTTTTCTTGCACATGCTCAATTTCTTCATATTCCTTCCATCTCCATACTTCTGTTTCAAACATTACACGGGTTTACGAAGCTGGCCCCTGATAACCTGTGCTCCTAACTACTGATCAGTGATTATTGTCTTTGGTTTGGGAAAGAAAATCTGTTGGGAAAAGTATCTAATATTTCATGCAATCTTAAGATAAATTTGTAGAAACATTTGACCATAACGTATTTAAAAATATAGAAGATTTTGCCTTACTGTTGTACTCAGATAATAATGATATAAAATCTATAAACCACCTTGGTGGATTTTAGCTGCTTTTAAAACCAAAACCTTTGATAAATTACCACCAACTGAAGACAGTCTTTATCAACATCGCTTATGTACATACACATTATCAGTAGAATATTTGGCTTAATGCTTTACATCCCGATCGGATCCGACCTAACTGTTTAGAATAAGAATGGCAAGAATCCGATTCTAAAGTAGTTCCAGTTTTTCAAAATTACCACCTTTTCCATATGTGTCATTTTTAACTTAATGTAAATGTAAAAAAATAAAGTTTAACTAATTTTACAAACACTTCTAAAAACTTTTACTTTTTTAGATTGCACAACAAAATGGTGTGGACGTAAAAAAAATAATTTAAAGTGTATAGGTTTCTGCCAATGCATGAAACAAAAATTGAAAAACTCAAAGGAAAAAATACAAATGTATTTTCATTTTTATATTTTTTTATATTTGTTTGAGTCATTCAAAAAATACTAAACTAAAAATACCGTTTAATACTATTTTTAATATACATTTTTATTGATTAATGTTTTAATTCGTTTTGACAAAAGATTGGCACTGAAGATAGAACTTCAGCTTTCGAAAGCGCTTTGCACTATTGCATCAGAATTTTAATTAAATTTGTAGGTTTGACATTGATTTTTATCGTCATTATTTTATTAACTTATTAATATTTTTACCAAAGCAATAATCAAGTTTAAATTAGCTAGAAACTACCTACGTAAAGCCTGATTAACTAGGAGAATGAGAAAGCAAAAGTGGGGGATTGACAACTTGAGAGTAAAGATGCGGTATCACATTTAAATCATTTGTGCAGAATTTATTTATTATATTAGTTTTGAAGAAACGTCAAGAAAAAAATATAAATGCGGTATCTACCATTCTAATCACAAGTGAAGAGACATAACCTTTTCAAAGGATATTTTTTTAATTAAGGCTTGGTTTTTGAGATAATTGTTGAGAAATAGCAAAAGCCGTAAAATCAATTAAATTTTTCAAATTTCTATTTTCAAATATATTTTATTTTTTTGTGGCAAAACGCCTGCAAAAATTGAATTAAACTTTTACTAGAAGAAAACCCATGTTTTGAAAAATTTAATGATTTAAATATCTAGAAAATTTTGAATATTAACTTTATATATAATACATTCAGGGCATAAGCCATCATTTCTAGGAAATTACCCTTTTGTTTAAAACCCCTACAGGGTGACAAATTTGAGGGCATTTGACATTCTACTACGGTAGTTCTTGTGTAATTTATCTTTTTCAAGACAAATAACGAATTTTCTGTTGAACAGTTAGATGTAGGAATTCTCAAAAATAATTTTAGTGCTTTGTTAAAAGTCTTGAAGTTCGTTCTTGTGTACAATTTCGTACATTTTTAAAACGGTTTTTGGTTGTTCTTTTAACTGTTTTAGATACACAAAAAAATTTAGACACTTGTTTACAAAAACTTTTGCCGATTGTTTTTTGCTTTCTTCCATTAGTGTCTGTAGATCAAATTTATTTTTGTTAGCATTAAGTAATTAAAAATTTAAATAACGAATTGAGTTCATTATAAAAAAAAATTTCGTCTTTTACTTTCGTTAATTCTTCTATCAATTATTACGCAGCAAATATTAATTCTAAAGTTTTCTCTGTCAATCAAATCTACTCCTTTTTCTCGTATTCCTTCTAGTTTGAGTTTTTGTTTCCTCTTTTTCTCTTTCAAGGAATTGAAAATGCTATAAATTAATAAATTTTGGTATTATTGAGAAGAGGATTTATTTTTCTTTAAAATGATGTATTAACCTATGTTTCTTATAATGATTTACAAAGAGGTTGTTATCCTAGCAACAAGTTTTTAATTTTTTTTATTTATGTACTTATATTTATGATTTATATTTAATTCTATTAAGAGCTTTCTTTAATCACATGACACAATCAATAGTAAATTAAATAGATTAAAAACTCTGAAGAAGGATTAATAAAAATTGAAAACGTAGATATGTGTACGAAGTTTCCAAACACATTATTAATTTTATTTTAAGTTAATGTTGTCAAAAAATTACATCCAAAAAATTATTTCTTTGAGTGTAACACTTCAATGTCAATCAGTATATTTTAGTAAAATTTAAAATAGTTAGAAATAGTTAAACGTAATTATATTTATTGGTTATTTATTATTTTCTTATAAATACTCACATTTTTAAAAATACGTTTAAAAAAATAAAGACAGTTCAATTACAAAATAAATTTATCTCTAATAATTTATAAACATTTAGATCATTAGCATTAGTTTAGATTAACAACTAAAAGAAAAATGATTTTTATAATTTTGCAATAAATCATATCATGTTCACATGATACATTGGATCTACCAAAAGTCCAAAATTTCATTTTCTATAAACAAAATAATATTAATACGACGTCAATCAAAAATGTTTTTTCCTGATTTAATTTTAAATTTGTACTAAATTTAAAAGATTGTGATGATAGATGAATATGCATATTCTTTATCTTTTTCAAAAATTCTGCTCTGTCGACAATAACAACTTTTGAGTAAATAAATAAAACAAAAATTACATTATTTTATATATTGTTTTATATGCAGAAAAGTAGGTTTTGAGGATTTCCCACTAATGATAACCTTATTAGCAGTTTAAATTTCCCAATCAGTGTCGCCAACCTAAAAATAGCCTTCAAAATTTTCTTGTATATTTGTAAGGAAGCAAAATAAATTTACTACAATAATAATAATAATTTTAATCAATTTAGTGACCTTATCAATATGACGTTTTTGTAAATTTAAAATTAGTGTTTTGTTTTCTTTTCTAATACTTAGAAATTTTCTGATGGAAAGGATATCATTGTTGCATCATTCTAAAATATTAAATATATCTTTATTATTTATGCCATTTCGGACTTTGTTTACAATCTGTATTTTTAGCATAAACATCAGATTCAGCAGTTAAAATGTGTCAAAAATTTAAGGTATTTCAAAAATATTTTCTAATTTTATTTTAAAATTTGTACATTCTGTATTTTTGACATCTGTATTATTACTAACATTTTTCACCGAAATTTTCAAACGCGGTTTTTCACCGAAAATGTTTTTTATTGACTTGTAAAAAAGGGAAATCGTTTAAAAAAGCCAAAATATTTAAAAAAAAAACTGAAGAGTGCTGATGTCAAATAAATAGATAATATATAGATATTAGATACTTATTATTACATGTCTTGTTTCTACAATTCTTTATACTTTTTTTAATTTAATTTTATTAAATATGTCTATAAGCTACTACAATATACAATCCAATATAAACAATAAAAGTGGAATGACATCACACAATGCTATTCAAGTAGCAATCTTCAGGTTAAAGTTCTTAAACTTTGATAACACCGACCACTAACGAACATGAGATTACCCCATTGTTACTAATTGTAAATTTTTAGTTGAAGGTACTTATCAAAGATTTTAATAAGCGTTATCATACTAATTTATTTATTAACATAAACAAATTATTTTTTCTATTATTAGATTATCTACTTGCATCTCCACGTCTGTATAAATAGTGTTGTGACGTTGACTCAATACGGATTTCTTGTGATTTAAAGAATTGAATTTTTATTTTATTTAAGAACAAATTAATTTATATAAATAACTCAATAATTAAATAACTTGATAACATACTTTTATTGACGTAATAATCGCTATCTTTTACTAAAACGAAAAACTGTGCAACCTACCTATCGCTCTTTTTTTCAGTCTAAACACTTTTTAACTTTTTTAAAATTTTTGATTGTTTTTCTATCAATTGTTATCTCTCAAATTTTTTTATTTCTCAAACGCTGTTTTTCAAGCTCTTCTAGTCATTTTTTGTTTTTTTTTTATTCCAGCAAACGGTTTTTAACTTCTTTCAAGATTTTTTTTGCAATTTGTCGTTTTTCAAATACTTTTTTTTATTTAAAACTCCGTTTTTAATTTTTTTGCATTTTTATAACCTACTTTTGTCCTTTTTTTTGTTTTAAGTGACGTCTTTTAACTTTTTCAGAATTTTATTTTTGCTTTTTTCTGCCAAACCTTTTTTAAAATTTTTTTCTTCTAAAACTTTGTTTTTAAATCTCTTTGCTTCTGAAACTTTTCTTTAAATCTCTATTTGGCAATCTGTGCTTTTCAACTTTTTCCAGAATTTTTTCGATCTTTTTTTCCGATTTTCTAGTTCATCTAAAATTCTTGTTTTTTTAGAATTTTTCTTTGCTCTTCCAAAAACTTTTATTGTTCTTTTTTTTACAGCAATTTTTTAACATTGTTTTTAGATTATTTTAGCAGTCGTTTATGTTTTTGAGAGTTTTTCTTAATTCTCTTTTTTTACAAACAATGTTTTTATGTTTAAATTTTTTTTTTGTTTTTTACTTCTACCAGTTGTTTGTTCTTGTTTTTTTCTTACAAACATATTTTCTATTTTTTTTTATAGAACCATATTTTGCTCTTCCAGAACCTACACTTTTGTTCTTGTTTTTCTTTCAGTCTTCGTTTTTTAACTTTTTTCAGAATTTTATTTGCTCTTCTTTTGCTACTAATCTAAATTAAACTAAGTAAAAGTTTTTTTTTTTGTTAAACAGCCGTTCTCTTGTTTGACTTGTTTCAGAATTTTTGTAGTTTTTCTTAAACTTAATTTTTGTTTTTTTTTTCAGAATATTTATTTAGTTTTTCAGTACGTAGTTTTATTTTTTTTCTTTCAGTTTATGTTTTCAAACTTCTAGAATTTTTTGTTGCTCTTTTTTTTGTCGTCGGCCTTTTTAAATTTTTTTTCTATGGTCGGTTTTCAAACTTATACAATTTTTTTTAGTTTTTCGAAAATAATTTTTTGTTTTTCTAAACAAATTTTTACAGCCGATGTCTTTTAACTACTAGAATTATTTTATTTCATTTACTACAATAATTTACTTTTTTGTTTCTACCAATAGTTGTCTTTCAAATATTTTGGAAACGTTGTTATTTAAACTCTTCTAGAATTTTCTTTGTTCATTCAGAATCTTTCTTCGCTCTGTTAAAACCAATTATTGTCTTTTACTTCCAGCCAACGTGCCAAATTGCAGCTTCTTCGAAAATGTTGTGTTGCTTGTTATTTCTCAAATTCTTTTTGATTTATTTATTTTTTAGAATCTCTCTTTGCAATTTCAGAACCTTCTTTTATTCTTTTCTTCTTTCAGCCAATTTTTTTAACTATTTTTAAAAGTATTTGTTCTTTTTTTTAACAACAAGAATCATTTCTTAATCTTTTTTAAACGCCTTTTTTAAAGCTCTTTTATAATCTTTTTTTGTCTTTCTAAAAAATTTTCTTGCAACCGAGGTTTTTCAACTTCTACTAGAATTTCATTTTGCTTCTGCTCAACGTCTTTCAAAATGATTTTTTTGCAGTCAACGTCTTACAATTTCTTTCAAAATCTTGTGTTTTTTGTCAATTGTTGTTTATCAAACTTTTTGCTTAAACGCTGTTTTTCAAGCTTTTTTTAGAATCTTTTTCTGCTTTTGACTAGCTCGAAAACAATGTAGCGTCAGCTTCTGGAATTTACGAGATTAAACAAAATTAAAGAAAGAAAACAAAAATTTTTTCTAATTACATCTTTTAAATGTTCAGAATAATATTGTTACAACTTTAAGTAATTTAAACTCGTGGTCTAAATTTTAAAATTTATTTTTCATAAATATAAATTACACGACAAACTTAATTAAGCATTTCAACTGTTAAATCACTTGAAGCTTCTTCGTTATTCTGTCCATTGTTCGTACTTCACTATCTGACCAGTCTGTTTCTTGACCGGTCAGTCTTCCTCTTTATGTAATAATTAGTCAATCTTCTAGAATTATCTGAAAGTATGTCTTTTCAAACTATTCTAGAAGCATGACGTTTCATCTATTTCTATGAATAATAAATCATCCGAAACGCTTCGAATCTTCTCAAAACTTCTGTCTCGATGATTCACCACAATAATATTATAATACATAAATCTACTTACTAGAAAATAATATCTTAAAGTCTTAGAAAAACTATACATATCCAGTGCTCAAATTAAAAACGTTTTTATGTACAATTGTTAGCTTGTATCACTTACTTTGTACCATCTAATTTCTGGAAAATAATATTTTGGTTATTTATTTTTAGTCAGCAAAAGTTCTTCATTATGATACCCATGAGCTGGAAACATTTTTACCTCACAGTGACCCAACTTACATCAACCCAGTGTCTAACACCCAGTAAGTATTGCCAAAAAACTCTATATGTGTTCATAAAGATGCATGACATTATCCATTGTTATAGAACTTATTATATCGGCTGCTCATATCAAGCCAATTTAAAACAATACTTGCTAGCTGCAAGAACTACCCGCTATGGAACTGTTAAAGATCGTTATATTCCTCTTCCTAAATTCAACTATATTAGGTATTAATAATAATATCTAAACACCTATTGACCTATTCCTTTACAACGCCCTTAAAAACATTGCAACAATTTCACTTAAGTAACTTAATTTTAACAATACTTGCAGAGTTACTCCAGCACCTGCTAAAATCCACATTCCAGAAACCAACAAAGATCTAAATCTAGATGACGAAAATTTTGATCCGTTTAAAGCCAGACATCTTGACCAACCTGTATCGTACGTTTTTTAAATCTTTAAAAAATAAATTGTTTACGTTTTTTTTAGGAGTGGTGCTACTCTAACGCATCTGTTAAAATCTTCTTTAGGTACAGGAATTCTATCAATGCCAGCTGCTTTTAAAGCTTCAGGACTTTGGTTAGGAGTCTTTACTACAGCTCTAGTATCTATAATATGTACTTACTGTGCCTACACTTTGGTCACATGTGCACATTTCTTGTACAAAAAAGCGAGAAAAACAACAATGAGTTACGCTGAAGTTGCAGAAGAAGCGTGTCTAAGAGGACCTCCATGGAGTAGAAAGCTTGCACCATTTCTGAGGTAATCAACTAATTAAGAACGTAAATTTACTCGCACTTTTGCTAAATGCTTTTTAAAGATGAGTTCTTAGTTTTAAAAGGAAGGAATTTTCTATCTTAGTTTTCTATTTTTTGTTTAATTCTATTTAGCAATATTGTAAAAAGGAGAACCTATAATTTTGTAGGAAAGTAAACGTTATACAAAAAAATTTTTTGTGGTTAATCGATTACTCCAATTATTAAAAAAAAACTGAGGATTTAGTCTCAAATTTTGCTTTTTAAAATACGAATATCTTCTAAGTGGTTGGAGTAATCAGTTAACCACAAAAGTCTTTTTTGTAGAGCGTTCTATCTTCTATAAAACTGTATATTTTGCATTTTTTAATAATTATTTATCTACGAGTTATAAAATTTAGAAGTAAAATAGAAATTTTTGTTAAATATTTCAAACTTTGACCTCTGATATCTTCTAAAAACTAATAACTATAAAAAAATTGTAAGATATCTTTTTTAGAGCATTCAATTTTATACAAAAAATGTAAATAAAATTTTTTTTAGGATCAAGTAGTGACGAGATATGAATTTTGCCATAAAGAACTAAAAAAATAAAAAACTGAGATAAAGAAGTCCTTCCTATTAAAATTAAGAGCTCATCTTTAAGAAGCATTTTGAAAGGTGCTTAGGAACCAATTTTTCAGTGTGGAAAGTTAAAAAATCGATTTTTTTGGCCCACTCTATTATACAGTAGTGTCGTGCTAATTCTAAATTGTAAATTCCTGCGGTAATTCGGATTCTTCAGTAATCCGGATTAAACTCTTTCCTTCATTGTGTATGTTGTAATCCGGATTTTATTTAATTTAATAGTCCGGATGCAATAATTTTGCTACGTTTTATGAGAAAACTGTACATTTCAAAGAATTGATTTGACTGGAGTGTGGGAAAACGTAAACGTAAAAAACGTATTTAAAACTGCAGAGACTTCAGCGTTCTTAAACTTGCAACATGGCACCTCGAAAACGAAGTCATAAAACTCTAACGCTAAAAAAAAGCAAATATTGTTGATGATTTAAAACGAGGCATAAGTGGAAGATCTTTAGCTGCCAAATATGGGGTAGGAACTTCAACAATCAGTGATATTAAGAAAAATACTGATAAAATTAAAAGGTAACTGTAGAAACTGCCTGAAATGAAAAATCTTTAAATAATTTAAGATTTGTTGTTTAATGTTTTTCTGGGCCTGAAAAAAGAAAAACTTAAGAAAAAGCGGAGTACCTAAAAATGGAAGAGAAGCTTACTTCTTAGTTTATAAATCTCAGAAATCGGCATATTCCAGTTTCGTCTGAATTTTTAGCGGTTAAAGCTAAGCAACTTTATACAAAATACTATAGCAATGAAAATTTTAATGCAATCAGAGGATAGATTGCTAATTTTAGAAAAAAAAATGGCATCAGAACTCTTAAAATTTGCGGTGAAAAATTATCGGTTAATGAACTTGCTGTTGAACCGTTCATTACAAAACTAGATCAAGTCATTAAGAACCACTCTTTAGTGGTATCAAAGACTTATAACGCAGATAAATCGAGGCTATTTTGGAAATTACTTCCAGACAAAACGTTGGTAACAAACACAGAAAAAACATTTCCAGGAAGAAAAAATAGTAAGGAACGCATCACCTTCTTAACTTGTTACAATGCAGATGGAAGTCATCGTCTAAAACTTCTGGTAATCGGAAAGACATAAAATCCAAGGGCTTTTAAAAATTATTTGGTATCTGTGAACTACAAAGCTACAGCTAAAGCTTGGATGACTGCAAATATTTTTAAGGAATGGTCTCAAGAATGTTTTATCCCAGAAGTAAAAAGATTTTTAAGAGAACAAAACTTGCCTGAAAAAGCACTTTTGCTTGTTGACAATGCTTTTAGTCACTGCTGCGAACAAGATCTCATCAGCGACAATAGAAATTTTTTCGTAAATTTTCTGCCACCGAATACAACAGCGTTAATACAGCCTATGAATCAGAATGCTGTTACATTAACAAAGACATTTTATAAAAAAAGTCTTCTAGTCGAAATATTAACAAATAACGAAAAAGGTCTTGTAAAGTTTATCAAAAATATAAACCTGAAAACAGCAGTTATGTTTGCTTCATAACGCATGGAAAAAAGTGCCATCTAAAACTTTGGAAACATGTTGGAAGAATATCTTTAAAGTTAACAATGATAATGATGATGCAGATTATGATGACCCTGAAGATATAATTATTTTGAATATTTTAAGAAATACAATTCGCTCAGCAGCAGAAGAAGAAATTGATCTAGTTGCTACAATGCTTTTGGATGTAGGAAAAGTTGAAGTAAATCTTGATGAGGTGGTGGACTGGATTGATGCCGACAAGAAACTGACGGAATTCGATGATTGTGAAGATAAATGTTACAATGACTCTGAAGATGATAATGACGAAATGACAGAAACTCCACAAATAAAAGTAAAGGATGAAAGTGCTATAAAAAACTTAAATGTCGTATTACATTGGGCAGCAGCAAATGATGTAACTTTATCAGATATAGCAACCCTTCAAAAGCTGAAAGAAATGGCTTTTGAAAAGTACCAACATCGTATTCATCAGACCACAATAACTCATTTTTTCAAGCTGGCTGTTTTACAAAATGCTCAATAAAAATTATAAAAATGTGATTACGTATTCTTCTTCTTACCTCAACTTTATCTTCACTTTCTTTTACCTTGAAAAATTTAAAATATTGGTTAGAAAACAGATTCTTGTAATTCGGATTTTTCGATAATTCGGATCGTCTCGGTTTTAATTGATCCGGATTAGCGCGACACTACTGTACATCTTTATAAAAAAGTATTTATAGAATATAAAAACTAATTTAACTAACTCCGATGCTTCTTTGAGAACTTATTTAACAAGTTTCTTTTCAGACAAGTTGTTCTTTGGGGCATTTTCATAACTTACTACACAACTGGCAGTTGCTACGCTGTTATTGTTGCCGAAAATTTTAACTACGTAGCTTTCAACTATCTGGGAAATTTCGACAAAAGAATAACTATAGCTCTCCTCTTTTTACCCTTCTTACTCATAGCTTACGTACCAAATTTAAAATATCTAGCACCAGTATCGATGGTAGCTAATATTTGTATGGCTATGGGTCTTGGTATTACCTGTTACTACCTACTAAATGACATTCCATCAATTACTGAAAGACCTGCAATTACAAATCTTTCGACTTTACCTGTTTGTATTAGTATAGTAATTTTCGCAATTGAAGCTATTGGTGTTGTAAGTTTTTCCAGAAATTAAGACAGTTTTTCAGCAATATTTTCAGGTTATGCCCTTGGAAAATAACATGAATGAGCCACAAAAATTTGTTGGACTTTTTGGAGTACTGAATCAAGGCATGACTTATGTCACAATTTTGTATATTGTTTTGGGCTTCTTAGGGTACTTAAAATACGGAGAACTTACAGCAGATTCTATTACTTTAAATCTGCCACGAGAAGAATAGTAAGTTTTTTTTTACACAGTAAATTTCTTAATTTTGATTTCTCAGAAAACTTTGAGTTTTTTTCTGAGAAATCAAAAATAAGAATTTCCTTCTGGAAACATTCTGTAAATAAAACTGTCTTAATATTTATGATTTTAGTGCCGCACAAGCTGTCAATCTTCTAATAGGACTTGCAGTATTTTTTACCTATGGTCTAGTATTTTACGTCTGTTTAGACATCTTCTGGAACGAAATTAAACATCGCTATAGCACCAAAGCAACTCTTGCAAATTACGCTTTAAGAACTGTTCTAGTTATGATAAATATTATTATAGCAATTCTTGTACCTGCAATTGTTCCTTTTGTCGGTCTAATTGGAGCTTTTTGTTTCTCAATTTTAGGACTTGTGTGTCCTGTTATTGTTGAGGTTTTTACGTTTTGGGATGAGGGTTTTGGTAGATTTAATTGGAAAATTTTGAAACATCTTGTAATTATTTCTACAGCGCTACTTGCGCTTGTTTTTGGCTCAAAAGCTGCAATTTCTGATATTGCAAAGACATTTCAGTAGGTTAAGTGCTTAAACATTGACTGCCATCTCTAGATTTTATTTTTTTATTTATTATTTACGGATCTACTTAAATTGTTTATTTATAAAATGTTTTAAATGTAGTTTAAGTACGTTAGAATAAATTAGTAGTCGTAGTTAATTAAGATTCTTATTAATAAAAAACGTGTGATAAATTCTGGCTTTGATCTAATTTCGTAGAGTTTATTCCACTTGTTACACTTCCTCTTCCTTCAAAAAAACATGCATTTTTAGTTTAGGTTTCTAAAAAAGACTGCTGAAGTTGCTATAATTTATGAGACAAAAAAAGATTTGGTATTTAAACTAGAATTAAAAAAAAACTAAAAAATGCTAATTACATGTCTAAATTGAGTCGTCAAAGATCGCAATACATTCTTAAATAAAAAAATATTAAAAAATTTTAAATGTTTAAAATCAATTTAAAAATGTGCGATTAAAAACAATATTTTTTACTTTATTTGTAACTGTAGTCCTTTTCAATTTTTTAAATAAAATTAAGGTTTGATTTTGGGGATTTTGACACATCACATAGCGGAAATTATCATCGTGTTGGCAATGCAGTTCTAGTTATCTCTGCCTGTAGTTATCATCCTAATGATAATACCTAATGCTCTCTCTTTTTCTTCATTCTTCCCTCTCCTTAGTCAGGAGTAACAAAAGAAAAATTAGTCCTTTTTTGTTTTAGTCCTTGTTAAGTCTTTATTATTCCATGTGCTTCCTTTCCATTGGTATAGTAGTACCGAGGGTGGTACTATTAGTTGATTTTTGTTACCTGTTAGGTGTAGAAACGCCAGTTTTTGCTAGATATTAACCAAAGACACGAGAAGTACTGTAAGTGAAAATACTGAAAATTTAAGAAAAGAAGGTGGAAATGGATACTTTTCTCGATAAATTAAGCAATACTTTACTTCAAAAATTACTAAACGAAACAGAAAAAATTAATCAAAAAATAGACAACTGAGAAAGTAAAGTAGAGGAACAAAAAATTCAATTTGGAAAAACATTTAGTACTCTCAATAATCAAGTGGCATTAATTTTGAAAAATACAAAAAAAATTAACAAACAAATGTCGTCTCAAAATGAATCAAAAACAGGTAATTACATGTAATTACAGTTTTAAATATTTTTAACATTTTGTTGTTTTTTAGAAATCAAAAATGTTGAAATTGATTTGTCTTCTTTAAAAATTAATAAATCACCTTTAGATTACATAAATTCACATTTAAAGTACAAGTTAGTTGCCCAATTTGGAGGACCCAATGGAACTATTTTCATAATAGCAGTTAAAGTAAATGGAAAATTATACTTTGGTCTCGATAGTTCAAAGGAAAAAGCTAGAATTAGTGCAGCTGAAAATGTCTTTCAAGATCTGAAAAATCAGTTCAGCAAGGTTTCAGTAAATACAGAAAATAAGGGTAAAAATTGTATAAAACAGGAGTGGTGTTTGTTATTATTTTTTTAGAACTCGAGGAGAGTACTATAGCTAATACTGAAATTAATTTAAATGTATTAAACTCAGAGGAGAAACCCGTGGAATATTTAAAAAAAAAATTGGTGTTCAGTCTGGTTAAAACAGTAGGACCTGCACATCAGCCCACTTTTAAAATGGCAGTCAAAGTAAATGGGAAAATATACTATGGTTTTGGTAACTCTAAGGAAAGAGCCAAAAGTAATGCAGCTGCATACGTCTGTTTATCTCTGAGAAATCAATTTAATAATATTTCAGTAAATCCAAAGAATAAAGGTAACAATTCTTGTATAAGTTTTAAACAGGAGTGGTCATTGTAGTATGTCAATAAAGTTAGCAGAACATATATTTATTTGCCGGAAAATTTAAAGCTAATTACATACTTTAATTAAAAATGTACCCTAAGCTGATGATCATAAAATGATGGCTTCTATCCTAAACGTATTACACCTGAAGTTGTCCAAAAATCGGTACAAAACGTGTGTTTTCTACTTTTTTTGTTTGTTTTAAATTACGGAAGTGGTTGTAGAAACTCTTTCTTATGTATATTTTTAACATTTTCTATTTTTAATTCAGTGGATAATATCCATAAAAAAATATATTTGAGAAAAACCTCGAGATATCTCGAGAATATCTCGTGAAACCGGCACAATCTTGCTAGATCTATGCTAGATGTGACAATTTATTCTTGTTCTGCTAACTTTTTATAAAGCTAGCAGAACATGTTGTTATTTAAAAAAAAATACGAGCACAAATTGTTTAATTAGGGCATTTAATTAGCTTTAAATTTTCCTGCAAATAAATATATGTTCTGCTAACTTTATTGACATCATTGTAGTTATTTTTTTAGAACTTGAGGAGAGTCACATTTCATATAGCTAATACTGAAATTGATCTAAATGTATTAAGCTCAGAGGAGAAACCTTTAGAATATTTAAAAAAAATTTTGGTGTGTAGTCTAGTTGAAACTGTAGGACCTGCACATCAGCCCACTTTTAAAATGGCAGTCAAAGTAAATGGGAAAATGTACTACGGTTTTGGTAACTCTAAGGAAAAAGCAAGAACTAATGCAGCTGAAAACGTTTTCCAATCGCTAAAAAACCAGTTCAAAGATGTTTCAGTTATGCCAAATAACGGTAATTAATAAAAACATATAACTTAAGTTTTTTATGTATTTTTTTTAGATTTAGTCGATATTGAAATAAGCCCAAATTTATTAATATTAAAGAAAAATCCTCTTGAATATGTAAGAAATGTCTTAAAATACAGTCTTGTTGAAACTGTCGGGCCTAAAAACAAGCCTACTTTTAAAATGGGGGTTAAAGTAAACGGAAAAGTTTATTTCGGAGAAGGCAATACAAAAACAAAGGCTCAGTCGCTGAAGAAGTTTTCAAAGATTTAGTTATAAAACCGTATTTGGATAAAACAAACTCAAGACAAAATCAAAATCAACAAAAAGACGGTAAATTTGTAACTATTTTTGAAAACAAAGTTTTATTTGCTTTGTTTTTTTTTAGATCTTGTAAACGAATTGAAATCAACTGAAGCAGTGTTAGAATCGATAAGAAATAATTTTCAACAACCACAAAAATTTTTAAATCAATTATATCCGAACGTTGTTTGTTATAAAGTGGCATCACAAACTGATGAAGAATTTGAATATGAAGAAGGTGATGAAACTATTATCGAAGAAAAACATATTGAGTTTGTTATGTTACAAACGAATACTAGTAGAACGAAGGCTATAGAAGCACTGAAAAAAAGTGGAAATGATTTAATCAATGCTATTATGAATCTTACCTCGAAATAAAACTGTTTTTTTTTTAATAATGTTATTGTTCTAATGTTAGTATTACTTTTATTATACTTTGTTCTGGTAGTAAAAAAAAAACAAATCAAGTCGTGCTTTTTTCTGGTCTTCATTTTCTAGTAATATGTACTTACAGTTAAGTACACAAATCGAACGAAATCAATTAAAATAAAGGTCTAAAATAACCGTCAAAATTTATTTGTTCGGGGTTAAAGAGATTTTTGCAATCAATGTAGCATTTTTGGTAAAACAAAGTGATTATTTGTTGTTTTAGAGATTAACATAATCTACGAAATTATTTTTTTAAAAGTTATTTGAGGTCAAAGTTGAAATTATTGTAAATTTCAGGATTTTTTACAGAAAAAAAATCAGATAAAACTTATAAAAACAATAAAAAGATTTAGTAATAATTATAAAAAAATAACTGACAAAAAGCAATAAAAACCAATACATATATAACAAAAAATAGAAAAAATGCAAATGTAAACGCTTTAAAATAAAAAATAAAGGAGATCGTTCCCATCTTATGGAAATCTAATGACCACTCAAATTGAGGTTTTTTTATATCAATCGATAGCTCTTGAAATAAGGGGCAATTGGTATCATTGCCTCAAATTTAAGTTTTTTTTTGTAATTTACAGAATTCAACAAGAGTGAAATTTTCTGAGAAATCAAAAAACAGAAATTTCTTTTTTTTAAATAATAATAACAAAGTTGATTGCACATTAATACAAAAATGTACAAAAGGTTAAATAGCAGACACAAATCTGATTTTATAATTTAACCTAGAGAAATAGTTAAAACATAATAAAATACTAATAAATCTACCTACAATAAACATAACACAAAATAATACAACAGATTAAAATTTGCTAAGATCAATTGCTGAAAGTTTTTGCGACAAAATTAGTTTTTTACATTTTTTTTTAAATATACAGAAGTGTCAACTGTTAGAAGATCAGAGCAGTTACTTAATATATATGGTACAATATATGAAAAAGACGTCTGAAATAAAGTTGTCTTGTGTGCTGGAAAGTGAAAATGCTTTTCAACAAAACGTAAATTTCTAAAGTGTGTTTCACAGCGTTTGATTAATTTAACATACAAATAATCAAGAATTTTTAACTTTAGTAATTTGAAACAAAAACATAAATAATGAACAAAGCGTTGCTCATTCAATTTAAGCAATCCTAAAGATCTTAGGTAGGGAGTAACATGTACAAAGTGAGGTATACTAATCTCAAATCGTAAACAGTAGTTTTAAATTTTTTGAAGTTTTTAAGACTATAAACAATATCACAGTAATGCAGATTGGATAAAACTAGTGAGTTAATTAAAATTAGTTTAGTCTTTTGATTTAAAATCTCTTTAAACTGTGTAAGTTGCTTAAATTTAAAATAACAATGTTTAGATAACTGGGAAACATGATTAGTAAAATTAAGTTGTGAATCCATAGTAACGCCAAGATTTTTGACTGTACTTTGGGAAGGAATTTCTACATAATTAATTCGAACGGTGTGTTTTAAATTTTCTGCTTTATTCGTTGTTCCAAAAAGTATGATCTTACATTTAGTTGCATTTAAATATAGTGAATTACATTGGGTCCAATTATATATTTCATTAAGGTCACTGTTAATTATATTTTCAATATTTCGTATTTCTAGAGGGTTAAAGCTTAGGTAGAGTTGAATATCATCTGCAAATAGATGTATTTTGCAAAATTTAGTTGCGTACTGAATATCTGAAATAAAACTAGAAAAAAGAAGTGGGCCTAACACCGATCCTTGAGGAACTTCTGTTAAAACATCTTTAATATCTAATAAATCTAAAGTTGTTCGGCATGTCTGCTTACGATTGTGTAGATGACTATTAAACCACTTGAATTTATCATTATAAATTCCATAATACTCTAATTTTTTAAGTAAACAATTTATGTCAATTGAATCAAAAGCTTTACTTAAGTCTAACAGAGTTAAAGATGTTATTTTTCCTTTGTCCATATTTGATAAAATTTCATCGGTCACCGATAAAAGGGCAGTTGTCCCATACGAAATCCAGATTGCACTGAAGGTAAGATATTAAAAGAACATACGTAATTGTTCAGTTGTTTATAAATTATTGAGTCTGCAATTATCATAGAAGCCGGTTGAATACTTATGGGTCTCAGATTATTGAGACAAGTAAGAACAGATTTTTTTGGTATTGGTGTGACACAAGAAGTCTTCCAGCTATCAGGAACATATCCCTGCTCAAAACTAGTATTAATTAGGTGAGTTAATGGTGCAGCTACAAAAGGCAAAGAAAGCTGCAGCATGCGACCTGATATACCGTCATAACCGATTGTTGATGGTTTTATTTTTAAAATCATTTTTTTAATTGACGTTACGTCTACAGGTAAGTATTGAAATTTGTTGCCAGATGGAAAATTTGAGCGCTCAAGATACTTACGAAAAACTGGTGAAGATGACGTTTTAGGAATGGACTCTATAAAATAATTATTAATTTGGTTGGGATTAGAAAATTCAGAAGAGATTTCACAATTATTATTAGATTTAATTATATTTGATCTTTTTAAGTTTTTCCAAAACTGTTTCGGATTCCTGCTAAAATTGTTTCAAAAGTTAAATTCATAATAAGCTTGTTTTTCCTGCCTAAGAGCTAAATTGTAGTAATTTCTGACTTGACAATAGTATGATTTATGATTGTCAGCTCTAGATACACAATAACGACGCCATGCATTCTTTTTTAACTTTTTCAGAAGTTTCAGATTATCAGTAAACCACGGTTCACGTTTTTTTGTAGAAATTCTTTCGACAGTAGTTAACGGAGCATGTTTGTCAAAAAGTTCGAGTAAACATTTATTTAAATAATTTACCTTATCATCAATGTTACTAATCATATAGATGAAGTTCCAGTCAACATTTTGTGCATCTGCATTGAATAAGTTTGAATCAAAGTGTTTAAAAGTGCGTATAATTTTTTTTGTTCGTACAGGAATGTATTTACTAAAGTCAATTACAGAATGTATCCAATTATGATCAGAGAGGGAATACTCAGAAACCCAAGATTCTAACACGTTTAAAGTAGAGTTGGTTATAATTAAATCTATTATAGACTCAGAGTGAACTGTGATTCTAGTAGGATCTGTGATTAGTTGTTAACAATCTAATTCAGATAGAAGAGTACTTAAAGTTCTTTTTCTCTGAGAACATTCTGTAAATAAAACTATCTTAACATCGCTACAGCCTACAGTACCAAAGCAACTCTTGCAAATTACGCTTTAAGAACTATCCTAGTTATGATAAATATTATTATAGCAATTCTTGTACCTGCAATTATTTCTTTTGTTCTTTTTATTTAAAAATATTACGCATGAGAAGGTTCTACTTGCATATTTTTAACATTTATCAAAACAGTATAAATCATAGAGTCTCTGGGCTTTTTATTCTATGATTAGAACAATAATGAAAATGAAGAAGAATGTTGACATCAGTAAATACACGCATTTAATTGCTTTTCTGAAAAGAAAATCTGAAGGATATCGTGCTAAAAAATCGCAAATTTTTACTAAAGAAACTATTAGCAAATTTTAACAAGAAGCAAATGATGATAAATTTTTGTTAATGAAGGTACTGATCCCTTTTTGTGCATAAATTATTCTTACTAAGTAATGTTAATTTCAAGGTTGCATTAATTATTGGAGTAGGTGGAGCTTGTAGGATCCATGAACTTACCAACACGTTTTTGGAAGATGTCAAAAATTAGAGACAATGATTCCATGTTCTAATACCAAATACTAAAATAAAAATATCCAGAGAATTTTTTATTACGTCAGGCGGAATTGATAGAGTCAACATGTTAGAATTGATTCAAAAATATGCTGCACTTCGCTTTAATAACGCCAGTAGTGAACAATTTTTTTGGGATACAAAAACCAGAGGTGTATAAAGTTACCTGTTGGTATAAACACATTTGCTGCTTTCCCCAAGAATATTGCTTCTTTTCTTCAGTTACCTAATCCAGCAAGATTTACGGGACATTGTTATAGGCGCTCATCTACATCGGTGCTTGCTAATTCAGGAGGTGATCTTTTAACAGTAAAGCGCCATTGGGGATGGTTGGAGGGGTATATAGACACGACAGAAAAAAATAAAAAACAAATTGCTTCAAAAAATTCTGGGTGACAAAAATACTATAACAGTTAGAACTACTGCATCAACAGCAGTTATTCAAAAAAAAATGTATCAGAAATGGCTTGTCCTACTATAAATAGGTGTAAAAATTGTGTTATTAACTTTTATAACAGTAACATCATGTAATTAAGATTAATTTTGAAATTAAAACGAATTATTTTAAAGAGTGGATTTATATTTTATTACATTACAAGTGAAGTAATATGTCACTTTACTTCACTCAAATATTTAATATAATATGCAGTTATCAAAGCAGTCATAGATAAAAATACATACACATTTTTTTTTTGTTTTAAAATAGTTGCTTCACTTTTTCAAAACTGTTCATTCAAGGAAACTTGAAATTTTGAGTACCTCGTTTTCCTCTCTGTGCTGACCTGACTGATAATAACGTGGTGAGCTTAACTACTTTATACGATATGGTCTAGTATATGTGATTTGCGAATTACGCTTAGAAAATCTTTATAAATTTTGGACCATCTCTATATAAGATTTTGAATTTGGCGCGCTTGAATTTTCCCACCCGATTCGTTCAACAAGTGCATTGTGGGATTAAGTATGGTGGTCATTTTTGTCATCATTATTGTCTAAAAGTATTTCACACAAATTAAAGAAAATTGCGTATTACCTGAAACTTCCTCTACTTAATTACTATGAAATTTGTGATATGCTGTTTATTATTAATAACCGTATCTGTGTAAATTGTGCATTTATACTGAAGATTGATAACAAAGGTCATTGCAGATGAACCTAACCCAACGTCTTCTCTGAAGTTTTGAAAAAGGTAAAAAAATTTTCAAATTCTAAAACGCAATTTCCGGTACGTAAATACCCAATTTTGATTAGAATTAATTTCCCTGATAACTGTCACAATAATTCGTGTCATTTCTGACATGTTACATTACACTGTTATCTTTTTACAGAAATTAAAATGTTTTGGAAATATAACAACAATTCCTCTTCGGAAATTGACGCCCTGCTTTGCAAAAAGGTAATTATAATCGAAATTTTGTATATTTTCTAAATTTGTTAAATTTCAGGATGTCACCCTTTTGGAACTGATGGATGCAGAGGACATCATTAATCAGTGCAAAGTACAAACCAAGGGCTTGATAGACTTGTAAGTCTCACTTACTGCTTTACTAGTAATAAAAATACTCGAAATTCTAGTCTACTTAAACCTGAAATGATGGAAGAACTTGTAACACTTATAGTAAAAGAACCATCAAATGAATTGGATGAAAAAGTTAGGTTTAAGTACCCTAACATAGCGTGTGAATTACTTACATCTGATGTTCCTGCTATAAATGAGAGGCTAGCTAGTGACGAATCACTTCTTCATAAATTGTACAGTTTTTTAGAATGTGAGCCTCCTTTAAATCCACTCTTAGCTTCCTACTTTAGTAAAATTATGGGTGCACTTATTGCAAAAAAGACTGAGCAGGTAAGTGATAACATTTTCTTATTATTATTAGATTTATTTAAACTAGTCCTTACTCGTATTCAGGATGATTCATTTCTCACAAAAACTTTCTTTTAATTGTTTAATTGCATCCATTCTTTCAACGTTTCACAATCATTGTTATAAAAATTTATCTAAGAATAAGTAACTGAAATTTAATTACGTAAAACTGTTTTTAGTTTTGCTTAAATTTGGAATAAATTGTTTTATTTTCTTTTTTTGTAAAGAATTTTGATTGTAGTCAAATATTTGAATTAGTAATATGATTTTTTAATTATAGTAATCTTTGCGATAGCCTTTCGGTTTTTTTTTTGCATAGATAAGCAACAACTTAGTCACAATTATGAGTTACACAGTATGTTTCATGACACACATATTATCTATTTCTAGTACAGATTGATTATGTAAATTTTAAATAAATAAATAGTATTAGGAATTAGCCATTCTGCACCTCTTTAAAATTATGAAATGGTCATAAACAATAGATTTGTTCTAACATTGTTCAGAAGAGGATTGCGAATGTACATTAGCGTTTTAGCGTTCTGAAATCTTCACAGGCGGACTGTTATTGGAACAAATCTAATGTTTTTTGTGTTAAAACTACATTTTTAATTTTTATGAAACACATCCAGCTATCATTTTGGGTTTTATTTTAGGAATGCCGTAAAAGAGTACTGTCAGAGCTTTTTCAATTGTTTCATAACTATTTGACACAATTTAAGGGGGTGTTCTGGTGTAGAAATATAAAAAAAATCAATATTTTTTTTTTCGTATTTTTAAAGCTTAACCTTTCAAGAATATGTTCTTAAAAGAATTTGTTAAAATTTTAATTATTTACAGAGATATAGTCATTTGAGACCGGAACGAATCGAACAATATACGTTGGGATCACCCCTCTACCTAATTTTACCCGAAATTTAAACGCGTTTTTCTCAAAACTACATTTTTGAAAAAGTTTGTCATGATTTCTCAGGTTCTCTTTGACCGATTTGCTTGAAATTTGGTGTGAGTGTTCTCAATACATGTCTCTATCGTCTTAACTATTATTATAACAAAATAAAAAATTTTGCTACTTTTAAAAAATTTTGAAAAGGCAAAAAAATAGGACAAAAATTTTTCTTTTTTTCGAACAGCCGGAATTTAGCAAAAAATAATTTTTTCTCACTTTTTCTTAGCACAATTGCAGCATTCATCTAAATTAATAATCTTTTTAATTTTTTTGTTTCGGATTATTAGAAGGGTTGCAATCGTGACAAACTTGGCGCACCATTTTTTTTTTCAATTTTCTACTTCAACAACTTATAACATTTTGAGTTTTAAATTTTTTGACATTTTTAATTTTTTTATGTATTCTTAAATTATTAATAAATATCTTCTCAAAAAATAGATGGTAAAAATATTTTTTGTTTTTTATTTATAGCACCCGAAAAAACACCTCAGATTCATGCCTCTACACCAGAATACCACTTTAATTTAGCTTTGGTTTTAGTTTCAAAGCTAATTTTATTTAAAGTCTTTTTTGTTGCTTGTATTTTTTTTTCTAATACCATTTTTGAGTAAAATGCTACAATCTGTTGACTTTTGAGAGAAGTGACGAAAGTTTTAGGACACATGTTAGAACAGCGTCACTAATGTGTGCTTTTAAAGACGTAAAAGATGACGACAATAATAATATATTCGATGTACAATAAAATATTCAATCAATGGATTAAATAATCGTTAATAATTAAAAAAATTAAACATTCAATTTACAGCATGGTAAATCGTAAAATGATGACGGATAGGCGTAGCCAGGGGAATAGGTATGTATTTGGCGAAAACGAATGTTGTCTTTCTACGATTTACTTTGCCATACATAATGTATTGAAAGAAACATTAGATAGATTTGGTTGCATTTAAAGATTTCTAAGATTTTTTAAAATGTTTCAAGAGAATGAATTATTCTGAGAGTCTATTCTTAATTTATTTAAAATTTGCATGAATGATTTGGATGTAAGAGAAAAACTTAAATTTTTACGTTTTTTTATATGATTATTACTTGTACAGTACTATCGCTAGTAGTCGTATAGGCAGACACAGTGTGCCATCTAACGAAGAGTGCTGGAAGGTCGCGAGAGTAGGTATAATATATCTATATAAAAAAACAAAATTTACAAAAGAAATAATATATTTCTCAAAAAGTTAGAAAAAGTGGTCTATTAAACTCAGAATTTAACGTAGATTCCATAAATATACAAATATGCATAGTGTTTTATTAAAAAATCCAAAGTTACGGTCATTTTCGGTAAAACCGGAAGTGATAAAAAGTTCATTTTTTACTCAATTAATAGAGATTTTCTAGCATAATAAGATTCCTAAATTTCGTTTTTCTATTTAAAAAAATACCATAATAAAAAGGGGTGAGCCTAATTTCGTTTACACCCGGTATATTTCAAGCTATTAAAAAATTTTTAGAAATTGGTTTAGAACATTTTTATTGCTTGTTTTTATTTATTACTAAATTATTGTTTTTACATACAACTATTTATTAGTCAATAGTTTATTATTCAGTTAAACAAATACAATTTTTACCCAAAATACCTCTTGGAATTGGAATTCTAGCTAAAGTATCTCAAAAATTTGTTTTTTGAGAAAAAATATATTGTAATGACTCAGCGTCGCCATATTGGCCGTTACGAGTGATCCAATTACGTCAGAATTGAGCTCTCTCAATATGACAAGTTACTTTGTTTTTTTAATTTAGAAATATAAAAGAATTATGAATTAATGCGTTACTTTAAACTCACTCTGTATCCTTTGCTTATAGTTTTAATATTGATTTTTTTAATATGTCCTATTATGTTAAATATCAGTCAATTTTCGTTTTTCAAATGAACATATTTTATTTAAAATTATGAATAATTTTTCTGTTTTAAAATCTGAAATAAGTTACAAAATTATAGCTAGAGACATTCTTTAGACAACAGCCTGTATATAACTAATATCTATTTACAACAGATTGCTCTTAATATTCTTTTAATTAATAGTAGAATTTACAGTTTTGTCTTATACAATCTTTTTTTTTATATAAAAACGTATATACAGGCTGTTCTTTAAACGATTTTTATGAGAAACTACTAGGCGTCGAAAGTTTTTTCTAAAAAAGAAACCAGAGGCAGTAAGTATTGAAGTTTGACTATTTTATTGGGGTCTTATAATGTTAGCGTTTTTGGATTACTATACCTAGTTGTATAATAAATAATAATTTAAAAAAATTGTTTTAAAAAGTCAAGTTGAGTGATTAAATAACTTAAAAAACAAGTTTTCTATATTTTTTAAGTTACGTTAACTTATCTGATTGCAAACAATGCTTTCTATGAGGTTATATAACAATTATAATTATTACTTACTGTATCTACTAGAAGGTTTTTTTAGTAAGATTTTATTTATAACTAATTATAATTCAAAAGTAAAACTGTTTGATCAATAATTATCAAATTTTTTGTTTTATTTTTGTTTAATTTTTGTACTTCATTTATCATTGTTGTGGTGTTGTTTTAGGAACACATTTTATTACAAGTATTTTCGAATTTTTAGTCCAAGTTTTGTTATATTGGAATGTGTGTTGTTTTGTATCGAATAAATGAGCTAGTTCTGACATTGTATATGTAATACTATTTAGTATATGATATATAACATATTTTTTCCCTTTTTTTTTCCGTGCCTTTCCCATCATGTCTTCGTTCCTTCGGTGACATCCTGTATCCATCCACCAGAACTGGTTGTCCTATCAGTTCACTTGCTTACAGGTTCTAGATTTTTTAAAAGCTAAGGACACCTTTATATCATTACTGCTCAAACATTTAGGCACTTCCGCTATCATGGATCTCATGCTCAAGCTAATGACACAAGTTGAAAGTCATGAAATGAGACAAAATATTCTCAATGTAAGTAACAAAAAAAAAGTTAGTTTATTTCTGAAAAGTGTTATTTTAGTGGCTTGATAGTCAAAGAATAATGCAAGCATTGGTTTGTTTATTAAATTCAAAAGTAGACAAAGAAAGGCACTATAATGTTGCTCAACTATTGTGTGATTTTATTAAAGCAGCTCGAGATACTCAAAGAAATTCAACGGAACGTGTTGATCCAGATCCGCTACTTAATACTTTAGAATCGTAAGATTTTTTTTTACGAAATTGTTATTTTAAATTTTAACGTTTTTATATAATTTTAGTTCAGAAACAGTATCATTACTATTAGATAATATTTTTCAAGAGGAACCGGACGAAAGTGCTATCGTTGGTGGCATTCAAGTACTTTTAGCACTTATAGACATTCATCAATTGAGGTATTTTAATTTTACTCTTCATCAGTACAGTGTAATACATTTCTGTTTTAGCATTCCGAAAATAAACGCCCAAATTAGTTATAATACTAATATAAATGACGAAGCTATTGATATAGAACATAGAGAGAGAGTGGTTAAGTCTACAACGGATGCACTTCTTGGACGTATAAAAGACTTCCATCAGTTACTAACTAACCCGCCCAATGTAAGATTATTTTTATACAGCGTTGTATAACAGTGACTTTTTGATTGTTATTCTGATTGCTAAATGACGTACTTTTACGCACTAGTGCGTAAAAGGGACATACTTTTAAGCACTAGTGCTCAAAAATGAAAAATACATTTTTTATTTTATTTATTTATTATAAACATGAAAAGTACAATTACTACTTAAATGACTAAATTGAACATTCGAACATTTCAGATTTCTTTCCTGAACTTCAATACATGTGGAAACGGTACTTGTAGACGCCACTTCTGACTTGCTATTTTCGTCACAGATTCTTTTTTTCTTTGATACAGTTTCTTCTTTTCCCATAATTTTCAGCGAAATTGCATTTTTGCTTTCAACAGAGTTTTCTATGTAACTTTCCGCAACAAAACTCGATCACTATCCTCCATGTCTTTTGAGTAACGTAATATCTGCTCCTGAATCTGCTAAGAGTGTTCCTGAACAACGGCGAAAGCAGTGCCCGGTATATTCTTTTGCATTTAGAAGGCTGAGACATTCTGCAATTTTTTTAGCCATACCTCCAATAGTATTTTTACCAACGGGTAGCGTACAGCACCTGGAATTTCTATAAGTTAAGAAGAATCTCTGATGTTCAGTATGAGGAGTTCGAAGCTGTGCGTATTTGCGGAAATTTTCTAAGAAACTAATTTCATCTACAAATTCTTCAATTATTGTAAACATTTGTAAAATTTTTCTCTTTGTGTTCGGTATCTTCACTTTAATAAAACTTGTACAATCTTCTATATCTTCCATCTTCAAAAACGTAATTTTTTCTCTGCGTAACGCCCCAAAAATCACAGTAATTAGCACAACTTTTGCCAATAAATAGTCGTCGTCATCAGCTGTTTTCATGAAACGTTCTATCTTTTGCTTGGTAAATATTTTGAATTTTTTAGCTTTGCATCCACTGAATTTCTTTTTAGAAATGCCATCAAGTTTTCTTATAAATTTTTTTTAGATTTTTCGGGCACTGGCGTGGCTAGTGCAGCTTTCGCAGCATTTTCAATGTCGAAATCAAATTCAGAATCGCTAATTTTTGTGTTCTTTTATCACAGAACATAAAACACAAAACCCAAGTTGAGAGTCTGTAATTTTATAAAAACAAAAAACAACGAAATTTACATCTATAGCAACCTGCCGTCTTCCTACTGTACAATGTGAATGTTCGATTAAGATTTAAGATTATTATTTTTGAATCTGTTATAAAACGCTGTAATAAACAATCTTGAATGCAATACGTTGCAAAATCGATGTCTTTTAAGCTCTTGACGTGTTGATTCACGTACCGTGCTTAATAGACTCTTTTTTTTTGCAACTTATTACATTAATAGCTATTTTACATATGATTTGATGTTTGTTTTGTAGAAGTCACCAATAAATACAACAGTTGGTATTTTGGAATTACCCTTAGGCAATACACGTCTTCAAGTAACAAAACTGTTTGCTGCAGCGATAGCTTCAAACAATGCAAAATTGTCACAAGAAATTATCTCTTTGGAAACATTTACCGTACTTTTAAATTTATTTTTTAAATATCCATGGAACAATTTTTTACACACTCAAGTGGAAAATTGCCTTATATCCGCACTAAAAACACATAAATCAGACGAATCCGACGAAAATACGAATGCCTTAAGTAGACATGTAATTAAGTTTTTCTTTTTTTTTTTGACAATTTTAACTGTTTTTTTTTTGTAGTTACTAGTAAATTGTAATGTGATTGAGCGAATTTTAAAAGCTTGGAATGACAACGACGAGCAACAGTAGGTCTTCAAGTTTTTTTATTTAATTTTTTTAAATTTATATATGTTTTAGAAAATCTAATGGGGTGCGACAGGGTTATATGGGCCACTTAATAAGCATAATTAATAAAATAGTTGAGTTGTGTTCAAATACTTCTTTAGGGAAATACCTGATTGATAATTTACCAGAAGTCGCCAAACTTTTAGATGAATTTAAGGAATCTACATTAAAAGATACAAATGCCGTTCAAGATACATTATTGGTGAGATTTTTTTTAATTTTTATTTTTTATAGAATGCTTATTTCTATGTAATAATAGGGTGGAGTCTATCCGAATTCTTCTAATGAAGAAAATGATGATTATCCAAGAACATTTAATGGAATTAATGTAAGTTAATTATTTATGTAATCAAAAAAAAAAATTGTTTGTTTCAGATGTATGGCAGTTACCAAGAACATAATTTAACTCCATATTGTATCGACGATTACAGTGGTTTTAATGATGATGCATTTAACGACGGAGACGACACGTTACAGTGAGTTTTGTTTATTTTAATTTTTTTTAATTATAAACAATTGTTAGAGTTATTTTGAAAACTTTTTGCTGGATCTTTTTATCGTGTCTAATAAATCAAGAAATTCACCTAATAACACCAAACAAGTTTTTTGTGTTCTCAAGTGCACAATAAAAGTGTTTGGTGTAATTAGGTGAATTTTTCGACTTATATATTCAGAATGAATAATTTTTTTTAGGTCAATTGATCATCGAACTGACATGAATTTCGGCCTTACTGATGGTGATTTGGCTCAACAACGCGAGCTTTTCAAACAAATGTGTGCCCAAAATATCAATACACTTGATGATGCCGACGATCAAATTTTTGAAGAACGAGATCATACATTACAAACTGTCATTGAAAAGGAAGATCAGAATGATACTGTCTATAGTAGTGATAGTGATGATGATTCACCTTTAGGAGCGGCACCAATGGATGTCGATCGTGAGTAAAAAAAAATCGATATTAGTATTAGAATTTATTCATATTTGAACCTTTATATCTAGTTTATTTTTTGTTTGGTTGTGTTAAAGATAGTGTTTCAGCTTGGTTGTCACCGAAATCGGTCGATAGTGGTGTTGCTGCAGTAGAAACAGCTGATCCTTGGGGAAGTCCACCTCAATCAAATGTAGAACAAATGGGAGATTGGGCTGATTTCAGTTCAGTTAATTTTGAAGCAAATTTTGATGCTGCATTTGATAAAACTGATGTTACTTCTTCAGTAGTAGAGAATGATGTAAAAGTGGAAAGTAACGAAATTATTCCAAAGACGGATAAAGATAAATGTAATGTCAGTATTGAAACTGTTGCTCAAACGACGAAAAAAGAAGATGAGAAGAAAGAAGAGGAAAAGAATGAAGAAGAAAAGAAAGAAAAGGAAGCAGGGGATTTATGCGAAACAAAAGACAACAGTCAATTGCCACAGCCGGTTATTGAACCGTCCAAGTAAGTCAAAATAAAAAGCAGAGATGCAGCGGTATAAAAACTACGTCATCGAGTTTCGAAATGGATTTTCTTGTAAGATATACTTTCGGACAAAAGTAAAGCAACTTTTAGCAAATCGATTTACTTTTGTCGCGTAAAATTTTCAGTCTATTTCAGTAAATAATTTATTCAAAATCTTAAGTTATAATAGTCACTAATAAAAATTACTAAAATACATATACAATTGCTTTCGTTTTTAAATAATTGTTTTATTTTCGTCTGATAGTGTAGTTTCTTGATCGTTTCAGAAATAGTGGTTGCTGATTTTTTAATATAAACGGAAATAAAATCGATCACGTAAAACGTTAATGCATACCAGAAACGTACTATACTACGGTCAAAATAAGCTTATGAAAGTGTTGTGAAAGACGCGCTAGATGTTGCTGTTTCACTTACTCTTAAAAAAGTGGATAGAAAGCTCATAATTTGAATAAATGTTTCTCTCTTTGTTGGACGTTCGCTAAAAGATAGTCAAACAAGAAAAAGTTTGCTACTACCTCGGCCATGTGATTCTTGAACACTTTAACGCCCTTGATTAGGCTTATTATAATTATTGCAAACTGTTTGAGATTCTCTGGAGTTAGTTATAGAGCTGGTGGAAAGCACGTGTCTTCTCTAAATGGGGTTGAGTCTAGCCTTGTCTCACCTTTACCAACAGAAGAAGATAAAAGATATTGTCCTGCCTACTCTATGAATGCTGTGAGTGGAAGTAAGAGAACCAGTCTGTAGAGGATCTTTTACAATACTTTCACAATCTTATTTTGCGTTGACTTAAGATAATTTGTGACCCGACCACTGTTTCTGAGACATATTATCAATCTCATCAAGAAAATTTAGCTCAAAACTCGATGATGTAGTTTTTTGTGGCTAGGAAATATATAAAAAAATGTGTTTTAGTACAAGTCAAGTAAAAGGAGATAGTAAATCAGAGGATACATCACCTCCGGAGAAAAAAGACGTGTGAATTATGCCCCCTACATATCAAACGGGATCTTACTATGTTAGAATGAATGCCATAAAATGATTATAGTGTTTTGTAATCAACACATTTTAATCATTACTACAGTAAAAAAAGTATATTTCATAATTGTTAATTGTTTGTTTAATTTATTATAAATTTTTTTGAATAGTAGAATTGTTAAACCTTTGTAAAGAGATACTTTGAAAATTCTTATTTGCGACGATTACTTGATTCAGGGTTTTATAGTATTAAAAAAAGTGTGTGTTATATTTTAAATTGCTTATCGCTTAGTATTAATGTAAGTCGATCTCTTTGCAAAGTGTGCAATATCGATAAAAAAAAATTGAAATAGATTTTGTGCATTTTTTACACTGATACCTATGATTTCTAGCAGCAATTTATTTTGCACAAAGTCTGTTCAGTATTGTGATACAAACCAATCCGATGCAACTTAGAATATTAGTTACTTTATTGTGCCTGTTAATGCAATCAGAACTTAAACCAAATGTAAAAGTGTATTCATCGAAACATGCATATATGTAAATATATATCGTCCCTTTTAAGATAAACTCGTCGTGATATTTGGCTTTGAAGGGACTTTACTTGAATTTTAGTTTGGACAGTTTATAAATGTACAGTTTAAAGTACAAATAGTTTTCATATGTGACCAATATTTTACGTTTTATTCTCATTTTTTTTAGTTTGTTTTGCAACTATAACTTCTGTGATTATAGATTGTGGCTAAATTATTACGTAGCACACTTGTACTATTTTTTATTTAGCGGATTCTACCCTCATCAACAGTGCCTAGGCATATTGTATATTTTTTAACATCCTCGTACTGTTATTTAAATTTTGTTTACATTGTCTTGGTTCTAATAAAGTTTATTGAACTTGCATATGTATTATCTCTTTTAAAATCACTTTCCTCATGAAAACAGCTGATGATAAAGACTATTTATTGGCAAAAGTTGTGTTAATAACTGGGATTCTTGGCGCGATACGCAGAGAAGAAATTACGTTTTTGAAGGTGGAAGATATAGAAGATTGTACAAGTTTTATTAAAGTCAAGATACCGAACACAAAGACAAGAATTTCACGAATGTTTACAATAACTGAAGGATTTGTAGATGAAATTAGTTTCTTAGTAATTTTCAGCAAATACGCACAGCTTCGACCTTCTCATACTGAACATCAGAAATTCTTCTTAACCTATAGAAATTCCAGGTGCTGTACGCTACCTGTTGGTATAAATATTAGAGGTATGCCTAAAAAAATTGCAGAATGTCACAGCTTTCTAAATGCAAAAGAATATACCGGGCACTGCTTTCGGCGTTTTTCAGCAACACTCAGGAGCAGATATTACATTACTCAAAAGACATAGAGGATGGCGATCAAGTTCTGTTGCGAAAAGTTACATAGAAAGCTCTGTTGAAAGCAAAAATGCAATTTTGATAAAAATTATGGGAAAAGAAGAAACTCTATCCAAAGAGAAGAAAAATCTGTGACGAAAATAACAAGTCTGAAGTGGCATCTACAAGTACTGTTTTCACTTGTATTGAAGTTCAGGAAAGAAATTTGGAATCTTGGAATGTTCAATTTAGTCACTTATTAAGTAATTGTACTTTTCATGTTTATAATAAATAAATAAAATAAAAAATGTACTTTTCATTTTTGAGAACTAGTGCGTAAAAGTACGTCATTTAGCAATCAGAATAACAATTAAAAAGTCACATATAAAACGCTGTAGCAAAAAAAACTTTTGAAATCGTGAAACAAAAATTATTCAAATATGAAACAGGACTTCAGTATTTCAGAAAAAAGAAGAACAACATTGCTTAGTTGCAATTCAAAATATTACGTCATTAATTTTCAAATTAAAGGAGAGATCAACAATTTTTACAAAATCATGAACTGTACAAGCATAAATATATTTCATATAAACACAATCAAAAAAATATTTACTAAAAACTCACTTTTGTGAAATTTTCTTCTGCCACAACTGATGGATGGCGAATCCCCTCCTTCTGCTTCTTTCGAACCTACCTGTAATCCTGAAATTGGTGCTTCTTCTTCTGCCCTATGTGGCGATTTTTCCCTCTGCTTCTTTCGGACCTACCTTTAATCCAGATTTCCAGCGATGTCCTTGGACCCTACCCTCCCCAACCCCAATAAAACGCAAGGAATTACTTTTATTATTTATTTATTTTTTTAAAAGGGTAGAGGAAAAGGATAAATAAAACAAAGACATAAACAATGATTATACATCTTTGTGTTTGAACCGCAAATACGCAAATAAAACGATAAAGTGAGGATTTTGAAAAGTTTTGAAAAAGAATTTAAACATTTTCAGTTTAGCTTTAATAAAAAAAAATAAACAACAAATTGACACTCAAATTGTTGTCAGAAGAATCTCTGCAGTGTTGCCAACAACGTTTTTTGACATTATTCAACCGAAAAAAATATCGAATTTTAAATAAAAATATTTAAAAAAAACTTTCTGCAAGTGCTCTTAATTTTATTGTTTGAAGTTTAATTTTCTCTGAAATACTTGTAGTAAATTTAAAAAAAAATTGTTGATCTCCCATTTTTTATTTAATTAAAACATTTTAAAAGACGCGCTATATTTTAATCCAATTAGATAAAAATGTATTTTGGAAAATAATGGAAAAATCTGACCTTTGCAGCAGGTATTGCTGGTGTAGATACCTACGTGCTCTCTGGTCGAAGTCTGGAACTCTGGACTAGGTAGATTTCTAAACAGCACCTGAATTCTGAAAAAATTAATTAACAAAAATATAAATAAACATTGGCTGAAATGTATAAGTTAGCAAAGCTTTTACTTGATTAATTCATTAATTTGCTGAAAAGAGATATTGAGTTACTAAGTTTTGCGTAATCTTCATACCTACATCTCACCTACTAAGTTTAAAAAATCAAGTAAATTTTAAAAAATTGACACAAACATTAAAAAAAAGAGATAAACAATTTTATTAAGAAAATAATGTTACAATAATCAAGTCCTAATTAAAACTTTTTTTTACCACACAAAATCCCTCCTTCTGCTTCTTTCGGACCTACCCTTAATCCTGAAATTGGTGCATCGTCTTCTGCCCTATGTGGCGAATCCCCTCTGCTTCTTTGGGACCTACCTTTAATCCAGATATCCAGCGATGTCCCTAAAAACTCCCCGCCCCTCCCCCAATAAAACAAAAGGAATTTACTTTAATCATTTATTTTTTTTTAAACGGTGTAAATTACAAATAAAAATATTGGTAAAATTGTTTATCTCTTTGTTATTTTGGTAATTTAAGAAAATAAAAATTTTAGATTTGTTTAAATATTAGTATGCAAAAATAATTTAAACAAAACCGGTATATTCCGTTTGATTAATTATAAATTAAGGTACTTAGCTTGATCAGAGGGCTGCGATGTGTCTTGTTGTCGAGTTGGGGCACGACTGTCTGAAACACAAAGACAAAGCGATAAATTGGCGAAAAAAAAGCGTTACGTAGTTACAGAACATCAGAGCATTTTTGTGTGTTTAAAAAATGAATTATAAGTAGTATTATATAAATTATGTAAATTACTACAAAAATGCGTTTGAATGTTTAAATAAAATTGTTTTAACAAATAGTTGAACAAAAAAAAAGAAAAGAAAATTAGAAGGTACAACTCACAACAACTCACTTCTAGCAGTTCCACATTTTCTCACAATAAAACTGCACCAAATACGCGCTACAATTTAATTTATTTAAACAAATTAGACCGATCTTTAACAGATAATTGCTTGATAAAAACTGATAAAACTAAACAAAGGAATGTTCGTGAAAATTTGACGTAACTACAAAAAACTTAGAGAAAAAAGTTTTTACAATGTATCTTATCACAATGAATGTGACTAAAAATGAAACCGTCAGGACCGTATTAACACTCTAATCACCCTCAATATTCAAAGTAGGGAAATTTTCACCCCCCAAATTTACTCAGATTTAAACTACTTAATTATCAAATTTTTTTGATCTCATTATTCTCCTTATTAGTCCAGTTGGTAATTATAGGTTTTGTTTTCCGAAAATGTTTTGTAAAGATTCCCATCGATCTCGTGATCAAAAATGACGAAAAGATTTCACAAACGTGCTGTTTTCGATAATAAATTAATAATACATCGATATTGAAAATATTCAAAAGTCATAAAGACTCTATACAGAGTATAAAACAGAAAATTATTATTTTTTAATTAATTTATTTGGGGCATTATTTTTTTTAATGAAACAATTAAATATATTAAATAATAAATTAAATATAAACTAATATAAAATAAAGCAAAAATAATGGGTAAATTGTTAAAAAAACTCGAGCAAGCATACAACAAAAATTTTTTTATTTAAATTAATCATGTATTGTTGGTTGCCTGCTATGCCATTTTACCTTTCACAAATTATCTTAACCATAACCTAAGAATATCTTCTCTTCCCACCAACGCGAGCTTAGTCTTGGTGTGTTTTTCTGTGGTTGCCTTCGTAGTGTTTTTGTTTTTCAAACATTCTTTATTTTATTTAAAATGTATTTTTGTTTAATTGTCAAAAGGTGAGCTTATGAAATCTTTTGACAAGTGTGTAAAAAATTAATCACAGACATACAAAACAATTGTTTTTTTGTTTCAAAACACCCTAGAGTTTTTTTTTTAATTAAACACAAATTAATAAAATGATTTATTTTATTGTAAGTTTTATCATTTCCTTAGGACCAAGGGATTTCTAAAAAATACCATAAAAATTTGTCTCCCGCGTTTCTACTACTTCGTCAATTTTGCCAACTGCTCCGAAAAAATCTCTAGATTCTCAGACATTTGACAGCCATTAATTTTTGACATCTGTCAAAATCAAATTTTTGTGAGGCGTGTAAAGTGTAATAAATTGTTGAAAACTACATTATTTAATAAAATGGTAAGTCAAAAATTTATTATTTTGATAATAGACATCTAGAAGAGTCTAAAACTGGGGCAATTTTCGTACAAACAATCAAACATATTGCTTCGGTAATTCTAACCTCAAATTTTCCCCCTGCAGAAGCCTCTCATGCTCCACGGGCACGAGCGTGCCATTACTCAAATCAAGTATAATCGCGAAGGAGACCTTCTTTTCTCATCTTCTAAGGATAACAAACCCAACGTCTGGTATTCACTAAACGGTGAAAGGTTAGGTACCTTCAATGGGCATCAAGGAGCAGTTTGGTGCATAGACGTGGACTGGACCACTACCCGGTTTCTCTCCGGTGCTGGTGATAACACCCTCAAAATATGGGACTGTGAAACAGGAAAAGAAATAGGGAATATATCAACGAATTCATCAGTCAGGACGTGTCTCTTCAGCTATTCAGGAAACATGGCAGTATACACCACAGATAAAGCCATGAAACACAATTGCGAGATATTTATAATAGATGTACGAAACGTTGACGAAAGTATCTCACACCAAGACCCCATTTTAAGGATACCAATTAAAGGATCAAGAGTGTCATCGATTCTGTGGGATAACCTCGACGAGACTATTATAACAGGTCATGAAAATGGAGATCTGATCAAGTGGGATTTGAAAACGGGGAAAGAAATTGGGTCGACCCGAGACCACGAGCACTTAATCAACGATATGCAGTGGAATAAAGATGGGACAATGTTTGTGACGGCGTCAAAGGACCACACGGCGAAACTTTTCGACGCTAGTAATTTGATGAGGTTGAAGACTTATAAAACTGAAAGACCTGTCAATTCGGCTGCGATTAGTCCGATTTTCGAGCATGTGGTAGTTGGGGGTGGCCAGGATGCCATGGATGTAACTACGACTTCAGCAAGAGTTGGCAAGTTCGATTCGAGGTTTTTCCATATGGTATTTGAGGAAGAGTTTGGGAGAGTTAAGGGACATTTTGGACCGATTAATAGCGTTGCGTTTCATCCAGATGGAAAGAGTTATAGTTCAGGGGGAGAAGACGGTTATGTAAGGGTTCATAATTTTGATTCATCATATTTCGAGTATAATTTTGATTATTAAATGCGCTGGAAACGTGTTAATAAACGTTTTTATAAGAACTTGGACGATTTCTTGTTTTTTTTTTGTACTTTTCTAGTTAAAATATTTTTTTTATAATTCACTGGGCAAGTGATGACATCATATGGTAGTTTCAAACAAAACATGATGAACGTATCAATTTATAACAATGACAAAATAGTTTTAACCTTTTTGATGCACACAAAATAAATGTTTCGAAGATTACATTTGTTATTATATCCTTGTTTCGTTTGGAGCTAAACAGCTATTTTCTAGGAATTTGGGTCACACTTGCGTCTGTAAAAGGCTTATTATAACATACATTTGGGTGCTTTAATAGTCATTTGAGCACTAGTGCTCTAATGGGCCTGTTAAGTAAGGAGAATGCAAAATTTTACTTTAGAATTTCTTAGTTTTAAAACATTTTCAATATTTAAAACTTTACTTTTTGTATGCAACTAATAAAGAAGAATATAAGGGTACTTCTAAGATTAGTTGGGTCATCTTTAAAGACTCAAATTATATAAAAAAAAAACACAGTATTGCACTTGTGGTTAGTGTCACCACCTTTTTGTGGATAAAATAAAAAGGCGGTATAAAATCTGAACAAGAATTTTATTGTAAAACAACATAATATCCTAAAATATGTACACAATTTTGTGAATTTATAAAGAGGAAAAGTCAACTACTGAATATGCAATTTGAAATTTAGTTCGACTTGATGTCCTTTCCTAACATAAGTGTTCCCTTACTTCCTGGTGCCAATGGCGCGCTCTTGGTGTAACGGAGCAAAAGACTAGAACCTCTTTTCAGCTGATTACGAGTAGATAAATCATTCCAACAGTCAATCCAAGAATTGTAATGCGGCATGCGAGGTGGCGATCCAGCCATTAGACCAGAATTTGAGATAGCCATACAATTTGAGACTACTTGGAAGGGGTACATTATGGATGATGACACCATCTGCGAAATGTGATTCTTCACCAATAAATACTATGAATATTTTAGTAACATTTTTCATAAATAATAACATTCAAATGGAAAAAACAAAACTCTGTAAGCAAAAAATACTGACTGAATTAGGGCAGGCAAGGCAGATACTCACAGCCTGCTTTAATTCACTCCTCTTACGGAACAAGTAGCAATTCAATGAATACTTATTTAAAATAATTACTTTATCTAACACCTCCATTAGGATGGGCCAAATAAATCCAATATTTTTTTTAACTTCCGACACTGAAAAATTGGTTTCTAAGCACTTTTAAATAATGCTTTTTTAAGATAAGCTCTTAATTTTAATAGGAAGATCTTTCTCATCGCAGTTTTCTATTTTTTCTTTAGTTCTATTTGGCAAAATTCATATCGTCACTACTTGATCGTACAGAAATTTTTTTTTTACATTTCTTGTATAAAATTGAACCCTCAAAAAAGGTATTTCACAATTTTTCTATAGCTATTAGCGTTTAGAAGATATCAAAGGTCAAAGTTTGAAGAATTTGATAAAAATTTCTTTTTACTTCTAAATTTTGTTACTTGTAGATAAATAAATATTAGAAAATGCGCAAAATATACAGTTTTATAGGAAATTAAACGCTCTACAAAAAAGGCTTTTGTGCTTAATCGATTACTCCAACTATTTAAAAAAATTGACAAATTTTGGTTTTTAAAATGCGAATATCTTCTAAGTGGTTAGAGTAATCGATTAATCACAAGAGACCTTTTTTGTAGAGCCTTCAATTTCCTATAAAACTATATATTTAGCATTTTCTAATATTTATTTATCTTGTTGTTTTTTTGTGTTTTTTTTTTTTAGCAATACCATCTCTTATGATATTATTTTAACTAATTAGTAAGTACTTACACAAATAGCAGCTGAGGTATAATTTTGCAATTCCTTTTCTTCAATTAGGTATTTATTGACGGCATAGGTCAGACTGCTCGCTAGCAAAACCGACAAAATATCGCCAATTAATCTAGGAATAATTCCACTGAAAAATCCTAATATCCCATTCTGCCTGTAGATCTCGCCAATAGAGCCAAAGACCCCCCTAAATTTTAAATATAGTCGTCACATGTCAAAATATCGGCTACGGAATGAAATAACGCTGGTGAAAATAGCGTTTTACAAATTAGCGACTGTAACAAAACAAGGCGTAAGAAAATAGTGTAGTAAAAAAAAAGGTAGGCGAAGCCCTCTACCAAAAAGGCGGTCAGCAGCGCTAGCCCGAGGATTGATTTAAAATCGAGAATGTTTTTGGAAGGTATTGATGGCGACACTCTTTACCAGGCGAAAAAAGAATTATCTGTTGAACGTTTTTTTGTTATGCTCGCTTATTTGTTACACGCTAAATATATACAAACGCTATTTTGTAACAAACTCCAAAATATTTTATCGGGCGTCATTTTCACCAGCGCTATTTCATTCCGGAGCCTAAAATATCAGACATTAACTTACAAATATTTTCGTTCTTTACCAACAAATTGTGCCATGATTCTCACCGTAATGACATGAAAAGGTTGGCTGATAAAGATTGCAGTTGTGTGTGTGATAATATCACCTTTGAGACACTTTATAAATTTTTGCTTTCTGTAATTAAATAAAATTAAAAAAAAGACAACACGAAGATTTTTTACCTATTTTCTTCAGGGTCTGTATCTTCTTCCTCTTCTTGTTTATTCAGCTCAAGATACTCGATCATTTTTTGTGTGGCTACCATATTGATAAGACTGCCACAGACTTTGGGGCCCAAGCCTCGGTAGCACCCGGAAACGCCATCAACACTCTTGATATGATTAACTAGAGAGGGAGAATTATCAAATGTTAAGTTTTTCAAAAAATTACGAATGTTGCTAAAATTACTTTAAAATATCTAATTAATTACAATTACTTTCGATAAAATGTAATTAATTACAGTTGAAATTACAAAATATGAGATTGGAATTAAATTAAAATTAAAAATTAAAGTCGTCTGAACCAATCACTCATTTTTTCTGTTAATAATGGTATTTATGTTGACAATAAATTATAATTGTAATTAAGTAGTGACGTCTTTAAAAATCATTGTTCTTGTTTTTCGTTTAAACAGTCTTACTTGTTACATATTAAATGTTTATTTCATTAATAATTATTTATATATACGCAATGTAATTGTTAAGGTCTAGTGCCAATGCCGTTAAGCCCGTTGTTTAGCGCAAAAACAGTGTTGCTTTTTTAACTTTATAAATACATAAACTAGATACTTTTAGACGAGGTGTGGAGGTATTTAATAAATATGATATAAAAAAAAGCTCCAAGTAAATTTGCCACAATGAAAAATTATTAATTAATTTGATCACTTTTCTATAATATTTTAAATATCTCAGCAAAACTTTCACTTAGAGTGGTTCTTAAGTATTCTTATCTTTTTAACAAAATTGAGGATTATCTTTTGCGATTTGCAGGTAGATATAATACCAACTTCTAATAAAAATAAATAATTTCTTTGCCTTTTTCTAGGTATAAATAATGCGGTGTTTTCAAATTACAGTATTTTCCTAGGATATTGAGTTTAGATCATTTACATCCTGGTGACTATTCTAATCCTACTATCTATTCCCTTAAAGAAACTATTGGAGAATGTAATTGTGAAAAGTAATTGTAACGAAATAAGTAATTAAATTACAAATGAATCACAATTGAAGACCAAGTAATTAATTACTGCTTCAATTAGGCACAATAAAAGTAATTTAATAACTTTTTCAATTACTTGTAATTAATTACTTAACAACACTGATAATTACCATATTGAAAGATATTCGGCAGCTTCCAGCTCGGTGTTCCGAAGATGTTTTTCGTGTATTGAGGAGGAACGGGCTCAAATCCGATCTAGAAAACAGAAATTAGTCTTTAGATGAGTTCATAAAGTAGTGCTGATTCTAACCTGTATTAATACTTTTGCATATTCAAAAGGATGAGATATGGTATTGAGGAAAATTCGTAAACCATATCCAGACCACTTATTATCATTGTCTTTGGCTACTTTCATTCTGCTTGGGGGGTGCTTCTTATAAATTTTGTTGGAAGTTCAAACTTGGGACAAAATTTGATTTCTGTCAAAATATTTAATCACCAAATGCCAACTGAGATGTTTTATCTTTTGATAAATTCTTATAAAATTATGTGATAAGATTATTGTTTAGATGATTTTTAATAATTTTTAAATAAATAAACCGATTTTAGCTGTCATTCCGGCCCCCCACTATCACTCCCAACAATACCGGCCGGCAATTACCGCCATGTTATGCAATAAGCGGGAAAATTTAAAATTCAAATTAAAGATAAAAAAATTGCTTAAAGATAAAAATTACTGTAGCTCTTCTTGTTTTAAATATTACAACCACTAAAGCTGCTGCACTAAAGTCCGGGAGGTGACCGAATTAACTACCGGTTCTAATTCTGAGAAAAAATAGTATTTATTGCAATAAATTTAGTTTGATAAGTTAGGGTTAAAATACAGCTCCTTCACATTTTTTTATTTTAACAATATAAAGTATTTTTTCAGTTGATAGAGGATCTCAGCTTTTATTTGGTACCCATTTTGTCCGGTAAATTAAACAAATAAAACTAATTGACATAACCTCAATTTTCTTAATTCTTTTATTTTACTTACCCCAGATGTATCAGGTAGACAAAACAGGTACCAAATGAAAGCTGGGATTGTCAACTAACCGAAAAAAATAGATTTGATTCTTTTACAATGCTTGGGGTACCTGAAACTCGCATCCAAAATCTTAAGGGGGCTGCATTTTTTGACAGATAAGATTTTTGACAGATGACTCTAGTAAACAATATCTGGTGCAATAAATAATATTCTTTCTCAAAATTTACGTACTTTATAATTATTATACCTTATTTACACATTAAAATATTGAAAATGACTCACAAAGACGTTTCCATTGAAAAGAGCAATCTGCGATTCTTAAGGCGATATCAATAGTTCAAGATTCGGTGGTTAGGAGCTAGAGGGCGCCAAAGTTAGAAACTAAAATTTGTCTTTTATTAATTTTAACAATATTTAACAACAAATAACCACATTTTTTACAAAAAATACCACATTTATTACAAAAAACCTTTTCAGGCCCCAACAATTAAGTTTTGGTGGTTATTCTAGACCCTTATTTTAATTAATTTCTTTCGATTTCTGTACCTTAACTGTACACATTACTAGAAAATAAAGACCAGAAAAAGCACTTGTTTTGGTTTTTCTACTTTCAGAACAAAGTATAAAAAACTAATACTAACATTAGAACAATAACATTATTTAAAAAAACAGTCTTATCTCGAGGTAAGATTCATAATAGCATTGATTATATTATTTCCACTTTTTTTAAGTGCTTCTATAGCTCTCGTTCTACTAGCATTCGTTTGTAACATAACTATCTCAATATCTTTTTCTTCAACAACCGTCTCATCAGATTCTTCATCTTCAAATTCGTCATCAGTTTGTGACTCAACTCTATAACAAACAAGGTTTGGATATAATTGATTTAAAAATTTTTGTGGTTGTGGAAAATTATTTCCTATCGATTCTAACACTGCTTCAGTTGATTTTAATTCATTTACAAGATCTAAAAAAAACAAACAAATAAAACTTTGTTTTCCAAAATAGTTACAAATTTACCGTCTTTTTGTTGATTTCGATTTTGTCTTGAGTTTGTTTTATCCAAATACGGTTTTATAACTAAATCTTTGAAAACTTCTTCAGCGACTGAACATCGAGCCTTTGTTTTTGTATTGTCTTCTCCGAAATAAACTTTTCCGTTTACTTTAACCGCCATTTTAAAAGTAGGCTTGTTTTTAGGCCCGACTGTTTCAACAAGACTGTATTTTAAGACACTTCTTACATATTCAAGAGGATGTTTCTTTAATATTAATAAATTTGGGCTTATTTCAATATCGACTAAATCTAAAAAAAATACATAAAAAACTTAAGTTATATGTTTTTATTAATTACCGTTATTCGGCATAACTGAAACATCTTTGAACTGGTTTTTTAGCGATTGGAAAACGTTTTCAGCTGCATTAATTCTTGCTTTTTCCTTAGAATTACCAAGACCGTAGTACATTTTCCCATTTACTTTGCCTGCCATTTTAAAAGTGGGCTGATGTGCAGGTCCTACAGTTTCAACTAGACTATACACCAAATTTCTCTTTAAATATTCCAAAGGTTTCTCGTTTGAGCTTAAAACATTTAGATTAATTTCAGTATTAGCTATAGGACTCTCCTCAAGTTCTAAAAAAAATAATAACAAAGACCACTCCTGTTTTATACTACAATTGTTACCTTTATTTTCTGGATTTACTGAAATATTATTAAATTGTTTTTTCAGAGATAAAAAGACGTTTTCAGTTGTATTTATTTTCGCTTTTTCCTTAGAGTTACCAAAACCGTAGTATATTTTCCCATTTACTTTGACTGCCATTTTAAAAGTGGGCTGATGTGCAGGTCCTGCAGTTTCAACTAGACTATACACCAAATTTCTTTTTAAATATTCCAAAGGTCTCTCGTTTGAGTTTAGTTCGTTTACATTAATTTCAATATTAGCTATTGTACTCTCAAGTTCTAAAAAAAAATTGCAATAAAGACATCTGTTTTCTACTACAATTCTTACCTTCAATTTTGGAATTTACCAAAATCTTGTTAAATTGATTTCTCAGAGTTTGGAAAACATTCTCAGCTGTATTTATTTTTGCTTTTTCCTTAGAATTACCAAAACCGTAGTACATTCTTCCATTTACTTTTACTGCCATTTTAAAAGTGGCCTGATGTTCAGGTCCTAAAGTTTCAACGAGGCTATACACCAAATTTCTTTTTAAATATTCCAAAGGTTTCTCATTTGAGCTTAATACATTTAGATCAATTTCAGTATTACCTAGAGTACTCTCCTCAAGTTCTAAAAAAATAAATACAATGGCCATTCCTGTTTAATATTCATACAAAAATTGTTACCTTTATTCTTTGAATTTACTGAAATATTATTAAACTGATTTTTCAGAGTTTGGAAGACGTTTTCAGCTGTATTTATTTTTGCCTTTTCCTTAGAATTACCAAAACCGTGGTATATTTTCCCATTTACTTTGACTGCCATTTTAAAAGTGGGCTTATGTGCAGGACCTACAGTTTCAACCAGACTGTACAACAATTTTTTTTTTAGATATTCCAAAGGTTTCTCATTTGAGCTTAATACATTTAGATTAATTTCAGTATTAGTTACAGTATTCTCGATTTCTAAAAAAATAATAATAACAAAGACCACTCTTGTTTTATACAATTCTTACCCGTATTTTCTGAATTTACTGAAATTTTGTTGAACTGATTTTTCAGGTCTTGAAAGACGTTTTCAGCTGCACTAATTCTAGCTTTTTTCTTTGAACTGTCAAGACCAAAGTATAATTTTCCATTTACTTTAACTGCTATTATGAAAATGGTTCCATTGGGTCCTCCAAATTGGGCAACTAATTTGTACTCTAAATGTGAATTTATATAATCTAAAGGTGATTCATCAATTTTTAAAGAAGACAAATCAATTTTAACATTTTTGATTTCTAAAAATAAAATGTTAAAAATATTTAGAACTGTAATTACATGTAATTACCTGTTTTTGCTTCATTTTGAAACGATATTTGTTTGTTGATTTTTCTTGTATTTTCCAAAATTAATGCCACTTGATTATTGAGAGTACTAAATGTTTTTCCAAATTGAATTTTTTGTTCCTCTACTTTACTTTCTAAGTTGTCTATTTTTTGATTAATTTTTTCTGTTTCATTTAGTAATTTTTGAAGTAAAGTATTGCTTAATTTATCAAGAAAAGTATCCATTTCCATCTTCTTTTCTTAAATTTCCAGTATTTTCACTTAGAATACTTTTCTTGTCTCTGGTTAGTACCTATCTAACAAAAACAGGAGTATCTACAATTCTATATTAAATAGGTAACAAAAATCAACAAATAGTACCACGTTTGGTGCCTTGGTACATACAACTATACCAATTGAAGGGAAAGCACATGGAATAATAAGGACTTAACGAGGACTAAATAAGGGACTAAATGCTTTTTCCCTCGTTATTCCTGATTTAGAAGAAGGAAGAACAGGGAGAATGAAGAGAAAGAGAGAGCGTTAGGTATATGGGCCATTAGAATGATAACTGCAGACAGAGATAACTAAAACTGCGTTGCCAACACATAAATGATAATTTCCCCCATAAAATGTGTCAAAATTCCCCAAAAATTTTATTTTAAAAAGGCCCACTGTTTTTGTAGAAATTAATTTTTTTGAATTGGGTTTACTGAAGTGGCCGTACATACTAACATACTTTTATAGAAAACTAAATGATCTACAAAAATGTCTTATATTTTAAGATAAACGAACTTTTTCGTGAATTATTCGAGGTCAAAGGGGAAATTTTCGTAAATTTAAAGTTTTTTTTTTTAGATCATTTCTCATTCTAATTTCCATAATGTTGTGATGTCATTAGATAATTCAAATTTACCATTTTTTGAAAATCCGCCAATTGGAATTTAGACTTTTAAAAACATAATATTATAGAAAATTAAATAATTTACAAAAAAAATCCTGATTTTGTCTAAGTAAAAAATCTTGAATTTACAATAATTTCAACTTTGACCTCAAATAACTTTAAAAAAATTAATCTCGTAGATTATGTTATTCTCAACAACAAATAATCACATTTCTTAACAAAAATTTCACATTATTTATTGCAAAAAACCTTTTCAACGCCCAAATAAATGAGTTTTGGGAGTTATTCCACACTATTTTAAGTGATTTCTTTTAATTTGTAACTAAGAGAGATACATTACTAGCAAATAAAAACTGGGGCAAAAAACACAACTTGTTTTAGTTTTTTTACTTTCAGAACAAAGAATATAAGAAATAAATACTATAACATTAGAATATTATTAAAAAAAAACAGTCTTATCTCGAGGTAAGTTTCAAAATAGCATTATTTGTATTATTTTCACTTTTTTTAAGTGCTTCTATAGCCCTCGTTCTACTAGCATTTGTTTTTAACATAATAAACTCAATATCTTTTTCTTCAAAAACAGTCTCATCGGCTTCTTCATCTTCAAATTTTTCATCAACTTTAGGACAAACAACGTTTGGATATAATTTATTTAAATAATTTCGTGGTTGTGGAAAATTATTTCTTATTGATTGTAACACTTCGTTATTAGTTATCGATTCTAACACTTCTTCAGTAGCTATTTGCTTTGAGTCACCCACAGTTCCTAAAAAAATAAATAACATAACTTTGCTTTACAAAATGGTTACAAATTTACCGCCTTTTTGTTGATTTTGTCTTGAATTTGTTTTATCCAAATAAGGGTTTATAAGTAAATCTTTGAAAACTTCTTCAGCGACTGCACATCGAGCCTTTGTTTTTGTATTGCCTTCTCCGAAATAAACTTTTCCGTTTACTTTAACCGCCATTTTAAAAGTAGGCTTGTTTTTAGGCACCATAGTTTCAACAGGACTATATGTTAAGACACTTCTTACATATTCAAAAGGATTTTGCTTGGAAACTAGTAAATTAGGGTTTATTTCAATATTGACAAAATCTAAAAAAAAAATGTTTTTAAGTGGGGTGATTTTCATATACATAATGACGATAAAAATTCAGGCACTAATGATGAGACTTTAATTCCCGAAAGCGCTTTGCCACTGTTATATTAGAAATTTCGATTAAACTTGTGGGTTTGACTTTTATTATTTTTATGTTTTTATTAATTACCATTATTTGAAATAACCAAATCATCCTTGAACTGGCTTTTCAGAGATTCGAAAACGTTTTCAGCTGTATTTATTTTTGCTTTTTCCTTAGAGGTACCAAAACCGTGGTATATTTTCCCATTTACTTTGACTGCCATTTTAAAAGTGGGCTTATCTGCAGGTCCTACAGTTTCAACTAGACTATACACTAAATTTTTTTTTAAATATTCCAAAAGCTTTTCATTTGAGCTTAATACATTTATATTAATTTCAGTATAAGCTGTAGCATTTTTGATTTCTAAAAAAAATTATAACAAACACCACTCCTGTTTTATACAATTCTTACCCTTATTTTCTGGATTTACTGAAACCTTGTTAAATTGATTTTTCAGGTCTTGAAAAACTTTTTCAGCTGCATTATTTCTTGCTTTTTTCTTTGAACTATCAAGACCATAGTATATTTTCCCATTTACTTTAGCTGCAATTACGAAAATAGTTTCATTGGTTAATCCAAATTGGGCAACTAATTTGTACTCTAAATGTGAATTTATATAATCTAAGGATGATTCATTAATTTTTAAAGAAGACAAATCAATTTCAACATTTTTGATTTCTAAAAAATAAAATGTTAAAAATATTTGGAACTGTAATTACATGTAATTACCTGTTTTTGCTTCATTTTGAGACGATATTTGTTTGTTGATTTTTCTTGTATTTTCCGAAATTAATGCCACTTGATTATTGAGAGTACTAAATGTTTTTCCAAATTGAATTTTTTGTTCCTCTACTTTACTTTCTAAGTTGTCTATTTTTTGATTAATTTTTTCTGTTTCGTTTAGTAATTTTTGAAGTAAAGTATTGCTTAATTTATCGAGAAATTTATCAATTTCCATCTTCTTTTCTTGAATTTTCAGTATTTTCACTTAGAGTGTTTTTCTTGTCTCTGGTTAGTACCTATCTAGCGACAACAGGAGTACCTACCTATCTACATCTAAACAACTAACAAAAATCAACAAATAATTCCACTCTTGGTACAACTAACTATACCAATTGATGCAGATGGAATAATAACTAATAACAATTAATAATAAGGACTTAACGAGAACTAAAACAATAAACGTTATTCCTGAATCCTGACTAAGGACAGGGAAGAACATAGAAGGAAGAGAAAGAGAGAGCATTAGGTATTTGCCATTAGGATAATAACTTCAGACAGAGATAACTAAAACAGCGTTGCCAACACATTAATGATAATTTCCTCTACGTGATGTGTCAAAATTTAATTTTAAAAATTAAAAAGGACTCAGTTACCAAATTAAGTAAAAAATATAAACAGCTTTATCTATGATTGCTTTGATAATTGCATATTATATTAAATATTTAAATGAAGTAAAGTGACATTACTTCACTAGTGAAGTAATAAAATAAAAATCCACTCTTTAAAATAATTCGTTTTAATTTCAAACTCAATATTAATTACATGCAATTATTATAAATATTAATAATACAATTTTTACTTTTTACTACTATTTATAGTAGGACAAGCCATTTCTGATACATTTTTTTTTTTTTGATAACAGACTGTCGATGCAGTAGTTCTAACTGTTATAGTATTTTTGAAGCAATTTCTTTCTTATTTTCTTCTGTCGTGTCTATATACCCCTCCAACCATCCCCAATGACGCTTTACTGTTAAAAGATCAGCTCTCGAATTAGCAAGCACCGATGTAGATGAGCGCCTATAACAATGTCCCGTAAATCCTGCTGGATTAGGTAACTAAAGAAAAGTAGCAATATTCTTGGGAAAAGCAGCAAATGCGTTTATACCAACAGGTAACTTTATAAACCTCTGGTTTCTGTATTCTAAAAAAACCGACCACTACTTGCGTTATTAAAGCAAAGTGCAGCATATTTTTGAATTAATTTTAAGATGTTGACTCTATCAATTCCACCTGACGTAATAAAAAATTCTCTGAATATTTTTATTTTAGTATTTGGTATTAGAACATGGAAGCATTGTCTCTGATTTTTGACATCTTCCAAAAACGTGTTGGTAAGTTCATGGATCCTACAAGCTCCACCAACTCCAATAATTAAAGCACCCTTAAAACAAAAATTTTTTTTATCGATTAACCACAAAAAGCTTTTTTTGTCTCTCTATTGTCCATTTCCCTCGGCTAGACCTTTTAAAAAACTAATTTAGTCATTGTTGCAGACATAAATTTTTGGATTGAATATGCTGTTGCAATTTTTTTATTCTTTTGCAAAAACACAACTACACGACTCTACTTCCTTCAGTTAAGTAACTATATAAGATACTAGACGTGTTAAATTTTGGATAAAGAATTTTTATAAAACAAAAAACAGTTGAGACCAAATCAAGTCATCATCCAAAGATAGAAAATAAATTTATTCTAGATGTCGAAAATTTTTTAGTTTTTTAAATTTATTTCTAATTGGCCAGTTGTACTATATTCTAAAAATCTACAAATTCGATTTCTTGGCTCACTTATCATAGTAAGAAGTATTTTACAAAAAATTAATGATTTTTTGTGCCTATCTGGTACTTCTATCAATAAAGTTAGATGGCGCTAATGGTGGTTGCGGTCTAAACTTAGTAATTTTAGCTTCATTTGGTCTCGATAATTCAATAATGAGCAGTAAAAGAGATTAACAATAAACATTAGTTAGATTTAAAAAAGTCGGTAAAACAGGACGCTGTAAACATTTTTGTTTAAACTCTGGCGTCATTGATAAATAACAAACGTTTTAATTTTTTTTCTCAACTGTATAAGCATGATAAGTCTTTTTATCTATTCGAAAAATCTCATTTTATATAAAAGTTAAGATGACATATTAAAAAAAAATATCAATGCAATGCAAAAAACCTCAGTTAAATAATAAATGTGCCAATTTTTTCTTTTGAAATATTCCGATTCAGCCCAAATGAACTACATAATTTCAACAATATATTGAATTATCCACAAATGATAACAGATATATCGAGTTATCAATCCATAGACAATCCTAAATATCGGTATATCGAAAAATATCGATACGTCAGTATCAGTATATCAATAATTATTTATAAAAAATATTCACAGATTGGTAATAAATCACAATCGATAACAGATATATCAGATTAATAACCGATGTATCAAGTTATCAATACATCGACAATCTTCTACAACGGTAATAATTATTAGTTACTTAATTACTAGTTAATTATCCATAAAAATTCCCAGCTACCACTAAGAGACATCCTGCATATGAAGCCTTAAAAACAGAAATTACCTTCCAAATAATAATAAGAAACGCCACATTTTTCTGAAAATTAGTATTTACTGCAAAACTTATTTTAAACACCCTTATATACACAAATAATTTACTGAGACAATTAAAAAAATAATCGCTTTGAAAGCGAGCCTCCATCAGCAGCATCCAACAACTTCCTCTTCAAGCTTGGCCTCTCAACTTCAGTTTTCCTAATATTTTGTGGCAAAGGTAGCTTCGAGCCTGGTGTAGGAGCCGGTTTATTGCTAAAGAAAGGCATAGCTAAACACTCACTACATTCCATCCTCTTCAGGGGATTCAACACTAACAACCCCTCAATCACATCTAATAAATCATCACCAGCTGCCGTAAAAATATTTTTCAACGGAATAGGCGTGAATGGTTTAAATTCAACATAATCTGACAGACTTTTCAATCCTGGCCAATTCTCTTCAGTCGGATTTCCAAAAACTCCAAATATCTTCGTGAGTTGATCCAAATCTGACTCTCCAGGAAACAAAGGAACTCGAAGAAGAAGTTCAGCTAAGATACATCCTAAAGCCCACATATCTACTCCTGTACTGTATAATTTCGCTCCAAAGAGAAGCTCAGGCGATCTGTACCACCTGGTGACGACCTGATGCGTGTTGATTCTGTTAGGAGAGCCGTAGAGTTTCGCCAAGCCAAAATCGCCGATTTTTAGAACTCCATTCGAGTTGACTAGGAGGTTGTTAGGTTTGAGGTCGCGGTGGAGCACCCAGTTTCGGTGTAGATAATCTAAGCCTTGGAGGGTTTGAATTATGTAAGCTTTGATGTTAGCTGTGGTCAGAATAATTGTGTTGTCTTTTATTACCACTTCCAAGTCTGTGTCCATAAAGTCGAATACGAGAGACACGTTTGACATGTGACCGAAGACATCTAATAGGCCGATTACGTTTCGGTGATGGAGTTCTTGAAGAAGTTTGATTTCTCGAAGAGCTGTGCGGTTTATACCGTCTTGGGCTTCTTGTCGGCTTCCCAATTTGATTTTTTTAACGGCGACAATGTTGTCGGTTTCTACATCTCGGGCTTTGTAGACTGTAGCAAATTGACCCTCACCAAGAAATTCAATTTTTTCGTAGCGGTTTAGCTTGTTGGACATTGTTAGAATAACTAATTTTGAGTTTTTAGACAATAAATCACATTATTTTGGACTTAACGTATATTTGAAAAATGTACTGTTTTTTGAGGTTAAGGTATGACTTATGAGTGTTGTGTCAATTTTGACAGATGTCGACAGTGTGCCAACCCAATAATGACGAATATAAAAATCCTCTAAATCTCAAAACTAATTATGCAACCAACCTGACACATTAGCTTCAGGATAAATTTCGAGAATTTTTTTCATTTATTTAGCGATAGATATTCAAATTATTATTCAAAGAGACATAAAGTCCACTTAGAAATCTATTTAAAAATGTTGAAACAAATTTTTTTTCGACTGTTTTATGTGAATTAAAATTTAAAATTTTACTGTTTCAGTCTTTGACTTGTTTTTGATATATTTCTTTTCAAGATTTTGGAGAGTTTAAAAAATAAATTTTGACAGATAAATTTTAAAAGAGTTGTTATCAATTATTAGTAATAATAATTATAATTAATTATAATTATCACCAACATGCAAAAAAATTGCTTTAAAAAAATTGAGGATTTATTCTCAAATTTGGTTTTTAAAAAGCGAATATCTTCTAAATGGTTAGAGCAATCAATTAACCACAAGAGACCTTTTTTGTAGAACGTTCAATTTTCTATAAAACTGTATATTTTTCATTTTTTAATATTTATTTATCTACGAGTTATAAAATTTAGAAATAAATAAGAAATTTTTGTTAAATTTTTCAAACTTTGACCTCTGCTATCTTCTAAACTGTAAAAGCTATAAAAAAATTGTAAAATACCTTTTTTAGAGCTTTGAATTTCTTTAAAAAAACGTAAATAAAATTTTTCTGTACGCTCAAGTAGTGACGAGATATGAATTTATGAATATGAATTTTGCCAAATAGAACTAAAGGAAAAAATAGAAAACTGAGATGAAGAAATTAGAATTAAAAATCTTTAAAAAGCGCTTTTCAATTGTGCTTAAGTATTAATTTTTCAGTGTCGGAAGTTAAAAAAATATATTCGATTTTTTTGACCTACACTAATACCTGCATAAAAATAAATTTCCAAAAAATCAATTTCAAATAAAACTCAAAATTTAGAAGAAAAATTATAAATTAAAACAAAGATCAACAATTGTAACAGAGTCACAAATTATACATAAAGTCTTAATTAAATCATTTTTTTCTGGTACAGCTGATGACTGGCGAATTCCCTCCTTCTACTTCTTTCGGACCTACCTTTAATCCAGATATTTTGGAATGTCTATAGAACCTACCTCCAAACACCAATTAAACAAAAAAAAAATTAAATTGTTTATTTATTTTTTACAAAAGGGCCGTGAAAAGAAACTAAATAAAACGCGTAAATTTATCATTAAAACAATTACAAATAAAATAAGTATCTAAAATTGTTTATCTTTGTGTTATTTTGTAATTTTGAAAATGTAAAAATTAAGTATTTGTTTAAAAAAAATTGCGATATATTCTGTTCCTCAAACAAATCAAACAAAAGTTCTGTCCAGACTTGAGTTATGAAACCTACGTAAATAGGATATTTAATGATAAAAGAAAAAAGAACAACAAGGAGAATTACCACTAGTAGAAAAAGAAGGACAGAAGTAGATTTTTGAAGAATTTAAAAAAAAAGATTCTATAAAAATTTGTTGAAAAGATAACCAAATGACAAAAAAACTAAGAAGATTAATATGTATTATTTTGGTGAATTACGTCCATTCTTTTTACATTCGAAATTTGTTGTTACGGGGAAGTGGACAAGGCAGAAAAAAACTATTTTATAAGGCAACGTTTCGAATCATTTATTGATTCTTTTTCAAGGCTTAAAATAAATGTCAAATTTGTTTGGCATGGTACCAACTTGTCTCGGCCAGTGGTGGTCGGAAAAATAAAAAAAAAATATTTTTTTTGTCCACTTCCCCGTAACAACAAATTTCGAATTAATATGTATGTTGCACAAAAAAAAAACAAAGAATAATATTAAAAACTTATGTAGTTTAGACAATTCTAAAAGAATTGTAAATTCTAAGCCTATAGAAAAATAAAAAATCACAAAATCAACGATTGGAAGAGAAGAAGAATAAAATACAAGTAAAACAAACGATAAAGAAAGATTTAAGAAGTTGAAAACGTTAATTGGGAGATCCTGGAGAAACAAAATTCTAGTCAATTTTGAAAAACAATATTTACAAAATAATAAGACATTACTATTAAAGAAAAATAAAGTTAAAAATAGTAAAAAACCAAGAAAAATTTTAGATTAATAATTTTTGCTTCAAACACTCAAAAATCTCTATTTTAGTCATCTATATTACAGTTTTTAATAGAATTTAGGAGTTGGAAAAGACAGTTTGTACTCTTTTTTTTTATAAAAATTGCAGTAAATATTTATTTTTGTAATTATCGTTGTCTCCCAAAGTGTAAAGGGTTTTTCAATAAGGATGAGTCGCATAGATCGGGCTGAATTTGAGCGATGACATTGATTATGTTGACTTTAAAAGCATCGGTCGATTGCGGCTGATTGGTATAGACCTGGGATTTGAGAAAACCCCACAAGAAAAAATCTAGCGGGTTAAATGGCACGATCTTGGTGGCCAAATCACGTTACCTTTGCAAGAAATATTCTAAACGGTTCGAAGCCCAGTCAGCGAATAAACGGCGTTGTCTATGGTCATTAACTTTAAGGTCCTGAGTTAATTCGATTTTGTACGGGTGCAATCCTAAATCCCCACGCAAAATTCGCCAAACTGATGTCTGCGAAAGGCCGAGTTCTTCTGCACGACCCAGAATTGACTGCCTCGGGATTTGCTGTACACTTTCACGTACGGCAGCAATATTTTCAGCCGATCTAGCATTTCTTTGACGACAGGGTGTTGGCTGATTGTTTACTGAACCCGTTGTTTCAAATTTGGTCACCAAACAATGAAGAGTCGATTTTGAAAGGTGGTTTCCATAAAATGGGCACAACGAGCGCAATGTTCGAACTACGAACAGTCATTTTGATAATAAAGTTTTATTATTTGGACGTGTTGCTCAATTGTGTAATTTGCCATGGTAATTTGGCATCAGTGACTGAACAATAAACACCAGATTACACAGACACTACCAAAAAAACATGGCCGCCACAAGGTGCCAACATCAACCCATCTTTATTGAAAAATCCTTTATATATTTTATGATTCTTCGAGCCAGATGAAGAGAAACATCTTATTGTTAGTATAAAAAACTAAAAAAAACAATTTCTCGCGAAAGTTTTATTTTACTTTTTTTATAAACACTACATAAACATTTTTTTATATTAGTTGTTCTTCGGCCCACATAGTGTGTTTGGAATTGTATGGTCCTACAAGCTGGATGAAGAAAAAATGTTTGAGTATGAACAGGACATTTTGCAATAATCTTATTTATAGCACTCTTTTTTTAAGATTTTCATTTCTGTTTTTATTATTTTACCACTAAGATTTTGGAGCTTATTAGACCTTATAAACCCTAAAACATTAAAAAAGACATATTTTTTTATAAACAAATAAACAGAAATACCAAACATAAAACATAAAACCTTGGGATAATTTATATTTTTTCTATTTTAATATAAAAATTTGTCCTTCGAGCAAGATATTAAAAAAATCTGAAATTAGAAGAGGCAATTTACAACAATTCTCATTTCCGTTCTTCAAAAATGTATATTAAAATTTTTTTAATAGAATTTAGGAAATAAAATTAACAGAGTTTTATTAGTTTATAATAAACTTTGTAGAAACATTTGTTTTTGGTATAATTATTGCCCTCGGCTTCCAAATTGTTCCTGGAAAAGGCGGACGTAAAGAAAAGTCCAAGAGCCTACCCATGAGAAGAGTTCTAAAGACTATAGTAAGATGTTAAAAAAATGTAAACTCAATCCATTTCGACTCCTTTTCTCACTTCCTAAAAAAATAATTCGAAATATATCCTTGACAATGTCTTTTATTTCGTTAGCAAAAACTTGGCAACACTGATAACACATCGTAAAACTTGTATAACTAAATTAATTGCTTTAATTTTGTACTGATAACTGTCTAATAGTAACTAGTACCACTGCCACCTTCTCCATATTGATCAGACATTTCTCCCTGAGGCCTTTCAACAACAATTTTGCTTTTTAAAACTGCTGCTCTTAAAATCCGCATTTTTGCCGTCCTCTGAAACTCTTTTCCCATCAATAAAGCCTTCTCAAACGTCACACTTCTTTTATTTTCTTCATTCGCAAATAAAATCTTTTTATGCGAATCAATTCTCGCCTGAATCTGTCCTTCTGAAATCAACTGCATCAAATCATTTTCTAAAACACAAACAGTTGTATTAAACACAGTCGCCATCTTATGCATATCGGCAGATAAATACGGGCTAAAATAATCAATTAAAGCCTTTTTCCGTATCAGAGAAAACAAAGTTTTGACATGAGGCGCAATATACATATCTAACAGAAGATTATTTTTAATTTCATCAAGCAATTTAAAACAAGACGCAAACTCCGATTTGTGAAATTTTAAAATAATATCTCTCAATTGAGGTTCTAACTCTAAAAACATTTTAAATGATTTATTATAAATCACGTTGTTTTTTAACTCGTCTCTGTTAAAAGTCGCTAAAGCACACAAGCCTCCATATATTGCAACATTATTAGATGAGAGATATTCAGGAAAATCGCAGTTGTCTAAATTAGCTTGCAGGAAGTGTTTTGCAGCAGATTTGTATAAAGTATTGGCGAGTTCAGCTAATCCTGCTGCACATTTCAATTTAGTTTCAATGGCTTGACTGCAGTCTTCTTGAATTTTTATACTTTTTGCTTTTGCTACACAATTTAAAACATGTGTCCAGTTTTCTAAATAGACTGCAACTTTAATCACGTTGAGACAAACATTGACTACATTTTTGCCACTACTGCAGTAGTCTTGAGCATTTGAGAAGCATTTCAAAGCGTTTGAGAGATCACCACAGTCTAAATAGTGTTCACCTAACTCGTCGTAACACCTCTTGATGCTTTCTTTCATCGAGTGAAATTTATAGTTCTTAAGATCATTTTCTAATTTTCCTAGTTTTAAGGCTGCTGACATTGATGCTGTTTCTATCCAGAGATTGTCAATGACTGGGATATCTTGGGAAATTGAAGTGGCAGCAATATCAGAAGCGCTCTTTGATGTTACTTCAGCTAGTTTCTGGTGCAGGATTTGGTATAAACTCACGTTGAGAGTGGTAACGACGTAGGAAATTGCCATTTTTGAGGCCTCCAAATGCAGGGAAGGGCAATGGTCCATGATGAACATCAACCGGTGGAGCTTTGCCAAGCCGGAGTAGTTGCTGGCATAAGCTTCAAGATCCAGAGATGAAGTTTCGATAATATTATCATTTTCTTCCTGCGGAGCAAACACTTGACTGGACTCCATGGCGTTCAGGGCTGATGTAGACTGTATTTAGAGGGGCATCTGCGGATTATTTGAGACACTTTTTACTCATTAAAATTTTTGTTTATTTTGTCTCTATGTTTTTGTTTTTTTTACATTGAAGTTACCGACTAGATCGTAAAAGTCTAATTTAAATTAGATTATGAAAACAATAGAATGTTTTAAAACAATTGAAAAACAACGATTAGAAGCAAAACTACGACTAGAAAGAAAACAACAAAAGAGGTTTTAGAAGAACTTAAAAAACGACGACTAAATAACAAGAAAAATATAAAAAACAACACTAAAAATAAAAAACTAAAAACAAATGATAAAAGTGTAAAAAAAATTATTTTCGAAAAAAGAAAACCAAAGAAAAATTTTGGAAGAACAAAAGTATCTTTCTGAATAACTTGAAAACCGACGATTAATTGGAAAAAAATAAAAGAAACTGGGACTGAAACTGCTGAAAATAAAGAAAGACTACGTTTAAAAAAAAGAGTGTTAGATTCTAGAAAAACCGAAAAATGTTCGACAAAAATTTGAACATTATTAGAAAAAACGATAAAATGAAAAAGCTTTAGAAAAATTTTATAAACGTAGACTAAATAATAAAGATCTTTTAAACGACGACTGAAAAGAAAAAATTAGAAAGATTATGTCACAAAGATTTTGGAAAAACAAAAAAAATAAATAAATAAAACTTTAAAAAAGCAAATAGTTTCTTTAAAAAGACAAACATAATAAAAAATTACGATTGAAAACAACTAAAAGATTTAAAAAAAACTGTAAAAACGACAAATTAAAGTAATAAAATAAAAGAATTCAAAAAATCTTAAAAACAACGTCTGAAGGAGAAAGAAGAACAAGAAAAACATCTTATAAAGAATAATGGAAAATTATCTAAAAAATGTTATCAATAGAGACGTTCTAGAAGTAAAATAATTATTATATAAACAAGAATATTAATGAAGGCGATTGATAATCAAGACTGTTAAAGAAAAAATGCGTGTTAAGAAGTTACGATTAGAAACAACATAGAAAGTTAAAAAAAAGACAAGTGTTGTTTGATGCCTCACAGGTTGTTTACAATAAACCAGTAAATTATACTCCTGTGTTTAGTTTTTCAATTTTTTATTCAGAACGTTTTCGGGCCTGGGCCCATCATCGGTGCTCTGACACGTCAATAGGTGCGTTTACACGTACGTTCAATCGCGAACGCTTTGAACGCGCGTTCTAGTCGCACGCTCCTGAACCTGGGATAGGAATGTGGCGTTCCAATCTTGTCGATGAAAATTGGTCACAGTTTTGGCGTCCGTTCTTTTCCGCGGTTTAAACCCGTACAGGACAAACTCGAGTGTGTGAATAACAAAACTGTGTTAAATCCTTCGTGACTAGCGTGGCGTGTGGAGTTTTAAGCAAGCTTAAAATTCTTGGGACTCTTGTACATTTTAGAACCAAATTTTAATTTTTAGATAACAGTGCAACCACAATAATTATAATCGTTATTAATAAAAAAAGTCGTATATGTATTGTCGCTTTCATGTATATGCACTAGATTTTTTTGAAAAGTCGAGAAAACCAAAAAGAAATATTTGAGTAAAAAATTTGAAAATAGATCCAGAACCAACACATGCCCTTGGTTCGTAAATTATAAAAAAACTACCCCGAAGATTATAGAAACTACTTGCGGATGAACTCTCAAATATTTGATAAGTTTCGGTCGATGGTTAAAGATAAAATTATTTAAATAATATAATTTAAATATTTAATATAAACATTTTTACACAGAGCAATCAATTTTTGGTATGCTTAATTTTTTAAATTTATATTGGTATAGTCTTTAGACTTTACTTTCCATAAACATAAATGTTTTCTATACACATAGTTGAATAATAATGTCTGTTGTCAATTTTTTGCTCCAGTGTCTGGTATCAGCCATTTTATTATTGTTATTATTTTTAAATAATATGGAGCTGCAGATAAATACCGCGGTCTAAGAACGTATTAAAGAAATTTAACAAGAGCAAGTCCTGCACGATTAGAGTGTCAAGAAAAATGTACGCTTTAAACCTGTACGATCCTGTCGCATTATTCACACGGACGTTCAATCACGCGGGCTTGGAACGGCAGAGTCCAAAACCGTACGAAAAACTCTACGTGTAAACGCCGCTAATTATGCTACCCAGAAAAACATGAAAAACCTCAATTCTTAAGCTCCGAAATATGAAACATGTACGGTTAAAGTTACAGTTAAAAACAATAACAAATTATTAAATGTTTAAACACGTTAAAAAGGTTAAAAAGTTCAAATTACATCGTATCATTACATCAAATTACGATGTAATTTGAACTTTTTAACCTTTTTAACGTGTTTAAACATTTAATAATTTGTTATTGTTTTTAACTGTAACTTTAACCGTACATGTTTCATATTTCGGAGCTTAAGAATTGAGGTTTTTCATGTTTTTCTGGGTAGCATAATTGACGTGTCAGAGCACCGATGATGGGCCCAGGCCCGAAAACGTTCTGAATAAAAAATTGAAAAACTAAACACAGGAGTATAATTTACTGGTTTATTATTAAAAAAAAGACTTTGGAAACGACAAGTAAAATAAATAATCTAGAAAAACTTAAAAAATGACGACTGAAAAAAGAAACAAGAAGAATACTGTGACACAGTGAATAGAAGAAAATCGAAAATGTGTTTTTAATAGAGAAGTTCTAAAAGTAAAATATTTTTTTAATAAACAAGATTGTTAAAGAATAGGAGAGTTAGCCAGTTATAACTAAAAACAACTAAAAATAAAAAAAACTCCAAAAACGTGAAATAAAACAAAAACTTAAAAAATGACGACTAAAAAGAAAAAAAAGACAAAAAAAACACTGCGACATAAAGAATAGAAGAAAATCTAAAAAACTTTTCAATAAAGACTTTCTAGAAGTAACATAGTTATTTAAAAAACAAGGATGTTAATAAAGACGATTAATAATCAAGACTGTTTAAAGAGAGAACGAGCGTTAGCGAGCTACGATTGGATACAAATTAACGGGCTAATTAAGTTGAGATAATGTCGGCAAATTTGCGACACTACCGGTAGTATTTAAGCTTGAAATTAGTCTATAAAAAACATTAAAGAAATTTAAAACCTACAAAATTAAAAAACCCGAAAAACTTAAAAAATGACGACTAAAAAAGAAAGAAAAACTAGAAAATACTCCGACATAGAGAATAAAAAAAATGTTTTCAATAGAAAAGTTCTCAATACAAACGTTCTTGAAGTGAAATAGTTATTTTATAAACAAATAAAGGTGTTAATGAAAGCGATTAATAATTGAGACTAATTAAAAAACGAACCAGTGTTAGCGAGTTACGATTAGAAACAACTAAGAAAGTTAAAAGAATATAAATTAAGAACAACAAATTTTAAAAAACGACAATTGAAAGAGAAAGAAGAACACAAAATGTACTGCGATATAAAGAATAGAAGAAAAAAATAGCGTTAACAAGTGAGTGTCTTTAATTGTCGAAATTAGTTATCGTTTATTAACAATATCCGAATTAAAATATTTTTTGTAAACTTTTTATCTTATTTATTCTTTAATTTCACTAATTAATTTAAAGAAATTATTTATTAATAACCAGTAAACACATTAATAAAAAAAATAACAAAAATTATGCATTACTGTTGATATTAATGAAAGGTTACCAAAAAAAATGGTTTTAATAGGTATAGGAAAAAAGAGTAATGACATGGAATCAGCCAACACTGTAAAAAAAATTTCAGTGACCTTTACTGAAAAATTTGTTTTGGTTGATTAATCCGAACTCTTCACGCTAACGGGGCCTCATTCTTTTTCATTTTAAAAAACATTTAAAAAAAATTAAAATTATTTTTGTAATTATGTTTTACAAAAACTTTAGAAATTATTTTTAGAAAAAATTGTTAATTTAAAAAATTAAACCACTATTGTTCTATTTGATAAGAATATCTAAATAGAATTCAAAAAAAAATATTTATTTTAATTTAAATTTTTTTAGGTATTTTATAAATTGGAGCATTTATTAGACACAGAATTTAAAACAGATTACAAAAATATAAAAAATTTTGGTAATGTTTTATATAAAAATCTATAGTTATTTTTTATTTAAAAAAATATTATTAAAAAAAAGCCAGAGTGATTTCTATTAACACCCGATATATAATGTATCTACTATATGTCTTTTTACCTCAATATTTTTATATTTATTTATATTTTAGTTTAAACATAAATAAATTTAAGTAATGTTTGCGTCAAACAAACCCAGTTAATTTTCATGTACTAAATTCTTATTTTATCTACAAGTAAACATAATGGTATAATTACACTGATCACAGAAACCCATAGAAGTTTTACCAGAAAAATCGAAAAAGAAATATTAAATGGTATACCTGAAACGCGGTTAATATAATATACTCGTATTTGATGTTAAGAATAGATTTAAAAATATCAAAAAATAAATAAATAAATAAAATAAAAATAAATTAATTTGAATAGAAAGTTGTGCTCGACTTCGTCTATGCATTAATTTTGTATTTTTATTTTTATTTATTGATTTATCATCTTTTCTTTTTGCTCTTTGTATTTTTTTGTAAATAAAGCAATTTTATATTAAATTAAATTTTGGGTCTTTTTAATATCTTTGAAGTAGTGGCTTTTTACACAAAAAGTAGAAAAGCACTTTAAAAAATTAAAGACAAAAAAACTTAAAATGTCTTTTTATATTGATCTAGTTCTAACTGTCTTATTATTACTTATTAAAAATACTACTATTATTTAAAATAAAAACCCAAAATATTGTTTTGTCACCTATTTTAATAATAATTTTATATAGTAGAGATCAAAAATGATTTAAAAACAGGTATTGCTAACATTAAGAACATTATTTAACATTATTTTGTTTTTTTTTTTTAAAGAAACATTTATATTTTTCATAGTAATTGCCAGAGGCGGTCTACAATTTTTTTATGTCTGAGCTAACACTGATTGCCTGTCCCATTCCCTCTAATTAACCCAATGTTGGGTTAACGTACGGCAACTTTTCTTGTCTATCTTGCTATAATTCTAATAGTTGTTGCATTTTTTAGTTGTCTAAAATAAAGAAGATACAATGTAAATTCAAAAAAAGGCGACTGAAAATGAAAGACAAATTAGAAAAATTATGTTTGGGAAAAAACGCACAAAAAAAATAGAAAGTCCAGAAAACGAGCGAATTTATTCTAGAAGCGAAAGAAATACAAGAAAAAACCGACAAAAAAAAGTATTTTTAGAAAATTTTGTTGTTTTGGAGGAGAAAATAGTATATTAAAGAACAGGTTTTACAAAGTCAATTGTGTGGCACAAATTCAAGTTTATAAAACACGCAATAAAGTGCGAGTTTTATAAATAATTAAAAATAAAAAAATAAAAAAATTAAAATAACAAATTTCATATCCATTATTTTTTTCTAATTTACACATTTTACTTTTTATTTTTACAAATTTAGAAAAAAATTAAGTAACAGTTGAGAAAAAATGCAAAGCGGTATAAATAATAATAATAATCAAAAACATAGTAATTGATTCTTTATTACTCATTTGAGAGTGAAGCTTTTAATAATTTCATAATTTTTTAATCAATAATTGTTTGTATACCAGGACTAAGAAGTAGTTTTTTAGGTCGTATTTTTTAAGCCAAACAAAATTTGTATAAAAAATTTTGGTCGACTTTAACAAAAAACTGAATTTACTAGTATTTGTAGAGCGACTTTTCGACGCTGCCGCCAAAAATTGCTTATTTTTTGATAATTTGAGGCCGTAAAAAACAATTTTTAGTTAAGATCGGCTAAAACATATTTTTTATTTTCTTATCCGCAAAAGGAGTCTTTTGATTTGAGGCATCTTGAGCTGCAGCCAATAAAGACTTTATCTAAATCCATCTATGCTAATTGGCATCTTTGGATTCCTATTTAGTTTTGCAATGTTATAGTCCTTTGAGCCGGATTTATTGTGTAGAAAAGGCAATTTACAATAATTCATCTTTCCGGCTCTGAAAAATGTAGTTATGTTAAGATTTTTGCTAGGGTTTTTATTAGAATTAGAATTTAGAGGCTGAAAGCAGTGAAAGCGACACTTTTTATTTATGGCAAACATTGTAAACATTCCAAAAATATTGATTTTTTGGCACACAAATTGTATTTAAAAAAATACAAAAAAAAAGTCTAAATGGCGTACCTAAAAAGAGGAGGCTATAAAGACAATATAAAAAATAAACTCGACCATGGAAATCAATGGTGCAAATAACCATTTAAAAAAAAATGTATACCAAGTGGCCCACTGAAAATGCTCCAAGAAAAATCTCTTAAACAGGTCGATTTTGTTTGCAAGCACCATAAAAAAGACACTTTTTTACTAGAGTGACGATCTCTTTGTAAATCATTATAGGGAATATGGGTTCAGTGGAATTTTTTTTAGTGAATCTCCTGTATGTTGTTAGTGTTGTCAGTAAAATAACGACATGAGAGTAATTAGTTCTGTTTTTGTAGCAGTAATGTTTAATGTTCTACTTTTACTTTGTATGTACATGTACAACAAATTTAATTAAGCCTTGATTCCTATTTTTTTGGCGGAAATCCTTGTAAATCGGTTAATTATTGCAGACGCGTATTCGCTGTTGTTCAAATTTACTTCAACAGTGTTATTTTCAAATACAATAATTCTTATAAAAACAATATTTGTACATTGTACTGATGACACAACACTTTCAATAACAATAACAACACATGTCCAACAACATTATTGCAATAAAATAAAAACTAAATTAATTCAAAGTAATCAACCGCCCTGATAACAAATTTTTCCCAATCCTTGATCTTTGAATATTTCCGTTTAGTCTCTCAGTAGATTCTTTTTTTTAAAAAACGCAGCGTTGACAAACAAGCAGACTTCCTTAAAAACATAGTAAGTGTTGGCACTTCATTCCGCATTAACACTTCATAACGCGCTCCAAGTTTCGAAAGTCGTTAAAAGCGTGCGCAAAATGGCGGCTGGCGTCGCGGCGATAGGCGTCATGGTGCATGTTATTGAACAGCTGTTACCAAAATGGTGTGCGTTTTACTAGTCGTGGATCGAACGAACGGCGGGTGATGAGTGAGTGCGGTCTGAAAATTAACAAAAATGAGAAGGCAACAACAGAGTCAATCGCAATTGCAAATCGAACATAGCGATGATGATTGCACTTCTTCACCAGTAAGTATTATGAATCATTTTTGGGTTTTTCTCTAGTATTTATTGGGTTTTCCAATATGGGAAATATTAGCCTGAAAATGGGGTCTAGATAACAAATTTGCGCATAATTATTATGGAAAATAAAAATGGACAAGACTAGTATGTCAATGTCATTTTTAATTGCTTATTATACCATTAAGTTTAATGTATTGCAATTTTTTGTTGTGATAACAAAATTGTTTATATTTTTAAATAACTGTTTGATTTTTTTTATTTGTTATTCATCATTAATAAACAAATATTAATTATTTTACTAGACATGAAACACACCAAAGAATTTTAAGGTGTATATTATATCCTTTATTAAGTTTAATTGTACTGAACTTTTATCCGTAAAGGTCAAATGTTATAAATGACCACTGCATTCAGTCAGGCATAAAAAACATAATTTTACAAAATTTTTATAACAAGAGATTGAAAAAATCGGATTTAATGCATTATTTAATCAGATAAAATTATACAAAATTGGCATGCCATTACTTGGTCTAATTTAGAAAAAAAAAATGTTTTTTAGCTTAATTTTTGTACTTTTTTATTACTTTCTATTCCTCTTCCAACTTGTAAAATAAAAATAAATAAACTAACGTATATACCTGAGCGGAAATATTATTATCGGCCGTCAAATATGGGATAGAATTACCGGATATTGGTTGCTTTTCTAAACGATTTTCCAATGGAATGAATAAACAATAGCTTAACAATTATTTATTCAGACATTGTCATACTTGAAACGTTAGTAATAATGCAAATGTAATTACGTTTGACTTATTCACTAATCCATTATTAATTAGTCCCAGGTTGTGTTTTTGCTAAGCCTAGATAATTAGGTACATATTTCTGAAGATTTACAAAATTCTTTTCTGTGGATATAGTGATAAGTAATGTGATAACAAAATAAATATTAAGAAGTAGATACAAGAAGAATTGACAATAGCAACAAAGATTTATTTAGGAGAGAGATTCTTCCAGTATTTCCTTATCAAAACACGAAAAATGGCATTGAAAAATTTATTCAAGGTCTTTAATTTGCAAAAAGACTACAAAATTAAAAATCTGTTGATAATGTTTTTTGAAAACGTTTCAAAAGTTTCTTTTAAGTCTGTCCAAAAACATTTATTAAATTGGAGTCAATTAAAGAAAAAGATAAATTCAAAAGCTCACAGATATTTTTTTCTTTTGTAATGAAACTGGTTTCTTCTGATTTTTAAATTAAAAATGTATTTTATAACAATTTAGTTACAAATAACTCCAAAATAACTCTTCGTATTTAAATAAACTATAAAACACACTTATAACACCTTGAATAATCGGTGCTGATCGCTGTTTTGTTAAGTCAAACTACTTGGAAGTTTATCTACTTTTGTTTATACAACCAGCTGCTTTTCCCAATCTTCATATTTTCGTCCCAACGCCTTGATAACTGCATGCTAGTTCTTCTAATTCTGTGCTATTATGACATACAATAGCTGAAGAACTGGGCCTTGTAGTGCCAACAGGAAAGCTGTGTACAACCTGCTAAATTTCTCGAAAATATTTTTCTGTTTTTCTAAGCCTGTTTTTCTAGTTGATGTTTTTCGAATCTTTCTACAAACTTATTTTTTGCTTTTCTTTTCTTTCTACTCGTAGTTTTCTTTCTTTCAGAATCAGTAACTTTTTTAGTTCTTTTAGTAGTTCTTGTAGATCATCTTTCATTTTTGGTGTTTTTGATATCCTTTTCTTATTTTTTCTTTCTCTTCCAATCATCGATTTTTAAACTCTTTTAAAACCCACTTTTGTTTTTCTAAACATTTTTCTTATATTTCTTTGTCTTTCCCTGTCATTTTTTAACCTTTTTCTAGGCTTTTATTACGCTGCTCTTTTGCTTTCAAATTTGTTTTCTAAGAATATTTTTCTGTTCTTCTAGAATTTTTCTTTACTTTTTAAAACCTTCTTTTGTTCTGGTTTTTCTTACAATCGACACTTTTCAAGAATTTTTAGGATATCTTTTGCTTTTGTCTATCAAACGTCACTGTTGTTTTCGAATTTCTTTATGTTTCTTCAAACATTTTTTTTCGAAGATTTCCAGAATCTTTTCTAGAATTTTTATCGTTTTTTTTTCTTCTAACCGACGTTTTTTGTCTTTCTTTCTTGTGCATATAGTAATAAGCAATGCAATAACAAAATAAATATTAAGAAGTAGAAACAAGAAGAATTGACAATAGCAACAAAGATTTATTTAAGAGGGAGATTCGTCCGGTATTTTCTTATCAAAACACGAAAAATGGCATTGAATGAATTATTCAAGCTCATTAATTTGCAAAAAGACTACAAAATTAAAAATCTGTTGATAATGTTTTTTGAAAATGTTTCAAAACTTTCTTTTCAGTCTGACCAAAAACTATTATTAAATTGGAGTCAATTAAAGAAAGAGAAAAACCCAGAAGACACGAAAAATTTTATATTATATCTCTGTCTTTATATTTATAATTTTGTCTTTCGAACTCACAGATTTTTTGTTTCGTAATCAAACCGGTTTCCTCTGATTTTTAAACTAAAAATGTATTTTATAACAATTTAGTTACAAATAACTCCAACGTAACTCTTCGTAATTAGACAAATTATAAAACACAGTTATAACACCTTGAATAATTGTTGAACTTGGAAATTAATCTACTTTTTGTTTATATAACCATCTTCTTATACCAATTTCCATATTTTTGTTCCAACGCTTTTATAACTGCATGTTAGTTCTTCTAATTTTGTGATAGTATGTCTTACAATAGCTGAAGAACTGGACCTTGTAATGCCAACAGAAAAGCTGTTTCGAATCTTTCTAGAAGCTTATTTTTTTGCTTTACTTTCTTTCTTCTCGTAGTTTTTTTATGTTTTTTTTTTTACCAAATAATGCTGTTGTTCCTGAAGTACTTTATGTTTCTCTAAACATTACTTTTCGAATATTTCTAAAATATTTTCTAAAATTTTTATCTATTTAATCTAATACGGACAGAACAAAAACTCTTTGGACACGTTCTAAATTCGAAAGAAGTAACTTTCATAAATAATGATTGTTTAGAAAACATTTAAGAAAATCGCATCAAAAACTAAAAATATGACAGAATATTACGATATATATTGTATAAAAAGATTCAAAGAAACTTAATTTATTTCTCGTTTATTTTTGTGTATAGTCCCAAATTTTGGAGCGTGTCCAATCGGACCGAGTGACTGTAACAAAACCGGAGGAAGATCGTAGAAGACGTACCATCATTGTAGAAAAGAAGAAAGGTTCCTATGGATTCACCCTTCAAAGCTATGGCATCCATTACAAAAAGGAACAAGAAATTGAAATGATTACTTATGTGGATTATGTCGATTATGATGGACCAGCTTATAGAGCCGGAATGAGAGAAGGTGATGTCATTCTATCTATAAATGGGACCGATATGGAAAAAGCCGACCATAAAACCCTAGTTAGTTTTATCAAAAATTGTGACACCAGAATGAGAATGGTTGTATTATTTGAAGACTGCGTCAGAAAGGTTTGGACAATTTTTTTTCTACTAATTTATTTAGTTGATTTTGTTTATAGGTGGAGCTCCATATGAGATATATTCAATTGCAAAGAGTGCTCCAAAGCAAAATGGCAGAATTGGAAAAGTTGTGTATACGAGAAAGGCAGCTTTTGGAGGGTAAATGGAAAACTCATAGTTTACCAGCTCGTAAAAAAGCCTCCCAAAATACCAACGGCGATCCTCCTACTCCAACTCAAGCTGCCTACTCCTACTGTAGACCAACCGTTTCAACAGAAGACGTTGCTAAAGTCCAACAAAAACAACAAAACCCTCCACTGATATTCGCTTATCAATATTTAGACCCCCATTATAGGTATATGCTCCAACCATCTGCTAGCAGTAGCGGAGAATATTTGCTAACACTCGAACCCTCGCGATACAGAGGCGACCAACACCATTTTATAGTAAAAACACCATGCGATGCGCCACCAAAACAAAATCGAGGAAACCAAACCAACAACGGAGAAAAACCAAAAAAGGTACATCCTTCAAACACGCCTTCCCAATCTCTACACCCTTTCCAGGTTCAGACTTCATGTCACAGCTATGCCGGTCATTTATGCAACCCATGCATGCAATCTGGTAACAACGCTGACAACACAAGTCTTGAAGCTTATGACTTAGCAAGTCCTTGCTGTGATCCTCACTGTGTGCCATCGAGTAGGCGACGTTCGCGTAACCACAAAGACCACCACAGAAAGAGAGATTCAAAGACTGAGGAAACGCAAACTGACCCTCAACAACCTTCGCGATCTCGGCCACATTCCCAAGTCACACAGACGACACCTTCCAATGTTCAAACCTTCTCAGTTCCAAGGAGATACTTCCATTTTGGCACTGGGCTAGTCAGCCAGTGCAGTCTGCATTCTTGTACTTCCAGCGAGCTTAGTGCTGTCGCACCCACCACTGTGGGCGAAAGCAGTGCCAGTTACACCACGTCGTTAAGCACGGATACCCTCTACTGGGATGGGTCGTGCGATATAGGTGCGTCGAGACAACTGAGCATTAAGTCCTCCAGCAGCAAACATGATCATCAACAAAGGTACATCTCTAATCAAGCCTACCAATCATTTGTACCATTTTACTTCTTTAGATACACCCAGACGCATTCCCATGAACCGGTGTACGTCCAATACAGTGCTGTGAAGCCAAAATCCTGGGACAACCTCACAACTAAAGCTTTCGGAGGCTACGGCTTTGGTTACGGCTACTTGGACACCTCCACCAAATGTTCAAAGAACACCAATCGCTCGCAAAAGAATCAAAGTACCCAATATGTTCGAGTAGACAAGCACACCTCCACGTCGTCTCAACCCCAATACACCCCTCACACCCATCGCAGATACTTCCAGCCGACCAAATCCACAGAAAGTCTTCTTTCCGTACCGAAATACTCCAACGAGGCTCTATCTGATTCTAGTGTCTCTTGTGAGTGTCTCGATGCATCTCCAGCTCCAGAAACATCAGAAAATAGATTCTTTCAAAGTCCCAGACAGAGTATTAGTGTGAGTCCTACTGATCCTAATTTTGGGTACTACAGTGCAAGGCGGCCGTCGAAAAATATTGTTTCAACCAGTTCAGAAGCTACAAGGTTGTAATTATAATTCAATTAAATTTTTATGCCTCTATATACAACTCGAGGCCTTACAGTTTTATAACTGTCTTGCGTAGTTTTGATATTCTGATTTTCAAGGCTCAATTTAGTACTTCTAGATCTAATAGACACGAAAAATCTCAGCACTAGGTAATGCTTCAATCAAAAATACTCCCAGTTTAATTGAATTATAAGAATACCGCTTTTTTTTATTTATTTATGGGATAATTTCAAGTTGAGATACTGCCGGTAGTATCGCAAATTTTAATACGTGTCTGTAGCAACAACTGATTACAACAGAGAATTTTATTAATTTTCTATGGAATCAAAAATACAACGAGTATTATCTCAACTTGAAATTAGCCCATTAGGGTTATTTCTGTATCTTGGTGCAACTAACACGAAGGTACAGATTTATCAATGTGATATTAGTTACTTAAATCATCTTAAACATACCAAAGTAAAAATTAATGTGAAATATACAAACATTTGTGTTTTTTTTATTCTTTTGTTGTATATTTATTATTGTTTTATAAATTTTTATTTCAGCATAAACGAAGTTGACAATAAATTTTGTTAAATGTAGAAATGTAGGTTGTTTTGACAAGATTTTATTTTATACAGTAACAACATATTCATATCATTTGAAGACAAATTAACATCAAACAATGTTTTTTTCCAGAACAATTGTCAATTTTATAAATAAATTGTTGTTTTGTATTGTATAATTTATTTAATACCTAATAAACCTGTGTTAAAGAGAGAAGCAGAAAACTATTTTCAAAATAATAATAATTTCAATGAGAAGAAATAATTTTAAAACGAATAAAAAATACTACGATATAGAAAATTAAGTTTTTAATTCCTAATAGTATTTTAAAAAATCAAGAGTTCACATTTTTTTTTCGTTATAAAGGAGAAAAATATTTAAATTAAGCACAGCTTTACAGCAACACGGCTTTCATTAAAATAAATTTTGGGGTGTGAATTCTAGCCTTTCAGAAGAGCTAGAAAAGCTCAACTTGCTGAAAATAATTTTTTTATCAACAAATAGGAAATAACAACGAATAGTTTTTATTTAAGAGGCCTCGCTATTGAAATCTACTACGAAGTGAACGGTTTATAGTTTTGCGGTCGTAATATTAACCCTATATATCAAATATCTACGAATTATGCATTATCTTAAAAAGAATAAAATTCTTTACAACTTTGTAAACAAAAATTTGTTATGTTATAAGTAGTATTTTCTAGTAGAAATAAATTATTCGTTATTCAATCAACTCTTTAAATCTAAAAATGCCGAATTTGCACAGGTGCCAAGAGTGTGAATTGAAAAAGTAAGACAGGAATCCTAATAATTTATAAACCAAAGTGAGAGTCGCTTGGAAATAATGGAGAAACAAACACGTTTGTTGTTCAAAAAAGTCGAACGAAAAGCGGAAAAACAATTATTCAACAAAAAAAGAACAACATGAGTGATCTCAAAAAACTTCTGGAAAAAGAAGATTTTGAAAAACTTTGATAAACAGCGTTTAGAAGAAAGAAAATATAAGAAACAACGATTAGAGAAGCAAAAGAAACTTCTGGAAAAAACGGTTGGAAGATAAAGAACAACAAAAAAGTTTCTAAAAATGCAAGAAACCATTCTTAAAATACACAAGAAAGTTTTGGAAGAGCTTGAAAAACGATGTTTAGAAGAAAAAGAATTTATGAGAAACGACAATTAAAAAAAAGAATTCAAGAAACGACGATTAAGAAAAAAAAGCTAAAGAAGGTTTTAGAAAGAATAAAAAAAGATGCTGAAAGAATAAAGAAAAAATATAAGAAAATTAAAACAAAAAAAAATAAAAAACTACAACTAGAAATAAAGTAAAAGCAAAAAAAAAAACTTAAAAAAGCTTCCGAAAACGACCATCAGACCACAGAAGAATATCATAAAAAAATTTGACACTTAGGACAGTACCAGTGGTAAAAAAGGAATTCAAGAAAACTCTGTGAGTTCAAGAAAACCTGGGGAAAAGCTCGATAAAATAGAAATAAAAGTAAAAAAATTGAAAGTTAATGAACAAAAAAGAATAAAAAAAACTTCAACAAAAAAAACAATGAAATAAAAACAAAAATTAAGAAACTGGAAGTAGGACAAATTACAAGAATCAAATTAGCAACACAACCAATGAAAACTCCGATATTTGACAGACAAAATTTGTGACCTATAGAAGACAATTTAAATCGGCATCAGTGGTAATAAACGTCTGGAATAAAAAAAAAAGATAAGAGCTCTTTTGTTAGCACTACGAAGCCTAGTTCTTCTAGCTGTTGGAAGCCATATCAGAAGAGAATCAGAAAAACTAGGTACCACTCTGTTATCGATGTATTGGAGCGACGATATGGAGATAGTAAACCCGATGCTGTTTAAAAGAAGAGTGTAAAAATGCAACGAAAGCTTGCAGGAATATAAAGCAGAAATAGAAACACTGCTTAATTTGGCCTACCTAATCGTATCCGTGAATGTCACTAACCAACTGGTATTTATTGACGGACTGCAAGATGAAAAGTCTTATAAGAGTTTTATAAGAGTGCAGAATTACCAGACTCTTTCCTACACGCCTTACAATACGAGATAAATAGACGTCAAAGCTGTTCCAGCATAGAAGACCCATCTCTAAATGTTGTGTTGTTAAAAGAACTTAAGACTACGTTGATGGAGTTTTGACACATACCAACTCACACTGCGAGAAGTCATAAGTGTTATAACTGTGGTAGAAGAGGACATCTAAAAAAAGACTACCGACAATTAAGAACGACTTCAGAGACCCGAGAAAACGTGTTATCCAGAAGCTATTGGCGGAAGGAAAACAAGCCGAAATTCATTGCAAAAAAAAAGCTGGCCTAAGGTAGATTATTAAGACGAATAATCTTATAGAGGGAGGTAGAAACACTTTTATAATAATAAATCACACTTTAGCGCGTAATTCTGAAAAATATTCGTCACGGTGATTGACTAGTCGTCCCGCTGAATGAAGATTGTTCGCATAAACCTCTGGGTAATTACGAAAAACGATGTATCGTTATATAAGCGGCGTGAAAACAATCACCCGGCAGTTAGTGTAGAACCCGAAACGATCGAAGAGTGAGCGATATTCTCCAAAGGTAAACCTTATTAATTAAATTAAATCGTAGACGTTATTAGTGTGTGAATATTGATTGATTTATTTATCAAGTTATTGTTGTGTGTATTTGTGAATAGAGTAGAAATAAATTATTCGTTATTAATCCAATTCTTTGAATAAAAAAAAGCGTTTTCGCACACTCGATGCAAAATTAGAAAAAAAATATCGCAACATTTATATTTAAATCACAAATATCATAATAGCTATTAATGCAATAAGTTGCAAAAAAAGTCTTTGAAGCACGCGACGTTAATTTTGAACCACTCGTTGCACTCGTGGTCCAACACGTCAATAGCTTAAAAAAGACATCGAGTTTGCAACGTATTGCATTCAAGATTTTTTGTTACAGCGTTTTACATCAGATTTTTCTTTCAAAAATAATTATCTTAATCTAACATTCACATTGTACAGTAGGCAGACGGCAGGTTTCTATGGATGTAAATTTCGTTGTTCACTGTTTTTATAAAATTGCAGACTGTCAACTTGGGTTCTGTGTTTAAGTTCTGTGATAAAGGAACACAAAAATGAGCGATTCTGAATTAAATTCCGACATTGAAAATACTGCGAAAGCTGCACTAGCCACGCTAGTGCCCAAAAAATTTAACCAAATTTACAAGGAAACATACAGGAAATTTGATAGTTGGTGTGAGAAAAAAAAAATAAAATAACAAGTATTGAAGAAAAGGTACTTTTGGCATATTTTTCGAAATTATCTTCCATGTAAAAGCCGTCTATTTTATGGAGTACCTACTCAATGCTAAGAACCATATATCTTAACAAAAGATATCAAAAAATTTACAAACTTGATTGCATTTCTAAAAAAAGCCCAGTGGGTGCAGGGTTAAAAAATCCAAAATATTCACCAAGCAAGAGATAGAACGTTTCTTGAAAACAGCTGATGACAAAGACTATTTATTGGCAAAAGTTGTGCTAATTACTGTGATTTTTGGCGTGTTAAGCAGAGAAGAAATTACGTTTTTGAAGGTGGAAGATATAGATGATTGTACAAGTTTTATTAAAGTGAAGATACCGAACACCAAGACAAAAATTTCACGAATGTTTCCAATAACTGAAGAATTTGTAGATGGAATTAGTTTCTTAGAAATGTTCCGCAAATACGCACAGCTTCGATCTCCTCATACTGCACATCAGAGATTCTTCTTAACCTATAGAAATTCCAGGTGTTGGTATAAATATTATTGGAGGTATGTCTAATAAAATTGCAGTCTCGGCCTTCTCAATGCAAAAGAAGATACCGGGCACTGCTTTCGCTGTTGTTTAGCAACACTCTTAGCAGATTCAGGAAGATGACGATCGAGTTCTGTTGCCGAAATTTACAAAGAAAATTTTGTTGAAAGCAAAAACGCAATTTCGATGAAAATTATGGGAGAAGAAGAAACTGTATCAAAAAACAAGAAGAATCTGTGACGAAAATAGCAAATCTAAAGGGGCGTCTACAAGTATCGTTTCCACTTATATTGAAGTTCAGGGAAGAAATCTGAAATCTTCGAATGTTCAATTTAGTCACTTAAGACGTTGCGTGAAAAATCACTTTTCTTACAATATCTTTCGATTTTTAAATACACATACTTCTAACTGTTCTTCATACGCAAGTATTTTTTTTAATAGTCCTTGCGGTACTAAATTTCGAAATATTAACAATTGAAAATCGTACATTTAACATGTATTCCCTATCCCGACCGTAGTTAGAATAAGCAGTTAGTTTGATAGGAACCGTACTTTTCTTAAGATTTTTTTTAAAAACAATTTTTATTCAAGAATAACATAAATAAGCCGTATTCAGTTTTTATAAATATTTTTTTAATTTTGTTGAAAATCTGACAAAATAATTTGAAAACATTACATTTTGATTGGTTACATTGGGATCCAAATTTTGTTATAAAGGATTGTTGAGACCAAACTGAAAGCTACTGCTAAAAAAAAAAATTGATTATAACTTGCGAAATTTGATTTTTAAAAATGGTGTGCCCCCCTGGTTATTTCCAAAAACGGCTTATGTTAGACAAGTGCCAATTTTTTTCAGTATTATGAACCAAATTAATAACTAGTTTATTTTAGTTTTGTTCAAGATTTTAAATTTAGGGAAAAGATACGGAGTAATGAAATTTTAGAGAAAGAATATTTTTTGAATATTTTTTCTAACTTTTTTTATAATTAAAATTTCGGAAAAAACCAAGGAAAGACTAGTCTTTAATTTGTCTCATAATGCTGAAAAAAATCGCCATCGTTCTAACATAAGCCGTCTCAGAAATAACCAGGGGGACTACACCATTTTTAAAAATCAAATTTCGCAATTTTTTTTTAACAGTAGCCTTCAGTTTAGTCTCAATAGTAATCCTTTATAACAGAATTTGGATCCCATGCCCCATTTTCAAAATACAGAGTTTTAAAAAATCACCGACCGCCACTGGGTGGAACTACCTTAAGTAATTGTACTTTACATGTTTATAATAAATAAATAAAATAAAAAATGTATTTTTCATTTCATTAGTGCGTAAAAGTACGTCATTTAACAATCAGAATGACAATCAAAAAGTCACTGTTAGAAAACGCTGTCACAAAAAACCAATTTTAAAAAGTTAAACAGAATTAAATAAGCAATATAAATACAATTAAAATGACTCAGTCTTCTCGTTATCAGTGAATATTTTGACAAAATTTGCTTAAAGACAGTCAAATTAACATCAAATAATATTTAGTAAATGATCGCAAAAACATTTTTTTAATTAAATTTTATCAAAGTCTCATGCGAAAACGTAAGATTGGTTGCATAAATCTTTCGTCATCATTCGGAAATAAAACTGTATTTAAAGTACTTCAGGCCTAACTAAGACAAGGACCGATACCATGTATTATCTAATCAATTTATGTAAGGATATAGCGAGTGGTTAAAAAAAAAGTTACTTGTTAGATGAGTTTCTGGCAAAACTAGAAGGAAAATAGATGTTAAAAAAATAGTAATGCTAATTTTAATACCAAATTATGTAAATTGAACAGTTTAAAATAAATAACGGAACAAATAAATTTGAATTGTTCCAAAGGAATGGCTTGTAAGAATTTGTATAAAAATTCTAAGAAATATAAATTTGATGTATAATTAAGAAAAATTCTGTCTGTTCCACGTGATCATCTAAGTTCATCAAAAGGTCGCGATAAGTCCGAGATATAGGAACTTAAGCCATTAAGAAAATGCGAAATTTTCGAGCACGTAATTTAGCGCAATATTTTCAGTGATCCCATTGAGAAAAAGCAATGTGGGATGGAAGTAGAAAATAAACCATTAAGAGAAGGGCGAAACTGTTGTACGGAAAAAACTTTTCAAATCCGGCTAACTGCATCTATTAGTTGTTGTGGTGGCCCCACTGTTGTGCGCTCAAATACCGCCTCCAGGGCAACAAATCCCATCATTTTTCTAATGACGCGATGTCCAAGAGGAACATAACCTATACGAAGCCCGAAGAACCCGAATTCCTCAAGAAGCTCAAACAGCAAGCGGGATACCAGGAGGGCCCCACGGTCGACACTAAAGTACGTCATACCCGCCCCATTTCCCGACTTAACCGCCCCCTTTTTCCAGAGAGAGCAACTGGGCCCCGCCGAGGACTTCTCCTGCGAGGACGAGCAGCCCACCGTCGTGGTGCTCAGCGAGGGAGACCTCACCGCCGAGGAGGCCGCCAAGGAGCAGCAACGCCTGGAAAGGGGTAAGCCGCCCCTGTCCCACCCCGAAATTCCCTAATTTCACACAAAAACACTGCTTTATGGAAATTACAGACGGCGTCGGTGAGGTTATGTCGGTCCGATTCGGGCGCTTTCGGCCGCTTTCGTTTGGCGCCAAAGTGAAAAAAGCGCGAATTTTCTGCTTTAAATTTATATCTGGGGCGTTAAAGCTGGATTTTTTTTTATTTGAAATGTTTGCTTAAGCCAAAATGAGGTTTTTGTGGGGTTTTGGCCGGTTTGAGTTGTTGCTGGGTGAAATTAATTTTTTCTCTACGTCGGATAAGGGAGACAGAGACAGATTTATGCGGAGGAAGTTTTTAGAGACAGGGACAGATTTTTTCTGAACACGTGACCGTTTTAGCTCGTAATAAGACTTTGGAAAGGATGCTACTCCCCTTTTCATGAAAATGGTTTGGTCTATTATACGAAACGGTATTTTGCTCAGCTCCCGACCACTCGATAAAATATTGTTGCTTCACACTTTATTTATACTATTTTTTTATTCATTTTCTTCCCTTCAAATACACAAATTGTTTTTTTTTAAATTTTAATCAATTAATACTATTTTTATTAAATACCTAAATTAAAAACGAGAAGGAAATTTTGATTATAAATACAATTAAAAAACATTATTTTTTTGATAAAACAAAAATAACCCAATTATAACAAATTGTTGAATTATTATAAATGGCAAACTGTGACGAACTTTCTGCCATGACCTTTATTTTACTTGAATATAATTCTCTTTTTATTTTATTTCTCTCAAAAAGATTGTTTCGTTACGTTGACATCTGTTATTTAGATTCCGTTATCTTTTAGAAAAATTTTAAAAATATTTTTGTAAATAAATATTAACTAATATCTGACACAAAACGTTTCTTATATTTATTGTGTTTATTTTTTTCTTAAATACACTTTTAGTAATAATGTCAGATTCAGAAATGAATTAAACTTTTACAATTTTTGACCAACTTTGCGCTTCGTTGCTTATTAAGAGTGTTGTTTAAATTTTTCTAAATAAAATCGGCACAGTAAAATAGGTTCTTTCCACGACATAATAGCAGATTAATAGGATAAATCTGAAACTAAAATAAAGCCTAAATACACAACAGCAAAATTAAATAATAATTAGTAATTAGTAGCACATTAAAATATTTTAATTCTTAATATGATTAAGTTCCAACTGTTATTATTATATGTTTTTTTAGAGGTAACGGGTTATAGGAACAATTAAATAGACGATTTGGCTTTAATCCGACGTTTCGACTGTTTTTTATTACTGTCTTTAAATCCTCGAAAAAGACAGTAATAAAAAACAGTCGAAACGTCGGATTAAACCCGAATCGTTTATTTAATTGTTTCTATAACCCGTTACCTTTAAAAAACATATAATAAAATATTTTATTATCACGAAAAATATACAGTGGAACACCCTGAAATTTTAACAAAGTAAGTTGAAAGTCTTGTAACTGCTGCAAAAATTTATTAATTGAGATAATCTTTTTTTTTTGGGGTAACTTATTTCTTATACTTTAAGATGTTTAATAGAACGTTTTTTGTAAATTTGTTGTTTAAATTACACAGGATGTTAAAGGCAGGCTCTGTAAAAAACGAAAAATTTAGACTGCTTCCATTTTAAAAAAAGATTTTTTTTGTATTTTTCTGATATGTTTCAGAAGAGCGCTAGATTAAATAAACCCTCGAAACGTTTTGTAGATTTTGAGCTAAGTTTATAAATTAAAGCAAAAATTCAAAAAAATTGTTTTTTGTGTTACAAATAATAATTTTGTTAATTGATAAAAATTTTTTTTTCGCTTTATCCTAAAGATAACAGTTCAAACTTGAGTTTTGGAAGACAATGGCAGACGTACTGTTAGCATTTCTTGTAGAAAAAACTCTCAAAAACGATCAAATTTTGGTGTGTTAAAAGAAGAATAAAAATTTACAAAAATAAAATAAAAAAGCGTGTATTTAGATATATAACTTGTTTTTTGTATCGACTAATATCTTTTGTATTATTTACTTGACTAATATCGAGTAAACTAATGCTATAAAAGTCTTGAAATACAAAAAACCAAGTCATGTTTCTAAATACACATTTTAATTTTTATAATTCTTTTACAAAACTAAAATTCGGAGTTGTTTCAAAACTTGGTCATTTTTGTGAGTTGTTTTTTCACACGAAATGTTAACGGTACGTCTACCTCTACTTTCCAAAATTTAAGTTTGATCTTTTCTTTTTAGAATAAGGCAAAAAAGGAAAAATTTTGACATCAATTAACAAAGTTATTGCTTGTAGCGCAAGATACAGTTTTTTGAATTTTTGCTGTAATTTATAAAACCTGTAAAACTGTTTTGAGGGCTGACTTCCTCACGCCCTTAAAAAATACAAAATTTTTTTGTTACAATGGAAACAGTCTAAACTTTTCGTTCTTGCAGAGCCTGTTTTTAACATAGATCTAATAATAATATGGCTGGATCGAGCTTCGCCTATAATCCTATACGTTGCCGAAGCGAACTGCGGTGACAACATAGTATAAGAGAGAGAGAGAGATAGTATAATACAAAGATTAAATGTGTGTGAGAGAGCAAATCATTTGCTGGTAAGCAAGAACGTTGTTTTTTTGAAAATACAGGAAGGACAAGGCAAGAAAATGAATTTTTATTTTAATTCAGTAAACATATGAGCGCCAGGCCTTTATTGTGCATGCATACAACACTCATACTTTACAAATTAATATTTAATTTATCTAAAATCGTATTATCTAATTGTTTAAAACGCTTCTTATACACAAAATTGTTTAGAAATATGCAAATTTGAGCGATTTTAACACTTGTTTAAATGCAAATACCACCTTTAACACGGTAAATACACCACTTTTAATGTGTTGCCTACCAATATGTTGTCATCGTACTTCTTTGCTTACCCTCACTTCAGTCTTATTATTACCTCAATGGTTTTTAACATCTTGTATAACTTAAACAACAAATCTACAAAAACGCTCTATTAAACGCCTTAAAGTATAAAAAATAAGCTATCCAGGAAAAAAAATCTTCTCAATTCATAAATTTTGTAGGAATTACAAGAATTTAAAGTTTGTTAAAATTTTAGGGTGTGATTTCGGGTAACAATCTTTAAAAAAATGGAAAACGAGTCTTTTTTTACCTGAAAGACGCCAGTAATAAGCGTTGAAAATTTTAAATACTCGTTTGTATTGTTTAATTTTCGAAATTAACCAATCACAAATGGGTATTTCACATTTCACACTTTTCTATTCTGCTTTTTCTTATAAACTTTTAATTTTTAACAGAAAAAAACTTTGAAGTCGGTTCTGATTTTCCGGTAGCTTGAAAGCCTTTTTCTTTATTAAAAATTGAAAGTTGATAACAAAAAGCAGAATTGTAAAACAGAATTTTTTTGATAAATAAATAACAGTTCGTGTAATACCGAAAAAATGTCAGTTTTTTCAGAAAAGTAAACTGAATTAGAGTTAGTTGTGCGCGTCTTGCTTGTGCGAGTAAACTTATACAAAAATGACAGACCAGCTCTTGCTCTGATTGAGTTTATTTTCGTTTGTACATACAATAAATATAAAGCAAAGCCAGCGAGAGACTGATTTCTTAAATAAACTAAAAACGTTAAATTTACCACAAAAATTTGTGATGTCAAGGCGGATTTAGGTTGGTAGCATTGATATTTTTTTTCGGCAAGGCTCCCTATTGGTACATTATGGATTGACAGTTGAGTTTTAATAACTTTATTTTGGTTGAATTTGTTACTGGATCTACTAAAGAAAAATAATTTTGAAAGTAAGAAAATTTATACAAGTTGTTCCAGAAAGTGACTTTTGTAAAAATTTGATAACTTGGCGCCAAAGTAAGAAATTTAAATTTATTAATAATTTTTTAACTACTTTATCGACTTTCTTGACATTTAGCACAAAAATCTGACTACTAAAATTACACATATTGGTGTTGATTTTTGTTTTTTACAGTTATTGAAGTAATTCTTATTAGTTTTAGCGCTGAAATGGCATTTGTTCAAAAAGAAAACACGAAAATTTTGTTTTTATTAAAAAAAAAAAATTGCTGAACTGTCATTACCTACTGTCAATAATTACTGTCTCTCACTCAAGTTCTCAATTTTTTTTTCTTTTGAAGTAGTACCTCCTTCTGTTGCTTTTGTTGCCAAATATATGCTGAGCTGTCTGAGATAGAAACTTGCTAATAAAATTTTGAGATGTACTATTTACATTGTATAACTAATCTCAAATTTCATTATTTTTTTCACAAATCTAGTAAGAAAAAATTATCAAATACGGAAAAACCATCTGACTGTTTACTTATCTGACAAAGGATACAACAATGAAATGACTAACTCGTAGATTTGAGTAAAATAAGTTACTAAAATTCAACTGTCAGTGATACAGTACTCAAAAATAGTAATGTCATCTTTAGGTAAAATTTCGGCAAATACAGAATACAGTGCGTGATTTTTGTGTTTATCTTTAGTTTTTTATATTTTTTTAGTATAAAAATCAAACAATTTATTGAATTTCTGCAGCTTATTTTTAATTTATTTTGGGTACTGATCCAAGATGGACCAATCGTAGTAATTTACTAATTTAAGTCCATTTTGTCAACAAATTTCTGCTTACAGTTTATTTAACAAAAATTTTTTTCTGTGACAGTTATCAAATTGGCGCTATGATATCCTATATTTTGTTGTACTGTACATTTTAATTTTTTTGTAAGAGTACTTTTTTTATTTAGAATCATCTATTGATATATTAAGGGGGGAGATACCTGTAAATACTCAAATTCTGCTTGATTTTCATTTTTTTTTAAATGAAGGAGCTATTACATATTTTTGAAAATTAGCATGTGATTTATTTATACTTTAAAATAATAAAAAACATTTTTTTTAAATTTTAATTGTGAAAAATGGCGGATGTACACTAACTTTTTTCGGGAAGGTCGCAGCGAGACGTCTCAATCTGCTGACATTGTAGCATCGGTTCTATTGATCCGAATATAAAAAACTAAATTTTTTTTAATTACTAAGGTCATAATTTCTATATGAACCTAAAAATTTGTAAAAAAAATATTTTTCGTAAAATAAAACACTCAAAAAAGAACAAATAATTTTTTATCGAATTTTTCGACTGTTTTTTCTTCAAAAAGGTTGTTTTTTAAACAAATTTTTAAAAACATGTAGGTTCATATAGTAAATAATGCTATTAGAAAGATGTGTACAAAATTTTGGGAAGATCGATCAGTAACTTTTTGAGTTATCGAGGCAGCAATTTCTAAAAATATGATTTTGAGAAAAACGCGTTTAAAGTTTAAATATTGGTCCCTATATTGGTTCTTCTGTAGCTTCGTAAAACTCATTTTGTTCAGCAATTTATATTTATTTAATTTATATTATTTATATAATTTATATTAATATATTATAATTACTATACCTGCGTCAGCGTTTGAACGCAAACAATAGAGGCATTACGGTTAATACGTTATAATATAAGAAATACTTGAAATTACATTCCAAAATTTTTGTGACATATTCTTAAAGGATCATACTAACATTTTATGAAAAAAAAAAATAAATAAATAAATCTTTAAAATTTTTCAGATATCTTCCTCCTTAATTTATGAAGGATTAACCTGAAACTAAAAAGATGTAGTAGAATTTTGGTAATAATTTGTACCAAATTTTATAATATTCGGATAAGCGGTTTTTGAGATACACTAAAAAATTATTTTTCATACTCACTTTTGAAGTCCTGTAATTTTATTATCAGTTGAGATAAGACAAAGACGAATTTTCGTGATTAGAATCTATTTTGTCGTTCTAAAATACCTCACATTTCATAAAAAATACGAAGTTATATTTTTTGTTGTGATAATTACCAAATTAGCTGTGATATAACTTATTTTGTAGCGTATTGTCATTTATTGCCACTCAAAATACTTTTTTCGAGTTTTTTTTTAACAGGGTCTCTCTGATAAAACAGTAAAGACAGGAACTTTACCAGTAATTAAAGTTTTAAAGTAATATTTAATTTAACAGTAAATAAAAAAAATCTAAATATTGTTGTTTCTTATGATAAAAATCTTGGAGATTCCGGTGATTTTCTTTAATTTTATAAATTATTTTTTTGTTAATCATCTGATCTTGTCCATGAATTTTTTTTGTTAGTGCTTTATTTAGTCGTGATTAGGACGATATTCTGTCCTAATAACTTCCAATGAAATCACTAGATTTTTATCCTAGATTATATTGACAAAAATGATGCGGTCAATGTTTTGTTCATTTATTGATTTACTATAAGATGATTCTGTAACACTTTAAAAAATTAATTGTCGTGTTTTACCAACCTTTTGAACCTTTCTACCGTTTTAATAAGGGTTGTTATTTAAAAATTCTGGTTGGAAAGCGAGATATCGATTTTTGTTTACGTTTTTTTTTAAATTATTTATTAGTTTCATTCCTACCCCTTTTAAATAAGCAATCAAAAATATGTTTGTTGTTTGTTAAGTCCCTATATCGTATTTAAAATAGAAAAATCCGTCTGAATTACTAGTTTTAAAAACAAAAGGTAATATTGTGCATTTTGATTGTGAAAGGGTTGTGGTTATCTCTAGGGAGCCATTCGTCCACTTTATCGGATTATACTGAATTAAACTCGATCATATTTTCAGTTTTTTTCGTTAATACATGTAACGATTTTTTTGAAGAAGGCGAGGACAGTTTTTAGATTCAGATTTGCGGTGCTAAAGTTTACATTAACTTTCATGAAATTCACAAATCGATAATTTTATCGTCGATGGGTCTTAATTCGCTTGTTTTCAAGGCGTTGAGAATCAGTTTAATTGTCATAAAACTGTTTCAATGAGATATGCAATGGTTATATTATAGTCATAATTATCGATTTTAAGTTTTTTTTTTCGAACACCTGTCTTGTAAGCATGTCATTAATGCTATACTAACAGGAACAGTAAGCAACAATTACTACTCATGGAGTCATTACTATAGAAACAACGTTGTTTACAAATCCTGGGTCGATAAGCCCGGGTCCTTGGGCGGTAAGCAGATTAATGCCCTCTTGTTTTTGCAGGTGGTTGAAAAAATATTATAAGAACCAGGAAGCCGTAAGCACTTTGGAAACCTCGGTTTTCTAAGCTATTTTTTCCATCATGAAAAGTTATGCTTACGGCCCTTGCGGTCTAATATACTATTTTCAACCACATATCTTGTAAGCATTAATGCTATACTAATAACAACAATAAGCAACAATTACTTTTTGTGGAATTATTAATATAGAAACGATGTTACTTACGGTCCCTAGGGCAGTAATGGCGGGCCATAAGCAGACTAATGCCCTATTGTTTTTTCAAGTGGTTGAAAAAATATTAGATAAACCACGATGCTGTAAGAGTAAGCACTTTTCGTGGCTTCGAAATCTTAGGAAACCTCGGGCTTTGCTCCCAGTTTTACAAGCTACGTTTTCGAATACAAAAAGTTGTACTTACGGTTTTTGAGTTCTAATATACTAGTAGATAATTTTTTTTGATTACACGTTATAAATGGCTGATAATGACAAAATTTATAGTTTTATTTGAACCAACAAAGATTTCTTTTGGTTATCAAAATTATGAAAATATCGTCTTTAGGATTAAAAATTAGTAAAATATTGTTTTCGATTTGTAAAATTACAAAAAGAATATCGTCTTGGTCTTTATTAATTTAAAAATGGAAACAAAATATTACTTCTAGTTTCTAAAATTCGTAAAATTACATTTCCGTTTTTCAGAATTAGTAAAATGTCGTCTTTTGCTCTCTAAATTGAAAAAAAATATTACTCTTGTATGTTATTCTTAATTTTAAAAATATAAATAATGTCAGTTTTAGCTTCTATAAAAATAAGTTAAATGTCTTTGGCTTCCAACATTACTAAAATGGTACTTTCGGTTTGTACAACTACAAAAACCATGTCACGTTTATCATTTTTGATTTAAAAATTGAAAAGAAATATTGCCAACAATTTTTTAAAATTAGTACAGTGTCTCTGGTTATCAAAATTAATAATAATTTTGTGTCTGGCATTAATTATGAAAAAAAAGGTTGCTCTTATACTTACTAAATATAAAAAAAAACAAAAAGTGCCACATCATGCTTTTAAAATTAATAAAAATTAGTAAAAACATTTTGCTTCTTATCTTTAAAATGATACTTTTTATTGTTTTAAAAATCTGGTTTTTAAAGTCAGCCTCTGTGTTTTAAAAAATTAGTGAATTGGCGTCTTTGACTTTCGAAATTAGTAAAATGCCATTATCGCTATATTTCGAAAAAAAAAATCCTAAATTGAAAAAAAGTCATGCTTGTATTCGAGAAATTAAAAAAATGTAAAAACATTACCTTTAGTTTCTAAAATTAGTAAAATTTTGTGTGTTTTTTCCATTTCTAAAATTACAAAAATAATCTAGTTTTTATGTTTATTGATTTAAAAATTTTAAAACATAATACCTACGGATATTAAAATTAATAAAATGTAGCTTTGATATATTTTACAATTACTAAGTTGTTGCCTCCGACTCAAAAAATTGCAAACATTTTTTGTATATTTATTCAGTTTTTACAATTAGTAAAATGTTCTTTCTGGCTTCCAAAATTAATAAAGCTTTGTTTTCGATTTGTAAAATTACAAAAACGGTATAGCCATTGTTATTATTGTTTTCAAAGTTGAAAACAGATATTATTGTCTCAGGTTTCTAAAAGTAATAAAATCACATCTCTTTGTTTTAAAATTAATAAACTTGAATTTTTGGCATGAAATCTGGCATCCAAAATTAGTAAAATGTTTTTTTTTTCGATTTCTAAAGTTAAAAAACAATATACTTTTTGTATTTGCTTTTTCCGCTTCTAAAATCAGTAAAACTATGTCTCTGTGTTTTAAAATTAGTCGAAATTTTACGACTCTTATTTTCCAAAATTAGTAAAATGTTGTTTTATTGTATTTTATAATTATAAAAATTAGTTTTCAGCTCTCAAAGTTACAAATTAAAAAAAAAGGAAAAAATATTGGCTTCGGATTCTAAAATTAGTTAAATGTTGTATTTGACTTTCAAAATGAGTAAAATGTTGCAACCAGTTTCGAAAATTGGTACTTAACATTACATTTGTGTTTCAAAATTAATAAAACAGTGCCTTTGGCTTTCAAAATTAAATATTGTTTTATTGTGTTACATCAATATTTCAAAATTAGTAAAATAGTATCTCTGGTTTCTAAAATTAATTGTTTTTTTCAGTCTTCTAAAATTAGTAAAATAATTTAGCGTTTGCCATGATTGATTTAAAAGGGACAAAACAATGTCGTCTTCAGTTTCTAAAACTTACAAAATTATATCTCTGGCATCCAAAATTACTAAAGTGGTTTTTCCGATTTTCTAAAACTATAATTATATCTTCTCCGTTCTTAAATTATTAAAATTACATCAACGTATTTTAAAATTAGTAAAATATCATTTCTGGTTTTTGGAAATATTATTTTTGTAGTAATTCATTAAAAAATGGTTAAAAAAAATTGTTTCTGGTTTCTAAAATTAGTGCCGTGGCTAGAAACTGGTAATAGGGGGAGCAATCAGTAGATTTATTTTTTTTTGTTGATAAATTCATAGTATTCGTAAAACAATCAATTGAATAGTTATTTTTGACTGGCAATAATTCTAGCTAGGACAAAATAGGTTTTTTGCTTTTTTGAAATCTCTATTTCTGTCTTTTTTTTTAATTTTTTCTAAAATGCCACGAGTCGTTAAATTATTATTCTGCTACGCAAAACCCGAGATCTTGGTCATTATATGATGTCGTAACATTCTCATCTAACGGGACACCTAATTTTCTAAATCTAATGAGATTTAAAAAAATTGAGCTTTCGTAAATTTCATATATACAGGTAGTAAAATGTAATCAATCGGTGAATAAATTGATTTTCTTTAACATCTGCCATATGTTTCGTGGCAAATCATAAAATAAAACCCTCCTCAGACTCTTAAAACACCTGCCGAAGAACAACCGATCTAATCAGTGTGTTTAGCGAAGTAAGAGAGGATTTGAAAGGAAGAGCAATATTTCAATGGTGAATCGCTATTTTATTTTTCTTTTAAGGAGTATATATTTGAAATAAATGTGATTTAGAGTAAATTGCAATAATAAGGCAGAGTTCATTCACAATGGCGTCCCGATTTACGTTGCTTGAATTGGTTGTTTATTACTTGATGTTAATTAGATGCGCCCAGACGATGGGAAAGAAACTTTATTCACATTATCTTCACCCTTACAATACAATCGTGAAATTTTCTCAGCTTGAATTAAAAAAAAATACATACGATTTTCTGTTTATTATTAATATTTGTATTTTTTTGAATCATTCTTAATAAAAAGTACTTTTCTCTTGAACTTATGTATAAAAAAAAATAGAAATTGGTATATATGCAGCGGTGATAGATGGCACTAGTGCGTTGGTTCTTATCTAAACTTAGTAATTTTGGTTTCATTGTGTCTCCATAACTTAATAAAAAGCAGTAAACGCAGTAAACTGATTAACAATAAATCACTTCAATCCAAGTCACTACATCACAAAGCAGCCGAATTGGTAACTGATATTGGCAGCTGAGAGTCCGTAAAACAGGACGCTATAAGCGTTTTTGTTCAAATTTTGGCGGCATTGATTAATTTATATTTTTTTCTGTATTATATAAGCATTCAGTAGTCGTATAGACAGACACAGTGTGTCATCTAACGAAGAGTGCTGGAATGTAGCGAGAGTTGGTATAATAATGTTGGCGGATAACAAAGTTATTTCTTAGGCTCTGGCTCGGTCACCAACATAACCAACCTCCAGGATTAGGCAAAAACAACTACTTCACAGACTAATGCTCCGACAGACATTGAATTACATCACCTAATCGCCCAACCAGCAACACACTGAAAGGCAGTGTAACCAGAACTAGCTATTTTATTAAAAGTGCTATTTTTCGTCCTAGAACAGAAAATTATCAGATCGCAGTCGTTATTTTGTTTGCTATTTGATGTTTGTAAAGATAAAAAACTGTTTTATATTTTTATTTGATTGAAAGTAGGCAAAAAAACACAAACATAGTCTCGGAATGCAAAAACAAATTTTTGCCCTTGTGACATAATATATTAGTAGATTGTGTTATACTTTTGCGGCTGCTATGATTCATTTTCGTTAGTCATAGACGGAAAAAAGGAATAACGTAAAGTTTTGATATTTTATATAAAGAAACATTTTTTTTAAATAAATAATGCAATAAGATGTTAAGAGGGTTTAATAAGTAGCTTAATTCTTGGAAGTAGTGGCGTCAATTTCTTTTATAGTAAACTAGAATAATTATTAATCTCGCAACTTCCTCCTATAAAAAACTCAAAATGTCGCTTAAAATTTTTAAACTATTTTATGAATTGAAAAAAATATGTGCTAGATACCAAGAATTTTTATTTATAATAAGCAATATTCAGATGTACTAGTTATTTAGATTATTAGTAGGTTTGATGCATTATTACAGCACTACGAGTGGGAAGATTACAGATGACGAGGGCGTAGTTTGAATGATTTACACAATTTTATCTACAAATGCCAGAAATTCAAAACAAAGCTAATTTTGTAGTAGAGCAATTAGTTATTTAAAATCAAGAGCGAACGTTTTTTTAAGATTACTGTGATATACTGTTTCCATGCGAAATAGAAATACTGATTTAAATTGTAAATTTTATTAACAAAGACTTCATACTTGAGCTCTTAGTATTATGACGTCTCTAATCTTGTAGTGGTAAAACCGTAAACAAACATCTGTTGGCATCAGCCTCTTTTTGGTTTTGCCAATTCAAGATTAGGGATGCTGTAAATTGTAATAAAATGTTAATAGCTCAAGTAGGAGATCTTTGTTAATAATATTTACAATTTAAGTTACTAGTTCGCATGGACAAAGTATAATCGTTGAAATTCGCTATAAATATACACCGTGAGTCTGTTAAAAGTGTATAAAGAAATTGTAGATAACCGCTAAAAATAATAAAGATTATTCGTTTAGTAAGACCTATTTTGATACAGCATTGCCGTTACTCCTCAATGAGGTGACAACCTACTTTTTAACTTCTTTGTCTCACCCACCTTTCTTAAAAAAATAAAATAATGGCGTATTTACTCAATTAGAGTTACAATTTTGCTGCAAATTTTGCAATATTTTTTTCACAAGACAATATTTCAACATCGTGTCGTTTAGAATGACATTAGAAATAATGTAAGTTTTATATTTTTTTCAAAGCATTAATATTAATTAATTAATATTCATTAGAAGGAATGTTATAAAAATTCTGAAAAAATTCACGTTTGTAAAGAAAAAATCAATGTTTTTAATGGAAAAATCTGAAGTCGGTATGATAACTAGTTTTCGAGAAAAGTTAAGAATACTTTTAACAGACTCACTTTGCATAGTTTCAAGAATTAAATGAATGAATTCTAAAGCGGGAAATCTACCTGAAGAAATTCAGACAGCTGCAGCTACAGAACTATTTCCAAAATCTTGTATAATTTCGATTTTAATACAATTTAAATTGATGAGTGGTTAAATGAGTGGTGTATTCATAGATACATCTTTTTTTTTGAATTTTATACCAGAATCAGGTGAAATTTCCTGCCATTTTCATGAAAAGTAAACACACTAGACTTGAAAACAAATGTTTTGAGTCTTGTTCAAGTTGAAGGATATAAAAAAATAATAACATTTTTTGTAGTAGCGTAATTTTAGAAGACAGATATATGATATGATCAGTATTTAAAACTTCTGACTTATTGTTAGACGTCTTGCTGTGACACCCTGTATATAAGCAATTTTCACATTTTGTCTTATTCTTTCCTAGATAAGTTGGTGTCAAGCAAAGATTTTCCAACAGACTAAAATCCTCCTTTTCTCGTCTGTTTTTCCCAAATGTCCGACAAAATAAACTGAATGCGCCAAACCTCGGCACCTCAAGCTTTAACTTTTACTTATCAAAAGAGCAATAACCTGTGGCTGAGATGCCGTCACCGACAGAAGCCCTTTTCGGATTAAAACCGCTTAAATAACTCAATTGTTTTCTTATATAAAAAAAATATTTTTTTTTGAAATTCTCAGAAGCTGAAGAGAAACCAGCCGATTTAAATTCGCGCATCGTATTCAAAGCACCCAAGAAGAAGGTCGAAGAGCAGCAACCACCAAAAAGGTCGGCCGAAATCGTCAAGAAAGCGAAAAAAATTCAAACCAAAGCGTTGCTGTCCTTCGACGAGGAGGAAAACGACGACTAATTTGTTTTTTACACATTTCCGTAAGTATTTTCGTAAAAATGTTAAAGTCGTGATAAATCGATACGAGAGCAAATCTTAGTCAAGTGCCCTAATTGAGTTTTTGTTTTTTAAAAGTTAGTAGTTGATGCTTAAAATCATAAAGTAAATTTTCTTTTTTTTTTAAATAATTACAATAAGAAGAGTTTTAAGATGAAATAGATCGATTTTTTTTTCTAAGATAGTTTGGCAATTAATTTTGTAATATTTATTAGAAAGCGCCGAAATGAGAGAACATCGGGTGTGCGTTAAGAAAAATTTATTAGATATGGAGTATACATGAACAAAATGAGGTTTGGGCTCAACCATTTTTAGAAAGGGGGGTGTCCGCATAGTGCGGCTTTTTCATCGGGGCGGGGTATTCTCTTCCAGTGGATTTTTTTTTATCACCCTGAGGATAACAAAGGGTTGCCTTGATTATTTTTTTTTAATTTTCTCTATTGGCCAAAAATTCAAAATACTTTTTGCTGCTACTATAGATAGCATTTGTTTCAATAATTGTTTGAAAATCAAGGGCGGCTGAAACAATTGAATTGGCGCGAATTCAAAAGTGGTTGTTAGATTTGAATCTAACTGGGTCTTTAGGGGTTGCGAGTTTTTTCCGGTTGTAATCCTTATAAATCGATATAATCGGAAATTGTTATAAATTTGTATCAGTGCTTACGTAATGAAAAAATTTTAAGACATCGCGAACAGATCGGCTACGTCACTATTTTCGGTCACGTGACTTACCGTTAGACGCCATATTGGCAGTTTAGTGCAGTGCTAGGGGTTAGTGACGTGAGTTTTGTTGTTCTCCTGTGTTTTTAATAAAAAAGAAATGGAGATTTTTTAAAAAGAAATTAACTATTGGAGTTTTAGTGTGTCGTTTGATGGTGTTTTCGTATCGGCAGATTTGAATATCGCGGGTTGTCAAAGGATTTTGTTCGGGTATTTACGATTGTCACAGACAGCACATCCATTGGCGGCGGTGCAGATGGTCGGTGTGGTTGTCCCATGGACTATGGCGGGAATCTAAAGGATAAATCAGTTATATGGTAAAGAATCCCATAGGATTTTGTGGTTTTTTCAAAGAAATTCCAGTGAGGAATGTTTAGGTTATGTGCGGTCGCAAGTTGAGATTCAGGGGGCCCACCAGAAATTTTCCATTTTGTAGCGTCGTTGGCAGCATTGTGTTGTTATCTTTCTATCAGTGGTGGGGTTCCAATTCGGTTTTTGTTGAGTGCTTTTCCAAATTTGGAATTTTTTGATGGGTTTTATTTTTATTATGGTATGGGGTTAAAATTGAAATGACATGCCACATGGGCCTACTTGGACCAATCACTGGATTGTTTGCCAGTGAAAGCCATGAAGGAAGTGACCCCATTTTTGTTTTTCTTTAAGTTAGGCTTCAAAATGCACATCCTAATTTTCAGTGGATTTTCATCAGGGATTTTTCTCCACAAATAGAATGTAATTGATTTTTACAAAAGAAACAAATATTTTCTAAAGATAAACAATGCCATTTAGGTTTTTTTGTTGGCATTATGTAAGGTTAGTGCTTGAATTTGATTCTAATTGTTTTCATTGTTATTTTTTTTTATTAGATTTCAATTTAACACTTTTTTGTGACTTTACATTTTTTTTCTATTTATTATGATGAACTAATTAATGTCATCAATTATTCACGTTTCAACAAGCATCGATATATGCAAATCAAATTTTTCCAAACTTGTTTTAATATATCTACGTGCAATAAGCTATTTTTTTCTAAATAACGTAATAATTTTTCATTAGTTTACTTACTTTTTTGCTTTAAAATATTTTCAACTAAAGACCTTTTTAAGAAATAAAACATCGATTTGGACCAATAAACAATTAGTGCCATAGTCTGCCTTTTTCTTTCTCTGATGTATCACGACTTTAGCAGTGTTGCCAGCTCTTTATACATGTTTTCCCCTTTCCCCTGTGTTCAAATAAAAAAAGTTGTGCCTCTATAACCTTGGACGGTTATAAGCGCATTGAACAGACGCATGCCCCCAATAAAATACCTCTTAATATCTGCGCATGCTCAAAAATGATAATAGCAGGAATATTAGGAATGAGTACTTGTAAAAGAAATAAAAGTTATTCCGAGAAGAAAAGGCGGTTAGTAGCGTTAGCCGGAACTCTTTTAGACTATATAGGTTATAAAATTTCTTAAAACAGATATATATTTTCACTAAATTTTTTTATAAAAAAAATACTGAGTAAGTTGATAACAAGAAATTCATGTTTGTAACATTATTTTGCTACTTTATATACAAAATGTTCAAGAAAGACAATTCTATAAGCAAATTGATATTCTTTCTACTTATCCCAAATTGCACCGTATAGGAGCTAGAGGGCGCCAAAGTTAGAAATTAAAATTGATTTTTTTGTAATAATTTTTTAACCGCTTTATGGATTTTAATGAGATTTAGTAGAGATGTACTACTATTAAGACATCTTCTGGGGCTTTTTTTTAATTCCTAAGTTATTTTACTTCTAGTAATAAACTAGTATCAAACCTTGACCTTTTTATGCGTTGACATATTTTATTTTTTATTTTATGTTTTTGGAAAATGAGCAATTAATGGGATACAATAATGTATAGAGGATTATATTATTTGACACTTTTTTATAAGATTCTAACAAAATTTAATAATTTATGTTTTAAGTACCCATAGTGGGTTGTTTTTTAGGGGCTAAAAATGCAAAATATACTGGGTTTAAACGAAATTACTGATCACTTTTTTTTAATAGAAAAACGAAACTTGGAAAACTTATTATGCTGGAAAGTTCCCATTATTTAAACATGAAAAATGAACTTTCTATCACTTCCGGTTTTACAGAAAACGACTGTAAGTTTGGATTATTAAATGGAACACTATGTATATTTTTATATTTTTGGAATCTACGTTAAATTCTGAGTCTAATGGACTACTTTTTATCTAATAACAATTTTTTTTGTATTTTTTGTTGTTTTATCTAGAAAGAAGGCTGTGATATTAAAAGAAAATATATTTCTAAATAATGTAGGCAATCATTAAAAAATAAACCAATGTCATAAATAATCTAATTTAGAAAATACACGATTTTAATTTCAGTTTTTCCGGTTAAACTCATTTTTTATTTTATTTACTTATAATTATTTTTTCAAATGGAACAATAGCGGCTCACTTGACTTCTTTTTAAATTAACGTTTTCTTTGTCAATCCAAAGGTACCAAAATTTTGAAAAACTACTCAGTAGTTTTTGTAATATTTACAAAAATATTTTTTTAAAAATTAAATTTAAAAAAAATTATATTGAAGAAAAATTTTAAACAAAATAAATTAGACAGCTATTAAACACGATTTGTTACTTTTTTTTTGTTTTATAGTCTGCTTGAGTTTGAGTTTTAGGGTTTTTTCCAAAATAATTTTGAAGAAGTAACAAAGAAAAGACTAAAGTGGTGTTTATTTGTTAATTTTGGCTGGATACAATGTTAAATAATGTTTAAATAATATGCTTAATTTTTAACTGTAATTTTTAAACTCTCTTTGACAATTTCAATGATAATTAGCCTCCCTGATTATGGTCTAAGTTTGTCCGAAATCCGGGTTGGAAAAATAATAAATGTCGTGGGGTTAGATATATATATATTTTTTATTTTCGTCCCTCTTAAAATTTGGTAAGTTTGAAATTTAAATTTTTAATGGATTAATAGATAAGCTATTCAGTTTTTTTTTATCACATTGTGCATCAATCGAAAAATATACCGAATCACACTAAACACTTTTCTAAGTCACACATCTCTAAATTCGAGGCGCGTTTTAGTAGCGATGTTATAGCATCTTTAAGTGAAATTTAAGACTGAATATTTTTGATTTTATTCTATTAATTTTTATAAAAAACAGAAAAATTTTGAAGCAAAATTCTGGGCTCTAAGGAATAATTTTATAAGTTTATTTTTTTTCTATTTTTTACAATACCATTTTTAACAGTTGAACAGTTACGTAAAATCGGTTTTTTCCTTTTTTTGTTATTGTTATTTATTTTAAATTGTTATTTTTTCATTACTATTCACAATATGGTGACCGTATTCAAAAGGTCTTTATATAAAGATTTATTTCGTCTTAATGTAAATGTTTATAAACAAAAAAATAATTGTTATTACCTGATGAAAGCTTTATGATTATAAACAAAAAATCGAGGGGCATTTTGTAACCTTTATTTTGTACTAACTAGTATATTTCTGTTCGAGTCGTTAACTATACTCTGTTTTTTAATTACATACCGTTGTTTGTCTCTTTTTAACACATTGTTGTATATGTTACTATGTAATATATATTGTGAGTATATAGAGTATAGTTGTGGAAAGATCCGTATGACGAGTGAAATAATTAATTCTACTAATTAATTTAATTACGTAATGTGTAACACTTTTTTTTTCTTTTTATAGCTGCTAACTGGATATGGCAACAGAAGCTGAAATGGGGGAAATTGAAGAGATGCATTCTAAAGAAGAAGGTAAAGGATTTTATTTTATAAATCTTGTGTTAATAGTGTTTTGGTTTAGTTGCAGGCGATCAAATTTTAAACGGGGATATTTCTGATATAGAAAATGGTAATGAAGATAGTCAAAGTAGTATCAAAAAAGGTCAAACAACTGATACAGAATCAATGGAAGTAGATGAACAAGCTGAATCACCAGATAACACAAATAAAGACGAAGAAGATGAAGAAAAAGGTGAAGATGAGAAAACTGACGATAATACAGAACCTGAAGCAGATGAAGGTGATACGGAAAAAGAAGAAGGCGAAATGGAAAAAGACGATGATGGTGATAGTGTTAAAAGCGGCGATAGTGACTGTAAAACTAGTGAAAAAGAACATGAAATCACCAATGGTCGAAAAAGTGCCGATGAAGTACATGAAATCATTGATGACGATGATGAAATGGACGGAACAAATGGTTTAGAAAAGGGCGACGAGTTGATTGAATTGAACGATTCTGGAGAAGGTGAGGGTGACGGCGATGTTATGATTATTGATGAACCCAAAGAAAACGGTTCTTTAGATAAAAGAAGACATTCAGACGAATTGGAAGTTATTGAACTTGATACATCTCCTATCAAAAAACATAAAGAACTGACAATTTTAGCGCCACGTCGAAGTGCCCGAAATATAAACAAAAATAAGAGTTTTGTTGAAAGCGACAAGGAGGATGAACATTCTGGTGGTTCGTCAGAAGAATCTGATATTGAAGAGGTATTACCTCAAGATCCTCTCGCAATGGGTAATGATAGGCACGAAGTAAAACGGACGAAGCATACCAATTCGAACTCTTCTTCAACGATCGTTGTTAAAGACACGAAGAGATTGGTGGAAATTGCCGCTAAAAGTAACAGTAATAATTCGGGTAATAAAAAAGAACCAACTTTGGTGATTATAGATACGAATTCAATTCTATCAGGTCGCGGGCCGGTTCCTGTTAACAACAAATCATCTTCGTCATCATCTGCTGTTAACCAATCCTATCCGACCTTACTTCCAATGGCCCTTCCTGCCCAAGGTATGTATCCTCCAAATATGAGAGCCACAATTACTCCCATCCCCTTAAACTCCTCAGCAACAGCAACACCTCCTCCTCCTCCACTCACGAAAGCCCCATCGTCGTCTACGGCTTGCATTAATCCTGCGGCTTTAGCGCCAGTATTACCAACACTAACCGACGATATGTTTGTCGTTGAAGCACCCTCTTTTATTGTCCCTTATGTATACGAAAAACCACCAGTCTCAGACTTTAAAAACTTTCTTAAAGAAGTTGCAAATAAACTTATTGACGACGATGAAAATAATAAAGATGAAAAAGATTCTAAAAAAGACGATAAAGTAGAAGACGAGGAAAAAGATGATAAAGATGATGACTTGATAGATAATTTAAAAAATAAATCTTCGTACTTTGAAAGTCCTCTAGGAAAATTCTTTATTGACATAGGATTTAATCTAGTGCAAGAATTTGTTCAAGCAGACATGTTGAGACAACAAAAGAAGAAACGGGATCGAGAAGGTGGTCAAAATCCTGCAACTAATAAAACTATACATTCATTGATGAAAAATCTTGAGTTTACTAAAGAAAACAATGAACCGTTTAAGACACCAATGAAGAAGTGCGAGTTTTGTCATTTCAAATCTGAATCAAATTTGGTTATGGCACATCATTTGGAGACACCACACACCAAAAATTACGTCTACAAGTGTAATTTTTGTACTTATGAGGTATGTAAAAACAACAACAACAAAAAAAAAGTTAAAACTGATAAATCTTTTTTAGGCTCGTAGTCCTCATGATATCCTGTTTCATATGGAAGCCGAACATGCCGTTCGCGGCCGTTTAGAACGTGCTCCTTCTTTCCATCAGTGCCCGAATTGTCCATTCGAAGATAACCAAAAAGGGAAATTATCTAGGCATTTGGTTGCTTGTATGCGAAAATTTAAGCCGGAAAAGAATCTAGAACCACCTATCGATTGGGAACCTCCAGCTAAAATACCAAGAGTGCCTAAGGCCCGTCAGGGACTCAATGTGTCTGCATATCAAGCGATGAAATCTTCTCAATTACAGTTCCTTTCAAAGATGCAACTGTTAAATACGAATTCTTCATCGCAAGCCTTGCATAGAGGACGAGGAAGACCGTCATTAGGGGCACCAATGAAACAAACATTAATAAGACCTTCCGGAATGGTTTATAAACAAACCATGAGTGGTGGATCGGTCTTAGTGCCAACAAATTATCAACTCAGCGGAAATCAGGTGTATCAGGTGATTACGGTTTACGTAATCTTTTTTTTTATTTAGTTTAAATGAAAAATTACACATTTCTTGTGGTTTTTCTCTTTAGTACACTGACTGTTTATTAAGAAAAAAAATCTCGTAACATGCTGTGATAATCTTAAATTGTTTTACAATTTCACTGATTGAAAATAATAAAAATGAGTTTTATTTGCTGGTCCAGGCGGGATACAGAGTATACACGAGAAAAAATTAATTACATAAAAATGCTGTTTTACAGAGGAATAAATAATATTTGTATAATAAAATCCGGGAGATAATAAGTCCTAGAGGCAGACTCTTTCTCTCTAACTCTTCGTTTTGTTATGGTTTATAACAATACCATAGCACTATAAGAGTTTTTTTTTTAATGAACAGTTATTCTTTGGAATATTTTCTTGTAATGGAAATATTGTAACATGAACACTAATAATATTAATTAAAAATTGATTGCACTTGAATCACTCGGAGGTTTTTGTCTTCTAAAGTGAGTGAAAACTCTATATGTTACAATATTTATTTCTCTTGGGTCTTTTAACGCACTGTAGTTATAATCAATACGTTTGGGTAGTGTGTTTGTAAGTAAGCTAGAATGTGTGTTAGGTGGTGGGTGGACAGGAGTTGGGTGGTCGACTAGGTCACCCTGGTCAGATGGCTTTTGTTCCCAACATACCTTCCGCCTCTAGCACAGTCACCATTCAGGTACGCCAGTTTTGCCTGTTTGTTTCACCCTTTTTGTTTCACAAACAACTTACCACAAAAAAAACAATTATAAATGCTCCGCTTTTTAAACCCAATGTTGTCACATTTTGTGTTTTTTCTTGATTAATTAAGCATTAATTTGCTGTTTGTTTTTTTAAAATTGTGTGTACTCTTTTGTAATTGTTTTTTTCTTATGATTAACAGAATCAAGCCAAGAACAAGTCTGTCCATCAGCCAAGCATTTCGATAACTCCACTACCTCGAGCAGCTGCCTCTCCAAATTCGAACATACAATCTAAACCTGGTGACACGAATTCAAAGAATTCATTCGTTATTTGTGAGATCTGTGATGGTTACATTAAAGATTTAGAACAATTGAGAAATCACATGCAATGGATACATAAAGTTAAAATCCATCCTAAGATGATTTATAATAGGCCACCTCTAAACTGCCAAAAGTGCCAATTTAGATTTTTCACCGATCAAGGCTTAGAAAGGCATCTTTTAGGATCACATGGATTGGTCACTTCAAGTATGCAAGATGCAGCCAATAAGAGCAAAGATGCTGGAAGGTGTCCTGTATGTGGAAGGGTAAGCAATAATATTAAATTACTAATGAAGCTGAGACAGTGGTGTTTTATACTTTTTCTCTAGTTATTCTTGTTTTTTTTTTGTTTTTTTTTATAGAAACTTTTTATAGTTTGTTTTGTCTTTGTGTCTTTTATAAGTAAAGACGAAAATGTAGAAAATTTTATTCTTTATATTGTAATTTAAAATTTATAAACGTACAGCTCTTATTTTTTTTTATTTTTGTTATTTAATATTGCCTGAAGTATTACCACTTTACTTTTTATAGATAGTCACGTTAAGTTTGCCATTTTAAATTCTTAATGTTTATATCAAAATCGTTATCACCGATCTTACAAACACCAAAAAGTACAGTTTTACGTGACGTTATTACACTTTTTCAAACTGTTATTATTTGCATTTACTTGACCATATTGGAACTGCCATTTTGAATTTTTCTAATTTTACTTGAAGATCGTTATTAGCAACTTCGAAATCCTCTGAAAAATCGGTTTGAGATCTCGCTTTGCTGCAATTTCGTAAAATATATTCTCTGATATTAGGAACATACTAAGTCTCCCAAGTTTCGTTTTATATTTCTTTTTTTAATTTGTACGTTTTTTACAATTTTTTTTGTCTAATTTATTTGTCGCTTTTTTTGTCTTATTTTTTCTACTTTTATAAATCAGCACCGTATTATCTGGGTGAAGGGATTTCAGGTTTTATTGGCGTTGATGAGGTGGAAAAAAGTTTAGACAACATAAAAATTTGTGTTTTTTTTAAGACGTGCATTTATATTTATGATTTTTTGCAGGTTTACCAATGGAAGTTATTGAATCACGTGGCTCGTGACCACAACATGACCCTCAAACCGGCGCATCTTTCCTACAAGTGTACTGTTTGCACAGCGACTTTTGGAATGTACAAGCAGTTTGAGAATCACGTGTATTCGGCACACAGTGTGGTCGCAAAACGTGTCATGGACAAGAAGAATTCTTCAGCGTCGAGTAAAAACGATCAAATTATGAAACCGTTGAAGATCAATGACGAAATAACGATAATTCCTCAACCGGCGAAGGCGGCAACAACCACAAGCAAAGAAGGAAGTCCTTTATCATCTACAGGGTCTCGTAATAGCACTCCAAGTACTAGCAAAAGTAGGTAATTCGTAATGTGAAGGCCTGTGTGGAAGAGACACGATATCGTGATATCAGTTTTTTTTATCCACTGTAAAATAGGTATTTTTTTTAATCAGTTGTTTATATAGAATACTCTTGATGTAATAATGATTTGTGAAGGTAGAAAAACAGAAGATTTATGCACATACCGTATGATCTCTCTCTTGTATGTGTGAGGAAATAAATTCATTTTGTTTTTTTATTGTATATACAGTAATTTTGTTTTTTTCCTTTTTTTTCTCTCTTCTTCTTCTTTGTGGCGTGTTTGGTTCTGGCGATATTGCGATATCATGCTTTCTGGATCTTGCCATTTCTGGAATGTCTGTTGGTTCTTTTGTAGATGCTGATTCCACAACAGTAAGCAATTCGTCTGCCGAAAATGCATCAAGTTGTGATGCAAAGGCTGCGGATTAATCGTCTTAGTTAAAAAAATAAAATAAAAGTGCTTATGATTGTGGTGTGTGGACATTTATTTAACAACAAATAACTTTATAAAAATAAAAACATGGACCAAGCGGTTTCTAAGTGAGACATGCTGTCTAATAATATGTATTTGCATTATATTCTCTATTTATTCTGTAAAATACAAAAAATATGATTTTCATATGGTATAGGATAGACCGAAATAAGTAATGTTGCACTTGCAAAGAAGACTAAAGAATAGATTAGAATTATTATATACATGTGTTTCTTTAGTTTTACATTTATATCAAAATAAATTTTAATGTTTGTGACATAAACTCTCACATGTTGTATTTATTTTTATATACTTTTTGTTGATATCATTTCTGGAAATAAAACCGTAGTGTTATTCTTTTGAGTAACAAATTTTTTTTGTTATCATTACACCTTTTCTCCAGTGATAGAAGTGAGAAAAAATACAGTAATTATTAAAGGTTAAAATAAATTAAAAAAGATCTAAATAAATAAACACAATGATTCAAAAACAATACGCTTAGTCAAAGTAAACAAATCGAATTCTGATTATTGATTTTAGTTATTAGCAGTTTTATGTATTATTTGAAACATGTTCGCTGATTTGACTGTCCAAAGAAAGGCTTAAATGTCTTAAATTTTTTTTTTTTTTTGACTTGCTTGTTTGTGCAGTCCATGAAAGAGGTTTTTTTTGCAGTAGTTTACTATCCTCCTTAAAATTGGCAAACATTATTTTTTGTGTTATATTTTTCCAACAAATTTTAGCATTTTTTTAGTTTCTTTTTAATCTTTTTCAAAATGTGAATAAATTTCATTTGTTAAAAAGTAGCAAATGAATAGAAAACAGGTAAGTATATATTTATTTTATTTTATTAATATATGAAATGATTCAAAAGTAAAAGAAGCAAAATTTTAATCTGATATAAAGCATCAAAAATAATAAAAATTTGCAAAAAATTGTTTTTTGAATCACTTATATGTGTATACAGGTGAGTAAAATAAGAATAAAATTCGTAATACGTCCACTTTTCTAAATTAAAAAAAATATATGCAAAAACAGGTAACTTGTCAATATTAATAGAGCTCAATTCTGACGTAAATGGATCACTCGCAGTGGCGCTATGACGTCATCACATTTTTTTAAATAGCACTACATGATTTTTCTTTTAGTCTTGTTACTTCATGTCAATTATTTTTTTCCGTTTTTCATACCTTTTTTTTGATAAGAAATTAATGAAAACAAGGTATAAAGGTGAAGCTTGAGACACCCTGTATATCAGCCTGCATCTGTAATTTTTGCGAAAACAGTCTAAGTACATAATTTAAGATGTTTTTTTTCCAAAGAGTGAAATTTGGAACACTGGTTTGTGATTGGTTAATTTTTAAACCACTCAATGGCAAATGAGTATTTCAAATTTGCAATTCTACTGGCTTTTTACTAGTAAAAGACAGAAAAAAGTATATATTCTCTCTAATTGTACTGTTTTTTTTATGTAACCATAATAGATAATCATTAAACATTCCATAACAATTCTTTTTATAGTTTGTTTCTTTAGGAAACCTATTATAACACTCATTTGGGCACTTTAATGGTCATTATAACATCCAGTGTTACAAAATGTTCAAAAAAAAAAAAAAAAAAATATTTAGAATGATTCTAACTTTGTTTCTTTCTAACATTTCACACTTTGTAGAGAATTTTTTTTGATCATTAGTATATCCTGAAAAAATTTGAGAACACTATTTTTCCCTGATCTTAACAAGGAATATAATAACAATTTAAAATTACCTATTTTTTGCGTCTGACAAATAATTGTTTTACTTAAAGATTTATATGAATTTATCGGTCATGTGGGTCGAAAAAGGAGGTTTGTTTCCGACGTAGAGGCCGTAAAATATACTTTTTTCGGTCGGTTTAGCGTCTGTTGCCATTCTATGTAGATTTTTATTGAATATTCAAGTTTATACTTAATTATGCTTTCTCATGAATTGTTTATTATTATAGTTGCATAAAAAACGTTGTATTCACCTCGTCTGTGGAATCTATTTGCTGTCCTCCAGATTTTTTATACAGGGTAAGTATTTTAACTAGAATAAATTCTGTAATACGACTCTTTAGTTAATTAAAAAAATAAAACAAGACGTTTTTACTGTTTATAATTTGCCACATTATTTTGGAAAGGGCTTAAAACGAGAAACTTTTCCATTTTGGTAGTCTGATAAGCACAAAAAAATAGTGAAATGTGAAACTATTAAAAATCAAAGCGACGACTCCAATTATTGTCTGAGAACGGTAAGCATTCCTTACCGTTCCTCATACTTAATATACTATTTTGCGCGATCGGTTGTTTTTATCAGTTTACTGTGCCTGTTTCCACAACGGTAGGTTGCTGTTACTGGTTGCTACGTGTAACAAAACGGTAAGTAATTCACTTACCGTTCAGTGAACGGTAAGCAATTAAACCTAAAAAAAACAATTTAGCGATTTATTTATTAAAATTAAATGTACAATTATTATAATTAATAGTAGTAATACCACTCGCATTTGAGTTTCTAGTGTTAATAGACAATCTTTCCGACGTAGAAGTCCCAGGTTGTTGTAGTCCACCAACATCGCTGTGTAAAATTTTATGAGCAAATTCAATTTTGTTTTGGAGGGAATCTTCCACACGTAACTCTCGGCCACCGTTGATAAATGCCACCCACCATGTCTTTTTAGTCCCAACACATCAACTCCGTTATTCGCCAAAAGTGTAGCCGATGTGCGTCGAAACGAGTGTCCAGTAAAACCTTCAGGGGCTTGCAACTTTAAATACTTTGCAATTTTTGACGGCCAGCCTCCAATTGTGCCTTTTCCTGTGACTTGCCTAGTGCATTTGCCATTTCGATAGTTCAGAAATAAATGATCTGACGTTGGGTTGCTTGGTCGAATTCTTATGTATTTTCAAAGTATTTCCAAATAATGAACTGCTTCATTTTCTTTATTAATAACTGTGAACGTTCGCTGAATATTCATTTTTGTATTTGGAATATTTACTATAAACATTTCTTCATGTTCTTCTATGTCACTCATTTTAATATTGTACAATTCCTCTCGTCTACAAGCGCCCGATACTCCCAATATCATTGCTACCTGCAAATATATTGTTTCCTTAGAACTCAGATGTACCACCTCATCATCTACAACATACCTTTTGAATTAAAAATTGTTCGTCTGGTGCTTCATTCAAGAATTTTTCTATGTCTTCTTTGGTAAAAATTTTAGCCTTCTTAGGCCGATATCCAATATTTTTTCTCTTAAGATAAGCAATTAATGTAGCAAACTTAGAAATATCGATAGCATCATGGAGAAAAATTGTACTCTTCAGCATAGAATACTCCGCCCATAAACTGCCTGCGGCCTTCAAATGTCCACTTCTCATCACAAAATACGCTAACAAGCTCTTTTCATTTACAGAAATCTTCTTTGCTTCACGCCATTCCTTAAACAACTTGTATGTCTGTTCATATCGGGCTTTAGATTTTTCTGGAATTATTGCCGAACATCCTTCTTGCCAAGCGTCTTCTAAATCATCCGGTAGATCATCACTATCGCTCATATTTGCTTCGAAAACGGAACCACAAAACAGAACTATGTAGGAATGATTGTATCAAAAAGACAATTTTACTTTTTTTTTGAACAAAACCATAGCAATCATGGAACAGCCACCCAAAGTTTTCAATTTCAATCTTCCCGATTATCACAAATGTATTGATATAAATTATTATTATTATTATTCTAGAAACTCCAATCGCGCAAAGGATTACCGTTCTCAGACAATAATTGGAGTCGTCGCTTCGCTCCTCCTCCAAACAATTGTCTTCGAACGGTAAGCATTCCTTACCGTTCTTCATACTTAATATACTATTTTGTTTAAAATTGGACAATAAAATTAAATTAAACAATTTAATTTTAAATAATACATAATTAAATTTTAAATTAATGTTTTGCTAGATTTTATCACTAAAAAATCCGATTTTTTTTTATTTTAAAAATTACCAAATTGTAATAATTTATAGTGGGCCATATTGTTTGTTTTAAGACCCTTATTAAACGAGTTACCGCAATAAATAAAAAAAAGTTGGGGGTGGTTTCCACATGGAGAGAAAAATCCATGAACAGGCAAAAATAATTCGGCAATCGGCATACTAAAAACAGTAGAAACTTTAATTGAATTTTTTTGATCTAAATAATTGGAGCTGAGTTATGGGAGCTCCCAAAATAAAAAAAAACAATATTGACTTTGTTTTTAATTTAAAATTTAATAAAAAATATTGTTTCTGGTCTCTAAAATTAACAAAATTTAATTTTCGGTTTTCGAAATTAGTGAAATGTTATCTTCAGCTTGTAAAATGAAAAAACAATGCTCTTTATGTCCTTACATTTATTCTAAAATTAATGAAATTTTTTTTCATCTTCGGCTGCCAAAAATTGAAAAAAAAATGATAACAAATGTTGCCTTTGTCTCTCATATCAACTACAGTTTATAAAATTAGTAAAATGGCGCCTGTGATCTCGAAAATAAAAAAATACCACTCTTGTCTTTATTGTTGTTTAGTACCAACGTTACCACCCAAACCCTAAAGAGACTCTCACTCCTCTCACCACCCTGAGAGGAGGAGAGCCACCCTGAGCTCGGTGAGTTCAATTTAAGCCGTCAAACACAGTAGTTGTGTTTAAAAGAATTCGCGGCTGTGATTGGTTGTTGCAATCTAAAAGTATTCAAATTTGCGATACTACCGGTAGTATCTCAACTTGAAATTAGCCCAGTAGAATTTATTCTAGTTAAAATACTAATTCTCTAATATAATAAAATACTCAAATACTCTAAAATAGCTACTTTTACATTTCAAAACCTCAAATAATTCAGTTAATTAGTTTAATTAAGAATATTCAGTCTTTCTGCTGCGTTTATTATAATTGCAATTACATTTTTAGAATATAATATTTGGTTATTTTGTTGAAAAAATTATCTGACAACATTTAAACTCTATTTTTTTGAGACATAAAATTAAATTAAGATTCTATTATTTCAAACTTTCGGACATCTTGTATTTAGTGCGGTCGACGGAGACGTGATAAAGACTTGTAGATTGTAGAAGATTAATAATAAACTAATTACTGTGGTTTTTAAAAAGCCCGTAAGTTTTATGATGGGCCAAAAGAACGTAAATTAACCACTGTGACTAAAATTATAAATGTTTGAACAATAGATTTCTGGTGAGGTCTCAATTATCACAATTTTGTTTATCACTTTATTGAGAGTGTTACCAGATGTTTCTCATTTAAATAAGCAGATAGAAAATATTATTTAAAATTATGATTTTAGTCACAGTAGCCATTTTAGGGATGTCTGAGTATTACGTGAAACAATCAGGACCGAAATTTTGGAAAAAACAAACTAAAAATTTTTTCACAATTTTAATTAAACACTTTTTTACATTTTTCTCCACGTAGGTATGTGTTTTTTGTATTTTTTTTCTTGGCTCCAGAATTAACAGAATAACACGTGTAACAAATAATTACCTCAAATCATTTACATTATTAATTATCCTAAACAAATTAGTGCCTAATAACCCTGCAAAGATAAATAAATTGTTTAAACAAACGTCACGATGTGTTAATTAAATTAGTTTCTTTATATAAAAGCCTCAATATGACATTGGCGCTCAGTATAATCTCTAGTGTACTCAAAAATAATTTAAATTAATATAATGGTGCCCAAATCTAAATTATTTATTCTTATCGCGCTTTTCCTGTTCCAATCAGTATTAGCAAGAGAAGAATCTGAAGAAGAAACAGAAAGTAGTACTGAAAAACTTAACGATACAGATGTATTACCACAAGATTTGTAAGTAGAAAATTTGTAATAAAACAGTTCTAAAATAATAATTTTTATATTTAAGATATGTTATCAAAACTGTCGTTTATGAAGTAGGAATTTTGACCGATGCTGGCAATGATACCGATAATTTAAATGATACGTAAGAATTTTTTTACAGCGCTTTTTTTCAATATTTTTTGACTGAAATTTTTTAGTCATGAGCAAGTCGATGTTTCTATCTTTGATCCTTCCAAAAACGGAAGTGCAATCGATCTCACCAACATCCCTTTACCTATTCAAACTAATGTTAGTGGTGTTTCCGTAACGGGATTACTTCCAGCCTCAAATCTAGCCGCCATTTTGCTTCCTTCAAGTGATGGATTACCAGTTCTTCCCAAAAAACAAGTCACAGTTACTCAAAATATTAGCACCAATAATCCGGATAAAGGATCTAGTATTATTTCGAATTTACCAAAACTTTTGGGTTTGACTAAGAAAAATGATACGGATGATGAATCTAAAGAAAAATCTGAAGAGAAAAAGGAGCATTGAGATTTTTTGAGTTGTATATAAATTGTGATTTGAATCTTATTTATTAAAATTTGAATAATCGACGCTTTTGTTTTAAAAAATATTCAAATGTACTGATAATAAATATATTTAGTGTTACACCAAGAAGAAATAATTTTTTGGCAACAGGCAATGGTTAATTTTTGACAATTCTTGCAAATCAAAAAGTTTATCATCTTAGTTTTTGTGAATAAAAAAGATTATCAGAGCCGATTGGAGTTGAAAAGGATTGAGTTTACATTTTTTTTACCATCTTACTATAGTCTTTAGAACTCTTCTCTTGGTTAGACTTTTTTATATACGACTTTTTAAGCAACAATTTAGGAGTTGAAGGCGATAATTATTCTAAAAACGAATGTTTCTACAAGGTTTATTATAAATAAATAAACACTGTTACCTTTGGTTCCTAAATTCTATTAAAAATTTTAAAATATACATTTTTGAAAGACGGATACGAGAATTATTGTAAATTGCCTCTTCTAATCTCAGACTTTTTTCAATATCTTGCTTGAAAGACCATCAATTTTTAACACAATTTTTATATTAAAATAGAAAAATATAAAGTGTCACAAAATTCTGTGTTTTATGTTTGGTATTTTCGTTTATTTGTTTTTTTTTAATGTTTTAGGGTTTATAAGGTAAAGTAGCAAAAACAAAAATAAAAGTCTAAGAAAAGAGTTTCATAAATAGGACTATTGCAAAATGTCCCCCGTTTATACTCAGACTTTTTTCTACATCCGGCTCGAAGGACCATACTGTTTTAAACACAATGTGTGAGCCGAAAAACATCTAATATAAAAAAATGTTTCTGCAGTGTTTATAAAAAATTAAAATTAAACGCTTGCGAAGAATTGTTTTTTTTTATGTTAACAATAAGACGTTTCTCTTAATCTGGCTCGAAGGACCATAAAATACACACATCAAAAGAATCTATGGGACAAGCTTAATAATGTAAAAACAAAATATCGTACACCGTTTTAACAAGTATTTTTTAAGCTAAAGTTTTAATTAAGCATATGTCTATCAACTTCTAGTGCTAACTTTCAGTTGACGAAAATTTTTGAGATTAGAAACGCTATTAAAATGATTTTTATTCAGTGGAACTAAAAACATCACTTTTACTATCGGGTTTAAATTATGATAAGAGTAAAAATTCTTTGCATTTTATTCAGTATGAGGTCGGGTAAAGATGGAAAGACATCATTGAAACCGTGATACCCAGTTGCGTGTTATTGGAATGCTCCAAGGGGGTTTGTCCCAACGAGCAGTAGGTGACGCTCTCAACATTAGCAAAAGTGTTGTTAATCGACTTTGGTTGAGATATCAGCAAACTGATGACGTCAAAGAACGACATACAGGACGTACAAGAAAAACAAACGCTATTGAAGACCGATTTCTCCGGTTACAAGCTTTAAGGAATCGCAGCATAACAGCTACAGAACTGGTAATTCGATTAAATAACACTCACAATGTTATAGTGAGTGACCAAACTGTTAGAAACCGACTTCATGAAGCTGGTCTAAATGCTAGACGTCCTTTAAGAGTGCCTAAATTATCTCGAGGAAATCGGGCAATCAGATTACAGTGGGCGCAAGAACACGTGAAATGGCAACGGAAAGAATGGGCCAGAGTTTTGTTTACGGATGAATCTAGGTTTGGTTTACGTCCAGACACTAGACGAACAAAAATCTGGAGGCGACCTGGAAACGCAGAACGGCTGGCAACCGCTGAAGAGGTCTCCATTTACCAAGGAGGTACGGTGATGGTTTGGGCTGGTATCACCATTGGTGGAAGAACCCAGTTCGTTTCTGTAGATGGCAATTTAAATGCGGTGGGCTATCGAGACCATATTCTCCAACCTGTTGTTCTTCCATTTGCTGAAGAAATGGGAGAAAATTTTATACTGATGCACGACAATGCCCGTCCACATTCGGCTGGGGTGATACGCGAGTTTTTGACCAACAACGAAATCAACGTTTTACCATGGCCTGCCCAATCACCTGATTTAAATCCCATTGAACACATATGGGATATGATGAGCAGACGTCTTTTACGGCATAATGTCTTTTTAGAAACAAGAGAGCAAGAGAGCAGCTTACAGAATGCCTCAGAGAAGAATGGCGCTCTATACAGTTTCAGGAGATAGACAATTTAATTTTAAGTATGCCTAATAGGTGCAGGGCAGTAATTAATAGTCGAGGAGGGCACACAACTTATTAATTTTTATTTTTTGTTGATTTATAAAATTGTAATTTTTCAAATTTTTTTTTAAATTTGTTTTTATTTATTTTTTTGACATTTTCGTTTTTTTGTTGTAAGATTTTGTTGAAAAAATAAAACTCTTAATAATTGGTATAAATTTTGTACATATTTTATTAAAATTTCTTGCCATACTGCATATCTGTCCCCTAGATTCTTTTGATGTGTGTATATACACTTTGGGAGTCAAAGGCGACGATTATTACAAAAATAACTATTTACTGCAATTTTTATAAAAAAAGAGTACAAACTGTCTTTTCCAGCTTTTAAATTTTATTAAAAACTTTAATATAGATAACTAAAATAGAGATTTTTGGGTGTTTGAAGCGAAAATTATTGTAGTTGCTCTTTATCTATCAAGACTTTTCTCAGTATTCGGCTCGAAGGATTATTATCATATTTAGTGTTGTTAAAGTTACTTTAAAATATGTAATTAATTACAAATTACAATTACTTTTGATAAAATGTAATTAATTACAGTTGGAATTGCAAAATATGATATTGTAATTAATTACGTTAGTCAATTACATTTTTAATTTTTTTTTAAATAAAACATACTCTTTAAACTCTTGCTAGAATAAAATTTTTATGTTGATATCTTGTTCGCAATTAAACAAATAATAATTTAATTACTTAATAACGTCAAAAATTTTTGTTAAGTCGTCTGCACAAATCACTCATTTTTTCTGTTAATAATGCTATTTATGTTGATAATAAATTATAATTGTAATTAAGTAGTGACGTTTTTAAAAATTATTGTTCGTGATTTTCGTTTAAACAGTCTTACTTGTTAAATGTTTATTTAATTAATATTTATTTTTTAAATTATTTATATATACGCAATGTAATTGTTAAGGTCTAGTGCCAACGCCGTTAAGGCCGGTATTTAGCGTAAAAACAGTGTTGATTTTTTAACTTTATAAATGCATAAATTAAAATGTATTTAGAACTAGATAATTTGAGACAAGGTGTGGAGGTATTTAATACATATGATATAAAAAAAGTTCCAAGTAAATTTGCCACAATGAAAAATTATTAATCAATTTGATCACTTTTCTATAATATTTTAAATATCTCAGCAAAACTTTCACTTAGAGTGTTTCTTAAGTATTCTTATCTTTTTAAGAAAATTGAGTATTATCTTTTGCGATTTGCAGGTAGATATAATACCAACCTCTAACAAAATAAATAATTTCTTTGCCTTTTTCCAGGTATAAGTAATCCGGTGTTTTCAAATTACCTACAGTATTTTCCTAAGATATTGAGTTTAGATCATTTACATCCTGGTGACTATTCTAATCCTACTTTCTATTTGTCGCTTTCTTATGGTATGGGTTGTATCCCCTTAAAGAAACTTTTGGAGAATGTAATTGTGAAAAGTATTTGTAATTGTAACGAAATAAGTAATTGAAATACAAATGAATCACAATTGAAGACCAAGTAATTACTGCTTCAATTACAATAAAAGTAATTTAATTACTCTTTCAATTACTTGTAATTAATTACTTAACAACACTGATTATATTAGTTTAGGATTTTTCTTGATTTTTTACTATTCTTAACTTTTCGTTTTTTTAGTAATCGTTTTTTTTATTCTTATTTTTTCTAAATATTGTTTTCCAAAATTGCCTAGAAATTTGTTCCTCCAAGACATCTTAATTAACGTTTTTAACTTCGTAAATCTTCCTTTATTATTTGTTTTAGTTGTATTTTGTAGTAGTACATGTTAAAGATTAAAAGACAGTTTATAAAATTAAAGGATTATCCTTTAAAATAAAGGATTGTTAATAATACCCTATTAATACTAGTTAAAAAATTGTTAAAAACGCAATTGTTAAAGACAGTTTCCAGAAAGCAAAATGTTTAATAATAATAAGTGAGACATAAATATTGTTAATAATTACGAAATGTCTACAAAAAAATGACTCATCTCCATGTGTTAATTACTAATTAGAGAACTGTCCAAAGCTGAAAAGTATCACGAGAACAAAGTCACAGAACACATCAATCAGCGGAAACATAAATAATCTGATAACTCATTATTTCATTATCACAAATAATATGAGTAAGCAGAGTATACGCAAGCAAATAGTAAATAAAAATCTTCAAGTGTACATCGGGTAATTAATTTTTTTTATCTTAAATTTCTTATTATACAGGTTGTCCCAACGGTCCGAAAAAGCTCTATAACTTGGTTTTTTAAAGAGATATTGATTTTTTCTTTTTTTGTAGATTATAGCTGCGTTTTTGATGCATATTTTAAAAGGATTGCGGTTTATATACAGGCTGTCCCAATATTAAAAAAATACTAAAGTTATATTTTTTTAAATGGAATCTATTTAGTTTGATTTTATTTTTGGATTTTATGCTAAATTACAAATAAGTTTTATAAAGATTGTTTTTATTTATCTGTTATCAATTTTGATTTGTGGCGCTTTTTTTACTAGAATTTTTGAAATGCAAGGGTCTGTCTAAAATTCGTACCTTCTAAATGCTTGCACACAAGTTAAAGTAAGAAACGCCGTTTGATTTTTAAATGTTTGCCGCATTTTTTAAGTGTTTACTCAACAACCTGCTCAGTGGCATGTGCCTACTGCGGTTTTTAAGACATGACAAATTAAAAATGTCAAAAAGTTATTTTTTTCAAATGGCACCATCTGTTTATTATTGTACCAATCAAAAGATCTTTTGACAAGCTTTCCATCAATATTGAGCAATAAAAATCGAATGGGCCTTATGCACAAAAAAAATTAGCACAGAAAATAAACAAAAATATGAAATTGGAATTTTTTTGTTGCAAGAAAATGTACAATAGTAGCTACAGAGAAAATTAGGCAAAATCTAATATATCGCAAAACAGTATTAACCCAATTTAGTAGAAAAATGTAAAAACATTAACAAACAAAAAAAACATTAAAGCTATTTTACAATTTTCTTTATAACAGATGCTCAAAAATATTATCATTTTCTTCAATATAAGTATGCAGTCTTCGTCTAAAATATAGTCTAACACAAATTAGCATATCTGCATTTATTAAATGGAATGTATCGCGTATTCTTTGTTTCATATCCTCCGCAGTTATTGGTCTCAGTTTATACACCTTTTCTTTCAAAAATCCCCAAAAGAAGAATCAATCGGAGTAAGGTCGGGAGAACTAGCAGGCCAATTGATTGCTCCTCCTCTGCCTACCTAACGATTTGAAAAAGTTTCGTTTAAAAATTGTCGAACTACTCGATGATAATGTACAGGGGCTCCATCCTGCTGTAACCACATGATCCTTCGCGTATGCAAATTCAGATTTTCCATCAGAAGTGGCATATGATTTTGAAGAAATTTTGGATATCTTACCTCACTTAAAACATCATCAAAAAATAACAGACCGATTACGTGGTCCCCAAGAATTCCGCCCCAGACATTCAATGACCATCTATTTTGACGATCAATTGTCGGCATGAAATGGGCGTTTTCATTCGCATAGTAATGCATGTTCTGTCCATTAACAGACCTGTTACTCTTAAATGTTGCTTCATCACTAAATAAAATTGTGTGCATAAAGTTCCAGTCGTTATTAATCAAATTATCCATGGTTTCACAAAAATTTACTCGATTTTGAAAATCATCTCCAAAAAATTCCAGATGTAGCTTAAGGTGGTAGAGATGAAACTTGTGTTTTAAGGTAATTCGATTAATACTGGTTCGCGATATGTCAGTTAGTGACTCAATTTCTCAGCAACTCAATTCTGTATTTTCTTGTAACATTAAAAGAACTTGCAATTCCAGATTTTCGTCTATTTTTCGTGCTAATACTTCTTTTTTCTGATACGTAACGCTTCCTGTAGCATCAAATCTATCCTTCAATTTTTTAAATGCAGCACTTTGCGGCAGTCTTGCATTTAAGTATTTTTGTTTGTAGAGTCTTTGAGCCAATAAAATATTGCGATCCGCTTCACCAAGACTGTATACCATGTTAACGAGTTCTTGACGAGTAAAATTCATTTTGGGACTTATAATCTTTACAATAAAATTGACAGATTGTAACGATGACAGAAGTCCACTCGATTTTTATTGTACAAAACAGAAAAGTTTATCGAAATTTAGTAAATTTAGGATAGAAACTTAGAATTTTACACTAGATTGCACAAACTGTATATTGATAGAAAGCTTGTCAAAGGATCTTTTGATTCGTGCAATAATAAATAGAGTGCCATTTAAAAAAATAAGTTTTTGACATTTTTAATTTGTCATGTTTAAAAAATCGCAATAGGCACAATGTCACTTCTAGTGGTATGTGCCTACTGCACATCCTCTGTAGGTTGGTGAGTAAACACTTAGAAGATGCGGCAAACATTCAGAAATCAAACGGCGTTACTTACTTTAACTTGTGTGCAAGCATTTTACGGATTTTTAGACAGACCCCTGCATTTCAAAAATTCTGGTAAAAAGCGCCACAAATCAAAATTGATAACAGATAAATGAAAACAACCTTTATAAAAGTTATTTATAATTTAGCACAGAATTCAAAAATAAAATCAAACTGAGTAGATTCTATTTAAAAAAACATAACTTTAGTATTTTTTTAAAAAAATGGGACACCCTGTATATAAACCGCAATATTTTTAAAATGTGCAGCAGAAACGCCACTATAATTTAAAAAAAAAGAAAAAATTAGTATCTCCTAACATAAACAAGTTATAGAGCTTTTTCGGACCGTTGAGACAATCTGTACTTACAAAGTTTACTAAATTAACAAAAAAAAAAAATTGGCATGTATTTAATTAATTCCACATCCTGTAAAATAAGAAGGTATTAAAAAAATGACAAAACAAAAGAATTGTACAAAATTTGAATAATAAATTTTTATCTTAAATTGATCGAAAAAAGATATCAGGTTTTGTGTTTTATCTTATCGACTCAATAAGTTTGCAGCCAGTGGTTGTAACTTATTCATTATTTGATCCAACTTCGTGATACTGCAAAATCGAAACCTTATGACTTATGATTTCCAAACGTTCATTATTTACTTCCGATTTCTTAAACTGTAACAAAGTGATTAGTGGTTTGTGTGTTTGATAAAATGCCTCGAAAGTATTTTATTATTTGTTTATTATTCTCAATATGGACTGTAGTAAGTAGATTTTCTTTAATTTATGACATAGCTTAATGAAAATTATTTTATACAAATTGAGAACAATTAGTAACAGTATGTAGCAATATGTTAGTGTATTCTAATCATTATCTATGCTTTATTTAGATCGCGATTTACTAATTTTATATTATATACATCTTATGTAAAATACTTTTTGTACAATTGAATTCTAATTCGATTGTTTACTGCGTTTTTTCCTAGACAATAAGGATTACTTACTGGTCACTCGTCTGTAAAAATTTTGTTTACTTGTTGCCAACAAAAATTTTTCGGTAAGTGTTACTAACCGTTCTTAAACAGTAAGTAAAATTTTAAATTAATTAAATAATTTTTTATCAACGAAAATCAATTCTACAAAAATGCCACATTCTCTTGTTCTTGATCTGTAAAATGTTTTTACAGTTCTTGATGCTTAATACTATAAAATAAATATTATAGCATTTAGTTTAATAATTATTTTAATGCTTCGTTAAACAATTAACTGCATTTTTTTTTGAGAATGTATTAGTGGTGAATCAGTTAAATTAAGTATATACATAGTTTATTATCTATCAGAATTTTGTAATAATTGCTTTATTGATTAAAATATAACAGAATGTTGCATTATCTATTTTGTTTACGCTTGTTTACATATAGATATCTTTCTATTATTAGTTTGCAATGAGGTACATGGCCTACAATTATTTAGAATTTTATATATTTGTCTAATTAGGGGATGTAATCAGCAATTTTTAGTATTTTACAATTTTTTTTTCTTCTAATTATTTCTTTATCTTTTTTCCAAACGTTTTCTTAAAATTATTTTTTGTTTTTTTTTAAAATTTTTCTAATTCTTTTCTTTCTATGGATGTAGTTCTTCTTTTTTTCCAATTATCGTTTTTTCAGGTTCTTCAGAAACTTTTTTTCCATTAAATTCTTTGGCCGATATTTTACAAGTTTCTCAAAGTTTCCTTTTTATTTTTTTACTTAGCTAATTACTCCATATTTTTTTAAGTTTTCTACTATTTTTCTTTTACCTAATGCAGCTTTTTTCTAATTACTGTTTTTTGCAATTGTTTTCTTTGTTTTTTAGAATTATCTTTTGGTATTTTTTCTCTTTCAATCATTACTATTCAAACTTATTCAAAATAACCTTTTATTTTTCTAGAAAAGTATTTAACATTTCTTTTTCTTTCAATTGTTTTTTAAGTTATTTTAAAATGTTTTCTTTGTTTTCCAGATTTTTTCTTGACTTTTTTTTAGATTCATTTTTATGTTTCTTTCCAACCGTCTTTTATTCTTCTACAATTTTCTTGTAAAATCACTCTTACGTAAACTGATAAAACAAAAGCACATCCTTTCACTACAATTTATCAAATTTTTAGCTATTATCTTAAATATTTAAAAACTTGTTTCCTTACATTGAGATAAGAAGATAACATATAAGAAGATAATTTGAAAAACGTTATACAACCTGATAAACCAACATATTTTTTTATAATTTGTGTTTTATCTATTATAAAACTTATTTTGGTGCTTTAAAAGCTATTATAATGTGTGTTTGTTTGAAAAAAAATCGTAGCAAGCCATGACATTTTTACGTATGTCGTACATGATCCCATACAACAACAAAATTTCTATTATTTATATTAATATTAATAATAAATTATCCATGTATTGTTGGTTGCCTGCTATGCCATTTTACCCTTCACAAAATATTTTAACCATAACCTAAGAATATCTTCTCGAAGCAAGCTTAGTCTTGGTGTGTTTTTCTGTGGTTGCCTTCGTGGTGTTTTTGTTTTTTAAACATTCTTTATTTTATTTAAAATGTATTTTTATTTTAATTGTCGAAAAGTGAGGTTATGAGATCTTTCATTTTGGCAAGTGTGTAAAAAATTAATCACAAACATACAAAACAATTGTTTTTTACTTTCAAAGCACTCTAAAGTTTTTTTTAAAAAAAACACACGATAGTATCCAATGCTGCAATAGCATATTTCAAAACAAAACAATTTGAAAACGCTTTTTGTTTGTTTTTCTTTTCTAAGTGTCATTTTCAAACATTTTTAGAATGATCTTTCGTTCTTTTAAAATATTTTTGCTTCTTCTAATCGTTGTTTTTAATTTTTTAAAACTTTTTTATTTTTCTAGAATTTTGATTTCTTATGCTTTTCCAGGCTTTTAGGTTTTTCTAAAGATATTTAATGTTTTTTTTTTTTGAAAAATTGTTTTTAAACTTTTGTTTTTGTTCCTAGAAAAACTAATTTTACACTGTTCGTCAATTTATTTATTTTTTAATTTTTCTCGCTGAAGTTTTTTAGTTTTCTAGTCTTCTAGTTATTCTTTGATTATTTTTTTTTGTTTGTTTTGTTTGTTGTTCTTATAGAATTTTTTTTAAACAATTAAAACAAACTTGCTTTTCTAAAATTTTACTTAAGTTTTTTTATCTAATCGTCGTTTATACGTTTTACAGAATTTTTTATATTTTAAAAAAAAATTTTCGATTTATTTTATACAGCCGACATTGTCTTAAAATCTGCTTTATCTACTTTAGACGTTTTTCTAGACTTTTCTTTTACTGAAACTTTTCTTTATTCTTTTTTTAGATGTAGTTATTCTTGTTTTTCTTTTTTCTCATCATCGTTTTTCAACGCTATTTTAAAAGCATCTTTTTAATAGAATGTTTTTTTGGCTTTCAATTCTTTCCGTCGATATTTTACAATATTTTCTCGAAGTTTTTTCCACAAAACTAATTCTATAATTTTTATTGGTCTTTTTGTATTTTTTTCTTGTTTTTTAATTAATAATAAAAATAATTTATATAATAGCACTGCATAAATGTTTGGCATTGTCAAATTGTCTTATTTTTTCTACAATTTTCTCTTACTGGTCTTTGTTTGAATCTTTCTTTATTCTTTTTCAGAATGGTCTGAATTCAAAATTCGCTTTTGTTTTTGTAGGATCTGTCTCTCTCTTTTTTTTCTTTTAACTATCCGTATTTTTTTTAAGTTGTATATTTAACAAACCTACTGTAAAACTAGGATATTACAGAACTCCAAATTTTACATTCTAATTGCATAAAAAAATTGAAAAAAGATGTATAAAAGACTTGAAAAAGATATTTACTCCTCTTTCTTTCCTAACTGTCGTTTTCAAACTCTTTCAGAATAATTATTTTTTGTTTTTCTACATTCTTTCTTTGCTCTTTCTTTTCTAATAGTTTTTCAAACATTCCCAGAATTGTCTTTTGTTTTTCTATAATTTTTCTTAGCTTTTTATTCTCTTCCAGTTAGTTTTCAGGTTTGTTTAAAACCTTCTTTTGTTTATTTTTTTTTTAGATTATTTTTCAAGTTTTTGTAGAACCATATTTCGTTCTCCTAAAATTTCTTTTTTGCTTGCTACTATACTGTTAGGAGCGCATTTTTAACCAGTAAATAATATTTTTTTTGTTTCAGATTCAAACAACCTTCCACTTACTCTTCATGATTTACGCTTACTACTTTAGTATCTGCCAGAAATCTCCAACAGAACCTGACACAATCTTTTTATACCTCACATACTTGTACAGTAAGTACTACTTACATCTCAGGTTAACTATCACCAAATTACAATTTTTTTTTTAAGATCGAGACTGTTCCGTACCAAAATTAGGAGTAACAAATGAGACACACGTAGTAGAAAACTACATATCAAAATTCTTCTATTTAGAGAACAATCCAAGTCTTGAAAAAATCGTTGAAGAATTGCTTCTCAAAATTGATTTATTCCCAGACCATGCTGCTGCTTCTTCAAGAACATCGGTATTTCTTCTTTGCTTTATTATCCTAGATGGAACTTGGGTTATATCAGCAGTAGCTCTTCTGAGTAATAACACAACTTTATGTACTTCTAAGATATAAAATTTCTGTTTTAGTGGGTACTGTCTTTGGAATAAAACAATCCTTATCTTTAGTTTTTTATGGACCTTGGTTAGTTATGACTATTTGTGTTTGTCTTTTTGACGCTGCTGCTAGTGTTCTTTTTGGTTTAGACATAGCAGAAACTACAGTAAGTTCCAAAATTTATTCAGTTCTCTTCAATTTCTTCTTAGAGTTTTACAGACTGGATTAATTTTGTTGGAATAACACAATCTTCAGCTTTTGAAGATCTAGATGCAAAAAACCCTCAACCTCTCCTCTCTGCAATTGCTTCAATAGCTCTCTGCTGTATCAGCACTCGTTTTATCTTCATCTGGATCTCCAATTGGGTCGGCTTTATTTTCGTTGTTAAAGCCACAATTTCTGTATACCACGAGAGTTACAAAAACGAAGTTCCTCCTCGAAGACCTCGATCAAGGTTCGAATCACCAGAACATCGCGTAGATCTCGATACTTCAGCTGCTCGGATAAGAAACTGGCAGTTGTTCTATGGAGCAGTTGATACAACTGTCAGTAGTGGTAGTAGTAAATCGGAGAAAGATCTCAATTGTAATAGCCAAGGCAACGTCGAGGAACGACACGAGGAAAGCGAGTTTTATCACGCTTATCCTGACGTAGCCGCGAGTATTATGGAAGGAGGGTGTTTAGAGGAGTTGAGAGGACAGTTGCCATGGTCTTATATACAGTCAAAGGAGGAATTCAGGAGTGAGGAGGAGATAAAGATTGAGCTGAAGAGACGGGAGCATAGACTGACGTCTGTTACGTCATCAACTTCTGGTAATTTACAATTTAGGGAGTTTAGAAATTTTATTTTTCTTTTGTTTCAGGGACGGAACTTTAATAATAGAAATATTATAATGTATTTGTAATTTATTTAAACGTTTTTTGTACTTTTTTAAAATAAAGATTTTACTTCTTATAGTGGTTTTTACTTTTAAGATATCCAGATTGTTTTTAGTGTTTTTGGGATAAACCAATCTTTATCTCTAGTTTTTTATGGACCTTGGTTAGTGACGATTATTTGTATTTGTCTTTTTAACCCTGCTGCTAGTGTGCTTTTCAGTTTAGAGCAGAAACTACAGTGAGATTCAAAATTTCTTTAATTCTTTTTTATTTCTTCTTAGAGTTTTACAGACTTGGTGAATAAGATCTAGAAGCAAAGAACTCTCAATCTTTCTTTTTTGTAATTGCTTCAATAGCTCTCTGTTGTATCAGCACTCGTTTCATCTTCATTTGTATCTCAAATTGGGTCGGCTTTATCTTCGTTGTTAAAGCCACCATTTCAGTATCAAAATTCGAATCACCAGAGCATCGCGTAGATCTCGATACCTCAGCTGCTCGGATAAGAAACAGATAGTTGTTCTGTGGAGCAGTTGATACAACTACCAGTAGTGGTAGTAGTAAATCGGAGAAAGATCTCAATTGTAATAGTCGAGGCAATGCCGAGGAAAGACACTAGGAAAGCGAGTTTTATTATGCTTATCCTGACCTAGCCGTGAGTGTTATGGAAGGATGGTGTTTGGAGGAGTTGGGAGGACAGTTGCCGTGGTCTTATATACAGCCAAATGAGGAGTTGAGAAGTGAGGAGGAAATAAAGATTAAGCTGAAGAGGCGGGAGCATAGACTGACGTCTGTTACGTCTTCAACTTCTGGTAATTTACAATTTTGGTGGTTTTGTTTAGTGATTTTTTTTTGTTGCAGGGACGGAACTTTAAAAATAGATATAATGTAATGTACTTGTAATTTATTTCAATGTTTTTTGTATTTTTTTAAATAAAGATAAAGATTTTACCTCTTATCGTGATTTTTACTTTTAAGATATCCAGATTGCACTTCGATAAGAATCAGTTACAATTGTGAAACAATGAGTGAGTGGTTGTAGCGTTTTGGGTTTGGTATTTTTAAGGTCATGACGATCCTTAGGTCCTCTTTTAACAGTTTTGTTGTTCAAATTGGAATCTATTTTGGATTCGTAAGTTTTACACTGTTTTTCTCAACATTAAAAATTTGTTTTAAGAGTTGTGTTTGCACGTTTCAATTGAAAAAGAGTAGCGATATGATAAAAAATAATTGAAAATAAAAAAATACTCACTAATTAATTAAAAATGTAACTAATTAGAAAATTTTTACCTGCATCTATTTCTGAGTTTTGTTTGTTACCGTTTTGCTCCTTTATGAAAAATCGAGGCAGAAGAGAAGAGAGGAAACTTAGTTTGGCTGGACCTTTTTTCTTGTTTTCAGAATTTATCTGTTCTGAAGCTCATCTAAAACCATTTTTTATTCTTGTAGAATCTTTCTTAGCTTTTCTTTCTTTTTCTTGTGTTTTTCTAAAGTGAAATTTTTGTTTACTTGTCATTTTACATCAGTTTTTTATTTTTATTTTTATTTATTTTTTTTCAAAATTATTTGAAATTTTTTTGTTTTTGTATATAAAAAAATAATGTAAAAAGAAAGATTTTATAATCTTCTTTCTCACTTATTTTTCTTTATTTCTTCTAGAATTTTTTTGGTCAAATTTTTCTCTCTTTCAAATTTCTTAAGTTTTGCACAACTTTTTTTTCATAGAAATATATTTTTTTTGTTTTTTTTAACTCTTCTATTTTTTTAATCGTATTTTAAGTTTTTCTAAAACCTGATGCTTTTGCTGTTGTGAAATCTTTTTTAGTTTGTGTTTTTCTTCTAATCGTTTTGGACTGTTAGAACTATTTAATATTTGTCAAGAATCTTTGTTTGTTTTTGTAATTTTTTATTCATATTTATTCATAAACTCTTCTATAATTGTATTTTTTTCAACTACTGTTTTCGAGCACTTTTAAAATCTTTTTCTTCCATTATAAACAATCTCAGCGTAAGTCGTCAATTTGTTTACAAAATTAAACATACACAATTGATTTTATTTAACGCACATGCTACTAAACGATTACATTTGTTATTATTTTTATTATTACTATTTATTCTTTATTTTTTTTCAATCGTTAATTTTTAGTTTTATTAAGAATCGTCTTTTGTTTTTCTAGCATCTTTCTTTACTTTTCTTTTTTCTATAGAATCTTTGTCTTTTTTCTATTATTAGTCGAGATTCAGCAATTTCTTCTGGAACTTTGTTTGGTTTTCTTAACTAACCGCTTTTTTGTAATTTTTCTTTTCAAACATTGTTTTTCAAGTTTATTAATGAAAAAATTTTAATGTAATTTATTCAATTTTTATTTCTTCCTCTAACTTGTTCTTCACAATCTTGGTTTTTAAGATTCGTTTGTTCTTTATTTCTAGTTTACACTCTTGTTCGTCACTCCCTTCTAATCGTCATTTTTTATTTAGTTTTAGAAACGTTTTTTATAGTCTTTTTTTAATCGTCTTTTAATTTTGCTCAGAATCGTTTTTTGTTTTTCTAGCATCTTCTTTTATTTTTATTTATACAGAATCTTTCGTTTTTTTCTTCTGACTGACGTTTCTCAATTTTTGTTTTGCTTTTTCAGTCAATCGACGTTTTTTTGATTTGTCTTTTTTTCAAACATGGTTTATCTAAAAAAAATTTTTGTTCTTCCACTAACTGTTTTGTTTCTTCTAAGTGTAGTTTTTTTTCTGTGTTTTTTTTTTCAACCATCCCTTATTCAAGATAATTTAGAATTGTTTTTTATATTTCTAGATTTCTTCTTTGAGATTTCTTCTTTGCTTGTATTAGTTGTTTTTCATCATAATCTAGAATCGTCTTTTGGTTTTTTTAGCATCTTTTTTTAAATATTTTCGGTATTTCTTTAATTTTTCAAACAATTTTATAAACCTTTTTTTTTCTACACGATATACTTGTCTAAATTTTTTTGTTATACCACAATTTGCGTTGTTTCTTTTTCCAGATGTATTTTTTTTGTACTTCGTCTCTCTACAATAATCATTTTTCAAAATTTTTTTATTTTTAGATTTTACTTTTACTCGTCATTTTTTTCTAATAGTCAATTTTTAACCAGTTTTAAAATGTAATCACTTTTGTTCTTCTAGAAACTTTCTTTTGCTTTTCTATATCTTTCAGTACAGTTGTTCAAAATTTTTAAAATGGTTTTTTATTTTTCTACTACAACCTTTCGATGCTTCAGTACACATCTTTCAATTTCTTTTAAAGTTGTTTTTGTTTTTATTTGACTAATTGTTGCATTTCAGGTTCTCCTAGAAATTACTAGAATAAATTTATTCTTCCAAAAAAAATTTTTGTTTCTATATCTTTCAGTCGTTGTTCAAGCTTTTTTAAAGACTTTTTTTATTCTTCTGCAACTTTCTTGTGCTTTTATTATTGTGCTTTCAGTAGACTTCCTTCAATTTCTCCTAAAATTATTTTTTTTTCGAACAATTACTGCTTTTTAAGTTTTTCTAAAATATTTTTTCTGTTTATCCAGACTATTTCTTCCGGTTTTGCTAGTTTTTTCATCAATCGTTGTTTTTCAGGTTATTGTGTTTCTTCTTAGTAATAGAATAGAATAGAAAGTGTTTCAATCTTTTGATCGAGCCTGACCAGCTGAATTTCTTTTTGACTCATTTTTTTTTAAGTGTGCTGCCAAAAGTGTTTTTTTTGATTAGCTTCCTGCTCTTTTGTAACAAATATTAGCTTCAATTTTGAAAAAGTTTTTTTAATTTTACTCGAAAACGGTACGTTTTATCGAAATTTTCCAAAAGAAGTTTCTAAATTCAATTCTCTATCCAACAGTAGTAATTTCATAATTTTAGTAATAAATTTAAACTATTTTTTTAAGCATTTAATAACACCTATTTCAGTTTCAAGGTTTAATATGGGGCCTTTTATCCTTAATTGCAATAATTTGGCATTTAGCTGCCACCTATGATCAAGAAATTACTTACTTTGACTCCTATTCTTATCTTCTGGGGAGCTACATGTACTACACTTTTATTATGAAAGGTACCTACGTTCAATATTAATATTTTATTTTTTTATAATAAAACATCATATTGCAGATGCTCCAAATACAACAATGTACATTAAACCAGATACATTTTTTGCAGTAATGTTTCTGTATTTTTTTCTAAGTGTTCTTTGGGTTGGAATTTCAGTTTATACATATTTAGGTAAAGCTTCTTCAAGGAGAGTGTTCCAGAATTACAGAAGTCGGACTATTCAAAAGCTCTCGAAAAGACGCCAAATTTCAAGTCACAAAATTAACTTCAAGTCTGTCTTTTCACTTTGTAAAAGTGTCTCTTCAATTTATAATGCGGTTAACTTAAATTTAGCGTCTCACATAATTAAAAAAAAATAAAATGAAAAATCAGCAATTTGGTGCAATGATATGAAATAACAATTTTTCTCAGAGCTTTCGAATGGTATTAAAAAATATTATTTGAGACTCTTCTTTCGGTATATTATCTTCAAATTCGTATATATTTTTTTAGGATGTAGAAAACAGTTACAACCTAACCGAATTTTACTAGCTTTGGTAATCTGGGCTAGTATTGCTTGTGCAAATTTATTACTAGATGTAATCTTCTGTTCTCTTCTTGGTGCAGATTATGATTCTGTTATTTCAGCATACAACAAAGTAACTTTTTTTATTTGTTATTTTTGTATAAATTAACTTTAATTATTAGGCTACAGATATTACAACAAGGCTAGCCTATACTTTCTCTACAACTGCCTATGGAATTGTGATGGTTCTAGCAGCTAGAGGTTTTATTCTGTGGATCATTAATTTGGTACTAACTGGATTTATTATAAGTATTTGTGTGGACTTAAAATGGGTATTTATTCAGATTTTTTTTTCTTTTAATTTATTTTATTTTTACTCAGAATAAGCAGTCTAACGAAGTGGAAAGCACAGTTTTTAGTACTATTCCGAGGTTCCTAGTTTTAATATTTCTAAAATTTTATTATTTTATTTTTCTTTTTTTAGAGCTGGAATACCTGCTGGTAATTTACCTGAAGAAGCCCGAAATTTTAGAGTTGATGATCTTCCAATGAGACGACGTACTGAACCTGGACCTTCAGTATCATCACAGGTTATAATTCTTTTTTAAATAATTTTTATTTTTTTATATATATATTTTTTGTAGTATGATTTGTTGAGCACTTCTAGTACTTTTGCTCCTGTTACTAGAAATAATCTTTATATTTATGATCCGGAAGTGGAACGAAGACTTGAAAGGTATACAATGACTCCTCCCCGATTGAAGAATAATTAATATATCAGGATTATTTGTTATTACTTTAATTAAAAAAACATTTTTGCTTAACTGTGCATTTTTCATTTTATTAAAAATAGAAATAATGATTTAAATTATAATTCTTTCTAATAAAGACTTCACATTTTATAGAACCGGAAGATCCGGAAGATCAGCTTAGAAGAACAAATTAATTTAGAAAATTTAAATATTCTCAAAATTATTTTTGTGCAACTGGCCTAAATATTTCTTTTGTAGCTTTCACATCGGTTCTAAAATTTACCTTTATAGTTAAGGTTGCAAAATCGTATTTAACGCCTCTGCTATAAAGGGTTAAAATTAGTTTTTTTGACCGTTACCATAAAAAATGTATTTACAAATTAGATGTATGCTATGGTTGCATAAAAAACGTTGTGTACGTACTGTCGTCCTCCCCAAATTTGGAAAAATGAGTTAAGTTATAAATCTTACAACAAAGGGGCTTGAGGCCGAAGTTAAGTCGCCCGCAATAAAGTACACAATAGGTATTTTTTTGGTTATTGAAACAGAAGTTTGGGATCTGGTCTCTGCCAATCTGTCGCAGGTATTAAGTAAGGGTGCTAACTAACTAACTAACTACCTGTCTTCAATAAGGATCGTTAAACGTTTTTTACTGCCTGAACTATATTACAAATTAATTTCATAACATTTTTGGAGCTTTAACCGTTTACACAGCGTTTTAAAATGAAGCCAGCTCTGTGCAAACTTTTAATCTTTTTTAAACACGTTCCAGTAATTAAAAATTAATATTTAGCAACAAAATATTGCAATCTTACCTGAATCACACGCGTATCGTGTTCAGTATAGTGTTTGGGGGTGTAATGTATGTTACATTTCCAACACGATGAAGAAGCTTGTTTTTTGATTCTGCGCATTTTTAGTAGTTACACTATAGTATAGAACATATATCTTTTCTTTTAGTAATTAATTTTGTTTTGACATTTTAACAAAAACGCAATTTTAAAAATACTTTGCAATGACAAACGGTAAGGGAGCTTTTTTAGACAACGTTAGGGTCTTTTACAAATGGGAACAGGTTCTTGATCTTCCATGGATTTATATATTCAAATTATACTTGTTTAATTGGCTAGAAATTTGTCAGAAATACCTAATAATTGCACTTTTTACGTCACCAAACTTAATTGTAATATGAAACAGTGAAACCAAAGATGTAACGTGCTTAACACTGTTCAAGGAGATGAGGGCAACAAATAATAGATACAAACAACATTTTTTTTATATAAAGTATAATACACAAAAATGTAACATTAATTATATTTTAATTTTATGAAATGAAAAATACAAAAGTAAAGATTTATCAAAAAAATGTGCCAACATATATAATAAAAAACATTTACTTAAAAATTTTTACATTAAAGTTTAAATTCCTATTTTTATTAAAAGTAGGAAGCATAAAGTCATCTAGTTGTAAGAAATTGAAATAACACTTTTTCTCTCTTAGCATTTCTTCCTTTCCTCTAGACCACATTAAACAAGGATGTCTTATTCTTAAACTCCTACTGTTTGCTTTAGAAATAATTTCAATTTCAAAGTAAAATTTGGAATCTTGATGGCCTATAAGATTAACCTCCCAATAAAACTCTTCCCCATCTTGAAAAAAAATAAAACGAAAATAACGATTTAGGAATTTGATGATGTGGCAAGTTATTTCATTTTTTGATAACACAAACCGCTTCTTACTTTGAGAAAATCTAAGTTTTATTGAAAGAGTTGGAGTTTTTAATATTAGATCAGAGTGAATTTCTTCAATATGATTTGGTATATCAAATTCAAAACCCTTCCAATTACAAGACACGAATTCACTAACTGGGCAATCATACTCTTTATAAGAACAACGCAAATGATGGTTTTCCATAAATAAAGGTTTTGATTTAAATGTACATCCATTTATAGAATATTTACATGGAAAAGTTAATTTTTCTGCCAGTGTGTCCAAAATACCATTCCAAAACTCTTTATTCAAATTTTTGTATGAGTTATGATTCAAGTTAAAGTTACAACTTGAGCATTGAATGCCCTTTTTTTGTCCGTCTAACATAGTAACTTGATAAATTGGTGGTAGGGCATAATTGGAACATGATGAACATTTTAATAACGCCAAAAATTTGTCATTTTCTTCTTCGCTAAATGCTGGTTCATTTTCAATTTTCTTGTCTACCATTATTTTTCCTTTTACTGAGATTTCGTGAGAATCAGCATCACCAACAAAGTTATCCAAATAAATTATAGTATTCTTGTTGTTCTCAAATGCCTTTGTATCCATTCGAATTTCAAGTTTTCTGTTGGTTGTTTCAAAAGTAATCTTCCAAAGATTTTCATTGATATCATTGACATAATCAGGATAACGGATATTAATCTTCATTAATTTATTGAGAGAAGTAAAATTTTGGGAAACGAGAAACAGGGCAGAATCTTGTTCTAATAAATTTTCACGTTGATGTGATTTCACCAGGTTTATTTCAAAATTGCCTTCGTTAAGCATTAAGTCATTATGCTTAATTTTGCAATGGTCTAAAACAGATGGTAGCGGTCCTTCCCAATTACATGGTGAAATGTGTCTTGTAGGACATTTAATAATACGAAAGGGACATGTTTTTTCATGTTGGATAATGTCCTTGGGAAAACATTTTACAAAACAACCATTTTTTTCATATTGACATGGGAATTCAATGAGTTCAGCGAGAGTCTCAAAAATTTTGATAACTTTTAATTCCGATTCTTCTTGGGGATGTAACCATAAACGACCACAGATATTTTTATCATTAGACATACAAATCGGAAAATACGATAAATAGTTGTGACACAAATCGCATTTTAATTTTTCCAGTGTATCATCTGTTATCATGATCACACTCATCTTGTAATCTTATCTAAAAAATGACTATAAAAATATTGTCTTTTTTATTACGTGCACGACTTACATTATTATTTTGGTAATATTAGAATCGTTGATAGTTACTTCTTTGATAATAGTACCTAAGTACGTCACCCAAGGGCCACACACCAAAAAGCAGTCTGATCAAGAAAAAATTGGACAGCACTCATCAACCTAAATCAATAATTATTATATTACAAATATGTTAAAAATAATTATATTCAAGACATTACCAGTGGATAAGTCCTAAAACCGACGGTCTCCTGTTCTTTGTTGTATGAGGCAAAGAGAACGTATTAAAGGAACGATTTTACCACTTGTAAAGATCATTTCAAACTAAAATATCACACCAATAAACTGGCGCACAAACCAAACTTTGTCCAGACCGTGGAGGGAAAAATTCCTCCCTCCACAATTCTGACATACCTTTTTCTAAAATTCGAAAAAGGTGTGGACAGGCGCTCCGACAGGAATTCTGGAAACAGAAAGCATCTTATGATTTTTTCTTTCGTAAACTCCTCAGAAAGATATTTCGTGTTTACAACTTATAACGGCTTTGATTCTTTAATAAGTTTATGGCCACCCTAAGGGTCGAAACAGAAAGAAAGCAGGTTGTCCGCTTTCCGCTTTAAGCGCCGAAAAAAACGAAAAAATAGAATTAATAAGGATAATTTTCAATCTGCTTATTTGTCTGATTGTGTCTAGCTCTCATACAAAAAATAAAAAAATATAAAAAAATGGCTCTCATTAATATAGAAGTTTTTTCGGCGCTTAAAGCGGAAAGCGGACAACCTGCTTTCTTTATGTTTTGACCCTAACACCATGACCATGTTTTTAGCACGTGCAGGGTTACATTTTAACTAATAAGCACGCAATGCGGTTTCTTACAGAAATAAACTATTTAAATGTATCATAAATTCTATAGACGGTCAAATTCGACACCTTACATTATTTTGGTAATATTAGAATGGTTGGTACTTGTTTAATAATGGTATCCAAGTATGTACGCCACACACCACAACAGTCTGATCAAACAAAAATTAATCAGCACTCATCAACCTAAATTAACAATTGTTGTATTACAAATATGTTAACAATAATTATTCAAGACATCACCAGTGAACAATTACTAAAAACTAAAACCATCCTTCTTTGTCTGTGAAACCATTGGTCTGTGGTTTTTTGTTTTATGACGCAGAGAAAACGTATGAAAGGAAAGATGATACCTAGGGTGACTATATTTTTTCTCAGAAAAAAAAGTACAGATTCGAGTGGGCACTAGAAATTCACCGCAAAGGTTTTTTTTGGTCATAAGTGGCCACATTAAATATCTAATGTAAAAAAAGGTCTACTCAAAGTATATTTTATTTTAAAAGTATATAAACATTTATTAAAAAAATATATAAACATAAAAAAAACCTCAATAATGTTAAGAACATAAATAATTGTTTATTTTGACGTGCTTGGAACAACACCACTTTGGTCATTTTTGTCTTTTTTATGCCAATCGTATTTTTTAGAACTTAAGATCGATTTTAAAATATCCGGTTTGGTCTTCAAAAATTTCGCTGCAAGCCTCATTAAAGTTGGTGTACACTTGCATCACCGCTTCTAATGTTGATATCTTCATCTGGGATTTTTCTGAACTCCAGTAGTTGATTAAAATTGAGAATAGGCGTTCAATCGATGTATTTGTTCTAGGAAGACAAAAAATAAACTCACACAAGATCTCGAAATTTTTAAATGTGTTTTGATTTGGGATGAAATCATGACCTAATTTGAAAACTTCAAGCCATCGATCTTCAGTTCCAAAATTTTTTGAGTCCCACTCGGCAATTAAATCTGAAATTTTATCGTTTAATAACTAAATTTATCGAACAGCTTATCTTCATTTAATGTTGAACACAAATTCTCTTTAAAAGCAGCACATGAACCCAACACTTCATTCCAGAAAATTTTTTTTCTTTAAATTTACCCATTCAAAAAGCTTTAATTCATTTAAATTTGCACTCCAGTTGTCCAAATATTTCACACAATTTGAATAAAACAACTTGACATGCGACAAGATGTCCTCCCGGTAGTTAACACTTTCTTCCGAGCTTTCTTCCAAAGTAATTGTTTTTCTTTTTTTTTATTTAAACAAAATATAATTTTAATATTTGAAAACATAATATTTAATACTTGAAAAAAAAGGACTTTTACATGTCCTTCGTAGCTTTTCGAAGGACAATAGGACAGTACTTAAAAAGAAAGTACTGTCCTAGTAAAATATAAGTACATATGGTCACCCTAATGATACCCCACTTACAGTTCACTTACAGTACATACGACGCAGTGCTGTCATGTCTACTTGACAAATTTTCCCTAGATGAGTTTTAAAAAGTTCCGCCAGATTTAATAAAAATTCGTAAATAAAACGAAAATTGAATTTTAAAATAATCGTAATTGCATAAAAATAAATAACTAAATAGTTTTTCTCTTTTAAGCAAATGACTTCATTCTTGCCGCGACCCATTTTTTTTCTATTGGGTTTAATTCTGGGTGTTATGACGGCAAGCGAAGGACTCGATGTTTATTTTTTGCTAATTTTGCATCTTAAACATACGCCACGTTGTGCGATTTATTTTGTTTAATATTTTTGAAAAATTTCGGTTTGGACTTTAGTGGAGAACATGAGCGATATTTTTTTGTGTCAACTAGCTTATTATTACTTCAGTTTTTCTTGTTGCGCCTTGTAAAGGTTGAGGTAAAATACTTTTTTTCTTCTGATAGCTCTAATTGTTAATGATAGAATAATGATTGTTATTAGAAATTTGTGTTGATTTGTCATGAAATTTTTGGGATTCAGGTAGTCTTGATAATCCAATCCTGGAATTTTGTACCAGAGAAAGTGTTAAGTAGGTGGCTGTATTTAAACAAATTCTTAGAATTTACCTGACCCAAAAAGAAAATTAACTATCACTTACTTAAAGCCCATCTTCTTGATATTCCTCCATAAACTTGTTATCTTGCCTTTAAATTCAATACCTAAAGCAATGACGTTATCATATATTTCTATTCCTAATAAAAATTATTTTTATGTTTATAAATATTCTTATAATTTATTATTTAAAAGTTATACTTTTTAATGTTAGAAAAAAAAATGCAATAATAATGAACCACAGGACGAATATTTTAGCTTCTATTTGTTCCTGATGAACGAATTAATTTTCTTGTTTTTTTTAGTGACTTTCTTTTTTTGGCTGAGGTAAAACACACTTTTCTTCCTTTTTAAACATTTTCAGCTTCCTTCACCCTCATTCTGTAGCTATTCTCATGAATTCTGGTGGTTTGAAGAACTCTTTCTTTGAAGATTTTCAAGGAATTGTTGCTCTACAAACACTATTAAATTCGCTATCAGGTTCACGCGTTTGACTATGTAAAACTTTTTCTTTTATCCCAACTATTTAGTTTTTTAGTTGACATGATGACAAAAAAAACCTAAAAATTTTAAGAATTATGTAACTTACTTTAAATGAAACAGACGATAAACAATAGTTCTGAAAGAACTGATTAAAAAAATGTGTTAAGAGGAATATTGAAGAACGACCACGAAACACAGAAAAACTGATAAGCTTAAAAATATTTTTAAAAAAAGACTTATTTACTTGTACTTTTTAAAATTACATCAAAGTTAACTCATCTCTGAAGAGAGAAGCAGCCTTGCTAGATTCTAAAAAAAATGATTTGAAGAATATAAATTGGAAAAAAGCTCAAAAACAACAAAGAACGCTTCGAACACAGAAAATAAGGTCGTTCTAAAAGTGAAATCTTTAGATTTCAACCCCAATCACTCCTACTTTCTCTTCCACCTTTGTAACCCAAAATCAATATTTTCGTACCTGGCGGATTAACAGTTTTAATGTTGTACTGTAGAAAGTACAACAATTTTTTTATTATTATTTTTTTAATTTATCAAATAGATAGTAATAATTGTAAAAATTATCTTTATTTTCATAATTAATAAATAATAATAATTACAAAAAATAAAATGCGAAGAAAAATTACGGATAATAATCTAATTCATCATCACTATTGTCGCTGGATTCATGGTCTACATTTGGTCTACAATTTTTTAACAACAACGGTTCCAACACAACATAGATGAATCTGTTTAAATAACAAAACTTCTCATGATATTACTTTGTAAGGGTTCGTTTCAGGTAAGTTTATTTACTTATCTACTTACATTTCACTAATCACCTGGCCACCATCAAATAGAAAACAACTTATTGGAAATATCCATCTCGTTGGTGAAAGTAAGAAAACGTCGTTAAGAACGTTTTTAATCTTTTGGAATTTAAGGGTTGTTAATATTTCATCTCAGGTAAATTTAATCAAGCGAGACATAAAAACCTCATTTTCTGTAGATTGGGTGACCATCTCAAAGTTGGGTTAAGTTTTCGAATTTGAGAGTGAAATTGTTACTTAAAGTCTTTGCCCAACGGAAAGGAGGAGGTTAAATGAAAAGAACCTTGTAGTTTTGGACTAGTTTCGGCTACTTTATTGTGCCATCTTCAGCAAGCGGAATTATGTAAAAATAGATATTTCCAACATGTAAATGCTTTATTCTTACCTTATGTCAATGATTAAAAAAAATATTGATTTTATATTCTTTATTTACTCTTTATAGAATCTATGATGAATTTAATTTAATAAATAGATTATTTATGTATACTAATCAAAAAACGCTAACGTTATATGGCTCTAATTCATTGTATAAAAATTTATTTCTAAACAAAGAGTTTTTAATACAATTCGTCGACACGTCGACCTATAATTCACTATTACCGGGCGATATGCTGCTCCAGGTCCGTATTAAAAATATGAGACCATCGTTGAAAATACTTGCATTTTTAATTATGTTATATTAAAGATGATCAGCAATTGCATTACAGGTAGGTTCTCATAATCCCAATTTGGTTTTCTTACCTGTACTTGGTGAAAACTATTTCTATTTAATTGTGTTTTCTCATAATTTGTCTAAAGGGGCTAAAGATAAGAAACTAATTTTATTACACCTTTCTTGAAAGAAGGATTTTGTCATTACAGGTTCTTAATAAACAGGTAGAATAACAAGCAGGTAACCAAAACTCTACATTCCAATGCTCAAGAAATAGTTGCGAATTTATATAATGGTTTGGTTAATAAAGAATGTTCTAATCCAACCCATTAAAAGCAACAAGTGAACTGAGCAAAGTGTCTTACATTTCCGTTCAATCAGTTTTCAAAAAAGATGGATACGACCAGAGGAACACACTACAAAGGAAACTTTTCGAAGAAGTGGAAATAAAATATGTCTTTTATAATATGTACAAAGAAAATGTGATGCCTACTACAGCATCTCTAAAACAAAAATTAATTTAATCCGAATTTGATATCGAATACAGCGGTGACCGGTGAGACACTTAGAAAGTATTTTCGAAATACAGGCTTTAAATATAAAATGTTGGGTAAGAGAATGGCTTTTATCTATTATGATTAGATAAAACATGATTACTTCCTTCTTGTAGCAAAAAAATGTTATTCTTTAGGCAGTTGAAAGAAATGGTTGGGCCAGAAACGCTTTTCTTCTGCCAGCAAAAAAACCTAAAAAAATGTTCTGCGGACTAGAAATTTGACATTGTTTAAAACTTAGTTTTCAAAACAATTATTATTCTTTTTGTCTCCAAATACATATATAGCGATGGACAATGCAAAATATAACTCAAAACAGTTAAATAATAAAAACCTAGTAGCCAAAAAGACAGCAAAAAGAGAAATTATTGATTACAATAGTGCAAATAATATCAAAATGCTCAAAAATTTTACTAAAAGAAATTTGTTAGACATAATTGAGATACAATGGTCAACAATTGAAATGAAAAACCCTAAAATTTCAACAAAGTTTAAAGTCTTGTAACTCCTGCAAAAATTTATTAATTAAGATAATCTTTTTTTGTTGTCGTAAGTCATACAGAGTGCCAAAAGCAGGCTTTGCAAAAAAGCAAAACGGTTGGACTGCTCCCATTTTAACAAAAAAATTTTTGGATTTATTTAATGGGTTTTAGAAGAGCGCTAAACTAAGACTAAGTCAAAACAGTTTTCCGAATGTGGACCTAAGTTTATAAATTAATGCAAAAATTCATAAAAACTGTTTTTTGTGCTACAATCAATAACTTGAATTTTGGAAGATAACGGTAGACGTACTGTTAGCATTTCTTGCAGAAAAAGACTCCCAAAAATGGTCAAATATTTAAACAGCTTCAAATTTTAATGTAATAAAAGAAGGATAAACATTTTAGGCTGTATTTAGGCACATAACTTGTTTTTTGTATGTCAAGATCTTTTCGTTTACTTATTATTGGTCGGTGATTAGGGAGATCCGATTTTTAAAAGCAAATTCTTAGAGAAAAATTGGACTTGAGCAGTTTGTTAACATGATTCGGACGCTATTGTTAGACATCCACAATTGTGTAACAAGCCGTTTAAGTAAGCAAAAATTTTAATTTTTCTCTAAAAACATGTCTTCAAAAATCGGATTTAACCACCGACTAATACTGAATAAACTAATGCTACAAAAGTCTTGAGATTCAAAAACTAAATCACGTCTTTAAATACACATTTAAATTTTTATAATTGTTTTACTAAAATAAAATTCGGAGTTGTTTCAAAATTTAGCCATTTTTGGAAGTTCTTTTTACATGAAATATTAACAAGATGTCTACCATTGTTTTTCAAAATTTAAGTTTGAACTTTTATTTTTAGAATAAAGCAAAAATAAAATAAAATTTTTTCATTAATTAACAAAATTACTTCTTGTAGCGCAAAAAATTATATTATAATGTAATTTATAAACTTAGCTGAAAACCTGCAAAACCGTTTTAAAAGTTTAGTCTAACACTCTTTCTAAATCCACTAAAAGATTTTTTTTGTTAAAAAAACCAGTCTAAAGTTTTCGTTTTTTGCAGAGTCTGTCTTTAATATCTAGTATAACTTAAATAACAAATCTACAAAAAACGCTCTATTAAACATCTTAAAGTATAAGAAATAAGCTTCCCAGAAAAAAAGATCATCTCAATTAATCAATTTTTGCAGGAATTACAAGACTTTAAACTTTGTTAAAATTTTAGGGAGTTCCGTTTCAATTGTCTTTGTTTTTGTATTTTTAATTGTTTTAAAAGAGCGAATTTTAAATCATTTACATCTCTAAATTCCAACTTATGTAACTTATGCCCTCTACAAGCCTTCATAATACCAAAGGTACAAGCCAACTATAAAAAAAATAGTTGTATGTAGACCAGTACATTAAAAAATAAAATTTACTCACTTAAGTTAACTTTAACGTACAGTTAAAAACAATCGTTACTATACTATGATTATAATAATTGTTGCTATGGTCTTATTCGGTAGTTAACTTTAACTTTTGTTAGTGAAACAGGCCCTTAGACAAAAAATATTTAATATCTGGAGTTTCTCTAGTAAATTGTTTTATTTGATTTGTAGAAAACGCTTTCGATTTTTTAGGTTTATACCCCTCAGATTTTTTTTTTAATAGTGCGTGCAGTTTGGATTATTGCGAGATATCTATTTGATATTTTATATTATTCATAAAGTAGATTTTAAAATGCAATAATGAGTTCATAGTGTTGTAGATTTTAAATTTTTATATATATTTTATCAAAATAAACAATAAAAACATTTTCTGAAAACGTGCTAATCTTATTTTCTCTCTCCAATTCATGGAAGGAGAATAAATTTTTTTACAGGTTTGTGGCGCTTCTTGGTTGTTCTTCAATCTCTGGAGGCGTAAGATTTTCCATTTTACAGTCATTTTCTTTCATATTAACTCGTTTTCTTTTATTTTTAATTGTTAAGGATCCACGGCAATTTGATAAATATTTAAATCGTTCTCATTGGTCAAAATTTAAATCAGAATAAACATCATTAAAGTACAGCTAATTTGCAACTAATAAACCAATTAGAGTAGAGGGTAGAAAAAAGAATTTTGTATAACTGGTTTATTAACAATGGCAATGTAGTGTAATATTGTCATTTTAATAGTAGTACTTTAAAAATTATTTTTTTGAAGTAAACGGCTCTATTATTGGTCATACCGAATGTTTTGACTTGCTTTTCGGTTTGATTTATGGATGCTTAACTGTTATCTAACAAAGAAAAAAAAACAGAAGTGGTGGATTTGCTCATTCAAAGTTGTAAACACAAAATATCTTTCTGAGGACTTTATTAAGAAAAAAATCATAAGATGCTGCTGTTGCCAAAATTCCTGGTTCCGTGATCGCTCCCTAGGAAGCGACCCTTCTCGAATTTTAGAAATAGGCTCGGACCGAACAGTGGAGGGAGGAATTTCTCCCTCCACGGTTCGAACAAAATTTTGCTTTGTGCGCCAGTTTATTGGTGTGATGTTTTAGTTTGAATTGAGCTTTACAAGTGGAAAAATCTTTCCTTTCAAACGTGCTCTATGCTTGATAAAACAAAGAACCATCAGAAACCAACGGTTCTAGTAATTGTTCACTGGTAAGGTCTTAAATAATTATTATTAACATAATTGTAATATAACATTTTTTGATTTAGGTTGATTAGTGCTGTCCAGTTTCTTTTTGATCAGACTGCTTTCTGGTTGTGTGGCCCTTTGGTGACGTACTTAGGTACCATTATCAAAGAAGTACCAACGATTCTATTACCAATGTAAGTTGTGCATGTAATAAAAAAATCAATATTTTTATAGTAATTTTATAGATCAGATTACAAGTTGTATTCAACATCTGAAGAAATCATGAGTTTAAATAGCTTAATAATGATAACAGATGATACAATGAAGAAATTAAAATGTGATGTATGTCACAACTACTTATCGTTTTTCCCGATTTTTATATCTAATGGTAAAAACATCTGTGGCCGTTTTAATTTACATCCTCAAGAAAAATCGGAATTAGAAGTTAACAAGACTCTTGAGATCTTTGCTGAGCTCATTGAATTTCCATGTCAATATGAAAAAGAAGGCTGTTTTGAAAAATGTTTTCCCAAGAACATTATCCAACATGAGAAAACATGTCCTTTTCGTATTATTAAATGTCCTACAAGACACATTTCTACATGCATTTGGGAAGGAGCGCTACCAACAGTTTTAGATCATTGCCAAAATGAGCATAATGACTTAATGCTCAAAGATGGCAATTTTGAATTAAATTTGGCAGAAACATATCAACGTGAAAACTTGCTAAAACGTGATTCTGCACTGTATCTCGTTTCCCAAAATTTTAATTCTCTCAATAAATTAATGAAGATTAATATCCGTTATCCTGATTATGTCTATGATATCAAAGAAAATTCTTGGAAGATTACTTTTGAAACAATCAAAAGAGAACTTAATATTCGAATGGATACCCATGCATGTGAGGACCATAAGAATACTATGATTTATTTGGATAACTTTGTTAATGGTGCTGACTCTCGAGAAATCTCAGTAAAAGGAAAAATTATGGAAGACAAGAAAATTGAAAATAGACCAGCATTTAGCGAAGAAGAAAACGACGAATTTTTGGCAATGTTTAAGTGTTCATCATGCTCCAATTATGCCCTGCCACCAATTTATGAAGTGACTGTGTCAAACGGAGAAACAAAAAAAGGTGTTCAATGTACAAAATGTAGATCAAGAAAAATAAATAAATCGACGGTTCAACGGGCTCGTAATTATGCTTTGGATAAAATAGCCGAAAAATTAACTTTTCCATGTGAAAATCACATAAATGGATGTACATTTAAATCAAAACCTTCATCTGTAATCAACCATCACTCCTCTTGTTCTTATACAGAGTATGATTGCCCAGTTAGTGAATTTGTGCCTTGTGCTTGGAAGGGTTTTGGATATGATATACCAAATCACATTGAAGAAATTCACTCTGATCTAATATTAAAAACCCCAACTCTTTCATTAAATGTTAAATATTGTCAAAATAAAGAGCGGTTTGTGTTATCAGAAAATGAAATAACTTGCCACATCATCAAATTCCTGAAGAGTTATTTTCGTTTAATTTTTTTCCAAAATGGGGACGAATTTTATTGGGAAGTTCAATTTATAGGACCTAAAAATGTCAAATTTAACTATGAAATTGAAATGATTTCGAGAGAAAACGAAAACAAGTGTTTAAGAACAAGACATTCTTGTTTAACGTGGCTTGCTAGGACAATGGAACAAATGCTAAGGATGAAAAACTGTTATTTTAATTACAGACAAATAAGAGACTTTATCGAACTCTCTGATGGTGCTTGGTATTTAAACTTTAATGTAAAAATTTTCAAGTAAATGTTTTTTTATTATAATTTTTTACTTTTGTATATATTATTTAATATAATTGATGTATCATTTCATGTATTACACTTTTTATAAAAAAAAGTTCTTGTCTATTATTTATATCTTTCATCTCCTTGAGCAATCAATCTAGTGTATACTACCGATAAGTTATTTAATTTGTGTCAAAGTAACTCTGGTTATTATTAATTATTAGCTATTTCTGTTAAAGAAATTTTGTTTTATTGAACATGTAAGTCAAAAATCTGTTTCCATTTCTCAAAGACCGTAACATTACTTAGAACAGCTCTCTTACCGTTTGTTATCGCAAAGTAATTTAAAAATTTCGTTTTGACAACATTCTAAAGCTAATGTTTTTAAAAAATTAAAAAAAAGCAGATTTACAATATTCATATTGAAAAAAAAACGGAATTAAAGACGTGTGCACTCTATTTGTGGTTTCCATCACAAAAACTTTTTTAAACATTCATTACATACAAGTGACCTATAAAAACATTCAAATAGAGCAAGTGTTATAAAAATATTAGAACCAAATACGAAAAAAAAAAAACTTACAACCAAAACTACAGTAAAGAATTGCAAATTGTCTTTTAGGCAAAAGTTTTCTTTCGATTACAGCGCCCCCATTGGTCATTTTTTTACCACAATAATTTACTACTTACAATACCAAATACAGTAGAATCCCGACCAGGTTAATGTCCAAGAGAAAGGAAAGTCTCGAAAAATAAATAGAGAAAACTATAGTTTATTGTGTTTTTTACCAAAGAAAATCAAGTAAAACTTGGAAATTCGGTTGAAGATTTAAAAAAATACACGTTTGTAATTCGTTGAGTTTGAAAATTAACCAATTATAAATGAGTATTTCAGATTTTTATTGCTTACTAGTGTTCTAGTTTCTATGTGATAAAAAAAAACACACTGCAGACAACTTGATTTGACTTAGGAAACATTAAAATCTGTAAATTTGTTTCAATATTTATTTATTTTTTTTTGTGTAAGAAAGAGTAAGTAGGAAAGGAAAAATTTGGGAATTTACTGTACATTTAAAAACCGAAATAAAAAGGTCTATCTCAGTTCTAGAAATATAAATAACTGTATCAAATACAGTAGAATCTCCTTAGATTAAAATCTAAGAAATATATTACTCTTCTAAAAATCAAAAAAACTTGTAACATTGATGAAAAAATAAAAACAATACCAAATACAGTACCTAAAATCCCGAATTTTGTAAGATGAGCAAACCCAATATGAACTCTACCGGTGAAATACAGTACTTGTGAACACATGTGTTTTTGACTTAAGGCTAATCTCAATGTTTGTTTTTAGGGTAACATATCAACACTTTAAATGGGCTGTAACGCATATGTCTACTAGACAAAAAATTAATCACTTTTTCTTAATACGTTTTATCTGATTTAGATTATTTTACTGTCACTCTGACTCTAGTGTAATAATAATACTGTAGGTTCACTTTACTGCCATTCTACTGTAAAAAAATAAATAATTTTTCAATTAAAAATTAGCAAAAAATCTAAAAACCTTGCTGTTAATAAAAACATAACAAAAGAACATATTATTAGAATAATAATAGTAATGATAATTATAATGAAAAAAATAATAATATTTAAAGAAAAAAAGCAGAAAATAGAGAGATAAAAACTTCAGAAAATAACAAAAAATTAAGTTTAGCAACTGCAATTTTGAGACAAATCTACTGCAAATAAAGGAAGTGGAACTAACTGACAAATAAAATTTAAGTAACTATTTATGTATTTAATTAATTAGAATACAAACAAATTTGAAAACCTAATAGAAACAAAAATTATTAAAATATGAAAGGACAATTCTAAAAAAGATACAATTTTAACTCAAAAAATTATAATTTAAAGCAAGTATATTATTTTACTATTTTTGAATGTAACTAAAATGATTTTTTTTAACTTCAAAGGACTTTCATAAAGCTGTTATTGATTTAGATGTGAGTGATAATTGATGAGAAATGTGAGATTATTGATATAATCAAATCAGTAAGTGCGTATGAAATTTTCGATAATTTCATAATGCACAAGGGGTAATTTGGAAGACTATTAAACAGAGAAAAATTTAAATATGTAATACAAATAAACTTAATTATGTGTTTAAAAATACTTTTTCCACTACTAGCTATGAAGTTAACCATTATTGCGTCTCCCAGCAAACTGAAAAGTTGAATTTCTCTGCTAGTGATTAACAATTTTTTCTATTATTAACCCAGGTTAATAATGGACAAATTCAAATGTTTTGAGAATCCAGAGATAGTTGTTCAACAAAAACTTGATTTTGTATACCCAGGAGATTGTCTTTAACGTATTTTAACGTTCTGAAGGGTGTACCAGAGAACAATAGGTGTACCTCAAAAACTATTAACATTTCTATAAGGCAAGTTAAGTTATTTCGACTTCTTTTATTATGTACTATAGCTGCTTAAATTTCCAAAATATACTACAAAGTCACCCTGTATGTTTGTTTCAAGAGATATGCCTTGTTCCCCGTGGTAATTTATTATAAGGTATTTAACACTATGCATAATTTTATTCCAATATAGCGTTGTTCACCAACCTTTAACATTTCGACATTTTAATAAAAAGATGCTAAAATTATTATTTGATGAGTATACGAGTGATTTGTACTACTACTACTACTATAAGTACTACTTAGTTTTTATTTTTAAAATTATGATTATTTTAAAATTAAATTTTTGTTTCGTTTACTCATTTTTATTAATATTTTCAATTTAAAGAAATCTAGTGAATTTTTTAAAGCTTCTTTAGGGAAAATAGACGAGTAAACCTAACAGCAGTGGCAGCACTGCGTGAGCGTGGTATCAATGTACGTGTTCTATAGTTTTTGCATTTGGATAAGGGAAATGACTTAAACCATAAATTACTTGATGAATAGGGATTATTTAGAGTAATAACTGCTTTATAATTTACGACACTATCGAGGCGACCGGTACGTACCATCTGTTAGAACTTTCTAATTCATTTTACTAAGAAAATGTGGCTGGAAATTTTGGGGGTGTTTTTCTGTACAATTTGAGATATTTGCAGAGGTAAACAGGTAGAAGATTTAATAAGAATTTAGATAAACTTTTCGAAGAAATACTTTCAAACATAATTAGGATAGGCATAATATTAATATAACAATAGAGTATTTGTTATATTAATAGAGTATAGTTAATACAATATTAGTTATTATGTCGCTAAAGATATGAACAAAAAACGTAAATTGTTTTCACCAGATTAAAACTGTAGCAGATACTTTTGTAACAAAAAAAAAAAAACCACAATAAATGGCATCGATGATAGTGACAATGATGAAGATATTTAGTAATGTTTTTTAAATAAATTTATTATGTTGCTTAAGTGTTTTGTTTTTTTATTTCATGCTCCTCTCTTTGAAATTATATTTTTTTCTTAGAAAAATGATTAATAAATACCTATTAATTTGCATTCTTTATTAAAGAATATTATTTATTTTCCAATAATTAAAACGTTCAATAAATAAAAAATTTCCAAAAATAGTTCATTTTACAGGAAAAAAACTCTTTTTCCAAGACTCTCAATCTTTCATTATACATTAAATTAGGTGTAACGACCAAATTATCATATTTTGTCAAAGAAATTTAAACAGCTTTATTCGGTTTATCAATGTGTGATTTATCAAAAAAAAATTCATATAATACTCGGTATTAAGCTTATTTAGAAATAATTTTTTTTTACAGAACTAATAAGAAGTTAATGAAAACTTTTAGCAATACTTTTCTAGAAGGTACTATCACAGGTATATGAGTGCCACCAATTTGTTTACATTTAAACTGCAATTATTAAACATTAAGTTGTTAATTATGATCAACTACCCGATGTCGGCATGATGTCTCTAAGCAAGGAAGCAGGTAAAGAACGACCACGACTCGCCCAAGACCCTTGCCAACAGATGGTACGTACCGGTCGCCTCGATAGTGTCGTAAATTATAAAGCAGTTATTACACTAAATAATCCCTATTCATCAAGTAATTTATGGTTTAAGTCATTTTCCTTATCCAAATGCAAAAACTATACAAGTGGCAGCGTCTTTCTTATCGTGTTCTCTCTGCCTCATAAAACAAAGAATCATCGGTTTTAGTAATTGTTCACTGGTAATGTCTTGAATAATTATTATTAACATATTTGTAATATAATTATTGCTGATTTAGGTTGATGAGTGTTGAATAATTTTTGCTTGATCTCACGGTTTTGTGGTGTGTCCTTGGCTGAATACTTAGGTACCATTATCAAAGAAGAACCAACGATTCTAATAATATTACCAATGTAAGTTGTGCATGTAATAAAAAAAACAATATTTTTATAGTAATTTTATAGATCAGATTACAAGTTGTATACAACATCTTAAGAAATTATGAATTTATATAGTTTGATAACGGATGATACACTGGAAAACTTAAAATGCGATTTGTGTCACAACTATTTATCTTATTTTCCAATTTGTACGTTAAATGAGAAAAACATCTGCGGTCGTTTCTGGTTACATCCTCAAGAAGAGTCAAATTCATATGTTGACAAAGCTTTTGAAGCCCTTGCTAAATTCTTACAGTTTCCATGTCAATATGAAAAAGAAGGTTGTTATAAAAAGTATTTACCTAAGGACATTATCGAACATGAGAAAAAATGTGGTTTTCGTACTGTTAAATGTCCTGCAAGGCATATTTCTTCATGCAATTGGGAAGGAGCGCTACCAATTGTTTTAGATCATTGCCAAAATAAACATAATGACTTAATACTCAACGATGGCAATTTTGAATTTAATTTGGCAGAAACATATCAACGTAAAAACTTGTTAGAACATGATTGTGCACTATTTCTTGTTTTTCAAAATTTTACCCCTATCAATAAATTAATGGAGATGAATATACGTTATCCTGATTATGTCGATGATATCAAAGATAATCCTTGGAAGATTACTTTTGAAACAACTAACAGAAAACTTGAAATTCGAATAGATACCCAGGCATTTGATGACAAGAAGAATACTATGATTTATCTGGATAGCTTTGTTGATGATGCAGACTCTCATGAAATTGAAGTAATAGGAAAAATAATGGTAGACAAGAATATTGACAATAAATCAGGATTAAGCAAAGAAAAAAATGACGAATTTTTGGCGTTATTAAAATGTTCATCATGTTTCAATTATGCCCTACCACCAATTTATGAAGTTACTATGCCAGACGACCAAACAGAAAAAAGCATTCAATGCTCTGAATGTAAATCAAAATTAGAAAATAACTCAGATCAAAATTCGACAGTTCAATGGAATTATACTTTAGATAAACTAGCAGAAAAATTAACCTTTCCATGTGAAAATCAAGTAAATGGATGTAGATTTAAATTAAAACCTTTATTTATGAGTAACCATCATTTCTCTTGTTCTTATAGAGAGTTTGATTGCCCAGTTAGTGAATTTGTGTCTTGTGATTGGAAGGGTTTGGGATGTGACATGCCAAATCACATTGAACAAATTCATTCTGATTTAATATTAAAAAACCTAACTCTCTCAATAGAACTTAGATGTTCTGAAGCATTTCAGCGGTTGGCGTTATTAGAATATAAAATAACTTGCCACATTATTAAATACCTAAATCGTTATTTTCGGTTAAATTTTTTTCAAAACGAGGAAGAATTTTATTGGGTTGTTCAACTTATAGGTCCTGACAATGACGGCAACAAATATAACTATGAAATTGAAATAATTAATAGATATTTCAAAGATAACAGGTTGATGGCAAGACTATATTGTACAAGTCTTATGAAAAAAGAAGATTTGTTTAAAACAAAATATTGTTATTTTCATTACAATCAAATCAAGGACTTTTTCACTTTGTCTACACCTCATTGTTTAATGTTTAAAGTAAAAGTTTCCAATTAACTATGTACTTTTTATATTATGTAAACACATTATCTCATTTTTTTTATATATCTTTACTTTTGTATCTTACATTTAATAAAATAATTATTAAAACAACATCACACAACATATTTTTGTACTTATTATCTTTGAAAAGCTGTGTTCCAGTCTTTTCGAATACTCGGGACAAGGTTTTTCAAAACCGGGGTGCTTTCCTATTTCTCATAAGAAAACAATCAAAATTTCTTTGAGCAATTCGTAACTATAGTAGTATTCTTTTAATTTTACCCGAATGTTGTAAAATTGTATCAAATAACACCTCCCTATGCGCTACTAGTTTTATTTTTGTTGTTACTATGCGAATGAGTGAAACAAAATACAAGCCGCCAAGCGTTATCTACTTTAAAAGAGAGAGCAGGTTGGAGTACCAGCAGTTCTCAAACTACCAACCCATTAATAAACAAACTACAATAAATTATTGACTAGATCATGGTAAATTATTGAAAACATTTAAAAAAGCAGCACTCTTTTCGCTCGTGCTGCAAAGAATGTGCTTATGCAAAAAGTTATGTATAAATAGCTAGCAATTTATAGTTATTTATGCTAATTTATCATTTTGCGTAAAGAGGGCTCAAAAAGCTATGGAAACAAGGTAAGGTAAGACTCTTTTAAAAACTGTTTTTGCTGATCCATTTTTTGTTTTGAAATCGTTTTCCAAAAATAATTGATTGGTAAGTTTAAAAGGATTTTTTTTCTTCTAAAAACAGATTGATTATGGTGATGATTATGGTATTAACCATAAAAAATAAGATAATAAATAAAACACAAATATTTGATTGTAACAGTTTTACATGACCGCGCGTTGGAATAAAAGATTTTTTTAAATCTTGCAGTTTAAATTAGAAAGAATAGTCTTTAAACGTAAATTACATAAATATGATTATCTTTTCAATAAATTCTTCAGGTTTCTACGGTACAACATCGAGAATGTTAATCTGCCAGGTACAAAAACGTTGGGTTATAAAGGTCGAAGAGAAAGTAGGAGTGTTGGGGTTGAAATCTAGAGTTATTTTCGTTGATCGATGCTTTCGTTGTTTCTTGCTGTTTTTGTACTTTTTTCCAATTTATATTCTCCAAATCGGTTTATTTTAGTAGAGATGAATTAAGCTTGATGTAATTTTAATAATTACAAATAAACACAGTCTTTTTTTATAAATATCTTTATTAAAATTGCTTCTAGATATTTGATTGGGTCACGTAAACGGACTTTTAAGCGTAAACATTTTTACCCAAAACTTCTTTTTTTCAGTGATATCACAATGTAATATTTTTTATATTATTAAACTAAATGTTTTCAGTCAGGTAATAGATAACATTTAGACCGGGTTTTATAACAAAATACTGGGTCTTAATAGAATAAATAATTTAACAAATTTTTCGGTACTTAATTGACGTTGTTTATACTAAAAAACAACAATAAAAGTACAAAAAAGTACTTATAAATTATATAAATTTTTTCTGAATTTTTAATTTTATAAAAAAATATGATAACTAATTTTAATTTTTAATAACATCACATTTTCTAATATAGTAGAATGCATTAAATAATAATAAATTTGTAAACTGATGCTAATATTTCCGTAACTTTTTATTTAAAATGTTGGTTTGCATTCGAATTTCTAATACTACACTCACTTTAGAAGCTTTGTCTTTGTTGTCGCGTTAAGCTGAAAGAAGATAGAATAGTGTGACATTCTTAATACAATACGTCTTGAGTTGTTGCATTTTAGGCTATGATGTGGAAAGAGATATAATAATAAAAACGTGAATTTTTACTTGCGTTATAAGGTTTTATTATAAAAAGAGGCAAGACAGTGACACTGGCTATATCATTTGACGCGTTTGGTTAAGTAAAAATTTTTCTTTTATCTTAATTAGTTTTCTAGTTGACGTGATGACAAAAAAAAGTTAAATACCAGATTCTATTAATCAAAATGCACAGATGTTTTAAGAATTATGTGACTTAACAAAACACAGGAAAACTGAAAAGAACAAACGCATAGAGTTCTCAGAAAGATATTTCGTACTTACGACTTAATTCGGTATTTAAATTTTATTAACTTTAATAAAGGTCTAATTGTAAAACCGTTACCTCTAGACCCCAACATCAACAAGATCAACAAGATACTGTGTTGTTAAAAAATGTGTTTCTGTAAAAGTAAAAAAAAATATTTTTTTTATTATAAAACTTGACAAAAGCGCCAGATGATGCCTAGATAGGCGAAACCGGTAGCGGCAGAGTATAAATAAAGTGCAATTAAAACACAGATTTAAAGTATAAATAATCCTATTACCCCAAAATAAAAAAAAAAATTCGAAATTTGGTGTTACGGGGAAGTGGACGACAAGGCAAAAAAAAAAAAACTGTTTTATAAGTCCAACGTTTCGAATCCTTTATTGATTCTTCTTCAAGGCTTCTAATAAATGTCAGATTTGTTTGGCATGGTACCATTCTTCCGGCGACCACTGGCCGAGACAAATTGGTACCATGCCAAACAAATCTGACATTTATTAGAAGCCTTGAAGACAGAAGAAGATGAAGAAGCCTTGAAGAAGAATCAATAAAGGATTCGAAACGTTGGCCTTATAAAACAGTTTTTTTTGCCTTGTCGTCCACTTCCCCGTAACACCAAATTTCGAATTTAAAAAAATGGACGTAATTCACCAAAATAATAAAAAAAAATGTTGCACTAAAAACAGGGACTAACAAACTAACTTTTTAAAATTTTCAAGTACTGCTAATAATTTATTAAAGGTAAAAAAAATAAAAAAAGTGATTTAACATTACTTAGAAAGTTAAAATTATATTTTTTACAACATGATGGAGTCTAAACGGAATAATATCTGGGAAATTAAATAGAAAGTAATAATTGTAAAAATTATCTATATTTTCATAGCCGATAAATAATAATAATAATTACAAAAAATAAAATGCTGAGAGATATTATCCATAATAATCTACTTCATCATTACTTTCGTCCTACTTCGCCACCATCAAAAAGAAAATATCGTAAAATATTACATTGATGAAAGAGTCAAGTCAAAGTCAAAGTCAAAAATACGTTTATTACAAGAATATATACAGGGGGGTTCAATAACATATGTACAGTAACTTAATCTAAATTACAATATTGTGTTTGTGTGAGGGCGGACTGTTTAGGCTGATCTGCCTCTTCAGTCCTGGGGTGTTTGATGAAAGAAAAAAAACGTCATTAAGGCGTTTCTAAGAATTTTAATCTTTTGGAATTTAAGGGTTGTTAATAAAAGCAAGATATAGAAACCTCATGCCATTGACTAAAAAAATTATTGGTTTCATACACTGTTTAGAATTTATGATAAATTTAAATGAGTTATTTATAAACTTGGCCATAAACTTATTACAGAATGAAAGCTATAAGAAATTATAAACACGAAATATCTTTTTGAGAACTTCACGAAGCGAAAAATCTAAGATGCTGCTGTTGTCAGAATTTCTGGTTCCTAGGGAGCGACCCTTCTCGAACTTTAAAAATAGGCTCGGACCGAACAGGGTGGAGGGAGGAATTTCTCCCTCCCGAGTTTGAACAAATTTTGCTTTGTGCGCCAGTTTATTAATGTGATATTTTAGTTTGAAATCATCTTTCCAAGTGACAAAATCTTTCTTTTCATACGTTCTCTCTGCTTCATAAAACAAAGAACTGGAGATCGGCGGTGTTAGGAATTGTTCACTGGTAATGTCTTCAATAAATATTTTTAACATATTTGTAATATAACAATTGTTGATTTAGGTTGATTAGTGCTGTCCAATTTCTTTTTGATCAGGCTGCTTTCTGGTGTGTGGCGTTTGGGTGACGTACTTAGGTACTGTTATCACATAAGTAACTATCAACGAGTCTAATATAACCAAAATAATAATGTAAGTTGTGCATGTAATAAAAAGGCCAATATTATTATAGTAATTTTTTTAGATAAGATCACAAGATGAGTTTGATAATGATAACAGATGATACAATGAAGAAATTAAAATGCGACTTGTGCAACAACTACTTATCGTATTTTCCGATTTTTATGTCCAATGGTAAAAACATTTGTGGTCGTTTCTGGTTACATCATCCTCAAGAAGAATCAAATTTATATGTTGACAAAGCTTTTGAAAGTCTTGCTGAGCTCATTGAATTTCCATGTCAATATGAAAAAGAAGGTTGTATTGAAAAATGTTTACCCAAGGACGTTATTGAACATGAAATAGAATGTTCCTATCGTATTGTTAAATGTCCTTCACGACATGTTTCTCCATGTAATTGGGAAGGAGCGCTACCAATTGTTTTAGATCATTGCAAAAATATTCATAATGACGTAATGCTCAAGAATGGCCATTTTGAAATAAACCTGGCGGAATCACATCAACGTGAAAACTTATTAGAACATGATTTTGCAGTATTTCTTGTTTCCCAAAATTTTACCTCTCTCAATAAATTGATGGAGATTAATATCCGTTATCCTGATTATGTCTATAATAACAAAGAAAATTTTTGGAATATTACATTTGAAACAACTAACAGAAAAGTTAAAATTCGAATGGATACTCAAACATTTGAGGGACACAACAATGCTATGGTCTACTTTGATAGCTTAATTAACGATAGTGATTTTTCTGATATGGCAGTAAAAGGAAAAATTATGTTAGATAAGAATATTAAAAATAAACAAGAATTTAGCGAAGAAAAAAATAACGAATTTTTGGCTTTGTTTAAATGTTCATCATGTTCCAATTATGCCCTACCACCAATTTATGAAATTACTATGTCAAACAGCCAAATGGACAAAAACATTCAATGCTCAGAATGTAGATCAAAATTAATAAATAACTTAAATCAGAATTCGACAGTTCAAGAGGTTCGGAATTATGCTTTGGATAAAATAGCAGAAAAATTAACTTTTCCATGTGAAAATGAAGTAAACGGATGCACATTTAAATCAAAACCTTTATCTGTAGGGAATCATTGTTTGTCTTGTCTTTATAGAAAGTACAATTGCCCTGTTAATGAATATAGGTCTTGCAATTGGAAAGGTATTGTATTTGATCTACCAAATCATATTGAACAAGTTCATTCCGATATGATATTAAAGTCCTCAAATGTCATTGAAAAATTTACTTATAACATCACGGCGAGGGCTACACGAAGCCTAAAAAATAAAAAGACTTGTCACATTCTCAATTTCTTAAATCGTTATTTTTTTTTAATTTTTTTTCATAAAAGGGAAGAATTTCACTGGGTAGTTCAACGTATAGATGGCAATTTAAGTAATGACCACTTTAAATATGAAGTTGAAATAACTTCTACAAAAAACAAGTATAAGTGTTTAAGAACGAGACATTCTTGTTTAAGAAGGCTTGATGCGATAAAGAAAGCAATTTTAAAGAGAAAAAAATGTTGTTTCAATTACACACAACTAAGACATTTTTTTGTGTACTCTAATGGAGCTTGGCATTTAAACTTTAATGTAAAAATTTTTACATAAATATTTTTTATAATAAACATGGTCTCAAATATTTGTAAATCTTTATTTTAGTATCTAAACTAGATTTTTTTTGGAAAGTTTTGTAAAATATAATTAATGTATTATTTCTTGTATTATAGTTATATAGAAAAATGTTGTTTGTGTCTATTATTTATTGCCTTCACCTCCTTAAGAAGAGTTTAACCGTTGAATGAGGATACTACTATAAAAAAATTTAATCTTAATGTTAATGAATATTAAGTTTCTCTAATTCATTGAAAATAACTTTACTAATTTCTTCAGCACTATAATCCGGCGGTAGGTATATTGAATCTTAAGAAAAGTTCATGCACTCGACCATCTTTAACATATCTAACAATAAATACTAAAGAAAAGCACACAAATACACGATTTTATTACTTTACCCTTATAATGAGCCATCATATATTTAATAATAGAATGAAATTTCTTGGTAGGTAAACCCGTCGAAAGCAGGCAAAAATTGTAAACAGACGGCGGTTTTGAACAACTGGGCCGGACTCAAATTTTTATGAGAGACTTCACACCACTGCAAATTAAGAATAATTTAGGACTTCTTCTAAAAAACTATATTTTAGTTTAGAGTTTAGGTTTAGGGGTAAACTAGGTACATACAAGACATATCTAAGCTTTTTGCATTTTATGTATGAATAAATGAATGAGTGCTAGATGCATTATCTATCTAATAATTGATTAAGTTAATTGTTTTTTAAAATATTTAATTTACTCCTAGATTCATAATTTTCAGAATATGGAGTAGTCTTTCCTTTTTTTATTTCTGCAGACTTCCATTTCCCGTATTTAAAAAGTCGACATCGAATCATAAGTTTTATTAGATAGTCAAAATGCTCCTCACATGTTTCATCAAATGAAAAAGGTAATTTTGATATTATTTCATGTTGAATAATTGCACTTAAATTGGGTGATGCCCTATTCTCACTGTTAAGAAAATTTGAAATTACTTCTTGAGCTTTTAAGTTAAACAAATTAAATAAAGTGGACGGATGTTTTAATGGAGTCGAAAAAAAATTACTTGGAAGATAAGTTTTATAAATAATTAAATTGTCGTAATGATGTGTTGAATTGGTTTCGTCTAGTAAATTAAAAGAACAATTTTCACATTGATCAAATTTATCGACACATTTTTTTGCTAAATAGCCAGCATAATAAGTATTGGCGCAAACTTCCGCCGTCACATCTATTTGATTAAAATTATCCAAAGTATTCGTATTATTGTCATCAACAAAATTGGAATTACTCTCATTTATTAATTTTGCATTATTGGTATATGGAAAATGAATAATGTTATCAGTAAGATTGCAACTATCATCTTCTACTGTTAAAAGATGAGCGTCGTCATCATTTTCACAATTTGCCGTTTCTGAAGATTTCATTAAATGGGTTAAACAATTTATTCTAAAAATTTCTCTGAAAGACCGTACCGTTGGATTTTTATTGTAGCCGCCCCTCTGACGATATACCGAAAAAATATTTTCAACAAAATCTTGGTTAAGTCTTCTTGTTAAAAGGTACGAATAGCCTCGGCTTTCTTGTTCTTTTCACAAATTTAAAATGGAATTAATTGTCCACACAAGACTATTGAAACAAGGAGGTTGAGTTAACCCTTTAGGAGAAATTTTTTTTAAATTTACTGCCCATATTTTGGCTTTATGCAAATTTTCAATTACTTTTGGGTTTTCGATCGATAAAGCCCGTTTATTCGGATTTAGGTGATAACGATTTGTGCTATTAAGAGAATCGAACAAATCATTTATTGTTTGCAAAAAGTTTGCGGTATTTGTCGCTGTTTGGCTCTGCAATTGTCTTGTAGAAACAGTGGTGCGAAGAGCTGCCGAAACACTATGACTGAAAATTTGAATAGCAAGTTTGCAAGACATTTTTTTAAAAGGTCCGGGATTTAAATGTTCGTCGGTAATTTTAGTCATCATTCGGCAAGTCTTGCTCTTTCGATCAATTTCAAAACATTATTTTATATCGTTAAAGTACACTTTCTTATTTTCAAAGATAAAATCAGCCTCCAACATATTATTTCTAATGCATTTAATAATATGAACTATATCATAAATAGAATGTATTTTATTATTGTCTAAAGTAAAATAGGTCATCTAGGTTTTTTAATAAGGATATTATTTCAATGCAGTTTGTTGATCACAAATATTTGACGCTATTTTTCACTATTGGCCCACCATCTGGATGGGTGATGGGTCCGTTCGGTCGATGGTCTTTTGTCGCATATTTCGAGGCTCTATAATTCCGACCAGATGTGGAAGCAAACCTTGTCGGCAATGAGCATTTCAAAGAAGGTATAATAATAAACCCACCAATTGCTCCCCAATAGTAATAAAAATTATTATACTTTAGCAATAACAATATTATTAAGATTAGCAGATAGCTGGTTTAGTTATTTGTGAAAATTTATAATTTATCTTACAATACAAAGATACCTATTGTAATAACTCGTCAGAAAGGGCTAAAAACAAGAAAAACGGCCCACTAATTATTCTTGCATTTTCTATCTAATAAGCGCGCAAAATAATAGCGAAACAATCAGAAAAAATCATAAATCATAAATCATTAACCCTTCAAAATGTTTCAAAATGTCCGTCATAAGATGAATTTTAGATTAGTGTTCTGACAGACAAGAACAATAAGCATTTTTACCAATTTTTAACCTAAAAATACAAAAAAAATTGCGATTTGTTGTATTTTAAACATTATTGTGTAAAATAATTATTTTTGAGTTTATGAGGTTTTTTTCTTGAATACCACACGAACTTGGAATCATTTCTAGTATTTTCTTTTTGGTGTATTTTAAAAACACTGAACTATAATTTTCAAGAAAGTTTGGTAGTTGCCGTGAAGGTTTTTTTACAATATGACTTACTGTTGGTTTTTAAACCAAAATTTTTTTAACATTTTTTTGTATCTAATTTAACACATTATTTTTGTAACTTTATAGTTTGTTTTCCCCACCTGAGAGAGAAATCTTCCTCAACTTTTTTTACAATACAAAGATACCTATTGCAATTACTTGTCAGAAAAAACTAAAAACAAATAATATTAATGGGTTACTTTAAATACAATATACTAATAACCCATAATTAAGCCCATTAATTTCTTTTACACAAAATAATAGCGAAACAATTAAAAAAACGCAAAACTCAATAAATCTTAGCTGTGTTTTAAAATGTACAAAATTAGTTTTATTGTTTATTATTGAAAATTATTGAGAATTATTGTTTTTGCAGTTTGTAGTAATTTAAACATTATGTAAATTTTTTTTTAGTTTATTAGGTTTTCTTGCTGAATAGCACACGAACTTGGAATCATTTCAAGGAATTTTTTTCTGGTGCATTTTAAATACGTCTAATTTCAAGAAAATTTTCTAGTTGCCATGAAAGTCTTTTACAATTATGACTTGCTATTGATTCTGTGCAAAACCGTGAAATTTTTAATTTATTCTCACTTTCTTGTAAAATTACGACCGAAAAATATTTGTTAGGTACGTGTCAGGTAAATTCAAATTACGTAAGCAACCATTCTATACTCCTCTTGTAGAACGCTACAGAGAAAGATTTTGTATTCTTGTAAGTATGCTTTCAAAATATATCATTTCGCTACTCCACAATAGGGGGCGACACTTCCTGGGGAAAAAAATGACAAATATTGGCGCACGCATTAGCCCATAAGGATTATACTTCTATAGTATCCTCATTCAACGGTTTAACCGTTTCATTTTCCAATAAAGTTTTGGTGATTACCAATTAATAAGTAGTAAATAACTAACTATCCTAAAACATTCTCGTCTTTTCGTAGATACATCAGGTGGTTCAAAGGTAAAGAGCAACATTTTTACCACAAATGATGAAAACTTGCAAAAAATTGTCCTATCTCAACTGATAACAATATTATAATCTAAAAATTTATTATAAAACATCTAACCAACCAAATTTGAACATACTACTGTAGATTTTCCAGGCCAAAATAAAGCTATTTGACACAACTTGCCTCTATATCACGTTGCACCGTTTAGAAGCTAGAGGGCGCCAAAAATTGGATATTAAAATTTGTTTTATTCTTTAAACGTAAATAAATATCTCAAAAAAGATACGTTTTACCAGAATATTGCGTTTGTTTTTATTCCAACTCCATTGGCATGCTCATTTTTGTAATAAAAATTGGAGATAGTAACGCACAATATTTTTACTTAACCGGAAATTGAGTAGATTTAACAAAATTTGCCTAACTGTTATCTAACAAAGAAAAAAAACAGAAGTGGTGGATTTGCTCATTCAAAGTTGTAAACACAAAATATTTTTCTGAGGACTTTATTAAGAAAAAAATCATAAGATGCTGCTGTTGCCAAAATTTCTGATCCCGATATCGCTCCCTAGGAAGCAACCCTTCTCGAATTTTAGAAATAGGCTTAGACCGAACAGTGGAGGGAGGGATTTCTCCCTCCACGGGTCGAACAAAATTTTGCTTTGTGCGCCAGTTTATTGGTGTGATGTTTTGGTTTGAATTGATCTTTACAAGTGGTAAAATCTTTCTTTTCAAACGTACTCTATGCTTGATAAAATAAAAAACCATCAGAAACCAACGGTTCTAGTAATTGTTCACTGGTAAGGTCTTAAATAATTATTATTAACATAATTGTAATATAACATTTTTTGATTTAGGTTGATTAGTGCTGTCCAGTTTCTTTTTGATCAGACTGCTTTCTGGTTGTGTGGCCCTTTGGTGACGTACTTAGGTACCATTATCAAAGAAGTACCAACGATTCTATTACCAATGTAAGTTGTGCATGTAATAAAAAAACCAATATTTTTATAGTAATTTTATAGATCAGATTACAAGTTGTATTCAACATCTGAAGAAATCATGAGTTTAAATAGCTTAATAATGATAACAGATGATACAATGAAGAAATTAAAATGTGATGTATGTCACAACTACTTATCGTTTTTCCCGATTTTTATATCTAATGGTAAAAACATCTGTGGCCGTTTTAATTTACATTCTCAAGAAAAATCGGAATTAGAAGTAAACAAGACTCTTGAGATTTTTGCTGACCTCATTGAATTTCCATGTCAATATGAAGAAGATGGCTGTTCTGAAAAATATTTTCCTAAGGACATTATCGAGCATGAAAAAAATTGTTCCTTTCGTACTGTTAAATGTCCTACACGAGACATTTCTCCATGCAGTTGGGAAGGAACGCTACCAACAGTTTTAAATCATTGCCAAAATGAGCATAATGACTTAATGCTTAACCATGGCAATTTTGAATTAAATTTGGCAGAAACATATCAACGTGAAAACTTGTTACAACAAGATTCTGCCCTGTTTCTCGTTTCCCAAAATTTTAATTCTCTTAATAAATTAATGAAGATTAATATCCGTTATCCTGATTATGTCTATGATATCAAAGATAATTCTTGGAAGATTACTTTTGAAACAACAAAGAGAGAACTTAATATTCGAATGGATACCCATGTATGTGAGGACCATAAGAATACTATGATTTATTTGGATAACATTGTTAATGATGCTGACTCTCGAGAAATCTCAGTAAAAGGAAAAATTATGGAAGACAAGAAAATTGAAAATAAACCAGCATTTAGCGAAGAAGAAAACGACGAATTTTTGGCAATGTTTAAGTGTTCATCATGCTCCAATTATGCCCTGCCACCAATTTATGAAGTGACTGTGTCAAACGGAGAAACAAAAAAAGGTATTCAATGTACAAGATGTAGATCAAGAAAAATAAATAAACCGACAGTTCAACGGGCTCGGAATTATGCTTTGGATAAAATAGCCGAAAAATTAACTTTTCCATGTGAAAATCACATAAATGGATGTACATTTAAATCAAAACCTTCATCTGTAATCAACCATCACTCCTCTTGTTCTTATACAGAGTATGATTGCCCAGTTAGTGAATTTGTGCCTTGTGCTTGGAAGGGTTTTGGATATGATATACCAAATCACATTGAAGAAATTCACTCTGATCTAATATTAAAAACCCCAACTCTTTCATTAAATGTTAAATATTGTCAAAATAAAGAGCGGTTTGTGTTATCAGAAAATGAAATAACTTGCCACATCATCAAATTCCTAAAGAGTTATTTTCGTTTAATTTTTTTCCAAAATGGGAACGAATTTTATTGGGAAGTTCAATTTATAGGACCTAAGAATGTCAAATTTAACTATGAAATTGAGATGATTTCGAGAGAAAACGAAAACAAGTGTTTAAGAACAAGACATTCTTGTTTAACGTGGCTTGCTAGGACAATGGAACAAATGCTAAGGATGAAAAACTGTTATTTTAATTACAGACAAATAAGAGACTTTATCGAACTCTCTGATGGTGCTTGGTATTTAAACTTTAATGTAAAAATTTTCAAGTAAATGTTTTTTTATAATTTTTTACTTTTGTATATATTATTTAATATAATTATTGTATCATTTCATGTATTACACTTTATATAAAAAAAATGTTCTTGTCTATTATTTATTTCCTTCATCTCCTTGAGCAATCATAATTTTTAAAATTATGATTATTTTAAAATTAAATTTTTGTTTTGTTTACTCATTTTTATTAATATTTTCAATTTAAAGAAATCTAGTGAATTTTTTAAAGCTTCTCTAGGGAAAATAGACGAGTAGACCTGACAGCAGTGGTAGTGTAAGTGTTCTGTGATCAATGCATAGACGTATCAATGTACGTGTTCTACAAGTGGCAGCGTCTTTCTTATCGTGTTGTCTCTGCCTCATAAAACAAAGAATCATCAGAAACCAACGGTTCTAGTAATTGTTCACTGGTAATGTCTTGAATTATTATTATTAACATATTTGTAATATAACAATTGCTGATTTAGGTTGATGAGTGTTGAATAATTTTTGCTTGATCTGACAGTTTTGTGGTGTGTCCTTGGCTGAGTACTTAGGTACCGTTATCAAACAAGAACCAACGATTCTAATAATATTACCAATGTAAGTTGTGCATGTAATAAAAAAACAAATGTTTTATACTAATTTTATAGATCACATTACAAGATGAGTTTGATAATGATTACAGATGATACAGTGAAGAAATTAAAATGCGATTTATGTCACAACTATTTATCGTATTTTCCAATTTGTATGTCCAATGGGAAAACCATCTGTGGTCGTTTGTGGTTACATCCTGAAGAAGAGTCAAATTCATATGTTGACAAAGCTTTTGAAACTCTTGCTGAGCTCATTGAATTTCCATGTCAATATGAAAAAGAAGGTTGTTTTGAAAAATGTTTTCCCAAGGACATTATCCAACATGAAAAAACATGTCCCTTTCGTATTATTAAATGTCCTACAAGACACATTTCTCCATGTACTTGGGAAGGAGCACTACCAACTGTGTTAGATCATTGCCAAATTAAGCATAATGACTTAATGCTCAACGATGGCAATTTTGTATTGAATTTGGCAGAAACATATCAACGTGAAAACTTGTTACAACACGATTCTGCCCTGTTTCTCGTTTCCCAAAATTTTAATTCTCTCAATAAATTAATGAAGATTAATATCCGTTATCCTGATTATGTGTATGATATCAAAGATAATTCTTGGAAGATTACTTTTGAAACAACAAACAGAGAACTTATTATTTGAATGGTTACCCATGCATGTGAGGACCATAAGAATACTATGATTTATTTAGATAACTTTGTTAATGATGCAGACTCTCACGAAATCTCAGTAAAAGGAAAAATTATGGTAGACAAAGATATTGACAATAAATCAGGATTAAGCAAAGAAGAAAATGACGAATTTTTGGCGTTATTAAAATGTTCATCATGTTCTATTTATGTTTTACCACCAATTTATGAAGTTACTTTGTCAAACAGTCAAACAGAAAAAAACATTCAATGCTCGGAATGTAGATCAAAATTAGAAATCAACTCAGATCAAAATTCAACAGTTCAAGAGGTTCGGAATTATACTTTGGACAAAATAGCAGAACAATTAACTTTTCCATGTGCAAATCAAATAAATGGATGTACATTTAAATCAAAACCTTCATCTCTTGGAAATCATCATTTGTTTTGTCCTTACAGAGAATTCGATTGTCCTGTTAATGAATTTGTGTCTTGCAATTGGAAAGGTATTGTAATTGATCTACCTAATCATATTGAACAAATTCATTCCGATATGATATTAAAGTCCTCAAATATCTTCGAAAAACTTGCTTATGATGGCTTTGATAGGAAGTCGATAAACCTAAGAAATAAAACGACTTGTCACATTATTAAATTCTTAAATCGTTATTTCCTTCTAAATTTTTTTCAAAATAAGGAAAAATTTCACTGGGTTGTTCAACGTGTAGATGACAATTTAAGTGATGACCACTTTAACTTTGAAATTGAAATAATTTTTCAAAAACACAAATATAACAGTTTCAGAATGAGGCATTCTTGCTTAAGGCCTGCTGAGGCAAAGGAAGAATTGCTAAAGAAAAAAAAATATTGTTACAATTACATACAACTAAGAGACTTTCTCGTGTACTCTAATGAAGATTGGCATTTAAACTTTAATGTAAAATTTTTTAAATAAATGCTTTTTATAATAAACATAGTGTCAAATTTTTGTAAATCTTTACTTTTGTATCTATCATTTTATAAAATTAAAATATCATTAATGTATTATTTCATGTATTTACACCTATATAAAAATTTTTTGTTTGTATCTAGATATTATTTATTGCCTTCACCTCCTTAAGTACTGTTTAGCACATCACATCTTTGGTTTCACCGTTTCATTTTACAATAAATAATTGGTGACTTATTACCAATTAATAAGTAGTAAACAACTAACTATCCTAAAACATTCTCGTCTTTTCGTAGATATATCTAGATATATCAGGTGATTCAAAAGTATAGAGCAATATTTTTACCACAAATAATGAAAAATTGTCTTATCTTAACTGATAACAATAATATAATCTAAAAATTTAGTATAAAACATATAACCAACCAAATTTGAAGAAAAACTACTGTAGGTTTTTTAGGCCAAAATAAAGCGATTTAACACAACTTGCTTCTATATCACGTTGCACTGTTTATAAGGTAGAGGGTGCCAAAAATTAGATATTAAAATTCGTTTTTATACTTGAAATATAAATAAATATCTCAAAAACAATAAATTTTAGCAGAATTTTGCATTCGTTTTTATTCCAAGTCCATAGTCATTTTTGTAATAAAAATTGGAGTTTGTAACGCAAAAAATTTTTATTTAACCGGAAATTGAGTAGATTTAGCAAAATTTAGCTATTGTCAGGAAATATCAAATAATTTAAAAAATATTTCAATGTAGAAGTAGTCCGCAATCACTTTGTTTTCATAGAAACCATTTTCCTTATTGTAACAATTACCATACAATAGTGGAAATCTTTGTCTTGTGCAAAGTCAGTAAAATTTCCAAAATTATTACAATGAAAGTGTATTTTGGTAGTCACTTTGATTAAATATTTTCACTAAAATGAAAATTTTATCACGAAACCTGCTTAATATGTAAATTTAGTTGCATATGGATTTGTCATCATTCGTTAATTGTACTAGTTGTACACTAGATTTTTGAGTGTTTTATTCCGTAGTTAGATACTTTATAATAAAAATTTAAAATATGTATTTTTTAGAATGAACACAAAGACTTTTTCTAAAGTCTTAAGCCTTTTAAAATTTTTTAGAAATATTTAAATATTTGTATAAGATTTTTTAGAACTCGTACACTAAATTTTTTAAGCAGTTTACCTTCCAAGTCAAGCATTTACCATTTCACACATTTGAGAGATTAGTTATCTACATATACATATATTTTACTTATTTAGCGACTGTTTATCTCAAATTCTGCTTAGTTGTATTGTTACGAAAGTAAGTACCACTCTCAAATTTTCCCTTGTTGTACACTACCAGAGACGATCTTAAAAAAATTAAGTGTGTTAACATTTTGAGAAAAAAATAGTATACATTGCAACAAACTGTTCGCTAAGGTTGTTTTACAAAAATCTAATTCGTCAAAAAATACTTGTATAAGGTTTGTCAGGCATTATGTCACTATGAATTAAATAAATAAAAAAGTTTTTTTGATTATAACTTTGTAATTTCTAAGTATTATATTTATTTACTTAATTCGATCAGGATTTACTGGACCAAATGTGTACCAAGTGAAAGCTGAGAGAGTTTTTCCTCCGGTAACTACGCTCCTAATTTTTTTACTTTCGTCTCTTGTGCTATAATGTAATATTCACTGATGATGTGCTGAATAATTATTAATATAGGCTGCTGATTACTATTATCAATTACTACTGAATTTTTCTTGATCAGACTGTTTTGGAGCCTTGTGTGACGTAGTTAGGTACAATTATCAAACAAGTAACAACTAATCTAATGTAAGTAGTATACAATAAAAAACAAATATTGTTATAGTAGTTTTTTAGATAAATTAAAATCCTAAGAAACAATGAGTTTAAATAACTTGATAAAGGATGATACACTGGAAAAATTAAAATGCGATTTTTGTCACAACTATTTATCCTATTTTCCAATTTGTATGTCTAATGATAGAAATATCTGTGGTCGTTCTGATTTACATCCCCAACAAGAATCCAAGTTAATGGTTAATAAGATCTTTGAAGCCGTTGCTGAGTCCATTGAATTCCCATGTCAATATAAAGAAGAAGGTTGCTCTAAAGAATATTTTCCCAAGGACATTATCGAACATGAAAAAACTTGTTCTTTTCGTACTGTTAAATGTCCTGCAAGTCATATTTCTGCATGCAATTGGGAAGGAGCTCTACCAATTGTTTTAATTCATTGCCAAAATAAGCATTATGATTTAATGCTCAACGAAGGCAATTTTGAATTTAATTTAGCAGAATCTCATCAACGTGAAAACTTGTTAGAACATGCATCTGCACTATTTCTCGTTTCCCAAAATTTTACCTCTCTCAATAATAAATTAATGAAGATTAACATCCGTTATCCTTATTATGTCTATGATATCAAAGATGATCATTGGAAGATTATTTTTGAAACAACAAACAGAGAACTTAATATTCGAATAGATACTCAGGCATTTGAGAACCACAAGAATATAATGATTTATTTCGATAGCTTTGTTAGTGATGCAGACTCTCATGAAATTGAAGTAAAAGGGAAAATAATGGTAGACAAGAAGAGTGAAAATAAATCAGAATTAAGCAAAGAAAAAAATGACGAATTTTTGGCCTTGTTGAAATGTTCATCATGTTCTAATTATGCCCTACCACCAATTTATGAAATTACTTTGTCAAACAGCCAAACAAAAAAAAACATTCAATGCTCAGAATGTAGATCAAAAGTAAAATATTCGACAGATCAAGGGGTTCGAAATGATACTTTAGACAGACTAGCAGAAAAATTAACTTTTCCATGTGAAAATCAAGTAAATGGATGTACTTTTAAATCAAAATTTTTATATGCAAGGAACCATCGATTGTCTTGTTCTTATAGAGGATATGATTGTCCTGTTAGTGAGTTTGTGTCTTGTAATTGGAAAGGTTTTGGATATGATATACCAAATCATCTTGAACAAATTCATTCTGATTTAATATTAAAAACTGCAGCTCTCCTTTCAAAAAAACTTACATACTCTCAAAGTTCGAGGCGACTGGTGTTGACAGAAAATAAAATAACTTGCCACATTATCAGATTCCTAAATCGTTACTTTCGTTTAAATTTTTTTCAAAATGGGGAAGAATTTCATTGGGTTGTTCAACTTATAGGTCCTGAGGATAATAACAATTATTATTATGAAATTGAAATAGTCAATACAGAAATCAAAGATAACAGGCTTATAGCAAGACTAGATTGTAAAAAGCTTATGAAAAAAGAAGATTTGCTCAAAACAGAATATTGTTATTTTCATTGTAACCAAATTAAGGACATTACCGGTTTACTTTCACCTCATCCTTTAATGTTTAAAGTAAAAGTTTTTAAGTAAATAGATTATTTTTTTTTATATTATGTAACCACAATATGTCCTTTTTTATGAAGTTTTACTTTTGTATCTTACATTTAATAAACAAAATCAAACAACATATTTTTTGTACTGATCGCTTTTTAGGAGCTGTTTTACAGTCTTTTCCAATACTCGGAAAAAGATTTCTTCAAGTCGGGGTATTTTTTTCTATTTCCCACAAGAAAACAATCAAAATCTCTTTGCGATATTAGTCGGTAATGGTTTCAAGCCACTTTCAAGCACTAACTTTTCGTTGTGTTTCTTTCTGACGCCAGAATCTTATTGTCAGTTCTATCAATCCATTAAAAAACAAACCACACAACTTGTAGACTAAATCATGTTGAATTATTGATAACATTAACAAAAGTAGCACTCTCTTTGCTCGTGCTGCAAAAAAATTGCTTATGCGGAAAATTATATATAAATATCAATGTATCATTTCACGGTAAAGAGAGTTCAAAAACTTATGGTAACAAAGTAAAGTAAGACTCTTTTAAAAACTGGTTTTGCTGATCTATTTTTGTTTTGAAGTCTTCTGAAAATCGCCGTTTGATATCTTTGAAGCGAAATAAAAAATCAGATTAATTTTAATGTCAAGGAAGTCATTTTTTTTAAATTCTGCATCTAAAACATAGGGCAGGTTGTACAATTTATTTTGTTTAATAATTTCGAATAATTCCAGTTTAGTCTTTAGTAGAACATGATCGATATTTCTTTGTGCCAACCAGCTTATTATTTCAGCATTTTTTGTTGAGCTGGTTGGATTCTTTATTAAGGAGACATCTAGATAAGATGCATTATCAATTACCAAAACCATAGGTAGAGGTAAGTTTGGTGAAAGTTGAGTTTTGATAATCTCAGGTTCTGGTCGTCATAATAATCCTGGAATTTTGTACCTGAGAAAATGTTAAGTAGGTGGCTGTATTTAAACAAATTCTTATAATTTACCTGACCCAAAAAGAAAATTAACTATCACTTACTTAAAGTCCATCTTCTTGATAACTCTCCATAAAGTAGTTATTTTGCCTTTAAAATCAATACCTAAAGCAATGACTTTATCATACATTCCTAATAAAAATTGTTTTTATGTTAATAAATTATTTTTATAATATATTGTTTAAAAATTATACTTTTTAATGTTGGTTGCCTTTTTTTTCTGGGCAAGATAAAACACACATTTTTTCCTTCTTTAACATCTTATTGCTTGCAATTTAATTTAGAAACAACAGTTATTAAACTTAAATTACACAAATATGATTATCTATTTAATAAATTGTTGAGGTTTCTACGGTACAAAATCGAGATTGTTAATCCGCCAGGTACAAAATATTTGTTTTAAGTTATACAAAGGTGGAAGAGAAAGTAGGGAGTGATTGGGGTTGAAATCTAAAGATTTCACTTACAGAACGACCTTATTTTCTGTGTTCGAAGCCTTCGTTGTTCTTTTTGAGCTTTTTTCCAATTTATAACTGTTTCTACAGTAAATTAACATTTATATTACTTACAATATTGTTATTTCAGGCTTAATAGAGTAAATAATTTAACTAGTTTCTCGGTTCCTAATTGACGTTTTTTTTTACTGAAAAACAACAATAAAAGCATAAATAATAAAAAAAAATTTGCTGAACTTTTAGTTTTATAAAAAAATATAGAAAACCAATTTTAATTTTTAATAACATCACGTTTTCTAATATAGTAGAATGCATTAAATAAACATAAATTTTGAAAACTGCACCAATGTTTTGCTAACTTTTTATTTAAAATCTTGGTTTGCATTCGAGTTTCTAATAATACTCTTATTTTAGAAGCTTTGTCTTCGTCGCCTTGTTAAGCTGAAAAAAGATAGAAAAGTGTATAATTCTTAATACAATACGTTTTAAATTGGTGCATTTTAGGCTATGATGTAAAAAGAGATAACAATAAGAACTTGAATCTTTACTTGCGTTGAAAGGTTTTATTACAAAAAGGGATAAGACCCTGATAGAGACTATATCATCTGACGCGTTTGGCTAAGTAAAACTTTTCCTTTACTCAACTAGTATTTTAGGTAACATAATAACAAAAAAAAATAATGTAGTAGATTTTACTTATTAAACAAAATGCACGGAAATTTTAAAAATTTAGTGACTTATTTTAATAAAACAGATAACAAATAAAAGTTTTGAAAAGAACTGATTAAAAAAATGTATTGGAATGTTGTTGAAAAACGACAACAAAACAGAGGAAAACCACGAAGAACAAACACATAGAGTTCTCAAAAAGATATTTCGTGTTTACGACTTAATTCATTATTTAAATTTCACTAATTTTAATGATGGTGTAATTGCAAAACCATCACTTCTAGACCCCAATAAAGGGAGATAAACAGATGCCGTCAATGCTGGGCCAGGTCCATTGTCATATGCTTTTGTGTTCATAAGATTGTCCTTGGGTTTACAAGTGAACTTCTTAAAATTTTCAATTACTGTTAATAGTTTATTAAAGGTAAGAACAAAATAAAAATTTTAAACGGATTTTATATTGTGATTCAACATTACTTAGTAAATTAAAATTAGATTCTTTAGAACATGATGGAATCTAAACGAAATAATATTTGAAAAATTAAATAGATAGTAATAATTGTAAAAATTATCTTTATTTTTATAATTGATAGATAATAATAATTACAAAAAATAAAATGTGTAGAAAAATTACGGATAATAATTTAATTTATCAACACTTGCGTCGCTGGACTAATGATCTACATGAATAATTAATTCTTTCAACAAAAACAGTCTCAACACAACACAAATAAATCTGTTTAAATAATAATACTTCTTGGCAATTGGCATTATTTTATAAGGGCTCGTTTCAGGTAGTTTTATTAACTTATCTACTTACGTTTCACTAATCCCCTCACCACCATCAAATAAAAAACATCTTGCTTGGTCCTAGTGTTAAGGTTGATCATAAACTTTTTAAAGAATCAAAGCTATATAAGTTGTAAACACAAAATATCTTTGTGAGGACTTAACGAAGGGAAAAATCATAACATGCTTCCGTTGGCAGAATTCTTTACCGAGCGCCTTGTGTGTCACCTCCGGATCAACCATCTTCGAATTTTAGAAAAAGGCTTTGTCCGAACTGTAGAGGGTGGAATTTCTCCCTCCACAGTGCGAACAAAGTTTGGTTTCTACCACGTTTCTGCACCATTTTATTGGTGTGGTGTTTTAGTTTGCATTGATCTCTAAAAGTGGTAAAATCGTTGCTTTTCATACGTTCACGTACTTCACGTTCTCTTTGCCTCATAAAATTAAGAACAGGAGACCGTCGGTTTTAGGACTTGTTCACTGGTAATGTGTTGAATTTTTAACATATTTGTAATATAATAATTATTGATTTAGGTTGATGAGTGCTGTCCAATTTTTTCTTGATCAAACTGTTTTCTGGTGTGTGGCCCTTGAGTGACGCACTTGGGTACTATATTATCAAAGAAGTAACTATCAACGATTCTAATATTACCAGAATAATAATGTAAGTTGTGTAAAAGTGACATAAACCATAAAATTATGGCATAAAATTTATATTTTCTAAGTTAATCTTTTTTTAGAAAAACGCCAAGACATGTTGATTTTATATTTTTATTGCGCACGTTTTTTACTTGTTTTGAAATTTTTTTTGACAACCGGTTTTTTGCTGTGACGTAATCAATTGTTTTTTAAATGGCAACCTCTATTTTTGGTGTTGAAAATTGAAATTTCATACTTTTTTTCTGCGTATAACAGTATAACATTTATATGGTCTAAAATAAAAACTTTAAGTAATTTAACCAATTTAAATGTTTTATTGAATTTTTCAAAATAGTCGCAATTTTTAACAGAATTATTGAACTAAATGTTTAAATTGACGTCCTTCCGTTAGCACATTATTAATCATTTTTTGACTAATTAAGCGATACTGATTTGTAATTCTTTCTCTTACATCATTGATGTCCTAAAATCCTAAAATGTGATTTGACAAATCTACACTAAACATTCAATTTTTGTAGATGTTGCAACAAGTATTTTTGAGCTAATCACATTTTAGGACCGTACGTTTTTGACGTGTCAATGACTAGACAAGTTTATTTAGATGTCCTTTGCGACACGTTAGTACCAGCATTAGCACAACTTTTCCCAATAAAAAGGTCTAGACATACCAGCAGCTAATATATGGTTTAAACAAGACGGTGCACCTCCACACTATACGCTCGTGGTGTCAGAGATTATTTATTTAGATGATGTTTTGACCGTTTTTCTAATAAGCTACTTAAAATAAAAAATATTTGCAACAAAATCAATTTAAGAGAAAGAATTACAAATCAGTACCGCTTAATTAGTCAAAAAAAAGGGAAATCATGTGCTAACGAAGTTTGAAAATTAGTTGTATTATTGCCAAAAAACGGAAGCACGTTAATTTGAACATTTAGTTCAGTAATTATGTTAAAAATTGCGTCTATTTTGAAAAATTCAATAAAGTAATTACGAGGGATCTTTCTAAAGTTGTGGGAATTTAGCTATATTTTTTTATTCTGTTAATTTTCGTCAATATTATGATGTAGTTTTACAATATAATCTTTATTTAACTGAATACATTTCTCTCAACGATGTTCTAAATTTTAAAAATTGTTTTCGAGGAACTTCTTCGGTGTCTTTTCACTCCACCTATTTGTGACGCATTTTACGTCAGTTAAACACTCAAATCGAACACTCCATAAAATAAAATTAGTTCTGGGAACAGATGAAAAGCAGATCCGGCAAGTAAGGTGGATACCAAAGCAATTCCTATCGTAAATCATTCAAAACTTCCTTGGTTTTTCAGGCAGTGTAGGGTCTTGCATTATCCGGTTGCAATAACGGACGCTTCTGCAAGTTTCTAGGTCGTTGTTTGACAAGTTTCTGCCGCAGTGGTCTGGATAATAAACTTAAATAATATTTTGCGTTAATTTAACATCTTGCGCTAGGTAATCCATAAAAATAATCCTTTTTTAAGTCTGGAATACGGCATTAGTTTTGCAATAAACGAGACTGCACGCGCCTTAAGTGGAGGACTTTTTTCGGGTTTACGTTATTTTTTGGATCAAGTTTTGGTCTTAGGATTAAAATAAAGAATCAATGTTTTGTCAGTAATTGTTATTTGTTGCTTAAATTAATCCCTATAACGAGCTAACAGTTTTGATAAGTCACACTTATGAAGTTTCTCTTTTGATCCCGACAGTCTTGGTACCCACTGGTTTAAAACCTTGCTTACGCCGATACAAACAGGTAAGATATTATAAACTTGTCATGTACCTAGTCCTAGACGTATACTCGTTCTAGGAATAGTCTTTTACCTGTCTTCTTTCAGTAGTTTCTTCACGACAGTAATGTTTCTTTCATTTAGCTAGGTACTCGAGTGACCACTGCGGGGAGCATTTTCTAATGATGTTTTACCAGTTTTAAATCAATTGATTTAGCAATATACAGTACTTTTAGATTTTGCTGACTTACCAAACACTTCTTGCAGACGTTGAATAAATTCTAAAGTTTTTACACCCTCTTTCCACAAAAAGAAAATTGTTGCTCTTTGAAATTTAGCCGCGTTTTCGATAATTCAAAAACAGGGCTACAAAAACGCCTCTACATCAGGCGACAACGTAAATTATACTAAACAATATTGTAATAGATAGCTGCATAAACATGTCAAGAGTTGTCTGTTACCTATAGCATTGCCTATAAGTTTTGTGTTATTTAAGTAAAGCACGATTCTCAGAACTTTAGAAACATCCCTCGTAAATTGGTTAAATTACTTAAAGTTTTTATTTTAGACCCCACAAATGTTATACTGTTATACGCTAAAAAAAAAGTAGTTTCAATATTCAGCAACAAAAATAGGGGCTGCTATTTAAAAAAAATAATGATTACATCACAGCAAAAACCAATTAGCAAAAAAATTTGAAAACAAGTGAAAAACGTGTGCAATAAAAAAATAAAATCGACCTGTCTTGGCGTTTTTCCAAAAAAAGATTAACTTAGAAAATATGAGTTTTATTCCATACTGTTGCATATTTTTATAGTAATTTTTCAGATCAGATCGCAAGATGAGTTTGACAATGATAACAGATGATACAGTGAAGAAATTAAAATGCGACTTGTGCAACAACTATTTATCGTATTTTCCGATTTTTATATCTAACGATAAAAATATTTGTGGTCGTTTCTGTTTACATCCCCAAGAAGAGTCAGAGTTAAGGATTAATAAGATTTTTGAAACCGTTGTTGAGTCCATTGAATTCCCATGTCAATACGAAAAACAAGGTTGTTTTGAAAAATATTTTCCTAAGGACATTATCGAACATGAGAAAAAATGTTCTTTTCGTACCATTAAATGTCCTGCAAGACAAATTTCTGAATGCAATTGGGAAGGAATGCTCCCAACTGTTTTAGATCATTGCCAAAATAAGCATAATGACGTAATACTCAACGATGGCAATTTTGAATTTAATTTGGCAGAATCATATCAACGTGAAAACTTGTTACAACATGATTCTGCACTGTTTCTTGTTTTTCAAAATTTTACCTTTCTCAATAAATTAATGGAGATTAATATCCGTTATCCTGATTATGTGTACGATATCAAAGATGATCCTTGGAAGATTACTTTTGAAACAACTAACAGAGAACTTAATATTCAAATAGATACCCAGGCATTTGAGGACAACAAGATTACTATGATTTATTTGGATAACGTTGTTGATGATGCTGGCTCTCAGGAAATTGAAGTAAAAGGAAAAATTATGTTAGACCAAAGTATTGAAAATAAATCAGAATTTAACAAAGAAGAAAATGACGAATTTTTGGCCTTATTAAAATGCTCATCATGTTCGAATTATGCCCAACCACCAATTTATGAAGTTACTGTGTCAAAAGGCCAAACAGAAAAAAGAATTCAATGCTCAGAATGTAGATCAAAATTAGAAAATAATTCGACACTTCGAGGAGTTGGGAATTATACTTTAGACAGACTAGCAGAAAAAGTATCTTTTCCATGTGCAAATCAAGTAAAGGGCTGTACATTTAAATCAAAACCTTCAACTTTAGGAAATCATCGTTTGACTTGTCCTTACAGAGAATTCGATTGTCCTGTTAGTGAATTTGTGTCTTGCAATTGGAAAGGTCTTGTAATTGATGTTCAAAATCATATTGAACAAATTCATTCCAATATCATATTAAAGTCCTCAAATCTCTTCGAAAAACTCGCTTATGACTTTGATGGGAAGTTTATAATAAACGTAAGAAATAAAACAGTTTGCCACATTATCAAATTCATAAATCGTTATTTTATTTTCAATTTTTTTCAAAATGTGGAAGAATTTCACTGGGTTGTTCAACAGATAGATGATAATTTAAGTAATGACCATTTTAACTTTGAAATTGAAATAATTTCTAGAAAAAACGAATATAACAGTTTAAGAAGAAGACAGTCTTGTTTAATTGGGTTTGCTATGACAAAGGAAGAAATGTTAAAGGTGAAAAACTGTTGTTTTAATTACAGACAGATAAAAGACTTTATCGAAGTTCATAATGGGGCTTGGTATTTAAATTTTAATGTAAAAATCTTTAAGTAAATGCTTTTTATAAATAAATGAACACATTTTTTTAAATTTTATTTAATGAAATTAAAATATAATTACTGTATTATTTTGTGTATTACACTTTATACAAAAAAATGTTTATGTCTATTATTTATTGCCTTCACCTACTTGAGAAGATTTTAGCATATCACATCTTTGATTTTACCGTTTCATTTTACAATAAAGTATTTGTGACTTAATATTAATTATTTTTAATAAATAGGTAATAAACACCCAGGCATTCTAAAACATTTGCGTTTTTTTCGTAGATAAAACAGGCGATTCAAAAGTATGGAGCAGTAAATACAGCATCACAAATGAAGAAAATCTGCAAAAAAATTGTCTTATCTCACCTGATAACAAAATTATGACCTAAATTTAATTATTATAAAACATATAACAAACTAAATTTGAACATAGATAGAACTACTACGACTTACCTTTACACCAAGTTGCACAGTTTAGAGGCTAGAGGGCGCCAAAACTTGGATATTAAAACACGTTTTTATACTTTCAACGTACATCGATATTTCAAAAACGGTACGTTTTATTTAGCAGAATATTGCTTTCTTTTTTTGTCTCTGATCCATTGGGATAGTTATTTTTGTAATGAAAATTTGTAACGCAAAAAATTTGATATTTAACCAAAAATTGAAAGAAAATTGAGTGCGCAACAATTTTGTTTATATGAAAACCATTTTCCTTCTTGTAACAATCAATTTTTGTCTTGTGCAAGATCAGTGAAATTTCTAATATTATCACAACTAAAGCCTATTTTGATAGTAACTTTGAGTTCTGTATAATCGTAAAAGTGACCTTAGAAGATTAGATGCTTTGTTTTTAAAGTATGCCTTAATAAAAAGCACAAAAGAATGCTAAATAGGGATTTTGCAATTAATTATCTTTTCTTTTTTTTGTCATGTTAAAGTTAATTGAATTTCAATATTTTAGACCTAAATAAATAGTCGTTGTTATTATATTTGTTTTTTAAACAATTAAAAACTACAAGGATAAAAACCACTTAAACTTATACAATCTCTGTTTTATTGATGGTTCTTGTTCATGGTTTCCGTTGTTTCTCACTCGAAAAAACGAAAATGGAACCGAACACGCTCACAGCTGATGACAGACCAAATCGACAGGAAAAAATCAGCAAATTACACCAAAAAGTATTTTTTTGTTACAATTGCAAAACGAAAATGAAAAATTTTAAGTCTCGAACTAAATCGTCCTTTGTGACGTAATTTCTGATGGATGTCAACATTAAAATGACGACTTTAAGTTCTAAGCCACAAAAAGGGTACTTTAGGGGAAATTTTGGTCCGTAAAATAATCATTTTAGAGAGCGTATGCAAACAGGGCTTTTTTATTACTTTACCAGCGCTAACACTTTGACATTCTATCTTTACTCCTTAATTTAAAGCCGACCAAAAATGTCAGGCTGAGGAGTAAATCAGTAAGAAAATTTTGTATACTAGATTTCTTTTTTCATTATGGTTTCTTAGAATTTCTAAGAATTTTTAAAAATCTTTATAGATTTTCATAATATTTTTTAGTCGGTATATAGTTGTACACTAGATTTCTGGAGCGTTTTACTTCATAGTTACCTAGATACCTATTTTATAATAAAAGTTGAAGTATTTTTTCATATTGAGATAAAAATTTTTTGGGATATTTAAAGATTTTTATGAGACTTTGAGGATTTCTAAAAATTTATAAGGATTTCTAATAGATTATTTTTTTTTAAATAATTGTACACCAGATTTCTTAAGCAATTTATTCTCCAGTTAAATACTTAAGATTCTATAAGATTTCTATAAAATATGTTAGTACTTGCACACTAGATTTCTTGAACGGTTTAACCCAGTTAGATACTTTATAATAAACATTTGAAATAGTTTTTTTTATGATAAAGATGATTTCTTAATATTTTTAAATACTTCTAAGAATTTCTAAAGATATATAAACATTTCTAAAAATTTCTGATTTTTGTAATTGCGTAGACTAGATTTCTTGAGCTATTTACCCCCCAGTTCAATACTTTAAATTAAAAATTTGAAATATTTTTTTATAATGACGATAAAGATTTTTTCGTATTTATAAAGATATCTATAAGGTTCCTCAACATTTCTACAAATTTCTAAAGCCGATTTATCCTCTATTTAGACACTTTATAATGAAAATTTGAAATACGTTTTTTTTAGAATGAATATATAGATTTCTTAAAATTTTTCTAAAGTTTTAAGTCTTCTAAAGATTTCTAGGAATTTTTATTTTATATTATGTAAACACATTGTCATTTTTAATTTTTAATGATTTTTTTATTAATCATTACTTTTGTATCTTATTTTTAATAAAAGTTTTAATGTTTTTTTTATTTTCCACAAAAAAACAATCAAAATTTGTTTGGGCTAAAAATTAATATTAATTATATTATTTTGATTAGGTGACAAGTTATTATTATTTATTATCAACAATTTTCCTGTCAAAACATGTAACATAACATAATTTTATAACTTATAACATTAATAATAATAATAATTTATTTGGTGTTAAGAATACATTAGTATTTTATACACATCAGTAAAACAATAAGTATGAAATTGAACAGAAAGAATATACAGTCATCAAGATAAATATAAAATAGTTACACATTTCTAAAATATAGACAAAACTCATGGAAATCATAAAACGCTTCATTACACAGAATTTCCTTAAGTTCGGTTCTGAACCGTTTGAGCGGCATATTTTTTATAGCATTAGGTAAACAATTATAAAATTTTATTGCATGGAATCCTGTGCCACTTTGCGTTCTAGAGACTCGTGCATATTTAGTAACTAGATTTTCATTGTTACGAGTGTTATAACTGTGAATATTTTTGTGTGTATTAAACATAGATAAATTGTCCTTAACATACGTACAACATTGAAGTAAATACAAACAAGGAAAAGTCAGAATTTTTAAATCTTTAAATGCTTGTCTGCAATCGTCGCGATAGTCTAGTCCATAAATAATGCGAATAGCCCGCCTTTATAAAGAAAATACTTGGTGACGACAGGAAGCATGGCCCCAAATTAAGATTCCATACATTAGTTGACTTTGAATTAAACCATAATAGGCAATTTTAAGAGTTTCCTGAGAGACAAACTTGGATAGATTTCGTAGAAGAAAAATGGTTTTACTAATATTGTTGCATAGAGTTTCACCATGCTTTTTCCATAATAGAAATGAGTCGAGAGTAAGACCAAGAAATTTATTTTCACCAAATAATTCCTCTTCACTGATATCGTTATTTGGGCGTTTAAGAGTGAATACTTTTTTAATGCATTTGTCAACATTTATTGAGAGCCCATTATTGCCAAACCACTCAAAAGCCTTAGATCGTTCATCTTGACTTACCCTCATAAGGTGTTCTAAATTGTCACCTGAGAGACAGATGTTTGTATCATCGGCGTATATCACAGAGCTGCTCTCGGAGAGATGGCCAGGAAGATCGTTAATAAATATTATGAACAAAAGAGGTCCCAGAATTGAACCCTGTGGCACCCCGATATTAATGGGCAACTCGTGAGATTGACTACCGTTGCAAACGACTTTTTGATACCGATTGGTTAAGAAAGATGTTATCAATCTACAACTCAATGGATGTAAATCATAGGTAAATAGTTTGCGTATGAGTATGGTGTGAATGCTTTTGATAGATCAAGAAATTCGGCCATTAGATATTCGCCTTTATTATAACATTTTTCAACAAAATTGACAAATGAAAGCAATGCATCCTGAGTGGAGAGTGATTTCCTAAATCCAAACTGATTTTTTACAAAAATTTTATTTTTCTCAAATGATCTGTTAGTTGTAAAGCCATAATCTTTTCTAAAACCTTAGAAAAAACAGGAAGCAACGAGATTGGTCTGTAATTACTTGGTGATCCAGAGTCACCTTTTTTGAATATGGGTATTATCAAGGCTTTTTTTAAGCAGTTTGGAAAAATGCCAGAACTAATACACTTATTGATTAATTTAGTTAACGGACTAATTAAAATATCAACCACAGCTTTGAGTAAGATTACATTGAATCCATAAAAATCTTTGGCTTTACTAGATTTTAGCTTTGAAATAATATCTCTGACTAGACTAGAAGATACTTGATTGAACTTAAAAACATTATAAAACTTAATATCACAGTTATTTAAAAACATACTTATCACGGGATCATTACTCTTTGGTGGCAGTGTCTTTATAATATCACAGGCAATTGACGTAAAGTACTTATTGAAATCCTTAACATTAATATCACAGTTAGAGTTTGCGTTGTTAAAAGCATTATTACATTTGCTATTGATAACACTCCACATTGCTTTAGTTTTGCAGGCGGCAGAATTTATAAACTTATCATGAGCTTTTTTCTTGGCATTGTTAATAGCAGTACGATAGTTTTTACGATAACCATTTCTTGCTTCTCTTGATTCATCAGAATTATTTTCTTTATAAATTACATCAAGTAATCTTACGTTTTCTCTCATTTTTCTAAGATCGGCGTTAAACCATTTTACTGGCTGAGTATTTTTGTTGCGAAAGCGTTTTTCAGGAAAAGCAAGAAAATATTTTTCCTGAATAATTTCGATAAACTGTTGAAATAAAAGGTTAACATCACTATCCTGACTTACGAAAGACCAGTCTATTTGTTCAAGCAGATTGTAAAAAGTAATTTTGCCTTTAGCGGTGATTGGCCTGTACACATGATATTTATAAAAAGGTTTCAACAAATTATTGTGGTAAGATTTGTCAAGATGATAGACATTAAATTGCTAATTAACGTAACTAATGATAAAATGCGTTTCCTTTTAAATCTACTCTAAATAAAATATTTTAATTGTATGTTTATTTTTTCAAACATCTTCAACCATTGTTAAATATTGTTAATAATTAACGATTTCATGTTACGCCACTGGTGTCATAATCAACGCACAGCTTATCTTTTTCTCATTTGATTTTTACCTTATTTTAAAATTAAATTTTCGTTTCATTTACGCATTTTTATTAACATTTTTAATTTAGAGAAATCTAAAGAATTTTTTAAAGCTCATCTAGGAGGGAAAATTTGTTAAGTAGACCTGACAGCATGACCTGGTACAGAGATAACTACCTGGTATTATAAATAGCACTGCGTGGTATCAGTCAGTATCAGTGGTAGTAGTAGTAGTGTACTGCAAGCACACTACAAGTGGTAGCGTCTTTCTTTTCGTATGTTCTCTCTGCCTTACAAAATAAAGAACCATCAGAAATCCAGGGTTTTAGTAATTGTTCACTGGTAATGTCTTGAATAATTACTGTTAACATAATTGTAATATAAGAATTGTTGATTTAGGTTGATGAGTACTGATTAATTTGTTCTTGATCAGACTCTTTTGTGGTGTGTGACCTTGGGTGGCGTACTTGGATACCATTATCAAACAAGTACCAACCAATCTAATATTACAAAATAATGTAAGTTATGTATATAGTAATTTTATAGATCAGATTACAAGATGAGTGTGATATTGATAACAGATGATACAATGAAGAAATTAAAATGCGACTTGTGCAACAACTACTTATCCTATTTTCCGATTTATGTATCTAATGGTAAGAATATCTGTGGTCGTTTCTATTTACATCCTCAAGAAGAATCAAATCTACATGTTGATAAAGCTTTTGAAACCCTTGCTGAGCTCATTGAATTTCCATGTCAATATGAAAAAGAAGGTTGTTTTGAAAAATGTTTTCCCAAGAACATTATCGAACATGAGAAAAAATGTGATTATCGCACTGTTAAATGTCCTACAAGACAAGTTTCTGCATGTAATTGGGAAGGAGCACTACCAATTGTTTTAGATCATTGCCAAAATATGCATAATGATTTAATACTCAACGATGGCAATTTTGAATTTAATTTGGCAGAATCATATCAACATGAAAACTTGTTAGAACATGATTCTGCACTATTTCTCGTTTCCCAAAATTTTACTTCTCTCAATAAATTAATAAAGATTAATATCCGTTATCCTGATTATGTTTCCGATATCAAAGAAAATCTTTGGAAGATTACTTTTGAAACAACTAACAGTAAACTTGAAATTCGAATACATACCCAGTCATTTGAGGACCACAAGGATACTAAAATTTATTTAGATAACTTTGTTGATGATGCAGACTCTTATGAAATGGAAGTAAAAGGAAAAATAATTGTAGACAAGAAGATTGAAAATAAACCTGAATTTAGCGAAGAAAAAAATGACGAATTTTTGGCCTTGTTAATATGTTCATCATGTTCCAATTATGCCCTACCACCAATTTATGAAGTTACAATCTCAGACAGACAAACAGAAAAGAATATTAAATGCTCAGCGTGTAGATCAAAATTAGAAAATAAATCGGAAATGATTCGGAATCATACTTTGGACAAACTGGTGGAAAAATTAATTTTTCCCTGTGAAAATAAAGTAAACGGATGCACATTTACATCAAGACCTTCAGTTATGAGTAATCATCATTTAACTTGTTTTTATAGAGATAATGATTGCCCTGTTAGTGAATTTATCTCTTGTAATTGGTGGGGTCCCGGAAATGATATAGCACATCATATTAAACAAATTCATTTCGATATAACGCGGATATCTGTGATTAATTTATCATTTAATAAATATTTTTGTGTTGAAAATGGTTATGAAATGAAAGAAGGTTGCTACATTTTGAAATTCTCAAATCGTTTTTTTCGTTTAAATTTCTTTAAATTTGGGAGAGAGTTTCATTTTGTGTGCCAACTTATAGGCCCTAATGAAAATAACTTGTTTTACTATGAAGTTGAAATAATTAACGAAAATGAAGACAAAGAATCCAGCTTAAGAACGAGACTTCCTTGTTTAGCTCTTATGAAAAAAGAAGATTTGCTAAAAACAAAATATTGTTGTTTCCATTACAATCAAATTAAGCACGTTTTCCCTAATTTTCCGATAATATTTTGTATAAAAATTTTCAAATTATAAATACATTTTTTCTAATATTTTATATACCTATGACAGATTAATTTTTTTATGAATCTTTACTTTTATATATTAATTAATTAAATTTTTATTAATAAATTTAAAGCATTATAGACTGTGTATCATTTCATACTATTGAACTAATGTCGTTTTGGTTTTTTTTTTGTTGACGTAACCGTATTATTTAGTGTCGGTAATATAACTTGATACGTAAAACCGATTTTGGAGATACGTGTTTAGAGTCGGGATTGGTGGTAAGAGATTTTTTTTTTAAATTGCAAGGAGTATTTTTTCAAACACTCTATTTCTTATAATTATAAACATCTCTGAATTAAAAATTGAAAGTAACAAAATTTTATAAATTGGATTTTAATCACATTTTGATTCAAAAAAAACAAAAAGTTAATTATCAGTTGTATCCCATCAAACTTTTAACATCAAATACAAATAAAATTGACAAAAGATTTCTTAGAAATGGAAGAAAAAAAAATGACTTCTACCACCATGCAGAGCTAATGTTTTTTTAAAAAAACCCAAAAGAATGTCTGTAATGAGGACTAATAACATTCCTAGTAACATTCTGTATATCAAAGATTCACCCTAAACAAGAAACCTTGTTAAAAAACAAACCTTGTATTGTACCATACCGGTGGTACAAAATGCATGGGTTTTCTACATTTTTATTTGTTTTAAATCACAAAAATAGATAAACAGAATTTTGACTATGTACATTTTCAATATTAGGAAAGTTAGAATTAAGATAATTAAAAAATTCTTTTATAGAAGAGAAAATATTTAAGAAAAACCATTCCTCTTCATATTTGAATTTTTTTTTGTTTTTCTCAAAAATGTAATATTATCTTTCTTCTGAATTCTGATCAATTATAAACAAATACCAAACAGTCTAGGATGTAAGGCCTACTATTATTATATGAAATTTTAATCAAAGTTAACTATAATTTAATTTCAAAATTTGCTGATTTAATTTTTAAAAATTCGTTTAACTGCGACCCTAATTAAAGTTATGTGTTCTTTATAAAATATATATAATTAAGAGCATGGTAAAGAAATAAATATAACTAGTTTCAGCCGGCGTGTTACAAAAATGAAATGGTTTAATGGTTTTTACAAATTATTGGCAGATACTATAAAATCTTCAAAATATCTTTTTTTAATTGATTAAACACATAATGTTCTTTAAAATTTGTAAAATTAATTTACTCCAAATAAAAAATTACAATAAAAAGTAATTATATCTATTATACATAAAAAATAAAAACGTTTATTAAACAAACAGTTTTTTGTCCTTCCGTATTGTAAATGGATTATTACTGTCTTTCATCCACCAATAGTAAGCCGGACTTTCGAAAACTGTGCGGTAAAAATGAGAAAAACACCGGCTCTCACATTTTACGGTTAGAATTACCACACGAGATGCTTGAAAAAAAAACTCTTGCAATAATAAAGTTTATTTATCAAAGTGTACGTACCTGAAATATTTTCATAAATAAATCTATACTTAATAGAAGAATAGATAATTAAAAAATTGCCAAAACGTTGCTGCTCTTACATCAAACGGTCAAGGCACACAATGTTTAAGATATTTATTTGTTGTTTTAAAACAGAATTTTAATCTCTCGACAAAAAATTATTTATTTAAGCTCCAACTAATCAGGGGCCTCGCTATCAGCTCGGGCCTGAAATAAAGTTGTGACCTGTGAAATTGAACTTACCACATACCAATGTAAAAACTATTAACTAATACGACTAATCTGTGCTAATGCAAAATAATTATACAAAAAATAAAGAAATTAAGGTTATTAGATAAATTAAGAAAATTGTATATATAAACTGGGTGTAAACAAAACTAGGCTCACCCCTTTTTTTAAAGAGAAAAACGAAATTATTATGTCAAAAACTTTTTAGCACTTTTGATATCTTATCGGTAATGACTATAGAAATATCCTATATATAATCATCAAATATAAATTAAAATTAAAAGCTGCATTATTTTAATAAAACCCGCTAAGAATGTTTGTTTAGATGCCAAAAAAAAATATTTAGCATTGTTTTATTTTTTTAGTCTATTATTTCCGACATACCGTAGCACTAAATGAAAGTGTTTTTTTACTTTTTTTATTAAAACTAATAAAATTGTTCTATTAGAATAATTTTGAACGTTTACTCCAAATTTTGAAAGTTCTGATTCTCATGTAGATCAACGTGAAGTTATAAGAAAAGTTGAAAATGACTAATCTTTCGTTTCCCAAATTATAAAAAAAACAGGTTCCATTCTTAGCTCTTACTTTAGTTTAAGAACAGAAAGAAATAAATTATCCTAAAAGGATGAATTTGTGTAGTATTTTGTAGCTCATATTTCAAATATCTATGGATTTTGATCAGTTGCTTAAAGATTTATTATTCCTTATCTGTGATTAGAGTTGTTTTACTTGTTAGTCTTACAACAAATAGTTGAAGCAATGCTCCAAGCTAAACTCTCTTATTTGATAAAGGCTGCTAATTAGTGTTGATTCTTTTTTTATTGGTCTCTGCTATTATATGTGATACTTGGTGCATTATTACCAAACATCAATAAAGATTCTAATGTAAGTATCATATGATCAAAAAAGATTATTACCTAAAAGGCTATGAAATTCTTTTTGAGAATGTAATTTATATGGAAAGAAACCAATTTACAGCCTTCTAGAAGATAATTTTTTGATCATATTGTACGAGTGATAAAAAAACTAATATTTTATAGTGATTATTTTGTAGATCAAATTCCAAGTTGTAATTCACATCTGAAATCATGAGTATAAATAATTTGATAACGGATGATACAGTAGAAAAATTAAAATGCGATTTGTGTCACAACTATTTATCCTATTTTCCGATTTGTATATTCAATGATAAAAACATCTGTGGTCGTTTCGATCTACATCCCCAAGAAGAATCAAACTTAAAGGTTAATAAGGTTTTTGAGACTCTTGCTGAGTTTATTCAATTTCCATGTCAATATAAAGAAGAAGGTTGTTCTGAAAAATGTTTTCCCAAGGATATTATCAAGCATGAGATAACATGTGTTTTTCGCAATATTAACTGTCCTGCAAGATATATTTCTGCATGTAATTGGGAAGGAGCGCTACCAACTGTTTTACATCATTGCCAAAAGAAGCATAATGACCTAATACTCAAGAACGGTAATTTTGAAATAAACTTGGCAGAATCATATCAACGTAAAAATTTGTTAGAACATGATTCTGCACTATTTCTTGTTTCCCAAAATTTTAATTCTCTTAATAAATCAATGAAGATTAATATACGTCATCCTGATTATGTCTGTGATAATAAAGAAAATTTTTGGCAGATTACTTTTGAAACAACTAACAGAAAACTTGAAATTCGAATGCCTACACAGATATTTTTGAATCACAAGAAAACTATGGTTTATTTAGATAACTTTGTTGAGGATGCAGGCTCTCACGAAATTGAAATAAAGGGAAAAATAATAATAGACAAAAAAATTGAAAATAAATCAGAATTAAGCAAAGAAGAAAATGACGAATTTTTGGCGTTATTAAAATGTTCATCATGTTCTAAATATGTTCTACCACCAATTTATGAAGTTACTTTGTCAAACGGCCAAACAGAAAAAATCATTAAATGCTCAGAATGTAGATCAAAATTAAAAAATAACTTAAATCAGAATACGACAGTACAAGAGGTTCGGAATTATACTTTGGACAAAATAGCAGAAAAATTAATTTTTCCTTGTGAAAATGAAGTAAGCGGATGTATATTTAAATCAAAACCTTCACTTATGAGTAATCATCATTTAACTTGTTCTTATAAAGTGTATGATTGCCTTGTTAGTGAATTTATGTCTTGTAACTGGAGGGGTTTCGAAAATGATATACCAAATCATATCACACAAATTCATTCCGATATAACGTTGATATCTGGGTCTACGTTAATAATAAATAAATGGTTTTTTGTTGAGAATTTTTATGAAATGAAAGATACTTGCTACATTATGAAATTCTCAAATCGTTATTTTCGTTTAAATTTCTTCACAATTAGGAAGGAGATTCATTTTGTATGCCAACTTATAGGTCCTAATGAAAATAACTTGTTTCACTATGAGGTTGAAATAATTAACGAAAAACAAAAAGAATCCATCAGCTTAAGAACGAGATTTCCTTGTTTAGCTCTAATGAAAAAAGAAGATTTGCTAAAAACAAAACACTGTTGTTTTCATTGCAATCATATTAAGCACATTTTCCTTGATTTTCTGATAACATTTCGTATAAAAATTTCCAAATAATAAAGAATTTTTTTTCTAATATTTTGTAGTTTTATGTATGACAGATTAAATTTTTCATGAATATTTTTTTATATATTAATAAATTCAATTTTTATTAATAAATTTATAGCATTATAGATTGTGTATCATTTCATACTATAGAATTAATGTCGTAAAGATATAAGGTAATGAAATTTTAGAGAAAAAATATTTTTCGAAAATTAAATTTCAAATGCTCATAACTTTTTTATCATTAAAATTTTGGAAAAAACCAAAAAAACCTAGTCATTAATTTGTTTCATAATGCTGAAAAAAAATCGCCACCGCTCTAATATAAACCGTTTCGGAAATCCCAGGTGAGGCCCACCATTTTTAAAAATCAAATTTCGCAAATTTCGATCAATTTTTTTTTAGCAGTTGCCCTCAGTGTGGTCTCAATAATAATCCTTTATAACAGAATTTGGATCCCATGCTCCATTTTCAAAATACAGAGTTTTAAAAAATCACCAGCCGCCACTGGTTGACAGCAAAATGCACGAATTTTATGAAAGAAGAAGATTTGTTCAGAACAAAATACTGTTATTTTCATTACAATCAAATCGAGGACTTTATCACTCTATCTACACCACGTTGTTTAATGTTTAATGTAAAAGTTTTCAACTAAATATGTACTTTTTATATTATTTAAACACATTATCTCAGATTTTTTATAAATCTTTTTTTTTGTATCTTATATTTAATAAAATTATTAAAACATTATTAAACAACATATTTGTGTACTCATCCCCTTTGAGAGCGGTTTCCCAGTCCTTACCAATAGACAGAAAAAAGTTTTCCCAATACTCGAGAGAAAGTGATTACAAAAAGTACGTGATTCCTTACTTGCGTTGTAAGGTTTTATTACAAAAATAAAAATATAAACATTGTTTTCCATTGTTGTCATTCCCTAGTAAATTAATTTTTGCATTATCTTCAAACAAAATCCCTTGAGATAAAAAAATTGTCAAGAATTATTAAGCTTTAAGGTGATCAATTTAACTATTTATTGTCACTTATATTTTTTATATCTAAATATACAGAGTATGTCAAAAAAATTACAATCCAGCTGATCAGCTGTTAAAACTGATATCGTCAACGTCATTACAGAAAGCTAAAATTATAGCGATCTTTGGCTTAAAATGCTCATTCAATATTCAATTTATATAAACTGTGGTCTAAGACTCTCAGTTTTTATAAAATGTTATATATGGCTTTTGTTTTTGATAATAAAAAAAGCGTAAAATGTCACCTGTTGTTTCCAATTTTTATATAATAAACCCTACATTTTCTGATTAGTTTATTTACAATAATGCGATTATTGATTGCAATTTTTATAAAAAAAACTGCTATTTTCAAGTCTCCACACAACAAATGAAAAAAAACAACACAAAAACTAAGAATAACAATATTAAAAACATATAAACGATAACAATAAAAATCAGTGTTAAATTATTTAATTTATTATAGTCATTATTTATATGAATATCACTCTACTTCTAGAAAGAAAAGATGCCTCTATTAAATTCAAATTTAAATATTAAAAACGTTTGTAATTTTTTCAATATCACTCTATATATTATATTTACAATTTTAAGAAATATTTTCTCATAACAATGACGCAATAAATTCTCACATTTTATCTAAATCCTGGTCTTAAATCAAAAATTGCAGAGTTTGTAAACTGCTACAGTTGTGAATACGAGAAATGAGTGAAGTGAGAAAGAATCAGAGAAAATTTGTTCAAATTGGTTCTCTTTTAGGACTAGTACGTAAATATTTTCGTGAATTTTAGCTAAATTATGTGTTGTTGTAGATACAGGGAACTGTATGGATTTGTATGTCTTTGGCTTGTATAATAGAGTATGTAATAAGTTATACACCCGAAAAAATTTCATTCTCATCTTATGACGAATATTTTAAACAGAGCTTGTATATACGCTTCTTGTATCGTAAGTTTTACTAGTTCTAAATATACTCAGTGACATTTGGAGTGTAGAACCTAGATAAAATAATTTTTTGGAAGTGATTTTTTGGCAACAGAATAAATAAACTTAAAGCTATAGTTATAGTAATAATTGCAAAAGTTTATCTTTGACAGTTCTTGCAAAAAAATTAAATCTCTTAGTTTTTGTTAAGAACAAGACGTATCAAAGCTGATAAGCAGAAGCATTTGCAATTGTTGTGTCTCTAACTACTGGTTTAAAGAGTAACAAAATGTCTCCAGTTCAGATCTTTCGATTTCAACAAAAGTAGAATTGTAGCCTTTTGAGAAGTTGCGTGTATTTCACGTGTGGACAGAACAAGGTAGAGAAACATTTCTAATATCACTGAGTGTATATACCTTCTGAAAATTACAGAAATAAGTACTTCGTTTCAGGAAAATCCCAAAGTGAGAATGTAATAGTAGGTCCAGATGCTTTCCATGCTTTTGCCTGGATATATTTTATATTGAACGCTCTTTTGGTGGTACTTTCAGTACAACAATTACGTTGTATGTTTTAAAAAAAAATAATTAAAACTGTATAATTATCAGTATTTTTCCAGCACTTGACAAAAGTAATCTTTTATTTTTTTTAAAATGTTGGTTTGCAAATGTAGTTCTAATCTCGTTTATTGATTTTGTACTTGTTGTACTTCTTGGAGTTGATTATGACAAAACGTGCTTTATGGGATCTCTAGATTTGTTGTCGCAAGCAGTTTGTATGAATACAGTAATTACAGTTTTGGTTTTGGCAGCTAAAGGATTTATTTTGTGGATTGTTAACATAATTTTCGCTTATATCTTCTATAAAATTATCAAGACGGAACAAGAAGTAAGTTTTATAGATTATTATATACTCGGGTCAAATTAAGCTTGTGAAAGTGTTGTAAAAGACGCGCTGTTTCACTTACTCTTAAAGAAGTGGATCATAGTTTGAGCAGGATAGTAAGGATAACTATTTCTCTCTTTGTTGGACGTTCGCTAAAAGATGGTCGAACAAGAAAGAGTCCGCTACTTCCTTAGCCATGTGCTTCTTGAACACCGTAACGCCCTACCCAGAAATTTCCAAAATGTTTTCTGCAGAATGCTTGATAGGTACTTAAAGAGGATTAGGCTTATTGCAAACTATTTGAGATTCTCTGGTGTTACTTATAAAACTGGTGAAAAGCACGTGTCTTCTCTAAAAGCGATTTGGTCTAGCCTTGTCACACCTTTACGTGCAATAGAAGAGGATAAAGGATTTCGCCCTGCCTACTCTATGAATGCTGTGAGTGGAATTAAGAGAACCTGTCTATAGCGGGTCCTTCACAACACTTTCACAATCTTATTTTGCTTTGACTATAGGTGTATATAAGTACCAAATTTTTGTATAACTAATCTTAACTTCATGAACATACTTAGGACAATTCAGTTCTAATTTTTTTAGAAATTTTAGTTCGTAATAGTTTTCTTTGAAACGATGTTAATTACTCGTAATTTCTTATACAATAATATTGGTAGTTTTTGAGATAAGTATCGTAGCCATTTTGTTTGAGAAGCACTGGTAAAATTTTAAATTTGGCGCCTTAGCCATGACAACTAATAAATCTAGCCTTTCTTTCTACTGAAATTTATAGGTAAGACAGTTGATATTTATTGTTTATTACAGTTTTAAAAAATTATAAAAATAGTGTCTTACCTATAAATTTCAGTAGAAAGAAAGGCTAGATTTATTAGTTGTCATGGCTAAAAGCGCCAAATTTGAAAATACACCAGAACTTCTCAAACAAAACGTCCTCATTAATGTTTATATAACAATTATTAATTATAAAAATATATTTCTAGGAAAGAAAATTGAATCGCAAATTTCTGTAAGTCACTCTTTCTTATTTTAATATTTCTTTTATTATTTTTAATTTTTTTATTTTAGAGTAGGACATCATATTCCACGACCTACATTTAGTAAATCTCCAATTAGGGAAAATAACAATCTTAATAAATGGAGAAAGGTTTTAAATTTTTTTAATAATGATAAAAAACGCGATAACTTATCACTTTCCAATGAACAGCACTCTACCATCACTTACGCTTATTAAAAAATTGACGTCACATATCTCTTGCTATTTATTTAAGGTATATTTTTGTATTATGTAGTGATTGTTTCTGATTTATCTATGATAATGTAGTACTACGTGTTTTATGCTTGAGTCATAACCACAAATAAATATTTACTTATTTTGTTTGACAGCTGTTTTAATTATTTACTCATTATGTAATATATGTCAAAACTACAAAAAAAATTAATTATTTAGTCTCTGTTATAAAAGAAATGGTGTTTTTTGACGGCCATTTTATGTTAAAAGAAGCCTTTACGATTTTAGTTTAATTATTAAAAGTCTTGAAAAGTCTTCAAAATATAATAAATCGCACAACCAAAATTGACAATTTCAGTCGAGTAGAAAATGGATATTAGCATAGTCAGATATTCCGCAATCCGCGAAATCCATGCTTCGCAAAAACAAGATAATATGTCAAGCACCTACTTTAATGGTATTTTTTTTAACTTGTATTTTATATAATTTGTTCTAGAATAAGCTCTCTAATTCTAGCTGAATGTTAAAATATTCTCGAAACTAGTAAAGTCTACCTTGGCTCTATATAAGAGAGCACTATTGCAATAAGTCGTTCTTAGCGTGAGACAATGATTGTTACTCTGGCGATCAATCAAGGAGATAGAAGTTTATGAGAGTTATTTTTTAGTCATTTTAAGATTTATTTTTTTTACTGAATTTTGAATAATAATTTATTTGCTTGAGTCTGACTACAGAGAGTCAGATAGAGTCAGTGTTGTTTGCTATTTGAGAAGTTCTGTAAAGAAACTGGAAAATGGCAATTGGAACAAAATGAAGAACCAATAAACATTCTAGAAGAATTAAAAACAATTTTAAGAAGAATTCGAAAAACAATATCTAGCAGAACAAGAAGAATTTGGGAAAAAACATTACTTTAGCAAATTAAAAAATGCAAAATAGAATTCTCTGCTGTTAGAAAAAGAAAGTTTTGAAATTTAATTAGAGATTCAGAGACGACAATCGTTACAAAAAAGGAAAAGAAACTTCTAGAAAGGCAAAAAATGTTTCTACAAGAATTTAAGGATCGACGATTGCTGAAAAAAGAAGAGCATAAGGATGTTACAAGATGTCGGCTGTTACAAGAAGAAGAGTAAATGAAGATTTTAGAATGGCAAAAAATGTTTCTAGAAGAATTTGAGAAACGACAATTGATAGAGAAGAAACAACATCAGAAGAAATTCTAATAGGAACTGAAAGACGTCAGCAACAAAAGAGCAAAAGCAGTTTTAAAAGAACGAAAGGTTAAAGAATCCTAAATAACACCTATTACAAAAGAAAAATAAGCAAAATTTTTTTTAAAAAAAACAGACGATTTTAAAAAAGCTTGAAAAACGACAATTGGAGAGGAAAAAAGAGCTAGTATATCTAAAACAAGAAGACAGATTCTGTAGAATCAAAGAAAAAAATGACAACTGGGAAAAAAAGCTTCTAAAAAGATATGGAAATAACCTAGAAGAAAATATTTTTGATAAATTTGACAATAATTATTTTGCAATTTAATTTGAAGAGAGACATTTTAGAAAAGAAGACAGATTTTAAAGAAAAGTTTCTAAAATAAAAAATTACAAAAAGAAGAGCAAAGAAAGATTCTATATGGGCAAAAGACGTTTCTAGAAAAATTTAAAAAACAAGAATCAATTTAGAAAAGATAACAGCAAAGAAATTTCAGAAGGAGTTGAAAGACATCAGAAAAAAACACAAAAGAGCAAAGCAAGTTTTAAAAGAACAAAAAACGAGTCTAAATGAGTCTGAAAAAGAAAGATAAGCGAAACATTTTTTAGTAGAAGGGGTAATACTCTACAAAACGACGATTACAGAGAAAAAAAGAAAAAGTACATATATAAAGAAAAAATGGACTGTAGAAGATTTTAGAAAACAAAGAAATATATTAAGAAAAAAAAAGGAAATGGCGACTTGGATAAGAAAAAAGAACAAACAAGCTTCTAGAAAAATGTGAAAATCAATTACAAAATATTTTCGATAAATGTGACAATTTACAATATGCTCTAAAAATACATAATAAAAGTACTTTAGAAATAAAAAGAGACTTTGAAGAAAAGCTTCTGGATGTTAAAAAATATAGTAATATAAATATTTTAAAAAAAGAACAAAGAAAGATTCCAGAAGCACAAAAAATATTTCTAAAAAAATTTGAAAAAAGACAATTAGATGAAAAATAATTAGGAAAATAAAGCGAAAAAAACCTTAGAAGTTGAAAGATATCAGCTGTTATTAAATGAAAAGCAAAGAGAGATACTCGAAAGGCAACAATGTTTTTTAAAAATTTTTTGAAATAACGATTTATAGAGAATGAATAACAACAAACGATTCTAGAATGACTAGAAAGACATTGGAAAAAAATAAAGTAAGGAAAGTTGCAGAAGAACAAAAGATGATTCTGAAAGAGTCTGAAAAATAAAGAATAAAAAAATGTATAAGCTAAAATTTTTTTATTGAAGAATAGACGATTCTAAAGAAGCTTGAAAAACGACAATTGAAGAAGAAAGAAGAACAATTCCATTTAAACGAAAAGGATAAACTGCAGAACATTTTAGAAAAACAAAGAAGCTTCTAGAAAGATGTGAAAATCAACTCAAAGAAAATATCTTTGATAATTTACAATATGCCTTGAAGAGAAACAATTTAGAAATAAAGAGACATTTTAAAGAAAAAATTTCTTTAAATTAAAAAAAATCTAAAAAAAGAACATCTTAGAATATGGAACTGAATTAAACGATGTAAAAAAAGCTAGAAACAGTGATAATTACGAGTTAATCTCTGGCAATTAATTAAGGCGATTGAACTGTGTTATATAATTGTTTGTTTTTTTCTTCTAATTGGTTTAATAATGTAGTAAAGCTAAAATAGAGCAAGAATTCCTAGTGATTCCTACTGAGACTACAGCTGTATACAGACTTCTACTTTAGAGAAATTAGTACAAACGGTAGTATCCAAAATAGTATTTTACTTAACAAATGCGAAAAGTGACAAACACAAGGCGCTAGTCGAGTTATAAATAATTTCTAATTATCTAATTATTGATACATCATAAATCTATTTTTGCATAATAAATTTTATTCAGATCATTTTCATATTTAGAAGTCTTTTGTTTAAATATAACAATCTAAATTTTGAAGTAGTTAAAATGCGCTGATGGAAGACTCGATACACATGATATATGTAATAGATAAACAATCAAATCAATTTATCTAAAATTGCAATTAAAGATAAAAATCCTCACTCAAGTACATTCCAAAAATTTAAAATCTAATATTTTGTAAAAAATTGTTGATTATTTTGATAAGGTGTCGAAGGACTAACAGGTGGTGTTCTATTATCCATAGCAGTTCTTAAATTAACGCTCCAGAATTTTCTCTCTTTGTTAACTATTTTAGTTTGTTGACTATACAAACTCGGAGATGTAGGGATTGTTACTCTTGGAATGATTGGCTTGTAAATACTAAAAAAAATTATACAAAACAAAAAACTTAAAAAAAAATTAAATAACTTACGGTATAATCCCACCAAAAGTTCCTTCATACGGACCATTCTATTTTTATACACAGTGTATTAGAAAATATTACAGTCTATTTAATACTGACCTGTCTTAAAATTTTAGCATTTTTGTAAGTCCTCCACGCTACAAAGACGTTAACTAACCACAAAACAAAACCTCTAGCTGATATAACCAACACTGGAATAAAAGTGTTAACACAAGTCTCTTCGTCCTCAAAAGGACAATTTTGATGGAAATCATAACCAATCAAAATTATAAAAACAATATCCACAAAGGATATCAGCCAAGTTATTATAGCCCAATCTTTGAAAGTAATAGGTACATTAACTCCTCGTTTTTTAACCACTGAAAACATAAGTTGTTGAAGTTTGTTTAAAGGACCTTGACCGGTAAAGCTGTAAAAGAGGTGGAGTTTTTCTCAAGTGTTTGCTGAAAGTACAGAACGTACTTAGTCATTGAGTTGATCAGTTTGACTCTTCTAGACCATTGTTTAGATACCAACCATTTTTAGTACTCGAGTACTTTCGACAAGCACGTATTAAAAGTTCCACCTTTTTTATTACTACATCGGTCAAAATTTTGAAAAAAAAAGGTACTATTATTTACCGTTAATTTGGTACAGAGATGTTACCACCCAAGTAGTACTTAAAACAATATAGATGCAAGTAAAAACCAAAAAACCGATCGGTGTTAAAACTGTACCAGATGGTCGTTCAGTATCCTCTAGAATATAATTATATATTGAAGTGTTTTATTTATATTTTTTGATTCGTACTGTATAAAAAAAGGTAATAGATACGGTTATTAAAACGCTCAATATATGATGTTGGTTCATTAGGCGGTGTTTCTTTGCAATACTCTATTATACACAGTAATGACATAATGAACCATGCTAAGCCTTGAATCTATAAAACATAACCTAAAAAAATATTAATTCAAAGTGGTACTTACTATTCCTATAAGTGAAGCCATTTTTCCTAATGTGATTTGGGCTGGAGTTATGCGTGCCATTTTTAATAAAAAATAGTTATATCTACAATTATTTAATATACACGAAATGAAAGTATTTTTTTCTATTTTTTTCAGTTGAAACTCTCAATAAGAGTGTAGTTAACAAGATAAAGTTATGTTAGTTTTATCTCTATTTATTGCTGATATTCGAATTTTTTAGATCTTATGCGATAGTAGATTTTTTTGTAATTATTATGTCAATTAGAAGGTAAAAGTTTTAAAACAGTAATAATATAAAATATGGTAGCGATTCTATCTATTCATGATTCTTATAATTCAAAGAGTTGAATTGTTAACAAATAATTTATTTCTAACTACTATTTACACGAACAACACAACAATAATTTGATAACTAATTAACTCAATCACACAGTATAACGCCCACGATTGTCGCACAATATTGTTTATCGCTCCCTCACAGGCTTATATACAGATAGGTTGCTTTCTAAGCAACCTATCTGTATAAACTGTATATTACTGTATAAATCTGTAAATACTGGTACATTCTTTATTTTACATATTTTTTAAAGTTCTTTTTTAGATCTTCTTTAACTTTCGGAATGAATTCTTTAGAATTTATCTTTATTTTTACAATATGTATCTTCCAAGCATGTTGCCCATTATCAAAATCGAAAATATTTGCTTCAAGTTTTAATTGTTTTTCTCTTTTTCCAAGTTATTATTATTTTTTTAAATCTTTCTTTCTTTCATTTTTTGTTTTCAAGCTTCTTTAGAATCGTCTATTGTTTTATTAAAAAATTTTTTTGCTTATCCTTTTTTGTTTTTCAGATTCTTTCAGAATTGTCTTTCGTTCATCTAAAATTTTCTTTATTATTCTCTTTTTTCTGACGTCTTCCAACTCCTAGATTTTTTTCCGATTCATTGTCGTTACCCAAATTTTTCTATAAACATCTTCTTTTTTAATATTTTCTCGCTATTTTGTGACAGCTAACACCTTTCAAATTTCTTCTAAAAAAAATGTTTGACCTTCTTTCACCAATAGTCGTTTCTCAAATTTTTTTAGAAACATTTTTGGTTCTTCTAGAATTACCCTTTGTTTTTCATTTTTTAAGGATATTTTTGTAAAAAAAATTTTCAGATCTTTAACTTCCAGAAGCTTTATAAATAAAGAAGAATAAAGATTTATAAAATTTTTCTCTTTAAAGCAGATTGTAAGTTGTCTAATTTAGGGAAGATATTTTCTTCTAGTTGATTTCACATCTTTCTAGAAGTATTGTCATTTTATTTTCTTCTTCCAGTCGTCATTTCATTACAAAATCTTTCTTTGATCTTCTAGTTCTTTCTTCTCCAATCGTCGTTTTTCTAACTTCTTTAGAATCGCCTGTGCTACTAAAAAAATTTGCTCATCTAACTTTTCTAATCTTCACTTTTGCTAAAATTTCTTTTGTTCTTTATTTTCTTTCAACGTCTTTTAACTTTCTTTAGATTTTTTGTTATTTTTCTTTCTCTATTTAATAGTCGTCATTAAAATTTTTCTGAAAACATTTTTTGCTTATTTACATTTTTCTTTTGCTCTTCTATTTGTGACAGCTGACATTTTTTAACTTCTTTTAAAGTTATTTTTTTGATACATATTTCATTTTTATTTAAATTCTTCTAGAAACATTTTTTGTTCTTTTACAATCTTTGCTTTTAATAATATTCTTGTAGGTTCCTTTTTCACGCCTTCTTTAACCTCCTGATACTTTTCTTGAAAATCTTTCTTCATTTCTAAAATGTCTCTCATCAAAGAGAATGTTGCCATTACAAAGTATGTTGCCCATTGTCAAGTTTATCAAAGATATGGATTTCAAGTTTTAATTGTTTTTCCCAATTTTATTTTTTTACAGAACCTTTCTGTTTTTTAATCTGTCTCAGCTCATGCTTCCTCTTTAATTGTACTTGTCGTCTTATCTTCGCCAATCGTCGTTTTCCAAGCTTCTTTAGAATCATCTGTTGCTTTTTTTGCTCAATTTTTTTTTAAATTTCATTGTTCAGACTTTTTCAGAATCGTCTTTTGTTCTTCTAAAACTTTTTTTACTTTTCTTTTTCTTCTAAAGTTGTTCAACTCCTATTAGAATTTTTTGCTGTTACCTTTTTCTATTGATTCTCGTTACTCAAATTCTTTTAAAAACATTTTCTGTTTTATCAAATCTTCTTTTGCTTTACTTTTTTTGATATCTGATACCTTCCAACTTAAACATCTTCGGTTCTTTTAGAATTTTTTTTTTACGTTTTTTTAACAATATTCTTGTAAGTTCCTTTGCCAGCTCTTCCCAAAGCTCGTTTCCAAACTTTCTTGATTTCTGAAATGTCTCTTTTTAAAGCAGATTGCAAATTTTCAAATTTATCGAAGATTTTTGCACAAAATCTTTTATTATCTTCTAAAATTATTAGCAATTCATCCTTTTCTTTTTTGTTTTTTCTTTTCAATCGTCATTTTGAAGCTTCTGTAGGATTGACCATGCTATTAAGATAATTTTAGCTCATCTTTTTTTTTGAATACTTTCAGAATCTTTTTTCGTTCTTCTAAAATTTTCTTTGCTCTTTTTTTCCGACGTTTTTCAAGATTTTGTGGGTGTTAGGTATTCATTCTTTATTAATTCTCGTTGTACAAATTCTTCTAAAAACATCTTCTACCTTTCTAAAATCTTTTTTTGCTTTTTTTTTGTGACAGCCTACATCTTTCAACGTCTAAAGTTTTCTTTTAATCTTTTATTGGACAAATTGTCCATTCTTAAATTCTAGAATAAGAACACTTTTTTGCTCTTCTAGAATCTTTTTCTGTTTTTCTTTTTTAACATTATTTTTGTAAGATATTTTTTTCAGATATTCTATAACTTGTAGAAGGTTTTGTTCAAAATCTGTCTTTATTTCTAAAATGTCTTTTTTTTAAACATATTTCTAGTTGTCCAATTTATCAAAAAATATTTTCTTCTAGTTGATTATCACATTTTTATAGAAGCTTCTTTTGGTTTAACATTTTTTCGGTGTCATTTTTTTGTTCTTACAGAATCCTTTTTGTTTTTCTAGAATTTTCAGCAGTTCTTTTTTCCTTTTTAGATGTACTTTTTTTATTTTCAATCGTCGCTTTTGAAGTTTTTTTCGAATCGTCTGTTTATTCCTAATCTTTTAAACTTTTGAACTTTTTTATTTATTCCTGATTTATTGTGGTTATTTCTGTCTGTTTAGTGATTAATTCTATAGAAGCTGATAATTACAGAGGTGATAATTAACCAATTATTACACAATTGTTCGAAAAATATTGAGACAAATTAAGAGACCAGAATCTGTCTCTGAATAGCGGATTAGTAAGCGAACCAAATAAAAATTATTTTTTTAATATTGTTTTATTTTGCATAAATAGGTTTTCTAAGAAGAATCCTTTTTAATTTTGAGACATCAGATCCTAAAAAAACTTAAAAATTGCAACAAAAATACAAATGCAAAAAAGTTTACAGACTATGAAGAAGATAGAAACTACAAAAGTACTAAAAAAATAATAAAAGAAAAAACATCTGTCTTTGAATCATTTAATTTGGAGAAAAATGAAATGACAAATACAAAGTTTTTAACAATTTTTTTTACACTTTAAAACCATCTTGTTTTACATTTAGCACACCTGTATGTTAGGTAATACATACAGATCCTTAATTCACTATCTGTGGCTAGAAATTTGTTGTCCTTGCTTTCTCATTTGCCAGATTTGTGATGGAGATAGTCCTGCTTGATTATCTAAATTAGATTCTGTTTTTGGCAGAGTCGATATTGAACTCTGCCCTGAATAAATATTTTGCACAGGATAAGGATAATTCCTGTTTGGTTGAAAATTCTGGTTTTGAGGATAACGCGAAAGGTCTGCTTCTCTCGTCTGATTATTACTGTTATACCAATTTGGCTGGACCGAGGGCTGATTTTGGTTGTAATAATCAGAAGCGCCTATAACTGGCGACGCTTGGGGTTGGGGTTGAGTGAGAGGTGTTGGAGTATTTGCCCTACAAAAAAAAATAATAATTTAGAAATATATAAATTGGTAGCGGCAAACTTACTGTCCATATGGTGACTGAGGAACCTAAACAAAAATTTTAATCAGAAAAAATTGATAAGTAGATAAAGTAATTACCTGTAAGTTATTATATGGATATTGCTGACTCGAAGGATAACCTTGGTTATAATAATCAGCTGGGTTACTAATATGTGTCGATGTTCTAAAAAAAAAATTATAGATAAAGTCTTAAATTTTGTACTATTTAACTGACTGTCCATATTGTTGCTGCGGAACCTAAATTCAAATCAGTAATTTATGTATAAAATTTGATAAATGTGTTACCTGTTTTACCGATTTTGACATTTTGAAAAGGACTATACCAAAAATTAAGTTAACAAACCATAAAACAAATCCTTTTGCTGCTATTATCAGAACTGGTAGAATACCGTCTGCACATATGTAGTTAAAAGGATTGTAATCAACGTCATATGCTGATAAACATTTATCATAATCTACTCCTAATAATATAACAAAAAGAAAATCAAGGCCACAAACAATCCACGTGATTATACTCCATCTTACAAAAATATTGGGGTTACGTTTGTTACATAAAACTGTAAATATCAATATCAATTAATAACGTTTTAGAAACAGTTCGAAACTGAACTGAGCATGCGCAATAAGAATTTTTTAAAATGCGCATGTGCAGTCTAGTTTTGAACATTTCTGAACTGTTGTTAGAACAAATCTAATAAAAGTATAGTACCTTCAGAAATAAACTCACCCCACGTGACCAATTTGTTTACAAAATCTAACCTTATACTTGGTATTATTACTATTGTACTATTATTATTATTGATTTTTTTAGTCACGTGGCTTGATTTTATTTGTGAAACCACCACATAAGTTATTGTTTTAAAAAATTCTTTCTTACTATGGAGAGAAACTAAGAGCCAAATTATATCGATTATAAGATAACAAAAAACAAAACCAGTAAAAGCACTAGGGTATATAAACCGCTTCATATATACTCGATCATTATCTAAAAAAAATTATATAAATATCTATCTTATTATTATACAGAAAACTTTTATTTTAATCTTACTAGTTAAATAACGATAGAAGATTATTGCATTTACTTGGTCCATATGACTGAGGTGAGCACTGTCATCCAGATCTTTTGTGAAATGAACAATTATGCATATAAATGACATTAAAGCCCATGTTGCACCTTGTGTCTATTAAAATCGTGCAATTAATAAATCAATTAAATATTTAAAAACTTACAATGCCAAGGAATACAGCAATGTTTCTTAAATTTGTTTGGGTGCGTGTTAGCAACATGTTCTAAATTGTGTGAAACTAGAATGGTTACTGATTAGTTCGGAAAGTAGCTTTCAAAAATAATCATGATAAAAGAACTATTCCAAAAACAAGTGTTATCTTTATTGTATCTATTATTTACGCAATCTTTTATTGAAAAATAAATCTTTTTATAAATTTTTGCAACTGGTTATATTATTGAGTGCATTTTTTACTATTTTTAAACTCTTTTCTATTTGCTTTATGTTTCTATTAATTATTTTGGAAAAAGATATAAATTACGATTAGAACCAATATGACAGCTTCACTTTGTCAAAAAATTTAAGAATAACGGAAAAAAATGGAATACATTAGTTGATTTGGTACCTATTACCTTTCCTTATTGGAAAAATAAATAGTAGATAGATTTCTATTTATTAGAATATCTAATAAAATTTGACAAGTCAAAATTATTTTCGATAAGATATTGTAACAATTGAAAATTTTCAATCAAATGCAAAATAGGTTTTTGATATTCTAGGAAAAACTATATTATTTTATTATCTATTTCTTTATCTATCGATTTTTAGATACTTTGAACAATTAAAAATTTAAACGATATTGTATTAGTAATTTTAGTAGACAGAGACGATGTTTTACTAATTTTTGAAACCCAAAATATTTTTTTAATAATTTTATAAGTTAGTAAATACAAAAACAACATTCTGTTTGCAATATTGAAAACTGGAAGCGACATTTGACTAATTTTTAAGTCGGGAAAGGTAATTTTACTAATTTTATGAATTAGACAAAGTATTTGTTATCAATTTTTAAATTAATAAAAACAAGAGCGACATATAAATACAAAAGAATTATTTTTTTAAAGTTGGAGACCCAAGGTGACAGTTTACTAATTTTAAAATACGAAAAAAATATTCTACTCATTTTAGAAGTCAGAAATAATGTATTTTTCTAATTTGTAAGCCAATAGATATAAAAATAACATTTTTTTCAATTTTGTTTTTGTTATAACTTCAGTTTACAGAAAAACTATCTGGTAAAACAGTCTGATATTCTCTGAGAGTTCTACAAACGTGTTCTAAAATAGTTATTTTCATTACAAAGCCAGAAACTGTCATTTTGCGAGTATAAGCACAGATTGTGCTTAGGGCACAAGGGCGAATACTCGCGAAGAAGTTTCTGGTCGTGTGATAAACAACGTTTTTTAGACTGAAAAGTAGCCTAAATTTAGAAAAAAACATTTTTATTGTAAAAATTTTTGGCGCTAGAGTATTGTTTTTCTGAGGTTGGTAGCATTATCATAATAACTATATTTTAAATTTAAAGTGTCGTTCACAATAAACAATTAAAAATTCTGTCAAATCGTACATTTGTGCTAAAATAAATAGAACTTCTTCCAATAAATCAGAAAATGGAACACGATAATAACCCAGAACATATAAAAAACGCAGCCAGAAAGGCAATAAAAAAACAGAAAATCCCTAGATTTTACTTTCAATGTCTAGACAGTGCAAAATAGTGACAAATGCAAACGATCACTTTCCGAACGATTTATTCGACTAGAAATTTATATTAGTGTTTCTGGACGGAGGCTTAAAAAAATATTTTCGAGATTGACTGAGTATGCGACTTTACGATAATAAAGTCTACTTTTAGATTTATTTTTATTAAAACTAAAATATTGGAATTTTTGCAGACTTTTTTAAATCATAGTCGTAAATAAAGTTCATGATATCACTGATAACAAATAATAATTAAACTAAATAAATAGGTACAGATTTATCATTTCTAATAAGTTCTATTAATGTAAGTTCAAAATTCATACTGTAATTATTTCCGATTCCAAAAACATGGTTATTCTCAGATTGTAACTGCATTTAGGTTTCTTATTATATAGACTCTTTTATTTTTCTTCAAACCATAGTGACTTTGAAAAAAAAATGTTATCACTATACAAATTGCAGTGAATAATCACTTTCCATTACAGGACTTAGAGTTTTCCATAAATTCAAAAACCATTAATTTTTTGTAAATGTTTTAGCATTTTTTCAAAACTTGGGCGAAATCGTTGATTTTAGGAGATGCAAATTTTATTTGGAACATCCTGTATAACACAACTAATGTCTGTTTGCATAAATATTCATCAAATGATTCAAAATACGGTCCCTTATTGGTTTAAAATGCGATTAAAGGTCCAACATTTCTGATAAACGCTTATGCAATTTTTCCTTTTTTTCGCATTATATCTTCAATGTATCTGATAATAAATTAAAAAAGTGCAGCGATAAAATGAAGAGCTTTGATTGCAATAATACACTATTAAGTGCAGAACTGTAACGAAGCAAATTTTCTTCTTAAATTTATTTTAGATTTTTAGTTTTAACAAGTAAGTAAACCCTAATTTCTTCTTTTTTTGTTCAATTATCTTTTGATTTCGGATTATTTGCAGATTCAGAAATAAAAATGTCATTACGAATTTACTTATTTTCTTCAATAATAACTGTAGGAATTATTTTAACAGTTATTAATTACAAAAATATAATTATTTACGATAAAACTTACAGCATTCACTTCAGGTTTCAACAAATATTTCAAAAAAATCAGAATTTAGTCTCGATAAACAAGTTTTATATTCGTCCAATCAAAAATTACACTGGGAACCTTCCAGATTTGTATTTTCTCAGCAATTCGAAGAAGCCTTCAAAATTAAACAATACCTGTGCCAAATTTCCCGATTTGCTTGATATACAATTTCGAAATGACTACTGGCAATTACAAAAAACTTCAAACGGTAGTTTTTTCCTTTTTAATGCTTATGTGGATCAAAGGAATGGTAGTTCAGTGAGAATTGTGGCGATGTATGACGTATACAGACCTCAAACAAAATTCTTCTGCCAATTTTGGTACAATAATACCAACAAGCCGGTGATAACAGAAAGTGAGATTCCTTTGTGGCTATTTTCTGTTAAATGGGGAGCTGAAAACAAGTATTTTGATCATCCGTATATTATTACATGCCCAATGGAAATAGTCAAGGATCAGTTTCCTTTTGCTGTTTCACTAGTGGAAAAACCGTGTGATAATGCTACGAATGTTGTAAAAATTTTCTACAACAAAGTTGAGAAGAAAAAAAATTTTGTTGTATGTGTTAAAGGATTGAATTTTCCGTATGAGGATAAGTCGGTTCGTTTGGTAGAATGGATTGAGCTTCTAAATCTTCTAGGTATAATTATACAGTGTTTTTAAAATTACTGTAACAATTTTCACAAAGTTTTTTTGTAAAAATACAGTGATCAATAATTCAAATGAAACACCCTAAAATGTTAACAAAGTTTAAAGTCTTGTAACTCCTGCAAAAAATTATTAATTGAGATGATTTCTTTTGCCTGGATAGATTATTTCTTATACTTTAAGACGTTTAATAGAGCGTTTTTTGTAGATTTGTTGTTTAAGTTATTCAGGATGTTAAAGACTAGTGCTTTTAAGTTTTTAAAGTAATTTCAGAAACACCCTGTATCAAATGTAAAATTAGATTTTTCATTTTTCATTTTAGGTGCGGAAAAAATTAATTTTTACGAATTCAGTGTTCATCCAAATTCGAAAAGATTGTTGGACTATTATGAAGATCAAGGACTGGTTGAAGTAACTCCAATAACTTTACTCGAAAACGTTTCTAATAATCCCTCTATTCAAACTCTTTTTCTTCATAAGAAAGTAATACACAGGCGGTTACAAGAAGTCATACCTTATAATGACTGTTTGTACAAACACTTGAACGAGTTTAAATTTGTTGTTCTTTTGGATATCGACGAAGTTATAATGCCTTTTGAAAATACTTGGGTTGAGTTAATAGATCACTTGCAGGAAATTGAACCTAACAGATCATCTTATATGGCTCAAAACGTTTATTTCTTAGATAGTCACTTGCACGAACACGGCTGGTTTGAAGATATTCCTCAAAATATGCACATGCTACAACATGTTATAAGAGCAAAAAATTATACAAAACCTGGACATTTTGTTAAGGGATTTCATGATACACGAAGAGTTGTAAGTTTACATAACCATTTTCCTTTTGGTTGTTTAAATGGTTGTAAACATTTATCTATAAATGTGAGTTTGGCACATCTTCAACATTACCGATCTAATTGTGTTGGAGGTGTTGGTAATTGTAATGAGATGAAAGAAGATAGTATAATGGATACAAGAATATGGAATTTTAAAGAAGTACTTATTCAGAGAGTAGATAGAGTTATTAGAAATTTAAGCTTAACAGAATACATATCGTGATATAAAAATAATTTTTAGAAAAAGTAGATGTGTGGTCATCTCCAATAATGTATTTAATTTCAAATAGTAAAATGAAACGGTGAAACCAAGAGTTGTGACCAATAGGAGGTGAAGGCAATAAATGATAGGTACAAACAACATTTTTTAAATTATGTAAGTGTAATACATGAAATAATACATTAATTATTTATTAATTTTATTAAATAAAAGTAACAAAAGTAAAGATTTATCTAAAAAAACGCTGCCATCATTTTTATAAAAAGCAATTACTTGAAAATTTTTACATTAAAGTTTAAATACCAAGCTTTATTAGAAACCTGGATAAACTCTTCTATTTGCGTGCAATTGAAATAACATTTTTCTGTACCTATACTTGGTCTCGTTGTCCAAGGAAGCCAACTTAAACAAGGATGTCTTGTTCTTAAACTCCTACACTTGTTTTCTCTAGAAATCATTTCAATCTCATAGTAAAATTTGCCATTATTATGGTCTATAAGTTGAACCTCCCAAAAAAATTCTTTCCGTTTTTGAAAAAAAGTTAAACGAAAATAACGATTTAGGAATTTAATAATGTGACAAGTTGTTTGATTTTCGAATAACATAAACCCATTTTTACTTCGAGAATATCTAAGTTTTATTGAGAGAGTTGGAGTTTTTAAAATTAAATTATAATGAACTTGTTCAATATGATTTGGTATATCAAATGCAAACCCCTTCCAATTGCAAGACACAAATTCATTGACAGGGCAATCAAATTCTTGATAAGAGCAATGGGTAAAATGAAGAATATTCCATTTTGCTTTAAATCTACATCCCTTTAGTTGATTTTCACATGGAAAAATTAATTTTTTTGCTAGTTGGTCCAAAGCATAGTTTCTAATTGTTGAATACTAATCTGAGTTATGTTCTAATTTTGATATACATTCTCGGCATTTAATACTTTTTTCTGTTTGTCTGTTTGACATAGTAACTTCAAAAATTGGTGGGCGGGCATAAATGGGGCATGACGAACATTTTAATAAGGCCAACAGTTCGTAATTTTGTTCTTCGCTAAATTCTTGTTTATTTTCAGTCTTCTTGTCTATCATTATTTTTCCTTTTACTTCAATTTCATGAAAGTCTGCATCATCAACAAAGCTATCCAAATAAATCATAGTATTCTTGTGGTTCTCAAATGACTGGGTATCTACTCGAATTTCAAGTTTTCTGTTAGTTGTTTCAAAAGTAATTTTCGAAGAATTTTCTTTGATATCATAGACATAATCAGGATAATGTATATTAATCTTCATTAATTTATTGAGAGAACTAAAATTTTGGGAAATGAGAAATAGTGCAGAATCATGTTCTAACAAGTTTTCATGTTGATATGATTCTGCCAAATTAAATTCAAAATTGCCATCGTTGAGTATTAAATCATTATGCATATTTTGGCAATGATCTAAAACAATTGGTAGTGCTCCTTCCCAATTGCATGGAGAAATGTGTCGTGTAGGACATTTAATAATACGAAAAGGACATGTTTTTTCATGTTCAATAATGTCTTTGGGAAAACATTTTTCAAAACAACCTTCTTTTTCATATTGACATGGGAATTCAATGAGCTCAGCAAGGATTTCAAAAGCCTTGTCAACATATGAATTTGATTCTTCTTGGGGATGCAAATAGAAACGACCACAGATATTTTTACCATTAGACATATGAATCGGAAAATACGATAAATAATTGTGACACAAATCGCATTTTAATTTCTTCATTGTATCATCTGTTATCATTATCATCTTGTAATCTGATCTAAAAAATTACTATAAAAATATTGCCATTTTTATTACATACACAACTTACATTTTTATTGTGGTAATATTAGAATCGTTGATAGTTACTTCTTTGATAATAGTACCTAAGTACGTCAGTCAAGGGCCACACACCAGAAAGCAGTTTGATCAAGAAAAAATTCGACAGCACTCATCAACCTAAATCAATAATTGTTATATTACTAATATGTTAAAAATAATTATATTCAAGACATTACCAGTGGATAAGTCCTAAAACCGACGGTCTCCTGTTCCTTGTTTTATGAGACAAAGAGAACGTATGAAAGAAACGATTTTCCCACTTGTAAAGATCACTTCAAACTAAAATATCACGACAATACACAAACCAAACTTTGTGCGGACTGTGGAGGGAGAAATTCCACCCTCTACAGTTCGGACAAACCCTTTTTCTAAAATTCCAAGAAGATTGCTTCGCAGAGGGCACACAAAGCGCTCGATCAGGAATTCTGGCAACAGAAGCATCTTATATGATTTTTCATTTTGTAAAGTCCTCAGAAAGATATTTCGTGTTTACAATTCTTTATGGCTTTGATTCTTTAAAAAGTTTATGGCCACCCTAACACCATGACCATGTTTAACACGTGCAGGGTTGGTCAGGACCGCATTCTAACATTTTAACTAACAAGCACGCGATGCGGTTTCTTACATAAATAAACCACTTAATTTTATTATAAATTTTAGAGACGATATAAAAACAATAGTTTTTTTAATCAATGATTTGAGGTTTCTATATCTTGCTTGATTTAATTTACCTTAACTGAAATATTAACAACCCTTAAATTCCAAAAGATAAGAATTTTTAGAAAAATGCCTTAACCGCGTTTTCCTACTTTCACTAATGTCATGGGTATTTCCAATAAAATGTTTTCTATTTGATGGTGGTGAGGTAGTTAGTGAAACGTAAGTAGATAAGTAAATAAACCTACCTGAAACAAACCCTTACAAAAGAAATATCATGAGAAGTTTTCTTATTTAAATAGATTCATTTATGTTGTGTTGGAACTGTTGCTGTTGAAAAAATTACGAGTAATTATTCATGTAGATCATGAGTCCAGCGATGAATGTGTTGATGGAGTAGATTATTTTCGGTCACAATAAGTCACATAATTCTTAAAATTTCCGTGCATTTTGATTAATAGAATCTAGTATTTTAGTTTTTTTTATATCATTATGTTAACTAGAAAAGTATTTATACGGCGGATTTATAATCTCGAAGAAACTTCAACAATTTATTAAATAGATAAAATTATATTTGTGTGATTTAAGTTTAGTGATTGTTGTTTCTAAATTAAACTGCAAGTATTAAGATGTTGAAGGAGGCAGAAAAGTGTGTTTTACCCTTGTTTTACCTCGCCCAGAAAAAAAAGTCACTAAAAAACAAGAAAATGAATTGATTCATCATAGACCAATAGAAGCTGCTATTTGATCTGTGATCCATAATAATTTCATTTTAGAAAAAAAGGCAGCCAACATTAAAAAGTATAACTTATTTATATTAACTTATTTTTAATAAAATAAAAATAATTTTCGTTAGTTATGTATGATAAAGTCATTGCTTCAGTCATTGATTTTGAAGGCAACATAACTACTTTATGCCGAGTTATCACTAGGTGGGCTTTAAGAGGCCTCTCTACCTTTGGCTCTTATGGGACATCCCATGTATCATTTTGCCACTCTAAATCAATTACTGATTAATGTATTTTAATAAAATCAACATCATTAGAAAAAGCAAACATTTATCTAGAATCTTACCACGCAGAATTAAAAAAAAAATGTTTCTAAAAGCAATAAAAAATAATTTAAGTTAGACATAAAAGTGAGATTTTCACCAATCTCTATTATTTCAAAACTAAAAGGAATTTACGGATTTGCCAGGGTCAGATTTTAGAAAGTATACTTTTAAGAAGATAGCTTCAAGTCCGAGAAAAATATATTAATAAATAATAAATCTATTGTGGCATAATAATTTTCAACTTAAAATTCGTCTGAAAATCTATGATTTACAACCCTGCAGTTACAAATTAAAGACCCCAACCGCAACTAAACCCTTATAATTACTTTATGACTTTACCCGTACTGACCGTTCTGTACCTGGTAAATAACTCGAATTAATCTTTCTAAATACCAACGTTTTTGTATGAAAGAGCAATTATTGAGCTTCACCCGACGGTGTGATCGATCAAGACATTCTAGTAGAAATAAAATGTCCGTATACAGCGTTCAAACTATGACTTACACCAGAAGAGGGAATACGACAGAAAAAAATTACATTTTGGCATGAAAAAAATGGAAATTTTGTAATTAATTGCAGACATGATTGGTATTACCAAATACAGGGCCAGTTGCATATTGCCCAGAAACAAGTGTGTATTTTGAGAGTATGAACTGGCCCACGAAAAATAAAAATTAAAAAAATAAAAAAGATGATACTTTTTGGGAAATTAAAATGAAAAAAATTTTGGAAATTTTTTATAAAAAATGTTTGTTGCCGGAACTGGTTGATCCTCGAAAAACTCGAAATATGTCTATTCGGGATATTTTTTTATAATGTAAAATATATATAAATTATTATTATTTTATAATAAATTTTTATAATCTGAATGTTTATTTCATTTAACATTAATTTAGTAAAATTAAGTTGAAGATACAGAATAGAATGTCGAATCTTTCTCAAACTACCAAACATCAACAAAGCAAACCTCAAAGTGAGTGCAGATCCTGTCTCTGTCATAAATAACAGGTAATAAATTACATGCGGAGGGTGGTCAACAACTTTACCGCAGGGGTTCAGTGGTTGACAGATCAGCTCAACTAGAGAAATTTCAAGGTCGAGCGAACTATGGAGGCCTCTTAAGTAAGTGATATTTACTTTTCTTTCTGGATCAGGTAAATTTTAAGAATTTGTTTAAATACAGCCATCTACTTAACACTTTCTCAGGCACAAAATTTCAGGATTATCATGACGACCTGAATCTCAAAAATTTCATGACATGAATTAAACCTCAACTTTTACCAAACGTACCTTCACGTGCGGTTTTGGTAATTGACAATGCATCTTATCATGATGTCACTTTAATAAAAAATTCAACCAGCGCAGCAATAAAGGCTGAAACAATAAGCTGGTTGGTAGAAAGAAATATCACTAATGATCCACTAAATTCTAAACTGGAATTATACGAAATTATTAAATAAAATAAATCGCAAAACCTGCCGTATGTTTTAGATGCAAAATTAAAAAAAACATGAACATCAAGTCTTTTGTTTGCCCTCATACCAGTCAGAATTAAACCCAATAGAAAAAATTTGGGCACTGGTAAAAAATTGGGTCGCAGCAAGAAACATTACATTTGAATTAAATAATGTAGAGCAACTTGCTAAAGAAAAATTTAATTGTGGGTATTACTGTTTAGCGCAGTGGTCTAACATAGTGATCATGAATGGGATTGCACACTCACATTCTAGACCGAAGTAGACTTCCTTCACATTAAAATCAATCTGTTTTTGGAAAAAAAAAATGTTTGAAAGATACATAATAAAGCGAAGCGTCGGCAAACGAGCAAAAATCTAGTAATTATATTATCTAATATAATCACACAATTTTCTTAAAAATGTTTGCAGTTTTGCTGTTTGATTCCGCACTTTTATCAACACTATGTAAACATTTTTAAAAGGTTTTGGAAGCTATTATTTTTAAATTTTTGGTAAGCTTGTGTGTTCAGATTTTTTTATCTTTTGCTCTTTTAGTCTAATTACAAATAAGTTATATTCCTTGTACTCTATCAAAAGGGTACTCTTATTATACACTCATCCGCAAAATTAACCGGACACTTGATTTTTGTCCCGTAAATTTGCGAAAACGCTCTCTATATTTTTTTATATGGCTACACATAATAAACAACTAAAAGAAAGGATATTCAAGTTTTTTGGGTTAACCCCTATCATGCAGATTACTTTTTGTACCTATTTTCTTAGGCGGCTTCCAATCAGAAAGGTTTTGTTTGTTTTACACGTCTGTCGAATTGGTGTCGATAGCTGGTTCTGGTTTGTTTAATTTGGCTTTTTGGGGAAGAGATTTGTTATAGAAGCGATTTATATCGTAATGAGTCCCGAAGAAGCTGCCCAGGCTCTTGCTTTACATAATAATGGACGCAGCATACGATTTATTGCAAATGTGCTTGGCTGTCCTAAAAGCACGGTATCCGAAGCGATACAAAGGTTCAGGGCAACTGGTTCTTATTCCAAAAGACCTGGAAAAGGCAGAAAACGAGTAACAAATGAAGTGGAAGACCGATTTCTTCAATTACAAATGATGCGAGAACGGAGTCTTCCTGCTACAGCTTTGGCCAGGAGACTGGCGGATGTTCATGGGACCATGATTTCTCCTGATACTGTTTTAAGAAGGTTGAAGGAAAACAATTTGACATCACATCCACCTGCTACTGGCCCTAAGTTGAACGCAGAGCATCGCAGACAGCGATTGAAATTTGCGCGAAATCATGTTGATTGGAATATGGACGAATGGGGCTCTGTTCTCTTTACTGATGAGTCGCGTTTCACTAGGTATTCACCTGATCGTCGTCAACGAGTATTTAGACGCCCGGGGAAACGGTATGCCCAGTGTTGCTTTGCGCCTAGAGTAGCATTTGGTGGTGGAGGTGTAATGGTATGGGGAGGGATTTCTTTGGAGGCTCATACAGCTCTTGTAACGGTGCGGAGAGGTAGCATTAACGCTGACTGGTACATTAGGAAGTGTTTACAAGAGCATGTGGTTCCTTTTGCGTCATTTATAGGGGAAGAGTTTCTCTTAATGCACGACAATGCGCGCCCTCATACAGACCAGATTACGCGTCAGTAGGTACCTTCACGACGTTAATTTTCAGGTGCTAAAATGGCCATCTATGAGTCCTGACCTAAACCCCATTGAGCTCATATGGGACAATCTAGGGAAAAGGATTAGGCAGAACTACGGCGAGTTTCATACAACAGTTGAGCTGGAACAGGCGTTGCTGAATGAGTGGAGCTAAGGGCCCAAGATGAGATCGCAGACTTGATTGCAAGTATGCCTCAACGAATGAGAGCTGTAATTTAAGCGCAAGGAGGAAATACTCGCTACTGAAACCATTTTTTTTTGCAGTTTTTTAATTTTGTTTTGCTTTGTTTTGTTACTTGAAATCAAATTTTTGTTTAATTTGTAAATAAATATTTATTTTTAAACATTATTTATCAAAATTATCTTGATTTCAATTTAAATGTTCATCATTGCATATATTCAATTAAAATTATTTTGATTTGTTTTTTCGTCACTGAAATTTTTCCAAAAAACTTAGTGTCCGGTTAATTTTGCGGTTGAGTGTAGAAGCACTAAACAAGTTTTATGACGTTATTCTGGTTTAAACTGAAGATTTTAAGTAGAGTTCAATCGAAAACCATCGCTATTGTTTACGAAAACTAAATAATTAGATTTTTTGACAAAACCGGTATTTAAAACCGTGTCAAAACCGTTTCACAATCGATTTTGAAGGTTTTTAAAAGCAGATCTTCAACCAAAATAAAGTTGTTATTTCTGCATGATTAGAAGATTGATTAGAAGTCTAACGTACAAACAAAGACACAAGAACAAAGATTAAATATCAAAAATATTGGCATTAAGAACAAAGTAAAGTGGCATGAAATGATAAAAAGAAAACCAAAAAAATACCAAAAAACACTTAGCGAAAAGATTATTAAAAAACTACTATTGATAAACTACCTAATCAAAAAAAAATAATTTCCAAAAGTTAGTTTATCTAATCAAGGTACTTAATAAAAATCTTGTCAATATGCAAAGTCAACAATGATAAAATTCTGTATAAATTGGACACGACTTATTTATTATAAGTAGGTATTGTTAGATAGATATAATTTTATAAACGAAAAAAGTTTGGTAAATATGAGTAGTGATAGCAACAATACAGATTTTCTTAGACCACTAAGGTAAGTTTTTTATACTATTTCTTTTTTTAGTCATTTTATAAGTCGAATTTAAATCATAAATTAAAAATATTATCATTTAATTAGTTTGACAGTTAGGTACTTGTTATTGGTTTTATTGTTTGTGATGTTAACAATGTTTTTCATTATTAATAGTTCCACAACCTTTTTTATTCTTTTTTTATAACATTTCCTTTTAAGTCTTAATTATCAAAACTGAAAACCCAGCACAACAAAACATCTGTTGGTTCAAATTTACTATTGCGTTAGAATACGTTATATAAAGACGAAACAGGTAACACTATAAATAAAAAATAAAACAATTTACGTTATTTTCAAAATTAGAGTTGCTTAAAACGTAAAATTCAATTTGTATTATAGCTTTTTTAAGATTTACATTTTTATTTTGTATTTACTTATCTACTAATCTTATTTATCAGTTCCTTTCTCACAAAAAGTACTAAAAATCTTGACGATGACAAAGATGACAATGGATTTGCTCCTTCTCCTTATGCTGACAATTACAAAATGAACCATACAAAACGAGGAATCGCTATCATCTTCAATCATGTCAATTTTTCTGCTGAAGAATGTAACAAAAGAGAAGGATCAGACAAAGATCGGGATGACTTGGAGGATATGTTTCATGAATTAAGATTTGATGTTTTAGTACACGACGATTTGTTAGCCCATGAAATTGACGATGTCCTAAGCACTGGTATAAATTTATAAAATACAAAGAGCGTTTTAAAATGACTGATATCTTCGTAAGTCATGACTGTGTGATCGGCACTCAGCTTTCTAGAGAAAAGTAACAAGATCAATTTGTCAATGCCAAAAGAAGAATTTGCTAAAATGCCAAAACTACTGTTTTGACAACATAAATTTGAATTTTCACAATTGACCAAGATGTCAATCATTTTAAAACGCTCTATACTTGTCCTATTATTGCAAATTAAATATTTCAGTATCTAGAATGGATCACACAAATTCAGATTGTCTTGCAATAATAGCAATGAGTCATGGAGATAACGGAAAAATATATGCAAAAGATCGTTATTATCCTACCAAAACATTATGGAAATACTTTAATGCTAAGAGTTGTCCTTCATTGGCCGGAAAACCAAAACTGTTCTTCATTCAGGTAATTACAAGTCTACAAAACACTTTCTTAAGCAAACGAAAATTCAACAATTATCAAATTGACAGTTTAAAACTAGTGGATAGATATTTGTTTAGATTCTACAAATAAAAGATCTCCCTCAATAACACACGTGCTTGCTAATTTAAAATTCGACCACTAGAGCGGCGCATATCACTTCTTGTTAATTCTCAATATTGTCCCATTTAGAAAATTTGTAAATTTTAGGCTTGTAGAGGCACAGGTTTGCATCAAAGTCAGACACTTCATTACCTCAATTCAAAAGAAATACAAGAAGACAGCACCAATGCAAATGAAGCCGTTTATTCTATTCCCATAATGGCCGATATTCTTGTGATGTATTCAACTGTTGAAGGATATTACTCATGGCGTGATCCTCAAAATGGAGGATATTTTATACAATCATTGATAAAACAGTTAAGGAAACATTATAAAACTAAAGATTTGCTTACAATTCTCACATTTGTTAATCGAGAAGTTGCTATAGATTTTACTTCTGTTAATCCTCAGTTACCCCAATATGCAGGGAAGAAGCAGATGTGTTCTATTGTTAGTATGTTAACAAGACTGTTGTATTTTACAGAACGAAAAGAATACGTTATACATAGTTAGATTTAATTTTTTAATTGTTTATTTAATTAAAAAAAATCTAGAATAAAATGTAGGTTTAGTACTTTATTTAACCTGAATGTATGTACATATAAATAATGGATTCTTTCCAACAACAGTTTTGAACGGTTTAGAATAAGACTGCACATACGCAGTATAGTATAACTGGTCAAAATTTTTATTACGCAGGCTCAGTCCAGTTAGGAACTGTTGTTGGACCAAACTTAATAATATTACAACAAATTTAAGGTAGAAACTGTTTCTAAAATAAAAATACTATTAATACTTCTTGTGTCTGCTATACTATTTTTTTTTAAATATGAAGCCAAGCATTTGATGTTTACTCCTCTATCTTCTGTTTTTTTTTATGTAAGTCCAGGTCTTTTTATTATTTTGTGTTTAAAAGTAACTTTACCTGTATTTGTACAAATATTTTAATTTTAATAATTTTTAAACCAAAACTAAAAGCAATTTATTACAAAATATTGAAAATAATTTTTGGTTTATTAATAAATTACATAAAGTAATTTATACTCAAAATATCTAAAAGTGGGTTGACTTTTTAAGTCCCTTTTATTAACCAGAAAATAGCCAGATAAACATCTAGCGAAAGGAACTGCCATAAATCAAGATCCATCCTTAGAGGATTTGCCTGTCCTTAAATTGAACAACAGCTATTCTTTAGTTTATAGAAGGGTCTTAAAATTCAGCCCACTTTTAGTTATTTTGAGTATACATGTTACGATGATTTGTAACAAATAACTGTTATATTTACTTCGTTTGGCAGACGTTGTAGTGACATAAAGTAGATCATTCTTTGAGTGTTTTTTATTTAGCAAATTAACTGATTTTTTTTGCTTCACAATCTCGGCTCCAAAAAACTTAAAGTGACATTAGAATTCTTCGGGATTTAAGAGTGGCATTTAAAATTGCTTGGGATTTCAAAAAAACATTTAAAATTCTTGGGAATTTAAAATACGAGAAAATCCAAATCTCAAATATATTTTATTCAAATAGGTTTATCTTCTATTTCTTTATCTCTTATAAAAAGTAAATAAATAAAAGGAAGTGCTGGTGGTGGCAAATCCGAGAACATCGCTGGAAATCCCGATTAAGGTAGGTCCGAAAAAAGTAGAAGAGACTGGTCAGATGTAACAGAAGACAAAGCCCTAATTTCAGGATTTAAAAGAAGAGTAAAATTCAAATATCATGGCAAAAAAAAAAAAAAATGTAATCAGAAGCGCTGATAAAAGAAAAACAGTTACTGTACAATTTTATTCCGAATTTCTAAAGTTAAATCGCATAAATTATTAGAAATTGTGACATTAGATTACATTATTTTTCTGCTAAGTTTTGATCGTACTTTAGGTTCGAAAGAAGCAGAAGGAGAGGATTCGTAACCCATCAATCGAAGTCAAAAAAATGCCATCAAAACAGAACTTTAATCCGGTTTTGTTAATAAACAAATTGTTTATTTTGTTTGTTGTTTATTTTGTAATTCTTGTCATGTATTTTTTGTATTGTTTTTTATTTATTTTTCGTTCTAATTAATGTTTGTTTCTTAATATATTTATTCAATTGTTTTTAAATTTTTATAAAAATTAGTTTATTTGTAGGTATTAAAATAAATAAGTAGGTAATTTATACTATTTATAGTGGGTAATAATTCATTTATTTTTCCGATAAAAGATAGGGTGAAAAGAGATTGCAATAGAAATAAAATTGGGACACCCTCTATATAAACTGCAACTTTAGTAAATGTAAAAAGGTTTTTTGTGATTATGTAAAATATAGACAAAAGATTGTTGACCTCACGTTTTAATTGGTAATAATGTAGCCGTTAAAACAAAGTTTAATCTTATTTGTTTAAATAAAATTAATTATTTTTTTTCAGTGCTATTTTTGTGATTAAATATTAATTAAAAACAAATCGCGAAACATCTTGTTTATGTACCTAAATATTTAAATATATTTTTGATTTATTATTTGATCTAATTACTTACATAATACGATGATTCAGTTCTCAAAGACACAAAGAGGGTTCGACAAAAGGATGATATAATAGAGATTTTTTGTTGTCTTTTGCAAATTTATCGACATTTCTCTTTGTTTGATTTAGTTGAGCGCCAGCTCCCGATCAGGACGCATCACAGCTGCTCTAAAGCTGCGTATTTTTATTTATTGTTAATTATTAAAAAGAATATATCGCGATTTAATTTAAACAAATACATTTTTACATTTTCGAATTATAAAATAACACAGAAATAAACTATTTTAGATACTAGTTTTATTTGTAAAATTGATAATTGATTTAATAACAAATTCACGCGTTATATTTAGAATCCTTTCTACCCCTCTATTGGAAAAAATAAACGATTTAAAATGAATTCCTTTTGTTTTATTGGGGTTAGGGGGATGGGTTTCAAGAACATCGCGGAATATCTGGATTAAAGGTAGGTCCGAAAGAAGCAGATGGATAAATCGCGATGTAAGGCAGAAGAAGAAGCTCCAATTTTAGAATTAAAAGTAGATTCAAAAAAAGCAGAAGGAGAGGTTCGCCACCTATCAGTTGTTTTAAATTAAGACTTGATTATTGTATAATATTTTGTTTTAAAATTGTTTATCACTGTTCATAAATTGATTTATTCTGTTTCAGATTATTAAGTTAGAGGAAATAACTTTTAAAAACATTATTTTTTTTAGTTTTACCATTTTAACAGTTGTGTAAAATCAAATTTTTTATAACAAACTTGATGATAGTAACTGATGATTATTCACTGGGACTAGAAATTTGTTGTTTATTTGTATTTTTATTAATTTGTTTTTCAGTTGTAGGTGACGTTTTTAAAACAACCTATTCCATCAGAGTCCAGACTGTCCAGAGCAAACATCAACAACGCCTTCCTTCAAGGTCAGATTTTTTTTAAACATTATTTTGCAAAATTTTCAAAATAGATTGAATAAGGGATCAACTTTTTTTTTCAATCCTTTATTTATGAATTAGTAGTAACAGAAAATAAAATATCAAACGTAAATAAACAAAACACTTACAAAACTGTTTTAACTTTAAATATTGAACAGTAAGAACGAGAATATGCTGAATTCAAATTAAATTCTTCTAAATTAATTTTATTTATTATTTTATTTTATTATATATTTATTATCCTACATATAATAGTTATTTAATAAACTAGTTTGTTAATAAAGGCGATTAATAAACGAAACTGTTTAAAGCACGAACGAGCGACAGCAAATGAGTGCCTTTAATAGCTGAGCATATTAATCATCCATTTACAAACGAGTTGATTACAAAATTTTTCGTTGAGCACAATCTTTTTCAAAACATTCTACTTGCAATAAAAAAAAATGTTTCCGTATGTATGTTTGGTTGCCTACATCAAAACATCATTAATACGTCAAATTCACAAAAAGAGTGTATTAACGAAAAAGAATGTATTAATGACATACATTAATACATTCTTTTTTAAAATAAATAAATTATGAATATTGATAATAATAAAAGATCAACGAAAAATAAATTTATTTCACAATAAATCTCATTTTGTAAAAAAAACAGACAGTTGAATATTCTACCCTTAATTTTAAATAAAAGATTAGTCTAAAAAAACAATATTCAGTTTTTTAGATAAACTGTAAATTAAAACAATCTTTTTTTAAATTTTTTTGAATATAGGGATATTTCAGTCTCACTTTTGTAAGGTTGGTGACATTCCTAAATGACAAATGTCAATTTTCACGTGTGGTTGTTAAAGTTGGCTGATGCAATATTTTCCAGAACAAGATAAGTGATTTTCGTTTAAAATTATCAGTGCTGAGCAGTTTTTCCATTTATTAAGACATTCTACCTTCAATTGAGTATCTCTCCAATAAGAGCAGACATGGCAGAAGACGACGCGGTGAGTAAATCAGCCCCAATCTGCCACCCACACTTTTAGGTTATGTCCACGCCACAATTTCTTTATTTATTATAAAATTTCCAGATATTTGACCCTTCTTTAAAGAAGAAAAAGAAGAAGAAGAAGACCGCTTTCGATATTGAAGCGGCTTTAGCAGAGGGTGGTAATGAAACACAGGAGAATACGGCCGAACCTGAAACGAAAGAAGAGGATCAGGATGATGCCAACGTAGACATCGATTTGGATTTTACAAAGAAAAAGAAGAAGAAAAAGAAACCTTTCACGGCTGAAGACTTAGATGCAGTTCCTGGGGAAAGCAAAGAGGATGGAGGACATGAAGGGGGGAATCAAGACGATGGGGCACTTGATGATAATTTTGATTTGGAAGTAGATTTTAGTAAAACGAAAAAGAAGAAGAAAAAGAAGAATATTGGAGATCTGATTGCAGAAGCTGATGAAAAACATGAAGATAAGGAAAATGGTATTTATTTTTGTATTTCTTTGGGTGTGTGTGTGTGATATTGTAGGGCTGTAGTGTTGTGATTATTCTAATTTTTATTATTGTTAACATGCTGCACTTCAGATGAACGAATTCCGGAGTCAGGTAGGAAGGTTTTTTATCGAAATTTGTATAGTTTAGTAAATTACTGCAAAAATTGTGCAATATGGTGTCTATTTTGAAACGTCATTAAGGCTTAAGGCCGTTTATACCAACCATGTTTCAGGCTTAAACAATTTCTTTAAACATTCAAGTATTAATTGATAATAACAAACAGTTTCTAATCCATTTAGAAGGCATTACACAACATAAAGCAACTTTTTAAAAACAAAAGTAATTGTGGATGTATTTTGGTACTTCTTTAAGTTATTCAACAAAATGTATCTGTCCTTATTTTGGAGCGTCTATCATCATTTAAACTTTTGAATAAATTATTTGTTACAATATTATAACGGTTGTCTCCCAAAAAACACCTCAAACCGTTAATTATTAAAAAAAAATAGTTAAATGAATTAAAGTCACTTATAAAAAACTTAGATCCGCCTTGACAGTACAAATGTTAATGATTTCTGGTAATTATAACATTCTTTATTATTATTTAACAAATAATTTATTCAAAAGTTTAAATGATATAATTTAATAGTTTTAATTTTATTCATTTAACTATTTTTTTTTAATAATTAACGGTTTGAGGTGTTTTTTGGGAGACAACCGTTATAATATTGTAACGATCCTCCAAATTCGGGTTTTTTGTGATTTCTTAAGGAAAACTTATTTCGAACTACTATTTACACGAAAAACACAATAACTTGATAAATAAATATCTCAGTCACTCAACAACGTTGATTCGCTTCTGAGATTCACATTTCTGTAAATTCTTCATTCATCTAGAACGAGGCGTCAGCATATAAATAAATCATGAAAAGTCAAAATATTTGATCGATGTCAAAATGTTTGCTTTACCAAGATTTCGAAACGTACAAAGACTGTCTGTGTTGCATTTAAGAAAACTGAGTCAAATCCTGGATTGTAATCTTTGGGACACGGATCCAGAATTATTTGCTGTTATCAAAGAGGAAAAGAAACGTCAATTAGTCGGTTTAGAACTAATTGCTTCCGAAAATTTTACTTCTCTCTCAGTACTACAATGTTTAAGTACTTGTCTTCACAATAAATACTCTGAAGGTTTACCTGGACATAGATATTATGGAGGTAACCAATTCATTGATAAAGTTGAATGTCTCGCCCAGAATCGTGCTTTAGAAGCTTTTAATTTAAAACCAGAAGAATGGGGTGTGAATGTACAACCATATTCAGGATCACCTGCTAATTTTGAGGTTTATACTGGTGTAATTGGAGCGCATGGACGACTCATGGGTTTGGATCTACCAGATGGTGGTCATTTGACACATGGATTTTTCACTGCAACTAAAAAAATCTCTGCAACATCTATATTTTTCGAATCAATGCCGTATAAAGTTAATCCAGAAAGTGGTTTAATCGATTACGACCAACTCGCCAAAACTGCTAATCTCTTCAAACCACAGCTTATTATAGCTGGAGTGAGTTGTTACTCCAGAGCTCTTGATTATAAACGTTTCAAAGAGATTTGTAACGATGTTGGTGCATACCTCATGTCTGATATGGCTCACATTGCCGGTCTTGTAGCAGCTGGAGTAACCCCAAGTCCATTTGAACACTCTGATATTGTCACCACTACGACACATAAAAGTATGCGAGGACCAAGAGCAGGAGTTATCTTCTACCGCAAAGGAGAGCGCTCAAAGAATGCTAAAGGAGAATGCACAATGTACGATTTGGAATCGAAAATAAACCAAGCAGTGTTTCCTGGTCTTCAAGGTGGTCCTCATAATAATACCATTGCGGCTATTGCAACCACTATGAAACAAGCAAAAACTCCCGAATTTGCAGAGTACCAGAAACAGGTCGTTGCCAATGCGAAACAACTCAGTAAAGGCTTGCAAGATAAGGGGTATAAGGTCGTAACAGGAGGAACTGATGTTCACATGTTGCTGATGGATCTGAGAAATGTGAAGATCACAGGAGCAAAGGCTGAGTTTGTTTTGGAAGAAGTTTCGATTGCGTGTAATAAAAATACGGTTCCTGGAGATAAGAGTGCATTGAATCCTTCAGGAGTTAGATTGGGAACACCGGCTTTGACCACGAGAGGCTTAGTGGAGAAGGATATTGATCAAGTTGTTGATTTTATTGATAAAGCTTTGAAATTATCGAAGGAAATTAGTGATAAATCAGGACCGAAATTGGCAGATTATAAAAAGGCGTTTCAAAATGATGAGATTAAAAAGAAAGTGGAATGTTTGAGGAGTGAGGTTCAAGCATTTAGTTCTCAATTCTCCTTGCCTGGATATCCAGAATATTAATTTTGTATTTGTTTTATGTATAAATTATTTAATAAAATATCTGTATCTTATTATTTTATGCCAGTAGCTAAAGTATAGTACCACTTAAACCCATCAAACTATCTTCAACGGCTAAGTAGAAACAACTATTGTGAGGGAGAACAGTATTATCGATTGATTACACCACCAAACTGTTTAGTAAATGTTTTTTTGGAGAAACAAAAACAAATATTTGTGTTTTTTTCATAAAGGAAGTATATTTTTTTAATTTTCTAAAGAAAAGCTGTAGAGAATCAAAACTTGTGTAATAAATTCTGTGAGGCGAAATTTCTGACAGTTTAGACAGTAGAGACGCTTAAAGATGAGAAATATATGGTTGAACTACCCGGATTGTTCAACACTTTCTCATTTTTAAGTAAATAATAATGTGTATAATATTCAAAAAGTAAAAATTCTTGTATTTATGTAAAAATTTCCATTTTAGTTGACGATTCAGCTGTATGGATGACATCTGACCGAGACTATACCTACGACGAACTTTTGAAACGTGCCTTTGAAATAATGCGCGACAAAAATCCCGATATGGCGGCTGGTAAAAAACAAAAGTTTGTAATGAGACCACCACAAGTCGTTCGAATCGGCACGAAAAAATCGTCCTTTGCTAATTTTACCGAAATTTGTAAAATGCTTCATCGTCAACCTAAACATTTGTTAGACTTTCTACTAGCCGAATTGGGTACAAGTGGCTCCGTTGACGGCAACAGTCAATTGATTATCAAAGGCAGGTTCCAACAGAAACAAATTGAAAATGTTCTAAGGAGGTTGGTATCACTGAGTTTATTTAATTACGTTACTAAATGATCGCTAATAGCAAACACGATGTTTTAGTTTTCATCTGAGGATGACAACTTTGTTTTGTGTTTGGTGTTGATGGGTGCCTTTTTTTAACACACCTGTTTTTAGGTATATTAAGGAGTATGTCACGTGTCACACATGTCGTTCACCTGATACAATTCTCCAGAAAGACACAAGATTATTCTTTTTACAATGTGAGACTTGTGGATCAAGATGTTCAGTTGCTAGCATCAAATCAGGTTTCCAGGCGGTAACGTCAAAACGTGCTGCAATAAGAGCGAAAACAGCCTAAATAGGTTGGTAGATAGCCGCAATATTTATAATAGCATGTTTATACTTATTTTTAATGCTGTTCATTAGGTGTTGTGTACACTTTGTACGTAAAAATAGCCCCAATTATTAAATAAAGGAGATTGTAACATTGAAATAATTTATTTAAAACCACAATTATTTACATTTGAGGTACAACAATTAGCTGTTTTAAATCTGGAAGTAGACCTAATTTTATTAACAATTGGTAAATCGCATTTCTTAACCATAAATTGAGTTTATTTAATCTAAAAAAAAAAATTAATGATCACGGTTCTACTAATGCGAAATATACAACTTACAATAAAACAATTTCAAAATATAATCTTAATGGAGCCCTGAAGATACTTCTAGATGGGCTTTCACTCTTCAAAGCTGTTTTTGTAGCTGCTCTTGCTAAAATTGTGTATCTGTCAATGGGATTACCATGATCGTATGCTATAGCTCTTATTGTGTTTAAGTTTCTAAAAAAATGTATTAAAATAGCAGAACTACTGTCAAAAATATTTTTTTATGACAGATTACATTCTATTTTCGCCCCAAAAAGCCTATACCAACCTGATAACCAGCAACAGAGAAGTAGGCATCAATCTCAAAGCTTTCATTATTGCATCAAATCTAGTCCTTGCAATTTCAGTCATATGTCTTAAATCTTCTTCGCTTAATCTAATATGTAGCTTAAATTTGTGATGTCTTAAAGGAGCCTGTGTCAAAATTTCAGCAAAAACAACATAATCTAAAAAAAATTCTGAAAAATTTCATCTAAATTTTTTTTTGTTACCTTCAACACCTAATTGTTTAGAATGAAATTTCATTTGTTGATGATCTTGTAAAACAATTGCTTTCCACATGTGACTCAAAGCCACCATTTCTTCTGGTTTAAGTCTTTGGTATAAGCCATGGTCTAATAAGACTAACTGGGTCTTGCCATCAACTCTTCGCACTAAAACTAAGAAAATGGTTAAGAGCAAGTCTTGGCTAAGTTTGTTGTTTATGTAAATTAGCAAAATTGGGTTTAATTGCAACGTGACAGCACACAAGGAACATACTCTCTTAAAATGTAGAGAAAAGTGTCTAAAATTCTCCGAACAAATGGATTTAACTGGTTTCCACCCAACTTTGTTAATTTACAAAAACCCACTTACTATTTCCAGCATGTGGATCTCCATGAACAAACCCAGTTTGAAAAATTTGATGTCCAAAAACCTCAAATAACTTAACATTAATATCTTTCAAGGAAAACTTATTTTCTTTCAAATACTTGACATCACTAATCTTACACCCATCAATATATTCCATCACCAAAACCCTCTAAAATCAAATAAAATGTGATGAGTGTTTCTTATGTTATCACTAGTACCTAAAATACCGTGCTAGTGAGATCCCAGTAGATTTTAGGTACATGAACATAATCAAACATTGCTAAATCTTGAGCACACTTTTCTGCATTTTTTCCTTCATGTACAAAATCTAATTCTTGCTTTAATGTATCTACAACTTCTTCTAAGACCCATCCGAAATTAAAATTTGGATGCATCACACCCACAACTTTCAAAAGAAGCTTAATCGTTGCGACATCACTGAGAAATCTTCTCTGAAGATCTATATATTGGACTTTAACAGCAACATCTTTACCATCTTTGGTTTTCGCTTTATATACTTGAGCTAAACTGGCAGCAGCCATTGGAGTTGAATCAAAAGAATCAAAAATTTCGTCGGGAGTTTTGCAGAAATCTTCTAAAAATAACTGGACTAGTTCGTTTGGATGTCGTCTTAGACATTTATCCTGAAGGGCTTTGAGGGTAATTACGTATTCTTTGGGAAGGATATGTGACATTGAGACTAGACCTTGGCCCATTTTAATATAGGGACCACCATTTGTAAGACAAGCTTCTAAAATACGGTTTGCTGCACGTTGATGGATCCGACTCATCATAGCTTCGTAATTTGGAGAAGATTCAGTTAATCCCAACATTGAGAAGTAGTAGTCAATGGAAATTAGAAGACCGGTCTTAACCGAACTGCAATTGTTTTTTGGGTCTTGTAATGAAGAAAGTCATTTAAAGACTTGATTTTTGTTTACTACTCACCGGATAAATCTAGGAAAACCTCCAAGAAAACTTAGAAAATTTTCGTCATTAATGGTAGTCTTAATAGGGGCAGTAAAAGCTAACTGGGACGCTATACTGCCTCCAAATAAAAGACTTCCAACAATAGTGACATTTTTAATAGAGGTTTTCTTTCTGGTCCTTGTTTGGGAGAAGTTCCTGCTAGGAAACTGGTTTTTGAAGGTGATGGTTAAAAGGTTTCTGCCGATTTTGTTCATTTTGGGAAAGATACCTGAAATAAATAGAAAAATTTGATAATTTAATTTGGTGCAAGCTGTGAGTGAATTATTGTTAGATTAGATAAGAGCTACAGTACAAGATAAGACAAGTAGCCCAGCTTCTCAGGGACATTTACTGCTAGAAAAGGACAAATAGAATGAACAACATGCATGTGAGAATAAGATGACAGTAGAAGCGATAGTACAGCTATATTACACTCTTTACGTCTTTATTACACTCGCAGATAAATGAATAAGTGTTAAAGAGAAACAGAAAAAAGTGAGATTGAGATACACAGCAGAGGCAACAATACAGATACATCGGTCTTTATTACACTCGTAGATAAATTGATAAGTGTTAGAGAGAAATAGAAAAAAAGTCGGTTGTTTAACGTTTGTTGCTATTTAGAATCTCTGTGAGTGAGTTTCTCTATTTTGTACTGTAGATAAACCTGAAAACAAAGGCCGCCATTTGAAGAAAAAGAAGAAATTTTGTTGGTTTTCGAAGACAGAGACAACATCTCTATCATTTTTATAGTTGAAGCTGACGTTTTTACAATTTTAGAGCTGATAAAAAAATTAGAAATAAATAAAATCATTATTATTTTACTATTAATTAATTGTCAAACAGTTCTCTACCTTACTGGCCAAATTTTAAAACAAATAATTTACCGGTGGGCTGAAAATATCTGGTTTCTAAGCTGGTACCTTGTAATATTAAACGAGCTCAATTCTGACGTAATTGGTTCACTCGTAGCGACTTACATGGTGGCGCTATGATGTCATCATCTATTTTTTTAAGTAGCATAACATGAACTGAAATAATTCGTACTAATTTATGAAATGAAGCAAGCACCCAAAAGCACCAAACAATTTCACTTTGCACGACACACGTTTCAACAACAAAGTTGTCATCCTCAGGTGGAGAATTAAACTGATTTAATTCCCGAACAGTTTAATTCCCCACCTGAGGATGACAACTTTGTTGTTGAAACGTGCGTCGTGCAAAGTGAAATTGTTTGGTGCTTTTGGGTGCTTGCTTCATTTCATTCTACACATCAAGGAGATCCAACACGAAGTCGTACTAATTAATTTTAAGAACAAAATTACATACTGGGTGGACCAAATGTATGGATATATATGCATATATGAAAATGATACTTACCCAAGGTTACATAATTTTTTTTTATTTGTTTAATTTTTTTTGTGAAATTTAACTTTTTTGTTTTCAAAAGAAGTCTTAAAAGAAATGTTGCTTTGTATCAATTGTTTTAATATTGACCTTGTAAATTTTAATTAAAAAAATTAAACATTACCGAATGTTTATCTTTGATTTTCACCAAACCTACAAAATATTTGCTTAATTCAAGCATGTAATGCTTAATGTTAAAAGCTAATAACAGTTCTTTAAGACAGTTTAAAAAAATAGTTTATGTAAATAATTAATAATTTAACAATAAAGCTTAATGTGTTTTTTCTAATTTGTTATTATTTTGTAGTGTACATTAACAGTATGTTGTAGTACTAGATATAAATAAATAAAATATAAATAATACATATTAAAGACGCACGAATTTTTATTTATATAAATTGTTAAAAGAAAAATGTTATCAAAATTGTTATCCACCTTACGAACGCCGGTGGAAGGTCAAGTAGGCGTTTTTACTCACCCCCAAGCTGTTCTATTGTTATTGTTATCTCATATAGTATCAATTTTTAAATGGAAATATGTACCATCGGTGCCCATAAAATAGTAGAACAAAACAAAAATTGGAAATGTCCAAAATGATAAAATTATCCAAACTTGTGACCACCATTTTGAGTGCGATAAAGTACCACCCACTAATTTTCTACTGGGATTGTGAAAAAGAAGACAATTTTAATAAAAATTGAATGTCCCTGATTTATTTATTTATTTTAACAAAATAAATAATGTTAATGTTTTATTTTTGAAAGAAATGATGAAGAAAAAAATTTAAAAAGTAAATCAAAATAATCTGTAAAGTAGTACTTTTGCTGACTCATCCGCGAAATAAAAAAATCGTCAAAAAAGTAGACAAATCACTGATAAGAATGGTCTGTAACGTGATTGTAAGGTTGGTTGTATATATCACGTTTTTACAAAATATTAAAAATTTCGATTTACAGAAAAAAAAACAACGTAATTTATGTATATCTCGGCAGTAAAGTGTCATAATTATGAAAAAATTCAATTTTAGTGTTTTTATTTTTTTTTTCAATTTTATTTTTTAGTTTAGATATTGTTATTCCATATTATACTCCAACGTATAATTAAAATTTATTTAGAAAAACGCTTGGTTCTATACTTTTAATTAACTCTGTATATTGTTGTTCACATTATTCAATTATTGTCAAGGCCTACTTTGTCGCCAAAACATTAAAAAGTATATTAAGCTCAATAGTTATAAAAATTGAACGTCATAACAGTTTTTAGACGAATCTATTGTATATTTTAGTTCTAAACATAAAAAATAATGAAGTAAATAATACAAAACAATAAAAGTGTGTAATTTTCCTACTTTTTATTTCACAAAACAAACCAATTTACATAAATGACTCACCGATACATAATGTTGCTTTTACTAAAGTACATTTTACTATAATCATGTCATAAAAATAAAACAAACTATCGTCAGACCTCTTTCCTGTTCAAAACCCAAGCAATAAACTTAGTTAATAGACGCACCAATTACTTTTTATAAATCTCTAATTTTCCTGTCTACCCATAACCGGAAATTTCTATTATTTATTTCCAAAAAAAAAATGATAATAAAAAAAATCACTGCAATCACATGAAAACAAAGTAAAGAATTTAAAGAGTCGCAGGACTGATTAAAGTACTGCGCAGCATCTTTCTTAACAAAGACAGAAAAAGGGGTCAATGTGCGTGCGACAAAGAAACAACCTTCCATGCCTGCCCCCGCACTACCCCCGACGCAAAACCATGTATACCCCCCGAATAATGGTTTATTCAGCGCCTGCACTGGCCTGAATGCTGCTGTGCTTGTTGCGACCAGTTAGACTTTGTGTTTTTCGACCCCGTCAACCGTTGTTTTCGACGTAACCGCAAACGTAAGGTATGTCATCTCGTTATTTATCGAAATAACAAAAGAATCGCGACTGTCATCGTAACTTATCCTCCAATCAGCTGATCAGATTCATACCCCCCTCGAAGCGTTTGATCATTTGCGTTATGTGGTAGATGACGCAACGCCACTTACCGTAACTCGACGCACTAGTGCTCACTAATTAACAACATACGTAGAAAATAATAAATTTTTCTTTGTTCTTACGGGTGATTCAAAACGACCGCTTGGATCGATGATGCAATATTGCAGGTTAAAAAAAGACAACAATGGAGTAACGTAATGGGTGTGATAGAGATGAGGGGATTATTGCGACCGCGCACTGATTGTGTTTTGTTATTGTATGCGCCGGCCTACTAGACTGCCTGGCATTTCGTTTTATGCTTCATAAGTTGTCTTTTTTGGGGAAATTTTGAAGTTCGGAGGGCGATTGTAGATGAGAGTGACCTTGGCTGTCTTCTAAAATTTCAGGAGAGACACTGAATTCTTTAAACTTTAAAGTTATTAGAGTCGTCTCTATGACGACGACAAGGGGTTAAGATCTAGAGACTTGACCTGGGTAAGGTCATTTAGGATGAACACCCCTTGAATATTAAAAAAAAAATGTGGCCTTGGATAAATTTTTAAAGATATACAAGATTAGATTTGTACCTAGTCACGTATTAAGGACACGTAATTAAGGCTGATAACGGATTTAAACAAACAAAGAATTCTGTTTGTAGATCTTTTCTCATTTTAGACTGAGAAATTTAGACTTTCATTTCCCGCTGATAATAGGTTTGTTTGTGATTTTGCGTTTTATCTGATTTAAGTTTGGAATAAAACCAGAATTAATAATGAAATTCCATTAAGCACTTTATTTTTAAATTATTTTTTTAAAAAATCTCTAAAATCCAGACACTTGAATTATATAGTAGAAGACAATTACGATGTACGTTTCAGTACTTACGACTTTGATATAATAGTGAATACGATTTATAGCCTAAAGTAACCTTTTCGTAATTTTTTTAAGTAAAATTTTCGTAACATTTACTATTCTATTCTGACTACTTTCTACCGAAATTTTTGTTTTTGACATTCGCTTTAAAGTTGTGGAGACTTTATAGGAACAACAAGTTAGTAACGGCAACCATAACGTATAGGGAATAGTTCCTTAAGAGTTACTTTAAAGCAAATTTTACTAAATAGTCTTATTTACACTAGTTTCGTAGTAATTATTACTTCCTTTAAGTAGATATTACTTATTACATGTTTATTAAAGAAATTACAACTATGAAGGAAGATTTAAAGAAGTCGCCATGTTGAAATATGTTTGAAAAATAAAAAAAATCTGTATTTTCTACTTCACAAAATACCTAAACGAAGAGCTTTAAAAAATTTCAATTAAACAATAAAGATAAAAACGGTTTTTTTAAAGAGAAAGTAACAATAAAATGTGTTTGAAAATATTGTCTTTTAAAAGTTAAAATTTATCACTAAATACATATTTAAGTCGTTTAATCATAAAATGGCAAAACATATAATAAGAAAGTTTAAACACCAATAGGTATATACGATTGGAAGCAGAATAAGAGAAATAAAAATACAAAAAAAAAGAAACCTAAAAAAATCAAAGAGGTTAAGTAGATATTTCTACGTTGTTACGTAACCATTACGTAACTTCGGGGTAAATACAAAGTCACCGAAACGTAGCAACAGAAGAGAAATGATGATACTCCTAACGTGGTTATTATTAGGGTTGGGCGATACCTGTTTTTAGGTATTGGGAATACCTGCAAAGTCTCGATACTTACCAAAGTATCGAGGTATCGGAAGTATCGAGGTATCGGAGGTATCGCGGTATCGACGTATCGGAGGTATCGAGTTATCGGAAGTATCGTGGTATCGAGGTATCGGAAGTATCGAGTGGCGATAAATAAATATCGCATCAAATAGCTTGTGAATTTGTTTGTTATCATCAAAATAGCTTGTGTTTCCAACATCCAAAGCACTCTGAATAGGATATTCATTTATAGCCACTCTTTATCAAGGTGTCGCAGGTATCGAAGTATCGGAGATATTGGAAGTATTGGAGGTATCGGGGTATCGAAGTATCGGAAGTATCAAGGTATCGAGTTATCAGAAGTATCGCATGTATCGAAGTATCGGAGATATCGGAAGTATCGGAGGTATCCGAGGTATCGAAGTATCGGAGGTATCGAAGTATCGGAGCTCGGAGTATCGATACTTCGATACCTGATTGCAGTCGGTATCGGTGTACGATACCTGAACAGATATCGATACCTTCTGTAAGTATCGATACTTTTCCCAGCCCTAGTTATTATTACGTGAAAATTACGTAACTAAATCTTATAAAGTTACCAAGACAGTAGTAATTAAGTATGTATTACTAAAGTTGCTAAGGTGAGATCGAAATGTAACTGAATTAGAGCAGGCTGTGCCAGCGTAATTGTAATTATGTAATAATATTAATACCCACTTTCACGGTTTACTCTGATTCAGTTACATTTTGATCTCAGGTTAGTTGGAATATGTATGTCTCTAAAAGTAGTCAAGGGTTCATGGTAGTGGTCATTTAAACCCTTTACAATGTAAAAGAAATTTTGCAGAGTAGAAAAACTCTGTGTAGAACATGTGTTTTGGGTGAATCAAGTTTTATCCGCACCCGAAAACATCTTTTAAAGTACAAAAAAATTAAATGAAACGTATATATTATACTAAATTACAAAAAAAAGTTTTTTGTAAATTTATTTACCTATAAAACACATTTACAGAAAATTTCTATGCCGGCTTTTATATTAATTGATCGATAAATTAGTTAACTAAATTAATCCGTAAAATTATAGGTAAAATAAAAAAAGGAAAAATTTGATTACAATTCAAATTTTATAAAAAATTTTACTCTAATTTATGATTCGTTAAGGCGGTTCTGTACCCATAATTCGGTGAAAAAATAACTGAGATATTAAAAAAAATAAAATATGTAAAATATTAGAAAAATAATAATAAAAAAAATGTTTAAAATACAAGCAGACAAAATTTTTTTTGTTGCAAACATGATTTCAGAATTTCACATCAAGATCTGTAATTTATTTACCAAAAAAATTCTGTTTTCGGTATTGTAAATTAGACGCTTTACCTTATGTTTTTTTCCATCTTGTTTTTTGTTATGAATTTTTGATTTTTAAGTAACATCATTTTTTTATGATCATTTTATTTTTATAGCGGATTGAGCAAAGAAAAATATGAAAAGACCAGAGAAAAAAGTCAATTTGGCATGGAATGTCTTATGTACAGGATGTTTTTAAACTTACACAAATTTTAATAGGTGTTAGCCCTCGTTGAAAGGACGCTTTTTAACGAAAACTGTCTTATATAAATGTTTACAATTTTCGAGATTTCTAAGGTAGATCTTGTTTAAAAAAGGTGATTTTGGGCATTATATGATGTTTATTATAGCATTTTTTTTTATATACAGGTGGTGATTGAAATATGTATATGCAGAAATTTTGTCTGGTGATATTCCTCATTAAAACAGTGCTGAATATCCTAATTTGCCTTTTAAATGTTGCTCTTTTTTTTGAGATACACGCTGAAGAAAGTTTTTCTTAAAAAAAATAATTTTTGAAATACATGATATATGACAACACTGCTTTTGAGCAGTGTTGTCATATATCATTATCGTATATCTCAAAATCTATAAAGTTTTGTATTAGACAAATTGGATTTTTTAGCATCCTTTCAACAAGGGCTATTATCACCTGTTAAAATTTGTAAAGTGACTTGAGGAACAGCCTGTAGGTATATTAGGGTGGGCCAAAAAAAAAAAAATATTTTTTTTAACTTCCGACACTGAAAAATTGGTTTCTAGGCACTTTTAAAAAATGCTTTTTAAAGATTAGCTCTTAATTTTACCCCTCATCTCAGTTTTCAATTTTTTTTTTTTTTTAGTTCTATTTGGCAAAATCCATATCTCGTCACTACTTGATCGTACAGAAAAAAATTATTTACACTTTTTGTAGAAAATTAAACGCTCTGGAAAAAGTATTTTGCAATTTTTTTTATAGCTATTAGCGTTTAGAAGATATCAGAGGTCAAAGATTGAAGAATATAACAAAAATTTCTTTTTTACTTCTAAATTTTATAACTCGTAGATAAATAAACATTATAAAATACGGAACATATAGTTTTGTAGGAAATGAAATCGATTGATCGATTACTCTAACCATTTAAAAAAAATTGAGGATTTAGTCTCATATTTTGGTTCTTAAAATGCGAATATCTTCTAAGTGATTAGAGTAATCGATTAACCACAAGAGACCTTTTTTGTAGAGCGTTCAATTTCCTAGAAAACTATGTATTTGGCATTTTCTAATATTTATTTATCTACGAGTTATAAAATTTAGAACTAAGAAAGAAATTTTTCTTAAATTCTTTAAACTTTGACTTCTGATATCTTCTAAACGCTAATAGCTACAAAAAAATTATAACACACCTTTTTTAGAGCGTTCAATTTTCTACAAAAAATGTAAATAAAATTTTTTCCTACGATCAAGTAGTGACGAAATATGGACTTTGCCAAATAGAACTAAAGAACAAATAGAAAACTGAGATGAGGGAGTCTTTTCCTTTTAAAATTAGGAGCTCATCTTTAAAAAGCATTTTTTAAAAATGCCTAGGTACCAATTTTTCAGTGTCAGAAGTTAAAAAAAATATTCGATTTTTTTGGCCCACCCTACTGTATACAGACTGTTATGGAAGTGAATGCAAAAAATTTAGTCACAGATAGAACTCACAAAAATAAACAAAATATTTATTTAGCATTTTTGTCAAAAACGCACTTTTATCGAGTTAAAATTAAAAGTAAGTAGACCACGAAAAACCATACCCGCCTATGTGTTAACGCAGCGATCAAAACACACTAGAAGAAATTCAAGACAAAAGCTTACCAAAGAATAGTGTAAACACAGCTGATTTTAGGTAGGTTAGTAGGGCAAAATGAAACTTTATTAACCCTGTTCGTAAAGGGTACGATACACAATAAGGGCAGAAACACATTTACGTATTATAGCGCTATTCTACGAATACTTAGATCTTGTTCATCTTCAATCACATAAAGTATTTTCGACTTCATTTCAAGATTGTGATCGCTTCTTCGGCGTCCTTCTCGATGATTTGAGGTTGTTACAATACTTGTGAACGTTGACATCATGGCAATTACACTTCCGGAAAACGTTGGGACAAACGCCGAGCAGCAGACGCATTACCGCGACATAGGACCATATCCATATTAGAAAAAAGCACTATTGATATAAATTTATTGTTGCACTACCGCAATTTATTATTAGAATACTGTTGATCACAACGACACAATGTGAAATAAGGTTATAGCCGGTTGCCGTTATCAGTGTTTTTTTCTAGAAAAAACGCTCAAGTTTTTACAAGATTAAATTTTTTATCCCTTCGCTTGAACTTGAAAATGCCATCATGAGCGCAGTGTTAAATTAGGGGTTACAAAAATGTAAAATTAAATTTTTGATACCACAAATAAAATTTGTGAAATTTACATCTTCACAACAAATTAAAACACCTGTTAAAATTTTTGCAATACCCTCCATAACACCCTGTATAGATATACGTTCATCACCAGACTAAAAATTTCTAAATTCATAATTTAATACCAGATAAATAAGAAAATTTTGGTCTGGCAAAATTGTTTAAATTTTAAAACAAACTTAGACGTCTCGATCAATAAATTTTCCTCGAATCGAGTGTAATTTGCACTACCACCCACAATAATAAAATAACAATTTGGTGTATATCGCCTCACAAAGGTCAAATTCGTTGTTGTAGCAAGTGACATCAATAAACAGGTATTACATTCGTGGAAAACTCGATTTTCTTTCAACTTTCATAAGTAGTATACACTCAGCCGATGTTTAGTAGTTATAACATTTGATTCGTTTCATATTTGCAATATAAATTAAAGAAATAGACGTCAGTTAGTTCCACGCGCGCATTTCGTGTTCGGAAAATTAGAATAGATAATAACTGATCTATAACATATTCAAGTTTACTATTAATAGAAACGTAAAAAAACTCGGGAATTTGGCACACTTGGCTCACGTATATTTAGATGGTTTGATTCAGTGACGCAAACGAGTTGAGTGGTGGGTATTCAAAATTGTTAAAAATAAGAATGTTTCAAATTTTCCCCTCCAAACAAAATATTTCAACTGAAAATTTTCCTAAAATCGATTATGTCAAAAACTGCTATATGAATAAATGTAAAATAATCTCAGTCTGTCTATTATCTTTATGGTGTCTAGACACTGTTTGTCTAATAATTAGATTTGTAGCATTTTCCAAAAAAGGTGACTTTTCCTACGAAGACAAGTCAGCTTTTATTAATAGGCGATTGCGCAAATCGCAACAATTTGGCAATGTATACAAATGTGACCCTGGCTAGCAAATTTAACCTTCTATCCCACCATAGGTGAACTTAATTAATTTCAGAAGAGAACTGTATTTTCATGTAAATAATGTTTTTACAAGACAACTTGTTTTGAAAGTGATTTTATGTATAATTATCCAAATCTAAAGTGGTTTCGATAACAGGGCCTTACTGCATTAAAGGTAATAATAACAAAGAAAACAAAATAATAAAATAACAGACCACAACGACCCTATTATGATGTTCCCAATAACAATTATATTCTTATAAAAACCAATTTGAATTTAGCTAAGAATAACACCAAAATATTCTTCGTTCTTGTTGCTTTTTACTCCAGTTTTTACCTGAACAGTTTTGTCGCCAATAACAGACAGAAAAAATTTGAAAACAGGATAAAGTCATTTCCGGCAATTAAATCTGACGGCAGAAATTTACGTAAGCGAGGTCCAAATAAACAAAGGGTGTGCGAGTAATAGCTTTATCTAAAGGGGAAATTATCCTTTATCTTGTTTGTTTAAAAAAATCTGTGTACTTAAAACCTGTCAAAATTAATTAAAGGTTTGGGTATACCTGCAAAAGAGACTTTTGACCTGACAACACTGACCTTGTTTGAGTTCATTTCTTAAACCTGCCAATTTTGAAGGCCATATAACGTGTGGGCGAAAAATCTAGATTTAGGAGAGCCATGTAAATGTCAGGTGAAACTCTGAAAGTAAAGGTTTTCTCCAGTGGTTATTATTTGAAATAAAAAGTTCTTTATGTTCGATTCACAATGACAGGTGGTGTTTTCTTTTTATTCTCGCAGAACAGTAAATCCGCAACGATCGCAATTACTTTTCTACAATTTCTACTTCTATTATTTTCTGGTTATTGCCCCGTCTTGTCTGTCCGTCGAGCTTGCCGTAAACGAGACTCGGTTGTTTTGCTCATTTCAGATAATTCCAACACAAACATCGAAGTTTGCTTTGCTAGACTTGTAAAAACAAGAAGACAACGAACGGCATCAAAATCATTTTACATAATAAAATAGTAAAAGAGTTTCTAAACAAAGCAAAATGAACAAGTAGGACGATGACCTAGTGACAAACATACACCTAATCTTTGACTTTTGAGCTTAGCAAATGTGGAAAACAAATTTAATGAAGATAGAAAAAGTTTAGGATATATACAGGCTGTTTTTGAAGCTATCTTACAAATTATAATAGCGATTAGCCATCGTTAAAAGAATACAAAAAAACAAATTTCTCTTATACAAATGTTTATAATTTTTTGAGATATACAATGTAGAAGTTTTTACTCAAAAACAGTGTTGTCTTACATCCTGTATTCCAAAAATAAAGGTTTTTGAGAAAATTTGGCTCAAAGAATTGTCTCAAATTTTTAAAATTAGATAATAATGTTGCAACCTGATAGAATCAGCGATTCAGCAATTATTATATATTCAGAGTGTTTTTAAAATTATTTTAATAATTAGACTTTAGGTAATACATATTTAAAGATAAAAAAGAATTAAACGACACAACTTGTCCACCTACTTCTTGTCTCTAGTGTTTAAACTGCTAGAGATCGCCTCGCGGACTTTATTATACAAAATTTAACGATTTTTTTGTAGCTTTGACCGTTTGCGCAGTGTTTTCAAATAAAGCCAGCGCTGGACAAATTTCAAACTTTCAATATTAAAAAAAGAATCGAGTTTATTATTATTATTATTATTACTTTGGTGGATTACGTCCATTTTTTTATTAAATTCGAAATTTGGTTTTACGGGGAAGTGGACGACAAGGCAAGAAAAAAAAAACTGTTTTATGAGGCCAACGTTTCGAATCCTTTATTGATTCTTCTTCAAGGCTCCTAATAAATGTCAGATTTGTTTGGCATGGTACCAATTTGTCTCGGCCAGTGGTCGCCGGAAGAATGATTCCGGCGACCACTGGCCGAGACAAATTGGTACCATGCCAAACAAATCTGACATTTATTAGGAGCCTTGAAGAAGAATCAATAAAGGATTCGAAACGTTGGCCTCATAAAACAGTTTTTTTTTTCTTGCCTTGTCGTCCACTTCCCCGTAAAACCAAATTTCGAATTATTATTATTATTATTATTATAAGAGGTATCGACTAGTTCCTGACTACTCGGATTAGCCGAATATTCAGCCACTTTTCTAGTCCGTAAATAGCCGGAAAAAATCATCAACCAGTCTGCTTTAAATTTTTATTTTAAAAAATTAATTAAAAAATTGTTAAAAGTTACAAAAATCCAAATTTTATAAATTTGAATTCGTGTTACGAAATTGACTTTTTATAATTTGCGTCTTGAAAACTACTCTACAAGATTTTTGGCTACTATAATAGCCATTATAGCACCCAGTGCTATAATATGAAATTATAAACCCGTTTTACACCATCTCATCAATAATTATAATTATGGACACAATTTTTGTCTCTAATTATGCCATGTAATACAGAAAAAAATCAATTTATGGCCTTATTTATGAACAAAAATGTTCTAATTTCGTCTCCATAATACGCATACCACCCCATAACTATAGCGATAATTATGATTCGTGTAAAACGACTTTTTAAGAAGCCAAAATTTTACTTTTTACGTTAAAAAATTGACAAATTAAAAAAAATTGTAAAAAAGAATTTGTTTCTTATATTATTATGGGTATTCGTTAAAAAAAAACTCTTGCTTCGCGCTCGTTTTATAAACTTGCCACAAAACTGACTTTATGAAACTCGTTTTTTATTATACTATTAGCTCTAGTCGGTACATTTCTAGTCATTATTTTTTTAAATATAGAAATTAACCAGAATTTTTTGAATAATTTGTTTTACAATTTTTTAAACTTATTTAAATTTAATTCAATAGCAGCTGATGCTGTCTCTCTCTTGTTTATTTTTATAGACGTTTAAGCCGGTGAGTGAATATTCCTTTCTCTTATTTTATTTCGTGATTACAACTAATTTTGCTTGGGGATTTTCGTAAGCTTTCTTTTTTCATATTACAATATATTTTTTTGTTTCGACTTGTCTTTTAAATTTTATTGTCATACTTTTTATAACTTCTCTCTTTTTTTAAGACTAATTTTACTGCACTGATCGTCTAACTATGTAATTATACTGATAACATAAATTCCCTGACTTTTTGAAAAAATATTTGAATTCCCTAACTAGTCCCTGATTTTATGGGAATAAATTAAATTCCCTGACATTTTCAGGTTGCTGCGACCTATTTTAAAAGCCAAATACAATGTTTTACTAATTTTGAAAGCCGGAGGCAAAATTTTATGCCGCAGACTATATTTTTTGTCTCGTTTTTTATTGATTTTTAAATTATTTGTAATAAGAATAAAGACAGTATTTTTTTTCCAACGTTAATAGCACAAAATGATAATTTAGTAATTTTGAAATCAGAGATAAAATTTTGCTAATTAGAAAAGCCTGTAGCTATATCTCTTATAAAATTTTAAATTAAAAACAAAGACGACAGGGTTTCCCTTCTTTGGGAGCTCCAAATGTACAATGTTACATGCTACTAATTTAGAAGGGCAGAACTAATATTTATTAGGGCTGGGCGATACCTGTTTTTAGGTATCGGGTATCGATACCTGCAAAGTATCGATACTTGCCAAAGTATCGAGGTATCGGAAGTATCGAGGTATCGGAGGTATCAAGATATCGGGGGTATCGAGGTATCGGGAAGTATCGAGGTATCGTAGGTATCGAGGTATCGGAAGTATCGGGTGGCGATAAATAAATATCGCATCAAATAGCTTGTGAATTTGTTTGTTTTCATCAAAATAGCTTGTGTTTCCAACATCCAAAGCACTCTGAATAAGATATTCATTTATAGTCACTCTTTATCAAGGTATCGCAGGTATCGAAGTATCGGAGGTATCGGAAGTATCGAGGTATCGGAGGTATCGAAGTATCGTAGGTATTGAGGTATCGGAGATATCCATACTTCGATACCTGATTGCAGTCGGTATCGGTGTACGATACCTGAACAGGTATCGATACCTTCTGTAAGTATCGATACTTTTCCCAGCCCTAATATTTACTAGTTTTAGAAACCAAGAGTTTACTAATTTTGTAGTACGGAAGACGACATTTCTTGTTATTTTTCATAACAATGGAGACAAGAGTGTCATTTTTTTTTTAATTTTCGGAACCGAAGGCGCTAATTATTATCAGTTTTTTAATTAATAACTACAAAGGTGTTCGTTCTTTTCTATTTTTGGCAGCCGAAAATAACGTTTTACTAATTTTAAAAGTCGGAAACAAAATTTCACTAATTTTAGAAGGAATTTTAAGACAAAAAGAGCATTTAACACTAGGTTAAGACATATTTGGACAGACTTTTTAATAGAATTTGCTGTGTTGATCCCAAATATGTTTGAGGATACCATACCTGACTATTATTTATTAAAAAGTCAGTCCATTTATTTTTCAGTAATTAACTTTTTATACCAACTTAATTATTATTCTTGTCGTAAAAACGGCATAATAATGAACGTTTATCTTATCAAATTTTATTTCTAGTTTAGATATATGAGTAATTGTTAGATATAAAATTGTGTCACACTTGGCCTTCAGTGTTGTCATCTAATTACTAAAGACAAAGAATTTGCATTGGATTCCAAAAAGGAAATAATTATACATTTTCTTACTGAAAAATAGACGATTGATTAATGTCAATTCTAAATTGTTTAAATAGAAAAAAACGTCAAGCACTTAATAGTTTACAATACTTGTTTTACAATCTCTCTCCTTGGAAAATCATAAATTACATTATGTAAAATGATTTTATACAGATACAAAGTATTCAAACTTACCAAATCTATGTCAATGTATAATCCCACTTTTTAACTTTTTTTTAAAGAATGACAAGGTGTTACTAAGTCAAATTGCCATCGACTGAACCCTTTATCTATAATTTTGAATTGTTAAACACCGTAATAAACCGACATAATGACGAAGCGCGAAATTACAAAAAAAAAAATATATACAGTGAGACATTTTTTTTAGGTAAGCGCAGGAAAATCTCAAAATTGTGCCAATTCCAGTCGGACCTCAATTAATTTTTTTTCCGCTTTTTTGTTATTATATTCAATTCAGTTCAGGTGAATTTTCAGAACTCAATTATTAGTTTATAAATTGTTGACGCAATAATAACATTCATCATCTACAGAATATGTTGACGTCCTTCAACTTTATCTTTTGAGAACAACAAACAGTGGCGGAACAAAAAAATTCTGGCTCCGGTTCTAAATTAGTAAAATATCGCTTCCATCTTCTAAAATTAGTAAAATGTCGCCTGCGGCTCGTAAATCCTTGACTATTAATTTACGAGTTTATAAGAAATGCCTCTTTCGGCTGCAAATAAGTAGCCTCTGACCCTAGTATTAAAAAAAATTGCTTCTGTATTTATTCACTTAAAAATTTGAGAAATTTTATTTTCAGATCTTAAGAAACTCGTAAAATAGTGTCTCCAGCTTCAAAATTAGTCAAATATCGTCTTAGGTTTACAAAATTAGAAGAAAATGTTGCTTTTGTTGTTAAAAATTTAAAAATTGATGGGAAACGTCGCTTTTTGCTCCAAAAAATTGTTAAAATCTCACCTCTAGTTTATAATTACAAAAAAATTCTCTTTTGTCTTTATTATTAGAAAAATTTAAAAGAAATGCTGCCTTTGGCTCTAAAAAATTGGTAAAGTATCGCCTCCGGCTTCCAAAATAGAAAAACTGTGTAGTTTTTGTTTTTATTAATTTAAAATTTAAGAGTAAATATCGCTTATGGCTTCTAAAATTGATAAAATATGATTTCCGGTTTTCAAAATTAGTATAATGTTATCTTCTACTTGTAAAATTAGAAAATAATGCTATTTTTATCCTTAAATTCCTTTTAAAATTAGTGAAATTTTGCCTCTGATTTCCAAAATTAGTAAAACCTCAGCTGCCAAAGATAGAAAATTGACACCTTTGTTGTTATTAATTGAAAAATATATAATAAATACCGCCCTCGTCTCACAAAATTTGCTCAATATTAACTTCAGATTCTAAAATTAGTAAAATGACGCCTTTTGTTCCGAAAATTAGTAATAAAATGACACTCTTGTCTTTCATTATTATAAAAATTAATAAGAAATGTCTTCCGCTCTAAAAAAATAGTAAAACATTCCTTTTGGTTTATAAAACTAGTGAATAATGGTTCTGGCTTTCAAAATTAGTAACATGTACGTATATTGCAGCTTTCGGACGTCCAAATTAGGAAAACGATGTCGTCTTTGTTTTTAATTTAAAATTTTTTAAGAAATATAATTTCTGCCTTTTATTATTATTATTAGTAGAATTATATCTCCGGATTTCAAAATTACTAAAATATTACCTTGCGTTATCAGCAATGAAAAATAAAAACGTCTTGGTTATTAATAATTTAAAAGTTATGAAAATATATTGTCTACGGCCTGAAATTTCGCTTCTGACATTTAAAATTTGTAAAACGGCCATGTTCAGCCCCTAAAGGTAGTAAAAATAGCATCTTCATCATTTTTATAACATTAACGTTTCTAAAATTAATTAAATGGTTTCCAAAATTATAAAAAAAATAACAACTTTGTCTTTATAAAAATTAAGAAATATCGCCTTCAGTTCCAAAAATTGCTAAGGTCTCGTCATGTTTATAACTATAAAAATGTTAGTTCTGGCTAATAAAATATGTAAAATTTCCCTTCAGTCTTTCAAAATTAGTTAAATGTAGCCTCAGTTTTTAAAATTATAAAACACTGTTTTTTTTCTTTATTACTTTTAAATTTCATAACAAAAATATCGGCTCTGGCTTCCAAAATTATTAAAATAAGAAAAAACGGGCACCTTGGTAGTTATTAATTGAAAAACAGATAATAAATAGCGTCTTCGTCTTCCAAAATTGCTCAATACTCAAATAAAATTAGTAAAATGGTGCCTTTGGTTCCGAAAATTAAAAAAAAATGACACTCTTGTCTTCATTGCTATAAAAATTAATAAAAAGTGTCATCAACGTTTCAAAAACTAATAAAATGGGGCCTCCAATTCCAAAAATTTTTAAAAATGACAACTCTGTCCTTGTAAAAATGAATAAGAAATATTGCCTCGAGCATCAAAAATTGCAAAGATTTATATCTAAAACTATATAAAATTAGTATCTTCCATATATATATCATTTTTAGAACTAGTATAATGTAATTTTTAACTCTTAAAGTGTAGTAAAAATGATACTTTAGCCATTTATCAATTAAAAAACTGTTAAAAAATGCCGCCTTTGGCTCTAAACTCTGGTAACATATTGCTAGTAGTCGTATAGGCAGACATAGTGTGCCATCTAACGAAGAGTGCTGGAAGGTAGCAAGAGTCGATATAATAATGTTGGCGGATAACTAAGTTATCTCTTCGGCTCTCGCTTGGCCACCAACATAACCAACCTCTACGATTAGGCAAAAACAATTACTTCGCGGACTAATACCTCGGCCGACATTGAATTACATCACCTAATCGCCCAACCAGCAACACACTGAAAGGCAGAACTAGCAAAGGTGTTCCAATCGAACAACAACGTCGAGAGTATACCGGTTTCGGGGTTTTTGGCCCTCATCAGTACAGTGTATCCCGGAGCGTTGTGCTCAATTGCAACGGGTGAGAGAGCTTATTATACCAACTCTCGCTATCTTCCAGCACTCTTCGTTAGATGGCACACTGTGTCTGTCTATACGACTACTAGTCGAACTTCGCTTGATATAAGCGAGTTCTCCCACCCGTTCCAATCGAGCACAACGCTCCGAGATACACTGTACTGATGAGGGGCAAAAACCCCGAAACTGGTATACAGTTTCTCGACGTTGTTGTTCGATTGGAACACCTTTGCTAATATATTGCTACCAATCAGTTTCTGAAATTTTTATTTTATGTTTTTTTATTATTATTGACAAGAGTTTAGTGAGTTTTTTCTAAGTTTTTATAATTTTCTTTTTTACATTTTTATTAAAAAACTGTTAAAATTCATTGTGGTAACACTGATGATGAGACTTAGTTCACGAAAGTGTTTTGTGCCTTTTATTAATAAAAATTTTGCGTAAATTCAAGGACAAACACAAAATATGGAAATACGTTAACCATTTGGCACAATTTGTAAATTTTCAATCTGGTTTTGAGACACTTTAACACCTGCAACTTGCAGAAACAAAATTATTTTTATACCATTGCCATTGGTAAAAAAATTAAAACAGTTAACTGATCATGAACCTGTCAGGTGTGAAGCAATTCTTGGTTTATTTACAAACAAAAAATTCCAATTCTGTGTTGAATTATGATTGTTGGGCGTTCGCCATATTCAGCTCCTACGAAATTTATGACGACAAAAATAATCACAGGGAAAAACAAAATAATCGTAAAAATTGATATTCTTTTTTCTTACGCCTTAAATTATTACTATTGTTGATGTTTACGTATTATCGCGACGTAAATTTCATTGGTCAAATTACGCTTTAATATTTCAGATTTAGTCGCATATGAAATCAGAGACGTAACGCTTGCAAATTTTAATTTATCACACATTTGTAAAATTTATCAAATTTCGCACGTGTTTTCTCAGTAAACAAACTAAATTTCCCTGAGAAGAAAAGTGATAAGGTAATAAAACGCAATTTCGCGATAAAAAATTTTAGGTCGTCGGCTTTTATCTAAATTTAGTTCTTGTGTTTACAGCTTTAACGAAGACGTTAAGTTACCTACAAGTTGCAAATTTTTACAAGGGAACTGGAAGAAAAGAAATACGACACAACAATTTTAAGGTAAGACTTGCTCTTAATTTTTTTTGCGCCCACTGATGGATGGACCCGTTTTGGTTTATTTGTCATTTTTTTTACAGTTTTGATTTAATTAAGGTCGCGTGTACTGCTTGAAAAGTAAGAGGGGAATGCTGTGACCTCGGTTGATTTGAGAAATATTTGCAAAATTTATCTGTCATTGCAAGAAATTCGAAAATTTTCCTTAAAACCTGAAATATTGATCGTAAATTTTAATTATTAAGTTAATTAAATAATTTAGCTTACTTCAAATCTCATATTCGATTTTATTACCTTGAAGAATAACTGACGACAAGGTAAAGGGTGTTCTTTTAAAACTGACATCGCTGTAGGTCATGGAAATGACGTTTTTTCATTTGACATTTAAATATCCCTAATTTCACATTTTTACTTATATCAAAATTGTAATTTCGGACGAAAAAGGAAAATTTAAAAAGGAGATAAACATTTAGAGAAATAATCAAAATGTAAACAAATAATTTAAAGTATTTTACAGATTAATGACACTCGTAACATCATTGTCATGGCCAACTTTATTTAGATTATTATGAAATACTTTTCCAGTTTTGAATATACCACCTACATCAAAATAGTTGGTTGTGGTTCTTTTCCATTTTTTTCTTTTCTTTCCCATATTTTTTTTATAATGGAAATTCACTTGATGTCCGGATTTTATTATCCCCGAGCGTTGTTTTATTTTATCTACTCAATTTAAAGCAAAATTCATAAAACAACTCAAAATAGAGAAGCGACAAAATCTGCAATTTACAAACGCAACTTTAAACGGTTTTTTTCCTCCTTTTCGTGGCGCCAAATTCAAACTAGTCGCAAATTTACATTCGCGTATTCCAGATTGACGTCTGTTACATTAATCCAAATTTTATAGGCTATAAAACTAGCATTTTATTAAAATATTCGTTTATTTATTCATCAAGTAACGGTTGTGGTTATTTTCGTAAACAAGTATTAATAATAAATTTTAATAGAAGGAATGGCAAAAAAACAACTAAATTTATAAAGCATAGCTTAAATCTAAACTCAAGCCGTCTGACTGTCTTTTTTTCGCTTTTCCGCAATTTTTTTATCTCTTCAATTTTCCAGAGACTATTAGCATATACTTTATTATTTATAGCGCAAACAGCTTAACTCCTATGACCTAAAGGGACTGTAAAACTGTTATTGTTTTTTATAGTTGTATGATATACATACATACATAACACCATCTTGTGAAAAAAAAAATATTTTGAAGTGCTGACTCCAAATTTTGTATGTAATACTGTTTGCCCGTTACAGTCACATTCTAACTGTTTTTTCTATTTAATTCAAAAAATTCAAGGACGTTGCCAATATAACCGTCACAAACCTTTATTCAATTTGTCATTTCGTAACGCCTATAACATCTTTATATTCAAATTTCATAGAAGAGAATCTACTTTTTCCTTTCTTGGTCAAAAACATAAAAGATAAATTTATTGAAATTAATAATTAGTTTTAAATTATGAGGAATTGTATTTATTACAATCCTGTTGAATGTACGTCGCTCCTTTATTATATTCTGCTACATATTTTTGCAAAGAGAAAAAAAAAACTATTTTTGTAAATGTTACAAATACAACTTTAGTTTATATCTCAAAAGTTAAAAAATATAAACAATCATGATGTTTAAGGTCCTTCATGTATCGTACGTATCCTCACTGTTTTTCAGGAAAAGGGAAAAAAGAAAAAAAATTCTAACTTGCCAACGTTTCGGGATCCTTTATTTTAATCCCTCTATCAACGCAATAATTACTAGTTGCCTCGATAAATGGATTAAAGATGAATAAAGATTCCGAAACGTTGGCCAATTAAAAAATTTCATTCTTTTGTCCTTCTCTTCTCCATGAGAAAAATTGAGGTTAGTATGTATATACACACACAAAAAAAATGTTGCGCCATTTAATGTAAAAGTCTGTGATAACCACTTTTTCTTTAAATTAGTTAAAAAATAAGAAAGTTTCAGATTTTTCAAAATTAGACCATTAGTTTTAAGATTGAAAATTATAATAAAAAAATCCTAGAATTTGACGCACACTTATCAGTGTGTCAAATGTATATTTTACGCCCGTGAGTTTTTATGTTTTATGATCAAAGGTGTGTAAAATATTTCAAAAAATATAGCGAGATTCGGTAGTTACAAAACGAATTAAAACAGATTGAATTAATAATGCCATATTTTAATATTATTAGGTTTATTCCAACAGAACAGAATTGGACTGCGTATGCGCAGTAACGTTTTATCATTCCGAAATCTCTATTGCGCATGCTCAGTACAATTCAGAACAGTTCTTTGATACATTTTCTACAAATATAAGAAACAGGAGTTTATATTACGTGTATGAACTTGTTTTTAGTGTGTTCAATAGCTTTTTAGTGACTTTTTATGCATTAAAAACACTTCTCCAAAATTAAAAATAACTTTCTGTATAATAATGGTTGAAATATTTATATTTCTCCTAATATTTATTATCATATGTAGTTAAAACAGATTTGTTTATGTTCTCTCTATCCAATTGTTGATGTTTCATTTAATAATTATTTATTTTTCGTATTGATTTACGTGGGTACATTGTCTATCTACATGTAGTTCTGTAAATGCATTTTGTCTCTTTTTTGTGTCGATAAGAACATCCAACAGAAGAAAATGGTTCAAGACTCATTTTATCAAAATGGCCACATGCTTTATTCCCAGTATTGTTCTATTTCTTGTTTTGGCTCTTGCCATTCCAAACCGTGTTTGAACAACATATATTTGAAGCATGAATTAAATCTTTGTGTTATTTTGGTGTTGGTTATTTGTTTGCAGTAACCACATTTTTGTATTTCTCTTTATAGTTTCCAGTTAGTCAGCGCTGTTTTTAAGATGGGAAATACCTGTTTATATTTAAAAAAAAAAGAAGAAATCGTGGTGCAAATATTGTTCTTCTCAGTCACTCTGACTTTTATCTTCTTATTTTAATATATTTTTGGTCGAACTGTATACAATTCTTGTTTATTATAATTTTGGGAAAATGACATTCAGTTTTCTTTATTTTTGAAACAATTTTAGAATATCACACCACTTAGGGATAATTTTATTGTGACAATAATAGAATGGTATTATACTTACGTAGGTATTATCTTATAGAACAATGGCATTTTATAAAAAAAATATTGTTAAAAAAAAGATTAGTTCCGTCAATGATAGATAACATTTTGTTTATGAACGAATGAGATCATGAACTTTATAAACCTGGACCTATCTTAATTATTTAATAAATCTGTAAATAAAGCAAAATTTTCGAGATGTTTACTTCATTTTTTTTTCCACTCAAAAACTGAAAATAAAAGGAAATTCCCAAAGTTTTTTTTGACCTTGTTTTTGCTACAGATGTTATCCCAATCTAATAAACTTCGCGTGTTTTGGCACAATCCCTACATTATCTAAATTAAAACATTTGTTCATCTATTAATTACAAAGAAATGAAATTTCCATTACTAATATCAAAAAATTTGGATCACAATTAAATTCCATCATTTTAATAAAACTTATTACGAGACGGATACCATCAATTATATATTTATACGCACAAATATCAAGGTCTCTGACAAAATAAATATGTATCATGACAGTTCTAGTATACGTCCAACAACAACACACTGTATTTTATTTTATCCACAACTTAAATAAATTTTAAAACCATCATGGTCATTCGAGTTCGTCGACCTCTTTTATCTAATTAAAAATTATTTGGCAACACTTGTGATCAAAGCGCCCTCCCAACAAATCAATATTTTGATTCGTATTGACGTTATTTGTATTGACCAGTTGCTGTAAAGTACATTTCGAAAAGAATGACGTCACAGGAGGAGGTAGGGTTGCTAACTTTTTGATATCGAGAGAAAAGACATTACCTCGTTTTTACCAACTTACTCTAGTCTTCAGAACTTTTCTCTTAGGTAGGCTCTTGGACTTTTTTTACATCCGGCTTTACATGCAACAATTTAGGAGCCAAAGGCGCTAATTATTCCAAAAACAAATGTTTTTACAAGGTTTATTATAAATAAATAAAAACTATTATTTTTTGTTTCTAAATTCTATTTAATATTTTAAAATGTACATTTTTGAAAGACAGAAACGAGAATTATTGTAAATTGCCTCATATAATCTCAGACTTTTTTAAATATCTTGCTCGAAGGAGCATCGTTTTTAACACAATTTTTATATTGAAGAAATTTTTTAAAAAATGTCCCAAAATTCTATGTTTTATGTTCGGTATTTCTGTTTATTTGTTTATAAAAAATATGTCTTTTTTAATGTTTCAGAGTTTATAAGAGCTAATAAGCCCTGAAACGTTAGTAGTAAAATAACAAAAACAAAAATCTAAAAAAAAGAGTGCTATAAATAGGACTATTGCAAAATTTCCCGTCTACACTCAAACATTATTTTTTTCATGCCGCTCAAAAAACCATACAGTTTTAAACATTAACACTTTGTTAGCTGAAGAACAACTAATAAAAAAAATGTTTCTTCAGTGTTTATAAAAAAATGTAAAATTAAACGCTCGCGAGAAATTGTTTTTTTTTAATACTAACAATAAGATGTATCACTTCATCTTGAAGGACCATAAAATATATAAACTTTGGTAACCAAAAGCGACGATTATTAAAAAAAATATTATTTACTGCAATTTTTATAAAAAAAGAGTACAAACTGTCTTCTCCAGTTTCTAAATTCTATTAGAAACTTTAATGTAGATAAGTAAAATAGAGATTTTTGAGTGTTTGAAGCGAAAATTATTGTAATTGCTCTGTATCTACCAAGACTTCACAGTATGCGGCTCGAAGGATTATTCTCTTATTAATCTAGACTTTTTCTTGGTTTTTTACTTTCTTAACTTTTCTTTTAATAGTCGTTTTTCTTATTATTTTTTTCCAAATGTTGTTTTTCAAATTCGTCTAGAATTTTGTTCTTTGTACCTCCCAATTGAGGTTTTCAACTTCCTAAGTCTTCCTTTATCGTTTGTTTTAGTTGTATTTTCTTCTTCTTCTCTTCCAATTGTTGGTTTTGTGATTCTATATTTTTTTCTAGAGGCCTAGAATCTACAGTTCTTTTAGAATTGTCTAAACTACGTTTTTAAAAATTTTCTTTTTTTTTTTTTGTACAACGTACATTTTTTTACAAATCTTCCATATTGTTTTATCATTAGGTCATCTTTTCTACAAATTTTTATAGAATATACTTTTCCAAATTCTTCTGGAATCTACTTCTGTTCTTCTTTTTCCACTAGTCGTAAGTTGGTAACACATTGAGACAGTGAGGTAAAAGTGTCTTTACAAATTCTGGTCTCGTGTATTTTTCCAACAAATTTTGATCGGCTACATCCATTAATATTATTAATAAACTGTTTGTAATGTTATAATTTGGTATAGAATAATATAGTTTTATTTTTTGTTTTGACTGACAAATTTTCAACGTTAAGCCGTCGGTCCCGACCACCAATAGTCGTTAGGTCATGTCAGAAGCTGTAGACATAGACACAACCTGAAAACTCTGGCACTTCGATGTTGCATTACCACAATAAAATTATTTATTTATTTCGTTATTTTTTCTCTAATGCCTCGTTTACACTACGATGTCATTTATTTTGAAATGAAGTTTAGTAGCATATTACAACAAAATTAATTGCATATCACGTTCTCATTTGCATGTTTTTCATAGTGTTTGCCAATTAAAAATTGTGACACACCTTTGCTAATTCTGTCCCTATTCGGACAGGTTCAAGGGCCTACTTTCGTTTTTTTTTTGTTACATCTTTTGTTAGTTTTATTACCAACTCTCATGAGTTACGCTTAGTTAACTGACCTGGTTTTGCATGCACAGTTATTACTATACTGTCGATTTGCGGAAAAGCTATATCATAAGGATAAATGATTCTAATTATTATTACAAGCAGGTGAGACGTCTAGTCTAGGATAGTATTATAAATTAACTGTTAAATGGTGTATAGTATACAGTAGCTAGTTTTCAAAAAAAAAGTTTGCCAAATTGAGCTACAAATGGATATGTAATTGACTAATGTAACTGTATAATTTATATAAAATTTACGAGCGTACGAATAGCGTTACTTTAGAAATTACAGTCGTGACTAGGATCGATGATTTTTATTTAAATTTGCAATTAAAGAAAGTAAATAAAATTATTTTGTAAAATCTGTATTAAAATACATTCAGTTCTACAGTGAAACTCAGTTATAACGGCTTTGTTTAATGCGACGTTCAGATGTGACAATGAAAAAAAAAAAATTAAATCGCTTACTACCTTAATATCTCAATCAATCTCTATTTTCAAAATTTTACTGTAACTAAAATCAAAATCTTTGAACAACAGATTTGCGACTGATGTGTCAACTACCAGGATTACAAACTATTTGTTCGAACATTTACAATTTTAGTCACAGTGCCCAAAATTTGAGAGACAGAAAATGTTGTTAGCTATATTAAGTTCGCCACTTTGATTTTTACATTTATTATGACGACATCGTTATCAGTTGACCTAAAAAAATTTTTAAGTGTAGTGTTATTCTGTCCAAAATTGTCCGAAATATTAACACTTTCATTTTGATCTTCGCATCGGCCATAGTGTGTCGGCCTTTTTTTATATTTATCACAGAATCTTCATTTAACTAACTGTACAATTTTGTCAAATATTTACTAAAGTCGGCCATCTTGTCCGTGCCATTTTTAATTTTACAATTTTGACAGTAATTCGCTTGTGGAATACCACACGTCCACTGATTTATTTCTAAGAATTTTTTTCTGCACTCCAAAAACGTGTAATTAGCCCACACTGTCTGTGCTGTAATATATATTTTTTAATAAACAAATAGTTTCACATTTTTGGGTCATGCTGTATATTTTTTGGAATAACATTGATTACTTAATCCTAAAAAGAAACTTAAGAAGGAAAAAACATTTTTTTTTATGAAAATTGCTTACAATATGATAACCTGATAACAAATTGTTTATTCTAGAAAATTTGTCTCGGAAAAATTTGCTATCAAATAACGAACTTAAAACGGATGTTATTTGTATTTTAATTATTAAAAAAGATAAAAAGAAAACGTATTGATTTACAAAAAATAAATTGTTTAATGATATTTAATAAAGCTATGCTAAACAAAACAAGATATTATTATAAATATTTTGTTTTAAAATTTCAAGTCCATTTGACTCTGCACAATAACTATAGGGGTGGTCGGAAAATAAGCCACAAATAACATCACAAAAATATTAACAAAATTTAGTTTTTTTTTAATTGTATACACTATGTCACCGGATCGACTTTAAAAAAAAAACAAATTACTTTTTATTTAACTCAAAAAATTAAACTATTAATTTTCTATTCAAATAATGCTTCCTTTTTTGCACAGATTTCGGTGCGAACTTCAAATTCATTAAAACTGCGTCTTATTTCTATGACTGATAAGGGCAGGACTGCACTTTGTATCCTATTTTTTAATTGCTCCACGTCATTATCTAGTAGCTCACTGTACATAATTTTTTTAAACGACCCCACTTCATCACCATTTTCTAAAATTTGTCTAAATTGCGGTTTATTCTCTTTGAAGATTCATTGTAAATGCGATTTGCCCTCCTTCTTAAAGACAACCTTGTAGCTTCACTTGCGGAATGAACGGAAAGAACTAAAGCACCATCGTCTTTATTAAACTACTTCTTTGACTTTTTAATATTTAAAACCGAGTGCGTTTTAAGGAATTTGGTCACTAAGTTTATTGCACCGGAATTTAAAATGGTAACTTTCGGGTATTTTTGGTTGAATTTTCTGATAACAACTCGGTAGCACTTTCCCAGTTCCGTAACAATTAAATTAGATAAATTCTTTGTTGTAAAGTCAACATTACAGCATAAATACTGTTCAAATTAGAACAGTAAAAAATAGAAACGAATTTAAATAATAATAATAAAATAGAAAAATAATAGAAATTAGAAAAAATAGAAAAGAAACAGTAAAATAATAATTTCTCCTCTGCATTTCATCACATTTTTTGCTAAAAATTGCACAACATTGACACAAAAACAGCAACCAGTCATCTCATTTAATTTTTATTGTTAAGTTGACTGTTTTTTTTTTTAATAATATTTAAAGAGTTTAAAAAATATTGATCGATTGGATTTCGCATCATGCAAGAAAATTTCTCTTCTCCTCTTTTATATTCCCATCATTACGAAACAAAGTGGTATTGGGTGCGCAGGTTCGCCAACCAGCTGTATGTATATCGTGAAACAGCTGACGTATCTTTGTCGTTCCCCCTTTACCCCCCCTATTAAGTGTTGTCGTCGATCAGCTGAGAGATCGCGGTCGGCGCGCTCGCTGTTTCTGTTTGTGTTTTGTTTCCTACGGTCACTGCGATCTACGAGTTTATTCAGTGCGAACGCGACCGATTTTTACCCTCAAAGATGTAAGTGATGTGATGATAGTGTGTATTTAAATATTTCGCGCGCCCCTTTAATAGGGATCAAATTTTTGGTGTCGTAAGTTATTTTTAAATTTATTCAAAGGACAGGGTCATTGTGGGATTTTCATTGGAATTTTATCTAGCAGGTTGAGACATGACGGCGGCGTCCATTGTTTAGATTACTAATTTTGATGAGAGATTGCGGAGGTTTATTTTTGAACCTTGACCCTGTAAACGAGACGAAATGACGAAATTTTGCGATATTTCGACATTTTTTTTTTTCATTTTATTTTTTTATCATTATTTTTGTTTTAATATGTTCTTTTTATGTGTAATAAAAACTTAAAAAATTAAACTACGAGTTAAATTAATGAAGAAGGGGGACAGATCAGGTGGGGAAGGAGGTTGACATCACCTGTCCCCCCCTCCCTTAACATAACTTTTTTAAAAATACTGACGAGACCCATAGCAACAATTTTTTTTTTGATATTTATTTTAAAATAAAAAAAAGAATACATAATATTGCGAAATAAATAGATACAACTTTTTTATCTTATATAATTCTGGAAAATAGTTTTATATTCTTACGCAACTTTCATTTTTCTTTTTATTCTTTTCAGTATTTTCACATATTTATCTTATTGCAATAATAAAAAAAAGAAAATAAATATTGATTTTAATTATTAAAATAAAAAATTAAGCAGAATAAAATAATTTTTTTGGTACAGCTTGTCTATAAATGCTTGAATTTTATGATAAAAAAAACGCAGCACTTAAAAAAGTTAGTCACTTCGGTAAGAGCAGTGCACAACAACCCTTATTAAATCCCTCAAAAACTAGTTTGTAATTCATGCATTTCTAGCCAAATTTTACCTTTACTTTTATTGATATTTGCAAGACTGTCTCCCCTTAGTTTTCCTTTTCTTTTGTGATTAGAGTCGCTTATTAAAGCCTGCTTCGTTCCGTCAAAATCGTATGTAGGTGTACACTCATTAAGAAAACAAAAGACATAATTAGACGTTCCATGCTATCGCATTACTGCGACACATCATGAGCTAAAGCGTTGATACGAACGTGATAGTTGATAATCCGGCATATTTTTGGATTTAGTGTTTTACTAGAAATATATAAAATATAACAACGCAATTTGTATCGTCTAAACTATAATAATAATAAATGTATTTTATTGAACAAATAGAAAAAAAAAAGAAGGAGAAGTCTAACTGAAAGCTATTCTACTCAAACTCCAAAAAAAAAAGAAGACAATGAAGATTCATTAATTGGTTCCGAGGGAGGCAGTGACGTTTTCTTATCGCCTGTACACGCTAATAACGTACTTATCGACACCTATATTTGAATTGAACAAAGTAAACATTTTGGCTTTGTTTTATTTCAGTTTTGAATAAAAGGAGATAGAGAATATGAATAATGTGAACAGAGAAAAGATTGAAAATAGATATCTAATCTGTCAGTTAATAGATAAAATTTGAGAAAGCGTTTATCAAAATTTCGAGTATACAGAGTGAGTCTATTAAAAGTATATCTTAACTTTTCTCAAAAATTGGTTATAACACCGACTTCAGGGTTTGCCATAAAAAAACTTAGTTTTTTTTTCTCTACGCATGTGAATTTTTCAGAATTTTTCTAATATTCTGTTTAATGAATATAATATTCTGTTTTATTTCTAATGAAACGATGTTGAAATTTTGTTTTGAAAATAATTGGAAATAAGCGCACAAAATAATAAAGTTTATTCGTTTTGTAAGAACTATTTTGAAACAGCATTGTAACGTTACTCGGCAATAGGTTGGACATCTACCCTCAGCTTTTTCTATTACCTGACTTGCCGCTTCTGTATCGAATATTGTGTTTTTCGTGATTTAAAACTTTAAAAAAAAGACAGACAATTATAAAATCTGTCTTATAAAAACAACTGAAAAATTTTGAATCGCTTTAAAGTGTCTGCTTTACTGCTTAGTTCATGAAAATAATGACATATTGCCTAGTCAATAAATCTGATAGTTTAATGCGCTTAAATTGTCATTAAAATGTCGTGTTTACTGTCGATCAGCTTGATTTTTCTCTTTGTGGCTCAAATTTTTACAATTTAGAAAAAAAAAACAGAATTATAGTAGTTGCACAATCATAAGCTACAAATTCTTTTGTCATTTTCAACCCAAAATTAATGATTTTCGAAAAAAAAAAAATCATAGATCATAATTATTATTGGATAACAGTTATCATCTGTCATAATTTTGAAAATTTATGTTAACTTTGTTTTTTTTAAATTTCAAATGTTAGAAAGTCTGATGTTACACTGTTTTTGTAAATTCATTGAAGAATTTTTAAGGTTTTGGAACATAATAATAAATAAAGAACATATAATAAAGAACATAATAATACATAAGATAATAATTTAAATCGTTTAACTAAAATCTCAATTGTCTCTACAAAAGAGGATGAAATACATAGATGTTCAATTTATTTTAAACACCCTATTCGTTTGCAGGTTCTCTAAAAATCTCACAGAATAACTTGTGAAATGCAATTTTAGCTTTATTTTACTACCAATCGGTTGACACTTGCACCCAACCAATTCATTTGTAAAAAGAATTGACATTTTGACAACAAAGATTATCTTCTCGCGACTGTATCTAAAGTTACACTCACTTCCAATGCTTGCTCTAATTCAACAAATTCTCATTCTTACCGTAATTACATAAACATAACCTATAAAACATACTTAAGTAGGTCATCTCGATTTCCTATCTCCGCTTCGAAGCAAAATTATTTTTAAAAACGTGGGAGAACAGTTATCGTCTGTCAAATTTTGAATTTTTTTTTTAATTTTCATAGAAAGAGACTACACACAACACACTAAAAACAGTACCTCTATAGCTATCACCTCCAGTCTGTGCTATATCAAATTTTTAAATATCTTTTGTATAGCTTACTACGATTGAAAGAATTGTCTATCTGGCCAGTCGTATTCTTAGTTTGATACTTTTTTTTTCTTTCTTAGAGGAAGCTACAGTATAGTACTGGTTTCCGGTAAATGAGTGTCTCAAAAATTTGATGTTTATCCTCTCTCTGACTGTCACTAATTTTCAAATAAAAATATGTATATCTATTTTTTAAAAGTGTTTTTACAGAAATGGGCCAAAGTTGGACTACAGAAACGATATTTTGGCCGGATAAACACCTCTTTCATTCTATAATCTAGGCGGGCATGGTTCATTATGGCTAAACCTTAAAAAAAAATTGTGCTGTAACATGTAAAAGCCTAAAACCATTACCAACTGTAGTATAGAACATATGTAGAACACAACTGTAAAAGATATTTCTGTAAATATATTGCGTGCAATCAATCAGCTGTCAAAACGATTGGTGGTAAAACAACTAAATATTTTTCTAAATAATTAAATAATAAGACCATTCTAAATGTTATATGGAGTACAGTTAAGAAATGTTAGGTTTCAGGTTTTAAACCTTATTTTTTGTTAGTTTATCAAAGAATTATTAGGTTTTTGAACATAACTTAATTTGTTTAACTAAAAGGAGCATGAAATGGATGCTAAATCTTATATAGAACCTTATCGGTTTGCAGGTATCCCAAAAAGCTCACAGAATAACTTGTAAAAAGTAATTTTGGCTGGTTTAAAACAAAAAAACAAAGAAAAAGCCATATCAGCATCAACACAAAATGATTATCAATCGTAGTAAGCCAAACTCTTTTGAAATTCTTTTAATTAATTTCCGCTGGACGGTCTACTCGTACTATCTTTTTTTTTACGGTTTCTATGGTTATATGCTTAATAACAAAGAAAAACATTTGTATTGTTATTAACTTTTTAATTAACCTCCACTTAGTACGAGTTCTCTTAAATAAAGACCAAATAAAGAATAAACAGATATTAAATTTTTCTTTATTTCTTTCAGACAATGTTCCAACAAGTAACACGTTACATTTTCGACGAATGGTTATCACAAACGTCATCTACAGCGGCCGATGGGGTCGAAAGCAACACATCTTCAAGACTGACTTCCGCGGAAACGGAAGATGATTGGGTACTGGTAGACCGTCGAGATGACAGTGAAGGTAATTCCAACTGCAGCTCGATGGAGCATCTGGACGATGTCGACGACGACGACGGCTTGATGGTCGTTGAAAGAAGTCCCGATCGGGTCGTCGTCGTCAACACCAGCAATCTTCCAGTACCAGCGCTACTCACACGTACCAATTCAACATCGTCACTGCCCCGCGTCTCCATGGAGGAGTCGTGGTTCCTCACACCACCACCCTGTTTTATCTCGACTGGGCCGGTTCACATGGAGACCTCCCCGTTGGAGAACCTCCTTATTGAACACCCAAGTATGAGCGTCTACACGCACCACGCCAGGAGGTATAATTTCGCAGTGGAGACGCCCGAACCCGAGGAGGAGGAAGAAGAGCTGGTGGAGGCGGCGGATGGGGACAGCGACGCCGTTGTGGTGCACAGAGCGCCCCGCGTCAATAGGGTCCACGTGCTGCAGCAGCAAGAGCGGCAAGGGCTCAAGAACAGGCACGCCCAAAAGGTAAACAATTCGAGCATTTTTCATTTCTAAATTTTATCATTTAATCATTTGGTGTCAAGTTGATTGTGAACGTGCCACGAATATTAAGAAATTTTATACGAAGAGTACAAAGTGTCTCAAAGAAAATGGCGGATTTTTTGATTGATTTTTGGAAATGGTATAGGTAATATCTTGGTTTTAATATTTAATACATTTTTACAGGATTACACGTTACAGGCGGAGTTATAAATAAGAAAATAAAAAAAATATATAAAAACAATAAAAATAGTCGACAGAACTATAAAAAATACACAAAATGTTTTAATAAATTACTCTTCCACAAAAATGTTTTTTTTTTTTAAATTGTACAATTTTTGAATAAATTAATTTCAAGACTATTTTGAAGAAAACTCTTTTTTTTGGATTTGGTTCTACCATTTTATAAAGTTTTTTTTTTTTTTTTGGCTAGATAGCAACTCCAAACGCTTTAGATACAAATTTGCTCTTTCTACGACTTTGGCGCCCGGGTTGACACCATTTTAATATAAATCAATACAAAAAAAAAATATTGGCATGTTCACATTTTTCCATTGACCAACTGCGCCATCAAATTTCACTCTTTCTTGTAAAACCTATTGAATAAATTTGTTGTCTTTCAGGTGCAGACACAGAAGGCATGTAAGTTCATCAAACGGGGTACCCTAGACCGTAACAATAAGGCTCGTGAAGTAAATTGTCGCAATCGTCGACAAAGGCGTGGGGAACGTTCGCAGGGCGCTACTCGTTCCTACGCCAACAACAACCGCAAGTGCTAAAAAGGCACAAAAAAATGATCTCAAAATCGCAACTTTTTGGTAACATTGACGTATCCATCGACGAACCTTTTTATGTTTTTCTCTTAAAGCTTTTAAAGCTGACAATTTTCTTAATTCAGCAAGGGTAATATTGATTAAAACACCCTTCGAGTTGTCTGTTTTTTTTTCTTAGGTTTTTTTATGTTATATAACGGAAATGTAGGATAATTGAAAGAGAAAAACCACCAAAGCACCGTGTTGTGTTCATTAAAGAAAAATTGTGTAGAGTTGAGATGGAGGATACTGAACTGTACCAATAGTTGCGAACAAAAAAAATTTAATTTAATGTTCGTCTTTCATAGTTTTTTTTTATTTTATTTATACTCGTGTTGGTATAGTGAAGCAAAGCTAATAGTGAATTTTGACTTAAGTTGTAAATCAAACAACAATACCGTTTAGGACAGAAGATAGATTTACGAAATTTACTGAATTTAAGTCAAAATTTACTATTATCTTTGCTCCATTATACTATACAAGAGAACAACGAATCAAATATACTGGGCATTATTTATTATTTGGTAAATTGTTTTCTTGTGATTTATACCAACACGAAACGATTGTATATACAAGAGATATAATAGATTATTTTTATTGCAATTACTTTTAGTGAGAAAAAAAGTATAAATTATTTTTGTTGGTTATTATAATGTAATATATTTTTCAAAGACTCAATCCAGGCTTAGTTTTCGAAAAACAACTAGAGTCAATTAGAAACAATAACACCCACCTTGTTTGTTCCAAGAATTCGTCCAGTTTTCGAATACTTAGCTTTGATTACCGTTATATATATTTTTTTAATTTACTGGATTTATTAATAATGACACGGCTCCACGACCAATAAAAACGGTAATAACTATATTTTTTATAAACTTGCTACACTCAAAAAATAGATAAATTCATAAATCCAGTAAAACATTGAGCTTGTTACTCACTGTTTTCTTCAGAAGGCATCTTCATAACATCAAAACCGTAATGCCTTTCCAATATTAACTGATAATAACACTTAATTTTAGGTAATAGCCTTTACTATTGAGTCACACTTTCTACTTTTATCAGTTAAACTGTAGATAAAGGCTTCAAATTAAATTTGTGCTTGTAAAAAAAAATTTAATCAGAAGAAAATGTATTATTAAATGATTGTGTGCACCTTTTGAAATATTTTACCAAGTATTACAATGACAAAAATTCAGTTTTTGAATACAGATCGTGATTCAGCTTGTTCTTATAGAATATGATAGATGATTGTGTGAGCGATTGTTATTCTTAGTTTTTGTATGTTAGGTTCGATATGCGAATTAATCTAAATTTTTAAGTGGTATGTAAATATGTATGGAGCACGACTAGATGGTAGTAACTAAACTGTATGCATAGGGAGTTTTATTCAAGTTTGTAAGTGTTCAAAGAGTGTAATCTATAATTATGCGCTAATGGTCATTTTTATTATTATGAAGTGCAAATATTTTGCGTGAAAGGCAAAGAAAGAAAAATGTTATAAAAAGTTGAAAACAATAAAAATTAATTATGTTAACATTTCGTGCTTTACTCAAGAACAAAAACTCTTTCGCCTTCCCCTGTATGTACTATTTTTAATTAATACAATTTATTAGGTAATCAGCAAATCAATAAAAACACTAAAAAATATAAACTTTGTGAACTGAAGCCGAACCTGAACTCAGACAATCAAAAACTATAGTGCCATAAAAGCCACAGTAGAAACATATTACTTTAACGTACTTTTTACCCTTTTGGGGCCGAGGCTTCCTTGAAATTTCCCCAGTATCCGGCCCTGTCTTTACCCACATAACCTCACATTTTTGGTACTCACATTTAAGTCAAAATGATGAAATTTCAGACACTTTTCACTCAACATAAAAGCCACATTAGAAACATATTACTTTAGCGTATTTTTTACCCCTTTGGGACCGAGGCTTTCTTGGAATTTCGCCAATATTCGTCCCTGTCTTTATCGACATAACCTCACATTTTTCATACTCACATTTAAGACAAAATGATGAAATTTCGGACTCTTTTCCCCAAAACTAAATACGCCGTGATCGGAATGGTCCACGTAGGGGCGCTACCAGGTAAAAACTTGTTTATACACAACACAAGGGGCACAGTTATACAAAAAACGTGAATCACATGGCACAGAGCAAAAGTGAGGTTATGTTAACTAACACTTGCAAATCCATACCTTTTTTGATCCAACATTTTTTTGACGTTATCTTAACTGAAAAAAACCATTACGTGAAGTGATAATATCATGTGATAAGCGCGATTCAAGGTGATAACAGCCCGAATCTGTTTGAAATAAGCGCGTGTTGTCACGTGACATCTGTCAAACTTCAGCGCCAAATTTAAAATTTCAGGGACCCCACTGTTTAACACACAATCAGTTGAACATTTAGCAGCCAAAGCATGCAAAGAAGCTGAAATTTACCTAAAACACGATATTGTACATCAGATATTTCACTAGATTTGTAACTAATTTTTTGTTTGCAGGATGGTATTTTAGTGGAAAACATGCACGACATTCCTTATATTCAATCTAAACACTTTACACCTGAAACTGTTGCTACAATGACTCGTATTTGTACAGAAATTAGAAGAATTGTCCCTGAAACGGTCCCTTGTGGTGTGCAGGTTAATTAAAATAACGTGTGAGCGAAAAAAAAAAGTTTCAGTCGGCTGTGATTGTGTTGTGTGACTTTAAACACAGTCATAATTTTTTCTTTCTAGGTCTTGGCTTGTGGTAACATGGAAGCACTAGCAGTGGCAAAAGCCTGCAATTTTGATTTTATAAGAGTTGAGGGTTTTGTTTTTGGACATGTAGCTGATGAAGGCTTCACTGATGCTAATGCTGGATTAGTTTTAAGATATCGGAGAAAAATTCAAGCCGAAAATGTCTTAATTTTTGCTGATATTAAAAAGAAACATAGGTGAGTTATGTAAGAACGGTTCGGAACTGAACCTCTGAACCGTTTTTATATTTATTTCTCTAAAAGTAAAATGTTTTAGCTCTCATGCCATTACGAGTGATATCTCTTTGACTGAAACAGCAAAAGCTGCTGAATTTTTTTTAGCTGATGGCTTGATTTTGACTGGGATTGCTACAGGATGTCCTGCAAATGCTACAGAATTGAGTCAAGTGAAAAAATGTAGTTCTCTTCCTGTTTTGATAGGGTCTGGAGTGACTTGTGATAACTTAGAAGATTATTTAGAGGCAGATGCTGTTATTGTGGGATCACATTTTAAAAAAGAGGGAAAATGGAATGAAAATGTGGATGAAGAACGTGTCAAGATTTTCATTGAAAAGAAGAAATCTTTAATATCAAGTTAAATATATTAAATTAGACTCACTGCAAAATTTACATAGTTTCATATCAAAAAATAAAACTTCATTTAATATCAGCTTATTTCAGACCAAATATTTTTTTTACTGATGATCCAATCCCACAGAACCACTGATTCATTTTAAAAGAAAATCCTCGATCGGGATGTGGTTTTCCAAAAATAAATACTTCTTTTCCTATTTTATCATCTGGATTTTCTTTTTTTACATCTTCTTGTGGAGGCTTTAAAGTCACAAAAAATGATGGAGTTTCTAGATTTGTACTGGTTGACCTGATTGGTCTCCTTTTTGAGACAGTTAGAAGTTTGTTTTCTTGATTTTCCTGGTTCTGTAAGTAATAAATAAAGTAAAAATAATTAAGTAGTTACTAAAGAAATAGACATATCGAGTTATTCTAAAGACGGGGTAAATGTAAATGATCACTTTAATGCGGCAAATGAGTAATTATTTTAAATTTTTCCAACGTCAATTTTAAAATAAATAAATCTAGCAAGTCTATGTAAATAATCACCCAGTATTTCAGAAAGGTATGCGACCAATTACACAATTTCGGTTCAACGAACAATCGGATAATCGGAAGCTTTTTTGACAGATGACAGTTATTTTTGTTTGTATTTTTAAAAAATATAAAACATCAACAAATTATCACAAAATACTAATAAACTAAAAAATAACGTAAGTAGATAATTTTAGTTATTGATTATTGGGGGGACTTTAGTTTTTTTTTACTAGAATGCTTGTGTATAATCCCGTAATGCTACACAAATTTCTTGGTTTCATAAAGAGTTATGAAAAGTAGTGTATTAGCCTCGGAATTTAATGTAGATTACAAAAATATACATAGTGTTCTGTTTAAAAATCCCAAATCATAGCAATTTCCGGTAAAACAGGAAGTGCTACTTGTTACTCAATTAGATTTGCTATTTGATTTGTTACTCAATTAATAACGATTTTTTAATGTATAAAGTGTTTTAAAAAAGGTTGAGAGGGTTTTTTAGAATAAACAAATTTTATTTTACATTATAAAGCCCTAGACGAAGTCGAAAATGAGCCGCTGTAGCCCTAGAGCAATTTTTGAGAAACGTATCACACAGCCACAACAGCCCATTATTAAATCGAGGTTTATATTGTAACGAACTGTTCTGAAAAATTTTGAGGTTCGATTATTCAACGAGTTCTCAGAAATATGACGTCACGTCATCCACTGACTCACCTTATAGTACATGTTTGTGGTTTAGATCAAAGGAGAATTTACGAGAAGGCAGACTGATTTTATTTAAAGCAAAGAGAGAGCAATAATCGAATTTTGAATTGGGTCAGGTTCAGTAAAGAAATTAAAATTAAGCGTTGTTTTATGGTTTATTTATCGAGTTATTACTGTGTTGTTCGTGTAAATAGTTCGTTGTTAACCTGAGTACCCCTTCGCAACTACCAGAAGTTAATTAAGTGCCAATTTAATTATAAATTTGCGCCAAAAACCAAACTAATAGTCCTCGTTTTATTTTTTTGTTCTGAAGGTCATGGAGAATTTGGCATCAACATCACAGGAAGGTACAATGAGAGTCCCTTTTAACAATGAAAGCAGTGGCGGAACCAGCAAATGCACCCTTCCAACGGTAAACGTCAAAGAAAAAATAATTATCGTATTGGATAGAGGTGAAGAGGACATTTGCACTCCCTTCAAACTTCCCAATTTTGAACAGATTCATCCTCTTGCAATGTTAAAGCGTGGAATCGAGTTATTTCTTCATAACAAACAAAGAATTAACAAAAAACACGAATACGCTTTTCTTGTATTAAATGAAGATAGTGTTTCATGGCTTGTTGATTTCACAAATAATATTAATAATATTATTAAAGCTTTAGGATATGTTGATGCTTGCAAAACGACTCAAGATATTTTTAATTTAAATTCGTTATTTGATATAATTACACAACATATTCAAGTTCCTGAATTGTATAAAGAAGAGAATGTAGTTATGCCTCCAAGTTATGTTGTACGAATTATTTTGTTTTATGGACGTTCTTATACAATTCCTCAAATTGAACAAACTCCAGAAATTAAAAAGTTTTTAAAAGCGCCTTATTTAACTTTAGATATGGTGATGACACACGAATCTATCGATGGTGATAATAAATGTCATCAAATAGCTACAGTCTTGCAAAATTTAGACCAGAAAGGATTTTCGTATTTTTTCTCAGTTGAGAGAGATATGAAAACGTTATTTAATTCAATGGGGAGGCTTTTGGGACATCCCCTACAGCGACCCATACAGAAAGGAGGCATTTATGCAATGAAATAAAAATGATTTAGAATTTTGTTAATATTGTAGGAATAAATGTTCGTGTTTTTGTTTAGAATAATTTTAATAGTATGTATTTAATAATTTCATTTGTATGTTCTTCAATAATTATTAAAATAACTGTTGGCTGAAACACACTGTACATTTTTTTGCCGAACCTATCAATTTATATTTTTGTTTGACATTTTTCTTATTTTTTGAGGGACCTTGAAGGACCCTGACCGAGTTAGAAATGTCTGCTTTACTGCCTAGTCAATAAACATGTTGACATACCGACTCGTCAATAAATGTGACACTTTAGTGCGCCTCAATTTTCACTAAAATGTGGTATTTACTGTCTTTTAGAAAATAACGGTGTTGCATATACTTTAAACCTTGTAGAAATGACTGTAATTTTTTTTTCATACATTTTAAGATTTCTAAATAGTAATTCATTCATTTGAAAATTAAAAACTCTGGGAGTGGTCAGTTGAGCAAAATAATGGTGGAATAGTGTTATGACTCCTCTTAAAGTTTATCCTTATGAGATGAATGAGTCGTTTCTGCAACATTTTAATTATATGCAACTGTGTTATTGTCGAGTAAATTCTTCATATATTTTTTTTACTTACAAATGGTGATATTCTTTTTCTGAGCTTCTTGCCAGGACTCAATCCAATTTCATTATATTCACTCAAATCTTTCCTTTTAACAGGTCTTCTCACTGTACTTTCTTTTCTTAGGGTCTTTCTGTCATTAACAAGTGTCTCAATAGCTGCTTCAATCTCTTCAACCCATTTAACAGTTTCAGAATAGCTGTTATCAAACAAAACAATTTCTTCATTTTGGCACATTACTTTAAAAGATCCCTTATCATGAACCGGTTGTACTCTGCATTTACTCAAAGGAAAAATGCTGTTACATTTCAGAGAGTTAACTTTAACTTCCGCTTTCTTCATTTTACAAAACATAATAATATCGTTCATCAGAACAACATGCATTTTAATACTGTGACTGGATTTGGCATCAATTTGGTGTAAAACACCCTCTTTGATTAATTTCCGTCCCGGAGTAATAATGTTTGGTTCATAGTTTTGGATGCAACGTTGCAGTTCAATTAATCTTTGCATGTTTTCTTGTTCTTTGATGATTGTGTTGATGTGGGCAGCTGCATTTTCGACTTTTGTTAAAGAATCGAGGAGACTTTTGTAATCTGTCTCTGAAGGACTTGTTAAATTAAAGAGAGATGTTAGGAGAAGTTTGTAACGTGGGACTCGTTGGATTGGGACTATGAGAAGAGCTGAAAGTTTTGACTGGACTTCAGGTCTGCTTTCTTGCATTTCAAGGAATTTGCCAAATTTGGGATTGTCGCGATGGCAGTTCTGAAATAAAAAATATATTAAATTTGAATTGGAAGATTGTAGTTTTGATTAAAACCTGTAAAATTTCGAGACTCCTTTTAAATCCCGATGCGTAAAACGAGTAGCATTTGAAGAAAGGGGCAATTGTTGAAAATGCTTTTGCCACATTGTTTGGGGCTTTTTGAAGCTCCTCAAGCAGTTCTTTATTGATTTTGTAGATTGTATTTATGTCACCAAATAACACATCAAAATCTCTTGGTTTTAATAACTGTTTTTCTTGTACAGGTTTGATAAAAAACTCGATTATAACCTGCAAATGTCTTAAGTAATTTTCTTCAGATTTGAGTATTTCTTTCAGAATATTTTCTTTCTTGTTTTTTCGTGTATAATTTTCATTTTCACATTCGATTTCCTCAAGAGCTTCAGTAACACGTTTTCTTGTTTTTGTTGTTAAAAGATTTCGTTCGTTTATAACTTTCTTGAGTTCAACACTAAAATCGATGTTTGCCTTTGGAGTTACTGGTTCCAGAAGGACGTAACAGGGTTTTACTGGGGTGTTTTTCACATCTGAAGTTAACATTTTAAGTTAATTCGTTCTGATTTTTAATTTAAAAAAAAACGGTTATTTTTCAAACACCACCTGTCAACTAAAAGGAGTGCCAACACTGAAAGTACCAACCTCTGGCATGAAAAGTTACTAAAATTGCAAATTGAACTGTTGCTATAGCTCATTTCAAAATAGTTGATATTTTAGTAGGTTTAGTGGTTTTAGAGATAATCAACCAACTGTGCATAATAATCAGGTAAAATAGACCTTGCATAATGTGTTGGTTGTACAAAAATTACGGTAAGGCTTAAAACCTTTACCTAATTAAAACTTGAAAGAACAAAAACTAGCTACTTTTTCTAATTAAGTCATAGCTTACTACACAAAACCCGCACTCGTAAAAAAACTGCATAGACTTAAAGGGAGAAATTTTTTTTACAAAATTGGTAAGACTGTAGATTATATTAAAACATTTACTTTGCTTTTTTACTTTTTTTCATGTAATATAAAGGTTATGAAAACACTTTTTACTAACGAGTCAATAAACATAAACAAAGGATTTTTTTGGTATGTACAAAATATCGTGTTTAATAACCCAAATTATTTTTATGCCGAAAACCCAAAATTGTGTCCTAAATTTAAATTCAAACAAAAATGCCTGCCGGAAAGTCGTGATCGCATCTGGTGGAAAGAAGCCCTGTGTTGTGTTTGACAAGATGGCGGCGTAGTTCATTAAATGTGACAGTATGAAGGTTTAAGTAACGATTAAAATCTAAAGGGTTATAGCTATAAATAATATAATGAATAATCAAAAGACAAAGATTACATTAATTTTATTTAATCTTGGTCTTTCGATAATTTATTTTAATTGTGCACTATTAGTTGCCTATAGTAAATCTAATTAGTGGCTTTACCTTACACATTTAACTTGGAAGAATGCTAGCTTTTTGACAAGTTTTCAGTTTTTATCAGCTGTACATAGGTACTGATTCATTTGTATACTGACTGTACTGTTATTGGAGTTATCAGCTAATCTTCACCGCTTTCTATAACACTGCATAACGGGTTTCTGGTTTCCATCATTTCCTAACTGAATATTCTAGCTAAGAAAAACAAATTAAAATTAATTTTAAAATATATACAATATATACATCAATGGGGAACTTCTACGTAGCTTATTTAAGGCACCAGAACACTTTGTACCAATTCTCAAAGCCAGCTCTAGCCGCAAAAGCTTTAGAGTCACTACTTTCGGGTTCGGTGATGCTTTGGAGCCAGCTCTTTCAAAGTGGTTGCCCGGAGTAAATTTTCCAGACTGGAGAAAGTAGGAGCCAACACTATACAACAATGGAGCAATGAGAAACTTCTACGTAGCTACTTTAAGGCACCAGGAATCTTGAACCAATCTTTGGAGTCAACTTTGACGGCAGAGTCACTATTTTCGGGTTCGATAATGCTTTAGAGTCAGCTCCTTTGAAGTGGTTGCTAGGAGCCAATTTCTCAAGACCAGAAAAAGTAGGAGCTAACACTATACAACAATGGGAAGCTTCTACGTAGCTTTTTCAAGGCACCAGGACACTTGTTCCAATCCTTGGAGTCAACCTTGGCGGTAGGTGCTCTAGAGTTACTACTTTCGGGTTTCGTGATGCTCCAGAACCAGCTCCTTCAAAGTGGTTGCCAGGAGTAATTTTTCCAGACTAGGAACACAGTGTGCCAACACTATACAACAACGGGGAGCTTCCACGTAGCTATCTAGGCATCAAGACATTTTGTTCTAACCTTCGGAGTCAATCCGGGTGGCAGGTGCCCTAGAGTTACTACTTTTGAGTCTGATGATGCTTTGGAGTCAGCTCTTTTAAAATGGTTGACAGAAGTCAATTTCTTTATACCAGAAAAAGCAAGAGTTAACATTTTACAACAATGAGGAGCTTCTACGTAGCTTCTTCAAGACACCAGAAAACTTTGTTCTAATCCTCGAAGTCAACTCTGGCGGCAAAAGTCTCAGAGTTACTACTTTTAGGTTCGGTGATGCTTTCGAGTCAGCTTCTTTGAAGTGGTTGTCAAGAATCAATTTCTCTAGACTAGGAAAAGTAAGAGCCAACACCTTCGTCTCCCTTCGAGCTTGGTGACAGTATGGTGTCGGCAAAGGCTTTGTTTTGTCTTTTTCTGTGCCGAGCTTTTGCTCTTTCTTCGTGTAGTTGATTTGTCTTTTTCTTTTACTTTTGTTTTTGCTTAAGTTTTTGGTTTGTTGTTGGTTGGTCTTGTTTTCATTATGTTGTTTCTTTCTGCTTCTTTACTTTTTTTTACTGTATCATTAGTTTAGGTCTTTTTATTCTTTGTTGCTCTGGATCATAATCATTTATTTTTCTTATTAGTGGATTGGTGTGCGTTTCTAAAAAAAATATTATATAGTTGTTTCGTTTGCTTACTGATTGTTGTTAATTTAAAGTCATTTCTTGTTTGTCTATTTGTGACATAGATATGTACCATTTTGCATTTATTAATCTTCTTATTATCTTATCTTCATAGGTCAATGTCAGTTTTATTAGTGTATTGTAGATTCTTAATTTGTTATTTGTGTTTAATTTGCTTTTTGGAAAGTTTTATTGTTGCTATTGGTATTTTGAACTCATTCAGTTTGTAGAGAAGGCCTTTATGCCATTTTCGATCGAAGGCTTTAGACACATCTAACGTTACTGCTCCCGTTTTTTCACTCTTGTTGAATCCTTCTAGTGTTCTTTCTACTATTCTTGATACTTGTTGAAATGTATCATGTTTTCTTTTGAATCCAAATTGTTCATTTGGTATATTTTTTTGTATTTATTTGTTTTTTACAAGTTGGCATCAGATGTTTTGTCTCACTTACTCTTATTTAACAATGAGCAGTCTTCATAAATCATGTCATCATGTTATGATACTATGGCAACCACAATGTTTGGAAATTTAACAGAAACGAGTAAAATTAGGACAACCTGCAACAAGTTAGTTTTTGAATTATGTTTGAATTATTTCAAATTCCAGATTTTCCACAAGTAAGTAGTAATTGTATAAACTTTTTACACAGAATGGTCCATCAGACTTCTAATTAAAAATTAATATGTTTACAATTTTATATTTGTTTTTTTCTTTTATAGAACAAGCCGTCAGTTTCATTTCAATTAACTAGATTCTCAATGTATCTAAATGAAGAGTTGGTGCTTATAAACGCCGAGCCATCTGTTGTTAAAAGACTAGAAGAAGATGATACACTTCTTCTCAATCTTGTCAACCAATTATGCAAAACAGACCAGTTTCAGTGCATTTTTTCTAATCAAGATTCTAACATACGAAGAGTTAACATTCAACGAGTGCGTACCGGTCCCCGAACTGTTTGGAGCAAAGACAGTCTTGACAACGATGCAGATATAGAAGCTTTCGAACTGCTAATTAGTCTTCACCACACTCCGAAGTATTTGCAAAAATTTAGAGATGGTTTAAATAGAGAAGAAATTTGGGAAGAGATAGCCAATGAAATGCAGCAGGCTGGATTCGGTGTTGATGGACCAAAATGTGCGAAAATGTTTCGGATTATTTTGATGAAAGATATTCAAATGGAAGGTGACGAAACTGGAGATATTGAATTGAGAAAAATAGTCGATGATAAAGAAGACAGTGAAGACAAAGACAAGGAGTGCTCACTACAGATTCCCAACAATGTGAAAAATGATGAGAAAGATCGTGAAGATGACGACAAAGAGTGGTCCTCACAGATTTTCAAGAATGAGAGAAACGATGAAAAAGAGAGTGAAAATGAAGACAAGGAGTGGTCACCACAAATCGCAATAAATGAAAGAAACGATGAGAAAGATGGTGAAAATAAAGATAAAAAGAGGTCACCATTGATACCGAAAAATGAGATTAATTATGAGGAAAATGGTAAAGATGAAAACAATGAAAAAAATAGTAAAGATAAAGACAAAGAGGGGTTAACACAAATTCAAGAGAATGCAAGAAATGATAAGGAAAATCGTAAAAATAAAGACAAAAAGTTGTCACTACTCATTCAGAAGAATGAGAGAAACGATGAAGTAGATGTTAAAAACGAAGACAAAAAGCGGTGCTACGTCAAAAATGAAGACAAAAAATGGTCACCACAAATCCAGAAGAATAAGAGAAACGATGAGGAAGATAGTAAAGATCAAGACGAAGAGTGGTCACCACAAACCAAAAAGAATAGAAAAAACGACGAAGAAAATGATGATAATTTGAGGAAGATTACTGAGAAGAACGAACAGAAAAAAGAGAGACATGAAGATGATAAAACTCGAGATATTGAATTAAGAAATGTGTTTGATAGAAAAGGAGATTTCGAAAATAAAGACAAAAATTGGTTACCACAAATTATAAAAAATTATATAAACGATGAGGAAAATGGTAAAGATAAAGATGAAGAGTGGTCACCACAGACCATGAAAAACAAGAGAAACCATAAGAAAGATGACATGGAATTGAGAAATGTGTTCGTTGGAAAAGAAGATTTTGAAGATAAATTCAAGAATTGGTTAACACAGAATATAAAAAACACGATAAACGATGAGAAAGATGGTGAAGATGAAGACGAAGAGTGGTCACCACAAACCAAGAGGAATAGAAAAAACAATGAAGAAGATGATGATAATTTGAGGAAGATTATTGAGAAGAGCGAACAGAAAAAAGAGAGACATAGAGAAATTTGTGGTGTGATTGAAAACAACAGTAAGTTGGGGGTAGAAAATATAAAAATAAAAGAAATATGATAGTGCTTCAGAAAAAAACAAATGAAATAATTTATTGTTTGCTTTTGTTTTATAAATATTGTTTAATGTTTTTTCAGATTTTCAAAGAGAAAATGATATTGAATTGAGAGACGTGTTTGATGGAAAAGAAGCTTGTGAAGTTAAAAACAAGAATTGGTCATCGCAGAATATAAAAAATGAGATGAACGATGAAGAAGATGGTGAAGATAAAGACGAGGAGTGCTCACTAGATATTATAGAAAATGAAATAAACGATGAAGAAGATAGTAAAGATGAAGATGAAGAGTGGTTACCACAGACCAAGGAGAATAAAAGAAATAATGAAAATGGTAATAATTTCGGAACAATTATTGAGAAGAGCGAGCAGAAAAAAGAAAGACTAAAAAATATTGAATTTAAAAATGTGTTTGATAAAAAGGAAGATTTTGAAGATAAAGACAAGAATTGGTCACCACAGACTATAAAAGCTGAGATAAACGATGAAGAAGATGGTGCAGATAAAGATGAAGAAGGTGGTGAAGATCAAGACGAAGAGTGGTCACCACAAACCAAAAAAAATAAAAGAAACGATAAAGAATATGATGATAATTTGAAGAAAATTATTGAGAAAAGCGAGCAGAAAAAAAAGATTTATTGTACTGTGATGTAAAAGATCAGTAAGTTGCGTGTAGAAGATCTAAAACTGAAGAAAATTGTTATGATAGTGCTTTAGAAGAAACAATTAAAATAATTTATTATTGTTATTGTTTATTTTTGTTTATTGAATATTGTTTAATGCTTTTTCAGAATTTTTTATAGATAAAATTTTACTGTAGGTTTGGTTTGTATTGATCAAAGCTGTGGATTGTTTTATAAACAAATATTAATAAAATAAATATTTTAATTACAATTTATTACTGAATTTTTATTATCTAATAGTCTACTTTTTAAAAAAAAATTATAGAAATTAGCATTTTGTGACTTTAACAAATTAGAGAACAATAGAGAAGCGATAAAAACTGCAATTTGTAAAGGCAATTTTTTACGGTTGTCTTATCTGTAACAAAGTATTTGTGGTGTCAAATTCAACCAAAATGCAAATAACATTTATAAATAAACATTTAAAATAAATTTATAAAATAAATAAACAATTTTTTTAGACAATATTCAATAGAAGATTTTATCAATTTTTATATCGATAGAAAGGTTATCTTAAATATGTATCAAGAGATTCTATTGTTTTTTATAAAATCGGTTGTACAAACTACGCACCGATAGTATTCAAAATGCGCCTTACGTATACAACACTTATACTATCAGCTCTTTTGAGCACAGCAATTTGTGTTAGTTATGAAAGGTAATAAAATTTAATTAAAAAATTGAGATTTTTTTTATTTTTATATTTCAGATATAAAGTCTATAATGCATTTCCAAAAAATGAACTTGAAAATTCTTATTTACAAGAATTAGAAAAAAATCCTCAATTTGATTTCTGGTCAAAAATTAATAAAGCTGGAAATCCAGTTTCTATAATGGTACCTCCAAAATTTCAAGAAGAATTTGAAAATTATTTGACAGTACACGATATTAATTTTGAAACTATAATTGAAAATGTGGAACGGTAAAAGCGTGATGTAAAAAAAATAAAAACTAGAAGTAAAGAACAGCACAAAAGTGGCAAAACTATTTACCAAAATGAAGAGATGAACACTAGTAAGAATAAAAAATACAAGAAATAAATATAGACGCAAAAATTCTTATAAAACTTCTAATAATAAAGAAAACGTTAAAAAAATTTTAATAAAGAAAATAAACAAAAGCAAAACAATTACAAAAAATAAGAAAGTCTAACGCAAAATTGTGTTTTTACTTACCTTTGTAAATTATTAATTAGAAGCTCATACTTCAACTCTAGTTTTGTCAGATTTAACTCAAATTTATTTTGAACTTTAGGGGATACCATCAGAGTAACTGGTTTTCCAACTTTATTAATTTCAGACCAGAAGTCATATTCATAGTTAGATTTTAAACTAGTCAAGTATTTATTATAAAGTCTACTTTCAGGAAAAAGTTTATAGACTTTGTAGCTGAAAAAACGCATTAAAATAAAATTAATTTAAGAGTACTTACTTATCATAACTAGTACCGTAACAAGTACTAAGAATAGAAAAAATAAATACCGAGACGAGCAGCATTGTATTGTGAGCAAATATTTAGATGCTTCTGTTTTATTAAGACTTGTACTTGTTATCTATGTCTGCGATCTGTAATTATGTATTTGGAATAAAGTACTTAATTAGACTTTAATCTTGAAATCGTCAGAGATAGATAATTACAAATTCAGATATTTTGTATGCCGAGTGTCTCAAGTTTATCTTCTCTCTCAAAATGACACTTTTTCTAAGAGTACCTACATCTGGTTTAAATTTGGAATTGTTTTATTGAATAAGCAGATTTTGGACTTTTATTTAATAATTTAATAAATTAATGATTATAATTTTTGTTTTTTTCTTTTGAACGTGAGTTGGTGTGAGGAAAAAAATGTATCAAGTATTAAAGAAAAGGTACTTTTGACTTATTTTTTGAAATTATCTTCTATGTATAAGCCGTCTACTTTATGAAGTACCTACTCAATGCAAAGAACAATGACATGTCTTAACAAGAATGTAGATATTAAAAAAATTATAAACCTAATTGCATTTCTAAAAAAAATGCCAGTGAATACAAGGCTAAAAATCCAAAATATTTACCAAGCAAGAGACAGAACGTTTTATGAAAACAGCTGATGACAAGGACTATTTATTGGCAAACGTTGGGCTAATTACTGGAATTTTTGTCGCGTTACGCAAAAAAAAATTACGTTATTGAAGGTGAAAGATATAGAAGATTATACAAGTTTTATTAAAGTGAAGTTACCGAAGACCAAAGCAAAAATTTTACGAATGTTTACAATAACTAAAGGATTTGTAAAAGAAATTAGTTTTTTAGAAAATTTCTGCAAATACGCACAGCTCCGGCTTTCTCATACTGAACATTAGAGATTCTTCTTAATCTTTAGAAATTTCAGGTGCTGTACGCTACTCGTTTGTATAAATACTATTGGGGATGTGTCTAAAAAAATTGCAGAATATCTCGGCTTTCTAAATGCAAAAGGATATACCGAGCACTGCTTTCGCCGTTGTTCAGCAACACTCTTAGCAAATTCAGGAGCAGATATTACATTACTCAAAAGATATGAAGGATGGCTATCGAATTCTGTTGCGGAAAGTTACATAAAAAACTCTGTTGAAAGCAAAAACGCAATTTTAATGAAAATTATGGGAAAAGAAGAAACTGAATGAAAGAAAAGAAGAATCTGTGACGAAAATGGCAAACCTGAAGTGGCGTCTACAAATACCGTTTCCACATGTATTGAAGTTCAGGAAAGAAATCTGAAATCTTCGAATCTTCAATTTAGTCACTTAAGTAATTGTACTTTTCATGTTTATAATAAATAAATAAAATAAAAAATGTATTTTTATTTTTGAGCACTAGTGCTTAAAAGAATGTCACTTGTGGGTGTTACAAAGACCCAATTTTTTCAATAATTTATTAGATACTTTAAATTTGCTTAAAGAATAACAAGTTGCTTTGTGAATTGCCTTTTATCTCTGTAGAGTATACAGGGTGAGTCAAATCTGGTGTAATAAATCCAAATTAGCGAATGAAAAATACAGAGGAGGCGAGTGTTCATAAAGTTACAGATCACGTATCGAGCTCGAAACAGGAAGCTTTAACATTTAGAGGCGAAATGTCACCCCAGAGCTTTATTTGGATCCGCAGACGTCCCGGCCGCACTATAATGACCGAAAGGTCATTGAAAATTTATTATCATTAGCTGTCATATTTTCTGAAATATTGGTGGTGTCTTCGATTGGTCGCCCAATTTACGTCATGTTGATGGATCGCACTACAGGAATTGACAAAATCAAGATCGAGAGCCGATAATATGAAAATAAAACAGGTGCGATTGATCATATTTTTATCAGACTTGTCTGGAGACTTTATCAGAGGTGTCTTATCAAATAAAAAAATATGTTTTAAAAGTCATTAAATGCGTGTTGTATACACTAACTAGTCACAATAATCTCTTGGGTTTTAACTAATTTATTTGTAGTGGCAGTTATGGCTTGAGACACAATTGCTGGATGATTATTATTTTTTTAAAACAATATCGAGTATATTCTCGTAAAAGGAAAATTTGAAAGTACTTTTGATCCAGAAGTGGCCCCTAGCATGTTCTCCTTTGAAAATTCTTGTTTGTCGAAGCTTCAAAATGGAGACCATTCAACAGAATTGCATTAAAATCCGTTCTTGAACAAACACAGTGATTGTTTTTGAAATAGTTGTATAGCGCGGCTTGAAGCGCCCTTATCGAGGTCACATTGTCGGAATGTTGACTGTTAAAACTCTTGAGTGAAGAGGATGAACCAATTTCCTCGTTGGTACTTGATGTCGCGCACACGGCACACGCGATTTGCAAATTCTCCTTTCAATACGTCGACAATGGCTGTTAATTAGATTCGAGCAATTCATCTCTTCGGTGATGGCGGCTTTGTTCTCCGTTTGACCGAAATTCGTCGGTGAAGACGTCGTTAAGTGGACAAAGAGAGGCTTTCGAAAGCCCACCAATTTATCAATGGGTATCACACTGGTGCTAGTTGCCGAATATGTGCAGCATGTAATCCTTTCGCGTAAGGAAGATCCATGGGGAACCCACACACGCGTTCCGCTAAGAGGATTCCCGGATCCCAAGGGAGAGCACTAGATTTATGTCGAACGCGTGAAACGTCTCAGCACAGCTTTATCGTTATATTTTGATGCTTGCCAGACATGATTACTTTAGACCATTAGGAAACCAACAAAATTTCTACTGTTTATTTTTTAGACACTTTTCAAATCGAAAAATATATCTAATAAGAACATGGCAATATGTAAATACAAGAGTTGCTATCAACACGTTTCTTCCAATATGATATTTATTTATTTAGCTTAAGAAGGCTAAAAAGTTGTAAAACTTAATGACAATTAGCCAGAGCGCCTTTCCAATCTTTTTAATTAACAAAATTTAACTTAATAATTAAAACTGAAAAAATTTACTTACAGACAAATTTAATTCTATAATTTTAATAATCTAATTGGTACTATTCCTAAAAATTCTCATGTCAAAGCCTTTTTTACTAAATGTTTTTGCTACCAGTTTTAAATAATTCTGTTGTATCAACAATTTCTGGTACAGAATTTTTAGAAATGCTTTTGTATTTTTATTTTCTGTCACTCAGAAGCTTTAGTAAGTTTTTCTGTTTTTACTAATTCATACAAGCACTTTATTTAAAAAAAAAAATATATTTGTATATACACCTACAGACGGTCACGCTATCTAATAGTAAATTAATTATAATTGTTAATAAACATAGAAGAAACGACATTTTAACGTCACTCATAAACCGTATTACGGCGAGTTGTAAATTTTAGAAATCTAATCCTGTATGAGAGATAAAGTTTTAATTTGAAATTTTATGCCGGTGTTTCGAAATGATAAAACTTACACAAAAAAAATGGAAGCAGTGTCCAGAACATAATCTTCTTAGTCACGCTAGTTGATAGTATGTGAGGATATAACACTTAACTTTTACATATCTAGAGCAGAAATTTACAGACGTTAGAATAACATATTACTTTATCAACTGTTTACATACTAAATCAGTTTTAAATAATTATAAAACACTACATTTTATATTACTGTTTGATAAAAAAAATTCTTATTGCGTGTTTAGCATTTCTGTCAAGAAATATAATACGTGATAAGTATTTTTGTAACTCAAAAAAATTTAAAAAATGGTTATTAATAGAATTAAATGATTCATAGAGTCATCAGAGTGAAAGTATATGCATGGTTGTTAGATTTTGAGTTGGTCAACCTGTACAATACAAGGTTCTAATGTTATTTCCTCTTGTTATGCATTTTTAAATCTGGTACCGTATAATGTAATCAACCCTTTCCCCAGTTTAAACCTAATTCAGCAATTTCATTTTCCGAAGCCGTTTATTTAATTCGCATTTGGGCTAAGTCTCTGTAATAACACTCACCTAAAATTAATTAGTTGGTTACATAATTCGTAAGGTGTAAGCATAAAGCAAAAAGGATAATAGAGGTTTCTTCTATCCAGCGTAAATATTTTAATATCCGCCCTACAAACCCTTTTCACACTTAGATGATGATCCAGAAATTAATTCGTTGTGCACCTGACAGATCGATACAGGACCTTTAGGCCCACCTCACTTCTGAGGATATTTAAAAGCTGTCGCGTGCTGCCGTTATATTACTCTGACAGAGCATTCATCACCACTCCCGAGCCCGTACGGCCTTGCACCGCTACGCTAATTGTGTTTTATGACGACGACCAACCCACCAATTTTTCAAACGGGTAATCAAAACTGAAATGTGCACAGGATTCCAAAGCACTTAAATTATGCGAGAGGTGGCCCTAAGGACCTAAAGTTTTGCACAATTTAACACAGAAGATACCAACAACTACACCTCAAGATATATTTAACAAACAACACACTGATATAAAGAGATTTACGGATATAAAATATTTTTTTATTAACGAATTTAACGAAAAATCTTTAACTGAATTTGAAGTATAGAATTCTAAATAAACATTTTTATTGTAAGACGACTCATTAAACAGAAATGCATTGATAAATTTTGCCCTCAGTGATTTAAAGCTCTAAGCTATCGCTATATAAGCGGCGCAAAGACTATGACCGAGTTAGTGCAAACTTAACAAGCGATTGAAAAGTAAACGATTTATAGAAACGACAACGATTCGATTGATTCTGTGAAACAATGTTTAGAAATTTTTTTGTGTTCTATTTTACAATTTTTTATTTTTAAAACAGTTTTCTAAATATTTAGGGAAAACTAAAATGCGTCTTTTTCGTTCCATAAAAATGTAAAATTTACGATTAAAATTAAGAGAACTTCAAAGAATATGTTTAGATAATATAAAAGTTTTTACAAAAATCCAGCTTGCCCGAAATTTTCGGAAGTAAAATTTGATTTTACTGTCTATTTTCCGTTATAAACCAACGCTTACCTAACACTAACAATACTAAATTAGTTTTAGCCAAAACACTACTTATTCTGTCACATTTTCGTTTCTTTCTATGATTTCTGCCTCTGTACTTACCTTTATCAAATTCGTTAAATTCGCAATTTACATTCGCATGTTTGAATGGCCGCTGGTAGTTCCCGTTCAGGAAATTATCCTGTCAGTTCGCATCTCTCCCCTAAAACGTAGATAACACGAAATTTCTCACTCGGTACTGTTATCACAAATCTCCTTTTATTGCATTTATATTATGTTTTAATTGCTCGACAGCATAATGAAATCAGCATGAGTTCAGTTTGACTTTGCAAACTCTATTTGTGTGTGGACGTTATTTGTCTTGGCTGAAAAAAAAAGACTCTGAATTCGGAATAAACCATTTTGCGGTTCTCTTATGTAAGAGGGTAGTTTGGTTGCGGTCAGAACGGACAGTCGGCCACAACATTGTCTGTCGCTTTGTTTCCAATGAGCGAGCAATGCGACGCCTACGGATATTTTATCAACTACTGGAAAATGAATAAAGAGGAAGTTTAAGCGATTTAATTTACTTAGTGTACAATATAATGCTGAAGAAATGACAGTAAGTTACTTCTTTAACAAGCAAGCTTTACTGAAAGTTTTTAGTAAAACTGTTAATTTATTAATCATTGACATGAGCGAAGCGAGTCTATATATTAGTTAAAATCATGCTATTAGTACTTATAAATAATGTATACCTACATTAAATAAATAACACTATGTAAATTGTAAAAGTATTGAGAAGCAATAAAACAATCAACGAGAACAATCGTCTCATTTGTTTTTGATATTTAGTAGGTGTATAATATATAATGATTTTTCTACTGACAATGACTGATGTTGACAGATTTAGAATTATTTATTGTTAGGTAAAAAGTACAATTTGGCGAGATTTTAGACTCTCTACAATACATTTTCTAAAGCCAACCTCTTGAAATAATTTATTTAAATCAAAAATGTACAGAAATCTGCAATTTTAACTTCTAACAATACTCCTAATGGTCTCATTTGTTGCTTGAGTTTTTCCACAGAGACACCAACCATCTTTTACTCGTGAATATTCTACAAGTTGTAGGAAAATTGCATAATCATTTTCTTCTATTTTTACTAAAATATCTGTGATTGTCTATTCAACATGAAATATTTTACCTAACATTATTATTTCAATCGTGACATATTTAAATTTAAAAAAATAATAAAATTAAGTATGTTTAAAGATCTAATTTGAAGTTTTAAGATTTTATTTTTCTTAATTACGTTATAATTTTTTTAAAGCTTATTTTTTTATTATGTTTTTCTTAAAAGCATGCTATTTGAAAATTAAAAGCACTTTGTCATTTAGTCAATTGGCAATAAACTTCATTGGTTTTAGTTTTATTTTACGATCTCCAACCGCATGTGGATGCTCGTATGATTTATCTGTCGATAGTATACCGAGGGACTTTAAAAGTGACGTGCACTTCTCACTTGGAAAAGTTTATTGTGACACACTGGGGACTATTTTTACTGAAATATGGCGACCTAAGCGAAGACTCTTACGCCAAGCGAACTTAAATATATTGCTACAAACTATTGATTATAGACAAGTGCTCTGACTTTGGATTAAAAGTGTTTCAACAAAAATGAAAATTTTCTCCTCTTTGCTCTCATGGGAAGTCACCACAGAAATATTGAAATTTTAAAGTAAAACGTCGATGGAGATGTCAGACTTAATTTTTTATTACGCTTGGATTATAATCGCCGATTGAAACACGCTGCAGCGTGCAAACGCCATTGTTTAATAATTGCGATTAATAATTGAGACGTTTTAATGCATAAGCGAAGCAAAGAGAAGGAAAAAAAACAGTCTAAATGATTTTGGAAAATATCAGGCCTCAGTGCGCTTCTGGCGCATTATCTTTCTTCTATTTTTTCAAACTTTTTTTTATTGTTATTAATAACAGCTGTCAATGCAGTAGTTCTAACTGTTATAGTATTCTTATCACCCAAAATTTTTGAAGCAATTTGTTGTTAATTTTCTTCTGCCGTGTCTATATACCTCTCTACTACTGTATTCGAGCGCCAGCCTCCATAACGCTTTACTATTAAAAGATCAGCTCCCGAATTAGCAAGCAACGAAGTAAATGAGCGTTTTTAACAATGTCCCGTAAATCTTGCTGGATTAGGTAACTGAGGAAAAGTAGTAATATTCTTGGAGAAAGCAGCACATGTGTTTATACCAACAGGTAACTTAATACACTTCTGGTTTCTGTATCCTAAAAAAACCGTCCACTACTGGCGTTATTAAGGCGAAGTGCAGCATATTTTTGAATTAATTCTAACATGTTGACTCCATCAATTCCGCCTGACGTAATAAAATATTCTCTCGATATTGCTTTAGTTTGCTATTAGAACATAAAAGCATTGTCTCTGATCTTTGACATCTTCCAAAAGCATGTTGGTAAGTTCTTGAAACCTACAAGCTCCACCAAATTTAATAATTAAAGCAACCTTGAAAACTCAGAGACTCAATGATTTATACTGTTTTGATGAAAGATCAAAGCATGCAAGTAGAACCTTCTCATGCGTAATATTTTTAACATTTTTTTTGTCGCACCATAAACTGAACCGTTTAAAAGTTATCTCGTTTTTTTAGACTTTTTTGGCTCTAAGCAAGAAGCAGTATTTGTTTCCGCTTCTTTGATATCAAAAGGTAAACTTTCTGAGTCGCTCATGTTTACAATCTTCTTATTTTTACCACAAAGCACAATTTTTACTGATTATCTTAAAATGACAAGCTTTGTTTGAAAAATTGTAAGCGGTTGTCATAGTGCTTACTGAACACATTCATAGGTCACGTTACTCTTGATGTAAAAAATAGAAGTTATCGGCAGCATTAAATTTTCAATTTTCTTAATTTTTGCAGTCATAGATAAAGTTTTGTAATTATACGTGGACTAGAACACATTACAGTAACTCGTGTGTTCCAGATACTCGAGCTAACGTCCTCGTTATCTGTAATCTACACACTCGTTGTGTAATGATGCTTCTATCCTACTAATAATATAAATAACTATTATAAAATTTATTTTGAAACAGTAGTAGCCATTACAGCATTCAGTTCTGAAATAGCAAATTACAAAACACAGATATTTACTTTATCTCTAAAATAAATTTCAAAAATCTGTAAATTGTCTAAATTATATTTTTGATAGTTTTGCTCAATCAGGCTGTCCGATGATGCAGGAGTAATAAAACTTAAGGGTTCGTTCTATACTAATTTATTCATTTAAAAACTTAACAATATATAAACTATTTACAGTGGTTCTAAACCAGAATAATATAAAAAGTAATTTCTAAACAAAGAGAATTAAACTTGATTTATAAACATTTATATAGTCGCTGTAAAAATGGAAGTTATTAAATGCAAGCTAAGTAAGTCATTGCGCTACGGTTAATTGATTACTAAGGCTTAATATTTATTATGAAACAATCATGATGTGTGGATGTGTAATTAAAAGCGCTAACAAATAACGCAACATCCGTTTAAAATTTGTGAGAATTTATAAGGAAAAAATCTGTTTAATCGAATATTAAACATCTTGGCGACTCGGCAAACGATTGCGATCCTGATCTCTGTTAATAACGTAATTAGATATCCTAACATTACAATGTACTAAACCCTGATCCCGCAAAAGTTAAATATAAATAAAAATATTTTAAATATAAGGCAAATTGTAAACAAAAAAATTAAAATTAAAATTGCATGAGCTTAGCGACGCGGTTCGGCGTAGACTTGGGCATATTCTGGTCTAAGAGGTTGAAGTTCGATTCCTTGATTGACATTCTCGGCGGATCTAAGCCGACGCTGCTGTTTATGGACCCGGCAGATGAATTTTATACTAAACAGTAAGACAACTATTAGAACAATAATAACAGCTACCGTGACGACACTTGTTATTATTGAATGGTGAGAGATGTTCTTCCATCTTATCTCTTGCAGTTGATCGTCAATTTCTTCTTCCTCTTCTTTTAGACTGGCAAGGTCATCGGATGGTTTTAGGACTGATTCTGTTGGCACGAGTGTCAAGGGGGGGATGACGCCACGGGCGGATGATTTTAACGTAGTTAAATTTACCACGACGGGCCTTGCAAACCCTCCAAGAACAGAGAAGGTTGCCATGCGTTTTGGAGTCAAAATCATTTTTGAGGTTGATATAATACAATTTTGAGAAATGGTAATGATGCTGGTATTGTTCAGTTGAACATCTTGTCGATTTCGGTTGCAAGTTACTGCAATTCTGGTTGCTGTGAGCAAGATGAATATCCATGAATTGCCGACGTAGGTATAATTCTCTCCAGATAGAAATTGTAAATTTTCTTTGAATCATTCGACAAGTATTGTTCTCTGACCTCTTGTATATCCGTTTAGAATTTGTGAGAATTAATAAGGAAAAAATCTGTTTAATCGAATATTAAACACAGTTAGTAAAACCAGTTCTAATTTACCAAATTTTTTTTAAGCTACTGTAGACACTTATTTTTTTTATAAAACTTTCTTTTTAATAAATCTTAATTCGTGTCACAAAACTGACTTCTCTAACCGCGTTCTATAATATACTATTTGAAATAATTTAAAGACCTCGCTGGAATTTATATTGCTCGATAATAAAAAGTCGCCTCTAGCTCCAAATTAATTATAAAGGTTTAAAGGTACTTTGATGTCAGTTTCGTAAAGAAATGCGAAACCATTTCGATAATAAAAAGGAAGAACAAAGCATAAGGATCGCCTCGAGGAACATCTAACGCTCTGATTAAAATTACTTCGAATTTCAATTATTGCGCATTTACTTTCTGGCTTTGACAAGTGCATAATTGCATTAATTATAAATTTGAATTTAACCGACTTTTTGGAAATATTTCACTCTTTTTTTATGTAAATTAGGTCAATTACTTGTCTTAATAAGATTTTGTAATTTTAGAATAACATTTAAATTTCGTTTTAAACTTGTCTGATGTTTGAATAAAAATTCATGACACGGTTTTTAGGGTTGTATTTCAACAAAAATTAAGTTTGTCATTGTTATCCCTTGGGGTGCAACACACTTCTGTTTACAAAAACTTGAAAACTTTGTTAAAAAAAATTGAGTCAAACACTAAAATGTGCTACGGTATTTCAAGCCTATTTGTAACCTAATTAAGAAACAATAGACAAAAATATAAACAAATTTTTTTATTAAAGATAATTAGCGCGCATTATTGTTGTTCGATATGCCTTCTTTATTATAATCGTGATATGATAGTGTTTCATTGTTAAAGAGTTATTATCCGTAAGTGCAGGTATTACAAGTTTATTTAACATTAATTACAATTTTGCAGAAAATTTATTTTTTTCAGTGAAAATGTGGCGTTTAATTTTAATTTTAACAGTCGCCAATGTTTTTCTAATTCCATTTTGTTGGGCTAAAGAAGAGAATAATATTACTAACTGTAATGAACCATTGCAATTGTTTAAACCTATCCGAAATATGTTAAACAAATTTCTTATTTGGATTTCAAATTTTGATATGTGCAACACGGTAGAAAAAACTTTCACGGTTCTAGATACAATTTTGCATGTACACCCGCTTGGTGAACAAGGTCCAGTATTACCATTTATAAAGGTCTTTATTGGTTGCAGAAAGTCAAGCTAAACTTTGTCTTAATGATTTTTGACTTACGATAATAATAATAAAAATAAATGCTAAATTTGTATTTTTTGTTAATTAATATCCTTACACCACGCTTTATTAACGCACTTCAAAGAGTTTGTTAATCGCTATTTACGTAACAAGTTATGAAAAGATCGATTTTGTAACTTTTGCAAATTGTCGTGTTAAGCAATAATAAGTTTTCATTTCAAAAATCAAAATTTTATTTTCAAAATATCTGTCGTAACTAGTAATAGCTGCGTTCGGCTTTTGCTACTCCAAGTGCACCGCCTCTTTCTTTATCTACTTCATTGAGTCCATATATCACTGTCTTTTTCTAGTGACCAAAACTTGATGCTTTTTGAACACATGCTCTTTGTGCACCCAGTTATTAGATGGGGCAGAAAGAGCGTACGTTGTCATGAAAATAGTTTTTATATTAGTAAATCTTCAATTTAAATAATGCGACGAATTTATCTGTCTTAAATGAGAGAAACAAAGACAGAGTAGGTGCACTCGGAGTGGCAAAGCCGAACACACCTAATGTAACGTAGTATATTACCTAACTAGTATTGTAACAGAATTTATTATACCAATACAATTAGAATAACAATAAATAAATTACTCAGTATTTACATTGCAATCACTGTCGCTTTACAAATTTACTTTACTTGCTTGTCTCGCTCTCACTATCTGACTAAGTTTTGGTTAGTCCTCTATCTTATATAATCGAATGCTTTTGCTAGATTGTGCCAGATGTTTTGTGACTTTGCTAGATTCAATTGGAAGCAATGACAACTATACTAAATTTTATTAAAATCGGTAAGAGGGTTAAAAAGTTATTTATAAAATACATAGTTTAATTTATAATTTTAACGCTTTCTAGCTCCTAAACGGTAAAACTTGAGACGTAAAAAAGTTAAACCGGTTTGATTTAGTTTTAGGAATCTCAGGTTATACTTACTATTGAGACGTTTTGCTGGAATAATCTGTTTATTTTTTATCTCTGTTTATTTCTACTTTAGATTAATATTTATTTACTTTGTTTAGTTTTTTAACTTGTTTTTTATCTTCTTTTTGTCATTGTTTAAATAAAGCAAATAACATTTTTTGTTTTTTAAGTCGTTTTTATTTAAAGGCAGAATAATTTTTTTTTAATAAGAAATAATAAAAATTTATTTGGCGTTTTTGAATAATAAATAATTTAGTCAATTGCAAAGTGGTTATGCCAGATTTTAGGCAAACCCTTCATGTTGTAAATCTAGCGTAACAACTTTGTAATTGTCGCCTGAAGAAGAATATAAATACATTCAAAACGTTGCTGAAAAATAAAAAAATATTAAAAATTAATATAGACGACAACAAACAAAATTTTTTTAATTTTATTTTGAAAAGAGTGGGCAATGGAAAGAAGGATTGATATGGCAATGCTTTTCCTTCTAGGTTTTCTTACGTTTTAACTGTATTTTCATTATTATAGTTTAGTGTAAGCTTCCTAAAATTTTTAGTTACATAGTCAATCTAATTATTATTTTATATTTGTTCGTTACTAGGAACTGTTATAATTCTTATAATTATCTTGTGACTGGCAAAAATCACAACTTATAATTGACTGGATTGGAAAAATTATATTTTTCCAAAAATGGGCCCATTCCCCTCTCGTCAAATCTTTGGCATTAAAAAAATTTGTTTTGCTAGGAAATTTGAATCTTAATTTACAAGGTGAGTAACTGTAATAAATTAGACACATCACTACAGTTATGCTGGCACAGCCAGCTCTGACTCACTGTATCTATAGCGACTTTATTAAAATAAACCTAATTTTTTTGCAAATATAATGCCAACAAAAGTGTGTTAATAAGTAATAACTAATAACTTTGCAAAATGACTCAAATTTACGATAACAGACATTTATAACTCTTATCATTGCTAGTTCCATAAAAATAGTAAATGTGTCACTGACAGACACATTTATATATAAATAATAATTTAACAACAATTCAGTGTTGAAGTAGTCCCAAGTCATTAGTTCTAAAAAAGTATGTCGCCTGTAATGTTACGCGTAATATTATCTAGTTTTTTAATAATTGTTATGGTGTCTTTTGCTACGTCTGAAGAAGAATCAGGCAAAAATCAGCAAATAAAAAAATCTCTAGGTGAAGCAATAGATGGTTTAAATGGAATGTTCTCAAAGAGAGATTTGTGTCAAATGTTAAATCAGATGGAAGGACAGGGTTATGTAAACATAGCCAAACGTTATTTAAGTTTTTTGAATATTAATCCGGAAGAAATTTGGCCTCTTGTTAAACAATATTTAAAATGTGATTATTAACAACAATTTTTGTTTTGTAAGTTTTAAAAATATTTTTTTATAAATTTAATTAAAAATTGTAACTACGCTAATTGTTCAAAAGTGAAATTTTTGTACATTTTGTCATAATCAATAAAACTTCAGTAACATTGTGTACATCTTGTTTAGGTAAGAAGGTAAGACAAAATAGCAGCTTTGTGGCTCTAGTGGAGCTCAGTACTTTGTCTGTAGAACTCTTCTCGACACCAACTCACCTAGCACTACAGAGGTAGCAGATTTTAACCTCGTTGCCACCTCTTCTAATCAAAGTTTTTGAGAGGTTTTTTCTTCAATTTTTATTTACCAGTGTGTTTTACTAAGCAACTCAATTAGTATTTCAAACGTAAATCTTTGAGATGTTTTTTTTTAAATAAATTATCAAAAGTTTTGGATCCTAACATGTCTCTGTCTGAGTCCTTTTACAATTCTGTTTAATACTGCCTCTGCGACTTTGAGTAATAAAAGTATTTGGTTAGTACAATGTTTATTAAACATTTTTGATAATAATTTTTGCATTTTCAAATTTATGACGCACGTGCTGTTTATATTTTAGTTATCTATTTGAATTTCTATTTTTTTGCAAGTTGTTTAAAATAACAACTAATATGAATTTATAATTAACAAAAAGCTATAATAGCTAGGTAAATTAAATCTATTTTGAGCTTATTTAAAATAAATTTACAAAGCTTTAATAAAAGTCAGTCTTAAAAGTTGTTTATAGAACGATCAAAGTTATAGTGCCATTACAACATAAGTCGGTGATTAGCTTTCTCTAATTTTACTTAACTACAGTCAGCAATAAAACTGCTGACCTGCTAGATTTTTTTAGATTGTAAACATCTGATTAATTTATTATTATTATTAATTTTATAGAAGGGTGAGGTTACGGAGTTATAAAATACTTAAAAATTAAGACAGTATTGGCACTATATTTCTGGTTAGACTCTGATTGGTTATTGTGGTTTAAAATACAAAACAAAACATTCTGAAAATATAGTTTTAGAGGAAATAAACAGCTTACTACCTTATTATAATTTCCAAAAATATTATGCATTTATTATAAGGTTAGTAGAATCAGTTAAGTTAGCACTCCTAAATACAGCCTTCTGTAGGGAATTAAGAAAAAGCAGAAACAAAAAATTTTAATTTTTGTTTAAAAAAGATACAAGAAACGACGATAATAACTTAAAAATTTCGCTACGCAGCACTTTAAAATATGTTTAAAATTACTTTAGGCTATGTTCTGGATAATAAATTAACAATGTCTTTATATATTTTACAATGTTTATACCAAAACTAGTAGCAGTAGTATTTTGTTATCTTCTTTCAAAACACAATATCTATAAAAACTCAAATTTTTAAATAGCATGCGCTTGCGTTTGGATTTACCTCTATTTCTTCATAAGTTACCGCCAGGGGATTGTGAATAGTACTAAAATTTATACGGTTGATAGTTATAAACAAAATTACTATTAACAAAGTGTTTTTAAAGTAAGCTGTAAATGATTTTAAAACTGGCAGCAACGAAAAGAATTAGAAGCGTAAAAACTAATATTGAAGCGATTTATAACTCAACGCGGCAGTACACAAGAAATTAAAGCGCTTACAATGCTGAGAGATTCTGCTCACAATTTTTTCAGTAAAGCAGAAACTTCCCAATGATTTTTTGATTTTTTCTCAAACTTTTTTTTGTCTTTTTGACTGAATTTTTAGCTGCAAAATCGTGCCAAGGGTTAGCCACAAGCGAAAATTGGAGACACTAAATACTAGATTGCTAAAAAGTAGCGCAATTTTTAAGATTACCACAGTTTGGCAAAATTTCCAAAAACTACAAAAAATTTCTGGAGAATATCTTTCAATGTGCTTTAAATTTCTAATGGGCCAATTTTAAGTTGAGATTTTAATACTACTCTATACCAAAAACACCGAGTTTTTTAAATTTTTTTATAAAAACGAAAATACTACCGGAATTATCTTAACTTGAAATTAGCTCATAAGACTACCAAAAAATCCCATAAACTGGCAATACAAACAGTTTAAAAGAATACTTCAAAAGAATCTAATAGTTACCTATCATTAAAAATAGTTTTTGGTTACTGGAAGACTACCATTAAATTAGCAATATTTTAGAAGATTTCCAGAATTAGTCGGATTATTTGTTTAAAAAAAAATCAGAAAATACCAAATTTTTACTAAATGCCACTGATTACTAAAGAGACATTTCAGTATGCTACAAGTGCTTAAAACTACCAAAAATCTCTTTAAACTGATTTTACCAAGAAATCAAAAAGTAAAGAGTACTATTTGATTACCATAAAACTATTATGAGAATAGCTAAAGTTTCCAATGTTTCTACGAAAAAATCATACAGTTTACCATTATTTTACCATTAACTACAAAGATTCCATAGTGTCTGCTCATATTACCAATGGAATAAAACACCTGACTGCCACAGTGAATCACTTATCGATCTGAACAGATTAAGAAGTTATGTAAATTTTGAAACTCTAGGCTTTTCTAGAACAAAAAACTTCTCTAGGTATTACTGAGTCGGTGATTATGCACTTTTTTTAGGCCCAGATCAATCAAAATGTGGAAATTAGTATTAGAGAATAAAAATAAATGTCGCTTTAATATAACATTAAAAATAAACTTAAGTAGACAACTTGGAATACAGCTCTAACATTTTCTGTATAGTAACCTACGGTTACAGTTGTGTTTAACTCTTAACACTTATAGAACTCACCAACCATGACAGAAAACAACTGGAATAAAAAAATATATGTATCTACTAACTGTAACTAAAAAATAATGCAAAATTTGGCAATTTGGTGATTTTAATCAAAAATAACTGTGCTAATTGCTATTTTTTTAAATGCAGCAGTTCATGGCCTACACGTTTGTGTTTTTTTATGAGTCACGTATTGTTTATTACTTTATTATCTACTTATTTAAATAAATTTCTGTCTAATGAATATTATTAAAAAATACTAAACAAAAGGACTTAACAACTAGATACATTAAATTTACTTTGACTTTCTTTAAAAGTGCGTTCACAACCTGTGGTTTTGTTTTTCACTTAGTTAGTGTCTTAGAATAAAAAACTAAACTTTTAAAAAATGTTTTATCGAGTTTTGGTACTTTGTTTATTAACTGTCCCTTTTGCAACATCTCTACCAAGAAAACATGGTCTTATAGGAGAGTTGAATAATCCAATTGTTCAAAAAATTATGAAAATGGAATTGTGTCAAGTATTACAGAAGAATTGGGATAATCCTAAGGTGAAACCAATGTTGAATAAATTAGAACAATATGGACTAAGTGAGGACCAACTCTGGGACTACATTGATACTTATTTAGATTGTTCTAAAAAAGGACCTTTAGGTTTGTTAAGAGGTTAGCTTATCAGTCTATATCTACACAGGTTGTTAGTTTTAAATAAATGGTTAAAATAAATAATTGCTGCTAACACACGTCTTTTATTTATTCAAAACAATTGTTATTAACAAAATTTGATAATTTTGAGTATGACTTCTATATAAATTTATTTTTTTAAATAATTTATTTCTTAATGTTATTAATATTTTTATTAAAATTGTTTTTTCAAAAAATAAGTCAGATTTTCTGTTACGTTATTCGCTAAATTTTATAGTTTCTAAAACACTTTCTCAATACAATATCTATATATTCAAATTGTACTATCTTGTACAAATATTAAAGTATTAATACAGTAAAGTAAAATACTGAGTGTTTTTGAAATTACTTTAGAAATTTTAACATGAGATTATTCTGAATAGATAATAAAAAATCAAAATTTTCTTATATAATTCTTCAGTAAGATATAGAAAAAATAACTTAAGTAATAATGTAATAAATTCTTCTCTACAAGACGTCCTACTGAAGCTACTAGATCTCTGATCTCGTTCTTAGTAAAACCAAAAATAAACATCTGGCTTCTTTTAACAGAAATATTAGAGAATTGTGTTTCTGTTTTGTATTTTTAAAATCTAGGTAGAATAAATATAGTACATTATACACCAAAGTAGAGAAAACATTTAAATAGCCAAACGAGTAGAGATGCGTAGCATCGAGTGCAATAATAAATGCGAGACGATAATAGTTTTCTCTACGGTGATTTATACATTTTGATTTTGCTTTTGCAGTTTATTTACATTTGCATTTACAAAGTTACTTTATTGTTATGGTTTTACACACGTTATTATATTTTTTTTATAGATTTTGTTTAAATATTTGACTTGGCTTTTAATAGTAAGAGTTTATCTAGCTTTACAGCGAAGGTCTAAGCCGGCCTATCAAATAGTTGCAACTACATATTTTTATTTTTTATTATTATTTCTATTTTTTTTATTATCTTAATTATTTATGAAGATTATTTAAATTTGAAAAAAAATTATAATCTTAATCAAATTCATTACAAAAATCGTTTATCAACAATTATTTAAAACAGTAATTGTCTGACTATAATTAATTTAATGTTCTAGAAATTTGACAAACCTAAAATAAGCTGCTTTTAGTAATTTCTTTTATTTCATATAATTACAAGTACTTTTAAACTCAATAAAAATTTAATACTCACCATAATTATTCCCAACGGAAGTGGCAATACCCTAGCACTAATAAAAAGAATAATAACAATACAGCCAGCGTTTTATTTATGAGTAATTTAAGTAATGTACTACAATTTCTATTATTGACTAATAAGTTTAAATTTCTATTTTTTTTTTTAGTTTTAGTGTTTTTGTTTATATATTTTCTTTTAATCTTTTACCCTAGAAGGATAGCTACAAACTTGATTAGTACGGAGTGTGTTGAGGTATCCTTCAGCATATGATTGATGAGACTGCATGTCTGCTCCACGTCCATCCTGAAAATTAGTCCAGTCACTCTATTTTAACTTTTAATAACTTATATCGTTATGACACTTTTAACAAGCCATTGATTCGTTATTAAATTGCTCGCCAACGCAATTACAACAATGTAATGACTCTCTTCTTGAAAAAAATCAACTCTTGTTTTGGGTGGGCTCGGTTGGATGATTAATTGTCAGAAATTAAAAATCGGTTTCTCGCTAAAAATGATGAATATTCAAACGACCGGATACACGAATACTCACTCAAATGAAAAATGCCACTCGGCGAAAATCAGTTAACATGCTTTTATGTTTATTCATATACTTTTTAACTTTTGGTTGGTCGTTTTTGGTTTTGTTAGAAAAAGGATTTCAGTTTAGAGAATGCTAATAAATTAAGCTTTTATTAAGGTAAATAATTTAAAAATATATATTGTAACGAGCTATTCTGGTAGAATCTATCGCTTGAATATAAGGGATTACTATATTGTAGTAATACAACACTCGACCGTAAAATTAATCGGACTTTAAGGTTTTTGGAAAAATTTCAGTGACGAAAATTTGAATCACAATAATTTTAATTGAAAATGTGCAATGATAAATTGAAATCAAGATAATTTTGATTAATAATGTTTAAAAATATATAATTATTTACAAATTAAACAAAAATTTGATTTCAAGTAACAAAACAAAGCAAAATAAAATTAAGAAGACTGCAAAAAAAATGGTTTCAGTAGCGAGTATTTTCTCCTCGGGCTTGAATTACAGCTCTCATTCGTCGAGGCATACTTGCAATCAAGTCTGCGATCTCATCTTGGGTTATTAGCTCCCACTCATTCAGCAACGCCTGTTCCAGCTCAACTGTTGTATGAAACTCGCCGTAGTTCTGCCTAATCCTTTTCCCCAGGTTGTCCCATATGTGCTCAATGGGATTTAGGTCAGGACTAATGAGTGGCCACCTTAGCACCTGAACATTAACGTCGTGAAGGTACTGACGCGTAATCTGGGCTGAGTGAGAGCGCGCTTTGTCGTGCTTTAAGAGAAACTCTTCCCCTACAAATGGCGCAAAAAGAACCACATGCTCTTGTAAACTCTCCCTAATGTACCAGTCAGCGTTAATGCTATCTCTCCGCACCGTTACAAGAGCTGTATGAGCCTCCAATGAAATCCCTCCCCATACCATTACACCTCCACCACCAAATGCTACTCTAGGCGCAAAGCAACACTGGGCATACTGTTCTCCCCGAGCGTCTAAATACTCGTTGACGACGATCAGGTGAGTACTTAGTGAAACGCGACTCATCCGTAAAGACAACGGAGCCCCATTCGTCCATATTTCAATCAAGATGATTTCGCGCAAATTCCAATTGCTGTCTGCGATGCTCGGCGTTCAACTTGGGGCCAGTAGGAGGTGGATGTGATGTCAAATTGTTTTCTTTCAACTTTCTTAAAACAGCATCAAGAGAAATCATAGTCCTATGAACATCCGCCAGTCCCCTGACCAAAGTTGTAGCAGGAAGAGTTCGTTCTCGCAGAATTTGTAATCGAAGAAATCGATCTTCCACTTCATTTGGTACTCGTTTTCTGCTTTGTCCAGGTTTTTTGGAATAGGAACCAATTGCTTTTAGGAAAGCGAAGCACATTTGCAATAAATCGTATGCTGCGTCCATCATTATGTAAAGCAACAGCCTGGGCAGCTTCTTCGGGACTCATTACAATATGAGTCGCTTTTACAACAAATCTCTATCCCAAAAACTCAAATTAAACAAACCAGAACCATGTATCGACACAAATTTGACAGACGTGTAAACAAACAAAACCTTTCTGATTAGAAGCCGTGTAAGAAAATAGATACAAAAAGTAATCTGCGTGATAGAGGATAACCTAAAAAACTTGAATATTCTTTCTTTTAGTTGTTTTTTATGTGTAGCCATATAAAATCAATGTAGAGAGCGTTTTGAAGGAAAAAGAAGAACAATAAAAAATTCTAGATAAACTAAAAAAAATTGTAAAATATGTACGAAACTACTATTTGTATTGTATAGCTTTTTCGTCTTTTTTAAAGAATTTCTTTTGCTTTATTTTATTTTTTTAACACAAATATCTTTTTCGTTAGTTATTAACGCGACATTAAAGCTAAACAAACTTTTTAAAATTATATTTTTAATCATTTTGTGCTAAATTATATTTGAATAAGCTTCTTCAATTTTAAACGAGATATTTGTAACAAACTTTATGTGAAAAATACTTTATAAATTATTGTTTCAAATATGTTAGTGATGTAAGCGGTAATGCAGTCTAACCAAGTCTGTTCCTAGTGTCATTACTCGAGTATTATTGGATCATTTGAGACATTTTGCAGGTGGCATTGCTCTTAAGATGAAACATCATCAAATTTTATGATCTCATTTCTCCCACTATTTAGATACACGACTGTACCAGAAGCCAGTTAGATATCTTTCTCGACATAAAATAACTTGTAAAGAAAAAAGTATATCAGATTGCTTTAAGAATCCACAACTCGAGCATCTTAGAAGATATTAATTTCCAAGTAGGTATCTTTGTTTCAATTTCCTGAGTGTCACTTTCATGTATATTCTCGTTGAGTTGAAAGGCACCCTGTTTGAAGCTTTGCAAGACGGTAAACTCATTAGGAGGTAGCGAATTGTAGCAACACTAAATAAACAGTTAGGCAAATCGGGGCAAAACACTTTTCATCTATTAGAAAAACAATTATAATGTTAATCAAATCCCAGAAGCGAGCCTAGTATAACTCGATATTAGAACAAAGGAACTAATTGAATATGGATCCAATAGCAAAGAAGCTCGAGTTGCTGAACAAAGGAGCTTGCGACTTCTCTTCAAGTCATTAATTTACTCTGAATGTTGCCAATGGGGGTACAGCTTCAGGCCACTTGTTAATAATATCACTAATAATTAGGATCTGTGTATTGAAAGCGATTTTCAAAGTAATATGGATTTGCTCGATCTAATTGAATCGGCCATTGCATTGGTGAGAACCGAACCATCTGTCAACCGATAACTAGATGCTCCCCCAGGACATCGTTTGGTATACATGAGGATGAGATGGGTTTTAAAATCGAAAAAACTAATTTCGGGGAAAATAAAGCGTAATAATGAATAAGGAACAAGCTTTAAACGGGTATTTAAGCACGGACAGGTTTACAATCAGACTATTGTTTAGAGCCAAATTATGCAATCACTAAAGAGTTTATGAAACAGTAGAAAGTGAATAAAGAAACGCCTTTAAAGCTTCTAAAGAAACTTTCTAAAGAAACAATGAGGCATAAAAGCACAATGTTTATTATAAATTATTATATTATTAAGTAATAATAACAGATTGCACGCTTATTTGTTTTTATAAAAAGTTTTTAACTAGAATTTTTATAAATTATAACTTTAGTTGTTTTTTTTTAAAGCTATGAATATATTTAAGTTATAAAATCAGCTAAAATCTTAGTTAATGTGTCTTAATTTCAAATTTCTAGGTTGACAACAACAGAAAAAAAAATTGAGTTGGCAATCGTGCTAGACATATTCATTAGATGGACCAAAAAAGTCGACATTTTTTTTTAATTTTTGACTCTGAAAAATTGGTTCCTAGGCATCTTTAAAAAACGCTTTTTTAAGATAAACTCTTAATTTTAATAGGAAAGACTTCCTCATCGCAGTTTTTCATTTTTCTTTAGTTCCATATGGTAAAATCAATATCTCTCTATAACTTAATTGTACACAAAACTTGTGTTTACATTTTTTGTAGCAAATTAAACGTTCTACAAAAAAGTTATCCTACAATTTTTTATATCTCTTAGCGTTTAGAAAATATCGGAGGTCAAAGTTTAAAGAATTTAACAACAATTTCTTTTCTACTTCTAAATTTTATAACTCAGAGACAAATAAATATTATAAAATGTGCAACATATAGTCTTGTAGAAAATTAAACGCTCTATAAAAAAAGTTTTTTGTGGTTAATTGATTATTATAACTATTTAGAAGATATTCGCATTCTAAAAACCAAAATTTGATACTAAATCTTTAACTTTTTTTAAGTAGTTGAAGTGATCGATCAATCACAAAAGACTTTTTTTGTAGCGCGTTTAATTTTCTACAAAACTGTATGTTGCACACTTTATAATATTTATTTATCCACAAGTTATAAAATTTAGAAGTAAAAAAGGAATTTTTGTTAAATTCTTTAAACTTTGACCTCTGATATCTTCTAAACGGTAAGAGTTATAAAAAAATTGTAAAATATCTTTTTAAAAGGATTCAATTTTCTACAAAAAATAAAAATAAAAATTTCTGTACAATCAAGTAGTGACGAGATATGGATTTTGCCATATAGAACTGAAAAAAAAAATAGAAAACTGCGATGAGGGAGTCTTTCTTATTAAAATTAAGAGTTCATCTTAAAAAATCGTTTTTTAAAGATGCCTAGGAATCCATTTTTTAGTGTCGAAAGTTAAAAAAAACAAAGTCGATTTCTTTGGTCTTCCCTTTTTGGTTCCCTTTCCCCTTTTGGTTCGCACTGACATCATTGATTAAAAAACTGGCAATAAACTGAAAAATATAATTTTGCAAAAGAAGTTTGAAAATATAATTTTAAAAAGTTTGTTTAGCTTTAATGTCGCGTTAATAACTAAACAAAAAACTTCTGTTAAAAAAATAGAAAAAGGCAAAAGAGAAACATTTAAAAAACGAAAAAGTTATACAATACTAATCGTCTTTTTTTACATTTTCTTAAAACTTTTTTTGTTTATATAGAATTTTTTGTTGTTCTTCGTTTTTTGTCGGCCAACATCTTTTATCTTTTTCTAAAAAAAATTCTTTTTTTTTATTAGCAGGCGTCGAAATTTTTTTTTCTTTCAATCGCAGTTTGTTGAGTTCTTCTAGAATTTGCTCTTGTTTTTCCAAAATGCTTTTCTAAAAATTTTAAAATCGTTTTTTGATTTTTTTTAATTCACTCTTGGACTTATGGTTGTCGTTCAAGGTTTCTTAGATCGAATTTGTTTTTTTTTGAGTTATTTTGAGCTTTTTTTATCTTTTAATAGTCGTTTAAAACAGATTTATAAACCTGTTTTGTTTTTGTACAACTTTTAATTTCTCTTTTTTTAATTTCAGAAAAAGTTTTCAGAAAAAAAAAAATTTTTTTACTAATCCTCGTGCATATTCTCTTAATTTTTTTTGTTTTATATAATTTTCTATTGTGCTTCCTTTTTAATGTAGAAACGTTTTAATTTTTCAAGAAACCTTTAATTTTTTCTAAGAAATTTTTTATTCTTCTTTTACTAGCAATTGTAGCGAAACTTCTAGATATTCTAAAAACTAGAAACAATGCCACAATAATCAAAATTTTTCAAATTAAAACACGACATCAAAATCAGCTAAAATTAACAAAGCCGCTTTGTGCTTATCTTTACTTTATGACATTTCTTTAAATCTTTTTTTCAGACGTTTTTTTGAGTTATTTCAGAACTTTTATTAAGATTCAACTTTTTTTTTATTGTTATAATCGCGTTTCTTAAACGTGAAGTAAATGTGTTCTTCAATTTATCTTGACTAACTGCTTGCAGTCAGACTCCAAAAGATAGATTATTCCAAAATTGAAGACAAAACTACTCTAGATGTTTTTAGGCACATTTCAAAAACACAGTGATGTAATAGTTTTAATAAAAACTTAAATAGATGATGTCATTGTTTAAAATTTTTAGAGTATTTTCTATCAATAGTATTTTTTCTTTTTGATGATAGAGTTGAAATTCTTGGAAGACAGCAGGTCTTATCTAAAATAAAAATAAAAAAAATAATAAGAAAAGAGTTAGATGCGTTTTAAGCAATGTTAATTACTTAAATAGAAAAAGGAAGTAAAAAAAACGATAATAAAATAGCACTAAAATTTTAAAGACACGACGTAGAAATGTAAAAAAAGGTAAAACGACAGAAGATAAGTTAGAGTACGTAAATATATATAAAAAATAAAAATATAAAATAGTCATTTATTGTATAAGTGTTTTAGGCAGCTTTTTATTTACACAAGAATGTTTAAGCGCGAGACGCAGTCGAGCGTTTAATATTCTTAAGTGGATAAAACGTGACTAAATCACAAATTTAATATAACGTTTTATTTACAATTACAGCGATTTAAAATCAGAATCGCCAAAATTTCATCTCATGTCATCAAAAAATAATTTGACAATACACTCTGACAGCGGATGTTACCTCAAAAATCATTGAAATTAACTAAAAAACATGAGAAGTGTTGAATCGTTGCTATTTATTTTAGTTGTTTACCGACTCCATTTGTACAAACCACTGTGCAAGTTGGTAAAAATAGAAGAAAGTGATACTGTTTCTGAGACAATCTTAAAGAAGCTGAAGAAGCGACTTGCCAGGTATTGCCTGCGAAGTCCAGGGAACATTATAAAAAAGTATTTTCAGAATTTAACAAATGGAAAGAAGAACGGGGGGTAATGACTCTAAATGAGGAACTTCTGCTATTGTATTTCTTAAATTTGAAGAAAAGGTATGCAATTTCATCCACGTGGTTGAAGTACTCTATGCTGAAGACCGCTATAAATGTCTATGAAAACATAGACATTGAAAAATATAGTAAGCTCATGGCCTATTTGAAGAATCAGTCAAGAGGATACAGGCCGAAGAAAGCTGCCGTATTGGAAAGAGCACACGTGGAAGAGTTTTTAACAAGGGCTTGCGATAAAGAATATTTGATGATCAAGGTAATCTCTGTCATTACATAGAGATTCTAGATAATAAATTTTAAAATATTTTAGGTTGCAATAATAATGGGGGTGTCTGGTGGCTGTCGATGCTGTGAGCAGACAAATTTGAAAATCAGTGATGTAGAAGACAGGGACGCATACCTGACTATTTCGATACCAGATACCAAAACGGGCGTTTCACGAAAACTTACAATTATAGAAGAAGGATACTCTATCAACACTGTGGAGAAGTGTAGGAAATACATGTCCTTACGTCCGAAGAAGTTATCCATTGAGAATTTTTTTTACGATACGCTAATTAAAAATGTGCATCGCAACCTGTTGGAATTAACACTTTATCGAATGTTTTTTCTAAAGTTGCTTCGTTTTTGAATCTGGCGAACGCAGAAGCTTATACCGGCCATTGTATAAAACGCACTTCAACAACTTTACTTGCCAATGGAGGCGCTAATCTTACAACAATTAAACGACATGGTGGGTGGAGGAGTTCCGCCATAACAGAAACTTATATCGAAGATTCTGTATCTAATATGCTTGATATCGCAAGGAAAATCTAAGGTTTTTCTGGTACTAGTCGTTCCTTACTAGAGAAGACGTCCATTGTTCCTACAACTACTATTCGTTCTGGAACCGATAACAACTACAAGCTTCTTATTAATAGAAACGAAGTGAAATATGATAAAACAAAAAACGAAATGTCTATTAATGTAAATGTTAATGTCAATATTAATAATAAATATAATGCGATGGATTTAAGATTGTATTTTTTATTATTCCACTGGTGGAATAAAGTGATTTCATTATTCTACTAGTGGATAAAGTGTTACTTTATACGGTTCGTAAGTGTGGATAAAACTCTAATTATAAGGTTTATTGTGGATATATAAATAAAAATGTCAAGAAGTAAACCATAAGAGTGAGACCGAAAAATAAATGCAAATAGTGACTACTGTTTCTCTATCTTCCTTTCTTTTACAACTACGTATTAGTTTGAATATTTGACAGTAAACTATATTCTCATATTATCAAAATATATTAGGTGTTTACTGTTTACTCTGCTTGCAGACTTCAATAATAACAATAGTTAATATCTAATACGAAGATAACTTTACCTGCCGCTACTTATGTGGTTATTTTCTCTGACATTTATTTCAAAATAATAACTAATCTAAAAATGTATGAAAAAACTGATAAAATTTGACATTTTGATAGAACAGTTCATTTCCAGTTTTACAAAATGTTGAGTTTATCAGTGATGACAGCACCAAGCCCGGCTTAAAAGCGTAACAATTGGGGTAAATTTATCTCATTCCATGCCATTTATCGCTTTATTTAAAGATGTAAAAGTCGCAAATGAACAATGTTAAATATCCGTTTTGAATTCGTATCTGAGAACAATTAATAACTGCACACTTAGAAAGTCCAGAGATGAAATACTGTTGGACGTATATGGTAATGACGGGCCAATCTGAATGATTGATGCATGTTGTTCCATGATAAAGCCACCGTGTTTTGTAATAGCGAGTTAACAAAGATTTATTAATCTATCCTACCACCTCCTATTAACACGAATTTGCTGTTTATTCAGTATACACGCAGTTTTTGTTTATTTGCTGATTAAATTTTCGACGAAAATAATTACGTGAGATGTTTACCCAGTCACAATTGTGATAAATTAACGGGGTTCTAAGGAGGCAAACAGTTTTAGACAATTAACTTAATGCAAGAGAAGGGTTTCAAACAGATTGGATACATATAGTTAAGAAAAAAAAAATCAAGTGAAAACTCAAACGATATTTGCAAATTTATAGGACATAATCCAAACCAAGGAGGTTAGATAGAAAGGAGAGAGTACGCCCTATACTTCCCGTGTAAACAGTTTGGTACCAGCTTAGTACCAGTTTATGACAGGTTTCAAATGAAGCGCAGACTCGACAGATCCTGTTTGGCTGTGTCTGGTCCCGCACAGTGGCGTAGCTGACGCAGGATGCTAGTTTTTGTTTGGTTGTTTACAAACAACATTGTTTTGTTTTTTTTTTTACTGATTTTTTTTGGTCTGTGTGAATTGATTGTTAATATTTTTTGTTATTATTGTTGTCATTTTGTTGTGTTTTTATCCTTTGTTTAAACTTTTTACACTACATTGTGTGACGCTACTGACTTCAACCTCGTGATGCGCCTGCTTTCAGTATCAGTTTATGGCTTTGCGCAGTGAAGGCGGCAAGTCCATTTATTTCAAGTTGTACTCTCTCCGTCCTATCTAACCTCCTTGATCCAAACTAATCCTACATTTTCAAGGCTTAGACCGAAGACCGGTTTTTGTTCCTTGTTCGTGTTAAACGTCGGGAATTTCGACTTAACACTAAGCATCTTATATCCCATTTTTCTTAGATAATCTTCTTAATAAAGTATACAGACTTTATAGTATTTATCGCAGTTTCTACTATTTCAATCTATTTTTCTTGAAATGAATCTAAAGACTGCACAGATTGCTCTAAAATTATTTAACACAATTTTAACTAAATTCAACCGCACTTTAGCCTCAGTAGAAGATAAAAATCGATAAAATTATTGTTCTGTAAAAAGTTGTAGCTGGCTAGAATTCACAGATTGAATCGTAGACTTTCACAGCAAGAGTTAGTAGAATAGATGTTTTGATCTGTATTTCGAGATTTTGCTAAAATATTTTTTTTTAATAATAAAAATCTGATCTAATAATGTTCATAGCAGAATATTAAAATAACAAGCTGTCAAGTTTTTTTTTTGTTAAAAACAGAGTTTTAGTATTACACTTACAGATTTATTTACCAAAAGAATTCTGTTTTAGGCATTTTAAAATAGACAACTCTCTTCATGTCTTACCTAGCTGTATTTTGTTATCGACTTGTAACTTTTAATAAAAAAAGTTTAAATTTGGTTCTAATTTTCCAGAAATTTCGAAGTCTTTCAGTGCTTTTTTTAACTGCGTAACACTGTCGTCAACGTTTGGACTGGTGCAGAGAACGTCTGATTTTGGAGACAGAATGGCACAATGTGTTAATCAGCGATAAATTGCGATTTTGAAGTCGGAAGGTAAAACGTTTTCGTGAATAGCGACGTAATATTGGATTTTTAATATCGAAATAAAAGACATTGGGCCGAATTCTTTTCTCTATATTAGCGCTAATAATATTCTTTAAAATTGTTTAATAACCTCATTAAATTTCACCTATTATTTACTATCGATTAAGAATTTAAAGACTTAACGATCACATTTAGTAGATATTTTAAAGAACGCCAATTGTTGTTTAAAATGTCTATTAACTTGGCAGTTATAAAAATATATGTTTTCTTTGAAAATGACGGTGTACTACTTATTGGAAAACATTGAATTAATTGAAAAGAATTTTGATAAAATCAGAGAAATCGACAGAATACCGAGAAATCCAAGAATATATGTATCGAGAACGGTTTGTTCCTTCTGATGAATTATCAGATAATCATTTTGATAAGCGATATCGCAAAGAAACAACGCGATTCGTTGCTAACATTTTAACACCCCTACTTGAATCTGTATATCATAAGAGGACTGACTTAACCCTCAAAATTCAAGTTTCAGTTGCTCTTAGATTTTTTGCCAAACAATTTTTAATTGAGATAAAAATATATTTTAAAATTATATATTTAAAAATTGTAATATCTTCTTTGATCCATTGCCAAAGGTTCACTTGATTGTCCTTCGCCACCTCCAGTTTTTTAATTTCGTTTTTATACTTCCCTACCACAGATTTTGCTTGTTGATTCATTCTGTAGTACGCGTTTCTAATTGTTTTACTGTCTCAATAATAACCGCTCGTGCTCTTAAGTTTTCTGCTATTTCTGCCCACAGTTCCTGTTTTTTTTATTTACACGAGGTTCTGACTTTTTTGATTCCAAAATATGCTTGTGTATGGCAACAAAATCTGCAACACTCACTTTTTCGTTCTCAGTGAAGTTTTTTTATCTTTTTCTTTTACTATTAGCTGCTCTAAAAAACACTTACTTACCTACGCAGAACTACACATTAATCAATTAATAACACTTACATTGTTTATTAATTTTTATTGTTCTGCACGTTCAAATCACTTATAAAATGTTTAAAAATGAAAGTTGGCGAGGACATGTATGGATTACTGTAATTACTAATTACAAAAAAACCTGATTTAAAACAAACAATTTGCCTAGAGACGTCGATTAACAAATTGATGTGCAAACGAGAATTAGAATAGGCCATTCATTAAAATATCCTTTAAAATATTAATTTAGGCTAATCAATTACTTTACTAATAAACATCTAAATAACATTTTAGTTTAGGGAAAAGAATTCGACCCATTGTTATAAGAGTATCAAGGATTGTTTTTCAAGGAGTGGGAAGAGGAGACGAGGAGCATTTAGTTCAATGTGCATTTTTTACCATCTTACTATAGTTTTTAGAACTCTTCTCTTACGTAGGCTCTCGGACTTTCTTTTATATTTGGATTTTTAAGCAACAATTTAGGGGCCAAAGACGATAATTATTCTAATAGAAATGTTTCTACAAGGTTTATTATAAACAAATAAAAACTGCTACTTTTAGTTTCCAAATTCTATTACCAATTTTAGAATATACATTTTTGAAAAACGGAAACGAGAATTATTGTAAATATTTTTTTCTAATTTTAGGCTTTTTTAAATATCTTGCTCAAAGGACCATTATTTTTAACACAATTTTTATATTAAAATAGAAAATATAAAAAATGTAAAGTGTCCCATAATCTTATATTTTATGTTTGGTATTTCCGTTTATATCTTTATAAAAAATATTTTTTTTAATGTTTTAGGATTTATAAGGGCTAATAATAAGGCTTGAAACGTTAGTAGTAAAGTAAAGGAAACAAAAATAAAATTAAAAAAAAATAGAATGCCTGAAATAGGGTTATTACAAAATTATCTTGTTTACGCTAACAATAAGACGTTTCTCTTCTTCTGACTTGAAGGACCATAAAATATATAAACTTTGAAAGCTAAAGGCGACGAATATTACAAAAATAAATCTATTGCCGAGCATAAAATTAGGGTCACCTCATAAATTTCATTTAATTTAATAATTTTTTGTCCCTTCAATTTTTCCATTCTTGCACCAACATTTCTCAAAGCTTTCTGGAATTCCTGGAAGCCGATACATGTCTCTGTAAACGTCTCTTAATCTCATCTCAAACATTCTCGATGGGATTCAAATCCGGACTTTGAGCAAACCAGTCAAATCTCGTAATTTAAATCTCATCAAAAAAAGTTGTTACCAAACGAGCAGTAAGGAGTCGTGCATTATCATGCATAAAGGTAAAGTCCTTTCCAAGAATAACCATGAATAGTATAACATGGTCTTCTAGAATCTCTGTAATGTATCTGTGCGCAGTCAAACTCCCATTCTGGATAAAGACTAACTCTGTACGCGCTTCGAAAGAAATTCCTTTCTATACCATAAGTGAATCTCTACCAAAAGAAAGTCGTTTAGCTATACAAGCTTGGGCATACCTCTCACTCGGTCGTCGCCATACTCGCATACGTCTGTTTAAACTTGTAAGATAAAATCGAGATTCATCAGAAAACAACACGCGATTCCAATCCTCTACTGCCCATTCCAAATGTTTTCGTGCGAAATCCAACCTCGCGACTCAGTGTTTACGAGAAAGCGGAGGGCTTGTAGCTCTTTGAAGTTTTCTCCTTATGGTTCACTCGCTTACGTTTACAATTCTCACTTCTTGTAGGCGAGCTTTGTAAGAAAGCGGTCATTTCTAGCTATTGCACCTTTTCTTCTTCCGGATTTTGGTTTTTGAGTAAGCAGACCAGCCTTTTGAAATCGATGTAACACTTTTTGCACACTGGAAAGACTTACACCATAATAGGCCCTTGCAATTTCAAGCTGGCTGCGACTATCTTATTATAGACATTTTATTTAATAACAAATAAAAACACATGTCACATGTTCGGCAGTGTATTTACTGCAATTTTTATAAAAAAAAGAACAAACTGTCTTTTTCAGCTTTTAAGTTTTATTAAAAACTTTAATATAGATAACTAAAGATCTTTGGGTATTTAAAGCAAAAATTGTAGTAATTGCTCCGTAGCTACCAAAACATTTTTCAGTATCCGGCTCGAAAGATTATTCTTCTATTAATCTAGAATCTTTCTTGTTTTTTTACTATTTTTATCTTTCTATTTTTAGTAGTCGTTTTTTTATTTTTATTTTATTTCAAGAATTGTTTTTTAAATTTGCATGTTTTTATCTTTTCAGAACCTTCCATTTGACGTTTTCAATTTCTTAAATCTTATTTTATTGTTTGTTTTAGTTGTATTTTCTTCTTTTTCTTCCAATCGTTTGTTTTTTGGTTTTTTATTTTTTTTATAGATCTAAAGTTTACAGTTTTTTTGAATTATGTAAATTACTGTTTTAATTTTTTTTGTTTTTTTTCTTGTACAACATACAACATAAGGGACAGTTTATAAAATTAGAAGACTGTTTTTTGAAATAAAAGACGGTTGGCAATTCTAGTTACGAAGTCCCCAAACACATTACTAATTTTTTCAAGTTAATGTTCCGAAAATTTTTTACAAATCTTATCGTCTTAATCTTGATGTAAGTCTACCAAATTGCCAAAAAATCACCCCCATAAAAATTACTTTTTTTGGTGTAACATTTCAAATGTCATTGGGTATATTTTGTGGATCGGATAAAACCTTTTCAAAACGGATTTTTAAAGTCTATCGTAAACTGTTATTTTTAAAGCTAATCTGATTCACGTTTGGGCATTTCTTTTGATTTACTTACTGATTCGGTTCTATTTGCAGTAAATTAACCAGACGATGCTACAATAAAATGTATAACGCTTTGAGTCATTATCGTTAAATATTATTGAGGTAAAAAGGTAAAAAATAAAATTGTTAGTACAATGGAGGACATATATTTTCAATAACTAGCATTATGACAAGAACTTTACATACATAGAGATAAATAACATGGTCGTCAGCAATACTCTGAAATAAAAAGCTCTAATAATAATTTCACAAGGCAAAGTTCATACGGTTTTGTCCTTATCATGATTGTAGTTTCATTGTAGAACATTTGGTCATTCACACTTTGTTACTCTTAATTCTATAACAACTAATACAACTCATTATTCGAAGAATTAGCTCAGACAGTTATAGAAAATGTAATTAGAAGCAAAATTATTTAATACACAACAGTTCACACTTTTTGTTCGTGTTTTTTAATAATATAGATTTGTTTATCATTCTTCTTGTTTCGTTATAAATTTTAGGCAACAAATTTAATTTTTCAAATTTTATTATTATTTTTTTTTGGTCATAGGTCGCAAACTTGTCTAATCATTTGTCTAATAATAATAATTTTTGTATTTTATAAATATAATTCAACACAGCATTCACTAAGTAATGATATCTAACTTCTAGAATCATTTTGTTATTACATTTAAAAAAATCTCAGAGTAACAACCAAAATTTAATTTTTTGGTAGTTAGACTGATTAACAATAATTTCTTAAAGTACAATAATTTTATGATATGTCAAATTGTTTTCCTTTACATAAATATTTACAAAGGTCTACTCGTAGTCTAATTAGCTTTGGTATTTTTTTCCTAAAAAAATTAAATTTATTTTTTGAAAAGAATATCAATGATTGCATACTAATCTCCTGAGAATCGAATAATAAAAGACGGGTTTACACTACTCTATTCCTGTGTTGTACCTACATAATGGAAAACAAATTCTATCACTAAAATATAAGAAAACAAAAATTTCCTAAATCAGAGTAAGCTCTGGTCTGTTATTTTTTTATTTTTTTGTTTGATCAGTCAAGATGCGTAAAGCAAACTCTAATTCAGCACATTTTCATTCTCACTAAATAAGAAAAATAAAGCATAAAAAGCGAGCCGAGAACTTCTTGTTTGGCTCACACATAAAAAAACCTGTCAATTATCTACGATACTTGTCACTGTTTGGGTTCAAAGTTGCCCAAATCTGAAATATTTACAGGCGACCCTGCCTACAGCAGGTGGCAAACCCCGGAAGAGAAAAATGATATTGTATGTATTAAAATGAGTGTTTGGGTCACTAATAGGGTTCGTGTTGTATTTTGGGGGAGAGTCGTGTGTGTCCCTGGGGTTTCCACGCGTCCCCGTGCTCTGTATGGGGGGCGATAGCGGCAAGAGGGGGCGGCGACGAGCCGGGCTGGGACGTCGGGGCGCTAACAATGCTCAACGCATGCATTATGCAGGTCTTGGCTGTGGACTCGACGTCCATTAACTCTTCGAGCTCTTTGTCGTTTCGAGAGTTGGCCGAATCTGGGGTGCCTGTGAGACCGTCACGACCGTTCTCCATGAAGTCGGTCTCGTGATCGCCCTCGCCGTTTTCTTCCTCACCAGAGCCGGTTTTGTTCTCCTGAAAAGAAATTAATTTTTAGAAAATATTTAATGAATTAAATCAAATTAAACTAATAATGTAATAAATATAATTAAATAAATGTTAATAACAATAAAACAAATATAATTTTTAATATATTTTGAGGTCCTAAGACAATAAATTAAAAAATGTGTCGGCAATGTTACAAAAATATATATTTTTTTTATTTTAGGCTCTAAAATTTTATTAAAAATCTTAAAATGTACAGAGTGGCCAAAAATAATTTTGCTTTAAACTATTCTTAATTCAAGAAATATAACACTTGCCAATTAAGTCGTGAAAGTAAAATTGCCGTAAAAACTATGTAAACAGTCGTTAAATTGTTCTTGATACAGTCTACCAGCTTTGTTTTCACTGTAACAAAGTGTAAAATAACTAATCATTGTCCAACTAGACAACTATGTTAACATTTCGTTACTAATTGATCTCAGAAGTGCAGCTATGCAGAGTTTTATTATTTTACCTTGTTGAATTGACTGTTATATCATTGTGTGTGTTACACAAGTATAAAAGTGTTGTATTAGCAGCTTTTAAGTTCATCTACCTATTGCTCTTGCTATGTCAAGGCTTAAAATATAGCCCCGGCTTGTGTCAAAGTAATTTATGACACTAAAAAATGCTCAATTATAATCTTTTGACATTGAGCTGTCAGTTATTGCATTTTCTTTTTTTTTATCAATTAGCTCAAAATTTTTTTAGTGCTGAAAAGCTTAAAAGTACTCAAAAAATTTGTTACATTTAAAAAAAATTCTCCCTACTGGCACTGTTCGCACGATTGGTGGTAAAAAGTATTAGATAAACTACAAGAGATGGTTGTTACATTTCAGATAATAAACATTGTTTTTTGCTGTTTGAAATAATTTTTTTGTAAATTTAAGATAATTTATAATTGATTCTGTAAACTGCTGACGGTGCAGATAGAGACTTAAAATTGATAATATATTTGTAATTATTTCAAATTCCAATTAGTTTTAAATGAGTTCATTTAAAGGTCTTGAGAGACTAAGTAATTTATCAAGAGAGAAAATATAAAACAAAATTTAAAAGTAACAAAAAAGAAAGTTCCATGCAGGGAGAAAAATCCAAATAAACTATGAGTATATAATATAAAAAATTTGAGAAAAAATCTCTCTAAATTTTAAATATAGTGTGGAAAAAAAAGAGAGATAATGTATATATTCTAAGACATTTTGCAAAGAAAAAAATAGATAAAGATAAATGTATGCATTGTTTATGGACTTTAAAAATATGTTTAATAGTGAGAAAATACAAAAGAAAAAAGAACGTATAAGTAGTTGGTAAAAAAAATTACGAAAAGACTATAAGTACTAATTATGTAAAAATAGATAAAAAGCAACTTTTAAACAAATAAAAATGTAAGACAAAATTGTTTGTTAGGTTTTGCTTTATCTTAGCGTACCTAGAAGATGTAGGTATAAATTTTAGTAAAACACAAGTAGAAAAGATAATAGAAGACAGAGAGAAAATTAGTTCTTGGTGTTGGCCGATGATTTTGTAATTACGGCAAAGAGCAAAAATAAGATTAAAAAAAACTGTAATAAAAAAATAATAATAATACTTAAGAAACAAAAGACTTTAAGTAAATATAGATAAAATAAAAATGATAATGTTTGAAAAAATTCTGAATATAGAAAAAGAAGATAAAAAAAACGAGAGAAATTAGAAAAGGAAAAAAGTTGTCTTAATTGTTAAATATAGTGTAGAAGAAAAAGGACTTTCTAAGAATTGGAGAAAAAAGATCAGTCAAACTCAATTAGTACGTCATCGGATAGAGAGTTAACCCGGTTATAACGTCAACATTTCAGAGGTCCCTGCAACATTAGACTAAAATACATGCAGTCAAACCCGTTTAGTACGTCATCGGATAGACAGTTAACCCGGTTAGTACGCAACATTTAAGAAGTCTCTTTTAGATATTAGACTTTTAATTTTACCTCGGATTTTGTGTCACTCCGCTTAGAACGTCAAAATTCCGCTGGTCCGGTAATTAACGTTATATCCGAGTTTGACTGTAATTCTATCAGCAGATCAAAGAAAAGATAAACATGAAGCTCAAAACTACTGTGTCACAATCTTTTAATGCTGCTTACAAGATTTAGTCGATGGTGCTAAAATAAGAAAAAAAAAATAGGATAAAAAGATAATAAATTGTTAAATATAATGTAAAAGCGAAGAGACTTTTTCAGAAATAGAGATAAGAGCTAAATTTTTCAATACATCAAAAACAAGAGAAGCACCAAGCTCAAAATTACTGTGAGATAATCTCTCAATACTGCTTAACAGATCTAGATAATGATGCTAAAACAAAAAAGAAAAAAAGAACCAGATGGGCAAAGACAATTTAGGGAAGAAAGAGAAGCTATGGACAATGTACATATTCTGAAATATTTTACGAAGAAAAAAATAGATAAAGATGAAGAACTATGTATGCATTGTTTATAGACTTTTTAAGCATTTGATAGTAAAAAATGAAAAAAAAAGTTGTTGGTAAAAAAAACCAAAAGACTGTATGTACTAATCAAGTAAAAATAGGTAAAAAGCAATTTTTAGGCAAATAAAAGTGTAAGACTTTAGCGTACCTAGAAGATGTAGATAAAAATTTTAGTAAAACACAAGTAGAAAAAATAGTTGGAGACAAAGAGAAAATGTAGTTTTTGGTGCTAGCAGATGATTTGGTATTTACGGCAAAGAGCAAGAATAAGATTTAAAAAAATAATTAAAGTAATGAAAAGATACATAAAAAACAAAAAACTTCAAGTAAACATAGATAAAACAAAAATAATAGTGTTTGAAAAATTTGTGAGAATAAAGAAAGAAGATAAATAGAAATGAGAAAAAATAGAGAATAAAAAAAGTTGTCTAAATTGTTAAATCTAGTGTGGAAGAGAAAGGCTTTTCTAAGAATTATAAGAAAGAAATAATTTTGTCAGTAAATCAAAAAAAAAAGATAAAGATACTGTGAAATAACATTTCAATACTATTTACAAGATCTAGGCAATTGTGCTAAGATAGAAAAAAAAAATAAAGAAAAAAGATTGTAAATTGTTAAATATAGCGTAAAAAAGAGCTTTTTGTAGGAATTAGAAAAAAGAGCTAATACATCAACAAGGAGAGAAACACCAAGTTCAAAACTACTGTGAGATTGATTTTCAATTTTGCTTACAAAATCTAGGTGTTGGTGCTAAAAAAAAAGAGAACCAGATAGACAAAGAAGAGTTAGGAGAGAAAAGAAGTCAGAGACATTCTGAGACATTTTGCGAAGAAAAAAAATAGATATAGATGGCGATCTATGTATGCATTGTCCATGGACTTAAAACAAGCATCTGATAGTAAAAAAAATAAAAAAAGAATGTGCAAATAGTTGGTAATAAAAATACGAAAAGACTACGAGTACTAGCAAAAGTGTTCCAATCGAACAACAACGTATACCGGTATCGGGGTTTTTGCCCCTCATCAGTACAGTGTATCTCGGAGCGTTGTGCTCGATTGGAACAGGTGGGAAAACTCGCTTATATCAAGCGAAGTTCGGCTAGTAGTCGTGTAGACAGACACAGTGTGCCATCTAACGAAGAGTACTGGAAGGTGCGAGAATTGGTATAATAATGTTGGGGGATAACAACGTTATCTCTTTGGCTCTCGCTCGGCCACCAACATAACCAACCTCCACGATTAGGCAAAAACAACTACTTCGCGGACTAATGCCCCGACCGACATTGAATTACATCACCTAATCGCCCAACCAGCAACACACTGAAAGGAAGTGTAACCAGAACTAGCAAAGGTGTTCCAATCGAACAACACCGTCGAGAAACTGTATACCGGTTTCGGGGTTTTTGCCCCTCATCAGTACAGTGTATCTTGGAGCGTTGTGCTCGATTGGAACAGGTGGGAGAACTCGCTTATATCAAGCGAAGTTCGGCTAGTAGTCGTGTAGACAGACACAGATATACCAATCCTCGCACCTTCCAGTACTCTTCGTTAGATGGCACACTGTGTCTGTCTACACGACTACTACGAGTACTAATCAAGTAAAAATAGGTAAAAAAGCAATTTTTAAACAAATAAAAGTGTAAGACAAGATTGGTTGTTAGGTTTTGCTTTATCTTAGCGTACTTAGAAGATGTAGATGAAGGTTTCAATAAAACACAAGTAGAATAAATAGTTGGAGACAGAAAAAAAATGTAGTTCTTGATGTTGGCAAATAATTTAAATTGTAGCAAAGAGCAAAAATAAGATTAAAAAAATTATAATAATTAAAGTAATAGAAAGATACATAATGGCCAAATTACACTATTCAATTTCCTTCAAAGATACTATCCAATTAATTAAACATAAATATTGAATAAAGTAGGGCGAGGTGCTAGCATCCAAGATTCAAGATATTGAATGAAACGTCAAAAAAAATTAACATGACGTTTTATTATTTAACCTCAAAAAAGTTTTAGTATGCGACACGGGCAACTTAACAAAATACAGAAAGTGGCGTTAATGAGCGTCATAGCTATTAACACCATAGCACTACAGAACTTTAACTCGATGAAAACATACAGAAAACACGTCTCGCCTGTTGTCATCTTTTATTTTTCGTAGTTGTGCGCATGCTTCCATCAAATTATTTTATACAAGTAACTTTGAAAGTAGCGCACGTCCCACTTTCATCAAATATTTACATCCAATTACTTTGAAGAAATGTCAAACGAAATTTATCAATTTACACTACATAAACACATCAAGGAGGTGCATTCAAGAAATTCATACAATTACTTGTACGAATCTTTGAAGAAAATTGGATAGTGTAATTAGGCCTTAAGAAACAAAAGACTTCCTTCAAGTAAATATAGACGAAACAAAAATGTTGGTGTTTGAAAAAATTGTGAAAATGAAAAAAGAAGATGAATAAAAATAGGTGAGAATAAATTTAGAGCAGGTTAAAGACTTGATAGATTTGGTAAAAATTTTAAGAAAATAATGATAATGTTAGACAATTTGTTGAAAAGTTTTGTAATGTATGAAAAAGAAGAAAAAGTAGATAAAAAAAATATGCAAAAGTATATAAAATGGGTGCAAGAGTTAAACAAACAAAGCCAAAGTACATAATAAAAAAAACTAAAAAAAATTAAGAGTAAAAGTAGAAAAAAAGCGCTGAACTAAAATTTAAAAAAAAAATGAAAGAAGAACTAAACTAAAGAGATTTGAATATTGCCAGACAGGGAACAACGACAGATATAAAAAGATCTAAATACAACCCAAACTATGTTCTGATAGTCTCTATGAAACGTTTCAGGTCCCAGACAGAGTGAGAAGTAAAAATAAAAAAATGGAAGTCCAATTTTGTGTAGTAATTAAGAAAGAGAGAATAAATTTTAAATAGAAAAGACTAAAAATGAATGTGTATAATATGTAGACAAGAGAAAAAAAACGATAAAACATTGTTTGTCAGAGTGTTAGGTGACAAGAAGGAAGAACTTGAATAGAAAAAAATAATAAAACAATAAAATAGAGAAGAAAGTAAATATTTTTTTAAGTAATAAAAATTGGGAAAAGAAATTGAAAAGAGTATTTAATAAGATAAATCATCAAAAACTTTTTTTTTTGTTTTGTCACTATTGTACTATAATATTGCAATTTTTTTGAGCAATTTAAGTGCGATTAAGTTAGTTCACATAAAAATAGAATAAATTTGGTGTACCTAGTAAAATATAAAACTCGTTAAATTTATTTTTTTGTACCTGCGGCAACCAACAAATTCGTCACGTAGATTTATTTGTCAGTCGACGGCCATCATTATCACCTCCTTTGTCATTGTTTGAGCTAACGAGACGGCCAGCAGCATTTCGCTGAAGAACAAGCTATGTCTCGTCTAATTGTAGAAGAGGACGTGGTCGAGTGGTTCCCAAGACGACTCTCCCAAGCACGCGAACACGTCTTCTCTTAACGTTATCGTAATTATCCTTGACTTTATGCATCTCTCGCAGATGTAAGATAAGGATAATTATCTAGCTGCTTGTTTTAGTCTTGACGTTAAATGATACTGAGTGCGGTCGCTAACACGTGAACATCTTTTATGTAAATATAATCTTTCCTCACAGCGTGTTTGCTTCATTAACGACATGATTTAGGACTACCAAGCGCAATCCCTTAAGTCGACCTGGCAAATTCAAATACTTCAAAATTTATAGATTGTGACCCGAGACGAAACTCGTTCCGGACAGATTCACTCCCTTATAAAGTTCAACAGGCGTCGAGGGATACACAGAAAAACATATTAATAATTTTAACTTTGGATGGATTATGTAACAGCAGTCGCACCCTTATTTCATAACTTAAATAACGAAACCTTTATTTCGCAGACAATTATTATCATTATTGTTTATACAAAAATAGAGTTTAAACTAAAAAGAAGAATAGAAATATGCAAAACTATTTTTATACAGAGTGATTCACATAAATGTGCGAGCTTGACAAACTTTAAAGTTGTTCAAAGGACAGTTCTTGAATAACCGAAATCAAAGTATGCCATACAATTTAAAAAAAAAATATGACTTGTTTTGAACCCAATTACTTCCACACTTTGTATAATTCCTAAAATTTTTGATAAATTTTTTTTAGCTATTTTCTCTTATTTTTTTCTTTTGCTACTTCAACTACGTAACTTTCTTTAGTTTCTTGAGTTTGCTTGCAACTTTTTTTTATAGATATTTATAATTATTTATACATTTCACTTATCTTTTCTTCAGCATCTTCAACAAAAAAACATTTTTTCTTCTTAGCTTTTGCTTTAAATTTTTTAAAAAGTTTTTTTTTAAACGCAGTAGTTTAGTTGTAGTATAACTTCTTGATCTTAAAACTATGTTAAAAAGCAAAGAATGAGAAAGATGCTTCTAGACAAAATAGACTCAACAAGAATCTACAAAAAGAAAAATCTATTTATCTTTTTAAAAAGATGATTTCTATTCGACAATTCAGACGTATTTGTATATTAAAAAGATGTAGTAAAAAATAAAAAAACAAAAAGCTGAAAAGACAATTTTATAATAAGAAGAAAAAAGACGAGAAAGTCTTACAAGAAAAGAAAAAATGAAGAAAGACAAAAGAAAACAAAGAAATAAAACGGATAGATGCCATTGATATTAAACATGATTATTATAAAAAAAATAATAGTGTTTTGGATCAAATAACTTACGAGAAAAACTAATAACTCAGAAGCCACAAAAGGCTACAAAACCACATTCTAGATGAGACATTCTAAATAAAAACTGTCAGTAAATTTCTATAATTAAAACAAGACAAAGTACAAAAAAAGTTTTTTTATTAAATTTAAAAGCAGCAGCTATCAGTTTGAGTCTTCAAAAAATTTAAAATTTTAGTATTTTATTACTTGATAAATTTTCAAAAACAAATTTGAGTGAGTTGTGTTACCATGCCAGTCGTGACTTAAAAAGCTTTCACTTTAATAGTGATTGTAGAAAAAATGGTTGGAGACAGAGAGAAAATGTATTTCTTGGTGTTGGCAGATGATTTAGTAATTACAGATACATAAAGTAAAAGATACACAAGAAACAAAGAACTTCAAGTAAATATAGATAAAGCAAAAATGATGTTTAAAAAGTTGTCGAAATTGTTAAATATAATGTGTAAGAGAAAGGAATTTTCTAAGAATTAGAAAAAAAAATTCTGTCAGTAGATCAAAAAAATAAACATTAAGCTTAAATCTACTGTAAGATAACCCTTTAACAATGCTTACAAGATCTAAGCAATGGTGCTAAAATAAAAATAAAATAAAAAAATGATAAGTTGTTAAATATGGTGTGAAATAGAAAGGACTTTCTCACAAATTGGAGAAAAAGGCAAATTCTGTTAATACATCAAAAGGGAGAGAAGCTCCAAGCTTAAAACTACTGTGAGACAATATTTAAATTCTGCTTATAAGATTTAAATGATAGTGCAAAAACAAAAAATAAAAAAAGAGAATTAGATAAGTAAAGAAGACTGATAAAAGAAAGAGGAACCATAGACAAGGCAAAAAAGCAATAGCATTTACAATACTCAGAAATGTACCCATATTTTTTTCAAGACAAGTAAAAACAAATTTTACAAAAACAGTTATCAAATTCTTTTAATTTCAGAAACAAAGCAGTAATAAAACGATCAAATTTAATAATTTTACGTTCAAAAATTATGTAAATGTACTCCAATAAATAGTAAGTACGTTGAATTAAGAATTTATGAAGCTTGCAGCCTACAGAAGGATAAATAATAAGACTCCAGACTGAACCGAAAAATCAAACCAAAATTTAGATTTTATTGTAAACCGAAACTCAAATGCAAATTTTAATTTTATTTCTTTGAATTACCGAACTAAAACCGTAATTTTTTCAAAAATTTTGAACTAGAATGGTAACAAAACCGTTGTGTGTAGTTAGAAGGTATCTGGAATTAGAACCGGAACACGTATTCATTTTTTTTTTTTTCAGTACTAGATCAGAATCGGAATCTTCTCATTAATCTGGAACTAAAATCGTATTAGAACCGGTATATTTTACTTATTTAGAATCAAAACCCGAACGAAATGTCTTATTGGAGTCCGGGTCTTTGATACATAATAATCTGGAAAACTTTTGGCTGGATCTCCTTAAGTAGAGTAAAACAATACTAACTTTATAAGTTTTAATTTAGTTTTAGTGCTTAAAAAAATTACAAAATTTTAGGCTTTTTTAGACTCATCAAAAGTATAGTTAGGTGTTGTTGCAATAGGAGCACTTTTAGAGACTTTTTAGACTTCTAACTAGTTAAAATGTACGCCTCAAGTAATTGTGTAATCTGAATTTTTGAAATTTCAAATATTTCAAATTTTTGAAATATTTGAAAGAACGAAATCCTAATTTCGATTTGCGGAATGCTATTACAAGGATTTTTAAACAAAAGACTTTTTGTAGTTTTACTATTAACTCTTACAATGTTTTACTATTAAATATTAAACAAATAGACGTTTACAGTCTCAGTGGTGATTCTGAAACGGCAATAAAATTAAAAATTAAGACGAGAAAAAACGTGAAGAACAGTAAAAATAAAAAAAGATCATTAAAAATTCATAATAAAAAAATGAAATAAAACAAATTGTAAATAATTTTTTAGTTAAAGAAAGATATAAAAAATACAATAATTATTAATTTAAACATTGTCAAAAAACGCATTTTTTTTGTTTATTTAACATAACATAATATTTAAAACAAATATTCAAACATGGCGTTTTTGTTTTATAAATGCCCTTTTTAATTCTGTCAACATAATTTTTAAAGCTAATTGCCATCTGTCCTAAACTTTTAAAAAAGCGATTACAATTTCAATTTTTTTTAATTATTAAACTCCCATATTTTTCAAGATCTTAGTAGCTCACATAAAAATTCTTCCCTCCTACATAAAACGGATTCATAAATTTTAAAAAAATATTTATAAAGGCAGTTTCATAATTATAGCTTATCAGTATCGTGGCAGGGTTCTGTATCCCCTTTCTCCTCTATAAATCAGTTATTTCCTAGTTTTACGGTTATAGATTTTGGTAATTGCAATACTGGGGGGCCAAACCCACAATATCGGATAAGATCAGCGGGAGAGAGACATTACACGATAGATTAGAGCTTTGAAGGAACGACGAGACCTGCCCTGTGATTACAACTCCTCCTTTATAATTTATGATTTCGTTAACAGAAAGCTGTTTTTAACTATTGACGTGTTGAAAATAGCACGTTATTCGACACTTGACAAAATGCAAATTAGTCCTGGACATGAACAAACAAAAACAAAAATTCTCCCAGTAAATTAAACAAATTCGATTGTTGATTGAAAGGACGAGTAGTATTACAAAGCTCATTTTGTGTTATTGTGTATTTTGTTAAAACTTCAAAAGCGGGAAAAATGAGAATGAAGCTAATCAACATTAATTGTCCCCTTAGGAATAATACTTTGCAATGAAAGTTGAAAGCGACAAGATCGTTTAAATCAAGAGAGAAACCTCGCCAGATAATTTAACCATATTTTAGAGGTATTTTTTAATTTGGGAAAGCAATTATTTTTGTTTAAAAGAGTCGAGATAAGAAGAAAACTCGCCGTAAAAGCTGGAATTATTAGCTCGTGGTTTCCCCTCACACCTGCTCTTTGATACCTAAAACGGGCTCTGTTTGCAGATTGAGAACCGATAGGAGAAACACAGATGGCGGTACAAACTAAAGACATCTAAGTGGCAATTTCCTCTTTTTGTTTTTAAACGGCTATGTAAATACGTCTTTGCTTGGTTCAAAGCACGGTTAGATTCGGTGTTCTTTGTTTTCCGATTGCGAGAAAGAAAAAGTCCAGAACAGGGGAATGAATTCTCAATTTATATTCGCCAAGGATCCGCTTAAGAGATCGAGCATAGAGCAGGTCTGCAGCTGACAGCTCTAAAACCGGAACAATAACATCGCGAGCTCGTCTTTATTATTCGCATTTGTAATAATATTGCTTCAAGATGTTTATTTAAATTAGTAGAATGTCTTTTCGGGTTTTTTTGCCAAAGCTATAGACCAGAAAATTAGACAAAAAATGCGCAAAACTTTCTACCAAGCTGAATTTCTGTAGAGATTTTTTTTATCCTTAAAAGTTCCTTTGATTTCAACCAAGAGTACCGGATCTGTAAGAAATTTTCAATTTTTTATATAACAGAAATTATCAATTTTTCATTATGTAATAAAAAAATTCTAGACATTGTTTTATAAAATTAAACCTTTCAGAAATGTTTTCTATGTCTTTTTTATTAAACTGTTAGAAACATATAAAAAAATCTTAAAAAAAAATTGAAAAATAAAATACAAAAAACAAACTAAGCAAGGATACCAGTCAAAAACAAATAAGCAAAATGTTTTGGAGAAATTTTAAATCTATTATCACAGAAAAGAATAACAATAAAAAAAGAATAAAATAACAAACAAGATTAATAGAAAGAAATACCGGCATCTGATTAAATAAAAAGCACTATTAAAAAAATTTAAACAATAAAAGCGCTGAAGAAAACAATATACAAAAAAAATTATGAAAGAGAAACGCTAATAAAAATGATCTTCGTTGTAATTAAGAGTGTCAGAAAAATAAAAAAAAATGACACATACAAAGATTATAGCAATTATGTGTCTAATCTATATAAAAAACAAATCAAAGTACAAAAACTATCCAAAAGAAGAGCTGCTAAACACCACATAAAAAATATTGAAAACAGTTTTAAATAATAAAATAAAAAACATAGAAAAATTAGTAGACAAATATCTTTTTTTTTTAAAATTCAGTCCAGCACTGTTAAAGAACTTTTTATTTATACCGGAGCTTCGCCACTTTTTTTCTACTTTTCTCCTTAGTTTTTCTCTTGTAGTTTTTTTTTATTATGTACTCTAGGTTTGTTTGTTTAACTCTAACTTTTGCAAAAAAATTCATCTACATCTCTTTTATACATTACAATATTTTTTAACAAACTGTCAAACATTTTTACCAAAAGAGATCGTTACTATCTTATGGAAATCTAATGACCACTCAAATCGAGATTTTTTTATATCAATCGATAGCTCTTGAAATAAGAAGCAATTAGTATCATTGCGTCAACTTTGTGTTTCTTCAAATAAAGTGGCTAGATTAATTTAAAGTTTAAATGACTTCTGTCACTGAGTTTATAAAACTCTCACTTGTTATTTATGAGGATTAAGTCGGTACTTAGACCTTAGGTCAGAAACCGGCTAAATACACACATCAAAAGAATCTAGGGGACAAGCTTAATAATGTAAAAACAAAACATCGTACACCGTTTTAATGAGTATTTTTTAAGCTAAAGTTTTAATTAAGCATATGTCTATCAACTTCTAGTGCTAACTTTCGGTTGACGAAAATTTTTGAGATTAGAAACGCTATTAAAATGATTTTTATTCAGTGGGACTAAAAACATCACTCTTACTATCGGGTTTAAATTATGATAAGGGTAAAATTTCCTTGCATTTTATTCAGTATGAGGTCGGGTGAAGATGGAAAGACATCATTTAAACCGTGATACCCAGTTGCGTGTTATTGGAATGCTCCAAGGGGGTTTGTCCCAACGAGCAGTAGGTGACGCTCTCAACATTAGCAAAAGAGTTGTTAATCGACTTTGGTTGAGATATCAGCAAATTGATGACGTCAAAGAACGACATACAGGACGTACAAGAAAAACAAATGCTATTGAAGACCGATTTCTCCGGTTACATGCTTTAAGGAATCGCAGCATAACAGCTACAGAACTGGTAATTCGATTAAATAACACTCCAATGTTGTAGTGAGTGACCAAACTGTTAGAAAACGACTTCATGAAGCTGGTCTAAATGCTAAACGTCCTTTAAGAGTGTCTAAATTATCTCGAGGAAATCGGGCAATCAGATTACAGTGGGCGCAAGAACACGTGAACTGGCAACGGGAAGAATGGACCAGAGTTTTGTTTACGGATGAATCTAGCTTTGGTTTACGTCCAGAAACTAGACGAACAAATGTCTGGAGGCGACCTGGAAACGCAGAACGGCTGGCAACCGCTCAAGAGGTCTCCATTTACCAAGGAGGTACGGTGATGGTTTGGGCTGGTATCACCATTGGTGGAAGAACGCAGTTCGTTTCTGTAGATGGCAATTTAAATGCGGTGGGCTATCGAGACCATATTCTCCAACCTTTTGTTCTTCCATTTGCTGAAGAAATGGGAGAAAATTTTATACTGATGCACGACAATGCCCGTCCACATTCGGCTGGGGTGATACGCGAGTTTTTGACCAACAAAGAAATCAACGTTTTACTATGGCCTGCCCAGTCACCCGATTTAAATCCCATTGAACACATATGGGATATGATGGGCAGACGTCTTTTACGGCATGTCTTTTTAGAAACAAGAGAGCAGATTACAGAATGCCTCAAAGAAGAATGGCGCTCTATACAGTTTCAGGAGATAGACAATTTAATTTTAAGTATGCCTAACAGGTAGGGCAGTAATTAATAGTCGAGAAAGGCACACAACTTATTAATTTTTATTTTCTATTGATTTATAAAATTATAATTTTTCAATTTTTTTTTAGAATTTGTTTTTTTTTGACATTTTCGTTTCTTTGTTTTAAGACTTTGTTGAAAAAATAAAACTCTTAATAATTCGTATAAATTTTGTACATATTTTATTAAAATTTCTTGCCGTACATATCTGTCCCCTAGATTCCTTTGATGTGTGTAGATTTCTTGGTATTTACATTCTTTTCTCAATATTATCTGAAATGTCCTAAACCATAATGCACCTTCCCATGACATTAAGCCTATTGTTAAAAGTACGATATTATTAGGGTGCAAACTGAGCTTTGATGATTTATAGACTTCCAGACATTCCTAGCTCTCAACTTGTCCGACCTCACTGGCTCTCACTCTTGTCAATGCATTTTGTATTGCCGTTTTTAATTTTTTAATCTTCAACAGGGACTTTATTTGATGACCTACAAAGTTGGCCCAATGATACTAATTGCTCCTTATTTCAAGAGCTATCAAGTGAAATAAAAAATCTCGATTTGAGTGGTCATTAGATTTCCATAAGATGGAAACGATCTCCCTTGCGTACTCCCAAGCTACAAGCACTTTCTAAAATCTTGTTCGCTATTTGATTACTTTTTTTATTTGTCTTTTCTCTAACATACTACGATTTTAAACATATATTATGTATTTGAAGATATTTACTTGCTCCCATTTTAATTACTTTTTTATCTTTTACTTTCTTTACTATCTTTTCTTTTTACTACATTGTCACTTTTTTCTAAAAACCATCATTTTTGTTTTAACAACATTTACTTAAAGTCTTTTGTTTTTTACGTATTTTTTCATTATTTTAATTATTTCTTTAATTTAACTCTTGTTTTGTGCTACAATCACTAAATTATCTGCAAACGCTAAAAACTCCACTTTTCATTCTGTGTTTTACTTAAAACCTTATCTACGACTTCTAGGTATGGTAAAATAAGACACAAGTTAACGGACAACCTAGTTTTACATCTTCAAAATCTTTCTCTTGTTTCATTTTCTTACGTTTTTTTGTATTTTTTTTCACAATATATTTTTTACCTATGATTCTTCTTTTTTTCCTGAATCCTGTTTGTTTATTTAGCAACATTTTTTTGCTTTATTTTTTTTCTTAGCTTTTTGTCACAAAACCATCGTATAATTGTTTTCTCTTTTTACATTTTGGTAGAATTAGCTCTTTTCTCTAATCTCTAAAAACGCCTCGTTTCTTCTACACTACATTCAACACTTCATGCAGTTTTAATCTCAGATTTTCTGAAGCATACACCCACCTTTCATTTAGAATTTTTCCCTGACTAAAGTTTTTTTTTTTCTTAGTTTTTAAAATTTGTTATTCTACTTCTTTTCTTAATAGATTATTTATTTTCTTTATAGATATTTTACATTTTCAAGAGATACAGTTATTATTAGTATCACCTAGAACTTTCATATAGCGGTTTCTTTATTTTTCTAGATTTATAATTTTGCTTATATTGTTTGTGCTTTTACTTTCTTTAATCTTCTTGTTGGATCATTTTAGTGTGTAGAATAAAAAGTGAAACACTCACCACACTTGAAACAAAGCGCGTTTTGACAACAATGTTGTTATCCTCAGACAGAAATTAAAACTCAATTCACTCTAAATTTATACCTGAAAACGACAACTTTGTTGTTAAAACGCGCGTCGATTTAAGTGTAGTGAGTGTTTTACGTTTTATTCTAAAAACTGTAATAGAAAACAAAACAACAAACATAAGAAGGTACATACAACAATACCAGCTGGAAAAAGAAGTGTCTGGGTATTAAACTCTATAATAAGATCGAAAGGTGTTTTAAAAACAACAAAATTTTGGATATATAAAATAACAATTCGGCCAGAATACGCTTATAAAAAATAGACATTGAAAAACAAAAACAGTTTATGCTACATTGTAGGAGAGAAGAGTTTTAAGAAAAAATTATAGACAAAAAGAAGAAGGTAGAATAAATTTAGAAAACAAAAAGAAAAAGAATTAAGTAGAATGTACAATAATACAAATAATAAAAAAGTAATTAAACCAAAAAAAAGAAAGAAAAGACAAAAAGTAATAAAAACCCAAAATACAAAGAATTAGACCAAAAACAAAATAGAACCAAGAGTTAGAAAAAAACACGAAAAATAAAAGACAGAGGAAAGATCGTCAATCAAGCAATGAGCCTAGATTATTTATTTAGAATTGTTTTAAATAAAATAGCAGTTATGCTTTTTATTAGTTAATATTTTAATGTTTATTCCTAACTTTTTTCTTTTTTTTATTGGGAGTGTCCCAAAACTCAGAAATTAATTCAAACAACTTTGGGTTTTTCGATTGTCGATAGTTTTGCCTTTAATTTTAGGCTTGTTTAGAACAAAATAAACAGAGATTTTCTGTTAGAAAGAGGTTTTTTATTTTAGAAATAATATATAATTAAAAAAAAATAGAAATCATTGAAAGCAAGCTCTTTTTTATGTAGAATCTTATTGAGGGACAATTAACTCTACAAAACAAAGTACAAAAACTTTTTTGTGTACAATTTTATGAACTAAAAACTTTGAAGTCAAATTATAATTTTAGTAGGCTAATCGCAGTTGCTACCAAAACAATCGTTGTTTAGCAAAAACCAAACAAAAAAATCACGTCAACCATTCATTAAAATTTTCATCCATTTTGTCAAAATTTTCAGTAAATTTTAGACTATGACCGAAATTCAAAAAGAGAGCAGCAGTTCTGATATCAGTACAAACTCCTGGACGTTACTGGATGAAAGTTTACATTCAGACAAAGAAAATTCTTCCGACTCTCTTCAAGACATCGAGGATATTGCTAAAACCGAACATGAAGCTTCAGAAGAACGACATGAAGACACCAAAGAAGAAAGCAAACGCAAAAATGATGGATTCCTAACTTTTGATGAATACCTCCAAGAACGTCTGCTAGAACACGACTATGAACAACAAGAAACGCCTCGAAAGCTTCGCAGAATGTACAGGAACAAAATTAAGAAATGTTTCGGCAGATGCAAGGAGCCGTATCTTCGTATTTCTCATCTTTTATTGATTATTTTGGCAGTGTCAGCTCTCGCAATTTTATGCTCTAAACTTTCAAAGCCACCCATCAAAAAAGCAGTAGAAAATGCTCATTTCAAAGCACCAGTCAAAGCTTCAGTCTCGACAACAAATTTGAATAAAATGCTTGAACAATTCAATGAAACCATAAAAGACTTGGAACAAATCAAGAAAACTGAGATTCTACCAGCAGTTAAAAACAAAACGGACAACACAATTCCTGAAAGAATAATTCCTGAAGAAATACAAGTAAAAAAGCCGTTTATTGGACCGAAAAATAAGCCTCAAGAACGTGAATGGATTTTTCCAAGTTATCCGAGATGCGACCGAAAAGTACACAAGGTTAGAGGAACAACTAGATCTAAATGGCTGATACTGAAAGATATTCTTCTAGACACTAATCTTCATGCTTTGGTATCTCTAATTATGACTAATATATACCTCTTTGCTTTATTTACTGATTTTGCTAAAAAACCAACACCAAAATCAAAATATCAAATGAAACAAACACTACTTGAACAATTAGAAAAATCTAATAATATTGAAGACGTCAGAAAGTATTTATTTAAAGAACTTCCGTTTCGAAATGCTGAATATACAGCAAAAAATTCTAAAGGAACGTCAAAAAAATTAAGTCTCACAAGTAGACCCTCCCAGAGTATAAAATCAGTAACAGTTTGTAACAGCAAAAAATCTCTTGATAAGTTTCTAGTTCGGTCCTGCTCTGAACATGACACAAATTCTGTTCTGCCTCCCAGTATTTTTGAAACGGGAAAAAGTGAATGCCAACGACGATTTGAAGAACTCGATCATCGCCAGAAAAAATATGAGAATCTAAAGCAGGATCAAAAGAAGAAGATCAAACTGTTAAAACAAAAATTCAAGAATGAAGTTTCGTTTATTAAAGATACCGAAGAAGAGTCGGAAGCACGAGCTGAAAAAATCAACAGGACTAGTCAAATGTTTATAAAGAAATTGAAGACAAACAGAGAGAAGTATTTAATGGAATTGAAGAAAGTTAAAGAGTTGAGGAAGAAAGTAGCAGAAGATAGGAAAAAAGAAAATAGAAAGGATGCAGCTATCGGAACGTATTCATTCTCGCTGCCGCCTATTTACGACTATGGGGAGAAATTCAAGATGATTAAAGAGAAGTTTGAACGGGAAAACAACGAGATCCCCAAACAATTCAAATTTCAATAATTTTGACATTCATTGACATTAATAAAAATTTGACATTACGTCTTGAGTTTTATTGTTGTTTCTGGTTTTTTTGTTTGCAATTCATAAAATAAATTTTTTATTTTTGTTATTTTGACAACTTTAAACAAAGGGTTTTTTAGTAAGGTTTGACAGTTGCAAAAGATAATTTTAATTTTTTGACAAAAAATGGTTTCTTGTAGGCACCGATAAGTTTTGAGACTTGAATTGTTAAGTATTGTTTCTAGTTTTTTTATCAGTTTGCTTAAAATTGTGTTTGTTTAAAATGACTTAGAAGTTTTGAACACTGCTGGTTATAAAGGTTTAAAGCTTGCCCCTTAAAGATATTAATTATAACGAACAACACTAACAAATCTTACACTTGACATTTCGTTCGTTTAGAATTACACTGTCGTATTATTACACTTACCCAATAAGTATATAAACAGTAATTACTAATTAATTAGCAAGATCTATTCATTTGTTAAAACTTTTAAGTTGGATTGTTACATTTTTATATTGTCTCCTCACTAAATAAGTGAGTTACACATCTAAATAAGCTGTAAAGGTAAAATAATTTATTGAACAAAATTTCTTTATCAGAATCTGGCAAGTAAGCAACCCAAAGTCATTAAATTCGATTGTAATTAGTTTGCCATAACGAAATTATCTTCAAACAGATAAATTCGCCTTTTTCCTTCTCAATCTGTCATAAAACCGTAGTCACGAACACCGAACCACCAATTAAGTAAATTAAAACGTCGATTAGGGTTGGCAGTGCGATCAGCACCCTGTCCTCAAACCTCTCCAATTCCGTAGCCGATTTTCGTGCAAATATCACTTCTGATAGAGACATGTGTAAGCCACGATAAGCGTCGTAAAGGCGTAAGTGCGCCTATGAAAAATGGTTCGCTTCCAATCACGCACCCTTCAATAATAAAACCTGTCACATCTCGAACCCTTATCTCAGCGTCATGCAAAATCTAGCATTTCGTATCTCTTTTCCCGTTCTATAATGTCACTAATTGGGAGATTTTCCGTTTCGTAGATGTCGTTTTGTTACGACCGCGCTATCGCTTGATCTGACGGTTATTTATTTATAGAAAGTGAAAGAGGCACGCGATCTGCAGAAATCGACCTCCTGATATGGGATTGAAGGGGGCGGCAACGAGCCACATCTATCAGCACGCCGCTCCCAGGTGTATTGTTATCGCGGGAAAAATTGACCAAGGATCGCGGAATAGACAGCTGCCGTGACTTTAAAGACAAACTCTACTGAAAAAGTTTGTAGAATAATTATTTATGTATTAAGGGCGTAATCAAGAGGATTGTGGCATTAATTTATTAATTTTCTAAGAGCCATTAATGACGATTATGCAGTTATTTATTTGATATTGTTGCGTAGCAACTTTAAAAAATTTAGTGCTATAAAAATAAAGATTACGCCCTGATTTGCGGGCATATAAAGTTGATTACAGTTTCAAAATAAAATAAAATACTAAATCGGTTATAAGCATTTTTTAGACAGACGGTTGTATCTACAAAAACTTAAAAAATGTGTATTTTAGAAATGCCGTCTTATTGACACGACAGTTATTGCTTTTTCATCCCAAGAATTCTTTGAAAATACCGAGAAATTTTTTGTAAGTATCCGAAAATAGTCAAATTTAACAAGAAATCGTAGGAAATCTACCTACGAACATAAGAATTTATAAACAATTTGAAGATAATTTGAAGATAAAACGTCAGACCCATTATTATTATTTATTTATTTGCAATATTTTTTCTTTGAATTTTTCATCATTTATTTATTAACTCAAAGAAACATTTCATGAATGAGAAAACATTTGTGTCATTTCTAATGTCTTTGAGTGTATTTAAAAAATTTTTGTTCTTACTTTATCTGGAGTGTTGTTATCCCTAGGCGATAGAGGCGGCGAGGAGCAATTAGCGAGTGCTGGAACCCCCAACTCGTAGATATTTAACATATGTGCAGCCTGGGCATGGACCATAAGATCCCAGGCATTCTGGAAGGCGTCTTTACATTGTACACATAAGAGTGACGCCGAAGAGTGATCGTCTGTGGGTGACTCTGTGAAATATCCAAATGAATTCAATTTCGGACCTTGTCGGAAAAAAAAACTACTTACTCGACTTATTGGCGTCGCATTTGCATGTGAAACGGAGTTTGCAGTAAGTTTTCTTGTGCTCGAGTAAATCGTGCAGGTCTGTATACATTTCTCGGCAGTTGCCGCAGATCAAGATATCTTGATTGCCTGAAAGAGGTATGGAATTAATGAAACTGGTATAAAGAGAAATTAATTCAAGTTCCTGAGGGATATTTTGCTAACTTGATGTCGGCGGGAAAATGCAAACCAACTGTGCATTCTAAAACTTAAATTCTTAGAGATGGAGCCATTTGTGCAACGCTGACTAATTCAGAAATACCAGGTGGTTTGTGGGAATTTTTTTATTTGTAGACATAATTTTTGTGTGTTTTTACACCTCTTAAATTAAAAAAAATAATTTTTAAAAATTTTACAAGTAATAAAAGATAAAGGTTATAAATAAGATTAAGCAAAATCGGTTCTTACGTTTCAATTCAAATTAATATTTTATTCTGTTTGAAGACTGTTTTTCTAGAAAAATTTTTACAGTTCAATTTTGTTCCTCTTAATCTGATCAAGAAATTACTTACTGCATATTTCAATTATTTTTTCGGCATATTTTGTGCTATTTAGAAAGTTTCCTTAGTAACTGAGTGATTTATTTTCGAATCAGGTTATTCATCTTTATCCATCAATTAAGGCGGCTTGAAATCCTCATTAACTATGTGATTCGAAAATCGCACAATAAACACAGATAAACAGCATTAAGATAAGGAAAGCCGTTTCTAATACAGCTATTGTAGGAAACTTTGTGAACTAGTTTGGGCAGCTTGCCAATAGATTCTGAATGTGCGTTTCTTCTCGTTATTACTCATTAAATGCAATCATCATTAAAGGTCGAGTGGGATGTAGCAATTAATAAATTAATTAAATGTGTGTAGACGTAATTGTATATTGTATGAATCAAAAGTAATGACATAATGACAATACAAATTTATTGACAGTATGTAACGCTTTTACTCAGTGACGTAGATGACGATCACTGTTTTTTTTTTTGTAAGAATAGAATGATATTTTGTTTAAATTATATAGATTTATATACCTGCTAAAATTTGCCAAATTAAAAAACAATGACTTTATTGACGTATTATACAGAATGTTCCAATAAAACGAGTCAACTTAAATATCCCGGTAACTGTAAAAATTTGGTAAAATGCCGAAATAATCTAATTTTATCTACAATTACCTTATAATTGAAGGTTTAAAGTAACACTTTATCTACTAGTGGAATAATGATATCACTTTATTCTACTAGTAGAATTATGAAAAAATACAATCTTAAATCAATCGCATTCTATTTATTATTAATATTGACATTAACATTTACATTAATAGACATTTCGTTTATTGTTTTTATCATATTTCACTTCGTTTCCATTAATAAGAAGCTTGTAGTTGTTATCGGTTCCAGAACGAATAGTAATTGTAGAAACAATGAACGTCTTCTCTAGTAAGGAACGACTAGTACCAGGAGAACCTTAGACTTTCCTTCCATCCACCATGTCGTTTAATTGTTGTAAGATTAGCACCTCCGTTGGCAAGTAAAGTTGTTGAAGTGCGCCTTATACAATGGCCGGTATAAGCTTCTGCGTTCGCCAGATTCAAAAACGAAGCAACTTTAGAAGGAAGTTTCGATAAAGTGTTAATTCCAACAGGTTGCGATGTACATTTTTGATTAGCAAATCGTAAAAAAATCTCTCAATGGATAACTTCTTCTGACGTAAGAACATGAAATTTTTACACTTCTCTACAGTGTTGATAGAGAATCCTTCTTCTATAATTGTGAATTTTCGTAAAACGCTCGTCTTGGTATCTGGTATCGAAACAATCAGGTATGAGCCCCTGTATTCTACATCACTGATTTTCAAATTTGTCAGCTCACAGCATCGACAGCCAACAGACACCCCCATTATTAATGCAATCTAAAATATTCCAAAATTTATTATCTACAATGTCTATGTAATGACTGAGATAACTTTGATTATCAAATATTTTTTATCGCAAGCTTTTGTCAAAAACTCTTCTACGTGTGCTCTTTCCAATACTGCAGCTTTCTTCAGCCTGTATCTTTCCTCTTGATTGATTCTTCAAATAGGCCATGAGCTTACTATATTTTTCATTGTCTATGTTTTTATAGACCTTTATAGCGGCCTCCAGCATGGAGTACTTCGATCACATGGATGAAATTGCATACCTCTTCTTCAAATTTAAGAAATATGATAGCAGAACTTCCTCATTTATTGTCATTACCCTCCGTTCTTCTTTCCATTTATTAAATTCTGAAAATACTTTTTTATAATGTTTCCTGGACTTCGCAGGCAATAACTGGCGAGTCGCTTCTTTAGCTTCCTCAAGAATTGTCTCAGAAACAATAGCACTTTCTTCCATTTTCACCAACTTACACAGCGTTTTGTACAAATGGAGTCGATAAACAATCGAAAATAAATAGCAACGATTCAACACCTTCCATGTTTTTTAGTTGATTTCAATGATTTTTGAGGTGACATCCGCTGTCAGAGCATATCGTCAAATCATTTTTTGATGACATGAAATGAAATTTTGGCGATTCTGATTTTAAATCTCTGTAATTGTAGATAAAGCGTTATATTAAATACGTGTTTTTACATTTCTACGTCGTGTCTTTTAAATTTTAGTGCTATTTTATTATCTTTTTCCGTTTTTTCACTTCCTCTTTCTATTTAAGTAATTAACATTCCTTAAAACGCGTCTAACTCTTTCTATTTTTTTTTATTGTTATTTTAGATAATACCCGCTGTTTAAACATTCTTGCGTGGATAAAACGCTGTCTAAAACACTTATAGAATAAATTAAGCGTCTAGTTTGTTTAGTTTATAATCACCACCCTGGTTGGTTTAGAAAAAACACGCGAGCTTCTATCACTAGAGCAGTTTGCTCTATAATTCCACCTAGCCGTCAATTCGCTATTTGCACTACAAAAATGCTGGTAAAATTATTCAATCTTTAATTTTGGTTATAGCTATAAACCAGTCTGTCATATAATTTATGCAATCGCTGTAATGCATGTGCAGTTTTATAGCGTTTTCTTGGTGACACCACGTAATGCCGCCATTTTAATCAGAGCACTTAAATGCATTTACGTTAATAGACTTTTCTTTTACTTTATCATTCACATTAATTTATGAGATTTCTGTCATTATTTGAGAGTCGAATTGGAAGCTTGACAAATCTAAGAAGACTTACTAGGGCTGTGCTATAAAGTTTTGGGTATCTGTCAAGCTTTTAAAGTCAATTAAAATCACGAGAGTTGGAGTTGTGTCGTACTAAAGTATCTAAAAAGAAAGGAGCTGTCAAAATTTGTTATTAATGTAAATTTAATTTTTATTTATTACTCTAAAAGAATTACAAGTATATTTGAGTTTTGATATTTGGTTACGTGTAAGCGTTTTTTCTGGTACCAGCTGAAGGTCCTTAACAAGGTTATACAAAACGCAAAAACTAATTTCTCAAAATACAGGGTCGCAAAATAGATCGAGTTTAAGCATTAGAAGTTCGGTTAGTTAGAAAACAGCTACTATTTTTAATAATATAAATGTGCAATAAAATATAATTACGGCCCAGCTATATATAACTTTCACCAATACTTTAATCTGAGCTTATAGCCCTGAAGTAGTTGGTATATATTTCCATTTAAAACACGTTATTAATCACGTTTTTTGTTTGAAAAAGCGTCTAGCGCTTCGCTGTTCATCATCTCGAAAAAAGCCTCTCTTGATGCCTTTAAGTCTAAACGTTGCAAATCTGGCTTAATCTCACTGGACGTCCTTAATGAATAAATAACGACAGCGTAATGCAGTAATCTTCAATATTTGTCTTCTGTGTCTGTGTATTTTTTTCCGAGTAGAGTCGAGGGCACAGCCAACAGCCGTAATAAGCACTCTATATTAATCTCAATTGCATTAATATTTAAAATGGGACCTTAATGTGACGTCATAAGCGGATGGGCGGCCCTACAATGCACAGACGGCTTTTATAATTGCATTGTACGCCAGAACGGCTTGCTACATTAAGAGTGACAAATGCGAACGGCTCTACTCTGTCGCAAACATCTCGCCGCGAAATATTTTCTCTTTGTAACAGCCTTAATTAAAACTATTAATAAAAAAATAATATAGATAATAAACTCAGACGGTTTGTCTACCAACAAAAATTGATTAGACAATATACAGACTGTTTATTAAAAAAAATCTTGCGGCTAGGCAAAATTTAGTTAATTTTGACAGATAGGTATGTAAAATTATCAAAGACTTTTATTATGGCGATTTATAGACATATTTCTTCAAAAAGCAATTGTTTTTTTTTACTAAACATTCGGTAATATTTAATAAATATTTTGCTAAATTTGAAGAACTCACTGTAGACTTTGAGTTGATCGAGTGGAGGAACGGTCGTTGTTTTCTGGGATTGATTGTTCTTGCCGTTTCTTGCAGTTGTCATTAACCTTTGCCTTTTTATTGGTGGAACCAATCGTGAAGGGCCCACAGGAAATGACGTTGAAGCGTAGTAACTGTAAAGAATAAATGAGTATAAATGAGAGAGGAAGTGTACAGAAAAAGACTGAAATTTATTCCGATGAAATATGAACGATCCGTTCGGGAGATGAGGAAAAATATTATGTCGCAACGGTTAATGAAATTTGAATGAAATATGGACGATTGTTTATTAAAATTCTGCGACAAATACGAGAGACTACAGACAATAAATCAACAATTTTTACACGCAAATAGACAAAACGAACGAATTCAATAAATAATGAGAGATACGAATCGGTAAAAATATTATTTCAGAGATAACACATAAACATTGTTTGTCCCACCTTCTCTTATATACAAGTAATACACTCTTTTTTAAATAAATAAAAAATTAAAATTTAAGTAAAATCTACAAGTTTTATTTAAACAAATTTTTTTTATACCTTGACTATATACTGGACTGCGCTCACAAAATTTTTGGCTAGTATTGATGTTGCCTTAATCTCTATGTAAATTATCATCAGATTAGCGACTTAATCTACGAGTATGTAAAAGTTAGTTAGTCAGATGTGACTAGGTATTGTATAAATACATAGGTGTACAGAGTGTTTCTTTTTAAAAGGTCATTAAAATACTTATGTAGACATAAAAAAACGAGACACTTCCACGAAAATTTAAATTTCTTCTTCGAAATTTCTAAGAATGCATTTAAAGCTGTTTTTCCCTTAAAATATTGGTCAGTGAGATTTCCGTAATTAATATTCCAATCAGGAATACGATCGTGAGTTCACCCGAGTCTAAACCGTTTTTGTGTAATAATCCTCCTCTGATTGCATCTCAGCATTTCTGGTAGAATCCAGCTTTTTCCCGGATCTTAATCATCGCCATTATCATCGTTATAATTTGTCTTAATTGTAATCTAGGTCCGGGAGGAATTCCAGGTACATAAATAAGACAAACTGCCGAGATTGAACCACAAACAGCGCGACCACATTGGAGAATGCATCTAATTTATCAGTTAATTAAGTCTCGCAAACAACCAAAGAATAATTCAGGAGCAATCCTCATGCGTGATGCGTAATTTTCACACTTGATTGTCTGAAATTCATAAAAGTAGCAGCGAAAAATTGCCTCGAAACTAATTAAATATTTAAAGGTTGTTTTTGGAGCGCATCCAGGTGTTCTATTTCGAAACTGTTAAAGTTTAATGCGGCGTTTACCATATTCATCCTCGTCGAAAGTTGAAGCGTTAGATCAATTTTCAATACAAATATTAAGGTCGTTTGCATAAGGAAACTTGAAAAGAGCACAAAGAAAGCAGAAACTCAGGCCCAAGTTACTCAACGAACTCAAACAATGGAAGAAAATGACGAATCGAGATTAGCAAAAATGTATATTTTAGTTGGTGCATTGATATTGTGTGTGGGGCGTTCTGTTTGAGGGTTAATACCTTCTCGCTGAGTTTCCGTAACAAGTATATAAGATCTGAAGCGCAAATCTTAGAAAACGATTTTCTCTCAAGCGAGAGGATTACAGTGAAATTGCTTGATGTGAAGTTTTGGAACTTAAATTACTTGTTCATCATATCGACACGTACTAAACTTCTAGTTTCGAATCATGTAATAGCAATAAATAATAAATTTCTATAGTTCAACTGATTTATCCGTCGATCTAAGGCAATTCAACAACGATTCACAATTATTTAAATATGAAACAGGAATATCTTAAAGCGGAGTTAATACATAAAAGAAAAAAAATTTAGGATATTAAATAAATTTCAGAGGCAAAATTATTATACTCTTAATTATTACAATCAGGATAAAGAAATAAAATTCAATTTTTTGATTTTACCATCAATGATGAAACTTGGACAAGACACATATCCAGAACTGCCGACATTTTAAGAAAACTGTTGATACCTTTAGTAATAAACACATTATGTTCTACAGTAACCACTTCTTTGACAACTATACAGAGTGTATCAGAAATAATTGTTACAAAATTAACCAGTGACACATCTCAAAAAGCAAACAGCTTTTGTTATACACCATTTTTGCGAAATTTTTTTGGTGTACTTAATAATATAATAAATAGTCGAAAAACAAGAGTCAGCCAAAGATTAAAATAATGTTTCTAATGTTTTTTTACAGTGATAGCCCTTTAGATTTAAATTGTGTATTGTTAGTTGCCTATAGTTAATCTAAAAATCAGTGGCTCCATCTTACACATTTAACGCGAAGGGATGCTAGCTTTTTAACAAGTTTTCAGTTTTTATCAGCTGTTTTTTAGAGATTTTTTAATTTTGTTACTTTATTTTGTAAGGCAAAACATACATCGTTTTACAAGAGAAATGCCAAACCGTAGAAAAAAATCGATAATTGACAACGTATTAATTGGAAAGCAAAACAGGCATCAAATGACAGATGTGAAAGTAAGAAGAAGACCAGAAATTGGTATAGTAACGATTATCCATTAGTGACAACGCTCAAAAAAAAATTACACAGGTAACAGGAATAAACAAGAGGATCAAAAAAGAAAATTGAATACGAAACAATTAAATCCTATAAATTAAAAAATAAAACAGTTGCGGAAAATTTCGTCAATTTATTGAGAAAAAAATAAAAGAAAGTAACCAAAAGATCGAAAACGACTCAATAGAAATAATGGAAAAATTTCAAAAAAGTAATCACTGAAGCTGCCAAACAATTATGTGAGGTTTATAAAGCGAATAACCAAAAAAAGCAAACGGGATGGTGGTCACAGCAAATAAGAGAAGAAATCAAAAAAAAAGAAAATTTGTTGGAAAAAATACCTAATGTATGGAACAGATCAGAATTATAAAAACTACAAAACACAAAGAAAGAGAGTTAAAGAGCTGCTTATAGCAGCCAAAGAAAATTGCTGAAAAAAATTTGGAGAAAAATTAGAAAAAATAATGTTAGAAATCAAAAATTGTTTTATAAAGCCTTGAAGAATATAAGACAAGACAAAAAAGATATAACAATAAGTATTAGAGACAAAACGAAAAATTTGTTAACAGAAAAAGGAGTAATTTCAAGTACTTTTCAAGAGTGAAAAATTACAAGAGTAAAGGGCAGATTTCAAGTTGAGGTAATACCGGTAGTATCTTCGTTTCTAAGCAAAATTAAAAGAATTGAGAGCTATGATTGGTTGTTGCCATAGAAAAGTATTAAAATCTGCGGTAATATCAGTAATACCGGTATTATCTCTAAATCATACTCCTACCAAATACAAAGAAAATCAGAATAGATGTATAACAATAGAAGAGTTAATATATTCTATAAAATAGCTCAAAAATGGAAAATCTCCAGAACAAGTTAAAATAACTAGAAAAATGATAAAAAATATAAGAAAAAAAGCAACTAAAAAAAGCTTAAACTATTTAATAAAATATGGGACGCCAAGAAAGTACCGAGAGATTAGGAGATTGAACTCATTCTAACCATTTATAAAAAAGGAAATAAGAAAGATTGCAAAAATTACCGTAGAAATACATTGACATGTGTAACCTTAAAACTCTTCGAAAAGATAGTTGATGATAAATTGAGAACACAATTAGAAAAAAGTTTTAATGAAGCACAAAGTGGCTTTAGGAAGGGTAGGAGTACACAAGATCATATATTTACACTAAGACAAATAATAGAAAAAGCTAGGTTTGAAAAAAGACGGTTGCTTCCGCTTTTATTGATTTAGAAAAAGCACTTGACGAAGTGCCAAAAACAAAAATATGAAAAATTTTAAAAATAAAAGGAATCAATGCTAAAACAATAAATGTAGCGAAATGTTTTTTAAAAACTTTATAAATTATATAATTTGCAGAAGCATGAGATCAGAAGCTTTTGAGACTACTGAGGGTATCTAAGATAAGGTGGTGGTTTAAGTCTTTTGTTAATTATTACGTTCATGGACGAGATTATAAAGAAATATCCCAGTGCATCTAAAAAATTAAATGTGGGATATATAAATTCAAGAAATGTCAAAATCTCAAAAGGGGCATTGTTGACAATATTGTTTTAATTGCACAAAATACAAAAATTTTGCAACAAAACATAAGGATATGGGATGGGACTTTAAAGAAAAATTAAATAGATATAAACCTGAAAAAAACTAAAATTATGATTTTTAAAGCACACAAAGTAGAATTAAATGAGGAGAAACTCAAAACAGTAAGTGTTTTTCAATATTTTAAAGTTCTACTGCAGAATGATGAAGAGCAAGAAGCGGAAATAAACAACAGTGTAGACAAGGCAATAACATGGTTGTAAAAAGAAGTCACAAAAAAAACAAAGATGAATATACTTAAAACCTACCCTAACATATGTCTGCGAATTGTGAATTTTAACCAGAAAACTAAAAAGCAAGATCCAAGCTACAGAAATGCAGCTAAGGAAAATTAAGAAAGTAACAAGAAGAGATAGAATAAGAAATACAATAACACGTAATGATCTAGAAATAAAATCAGTGGTAGAGTATATTAAAGAGCGACCGCTAAGTTGGTTAAGTCATCTCCAAAAAATGGAAAATTCAAGAAAAGTAAAATAAATATAGCAGGCAAGATCACAAGAAAACAAAAAACCTGGGAGACCAAAGCAAACATAGGACGTAGAAGTTGAGAAATGCGTACGAAAGAAAGGATTAACTGTGCAGGAAGAAGAAAGATGGCAGAAGATCGAAAAAAGTAAGCCAATTTTGTACATATCATGTAAATATTTAGTTTATTGTAATTGTAATTATGGTAAACGTGGTTTTTGATAATATATATCTAAATATTTTGTGCGGCTAGATTTTACGGTTTAACACTTATGCAACTGCTTAAAGCACGTAAACGTATCTTCAAAAGTATTACGCATACGTAATACGGTTTGTTCTAATGGGCTGATTCAAGTTAAGATACTACCGGTAGTATCTTCGTTTCCATGGGAAAATAAACAAATTCGGGGTTGTGATTCGCTGTTGTCATGGAAAAGTATTAAAATTTGCGCTACTACCGGTATTATCTCAACTTGGAATCAGCCCATAAGTGTCTAATATCTAAGACTAGGTATGTTTGAAACTTATATTTTGGCTATAAAAGCAGAGGTAGTAAATCAATGACTTAATTTGCTTTAGACTGGCTCTTAAAGTGTTTCTAAAGACTAAATAACTGTTGTAAGGTCAATCTATTTAAATTCTACTAAACAATAGAATTCAACGTTAACGAGTAAACGTCTGTTAAACTCAATTGAAGAATAAAGTAAAAGCTAGACTAGCCAGTTGTTTTTTCATCTATTATGTCACATTGTTTTGTCCGTATGTAAAACCCGACTGTGCTTTTTGCCATCTCTCTCTCTCCTTCCAAAATTCTTCGAAGTGGTTCCATCCTATGTTAATAATAATTACGCTTGTGAATCTCTTCATAGCAAAAGCTGGTGAAAAGGTTGCGGTCGCATTTCTGCTTTTGTGTAAGCTCTGGAAAAGCTCGGCAAAGCGCGTCGCTCTCATTCTCTCTTCAACTTTTCATTTAAAGTAAATAAAAAGAGTTTTGCCTTTCCTCGAAGTGAACTTTCGAGTTCTCTGTACCATTCATTCGTGGATTTTTGTCTAATACACGGACTCGTATCTGATTTCACTATTTGCACTCATTTCGCATTCATATCCTCCAGAATGATCCATTTTGCAAATGCAACTCAAATCTCTATTTTCCTTTAATTTCGAAAAATGAGGGAGAAAGAAAGATGAGTGTCAGCATCCAGTTTGTATTGTTGGTGGCAACTGGTGTTGACACGATGATAAAACTACCCCGGAAGATTTGTGCTACGTCATTAATGGTTGGGTCCAGATAAACGACGTGTCCGTTAACCTAAACGTAGTATCGATTTCGGATTTGTATTGCGTTAAAACGCGAAAAATCGGACGTATTAGCCAGAAATGAATGCATGCCACTGATAAAAATGGGGGTTAGTCGCCTGAAATGCCCCAATTTGAAAGTCTCACACAATTATCCTAACACAAACAAAAAAAATATTTAGAAAGAGCTGGTAATAGTTATTTACATTAGAGTGCGGTAGGTAAAATTTACAGTGCCTAGACCAAAATTCAAGCTTAAACCGAAGACGAGTCAGATAAGTCTAAGCAGTGTAAATTACCTTTCGCACGACTACTGTATTAGTTTTTTTGACAGAAGAAATTAAAAGTCAATATTGTGGTTGTAAATCGTTAAATCTGTCGGCAACTCTAAAGTTAGTAAATTTAGTCCTATGTCAATTTTTAACGTATTTTTTTTTCAGATAAAAGTATTGATCTTGTTGTGTTTATGTTTGACAATTAAAACAATTTTAAAATTAAATATACTTCTCTTTAGTTTATTAATTATTATATTTTCTTAAGGATAACAGTAGTGTAACGCACATTTAGAAGACTCTTTTTGCAACAGATTTTGGTAGATTCTAAAATGAACCACTCTCTACACAAATTTGTTTTTTTAAATCAAATGAAATTTATATATTAACTCGTAAACGTAAAATTTAAAACGTAAAACTGTCAATTTACAATACCGGTATTGTAAATTGACATTTAACTTTCTTTTAGCTGACAGATAAAAATTAGTACTGTAGCATTGAATATTTAGACCAAAGTGCAAGAGTTTTTTTATTTTCTTAGTCAAAGCTTGGCGGTATTTATTAATCGCGCCCCAGCGTGCAAGATTCTGAGGGTATTACTGCGTGGTTGAAAGGAATGCATGTTAGAAATAGCAGAGATGCTAAACTACCGGACTATGTAATGGTCCTCATTCGCCGGCTTCTCGAGGATTATACATCCACGGATCTAGCAAAGGCCCCGCTCACCGGAATGTAGTTCATCCCGTCTTGAGAATCCTCCGCTCATAATTGTTGAAACGGATTTAATTGTTTGCATGAAAAGTAAGCATCTGCGGTATTCAAGCCCGAATAACGTTCTTTGTATTGTATCGATGCTCTGTTCTAAATTTGTCTTGGAATCGTTCACGCTTAAACACATTTTTCTTCTTTTAATTAAATCGGTGGTTTTCGAGAAATGAAGATGACAGGTAAAACTTGGCAAAGATTTTCAATTCAACTTTAAAGATCCTGCGGCAGTTAGTAAAAAATTCGAGAAAATCTCATTTTACTTAGAGGTTTTTATGACAAAGTTCGCTGAGAATAACGGTTTATTGATTAAGCTGGCGTTCTTGTTGATTTCCAAATTAAAAAATAAGAGAACAATGAGGTCGAGTTTCTTTTGTAAAAGGAGCAAGAATGCTCATTAATCCAAATTATATACTTACTTTGATAAACACCTAGAAAACTTGCAATGTGAGGTGCTAAGAAGTTAAGAGTGTGCTTAAAAATCTCTTTTCAAAGTGCTTCATTAATTAGAAAAACTTCTCCAAAACAATATTTATTTTTTCTTTTGTATTTAAAAGGTTTAAAAGAAAATTTACATTTTCTGAAAATATTTACCTCTAAATGGCATTTTTAACTTGATAAGGGGCTATCACATCGGGTTTGTGCAAATCTAAACATTTTCTTTTTCTTAAATCTTTCAAAACTCTGTAGGCCATTTCCAAACAAAAATCCAGACACCATTTTTTAAAGTTTGCTTAAATTGCCGTTTAAATAGTAAAATCTTGTTCTTCTTAAAGATTCTTTGTAAATGAGATTTAGTTATCCTAATTTGTATTGCTTTCCTTTTTAAGGACAACCTTGAAGCTTCTCTTGCGGAATAAACGGCAAGAACTAAAGCAGCATTATAAAGATAATTAAAAAAATTTGATTAAAAGAGGTAACCTATAAATTATCGCTTATTTTGTTGGAAATAATTATTAAACAAATTATTAATTTTTTTTTTAATTTATATTATTTGTATTGCTGTATTCTAGAATAAAACTGCTTTATACTTTTGAATCAATCTGTGTATATTATTTTCTTTGTCCGTTTCATTTTCTTTGGGAGCATTTCATTTTAGCGTTAGAATCCAATTCCTCCACATATTATCAATTTTCCAGTAGACTCCGCTTTTCCACACTCTAGACGTTTCAAAATTAAGCATCCCGGAAAACTCAGCGTTTCCCTTCCCCCCTCGAGACGGCAGTGCTTTCTATTTAATTTATTAAATGCGCTACACGGTCTAAGAGCCGTCGAATCGTCACTTATTGCTTTCCGAGCTCTTTTGCATAAAAACTACCCGGAATTCTTCGAGGTCCTTCGGCGAAAAACAATATTCCCGAATGTCGGAAAAGCTTTCGTGTCCTTTTCGGTGTCGATCCTGTTTGCAATTCAACGTCCTGTGACAAGACAGGGAATTTGCTGTCACTTTGAGCTGGATACGAGTAACCTGAGGGGATCAGGATTATGAAGCGAGAGATGTTTCTTTCGTGGTCGATTTCGCTTTTATGGTTATGGGAGATTACAGAGTAATTATTTGCGTGTAATAGTGTGGAAGATGTAATGAGAGGGTATTTCTGTTTTCAGCTCCAGATTTTAATGGAGCGTTTGAGTGTGATGATGCGTTTTGCTCGTGATGCACTGCAGTTGGTAACAGTTCAAAACAAAAGACTGATTCTTTTAGAGAAATACTGTTTAAAATTTTATGTAACTGCACAGAGTGAACTACTTATAAACTCACCAAAATTCACACTACAAAAATGAAATCTAAAAAAAAATTTTTATACCGCGTAAATCAAGTTTTATCCGCACCTCCTCATACCACTCTTTAGAACACAGTTTATATATATAAGAGGTCAAAAACCATTTTTTTTAAATATTTAATCAAAAATGCTAAATGTTTAATGATGCTTAAAAGCATCAAAAGTTAATGATGCCTAAAAATTGATTTTTGGTTTATTTTAGCCTATGATTTAAGCTTAAATAAATAAATAAATTATTGTTAATTATATTTATTTTTTTTATAAACAGAATTTTTTATCACAATTTTGCATATTTGATAAATTTTCCAATATGATTGTCTCGACGTTTGTCTTTTTTTAAAAAAAACTTGTGGTATTTGTTCATTTTGGCTCGTCTGCTTGCCGTTTCATCCATCATCGTCTTAATCCCGTAATTTAAAAGCCGTAAAAGCGGCCTTTGCTGTTTATTCGTCGTGTTGGCCTCGTAACATTTTTCAAAACGCAGCATCTACCAGTAAACAGATCAATCACCGACGAGATGGCACTGCCACCGCCGCTGCCGCCTCCATACATCACCTCATGCAACAGGTAAACCTCCCCGTCCTTCGTTAGTATGCGGCCCGAAAGCGGGCCATTGTTGCAGCCGCCCGTTGACCTCCCTAAATGGGCCGCACATGCAAATCGGCCGGTGTTTTCTCGGAGGCGGCATATGAATGAAGGGCGAGCTTCCGGTTCGACTTTGCATCGGGAACTTGATTCAATGTTTCCGGGGTTTTTGCAGCCGCCACCGACGCCGCCGGCAGGGATGAAAGGCTTTTGCATTATGCAACGCGGACGGGAGGAATAACATCAATTTGCGTTTTATATGCGTGCTATTTTTACAGGCATTATGCCGTTTATGGACATTAGAAACAAGAACGGACGCTTTCAGAGTTTATTCAAACAAATGTGAGGCGGTCGCTACCAAATCGGCTTAACATCGAGATGGTACATGTTGCATATGAGGGAAAAGCTCTATTTTGCATAACAAACTACTTCATAAAATTATGAAATCAAAATAAAACCAACAAGGCTTTACTACTTTGTCAAAAAGTTTTCTAAAAGCTAAAAAAGCTATAGACTTACTCGTACATACAGACTGTCTCAACGGTTTGAAAATGCTCTATAACTTGTTTATTTTAAGAGATATTAATTTTTCTTTTTTTTAAATTATAGCTGCCTTTTTGATGCACATTTTAAAAATATTGCGGCTTATGTACAAGCTGTCTTAATATTAAAAAAACATTAAAGTTGCGTTATTTAAATGGAATATCTTTTATAAAGTTGTTTTTATTTATCTGTTATCAATTTTGATTTGTGGCGTTTTTTTAACGGAATTTTTGAAATCTAAATGTTTATTCAACAACCTGTATATAAGATCATTAATGTTTTTGAATATTCTAAGCTAAGAGTTAATTTCTTTTACTAATAAGTATTTAAAAAATTGACTCTACAAAATAGGAAACAAAAAAATATTGTAGTTTTCTACGACAAGCTGCAGGTGTTGATCACCTGAACGATTTCCTACATTGTAATATTTATTGTTTAGTTTCAGAACGTAAAAATCAAGCTGCAGGAGGTCAAATTATCCTCAGTACTTCTAAACATTTTAGTCTACAAATTTTTATGCTTTTTCAAAGGGAGAAAAACTTAATTCACGTTATAAATCTGATAAAAAAAGTAAGTTGTGAGCATTTAAAGAATAATCCATCACATCTCTCGCTTATTGAAATAAAGAATGCGATCGGATGATTAATGCCTATAGATTCTTCTAAAGGAATAATCGATTATCGCAAGAGTAGGATGAGAGGGGTTTGAGCGTCGGGACGCGGAAAACCGCGTTCAGACATCGGAATGTCATTTTCTCAGCTTTCCGACAGCTTCTCTTTGTTAGCTTGTCGACCGCAAGATATTTCCATCGCTGAACGAAAAATATCTGGGATCTGAGAGTGGCGTCTTTTCGTCCAAGTCATGACCCTTGTGCAGGTAAAAATGTCCACTGAAAATGGGAAATTTAAAGTTTTATGCCGTCAATGATGGATGGCCGGTTTTATCTCCATGTGCACTATAAGAACCTAATAAAAGTTTTAATATGAGAAAAGAAAAAAGTCTTTTGGTTTAAAATTGGAAAACAATACTGTTGTAAGAAGCTTATAAATCATCCAAAATCATTGTTTTTTAAAGTCAATTTGAAGTTTGGCGGCAAGACAGCCCCTCTAATTAGAAATAAATACGTAGCAGAAAAGTTTCGCTGGCTCGTCCTCGGAGTGTAATAATACTTTAATAAACTTTAAAACGAGGCAAAGTTCATCAACCAAAACAAACGTAGACAATAATCGGAATGTAAATCTCGTCGTAAGCTCGTCTAAAGCAAATATAATTAAAGCTGACGTCGGTTAAAAAAAAAAAACTCAACTGGCAAACATAAGAAAGCTAATTAGAATATTACACAAAGTAGAATTCGGCTATTTGTAGTCACGTAGTGAGAGCGTATGTGTGTGAGTTGATAAAATGTGACGTGATTAGTCCAACACAAACAAAACTCCATGCAAATGGCTATCGGAGCAACCCAGATCTAATCAGGCATGCAAATATAGGTGTGCTTAATTACAGACTGTAAGTAGAGTAAATATTCCTTTATCGTTTCGAGCAGGCCGCAGCTTGTCCGACAGATAACCCCTGATGAATATGTAAGAGGTCCTGCAGGATGCAGTCGACTCTCTGAGGCTCCTTTTCCGACTATTAAGCTTTCCGGATTATTTGCTTTGGTGTTGTGCACCGAACATCGAAGCACGAATTGAATGGATAAACGACATGTGCTTGCTGCTTTCTACAGAACTCTCTTGTTAAGGAAATTTAGACACACAAAAATAAAAGTTGATATTTTATTTTAATAAGTTTATTTAATTTAGTATTATATTTTATTGAATTTTAATAGTATAGAAATTTCGTTTGGTTAGGTCTATACTTTGCTGTGGCTGTTTGCATGTTAAGCAGCAGCTTGTGTTATAAATTCCTGGCACTATATATTTTTTTCTTATATTTAAGGCATACATTTTTGTTTCTATTCTATTTCGATAGTTTTTTTTAAATAACTTATCTTTTTTTTTAATATCAGTTTTTTGAAGACAAAAATAAAAGGTTATAGATTATAACCTGGGAAATGAGCTGTAGCTTCATCTTGCTGTAAACACTCTTTCCTTAATTACTCATCGTCAAGTTTTTAAAAAATGAGTTACTGCTTTACGTTTTTAAATATATCTTTTATTAACATAATTTTTTGATGATTTTTTGATGAGTTTTTTTTGGACTTAAGTTTTAGCAAATCTTCGTCTTTTGAAGAGTTTTTACAGTTAAGTTTATTTTTATTTTTATAACCCGATAAGAGTTTTAAATTTTGTTAAAGCATAATTTTGAATTTTTAAAATTTGTACAGAAGTAGCTGTGTCTGTCATATATTTCAGCCAGCCGATCCATGATTGCGGTTCTTCCTCATAAAAATTGATTTTTTTAGTTTGACAATTTACTAATACTAATTCACTTTAATTTTAATTTAATTTTTCATGTAGAAATTATAAATTACGTTACAAAATTAATTATGCTTTTTACATTTATAATGCAAAAATGGTGGATGCGCCGGGCTAATGTATCCGATATTGGTTTATGAGGTTACTGATGTTTTCAATCTAAATTTTAAAGATTGTTTAGTAGATATTTCACCAAATTATATAATTTTTATACTTTAAATCTCACCAAATCAGTCTCAAAATTTCCGAAATCTATTAGCATTAAAATAGAAAAATTTTGAAATAATTCTTTGCTTGTCAAATACTTTGTACAGCTGTTCAAATTAATCATAAAAATATAATTAGTTTTTCATTGTTTTTTAATAGCATTAAAGTTTAAATAATGCATCAGCACCTGAGGGACTCATAAACTGGATACTATTATAATCAGCTCTAAAAGCAGCACATAGTGGCTCTCTATTAAAAATTTACATAAATTTAAAATAACTAACTATAACAAAAGATCAGAACAAAGATAATTACCATTGTTGTATTTTGTCGACTCACAAATTTTTATTTAAAACTCGTAAAAAACCCCTCGAAATTACACTAAAATACCGGAAGCAATAAATCAATAAAATTGTAATTAATGACTTTTCCAATCAAGCTTTTACACCACTAGAATTTTTCACCGGAAGTTACTATTTGATTTTAGATTTTCATTGTTTGTTGTCCGTTTAGATTAAGGTGGTGTTCAATTCGCATTGTGAGAGTAAATAATTCAGGACCGGCTTTGCAGGTTTCGTGCTATTATCGATTCCTTCAGGGACGTCAATGTGTACAACATAAATAATTCCTAATCTATAAATGTTTTCGTTCACAGCAGTCATCAAAAGACACTCCAATTTTATTCGACCGAATTATCCATAAAACCGACAAATAATGCGATTAGATACTTAACGGTATTAAAAAGCATAAGGGAGGGTTTATCGACCCATTCCGATAGTAATATCGTTAATACGAAACGAGGAACTTTAAAAAGTAAACAACGAAATGACGAAAACATTTCTTTTAAATTAGGTATTTAGCAATTTTTATAAAATATAATAAACATAATTAAAACTATATTATAAATAAGGGTTACAAAATACACTTATTATGTTATAAGAGTATTACTTAATACACTATCTCAAATCCAGAGGGCACTACAAATTTATGATTTTCCCGCTTCTACTTGTTGGCTGGTTCTCGCTAACTGACTGATATAAAATTGTTGCATCTAAGATTGTTATAACAAAAAGAGCGACGTTTGGATCTCATTTAATTATAAGTTTTATTTATTCACATTCTGTAATTATTCTAGGTCTAAAAATTAACATTAAAGCGGTTTACAATTTAACGTAACGACAGTCAAAAAGAAACATAAGCTTTTAAAATTTTAAGAAATGCTTTCAAGATTAGAAGTTGTTTTATTATGCAATATACAATGCTTAAATAATTATAAAAAAAATTGTTTCATATTTTAACAATATAAGCAGATTTTACTGTTTGTTAAGTGTTTAAATATTAACAAAATAAAATTTTTACCTCGTCAAGTAAAATAAGGTCTTAAATTCAGTAATACGCCTATAAATGTAAAAAAAGAAAAAGAAAATAAAACAGCTTAATGAAAATTTTTATTCAATGTAGAGATAAAGCACGAATTTCTATTTGTAAGAAGCATTCAGCATCAGACAAAAGTGTTTAAAGTGTTTCTTGCCGATTTCAGCTTTGAAACCTATTGAAAATGTAATCCAAACGAGTCCTTAATCCGAAATTAACTAATACAAACACTCTAAGTAACTTTTCTTGTCTTTTCCAAGTGTTAGAATAAAAGCAAAGTTTTTCTTTCGCTTAAAACCCAACCGACGTTTTATTTACGCAAAAACATTGCTATTACAATCAAAGTGAATTTTATTTATTTAAAAAATAAAGTAGTAGCTCATTTTCTTCTAAAACGAGTCTTGTTTCGCTTCAAAAGAGCAGACAAACTTTCAATTTTTATGCAAATGCGAAATCAAAGGAATAATAGGCAACTTCGTGAAAATTATCCAGCCAACAAAGTAAATAGTGAATTAAGCTACAAACTGGCAAAGTTTGGAAAACATTTAAAAATGCTAATTTAAATTGACATTGTGAAATGAGCTGTGGCATAATAGACGAAGATAGATGCCTCACTTTTAAAACTCAAACTTTGAGAAAACAAGAGATTCGGGAAAAAGTAGGATTTTTCCGGCTACTATAATTTATGCATCGTCGACTGTGATTGGTTGAAATTCATAAACTCGCAAAATTTAATTTCGATTCTGTCTAATAAAATACGGGGAGATGGCTCAATAGCTGTCTTAAATAAAATTATCGTATTGTGACTTATCTATTAATAATAATACGTAACTCTTTTTCTAGCAGCTTTTTTAATTTAGTTTTTTCTATTGTAAGAGAAATTTTTTTTAGACAGTTACGTTAACTTATAGCTAATAAATTAATAATTGTTATTTAACCAACAAATTTAGTAATAAAAGCAATTAATAATTGAGACATTTTAACGCGTGAACGAAGTGAAAAGTATTACGTATAGACATTGTAGGCAAACGGATATAGCGGCAAATTTTAACATAATAATTAAAAATCTATTATTTACAAAATTTAGATACAACCTAAAAGCTGTTAATTTAAATAAATCAATCTATAAAATATCTTCACTGATTTCAAATTATATAGAAAGCTTTTTGTAACAAATAATTTTTATAAAAATAAGGCCTTCAATGTCTAATATAGTGTAAAAGAAATTTTTTTCTATTAGGTAAAAAAAATAGTACATTATACACCAAGGTAGGGAAAACACTTTTTATAGCTAAGCGGGTTTAGTGTCCAAAATGCGTAGCATCGAGGGCAATAATAGATGCGAGGCTATAATAGTTTTCTCTACAGTGGTTTATATATAATTTTTTTCACTACTAGCACATTAATTTATTAATTGTCATATAAAAATATAACCTCATTTAACGAGCACACATCCAGACTAAACATAACGTGCCTTTATTTATTGTCGAAAAGTAAATTTAATAAAAATAAAAACGACTGATATTTAACTACTTAGTTTTTCCACTTCGGAAATTTAACGTCACAGATAAAAACCGAAAAGGACGTTATTGTAAGCATCTTTTATGTAAGCAAATATTTATGTACTGGAAAACAAAATAGTGTAGTTTTTCCATCAACTGAAATCTTCGGAACCCCTAGTTCAGGATTTAAGTTGACGCCCCCGCTTTCCTGGTCGGAAACTTGAACAATGGAATTTGCAACAGAACATATGATCAAATTAACTATACACAGGGCTCCACACTTTACGTGTAACCTTATAAAAACCCATTTTCATTATTTACAGCTTTAATAGCAGTTATTTTTATTAATTCTGCATAAATTAAAAGTAAAATTTCTGTTCTTGTGTTTGAGGTTATGTTATTTACAACTTTATTTACCTACCAATTTTCAAAGAATTTTCCATTTCGTCACACTACAAAGTGTTTTTTACAATAAGACAAGACCAAAATACATGTATAAAGCTGTAAAAAATTACAATATTTTTTTAATACAATCAACGGATTTGATCACTGGTTGGTTGAAGCATGACTACCTACCTTTTTCAATTTTCTTGGATTAAAAATATTTCATTATTAAAACATCAACGCTTTAATTATGCGTTTATTCTGCTTTTTAACGTTTGGCATAGATTTTATCAAGATTATGATCTATCAAACACACACTTGACATTTGACAAGATATTTCGCGCAAGCGCACCATTTTGTTTTGGCAGAGTAAGATGAGGTGCGGTGTTAAACAAACCTGCTTTGAAATCACAAATACTAAATAATTTGTTTATTAGGTATTTCTAGTGCACCTAATTTCGGACATTATTTTTTCCGTCAACACTTATATCTATCGTTCATAAAAATTGCAAATATATTCGTATCAGACAACACAGTTAAATGTCGGTATCCACTCAACTCTAGCACTTTATCTCCCTTGGTTTATAGTCATTATTGACTACTAGGAGAGAAAAACAACTTCACACCCTCTCGACAATCTAAATACTGTTGTCTTCTGAGACTAGTAGTAAAAAAACCATTTTATAAGTTACTTACACAGAATTTTGAAGAAACTTAAAAACACTTCAAAAAACATTTGACACTTTTATGACATTTATTACCAACTAACTCGTATTAACGCAAAAGTTTTTAAAGATTGAATAATTAACTATTTTACTTAGAAATCACGTAAAACGCGCAAAGTAGAAAAAATTGCATAAAGAACTCGTTTCTCAAGTCAGTCAAGTCTCAAAATACATTAAAGATTACTTTATCAATTATCGTCTCCAACACTTCTACTTTTTATAAAACGTTACTTTCGGCTTCTAGTTTTTGATAAAAAATATAATAAAATATTTTCTGTTAAATTTGACTTTTATAAAAACATTTTGCGTTTGCTAAATACAGAGTTTTCATAAATGATTCTAACATTGTAGGTGGCTGTAAAAAAAATAAAAAATGTTTTGTCTTTACAAGGCAATAATTTTAGCTATTATTATAATTATTATTAGACAATTCAGTAACTCCAAAAACTAATTTCCAATGTTCCGTTGCATAAATAGAACATTACAATGAATATTTGTGATATCAAAAATTTCCACAGGCACCTACGATGTTACAATCATTTATGAAAACCTGGTATAATACCTGTATATTTAAAATAAAAAAAAAACATTAAAAAGTTAAAAATGGTGGATGCACCGGGTCAGAATTATTTAAAAAGTTCTGTAATTTTATGGTTTAATATATAGACAAATTGTTTAATTTTAAATTATTTTTTAAAACAATTAAGAATAGACAAAGACACACCATTGCCACGAAGACAACATACCAAGTTTTTAAAATGTCTAGCTAGTTTCAGCCAACTTCAATTAGTTGAATGTAATAATTTTAAGTTTATCAAATAAAAAAAAAATTAAAAACAAAAATAAGAAAAAAATTGTAGTATTAAAGACTGAATTTTGTCAATTTGAAAATTTTATGCTACCAACAATTAATGTAAATCAACTTTTAACACGGCATGCTTCGTAACAATTGTCGATACATGTAAAGAAGAAACTACGAGTAATCTATTTATTGATAAAAGTTTGCTTTATTTTAAAAATTTGCTCTACATTTAACCAGATAATGATATTCTGAGACGGATTGCCAGAATTACAAAATCACGATAACACTATCCAGTGTCAACCCATGTGATACGAAATCTTTACTCCGGAGGGTTAATTCAATCCTATTTTCTGATGAGTCATGGCCAGTCGTGCAAAGCTTCATTTGTATTCTGATGTAGATATGTAAATCTAGGACACTTTGGCATGTTTCAACAAAATTTTAATTAAGCTACGAAAATTTCTAAATTTAAAAATTCGGATTTTTGATTGATCAAAATACTCAGAAATTAGAGTTATAAAAATAATTTCCAATAGATTGCTGACAAGGTCATCAAGTCACAAAATATGTAAATTAACCATAAACAGGATATGGAAGGACTAAATCTAAAATGTAAAGTAAATATGTAAAATCTGAGAAGGATAGAGAAGATATTAATCAGAAAATGCTTTACTGACCCTATTTCATAAATAATAATAATAATAATAATAATCGTCTTACAATTTTTTTATTTTGTTTTGAAAATTGTAGATAAATAATTTTTTGAATAGATCGCAAAGATTAACCATAGAAATTGGTACAGCAACATTTCTTTTAAAAGGTTTGTTTTGAAGAAATATTAAGGATAATAGTTATTTATTGTATAAGTGTTTTGGACAGCGTTTTATCCACGCAAGAATGTTTAAGCGCGAGACGCAGTCGAGCGTATAATATTTTTAAGTGGATAAAACGCGACTAAAACACGAAACCAATATAACGTTTTATCCACAATTACAGCGATTTAAAATCAGAATTGCCAAAATTTTATCTCATGTCATCAAAAAATGAATTGACATTACACTCTGACAGCGGATGTCACCTCAAAAATTATTGAAATTAACTAAAAAACATGGGAGGTGTTGAATCGTTGCTATTTATTTTCGCTTGTTTATCGACTCCATTTGTACAAAACGCTGTGCAAGTTGGTGGAAATGAAAGAAAGTGATAGGTACTGTTTTTGAGCCAATTCTTGAGAAAGCTGAAGAAGCGACTTGCCAGCTATTACCTGCAAAGTCCAGAAAACATTATGAAAAAGTAATTTCAAAATTTAATGAATAGAAAGAAGAACGGAGGGTAATGACAATAAACGAGAAAGTTCTGCTATCGTATTTTCTAAATTTGAAGAAGAGGTATGCAATTTCATCCATGTGGTTGAAGTACTTTATGTTGAAAGCCGCTATAAAGATCTATAAAAACAGACATTGGAAAATATAGTAAGCTCATAGCCTATCTGAAGAATCAGTCAATAGGATACCTACAGACTGAAGAAAGCTGCTGTATTGGAAAAAGCACACGTGAAAGAGTTTTTGACAAGGACTTGCGATAAAGAATATTTGATGATCAAGGTAATCTCTGCCATTACATAGACATTGTAGATAATAAATTTTGGAATATTTTATGTTTCATTAATAATGAGGGTGTCTGGTGGCTGTCGATGCTGTGAGCTGACAAATTTGAAAATCAGTGATGTAGAAGACAGGGTCACATACCTTATTGTTTCGATACCAAATATCAAGACGGGCGTTTCACGAAAATTTACAATTATAGAAGAAGGATTCTCTATCAACACTGTGGAAAAGTGTAGAAAATACATATCCTTACGTCCGAAGAAGTTATCCATTAAGAGATTTTTTTACGATACGCTAATCAAAAATGTACATTGCAACTGATGGAATTAACACTTTATCGAAAGTTTCTTCTAAAGTTGCTTTGTTTTTGAATCTGGCGAACACAAAAGCTTATACCGGCCATTGTATGAGGCGCACTTCAACATTTTTACTTGCCACTGGAGGTGCTAATCTTACAACAATTAAAACGACATGGTGTGTGGAAGCGCTTCGCCATAGCCGAAACTTATATCGAAGATTCAGTATCTAATAAGCTTGATATCGCAAGGCAAATCCAAAGTTTTCCTGGTGCTAGTCGTTCCTTACTAGAAGAGTCCATTGTTCCTACAACTACTATTCGTTCTGGAACCGATAACAACTACAAGCTTCTTATTAATGGAAACGAAGTGAAATATGATAAAAAAAAGAAATGTCTATTAATGTAACTGCTAATGTCAATATTAATAATAAATAGAATGCGATTGATTTAAGATTGTATTTTTTTATTATTCCACTAGTAAAATAAAGTGATTTCATTATTCAACTAGTGGATAAAGTGTTGCTATAGTTATCTTAAAAATTCAAACAAATAAAATTTTTCTAAACATAGCTTTGAGTAGCATTTTTATTACCATTTAATGACTATATTTTGTTTTTTTTTAATTCTTTATAGTTTAGTCAAAAAATGCCCCAATCCATAAATTTGGTCTACTCGGTATAATTTTTTAGCTACTTTCCGTCTTTGTGTGTATAGCAATGGGTGCATTTAGCTTATTGGTTGATCTTTTGCCGTTTCCGTTTTAGATTTAGGTATCTATAAAGCAGCAACATCTGCAAATATGCAAATAAAATACATTGCGACACTTCCACCGAACAGATCACTTAATTCTAAATCCATTACAAGGATATTATTCTAGTGGAGGCGTCGGTTTTTTAGTGCCGTGTGCAAAGTTTGAACGCTCAGTCGGCAATGGTCGAATCAACCATTAAAGTTAATTGAATTTCCTTAGCGTCTGCATGCGGGATGTTGAACCGCCAAATTGACTTGGAAATGGCCGTGAAGTAGGCGATGTATTGCGGAATATCTGAATGGTTGAGCACCTTGAGAGTCACCACGAGGGCTTCTTTTCAACATCGCCGCTCGCTCTTCGACCTACAACCCACAAGATTAAATAATTCTCCACACATTCCTTCCAGCTATAAACGGAAATGTTTGCAACTTTCATGAATAAAACGAATGAAAGTAATATGGGAACTAAACGGCCAACTTGCCACGCACACCTCATAAAAATATTCAACATTTTTTTTTTCGAAAACAAAAAAAAATATTATTAAAAAATTAAATTTTTTTTTATATATTTACATGGCTTTTGTAGTCTTGTTATAATAATTAACTTAACTTATCAAATTAATTATTTAAATAACACGAGTAATTTACTTTTTAGGCATCAATTTTCGGCATATTTTCTTAATTAATTTGTTTAGTTTGAGTGGTAGAAACAGAAAATTCAGCTCAAAACTAGATGTTTAGTCTCCGGCTCTCGGTCTATTATAAATCTATAAAGCAGTTTTTAACAATTAATCCGAATTGATACTGGTACTTTCCAATCTGGTCGCTTCAGGATACACAATTCTAATAACAAATGTTATAAATCTTCAATACAAAATAAAATCGCATGACAAAATTACTTTGCCAGATTAAAAGTTTTGCATCTAAACTGCAATCTCATAAACTTAGATTTTGATAGTTTATCTTTTAAATAAATTAAACTCAGAGACAAGGTTTGTTGTTATGCCAAAACTTAAATTTGAAGTTTGTATTAGCAAACTGAAAATTTGTTTACTTTTCATTACGAAACTATTTTAATAAGTGTTATCAAATGTTACAAAAGTAAAAATACACAGAATTAAAATGTGTTTTAATTAGATAAATAAACAAGAAGTTTACATTACAGCACACTGTAACAACAGTAAATTTTGTTTTGTTAATTTATTACATCTGAGTTTTTTTAATATAAAACATTTGTGCTAGAATAATTACTTAATTACACACTACTATAATTAATTATTTAATTCTAGCGTTAGAAGTTGAGTTATTAAGTATAAAAAAAGATACTTCTGTATTGTTTATAAAATTTATGAAGCTCGAACCTCTAAAATCATTTTTAATGGTTTGTCAATATTTATTCTTTACATTAATTATGTACTAATAAAAAAAATTAAAATAGGATTTGTACAGTTTTATGTACATTACAGTGTTTTCCAATTTTCACTCTCTGCCACTTGGTAAAATCGATAATCAATTATTAATAATCGATTAATCTCTTCATCAAAAATTAATCAATAAATCTTGTTACCAGTTAAACAAATACTCAAAACTCAATTAATTAAAGACTAATTTTGATTTTAAAATCAAATCGCTATTAAGCTATTATCGATCATTATGCTCATCCCTACTCTACACTTTCTTTAGTGAGGATTCGTTATATAGACATTATGTGAGACAATAACAAATTGTTTTAAAATTATAATATTTTTCAAGTTTGTGTCTAAAATTACTGTCATTTTAAAAATATTGTTCTGCTGTTATAATAAATGATATGACGCTTTATATAAAGATTATTATCAAATGAGTCATTAATGCATAATTAATTCAGAGACTCAACGACCCAAATTAATACAAACATTTGTTATCAGCTTTCAGCAATTAATTTTCTTCATTCTTCATAATTTGTCTTGTAAATATTAAAATTTTTATAAACAATAATCATTATTGACCAAAATTAATAATAGTGGGTAGAAGTGGGTTAATAGCGATATTACTACTGATAAGACTGCATATACAAATTCTTTCAAACCTAGATATTAGTGAGTATTAAGCTCGGTTTTTAATGACTTAAAATGGCTTAACGTGTATTAACTTTGTTGGTCTGTTGAAAATTTTGACAAATTTACACCGTTTTACACTATTTTTTAAGTAATTTAAAAAAAAATACTTATTATTCTCTTCTGAGTTGGGTAAATGACCGAAAAATTTCATTTGTTACATTTGCTACGTTTGCTACGCTAGCAACTTAGTAAATAGAGCAAAGGTAGTAAAATGTAGCAAACTGTTCTGTTTGGTTGTTTTATGACATTAGAGCTGTTAGCTATCATTACTGTCAAAGTACATACCATCTTATACAATAAATAACACAGCAAAACGTCAAACATTCAAAATGCAAGTTCAAACGGGGCGAGAACCTGACGTGCGGTGCGGCACGATGTACTCCAGATTGTTAACTAACAAAAAATTAAAACCGTCTTGTAAAGTTTTTGTGTTGTAGTATAGTGCACTTCAGTTGTTGTTATTAATAACTGAAATTGTTTAATAGAAATTTTAGAATTTTTATCACAAAAAGGGTTTCTAATAGTTAACGAGTAGCAAACCTAGCAAACATAAGAGGTAGCAAACTACGTTTGCTACGTAATTAACTTGCTATTCGTAGCAAACCTATCAAAATGTAGTTACCCAACCCTGATTTTCTTTCTCAAAATTTTAGTATACATTTAGTATTTCAAGAATAAATACAAAAATTTTAACTAGTAATAGATTTTACCAAAACAAACAACTTTTCTAAATAACATTTTTGCGAAAAATGTGGGACGTATATATATATATATATATATATATATATATATATATATATATATATTCGGTTTATAGCGTCTTGTGGCGCCTTCCGATTCCCAATCTCTATTTTTTTTTGTCTAACTAATCTGCTTCGGCTAGATTTCTCTCACTCATGGCCTTGGTTATACCCTGTATCCAGTTTTTCCTCGGACGTCCTCTTCGATTTCTTCCTTCTGGTATCCATTCTAGCACTTGTTTCGGTAACCTATCTTTCCCCATGCTACGTATGTGTTCATACCATTTTAGTTGTTTTTGTGCAATCTCGTCAATGACTGTTGTCTTTGTATTCATTATATCTTTTATCTCTTCGTTTCTTTTATGGTCTAACTTTGAGTGTCTGGCAGATCTTCGTAATGCATCCATTTCTGTTGCAAGTATTTTCCGTTTGTCATTTTCTGTCATAGTCCATATTTCGGCGGCATATGTTAATACACTTTTTACCACGGTGTTGTAGATGTTTAGCTTCCTTTGTCTGTCTATATTTTTTGACCAAAAAATTCCATTAAGTGCTCCTATGATTCTTCTACTCTGGCCTACTCCTTTTTGTATTTCTTTTTCATCTTTTCCGTTTTCTTCGAACGTTATTTCTAAGTATTTGTATGCTGTACATCTTCCAAATGTAGTTCCATTATCTAATAGTAAATTACCATCATTGCTTCCTATGCCTATAAACTTAGTTTTTTTTATATTTATTTCCATTCCCCAGTTTTTATATTCCTCACCTAACTTTCTCGTCATATATTCTAGGTCTTCTTTTGTTTGAACTATCACTACTTGATCGTCCGCAAATTGCATAGTATAAAGAGTGGTCTGATGCCCTTTGATATCCGAAATCCGCTTGATAGTTTTTTGCCAATTTTTATTTGAGATCTACAGTTATTATGCATTTGTTGCACTGCTTTTATTAATGTATTATTTATTTTTGTTTGTTCCAATGCTTCCCATAATTTGATAACTGGTACTTTATCGTACGCCTTACTCAGATCAATAAATAATAAATGTGTTTTCCTGTTTTTTGCAATTTGTTTTTCAATTATTTGTTTAATACGTTCTAAATTATTTTACCTCTATATTCTCCCTATAAAAGTACGATACGCTTATAAAATTTTATAAATTCAAAAAACCATATAAAACAAAAATGCAAATTATCTAAAAAAAACTTTTCTTTAAACGAGATCTACAAGTGGTTAAAATTTTTGTATTTATTTCTAAAACATCCTGTATATGTATTTAAAAAATGCTTATTAGAAATAAAAATATTGTTGTATTTTAATAACTTAAATTATTTTTTTGTTAATATTAATCGTTTATAAGAATTAACAATGAAATTTTTTAATTAAGCACAATTTACAGAGTTAACTCTCGTAACTTAATAAATTGCCATTTAATTTTACGGCAACATTCTAAACGTTTAACTTGCAAATCTCATCGTTTTATTCTTAATGCAAGCCTACTATAATGCCACAAAATTACGTCCAAATTTTTTTTTCTCTGGGTGTAAGACTTTTAATGTTACTGAGTGTATTTATAAGTGTCTATTTTTTTTAAATAAATTACACTCTGACACATCTGATTTTAATTAAGTATTGCCTATTGGGTATTAACAAAAAGCAAAAGATTCAAGTCTTTATAAAATAATTCAAATTTTAAGTATTTAAGGGGATATTCTGGTGTGAATTTGAGGTATATTTCGGGTGCTATAAATAAAAAACAAAAAATATTTTTACTATCCATTTTTTGAGAAGATATTTATAAATATTTTAAAAATACATAAAAAAATAAAAAATCTCAAAAAATTAAAAACTCAAAATGTTATAAGTTGTTGAAGTAGGAGAATGAAAAAAATGGCGCACCAAGTTTGTCACGATTGCAACCCTTCTAATGATCCAAAACAAATAAATAAAAAAAGATTATTAATTTAGATGAATGCTGCTATCGTACTAACTAAGAAAAAATAAGAAAAAAAATTTTTTTCGCCAAATTCCTGCTGCCCGAAAAAGAAAAATTTTTGTCTTATTTTTTTGCCTTTTCGGAATTTTTTAAAATTAGTAAAATTTTTAATTTGTTATAATAATAACCAGTACGATAGAGACATGTATTGAGAACACTCACACCAAATTTCAAGTAAATCGGTTAAGTAGAACCTGAGAAATCATGACAAACTCTGAAAAATGTAGTTTTGAGAAAAACGCGTTTAAAGTTTTGGATAAAATTACGTAGACGGGTAATCCCAACGTCTTTTGTTCGATTTGTGCCGGTCTAAAATAACTATATCTCTAAAAATAATTAAAATTTTAGCAAATCCTTTTAAGGACACAGTCTTGAAAGGTTAAGCATTAGAAATATCCCCAAAAAAAAATATTTTTTTTAAATTTCTAGACCAGAATATCTTCTTAAGAAACTGTCGTTTGCGTTTTCTAAGTTCAATAAATCTGTCGCCTGCGGCTCCTAATTTCTATAAAATTGTAGACTGCGGCTTCGCTGTTTTATAAAACTGTTACCTACGGTTTTGATTTTTTTATAAATCTTTTGCCTATCGCTTCCAATTTTTATAAAACTGTTGCAACTGAGCAAAACTTTCTAATGGACTGTTACTGTAGATTATTTCTGTAACTTTTTAAATTCTTTTATAATTATTTTTTTTTGTATAGTTTAAAGGAGTTATAGCAATTTTAGTCTTTAAAACCGCGTCTTTGTAAAGAAAATTTCTGATTTAAAAATTAATTGAAGTAAGTTATAGTTTCAAAAACTTTGAATTCTGGATAAAATCTAGGTAGAATCAGAATAAATTGCAACGATTTTCGATCAGTACAATTTTTCAGTGATGTAGTAACATCACGTTCGCATCTATATGAGTTCGTCTCTTTGAAAACATTCATTTTGGTTCATGGTAAATCGTATTGCATTGGATGCAGTGGGCATATCTATGCTAACTCAGTAAAGAAATCACGTCCTTCATGTACCGCAGATTTTTATTAAGGATTTGTTTGTTTGCATGTGTGCACGATATTCAGTCGGTACTCAATTTAAATCGAATTTACGAGGCAAACAAGGAACGTGAAAATGCTGTTGTCCCTTGAAAATTGAATCGACAATCTTGTCTAGAACTGTGCTAGACACCATACCGCACTGTACAAAATTCTAATTTTAACAAATTTTACTCACTGTTTCCTGATATTTCCCACCTGTGACCTACCTGTCGTAATAGTAGTCCCTGAAACAAAACAACGAGTTAGACAATTTTATAACATTTCTCGTATTTTATTAATACAAATAATTGAGTGAAGCAAGATTCTAAGCTGCAAGTGGTTGTTCTATATTTACTTCTTGCAGTTTCATAAAATATTATTTTGCAAAACAAATATAAACTGCTGATTGAATTTCAGTCCGACACAGCACATGTGATAACTTTTAATTAAAAACATGATAATCGCTAAAACTACATTTCGGTGCTTGTTTCCTATACAGTTGACATAATTTTCTGTATTTGTGCTGTTTCAGTATATTATTTTGCTGTAAAAACGTTGTAGCGAGTGTTCAAATATAAAAGACGTTGTAGTATGCCTTGCATTTGAAAACGTAGGGCATAACATGACTCGTTATTTATCACTCTTTGTTTTCTTTTATTGTATCTATAACACACTCGGGCTAACGCCCTCGTTATCTGTAATCTACTCACTTGTTGTTGTAATGATGCTTATATCCCACTAATAACATAAATAACTATTAATTTTGTCTTTTTAAATTACCACATGGTTTTTTGCTTATAAAAAAATTAAAAAAATATATTTATATTGCTTAAATTACAATTTTGTGACTACCATATTTCGATGAGCAGTTTTATTAACTTTCAATATAAAATTATTTAATTCAATATAAAATATTTGTAGCATTGAAGATAACTGATAGCAAAACAATGCAGTTATGTGTTTTTTTAAGTAGCATCATCTATATGTTAGAGGAGGAAACAGAGAGAAATAAAAATTAAAAAAGAGTTTTATAGCCGGAGTCAGAAAGCAATGAATTTACGCCACCACCTAGAACTGTTGTCTTACAATTATTCCGTTTGTATTCGTACATTAAAGCGAATAGATTTAATTGGTTGCCTACTTTCCGGAGTTTTTTATTATAAAACTGTTTAATAAAAATTTTGTAAAGTAGTCTTATAACAGAGTTGTAGAAAACAAGAATGTGGTAAATTCGAGTTGGCTTTGTGTCCCTTAACTGACAAAGCAAAAATATGACAGACCAAAGCTTGCTCTGATTTATAAAATTGTAATGTAAAAAAATATAATAATAATTTTTTGTAAAAAACAAATATAAGAATCTGTTTTTTTTTGTTTTCCGTTTTTGTTAAACAATTTTCTGTTTTTGCTTTGCGACAGAAATGTTTTTCAATAATTTATGAGTAAGATAATTGGATAATAATGACTGTTACTTGTAAATCACCTATTCTCAACGATTAGATGGAAATCACCACTTCATTTTTAAACAGAACGTAATAAATGAAGACGTATTTTAACCTAATTTGTGTTTCTCTAAGCAGAAATGGAAGTGTCTACGAAACTCTTCATAAATAAGAAGCTTAAAGAGCTATTTTGTAACTACAGTTACAGCAATATACCTACAGGTAGTTATTAGTAAAATGTTTTAAACTTCGGACAATATTGCTGGAATTTCTTTTCCGAATACATCGTTCAACATCTCAATCATGCTATTCTGGCATGTGAAGTTCTTGTCTAAACAAACCAAACGCGCTAACAACAGACAAAACATTTTCATTCTCTCATCAAAATTGAAAATTACAACATTCATTGAAATCCAAACAACACTTAAATAAACGACTTTGAAACACTTCTCTTAATGGTTTTTAGTTGAGTATTATACTTGTCTATTATGTAAACCTTTTAAGTGTCGTGTTAGGTATAGAATGATTATTGATTCGGAAATTAATAGGGGTAACGTATAACGTTTAGTTGGGGAAACAAGTCGAGTGTGTTTCCGATTTTCTTTTAAGAAAATTTTTGTCAAGAATAAAGCGCGATAAAGGAAATAAGATAAAAGGTGGCTCCCATGTGTGTACTGACCACAAAACGTGAGATGTTGACTTGGATGTAATCGACTGTGAGAACCTTGATTACAACTAGTTGAAGATGATATCTGGTAGAGTTTATTGATTTTGAAGCTAAACAGAAGCTGGTAGCTCGACAAGATTTTATACAAAATATGTATCTAACTGTTTTTGTAACACAGCACAACTTATTTTTTTTAAAACGACGCATTTTAGATATGAGCTTATGAGTGAGTTTTGATTTTTAGTCAGATGATTATACTTGTTGGGAAGAATGACATAGGTTTATAAGTAGAAAATAGCATACCAACAACGATGTAATACCTTTTTCAAAACAATGAACTGATTACAAAACAATTGTTAAATAAAATCTAATAGCAGAAAAATCCGAATAGCTTATGCTTCTACCTATAAACGTTTCTTGAAATGAACTGACCAACATAAAGCCACATATACGTATTACTCTGAAAACGTATTGCTAACATATTTCGACAATTTGTCAGACGAATTTTATCAAAAGAACAAGTGGAGAACTTTTAACAAAATGCTCTTAAAGAACAATATTTGGTGACAAATGTAAAATTTTTAGTTTTTTTACTAAAAGAATTATACTAAATTGTTATCGTAGATTATATTGATACTAGGCGTGTCTGGGGCCTGTCGGTGTGATGAAATCACCAATTTGACAATAACCGATGTAGAAAATTTAGGCTCCGCTATATAGTAAAAATTACGGATGCTAAGAATTACAAACCACGTTCATTCATCACTTTGGAAGAGTTTTATTTAGAAATTTGCAGAATGTATATGTCTCTTCGAAAAGATATAGAAATAAATAGATTCATGCTTAAGTACCAGAACGGCAAATGTTTAAAAATGGTTATAAAAAAATATAAAATAGGATAAGCACCACAAAAATAGCTATCTTCTTAAATCTGCCTAACTCTAGTGAATATACAGGTCATTGTCTTCGGCGTATATCAGCCACTTTGTTGGTGGACAATAAGGGTGACATTTCGGCTTTAAAAAGACAAGTTTGTCGCAGAAAGTTATATAGAAGAATCCATGGAAAATAAAAAACAAACAGCTATAAAAATTCTGGCATCTACAAATAAATAATCTAGTTCATCAAATAATTTTATTTTCTTGTTGGATTTTTTGCTGTGTTTAAATGAAAAATAAAAAGTAAAATACTCACTAACATCAAACTTATTTACTTGATACGACGCACCTTTCGACAACAAAAATGTCATCTTCAGGTAGGAATTAGAACTAGATAATTTAGAAAACGTAAATTGTAGTAATATTATTGTAGAAACTCTCAGTACTATGCATTTTGCGACTCCAAATATTAATAACATTGTAACAAAAGAATTTGAAAATTGTAATTTTATTGTGAATACAAAAAATAATAAACTAATATAAGTTTAATTTTTTTTATGCTTTTTACTTGTAGTTAAAATAGTATATATCATTCGGAGTGAAAAGTTTTTTTGTGCTTCGCTCAGTTGTCGGTCTCGACTGTGTCTCGGCCTTCGATCTCTGGGCTCACCACAAAAAGACTCAGTTTGACTCCCAATGATATAATCTACTATTCTACTAACAAAAAAATTCTGTTATAGATTATTGTTAGAAGTCGTATAGACAGACACAGTGTGCCATCTAACGAAGAGTGCTGGAAGGTAGCGAGAGTTCGTATAATATCTTTCAGTGTGTTGCTTGTTGGGCGATTAGGTGATGTAATTCAAGGTCGGTCGGGGTATTAGTCCGCGAAGTAGTTGTTTTCGCCTAATCGTGGAAGTTGGTTATGGTGATGCCAACATTATTCAACATTATTATATCAACTCTTGCTCTCTTCGTTAGATGGCACACTGTGTCTGTCTATACGACTACTATCCGAACTTCGCTTGATATAAGCGAGTTTTCCCACCCGTTCCAATCGAGCACAACGCTCCGAAATACACTGTACTGATGAGGGACAAAAACCCCGATACCGGTATACAGTTTCTCGACGTTGTTGTTCGATTTGAACACCTTTGTTATTATTGTTAGAGTTATATAAAATTGTACCAAAGTTGGTATATGCCGAAACAGCCTGTACATCACCTCTATTTTAATTCTCAGTGATTTATTGCGCTCGCAGCGTCATCAAATAGACCTTCAAAAATGTGTAGTAATTCTGAGTAGGTACCCTTCTTTTTGGTTATAGATATAATAAGTTTGCTTATAAAGCACGTTATGCTGTGCTTTTCTTATTTGAAACGTCAGATATGAGCAATACCTCGCATTAAAACAAAGTTAAACGCTTTAGATGGAAAAACGGTTTTATTTTTATTTACGGACTCTGAGACAAATCCAATTACTTTCATCTTCCGAGCCGAAAGCAATCTTTGATGTACCTTAATACTGTGAAAGATTACTTCTGTATTATAACAAGTTTTTGATAAGATTAACGTCGTGCCTTGAATCTCTAAGACATCGACTAAATTGTTTTGTATAATACCTTATTTACGGCAAAATTTGCAAACAGTCTACTTGGTTATAACTCACATTTTATTGAATTCTTATAGCGGTTTTCAAAACTAGAGACTACATTCTTTTGGAAGGTTCTCTGGTTTTCTCTTATAAAAAAATCAGACTCTCGGTGTCATCAAATTTTCGTTGATGATTGTGGGTCGACTTTTCGCCAAAGAAACACAAGGGAAATTATGTAGAGGGCCTAAAGTGGATCCGGCAATGATTTCGGACATTCCGGACGGTGCTCAACAGAGTTTCATTACATGGCTAGACCTCTAGTTCTATACTCTAGGGTTTAAGTAATTGAACGATACACACATCGGATATTATTACAATTCAAATTAGAAACAAATACTGATTTCTACAAAATATAACTCACAATTTTTTCTATTTAATTAAAATTTAAAGAAAGTTTAGAAGTTAGAGTAGAAATCCACATTTATTAGAGCCTAAAACCACATGCATTAATTAAAAATGTATTCGCAAAGCAGAGCACTTGTAAACCTGTGTCACTAAAACTAGACGAAAAATTAATATTTATAACAACTGACTAAATTAATACCAATTTAAATTTATTATTTGGATTATTTCATACACGGAAATCACACAAAAGCCTTTAATTAACGAATTTTATTTAATTTTTGTTTGATTATTTTATTCTACTGAAACCCGCTAGAAACCCTATTTTCATTTACAATTTTAATGAAAAGGCTTACAATAATTAATTAAGAGAATTAGTCAAATAAATTAGTGGATTATCAATATCATAATTTATTCTATGTTGAAATGTATTCTGCAAAACCAAATTTGTTTAAATTTTTGTACTATTTATTTGTAGTACCTGGTAAAAAAAGTTTTAATAAAAATATTGGTTATATTATAGACTGTTTCACGAGTAATAATGAGCCTGCGAAGCTAAAAATACAACCAGCAATACAATTCCAGAGTTAACGTAGATGACATTGATTTCAAATTTTATTTGTCAAATCTGTCACCGATAAAAAAAATGTATTCAAACAATGAAAAAAACGATATGATAATGATATATGAGAAAAATGGCCTCTGCCGCGATGAGTTTGTACAGACAACGTTTTCCGGGTAGAGAAGAACTCTTGCTGACACCATATTCGAACGACAAAAGCAAGAACAGCTACTGGTCCTGTTCACATGTAAGTCAAAGAATAATTTTACAAGCAAATGGCATTAGTTTGTCTTCAGTTAACCGAAAGATCAAATGATTTTTTATTTAATGTATTCGTAAACAAAAAAAAATTAACTACGTTACTTTTAGAATTGTATTGCTGCTTGAATTTTTAGTTTCGCAGGCTTATTACCACTCGTGTATATTACAGTAGAAGTCTGTTTGGATAGCCTTTACGGCCGAGTCAAAAATTTTGTGAGATGAGCTCGAAGAGCGAGTCTAATAATACTGGCGAGGCCGTAAAGACCCTAACAGACGTGTATTGAACAGTAGTTTTTGTAATACGTCAATAATTTGGCCGCATTTTTTTTATTTTATTAATTTTAATTAAAAAAGAGATGATTTAGAGTGCGTTGTACGTTGTCAATGTCAACCGTTGTTTACATGAAAATTGTTGGTTCGTTTGATATTTGTATTTCCATAGTGATTTAGTCTTTACGGCCGCTCTTAACGGCTCCTCTTTACGGATCCTTGATTGTTAAGGTATTGTTTTCATTGTAACAAACAATTTTTAAACCTACCTTTACCAATGAGATATTACAAAAAATGCATTATTGAACCATTATTTGTAAAAAACATTTGTTTTTCGGATGAATGTTCGTTTTATTTAAATGAAAATGTAAATGAACAAAACTGCAGTTATTGGAGTGATGTAAACCCTCATATATTTAGAGAGAAACATAAGCAGTATCTACAAAAACTAAATGTTTGGGCTGTGATACTAGAAGATGCCATTATTGGACCTCTGTTTATTGATGGCAATTTGAACAGCGAACAATACGCTAATATGCTGGAGACAACCATTGAGCCTCTTATAGTGTAAGAGCTTGAAAATTAATTAGACGAATTGGGAAATCCCGGATTAAATGAATATCTACTGATTTTTCAACAAGATGGAGCACCTCCACGTTATGTACTTTACGTTAGGCAATGTTTGGATAATCACCACCCAGATTAATGGATTGGGAGAAGAGGACGTATTGAATGGTCCTCTAGGTCACCAGATCTTACACCACTGGATTTTTTTTATGGGGTCACTTAAAGTCTGTGGTTTATAAAACAAAGTAGATTCACTTGAACAATTGAGAGAAAGAATCATTCAAAAGTGTCGAGCTATTCGCAGAGAAACTTTTCCAAAAGTTTGTGAAGAATTTCAAAACAGACTCTATTTTCGTTTAGAAAACAACGAAAATCATGTTCAACATCTATTGTAGCAATTTAATTAAAGTTAATCACTTTGGCAATGTTTTATTTTAGTTTCAATTAGAGTTCATTTACTACAACGAATAACAAAAATAAAAATTTAAAGTCTTTCTTGTCGAAAACGACTTTTCCAAGTAGGCTTTTGCATAACATTTTTGAAAAGCGCTTGTTATGAGCTTTTTAACAATGTATCACAAGTAGGGTAGTGCCATTTAAAATGTTCAAGTTGGGGTGGCTGTGTCTTAAAAGATGGGTGAAGGTGCGTCACTTACCATGTCATTTTGATTTCCCCTAGCAACCACCAAAACGGTTTTAAGTGATTCTCAATAACTTTTTCAATTCTAGAGATATTGCCGATTGCAACTTTTAAAATTGACACACTGTATAAGTAGCCCCAGTTTTTCCCAGAAGGTTTCTGGTTTTTGTAATGTAAATAATATTAGTCAGTTTGTTGTTTTTTGTTGTCAATAAAACAAAACAAATTTTTAATTAGTAATTTTTTAACGCCTTTAAGGCAACTAATATGTTACTTAATATCAGAAATAATAAATGAATAATATCACATTTTTAATTTGGGAGAAAAAACTATCTCCTCAGCCGGGATTCGAACTTGGGTCTACCGATTACCGGTCGGCCGCTTTTCCAACTGAGCTACTATATTATTCATTCATTATTTCTGATGTTAAATAACATATTAGTTGTTTTAAAGGCGTTAAAAAATTACTAATTAATTATTATAATTCGGCAGTGACCAGCTTTAGAGTCATTAATAATAATATCATTTACATCTGCAATTAAAACAAATTTTTGTTAGACTTTTTTAGTTAGATCATAAACCACAAATTTCCCAGGTGATAACGACTGCCATTGTACATAAAATCGTAAAATTGGCAAATAAAATTGAACCAACAATTGTGTTCCTAATGAATTGTAATCAGATAAAAGCTTAACGTTCATGTTTTCGTAACGTTTCTGTCAGTCAGGTGAATGTTTACAATTTCATCAACCAGACTTGTTAGCTGAAAGAACTTTATTACAATGTAAAAGTAATTATGTTTACTTATGTTGTAGTTGTTCATTATGTCGAACACGAAAGCTGTTTCTACTACATTTTTGTTAAATAAAAATTTTTCTAGTAGATACTTTAGTAAAAAAATTAGGTCATAGTTATGCATGATTGATCAGTGAATTCTCATTATAGACGTGAAAATGAAAGTGTCAATAGGAAGAGAAAAAACGGCGTAAATAAATAAAAAGCTTGCGTATCTTAATCCAATTCCAATCCTTTTCATGGAAACATATTGGACCGAACAAGGACGTAATCGAGTGAGGGTGGATCCTTCTACTATTACACTTTACAACCCTGTGTGCCTTGTAATTTATTCCATTCTTTCTATCGAAGAAAGCGGTGTTTTAGCATTTCGACGAGATGCTGTGATACATCATTGTCGTTGTTTACGCTTCCACCAACGGCATTTTTCATTATCGACACTACAAGTTACTTTTTTATATCTTTTATATCGGCGCGTTTATTAAACGACAAACTCCTTTCTTTAGAATTATCGCATAATGTACGACAAAGTCTCTTCATCAATTACTTTCCTAATAAGCTTAATACGGTTATTGTTGCTTTGTTATAATTGACAATATCCTTTTTATTGCCAGGAGATTGTATTATATATTTTACATAAAATCATCCATCACTGTTTCCTAATTCTAGTCTTACATTTGTTGTTAAATATTCTGCCTGTCAAATCTGCCATTCTCTGCACCAGTCTAAACGTTTACGACGGTATTTCGCAGTCAAAAGAAGCTGTAACCGTTAACAGTAAAAAAATCCAGAAGCTTGAATATCTTCTCTAAACCATTGATCACCAAGTTGTTGCGTAGTAGCAAAACGGTCTCAAAAAGCTAGTTGTCTAAAGTTCTTTTTAAATATAACACTTCTAATGTGACTGAGTATAGATAATTAAAGAAATTATCACATGCAAGTGAAACAACGTAATTTTTATTTGTAAAAAACAAGTAAAATTTGTAAATTGTTCAAACGGATATGTCAGCTAGAATCGTGGTTTTAATCAGCCAGACGAACACCGATTAAGCAACGGGCAAGTCACAGGACGTGACTGCAAGATAAGATTAGAGAACAAGCCACAATTAGTGAAGCCTTGCATCGTAATTGCCGTGGAACTGGGAATCTATAATTTTATGTTAGTTCACCAACTGGGAGAAACTGTTACGAGTTTCTCATCACTGGATTTGACTCTTGTGTATAGAGATAAATTTACACATGTACTTGAACTGAATCTTACAAAATGTCTCTTAACTGAAAGCAATTACACACTAACTGCCCTCTAAATATTTATTACACACAAATATTGAACTTCGTGTTAGCTGACCTATATAAGCAAAATTGCCAATACAGGAGGAGTGAGTGAGTGACTTCGTGCAATAAAAGCATCAGAGAAAGTAGAATTAAACTTTTTAAAACAATTCATATTTTAATTTCTCTAAAACTGGGTGTTATAAAGCTGTAAAAATTTATAGAAATAATAAATAATGTTGACACACAATTTAACATACCTATTAATAAATACCTCTATCAACTTAAATTATTTAAAAATGCAATCATTTATTTAATATCAGAAACTTATTTTTAATGTGTAGGCAATATAATAATAGCAATTTTTATTGTTTTATTTTTTTGGCAAACCGCTCCACGGTTGTAAATTTTTTCTATAAAACTTTAAACTGTTTTAATTCAGTTTAAGGAGCTTTACACTGATGAGGGGCAACAACCCCAAACTCGGTGTTTAATCGGAACATCATTTGCTGGTAAATGTATGTTGATTAAATATTTACTTTAATGAAAAAACTTTCCCGATCATTTGTAATTTGTAACGCAGTTTATGATTAGATGAAATCGATGTGATAAAAATGATAAATCTTTCAGTATATTAACAATTTATTTATTTATTTTTTATACATTCGAATATATGTATAATTTAAAAAATATGTTTTAAATAATGCTCTAATAAATAAAATAAAATTTAGTTCCTTTCCCGAATTAAATCTTTAAACACGCCTGTAATAGATTTTTATTTACGATGATGAGTTTTGTAGGGGCGGCTTGAATTACAAATTGGGGTTGGCGCAGTATGTAATTCGGAGGTAGGAATTTCGAGCCAGAAGCGACCGCCAAATTAGAAATCAAATATTCCATTTCGACCCCCATTTAGAAGCATTTTAGCATTCCTGATTCCGGTCTTAACGGGGGATTTGGCGGTACGGCCTGTCTCGACACGCCAAGGTATCATTTAAGCCTTCCTCTTCTTATTTTCGATTTAAATTTACATATGCCGACCTAAACCAATGGTTATCATCAAAGCTTTACCATGGATAAAGTAATACACCCACTGAAACCCCTTTTTACTTATTGTGACATAACTAAAACTTTTACCGAAATAATATGGATTACCTTCTCTGGTCCTACCCGATCTTTCCCTCTGATTGTTATTGTTTTCGGTCTATTCAAAATCGTCCTGTTTCTGTTTTAAATGCCGCAGCCTCCGGCCGATGCTATCGACATCCGGTGCGTTAGGGACTTTTCATTTCCGGTCCCGGAATCGTCGGCACTTTGTCCGTAACCGAACGTTCTATAGTCATTGTTAGTTCGACTCGAATTCACTCGGAATTCCCGCCATAAAGCGAGGTATTTATCGCGTATTGTTAAGGCCTGTGGAAAAATGACCGGTCTACATAAATGGCGACATTTTTTATTGTAATCTTCCCACTTTGGCAATTTAGAGGCGATAGGGTCATTCTTTGGGACGGACGCTCGAGGGTACTCTATTTTCACCAGATTCGTTGACGAAAACCGCACTGAATCAATGTCATCGGTTCGTTTTTATTGAACTTTCTGAGAGGAATTTGACGGAGACGTCTTGGAAGTAATTATTTGGGGTTTCCTTTGTGGCGTGAGAAAGTTATGGAAGTTGGTGGGAAGCCACCAAAGTGGGTATCGAGAGAAAGACAAATTGTTTTCAGGAAAATACCTTTATAATACAATGGATTTCTATAGGAACACCACCTGTTGGAGTTGTCAAAAGTGTGGTTTTGTAAATATTATTGCTTAATACGATTGATAAGTTACAACGAGTTATATGACTTTCTCTCTGTATGTTATACAGGGTGATTTTTTTATTTGCTCTCGCCCGAAACTCCAAAAACAGACAACACATTATACTCTGCTAGTTTTTTAAAATTTAATTTTCAAAATTAAGGCATAAACAGTTGTAAATTAATGTCAACATTATTGACAATACCTTTGACAGTGTTTCCAGAGTAATTTGAGTTTATTGTATCTTCTATGGCATTTACAAAACTACCTATGGTAGTTGGAATTCGAACTTATTAAGATTCAAATATAAATGTCTGTAATACTATGGCGTCGTTTTAATTTAAACGTTTGATACTCATTTTTTATGATTTACTTTTTGGTTAGATTCGTGTATGCGTCGGTCAATTACCATATCCCCCGCTTTTAATATTTATTCCCCGCCTAATTCTCGCTCGGTTAAATCCGGATTAAAAGCTTAACAAAAGAAAAAAGCAATTTCTTGTTCATAATAAATCCGGCGATTATTCGCCGACACCTCTTCGTATTTCGCCTAGAGCCTTTAGAATAATGTAAACGATTAAAAGTTGGTAATGAGCGGTAATGCATTTGGAGCGATGGCGGCAGCGTCGTGGAGAAATTTTTCGCCGGTAACAAGCTCATATATCTTGAAGGAAGCTCCTTAAATTATTCATTCCATTATAAAACTCTTAAACGCGGATTTAATATAAGTCCCACCGTAAACGTGTCTTGTATCCTCCGGCTCAGTAATTGGGCGCCACTAGCAGTTGAAGCACTCGAAGAAAAATCACTGAGACGAATCTACATGAGAAATCAACGAATTACACTACCAGATTTCTAAAACAAAATTTTTCTGGCCAATGCGAAATGCTAATAAGTCTTGGTATTATCTTGTGGCTAAAAGAGATAATCTGGGATATAGTGAGAGCGAAGAAAATGAAGGGAGTTGTGTCGTGGGAACGCAGAAGCCAATTATCTCAGATTTCATAAACTTATAGGTTTCAGAATAGGAGGTAACGCGACAGTTCGAGAAATTAATCTATCTCTGGAAATAAAATAAAAACGCAAAACCGTCTACTGACGTTCCATTATTCCTCATCCCATTACACCAGAGACGTGCTTATAATCGCGCTCAAAATGAGAAAAAGCATTTTCACAGGGTAATGGAGGGTTTAATATTACTAGAAAATGAAAAATGCAAGACGCGCCATATTAATAGAAAACGTTATCTCTTAAACGGAATGAAGGATGTATTCAACAAGAACTAATTCGACTTGTTCCAGTGATACCCCAAGGCTTCTTCTTGTACTTTTTTAATTTAGAAGATTCAGGTGGAGCGGATTAAACATTTAACTGTGAATGGCTTCTATTCAACACACAATTCAATGTCATTTTGAAGTTAAACACAGGAAAAATAATAAGACGTTATGTTGAATTACTATCAAATTAACTAACTAATAACACAATTACAGGTAACTTTCACTAATATCGTGCTTGTTTTTAGATAATTTTTATGGAATTGCTTAATTTGGGTCCATAGAGATGTCTAACACTCTTACCACAGTATAGAAATGAATCAGTATGGACAGATAATAAAAACTTGTTAAAAAGCTAGCATCTCTTCAAGTTAAATGTGTAAAATAGAGCCACTGATTTTTAGATCTTTAGGCAACTAATAATACGCAATTTAAATCTAAAGAGCTATAACTGCAAATAAATTACTATAAAAATTATTTAAATCGTTTTTTGACCCTTGTCTTTCGATTATTTATTATATTATTTACAATTATAATAGCCCTTTAGATGTAAATTGTGTATTATTAGTTGATTATACACTCGACCGCAAAATTATCCGGACACTAAATTTTTTGGAAAAATTTCAGTGACGAAAATTTGAATCAAAATAATTTTAATTGAAAATGAGCAATAATGAACATTTAAATTGAAATCAAGATAATTTTGATTAATAATGTTTAAAAATAAATATTTATTTATAAATTAAACAAAAATTTGATTTCAAGTAATAAAACAAAGCAAAACAAAATTAAGAAAACTGCAAAAAAAATAATTTCAGTAGCAAGTATTTCCTCCTCGCGCATAAATTACAGCTCTCATTCGTCGAGGCATACTTGCAATCAAGTCTGCGATCTCATCTTGGGCTATTAGCTCCCAATCATTCAGCAACGCCTGTTCCAGCTTGACTGTTGTATGAAACTCGCCGTAGTTTCTGCCTAATCCTTTTCCCCAGGTTGTCCCATATGTGCTCAATGGGGTTTAGGTTAGGATTCATGGGTGGCCACCTTAGCACCTAAACATTAACGCCGTGAAGGTACTGACGCGTAATCTGGGCTGTATGAGGGAGCGCATTGTCGTGCATTAAGAGAAACTCTTCCCTTACAAATGGCGCAAAAGGAACCACATGCTCTTGTAAACATTCCCTAATGTACCAGTCAACGTTAATGCTTCCTCTCCGCACCGTTACAAGAGCTGTATGAGCCTACAAAGAAATCCCTCCCCATACCATTACACCTTCACCACCAAATGCTACTCTAGGCGCAAAGTAACACTGGACATACCGTTTCCCCGGGCGTTTAAATACTCGTTGACGACGATCAAGTGAATACCTAGTGAAACGAGACTCATCCGTAAAGAGAACGGAGCTCCATTCGTCCATGTTCCTATCAACATTATTTCGCGCAAATTCCAATCGGTGTCTGCGATGTTCTGCAATCAACTTAGGGCCAGTAGCAGGTGGATATGATGTCGAATTGTTTTCCTTCAACCTTCTTAAAACAGTATCAGAAGAAATCATGGTCCCATGAACATCCGCCAGTCTCCTGACCGAAGCTGTAGCAGGAAGAGTCCGTTCTCGCAGCATATTAGCTTGAATTTTAATAAAAACCTTTAGCTGCTAAACTTTCTAGGCTGACAAGATTATGCTTCTTTCTTCTTTTCAACTGCTGTTTCCTTTCTACATTTTGTGTCTCTGCTGTTTTTTAAATACAAACATATATTTTTTTATTTACCTACTTCTAATACTTATTTTTTCTGCCTCTAGAACTTTTAATCTATTATAATTATTTATACCAAGATAGTTTCTTCTTCAATTTATTTATCTTGGTGTGTTTCTTTAGTTGTGTTTTTACCAATTTGGTGTTAAAAAATTCTACTTATTATGCCAAACTTGTATAGTTTTTATCTGCGCTTATTCTGTCTTTTTTTAAGCAAACAAACTTGTAGGATTTCATTTTGTGTTTTAAACTACATTTGATAACATTTCTCTTCCTGCTAAATTCTATTGATTTTTCGCTTTGTTTCTGCTATCACATCGACCCCATCACTGCATTTATGCACCTTCCCATACGCAGAAAATACGTTTGTGTGTATATGAACACGTAATACTGTCACTTTTACGATTGGTTTTAGTATCAATTTTCCCACGGGACTATTAAGCTTTATGCCAGTATAGGTCAGGTGCTTTGGTGGGTGATGTTTCCGTTTTTATACCGTCGCCTATAAACATCACTCGTAAATGCAATGTTTTACTTTTCACGTTTTGTGTGCACCACACATATATTGACATCTTGTTTTACATTCGTAGATGTGGTGTCTTAATGCCGCTTATGTCCTGTTCAAATAAAATTTACGATATTGAAACAAAACGGTAATAGTGTAATAAAGATTCGAGCTTATGGAGAACAAGTCACAAATGCAATATCCGTGTAATATCAACAGGAAAGGGTTAATAAAATTAAAATTTTGTGGCAGCCTGTCACGATTTACATGTTTAGTGTTTTAGGCTAAATTAAAAATTGGTACGTCACTGGTTATGCTAATTTCTGATATTGCAGGAAAACGATAGCTAGATTATTTGTCTACACATCTCACGTCCGCTTTATACTATTACCAAACCTTGAAAAAGAAATGTAACTGATACGTAACCAGATTTATGAATCAGAGATATTTTTCGAAGTGTATTTATTAGAACGATATATCTCTCAAATAATAAGAAAACTGCATATAATATCTATTTTCTCTTTTAAATCTCTACACTTAGAGAAATAAGTGTCTGGTATGTGACAAGACTCTAAACTGAGTTAGAATGTAATTGCACAAAAGATTTAATTCCTTATAAGAAAAAGGAAATGGATTCTACTAATCCTTTCTTACATTTACTAAGATTTAGGTTTTTTCTCGTTCTAAACCAGAAACGTGCCATTCTCACGATCTGCTTAGAGTCAGTTTAACAAGCGGATGTTTTGGACTATACGAGACACGGGCTCAACATCATTATCCTTCACAATGAAACGAATACGTTGACTGTAATAATAGAAACTGCTAGGGCAATGGCTTAAAGAAGTACAAATATACAAAAAAATACAAAAATATTACAAAAAGTTTTAGATTGCCAACTTAGGGCGTATCTTAACACTAAAATAAATAAAATACTAAATTTTATTTTTTGGTTTAATTATTGCAATAAAAACCGGATAAAACATTCCTAAACCCTAAACAGTGCTCACAAATAAATTACGTAAAACCTAAACATTATACATTTAAAAATTTTAAACATTTTTTTTTACATTTAAAAAGTAAAAATGTAGAAAATTGTGAAATATACGGGGTGTGTTAAAAGTAATTTTACAAACTTTTACAGGTGAAAGCACTTGTTAAAAGATTAAAAAAAACAATTTGTCTTATACATTTATCAACCGGCACTTAGAATTACAAAAAAAAGTTTGAATTACTTTCTAAATTTGTTTGCGCTGAACATTTTATTCTATAAATTGTTTTTAGTAAAATCTCTGTTAATAATTATGAAAGTATACACTTAAATTGCTTATTTAAAAAAAATATATTTTCCAACATGATGTTTACAAGAATAGAAATGGTGGATGCGCCGAGATAATATAAAACCTTGTATTTACTGATAAGACACTATATTAATAATAGTTTAATATTATTAAAAAAATAGTTTAAGTTAATCAACTTTTTTTTAAAAAATATTACTTAACCTAAATAACCTGAGTTGAAATAAATAGGCCTAACCTGACTGGAACGAATTGAAAGCCAGTCAAAACAATCAAAACCACTCAAACTCAATAAAAACGGGAAAACCCAACAAAACTCCTAAAAAGCAGTAAAAACTGGTGAGACATAAGAACACGTAAAAAAACTGGTGACAACTAAAAGAAATTGTTTAAAACTAGAATATCAAGAAAAACTGAGAAAAGCTGCTAAAAACAGCTAAAATTGTAAAAAAGTGTAAAGTATTTGAAAAAATTTAGAACTAAAAGAGTTAGATAAATTAAAAAAAATAGAAAAAAAATATAAAAAACTTAAAGAAAGTTTCAAAAATTCAAAATACTGAAAACAATTGAAGAAATTAAAAATAACTGAAACCAAAAGAGATCTTGTGTCTTTAGAGTTTCTCGCTCAATTTTTATAGTTTTTCAAAAAAAAATCTGAAAGCTTTGTAGAAAAATCGAGAAATACTAATAGAAGCTGAGAGAGACTAAGAGAAACTAAGAACCAGGTCTTATATAAAACTTTATTGTCTTGCCAAAAGAAATTTAAAAAATAACTAAAAATTGAGAAATACTTAATACGATATTAAAAACTAAAAAAATCCATCAGGATGTTTATAACAACAAAAATATAAGATGCGCCAAGATAATATAAAACTGTATTTATTTATTAAACACTCCATTAATAATAGTAGTCGTATAGACAGTCACAGAGTGCCATCTATCGAAGAGTGCTGAAAGGTGCGAGAATTGGTATAATAATCGCTCAGCCACCAACATAACCAACCTCTATGATTAGGCAAAAACAACTACTTCGCGAACTAATGCCCCGGCCGATATTGAATTACATCACCTAATCGCCCAACCACCAACACACTGAAAGTGAAAAGCAGTGTAGCAAAGGTGTTCCAATCGAACAACAACGTCGAGAAACTGTATACCGGTTTCGGAGTTTTTGCCCTTTATCAGTACAGTGTATTCCGGAGCGTTGTGCTCGATTGGAACGAGTGGAAGAACTTGCTTATATCAAGCGAAGTTCGGCTAGTAGTCGTATAGACAAACACAGTGTGCAATCTAACCGAGAGAGCCGAAGAGTTAACTTTGTTATCCGCCAACATTATTACACCAAGACTCGCTCCTTCCAGCACTCTTCGTTAGATGGCACACTGTGTCTGTCTATACGACTACTAGCCGAACTTCGCTTGATATAAGCGAGTTCTCCCACCCGTTCCAATCGAGCACAACGCTGCGAAATACACTCTACTGATAAGGGGCAAAAACCCCGAAACCGGTATACAGTTTCTTGACGTTGTTGTTCGATTGGAACACCTTTGCAACATTAATAATAGTTTAATATTATTAAAAAATGTAGTTTAACTTAATCAATCTCTCTTACAAAAAAAAAAAACATAAATAACCTAAATTAATATAAATAGACCTAACTTTGGTAGAAAAAGCCAGTCAAAACAACGAAAATCACTTAAAATCAATAAAAACAAGCAAAAAACACGGTCAGAACTGGTAAGACTCTAAAAAATTCTTAAAGTTAGAAGAAAACTGAAAAAAAAATTGTTTAAAACTGTAAAATACTAAAAAGAACTGAGAAAAGCAGAAACCTGCTAAAAACTGCAAAAATGTAAAAAAATAAAAACTGTAGGGTATTTAAAAAAAACTCAACTGCATAAGTTAGAAAAAACTAAAAGAAACTAAAAAAATGCGAGAAATAAGATGAAATTAAGAATAACAAAAAAAAGTTTTAAAAAACTAAAATAAAGCAATTACAAAAACTAAGAATAACGAAATCAAAAAAATTTTGCGTCTTTTAAGTTTCTCGCTCAGTTTTTTTAGTTTTTCAAAAAAACCTAAAAATTGTAAAAAATCAAGAAAAACCAGTAAAAGCTGAGAGAGACTAGAGAAGCTAAAAACCAGGTCTTATATACAACTTTGTTGTCTTGCCAAATAATTAAAAAAAAAAAACAGCAAAAGTCGAAGAATATTTAATATCATATTATAAACTAAAAGAAAATAATAACAAAAATGCCCTAAATTGATTAGCTTGAGCTTGGGTTTTGTCGTGGGTGATGACCTTGAACAGATCTGCGTGAAGTAGAATCTTAAATGCGATAAGTGAAACCCACAAACATCTGACTAGTTTCAGATTGCGGCAAATTTGTCAATACACGCAGGCTTAACCACAACCGTTCGAGAAGAAGGAACGAAACGAAATGAGAATGTTTTTGGGTTAGTGAACAGCACTTAACCAAGACGTGTTTTCGTACTTTGCACAGAATGACTCATCGCCCACGACAAAATCCAACCACTCTAACGTTATTCAAAAAATTAGTAAGGCAGATTATTGTTAAAAAAAGTAGTTCTAGACTAAAAAATTGACGCATCTAATTAATAAAAACAATTGTTTGTGTCTAGTTATGTCCAGTTATCTAGTTGCAATTAAATGAAATTCAGTTAAAATTCATGTATAATAGTTGTGAATTATTTTGTAAATTTTTTTAGTTAGCGCGGTAAAGCAACTTGTTTATGATCTATTCCAATTAACTTTTAAACATTTTTAAAAGTTTCTAAATATTGTAAGGCTATTTTAAAATTTAATAACTTGATTTATCGTGCTGAAAAAATTCGTTATAAAACTGCAAAACTGACATATCTAACTAATAAAAACTGAAACAAATTTTTCTATTTAGGTCTTTGGATTGTGGTATTTAACTACGAAAATGTGCTGTGCTTTTATTAAACAACATTAATAAATAATTTTTTTTGTTTAAAACTAAAGACTTTAAACTAGGTATTGTGTCAATTTTTTTAAGTTTTTAAAATTTTTTGTAGCAACAAATTTAGCAATGTTTCGACGCAATAACCTAATTTTAAGAATTTTAAGAACACTGATTTTTTTGGTAATTTTTTATTTCAACCTAAAATGCCCTAAAAACGTTTTCTCTCTTCTTAAAATCTCTGACCGTTTAGTGAAGTTCTACCTGATAAATTTTTTTTCGTGTAGTTCTTTAGCAATTTATTTTATTTTTATCATTTAATTTACTTTTGAAAATTTACAAATTCCGCTGAGAAATTTCCTAAACAAGTCATCACCCCAGCATTCCAATCCCTCCATTATTAACCTCCGGTCATCTTGTTTCATCCTAAATTATTACCAGCCGCTCCCATTCAAACATAAATTACTTGTATTGGTCCAGAAATCAGAACAGATCCCACCAGAGTGCCACAAGAATTGCTTAACGTTGGTTTGTTACCTTACGTCGCCGGCATACAGCTCCGGTATAATTCCGGTGGGACATTCTCGGGTCGTCTCTTGAGACGAAGAAATGAATCAGAACCAACAAACGCAGACAACGGTCGAGGAGGTGTTGTAACAATCAGCAAACTTTTTTCAATTCCGACTCAAATCTTTCACTAAATTAAAACAGTCACGTCGACCACCAATGATGCAGGATAAGTGTAAATCGTTGGGTAGTTAATCCAAACATGTGAAAGCTGGGTCGGTTGTGTTTATTGTTGGTATCGAACTGGGGATTGGCTGCACTAAGCCGGATGATGCTGAAATGTTAGGTATTGGAAATGGTCAACCGTGATATGTTTACAATCCAAGAAAAAAACAAAACACAATTAAATTCTGTATTTTAAAGTCTTATTTTTTTTTCTAATAAAACTTTACAATGCAAAGTAAAATATGCGTTCTATTGCTAACAAAACGTGTTGTCACACTCTTTTATCTTCTTTCAGTTTAACGCGACGACAAAGACAAAGCTTTTAGGGTGAGTGTAATATTAGAAACACGAATGCAAACCGACATTCTAAATAAAAAGTTGTAAAAACAGTAAATTGAAATTGTTTTATCTATGACTGCTTTGACAAATGAAGTAAAGTGACATTACTTCACTAGTGAAGTAATAAAATAAAAATCCACTCATTAAAATAATTTGTTTTTATTTCAAACTCAATCTTAATTATATGCTATTATTGTTATAAATATTAACAAGACAATTTTCAGACCTATTTATAGTAGAGCAAGCTATTTTTAATACATAACAGCTGTCGATGCAGTAGTTCTAACTGTTACAATATTTTTGTGACCCAGAATTTTTAAAACAATTTGTTTTTTATTTTCTTCTGCCGTGTCTATATACCCCTCCGTCACTGTATTCAAGCGCCAGCTCTCATGACGCTTTTTTCTGTTAAAAAATCAACTTTCAAATTAGGAAGCAACGATGTAGATGAGCGCCTATAACAATGTCCCGTAAATCCTGCTGGATTAGGTAACTGAAGCAAAATAGCAATATTTTTGGAAAAATCAGCAAATATGTTTATACCAACAGATAATTTTATACACCTCTAATTTCTGTATTCTAAAATAACCGTCCACTACTGACGTTATTAAGGCGAAGTAAAGCATACTTTTGAATTAATTCTAACATGTTGACTCCATCAATTCTGCCTGACGTAATAAAAAGTCTTTAAGTATTTCTGTTCTAGTGTTTGGTATTAGAACATGGAAGCATTGTCTCTAATTTTTGACATCTTATGAAAGCATAAAACAGAGTTCTAAGACTGTAAAACAGACTATATCAAAGCTGCGAATAACTTTAGAAAACTGTCAAAAATTAATCGTTGCAATTAAAAAGTCTCTGGGGCGAAACAAGTGACTCAAATTTTCTTAACGATTTTAATCGAGAGGAGAAACATGCCTTAGTTTCACCCGAAAGCTATTTCAGCCTACATTAGAATTTATTAAATGAAAATTTAACAGGAAATAAGATTTTAAAGCAATTTTAGAGTTTAATTTTCTTTTAATGGAAACGCTATCCAAAATTTTCATGAAATAATCTACATTTTTCTGTCGACCGATTCGTTACTTAACCTAATCAAGGAAATCCTTGATCGATCTTCAACAATCAACAACTTCGCTCATCGCTTCATTTTCACCTAACCCTTGTCAGGATGTTTTTTCTTTTTTAGCAATTAGTTGATGCTTTTCCGATGTTTCGAATTAAAACTAGACGATGTTTCCGGTTTTAATCCGTCATTATCCAACTGGTCCGTGTACAACTGATTAATCCTTTACGAGTTGATGTTTATTGACTAAAGTGCTTTGTTATGGACCAATCACGTGTTTGCACTAATACAGACAATCATTGGTACAAGAGGCACTCCAAACCGTTTAGAGAAAAGCAGAAAGCTCTAAAATAGTCAGCAGTTTACTGCCAGAACAACGGTTTTAAACACAAATTTTTTTATTGCGTTTTTATACTTATTGTTAGTGAGTTTAGAAATATTACACCCACAAAAATAATTTTTTGGTAATGTAATAAAGTGACACCAAAAAAAATTAGTAAACAAATTTTTTTACAGCGTTTTATAACAGTGATTCTTTTATTGTTATTTTGATTGTTAAATGACGTACTTTTACGCACTAGTGACACAAAAGTCACGTACTTTCAAGCACTAGTGCTCAAAATTAAAAAAATACATTTTTTATTTTATTTATTTATTATAAACATAAAAAAACAATTACTTAAGTGACTAAATTAAACATTTGAAAATTTCAGATTTATTTCCTGAACTTTAATACAAGTAGAAACGGTACTTGTAGACGCCACTTCAGATTTGCTATTTACGTCACAGATTCTTCTTTTCTTTGATACAGTTTCTTCTTCTCCCATAATTTTCATCGAAATTGCGTTTTTGCTTTCAACGGAGTTTTCTATGTAACTTTCCGCAACAGAACGCGATCGCCATCCTCCATGTCTTTTGAGTAACGTAATATCTGCTCCTGAATCTGCTAAGAGTGTTGCTAAACAACGGCAAAAGCAGTGCCCGGTATATTCTTTTGCATTTAGAAGACCAAGACATTCTGTATTTTTTTACGCAAAGCTGCAATAGTATTTATACCAACGGGTAGCGTACAGCACCTGAAAATTCTATATGTTAAGAAGAATCTCTGATGATCAGTATGAGAAGGTCGCAGCTGTGCGAATTTGCAAAAAATTCCTAAGAAACTAATTCCGTCTACAAATTCTTCAGTTATTGTAAACATTCATGACATTTTTGTTTTGGTGTTTGGTATCTTCACTTTAATAAAACTTGTACAATCTTCTATATCTTCCACCTTCAAAAACGTAATTTCTTCTCTGCGTAACGCGCCAAGAATCCTAGTAATTAGCACAACTTTTGCCAATAAATAGTTCTTGTTATCAGCTGTTTTCATAAAACGTTCTATTTCTTCTTGGTAAATATTCTAGATTTTTTAGCCCTGTACCCAGTGGCATTTCTTTTTAGAAATGCAATCAAGTCTGTAAATTTTTTGATATCTACATTTTTGTTAAAATATATTATAATTCTTCGCATTGAGTAGGTACTCCATAAAGTAGACGGCTTATACATGGAAGACAATTTCGAAAAATATTTTCAATACTTGTTACATTTTTTTCCTCACACCAATTACCAAATTTCCTGCATGTTTTCTTGTAAATTTTCTAAAATTTCTTTAGCACTACCGTGGCTAAAGCTACTTCAACAGCGTTTTAAATGTCTGAATCTAATTCAGAATCACTCATTTTTTGGGTTTCTTTATCACTGAACTTAGACACATAACTCAAGTTGACAGTCTGTAATTTTATAAAAACAGTAAACAACGAAATTCACATCCACACCAACCTCCTGTCTGCCTACTATACAATGTGAATGTTCAATTGAAATCATTATTTAAAAAAAAATCTGTTATAAATCGCTGTAACAAAAAATCTTGAATGCAATACGTTGCAAAATCGCAAGCTATAGTAACATTAATAAGCACTACAAACCTTGTAGGTTCATTGCTTAGTGAGCATTTTTTTCCAATCTTTTCTATTTAGATTTTAGCCACTTCTTTATTTGTAATTTGTGGAAATCATCTTCTACATTTTTTCTTTGTTTTTGATCTGCTTTTTTTTCTTTTAGGTTCTAGTCCCGTTTCTAATATTCTTTTTAGTAATCTGTTTTATTTTATTCTTGTTTTTTAGACATTTTTACAATTCCTTGTGATTTAACTTCTCCTATTATATCAGTGACTTTGTATAATGTTCCTAATTCTTCGTTTGTTCTTCTAATCCAAGCCTCTTCTTGTTTTTCTCTTCATATTTTTTTTAGAACATTTCTTTGTTATATCTGCAGCACAGACTGTTCTTGTTTTCTCAGTGTCCATCTCTTAGAAGCCTGTTAACATCAGTCAAATTACAGTTTTGTAGACATAAAGTTTTATTGCATGTAGAGTGTAATGCATAGGTGCTTTTTTTTTCAGCTGCTATCTCTTCTGTATTTGTTAGTTTCTTTTCTGTTACACTTTTTAGGTAAAAAAATTTCTTGATTTCTATAAATTTGTATCTCTCTTTTTCGTTTACCTTTACTTCTAGGTATCTGTCTTCTTTAAATACTTTATATTTTTCTTGCTATTTTATGAAGTGTTTCAAAGTCTTTTAATGTTTGGTATAATTAGTTTTTGTTTACGCTGTCGTAGGCCGCTTTAAATTTCTTAAAAAGCAACTATGTTTCTAATTTTTATTAACGACTCTTTTCCTGTATCTCTTTTAATAAAAATATTTGATCTACTACGGATCTTCTTTTTCTAAATTTACACTGGTATTTTCCTCCTACTTTTTCCATATGCTCTTTCAGTTTATTATTTAGTACTATTGCCATTTTCTTATATACAGTGTTTAGTGCCATTTTTTTCTTTGATTTTTTTAATTATGTTTTGTTTCCTTTTTTATAAATTGAGCATAATATTGCTTCACTTTTGCGGCATTTGTTTATTTGTCCATACATTTTTAATTAAATCATTTATTCATCTTTTTTATCGTTTCTCCTTTATAATTTATTTTTTTTGTATGTTGTTTCTTCTAGGCTTTTGTTGTTTATTTTATAATTTTTTAACTTCATCATATGTAGAAACTTCTTCTTTTTAATCTTGTCTGTTACTGTTGTTTTCTTCTTCTTGAAGTGTTTTTCTTTCGGTCAACAATTTGTTTAAAACTTCTTCAAAATATTCAGGACATTTTTCTGTTACTACTTCTTCGCTTCCTTTTAATTGACTATGTTTATTTTAACTAATTATAGTTTTAACTTGAAATTCTTGTATAATTCTCTTGCATAATTGATAGAAGTTTCTTATCATTTTATTTTTGTAATTTTTTTTCTATATTTTCTATTTTTTCTATTTTTTAGCGTTGTGCTCTTAGTTGTTTTTTCTGCAATTTTTTTTGTATTTTGTTGTTTGTCTTTTATATTCTTCCTGGCTGTTCTGTGTATTTATTTTTTTAGCATCTTTTTCCTTGCTGTATCTTTCTTCTGTTTTTAAAGTCTTTAATTTTTATCGTTTTATTCTTTTGTTTTTGTTAGTTTAGTTTTTCTATTGGCTTTCATTTCTCTTTTATTATTCTAGCACTTTCTCAAGAACTACTAATACTTCTACTTATCAGCTCTAATAAACCATTTTCTTAACAAAAACTAAGATATTAAAATTGTTTTTGCAAAAACTGTCAAAGATAAACAGCTGTAATAGTTACTAGCTATACTATAGCTTTAGATTTATTGAATTTGCTGTCAAAATATCTTTTTCAAAAAATTATTTCTTTTGTGTTTAACATTTCTATGTCACTAAGTTTATTTAGTTTTTTATTTATTTTTTCTTTATTTTATACAAAGATATATAGATCAAATGCATATTTCGATGTTTTACAGCATATTTAGTGGGATGAAGTCATTTTTATTCAGCCCTTTTCATAACAAGATTTTACAGTTAGATGAAATCCGTTTGATTTCCCTTTTGTTTTTTTATATAATTTCCATCCCCTGACAAGACCACCGTAGCAATTTACTTTACCCCAACCTTGTTCTGTCGTAATGTCACTTTCTGACCGCTACTTGATCTCAGCTCGTTCTGCAAATGGGGCGGATTCATTGCAAATTAGGGGGAGAGGGCGAGATTGACTGCCTTCCTCAAGTCAGCACCTCCCTCTCTTTGTTCGAAACGTGTCCAAGTCATGTCGATTGATTGCTCTACATGACGGTTCGTTTACAAGCGATTTTTTCTTTTCATCTTCAGTGATATCGTCTAGCTTGCGGCCATGTTTGACACGAGGAACCTCAAATATAGATCGTGTTTGCCGCATTACGAATATTGCATACATAGAAATGATCCTCTCAGGTATCGATACTCTCTGAATATATTTTTAATAAAACTGAAAGAAGTTTTTAACTGGTGTTGTTTACGAAGAGAGAGGAATTCTTAAAGTCTCTAGTTGATCAAAAAGCGAATATTGGAAAAGTAGGTGTAGTGTTGCAGATATCTGAGTTCTACTTTGACCTCTTAGCTAGAAGACGGTGATATTTTATACTGGAAAGCGATTATTTGTTTTGTCTCAGCGATTTCGAGAGCTTTCGCTGATTTATAAATAAAATGGCGATGGTAAACGATCGTGACTTTTTCTATGTTATTCAATACAGGCTTTTTCAGTATTGCTGAATCAGATCAGAAATTGGAGTTTAAGTTTATTTGATGGAATGCTAAACTTACAAGAAAGACGAGCTTGAAAAGGAAGAAATCAGGTTTAAGAAAAAGTTGTTTTTTACAAAGCTGTAGATACACATTTAACTAATAAAAATAATCTGGAATAAAATTATTATGTTTTTAAAAAATTTCTATTGTTTTTTTCTAAAAAATAAAAACACTTAAAATTTGTAAATGTATTTCCGTTTACGTAAAATTTTTTATAATTACAATCAAGAGAATTAGAAAGTGTAATTATGAAAGATGGCATTCCTGGATTGCTACAGTTTTTTTCTAACAATAAATAAAGGTAAATTTGATTTTCTATTGAATTTGACTTTTTGAATTACTATATATTTTTTTAAATGATCTGATTTTAAGATTTGTCAATAATTCAGAAAAAATAATATGACAGTCCCGAAATTTTTTGTTTAAGAAATTTTGACAGTAAAATGAACATTATTAGTATAAGTTTTTAGCGATAAACCATTCGCAACAAATTTAATTAGCTTTGATTATTTCGATTGTAATTATATGGTTGCGAAATGTTAGTTTTATAATTGGTGTCTTTAAAAAATCTTTTATAACATTCATTTAGGTGCTTTTATAATCATTACAAAGCTAGTGCTGTAATGAACCTATTGAAGCATCCAAAATTCAAATTTTTTACATTAAAAATGTGTTAAAAACGTAAATTTTCAACTAATAATATTGAACTCTTAAATTTGTATCTCAAAATAAACTCGTTTTTTAGTATACATACTATTTCTTATCGTTATTTTTTTTATTATTTTGTAATTTTTTTTTAAATGTATATAAACTTCTTGTGTAAAAAAATAAATAAACTCTTGTTTTTTACTTTTCAAAATCTTTATTTTATATTAAATAGACTACATGTTTCGGTTAGATTATATTAGTCATTGTCAGAACCTACACGTAATACTACGTACAACCCAAAAATTCCTGTGTATATCTAGATTTTTAGGTTACAGGTAAATTATATGTGTAAAGCCTAAAAATATCTAATATAATATAGGTAAAACATCTGTCCCACTTAATAAAAATTAAAAAAAAAATTTTCAAAGTTATTAAAAAATAATTTGAATTTAAATTTTGCATAAATCTATTGTTCCTCTATAGACAGACAACTATGAAAAATTAAACAAAATTTTTTTTCCACACAAACTTAACCACATAAGCAATAAAGAATCTTTTTAAATTTTCAAAATTTCAGTAACCTCTACACGAAAAACATAAGCTCTTAAGGCATAAAAATGTGCTTTAAACTTTTTATGGGAAAACAAGAACAACAGAGATTTGTCAACGATTTGATTGTCTAATATCTTTCAAATTTTAAGAGTAGAGCGATAATAAATCTACGTCTAAAACCGTGTAAAAACAAAAACGACATGACAAAAAACACAAAATCTGTAACTTCTAAACTAAAAAAAAAATGTAAAAATTGAGCCGGACACTTTAGAAAGTACAACAGCTTTGATAAGAGACAAAATTACAAAGACTTTTTCAGCTTCTATTAGATTTTTATTTTTATTATTTTTATAGTTTTTATAGTTTTTATTTATTTTTTCTGTTTTTTATACATATATTTGGTTTTTTTTACTTTTTTAAAGTTTTTTCTTGGTTAGTTCTTTCTAAATTTTTTTAGTTGCTCGCAAATTTTTTAATTAATTTTTTTTTTGTAGTTTATTTACAGTTTTTTACATTTTTGTACAGTTTCTAGCATCTCCATATGTTTGTCATGTTTGTCAATTTTTCTTAGTTTTATTTAGTTTCAGATAATAATTTTCAGTTTTTACTAGTTGTTCTTGGTTTTTATAAGTCTTACTTATTACTAGTTCTTACCACATTTGACAGTTTTATCAGTTTCTGCCTGTTTTTAGTAATTTTAATTAACTTTTATTGTTTTGACTAGCCTTGACTAGCCTTGATTGGTTCAAAGTGGTTTTAACTGCCAGTTTTTGCCAGTTCATAGTCATTTAGCTTAACAAATGTAATAAACTTAAATTAAATCTATCTATTATATCTCAAGTTAATCAAGTTAAATTCTTTCAGATTACTCACGTTATTACAGCCCTGGTTATTTAGCTTAAATTATTTCTAGCTTTCTTCTTTTTTAATACGTTTGTTTTTTTAATTTTTTTAGTTTCACTTAATTTATTTATGTACTTTGTAATCTCTTTAAAAATTTTTAGTTTTTTTCTTTGCTGCATTCAGATCTTTTAGTTCTTCTCAGTTTTTCCTATTTTCTTCTAATCTTTGTTGGTTTTTACAATTTCTAATAATTTATGTCAACTGGACGTTGAGTCATTTAACTCAGGTTATTCAGGTTAAGGCATTTCTTTTTGTTATTATTTTTTTAGATTCTAATATTGCTCTCAGTATAGCTCACTTTTTTACTTCTTTTTATTTCAGTCAGTAACAACAATAAAATTTCATTTAAAACTAGTTTGTTAGTTTTTTTTAATTTTTTTCAGCTCCAATTAGTATTTCACTATTTCTCAACTTTTCTTGAAACACTAGAAATATTAAGAGAGTAATTTTAAAAGTACAAGAATTTTTCTCGTTACAGTTTCTCTCAGTTACTTTTAGTTTTTTTAGCTTCTTTGGAGTTATTTCAGTTTCTGTCAGTTTTTTTATTGTTCTTCTTTTCTCTTGATTTTACTGTTTTTTACTATTTTTTAAAAAACGTTATTTGTAAAAAAAAACGTAAGTATCTAAAAGTGTAGGACTTATTTTATAAAAATTGCTGATACAGAAAGTAATTTCAGCAAAATCATAATTAACAGGTGACATTTTCTAGCTTCTTTATATCAAAACTAGAAACTGTAAATACCATTTTATAAAAACTAAAAGTCACACCATTGTAGAGCTCAGTAGAAAACTGGAAGCAACACGAGTAATGATCTATAAAAATAGAAGCTACACAAAACATTCGGTAATTGCAATTAAAAATCGCCTTTTTGTAAAAAAATTGTGGGAATTGAAGACCACATTTTATAAAAATCAAAATTAACAGAAGTAGCTTTATAGCTTTTTTATTAAAACCAAAAACCGGATGTAAAATTTTGTGAGTATAAGTAGCGAAAATTGCAGAAGCAAATTTATAAAAATAGAAGCTGCATGAGCATTACTAAAAAAAATAATGCACTAAAACGTTTTTATTTCAGTAAAAAATGGCTACAACGATTGATACCTTTGTAGTATAAAAATATTATGTTACTCACTTTTCTTTTTTGATAAAAGAAAAATAGCACATTTTTGAATGTTTTACATACTCGTGATAGAAATTTAGTTTGTATTTCTATTTTTATAAACAAAATTAGGCAATTTTAAGTTATGAGTTAGTCATGGTTATATATTTAAAAAAGAAACTATACAATAATAAGGAATGTAATATTTCATTTTGTTATAGGCCCTAGTCAGTAAAGTTCTCCGAATTAGGAAAATTGAAACATCAAACAAATATCAATATCTCCAAAATTTTGGCAAATTGCCGAACATAATCCAATATCTAATCCCCCAAGAGTCATTTAACCCCCTCTTGACACCACTTCGCAGCGCCCATCAACCTTCACCTATGAGTTAATGAAATTAAGTTCTCCTGCAGTACAATCAATAATATTATTACGGTGAATGTATTGCACTCTTTGACCCCTTTTACCAATACAAACTTAAGACAAAGATTAAAATTTTAAAACCGACCACTTGAGCTTATAAAAATCCTGCAAATTTCTTACCAATCGTTTCCCGTTTTGGCAACATTTTGTCTTTTCCGCCCAGTTTGATGGGGTTTTGGCTCGGCCACCATATTAACATCTGCAACAAAATAATTATATATTTATAATATTTAATGTAAAAACAAGAATATTTTAGTATAGTTTTTTAAAATTTAATTAGGTTATATTGGCTACTCCGAGTAGAGACGCCATTAGCAAATTAACAGTGTAAATTTTACAGGTTCTTAAATAAGTTAAATTTAGTTGTGTGTTTCAACAATTACATTTACTTTTCCTCGGACATAAATACTGACCAAATAGCTTTTCCGTTCACGATGGCTCTTGAAACATTAATGCTTGTTTTAACTCTGCTCAGTTGAAAAATAAAGAACTGTTTTTGTTTATAATAAATTCGAATTTATGTCTTAAGGTGTTTTACAATAAATGCAAATTTTTCAATTTGTTAATTAATTTGTAGGTTGATCCGACTTTCTTATAACGAACTGTTTTATTGAATTTAGCTCGAAACTCTGTTGCTTCTCGCAGACTCTTTCAAGTTAACCAGAACCAGAACTAGTTACTGAAACATTGCTATGCAAATTGATATTCGATTTTACACAAATTGAATCGTTCTAGTTCGGACTGATTTTATTAAGCACAGGAATAAAATTCTATTTATAAAACAAAAAAAAAACACAAAAAACTAAACTGGAAAAAACAAAAAACTTGTTTCAAAAAATAAATTTGATAAAAAATATATTAAAATCTGCTTCATGTGTTACGTGCGCAATAGTTAATTAGCTAAAATAATAACACGCAAAGCTCTAACAATAGTTATTTACGTTACGAAAAGTTACTGAACTTATGTGAGTGAAAGATTGCAAAGACGAGGCGCTAGACAATTTGTTTGTTTATTCAAACTAATAAGAAATTTTAAGACTCTGTTTTTCGATAACAATCTAATAGTTTTTTGTTGTTTAAAATTTAAAAAAATTATTAGTGTTTCGATGACAAGATTTAAGTTAACATTCGATTCAAAAAATCTTAAGTCCATATGTAGAAAGATAGATTCTAATTACTATAGAAGTTTGGGCAAATAATTGTGTCATAACAAACGTTAATTTTTCTAAATTATTAGCGAATTAAAACGTTTTTTGTTTCTGATATTTTTTTACTTTTGTTTAAATTTTAAGCTTTTTACTATTTTTATTAGTTTGTTTTTGTTTTTTTATTTAGATTTTCTTAATTTTTCTAGTTCTTCGTAGTACTTCCAAGTTTGTAACGAAGCGTTCTAATAATTCAGTAAACAAAACCAGATAATGCCCAGCAGCTGATTCGGACCGCGTGACCGCGACGTCATACGTATACGTCAGGGCAGTAGTGGTGGTATAATTCCCACCATACCGAAAACCTCTACCAACGCTTCGCTACGATACTCCTCTCATACCCCTCGCCTACCAACGAAGGCTATATATTGTGTCTACCGCCACCGATATTGGGCATACTTGCAGAAGCATTTACCTTGTAAGTAGCCACCCCCAGACCCGTCCTCCCCTGGAGCATTAACCTTGGGGCTTCCTCTCCGATACCGCTACCCACGGTGCATCAACCTGTGGGTGAATCCTACCTCCCCTCCATTACAAGTGCGAGCCACCGAAGCCGACACGTCAAAGACGAGGAACTGAGAGCGAGGAGCCGAGGACGAGAAGCCGACGACGAGGAGTCGAGGACGAGGCCGTGTATATATTAGTAGAAGATTCGTTTTGTTTTGTTTAGAAGAATTATTTTTATTTTATTTTTATTCTGTACATAGTTTTATACTGTCAATAAAATCCCATCAAAGCCGCTCTTCTCTCTCTCTCTACGATACCCAGAACCCGACACGGAAACAACCGTTACAAGTTTTTCATAGTTTCTCTCAATTTTTCTTAGTTATTTTCAATTTTTTTCAGTTTTCCTTACATACTTATAATTCTGGTTCGATTTTCTCTGTTCTTCTCAATTTTTTCAGTATCTTTTAGCCAAACTCAGTTTTTTAATTTTTTTTAGTTTTATTCAGTTTTTTTATTTTTAGCTTTTTTAGATTCTTCTAGTTTCTCTTAATTTTATACATTTTATTAATAGGTTTTTAAAATTTTGCAGTTCTTCTCAGTTTTTTCTTTCAGTTTATCTCATTTTCTTTTAGTTTCGACTTTATTTTTAGAATTTTGTCTAAATTTTGATAGTTATTTTTAGTTTTTTAATTTTCATCAACTCTTTTAGCTTCGTCACTTAAGACTGTAAAGCTCTATTTGAGAGGAAATAAATAAAAAACTTTGCAGATCATTATTTTAACAATTAACTAGTTCTTTTAGTTTGTTTCAGTTTCTTTCAACTCTTATTAGTTTTTCGGGTTTTATTTTTTTTGTTATTTTATATTTTTGTTTTTCCTCTAATTTTTAAAGTTTTTTGTTTTAGTTTTTTAATTATTTTTAGTTTAGTTTTAGTTTATTTTAATTTTTTTAAAATTTGTTTTGGTTGTTCACTTATAGTTTTTTACATTTTTCTACAGTTTCTCGTAGTTCTCTATGTTTTTCAGTTTTTTTAGTTCTTTACAATTTCAAATAATATTTTTCAGTTTTTACTAGTTTTTCTTAGTTTCTGCGAGTTTTACTACCGCAAAGAGTTCCTACCACATTTGAACAGCTCTGTTCTTAGTGATACAAATTGTTATTTATTATTTAAGCTAGTGTTGATTGATTTGAATTAGCTTTGAGTGGTTTTGACTGCCAATTTTTGCCAATTCGTGTTTGTTCGAGTTAAATAGATGTACTAAACTCGGGTTGAGTCTATATTTATGTTGTCTCAAGTTAATCAGGTTAAGTCATTTTATTTTATTTATAGTTTATTCAGGTTATTTAAGCTAAATTTTTAGTTCTTTTTACTTCTTATTCTAACTTTCGCAGTTTCTCTTAATTTTTCGGTTTTTTCCGTTACTTATTTACTCTTATTTGCTATTATTTACCATATTTACAGTTCAGTTACTAAAAATTTTATATAATTTTTCTCAGTTTTTCAGTTCTTCTTAGTTTTTTTTAGTTTTGGTTGGTTTTTGCATCTGCCTTTTCGGCGTTGAACATTTAACGCTGGTTAATCAGCTTAAAGCATTTTTTTGTTATTATTTTTCTAATTTATAATATTGTTTTTAGTACCTATGAGCAGTTTTTCGCAGTTTTAATAAATTACGTCTCTCAAAACAATACGGTTTTATACAAAATCTGCTTTTCAGCTTCTCTTAGTTTCTCTCAACTACCACTAATTACCAAATTAATTTTTAAGTTTTCTTGAAAAACTAAAAAGAACTGAGAGAAATATTCTAAGAACACAAGATTTCTCTTTGTCGCAGTTTTTTTACAATTTTGTTTAGTGTTTTAGTTTTTTTAGTTTTTGTTTCAGTTATTCTTAATTACTCTCAGATTCTCTAATTTTTTTTAAAAAAATTCTAGTCTCTCTTAATTTTTCTTGGTTTTTCTGTTTTTTTTTTTTAGTTTTTTTAGACTCTCTTTTTTTATTTAATTGCTCAAAGTTTTTTTTTTACAGTCTGTCACAGTTTTTGGCAGGTCTCTATTATTCTCAGTTCTTCTTAGTATTTTAAAATTTCATTTATACCTATATATTTTTCAGTTTTAACTAATTCTTTTTATTAGTTATTAAAAGTTTTACTAGTTTTTACCACTTTTTAGCAGTCCTAAACGGTTTCTATCTGTTTTTATTAATTTTGATTGTTTTAACGGGCTTTCACTACCAGTTCGTTCCAATCGGGTTAAGTATATTTATTTTAACTCATGTTATTCAAGTTAAGGCATTTTTTTGTAACTTAAATTGTTTAAAATAATTTATTTTAGAATATTATCAAACTGTTATTAATTTTGTGTCTTATAAATAAATAAAAACAATTTGGCATATTAAATATCCCGGCGCATCCACCATTTTTGCTTTTCTAAAAATTTTGTCGAAAAATAAGAAAAAAAATATTTTCAATAAACAATTTAAGTACATTTTTTTACAATTATTAAGTAAAATTTTACTAAAACCAAAAACAATTTATAAAGTAAAATGTCCAGCACAAACAAATTAAGAAAGTAATTCAAACTTTTTGTCGTAATCTAAGTTCCGGTTGACAAACTTTCTTCCCACAATTGCTCCATATGCCACAAAACAACGTAATTCGACTAAAATAAAACAAAGCTACGATCATTATTACACGATTTGAATCCTTTTGTAATTATTATATTATCACACGCGTCAACTTTTATTGTTAGAATGTGTCTAGACTGCTTTCGCATTTCCACCAAATTCTCAAGACCACTTTAGTTAGTGCGAACAAAGTGATCTGTTTAAAACCAAGTACAAAACAAATGTGTTTAACAAAAGCGTATGCAAACAGTCCGAAATGCATTTCATTTCCCCACGTAGTGCTCCTTTCTTTAAACCAATTCAATTTCAAAGTAAACATTACACTGATCCAACCGACGTATCAAGACCAGACCGAAAAGTCGTCATTAATCCACGAGGAAAGCTGTGTACAGCGTGCATATTTAAAGGCAGGTAGCTGCAGATTAGTAAATGAAGCAGTAATTCACACCAGTAGTAGCGGTTTAGTTAATCTTTACAATGGTGGATGAAATATGCGCCCCAGGAAAGCCGGCAAGTGATTGCAATTCTACTAATGTAGCTACGGTTATTTATCACGAAACTGAAGATATTGCGCTCTAGGTGTTTAATCAACTTATTATTAACGGTTTATAAACATGGAATTTTTTAAAAACCTGTTTACTGCATTTAGTGCTAAATTTTATACACACTAAAATTGTTTTTAATATTTTACTAATATTCTAAATTTAGTAAAATTTCTGATAAAAGCACAATTAAAAAATAATTATACTTACTACTTAACTAGGTTTGATATCTAGTTTATACTAGAAAAAGTCGAGTACTGCGAAAAAAAAATTGGCAAACGGCTCTCTGCTTGATTCATATAGGCGTAGTCAGCAGATCGTTTTTTATATCTATCTGACATCTTCTAAATTAAAAGAGCTATAAAAATTATTTTCTTACATTAACTAAAAATAAATTAACAATTTCCAATACGTTTTAATTAATTAGTATTTAACAAAACAGTAGTTAATTATAAAAACTAACTACAGTTCCAAACTAAAATACAATTACAAATATGTAAATAAAATCAAGAAAGTCTAATTGCAATTAGTCAAAAAGTAAGAAAAGTCTAACTATTATGCTTATTGTTACGGTAAATCATCAAAAGCGTAGCTTCGGGACAATTCGGAAGACTTTGGATAATATATTGAATGATTTATCATTTATAAAAACAGATAAAGCAACGTGCTTTGAGAGTAATTTTAAAACGTCATACTTTAAAAATGATACTAGAAACTAGACTATCCAATAATGTATAAAAAAAACTGACCAGATAGATCAGTCAGATAGTGAGAACAAAATAAATCAGTAAAGTGCGATCAGCGACAGTAGACAAAATTGCAAAAAAGATTTTTTAATTAACTTTGTCGTGTAATTAGTATTTTAGAAAATAAATTTTGAGTTTTAAAATTTGAACCATTAGTTTAAATTACTCATTACCGCAACATTATTATAGCCAATAGAGCTCAGGCATTTTATATGCAACACGCAACACTCTGGAGAACTAACAAAGTAAAGTTAACTAGAGTTCTAAGCTTGGTTATACAGTGTGGTGCTAAGGTAAGGAGCAAAATTCATAATTCTTTTATTGAATGTTTTTGAGCAAAACACTTGGACAGGTCATTTTTATTTTTTAATTTGCCACTTTATGACATAAAAATTTGACTTATGACGTCATGTATTATTGCGCAATGACGTCATCATTAGTTTCTTTAAATGACAACCTCATGTTTTTTTTGGTGCTTTTTGTAGGCGGTCCAACTACTTAAATGATGGTGTAAAAAAATTGGGACCTTAGATAACAATTTTTTTGAGAAAATAACCCATTTATGTTGGCTACCTAAATTTACAAAAACCAATTTTTTACACTCAAATCTGACATGCAATTACTTTTTACACTTTTTTTTACCGAAATTGTCAAAATGACAGTAAAAATTAAGATTCTGTGCTGAGACTTTTAAGTTTCAGAAACAACTACTTTATTTCGTGATTAAATTATTTTCCGCTTTGTGGTTATGTTCATATTATGTCATGTTGTGGATTTCGCTGCCGTCAGTTACGTAATTCTCGCAATTAGTTAACTTTACTTTGTTTGACTTTCAGAGAGTCCTAAACTGTATATAAAACGCCGAGTTTTAAAGACTGTAAATTGTTAAGTGTGCTAAACCAGTTAAAAGTTTAATGAGTATAACAGTATTTTTGACTTATGGGCTGATTTCAAGTTGTGATAATACCGGTAGTATCGCAAATTTTAATACTTTTCCATGGCAATAACCAATCGCAACCTCGAATTGTTTTAATTTTCCATGGAAACGAAGATACTACCGGTATTATCTCAACTTAAAATCAGCCCATTAGTATATATCTTTTAAAACTAACTTATTCTAGCTAGAAAGTAACTAGAACTAATTAATCTAGTTATTGGTTTTTGCTTTTCTTCTATAGATACGTAACTACATTTTTTAATAGCTACATCTGTTGAGCTAATAGAGTTTTTAGAAGTTTAGGTATACATCTAGATAAAATAACTAGCAAAATAATCCTGAAATTTAGCTATATAGCTGTTTAAAATTTGTTAAAATAGTAATTGAGACAAATATTTTATTATTTACCTTCTACTATACAAGTCAATTTCAGACGTTTTATAAATTTAACTAGAATTAATCTTCTGTTAACTAGGTAACATTTCATTTTTGTATTTTTAATTAATCAAAATTTAACAACAATTTACTTGTTTCTACTTGTTTAAAATTAAGTTGTTTTTACACTTAAGGCAACAATAATTAATTAAAATTTTTGAAAATATATTTAAAACATTAAAAAAAAAGTTCCAAAGCTAATAAACCTATGTAACTAGTTAAAATAAAGTAAAACATTGTTTTCATTAAATCAACTAGAATCTTGTACTACATGTACCTAGTGCAATGGCACGAAATTTAGTTAAAACGTAAGTATTACACTTTCTAACTAGTTATGATTAATATTTTGTAAGAAAAATTTTAAAGCAGCAAATCTATTAGCTAGATAATATAACTAATTTTTAATATATGGCAATTAGTTTTTAAATAATTTTTTAGAGCTTTAAAAGTTATTATTATATAACGATATTTTGAAAGCTAATACAGTGATTTATAGTGTTGAAGATAAAAACAGTTATAAAACTTTAAAACTGACACATGCAGTTAACAGAGAATAGAAACATTTTATTTACTTAACTAGTTGCAACTAAACAAAATTTAGTTTATTGTTAGTTAAACGTTACAATGTTTGGGAAGTTATATTTAACATTTTTTTTAAACAAACGGGCTGTTAGATAGTAGTAATAATTTATTTTTAATTTATGTTAATTGAGATTAAAACAAATTTTGAAAAAGGTTTTTATGAGTATAACTCTATTTTAAAAATTAATACGGTTGTGTTAAAAAAAAAATTAGTTATAAAACTGAAAACTGACACATCCAGCTAATAGAACCTGAAGCAAATGTTTTATTAAATTAACTAAAATTTTTTACAAAATATCTAGTTATTTAAATGCAATAAGTAAACGAGATTTTGGTTTTCGTGACATTTTTTCTTAAAGCAGCGGGTCTAGTAACTAGATAAAACGATTTATTTTTAATTTATGCTAATTAAGTTTTAAACAATTTGAAGGATATTATCCCGTTATTCTAAGAATTAATGCCAAAATTTATTGTAAAATAGTATATTAAAAAACGCGTTTTAAAAAGTCATCTTTGTGGCATAAATTTAAGTTTAAATCTAAAGGAATATAACTGTAAATAATATAATAAATAAACGAAAAACAAAGATCAGACAAAGATTAAAATAATTTCAATTTAATTACTAACTTTTGTCTTTCGATTTTTAATTTAAATTGTGTATTATTAGTTGCCTATAGTAAATCTAAAAATTAATGGCTCCATCTTACACATTTAACTTGAAGGAATACTAGCTTTTTGACAAGTTTTTAGTTTTTATCAGCTGTTTTTTTCTATACTGTACTGTAGAGTATTTATTAAGTAAATTAATAAATTTCTCGACTTTTGAATAATGGATGTAGTCGCTGGAGGATATTTAGAGTTGTTCCAGTATTTCGCGCATTTCATTCCGAATTGATAAATCTGTCCATCGGCAAAAGATTTAATGTCGAGATGAGGGAATTAAGGGCGTTCCACACGTACTTTGTACGTATAAAACGAGAGGCAAGAACCGAGTCCACTTCCATAGGCTTTCTTCCGTTAATGCAGTACTCGTGTAGGGATGTTAAAATCGCCTTTGGGCCGTCACCAGGACGACTCTGTTACACTTCACACGTACCTAAAACCTTTTTATGTATAACCGCCACCATTTCTAAAGCTTCCGACTATTCAAGTGTTTATCTTGGGGGATTTTTTCCTGAACGTGTATTCCTAACGCGTTTTAATACAGTTTAAGAACGAAGCTGACTTACTTTCACTCGACTGATTTTTAAAATGAATTGCTTAAAGCTGAAAATTGCAATCGGAAAAATCTTAAATGAAAATTGTTGCTGAAAACTTTAGCTGAAAGATAGTTTCATGAATCTGAAAATTAGAATTGAAGTGCTCCATCTCGGCTGAAATTAACCTCGAACCTGGTTTGAGAGTTAAGTACAGGATTTTCTCGGAGTTTCTTGAAATATTTTCATTTTACTGGCGAAGCAGTTTTCAAGACACGGCCGATTTCACAGGATTCACAATATTTGATTTTCGGGCCATTAAATTTGATTTTCAAGATTACGGAATTTAACGACCACTGTCTAAGTTTTAACGGTTTTAATTACTCGTCCTTGACAACTCTTAAATTTAACAACTTTTTAAGATTTGTTGGTGCATGTCAAAGACCGAATTTATTGCTGAATTTAAATCACGTGTTATCACGCGAACTTTGTGAACAGCTGGTTATGTTATTTTTGGCTAATTTATAAAATGTCGTCGTGTTGTAAGTTTAATTATACGCATCATTAATTACTTCATTAATTAATTTAGGCAAGGATATTTACTCCCTTCTCTTCTTGTTTGAACTTTAAATCGCCTGATATTTAAAAGACGCCAGACTCGATGTCTTCTTGGCACAATAAATCGCGGCATTAATTTTCAAAATGGCGTTATAATAACCTTTGAAGCCCTTTAAATGTGTTTAAAAATTAATTGGCATAAATCAAAAATCAGTCATTTTATCTAGTTAATAGACCCGTTGCTTCAGAAAAAAATGTTACAAAATGTTAGTTATAACTAGCTGAAACTTGTAATAATCTTTCCAACTAAATTTTGTTTAATTTATTTATAATAACAAAAGATTGTTTCAGTTTCTATTAACTGGATGCGTTCGTTTTTTAACTCTATAAATAGGTTTTTTAAAAGAAGTAAAGAAGAGTGTTTTATTAAATAATTAGGCACAAAATATATAAAATACAAAATTAGTATATAGTGCAGTATTTTTTAATCAGCCTGCCTTTAAATTTTTGTGTAAAAATTTTAATCAAACATAAAATACATTTTTTTAATTTTTAAAGCAAAATTATTTTATTTTTAGTGTCTTATCTCATGAAATAGACATTATCAAAATGAAATAAATTCAAAATGTCAAAGATTTCAATTATGTATGCACTATGTGGTTTCAATATCGGAGTTGTCAACAGCAGACCTGTACATTATTGGGGAAGTTTATCCGGATATTGCACCGCAATACGGCCAAGTGATGAAAACTAGAGAACATCTCGTTGATTGTAGGTAGACTATAGTCTTTGAGACATCAAAATATCTAATTGCCCGACTAGCGCACAAAGACAAACTGATGTATATTGTCAATATTAAATCAATCGATGGTAAAATTGCGAAATTCTGTTTTAATTTCCTGTCGTTTATGACTTAGATACAAAATTGCTGAAGACTTCAAAATATAGTCACTCTTTTAGAATGAGAAATATTTGCTAGGCTTGCTATGTATGTTACATCAGTTTGTTTTTTTTTTTTTTGACGCACTGTTTTAAATAAATTGCCTCTGCCTATCTAACGATTTGGAAAAGTTTCGTTTAAATATTGTAGAACTACTCGATGATAATGTACAGGAGCTCCATCCTGCTGTAGCCCCATAATTCTCCGCGTATGCAAATCCAGATTTTCCATCAGAAGTGGAAGATCATTTTGAAGCAATTCTCGATATCTTACCCCATTTTAAATCATCATCAAAAAAGAACAGAGCGAACACGTGGGCCCCAAGAATTTCGCTCCAAACATTCAATGACCAACTATTTTGACCATCAATTGTCTGCATTCAATTAGGATTTTCAGTCGCATAGTAATGCATGTTGTGTCGATTAACTGACACGTTACTCTCAAATATTGCTTTATCACTAAATAAAACTGTGTGCATAAAGTTCCAGTGGCTATTAATCGAATATTAAAAATGATTCAATTTTTATTGTCCAAAACAGAAAAGTTTATCGAAATTTAGTTAATTTAGGATTAGAAATTAGAATTTTACACTAGACTATAGAAACCTTATATTGATGGAAAGCTTGTCAAAAGATCTTTTGATTGGTGCAATAATAAATAAAGAGTGCCCTTTGAAAAAATTGACATTGTTTTGGCATGTTTAAAAAATCGCAGTAGGCACATACCACTGAGCAGGTTGTTGAGTAAAAGATATAAATCATAATTGATTACGGATAAATGAAAACTACCTCTATAAAAGTTATAATCTAAAAAAAAGAAGAAAAAATCAATATCTCTTAAAATAAAGAAGTTATAGTGCTTTTTCGTACGATTGGGACAGCCTGTATGTTAATGAGTTATAACTAAGCCGAGGATAAAAAGGTACCTGTGCCAGTGGCGCTTGGCGTGGAGGGGACGCGATCGAGTGCAAGCATATTAAACACATTGCAGGCATCGCATCGGGTCAATGCAGCGCTATATAATAATTGGGGGTATGACATCGCCGTGCGCCAATGTTTGGCAAGGTCAAGCGCTTTCATTCATACTCGGTACCTTTAAATCCTTCCCTTAGTTATAACTTTAGAGAAAATAGATAGTCGAGTGGAAATAGCTTAATTAATTAAGAAAAAACAAAATTCAAGAGTGTCTATATCTAGACTAAGCCACTGAAATTGTTGAATGGTACGATAATAAAACGTTCGAACAATAGTTTTTATTGTTTTCTAATTTATTGGCTCTTAATGATTTCAGTATCAGTACTTAATACAGAAATTTGTTTCTTTACAAGGTCAAAATCGATTGCACATTCCATAACGTGTTGACTTCGTAAGAATGAAACTCACAAAAGTTATAAAATCTGCAATTTCAGCGAAATTTTCTTGGCACGCGTTTCGTCAAGCGCAGTTAACCGTATCCTCGATCCGGAAATAATAATAATTAATGAGTAACGACCGTGAAAACTGGCTCTCGTTGGCGATTTAATTATCGTAAAATTTGAAATACAGGCAGGTGTTTGCAAGTACGACTTGTCAATGAATGAGTTCAGGAGTGTTTCATCACTGAAACATTTTTCAGACGATTTTTACCCTAACCCCAAAACGGAGAACCAATTATAACCGCCATCCATAACGCCCCCAATAAAACTGTTCGCGCGAAAGATACACCAGGAAATATGATATTTGCACTTATACCACCATATATCTCGGTTACATGTGTTAGATTGTAATTTTGCGCCTCGAAGCACAAACGACTGCGCGCTCACCCAATTACAACCTTGATTACAACGATAATAAGAAATTTTCTTCAAACTAAAGACGTTTTATTGGAGAAACTAATTCTTTTAACGTTGTTTATAACGATCAAACTTGTGAACAAACTGAAATTTCTTTCAGATTAGAAGGGCGACTGTGCGGTGCGTAAATTGAAATTGTCACGAGTTTACTGCTAATGGCAGAGTAGGCCGTGGCAGTTTCACGGCACGCTTGATTCGAATTGAATTTTAATGTCATCGCGCCCCGGAAATGGATAATTAATAACGCTTACTCTCCTGATTGCTTTCGCGACTTGATTCAATTCGGCTTATTCGCGAAAAACTGGCATAAATTTTATATTGAGTCAATTCAAAATTAAGAAATAGTGTTCTAACAAACTATTCTAGAAAGATCCACCACCGATTACTTTCCGGAAATGTAATGACTCATGTTATAGCTCAAATATTAGTCATGGCTATTGCAAAATTTGAAAAATACATAAATGAAAAGTCTACGAGTATTTACTAGAAAGCGGCCTATCTGTATGTAATCAAGTAATTGGCTAACCACCAGTTAGTCTAATAATAAGCCAAATACTAACTGAATTAAACAATTAAACGAAGCAGTATTTTCGGGAACAAATCGATATGATTTAGCGACAATCGTGGGCGTTACACTGTGTAATTAAGTTATTTATTTACAGAGTTATTTTTGAGTGTTGTTCGTGTAAATAGTAATTAGAAATAAATTAGTTGTTAAAAATCAAACTCTTTAAATCACAAGTATAACCTGCATACAATGATTTAAAAATAGCTGCTTGAAATGTTTCATTCTTTCAGTCAAATTACGTATGGTGTTTAAAAAGGTTTCAGTTTTGCTCAACTTTTTATAGGATTTTAATGTGTACAGTCGGCAGTACTTGTGCGGTTTAAAGATATGTACGTGACCTGCTAAAGCTCCATAAACTCTATCAAAATTGCGGTTTCAGCGATGAAATACACGCTAAACTTTACGACAATCGTTGATATTATGTAAAAGTAGGATGAGCTGGCAAGACAATAAACAAATGAAACGTTGAGTTTTGAAATAGTTTTGAGTCGAAGATGTAGTGCCGTTTGTCTAAAATAAAACGTCCAAAACAGTACAAACAATTTCCTCCAAGTGAATTTAATAAAACTCGGTGCAACAATAGAGCGGCGGATCCATTTTGTTTCAACTTTGAATAGCTGTTGCATCGGATCGAGGCTTGACACTTTGAAGCATTATCTCGATTCGGCAAACAGAATTTTTTTTCAGTCGAACAAAACCGGCACGTTTCTATTGATGAGACCGAAATAATTAAAAGTTTTCTATTTGGTATGCGAATTTCGCGACAATGTACAATGTACAGTGCTGTAACAATTCAGATTTTTCGCTCTTCAGAATTGTTCAATTTTTTTTTACTAATTTCAAAATCTAGTAGCAATAATTTACTAATTTTGTAAACTTATAATGACATTTTTTTATCGATTTTTGACTTAATAACGACAAAAGTAACATTTTCTTTTACATTTAAAAGTTGGTGGTTACATTCAGCAAGATTTACTATTTTTAAAAACTGAAAGCTTTAATTTTAAGTTTAACTAAACAGAGATAGCATTGTTATTTTATACTAAAAGCTAAAAAAATAAATTTTGCTAACTTTATAAAAAGAAAGTTGTATTTAAGCAATTTTGGTAGCTAAAAACATCATTTCCAATCAATTTTAGAAGCTGAAGATGACCTTTTAATAATATTGAAAGCTAGAGATATCGTTTTATTAATATAAAAGCTAGAGTTTCTGAAAAGCAAGAGCTGATATTTTACCAATTTTTTCAAGCCAAATATTAGTGCCGTTGGTTTGGCTTTAGCTACGGCACTAAGAATATAATATGTGAGTTGAAGATTGCATGTTTCCGAACGATGATATTTCGGACGGAACGTTGAAATGCGGAACGATTTCGATTTGATTCGAAACGCGATGAAATTAAAATTAATAACACGTTCGCATGTCGAGATAATTGATGTAATATTGTCAGTGACGGATTTGCCTTCCTAGGACAATGGACGTTCGCTTTGTTTAAAATTAATGTTTTCGCTCATTTATTACCTACTTACACGAACAATAAGTACGTTGAACTAATTTTCAAATTGCTAAAGTCGACGCTGCAGGCGCCGTAATGCGACATTCATTGTTAATGTTTACTGCTGAAGGCAAAATACGAAGCAACAATCTTATTTGTTTAGTTGCAACAACGTTTCAAAAAAAAATAGTTTTAGTTATGGAATGATACAAGGGCAGAAACGTAATTACATCTACTTCTAAAAATAGAAATTCAAATAAAAAGCACATAAGCTTTAATGCTAGTAAAAGTTAACTGATGTTCTTATAACTTTCTTTGTACTTTCTTGTCAGTGTTTCACATGATAATAGAAAAATATCTCTAATCAATGAGTTCTATAAAAGTATTCTAGGAATAAAACAATTATTGTAACTAAAGCTTTGGAAAAAACATTCTTAAATATTATCTTAATATACTCTTATAAATACATAAACAACAATACATTTTTTTTTTGACAAGAGGTGCCCGAAGCGCGAGCCGCACACCAAGGCCTACGCTTATTGTGTGCTACCTCTCTGAATAGTACTACTGCAGTAGCACTGTGCCTCTGATGAACTCAGTACTTTGTCTGCAGGAGTCTTTTCGATAGCATTGGGCTGCAGATATATAGAGCCCAAGTATGAATATCTGATGCCTGCAAATGCAGGATAGTAACAGAGAATATGCAGAGGAGTTTCTTCATCTTCAACACAACCTCTGCAAATCTCGTCCTCGCTGAGTCCGATGACGTGCGGGTGTCTTTTTAGTAGGCAATGTCCTGTGTACATGCCTACCACTAACTGAAGGTCTCTACGTTTTCACTGCGTGCCTGGTCCGGTCCTTTAATAAAAACTTGGATTGCCGCATACCATCTTGAAACTGCCATTCAGAGAGATGGCGAAATTCTGTCCGTTTATGAAGTGTGTCTTTCTGCCGTCTTTTGGTAACGCCAAGAGCCGGTTTTGCCCCGATAAAGTTCATTTGTGAATCCTCTCGAGCCAGAACGTTAGCCCTGTCGTTACCCGTTAGACCACAGGGTCCTGGTACCCAGCAAAGTACAACTTTTTTGTTGTACTCCGCCAGTTGGTGTAATCTGTTGTGACATTCTTAGACAAGCCTCGATGAGTACCTGCACGATTGCAAAGTCTGCAACGATGCCTGACTGTCGGTGCAAATGCAGATTCGCCTGTTTAACAAAGCCCTCTGCACGCACTCAGTCACTCAAGCGAGCAAAGCGAAGATTTCCGCTTGGAAAACGTCAACATGTTTGCCCAAAGGTATTGAAATTTTAACACCGAGCTCACATATAGATATCTCTGAGCCCGCCCTATTAGGGTAAACCGACCCGTCAGTGTAGCAGACGAGCCAGTCCCCCGTTCTGAAGCTGCTCGTTTTTTCACACCAGTTGTCACATGGTGGAATGTTCACAAGATACTTGTGATTTGTACCAATCCTGGGGGTTTAAATTCAACATCCTAGTGGATATTGTCCGATGACCTTTTCCAGTTGCTGTTTTCCACCGATTTGTACCGCGAAGCCGTAGAAAACCAATTGCAGCAGACTCTTCCACAACAAAATGAAGTAGCCGAATCCCCATGGCTGCGGTCGGTATAGTTCGGAAGGCCCCTGTAATTATCAGGCAGGCCAAACGCTGGACCCGTGCCAAACACTTTTTGGTCCAGAACGCACTCGATATGGTCCATCAGACAAAGGAGCCGTATGTGATCATTGGTCTGACAACATAGTTGTAGAGCCAAAGCATAACGCGAGGTGTGAGAGCCCAGGTTCTGCCAACAGCTCTTCTGCACGCCCAGAGTACGCTTGTAGCTGTTCGAATCTTTTCTTCTACGTGTGATCTCCAGGTCAAACGGGAATCTAAAATAACCCTCAAATATTTAACCTTATGATCTACAAGTAGCTGTTCTCGAAATACCACAAAATGACCCCATCGTTTTCAGGTAAAAATAACATGGCCTGTTTTTTTCAGATTTACCGATAGTTTTCTCCGACCACATTGAAAAACTTGTTTTTCACCTAAATAGCTATGTCATCAGCATAGCCCTGGCAGTATATGCCAAGTTCGTTTAACTTGTGAATAAGATCGTCTACTGTGAGGTTCCATAACAAAGGAGATAGTACACCCCTTTAGTAGCAATCACTGTAGCAAAGAATGAGCCAATGCTCGTTCTGATAACTCTATTAGACAGTATTGTGCAAATCCATTTGACCAAGGTTGGGTTCAAATTTCGCTTCTCTAATGCGTTACACATAGACTCGATTACAATAATTACAACAATACATTAGTGCAATATAATACTGACAACGATTTAACAATTAAAATACCTAGCTTTGCTAATCTTTTAATGTTACTTTAGCCTACTCAAAATTTCAAGCACGACATAGTTCTACTTTATGTGACCTAGTTTTAATGCTCAAGACTCTGTGACACAGTCCCAATAAATTTGCTTGTTATGCTTTTTACTGCATTTTCAAATAACGAATCTTATAGAAAAGAATAAATTATGGCCACAAACTTAAACCACAAAGATAAAATAAATTTAAAAAAAACAAGAATAGAAAGCATTCCATTAAAACAAACAGATCGTAAAAGTACTCTACTTAAAATGGCAGTGCCACATAGTGCCGCTTAAAAAATGCGATAAAAAAATATGTAACACAGCAATTGCAAAAATTGGACCACAGATAATAGATATCTCACTACCACAAGAATTAAGAATAGCTTGAAATTAACGCAAAACACAAAAATCGGTAAAAAATTATAATTAAGAACGACAGTAAAAGAATCCTAAATAATAGAATTGATGATCTGTCTTAATAATGTCTACTTGGACTTTCTTTCTCAAGCAGTGTATTAATAATTTTATTATTTTTGTTTTGTTACATATTGGAATTATAGTTTAAAAAATTTAAATTTAAAAATTTTGATTTATACAGGGTGTTTCACAAGTGATAATGAGCCTGCGAAACTAAAAATAGAACTAGCAATACAATTCCAAAGTTAACGTAGTTATTTTTGTTTACAAATACTAATTAAATAAAAAAAACAATTTTTCGGTTAACTGAAAACAAACTAATGCCACTTATTGCTTGTGGAATCATTCTTTGACTTACATGTGAACAGGACCATTAGCTGTTCTTGCTTTTGGCATTTCAAAGGTTGTCAATTTTTTCTTAAGGTCAGCAAGAGTTCTTCTCTACCCGGAATACGTTGTCTGTACAAACTCATCGCGACAGAAGCATTTTTTTGTATTGCTGGTTGTATTTTCAGTTTCGCAGGCTCATTATTACTCGTGAAACAGTCTGTATAAAATATAATATCAGTTTCTCGGTTGTACAATATTTTTAAAATTAGTTTTTCTCAGAGTTTAAATTAAAATTTTATTAAGTGCGATACTAACTGATGTTTGCTAACTCAGTTAACTAGAAACGTCTAATTAAATCCTGACTAAATTTTTAATGAGAATTTCTAGCCGTTTCACTCTCGTTAAAATTTATAGAAAATCTAGTTGAAATGTGGGCAATAAAGGTAAATCAAGTGAGACCCTAATATGTATAAAGTGCTGACAATAGGGTCTTTTATTGTTCATTGTCGGATATTAATTCGTCGTTAGACACAAAGATATTGGAAATTACTATCTCAGCTCTATCTTGAAGGTAATCCCGCGAAATATGTAAGATAATGAAAGGTAACTAACTCTCGCACCTTGAAAGCTGAACGAGTTAATGGCTTTTCAACGTGGCTCGAATAACAAAACTTGAACGTTTCGCGAGATGATAGATTGTCCGGAGTTTTGAAAGTGTATTATAATCCCATCTATCCCTAAAAGAAAAATTACAGACTTAAATGGAGAACGGGAGTGCGTCTCAGATGCCCGTCCTGTAGTACTAATTATTTTTTGATTCGCTTTGAAAATATCCTCAGGATTGGTGTAATCCTCTCGGGATTAAAACTAATCGTGTAACTTAAAGAAATTCCTTGAGACAAAAATAAACATGTTTGGGATCAATTCGATAGGTGTTAAAGTAGTCGTGACCCGAGAGTAAATCCTACTTCCAAATGTTTCATAAATTTATATCGAGTTCGTATGAGATAGTGATCCTTTAAAGCCGGTCCTAAGCATGGCATAACGATGAACAAAACCTAATTGTAATCGTCTTGGAAATCTGTACACGTTCGCCCTCCTCAACAGATGCGTTTCGGTGGGAAAGCATTAGCATTTTACGCGACTAACTTACCTCGTATTGGAAAATATTATTTGTTTCTGTCGGATATTATAATTTATTACCGGGAGAAATGGCGCCGGTCGGAAGGTATGCCATAATGAAATTCCGCCAAAACGCGTACTTAATTGGATCAACTTTTACACCTTGCCTATTGCCTCTAAAACCCTAAAATATTGCTAATAGACACTTTTGTATAATTTTTTTGCCATCATATTCTTATAACTTATAATACACTTTATTTGGTTTCTCTCACAAACACAATTTTTTTCAACTGATTGCCGTTACAATAATTTAACAAAACGCTCAATACGTCAACGCTTCCGGAAAGTTACAAATCGGAAGTGGGCTGTGGTAGTCGTAAGTTGGCAGACATGATGAGGGGTAACTGAACCGGAACCGCATCAGTATTCATAGCCGTCTTGTCGCTTGCAACTCGGACTAGTCGAACTTACAGGTCAACCGCTGTCAATGCTTGTCTCCCAACTAAATTGCTTCAGTTTGCGGCCATTTTGGCGTGGCCTTGAGCGATTTCAGAACGTGTTTTACGAAAATATATTCCACTCTACAACCTGCAGCAGGAACCCTATTTTAAACAATTTCCACAAACCCTAGTCCGATTAGTTACAAAAAAATTTGACGTAGATGTAGATAACTTATATGGGTAGGCCATGTTTAAGGCAACAAATTAACAAATCGACGGAGCGTTATTCTCGGGAGCGACAATTGTGAGCATTGTACTGTGTGACTAAGTTATTTATTTATCAAGTTATTATTCGTTAAATATCCAACTTATCAAATGGCAAGAATCTCAAATTTATAGAATTCTTACTGTATTCTATTGTGGTACAATAGTATTAACTGATCTTTTTCTCGATTCTACTTTAGAATAAAAAATTGTAACTGAAATACTAAGTAATTCTGGCAAAGCAAACTTGCAAACAAAACAAACTAACATTCTTATTTTAAAAGCTAAAACAGATAGTAAATTAGTAAATACTTTGTTGTTTTAAAAATTAAAAATAAAACTTTGATTTTACAAAATTTTAAATATATTTTAGCAGTTTAACACAGTACTTTAGTGATGACAAAACCGTATATTTTTCATATCGTAATCTTCCACAGGCCACAGAAAGCCGACTTTTTGCCAAACTCTAAAACGTCAAGTTTATTTTTCATATCTGAAGCGTGAATTTAAAGATAGATTACTTCTCTCTCTCTTCTCGTTTTAAAAAAGAAAATAAAAATACTTTGAAGACATAAACAGTTGTTTACAGTTGTTTTATAAAACCTTCTTATAGCTTAAAGAAAAAATCCGCATTATTTGATCGTTTGTAGCGTCTGAATAAAGATATTTGTGTTGTGGCAAAATTTGTCGATTTGCTGAAAAGCTTTGTGACAAGACTGTTTCTATTCTAAATAAAATATAATCATAAAATAATTTTCTTCAAAAATAAATAGTTTTTTAGCATAGTAATAAATAAAATGAGTTAGATTCTTTTCAGGTATTGAAAATTTTAAAAGTTTATTTATAAGTTTTAAATCAAAAGCGAAAACAAACTTTGTACAAAGCACATTGCAGTTATTTCTTCAATAAATAATCAGGTTTGCCAACAGAATTGCCGATATGTGTATAGGGGAGATAGAACTGGGTATAGCGAGACGTCAAGATTGTGCCAGGACATTACTCAACAAGAGCATTAAAATAAAAAAAGTGCAAGAAACTTTGAAGCCACGAAATGGATTTCAGAGAAGAGGGATTCTGTGTCTGACTACAAAAACTGCTGACTCGGTTTTATTTTTTCCGGGATGATTATTAGCTTCGACGAGGGATTTTTAACCATACGGCACCTGTAGCTTTTGAAATGAAATTCAGAGAAAATGTTAAATTTTCGAGGTAAAACGTGTTTGTTTAGATTAGCTGGTTAATAAATCTTTCACCGGTTATACTAAATAATGTATAAGCCAGCTTTTCCATTTACTCTACTCTTGTTTCTTGTTTTTTTAATTGTTTACTTCTCGCCAGACCTGTATTCCCCAAATAATTACCTCGTGTAGCTACTCTTATAAAAATTTTAATAATAACTAAGTATCATATCCGTGGCGAGACTCGTTTCTACTCCACTCTACCAAAATTAGATTAATTTTTAATTAGGCAAGTGTTTTAACGTCTGAAGTAATCAGCGATCAGGTTGCGTTTTAAAAATAACACAGTTATCCGGTTACAAAATTGTTTTTATTACATTTTTAACTAAGAAAATGTATTTTGCTTTTAAATTAACTACAATCGACCGCAAAATTAACAGACGGACACTAAGTTTTTTGGAAAAATTTCAGTGACGAAAATTTGAATCAAAATAATTTTTATTGAAAATGTGCAATGATGAACATTTAAATTGAAATCAAAATAATTTTGATTAATAATATTCAAAAATAAATATTTATTTATAAATTAAGCAAAAATTTGATTTCAAGTAACAAAGCAAAACAAAATTAAGAAAACTGCAAAAAAATTGTTTCAGAAGCGAGTATTTCCTCCTCGTGCTTGAACTACAGCTCTCATTCGTCGAGGCATACTTGCAATCAAGTCTGCGATTTCATCTTGGGCTATTAGCTTCCACTCATTCAGCAGCGCCTGTTCCAGCTCAATTGTTGTATGAAACTCGCCGTAGTTCTGCCTAATCCTTTTCTCCAGGTTGTCCCATATGTGCTCAATGGGGTTTAGGTCAGGGCTCATGGGTTGCCACCTTAGCACTTGAACGTTAACGTCGTGAAGGTACTGACGCATAATCAGGGGCTGTGTGAGAGCGCGCATTGTCGTGCATTAAGAGAAACTCTTCCCTACAAATGGCGCAAAAGGAACCACATGCTCTTGTAAACACTCCCTAATGTACCAGTCAACGTTAATGCCTCTCCGCACCGTTACAAGAGCTGTATGAGCCTCCAAAGAAATCCCTCCCCATAACATTACACTTCCACCACCGAATGCTACTCTAGGCGCAAAGCAACACTGGGCATATTGTTTCCCCGGGCGTCTAAATACTCGTTGACGACGATCAGGTGAATACCTAGTGAAACGCGACTCATCCGTAAAGAGAACGGAGCCCCATTCGTCCATATTCCAATCAACATGGTTTTGCGCAAATTTCAATTGCTGTCTGCGATGCTCTGCGATCAACTTGGGGCCAGTAGCAGTTGGATGTGATGTCAAATTGTTTTCCTTCAACCTTCTTACAACAGTATCTAAAGAAATCATGATCCCATAAACATCCGCCAGTCTCCTGGCTAAAGCTGTAGCAGGAAAAGTCCGTTCTCTCAGCATTTGTAATCGAAGAAATCGGTCTTCCACTTCATTTGTTACTCGTTTTCTGCCTTGTCCAGGTTTTTTGGAATAGGAACCAGTTGCCCTGAACCTTTGTATCGCATCATTATGTAATGCAACAGCCTGGGCAGCTTCTTCGGGACTCATTACAATATGAATCGCTTCTACAACAAATCTCTTCCCAAAAAGCCAAATTAAACAAACCAGAACCAGCTATCGACACAAATTTGACAGACGTGTAAAACAAACAAAACCTTTCTGTTTGGAAGCCGCCTAAGAAAATAGGTACAAAAAGTAATCTGCGTGATAGGGGTTAACTCAAAAAACTTGAATATCCTTTATTTTAGTTGTTTTTTATGTGTAGCCATATAAAATCAATGTAGAGAGCGTTCTCGCAAATATACAGGATAATAGTCAAGTGTCCGGTTAATTTTGCGGTTGAGTGTATTTAATAAACACCTTCCTTGATAAGCTAAATATTATTAAATTTTATAAAAAATAACTTTAACTATATTTAACTTATTTTAGATCAAAAAAACTAGAAGCAACCATGAAATTCTAAACTTAAATTAGGTTTTCCTAAAATAAGTTTTTATATAAGAGTTAGGGTAATCTCAAGTAAATTTAAAAAAAAATCTTAGTAAGTGTTAAAAAAATTATAAACTAATATTTGTTTTTTTTTGAAAAACTACTTGAACATAGAAGCGGTTTCGCTAGGTGCTTTCTCTCTAGTCTCAATTTTTTTTCTTGTTCTAAAATATTGTAAAACGAGCTTACAGAATATATATGTACTGCGCACAACGAATTACTACTTTACGCAGTACTTTTGTTCTTAAACAGTTAGACAAAAACGAATTCCAGATAAAATTGCGATTTTCTTTTTTAGTTTTTAAATTATATCAATATAAGATATAATCATTTTTTGTGTTAATTTATAGCTCAATAATTAAATAGTTAAGTGATTTCTAATTAATTTTTACGCAGTAATTTGTTCTAATTGTTAATAAAATATTTCTCAAAAAAAAAGAAACATATGGTTATGCAATGTCACAACATCTAAAAAATTAAAATAGTTGAAATTTACGAGTATGAGATATGTAATATTCTTTCAGTGTTAAAAAAGTAAAACAAAACGCTAAGTTTCTACCTCAAACTGTCACAACATTCCAATGAAAAATACAAAAATAAAGACTCGGTATAAAAATACCCTGAGGGAGTAGCGACTATATTAGAAAAAGTCCATTGCGTTGATGAAGCACTCAGGTCGGAATAAAGTTTTTAACCCTAAAAATTGAAACTGTCACGCGACATTAGAGTACTTCAACCTACCGTTATTGAGTCCTTGGACAGGATAACTCTTGAAAGCATCGATCGCCTCGGGCAAAATTGAGACACCGGATTCAATTTAAACAGAGTCCGTGTAATTTAAAAAAATAGAGAATTTTACCAGCCGGTCCCATTTCCGTTTGTTTAATAGACAGCGTCAAGTGGACAAAAGCCCAGGTGCGAGAGGATTGCGGTTCTCGCCCGAGTCCCGGCAGGAGAGGTCCATTGTACCCCGGATATCGCCCTGAGTGAATTATTTACGAAATATGTAAATGAAGGAGACGGTCAGGTTTTTAACACGCTCCAAGTTATGACTCTTTTATTCGGATGATGGATCGCGTGCTATTTACCAAGCGGAAATTTGTTATACTGTCTTGCCTTAAAAAAAATGCAATTTTGAGCTAATTAGTGTTTGCAATGCGTCGGAACTCGAACGCACCTCTCCTCTTTAAATTATGAACTAAAATCACGCGAAAAATAAGGCAAACTATTAATGCGGAAGCAAATAGCTTATTACGCAAATTACAGTTCATGCCAAAGCATCGTTACAGTTATGACCGATTCATCATGCGGCTTATTAAATCATGTAGACTGGCATGCCTGCTGCAGGTCGACTTTATCGCACCGTTCTCTTGTTAACTGTGCAACATCGAGATTCAACGTCTAGACCAGACTATCAGTTTAGCATTGCAGTGGGACGAGTTCCCACGAAAGGGGTGCCAACTAGTTCCAGACACTTGGTGTGGATTTTTTATGGGCCGGGTTTATTCTCATAGACCGCATCTATCTAGATAATTACAGATGATAATAACTGCCGAGCACGAAACTAACCCGAAAAAAAATACATTCCAGAAAGCTAGACGACTTCATCGGATTAACTTCGCTGTAGAGGGTTGCTGTTTTTCATGCGGCACGCACCTAAGCAGATGCAGATTTTATTTAAATTATTAATTGTTATAATAATGTAGTAATGCATTTTTAATTTGTAAGTAAATTACGTATATAGAGGTTATCACTGTAACAAGAAAGAATGTTTCACTTCTATGAAAACTAAACAAACGAACAAATTGTTGTTACTTGTGTCAGCTGCTTTCTCGTCGATGCTGATGTTGAGTTTATAAAATTGTAAACATTAAAAAAATTATAAAAATTAGGTCTTATCAGTTATTTAATAAAAATCTTCAAAAAGTGTGTATACAGAAAGCATGAAAAAATTATAATATTTTAAATAAACAGATTAAACTGAAAATTGAAATTTAAGTTCAAAATTATTTTAGATAACAAACAACACTGCGCATGCAAATCTATAACAACAATCTTCCATTTCGTGCTAAATATTGCAACTAGTTTCAACCACACCGAAATGACAAGACACTGTTGAATTTTGCATTATTTGCTGATGATTCCTTGTTCTACCGATCTGGTTACGTCAACTCCAAATTCTAGTCTTTCTAAGAGTGTCACATCCTAAACGTAAATCTCGATTTTGGACTGGTCTTTATGACGCGAATGTAATTTTTCAAAAAAGACTGTTATCAACTAAATCACAAAAATGTGGTTTTTCAAAATGCATATTGTAGATGAAAAATTATTTACGTTTAGTGCTTTAAAAAGAAGTTATAACACTCAACCGCAAAATTAACCGGACACTTGATTTTTGTCCAGTAAATTTGCGAAAACGCTCTCTACATTGATTTCATATGGCTACACATAAAAAACAACTAAAATAAAGGATATTCAAGTTTTTTGGATTAACCCCTATCACGCAAATAATTTTTTGTACCTATTTTCTTTCGCGGCTTCCAATCAGAAAGGTTTTGTTTGTTTTACACGTCTGTCAAATTTGTGTCGATAGCTGGTTCTGGTTTGTTTAATTTGGCTTTTTAAGAAATAGATTTCTTGTTGAAGCAATTCATATTGTAATAAGTTTCGAAGAAGCTGCCCAGGCTGTTGCTTTACATAATGATAGACGCAGCATACGATTTATTGCAAATGTGCTTGGCTTTCCTAAAAGCACAGTATCCGATGCGACACAAAGGTTCAGGGCAACTAATTCCTATTTCAAAAGACCTGGACAAGACAGAAAACGAGTAACAAATGAAGTGGAAGACCGATTTCTTCGATTACAAATGCTGCGAGAACGGACACTTCCTGCTACAGCTTTGGCCAGGAGACTGGTGGATGTTCATGAGACCATGATTTCTCTTGATACTGTTTTAAGAAGGTTAAAGAAAAACAATTTGACATCACATCCACCAGCTACTGGCCTTAAGTTGAACGCAGAGCATCGCAGACAGCGATTAGAATTTGCGCAAAATCATGTTCATTGGAATATGAACAAATGGGGCTCCGTTCTCTTTACGGATGAGTCGCGTTTCACTAGGTATTCACCTGATCGTCGTCAACGAGTATTTAGACGCCCGGGGGAACGGTATGCCCTGTGTTGCTTTGCGCCTAGAGGAGCATTTGGTGGTGGAGGTGTAATGGTATGGGGAGGGATTTCTTCGGAGGCTCATACAGCTCTTGTAACGGTGCAAAGAGGTAGCATTAACGCTGACTGGTACATTAGGAAATGTTTACAAGAACATGTGGTGCCTTTTGCGCCATTTGTAGAGAAGAGTTTCTCTTAATGCACGACAATGCGCGCTCTCACACAGCCCAGATTACGCGTCAGTACCTTTACGACGTTAATGTTCAGGTGCTAAGGTGGCCACCCATAAGCCCTGACCTAAACCCCATTGAGCACATATGGGACAACCTGGGGAAAAGGATAAAGCAGATCTATGGCAAGTTTCATAGAGCAGTTGAGCTGGAACAGGCGTTGCTGAATGAGTGGGAGTTAATAGCCCAAGATGAGATCGCAAACTTGATTGCAAGTATGTCTCAACGAATGAGAGCTGTATGTAATTCAAGCGCGAGAAGCAAATACTCGCTACTGAAACCATTTTTTTGCAGTTTTCTTAATTTTGTTTTGCTTTGTTTTGTTACTTTTACTTTTACTTGATTTCAATTTAAATGTTTATCATTGCACATTTTCAATTAAAATTATTTTGATTCAAATTTTCCTCACTGAAATTTTTCCAAAAAACTTAGTGTCCGGTTAATTTTGCGGTCGAGTGTATATAGTATATTAAAATAAGATTAAAATGTAACTGAATCGGAGTAGGCTGTGCCAGCGTAACTGTTATAATGTATCTAATGTTAATACCCACTTCTACGACGTCCTCTGATTCAGTTACATTTCGATCTCACGTTATAAATAAAACAAATTTAAAATATTAAAGAGCGAATTTGATAATCAACTTAAAGACTCCTTTAATTTAAATGACGTCTAGACTGTACCTGTCGATGATTTTTTGATGCATGTTGCCATAATGACAGTTATAGTCTAAACGTCATTTAAATTAAAGAAGCTTTTAAGCTGATTATGAAATCAAACCTTATACACTCAGCAACCAAAACAAATTTAAAATATTAAAGAGCGAATTTGATAATCAACTTAAAGACTCCTTTAATTTAAATGACGTCTAGACTGTACCTGTCGATGATTTTTTGATGCATGTTGCCATAATGACAGTTATAGTCTAAACGTCATTTAAATTAAAGAAGCTTTTAAGCTGATTATGAAATCAAACCTTATACACTCAGCAACCTTTCTAAATATACTTGAACTTAAATTGAGATAAGACAACAGACACTGTTGATGCAGTTTTTACAAAGCGCTAGGTTATTAAAGTAAGCGACAAAATTTTTAGTTCATCATGTCCCAGACATGTTTAACTAGGCTCAAGTCTGGAGAACCTGGTGGCAAAAAAAAGTTAATATTGTATGTAAAAATGCAGGCTAGTCAAGTCGACACAATGTTTAGCTTCCCTCTTGAAAGTTTAATTACGTTTTGATTTAATCCTTGTGTGAAAAAAATTATAGGCTAATTTCAAGTTTTGGTTATATCGGTAGCATCTTCGTTTCTATTAAAAATTGAAAAAATTTCGAGTTGTTATTAGTTGTTGCTAAAGAAAAGTATTAAAATTTGCGAAACTACCGCTCAACTTGAAATTAACTCAGTAGTCTTAAGTATTCTTTTTTTTAAGTTGTAGGTCAATTTTTAATCGTTTTTAAATTTTATACAACAAAAGGTGCTTTTAAGCAATATTTTGCAATACACAGTGGTTAGAATAAATGTTTTCTGCTTCTTTTCGTTTTTGCTACGTTTAAAGACCTAAACTTGCAGTTTTTTGTTCTAAAATAATAAGTCTCGGTAAATTCTTCTATAGGTTTTAGTAATCGCCGTTGGTTAGCTCGAGATATTCGTTGTTTTGTTAAACTAAACTGAGTTTTTTGACTTCTAGTAAACTTTTGTGTGTTTCAGCTGGAGTCTGATGCTTATGAAACCGTCCGTAAATCATATTTCAAAAAATGAGTACAAAAACACGTGTATTTCCGTTAATTTTTTTTTAAAACAGTTTGTTACAGTAAATACAGTGTCTTTTGTGCTTTTTACACCTATGCTGACAAATAACTAGAATTTAAGTATATTTAAATATTTTTTTGTTTTACTAATTATACATTTTTTAGTATTAATCAAGTCAAGATCATTCAAGACTCTCGAGTCTTGGGATCTGGTCTCAATCTTGGTATCGAGCAAAAGATATCTTGAGCAAATTTATCTTGTCTCGTTTTGTCAAGACTCGAAATCAGTCTCAATAATAGACCGCATTTCTAGTTGTAAGCTGCTATAAAGTCTAGTAACTCAAGCAATATGGCGCCGTGCATTATCAGGCTGTAAAACAGTTCTTAGTATGATTCAAATAAATAGAATCATAACGAGTTTCAACATTAGATGCTCTAAATAAATTGTAGAAAACTTCAGATTATGAGCAGATTTTTGATTCTCTAATTTGCCTAAAACGCAAAAATTAATTTATAATTTTTTTTTATTTATAAACATATCCTCTTAATCTTTACCTAATAACTAGAAAATATTTACGAATTAAGAAATACGCGATACTTTTATTTATGTTTTTTGCGGTACATTTTCCCGCCTAAACTTTGGTAAATCACTCTAATAGGGTAGTGTCAAAAATAGCTTTCACTTTTGTTTTCAGATTTTTGGAAAAGTCCTAGTATTTTAATATTAAAATCGTTGGTAAAAATTCAGTAATTTTTGAAGGTTTTACAACATCGCATATCAAACAAGCTAAAAAATAATTTCGAGCACATTTTGAAACGTTTTGTAAAATCACTTTGTATTTAAATTAGTACAAATATTCTTATCAGAGACTTTCTTTCTCGAAAAATCTTGATTTATTTTTTACTGAAATTAAAACCCATCACTGCAGCCCATTTTTATTTAGAGATTTTCGTCAAATTAAACTTTTTACAACTGTGTTATTTGTTCTTTTTTTGACTTACTTTATTAGCATTCCTTGAAAAAAGTAGCAAGTGTCTGGACCAGGATTATTGTCAACAAAAGCTTTTTGTCAATGTTAGGTCACTAGAATATCGCTACTTTCTATGAAATTTTCGAAAAATAAGATCTAAAATCGTTACCTACTTTTCAACAAAATAATAATAAATAACGAGCTAAAGATTTGCAATGGTGTAAGAATAAATTATTGCCGTGTTGTTTATCTATAGTTAGAATAGGGGCCGTTATGTTTATATTTAACAGCAAGGTGTCTATTTTAATGCAAGAGATGACATAAATACATTCCATTGCATTTGCTCTCAGTGTAAAATTGAGTTTGTGCCAGGTATTGTATACGTCAATAATTGTTCCATTGTAGAGGTTGACAATTTCACTCATTTTATATTTCACGAAACCATAAATCAACGAACCACTCTGCCAATACGATTAGGAAAGAGGCCAACAAAAGATTAATCACATGGATTTATAACAATTAAAAAAAAGTGTAGAAAATATAAACACTTTGGCTCAAACACAAATTAAAAATGATGATCTGAAGCTTCTTGACGTGTAAAAATCTCCACCGATTAACTTGGAAGCTTCTTGTAGCAAAAAAGCGACGACATAATAGTTCCTCTGACTGCTTTTTCTTTCCCCTTCTAAATATTTCGTTGGGATTTGAAGAATCCTTTTAATAAATTGAGGCTTCCTCCACACACATGACTACTTGGAATGTCTTGTATATAGTTTTAATGGATGTGAAATTTTGACGTTAACGCAATCTCGTGAACTTTGTTAACTCAAATAAGTTTAATATTTATGTTGATAGCTGTCTCATGTCGGATTAGACAGGTTTGCAAATTTATGAAAATAAATAATCTAGAAGCGTTTTCGTGACGCCGTCAAGACGCGACGCTGACGTCGGTTCCTTGCACTCACACTAACATATTCCAATTGATGAGTTTTAACACTTCTGCACCGTTTCTTGTGTTTAGACGATAAATCCGCTCGATTGCGGTGTATTTTTCCGCCGTTTCATAATTCCCTGTTGAATTCTACGATGTGTTTATTTTGCTCGGAAATACACCAGGAAATTCTTTACATAACTAGACTCTTTTACTTTGATCTAAATTCTTTCAGAGAAATTGCGACTCAAATGACTCAAAACGCAAATAAGGACCTGACTTGATGTATTGTTGTCTTAATAATTTAGACAAATGAAAAATGCGGTAAATGTCTCGACGTTTTTTGTATTAAAAATTCCTGCATTCTTTGTAAAATATCATATTTACTTGTAGAAAGATTGTATTTTATTTGACTACATGCAGTATGTCCTCGGATCAGATCTGAAAGAGCAAAAAAATTTCTTATTTTTGATTTCTCAGACAATTTCACTCTTGTTGATTGTTTTTAAAACCCCAAAACACAAATTATTTTTCATTTAACTTGAACGGCTCGCGATGTAATATCATTTCCTTCCTAGAAAATATTCAAAGAGGGCTGAAGATTTATTTAATAAATTTAACAAATGGTAAAATGAAAAGAAAATCTCAAAAAGCTGCGTTTTGTTTCTATGATTGATAAGGACAGGACTGCGTTTTGTATCCTATTTTTTAATTGCTCTACATCATTGTCTAGTAGTTCACTGTACACAATTTGCTTTAAACGACCTCGCAGATAAAAGTCTATTACTGTAAGATCAGGACTTCTTGGTGGCCATAAAATGCTACCATCTTTCTCTATCCAGTTATCATAGAACTCTGTATTAAGCCACGATGTTATGGGAGAAATGGACAAAAATCTAAATCTGTTTTACAGAAACGTGATTATTTAAATAACTTATAAAGTCAACTTATAAAAAACAAAAAATAAATTTGCAATTTTTCTGATTTTTACAATAAATTAAAACAAAAAATGTTTTTATTTATATTACAATTCTCATCCTTACTTAAACTATTGATAGAGTCATTTAATGATCTCATATAGTAATTTTCCGATTCGGAAATTGTACCAGAGTCGTCATTATCAGTCAATAGGTATTGTTTTAATAATTCTTCTTTTGCTTGAAAGTGATGGATCTGAACTCAAAAGTAATGACGTTAGCAAATCCATGTTTAAATTAATCCCAGACATGTTTAAGTCTTGTTTTTCTTATTTGTTTGTGACGTGATTAAACGCATCACTTGATAAAACACCTATTATTAGCTCAAAACTATCAATTATATCACGACAATAAGTTAAAATTTTATGCAGCGAAATTGGCATGTAATACCAGCTGTAAAGAGAGAAATCCAATGCTTTTGTTTCATCCAACAATTGTTTAAATGCTGTAGTATCAATTTTCTTCCCACTGTTTAGTACTCTTAAAATAATTGCAATATTCTCAAACAAATTTTTATCAATTTCAGTCATTACTAAAACCAAAACCCGGCTTAGGCTTATCTACTGAAAGTCCCATCTTTAGTTTAAAATTTTGTTGAATTTTAATTATATTCTGGTTGTAGATTTCTTTATTTTGGTTTGCTTTTATTTGCCTCGGCTTTATTGGCAATCTATAAGAAATATGCAACAAGCATTCAACTAACCTTACCTAAGCATGTAAAACAGACAAACCACAGCGGTTATGTTTAAGTTTAGAAGGTTTTTTACCTACTCTTTCTTGGTTTATTTTTATAGGCGTAGCCCCACAGACACAATAACACCTTGAGGTAGAATATGTGTCTGATAATATGTTAACGATACTTCCAGTAATCGTAGTAAAATGTAATGAAAAATTTAATTCTAGCTCATATAAATCCACCAAAAATTCTTGTCATTTCAGTTGACTAATTGCAGCAGAAATTTTAGCTTTTTTGTCTCTAAGATCTGCTGGAGATTCTTTCATAAAATGAAATTTAATTGGTCGACAGTACAAAGTCGAAGAAGGTTTTGTGTTTACTGAAAGCTCACTGCCATCATTTGCAACTATTTTTAAAGAAATTATTGCAATAAAAAAACAAATTCGTCTGTTTTGTGTTTTACAAATTTTTGTTTATATTTGCTGTGCCCTGAGCTACCGTCAAAGCCCCATTTACAAATCAAAGGTGCATTAATATTTCTTGGTACAGTTAAAGTCTCAAAAATACTTTGGGAAGTTATACTAAGCAGCTCTTGTAAATTAATTTCTTTTGAAAATTCAGTCACCAACATTTTAGATAGTAAAAAATGCTTTTTTAGATTTTCAACTACATACCTGGAACTAGAAAAATAATTTTTATAAAGACTATTGACTACTAGTTTCAAAATGTAATATTTTCGAACAAACAGATTTAAATCTTGAGTACTAAGGCTTCTTTTGGTGTTAAAGCTAAATAAAAAGTAATTTGTGTTTTGGGGGTTTCAAAACAAAATGAACGAATCAACAAAAGTAAAATTATGTAAAAAATTAGAAATATTTTTTTTTCTTTTTTAAGATCGATCCGAGATCCTTCTACATATCAATGATAAAATAATAGCCTAACAGCGCTTGTTTTGACCATTATTTCGCTTAAAAAATGACTGGGCTAAGACCTCAAGTTAGTAGAAAACCTATGCTTTAATAAAATTTTTCAAACAGATAAAACTTTTTCAAGTTGTTTAGAAGTTTTGAGGACAGTGTTGTTTAGCATTTTGTAGTCGGCATCCAGCCCACCGTTACACTTTTTAGATTCAATACATTCCAATCGGTCCTCCAATTCTACCTGGCGTTCCCAGCAGACCAAACTAGAAACTAATTTAAGTTTTGAAATCCGCTTTTCTTAGATTTATAGGAACAGATTCGACCGCAAAATTTCATCCGGCGCCATTATCGTACGAATACAGCGCGGAAAGGATCGAATTTTATCACATCCTGGCTTAAGAGTGCATCGACTACTTTATAGCTCTCGTTGATAGTGTCCGTAAAACTATAGAAAGTGTTCAGTAAAGACGATTTTTCGTTTTTCTCAATGTGAATATTGTTTTAAACGAGCAGAGTGGTATATATCCAAATTTGGGGGAAAAATTACGATTGAAGACTTTCAATATCGAGTCGTTTTGGCTTATTTATCGTCAAATAAGATAAGCCGACGGCTCTTTGTGACGGTTTCATTGTAAGATAACGCTTACGATCTATTCTTTGTCTTCAATTTATTGGGTCTAAAGATGCATTCACGCAACGCAAAGAGTGGCATTTACGCGCTTGTGGCAGGAGGAAAGTGACAATAAACGATCAATAACTCTAACAATAAAATGTAAAGAGAATATAAACAATAAAACTGTCAAAGTTTAAGACTTCAATGTAAGCAAAAATATTCGTATAAAAAAATGCAATAGAATACTAACTGTAAAACGCAACTTTCAAAACAAGAAATAAATTTACTCAAATTTTTGAAATAAAAAAATATTCTAAATACACTAAAAACACTTTTTAAAAACCTACAAAAATCTCAGTTTCAATACTGAGTATGCTTACCTACCCCAAGCATCAATAACTCTCTGGCAATGTCTGTACATGCTTTCAATTAAATTATTAAATTATTCTTGTTTAATTTGGGCCTTCAATTGAAAGAGAACTATCTTTAACTCACAAAGAGTTTGTGGTGAAAGTTGATAAAGATCTAATTCTTTCTGAAGCATATTCCAGCTGTGCTCAATAGAGTTAAAATCGGGCGATAGCGGTGGCAATTGTAACAAAACAATCCCGTGAGCTTCAAGTTCATTTTCCACAATATTTGCGCGGCATTGTCGTTCAAAAACAATTTTTTGTCAATAATCGCCTGAAATGAAAGTAGGACATTGTTGGCTACGTAATTTACTTAAATACGTGCGGTTATATTGTCCACAAGTACCAATAAGTTTGTATGACTATTGAAACAAATGCCACCTCAAACCGAAACTGTACATCCCCGGAAAGGGCAAATGTTATAGATAGGAGAACGATTTCTTAATAATCTTGGCTTAATCTAGAGATTCGTAAACTCAATAGCACGGAGACCCATAAAGGTGTTCTCTAGTCAATTCGTGGAGGAAGGAATAACAGGAGTGGGCATAAGCTTGAAATCTTAGTTGATGGCCAAACACTTTTTATGATTGTTTCACAATACTCGGGAAAGCTTTTTTCCCTACTACAAATTTGCAAACGGTGGTCTCGATAATAGAATAAGATCGTAAAAGGTGTTTGTGCTTTGACCAAGAACCTAACATTGTCGGTATACCTAGAGCATGCCAACTTCTCTTATTCATCCCTCCACAAACCAATTGCAGTTTTTGTTTTGCTGTTTTGCCAATTGCCGTTTATGTTTTGAAATTAATGGAACTTTTTGTAAAGGGCGTCGTGAGTGTACGATTAATCTCCCCACTTCGTCTTCAAACCGTCTTTATCAACACATTAGTTTCTCTTAGCATCCCACAGGTACTAAAAAGCTGTCTTCCCCAGGGCCGTGCCTGGGTATATGGCCGCCTGCGTGCCAGTCTGTATGGCCGCCCCCAGGATAACATTAAAAAAAACTACTTTAATTTTTAATGTTTATTATTATACACAGGGCATCAAACCGGGAAAAAAATCAGTTTTTGGTTAGCCGAAATCGAGAACGAAAAATAATATTGGTTTTGTTTCCAAAACCGGTTTCTGAAAAGAAAAACCGGCTAAAAACCGGTTTTATGAGATTTATATGTTTGGATGAAATTTTAGGAGATACTTCGTATCTTAATGAAAACAAACCGATTGTATTTTTGCCCAGTAAACAACTTGTAACGATTTGGCCGCCTCTTAATTTCGGCCGCCTGCATGCGGTGCACGCAATGAACGCCCGTCAGGCACGGCCCTGGTCTTCCCTAAGGTTCAACTTCCTTTAGCTTTTCTAGAGCAGTTTAACAAAACTGTAGTAGAAAACTAAATTTTAAGTCATTTATTATATTAGCGCAACACACACACATTTACTCGCTTCTATACTACAACGCTACATAAAATTAGAGAAACAAATGTCATGCTTTTTATACAAATCTACAGCGCATTTGTAGTTATGAAGCTGCCGTAATAAATAAAATGGTAGGTCTTATAGCTTAACAGTAGGTAAAGATAAATAACGCTAAAAAGTGCGCTGTGTGTGTCTATTTTGTCCTTGCCACTTACTTTTATACATGTCATAATGTAAAAATAGAAATGTGAATTACCAACAACCAAAATCAAATCAAAATCAAATTCGTGTTGTTATAAAATACACGACAAATTTTACATTTATAATGAAACTGTATATTAGTTATAACGATGTATAGATCGTTTCAGAATAATTGATATGTTGTAAGGCATAATATAGCCTTCTAATTGCGGCATTTATTAGAGAAATGTAACTAAATTAATTTGTCAATATAAAAAAAGTTATACCAGATTATCACAGTGTAACATGTTAATATACTGATACTCTCTCTACCAATGCAAATTTAACTTGGGTTTTTTTTAATCGCTCGATATAATTTTACTCTATGCCAATCACATTGAAAGTGCTATTTTGGTCAACAGTAAATTAACTAATTAAAAAGTATTGTCCTGTTTTGTTTATTGCAATCAAATTTGGTACTAAAATAAATAGAAAAATTACTTTTAATAGCTTCCAATTTGCGACATAAAATTGCCAAATAAACTTTTAGTTTTTGTTTTATTGACGTACAATCATACTATCGGTTAAGGTAACAATAACTAGTCTTAAAACTAAAAAGAAAGTCTTGATAACACGATTTTAGTTATCAATATCAAAATTTGGTGTCTGGTTTTTTGTCGTGAGTCGTATTAACACACAGTATAGTTACTTTAGAAAATCTTTTTTAGTTTTTATTGATTTTAAATAAAAGAAAACTTTATAAATTACAAGTACACATGCTAGCTCTTTAATTATTATGGTAATAATTATAGTCTTTCACAGGTGTTACTAATTACAAAATATGGAACATAACATAGGTAGGAAACGTTATCTTTATCGTCTTCAAGATTGACGTAAAAAATATTTTTATACATATTTTTTAAAACTCTATAATTGTTGTTTTTTATTTGAAAATTTTAAAAATATAAAAAATAATTTAAAAAAATTGTTTTTAATTTATTGTAGACACTGTTACATCCTGTAACACGTCATAAACATTTCAATTTAACTGACCAATAGAAATCAGTCAGGTAACTATCATCTACAGCTTGGCGAAAACTTCTCTCTTCTCCAAAGCTTATACAATAAAGTAATTATTGTCAGTTTTTCAAAAACTTCTTGACATTATACCGTGTTTGTGAGTGGTATATTATATATTATTGCCGCAGTTAATTAACCAATTAAAGCACAAGTGTTCCGAAAAGTTAAGACCAGTTGAAAGTACAAAATCCGTTGTTGTATAGCAGAAAATTAAGCGAACCGAGTGAAAATCAACGTAAGTAAAATACAGGATAAAATAGCTGAGAATTACATTTTGCTTTGCGGTACAGAAACAAGTTTATTTTAAAAAAAATTTTTTGGTTAGTTATTACAAAAGAGAATGAAAGATAGTTTATTAGTTTATCTAAATTTGTTTTGGTTGTAAATACAAAATCTGCTGTATGGTTTTTGTTAAGTGACTCTAACCACTCGGCCGACAGCTTATCATTTTTACGTTGCTTAGAAATAGCTGTAAAGTGGGTATATCTTTTGGTAAATTTTAGACTACGATGACCTACTCTTATGTGAATTTTAAAGAAATCAATTTTACGTTATTATGTTACCAGAATTATAGTATTTTATAAAAACATCTGAAATGTAAATAGTTTTATTGTGTTCATACATATGAAATTTAATGTTTGCTTTTTAAAAACAATAGCTGCTTTTATACCAATATTTGTTTAATAAATAAAACAAATAGATTCAAAAGTGACAAATAATTTCCGCTTTTGTAGAAACTTTTTGTATAAAACAACCTCGACATTGTGATTATCCGAACAGTGTAGGAATATATATAAATTCCGCCTCTGCAGCACATTCCAGTCTGAAATCCAAAAAAGTACAAAACAGTGTACACACACATCTAGTAACTGGGCATTTTGCACCTCGATTTCTCTGCTGATTTATCACTAATTAACCGTTAAAAAAATTTCAGTGCTCGTGAAATGTTTTTATCGCTGTAAAATAAATTTTCTTCAGTTTTAATATACACAGTAAACATGTTAAAGAATAATAACCTGGAGGACTGTAAAAATTTTCATGTTTATTTTGTTAATGATATACGTGTCAAAATACGTGCAGCTTGGAGCACGTCCAACTTTTAAGGGCACATAAAATGGTCGAGGAAAGTGCAAGAAAATTATGGGCCGGACCCGAACACAACACGGTTATAAACGCGGAAAAGCATCCAGAAAATCTTAGCAGAAATTTCGACGAGATGAAACGATTTTTTTTAATATCAAGTGTGAAGTTTTAAGTAGTTTTTTAGTTAATTAGTCACGTATGTTGGCAGGAACTTTTATCGCAGCGCTTTGGACGTTTTTACTAATGCAAAATGTGCTGATGCTTTTGAGATAGGGGAGAAAAGCTGCGTGGAAACTTTTGTGGTTATAATCTGGCGTTAAGAGGGAGTTAATTTAACTAGTTTTAGATTAGTTTATAATTATATTCCGGCAAATAACACGCACGCATTTTTATCTAAAATAAAAAATTAACATGATTAACAATTCCGATAGTTTTATTTTATTTACTAAATTAAAAAGTACATCTTGATTTTATATTAATTATACAGGGTGTTTCAGAAATGAATACAAAAATTTTAACCAGTAATGGATTTCACCAAAACAAACAACTTTTTTGCGCGATCGGTTGTTTTTATCAGTTTACTGTGCCTGTTTCCACGACGGTAGGTTGCTGTTACTGGTTGCTATGTGTAACAATACGGTAAATAATTCACTTACCGTTCAATGAACAGTAAGCAATTAAACATAAAAAAACAATTTTGCGATTTATTTATTAAAATTAAATGTACAATTATTATAATTAATAGTAGTAATACCACTCGCATTTGAGTTTCTAGTGTTAATAGACAAACTTTCCGACGTAGAAGTCCCAGGTTGTTGTAATAGTCCACCAACATCGCTGTGTAAAATTTTATGAGCAAATTCAATTTTGTTTTGGAGGGAATCTTCCACGTAACTCTCGGCCACCGTTGATGAACGCCATCCACCATGTTTTTTTAGTCCCAACCCATCAACTCCGTTATTCGCCAAAAGTATAGCCGATGTGCGTGGAAACGAGTGTCCAGTAAAGCCTTCAGGGGCTTGCAACTTTAAATACTTTGCAATTTTTGACGGCCAGCCTCCAATTGTGCCTTTTCCTGTGACTTGCCTAGTGCATTTGCCATTTCGATAGTTCAGAAATAAATGATCTGACGTTGGGTTGCTTGGTTGGTCGAATTCTTATGTATTTTCGAAGTATTTCTAAATAATGAACTGCTTCATTTTCTTTATTAATAACTGAACTTTCGCTGAATATTCGTTTTTGTATTTGGAATATTTACTATAAAGATTTCTTCATGTTCTTCTATGTCACTCATTTTAATATTGTACAATTCCTCTCGTCTACAAGCGCCCTATACTCCCAATATCATTGCTACCTGTAAATATATTGTTTCCTTAGAACTCAGATGTACCACCTCATCATCTACAACATACCTTTTGAATTAAAAATTGTTCGTCTGGTGCTTCATTCAAGAATTTTATTTTCCATGTCTTCTTTGGTAAAAATTTTAGCCTTCTTAGGCCGATATCCAATATTTTTTCTCTTAAGATAAGCAATTAATGTAGCAAACTTAGAAATATCGATAGATAGCATCATGGAGAAAAATTGTACTCTTCAGCATAGAATACTCCGCCCATACACTGCCTGCGGCCTTCAAGTGTCTGTCCACTTCTCACCACAAAATACGCTAACAAGCTCTTTTCATTTACAGAAATCTTCTTTGCTTCACGCCATTCCTTAAACAACTTGTATGTCTGTTCATATCGGGCTTTAGATTTTTCTGGAATTATTGCCGAACATCTTTCTTGCCAAGCGTCTTCTAAATCATCCGGTAGATCATCACTATCGCTCATATTTGCTTCGAAAACGGAACCACAAAACAGAACTATGTAGGAATGATTGTATCAGAAAGACAATTTTACTTGTTTGGAACAAAACCATAGCAACCATGGAACAGCCACCCAAAGTTTTCAGTTTCAATCTTCCCGATTATCACAAATGTATTGATATAAATTATTTCTATTATTATTCTAGAAACTCCAATCGCGCAAAAAACGTTATAAGCATGTCGAACGTTAAGGACTACCGTTCTCAGACAATAATTGGAGTCATCGCTTCGCTCCTCCTCCAAAAAATTGTCTTCGAACGGTAAGCATTCCTTACCGTTCTTCATACTTGATATACTTTTATTTACTCATTTTAAAATTACTCAAAATCAAAACTACTTATTTTTCGTCCATAGTCAAACAGCCATTTTAAGAAACAAAAATTCAATTTTTCAATACCTTTGAACAATTGACTGAACTAGTAAAAAGCTAAATAATATGAAGTTTGACTAGAAATAACTTGTAAACAAGCTCATAAAAAAGTTAATATGTTGAGTTAAATAAAAGTACTTTAAATAAAAAAAAATTATGTGTGTATCTCTGTTTTGTTCATCATTTATCACTAAAACTCTGTAATACCAGCAACAATAATAAACAAACCTAGTAAGGTTGGCCAAAATCGTAATCTTGCTAGCTTTCGGCATCCGTTGCAGCTGCACCACTGATCACCTGAGATTAAACTTGATACATTATCGTGGTTTCGCTTCCAACTTGTTGTTATCCCCTAGATAAAACATGTACAACGTCCAGTTTGCGACGCAAATAAGTATTTTCGGGTCGAAATAGGGGACGGAGTTTAAAGTAGCAGAATTTTTGCATGCGACCAGCTGGCACGTACTTTAAAGTCGTCACAAACCAACTCGACAGCTTTACGATGTTGCGACACTAATTAAAAAACTAGCTGAATATGTGGACTGTAATAAGACACACGCACATGTCACCGTTATTTATTAAAATTGCTTTTTTGCACTGTATTTATTGATAAAATTCCATTTTGTAACACTTCAGCAAAGCTTATCAGAAGTTTATAACAACACCGGATTTGAAATTAATTATAATAACAAGAACTAACTATTTCAGATCAACATAGCACTAAGAAAATTTATACAATCATGTAAACACGAGTTTTAATTAAATTTCTACTAACATTCTACCCATATTTTTGGAATGAAAGTAATCACAGTCAAAAATAAGTCATTACATACTGAATTTTAAATCATAAAAATTAAACTGTAAGTTTTACAGATTATTTGCTAAAAGTGCATTTGCGTAATTAACACATACTTGCATACTTGTTTACAGAATGTTTATGACAATAAAAACAGCACTGAAAATGCACTTAATTTTTCTACTTTTTCTAAAACGTAAAACTCTAACGATTTACTCTTGTTGGTTCTTCTATGCTCAAATTATTTTATTCGTTTTTATAATTTATCTAGAAATGACAAAATCAACGTACTCTAACTAGTAATTTAAGTGAGTTAGAAATACGCAATAAGAGGGTAGCTTGACAAAAGAGTGACTTTTTGACTGTGGGAAGCACTTTTGCTACCTAAAAATTTTTTTTTTGGTTTTTATTGTGTTTTAAAAGACTCCTTTAAATTCCGTGCAAATCTGTAAAATAGTTCGTATTTTACAATGTTTTAAAAGAAAGTGTTTATGATGTTTTATTGAAATAATAAGTAAAAATTTGTTTCGGAAAAAAACATTAAAAAATTTTAAAAAAAAATGTGAAAATATTATGATAAATCTGTTCCGTCTTATGATTTAATTTGTAAATAGTTTTTTATTTTAAAGTTGGTTAAATCAGCACGGAAGATGATGACTGCGCGGAGCTTCATTAACTATAACAACTCCCTAAATTCACCGCATTTACCCGATCTGACCCCTAGTGATTTTCTTTTGTTTTCGAAATTTAAAAATGCTTCTGTAGAAAAAGATTTATACCAAATGAAAAAGAAATAGCAGAAAAATAAAACCGTTTATTTTGATAACTTCTAATAAAATTATTTAGATTAAAATAACTGGAAAAACGCTGGATCAAATATATAAAATTGCGAGAAAATTACGTTAAATATAAAATTTGTTTTTTTACTTTTTACTTGTTTGTTAGTTAAAATTTAAGAGAAATATAGTCAATCTACTTTTCATATTTCTAATCAAGTTAATTTTACTATTAAAAATTTAAAAAAAGTACTAAATAAATAAAAATAAATTTAAAATAAAAACCAAATATTTTTTCCTTCCAATCATTGAAAAACGCCTTACAGAAAATATTTTTAATTGTAATTAAAACTCTTTACCAAAATTATTATTACTTTTACTTTACGTAAAAACAGGTTTTAAATCATTGTTATATCTTTCTCTTTTCGTAAAAAAAATAAAAATATACGGTTTGTTCAAATTTCTTTAAGTAACTAACTGTTACTAAAATTTTTAAGTCTCAAATTTATAACATTTGTAACGAAGCGTTCTAATAATTCAGTAAACAAAACAAGATAACGCCCAGCAGCTGATTCGGACCGCGTGACCGCGACGTCATACGTATACGTCAAGGCAGTAGTGGTGGTATAATTCCCACCACACAGAAAACCACCACCAACGCTTCGCTACGATACTCCTCTCATACCCCTCGCCTACAAACGAAGGCTATATATTGTGCCTACCGCCACCGATATTTTAAAAACGCTGAAAAGGCCTTAAGCCTCAGCAGCGCCTATGTTTGCTCTTAATAAATGTCATAGTTTCTAAGAAAAATTGTAAATATGTTTGAAAAAATAAATGATTTTGACTTGACTTGACCGATATTTTCATACTTACAGGAGCATTAACCTTGTAAGTAGCCACCCCAGACCCGTCCTTCCCTGGAGCATTAACCTAGGGGCTTCCTCTCCGATACCGCTACCTACGTTGCATTAACCCGTTGGTAGAATCCTCTCCGAAACCGCTACCCACGGAGCATCACCCTGAGGGTGAATCCTACCTCCCCTCCATTACAAGTGCGATCCACCGAAGCCGACACGTCAAGGACGAGGAACCGAGAGCGAGGAGCCGAGGACTAGAAGCCTCGTCTAGCTATCTATTATATTACGACTAGGAGTCGAGGACGAGGGACCGCCGAGGACGAGGCCGTGTATATATTATTAGAAGATTCGTTTTAATTTGAGAATTATTATTTTATTTTCATTATTTGTACATAGTTATTATTTTAAATAAACCCCATCGAAACCGCTCTTCTCTCTCTCTCTACGATACCCAGAACCCGACACGGAAACAACCGTTACACATTACACAAAAAAGCAGTTTAGAATAAAAAAACTATTAAAAAAAAAGTAACAAAAATGTTAAAAAACTTAAACTTATTATATATAATATAAGAAAAAAAAAAGAGAAACATTGTAACAAACTAACAGCATCAAAAATAATAAAGACAACAACAAAAACACACAAAAAAATCAAAAAATACAACAATAATCCCCGTCTCAACACAAAACGACAAAAAACGCAAACTAAACGAAAAAAATTACGAAAAAGCAACCATGACTAACAGATTTGAGACTGAGGTAATATAAATAGCAAACTCAGCTTAATATTTTATCTCTATCAAGTTACATTTCTAAATACAATTTTATCCACTGTGAGTAAAATTTATTTGCATTTATCATGTAAATGCTCTGTTGTTAGTGAAGTAATAAATAAGCTAAAAAATACTAAATATTTTAATCACTAAATTGCTTCTAAGAAAAAGATAAAAAAAATAAGAAATAAAATACTTTGTAATGGTAGAATAAAAAAAATTGTTCGTAAATTTCAAGACATGATGATAATTGATTACGAGAAAATCGTTTTAAAAATACTGCTAAATTTGTTGTTTTTAGCTCTGCTTTAAACATCAAACATTAGTTCATGTTTTAGATGTTTTCAGAGTAATTTTTAGTAGTTTTTAGGCACACAAATTTAAAAATTTTAATATAGCAGTTCATATTTGTTTTTAGATTTGTCAAGCTTAGAACCTATTATTAAATCAGCTTTTGATCTGTTTAAAGAAGAAATAGTTTAAGTTGTGAAACTTGTTTTAAACTTTTTTAAAAACTCTTCATTAAAAAATTAAAACGTTTATTACAACACTGTAACATGACAATGCTCAAACTAGCTATATTAAGCTGTAAAATTACGAAAAAAATATTACGACAAAATTTAAAATATTTTTATATACAATACGTTATAAACAAATCTAATGTTCTTTCAGTTATATAATTTCCAAAAATCGCTCATTACGCTTGCTCAATTTATCAAATATTATGTCCGCTAAACAATATTGGCTTTCTCATCAATGATTACTTATTCAGCAAATTAATTTTATCTGTTAGTCGTGTTTTATAAAAAATCTAAATAAAGTAACAGCATTTATCTTTTAATTTGTAAACACAATTCTTATTTATTCATTGCATAGAAAATTTCTGTTATTTTATCTTTATTTTATATTGTTTTGTTTCTTTAAATGTCTTAATAATAATAATAAAGGTCTTTATTGTGCAAATAAAAAAGATACATAAAATTCATCATAAATATAACAGAATCTGCACAAAAGCCGAAGATCAGATGAGTGTGTGGTTGCAAAAGCAACCACACACCTTCTGTTTTTCATCTTAAGCTTAATTGCATGAATTGGCTTACTCAAAACCTAACCACTACTGTAAATTATAAATTAAATATATCTAATGATGTATTTTTTTAAATGTTCCTAAAAGTATTCTAAAGTTGCGGACGGCATAAGTAGTAGATAGCATTAGACTGAAGAAAAAATAACAAAAATACAAAAATCTGAAACCGGTTCCTGTATGTATAAAAAATTAGTTAATTAAAATGTAAGATAAAATATCTATTTTTGATATACTTATAAAGTAAAGTTCATTAGCCGATTGTTGAAATTACTGCGCATATTACCAGATTTTCACAGTTATAACATGAAACGAATTGAACTAATGAAACTAAATGTCCTTCATATTTCATTTGTTCCTTTTCCTTTATGTATTCGTGCCAATTAAATGTTATGTCAAATTAGTTTAGGTGAGCTTTTAATAATCCTTGTATGCCACTTAATACAAGAAATATATCTAAACCATGTAAACATCTTTGATAAGTGAACGAATAAATAATTTCAGTCATTATTCATAAAAATCAAAATTTTCAGCTCTCTTACTCTAAACTAAATTTATCCTGAATCCGAATTCAAAACAGTATTAATAAACACATAATTTACTCGGTTATGATAATAATATCTGATAATCTAGAACGTCAAATACTGGTTTTGTCTCTAACAGAATTTAATTCAAAGCGACAGTGAGCTATAAAACCGTTATAATGTTCTATAATACGAGTATGTATCCTTAAATAATTTAATTAGAATGAAAGCATAGCTAAAACTAATAAAACGGAATCACTTACCTAAGATTTGGCTGAGAACAGTTCTGCCATCCTCCCCCAAACAGGCACTTCTAGCATCAAAAGGATTCGTAAACTGCACGAAAGCGTATCCTTTGTGCATCGATATTCCTGTAAAACACAAGAAATTTCATAATGAAATCTGAGCTACTTTTCAAGCAACGACTTTAATATTTACGGAGTTTTTTTTTTTCAGGCAATACAACGAAATTTTACGCCTCGTAAATCAATTCGGATGCGATTGAGTATGTAAAGGATCTGGTCGTAAATTTTGCACGGATAGCGCCAGACTTTATAAAATGATAACCTGATTTCAACGCTTGCTTTGACTCGTACACCCTACCAGTCTTTTAATATTTTACATCTCAATTCCGATGAATGTTGATACGGTTGACGCTATTTAATATTACTGAAGCCGAAACAGATCCACTTTGTCATAGGCATGTCTTTGTAACAAGGGGCCCCCGTGTACAATATAAACCATTCTTTTCGATGATTGTTTCATATTAAAACACCCCTAAATTAATGGTTTAATTATAATGAAACAAAATATAGTTAAATTTAACTGATTTGAACATTGTCGTTCATTTTTTACTAGAGATTACATAAAAGATTAGTTGGTAATCATTAATAAACTTGCTCTAAGACCGATTGAGAAAAATGAGTCATCACTTCCAATTAAATCATAAAACATCTGGCACATTCTAGCAAAGACGTTGGTTATATAAGAAGGGAGATTTGTCTGTAAATGTGTGTTTTTAATTTGTATTAGGGTTGGTCTTCAGCACGATGTAAAATATTAGAAAAAATATTAAGTTGCCCTATTCCACTCACAAAAATATGTCCTAGGAAAAGAGAGATTAGCTTGCAATGCGTTTTGAATTAAAGTCTGAACTCTTTCTCACTTTCAAACGTATCTTGAGTTTAAATGAACACTGATGAAATTGTCGTTTTGCTGACTTTTTACTTTATAGCATTGCACAAATTTTAATTTTGCAATATTATTAAAAAAAACTTTTTTGTTATTTTCTTTTAACAATAATATTATAAAATAAATTTTCTATGTGACAGTAATTTTATGTTCATTTTATAACTATTTTAATTGAAAATTTTAAGTTGTTATAGCTGATTTTGTTTAATATTTATGGAAAATATTATTTAAAAATATATTTGTGGACACGGTTTGGACAGGTTTTATCCAGTTTTTCTTCTAGTAAACTAATCAGAAATGACCGTTACAGCATGTACCTACTTAATTTTTAATTTATGTGTTCTTGATGTTCTTGGTTTATTTAATAATTGTCGACAACTAATTTATTGTTATTTTTTATTTTATAAACAATTTACTAAAAAAAACAAACAAGTAAACGTTTTTTGGTACGTAATCAACGCAACTTGAGCAATGACGAATGTGTCATAATAGTTACTTTATCCGAAGAAGACTTAAGCTACCGTGCTATAGGAAGAAGATTTGATGTAGCCCATACGACGGTGTCTAGGATAGTTCAAAGTTACCGGGAAACTAATGCGTATACTAGACGTCCTGGACAAGGCAGACATCAAAGTACAACGGCTATTGAAGATCGTTTTCTAAGAATTCGTGCTTTACGGGAGAGGTTCACTACTGCTCGAAGTTTACAGCAATAGTTAGCAAGGGTGCATAATAACCAAGTAAGCATTGAAACCGTTCGGCAACGACTTGCAGAAGTTAACTTAAACCCCAGAGTGCCAGCTAGATGCCTAGCTTTGTCTGTGAACCACCGTAGATCTAGACTAGCTTTTGCTTCGAGAACACATCGAATGAGATGAAGAAGATTGGGGGCGGGTTCTGTTTACAGATGAGTCGAGATTTTGTTTGTACGCCAACGATAGACGTGCAAGAGTGTACCGACGTCCACATAAACGTTTTGCTGAGTACAACATTCAAGAAGTCCATTTTTTGGCGGAGGCTCTGTAATGGTATGGGGAAGCATTTCTTTGAAGGGTTGCACAGACTTTCACGTTTTTAATGAAGGAAATTTGAACGCCGCACGGTACATTACCGAAATTTTGGAACCTATGTAATGCCCCTTGCACCTTATATTGGAGACAACTTTACCCTAATGCACGATAACGCCAAACCGCACGTCGCTGGCATTGTACAGACATACCTTCAAGAAGTAAATACTGAAAAAATAGATTGGCCACCGATGAGTCCAGATTTAAATCCTATAGAGCATGTATGGGACATGCTGGAAAAACGTCTGAAAACCATGCGACCACCACCAGCTAATCTGCAAGAAGTAGGGCAACATTTAACTAAGATTTGGAAAAATTTGGAACAGGAATCAATCAGACGACTAATTTTGAGTATGCCGAGTCGGTGTAGAGAAGTTATCCAGAAAAGAGGTGGAAAAACTTATTACTGACGTTTTTTTAGGGTTTTATAAAATTTGAAAGTTTTATTAAAAGATGTTTTTTTAGAATATTATGATTGTGTTTGAAAAATATAAGTTTTATTTCGTTTAAGAGGCTCTATTGTTGTTTGGTTTATTATACAACTGCAAATATTTAATTAAAATTTCTAACAAAACATTTGAGCAAAAATTTGAGAAGTGGTGCGATAATTGTCTGGACTAGTTTAATTGCAATAAATAATATCACCTGCATGTCAAAATAGGTTTATTATAGATATGTAGTTTAGTAATTTTTTAGCCTTGAAAACTTTTTATCGCTATGTATATTAGTAAATTTTTGGAGAAAGAGAATTAAGGTGAGAGGCGTTAAATAGACACTACTAAACCAATTTTTCATACTCAGACCAGGCTTACTCCACCAATTATTCTCGCTACTATATTTTTAAAAATTTTTGCTTGATCTTCCAAATGTAGTTTTATATGTAGGTACCTATATCTGAAACGACAACTAAATTTAATAAAATTAATTAGAATAAAATTAATGGTAGCTACAAAATCTTTTAACTTGTTTTAGCTTTTTCTCCAAATGTTTATAAATTAGTTGTTATTTAGTGTTGAGATTTCTGAGAATAAACAAACCGCTTTAATAATCCAATAAAAGACGTAGGTCAACCGCGAAAAAAGTCTAGAAATAAAGACCGACCACTTGAGTATGAAATCCTATTCGGAGTCCCCGAGACGGCAATGAAGTTAGCGATGAGAAATGGATGAAGTCTCTAGTCAATTTATTGGCCACCCATCCAGAATCTAATCAAGGGAATTGGGTTAGTGATATGAAATTACCCGGCCTTTTGCGAACACTGAACAACGATGATAAGACACTTCATTGGCTCGCTAACAGAAATCGCGTTAGCATCCACTGTAAAAAACACACTACCGAGCTTTATTGCTCTTTGATTCGTTTTCTTCGAATCTAATAGCGATGTATCATCAAACCTAACAAATCGACACACGAGAAAAATACTATCAAAATGTTTGGCTTTCCGTCTAGATAACATAAATATCTTTTCTTAGTTTTAAAAGTCGGCAATCAGAAGTTAATTACTTATTTCTCAGCGAATAGAAACAATAAATGAATAAACGATGCGAGTCGATAAAATAATAATCGACAGTGACGGGTCTGTTCGAGGCAAGAATAACTAATCAGTACCCGCCTTTGTGCTTGCATTGTTGGTTCATTAATAATGAAATGAATGTAGGGTGGACGGACACCGACTCAGACCAACCAACAAATACTTATTAGGGTCGGAGCCGGCGCGCAACACAAAATAAACCAAACTAAAACACGCACATCCTATTCCTTCAAGGATAATACATCGTCGACTACTACAATTAATATCAATAAAACTCTTTTTAACTATTTAGGTACTTGAACCGCTTCTTGTGCTTCAAGTTCCGGTCATTCCATCGATCCGATTTCGCGTACCTATACAGGCCAGTCTAGGCCACGTGGCAAGTCCGCTTATTAGCGATATTACGTCTTCTTCGCAACTTATCGGAAAGTGATACTTGAAAAGTTGCCGTTAACGACCCAACTTTTACCGATCCGGTTAAATCACGCCGAAATGGATTAGGGGAGTTTTATTAGGAAGCACGTCCAAGATCAACGACTAATTATTGAATTTTTTAATTTTTTTTTGTTTCTCTCGAGTGCATTTGTTGTTAAAAAAGTTAAATTTCTTTAATAAATTACATTTTGTTTTGAAGTGGCAGAACGGCTCAAGAAAAATTATGTTAACGTGTGTGCCACGGAACGATTAACAGGATTACGGCCGAAAAACTAATTTATGGACGTATTTTCGACTAATTTTTACTTCGTTGAGAAAAATAAAAGCAGCAAACTAGGGACTTCAATCATTACTAAATACAATAAAAATATTTTGCATTATTTAAAAAAAAAACAAATGTCATATTTTTATTATCTTAGCTGTTATATGTCTAAATATATTGATTCTTGTAGAATACTCATAGATAAAATACGAATTTTAAAAACAATAAAAAAACAAAAATATAAATAGTAGCTGCAACATTTACTAGAGAAAACTTTGATACGAGATTCTTTAAAACAGCGCTAATGTTTACTATCTATTCTCTCTTCAAGGTTGTTTTGGTGTGCACTGGCACATACAGACTGTTTCACGAGTGGTAATGAGCCTGCGAAGATAAAAATACAACCAACAATACAATTCCAGAGTTAACATAGATGACATTGATTTCAAATTTTATTTGTCAAATCTGTCACCGATAAAAATAATGTATTCAAACAATGAAAAAACCGACATAATGATGATAGATTGGAAAAAATGCCTCTGCCGCGATAAGTTTGTACAGACAACGTTTTTCGGGTAGAGAAGAACTCTTACTGACACCATATTCGAACGACTTGAAACTACTTTAAGAAAAAATTAACCACCTTTTTATTTTGAAAAAGCCAAAAGCAAGAACAGCTACTGGTCCTGTTCACATGTAAGTCAAAGAATGATTTCACAAGCAAGTGACATTAGTTTGTCTTCAGTTAACCGAAGGATTAAATAATTTTTCATAAATGTATTTGTAAACAAAAAAAAACTACGTTACCTTTGGAATTGTATTACTGGTTGCATTTTTAGTTTCGCAGGCTCATTACCACTTATGAAACATTTTGTATAAATAAATTTAAATAAATTTATGTTATAAAAAAATTAATATAAACGCATTAGGACCGTTTTTAAGATTACAGTTATTATTTATGCAGTTTACTTGAAATATTAATATTAATTAAATGTCACACAATTTATGTCACAATACCTAATATTAGCAACTCAAAATTTTGATTAATGACTCATTAGACGCACTAATTACTAGTTACATTTGTGCTACCATTTTCTTTGACATCTCAACTTAATCTTTGTAATTGTTAATAAATAAACAATGTAGTAAATAGTCTCTGTTAATAAAATAAGTAAAACTAGTGTAGTGCACTTTATTCTGGTCATTACAACGAAGAATAATCAAGAAAAAACAGTTGAAAAATGAAGCAGCAAAAACAATTGGTGAGATAAAATAGATATGAGAAAACGTTCAAGCGTATTTATTTAATGCCCTGTATCTTAATTTTTCTTTTTCAAAGAAGAATTACTAATAAACATAATAATAAAACGTCTTCAGTAATAAAAGATAAGAGTGATATCTCTTCAGCAAATATGCTTCTCTAAAGAGAAACATAGCAAAGCTCTGGTAGCGTAAACGTTCAGGAAAACAAATTCTGTCATGACGGCGCTTCAGCACATTCTAAAATTTTATAGTTCCCTATAGAAAAAACTAAGAAGTAACACCAACAGTCATTCTCACTAAACAAAATAATTAAGCTTGAATTCAATAGAAATGAGTATAAATTCCAGCTAATCAAAGCTAAATTAATTTTATCAATTATTGCTTTAAAACAGTTTATTCAAAATTACATCTTACAAAACTGCAATTTAAACAATCAAGATGTCAATCATTAAACAAAATAATACTTGGTAGACACTCCTACATCAAAAAACTCAAAAACACAGTTGAGCTATTTATTAACAAAACATTATTTAAAATTTATTTAAAAGTAAAATACATATAAATTAATTTAATTGCAAGAGATAACCAGTAAGAAAACTATAATTTTTAATATGATATCTGAAGATGCCTTGAGGCGAAACCGGTAGCAAAAAATACAAAAAAAAAAAACAATAAGAGACAACAAAGATAACAGTACATTATTTATTTAAATTCAAAATTAAATTTAATAAAATTTAAAAATACAAAAAAAATTCCAGTTTGAAAATGTGCTCATATTGCAAATTTTTATTTGGCGTTAGAATTATTTTGAAAAGAAATTTCTTGGGTTATATGTAAGTGTCTTTAAAGTTACTTTACAAACTTAAATAGATCTTACTGAAATATGTATATATTTTAATAGTTCTTAATAGTGAAAGGATGCAAAAAACCAAATTTAAAAATAATGTTTGTTTAAAGGTCCAAATATGCTTTATACAAATTTTTATATTTTTTGGGATATAAACTGTAAAACTTTCTTTTGAAAAGGTTCTTTTTGTCTTCGTGAAAATACAATATATTATAGTAATTTTTTGATATACAAGCTGCGGTTAAAATACGTGCAAAACTTTTGCTTGGTGAAACTTGCGGTTTTTATTAAACAATGCTAAATTACCAAATCTGTCTTTTCAAATTTCATTGGTTTTTGAGATACATGCTATTGAAATGTTTTCACAAAAAAACATTATTTTTGAGATGAGTGACAACACTGTTTTTGAACAATAGCTATTTACATTCATATGCGTTAGAGCCTGTCAAATTAAGTTAACGCATAAGATTTGTATAAAAAAAATTGTCCGAAAACATTAAATTCTATTTTTTATGTAAATAATTAATAATTTTGAAAAAATAAATAACTTAAACATGGTGTGCTTTGACCGCTTGACGTAAGATCAGTGACATTTCAACGATTTATTTTATTTTTTATTTTTTTAATAAATATAGCTTCGCTTGTGGAAATATTTCAGGTATATACACTTTAATACATAAACTTTATTACTGCAAAGGTAGTTTTTTCCTGAAGCATCTCCTGTGGTAGTTCTAACCATACAATATGAGACCCGTTGCTTTTTTCAATTTTACCGCACAGTTTCCGAAAGTCTCACTATTGGTGAATGAACAACTGTGATAATTGATAACCTACGTACAATACGGGAGGACAAAAAATATATTACTTTTCACACTTGGTATAAAATACTATATTAAAGAACGCGTTTTGAAAAGTCAACTTTGTGGCACAAATTCAGGTTTATAAAACGAGCGCGAGCGCGAGTTTTTATAAAGAATGAGTGCCACAATGACATTTTTACGTAATTTTTAAGTAAAAAAGTTAATTATTTAATCTTTAGGGACTTTTGCGTTAATACGAGACAGTTGGTAATAAAAATGTCACTAAAGTGTCAATGAAGTCATTGAACTTTGAAATGTTTTCAAATTTGTCTAAAATTCTGTGTAAGTAACTCACAAATGGTTCTGTGTTACCTACCGTATCGGTTATTGATTGAATAATTCAATTGGCATTAATACAGTAAGGAAAATCTCCATTTATCTCTAAATTCCCACTCCATATGCGGTTCTCAGCGACTCCTTTCATTTCATCGTTAAGCATTCAGTCAAGCAGATTTATACACTCATCTAGCAAATAACTTGTAAATTATCGAATGCTATGGGGGTCGTAAATGGTCAAAATAAAGGCCAAAAGCTCCATTTTAGTTTCTAACCTCAACAGAAAAGTTTGTGACGTCTACCACCGTTGTCCAGTGTCCACCCTATTTTCAAATATTTTATAGAGTAAAAAACTTTAACAGAATTTTTTAAAACTAGAACTAAGAGTTTTTGGTAAATAATATCAAAATAACTTTTTATGAAAAAATATAAATATTTTACGACTATAAATTTTTCTGTGTGGGTAAATAATAAACGATAATTCGTGTACATGCGTCATGTTGAAAATAGCTTTTGGTCGTCGTCCAGCTTTCCCACAAATCAAGAAATTATCAGATCCCCGCCCCCAATTAACCCAAAGGAGGGAACCTCCAAGCCGATAATTAATTCCTAGTTTGTTTTCGCCATTGATTTATTCCTTCCTCATTTTTATTTCACCCTTGATTGATCACTTCCCCTGATCCCTAATTTATGAAAAACAAGCAAGTTATTTAAATATTTTGCCTCTAATCCTCTCCGACTTTTCCGGCTTTGATTAGAATCTCTTCGAAACAACAGCGTTACGTTTAATTAGCGCGTCTTATGTTTATACGTTCCGACACGTCATGTATAAATCGACTTTATGCATAAAACCTAAATATAATGCGACAACAGAATATTAAACTATTCCCTAACGTTTACACAGTGATTTTTTGCACGTCTATATATCACAGTTCCCCTCCCATCACTTGTGTTAGGTGTTCGCGGTAACGCCCCCGGGGTGAAAAGGGTAAGCCGCCCCTCAAACCTGCAATGCTGCGGCACGATTTTAATACTTTATACCTGCCACCTCATGAATATATGATTGTTTATAATGTCATATGTGCCGGTGAGACGCCCTCCGACTCTAATATCGCGACGGTATTTAGTTTTCGCGTTGGAGTCATTTTTACCGGAAGGAAAAAGCTTGTGGGATATGAATGTCGGGTTATTTAAATTATAAACTATGATACTAACTTTTTACGAAATTAAACTGAGAGAAGTTTCATGTGACTGCTAAATATTTTAATAACTAATTAGACAATAATTTTTTTTAAAATAAAATTATATTTAAGCAACTAAATTACAAAACTAAATAAATTTTATTTTTTAAATAGATATTTAAAGTTATTTTTAATTTTACCAAAAAGGATTTTCCAATAGGTACTCGTGAAAGTTTTTTAATTAGATTTGACAGAAAAGTAACTCATTTACCTATATAAATTTGCAAATATGCAAATATACAAGTTTTAATTAGGTACAAGCTTATTTAAAAGTTGATAGTTTTATACTCTGATGTAAATAACATGCATTAACATACTATTAATTAATAAAAATAGTTTCAATAAGTTGCTCCTAATAATAACATAAAACAAAAAACAAACATTGTCTGTTATAAAATTTTAATAATAATTAGGTATTGCCTGCTAGGCAAATCTGTTGTTAAAATAATAAAAAAATTAAAATCGAAGATAAATCCACAAATTTAGTGAAACAAAATTCTTACATAACAGTGGCAGAGTGCTTTCGAAAACTATGTCTCAACATCAGTGTCTAAATAATAATATAAAAAAGGAAATTATAAAATGAAATTAAAAAATGTTATAATCCATTTCACAAACAGATATGGTAATAACTAATAAAAACGCCTTCTCAAATGCATTTTTTTTTTTTGAATAATAGTTAACCATTAGGGCATTTATTTAGTTTTACACCAAATCAACAATAATCGAACATTTGCGCATGCATCTTAAAAACATATAATAAAATAAAATTTATTTACTTTTTTAGAATAAACATAAAAATATGACAACAAACATTGCTTACACAAAAAATATTTATAAATTAAACTCAAAATTGCAAAACATTTGTATTGATGAGTACGTCATTTATGATTCAGCAGAAACATAACGTTTGATTATTGTTTGCTTTTCTGATTGAAAAACAGTGTTTTTTAAGATTACTGTCAGTGGTAAATACTCATGAGTTTTGTGGTCAATTTGTATAGAAAATTTAAATCAAACTAAACATAAACACTAATAACAAAGATGTTCAAATCGAACAACAACGTCGAGAAACTGTATACCGGTTTCGGGTTTTTTGCCCCTCATCATTACAGCGTTGTGCTCGATAGGAACAGGTGGGGGAACTCGCTTGTATCAAGCGAAGTTCGGCTAGTAGTCGTATAGACAGATACAGTGTGCCATATAACGAAGAGTGCTGGAAGGTGCGAGAGTTGGTATAATAATATTGGCGGATAACAAAGTTATCTCTTGGGCTCTCACTCGGCCACCAATATAACCAATCTCCACGATTAGGCAAAAACAACTACTTCGCGGAATAATGCCCCGACCGACATTGAATTACATTACCTAATCGCCCAACCAGCAACACACTGAAAGGCAGTGTAACCAGAACTAGCAAACGTGTTCCAATTATACCAACTCTCGCAACTTCCAGCACTCTTCGTTAGATGGCACACTGTGTCTGTCTATACGACTAATAAATATTAATAAATAACAGAAAATATTAGTTTGAGGCAAACATTTCGCTTCGAAAAAACGTCCTGCACAATCTTTTTGTGTTGAAAAAGAAATTTTTTTTTTAATATTTTGAAGGTTACCTAAAAGCAAAATTTGTACAAGACAAAAACATTAAATGTAAAAATTACAGTTAAAGCAGCAGGTATTTATTTGATACAAATATTTGTAATTTAAATAAATAAAATTTATATTTTAGGAATTAGTGTAGCAAGTGCCTACACTATTTTTTGAGAAAGAAAAAAAAAAGAAAATAATAAATCAAAATTATAAATAAACATTCAATTAACTACAGAAAACCAAATACTATAATCAAAACTGAGTTGGCCATTTAATGTTTGTAGAGCAGGTTTATTGGCAGATTTACAAATTTCTAAAGCTTTCAGAAAATTCAAAATATAACTTCTATTGCAAATGTAAAGCAGTTTAGAATTATTAGTAGAAGCAAAAAAATAACCGGAAAAAAGAAAATAAGAAGCGAAAGCAGATAAATTGTTGGTTATATCTGTATTTTTGTACTTTTTTATTGTCCTTACATGTTACCAAATTTTGGTTTCACTTTTTTGTCTTGTCTAACCGATATAAACTGCATTGCAGTCATTATAAAATTATTTGTAAACGCTTGAGTAATGCGAAGAAAAAAATTGCTTCTTGTTGTGCAAGAGACAGGTAGAAAAACTGTGTACCTTTAGAATTAAAAGCAATCTTTCATATTATAGTTTTTTAAAATACAAGCGACAGAAAGAGAAATTTTGCCACTGAAAAGAATAGAAAAATAAAAAGGTTTAAAAAAAAAGATGTAGAAGAAGAATCATGTAATATGTTAAAGATGAGAAAGCTATTTGTTTCTAAATTTATAGAAACGTTTATTTAAGTTTTGTTATAGAAAATGATTTGTTTAATGATAAGCCATTCCTTTCTAAAGCCAATATAGTCTAATAAATAATAATAAAAAAAAATTAATAAAAAATCAAATTCAGCTACGATGTAAGAATAACAACATTTAAAATTGAAAGAAATTATAGTATTAGTTGATGTAAGGTTTCCATAAATTTCAAAAACAAAAAATTAATTGTCGTCTTTCTAATAATATTGAAATCTAAAAATGAAATGCAAAAGTTCGGTTCTGTTTCTACAATAAATTGAATGTTTTTGTGTAATTAGTTAATAACTAAATGAAAATTATCTAATTTTACTTTACTGCCAATGGACGAAGAGAACACTTCATCAACATAGTTTAACTAGACAAAAATTCGTTTTGAAGAACTAAAAATATTGTTTAAAAAAATTTAGGGCTGTTCGTAAATAATTCTGCTAAAAGAAGGCGCAGAGAGAAGCTCATGGTTAAACTCTGTTTTGTTTATATAAATTATATTGAAAAAAAAAATCTTAATCTAAAACTAATTTAATAAAAAAATTAAATCTGTGACGTTTAAAAAAAAAGTAGAGAAATCAAAAAGAAGATTACTAAGAATAGAACGAGCTTCTTTGGCAAGAACAGAAAGAAATAGGTAAGTTCGATCAAGACAAACTATTAAAACCTATTACTGTTAAATCAAAAATCAATTAAAAGAAATAAAGTCAATTCCTTTAAAAAAATACACATTTTTTACAATAACAATTTTACTAAAAATATTGATTTATTCTATTTTTAATATACATCTTTATTTTTTATTTTTAAAGTTTGGTAAGTCTTTTCAAATATTTGTTCTTGCATATTTATTTTTTACATTATTGTTCTAGCACTAATAATAAAGGCATACTTCTCGAAAGCGCTTTGTTACTGTTATATAAAAATTTTGTTTAACTAATCTTGTGTGTTTAATTTGGAATTCAATATTTTGATGTTTAAGATGATCTGTCTTTTTCTGTAACGAATTTAGAATAGAATAGAATAATTTATTTAGCATTAGACTCTTATAAGTGTTTGGCCTCGTCATGTACAATATAATGCAAAAAATTAATGAAAATAGTTACAATTACATAAAAATATACCTAAGCTTACACTTAAATTATAAAATTAATAATTTAAACAATCAACAATTTTTTTTTGTTAGATATGATAGGTCATCTGTCAAATATTCTAAGGTATTATAATATGGATGGCTTAAAAAATGATTTTGCAGTGTAGTTTTGAATTTGTTAAATGAATAGTCCAAAATCTGTATTGGCACCTTATTCAAAAACTTTATGCCCAAATATAAAATGCTTTTCTCAAAAAGTGCGAAGGAGTGATGTGGTATTGACAGCAGTTCACGTTCTCTAGTAGCTACACCTGTATTCAGATCTTTATTTTTTTGAAATAAGTGCCTGTTCTAGAACATAAATAAAAAAACTTTAAGTATAAACAAAGCCTAAATTGTTAGTATACCTAATCTTTTAAAGATAGGCCTGCAATGTTTTCGCCAAGAATCATTATCAATAGTTCTTACTATTCTCTTTTGTATTTTAAACACTTTTTCAAGTTCGTTATTACTGCCCCAAATTGTCAGACCATACTCGAGCAGTGCTCTAACTTGAGCATTATAATATACTATTAGGATTTTCACGTCGACAGACTTTTTAAATTGAAAATTGCAAAATGTGCACTATTTAATTTATTTGTTAACTGAGTGGTGTGGTTATTGAAAGTGATGTTAGTATCAAAACATACTCCTAAAAGTTTACTCTTATCCACCACTGAGATACTCTTGCCTTTAGATCTAACTAGGACACTTTGGCTTCTTTCTTGTTTTGTGTTGGTAAATTAAATAATACACGACTTTGTTGAATTTAATATTAAACAATTGCTTTCAGACCAGTTACTTATTATGTTTACCAAAATTTAGCACAATTTGATGCACTTATCTAAACTGTCTTCTTTTATAGCAAAGGACACGTCATCGGCATATTGACACAAACAGAAATTGTTAGGATTAGTGACTTCATTTTGAACCAGATTGTTTAGTTCATTACTAAATAATAGAAATAAAATCGGTGACAAAATTCCTCCTTGTGGAAGACCCCTTTCAATAGTACTTAATTTAGACCTGTATTTATAGTTAATGATATTGCGGCTTTCCCCTATAATTTCCACGTATTGGTTTCTATTAGATAAGTAGGAATCAAACCAATTTTTTACTGTCTCTCGTATTCCGTACTTTTCTAGTTTATATAACAATATGTAATGTGTAATTGACCAAATCAAACGCCTTAGTAAAATCTAAAAACAAACACACCGTTTTGTTCTTTTTGTCAAGAGCACTAGCTAAGTATGTATAAATGTCAAAAAGTGCAGTTTCTGTATTTTTAGTCTTTCTAAAACCATGGTGTGTTCGTGAGAGTAAATTATTTTTCTCAATATATTCTACTAATTTATTATACATTAACCGATCAATAATTTTTGCAAAAACTGATAGATTGGAAATACCCCTATAATTTTCCATCTATTTTTGATCTCCTTTTTTGTGAAGTACTACAACTCTCGCGGTTTTTAACGCCGTTGGATACACACCAGCAGCAAACGATGCGTTTACAATTTCAACAAGAGGTTTTATAATAAATGGTGAAACTTCTTTCAAAATAAAACATGGAATTCCATCTGGTCCTTCAGATTTTTTTTAGGAGACTGTATTATTGCCAAATATATCTCAGCGGGTGTCACCGGAGAAAGAAACATAGTTTTTTCCCATATACCCATAAGAAAACCATTGAAAAAAAAATACAAAAAAACTTTGGCATATGTTTGCATTTTCATTTTTAGATTGTGATTTGATAAAAAAGTTATTGAAACCATTTGCGATTTGATCAAGATCTGATATATTTTTACCTTCTACCTTTATACACATACCATTTGTTGGGCGTTGTTGATTGGTAGTTTCAGTAGCAAAGGTGTTCCAATCGAACAACAACGTCGAGAAACTGTATGCCGGTTTCGGGGTTTTTTGCCCCTCATATTATACCAACTCTCGCACCTTCCAGCACCCTTCGTTAGATGGCACACTGTGTCTGTCTGTACGACTACTGGTAGTTTCAGTATTTATAATTTTCCAAATCATTTATTTGAAGTAACATAAAAAACTTGCTTTGTTAAAAAAAATGAGAAGTATTTGAAGATTATTTAAAACAACTCATAAAAATCAGCGAACTAAAAGAAATGTCTACAACGTTTGTTTGTAACATCACCAAAAACACTTCAACAAAATGCCACTGCTTAAATATCAAATTTTACAAATTTTTTGCTTCTTTTTCAACAGTCTCTTGGTTGGTTAATTTTAAAACGGTGCAATATTTTTGTTTTTAGCAGTATATTATCGTCTAAAATAAAATAAAAGCTGATGTCTTTGTTATTTAAAATTACTCATATTAAGATAAATATAGATTTTCGTATATTTTATAAAGCAATATTAATACCTGATTTGAATAGATTTTTATTCAGAGAATTGACAAGCTAAATTGAAGAATTACAATTCTAATATTACCATATCATCTCGTTTATTTAAATAGACAGTTTTAAAATTGTCTTTATGCTTTAGTGCACACTTTTGCAACATTTTGCCTGTTTCAGACATCACCAAACATTTGAAATTGACATGTCCGGAATTCATAAACAGATTTATTTATTATATGTAAAATCCACAAATTTTTTAAACATCACCGCCAGATATGAATAAAACAAGAATTTAATTGTTGAAAATCAATGTTTTCGTTGCTACCAACCCAACAAACTGTCTAATTAAAGACATTAAATAAGTTTAACGTGTCGTAAAATTTAATACAGTGTTACTCGAAGGACCATATATCAGTTACCGGGAAACTGAGGTACCCGAAATAATTAGCACGTCAAAGCAATTATTCACGGTTATGCTCTGTCATTACTTACTCAAGGGCCGAAGAGCGAATTTTAAATAATAGAAGAGATGCCGCCGCCTTTACGAACTCAAGTGGAAATTTCTTTTTGATAAAATGCTAAAATTAATCAACACCTACACCAACTTAAACGTTACTTCTACTCGAGACAAACAAATTTCAGTAAAAAGGTTTGATTTAACTTTTTATTGCTGCAAGCTTTTAGAAAACTAGAAAACTGCAATGGCTTGTATTGATTCCTCTTTGCCAAGTCGTTTACTACAGAGCAAATTCTTTTACTTACTTTTTCTTTTCACCTATACAGACACTGTTAATTGCTTTCATTGTTTAAATCTTGCTTTTTCAGGAATTTTTTTGTGTTTCTAAATATACAGTGAGCGCCAAAATTATGGAATAAACTTATTAAAGTTATTTGTGCATTTTAACGTCTAGTGATTAGCCGAAAAAAAAATTTAATTTTAAAAGTACTCACCAGCTAGTCGTCCATAACGCTGAAACATCCTTTCCACATCCGTTTTCGAGCACTGGAATGTGTTCAGATTTCCGACGAAAACTCTCGAGTTTACCGCCTGAGGGTCTTGAGAGTTCGTCTGGTTTCCCACCTTGCTCATCTTCATTTTGGAGGATTGTCTGAAACAAAACAAAAATCTCTAATTAGTCTCAAATCATCTAAAGAAGTCGTGTACACGTACATTTCCATAAAAGTTGGAAAAGTCAGCAAATTCAAATTTTATTAGGTGATATATAAAGAAGTTATGCTCGTTTACGACTCCACCAAGCTGATATTCATTCTGCGATATATTCTTAGACGGCCATTGAGGATTCATGATGACTTTAATATGCAGTTTTAGATAAAGTATCGCAAATTACAAGCAATGCTCCATTTTATCAATTTTCTGCGTCTATTAGTAGACCGAATCGATTTAAAAAGTGCTTGCGCTCATAGAATTTAAAAATTATTAAAACGTATATCCAATTTAAAAAACAAAAATTTGTAAAAAAAGTTTGAGAGGCTGTAGAAGCGGTATTATAAACTAACTATGACTTTAGTGTCTAGTAAATTTATTTACGGTTGCTTCATAGATTAGTGCAGATTCAAGAATGTTAAAAAAAATATATTCACAAAATGTAATCTGTTTTAATAGGTCAAGCTGTAAAAGGATCAGCTGATCTGAAACCGAGCTCTGTTGCCGAGTGACGACCCCTTCGTAAATCATTGTAGAAAAAATAGAGCAAGAGATACAAAGAGATGCTAGAAGAAAATACGCAAAACAACCAGAAAAAATAAAAAACACAAAGTACAGAATACAAAAAAATTGAAGAAAGAGAAAAGAAAGCACAATGCCAGAAAAATAAAAATTGAGAAAAATTACAAAAATAAGAAGATAAGAATCTTCCATCAAGAATGCAAGAGATTAAACAAAGAATTAAACCTTGTTTAATTATTATATTTACAAAACTATATTTTGTTGTCATAAATATAACTAATTAGTAGAAAGTAAAGAAGAGGTAACAGAAAGTTAGACTAATTATTTTGAAGAAGTCTTAAACAAATCGTTCATTAAAATAATAATAATTAAAAAAGAGTTAAACAACAAAAAGACTTAAGAATAAGAAGAAGAAGAAGAACTTTCCGCATATGATACAGTTAAAAATATTACGTAAAAACAAGAAAACAAGAAGTGTCCAGGAAAAGACAAAATAGTATTATTACTAAAGTACATATAGCTTGAGTCATCTTTTTATCTACAGTATCTACTAAATTTGTCGATTGCATATCGAGCTCCAAAAGTTACAGTTTTTATTTCTTTTAAGTATGGACAACAGAAATGATTGAGAAGATCATAAGAGCAGTAGGCACATCATTTTAAATTTGACGTAATCTTGAAAATTAAAAGTGGGTCAAAGTGTTTTCAATCGCTCCGATTTAGATTGTGTTTTCTACAAGATTTACGTAAATTCAAAATAATGTTTTTTTGTTTATTATCGCTTTACAAAATATTACAAAACTCAGTTGAAAAATAAATAGATTCGTTGTCTGTCTGCGGCTTTAAAGCTTGTGCAATTTTTCCAATACCTTTCGAGCAAAAACGTGTAGATATCCAGAATCTATGCTTGGCAATCCATTTTTCCTATCTCGTTGATCGTCTATCTTTAGGTATCGAAATCAATACTCGGTAATTCGGATCGAATGTCTGTTGCTTCTTTGTTATTCAATGCATCGCCATGTGGAATTGGAAACCCCTTATTCGAAATCATGAATAATCCACATAACAGGGGGCGTTTCCGTCACATCCATCGGTGACAATTCCCTCCGAATAGGTTTCAATTTTCCGTTAGTTATGCAAGGCGAGATGGTCTGGAAATGCACTACCGGCAACAATGGCTTTAATTTTTAACACAAAACGGCGTATTGTACGCTACGAATAAATTATAACTCTGCACGTCCGCTTATCAATGGGGAAAATGAATGTGGTGATTTTGACCCGACTGGACAGGGAGGAAATTATGTTAGATCACTACGTGAATACGTTCGCTAAATAATTCTATTAACAGACGGTGAATTTTAATTGTATTGCAAAAAAAAATCAAAAATAACTTGTTTCATATTTCATTTACAAATTGTATTTATTATTGAAATGCATATTTACGTGGTTTTCAAAATCGCCTACATATTTTATGGGCTTCATTCTGGTTGTCACTGCAATCATAAATAACACAAATTATAAAATTATAATCTAGATAGAATGTTGTAACGATAATGATGAGTACTCCAATGAAATATTCATAATTTGGATTTTCAGGGGCTCTTGAATATGATTGTGGTCATCGTTAAAATAAATGCATACGTAAAATTCACAAGTAGTGATACATCATCGCCAATGCATTCAAAATGGACGTTTTTTGTACAGTGCAACTGACATCTCACTAAAGATAAATGTTGGTTGGGTCACTGCTTCCTATAAATTTGATATAAGTGATATTTTATGCATGGTATAACAATAAATCAATTCGCAACTGATAGAACATTCTGACAAGTTGTTTTAAAATTATATTTTATAAATTTTACTAGAATTTACTACCTCTAAAATAAAAGTTTATACAGTATAGAAACACAATAGTTAATAACAATTTTTGAATGTGTATAATGTCTATACATAATTATTTATTTACAACAAATAAATATACTGTAAATTCGCTACAAAATGCAGAAGAAGATGCACCAATTTCAAGATTAAAGGTACGTTTAAAAGAAGCAGAAGGAGGGGATTTGCTACCCATCGATTGTGGCAGAAAAAGATGTCAAAATTAAGAGTTAATATTGTTATATTATTTTCTTATAAAATTGTTTATCTGTTTTTTTATTGTTGTACATACGTACCTACCCAGATTTACATATCAACAATAAACTTTATTCTGCTTTTGTTTGTATTTATGAAATTATGAGACAAAATCATAACAAGCAAACAGCTATTTACCTACTCAAATATGGTATCATTTGGATTGTAATATAACAGCTATAAAACAAGAATTTTATAGACACATTTAACAACGAGTCTATAAACAACATATTTTATCTGCACATATCCATTTTTCATCTTTTATAATGTCACTGTAAATACTAGAATAGGTGTTAAACAGCTATACTTTTATGCAATACTACCTCTACCTGTAATTACCTCCTATAAAAACTAAACATGATAACCTAAGTTTTGCCGTGATAATGACAGTAACTGATGCTTTTCAATCGGAGACGACACATCTTACCGTGTATGTCTTAATTTCCGCACATCTAATTAATCAGAGTAGTAACGCCGGCATAACTTCCACCATCTGCGCCTCATACCAGTGATAAATTCGGTCAAAGAGGATTCGACCTGATGGATTCGGGCGTTTATGCAGTGGCAACAAGATCGGGTCATAAATTAACATGAATTAGTGCATATCCCGATTATGATGGGACAATTGGCCATGTCTGCACAGATATTTGCGATAGTTTCGACATTGCTGTCCAGAGACATTTGTCAAACGTGGCCATTATTTATCGGGCAATTTTCACACTGTCTGACTTACATACATGCATGGGAACATTCACCAATTCACCATATTCACAGTGTCAACAGTTTGTTATTTAAAAAGCAAAAACAGTTTTTGAATAAATTAATTGTTATTCAATTTGTTTTAGTCTCTTAGTAAAAAAGTGTACATCTTCTAAAAACAATGTTTGCTATAGTATTGTTAGTCAAATCCGTCTTGTCGTTTGTGATGCGTAGAAGCGGAATAAGGAAAGAAATACTACGTGCCCTTTCTATCAGAGTCGGACCGGGTTAACTTCTCACTCACCATAACAAAGCCAAGTCCGCACAAAAAGTAAAAAAGACGGCGAAAAAAATGTGAAATTATGATTAGCACAAATAATCAAGCAAAGGTGTTCCAATCGAGCAACAACGTCGATAAACTTTATACGGGTTTCGGGGTTTTTGCCCCTCATCAGTTCAATGTATCCCGGAGCGTTGTGCTCGATTGGAACAAGTGGAAGAACTCGCTTATATCAAGCGAAGTCCGGCTAGTAGTCGTACAGACAGACACAGTGTGCATCTAACGAAGAGTGCTGGAAGGTGCAAGAGTTGGTATAATAATGTTGGCGGATAACAATGTTATCTCTTAGGTTTTCGCTCGGCTACCAACATATGCCTTTCAGTGTGTTGCTGGTCGGACGATTAGGTGATGTAATTCAAAGTCGGTCGGGGCATTAGTCCGCGAAGTAGTTTTTTTTGTCTAATCGTGGAAGTTGGTTATGTTGGTGACCGAGCGAGAGCCTAAGAGATAACTTTGTTATCCGCCAACATTATTATACCAACTTTTGCACCTTTCAGTACTCTTCGTTAGATGGCACACTGTGTCTGTCTGTACGACTACTATACAAATAATCAAATTTTTCTACTCATTTATATAAAAATACGCAGACTGGTATTATGTAAAAGTTCGACTTCTTTAATTTGAGATAAAAATTTCAAGTTCAAACCTGTCACAACACACTTCAAAAGCTGAGTTTTAACTGAATTTTCTTTCCACGACAACACCCAGTGTATTGCGCCTCTGACCATCACACGCCGAGCTGAATTTGACAAGTAATACCTATTCTTATTTCAAAATAATGCACTCTATAAGAAGGGAATCAGCAAATCTTATTAACTAATTAATTAAATAATTAATTGGTAAAATTAGTAACGTATTGTCTTCGACTCGCTACATTATAAAATTGTGATATCTTAGACTATTATCTAGCTAAAAGTTTATAAAAGATGTCGCCTTTAGCTTCAAATTAGTAAGCTCTAACCTTCGTCTCCTAGTATTGAAAAATTTTTTTTGTGTTTATTCATTTAATTTAATTTAAAAAAATATCGCCTTCACCTTTTAAATTTAGTAAAATATTGCCTTAAAGACTAATAAAAATATTATTGTCGGTTCGGCATCTAAACTCAGTTCAGTTTTTTCAAAAATAATCTCAACCCACGTGACTATTTTTTTTATATAAAATGACCACACAATTGTTGCTAAACAATTAAACAATAATTTTAATAAATTTTTGGTTTTGTTAATAGCCATGTTTAAAAAAAAAGTAGTACACAAACGTTTTATTACGATTTTTATCTTAATTTAGTCACGTGGCTTGGGGCGATTTCTAAAGATGCCATACAATGTTGTTTCTGGTTTCAAAATTGTCTCTAGGTCTTAAAATTAGAAGAAAATGTTGTCTTTGTAATTATATAGATACAAAAAATGACAAAAATGTGGTATTTTGCAACTCAACTTGCTAGAATTTTTCTTCTAGTTTTTAAAAATACTATAAATAACAGCTACAATTTCCAGAATTAAAAAAAAATGTTTTTTTTTATAGTAATAAAAATTAATTAATTAATAATTCGGTTTTTTTCTTCTACAATTTTTTTTGTATTTTGCTCTTAATTTTCTTATATTCTTTTTGAGTGTTCTGCCTATTTTCTCTTAGCATCTTTTTCCTTGCTGTGTCTTTCTTCTGTTCTTAAAGATTACAATCTTTATTGCACCAATATTTAATTTTTTTATCCTTTTTTTAATTTGTTCTTTAATTGCTTATTTAATTAGTTTTTCTATTGTCTCTTATTTTTCTCCTATTGTTTTAGTAGCTTCTTGTTGTTATCTGTTTTTTCTATCAGTGTTATATATTTTGCTTTATTGATTTGTTTGTTAGATTTCATACGAAATTGTCTTGTTGCTATATTTTTCAGATTGTTATTTGTATGAGTTGGTTTATTTTGCTTTAATTTTATTTCTATCATAAAATGATCAGAATCTATTAAAATTTTAAAATTAAAATTTTGGTTATAATTCTTTGTATTAAGTTCTGTTGCAGTAATACAGATTTCTAAAATTTATTTTCTAATGGGCTGATTTCAAGTTGAGATAATACCGGTAGTATCGCAAATTTTAATACATTTCTATGGCAACAACCAATCACAACCTCGAATTGTTTAAATTTTGCTTAAAAACGAAGATACTACCGGTATTATCTCAACTTAAAATCAGCCCATAAAATTACAAATTTTTTGTTATTTAAATGTTTCGTTTATGTTCTGTCAAATGTCAAATTCATACGAAGCTATACGTCGTAGATTGAAACATACTCTAATAATTTTATTACAAAAAGAAATAAGACAATGACAGACTGTAACATCCAGCACGTTTGTGTTATTATATTCATTATTAATTAAGTTTCTTTGTTCTGAAGAGTGTTTGTTGAGAGTGTAGTGTGTCAGGGCGGTAAGTGGTCGTTACCGAATCAATCTGTAATCATCATTTGGCCTACTCGAGTTTCGTCCAATAATGAAAGCAATTTACTTAAAACCGCTCGTGTATAAATAGCAACAAAAGCTTTCGACTCTTGTCCTCTAGTGTTCTTCGATTTTGATTCGTTCCGCTATTAATATCGTTTTATGAAAGCTCTTGCATAAATTTCTGATAGCTTTTGTTTGCCTATCGACCGGTCTAGTGCCATTTATGGATCAAATTACATATTTAAGCGCATTTTACCTTTTCCAAGTGCACTTTGGTCTGGCTTTAATTATAAAGGTTCGAGTTGATGGCGAGAAGCGAGTTCGCAGCGAGTTAACTGATTCGATTTCCCCTCGGCAATAAACCAAATTGCTAAATTCAGATGCTGTAAGTGTTGCAATGACTAAGATTAGAATGCATGTATGTAATTAAAGGGTGAAATCCAGCACTACGTCTGTTCGGATACGACACCACCTGCATCCTAATTGGATCTTTTATTATTTTATTTCCTTCACTCTGACTATAATTACGTTCTGTAGCACTTAAACAAATAATAACTTGTTGCGTTACCATTATTCAATGTTTTTCTAAATAATGCAAAACGCACCCAAAATGGAATTAGGCGAATTTACCGGCCTAGAGTAAAAGGGAAACAATCACAAGTATCAAAATCAGACCGAATTTCAAACAAAGCTTCTAAATTGAGTAGTTCGGATTGGGAAACAACCATTTGTACCCTTCTTAAAGGACATCAGCATTCAGGCCAGCTTGGACCGCAAACTTTTAACCCAGTACCACTTCCAATATTGTCCAACACTAAATACTCCCTCCCATGTTTAATGAATTAAATTCGATCCTAGATACATGCATCTAAAGCACCATTATCAAATAAATGGAATGCTTTTAGATGGGTGGACGTTCAAGGTTCTAGCAATCAATCATTTACGAATTTACGTAATCCCAAGTTACTTAGAGAAGACGCAAATTACTAAGAATTTGACTTTTTTACTACACTCACCCTAGAAGCTTTGTCTTTGTCGTCGCATTAAGCTGAAAGAAGATATAAAAATGTAACACTTTTAATACAATACGTTTTGTGTTCGTTGCATTTTAACTCATGGTGTAGAAAGAGATAGCAATAAGAACATCTTTAAATCTGCACTTACGTTGTAAGGTTTTATTACAAAAAAGGAATAAGACTGTGACACAGACTACTCACAGTCAAACCAACAAAAAAAAACGTCAAATTGAGATAATTGATAATTAGTTGTTTAAAATTGTAGATTAGTTAGATAAACAAAACAGTTGTTTTTTAATTTTGCTATTGCGTGATGAATGACAGCTAATAACCTAAACAGCATCCAATCAGAGCCCTTTTAAAGCTTAAGAATTTGGTTAGACATATTTCAAATTAAGTTTCCAAGAATCCGTAGAATACCTATGCAGAGTACGCAAGTTGGGGCTTAAACGGCAGCTTTATCTTCTTAACACCTAAACCAGAATTGTCGGCGGGCTTAAACTCGATTGAATGGGAAAATTGGGCTATTTTACGCAAGATGGAATCGTCCAATAAGCGGTTACTGTGTCATACGTCGACGACAAATTCTCGACTTATTCTTTTCCTCCACTTATTTGCTCTATTTTATTTACAAGCGAAACTTGAAAGCGGCAGATAAATTGGACCAAATTATAGATGATTCCAGTGGTAGCTGGAAATATGCTTAAATGTAGAGAGAAATTTCTGGTGAGGATTTTCTGAGGAATATTGCCCATGCGAGGAAATCCAAATTGTAGCTGACTGGGATTTAACCGCTCTTAACGAAACGACTCTTACAACGAATTATGATAAAAATACTAAAATATTAATTCGTTTAAATAAATATAAAATTTACATTATTTCTAATGTCATTCTAAATGGCAAGATGTTAAAATATTGTTTTGTAAAAAAAATATTTTAAAAAAATTGTAGAGAACTGCAAAAAATAATGATGTTTGTTCGTTTTGTAAGACCTATTTTAAGGCAGCATTGCCGTTACTCTACAATAGGTTGAATAACGTACTCTTTAGCTCCTTTGTCTCAGCCACTTTCTTGGAAAAAATTGCGTATTTACTGAAAGTCTTGAGTTAAAATTTTTACTGAGAATGAGTGTTGATCGGTTTTTACTTAATTTTTTTTCTGTGCAAGTAAGTTTTGTCACTAAATTAATAAACAAAAACTAATTGATCTTTTCTATTTCTTTAATTTTTTACATTAATTAATACGCTATTATTTCCAAGAGAGCGGGTGGGACAAAGAATCTGAAAGATGTTCAACCAATTGTCGAATAACGTGGCAATGCTGCTTCAAAATAGGTCTTACAAAACGAATAAACTTTTTTATTTTTGGTGGTTATCTACCATTTTTTTAAATACTTTTTTTCACAAAACAATTTTTTAAAATCGTTTTTTAGAATGACATACAAAACTAGAGCTGCGTTCGGCTTTGTCACTCCGAGTGTACCGCCTCTTTCCTTATCTACTTCATTGAGCTTGTATATTACTATCTCTGCCCGGTGACCAAAACTTGATGCTTTTTGACATTGTTTTTAAAACAACACACGCTCTTTGTGCACCCAGTTATTAGATAGGGTAGAAAGAGCGTACGTTGTCATGAAAACAGTCGTTATATTAGTAAATCCTGAATTCAAATAATGCGACGGATTTATCTGTTCTAAATGAAACAAACAAAGACAGAATAGGTGCAGTCGGAGTGACAAAGTCGAACGCATCTATGTAAATTTTATATATTTTTTAACAAATTAGTATTAATTAATTAATATTCATTAAAAAATATATTAAAAAAATTTACATGCGTAGAGACAAAAACAAAGTTTTAACTAGTAATAATAACTAGTGTAATAACTAGTTTATGAGAAAACTTACAATATACTTTTAACAAACTCACGCTGTATATGTCTTCTTTTACTCTAACGTGATGACAGAAACAGAGCTTATAACATTAGTCTAGGATAAAACATTCCAGTTGAAATATTATGACTGCCAACATTTAAAATAAAAATTTAACAGATTATTATCCTAAAATAAAATACACGTTATTTATTTTTATCAAATCAAATTTAAATAAAATTTTGCGTTGTTCGGAAAGATATTTCAGATCTACACAACGCATTTAATTTTGATTAAATAGTTAATTAGCAGTAAAATATCTATTTTGATTAATAAAATATCAGATTACTTCACAAAACAAATTAAAAGCATTAAAAATTATTTAAATTAGAATTAAATATTTAATAATAAAAGTCAATGTTTACTAATAAACAATTTTTAAATTATGATTTTTACATAAAACATAACATTTTGATTATTATTGTATTTACTATTAAATTAATATTTTTACGTTTGAAGCTTCTACAAAAACAGGTTTAAGCGGTTCAAACACTTTATAACCGGCTTGTATTATAAAATAACGTTTAGAGTTCTCTTTTCTAACTGTGTTTAGCGTAACCCATTTTTAAAAAAATATTTTTTTTTACTATTTTTCTATACCAATTTGCAAATTTAAGAACAACTTACTAGAGGCCTAAATGAAAATTTGCAACAATACCTTCTTTTTGAAAAATTCGACCTTTTGATGAATACTGTTAAGCTTTCTGCTACGGTAGAAGTCTAAACTATCACTATAAACCATCTTTGCACGTTGATGCCTTCTTTTTATTCTAAACTGTATATTATTTAAGGATTTTACCATTTTGTATAGTTCTTTCCAGTCTTGTTCTAACTTCTTGCGCTTTCTAATTCTTCTCTTCAAATTGTAGAACCAGACTAATTGTGTTCCTCTTTTCTTCTCGTACTTTGTCATAATCTGATGTCTTTGCAAAATTAAGATTTCTTTGCTCTGTCCCCTTATTAATTAATGTTTTTCATAAATTTGCCAATTTTCCAAAGCTCAGTTTTACGTGTTTTTGTCAACTGCTGTTTTTGCTCCAAAAACTGTCTTTTATTAACGCAATTTTCTTATGATGCAAAATGCTAAAACGTCGAAAAAACTATCATAATTCAAAAAAACTTTGTCAAAAATGCCTTCTCGCGCTTCAAATGATCCGCATCTATTTAGTTCCAAAGTTTCTTTATACATTTTTTATTTGGTTTACCTTTTCATTTGATTTTTTTACGATCTTTTGGTAACACGTTGATTTCGTATTTGAGTAATCTCAGTTTCTGTTTCAAGCCGTTTTAGAAAAACTTCAACTCAGGTTCTTGCTCAGATCGAATCCCCTTCAATATTGTGCGTATTTTGGTATCTTGGTGTGCTTCAGCTTTCTAAATTTGCATTCTTTGTTGCTGGTTTAACACTTCTGTATCGTTAATAGCATTCTTTAAATGCTAGATTCTGAAATTGTTTGTAACGAAGCGTTCTAATAATTCAGTAAACAAAACAAGATAACGCCCAGTTGCTGATTCGGACCGCGTGACCGCGACGTCATACGTATACGTCAGGGCAGTAGTGGTGGTATAATTCCCACAACATCGAGAACCACCACCAACGCTTCGCTACGATATTCCTCTCATACCTCTCGCCTACAAACGAAGGCTATATATTGCGCCTACCGCCACCGATATTTTCATACTTGCAGGAGCATCAACCTTGTAAGTAGCCACCCCTAGACCCGTCCTCCTCTGGAGCATTAACCTAGGGGCTTTCTCTACCCATGAAGCATTAACTTGTTGGTAGAGTCCTCTCCGAAACCACTACCCACGGAGCATCACTTGTGGGTGAATCCTACCTCCCCTCCATTATAAGTGCGAGCCACCGAAGCCGACACGTCAAGGACGAGGAACTGAGGGCGAGGAGACGAGGACGAGAAGCCGACGACGAGAAGTCGAGGACGAGGGACCGCCGGGGACGAGGCCGTGTATATATTAGTAGAAGATTCGTTTTGTTTTGTTCAGAAGTATTATTTTTATTTTATTTTTATTCTGTACATACTTTTTTACTGTAAATAAAACTCCATCAAAGCCGCTCTTCTCTCTCTCTACGATACCCAGAACCCGACACGGAAACAACCGTTACAGTTTTTGTTCTGTTTTTTTTTAGATACTTCAAGCCTTGCAATTCCTGTTTTCTGTTATTATGTAAATCAGTCAAGTTGTAGTTATCTACTCTAAGACAAATTAGTTTACTTGTTGTCATGGCGATTACAGCGCCATTTATAATAAATTTTTTTGTTTTCTTTTGTGTTTTTCTATTAGCGTTTGCTAGGATTGTTTCTTTATCTTTGTGTGAACTTTTTCTTGAGATAATAGCATCTTCATTTTTGTCCAATTTAGATAATTGCGGTTCTTTTTTATATTTTTTAATTTTGTTTTTTTTTCGGTTTTAGATTCTTTAATTTTGTTTTTTAGTTCAGTTTTATATTTTGTAATTTCCTATCTTACTTCACTAATTTTCGACGAAAATTTTTATTGTTTTTTTCTAAATTCTTCTAGACGTTTGTTCATCTTCTATTCCTACTCACTGCTCTTCTGTTATTAAATAAAGATTTTTTGCCATAACGCAAACATGTTTTCAAAAAAAATATACATATATTTGACATAGTATCCTATGCTGCTGAGGTGTGGGCTTCTAGACTCACAATTTCAGCAATTCAACGCAAACTGTTGTCCCTATATGGGGCCGCCTCTAGGATAATAGCAAAATGTTACTCGTCTGTATCTACTGATGCCGCTGGAGTACTTGCCGGTATTCCTCCTCTGGATTTAGAAATTGCCAAAATCTCTTGCACCAGGTCAATCCGAAGAGAAGGCACAGCAAATTTTTTGGATATAAGATTGGATATGACAGAGTTTGACAGCGTGAGACATCTAAAACAATATCTTGACCTATTAATACTAGACATATGGCAATATAGATGGGAAAACTCCCAAAAAGGACGCATCACTTATGCATTTGTTCCCTGGATTTCGACAGAACAAAATCAACGTCGCGCTGACTGGGGATTATCAGTTACTCTCTGGTCATGGAAATTTTAAAATTCATCTCTTAAGAATTGGGAAAGCAGATGACGGAAATTGCCCTTTATGTGGGGTGGTAGATGACCCACCTCACCGCCTAATATCGTGTACTCGTTTTGAAGATGAACGTCTGGACCTTCTTATGAGCATTTACCCAAATCCATTTGATCTCACCTCTGTACAAGATTACCCACTGGACTTGCTCCTGCCTTTCACGAAAGATCTAGAGCCCCCCCCCCCTGTTTCCTAGAAGAGTAAAATATATTTGACATGATATTGTAGAGAATTTAATTTAAAAATCTAGTTGGTTGTTTCAAAATTTGCAAATTGGCATAGAAACGTAGTAAATAAAAAAATTAAAAACCTTTCCTAAACAGTTCGGCAACAAGACAAAATTCTCAGTGTTATTACGTAAATTAGTTAGATAATAAAGTGTTAGAGCCGCTCAAAAGTGTTTTTGTAGATGCTACAAACACAGAAATTGGTATCAGGAGTTAAAAGCTGGTTCTTGAAAGACAATATTCTGTGGGGGTACTAAGATAGAACGTAAGAATGTTATGTGTCTGAGGTAAAGCAGCGTCTTGAGTTCGGTTTGTCGCTGCTGGTAATCAGAAATTTGCAGAAATCTAGTTGATAGTTACACAAGGTAGGTTTGGAGTACCTGTTTTTACCAAAAAAGTTATTCTTCTGGGGGCTGTGAAACTATTGCTGTTCTGTAAGTGGCGATAAACTGATTAAAGCATTTTGTAGGCTCTCTGCTAAATCAGAAATCTTCTAACAAGGTCTTCTAGCTGAAGTCATTATAGAAGAGTAATACCATCTTTTAAACCGATGTGGAGACAGTGCAGTTAGTGGGTCACTGCATGGTTTCTGCTGGGATGTAGTTGCTCTTGCTATAAATCAAGATTAAAGTTTCCGACGAAGATTTGTAGAAATCTAGTCGAGAAGCTAGACAAGGTAAATTTAGAGTACCAAAAAGGCTCTCCTTTAGAGGGCTGCAAAACTATTGCTGTTCTGTAAGTAGCAATAAACTGATTGAAACATTTTGTAGGCCATTCGTTAAAGCAGAAGTCTTCTAGTTAAAGTCATTAGAAAAGAGCAATACTATCTATTGAGCTGATGGTGTCTCATGTAGAGATCATGTAGTAGTGGGTCACTGCATGGTTTCTGCTAGGATATGGTCGCTCTCGCTGTGAATCAAAATTGAAATTTCTGATAAGAATTTGCAGAATTCTAGTCGAAAAGTTACACAAGGTAGGTTTAGAGTATCTCTTTTGTGATAGTTACAAAATTGTGTAACTGCAGGTTTTGCTTTCAGGGTCTGTAAAACTATTGCTGTTCTACCAGTAGTAATGAACTATTCAAGGCACTACGTAGGTTCTCTGTTGAAGCAGATGTGTAAGGGTTTCTAAGTTAGGTTATTAAAAAGAAGCAATATCATATATTGAGCCGATGGTGTTTCATGTGAAGACGATGCAGATAGTGGGTCGCTGCATAGTTTTAGCTGGACAGTTGTTGTTGATGAATTTTTATTTTCTTTTATTATGTCAAATTATTTTTTTGATTATGTCAATTTTTTATGTCAGGGTCGACAATTGTGGTTAATAATAAATACATCGTTTACGCTCTTAACATAAGTACTGCTGTAGTAAATACTTGTATTAATTAAAGTCTCTGTTGGTAAATAGTTTTGTCATTATCTCTAGATAGTTTTGTAGGAATAACTACAAAATTTCCAGAAAAAACTTTGTATTTCTGTTCTTATCATTTTTCTAAATTAAAGCTTCATATTTTAACATTCTTATCCTGATAATTACCAATAGCTAATAATATACTAATATAATCTTTATATTCTTTTTTTGTTATATGTTTTTCTCTGCTTTAAAATGATCTTACCATTTTTAACCAAAAAATTACAATATCTACTTAAATTTTTTATTTTTTTTATATATTTTTTGAACATATTTTTTTAATTTTATTGTGATATTATATTACCTGTATATGGCATTGTCTAATTTCTTAAAACATAGATTTTGCGGTTTGCAGAACTCCCAATTTATTCCAAAAGCATTTTAACTAAAAAAAATATTTTATTTATTTATTTATGCCGATATGTTAACAAATCTATGTACAAAAGAAAGCAATAGTTGTTAGACTTCTGAAAATTGTGCAACTTATATTTTTTTTTTGACTGAAAGTGAGCAATAACAGACCAGTGTGTCCTCTCTGGTGTCGTAAATCACGGCAATATCTACATTTCAAGATCCGTTTTATCACAATATCTGAATTGATATCCGACTTTTAACGCTCACAAATCTGGTGTATAGATTGCAATAAAACGTGGGCGACAGATATTGCTTATGCAGATTCTGGTTTCTAATAAAAATTGTAAAAGACGCACATGTCGCGTTAAGACAACCCTTTCTTTTCGTGATTTTGAGCCAAAAAGGAACAGCAAACATTAAAACAGTACAAACACATTTAATTACAAAATTGCTGAATATTAAATTTGGAAATGTTCAAGTTGGCTAAGAAAAACAAACGAAACAATAAAATAGTTTTACGAAGCAGCAGGAGAATTCGAAGTGAGCTTAGTAAATTGAAATTACACATCTGGAAGTTCAATAAATAATAACTCGGTTAACTTGTTAAAATTCTTGTTTTGTAGATTTTGACGGAAATGTTGAGGAATTCAACGTTTTGCCTTATAACCGAACAATCAATTTGTTTAAATTAATATTAAATGCCTTGGTTGGATGGAAGTACACGATTGAGTGAATAATCAAGCTTGCAGTTTCTCCAACTTGGAAACTAAAATGATTAAAATTAGTTAGTACCAACTGACTTGCAAATGCAACTCTTACACAATAAATTTAATTTAACTTATTTCGGGAATCAGAGAAAATTTGCCGCAAACACAAAACTTTGGTTTGAGTTAATAAGAAGATAATGAGGACGCTGATATTTACTTCGTTAACAGAGATGATGATAAAGTTGATCAATATGTCTTTTGCTTATCTAATTTACGAGTAGAAACGTTCCTAGGAAAGTTTTGTTCAACTGTCAGTTTCACATGTTGGCAACATTAGACACTGACGAGATGTACCTGGGGACTTGCATTCCTATTTCACTACAAACTAGCTACAACACTGCTGAAGTTTTCCGTAAATAACTAATTTATAAAAAATTCTTAAATTAGAAAAACTCTAATTTCTAGTTTACGCCCCCACAAACCAAACTATTTTTAAACAAAATAACAATGTAAAATTAAATTAAATTAATAATATTTCTTGCCCTAAAAAAATAAATATATGTAGAAAACTTATGCTGACACTGCAAGTTTTTTATCGGCGCGGCGTCAGAATGTCCAGCCGAACAAAATTTAAGTCAGGGATTTCTCAAGTAGTTTTACTGTATTTTTGCATTTTGTAAAATTTTTGTAAATAATTATTCATTAGTTCGTATGAAAAAACATATTAAAACTAACTTAATTCGCACAATACTGTCTAATAGATTTATCAGAGCGAGCAAAGGCTCATTCTCTGCTACAGTGATTGCTACTAAAGGGTGTCTCCAAGGGGGTGTAATATCCCGTTTGTTATGGGACCTCACAGTAGACGATCTTATTCACAAGTTAAACGAACTTGGTATATATTGCCAGGGCTATGCTGATGACATAGCCATTCTGGTGAAAGGCAAAGAGCTTACGGATGCGGCACTCAGGCTCGTTCAGAAATAGTGTAATTCCCATGGCCTATCGGTAAATCCGAAGAAAACAAGTCATGTTATTTTTACCCGAAAACGGTGGGACAATTATGTGGCCCCTCTGCTTTTCAGCGAACAGCTACGTGTAGATAATAAGGTTAAATATTTGGGGGTTATTTTAGACTCCCGTTTGACCTGGAGATCACACGTAGAAGAAAAGATGCGAACAGCTACGAGCACGCTGTGGGCGTGCCGAAGGGCTGTTGGCAGAACCTGGGGTCCTACACCCCGCGTTATGCATTGGCTCTACAACTATGTTGTCAGACCAATGATCACACAAGGCTCCCTTGTCTGGTGGACCATATCAAGTGTGTCCTGAGCCAGAAAGTGTTTGACACGGGTTCAGCGTTTGGCCTACCTAACAATTACAGGGGCCTTCCAAACTACACCGACCGCAGCCATGGAGGTTATTGTGGGAATTCGGAGACTTCATTTTGTTGTGGAAGAGTCTGCTGTAATGGGTTTCCTACGGCTTCGCGGTACAAATCGGTGGAAAACAGCAACCGGAAAGGGTCATCGGACAATATCCACTAGGATGTTGAATTTGGACCCTATTTTTGAAATGGGGGACAACAGTATGACCCTCAAGATTGCTACAAATCACAAGTATTTTCTGAACATTCCACCACGAAACAAGTGGTGTGAAAAAACGAGCAGCTTCAGAACGGGGAACTGGCTCGTCTGCTATACTGACGGGTCGGTTCACCCCAATGGGGCGGGCTCAGGAATATCTATATGTGGGCTCGGTGATGAAATTTCAATACTTTTGGGCAAACATGTTGACGTTTTCTAAGCGGAAATCTTCGCTTTGCTCGCTTGTGTGACTGAGTGCGTGCAGAGGGCTTTGTCAAACAGGCGAATCTGCATTTGCACCGACAGTTAGGCTTCGCTGCAGGCCCTGCAATCGTGCAGGTACTTATCGAGGCTTGTCTGGGAATGTCACAACAGATTACAGGAACTGGCGGAGTTCAACAAAAATGTTGTACTTTGCTGGGTATCAGGACACTGTGGTCTAACGGGTAACAAGAGGGCTAACGTTCTGGCTCGAGAAGGTTTACAAATAGACTTTATCGGGACAAAACCAGCTCTAGGCGTTACCAAAAGTCGACAGAAAAACACACTTCATAAGTGGATGAAATTTCGCCATCTCTCTGAATGACAGTTTCAAGAAGGCATGCGACAATCCAGGCTTTTTATTAAAGGACCGGACAAGGTACGCAGTGAAAACCTGATGCGTCTCAACCGTAGAGACCTTCAGTTAGTGGTAGGATGTTCACAGAACATTGCCTACTAAAAAGACATCGGCACGTCATCGGACTCAGCGAGGACGAGATTTGCAAAGGTTGTGCTGAAGATGAGGAAACTCCTCTTCATATTCTCTGTTACTGCCCTGCATTTGCAGGCATCAGAGATTTATGCCTGGGCTTTCAATATCTGAAGTCCAGTGCTATGGAGAAGGCTCCTGCAGACAAGGTACTGAGCTTTATCAAGGGCTCAGAGTTACTGCAGTAGTGCTATTTCAAGAGGTTGCTCACAATGGGCATAGGCTTCCGTGTGCGGCTCGCGCTTAGGGCTCCTCTGTTCAAAAAAAAAACAACTTAATAATTTACTAATATTAAACACAGCTATAATAATTAAATATTTGTATAATAAAATTAGAAATAAGATACAATCCCGAATTTTAAAAACGGGTAGAATTGCAAAATGTGATCGTCCTGTGTCCTTCAATATCTTAAATTTAATTGAATTGAGTTCTTTTTCTAATCTTGTCTAACTGTTGCTGGCCAATAACTAACAAAAATGCTGTGGTCTTGGTTAAAAAAGGGTTGTTTTTAGAAATAAGAGTTGTTTATATTTGTGTAGTTTCAAGTAGTTTGAAACTGCTCTGTGTTTAGTTTCAGTTAAAAATTAAAATCAAAAGAATAAAAAAAACTACAAAAAATAATTATAAAAATGTTGGTAAAAGGAAAAAAAAAGTTTGCATTGATCATTGCTTGTTCTATCGCTCACCTTACTTTTTCTCGCATTAACCATTTTAACTGATCGTAAATTATAGTCTGTAAGTAGTTATTACAGAATGAAGCCATAAACCGTCGATTTATACGATCCCGCATTATCAGTTCTACTTCCCTTCTTCATCGTCCGATTTAAATTCATTCCTGCAAGCGTCAATCCAATGAAAATAAAAACCGTTTTTTCTAGATGGGTAACAAAAAAGGTTGATCCTTGGTCTAATTTGGAAGTGTAAGTGGCGTCTTTTAAAAGATAATCTTCTTCATATTTTCTCGCTTTTCCCTCTTTTCAAACATATAAGGGGTTTATCCTTTTAACCTGAATGGAGTTTCTGTATCACAGTAAATGTCTTGAACGCCTAGGAAAATATTAAGAAAGCAGGTAGGGCGGATTCGCTTTTTTGTTTAAATCAACCCTCGGTTTACTTAACGCGAGTAAATTGCGTGCACTTTTACCAAATTATCGGGGCAAACCGCTGAAATTTGTAACATAGATATGAGCCAAACACCAGTTTTATTAATTTATTTATATAAATATTTATTTGACACCAAGCTGATTGCTATTATTTCGAGAATTATGAATGTTTATTATAAAATCGCATTGAAATTGATTTATCAATGGTATGAAAGCTTTTAGTCTGCAAGCTCGTAATTCTAAATTGAAATAATAACCATCAATGCAATTTTCATTTTAAAACTTATGTCAGATGAGAATGTAGAGGCGTGCAAATGGTGCTTGTATGCAAACATAAACCATACTTCTTCTAGTTTTACTTCGCCTAACTCAATTTAAACAGACTATAAACACAAAGAACTAAAAGAAAATAAAAGCTTTAATGTAGTTGGGAAAAATCTTCCGAGATTTTAAAATATTCGACACGTTGGGTACTAAAAATAGCCGCTAATTACAATAGAGGAGGTAATAAACTTGTTTACAAACTATTATCATATGCAAAATTAGCCTGAATCCGTGTTGTTAAGCTGATGAGAGTTAATTAAAAGTGTTTGTTTAGCTCTACTAAAGAAAAAATGTGTAATTGATGCAATGAAATTTTCGCTATTATTAATTAAACAGCTTTGTGGCAAATTGAAATAATAGTGTTATGTTATCAGCAAACATTTACTTTTTATGCAAAGCTTTAAAAAAATTATAAAGCATTTATTAGTATAACACTTTTTTGTGTTCTTTACATTAAGATTTAGAAAAAATTGTAGTTAATGCAGTAATTGAGTTTGTAGTTACTGACTGCGCGTCCAAACAAATGTATTATTTTGTAAAAATTGTATAGCCCAATTATTTCTCGTTCTACGTTGTTTCATGCTTGGCCTTTTTTAGTCTGTTTTACTGCTGTTTAGTGTTTTTTCAGTTTTTCGTTTTATTTTATAATTAGATAATTTTAATGCTTTTTTACAGTGAAATTCTCTTTTACTTTTACCATTATCAAATTGTTAAAAAATATTTACATTTCATTGAAATGCATCTCGAATTTCGATCTGGCGTGTATTTCGTTCGATGCAGGCAGCAGGTAGAAAGCAGGCAGCAGTACGGAAGACATTTAATGAAACTCGATACGGTAAGGTGAGGTGAGGGTGTGCTAAGATAGCATAAGAATCGGGAGATATTTTAAAGTCAAATGGCGCGCGTCTCTCAAGGTTTCATTATACGCGTGGCTTTGAGAAATATCGTACTTTAGCCAATTCCGTTCTCCGCTGTGAAACCTAATTTTGCAAGACTGAGACAAACCCCATATTTCCTGCTACATTTCTTGATTGAATGATATGAAAGCGGCGCGCTCTAGGTACGAACCACCAGAGGAAGGCGCCTCTTTCCTGATTGGGATACGAGGATTTTCGGCGGATTTGTCTTATTACCAGCCATTGAAAAAATTTCACTTCGTGTAGAAGGAGCGCATTGGATCAAAATTCGCCCACAGCCGACTCATCGTAAAAATAAAACGGCGTTATTTTGCCGGCTTTCAGACGATAAATCATGATGGAATCTATTTTTCAAGATTCACTTTATCATCGCGGATGGATTGATATCTGGACGTTAACACAGGCGCAACTGCAACGCTGAGCACTAATAAAATCTCAGATATTGCTTAGATGAAGGTTCTTTGTTGGAAAAGGGACGCATATGTTCCGCTCCGCAAAATTAAAGTGCCCGATATACGACCAAATTGGAATTTAGAAGCTAAATTAAAAAAAAACACGATATAAAACACAATTGTAATAAAGAAATAAAAAAAAATCAATAAAAAATGTATGACATAACAACATACTAATTTTTCTCAAATTAGAATAGTTATTTTTGTAAAAATTTACGTAAAATAGAGTTTTTGCGAACGAGTCCGCAAAATAACATTTTCTTGTCCTCCTGAATTGTAAAGTTGACTTTGATGTACTGTAAACATTAACTCAAAGTGTCACTTTACGCACTAGTGCGACAAAAACTGCAGTAAATTTTAAGCTTTAGAAGATGTTTAAAAAATAAGTTAAGTATATGACGATAAAGTTAAAGTCGCTTGCAAGAAGTAAAACCATCTAGACTCTGGTCAAAATATTCGATGATAAAAGCTTTTTGTCTGTCAAAGAAAATATTGAAATAAACAAGTTCGTCACAGTCATAACTATTTTAAAAAAAAAATCAGTAAGATACGAGTCCACAAAGTCAAAAATATTGACGCGTCAAGAAATCAATTCATTTTTGATAAATGCAGATAATGAGTAAAAAGTAAGTTTAAAATAATACTTAGATGACATGCATCTGTTTCTTATTTAATTTTGTAGATTGTTCTTTTTATTGGCGTTTGTGGTGCTTGTAGACGCGAACAGCTACATACATTTACTAAAAATACAAGATATTGTGTAAAAAGACGCAGGATGTCTTCTTACAACAATCCCCGATACGTGGACCAACATCAAGAAAGTCTTTCCAGTGGTAGCTGAAGGCGAGACTGTTACTCCTCCCGAAGTATACCAGAAATATGTTCGACTACGACCAGTAAAAATTGAGCACGATTACTTTTTTATTTTCTATCGTAATGGAAAATGTACTGTACAACGTGTAGAAATCCATTCTTTTGGAAAAATGCCTCCTATTGTTGCAAAATTTCTGAAACTACTAAACTCGACAGAATATACAGAACATTGCTTTCCAAAAAGTTTTGCGACTCTGGTAGCAGATGATAATGTTGATTTAACTTCGTTAAAACGGCTAGTAGGATGGAGGTTAGTTTTTCACAAAATTATTGTTTTTTTATTCTAAATAATTACTAATTCTAGGTCATCATCAACAGCAGGGTCATATATAGAAGAATCAATTATAAATAAAAGATGTGCAGAAAGTTAATAGAAGAGAAGAAAACCAATAAATCATTATCGAGTAACAAAATATCTGTTATTACTACCGAAGTTGCAACGTTAAAAGACATTAACACGACACCCTCAAGCTCGGATTTTTCGTTTGGAGGTAACTGCTTTGAAGGTGCGCAAAATTGTTCATTTCATTTTCACTTTGCGCAATAATTATCTATTAAATATTATAACTGATTTTTTTGTTATTAATGTTCATACCTTCCAAACCTAATCTTTCTGTAACTGTTGGATATCACATTTAGTAAAGTTTCTTAATTCTTATATTCAACCATTATGCTTTATTTACTTAAGTGATTCTCAAAGTTGCCATGGCAACCTTTTATTAGAATTCAGTTCGAAAAAGACTTATTTTACGGACTCAAAATTGAGAACGTGTACAAAAAAAGTCTTATTTTTGATCGGTAGGTCTTTCTCACTGCATCAAAAACTTTTCTTAAATTATCCAAAACTTGATTGAGTAATAAATGCATTCCACAAACCGCAACCCCGTTGAGATTCAAACCGTCAAACCATGGCAAATCCTGAAATCAATTAACATTAGGTGTAATTAGGGAGACATTGTAATGTCAAATAGGCGACAACTATCTACTCCGTCTGGCCCTCGCATAATTCCAATATCTCTATAAATTAGACGGATGCAATATATGCAGCATTACCGCTTAAATCATGCCAAATGTTCAACGGACCTTAACGGTGATGCAATTAGAGGAAATTAATAAGCCGGAAGGATATAACAGATGAGATGAAACGGTCGCATATAGAGCGACTCTTTAAATACCATTGTGTTTAATTTTCAGTTCGAGCTGGTCCTGCAAACGTTTACATTGATTTATAGTGCGGATTCAAGCTCGGATTTTCATAATGCGTATTATGGACTAGTAGTGCTTCAACAGCTGCGCTTGTACCGCTTCCAGAGTTTCTAATTCACTAAGCTGGATGAGTGAATGGCTAATTGTCATTATTAACCGTCATTAACGAACGAAACTTTACTACAAGATTCGACAGAAACAAGTGTTTAACTTTTACATTAATTATGTAAATATACACAATTATTTAAGAGAAGATTTACTTATTAAGGAAATGTAGGTTAAACAAATGTACAGAAATTCTACCTGGGGATAGTCTGGTTGAAAAAATTCTAAATATCTAAATTTGGCTTATAGAAGCGTTGACAGTTTTCAAAATATATATTTTTTGTTTTGTTGCATTTTTCTGATATAAAGAAGTAATTGAAATACATCACGAAAGCTTCTTGACAAATTTTTACGAATTTTGCTTTATTCGAACACAAACAACTTTACAACATCTTCAGTAAATGTCAACGTTTAATCAGGTTTTGTTTTTGCAACATTATTTGTACAAAGTGGCTGTAAATGGTTGAATCTGTTGGCAGCTCTAAAATTTAATAACAATCAGTATTAAATTTTGAATCGATTCTTGCTCCCATTAGCTGTCATTTTCTGAAGTTTAGAAATTTTGCGGTTTTTTAAACTATTATGTTTTCAGAAAAATATGATTATCTCAATTTTTTTAATAATTTTTTTCTTTGTGTTTTTTTTTGGTTATAGTTTATCTAGTGTTCTTCTTGGCTTTTAGCCAAGGTTTCTAGCAGAAGACCCAATAAAAAAATTGGTATTTGATGTTGAAGGTAGGTTGATTTTGTTATTAGAGAATGAAATCTAATTTTTTTACATTACAGGTGGGTGTTGATGTTGTGAATTATTGAACATGTCAATCAATAACGTAGAAGATAAAGGATCTTATATGTTGGTATCTGTACCAGATACATATCTTTCACGTAGCTTTACAATTATAAAAGAAGAATTTGCAGTTAATGTGCTAGATACCTATTTGTGGAAAATGTATGTCTCTCCGACCTAAGAATATTTCTCACAACAGGTTGTTTTTGTACTATAGAAATGAGAAATGCACAATACAGCTAGTGGAAATAAATAGTCTATCCAAAATACCATCAGTAGTAGTTGATTTTTTGAAATTACCAGAATCAGAGTCTTACACAGGACACAGTATGAGACGCACATCAGTGAGTTTATTGTCCAACGCTGGAGCCGATCTTGGTATGGTCCAACATCATGGCCAATGGTAGTCGACAACCGTGGCATAAGCGTATGTCGAAGAGTCAATTTTGAGCAAAATAGACATTGCTAAGAAGATACTGGGTGGAAATTCGGAAACAGAAGGCAATGTTATTGTGAATACTGAGAAGCAAAAGTGGAATGAATGTGGAAACAACATTTAAGTGACAAAAAATGAAGCAAATAAAGTTATATCTTTTAATATAAATGTTAACGTAAATCTCAACAAATGATTTCATCTGAGATTCCTGTTTCTTATAATTGTAATTTTATGTATTGTATTTTTTGATCTTCAATAAATTGTTCTATTTTCTGTAAACTGTCCACTTTTATAAAAACAGTTTTATTATTAATTCATAAAACCACTTGTGTTTTATAGACCCCATAATTCAATCAAAAACATGATTTTCATAACGTCATAATAAAGAGGTGTTGAATAAAATAATTTTTAATACAAATTAAGAGCCAAAAGCGCTAATTATTAAAAAAAACAACAGATTTAGCGTTATTTCTGTATAAGAACCAATAAACAATTCCGATAACTTTTTAACTTGTTGCACTGTCACACAGTAAGTTCTTAAACTTTCTTTGTTGTGGTCTTTTCTTCCAATACAATTCTGTAATAATCTTAATATGGCATTATTCGGCTTAATGCCGTCGTGCAATCTGTTGTCGAGATAAATCCAGCGAATTAGTGTTGTCGTCTTGTGTGTTATGCGTCCCTCTGGTGAAATATCGTCCATTTCAGGAAAATTTTTCGAAAGCTTCAGGAACGTCTTATCAGATGCTTAGCTCGTGTCGAGTGTTCCTCGCGGCCTAGTTTAAACAGTTTCATTGTGGAAACACAATATCCGTATTCTTGTATTCACGACATCTAGGTAGATACTGTTTGGTCATACATCCGTTACTGGTAACATTTACACTACTAGGAAAATAGAACGATAGGCGATAGCGTGTCTCACGTTGCTTCCGGTATTCAAAGCTCTTTCTCTCTGTACGCTACTGCAACCTATGTTCCGCCATTGCAGATGTACTCGAAATCGTGGATTTATTGCCTACCTCGACTGCACTCTGCACATGTTTCTTTCCTCGACGACAAACGGAAATAACACACGGAACTCTAGAATGGAGCCGTATTGGGCGCGACACGAGCTTATTCTTATCCGAATAAAGTTCGGTTGTTACACCTAACTATATTTATTTTAAAGAAAACTTCTGACTTTTATTAAATAGAAAAGTACTAAAGGGGCATGTAACAAACAATATTCTTTATTCAAGCCTAATAGAAGTAAGTAACTAATAGAGATTTTATGCTCTTTCTGAGAGTCTGTCTCAGACACAGATTTTAATATTAATTTCGACCAGGTTGTTTACAAATTTTGTTTTTTGCTATTGTGGTTGATGACTAATTACTAAAAATAAATCTTGTTCTACAATTTAATAAAAGATGACTTAAAGAAAAAGAAAAACAAAAAACTGTGGCTAGCAAAAAAGAAAAAACAAAAGTGACTTATAGAGAAAAATGTCGATTCTAGAAGAGCATAATTTGATTCCGATTGAGCGTTCAAGAAGGCGATTAAAATAAAATTAAAAATAAAAAAAACGATGACGTTTGAAAGCCAAAGAGAATAAGAAACATTACAATTACAGAAGATTTTAAGAAAACTTAAAAACAGTCGCAACGTCTAAAAAATTTTTATAAAAACTAAATCATATTTTACAATTTTACAAAAAAGCGATTTGAAAAAAAAGACAAAAATCGATCAGCAAAATAAAGAAAAACAAAACAAATTTTTGAAAAAGTCGTAGAAGAATTTACAATAAGTAGATTTTAGAAGAATAACAAATAATTTTAATAGAACGTCAAAAAAGGCATGTAAAACAAAATAAAAAAACAACAACGTTTAAAAGCGAAGAAAAATTAGAAACACTACAACAAAAATATAGAAATTAAAAAAAATGTTTGAAAAAATGTAAAAAAAAATATTACGACAGGTAAAAAAATTAAGAAAATTTGTGGAAAAAAAGTCGAAAAAGAATTTTAAAAACGTCAATTATAGAAAATCTAAAACAAAGTAAAAAACAAAAAATACGACGCCTGGAAGTCAAAAAGAATGAAAAACATTACAATCAAAAAAAAAATTAAAAGAACTTGAATAACGACATTTGGTAAATATTAGAAAAACTCAGTTGTATTTAACAATTTCATCAAAGACAACTTGCAAAGAAAAAATGAGAAAAAATTACAAAACAAAATTGTAGAAAAAAAGTTGTAAGAAAATTTGAAAAACGTCTATTCTGTTAGAAAAAAAGCGATTTTGAGAAAACGTCAAAAAACAACTAAAACAAAGTATAAACCAAGAAAAACAACGACATCTACAAGTCAAAATAATTAAACAAAGTCGTTTGAAAATTTTATTGAAGATTAAACTAAATATGTTCTATGATTTTCTAAAAAGCAACTAAAAAAAATTGCAATTTGCAAAAAATACACATAGAATTTCTAGAGCAACGAAAAACGTTGATTATTGAAAAATTTAAAACGATTTCAATTAAGCGTCAAAAAAGACGATTAGAACATGATAAAACACAAGAAAAACGACAATAACTAGAAACCAAAAAAATAAGAAATACTACAATAAAAAAATCTTTGACAAATTTAAGAAAAACTATACTATATTCTACAATTTCATAAAAAATGACTTAAAAAAACCAAAAAACTTTAATTAAAAAAAATAGAAATTGTAGGGCGTAAAAAAATTCTAGAAAGATTTTAAAAACGTTGATTATAAAAAACAAAAAACGATTCTAATATAACGCCAAAAAAGACGATATATTAAAACAACTAGAACAAATTAAAAAACAAAGAAAACGACTAAGCCGGAAAACAAAAAAAAAGCAATAGAAGATTTTAAGAAAACTTGAAAAACGCCTTCTTAGAGATATAAAAAACAAAAATTTTTTAGGCAAAGTTAAAAAACGCTGACTTAAATAATATATGCAAAATTGTAATCAGTAAAGAAAAAAGCAATAATAATAAAAAACACACAAAACTAAAAAGCAAGAAAATATTTTAAAATAAAATAAAGTTTTTTGAAAAGAAAAAGCAAATGATAGCACAGTATAGAAATAAATCAGTATGGACAGCTAATAACAACTTGTCAAAGGCTAGCATCCCTTCATGTAAAATGCGTAAGATGGAGCCACTGATTTTTAAATTTTTACACAATTTAAATCTAAATAGCTTTAACTGTAAATAAAATACTATAAATATTATTTTTATCGTTTTTTACTCTTGTTTCTTGATTATTCATTATATAATTTACAGTTATAGCCCTTTAGATTAAAATTATGTATTATCAATTGCCTAAAAATCTAAAAATCGGTGGCTCCATCTTACTCATTTTACATGAAGGGTTGCTAGCCTTTGACAAGTTGTTATTAGCTGTCCATACTGATTCATTTGTATACTGTGGTGATAGTAAGAAATAGAAAAAAGCGTAATGTAAAAAAAACAAGAATAAAAATTACTACTTAAAGGAAAAGAAAAACAAAGATAAATTCTAAAAAAATCTAAAAAAAAATAATCTAAAAAATCATTCTAGAAAAGTTCTAAAACGTAGTTTTGCACAATTTAATAACAGGTAAATCATGTTTCAGAATTTGACAAGAAGCAACGTAAAAAGAAAAACATAAAACACGATTAGCAAAAAAAACAAGAATGTAAAAAACAAAACAAGTCATTGAAGAATATGAAAAACGTCAATTCTAGAAGAATAAAAACGATTCCAAAAGCAGCTAGAAAAACGATGATTCTTGGAAGCAAAAAACGATAAGAAACACTACAACCAAAGTATATTATAAAAAAACTTAAAAAACATCGATAAACAAATGACGATTTAAAACGACTATGTACAACAAAATAAAAAAAGCAAGACAAACAACTACTTGGACTAGTAAAAAAACAGTATAAAACTAAAAATAATAGTTTTTTAAAACAAACAACTAATAAGTAAAAAAAAGAACAAGGAGAAAAATTTTTTTAGATAAACTTGAGAAAAGAAGTTTAAAAAATACAATCTAGAAAGCATTAAAACACGTCTTGCAAAATTCTGAAAAAACAAGTAAAGGTTTTATGCAACTAGAAAAAAAAATAAAAAGTAACGACTGGAAGAGTAAAAAAAGAAGAACACTGTAATTAGAATAAAACCGATAAAAAAAGATTTAAGAAAAAGTTTAAAATTGTCGATTACAAATGCAAACAAAATTTGAAAAAAAGAATAAGAAATACTACTACTAAAATAAAAAAATAAATAAGAAAAGTCAAGACTCATAAAAAACAAAGAAAATTTTTAAAGTAATAATAATAATAATAATATTTATTGATGCGAGGAAACCAATACATAAGTCAGAAATAGAAAATAAAATAGAAATACAAAATATCAATTACAAAAGCCGAGAGAAGTCACAATTAAAATAATCATCATAGGAATACAAGCACATAGAAATAAGAAAACACTTTAATTTTTTTCTAAAAATGGTTAGAGGCAAATTTCTGAAACTGATGGGCAAATAGTTAAAAAAAATTATGCGGAAGTATCTTGTACCAGTTTGAGTTCTGGATAATCTTAGAGATGCGGGAAGAATATTTTCCTTACCGCACGTGTTATGTAATTAGAGGATTAGACAGTTATTTTTAATATTTTTGTTTTCGACTGTTAAAAATGTATATTTAAGATTAAATTAAAATTTTGAAATTTCACGGTACATTGAGACTTGTTTTGAAATTTCGCAAAAGTTGTTTTGATCCTGTATCGATATATATCACACCACCATGACACCGAATAACGATTACCGCACCGCCAGATGGCGTATTTAGAGGGTGTTAATTGGCTTCAGGCGAACCGAAATGATCAGCTGTTGACGACAGCAAACGCCAACTGTACGTCTTTACTTACTGTTATTATTACTCTATTCTCACTGTAAGAAACTTAGATGTAAACAAGATCAGTGGTGGGAAATGGGTCGCGCATCTATTTCGAGCCCAGTTGACTCTGTGAAAAAAAATTTCAACTATCTCGCGAACCAAATTACGCCACCTGTCTAAGAAAAATTCCAAACCTAACAACCGGAAAAACACACCTAATTTTTTAAAATTGGGTCGAAATTGTAAAGTTTTGTTAGCGTCTCGATGCAAACAAGAACGTATATCTGTTCTTGCGTGGAAATGAGACTTGCTTTCTGGCTTCCTTCCGGAATTTACGGTAATGCGGAATTGTTATTGAGGAAAATATTTCTGGAAACATTAACAGAAGTTTTCCGGCGGAAAAGTTGCGTCAAGGGAGTGTGCATGTTGTGATGATGAGCTTGCAGGTTTTATTATAGAGACATTTGTGGCTTGGAATTGAAATTCATAAAGATGAGCTGACGAGACAAGAGGATTATTATGACGATATGCTAGCATCATTAACAATAAATTTTCCAACAACTAAAGAATTGTTACGTTAATCATATTTTTAAATACTGATAATCTTTAATTAAAAAAATTATTCAAACTACTTTTGAAATTATATCAGAAAAAGGTAGAGCAAATAAACGAGTGTAATAATACCAAAACGTAAAAGTTGTGGCAAAAATCAAGTGTGAGATTTATTAGCGTTGTTTGTTGTGATAATTATCACTTTTACTTTTAAATCATTATTCTTTTGTATCTTTTATTTAAAACTTCTTTATTCTTCTATATCTTTTATTAGCAAAATTTTTCTTTCTTGCATATTTTAAAGAACTGTAATAAAAAAATCTATATAGGTACTACTTACTTCAAATATTTCTGTTAATTTTTTTTGTTTTTGTTTAAAATTGTAATAAGGCAGATTATATTACACACATAGATATAAAATTTCTTTTAAACAAATCACCATCATGTCAAAAATTAGCACGCCCCTACCGTCACGCCACAATTGTGTTCCCATGTCATGCAGCTCAATTAAAATAAAATCTAATTAATTCAAAAAATAAAATCGGTGTTAAAATAGCATATTAAAAATGCGAAAAAACCTTGCCGGCAATAGTTTTCGGATCACGCAAGCGGACATGTTACAGCCCTTTTCCGATTACAAACGTCGGATTTAATTATAGCCCAGCAGAACGAATGAATGCGAAAAACTCATATTATTTAAACTCGACCCAGTAAAAAATGTAAAAGAAATACTGAATATTAAAATTGCAGGAAAAAGGAGCAATAAAAGTGCAGTTTACTTGTTTCATGCTGGCCTTTTTATTGTTCTAGTTTTAATACCAACTGAATTAATTAAAGTTCTCCCCGTTCGGATTTGATACTTGAGAGTTCCTTGTCCTAAAAAACAATTAACACTCACCCACGAGATTTTTTGGCGACAAAGTTCAGCTAGAAATACACATGTGAGTGGAATTTATAGCTATTTACAAGAGGTAGACCGCCAATTAGTTATGTAAAGACAGAGAACTTGCAAAAATAAATCTTTAAATTTTTGTTTGTTTAGATTAGCAAGTGATGGTTATATTTGTAATTTTGTACTTTTTATGCAATGCAGTCATTACAAGATAGCTTGTAAAAGCCTGAATGGTGTAAAGAATAAATTTGATTCTTGTTGTAAACGAGACAGGTCGAAAGACTACTTTTAGACTTAAAAACGACTTTTATACTATAGTTTTTTTTAAATATGATAAATAGAAAAATCTTGTAAATGAATAGAATAAAAAAACTACACTGCTCCAAGAAATTAACGCACCACTTGAAAATAAAGTAAAAAAATTAAAACTATGTACATTTGACAACTTTGGTTGAGAAGGTTTAATCAAGCTATAATCTAGTTACCCATTGTAATAAAAGTTTTGACATTAAAGTCAGAAATTTGATTTTAATAGTTTTTTAAGCAGAAATTTTAAAATAATTTTCATTTTTAAATTGTGTTAATTTGTAATTTCGTTTTATTGTTATTTGAATTTGCCGTTCTGTCGATAGTTTTTATCATTTGAAACAATAATAAAAACATTATGAGGAATTTGACTCGAGAAGAATGCGCCCAAGCTGCGGTTTTGTTGGAGGAAGGATAGAGCTACAGAAGAATTGGTGAAAGGTTTGGTGTATCTCATACGTCAGTTTCGCGTTTGATACAAAGGTACAGAGAGACAGGAAGTCACCTCAGAAGACCTGAGCAAGGAAGAAAAGGAAAACCACTCGTATCCAGGATAGATTTTTAAGAATATCTGCGCTAAGGAAACGCTTTGTAACCGCCAGGAAGCTACAAACTGAGTTCCGTGACGTAGAAGGAATTCAAATCAGTACCGAAACTGTTAGAAAAAGACTTGAGGAGGATAATTTAGCTATTTAACACTCCATATTCCTGCTCGTAGTCCTGCATTGAATGCAGAACACCGCAGAGCCCGATTAGAATTTGCTAGAGAACACATAAATTGTCAAAGAGACGATTGGGAGTCTGTTCTTTTTACGGATAAGTCAAAATTTTGCCTTTACAATTGCGATAGACGTGTTCGTGTGTATCGTTGACCAAATGAGCGGTACGCACAGTGTAACATTCAGAATACCACATTGTTTGGTGGAGGCTCAGTAATGGTTTGGGGTGGTATTTCCTTACAAGGTCGCACGGAGTTAGTGGTTGTAAATAATGGCTCTATAAATGCGGACCGTTACATAACAGACATTCTTGAAGAGCATGTCGTACCATATGCCCCTAATATTGGTCCAAATTTTTTGTTAATGCAAGATAACGCAAAACCCCACACTGCCCGAATTGTTAAAGATTACTTGAATGAGTCAGAAATCAATGTTTTGGATTGGCCAGTTCGAAGCCCTGACCTGAATCCTATTGAGCATGTTTGGGACATTCTCGGGAAATGTTTAAAAAATCTTCCACATCCTCCTGTCCATCTTCAAGAGGTAGGTCCTCAACTAAATGAAATTTGGAATAACTTAAATCAAGAAGACATAAGTTCGTTAATTTTGAGTATGGAACGAAGATGTGCAGTGGTTATTCCAAGTAAAGGTGGAAATACGCGATATTAAGATGTTTTCTGTAACTTTTATAACGGCGTAACTTTAATAAAATTTTGTTTTCGGTTTGTTCTTTTATATTTGGACACATTAGATATTAATTTACTTTAAACAAATGTTTTTGTTAAATTTTTCTTAATTTTGTACCAATTGGTCGAATACATATTTCAATTTTCAAAAAAATTCAAGTGGTGCGTTAATTTATTGGAGCAGTGTATTTTTATAATTTTTTTTACGTTATTATTACGACACTGATGATAAGACATTGTTTTCGAAAGCGCTCTGCTACTGTTTTTCATCAAATTTTTATCTAAATTTATTGCATAAAAGATCGGATAAGACCTACTTACACTTTAATCACAAAGAATATATTTGCATCTTGCAAATTATAAAAACAAGTTTTTTGTTTTCTATTGTTGAAAATCGCGGGAGATTTAAATTTAAAACGTGTTTCTTTACTACGACATTTTATAACTTTGTTTTACAGTAAAAAATTTTTTATATATTTTTCTACCTTGTTTTGCAATTGTGGCTTAAACATAATTGGTGTTTGAGTTTGACGTTGTATTAAAATTAATTTAATAATAACAATGTCCTGTTAATTCGGGTATAAATTGGAGATGATGAATATTCAAATAGTCTTTATGGGCAAATGTTGCACGAAATTGCAACTCAACAGCTATGCCTAACACATTAGTGGCAGGTGTGTTGAATACAGTTAAATTAGACTGAGATCGATTCAATTTATCATTTTAATATTCTACGTAAGTATTCGAAAAAAAAAATTGCGCGTAATTGATAACTTAATTAAAAGAAATATACTCAAAAAAACTTTCGAAAAGAATTAAAGTTCTTGTGATATTATAACTGAAAATTTTTGACAATTTGGAATTTTTTTGAACTGTATTTCTTTAGCAGTGCCGTTTATTGAAAAACATGCCATCACCACTCGTCCCTAATGGCCACACCGTCGCCGTCGACAGCAAACTGTAAAAAATAGGACACGGTACTGGCAAATTGTAATTTACGTCTGTCGCCGGCCCTAATTAAATTCATTAAACCGGAAGGCGCGCGTAAATGAATCGATATCGGAGGCTGATTTTTTTCATTACGGGACGAACAGGAAGGACGTGGCGTCCTGGACTCGAACAATAGCCGGAATGAAAGGCGAACGCAAAAAGTCCTGACATCCCCGATAGCCTTTTGTTTAAATTGATTCGGCGGCAACGGAATTTAATACCATTCCAGAGCTCGGTAATTGTAAAGTAGATGGAGCAATCGTTTTCGGTTCGATTTTATACAGAGAGATAGAAAAGCCGGAAATCGACGACTTTGGAAATCATTTCATATCGCATTATTACGGTTATTATACGAAAATGAGGGTCGAGACGAAGGACGTTTGGTTTGGAAAGTGACAAAAGTGAAATCTTGCGTTTGTGAGCTTTTTACCGCTGCTCTGAAGTGTGGCATACGATAAATTCTGTGGGGTGGTTTTGTGAGTTATGATAGGGAAAGTTTGGGATCACTTTTAATGAAGGTCGGTCGTCTATACCGATCTGACGTATTATACAACTGTTATAAAGTTGGTTTCTACACAATTTTGAATTCAACATTTTACAAAAACTTTTTTATCATTCATAACAGAATCACAATAATGAACTTTGACAGTGCATTACAAATTGATTGAGATCTTAAGAAGTTGTAAAAAGACCAAATTTAATTTGGCAAAACAGTATTCACAAATAGCTATTAATGTAATAAGTTGCAAAAGGAGTCTTTTAAGCACGCGACGTAAATCTCGTTGCACTCGTGGTCCAACACGTCAAGAGCTTAAAAAACATCAATTTTGCCACGTATTACATTCAAAATTTTTTGTTACTGCGTTATATAAGAAATTTTTTTTTCAAAAATAATAATCTCAATCAAATATTCACATTGTACAGTAGACAAACGGCAGGTTGCTATAGATGTAAATTTCGTTGTTTACTGTTTTTCTAAAATTACAGACTGTCAACTTGGATTCTGTGTTTAAGTTCTGTAATAAGAGAATACAAAAATGAGCGATTCTAAATTTGATTCTGACATTGAAAATGCTGCGAAAGCTGCACTAGCCATGCTAGTGGCCGAAAAATTTAAGAAAATCTAGAAAAAAACATACAGTAAATTTGGTAGTTGGTGTGAGAAAAAAATGTAACAGGTATTAAAAAAAAAGTGCTTTTGACCTATTTTTTGAAATTATCTTCTATGTATAAACCGTCTACTTTATGGAGTACCTACTCAATGCTAAGAATCATAATATATCCTAACAAGAATGTAAATATCAAAAAATTTACAAACATGATTGCATTTCTAAAAAAAAAATTCCAGTGGGTACAAAGCTAAAAAATCTAAAATATTTACTAAGCAAGAGATAAAACGTTTCTTAAAAACAGCTGATGACAAAGACTATTTATTGGCAACGGTTTTGCTAATTACTGAGATTTTTGGCGCGTTACGCAGAGAAGAAATTACGTTTTTGAAGGTGGAAGATACAGAAGATTGTACAAGTTTTATTAAAGTGAAAATACCAAACACCAAGACAAAAATTTTACGAATGTTTACAATAACTGAAGAATTAGTAGATGGAATTAGTTTATTAGAAATTTTTCGCAAATATGCACAGCTTCGACCTCCTCATATTGATCATCAAAGATTCTTCTTAACTTATAGAAATTTTACGTGCTGTACGCTACCCGCTGGTATAAACACTATTAGAGATATTCCTAAAAAAATTGTAGAATGTCTTGGCTTTCTAAATGCAAAAGAATATACCGGGCATTGCTTTTGCCGTTGTTCAGCAACACTCTTAGCAGATTTAAGAGCAGATATTACATTACTCAAAACACATGGAACATGGCGATCGAGTTCTGTTGCGGTAAGTTACATAGAAAACTCTGTTAAAAGCAAAAATGCAATTTTGATAAAAATTAAGGGAAAAGAAAAAACTGTATTAAAGAAAAGAAGAATCTGGGACGAAAATAGCAAATCTGAAGTGGCGTCTACAAGTACCGTTTCTACTTGTATTGAAGTTCAGGAAAGAAATCTGAAATCTTCAAATGTTCAATTTAGTCACTTAAGTAATTGTACTTTTTATGTTTATAATAAATAAATAGGTATAATAAAAAATGTATTTTTTATTTTTAAGCTTTAGTGCTTAAAAGTACATCATTTAGCAATCAAAATGACAATCAAAAAGTCACTGTTATAAAACGCTGTAACAAAAATAATTTTAAAATTGTCTTTTTTGCGGCAAGCAAAATTTTTTTTACAAATTTTGTTTGTCTGGATTTTTCCAGTCATTCTTTGTAATAATTAATAATTTACGCAATTATATTTATTTGATATAAATGATCAAAGAATTAAAATTCCAGTTAATACTACAAGTTTAATTAAATAAATTCTTGCTGAGCACTTTCAAGAGTTATCTTATTATTTTTGCCTAAATAAAAATATTAAAAAAATTTGAAAAAAAAAGGAAATTTTAGAAAAAAGTTACTAAACTGTGTGGAATGCAACGATTACAAAAAGCAACAATTAATGATTATTAAAGGAGATAATAGTACATTATACACCAAGGTACCAACTATTTATATACTGAAAAACAAAATAGCGTAAATTTTCGATCAACTGAAATCTTCAGAACCCCTAGTTCAGGATTTAAGTTGACAGCCCCCGCTTTCCTGATCGGAAACTTGAACCACTTTAACAATGGAATTTGCAACAACACATATGGTCAAATTAACTATGCATAGGGCTCCACACTTGACGTGTAACCTTATGAAAGCCCATTTTCATTATTTACAACTTTAATAGCAGTTATTTTTATTAATTCTGCATAAATTAAAAGTAAATTTTTTGTTCTTGTGTTTGAGGTTATGTTATTTACAACTTTATTTACCTATCAATTTTTAAAGAATTTTCCATTTCGTCACACTACAAAGTGTTTTTTACAATAAGACAAGACCAAAATACATGTATAAAGTTGTAAAAAATTACAATATTTTTTTAATGCAATCAACGGATTTGATCACTAGTTGGTTGAAGCATGACTACCTACCTTTTTCCATTTTCTTGGGTGAAAAATATTTCATTATTAAAAGATCAACGTTTTAATTATGCGTTTATTCTGCTTTTTAACGTTTGGCATAGATTTTATCAAGATTATGATCTGTCTAACACACACTTGACATTTGAGAATATATTTCGCGCAAGCGCACCATTTTGTTTTGGCAGATTAGAGATGAGGTGCTGTGTTAAACAAACTTGCCTTGAAATCACAAATATTAAATAAACTGTTTATTAGGTATTTCTAGTGCACCTAATTTCGGACATTATTTTTTCGGTGAACACTTATATCTATCGTTTATAAAAATTGCGAAGATATTCGCATCAGGCAACACAGTTAAATGTCGGTATCCACTCAACTCTAGCACTTTATCTCCCTTGGTTTATAATCATTATTGACTACTAGGAGAGAAAAACAACTTCACACCCTCTCGACAAACTAAATAATGATGTCTTCTAAGACTAGTAGTAAAAAAAATTATTTCTACTGGGCTGATTTCAAGTTGAGATAATACCGATAGTATCGCAAATTTTAAAACTTTTTCATGACAACAGCGAATCACAACCTCGAATTTGTTTATTTTTCCATAGAAACGAAGATACTACCGTTATTATCTTATACTTGAAATCAGCCCCTTTATTTGTAATTTTAAAAGTTGCTCTTTTATTACTTGAGGTCTATAGTATGACTGTTCAATGTCCTCTATATCCCTTTCAAATTTGTCAATTTTTTTTTAAAACATTTTGTATATAATATTAATTATTCTAACAGCTGATATATTACGACTTTGTTTTTATTTGTGGAATGTTGTAGTCTTCCAGATCCATTTGTTATTTTCGTAATTTTCATAATATTATTGATGTACAAAGAGATACACTAAGATTTGCCAAAGTTGGTAACAAAAACAATATTTAATTAAAGTAATTGTTTCAGTCTCAATTTTGCTTTATACAGTATATAGTATCTTAGAAAACATACATACACTCTAACTAATTGATATTATGAATTAGTTTTTAGCCTAATAAATTAAATGTGTTTATCGAAAGTTGAAGCTTTTTTCTTTAAAAGTCACACAGTTTTAATTAATAAATAAATTAATGTTTTTTAGAAGTATTTACTATTTATACTCGTAGCTACAAATAAGCACCACAACCTTTAAATTAACATTACTTAGTAAGAATAATTTATACATAAAAATGGTACTTCATTGACACAAATTTATTATCATTTGCTTCTTGTAAAAATTTGCGACTTGTTATCACGATATCCTTCAAATTTTCTTTTTAAAAAGGCGATTAAATGCACGTATTTACTGATGTCACCATTCTTCTTCATTTTTATTATTGTTCTAATCATAGAATAAAAAGCCCAGAGACTCGATGATTCATACTGTTTTGATAAATAATTAAAATATGCAAGTAGAACCTTTTTATGCGTAATATTATTAACATTTTTTTCGTCGCACCATAAACTGAACCGTTGAAAAGCCATCTCGTACTTTTCTTTGAACTTCTCTGACACCAAGCAAGAAGCAGCATTTGTCGCCGCTTCTTCGATATTAGAAGGTAAACTTTCTGAGTCATTCATGTTTACAATTTTCTTATTTTTACCACAAAGCACAATTTTTACTGATTATCTCAAAATGGCGAGCTTTGTTTGAAAGATTGTAAGGGGTTGTCATAATGCTTACTGAACATATCTATAGGTCACCTTACTTTTGATGTAAAAAAATAGGAGTTATCGGCAGCATTAAATTTTCAATTTTCTTAATTTTTAACAGTCGTTATCTGTAATCTACATACTCGTTGTGTAATAATGCTTCTATCCCACTAATAATATAAATAACTATTGTTTGTGGCGTTCTAAAAACGTATTTGTAGAGGTGAAAAAAAAAATAATCGAGCAACAAGCAAAAGTTTGTATTTGTTATGGTCCTGTTCACGTCGCTGTTGTCCATTAGTATCCATGTTGATGACATGTTTTTCAATAACCCCCTGCGAGGGTAAGACTATCCATCGGGTGTTGCTCGAACGTGACGCATGCATGCAACCGTGCGGCAGAGGACCACAACGTGTCAATCAGCAATGAATAATGTAATTAGAAAGCAATCAATCATCAAGCGTAGAACACATCTGGTCCTCTCTCACTGTGGACATGTTATTACGCCACTATCAATTACGAGTCCATCCTCGTTAAAAATAAACAAAATTAAGTAAAAACCCATGTTGCTAGGTTGAGGATAATTTGGAATATACAAGAATGCCTAAATGGTTTGTACATTTCAGGCTGTTAAATTAATAAACTGTCGATGTTTATTAATTTCGGATCGAGGGTTAATTATCGCGAGTGAATCCCTCTTTTCTCCTGATGATTGAAATGGATTTGGGTGATTTACAATAATTGTTTGGAGGGTAATCAGCCATCAATCTAGTTGGTATTGTTGCAAAATACACTTCAAATGGAAAATACGAGCTGATATCCTTGTTAGCATCGTTTAAGTCAATTAGTAGAGCTTTTCCCAAACAATTTACTTTTGAGTGCTGTTCAAATCAACGGTTGCTACATAAGTAGGTGCTTCAAAAGGGTACAGTAAAATAATATTGGTTTGGAGCTTAGTTGTTTGCTATTCTTATTGAAATTAGTAGAAACTTCGAAGAAATAATAATGCCTTCCAACGTTTTATTGTGCTATTTATTTATTTTCACTAGCGACTTAATTTTTTTTTTATATACAGTGTATCCTTGAAATAACGAAGATGCTTAAAAGTGCAAAACAAATACGATGTTTTAGAAAAAAAATTTAGAAAAACTAAAGCTATTACCAAAAAAATTGTTGTATATATTGTAATCACACTCTGTATATAAAAAAATTGCAGTAATACATTGTATCTCGTTCAAAAAAAATTCTTAAAAAGTTCTATAAGATGTTTCTCAAAAATTATAAACATTTGTATAAGGCAAGTTGGGTTATTTCGTTTTCTTTTATTATGTGTTATAGCTGATTAAATTTCCCAAACATACCTCAAAATCACCCTGTATAATGTTAGAAAAAAAGTTCGTAAGCTTATTTTAGAAGCTGACACTCTTTTTTTATCTAAAGCTATAACTGATAGTTAAATAACTAATTTGACTTAAATTAACGGTCATTATTCAAGGCAGTACAAGTGTATTATTGTGCTATTAAAAAAAATTGATCTTATTATATCTCTGTCATGTCTGTTTTTTTTTTTTTACATAATTTTGGTATAAAGTATAATAGTCCATGTTGTAGTATGTTGTAAAATCGTCGAATAGAAAATAATTGTTCATCGCTAGCGGACACTCGTCCAAAATTCTGATTACCGAAGGCACGCATGCAAATTTATACAATAACAAAGCAAGTCCCGGAGAGCTAACCGGATTAACCCGGAACGTTGCGATTAGCGCGGAAATTGACTGTTACGGCCCGGAAAACGCGCACCCGGACAGATGGCGCTCTTTCATATGCCCAAAATTAATACAAACTTAAAACGAAATTAAAAATTGTAACCCTCAGGGAGGAGCACATCTCGTCCAATTAATTATGGTCTTGTTGTATAAATTTAAGTTAAAATTCAGCGAATAAATAAATTTTCTAATGTGGCTATAAAACATTTTTTTTTTGTGGTGAAAAGTCGAGGTTTGGCGGTGAGCCGGATTAGTAAGAATGATGGATGACGATACAAAACTGGCAAAACATAAGCAGCGGACGATGGCTGGAGTTGAAAAGTTTACCAAATACAATACCAACTTTTCCACCTACAGTTTATGAACTCAAGACGAGCAACTTTACAAAGATGGAGGATGAGTGCTTCTCACAAATAGGAAATAATTAACGACAACTTTACTACATTCACACAAAAACTAAGTTGGACACTCTTTAAATAAAGTTGAGGCTCAAAGATTTATGACTTATATCTATGCAAGAAAAAGGTTTTACCTGAAACAAGACTATAATAAAAACAATTATTAAACAAGTAAAAAATCTTGTAACTAGAACTTAAAAACAAATCTCCCAATTTATCAAAATATTTAAAAAAATGTTTATGGTACCTCGTTGACATCTAAGATTAGTGGTGACAATGTCATTAATTACTAAGACAGTCAACAAAAATACGTAAATATGCTATAAATAATTCAGTTTTTAGGTTTATAATCTGACGCTACATTCCTTTATTTTCCATTTTATTAATAGAATTGTTTTAAATTTAGAGTGCGGTACTTTATGAGCTTTATTTTACGAGTACTAGTTAAAAATAAGATGAATTTAAATATACTTGTGATAGAAATACTAAAAATTTAATTTTTAAGCTCTAGCATAGACCGACAAGCTTAAGTGCGAAAGTCAGTTTACCTATACATATATTCTGTTTTTTTTTAATATGACCTACTAAATTTGACATTTTATTAATTTAAATGTTATGTGAAAAAAACGGACAATGTAAACATGACAATTTCAATTTAATAAACTGAAAAAAAAATACAAAATAGACAATGTTAGACAATTATACTATTTATTAAACGCAGTATGTGATTGAGAGATTCGGTCTAATGAGATTAACACCGATTTTAAAGTTATAAAGTATCTATCATAAGTAGATAACAAAGTGAAGAAACACTATTAATTTTGACCCTCAGTTTTAGAATTTAAACCTTCTCTACTAAAAATATTTTTTCAAAAATTTATTTCTGGCTGTTGTTACGTGTTTTTGTTTGCATAATTTTTATTATTGTTAACGATTTTGTACTTACATCCTATACTTTTCAAAATTTTGTTCAATTGACCAAGACTCTTTAAATTTTAGTACTTTTTTGCAAAATTTAGTAAATTGTTTTAATTAAAATATTTGTTTTTAGCAATATAATCTCATAGTTATTTTTTGTAAATCCTTTCTAAACTGGTAGCTCCAAAATTCTTCGTGTTTTTTTTATTCATTCGCGTTGGGGCTTATAAATTTTTATATCCAGTTTTTAGAATCTTACATACTTCGCTTTTAAACACCCAATTAAAAATTCGTTTTAGATAATTGAATAACTACTAAACAGTACTTGCGCGAAAAATATCTGCCCCGTTTATACAATATCTGTTTTATTCTGCATTTGCCCATTTATTTTAATAAATTTTGAAAAAGTCCGAAGTACATATTGCTTTATTTCAAGCTCTAACGCCTTTTTTTATAATTTTGTGCATTTCAATTCTAAATTTTTTAAATTTTTTGACAGTGTTTTTATTATTTGATGTTCAAAATACCCAAATGCTAAAGCAATGCTGCAAAATTTGATAATAAGTATACGCAAAGTTTGATCATATTAAAAAAAAAACAGATTGTAGGTGAAGGATTAGTAACGTGTCTGTTTTATAATGTTGAGTTTTATTTTTTGTTTTTTATAAATTATAATTCTGTCATGTATTGTTATTTACTTTATTTCTTACTACATCAATATAGCCAAATATTACCTTAGTTACGGTAACCATTATAACATTCATAACTCCCGAGAGAGTTATAGCAGGGAGTTAAAAATTCTTAATTCCCCCTAATTTGCATATTAAAAAGAGTTACAAATATGGCGCTCTAAAGTTACAAGAAGAGAAGAAATGTTATTAAATAACACTTTTTGACTTAAATTTCGTTTTTTTTGTAATTCTGCTGGAACGTCACTATTTTTATTCATTTTTGCAATCGACAAATTTAGAAAAAAAAATTGTCAACAGATATTTTCCGTAACAATCATGCACAGTTAACTAAGTAAATGGTCCACAAAATTCTATTTATTCACAAAAAATACGTTAATTAAGTAAGAAATAAAATTATTTATAAATCACGTAAATTATTAGATGTTAATTACCTTGGGCAACTTACTGTTCCTCAGTCCTAAGAAGCCTAAGAGGGCCTCAGGCCCTCAGGACAGTTGTTGCCCTGAGTAAGTAACATATTTATACATCCCTTGATACATAAATAACTATAATTTATTGTTTGAGACTTTCTACTTTTGCGTTTATTAATAAAACTGCCAGAGAAAAAGAATTGAGATGTCTAAAATCATAACATTGCTACATAATATCCAAATCCAAATCACTGGTACTGAACTAATACTACAAGCTCTAATGTGAAAACAAGAAATAAATAGTATAAGTTGTGCCGTTATTATACACCGAATTCTCGTCTCATGTCAAAGCCTTTGCTACTAAATGTTCTTGCTATCAATTCTAACTATATAAAAAACTGAAATAATTTTATAATTTTGTAGTCTACTTTTATTTCAAATTTAAGCTTTTTATTCATATTAACTACAGGAGTAACCATAAATTTGCTTCAATAAATTTTTTCTACAACGTTTTACATTTAAATCTTTGTTGACGAGAAAACTAAGGTCGTTTTGTAACTAATTTTGTTTAATTTTGTGTAATTTGTTATTAGAAAATATAAAACAAAAATTTCTTTTCGTTTCATATTATTCGTAATATTAATATTTGTCGAAAATTGTATTGTTTAGAATAAAACAATTAAAATAACAAAAAATATTAAATTATAGTAAAAATGCTCTTAGATAAAAGATATTTTTTTGTGAAAATCTTAATCAGTGTTTCATAATCACATTGTATTCGAGAGTTTGCAGACCCGATTTGGAAAGGTTTTATCCGGCTCTTTTTACAATAAGTCAGTAAAAAAATGTTTTAAAAAAGATTACTTTTAGTTTATTATTAGTCTATTTAGTTTAGAGAGAGAGAGTAAAAAATGTGATTGTAGTCACTTAATCTGACGTCGACTTTGTTAATGACAGAAATAGTTATTTATTGTATAAGTGTTTTTGAGCTGATTTCAAGTTGAGAGAATACCGGTAGTATCTTCGATTTTATGGAAAATTAAACAAATTTGACGCTGTTATTGGTTGTTGTCATGGAAAAGTATTAAAATTTACGATAATACCGGTAGCATCTCAACTTGGAATTATCCCATTAGACACCGTTTCATCCACGCAAAAATGTTTAAGCGCGTGACGCAGTCGAGCGTTTAATATTTTCAAGTAGATAAAACGTGACTAAAACACAAATCCAATATAATGTTTTATCCACAATTACAGCGATTTAAAATCAAAATCTCCAAAATTTCTTCTCATGTCATCAAAAAATGATTTGACAATACACTCTGACAGCAGATGTCACCTCAAAAATCATTGAAATTAACTAAAAAACATGAGAGGTGTTGATTCGTTGCTATTTATTTTCGATTGTTTGTCGACTCTATTTGTACAAACCGCTGTGCAAGTTGGTCAAAATGGAAGAAAGTGATACTGTTCCTGAGACCATTCTTGAGGAAGCTGAAGAAGCGACTCGCCAGTTATTGCCCGCAAAGTCCAGGGAACATTATAAACAAGTATTTCCAGAATTTAATGAATAGAAAAAAGAACGGGGGGTAATGACAATAAATGAGGAAGTTGTGCTATCGTATTTCTTAAATTTGAAGAAGAGGTATGCAATTTCATCCATGTGGTTAAAATACTCTATGCTGAAGGCCGCTATAAAGATCTTTAAAAACATAGACATTGAAAAACCTAGTAAGCTCATGGCCTATCTGAAGAATCAGTCAAGAGGATACCTACAGGAAGGAAGCTGCAGTATTGGAAATAGCACACGTGGAAGAGTTTTTGACAAAGGCTTGCGATAAAGACTATTTGATAATCAGCGTAATCTGTCATTACATAGACATTGTAGATAATAAATTTTGGAATATTTTAGGTTGCATTAATAATAAGGGTGTCTGGTGGCTGTCGATGCTGTGAGCTGAAAAATTTAAAAATGAGTGATGTAGAAGACAGAGGCGCATCCTGATACCAGATACCAATACGGGCGCTTCACGAAAATTCACAATTATAAAAGAAGGATTCTCTATCAACACTGTGGAGAACTGTAGAAAATACACATTCTTACGTCCGAAGAAGTTATCCATTGAGTAATTTTTTTTACGATATTCTAATAAAAAATGTACATCTGTTGGAATTAACACTTTATCGAAAGTTTCTTCTAAAGTTGCTTCATTTTTGAATCTGGCGAACGCAGCAGCATATATCGGCCATTGTAAGGCGCACTTCAACAACTTTACTTGCCAATGGAGGTGCTAATCTTACAACAACTAAACGACCTGGTGAGTGGAGAAGCTCCGCCATAGCAGAAATTTATATCGAAGGTTCTGTATCTAATAAGCTTGATATCGGAAGGAAAATCTAAGGTTTTCCTGGTACTAGTCGTTCCTTACTAGAGGAGACGTCTATTGTTCCTACAACTACTATTCGTTCTGGAACCGATAACAAATACAAGCTTCTTATTAATGAAAACGAAATGAAATATGATAAAACAAATAACGAAATGTCTATTAATGTAAATGTTAATGTTACTATTAATAATAAATAGAATGCGATTGATTTATGATTGTATTTTTTCATTATTCTACTAGTGGATAAAGTGTTACTTTATACGGTTCGTAAGTGTGGATAAAACTTTAATTATAAGGTAATTGTGGATAAAATTACTTTTTATAGTTGTTTATCATTTCTATTTAATTTGATTTAATAAAATACATTGCTATTAAATAACTAATTCAGTTTAAATCTTTGTAAAATTTGTTTATATTTGTATAATTTATACACAAACTGCCAATAAAACGTCAAACTGTAGACTTTTATTAAATTTACCTGTATGAAACCCTAAAGCCAATTTAATTAAAACTCAGTCATTCAATACGAATAAAATATTAACAACAAACAAATAATAAAACTATGATATAATCAAATATGAATTTATTTATATAATAATTTATAACAGATTGAAATATTTATATTGGTATTATTGTTGTTACAGCCGACCAAATTAATAAATAAAAAAAAATAAAAACACACACATTGAAAAGCTTAAAACCGAATTAACTCTTTTCAACTCTAATTACTTTTGATTGGTTTAATACCAATAAACTTCAGTGTCGTCATCACCTGCTGTCTGAAAAAATTATCCATCTCTCTTGAGCTTAAAAATATTTTGACACAGTTTCCAATATTTGTTTTCCGGTATTTGTGAGTCATTCATTTTCACTTAAATATTTTTCTTGTTAGATTTTGGCAAAGAAGGTAAACATGTCTACATCACGTTTTATTAAACGTTCCAAATTTCCGTTTGTAAATCACAACGAACGCAAACAGTCGCGAATAAATTTGGGCCAATTTGTACAGTTCCACAATGTGCTGGTTATAATATGTATAAATTTAAATAAAATGCGACCTCCGTATGAGTTACGTCTCAATGTCTTACTCATAATGTGTGGGTTCACTCCAGTCATGCATCTACTGTTTTGGCACGAGTTTCGACCCGGCTGATTCATACTCAGGACACCTTACGCCAAGGTATGCGGATTTAAAGGTACAGCTATTTATTCGGACAATACCCAAGTAATAATACTACACCACCGGGACTTATAAATACGGTTTATAGAGGTCGTTAAATGGGTTATTTTAGGAAAGATTCCGGAATTAAAGTTTATCATAGTAGGCACGTAATACAAAACTATATTCAGTAACAGTAAAAGTGTTACACCTAAAAGAAGTATTTTTGGTATATTAACTGTGATAAGAAACAAGAAAAAGTTAATTTATTTGTGTAGTCTCTCTTTGGTTTTTGTTTATGAATTTGCCAATTATACACAATGTATCTTAATTAAGAGTGTCAAAAAAGACGCTAGAAAAAACAGTCCAAAAAATACAAAAAAAAATTTTTTGACGCTTTAATTATTTAACACAATAAGAATAACAAGAAGCTTTTCTGGCTTCTTATTTAAGAAACTTATTAAAAAAATATAAGAAATATTTGTAATTAATTAGTCATACATTCATAGAGAGTCAAAAAAAAAAAATTTTGGTTTTTTAATTTAAAAAAAATATTTGATTTAAATTATGATTATTATTGATTCAAATATTTTGCAAATACATGTTTGCTGGAAAATATAAATAAACCAATAATTGTTTGTAAAATACTTAAATTCGATTTACTCATATTAAATGTAAATTTTCAATTAAAAAACTGATAGCTGAAGGGCTGTTGTAGTAAATTACTAAAACCTTAAACGTGACTAAAAGTAGTTTCAGAATATCCAACATGTTACAAAACGACAGAAAGTCCTCTTTTGTGTTTTAATTAAATTTTCTTTGCTACAAAGCAAATTTTCTAGTACTTACTTTTGACTAGTTTTAATTTTTTGAGGAGTGGCGTTGATTTTGTTAAGTTCCAGAATATCCATCCATGAGATTTATACGAATCTGGAAAAGAAAGCAGGCAATTAAATTTAATTCAAACAAACACAATAAAATCAGCATCAAAGCGTTTGTTCCGAACAGAAAAATCTCAGTCCGCTTAAGATCAATATTTAAATTAATTCTGAATTAACAAAATGAAGGAGATCCAGACTGGTGTTTTGCTCGTGATCAACGAGTTGGCATTGCACCAAAATATTTACCGTTTCTCTCAACCGTATTTCTCTTAATTGACACTTTTTTCCAGTGACGCGCTTTTCACGATTATTAAAAAAACATCACGATGGTTGTTGATCTAAAATAATGTTACAATAATAACACGGAACGTAATTATGTAGTTTTGCATAACGAACTGTCAGCGTGCACTTCATGAGAGGAGAGATTTAACGAGGACGGGCATAACATGCACGGGAATGTTTTTAGCGGCCAACATCAGCATATTCCCTGGGCAAAATATGCATAATACACTCAGTTAATTGGGTACATGGATAAATGGCTCTAGCGGAAAAACGACACCCTCAAATTTCATAAACACAAAATATACACAAAAATTCGAGGGGGATTTTAAGAAAACCCAGAAAGCATAACAGCTTTTGCTAAAATTTTTTAGTAAAGCTTGTCTTATACAGTGAGTGGCAAAATTATAGAATACCTAATAACTTTATTAAAATCGTATTCAAATTTCAAATAATATATTTTTAGTTTTAATAAGATTATTCTATAATTTTGCCGCTGACTGTAGAAGTTTTGTGTAGTTTTTGCTTCTATTTTAGTCAATAAGCTTTTATGATCTAAAAACCCTTTTGTCTTTCTGCCCAACAACGGTTGAAATATACCAACAACATAAATTTCTTGGCATAACTTCATTACAAACCAAAGTTGTTCGGCAATTTTCCAATATAAAGGCATTATAAGCCATAACAAAGGGCAATAAAAGTGCGGTTAGGCACAAAGCCTCTGCTAGGAATCACGCTAGTGCTGCGGTAAATTTCAAACTTCTATCGATGCACTTTGAGCATCTCACCCGAATTAGTTCCTCTATGCAAAAGCAAAGATCGTGTTTTCAGCCCTGTTTGAAAAAACAACAATAGCTGCTTTTATTACCCCGAGGGATTTAATGCTGGTATTGTCCCAAAAACGGTGGCCACAATAGGAGGGTTCATTCATAACGCAAAGTTTTCAATTTCTCTATATTTATACTTTATTGAAAGTTTTTTCAGTTAAGAAACTTGTAAATAAGGCCTATTTAGCAGGCTTAGCTATTTGTTTGGCTGTAACTTGTAACAGTATTGTCCTGTCATTGAAATTTAACTTATGACAATGACAGTTCACTCAACAGATACCAAATGCAAGGTTTTGTTTCTTGCCTGTTTGTACGTATTGTTTCCGAAAGCGAGGAGCTTTCAATGTTATATATATTTACATAAATGTAATTTAGCTCGCAGCGGTCGTGGATTAGATATGCCGTTTTGTTTTTAATGTGCAAGTTATAAGTTCCTTTATATTATAAAGTCTGGCAATTATCGTAATGTCTTGCCATAATTCATGAATGGATATGATCTGTGTGGCTTAAGCTTTTGTTGTTGAGTTGCGAGTAGAAAGCCTCAAGATTTTACGAATAAAGACTAATAAATGAACGAGATCTACTGTTCTCATTCTAGCTACGTTGTTTTGAATAGAGAGATTTCCTTAACTGAGATATAAATACTGATTGATATCTACTTTTATATTTCTATTGTCTGAATCTTAAATTAATTTTTTACAGAAACACTACAAAAGGTGTGTACAGTTTTCTTAATAAAACATAGTTTTACTCCTTCAGAATAAATTTTATAATTTGTAGTTCAAAGAGTGTTATGATCTCGTATGTATTATGAGTGAGCTCTTATAGATTCCTTTGATCTTTGAACTTTACTCTCTATAAATCTATAATCTTAAATTACAATATTCTTTTAAAACAGATTAGAAGATAAAAAGAAAAAGATAGAATGCAGTAGCACTTTTTATATTATGTTCTTTAGATTTCTATTTTTATTTAATGCTATTAAAATTAATAGCCAAAGGTATTGTTTTTTCTGCAGTATCTGATCAAAAGTTTTCTCTAAAATTCTTTCTTTATTTTACTTTTTTAAGCATCTTTATTTACCAAATTTTTCTTTATTTTAATTATTGACATTTCTAAAACTTTATAATTTTAAATTTTTAATTGAAGTAATTAAGCATTTTGGGCAATATTATGTCCTAATTGTAACAAGCAAACAACTCCTCTTTGTCCCTGTTAAACGCTCAATCCTATTTCTAAATCTCAGTTCGACATTTTCATGCACCAGCATCGTCATCGGCGGTTCGAATTAAAGCAAGCAAGGAGTCTTTCAGGATCGTCCTCGACAATATTGACACAGCGTCGAGATAAACAGTGTCGATGCCTTTGTTATGGGCTCATGGATAGGGGGCGAGTGTCAACGATAAACAAATATTCAGAATAGGGGTAGAAAGCAGGCCGATTTTCTCACGGAAAAGTTTTCGCGTCTGAAATATGCTGTTAAGCAGTTCAGGAATGAAACGTATTTTAGTTAGTTGATTTATACGGAAGCTTTTAAAATGTTGAGACGTTATACACGGTTTCGGTTTCAGAAGAGTTGGCCGACCGAGAACTTCAACTTCTTATCGTTCTTTTTTTCACAGAGACAAATTCATAGAGGGTATTTAGACTAAGATGGGGTTGGACAATCAGGAGCTCAGCCGGAAAAAGCGATGGGACTTTTTGTGCGAGGATTTGAAGGAAATGTTGAGAAAAACGATTAATGGAGAACGGCGAACTAGAGGATTTGAAGTGATGTATAAAATAAATAATTTGATTTAGTACATGACACTGGTTAAGTGAAAAATTTAACAAATTTGTTTATCTACTGTTTTCGTTCGCTAAACGTAATTTTACCCCAAGGTTAATTTCTGACCCTAAAAATCGACAATCTGTAAATTGGTTTACGAAGGATTTACAATCCTTACGTGATTCTCTGACATTCTTAATTTCCTTTCATAAACTAACACAAGATTCGACAGTTCTCGATAGATTAAAACGTTTAAATACTCGTTATCGTTTCAAAATTAAAGAAGCAAAACAGAATGCGTTTGACAGATTTGTAAACAAAGCAAAAAAGTCTTTATAGTTCTCAAAGAATGCGAAAACTTCTTAATAATTTACAAAGCAAAAACGTTAACTTTTCCTCCCCTCTTTTTCCTGCTGAGGCATTCAACATATACTTCTTTAGTATTGCAGATAATATTTCTAATAAAATTTCTTCCGACAAAACAAATTCTTCGTTTTCTTTGCTTTCTTCTTCAAATCTTAATTCTGTTTCTTTTCCAAGTTTCACATTGACTGAATTGACTTTCAATCAAGTCCCAGATATTATCTCTGGTCTTAAAAACACTTCTATTTTAGATGTTTATCACCTTAATTATAAAATGATCAAGTCTATACAAAATATAATTATTTATCCTCTAACAGCCTTTTTGAATAAATTTAGGTATTAGATCAGGGATATATCCTGAATAGGGTGGGCCAAAAAATCGTTGATTTTTTTTGACTTCCGACACTAAAAAATTGATTTCTAGCCACCTTTAAAAAATGCATTTTCAAGATGAGCTCTTAACTTTAATAGTAAAGACTCCCTCAGCGCAGTTTTTTATTTATTTTTTCAGTTTCATATGGTAAAATCCATATCTCGTTATTGCTTAATTGTACAAAAAATTTGTATTTACATTTTGTGTAGGAAATTAAACGTTCTACAAAAAAGTTATTTTACAATTTTTTATATCTCTTACCATTTAGAAGATATCAGGGGTCAAAGTTTGAAGAATTTTACAACAATTTCTTTTCTAATTCTAAATTTTATAACTCAGAGATAAATAAATATTATAAAATGCGCAACATATGGCTTTGTAGAAAATTAAACGCTCTATAAAAAAGATCTCTTATGGTTAATTGATTATTTTATTCATTTACAAGATATTCGCATTGTAAAAACCAAAATTTGATACTAAATCCCCAATTTTTTATAAATGATTAATGTAATCGAATAACCAGAAACGACTTTTTTAAAAAAGCGTTTAATTTTCTACAAAAAATGTAAATAAACTTTTTCTGTACGATTAAGTAGTGACGAGATATTGATTTTACCATATGGAATAAAGAAAAAATTAGAAAACTGCGATGAGGGAGTCTTTCCTATTAAAATTAGGAACTCATCTTGAAAAAGCATTTTTTAAAAGTGGCAAGGAACCAATATTTCAGTGTCAGAGGTTAAAAAAAATATAATCGTTTTTTTTGGCCCACTCTAATCCTGAAACTTAAAAAAATCTGAAATTCTTCCTTTGTTTAAAATGGGGTGATCAAAATGAACTAAATAATCATTGTCCAATTTCAATAACACCGGTCTTGAGTAAAATTTCTGAACGAGCACTGCAGGCACAAATTTTATCGCATTTTGAATTAAATTATCTGTTTGCTGCTGGTCAGTTTGGTTTTAGAAAAAACAAATCAACCATTTTAGCTGTCTCTAAACTAATTTTCTATATCAATAAAACATTTCAAGAGAATTCTTATTGCGGAGTAATTTTCGTGACCTAACCAAAGACGTTTGATTGTGTTTCATTTCAAACTATTATAAAAATTTTTACCAACTATAAATTTTCAAAAAATGCTTTAAATTTATTAATGTTTTATTTAAAATCTAGGTATCAAATGGGTTCGTATCTGGGTGATAACTTTTCCTGGCTACCAGTAAAACATGATGTTACTGTCTTGGGGCCCGTTATTTTTTTATTGTACATTAATGATATTAATAAGTCTTTTTCCCAACGAAAATATTATTTTGTTCGCCGATGATAGCTCTTTATTTAAAAATAATAATGACATTATTGTCTTAAAAATGATCTATCGCAAATACAAACTTCCTTATCTCAATGGTTTGCGCCTAACAACTTATTCCTAAAAGGACTCTAAGACAATTACATTTTACTTTTCTTTAAAACAGATTCCTCTCGCTTTTATCACCCAAGAATCTGTCAACTTTCTAGGTCCTCGTTTGGATATGCATCTTACATGGCATTGTTATTTGATTGTCATATTGATATCAGTCATTTTGCAAAAAATGCCTTTTTGTTAAAATCCTTGAGTAACATTGTTTCTAAAAAATTTAATATTTCCGTTTATTACGCGTATATTCACTCGCGTTTTAGTTACGGAATTTTGGTTTAGAGACATTCTTTTGCTTCAGAACGATTATTTAAAATGCAGAGAAAAGCTATAAGAATAATTGCTGGTTTAAAGTATCAGGAGAACTATAGGTATTACTTTTCCAAATAAAAATTCTTACACTTCCATGACACACATTGAAGAGTTTACTAAACGGCGAGAACTCTTCCATAGACTAAAAAAAAGTCGCATTAGCATCTCCTTTTGGGGTCCAAAATTTTTTAATAAACTCCCTATAACAACAAGAAATTTGCTTCTTACCAAGTTTAAAACTTGTATTAAATGATTTCTTTTAAAGAAGAGTTTTTACTCAAATCTAGAATTTCTTGAATATCCCTTAATAGATTTAGTCTGAACTGTGTAAATATTGTATATGTACAAACACAAATAAGTATTATTATTATTTTGTTATTCTACTACTTAAACAGAATAGAAGTAGAATAATAAAAGAATTATATTCTTGATTTTAGAATACAGTTACTTTATAAACTTTATAACTTTATAAGTATAATGCCCGGTTGTTTAAACGTCAGTCAAAATTGATGAGCCATTAAACTTATGAAAGATCTCATCTCTTTGAACATACTATTCAACGCTGCAATATTAAAAAAATAAAAAGTTTTTAAACAACAACAGTAATTTATAAATTCTGAAATAAATAAATAAATAAATAAATACTTTATTGGCGCTAATAACAAACGTTTTGCACACGTCAGAAGACAAATTCACAGAAAACAAATTTACAGAAGCGATAACTAATTATGTTTGAGAAAGAAAAAATGTTTCAAGTAAAAGCAACTGATTGAAAAAGCAACTATGAAAAGAATATAAAGAGGAAAGTTTGGAAGAAAAACAGATACCGTGTGATCTTTTATTTTATAGCGAATTAATGACATCTTTAAAATCTTTGAAGTCACTGTTTATAAATTCTTCTAAGGAATAGAATGCCTTTTGAATTAAATAAAGTTTTATTTTTTAAAAAAACAATCTCCCTGGCAAAGTAGAAATATTTTTAGGAATAATATTATAGAATTTTATGGCATAGTAATTCACCGAATTTCTAGATCTAGTAAGTCGTAAATTGTTAAACGATATTGTATGAGATCTAGTATCATATTCATGAAACGAGCTTATTAATGGATATTTTTCCTGATTATTAATGATGTGCTCGATACATTGGTAAATATACAAAGACTGGAGAGTAAGAATTTCTAACGACTTAAACTGACGTCGACAGTCTTCTTGATAACCAATACTTGCAACTATTCTTAGTGCTATTCTTTGTAGTTAAAACAATCTAGTGAGGGTTGGAGAATGTCCCCAAATTAAAATAGCATAGCTTAGATGACAATGTATCAATGCATAGTATGAAATACGTAAATGTTTGGCTGACAGGCTATTTGACAAGAATCTAAGAAGATAAATATTTTTTGAAAATTTGTTTTCGATGTAGTCACTATGTGAATTCCAAGTTAGCCCTGCATCTACATACTGTCGTCCTCCCCAAATTTGGAAAAATGACTTAAGTTATAAATCTTACAATAAAGGGGCTTGAGACCGAAGTTAAGTCCTCCGCAATAAAGTGCACAATAGGTATTTTTCTGGCTATTAAACCAGATGTTTGAGATCTGGCCTCTGCCGGTCTGCCGCAGGTATAAGGTAGGCGCGCACTTTATTGCGGGCGACTTAACTTCGTTCCCAAGCCCCTTTGTTAGAAGATTTATAACTTAAGTCATTTTTCCAAATTTGGGGAGGACGACAGTACACACTTAGGTATTTTGTCGAATAGTTATAATAGTTGTTTGTAATATTACCATTTTTTAAAGAAAATATCATTTCTACTGTTTTTTCCTGATTTAGTGTTAATCTATTAGCAATAAACTATGCACTAAATGCACATTTAGTGCATAGAATTAAGATTTGAATGCATTTGATTGTCCAACAAATTTCAATTTAAATTTAATGTTGAAAGTCTTTACAATTATTCTAATTTACTATTCTAGGTCCAGAGGTATCCTCGAAGGATTCCTTAAAATATATTTGAGGATGAAATTTATGATAGTATCTGTCGTTACAATTATTACATATTCAAAGTTTTAGTATAATCTGCTACAGTTGGCTATAGTTTAAAATATAGAAACACATTTATCATTAATAAATAAATAATATATATCTAAGTAACAAATGTTGTCGTATATTTGTTTTACAGGTGGGAGTGACCAATTTATAAAAATCTAACAGGTGGTATCGTTGTAAAAACAAACAAAAAATGGCGCCAAAACTATCCAGTAAAATAAACATCTCTGAAATTAATTTGATCACGCAACGAATATATAAAAACCCAAAAATCAGTATTGTGGTAGTATAATTATGTTATATCTCTTAAACTAGATCATTATCCACACAATAACGCACTTCAAGCATGCCAAATTGTTAATTTGTGATAACAGTATAAATACCTTTAAACAATTGATTAAAGAACCCGACTTTTCTTTATGCAAATCCCTTAAATAAAAAATCCAACTATTTTATCGATCATAAAGTGGGCAATAAAATGAGATTCTAAAAAACCCCATTTACACACACTCACGCTGTCAATAAAATTTGACATTCTGCTTTTATTCCTACATCTGTTGAAGGGGTTTAAGGTGTCACAATAAAAGTTTACAGTGTTCAGCATGTCGTCATTGCGGCACGAACAGATGTGTAAAAATTTAATTATTTTAACAGCGACAAAATTAGACAGGATCGTAATTGTTTGGGAATTAACAGAAAAATGAGAGGACAAAAATCTACATTATACTAATTGAGAGTGGAATAAAAAAGTGTTAACTATTAGCTGGGGAACAATTAAATAAATTACGTGGAGTAAAATAGCCATGCTAGGGAAATGTACAAATCTATTAAAAGACTAAAGTTGAAAACGCTATTTGCCTTCTTGCGAAATTAAAATTCTAATTGTAAAAAATTAGTAACTCTATAATCATGACAGACCAATCTTAATAGACTATGTTTAAAGAGTGAGTCAAAAGCAAAACATAGTTTTAATCAAAACTACTTTATTCAAGCAAAAACTTAAAATATAAAATCTTTACACTACATTACCATTATAGAATTTAAATAATTTGATTATTAACATCTTGTCGTTTGCTGGAAAACCGTTTAAATGTGTTTTAATTATTGCCACCGCTGAGTTAAACAAACTTTCTTAACAACACCTAATTTTAGTTATTCCAAAATAATGAAACAATGATTGCAACTTATTTGAGCAATAGGTCTTAGATTATAACTTATTTTAATAACAATTAAACAGTAGCAAATAACTAATAAAAACGAAATGTGTTAAGACAAAAATACAACATTATTATGAATAAATATTACAAGATAACGATATAAAAGTTTTGCGAAAAATTAAGTAAGTTTCGTCTTGTTTGTTTTTGTATTGTTATCCACTGTAGCCTTATAATTGAACTGTAGTGTACTCGCTATTACCAAGTTTTTAGTATTCGTCCACAGAAACTCTTCATTATCTCAAATGTGAGACTGTGTTACCTTACTTTCAAAGATTTAATGGCTCATAAACAGCCACGTCTGTCTTAAAATGCAAACCCTTGCGACATCACGTCCCTCTTTCCCAAATAACATAAAAGTGCGATCAGAAATCCCCCTTTTCCCGCGTAATGAAATTCGAGTTTCTTGAGTAGCACCCATTTGCCTTCTAGTTAGTTGAGGCGTCTTTTCATTTGAAGGTAAATACAGCAGTTAGCGGAGAAACTCGAGCACTGCTATGTGAATAAATTCCTAATTATGGGACGATTCGTTAAAAAGCGCACCAACTAAAACTAACTTTAGATAAATCAACATTTAAAAGCTTGCCATCAATTTCCGGTACAAAAATAAACAAATAAATTATTTATTCTTATGACTGTTTGCGTATTGTTTCTAACAAATCGTAAATTTGTAATTATGACAGTATGAAACAACGAGTTTAAAATTCAACAGAAATAAATAAGTTGCAAAAGACTCGTTAAAAAATTTCACAAAGAATAAGAGATTGGAACTTTCTATAATTTGCTTCAGTAAAACAAACAATTTCTGATGTAACTAATTAAACGAGATTATGGTTTAATATTAGAATATCTGCTCGAAGAGCAATTTCTACTTGAGTTGGGGAATAGAGATACAACCTGTCTGTAACATAAGGAATTTCAATTATTGCATATCAAAGATAACACTAACTAAAGTACTTCACCAGATAAGCATTATTCTAATACTAAATGCTTCTTGTTTCACCAAGTAATTGAATTAGTTGATTATAAATTGAAAAAATCAGTATAATCAAAAAAATTGTCGTCTATATTTTGTTAATTTTTAGAACACTCAACTACAATTCACTGCAAAACTGTTTACCAGCTGGATCTTTGTGGTCCACTGCCATACGGATTTTCTCCTGTCGATAAATAGGTATGTTGTGAAATTTAGTGTTATAAGTGATTACTTATAAGGTAGTTTGACTATCGACTCCACTAAACAAAAATATATCAGTGTTTCTGATATAGAATGCCTGCATTGTGTTGTGTGTCTCAAAAACATTTTTATACTTAAATTTAGATATTTATACTCAAAATATCTAAATGTGGACTGACTTTTAAGACACTTTTATAAACTAAAGAATAGCCATTGTTCAATTTATAGAGAGACAAACTACCGTAAGAATGAATCTGGATTTATGAAAGTTTTTTTCCGGCAGATCTTTCGTTTGCCTCTGTACAAATTAAACAATGGCTATTCGTCGGTATATAGAGGAGTCTTAAAAAGTCAGCGCACTTTTAGAGATTTTGAGTATATATATAATTAGTCAAAAAACATTTAAAATTTGTGATTTTTTTATAAACTAGATTTAATACAGGTGTCGTATTAAATTACTAGATTTAATACAGGTGTGTGTTATGGTCACTGAAGCGACCAAGTGAACCGTCAAGTTAACCTTAAAAAATTTGCAATTTCTTTACCACTAAAAGACTAAATAGTAAATTGTTTATTACACTATAAAATTGAGGCACTTATAGACAAATTATAACAATAACTAAAAACTATTTAAAATTTTAAATAACTAAACAATGAGCCAGATATTGTCGCAGTAATTAAAACCGATGATTAAATTATCTTTCAAAAAATGAAGACAAAGTAATGTTAATTCAAACATAAAAAAAGACAAAAAATAAAAAAAAAGACAAAAGATAATAAAAATAACCTGCTAAAAAAATAGCACACACTAGAAAAGAGTTATTCACTAAGCTATGATCTATTAGGATCTGCAATGTTAAAACTATTATACGGTATGTTCCCGAATCGACTTAAAAAAAAAAGAAAAAAAATTCTTATTTTTGTTTTTTCAAAAAGTTTTACTTTTGTTGATTTGTTCTGATTGTTTTCAAACCCCTAAAATAGAATTTACTTTTAAATCTAACCGTTTTCAAAATAATATTATTTTTCTTCAAAATTTAGACTTTTGGTTTTTTTCGTAATTTCTAGATTAAACTGGAATAAGTAAATTTCATTTATAAAGAATCTCATAAAAGAACCAAATTTTACCATGTAAACCGCAATTTAGGCAAGTTTTTGGGCTCGTCACTAGTTAATTGTACAGAAAAATTTTATTTATATTTTTTATATAAAATTGAACGCTCTAAAAAAGATATCTTACAATTTCTTTATACATATTAGCGTTTAGAAAATTTCAGAGATCAAAGTTTAAAGAATTTAACAAAAAAAATTTACTTTTAAAATTTATAATTCGTAGATATCAGTTACTTATTGTAAAAGTGTTTTAGACAGCGTTTTATCCACAAAAGAATGTTTACGCGCGAGACGCAGCCGAGCGTTTTATATTTTTAAGTAGATAAAACGCGACTAAAACACGAATCCGATATAACGTTTTATCCACAATTACAGCGATTTACAATAAGAATCTCCAAAATTTCATCTCATGTCATCAAAAAATAATTTGACATTACATTCTGACAGCGGATGTCACCTCAAAAATCAGTGAAATTAACTAAAAAACATGGGAAGTGTTAAATTGTTGCTATTTATTTTGTTTTGATTGTTTACCGACTCCATTTGTACAAAATGCTGTGCAAGTTGGTGAGAATGGAAGAAAGTGATACTGCTCCTGAAACAATTCTTGAAGAAGCTGAAGAAGCAACTCGCCAGTTATTGCCTGCGAAGTCCAGGAAACATTATAAAAAAGTATTTCCAAAATTTAATGAATGGAAAGAAGAACAGGAGGTAATAAAAATAAATGAAGAAGTTCTGCTATCGGATTTCTTAAATTTGAAGAAGAGGAATGCAATTTCATCCATGTGGTTGAAGTACTCTACGCTGAAGGCCGCTATAAAGGTCTATGAAAACATAGACATTGAAAAATATAGTTAGCTCATGGCCTATCTGAAGAATCAGTCAAGAGAATACCTACAGGGCGAAGAAGGCTGCAGTATTGGAAAGAGCACACGTGGAAGAGTTTTTGACAAAGGCTTGCGATAAAGACTATTTAATAATCAGCGTAATCTCTGTCATTACATAGACATTGTAGATAATAAATTTTGGAATATTGTAGGTTACGTTAATAATAGAGGTGTCTGGTGGCTATCGATGCTGTGAGCTGACAAATTTAAAAATCAGTAATGTAGAAGACGGGGGAGCCTACCTGATTGTTTCGATATCAAATACCAAAATGGGCGTTTCACAAAAATTCACAATTATAGAAGCAGGATTCTCTATCAACACTGTAGAGAAGTGTAGGAAATACATGGCCTTACGTCTGAAGAAGTTATCTATTGGAAGATTTTTTTACGATACGCTAATCAAAAATGTACATCGCAACCTGTCGGAATTAACACCTTATCGAAAGTTTCTTCTAAAGTTGCTTCGTTTTTGAATCTGGCGAACGCAGCAGCATATACCGGCCATTGTATGAGGCGCACTTCAACAACTTTACTTGTCAATAGAGGTGCTAATCTTACAACAATTAAACGACATGGTGGGTGGAGGAGCTCTGCCATAGCAGAAACTTAAATCAAAGATTCTGTATCTAATAAGCTTGATATCGCAAGGAAAGTATAAGGTTCTCCTAGTACTAGTCGTTCCTTACTAGAGAAAACGTCTATTGTTCCTACAACTACTATTCGTTCTGGAACCGATAACAAATACAAGCTTCTTATTAATGAAAACGAAATGAAATATGATAAAACAAATAACGAAATGTCTATTAATGTAAATGTTAATGTCAATATTAATAATAAATAAAATGCGATTGACTTATGATTGTATTTTATCATTATTCTACTAGTGGAATAAAGTGATTTCATTATTCCACTAGTGGATAAAGTGTTGCTTTATACGGTTTATAGTGTGGATAGAACTTTAATTATAAGGTAATTGTGGATAAATAATTATTAAAAAATGCGTAACATAGAATTTTGTAGAAAATTAAACGCTCTACAAAAAAGTCTTTTGTTGTTAATTGATTACTCCAATCATTTCACAAAGCTTGAAGATATATTCTCAAATTTTAGTTTTTAAAATGCGAATATCTTCTAAGTGGTTAGAGTAATCGATTAACTACAAAAGACCTTTTTTGTAGAGCGTTCAATCTACTATAAAACTGTATATTTTGCATTTTCTATTATTTATATATGTACGAGTTATAAAATTTAGAATTAAAAAAGAAATTTTTGTTATATTCTTCAAACTTTGACCTCTGATATCTTCCAAACGCTAACAGCTATAAAAAAAATTGTAAGAATTTTTAGAGCGTTTAATTCTCTATAAAAATTGTAAATAAAATATTTTCCTACAATAGAGTAGTGACGAGATATGGATTTTGCCATATAGAATTAAAGAAAAAATAAAAAACTGGGATGAGGAAGTTCTTCTTATTAAAATTAGGAGCTCATCTTTAAAAAGCATTTATGCCTAGGAATCAATTTTTCAGTGTCGGAAGTTAAAAAAACAAAATTCGATTTTTTTGGCTCACCTTATATTGATAGTAGACAAGCATTATTTATATGTTATATAAAGTACTAACAAATGTTTTTGAAGTGTGACTAATAATAAAAAACAAAAAATAAAAGTGTCAAAATAAATTAACAATTTTCCATGTAGATCTGACAAGATGTTGTCACCTTGTTCAGTCTGTATCTTTCGTCACATCTGCAGTCATCTATGAATAGCAATCTGATCTCCACCGGTTGACCGCAAGTATCTTCCTGAAACATCTGCGTACCAAACCGTTGTGGCCGTGCTATTTTTAAAAATGTCACGGCGAGTCGTTTTCAGGTGTGCCTACGCTTTCCTGAAATATGGAGATGGTTGAAAAATGATGTCGGATTTTTTTTTCATCCAAGCGAAGCTTGATTTATATTTGGTCGTTAAACGGCGTACAAAGCGCATTAGATTGATTAAGGTGTGTAAAACTAATTATTGCAGAACGTTCGCACTAAATTAATTTAGCCTGAGCTTGAGATATTTTTGTCGAGTAATTTTCGCACAATCATCCCACGACCCCACTAATTTATTTAAATCTTCTTCGACTATCTTTCCGCTGCATTATCGAAACGAAATTAGGGCCTTTTTTATCTTTATTTCGTTTGCAACGAGTCGTCTCATAAATTATATTACGCCACACTGAAACATCGGTATTTACGACAAAAATATAATAAATGTCGGAATAAACAGTCCGAGTTAAAAGTCGACATTAAATTTCGAATAAATTTCATTTCCTGTGTCATGCTTCTTCCGGATAGTAAAGACGTATTGTTCTCTTCTCTTTTATAGCTAGCGAATCGTTCTTGCTTACTATAAACAATTTCGTTTTTTAAAAGACCGGAATTTATTATTTTCTTTATCAGTTTTGTAGAACTTTGCGTTTCCGGATTCTAAAGAAATTCGCCGACTGAACGAAAGTTTCACTCATGTGAAAAATATAACAGGAGAAAAAAGTGACAGTGTTACGCGACATGAGCCCACACTTCACTGACTTATACTCTTTTACTAAAAATTCATTGACAGAATATTGAATTTTACTACATTCGTTTCAAGAAAATATAAACTACGAGTATTTTAACCAAAGTAGAGTTACAATTGCTCAAATTCCGGGTTCTTGCAAGCTAAAAATTAGATGTTTTGACAAATCATAAATTTAACAACAAACTAATCACAATTACACAAACAACTCAACAATAATTTTTAATTAAATAATTCAATAACACACAATATATTGCTCTCGGTTATCGCTCGCAATCGTCGTTATAGTAAACTACTGAACTTAACTGTCTTCAATATAGCACTTCTTCAGTTCTATAGCTGCCTACGCCGTTTTTCAAAAGTTCGGTTATTTATTGAAGCAACAGAATCACATACAATTGTCCGAGGAATGATGCAGATTTTTAAAGCATTAAACATTACTTTTTTTTTCCTGACAGCTCAAAGGGTCTAGCCGTTTCTAAAGTATTTAATTTGCTGCCTAGTCAATAAAAGTTCTTATATATTGACTAGTCAACAAATGTGACACTTTAGTAAGTTTTATTTAACACTAAAATAAAGTGTTTGTTGTTGATCGGCGAAAAATTTTTTTTACATTTGTAGCAAAATCTAATTCTTTGTTTTAGACCAATTAATAAAGAATTTTTTGGAACAAAAATAGCAACAAAAAGCCGACTGTGCTATCACATTAAGGTTAGTCTGTAGTTATGTTCTGCTGTTTTCTACTCGCAATCGTCATAGAATAATATATTGCTAATATTTAATGCCAAAATATAATAATGTTTTAAAAATCAAATAGCAGAGAATGAAAAGGCAAACAAAAAACAAAATATTTACTTATTAAATTTATGATTTTGACATTTTTAAAATTGTAGAGCTGATTTTTAAAAAAAAATTGGCATATACCTATTTTATGTTTGAAAAAAACAATTGCTATTAGACTGCTAGGTTCAACACAATTGTAATTTAAATTGTTTAAGGCAGTATCTTCTATAGGGTTTGCATGCCCCATAGATAGTCTAATTTATTTTCTCAAAAAGATTTCGATAGTAGAATCATAGTACCACAATATGCTTATTTACATTTTGCTCTAAAATTTTGAAAATAAGTGAAAAATGCATGCTAATATGAGTAAAAGCAGAAAGTGATGAAGTACTTATAAGTAGTGAGCATTATAGTGAACGAAAAGCATTATATTTTGAATAAGAGAGATCTTAACCAGCTTAAGTTGTTAATCTGCTAATACAACCTGTAGGTCGGCATTCTTCCATAACTTAGAGAGGCTGTCAACCGTGTTTGTTGGCCGACAAAGTGACTTGTTATTCTCGCTAGCCAGAATTTTGACCAAAAGTTTCTTAAGCTTGTTTATTAATTGTTTTGCTTAGGTAGCTGTTAGCTGCTTTGGAATTACTATTCAAGCTTTGCTTTTCTATGCTAGCTATATTTTAATGATACACTACCACAGAGCTGAAATTTCCAGCTCGGTGACTCTTGTCCGGCTGTCTTGATGTTAAACCTGTTGGAGCCTGCTAAATTCTTAGAGAAAGACTCGTTTGTATTTGATCGGTTTATTTTCTTCTTTCTATAGTTAGTCAAAAACTTTTGATTGTCTATAGTTTTAGAAAAATTTTCTTGATCAGCTCTAGACGTTAAGAATATGAAAGGAGTCGTGACCAAAATTTTTTTGGTTGCACAGTGTACTGCCTGAGCACGTTTCTTCTAGAGTCGCTTTTGCTACAGCTCAAAATTGTTTTTTTTTTGAGTAAATTGTTAACTTGATGCAGTTGTTTCACTTCAGGCACGATAGTTAGATTCAGCAAAACTTAAGTTCTGCTTGTTTCTGAGCCTTTAACTCGTTGCGATAGAGTCTACAGTTCTCCTAATCCAAAAATTTTTGTCGACTGTTTTTTACCCATGCTGTAACTTAAATATTTCATCTTTTACACTCTCTGCTCACTACAAAGCCAAACCAAAGAAATGTCAAATTTGACGTTAAAGCTACGCAGAAGATATAGCTTCCAGAAGGAAGTTGACAGAGACCCATTGTGCATTCCTTCGTCTCCTACTAAGAGCGTGAGCTAGTCTTAACCGTTTGTTTTAGCTAAAATCTTGTTTAAAATCTGATCGCCTCAAAGAATCAGTTAAAATCTAGAAGACTTTACTGGGTTAAAATAACCAACATTAAAAAGTTTTTAAGAGCTTAAAGTGACTACCATTATTCTTCAAACAACATTAGAGACGTCAGGCAAAAGACTCTTTTACTCTATTTAACATATCTCTCTTGTGTCAGATACTTTCAGCCGCATTTTCTACTCGTTGTCGCAATTCCTCAATTTTGGCAATTGGCAAAAAATATACAACGTTTTTCAATTAGCCCCATAAGAAAACATTGCAATAATTTATGTCGGGTGACCTTGCTGGCCATGCAATGGGGCCATTGCGACCAATCCATCTTTCTGGGAAGTTGCTGTCTAACCATCGTCTCACAATGTTAGCAGTGTAACATGGTGCCCCATCATTAAAGTACCATATGCTAGCTCTCGTATCCAACAGCACATCTTCAAATAACTCGTACAGGATGTTATTCAAAAAATTTAAATACTTCATCGCGTTTAATTGTGGAGGTAGATTATTTGGACCATTTAATTGATTATTTACAATGCCAGCCCAAACTTTAATTAAAAATTGCTGCTAAATACAATGCTCCCTAATAGCGTGCGGATTTTCATCAGTCCAGATATAAGTATTGTGCATGCTAAAAATGCCCTTTTGTGTAAAACCAGCTTCGTCCGTTGTCAACAAAAATTTTAGGAAGTTTTGTTGATATTCAATTTGCGTAAGCATTCTTTCACAAAAGACAGATCTTCGAGGTAAATCTTCTCGTATTAGGAATTGTACCTTGTGTATGTGGTATGGATACAATAGTTGTTTTTTCAATAATCTCCAAACTGTTGTAGAAGAAATACCGTGACGAAGAGCAAGTCTGCGAGTACTGCACTCAGGTCTTGCAGCGATGTTCTATAACACAGCATCTTCTACATTCACAATCACTTCCGGACGTTGTCTACTTTGAAACGAGCTGCAGCTTGGAACGTTTCATGATCTCAAAAACGTTGGACAACGTTGATGAAGGTTTGGGAATTAGAAACTAAGCGATTAGCGAATTTTTGCGCATAAATTCTCTGAGCTCTAGAAGCATTACCTTAGGCTTCTTCATAAGTAAGAATTATATCTGTGTACTCACTGTTGGTAAAGTCAGGCATCGTGGTAAAATAATGCTGACAAAACAAGAACAACAACGATTGGAGAAACAAACAGAAACAACAACAAAACAAGAGCAACAATATACGATTGTGAACTAGTCAACAAATTAATACACGAGTCTCGACATAAATTATGGACGTATTGAACTTGTCAATTTGACAATTTTCTTTTAATAAATTGTCATTGCAGCAATGCATTTCTGGTATTTATGGTTTTTTAAATTGACAAAATTTCATAAACGCCTCACATTTTTCGCAAAAATGTTATCTAGAAAAGATGTTTGTTTAGGTAAGATCAATTACCTACTGGTTAAAATTTTTGTATTTATTTCTGAATCAGTGTGTATATACATTTTAAAAATATATATATAAATTTATTTATTTATTATTAGAGTGAAATAGGTGAGGAAAACGCGAGGTGCCGTACTGATTTCTCGCTTATTTCCGTTGAGTGCTAAAATTTTAATGAGTTCTCGAGTCGCCATTATTGCATCTAAATTGTAAATTTTTGATATGGCCGCGTCACGATGATTAACATGTTATTTACATTCGGTTGCATGTCTTGCAGCAATCGTATTTTTTTCGACTTGTTAGCACATTAATCCGAATTTATTAACACCCGAACAATGTTGTTTCAGTAAATCATTAGTAAAGCGGTCTACATGAATGTCTCTTTAAGAATTCAAACTGTGCGATAAGTACAATATGTTCGGACGTTCAGACACGATAAGCTATCTCTATAGCTTCTGCACGTATCAGTGTACAACTTCCTTAGGGACTGGTCAGACGGCACGCAAAGATGTGCATAATAATTATAGGAGGGCGGGTCGCGCCCCGTCAGAACGACGGATCGCGTGCAAGAACTCGCTAACCATCCACGAAGGAAAATTGCACACTGCCGAAGAATGCAATGAGGGATTCTAATAGATTTCCCTCCGGCTTGAGAATGTCTCATGCAAAAAGTTATCTGATGAGACTTCGACTTTGGCGTGCTTCTCCCTCGTTGATAGCTTCTTTCAAACATTATTAATTGCCTACACTTTTTTTTCTACTACACCACTTCGATGAGATATTTTCCAACAGACGAACGAGTTCACTACACTCCGATCGAAGAGTAGTAAAGCCGGAGGTCATCTCCTACCAGTAGTGGGGGCAAACAACCACTCTTACTACTTTGTTGTCCCAAAAAATCAATTTACTCAAGCGCTGAAAAATTTTTAACGCAAAAATAAAATTAATGATGATTTATTACCACAAAATATACTTTTTCTTCTGACATTGATCTATCCCAACTTTCCAACAGATTCATTTCTTTCCAGAATTATTTAGTGCTGTGGATATGACTGCTTTCATGCATATTTCAGCGCCATTGATCGCTTCATTTTGTTTTAAATTCTACGTTTCAGTTAATAAATTTTCAGCCAAGCTCAAAAATCGACATTCTGAATAAATAATTACGTGTATCTGATGTGACGGCTTCGATTATTCAGTACTGCCATCACTGTTGATGTAAAAATTTTACAATTTTTTTTCCTCGCTAACGATGTAAAAAATTATTTAGCATATGTTGCTTGATGTTGGTCGCTTGTTTTCTGATAACCAGCCAAATATTTTATGTTGGTAAAACAATGGTGATTTATTTATTTTTTATAAAAATCAGACCGAAACGAATAAATGCTTTGTAAAAATTTTTCAAATAAAAACAAAATTATAGTGGACTACAAATTTAATTAGGATGCCTAGTATGACAATGCAAAGTATCAGCTTAAATAATTTTAATCCGACATTTTAATTACGTTGAATTTACACTAGGTGTGCGTAATTATCCGCTATTTAAGACTTTTAACCCTAAATTTGTCTTCTTATAAATGCTTGTCTTTACTAGATTAATTAAATCATTTCAGAGCAACAACGATAAGATGTTTGGAAAAGAGGAAAAATCACCGACAAGCTGCAGGTGCTGGTCACCTGACTGAGTTTCACTGGTCACTCAAAATAGAATTGTTTATGACGTTGCAATCGTCGCGGTGTAGTACTAGTTGACTATGTTACAGAACCTAGCAGTACTTTCGTACACTCCACTCTACAATTTTTTTACGAATTTTTAAGTCAATTAAACACAAAGTTTTATATTTAGAATTTCGTTTATTTGTTGTTGCAAGTAACAATTCTGACCTTTTAAATCTTCTAAATATTATACATTTTCCAAACAAATAGTTTCTTAGGTATTTGTGTTCTTTTCTACCTACAGTGTTTAAACCTGCCATCTTTCAATCCGCTGTTACAGTAAAAAACAGACTTATATTTACGTACAAATAAACATTTAAAGAATTTCAGTTTAACCGATATTTACAATTAGCGTTAAATATGATTTCAAATATTTTGATAAAGATGAAAAAACGGGCACTTGCCGTTTGACACCATCCCGATTTATAACACCGAAAATGATCAAAAGAAATTAATTAGTCTGTGCTGGCGGCTTGTTCTACGTAATTCCACTGAAAACGTTTTATTTCGATGCAAATGGATTAGTTTAAGGCGGTCGGGTCTCGCGGAACGATTTAGCTTTCTGTCGTCAGATGGCGGACCGGAAATCAATTATTCTCAAGCATTGAGGGACTGTCAGGTGTCGCTTACCAATATTGCAAAAAGTTGTTGGCTTTTACGTGTCCGAAATAAAACCGAAAAAATTTGAACAAAGTGCTCCGTCTTATCAAATTCAAATAATTGTTCTGCTTTGAATATGCAAAGTACCGTATAAAGAATGATCTAATTATAATTCTCGCATATTTTACCGTCGACTTTTTTACATTCTATTAATATTGCATGAAATTTTCCCGAGCATAAATTATTTTTGACGGGCACTTTGCATTGCTAGGCAGATTGTCAGCGATGATGCCAGTTTTTGTCTGAAACTGAAAAACGCTACAGGAAGAGAGCTGAATTATTAGTTTTCGGAAAATTATTGCTGTTTTTCTCATGTGTTGGCGCATATTTTATTCGGATCAAAATAAAACCGTAAATTAAACATTTTCACCAATGTTTGTATTGACTCCAAAACAGTTTAAATTTGTTTTATTCACGCAATAGAATTTTAAAAATTTTTTAGTAAAAAAATTTTGTAAATAAAGAGTGTTACTTCACATTCTGATATTTTGCGAATTAACAAGTTTTGTAAGTAGATAAATTAAAGTAACGCGTTTTAAATTTAAATTACGCGCTATTGTCGAAGTTAAAACAGTAAAGAACTTAAAAAAAATTTATTCAAACTCTTGATAATTTACAAAAATATTTTTTTAATTTACCTTTTGGATGATTAACTCACAGTTTTGTAACGAAGCAATTTCTATTTCGAGATAAGGCTGATATCGGACCGCGACGTCATCCTAATATACATCATGTCACTTCCACAACGGGCCACAACCAACGCAACGTTTCCCTACTCTTCTCCTCTCGTTGCCCTCGCCTAAGGGTATATGTATAAATTCCACCGCCGCGCCGCTACCAGAATTTCACTTACGGGCGCATTTACCTTGTAAATCTTAAACCCCGCCACCTACTGGTGCATTAACCCAGTGAGCCTCACTACCTGACACCGCTACCTACGGAGCATTAGCCCGTGGGTATTCTATATTCTAACATCCTGCTCGACGAGTGCTCGCGGCGTATTAACCTGCAAGACACATAGAGCTGACCAACACCTGGAGGACGAACTGCCGAAGACGACCCGACTTTTAACAGAAAACCGCATTTAATTTCATTTCAGTTTATTATCAAAAATTATTATTTTATTTTTTTGTAATTAGTTTTCTATTTTAGACAATATCTTATACTGTTTTCAGATAGCGTTTTCTGAAAAAAGGTATAAACACAATCACTCCAAAGTCAAAATTGCAAACACTTGGTTTAATACTAAATTACGGGAAAAACGCGAAAAGCTAAAATTTCTTACAGATATGTTCCGTCAATTTAAGACATTGGAGTTACAGAATGTTGTTATTACTTATATAATTAATTAATTAATTAATTAGTTCCCCACCTGAGAATGACGTTTTTGTTGTCAAAACGTGCGTCGCGCAAAGTAAAATCGTTTGGTGTTATTGGGTGTTTTAACGTTTCAAAATTTTTAAATTAAAATCTACTTTATTACTAATGAAAATCGTCTGTCTTGATTTTAAAGTTTGACTCTTGTTTGATGTGTGAAACTGTGTATAAAGGAGTCCATAATTGCACTTCCGTCCGCCTCTGTCTGTGCTTATCATTGATTGGCCGAAGGTCCGGAAATAAATCAGTATGTGGGTGTTCAATTTTTAATAAGAATCCGGCGGCGCCGGTGCCCGGAATTGAATATAATCTTTGGCCGTATTGGGTCGTCCTTCTCTATTCTAAAAGGCAGTTTATTTCGATTTTCAGAAGGAACCTGTTTTCCATAATTAGGTTTCGGTCCATCATAAATCCCTTTAGCTGCACATCGCGCGGTGTAAACGAGCGGCTCGAGCACAGACTTGACATTATGCGACCGAAGGATAAAACCAGGAGTTATGCGTCCTATGGGAATGCCGAGTTAATTTGCTTTCCGTTGATGATGTCCCATCGGACCTTCGCGTTCCGGACTCGCGAATGCTTGCTTCTTCGATGCGATGTTGCTCACTTATTGACAGAATGCTGGGGTATTCGGGCTTGCCATCCTCCAGAGATGATGAAACAAACGGAATTAAACGGGAAATCTGCATAGATCGGGACAGGAAACGGGATAATATAGTTAAAACTAAAGGCATGTTGCAGAAATAAAGTAATGCTACATTCGCTCGACTTTAGGAGAATACAAAACCGCAAATTCTACTAAATCAAATTTTTGAAGCTGTCATTGCTTTGAAAAATGTTGTCTACTTTAGTAAATTGAGGAAATAAGATTTTCAATTCTTTTAATAAACGCAGTCAAGAATTTTATTCAGATGGAGATAGGTAAAAACATAGTATTTTCAAGAGAAAATTCTGAATAACCTAAATACTTTAAACTGAGGAAAGGTGTATTCAACCCGAAACTAGTACTCCAAAATATAAAAATAAAAAAAATCTGAGAAAAATCGTATGTTTTATTGGTGGAAAAACATTTACACCCCAGATAAAAAGAACAAAAGAAAAAAAAAAGAAAATGAATATTATAAGTTTGTTTTTTGTTCTTCTACATTTTTTTTTCTTTCTTTTCCAGATGTGTCGTTATTCAAGCTCTAGTAAAATATTATTACAAAAATTTCTAAAATTAAAGCTTCCAGACAAAGGAGACATGACCTAGAATTAGTAAAAACCCGATAAACGATTAAAGAGTGAGCAGCTTATTAAAGTGACGACAATCGTAGTTACTACTATGTGAATATCTGTGGAACAACTATTTTTTTTTATATTTTATTATATCTGTTTATAAATAAAAATTGAAAATAACGTTGTTGAGTTTGAACAATGACTTTGGAAGTGTTTTGTTGGCTAGCAAATCGGACATTGTTTCCGGCATCCGAATATTTAGGCGACCATCAATGGGATACCATAATTATTGTTGACGTTTAATTATCTGGAGTACTGAGTACTTGCTAATTGTTTTCCACAAACAAAGAGTTGAAATCAACACGAGTTGACATATTGATTGGGCAGCATGCAAATAAAGTGAATTTCGCAACAGTCGACTTTAATTATTCGAGAGTGGATGTGTCTGGTATGGTCGACCTAAAATCCGAACAAATAAACTATACAAATGCGCGATAAATAATAGGGAACTGAATCGAAATTAACGATTTATAAGCTGTTAATTTTTATAATTGCAATCCACTCAAATGCTTTTATTTTAACAGTTGGTTGGCTATTGAGGACGGTGTAGGCGCTCAATCGATTCGGTTTAATTGACGATGTGTTAAGTGGAAACCAAAATGCACTTTTTTAAAGTGATGATAAAGCTATAAATTTACAAAAAAATTTAAAAGAAAATGTATGCACGTCAATAACGTTGCTTTCATTTGCACTTTAATCGCTGTCAAATTTTACACCAACTGCTCGGTCTATGTCTCTGCTCGCTTATATAATCATACGTCCTTTGAAAATGGGTTTAGATGTTTCACAACCTTTTTACGCTTGTACGAAACGATGACTCATTCTTCTCGATCAGTCAGTCCATAGGCTGTCTAATTTGACTTGTACTGCCGAACAAATTTTCCTAATACGCTTAGATGACCATCTATTTAGCTTCTCTCTTCAGTTAGCACTCAATTTTTTTTGGTTTTAGGAGCAATAAATTGTCTTTATGAGCAATATTAGACAAACTGTGATGCGTCCATATGTACGCTACATTAAGCACCATGTTCCATTGCAATTCATGTTCAATTGCGGTCGTCGGAAATTGCAAACCGATATGCAGAATGATCAACGACTAGAGTGATTTACTTTGACCATATTTCATTATATGAACGCTTGACTAAACTTTGGGTTAGTGTCGTAGACAATTATAAAAACACAAGTCAACAAATCGATTGTGTTTAGAATGCCAATTTAAGGAAGTGTTTGCTCACTGGAGGATCGTTGTAATTATTCTCAAATTTGTTAAAACATAATTTTGTTAGTTTGAATTCCTGATAATATTCAGCTGAAATCTGATTGTTTTGTTGGATAAAGACCTCTTAACTCTAACTACACGTCTGTGAAATCCAATAGTCTACATCAACATCCAAACCACAAACTGATATTTACACAAGTGGCTCTTTCAGTTTACGAATTACGATACCTTGAGACCTAAATATGACAATCAACTCGTTACAATCGATCCAAACGAAATTATAATCTACTTGCCTTTATATATAATTGCTGTTGTGGATGAGTGGGTGTCCAATTTCGTTATTGGTTTGTGCTTTGGGTTTTGTTCGAGTAAAAATGTCAGATTCATGTGATTGACACTTAATTTATTATTGGAAATTATAGATGCAATGAGTTATATTTAAATTAAATATTGTTACAGTAAATCATCAAGAAAGAAGTCTAGTAAAGGTTCAAAGCGCTTTAGATGATTCTTTATTTTTAGAAACAGATAGAACGTCTTGCTTCCAGTTAATTCTAAAAGGTAAACTAACGATTATGTAAAGAGAAAGACTGACTGGGCAGTCAGTCAGACAGTCAGATAGTGAGAGCGAGACAAGTCGGTGAATTGCAAACAGTGACAGTAAACAGAAGCAAGAAAGAGCCTGAAGTGATTTGACATAAAAAATAAAGTAAAGATGTGTCTGTCTAGCAAATTATTTTTTTCTTCTAAAAGAATAAAACTAAATAACATTAAAGTAAAACAACACTTAAAAGCTTGAAGCATTTTTCAGATTTGAAACAATATTTTCTTATATTTTTCTTAAAAGAAAGCAAGAAGTTTAAATCACTCAGTTTTTACTCGCTTCTCTGGCTCTCGCTAACTGACTGATTTCCAGTCAATGTCTTCTTATTTACGTAATCAAACGTTTTTGCTAGAATGTGCTAGATGTTACTCTTGTCAGTCGGTTTATGAACGGGTCTATAATTGATATTAACTTCTCTTCTTTTATTAACAAATGTTTAATACAGCAATAAAGCAGATTTAGTGTCTTGTTTATATAATTTTAGTACAATTTTACTTGCTGGTGAGACAGAAAAAGTAGCTAGAGATGACAAGCGGCAGATAAAGTAACAAATTCGAGTTTAATGATTGTTACTTTTAATCCGCATTTTTTTTAATAGTAAAATTTTTGAAGGTCTACTCTAAATAAATTATTAATGTGATTACCCTTCTCACCTTTGGCTCCAACCTTTCACTTAATAATTTCTGCAAGTACATTACTTTTTAATTGCTTGTATAACCTTTGCCAAGAGTGATCCCGAAATGCCGCATGAAATGTTGCGATATTTCTGGCAACAGTCATAACATTTTTCTATTTCAATAACCAATAATTTCGAATACAAAACTTAATCAAAGATTGGTCATTGCGTAATCAAAAACGTGCAAAATGTCGAAATTCCATCGTTAATTTAAAGCGAACTGAATAGTAAAACAAGCAATATCACGGTTTAACAAACATAAATATGAAGCTTCATTAAACAATAATTTTACGTAAAATTAACGAATTCAAATCAGAGAAAATTATTTCCATATTTTCACATTCTCGACATCCAATCAATACGGTGATTCGTTGCGCCGCCATTCAAAAATACCAAATAACTTTCTATTTCCCAATGGATTTACCTTCGGCAATATTCTTTCGCGATTTACGCTACAAAACCAAATAACGAAGCCCACAATTATTGAGAATTTTGCAAATTGCTAAACTGAATGTGGCTGAGAGGACGAAACATGTATCTCACCTAATTCTTACAATGAGGCAAAGCTGACGATAGTGCAAGGCCTGATTCGACTCAAATTTTTGTATTAAACTCTCTGAATTTATTTAAAAAATTAATTTTTTACTACTTTTATTTTCTTGTCTGGCTCTCACTATCTGACTGACTAACTTTAGGTCAGTCTCTTATATAATGAAACGTCCTTTCTAGAATGTGCTGGATGTTTTGTAACTTTTTAAAATTTTATTAGAAACAATAACTTATTTTTTTAATCGGTTTCTATATTCATAGAATTGATGCCTCGATGCAAATCCAGCACGTAATTTTTCTAGTATTTTTTGAGCCAATTTACTAAAACTCTCTTTCTCTAAACAATACAAATATTAAGAACTTAATCATCTATATAACAGTATTTTAAATTTGTTTTAAATCTATTGTAATAATTTTTTTTCACTTTGTATAGTCCTGTGCTTTGACCACATTTGTGACCTCACAATTTCTACATCCGAGTGAGGCTTCCTATGATCCGGCTGACTCGATTGTTGGTTAAATTATTGAATTATGCGAGAAACACGGTGTTGTCATGAAGTGAGATAATGAAGACAGACTAAGAAGATTTGATTATCGCGTTTGACGACAAAACCCAATGTGAACAGAGTGACAAAAGCCGTCTTCTGGGAGAGGGTACCGTAATTATATAGCAGAGAGTTCACACGTCTGTAACTAACTGTTGAGTTTACAGCTACAACACTTAAAAGACGGATTTGGATTCAGTTTTATTGCTTTCATTCATCGGAGAGTGGATATTCTTACGAAACGGGATTTACGTTTCCGGAGATTCTATTTGTAATTTAATTTCTTCATCTATTTCATGCAAATTTGATGGCGAAAAAAGCAATTAAAAGTAGAAACTGGGAAAATCTATAGATAGTTTTCAGGTGTTCATTTTGAATAAATCATTTTGTTTTAAAGTAATAAACGCGCAATAATCCTGAATCTAAAGTTAATTCCTGATCAACTCCGGGTTTTCGCTATTATAAATCAGTTTTATTGGCAAGGATAATCTACGATATGAGCATCTCGACGACGTCGGATAATTTTATGGAGGAAACTCTTTGATTTAAGTCGGCAATTTATATGTCAATAATGCAATACTTCAATCCAGAATAAATTATAAATTGCTGTGCTATACCACAAAATGTTTCTTGGGATCTTTGTCCCTTTACAACGTATCTCCTTTAGATTACAAAATTTCTAAAAATATGACGTAATATATCAAGACGAAAGAGGTTTCAAGAATATACTTGTTGGAATAAAAAGTAAATGCGAATACAGATTTATTCTCTAAGATGTGCAACTTCATCTATAGAAAGTTAAAATTTTAAAATAATACTCTTCTTTAGTAGCATACAAATTTTACTTTTAATATTTAAATGTAATATTTAACATTATAATTATAAAAATAATCAAAATCTACTGTTGTAGTACATTTTTTTAATGGTTATTTAGAAACCAAACCGCAAATTGGCTGTTTAAGTCATCACTTATGAATCAGAAATGACATATATTTATACGTACTGTTACATTTTATGTTGTGACATATTTCTATCACGTGATTCAAAACAATTGTCATCCAGAGTGTTATTGAAAAGTTGGATGCAAGAAAAGTCATGTCTTAGGTTGAATTTAAGCCTAATTCTGAAATTTTTATGAGAGTAGTTGAAATAAATTATGTGACGTGAGGTTATGTTCTGTTTGTGTTGACAACCTGCTAATTTTATACTTCGCTGCATTTTCGGTTGATTTTTTCAGTTAAGTTAAAAAATTAGTGTTTTAAAAAAACAAGATGGCTTTCAACGAGCAATAGAAGCGCTTCATGTTAGAAGCATACTTTAGAAATGGTCAGAGAGTCGACGAACAGTGGGTTTACTCGATAAACGCTGCATTTGAAAATTTTCAAGAAAAGTTTCTTATATTGGCTGTCCACTTCGACCATTTCAGTCGAAATCTGCGCCGTGTTGTGGATTTGTACAGGGAAACAGGAAGTGTGAATCGCAAGGCAGGTGAAGGCAGACCACGAGTAAGAACCGAAGCAAATGTGGAGGACGTAAGGAATATTATGTTAGAGAAGCCTAACACTTCGGTTCGTCATCTGCGACAAGAGGTAAACCTGTCTCACAGCATCTGTTGGCGGATCTTGAAAACGTATGTACTTCCATGTGCATCCGTATAGGCTACAGGCCCATCAAGAATTGCTGCCGAATAATTTGCCACAGAGACAGGCATATAGCCAGTGGTTTATGCAAAATCTTGCCAACAATGACGAAGCACTGGAAAAACATTTTTCACCGACGAGGCTTGGTTTCATCTTTCCGGCTATGTTAACTCACAGAACATGAGGATGTGGAGCGGAGAAAATCTTTATTATTACGTTGAGGTTCCGTTGCATCTGCAGAAAATTGGAGTGTGGGCTGCAATAAGCAAACGTCGTCTTATTGGACCCATATTTATCGAAGGTAATTATTGTTACATTTTTTAAAGAAAACAACTATAAGAATAAAAATGTTGTAGGAATATTAACATCTCAGAGATACCGTCTTGAAATCCTCACTCCCTTTATAGAGCAGCTGCTGGATACAAACTGCAACAGGAATATTTCCAGCAGGACGGTGCGCGCATTCACACCACTCTGGATAATCTCAATTTTATTTGTGAATTCTTTGATAACAAAGTGATCAGTTTGAATACGCCAGTAATATGGCCACCGAAATCATGTGATTTGACTCCATGTGACTTTTTCTTGTGGCCATATGTGAAAAACTCAATTTTGAATACTCCTGTTGTGGACTTGGATGACCTACAGGAAAGAGTAACCCTCAAGTTAGAGAAGATAAACAATTCACTCAATCTGTTAGAGAACACGATCGCTTCTGTGAAAACACGAGCAAGAGTGTGCGGCGGACAGAATGGAGGTCATGTAGCACATATTGTTTGATGTGCTGCAACGGTTTTTTTCTATGTTTTTGAAATTGTTTCTAATGTTTTGCTTTCGCCAGGCATGTTTCATCTTACCTGCCTAATTTATTCCTACCTTGTGTTTGCAAATAATAAAAAATTAACGGATTCTGTGTTTTATTTGATTTTTAATGGTAATTATTAGTTTCTAGGTTAGTGGGGTTAGAATGCAAAAAGTATTCTTTGGATAGTAGGAGCAAACATTCAACTTAATAATTAACTATTTATTTATATAAACCTTAAAAACTAACTAAATCTTTGACACCTCCAGAGAATTTTAATCTTAAATTATCGAGATTTTATATGAGCCAAAAAACAGATAACTCTCCAAGATCGTACTTTTTTATAATATTTGGTTCTATGACTTTATTAAATGTAAGTTAATAAGAATCATTTAGAGCTCAAGCGCCAAGAAGAGGGGATAGATGGCATTGAGGCTATTTTTGTGACTAATTCTCGTGCCTAAACATTCTCTATCAATTGTTTTGTTACCATTTGTTAAACCAGTAATTTCAGCTACTTTTGTTTATACCTGTCACATTTTTGTAATTATTTTTTATCTTTTGTAAAATTTAGTGAAATAACTTGACATGTTTCCTCCAAAATTTAATGTAAAACGTTTCAAAATTGTTGTAAATGTTGTTGTAAGGTTTCCTAATTTAAAAATACATTAGAGCTTTGTACACACGGTTTAAGAAGGTTTTATCGTCTTTCTTGCAGTAAAAATCTATTTGGTTATAAAATGCTATAACAAAATGTTACATTTACTTTATTGTTTATTTCTGTTTGTTTTTTATGTCATTATTTTATGATCATTTTGTTGTTTTATAATGTGCATTTTGTTTTGTTATTTTAATTAAATACTGATTTACTTTTTATTTTTGTTTATTTTACATTCTTCACATGATTTACTGCAAGAAACAAACAAATTATTGTTTCCTTCCATATTTTAGTATAATTGTACTCTTCCAATTTAAACCTTCATACAGTCACATCTCAAAGAATTTTACCGCCATTTTACAGCTTCTTTTTACTAGATGTCGATCATTACTTTGGCCACTTTTATTTGAATTTAAATTTTGGTTTATGGCGGTAAGTGTAGCCTAGTTTGGGTCACTACAAATCTAATATAATAAATTAAAAGTTTTAAAACACTGGTGCTTAAAACAACAACTTTTGACAAGGCTGTGTTAAAGCTAAGTATTTGTTTTGTTTAGAGACAAGCAGCTGCTTTCTAGGAAATTTCGTCACACTTGCGGATTCTATTAATCGCTACAACTTACAAGCAAGATTTTTAAACCCAAAAATATCTAAACGTTTTTGTGTAAAATTTAAATTTTTTAAGTAATATCATATTTCGGCTAAGTCAGGTCAGGTCAAGTTCGGTTTTTCAAATTTACAAAAAACATTTAGTTTGAATATTAATAAAACAGCTTCTCTAAAATATTGTGAAAACCAATTCGGTTTTGTTTTGAGTTAGTATCCAAATTATTAATTGATTTAAAAGTAGTTATTTGTTATAGAGAAGAGGTAGGATTTTTTATGTCTAAGCTGCTTTTACTAAATGTTTTCCTACTTGAATTTTTAGAGGTTTTCTTTATTGTAGTAAAGAATAAATGAAATGCTAGAATACAAGATTTTATAAAAAAAAAAGTTACGGTCTATTAAACTAAAGAGTGGCGAGGACTACTAATGCCTGCATGTTTGGCATTACTTACAGTAGAACATTTGTGTAATGTATCTAGTTTTTTATTTTTATATTTAAGTGAATTTTAACTTTTAAGAAAAGCAATTAAACCCAACGAAAGAATTTAAAGCGCCACATACCCCAGCCGTCTTCTCCTAAAACTAATTACGAGGAAAAATTCCTCCGGATAATGTGTACTGTATCGAAAGTTTTTATCGGCAATTCCCGTCGTACATATCGTCGTAAATGTCTGCCAAAGTTAAGGTAAAAGGAATTCGCGGCATCTGTTGCAGTAAAACTCCAATGAAATTATTTATTTGTCGCATTACGACATCACGTTCCAATTTTTCCACCCTGAAAGAGGGGTTGATGGAAGCATTGACCTAGAAAACTGTTATCGTTTACTAACACAAATTAGAGAATTAGTCAAAGCGTGAGAGGCACCAACTTCAAAATAATATATAAGTAATTATTGAGGAACTGGCGGCTTCCTTTGCTAGAACAAGGGATGCCAAGGGGTGTTTCTGTTTCAGTTGATGGGGCGTATCGACCGAGGTCTACATCCGTAACGTGTGTTATTATAATATTCACTGACATGCGACGTCAGTTAAAGTGCTTAGAAAGTAATTCTATAAAAAGAAGTGAATTAAAAAAAAAATACAGCTAACTATAAAAAGCAGAAATTGTATTTATAACTCTTTAATTTGCATTTTTGAATCACCACACTTAAAATATATTTTGGCATACTCACAATCAATGTTTATTTTTTATTAAACACCATACGGTTAAAAATTTATATTTATTCAACCATTAAAATTTTATTTTTATCCGCAAAAGCTCTCATTGTGATAAATAAATAAACAATCAAATAGTTTTTCAGCTCTATTCAAACAATCCAATTTTAATGATCTACTTGACAATTAGTGAATATTTGCAACACTTTAATTTATAAAATATTCAAAACTAGTTTAAAGAGTCATTATTAAAAAAGTTAATTAATTTTTTTTGTCTTACAACTCTCAGATATACCTTTTTAAAGTCCGTTTTACACTTCAACAATTTCATGATAAATCTGCTGACAATTGTTTGAGCTTACTTTGATCTTTATTTACTGACTGGCTATTGTTACTGCTTCTATTCACTTGATGTGGTCTTCATTCACAAAACCTCAACTGTTCTAAAACTACTCACCTGTGATAGAATCTTATACATCTTTTAATCTAATAGCAACCTAAATAAAAAGGTTTGAAAGATAAACAAATGAGGCGTTTTAACGTTGTTCCAACTTTTAACGCTTCATTTATGAAATTTTTATCTCGTTTTCTACAAATCGCTTTTTCTTTTCGGAGTTTAGAGAAGGTTTACGTTTGTTCTTTAAATATTTGATTTTCACCATAGAGTCAATCGGCAAAGAATTCTTCCTTTTAAACAGGAGAGGGTGATAATCTGATAATCCTAAATAAACTCATTAAAAATAATATAACGAGTGACTGTTTATACTTTCATTCGATCACACTGTACATTTACGCCACTAGTTTTATTTTTATTATGTAACAATTTATATCTAACTACTCTTTACACAACAATAACTCGATAAATAAATAACTCAGTCGCACAGTATATCGCCCAAGATTGTCGCTCAATAACGTCAATTCGCTTCGATAGCATAAAGAACTTGTTTCTGAAGTCATTGTGAGCACTCATTTTTTATAAATTAGTGCCTTAAAACTGTCTTTTTAAAACACGTTTTTAAATGTACTATTTTTTATTAAAAAGAGAAGTTAAATTAACAAATCTACTACCTACAGTTAGAATGTTAGTTACATTATTCGTACACGAGTAGTTCTATCTAAAATTTGCAAAGCTTTGTATGAAATGTTTACAACTTAAAACAATTCTTTATAAAGAGGCTGTAATTCCAGTACCAGTTGCACTCCTCGACAGTAGAAAGCTTTCAATTGATATATCTCTACAATAACGTTAATTCAGCCGAGTTCTGTTATCTAGTTTTAAGCAGCAGACTAAATTCTAGTGGGAATATTGTGGAATCGCACTTTGGATAATAACTGTTTGATTCCAGTTTATTGTGTACAAAATTCAAGAGAATTTAGTAAGAATAAAATTATAATTTCGAAAGCTCGTCGAGAAATTATTTTAAAGCCTAAAACTTTGTCAATTAATAAATCACAGCTGCTGACGACCAAGAATCTCATCACCAACACTAATGGCGAATCAATAACTGAAGATAGCAAATGTAGGGCAATTTAATCATTAATGTGCCGATTTACGAATGTTTAAAATGAAGTGCAGAAAGAAGCTTTATTGGATTTTCTACACATAAAGATAATTATGTTGGCTGGTCACGTGTTTAATGATGCGACCTCATAATATAATAAATGGATTTGACCAATAATAATCGAAGCTGAAACCGCAAATTGTGTGCGGAATATATAAATCTCGATTACAGACGGCGATTTTATTACTGCGGGTTGAAAAAAAAGGAATGTCTGGATATGCCATTCTGCTGGAGGGTTAAGAGTCCTCCTAACGATGCTGTAATTCTAGCTCTGCCTTCACTAAGACGTACTGTCTTAAAGCAGTCTCAAAAAATTGTTTCTTTTACTGTCAATGTGAGCTATTTTGTCAGGTCTCTAGATAAAGCACCACTCGTAGCAAATGCTAAGAACTAAAGAAAATATTTTTTTATTTTCTAAAATAGTTAAAATGACAAAAAATTATCAAAAGTAATTCTATATGTTAGATATTAATTATTTTTTTATTACTGGTGTATCTTTAAATAGATCTTACTGAATGCGCACACTATCTGACGCTTTGTGTATCTACCCTATTTCCTCAAACTACTAAACCCTAATTTTAAAAATCACTAACTAAATGAGTGACTAAATTTTCCGTTATGAGCTTACCTCGCCTAACTAACCCCAAACTGTTGTCTACAAAAAAATAACAATCTACTTACTTCCGACAAAACAGGCGTGAACCGACCCGATACGGTGTCTACAAATTACACCCTCCTGCTAGCTCCTCGCGACCCTTCTCCTTTAAAAACCACCCTTCTAAATGGAATCATAAAAGAATCGAAACGGTCGTCAGCTCCAACATGCAACCACCTCACAATCTAACTTTGAAATTACTCAATCGTTGCTTCTTGGGGCATTGTCCTAGCATCAGCCGCAAGGATTAATAAGTGTGTTGCAGGCATAAGTGCCTCTTCGCGGGGGATAAAGGAAATCTGAGAACTTGACGGCGCTGAGAGGGTTTCTTCTTCGCCGATGTTTACAATTACCTGCTATGTTGTGTCCTTGATTTATAATTTAACGTAGAATTAATTACTGCAGCTATGGGCCGATCCTTTTCTTTGATGCTTATTACACTGTTTAGGTACTAATTAAAATGTAAGTTTTAGTTAAGACGATAATCAATGCAAAATTACAGTTTTGGGATGTCAAGGTTAGTTGGATTAGTGTTGCAGGTAAATGGATGCATAGTTAATCCCATAGTGAGACCAATGTTGCTGTTACTAGATGCAGTTACTGCAATAAGCCAACTTTGGAGTCGGTGTTGCAAACTCTGGACTTCCATATTAACTATTTATACGGCTCGTATATTGCCGCGTGTCCAGGAAACAAGACAATGCTTTATACCGCATGTATAATTAAAAATGTATTTTGAGTCAGTGCGAGGGATGGTTGCGGTCACTTTGATAGTATTTCAGAGTTATGGTTTTTTATGCTTTTAATTTTATGTCGGGCTTATGCATTCAAAATATGAGCTTTAAAAGAGTAACGGCTTTAAAAACATAAATAAAAAATTATTACACTAAAATATTTGTCATAGAAAAACATCTAAAAGCGGTCAATGCAATTAGACAATAGAACACAAGCCCAAAGTGTTTCTAACTTATAATTATAGATAGGAAAGATGTATGAACCCTGAGTAGAGCGGCACAGATTTTATGAGTCGATTATAATGGTGTAATACGTTCTAAAACGTAAACGCTCGATTAATGAGGACCGAACTAGCTTGCGCTTGCTCAGGATTGGCTTTGATAGCGATGGTCAGTGGCGTTGCCTTAATGTAATTTTTTGTAATAATGTTATAAGTTATGGTAATAATCTCAAAGAGATGCTTTTTACTCGCATAAATTTGACAATACCACATGAAATAAAAAGCCAAGGTGCAATATCGAGAAACGAGTAACAAATGTATTAAATCAACCCCTACTTCTATCGAAGCAAAGCCTGCGGACTACACCGCACTGAGTAGCATACGAATTTCCTATCATTACTTATAATAAACGAAAGTTAATAACTAGCGACAATTTGTTTTTAAAAGTACTGCAACGTTTGTGCGATATCAAAATTCTCTAGATTTAGAAGCTTTAATAATGTCGCTCTACTTGCTTGTCTCGTTCTCACTAACTGACTAACTGTCGGGTCAATGTCTTCTCTCCTTATATAACTACACGTTTTTTCAGAAAGTGTCTCGATGTTTCGTGATTTTTCTCCATTCAATTTCGATCAAATTTCACATTCAAAACTGATAATTTACACTAAAAATCAAGTCTTAGATAGGTTAAAAAATTTTGAAAAACTACAACCTAATTTTGTTGCTTTGGATAAATTAAATATTTGTTTTTGGTGTGAATAAAGCAGTTTACTGTAACACTGAGGGTGAAAAATTTACCACATTTCCGGTTAATTAGTTTACGACTTTGGAAAACCTTGCTGCAAGTGTTTATTTTGTGAAAATGTTATTTAGAACGTCTGTATAACAGAAATTAGAGCATCAGTCTCGTCTGTTTCTATCAGATTAGCACGCCATTACCGTATTTCCATCTGAAACATTTATCACCCGTTAAACTCTCATTTCCCAGATTCTCGAGAAACAAACCAAAGCTATAAACTGAAATAGTTAATGTCGACAAATTTGGCAACATTGAGATTCCTACCTGAAATAGAAAAGTAAATAATTTCTGTTATTGTTTCTAATTAAAAAGAGAATATTTTCAAATGTTGTAAGTTTGTAAAAGCGTATAGCGTGCAACGCAATTAATTATCTCGTTAATTTTGCATCAAATGTTTATTTTGTGAATTTTGAGATGGTTTTGCGTTTGCAAAGTGGAGTTATTAATAGAAAATTAACAGAAAAAACAATGAGTGAGTAAATTAAACAAGAATTGAAATAATGGAGAGTGTCTTATTCCTTTTGCGCTTGCCAAATTATAATTATAAATATTTTTAACGCTTTATTAATGACACGCTTTTGTTTAAATTGGGATGTTATTCCAAGACCGCATTTCTTCCAGGAGTTGTATTTTTGCTTTTTATGTTTATTTTTGTTAGCGACTTTATAACATATGGTACTTGAAGCAAGTTTATGACCACACATTTTTCAATTCATAAAATTTTAGAGGTAAAATTATCTAAGTTTCTGTTTTATTTTATTCGACACTTTGGGTTTTCAATTTTAGCGTTTGACGCAGATTTTAGTTTTCTTTAAAATTAAAATGGTATTGCTGTTTATTTTTATAATAAAATAAAATTTAACCACTGCCATGTTTAATGAAATTTAACCCAATGGATGTTTTATTGACTTATCTAAACTTAAACTAAACCTTAGGTCTTATTGACTTAGAAGCTTCAATAATTTTGTAGACATAAACAGAGATCTTATTGCCTCAAAAAAAATTTTAAATGTCATTGATTGTTTTATTTTCTGATAGTTCTTTTAAATGATTTTATTTATTTTATCTTTCTAAGCTTTTATGATTCCACCCACATGGAGAGACAAATTTGCAACGTCACTTTACCTCTGGCTTAAAGGTTCTCTAAAAGAGAGCATTTTTTTGTTATCAGATAATTCTCTAACAGTTAATTGTTTCACCAATGAGACGTTGAGCCAGCATAGAGCATCAGTGCATTGTACAGTTCAAATAAAAATTAATAATGATTCATTACAGGACTATAATAATTTTGTTGTTTGTGATGATTGGTTTTAAGCCTTGGATTAAAGATTTTTAGTAAATTCAACTTCCCACAACTGTGCTATTTATACGTTTTTAGCTGTATGTTTCAAAAACTTTGTAGTACGTAATTTCAGATAATTTTTTTTTTAAACTTTTAAGATAAATAATAACTGCCAAGAAACAAAGTTAGCTGATTAAATAAAAATTATTCTAAGTCTGAAATAATGAATAATTTAACAATTTAAATTAATGAGCTATTAATTTACGTTATCCGTCCACGTCCCATCAGTACCTGCCGTATTTTCCTGCTTTCAGCAAACACTCGTTTTTCAGGCATCTTTCGAAAAACAACTCAAGTCTGAAAGCTAATTCATACTCAGACTGGCCAAATTAAGGTGTCTGTGGTCTCGCCATTTCCTTTTACAACCCTCTCTAATCCGACCTTTCACCTTGTTTCACTTTTTTACAAATTTTTGAATTGCTTTAAACCCGGTGACCTAATAAACTTTACTGTGCGCCCATAAACATTTCAGCGACGAAATTTGTGATGATACACAATATGAGCATTCAGAAATGTTGGATAAGGACCGGGCTAAAGAAACATAGAAGTAGACAGAGATGGACTCGGTGCACATTTATTAACGTTACATTGTGTCACGTAGGGCTGTTACTCCCGTACAACTCCACTCCGTTTTCAACGTGATTCCGTGATTTTCCCCTCTTTATTCCCGTTTTTTTTTCCTAAATGGCATATCTAAATCGACTGTTCTTCCACTAGACTGATTCCTTTTCTGTATTGTAATTAAGGGTGAGCGAAAATCGAAAATAGTTTATTTCGGTGATGTTTCTGTGCCAAATCCCTTTTTATTTGCTCGTTAATGGGGTATCGATAAATTCGTGTGCCGTTTATTTGTCGAAACAATTAATTAGAGGATTTATGGGATGGACTCATTAAAACGTCATAATAAATGCGTTCAGGTCGTAAAGGAGCGGGACTTCGTAAAAATAAAACTGACATCGGATGGACTCAGAAATGTGTAATTAATCAACTATTTTCTTCTAGTTTACGACAGGGTTTATTTGTTCAGACATTAAATCGAACTTTAAAAGTCGGATTAATAACAAAATTAAAAGCATTTTAATAATAAAGATACTGTTGGCATTTGATTCTCACATTTTTAGAGACAGAAACTTAGTTATGATAATAAACTACGTTTCTAAAAAAATACAACAAATAAAAAGCAACTAAATTAAAAAATAACAAATAAAAAAAAGAAAAAATCAATCTTCATTTCTAATTTAATATAGCAAGATCACGAAACATATGTGGCACATTCTAGCAAGGATGTATAATTATAAATATAAATAAAAGAACAGACCAAAATCAAGTCAGTCAGATAGTGAGAGCGAGATAAACAAATAAAGTGAACAACGTTAGTAAAATATCAAAAATATTTTAACAATTAATTTTGTAGCTAAAATCAAGAATACAAACTTAAATAAAATCCAGAATAAAAATTCTCTCATTTATCTAGAACTAAAACCACAGCAGAACTGATATATTTTACACATTTTAAACTGAAATCCGAACGGATTCTTAATATGGCAACTCCATAAATATCAAGAATATCTTTAAAAATAATTTTGTAGCTGAAATCAGAAATCCAAACTCAAATAAATTTCAGAATCAAAATTTTTCTTATCATCTAAAACTGGAACCGCAGCGAAACTAATAATTTTACATATTTAGAACTAAAATTCGAACAAATTCTTGTTTCCGCAACTCTACAAATATCAAAAATATCTTTAAAATTAGTTTGGTAGCTAAAATCAAGAACCCAAACTTAAATAAAATCGAAAATCAAAATTTCTTTATCTATCTAGAACCAGAACTACAGTAAAATCAATATACTTTACATATTTAGAATAGAAATGCGAACAGAACTTTTATTTTATTTAAATCAAGATTTCTGATTTTTGCTACAAAATTAATTTTGAAGATATTTTTAATATTTGTTGAGTTTATAAAACAAGAATCTGTTAAGATTTTAATTCCTAATATGTAAAATATACCAGTTTTGCTTGTGTTTTAATTCTAGATAGAAAAGAAAATTTTTATTCTGGATTTCATTTGCTGAAATTAATTTTGTAGTTAAAATCAGAAACCTAAATTAAAATAAACTTTAAAATCAAATGTTTCTCATCTACGAGTATTTAGAACTGGAACGTAGCAGAATCAATATATTTTACACATTTAAAACCGAAATCTAAACTATAACCTTATTTCATTTGAGTCAGGATTTCTGATTTTGGCTACAAAATAAATTTTGAAGATATTTTTAATATTTGCGAAGTTTTTAAAACAAAAATCTGTTTAGATTTTGGTTCTAAATGTGTAAAATATAAAGGTTCCGCTACTGTTTTGGTTCTAGACAGATGAGAAAATTTTGATTCTAGATTTCATTAAGGTTTAGGTTCTTGATTAGAGCTACAAAATTAATTCTAAAATATTTTTGATAATTGCAGAGTTGCCAAAACAAGAATCCGTTTAGATTTTTGTTCTAAATTTGTAAAGTATACCGCTTCTGCTATTGTCTTGGTTTTAGATAAATGAAAACATTATTTGAGTTTAGGTTCCTGATTTTAGTAACAAAATTAATTTTAAAGATATTTTTGATGTTTGTAAAGTTTCCAAAACAGTAATTTGTATAGATCTCGGTTTTAAAGGTGTAAAATATATTAGTTCTTCTACAGTTTTAGTTCTATATAAATGAGAAAATTTCAATTCTGGATATCATTTAAGTTCCGGTTTCTGATTGTAGATTGTAGCTACAAAATTAATTTTAAAGATATTTTTCATTTTGTGGAGTTTTCAAAGCAAGAATCTGTTCAAATTTCGGTTCTAAATGTGTAAATTTACCGGTTCTATTACTGTTTTAATTCTAGATAGATAAAAAAATTTCGATTCTAAATTTTAAGTTTGTGTTCTTTATTTTAGCTACAAAATTAATTTAGAAAATATTTTTGATAATTGTAGAGTTGCTAAAACAAAAATCTGTTTGGATTTTGGTTCTAAATGTGTAAAATATACTAGTTTTGTTACTGCTTTAATTCTAGATAGATGAGAAAATCTCTATTCTGGATTTCATTTAAATTCGAGTTCCTGATTTTAGCAACAAAATTAATTTTAAACTATTTTTGATATTTCTAGAGTTGCCGAAACAGGAACCTCTTCCGGTCTCAGTTCTAAAATGTAAAATACATCGGTTCCGCTACGGTTTTTGTTCTAGATATTAAAAACCATAAAACAGAATACGAGTTTCGGTTTTAATTTCGGCTCGGTTTTCAGTTCTAGTTTGGTTATGAACTTATGAGTGAACAACCGCTTAGAGGTTTAAATCCATGTTAAACGCAGCTATTAATATTTTTTATTTAGCGACTGTGACTACGTAATACAAGCACCTACTGGTTGCACTAAAATATCGGTTCTGTTCCGGTTCCGATTCTAGATTATTACAAAAAAAAATGATTCTAGTTTGAGAGATTTAATTGGTTGCCTAGTTTACACAGTTTTTATTAATCAATTTTGTAATAAAACCGTGTAAAATAATAATTTTAATGTATAAATCTACACATAATAATTATCAAATGACATTTCTAGCTGATAACGGAATTTCATCCCTAGTTGACTAAAATTATTTTTCTTAATTTTTACAAAAATCAGTTTCTAAGTACTTTGTTAATGTCATTTTAATTTACCTTCTTGTGCAAGTTAGTGCAGTGCCGCTTTAAATTACCCTCGTGCACTTCCTGCTCTGCTGACAATGTTAGTTAATACTCCCGTTCTTTTCCTGCCAAAAAACCGATCTCTGCTCTAGTATTCATCGATTTAAGTGTATTACCCTCAGACATGCTTCCATTAACCTTCGTTTTTCGATGGAATGAAACACACCGAGATTACCTAAACTGCACAAAACTAGTTTGCTCCCAATCAAATTATTCATACGTATAGTTCCTATTAAGAAAGTTTGTTTCCACTCGCCTTATTCTTGTTATATGCAAATATCTCTGCACTGAATTTAATGTAGAATGGATGCAAATTGTTTTATTACCATAATAACCCATGATATTTGAATTTTTAATTTAAAAAACCAACACATCATTAAAAAACTTTACTTGATAAAGGAATTAATGAATAAACTTGACTAATTTACTGTAATTAGACGGGACAAAATGGAATGCGACCTTTGTTACCCATCGACCTGCTATTTGGGCAGTCTGCCATGAAATTGCAAAGGTATGCTGTTAAGATTTTACGAAAACAATGTTTCATCTGAGTTAATCAATTAAAAAAAATAGTTCGGAGAATTAATAAGAGAAATAAAATAAAACAAAAAGAAAAACCTGAGAGAGTATTGCAATTATATTGGCATTAGAGTAGCGAGATGGTGGTAAGTAGTATGGGAATACTAAAAGCGTTCGAGGAGCTTTATACAGACAAGCCCAGCTCAATAAATATCGGTAGTGCGTATTTGGGAAAGGGTTGGCGCAGTTGGTACACCTGCTTGGTTTAAAATATGTCCGAATAGGGATTTTAAACTCGAGGGATGTAAGTTAAAGACGAGGGTTAGCGTTTAACATGAACATTGCAACTATGAAAAATAGACAGAGAATTTATGGAGATTGTAAGATGGGAAATGTTGTTTAGGTAAACTGAATCAATAATGCTAGACACTTTTGAAAAGTAAAGAAAGTTAAAAACAGTGAAAAAAATACAAAAAAAGTATTTCATACAATGACAGATAAATAGTACATTATTATACGTGTTTTATAAGACGATTATTGTGACACGAATGAGTTATGAGCACGACGAGCAAAGCGAGGAATGCTCAAATAGAATGAGTGTCACAAGTTGTCTTATAAAGCAAGTGTAATATACTATTTTTTCTACTTTGCGTTGCAAAAAAAAGCATTCAAAAAGTCTCTTTTAAAAAATTTGACAAATTTGTTTGGCACTAATGAAATAATGACATCTGTCAAGTTTATTAAGGTTTTTAATTGATTTACTAATTAACTGATATTTTGCTTTAATATTTTTGACAGCTCTTATCAACTCTTTTTTACAACCGTCTTAAAAATAATTTTTTTTTTAATATTTAAATAAAACAATTATCTTTCTAAATTTTAAAGCAAAATACAAACTCACTGCTTGTTATTCTGTACGTAATGTAGCTGCAGCTACGTTTACTTTTATAATGAAAATACAACTATCTTAGCTTACCAGTATTGAATTTCCGACTCGTTACGAATAATTATAACTGTAATAAAAGGAACACAGAGGACAATTACTTTTAGTACAGTAAAAGGTTCATTACATCGCAATATTTAAGTATTTTTTTATTAAAGTGTAATAAAAATGGTAGAAAATGTTTAAAGTTTGAATTTAATATATGTAGATCACAAAAATAGTGAAATAGTAATTACTGCTATAATGTCACTCAAGTATAGTATACTGCTGCAAATGTATTAGTGTTGGCAGAAATAACAGTTAATTTAATTCTTAAAAACACAAAATAAAAAAAGTTTTTTTAATCACCTGGTCTCGTAAGCTTGTTATTAATGCTAACTAACAACAACATTCTAGGGCGGTAAGCACAGACAGTAAGATGATGCAGCTCTGTTGTTCTTTTTTATGTGGAGGACAGCACTTCTCGTTTTCTCAAACGTTTAGAAAACCTCGAATTTCTAGGTTGCGTTCTCGCTTATAAAAAATTATGTTTCTTGAGGTCTAATATACTATTCTTTTACTTATAAATAATAGTATAGACGACTCTTTAAATTATTTTATTATTTCTAATAAAAAATTATTTTTTCACAATTGTCATTTTGATAATAAATTATAAATAATCTCCAAATTTATCTGATTATTTTTTGACGTTTCTCTAAACCAATGAAAAAATTTAATTTTTGTCACATGTGCACTTTTCAGCCAATCAACATATTATTATAGTGGAGATTTTCTACCTAGCTTATTCCCGCTGGAATAATTTGCCTTACCTTCATTTGCTTGTTTATTGTGGGAACGTTTTTTTTTTGGTTATTTGTCATCTGTCATTAATTTAAGTGATAAAATAAATCAAAACAGTTTCAGTAGGTCGTCGTTAGAGAAAATTAACAATAAAATTGTAGAAAGTGCTTCTAAGAAGATGAAGAATACCATATACCAACAACTTGTGATGTGCCCGCGTAGTGTGCCTAAACCCTGAACAATGCAGGGGGGTGCACAGTGCAATGCCCTCATAGTAGTAGATAGATTTTTTACAAATTTAACACTTGTTAACAGGTATATTTCTTGCTTTAATCATTAATAACAGCAACTTCTTATATATTTTCTTCGCTTCGCACTCTCGTGTCTATTGCCTGGCAACACGATTTAGAAAATCAGTCAAATTATTTTCAATTTATTCTCACGCTCTTGTGGTATTAATTACGAAAAAATATTGTATAAATAAATAAGACTGATAAGAGTATAGTTAATTTCAAAATTTTGGTTAACAAAATTTTACTATTTCACATCTTTTTTTAAACCTATTTTTATTTTAATAATTTTACAAAATGTCATGAAGGTAATAATGTATCAGTTATCTCTTACCACAAAAAATAATTAGTATATTAGAGCTCAAGAGCTGTAAACATATCTTTATGAAGTCGAGAACACAGTTTAAAAACTAAAGAAAAATTCTGGTTTTTTCTAAGTTTTCTAAGAGACTAGGAAAAGTGCTTACGGATTTAAGGTTTACTTGCTATTTTTTTAACCACCTGAAAGAAGAAGAGGGCATTAATCTAACCGCACTTACCGCTCTAGGATTCTCGCCCACCTCTTGCAACTTTAAATTTAATTTTTTTAAAAGTCCCACAAGTGAAACAGTGTCTTTAAAACCTTTCCGATTTTTTATTTTAGAAAAAAATTAAATACGTTTTATAAAAGATATAAAAAAGAATCCAAAAAAACAATATCTAGTTCTAGCATACACTAATATTCAAGCTTAAAAAGCGGCGTTTGCAAAAAAATAAATTAAACACGGTTTTAAAAAAGGCAAAGATAAATTTTGGATGTTAAAAACGTTGATTAAAAAAAGAAAAGACAAAAAAATATTAGAGAAAAACAAAAAAAGTTTTTAGAGGAATTTGAAAAACGTCGATTTGTAAAAAACAAAGTTATTAAAAGTTCTAGGATAAACTGAATAATATCAGCTAGAAGTAAAAAATAAACAAGAAAAATCATTCAAAAAGAAAAAAGTTTTTAATTGTCAACAGGTAAAAAAATAGAAGCTAAAAAATTGTAAAACGATTAATAACAAAAAAACAAAAAATTTTAGAAAACGTTGAAAATATCTTTTAGAAGAAAGAGCACTAGAAAATTCAAGAAAAACAAAAAAAGTCTTTAGACTAGTTTAAAAAACGCCGATTAGAAGAGAAAAAAGAAACTATGAGATTTAAGTAAAACACAAAACAAATCTAAAACTGTTTAAAATACAGTTGGAGGAAAAAGACGAGCTAAGAAAAAAGTAATAACATACAGTCGCATTTTTTTTAATTAGACTAATCTTTAGAGATTAAATAAAAGCGCGATTTAACTTAAAAAGTAAAAAAAATAAAATTTAGGCTTTTTAAACCTAAAAAATTTAGCTTATGACGTCAGAAGATAGTAGCTAAAGCCCTAAATTAAATCAACGAAATAAATGTTATAAATCGAAACCTAAATTTATTTATTGTTTTATAAACGTGATTAAAAATACAGAAAATAAAAATAAAAGAAAATAAAAATGAAAAGTAAAAGTCAAGAAAAACAGAAAATTGCTAGACACATTTGAACAACAACTATACGCTGTCCGCTGAACAGATAGAGTAATAAAAACGCCTACTTAAACCGCGCTGTTTAAATAACGGCTCTTCATTGGTCAAGTTTAAATAGAGCACCTAAAGTAAAAGTTCTTAACACACTAGAGCATATTTTTAGAAAGTAAGAATTTCTAGGCTTGCGCCTAAAATAAAAGCTAAACATGGAGTGTGTTAGTTTACCCTTTTCTGTTTTGTTTGTCTGGGTGAGCGTTTTTAAAACTAACAATTTTATATTTTAAGCGCCTACATCCACACTTCAAATAATGATACAGTGTAAATTTGACTTCACCGCAGAACGTTCTACGCTGCTTGTCTCCTCCTACTGAGTTTTATCACTCTATCTGTTCAGCGGACAGCGTATAGACCAATATGTTTAATAAATTGGACAATTTAGAAAATATTTTAAAAAAACACATTTTTAAAGTAAAAAAAATTAAAAAAAATTCTTAGAATAGTTTCGTGTCTTATTAGAGACGTAGATTAAATTAATTAATTTTTTGTAAAAACAAATATTGTTTTTTTAAGCATAATTAATTTAAAACAAGGAGATTAATAAGCACATTTTTATGGTAATTTTAAGCAAAAACTGCTGATCAAAATTCACTGAGAAAAAAAAATTAAAAGCTACAAAATGGTTAGATCCTATCTACGGTATTTGAAACAATTCAAGTTACAAACGTTAACATTTTCAGTAAAAAAAAAACGCTAAAAAACAGAAATGGTTGTGACTGGTTAACATTATGTCTACAGTTTTTTCTGTTCATTTTTCAATTACAACAGGTATAGTAAAAATTGTATAATAATTATTTTTTATTTAATCAATGTTAGATAAAATATTGTATTAAATTTCCATAAAATTTGTTATTAATTACTTAAGAAAACCTAATGGGTTAACTTTTTTTCGTGACTAATACTGCACATCTATAATAACTCTTATTCTAAGCCTGTAATTTATTATAAAGTTGTATGAGTGTTTTGTCATTATAGCAGTAATTGAATTGGTAGTGTAAATATTGAAAATACAATGTTAAAAAAAAAAACATGAAAGTAAAAGATTATATCGGAAGAGATAAGTTTTGAAATGAACAGTGTAGCTATTTGCTATCATAGAAAAAAGCGAATGTTGTAAAAGCATAAAAGTATCGAAGTGGAAGAAACTGCATGCAAAGATCGTCGACCTCCCGCATCATTCCCTTCAGATAACCATGAAGTTAAATGGTCTATAGAATATGTTTTGTATTTGAAGATGTTTCCTTTATGTTAAAAACTGTAATTTTTCTTACTACGTATCCAACACCCAAAACAAACATTAAAACCCGTCTTTTAAAACTTTAAAGTAAGTTTTCAGAGATTACAAGATGCATCTTTGTGCATTTTAACAATTTTCAATAATAAACGTAGAAAAGCACCGACAATGTCGATAATTCCCGAAGGCAATTTGCGGAAAAGAAAACTCAACTGTGTTAAAAGAAAATATCCTGCGTCGTAATTCATTCTGATGGGGGGAAATTAGAATTTATCCTACTTATTCTTGTATTCCTTTTGGTTTTGTTATGATTTATTACTTGCTTTATTAGCTTTTTTGCAATTTTTCCAAGATTAAACATTCTTACATATTAAAACCAAGCTGTAAATTTCTCGAAACCTATTCTGCATTATACGATCTAATAATAATGTATTACCTTTAGAAGAACATGGGTCAGTGGTGTGGAAAATTAGAAGTGCACTAATCCGGACTCACCTGAAAAGATAAAGTTCGATTAAAATGGAGAAGGTTGTAAATAATATCTAAAAGCGGAAAACGAGTTCATACTTGAAGTAGCAATTCGATAAAAGTGTAAATCTAAACGAATTTATAGCATTTTCGACACCAATCTTAATCGTATTAAAAAACACAGACTACCTGCTTATACAACGTTCTAATTTATTTTTTTTTAAAATTTGTTGAAACGCTGTCTTAATGAGGTTCTAAGTCAAATATCTGCTCTAGGATATGCTCCACATCTGTGTTTTTTTAGCTCAGGAGGTTATATCAGCATCCTCACTTTCAGCGTATACTCACTAATTAGAGGAAACATCGAGTTAACATGTGTTAGTTTACCCAAGGGTATTAGACAAGCGCTGGGGAGGATGGAAAGTCGCTGAGCGAGAAGAAATAATCATAATGTCTTTATTTAATTATAACTTTTTAAGAAAAGTGGCAAACACATATTTATAACAAATTATCGACTGCTTAAAGTTATGAAAAGTTATTGACTGATACTTGTAGCATCATTTGTTGAGCTATTTTACGATGAGAAACGGCAAAGGAGCTGTTCCATACTACATACATATATAAAAACAAAATAAAATATAAAATCCAACAAAAAATTAATAGAAGTGGTTAAATCCTGCAAAAAACATTTGTTTTGATATTTTTTATTCTACTCGACTTTAAAGTTAGTTAGTTTGAACCTCTTGGCAGGTCAGAAAATCGCTCTTGTTTCCCTAGGGAAACAAGCATGTCGCAATTTGTGGCCATTAGATGGCGCGGAGTTAAACGTCAACTATACTGTGACTAAAGTCTATATAGTTATACAGTCTATATAAAGTATATAGTTTCTATACTGTGACTAAAGTCTCAAGTTTCTTTTAAATCTACGTAATAATGTGGTTTCTACTGTTGGAGTGCGAGATCTAATACAAAAAATTACGAGTGCTGTAAATACGAAAGACGAAAATCAGGTTAAAGTATTGAAATTCAAAAGCCTGGTTTGTCACGACACATAACCTCAAAATATTTAAAGAAGAGAAAAAATAATAGTAATTCATCACCATCCGTAGAGTGGTTGGATTTTGTCGTGGGTGATGACCTTGACCAGATCTGCGTGAAGTAAAATCTTAAATGCGATAAGTGAAACTCAAAAACATCTGAGTAGTTTCAGATTGCAGTAAATTTAAAAGTCTGCATGAAATGCGCAGGCAGGGACCCGTAGTTTGTTGTAGTTTGTACAATAATACAATAAAAATACAAACTAAAGACAAATTTAATAGAATAGACTGCACAGCGATTATTAAAAAACAAAAGATAAAATAAAGAATGTAAAAAAATTTTTAAAAAATTTATTCTGTTGGCATAAAACATTTTGCATTATTCTTGCAATTTTGCGCAACCTAAATCGTTTTCCTCGTCGGAAGAAATGTAAAATTCCGAATCGTTATCACTTTCGTCAGCTCTAACAGAAATTATGAAGTCCTCTATATCATCCATAATGTGTTCTCTGGTCATGTATTCCTTCTCGGTTTTTTCTTCGTGGTTACATATATTCCTCTATTGTTTCACTGAAATCGTAGCAAATTTGTCTTCAGCTAATTTCCAGACGTCTTCTAATTTAAATGTTCCGTTGTGAACGGTCACATAATTTTTTACTAATGCCCAAACTTTTTCTATGAGGTTAAGCTCCGGGTGATATGGAGGCAACCGTAAAACTGGCATATCACATTCTGCCAGAATTTTGTCGATCGCAAATTGCTTATACAGTGGTTTATTCAAATTATTTTTTTTTATATAATTTTGCCTTTGTTTCTTTGGCCCCAAAAAAATTTCTCTTTCGTTTACCCATTGCTGCATTGCTGCTTTTTTCCATGATGAGTTCGGACTAGGTTCTATTGCCACATTATGATAGGACGCGTTATCCACCACCAAAACCGATTTCCTTGAAATGTTGGAAATAAATTTTTCTTTCAACCATTTGGTGAAGTTGTTGTTGTTCATTTCATCGTGATAGTCGCCTGTTTTCGATCCCGATTTAAATATATTTAAAGCATTAGGCACAAACCTTGCGCGCCTCCAGCGTGTAAAATAATTAGACGTCGCTCTTTGGCTATCGGTGCCTTAAGCATGTTATTTGTGCCATCATCCCATGCCATCGGTACAGTATGGAAACTGTGAAGGTAAGTTTCATCACAGTATATAATATTTCGACCTTCTTCTTTGTACTTTTTAAATTGTCTTAAATATTCATCTTGTTTTAACCTGATGTCCGTTTTTTCAATTAAGATTTTTCGATTATCTGTCGATTTCTTCCAACGAAAACCTAGCTTTCGAATAAACTGCCTAAATGAATCTATTTTCCCAGTAAAATTAACACCTTCACGTTTTACTGTCTCAAATAAAACTTGCACTGACGGTCTTCTTTTATGAATGGCAGCAAAATTATAAATTACTTTTCAAACTATTTCTTCTTCGAATTCATCTAATGTGCTTTTTGGCGATGGTTTGTTGATTTTATTACGCGGAGATTGGAATTTGCTATTTTCAGGTTATTTGCTACCTTCTTCTATAATTCTCCTTACCGTGTTAAGACCAACACCAGTGGCTTTAGCAACACGTTCTTGTAAACGACTTAAGAGAATTATAACTTCACCTTTCTCTTTTTCCTCTTTTATAAACGAAAAAACGTTATAAATTATCTGCCTCCCTTGACTATGAACAACACGACCCTTATTGCCCACCATATTGTCGCAAAGTATGTTCTGCAAAAAACACATTTATATCCTTGTTTCTAAATTGTACTAGGTGTACTTACAAAACTGTAAACCACGAAAAAAACAGAGTCTTGAATAAGACTGTTAAAATAAAATTACAAATCTGTCAATACACGCAGGCTTAACCACAACCGTTCGAGAAGAAGGAACGAAACGAAATGAGAATGTTTTTGGGTTAGTGAATAGCGCTTAACCAAGACGTGTTTTCGTACTTTGCGCAGAATGAGTCATTGCCCACGACAAAATCCAACCACTCAACTGTAATCTATACTCTAATATTGAGATATTTTAGCTGTACTTAACGTAATTAGTGTCGGTCAGATCAGGTCAGATTAGGTCAGGTCAATCGGATAAAATTGTATACTTATATGTTTAGAAAATCGCAAATTACGAATTTGTAATAAAAATTTAAAAATTTAAAATGACGCACTAAAATAATATTGTAAATTGCGAACAAAATAACATAAAACTGTGCCTTTTTAAAAAAGTTTTTAGACGACTAATGTTGTAAATAAAATAATCACTATACATTTAGATCTTTTTAAAATTACTGACTACTGATAAATAAAATTGTCAGGGATTTTCAGGACAAAAATAAATTTATTCTTCAAATTTTACGTTTCGGAAATACTCATTTCCATTTTCAAGTTTTATTATAAAATTAAAAACTAAAATAATATTTTTTTATGTTTGAAGTTATGTTGTATCACCAAGCATTCAAATTATAAAGGAAATATTTGGTGGTACAACCCTCCCAGATGATACAATTACATTTTGAAAAGATTTTTCAGAACGTGGTAAATTTTTATATGCAAGCTAAGCTAACATTTGTCAAACATCCTTAGACTTCTTCCACTTGAAAATGGAAATGGACATGTTCGAAACGTTTTGTTTGAAGAATAAATTTATTTTTGTCCTAAAAATCCCTGAAAATTTTATTTATCAAAAATTCGTACAGGACACAAAATCACATACAAAAAAAATTACTGACTACGTTTTTGAGGTTGCTAATGAGTAATTACGACTTCTATGTAAAAATTAAAATACTTTAAATGGTAGACTGAATTTTGCCGAACATAAATACTAGCGATAATATATAACATAACTGTTGATTAAAATTTTGCTATAAAAATAAAATATATATATATATAAGTGAGTATAAAGCAAAACATACAATATTTTAGTCAACAGCTTAACAAAATTAAAATAAAACTGTACAGATATGTGTTTTTAAAACGGCACATTTATAAACAAAAAACAAAAGATTTTAAACAAAATATTGAATACAATTTATCGAAACACAAATTATCAAAAAACAATTACATTAAAATAACAAATAATTGCAAAGAAAATGATCATAAATAAAAAATATCAAAATAAATTATCTAAATTTAAAAAAATCATAATTAAAATCGTTGAATTAAAAAACCAAAATTTAAAAATCAACTTACCATACATTAAAATTATGTATTTAAAGCAACATTTTTTAAGTATGACAAAAAAATTTCTGAGTATCGTCAAACCCTTCTCTAAACTTAGACACAACAACCGTCAGTCGTAGTGTTTTGTCTTTTAATTTTTTTCTATCACGTTGATTTGTATTATATTAAGTCGGTCCAGTCAAGTCAGATCAGCTCAGGTCAAGTTCTGTAGCAAATGATTTTGCAAATAAATAAAGTAAATGCACTTTCATAGCGTCCAGTTGATAATTTGTTATGTTGGCAATACTAATTTGCTGGAAAGAATCTGTCGAGTTTGACAGCTAAAAAATAATTTTAGTTTAATATCAAAAATTCATCAAAAAAGAATCGTAAAAGTTCTAAGAACAAGCAAACAAAGCTAACTGTTGCCACAAAGCACGCGCCAACGCAAAATGTTATGCAGAAATACAAAAGCCTAATGCGCCTAATAGAATGTTGAAGACAATTAGAAATTGAATTTTATCGTCCCATTATCAATATAACGTTTTTACTGTAGATCAATTTTTACCTACTTAAATACTTGAATCGTTGTCCCCATTGTATCATGTTACGAAGTTTTAGCCACTCGAAAATCTATCAATTCTAAAATAAAACCGTAAAACAAGCAACAGATCCATCACCCAAAACACCCGAATTTGCAAGCAAAGGGAGTGCATACCGTTAGCTGCATTAGCAGTCCCCTAAACACCAATCTTTAACTGATAATTCTTTATTATATTAAAGGATAAGTAAAGTGTCAACCAGAACACATCATTTCTGGACCAGTTTCATAACTTCACAAATGTAATTTAGGTGTCTAACAATTAAAAATTAACAAATTCTTAAAAGCGTTAGAGGTTCTAACCTATTTTTGTACACCTGTCAATTCTGAATGATTTTCCACTAAAAACAGTTGCTGTCGCTAAAAGAACGATTTACACTGACCGATTATCGTAAACTTACACTAGAGAGTGGACGCAATGAAAGTGCACCAGCTTTATCTATTAGTAATAGTCTAAATAAAGTCACAAGCTTCTATTACAAAATAAATAATTACTGATTTCGTTAACAACTAAATATTTTACGAAGTATAATTACATATTTACTTATATAGATAGTCGGCCATATTCCCAAATTAAATTCGGTCATATTGGAAATCGGTCATTTTGAATATTTCAACGTTTTTTTATCTTCGTTTATACTTTTTAACTAAATGGCATGCGAGAAACGTAATTAGTAATTTTATGTTTTTTTTTAATAATATCTAGAAGTAAGATTAAATTTACAAAGATAAAAATACACTAAATAAAACAAATAAGATCCAAAAATGTTGACATTTGATACCCAAAACACTCTATTTACTGATAAGTCATAAATCACAACAAATATACACTTAATAAAAAAATTAATAGAAAAAATAAAACGTTTGGTGCACAGATTTTTTCTACATATTTGCTATATCTTCGTTTCCATAAAAAGTTAACATAATTTGAAGTTGTGATTTGTTTACTTTACAAAAAATTATACAAAATACAAAATAATATACAAAACAAGGATATTTTTTATGAACAACTAAACAGTGTCTTAACAACGGCAGGCACAACAAGAGAAATTATTCTCACTGGTGATTGTAATAGAAGAACAAGAAGAAAACATGATGATAATATAATAGGACCACATGGTGAAGAATTTGTAAATAATAATGGACAAAGACTAATAAACCTATGTGACCATAACAAACTACAAATAGCGAATGGATTCTTTAAACACCGTGATATACATAAGTATACATGGACACAAACAACACGAAGCTTAAAATCAATAATATACTACGTTGTGGTAAGACAGAAAAGTAGTTTAAAATACAGGATGTTGGAGTTAATAGAAGCCCAAATTGCGGAAATGACCACTACCTTCTAAGAGCAAATATATATATTCCCTCAATAACAAACGAAACCAAACAAAAAACAGACGAAGACGATAGTGAAGATTTTAACCAACCACATTACAACATTCAAAGCCTAAAAGAAGAAAGCATAAAAACATTATACCAACAACGACTAGATCAAAAACTTAAGGAAAACCAATTCATAGATACAGATTCCCTTTATAAACATATAAAAGAAAGTATACATGCACTGCTGCGGAGGCATTAGGACAATCACGACAATCAAGGAGAAAGTGGTATAACATATCAGAAGAGACTGAGAAAAAAATTGAAATAAAGAAAAAATTGTACCTAAAATGGTTATCAACAAAAAAAGACGAAGATAAAAAATACTCTAAACAAATGCAGCAAGAGGTACGACGATCAGTGAATAAAGAAAGAGATATATTGGGACCAAAAATGTACCGAAATAAACACATATATAGAAAGAAGACGATGCACAAAAATATGGAGATTAGTAAAAAATATTAAAGCACCGTATAGAGAAAAAACACGATTAAATACAATATAACTAAAAGAATGGAATAAGTACTATGAAAGCTTACTTATTGAAGACAGACTGCAATTTATAGATAAATTACCAATTCAGAACACACAAATAAATGTAAAAGAATAATATATAATGTTAACAGAAGACAAAGTGAGTAATGCAATAAAATGTATAAAAAACCATAAATCTTCAGGACCGGGAGAAATACCTGGAGAACTAATTAAAAATGGAACAACTAAATTAACAAGTATGATAATACAACTATGTAATGGAAACAAATATAGAAAATACTAAGCATATGAGCAAAGGAAGCATGATGATAATTTACTATTAGGTAATGAAACTACAATTGAAAGATGTACAGCATACAAGTACTTAGAATTAACAAAACGGAAAAGATGAAAAAGAAATACAAAAAAGAGTAGGCCAGAGTAGAAGAATCGGAGGAGCACTTAATGGAATTTTTTGGTCAAAAAATATAGACAGACAAAGAAAGAAACATCTACAATAACGTGGTAAAAAGTATATTAACATATGGCGGCAAAATATGGACTATGACAGAAAATGACAAACGAAAAATACTGGTAACAGAAATGGATGCATTACGAAGATCTGCCAGACACTCAAAGTTAGATCATAAAAAAAACGAAGAGATAAGAGATATAATGAATACAAAGACAACAGTCATTGACGAGATTGCACAAAAACAATTAAAATTGTATGGACACATACGTCGCATGGGGGAAGATAGGTTACCAAAACAAGTGCTAGAATGGACACCAGAAGGAAGAAATCGAAGAGGACGTCCGAGGAAAAACTGGATACAGGGTATCACCAAGGCCATGAGTGAGAGAAATCTAGCCGAAGCAGATTGGTTAGACAGAAAAAAATGGAGATTGGGAATCGGAAGGCGACACAAGACGCTATAAACCGAATTTATATGACAAAAAATTATTAAAATTTGCGATACTACCTATGGTATCTCAACTTGAAATTAACCCATTAGTCATTAGGTAGGAAATGTCTTCTAGTAGTTACTAAATATACATTTATCGATTAAAATAAAAAGTTTAATTTGTTGCCTACTTTAGAAGGTTTTTATTAAGGCTAGTATGACCCTAGCTGCGAGTTCTAATCTGCCCCGCTGAATTTCATCGTTTCGACAACCCGAAATACCTTTGCTTGACCTGATGAATGTCATATAGTATAGTAAAGCGAAATAGTGGAGTAAAATCGGGTTAAAATGACGTTTATTTTTGAAATGGGGGTATAACCAGATGAGACCTTTACAGTCTTGTAAAGCATCATTTTGGCCATCTGAAATCGCTATCTACAACTTTTTTTAGTAGGACACAACTTTGTAAAATTATGTTTTTTATGTCGGAGCAACAATTTCTAAAATCGTGTTTTTTAAAACATACATCACGCTTATAAATTAATTATTTAAGATAAAATTTTGAAACTTTGTCCACTTATGGAGAAAACCAGAGCGCATCTAACAGTAATAAGAAATTGAAAAAAAGTTTTTTGTTTTTGAGAAAAGGCTCTTCAAAGTCACTTGTTGCGAAATTGTGCATTGACAATTTTAACCTGCGGGAAGCTATGTGAATTATTAAAAATTTTACCATACAATGTACATTTTTGGATTTACAAAACTTTAAATAAGTTTATTTTTAAAAAATTATAATAATAAACCTAATGGTTTCTAAAATATAATTTTTTTAAAACAAGGCTTTGCCGCGCTGCTCCGCGCAACACGCCTTCAATATACATTTTCGCACAGTAGTTCTTCGTTTGTACTCCTAACATTCTAACTATACGAGTATTATGAGTTATTTATAACTTACTTGAAGGTAATTTGATAGATATAATTATAAACCACAAAAGATAATTATAAATGTTATTAAAACAAAAATATTTTGATGTAAAAAAAATAAAAGCCAAATTTCTTCTTTGTCTTCATCTGATTTGTCGTTTTGCAAGCTGCTCATTATGGACCGCAATTTCATATTACAAAAATAGAATGTAATAACCACGTTTTAAGAAATTATTATTCAAAACTTAACGAATTAAAAAATAATACTGCTTTTTCCGTAGAACAAAGAAAAATTTTAGGCAGCAAACTAGAAAAATTACGAATAGCTGTCACTTCAGCAATAGCATATTGGAGCAAAAATTCTGATATGCAGTTTGACCAAAAAGTAATAGAACTGCAAAAAGATATTAGCAATGGGCCCTTACCTGTGTTTGGTGAACACAAAAGATGTATCGAAAATAATAGACCGTTTTGCACAGAAGAGAAACGCTATATTAAAATAGTAAATGGAGAAATTAATGTTGTTGACATTTTACAACAGAATAATTTCTTAGATGAAATAATGAATAAAAATAAAAGAGTGGCAGGTAACGCTTGGAGTTTGTTACAGAATGTCAGCAATTGTATGGCGGAATGCTATAATTCAATTATTAGCAAATTTGTAGGAGGAAAAAGGATAAATTTTTCATTTAAAGGAAGTTATGCAACAAGGTGTGAAGGAGCTGCCTTATCGTTTAATAGTAATCACGGCGCTTATCACAAAGTGTTACAAAAAAAGTTGGTGAAAGAAGGTGCATTTATTTACACAAAAAACATTGTGAAAAGATTATTAAACAACGGAAAAGAGAGAACTTTAGACGTTATAAGTTAAATAAAAAATCTTCAGAGCCTGATAGCAGTTATGACTTATGTTTCGACGAACTACCCGACATAAACCAAGAAGAATTTGAAAAGAAAAAAAATTTTTATAGAAAACTTATCGTCCAAAAACTACGTTTGACCGCATCAAATTTCGGAAAAGTGTGTAGTATGCGAAAAACAACCTCCTCAAAGAAACTGGTAGAAACTTTATTATATGGCACATTTAAAGGAAATATAAGCACAAGATATGGACAAGAAAACGAAGAAAAAGCTACTGAAAAATTTGAACAGTTTACTAATTTAAGAACGAAAAAGTGTCCTTCCAACTCTCAATGCGCTAGCAATGCCGGGAGTCATTGTTTTAAAAAAATCATATCTTGAAATCCACAAAAAATAATCTAATTCTAACTTTACTAAAAACTTTCTAGATCATTTCTTTAAATTTGGTTCGCTTAATGTAAGGGTCTATCTGTAATATTAAAAATTTTGTTCGCATCGTCTACAATTGATTACCGTAACACCGAAAGTTCAAGTTTAGGTTATCAAAGAATATATTAAAAATGGAAATAAAATTTTTTCATTTAAACAACCAAAATCGCTCAAGTTTTTGCATTCAAACCCAACAAAAATCAACTCCATATCTCTTATGGTTTCTGAGATAGCTCGGCATAAAGATAAAAAAACACGAATATTAAAAAAGTCTGAATTTTGATTTTTTTCAAGTTTTGATAATCTGAACCTTGAAAAAATGTCGTAGTTGATCATTTCGGATAATCTAATAAAAGTTTCAGCCACTTGTACACCGAAAAGTAAAAATAAAGGACTTTTATCCTGATTTCCGAGCTGATTTTGCTTTACTATACTTGCGAAGTGTGCGCGCTCTGGCGGCAAACCCTATGAATTTAGCGCTAATTTTAACGTAAATTCACATTAAAAATACTTAAAACTGAAAAGATTTTTTTAAATTATTAAATGGTGATAATATTCGGCATATTTTTTTAGAGAAGTAAGTTTAATTTGATGTTTTAAGATTTTGTAAATTATGAGATATTGATTTGTTTATATTGGCAACAATATTTAAATAAATAATTGATTAATAAAGTTGAAAATAGTTAAGCGCCCTTTATTTTTATATCACCTATTTACAAAAAAAATTACAGTATTTTCTCAAAATTTAGACCTAAAAGAATGTCATAGAAAAAATTAAAACACGTTTTTTTTAAATAAAACAATGGTACTTTTTTTGTCATTTATGGCAATAGTTAAGCGCCCTAGGCAATTAAAAAGCACGTCTTTTGATGTATAATACATTAAAAAAAATACATATTTAAAAGCAAAAAAAATGTCATAGAAAAATTTCTAGGGGGGTCTGACTAGCCTTAAACAATTTTTGTAAAGTAGTCATTACAATTTTGGTGGATGCGCCGGGAAAATTTTTTTATATTTATTATGTGTTTTTGCAATAATATTATTTTGTGAATGTACATACATATAATAGAGTAAAATATAATAATTTTATTAGCTAGCATTTTACATTATTATTTCGTTTATGTACGATACTTTAAGTTTAGCTCATAATCGTGAAATTAAATTAAAAATAAAAGAAATTGATGATTCCATTTGAAGTTATGAGGTTGGTTTACACTTCCCCACTGTACCAAACTCGGGCAAACAGCAATCGAAATACAAAAAAGCGTAATGAATAAAGCACCATTTCATCATTTTTATGTTCCCATTTACTGGTCCTAACAACTCCACTCTATCGTTCGTGTAATTATGCAACACATAAAATGTGAATCGCTCGCATAAATTAATAGTTATTTTATTCCGGCGGCAGAATTTCGCAAAAAGACTTATGACTTTATAGATTAAAGCGAATTAATTTATTCGTTATATATACAGTAGACATGTAAATGTCGAGGTATTCCGTGAGCTGTTCAAATATAACATCGACAAACAAGGCTCTTGTCCAAACACAGGATGCATCCGACAACTACACCACCAAGATTTGTTAGCCGCCCCTAACCGACGCCCCCGATAACCCGCTTATTGCCCTCAGACTTAATTACAGTTTTATTGCCGTGTTGCCAACCGAAACTCTTCGACGGGACCGCGATATTTTCCAAAATTGGAGTTGCGGCGCCGACAAGCGGTTTCATTACTGCTATACCTACCAGAAAAATGCCAGACATAAATTTTTATTAGGCTTAAAGCTTTTTATTTCAAAAAAACGTATGTATGCTGGCAATAAAACAAATTATTATTTAGACAGACACTGTTTAGTTTACTAACAAATAACCACTGTTTATAAATCGACTTGTAAAGTGCTCTGTAGAACTGCAAAACTAAAATAACTAAAACGGTGCTTTTTAACATTAAAACAAATTAATAATCTCAAAGGCTAATTAGGCTATTACCTTGCCCTTGCCATCGCAAATGAGTTTAGCAAGTCATGCTAAAAGTGTCGGTCAATATTTTTTATAATTTTTTGTTTAAATTGAGATAATACATGGTTCTTTAAGATTATAGCGTCAATTTTTTCCTCTTTAAACCAATTAGCAACAAGCTTGGATGAGTATTTTAGGTCATTATGTTGCTGAAATTGGCAAAGAATAGGCATGAAGTCGTCAAGATAGGGTACTAAGTTGTTCCGTAATATGTCTCTGTACATAAACCTGTCCATCTTGCCGTATATTCTACAGATGGCACCCATACCATATAAAGAAAAGCGTCTCCAAACCATCACAAAACCGCCACCATGTTTAACTGTAGTTGCTACATATTTTTAGTCTAGTCTTTCACCTCGAGGGCGTCTTACATATTGGGCCCCATCACTTCAATAAAGATTGAATTTAGACTCATCGTTAAATACAATTTTTCTCCAATCATTTACCATTTACTGTAAATGCTCTTGAGCAAACTGAAGTCGCGCTTTTATATTTTGCTTAGAAAGTAGTTTTTTTTAGCAGGACGGCGGCCAAATAAACCAGCCTCCACTAATCTTCTCCTAATTGTTCGTGCACTCACTTGTGCATCTTCACTCTGCTAATTGTTTACAAATCTTAAAAGATGATAAATATGGTTGCTGCTTAGAGAGGTTTTCTATTTGTCGGTCCATTCTTTTTGTAGTTTTCCGTGGTCTTCCTGAACTCTTCCGAGCTAAAACTTCTCCCGTACTGCGAAATCGCTTAATAATTCGGGACACCACAGACTTGCAAAGTCGAAGACTTTTTTCAATTTCCGCTTGCTTTTTTCCGTCTTGATACCGTTGTACTATGATGTTCCGTACGGGTTCAGACACTGTTTTATTATGGCCCATAGTCAATTCATTAATTAATATCAGCCGATATAGCAATGTGTGTACTAATACTAGATACAACTAAGACTCATTCGTTCGTCTGAAACATCGGAGTTGCTATCTTTTTGACCAATGTAAAAACAACAAAAACCAAATTGTTCTTATAAGAACTGAAAGATATTTTATCTCTTCTGTTGTGTCAAATTAAACACTTTTTTAGAAATAGCAACCAAAAAATTCCTAATATTACAAGACAGTGTCTTCCTTTAAAAAAAAACAACTTAATTAGCTTTTTCCTTTATTTTTACTCATGTTTTGTTTAAGGGGTTTCTTTTATTATAACACCACTAATCTTTTTAATTTTAAAAATGTTTTGTAACATTATTTTTACATCAATTTGTAATTGATTTATCAGCTCTTTCAAATTTTGCAATGGTTGTTTGGAAACGTATTATCTATAAACAAAAACCAAACAAAAATCTAAAGACTTAAAGAAGTTAGAGAAAATAAAAGACTATTTTGGGTTAAAATATGTAGACTTATTGCACAGTTGTCATAAACGTCTGGTAAGCATGTCAAAGTTTTTCTTATTGTGTGTAGCTGTAGCTTCTTATCATCCACTGATTGATAAAAATTAGTAAAATTTGTTTCTTTTTATCCACTGCATTATTGTTATTATAAGTCCGTTTATTATTTGTTTTAAAATTTTAAGACTTTTTTAGTTTACAAGAAATTTAAAAACTCTGGGAGTTTTTACACTATTGACAATACAGAATAAATCCATTATAAACTTTTTGAACTTATTTTGCAGCAAAATCGTAATGGATATTTTGCTCTATAAAAATTAACTATTATTTTTTAAATTATTGTTTTAAAATATTTTTATTTTTCGTGCCAATTTTAAATCCTATACATTTACCTTTTTTTTCAATTAATGTGTATTTACTATTGCTAAATTTACAGCTTAATTTTTATTGATTTGTATTAAACAAGTATTTAGAGTTGGTAATAACTGTCGTACTGTTAACAACATTACTATTTGCTCTTTATGCAATAATTACTCATATTAAACAATTAAATTAATTAATAACAGATTTTGCATAATGAAATGTAAAAGTAAATAATAATTCTATTAATTCACAAATCTACACTAAATATGTCTCATCACGCACATAAGTAACGATACACTTTTTTTTTCCTAGTAAAACTATTGGCTAATATTTTAAAAAGACTTCTGTTTTGTGCTGGTTGTTTTGTTATCTATGTTGCTGACTACTGTTTATATAAACTACTCAACAATTGAAGTGATCCACTCTATAATAAGTGATGTTTTCAATTTCATACATCATATTTCTTTAATAAACCGTTATTAAAGTACAAGCCAAGTAAAAAAAGAAAAGTACACATGCATCGCAACATCGTAAATCAGTATATTTGTTTATTTATTCAACTTTTTACAAAAACATTAATACTCACAGCAATATTTAGTAAACACATTATTTATTAAACATATTGTATAAATTAATATCTAGTAGGACCACCTCTAGCCTTATAGACAGCCATATATCTCCTAGACATACTTTCTATTAAATTATTGATGACTCCTTGAGACACTGCTTCCCATTCCTGTTCCAACATGTTTTGAAGCTCCTCAAAAGTTTCTGATTGGACATCTTGTTCCGATAACCTGTGCTCTATGTACGACCATAGATGTTCGATGGAGTTGCAATCAGGAGAGCGTGCCGGCCTCACCATTTGTTCAATACCATATGCATTAAAAACATTGTTCACAATCCGAGCACGGTGCAGTCGTGGATTATCATTCACAACTACAAACTCATTTCCAAAATTATTGTCAAAAGGGACTACAATCGGTAGAATACACATATAACGTTGTGCATTCATGTATAACCCCCGTTGTCCCACAATCTCTGTGCAGCCGTTAAAAATAATTCCTCCCCAAAGAGTAACACCATCTTCTCCGAAAGGTACCCCGTGCTCTCGCATTTCTTCACGGTACGTCTTGTGCTGGCGTCGTCACACTCTAATACGGCTATCCAAACGGTAAAGGGTAAAGCGAGACTCATCTGCAAACATACAACGGGACCATTCGTCCTAGGTCCAGTTCAAATGAGCTTTCCCCCAATGTTACTCGATTTTGCCGGGTTAACAGTGAGCATGGTACACGTCTTCTAGCCCTTACGCCATATTAGTGTAGCCTTTGTCGAACTGTTTGAGTAGAAACAGCTACTCCTGTAATTCGTCATAGCGCGTTATTTAACAGAGTAGCGTTGTAGGTAGGGTTTCGGCGAGTAGCAATTTGTAAAAACGAGTTTGTCTTGGAGTTAGCCTGCGTACACAAACTCCACCATTTCTGAAACGAGGAGTTCTACATTCTTGAAAGCGATCAATGGCTCTATTGATCACCCCATGTGCCACATTAAAAATTTGCGCCACCTCGCAATGACATAACACTTCCTGCAGCATGTGAACCACATTCTCGGTCTGATAAACGCTGTTGAAGCATTAGAAATTAAGGATATGTCACCCTCAATGATACTTTTAACGTGTCCAGTTTTAACATTACTGAAAAAGGCGCTCAGTTAAATTTTTATTTTGCTAGTTTAATAGGATAAAACTGCTAAAAAACCCGTTTTTAAAATTAACACCTAAAAACTACCACTAGATAGACTATAAAATACTTCAGATAGGCGAAAGAGTACAAAAAACAACAAAAACAAAAATAAATTCTGTATAATTAACAATTTTTGTGGTGGATCACATCGATTGTTGATCAGTTTATTAGTGTTGACATAAATCGTAAAAAACCTTTCCTTTTATTACAGACTATATCGTTACTTATGTACGAGATAGTACATATTTTTTAAGTTTTAAATTAAATAAGTTAGACTACCTACTAAACACAATTTTAAAGTAATATTAAAGTAGTCACCAGAATTAAGATATATTAAAATAAAAAAAAATTTCTTAACACAACTCTTCAATAATTTAATTTTTTAATTTTTAAAGAACCGGTTTTGACTGTTAAGTCATCATCAAGTCAATTAAAATCACTCTTTATAAAATTGTAATAATGTAGAGCTGATGATGGCTTAATAGCCTCAACTGATTCACTAAAATAAAAAAAAATGGAAGTTGCCTTTATCTTTATAAATATGACATAATAAGTGTAAAAATATGACTAAAAGTAGAGAATGAAATTATCTAAGATGACTTCTACCTCTAAAAAGAAGGTGAAGTTTAATTTGCCAAAGATCTTGCTAGAGATAAATGGCTGCCTAACTCTAGTCTAAAACAATAGTTTTCTATAACCAATCACGTCAACAAATTATTTAAATTTTATATTTGAAACAGTAATTTTTGTTATGCCAAAATATATAATAGTAACTTTTTAGAATGTTAAACAAAAGAGCTTCAAACATTGTTAAGCGACTCACCTGCAATTCGTTTTTATTGCTTTCTAGATTTGTCTCGTAAATAACTAATAAAGAATATTTTAATAAATATAACTCTTCTAGTTTCATTATATTAAACTTATTTTTTTACTTGAAACTTAATAAAATTGCTTTCTGTCATAAAAATAATAAAAAGTCTCAAATAAAGTAAAGTAACAATATTCTGCATTTTTAAAAATAAAATTTTTACTGTTATTTCGTTTAGTACCAAGTTTTATAAGTTTTATTTTCGGTAAATTTATTCTCCCCTTTTTACGGTTACTATTATAAATTTATACAAACTTCCAACTAACCCCGTCATCAACCCGTCAAACCAGTCCATCTTTCGAATATCTCCCTTTTTTTGACGAATTGAAACCTTCTCAAAGCCACATTAATTTTTCTTTATTGAAACTCTTCTGAGACCGCTCCTCGTCTCAGATCTGCTTTAATAAATTATAAAATTTTAATTTCTTCATCAAATATCTGCACATAATGGGATATTTACGTACGTTGGGAGACATTGCAAGGGTCAGGACTATATCCGATATCGTCCTTCGGGACGTTACCGCTTTGATGCATTACTTCAGGAATAATGCTGGGGAAGAGGCCGGATTTGCACCGCCGCCACCGGATAAAAACAACCTGATGCTGCGTTTCGTGATTAATGTTCTTTCGGATCTTTAACGTTTAAACAGTCACTTTAATTATTATTGGAAAAGCGAGCTGTTTTACAAGGATGTTGAACAAGACGAGAGGCTTCTTGCTAAGCTAGTCATTCTTCTTTGCGTAATGGAATTGTTTGTAACGAGCTTTTGTAATTGAAATTAACATCATTACGGCCAATGACGTGCAAATGACAGCGATAATCAAGCACGTTCTATTATCGATAATTAATTGCGCCATGCACATGCTTTTTTCATTATTAAAATGCGCTACGAAAATCAATTACGTTAACGAAATAATAAATTAACATATCTACAGTTAAAAGCTAAAAAAATTTAAATTTGTAGTAATTTAGTTCCTTGCCACACATTTTTGGCAAAAATGACTCAAATTTTCAGTCTTTTTCTTAATTTTGTCGAACAAAAAACTCTGAAACGTCATTTTATACGACTTTTAGCTGATTTAAGCAAAAGTCGTGAGCTTAAAAGTTTAATACAAATCTTGTGTGTTAACCATTTTGCAGAGATCAATTACTAAAACACTCTGCTACGAGTCGTGTTTTAAATTAATTTTGAACTATAATAATCAGGTTACTACATGCTGATGTAGTTTTCATTCTATGATAGGTAAAAATTACATTAACGTATAAGTGACAGTTGTGAAAACAGGGTATTTATAATCGCTTGCTTTTTAATTCAAATTTTTTTGTTTTTTAAATATGTTTATTAGAAAATAATTTTTAAAACAAGAATATATTTACTATTGTCAATTTGTACAATTTTTATATTTTGTGTAATGAATAGTGAATTATTTTACAACAATTTCTATTTTAAAAACAAGTTGCAAACGATTATTTGCGTAAAACAGCAATTACAAGTATATAATAGATTTTTACTAAACTGAAAAAAGCAACAATACACTACTTGTTTATGTAATAACATCAAAAACTATCGTGTGTGTTCTTTTTTTAGCTCTAGAGTGCTTTAAAACCAAATAACAATTGATTTGTATGTCTGTGATTACACACTTGTCAAAATGAAAGATCTCATAACCTCACTTTTCGGCAATTAAAACAAAAATACATTTTAAATAAAATAAAGAATGTTTGAAAAACAAAAACACCACGAAAGCAACCACAGAAAAACACACCAAGACCAAGCTAGCTTTGGCGGAAAGAGAAGATAATCTTAGGTTATGGTTAAAATAATTTAAAGACTGTACAAAGGTTCTCAATAGAATTTAAAAAAAATTATTATAATTTAAATTTGTAAATTTTGTGGCTTAAAAACTGTTTACAAAATTATAGTGAATTGTTTATTACTTCTAGTTTATTTAAATTATATTTTTTTACATTTCTTATAAAATAATTCTTCATTTTGACAACTTGTAGTTTCCTTGTGTTTTTTTGCTATTTTTCCTATACAGGGTGTTTTACAAGTGATAATGAGCTTGCGAAACTAAAAATGCCACCAGCAATACAATTCCAAAGACAACGTAGTTATTTCTTTTACAAATACATTAAATAAAAAATCATTTAATCTTTCGGTTAACTGAAGACAAACTAATGCCATTTGCTTGTGAAATTATTCTTTGACTTACATCTGAACAGGATCAGTAGCTGTTCTTGCTTTTGGCTTTTCAAAGATGGTTAATTTTTCCTTAAGGTAGTTTCAAGTCGTTCGAATATGGTGTCAGTAAGAGTTTTTCTCTACCCGAAAAACGTTGTCTGTACAAACTTATCGCGGCAGAGGCATTTTTCCAATATATCATCATTATGTCGGTTTTTTCATTGTTTCAATACATTTTTTTATCGGTGACAGATTTGACAAATAAAATTTGAAATCAATGTCATCTTCGTTAACTCTGGAATTGTATTGCTGGTTGTATTTTCAGCTTCGCAGGCTTATTATTACTAGTAAAACATCTGTATTGTTATTTTATTTTTTATATTTTTTTTTGATATTTGGTAATTTGCATTACATATTTTTGGGATTAGCTTTGTCCAGTCTTTTTATTCTTTGTGTTTTAGTTTTTTTTATATTAGGAAGTTTATTTTATTTTTTCTACAAACAATAGGAAAATGAGTTATAACAGACTATACCGGTACTACTGTTTAAACATTTTCTAAATAAAGTCTCTTAAACCAAGTTTACTAATTTCGTTAAAATTAAAAATGTAAGACATGATTGTGGTAGGTAGTAATAATAGCAAAAACTGTTATTTTACATAACGGTTACTATCTGTAGCTGTTGTTTTAAAATATCTGTTAAAAATAGTTGTTATTTTTAAAATGTTATTTTCAAGTTGTTACTTTTAAACTGTTAGTTGTAAACTGTCTTTTTTGAAACTGTTATTTTTAAACTGTTTTTTAGAAAAATATTTTTTGCGCGATTGGTTGTTTTTATCAGTTTACTGTGCCTGTTTCCACGACGGTAGGTTGCTGTTACTGGTTGTTACGTGTAACAAAACGGTAAGTAATTCCCTTACCGTTCAGTGAACGGTAAGCAATTAAATCTAAAATAACAATTTTGCGATTTATTTATTAAAACTAAATGTACAATTATTGTAATTATTAGTAGTAATACCACTCGCATTTGAGTTTCTAGTGTTAATAGACAAACTTTCCGACGTAGAAGTCCCAGGTTGTTGTAATAGTCCACCAACATCGCTGTGTAAAATTTTATGAGCAAATTCAATTTTGTTTTGGAGGGAATCTTCCACGTAACTCTCAGCCATCGTTGATGAACCCCACCCACCATGTCTTTTTAGTCCCAACTCATCTACTTAGTTATTCGCCAAAAGTGTAGCCGATGTGCGTCGAAACGAGTGTCCAGTAAAACCTTCAGGGGCTTGCAACTTTAAATACTTTGCAATTTTTGACGGCCAGCCTCCAATTGTGCCTTTTCCTGTGACTTGCCTAGTGCATTTGCCATTTCGATAGTTCAGAAATAAATGATCTGACGTTGGGTTGCTTGGTCGAATTCTTATGTACTTTCTAAGTATTTCCAAATAATGAACTGCTTCATTTTCTTTATTAATAACTGTGAACGTTCGCTGAATATTCGTTTTTGTATTTGGAATATTTACTATAAACATTTCTTCATGTTCTTCTATGTCACTCATTTTAATATTGTACAATTCCTGTCATCTACAAGCGCCCGATACTCCCAATATCATTGCTACCTGTAAATATATTGTTTCCTTAGAACTCAGATGTACCACCTCATCATCTACAACATACCTTTTGAATTAAAAATTGTTCGTCTGGTGCTTCATTCAAGAATTTTTCCATGTCTTTTTTGGTAAAAATTTTAGCCTTCTTAGGCCGATAGCCAATAATTTTTCTCTTAAGATAAGCAATTAATGTAGCAAACTTAGAAATATCGATAGCATCATGGAGAAAAATTCTACTCTTCAGCATAGAATACTCCGCCCATAAACTGCCTGCGGCCTTCAAGTGTCCACTTCTCACCACAAAATACGCTAACATGCTCTTTTCATTTACAGAAATTTTCTTTGCTTTACGCCATTCCTTAAACACTTTGTATGTCTGTTCATATCGGGCTTTAGATTTTTCTGGAATTATTGCCGAACATCCTTGCTTGCCAAGCGTCTTCTAAATCATCCGGTAGATTATCACTATCGCTCATATTTGCGTCGAAAACGGAACCACAAAACAGAACTATGTAGGAATGATTGTATCAAAAAGACAATTTTACTTGTTTGGAACAAAACCATAGCAACCATGGAACAGCCACTCAAAGTTTTCAGTTTCAATCTTCTAGATTATCACAAATGTATTGCTATAAATTATTATTATTATTATTCTAGAAACTCCAATCGCGCAAAAAACGTTATAAGCATGTCGAACGGTAAGGATTACCGTTCTCAGACAATAATTGGAGACGTCGCTTCGCTCCTCCTCTAAACATTGTCTTCGAACGGTAAGCATTCCTTACCGTTCTCCATACTTAATATACTATTTACATAACGGTTGTTATCTGTAGCTGTTGTTTTAAAATATCTGTTAAAAATATGTATTGTTACTTTTAAACTCTTAGATGAAAACTGTCTTTTTTGAAACTGTTATTTTGAACTGTTTTTTAGAAAAATATTTATGTACTTAATAACAGCCAACAGTACACAGCTTCTCATATACAGCTGTTCAAATACAAATAGTGTTTTAAATACATTATTATTAAATATAATTGAGTTTGATATAATTGATTACCGTTTTTACAATATTTGTTTAAGACAATAGTTTTATTAGACAAAGCAATAACTAAAGTTATTTTTTTAAGAGGAGTAGATATTACTTAATAACAATAACTAGTTTTGTTAACTAGTAGTATTTTGTTGCCGTTTTAATAACACATATTAGTTGCTTAAAACAATAGTTGGAAATATTTATAAATAACAACTTAGACTTAAAAGCACTGTGACAATTTGTTACTGTCATTTATAAATAACAGTTATAAATTAGCAGCTAAAAAATAGCAACCTATTACTAGTAGAGAGACAATTTTTAGCATAATGTTGCTTTGTTATGCCTATTAATAATTTATTAAATTTTAATCTAAATAAATAACAACAAAAAATATCAGTCTATTCTACATTTAACAAAAAAAAATTGTAACTTTAATCTTCATTTCTCTTTTTTTCATTTCGCTTTTATAATAATTTCACAAAAAAAAACGTAATGAAAGTGAACATTCAGATGTTTATTGTCGACTCTGAACCCAAACGAAATCAAAAATAAATAATTTCAGTTGGAAAAGTGTGCTTTCAAAGCTGATATATTATAAATAACTTTTTTCACCCCTAATTGCTTTTACGTGTTTTTAAATAATTACTAAAGCAAGATGAGCTCGTTGTTACGCGTTCCAATCATACATGATCCTCTGTTCTCCCCAATTCCAGAAAAAGAACTGACAATAATAAAAATTTCAATTATTTATTAGAAAGCTTTGACAGGAAACAGATGAATCAACAAAGCATAAATTTTAATCAAATTTGTGTTGTTAGTGCACGTGACTTTAGCTTTTTAAAACTATTGATTTTGTAGAGGATGTGACAAAGGATATGAATTATAAAAGGAAAAATCCGAGCAAGAAAAATAAGAAATGTTGCTTGACATTAACATATTTGATAAAATATGCAATAAGCGACGAGACCATCAATTTTATCGTTTTTTTTTCTTTTGTTCGTAAGACAATAACAGAAATTTATTGCTGACCAACAATGGCGGTTATAAACAGCGACAGTGTCACGCGATTACTCATATAAAAACTTAAAAATAACATTTTAAAGAAAGCTGAGGGGTAAGAAATTTGTGTCTAGACAGGCACCCAACATGCATTTCATGATTAAATTTTTGAAAATTATTTAAGTAAACACACAAAGATTTTATTTGAACGAACACAGGTAAATCCTCTGTATTTATACAAACACTGTAGCCATGCAATTTTAACACAAATCCCAATTTATTAGCTTAGAAAAAAACGTGGTAAATGTAACAGGTGATTAAGCGTGTAGCAAAACAAAAGGATATTTCGAAGATTAAAATTTTAATTAAAACGCTACCTTTTTTTCGAAAAAGAGAACTGTGCTTAGAGGAATTAAATGCGAGGCTCTCTGTATACAAACCCTAGTCAGGTGGACTTTGAAATAAACTTCTTGGGATGCGGATTTGAACACATAAATTGTAACACACTTCGAAGTAAACATAAAAATATAAAATTATTAATTTGATACATCAATCCCAATTGTTCTCAATAAATATTATTATCTCAATTAAAGCGTTTACAAATTTTTTTTGTAAAACTTTGCTTATTTTTGAACATACATATTTTGATCGCGAGTGACTCATGCTTTATTAAAGAAAGCACTTTATAAAATCAGTTATAACTAAGCTTCGGTGCTGGAGAGTCTTCATTAAACGACCAGGTAATTAACCGGTGTAACTCAGCAGGTTACAACTGGTCTACTGGTCAATTGGTGTAGACCAGTTAAATATATATTATGCAACCCGCTGGATTACACCGGATAATTACCTGGTCGTTTAATCAAGACTCTCAAGCACCGAAGCTTAGTTATGATCCAAATTTAGGACTGTTTAAAACAGTCAATGATAGATTTAGTTTATTTAAAAATACTAAACAAAATTTTATAATTAATTTATTCTTAACAACAATAACAATTTCATTAACTAATGCAATAGAAAATAATAAAAATTAAGTAATGATAAGATTTAGACTGTGCACTATTATTATTAATTATTTTCTTTTCTCGTTTTAGGTTACTAAATACATTAATTAGTGTATTCGGAGGTAAAAGATAATAAAACTTGTTTGGAGTAAAAGCTTTTTCACAGATTTCCTCAATCATTGCTCTAGTTGAACGCGAATGGCTTTTACATGTTCAGTAAGAGTAAAAATTTGACTTACAGGTTTTGTTTTTGCAACATTAGTTGTATTTAAAAGACGTTTTGTACTTCATGCAGTGTTTTTGTTTAAACACAATAAAATCTACAACCACTTTGCTAAAATTAGACATACGTAGAATATAGAGAATAAAGCAGATCTAATTGATCTAAAGCATACTAATTTTATTGTAGATTTCAATTTTACATATAATTTAAAAACTGTTTTAAACAAAATTTTAGCAAAACTTATAATAATTTATTAACTTCTTGTTGGATCTTCTTAGTGTGTAGAATAAAACGAAAAAACTACGTAATAGCACCAAACAATTTCACTTTGCACAACACACCTTTCGCCAACATCGTTGTCATTCTCAGGTGGGGAATTATGACAAGTTTGTTGTCGAAACGTGCGTCCTCCAAAGTGCAAAGTGAAATTGTTTGGTGCTATTGGGTGCTATTTTAAATCCGAATTTAAAGTTTGTTCTAAAATAGCCAATTTCAAAAAACACTTCAAATGCCGCCAACCTATTCATCATTTGTAATCCCAGTCTTTTTATCTAAAACTACGAAAATTCTAAAACAATTTTTAATCTTTTAAGTCGGCGTTTTTCTTGTTTTCTTTCCTCAATTGTATTTTTTGTTATTTTTTAAATGTTGCTTTTCAAGTTGTTTAAGAACATTATTGTATTCTTACAGCATCGAATTTTTTCTAAATAAAGTTTTTTTTTTCTTTTGAAATGTTGATTTTAAAGTTTTTCTTGAGCTTTTTTTTATTATTTTAGATTGTTTTTTGTACAGTTAAAAGCAAAAAACATAAACACTAAGTAATCTAGTGATAGTGATGTTTAGTTTGGTTTAGTGAAATCTAATGTAGTCTAATGTGATTTGATATGCAGTGGTAAAATCTGGTGTAGTGTAGGATAGTTTATCTGTGGATGGAGCAACAAGAAGTTGGCATGCCCTATACCGACAATGTTAGTTTCTTGGTCAAGGTACAAACACGTTTTATGATCTTATTCTATTTTTAAGATCATTTGCAAATTTATAGCAGAAAAAAAAGCTATTTCAGGTACTGTAAAACTGCCATAAAAAGTGTTTGTGCAACACGACTACGATTTCAATGCTTATGCCCACTCCTGTTGTTCTTTTCTCTATGAGTTTGGCTGACATCTATGTAAAGAGTGGTGTCCAGTTTTGCATACTACTGTTTCTTTAAACATAGCTTTTCTTGTTTTTTATTCTTCTTTTTTTCAATAGCCGTATTTAAGTTTTCCTAAAGCTTTTTTGGTTTTTTTTCTTTTTATCGCAATTTTTTTCAACTTTTTTTTATTTAATTTACTTTCCTTTTCTCATTTTTTTTTAGCATTATTATTTTAATCAATCACTGCTCTCTTGATCTTTTTTGTCAATCATTTATATTTAGTAGTTTTTAGATATAAGGACATTTGTTTTTTTTTAGAAACTTTTTTGTGTTATTTTTCAAACGTAGTTATTCATATTCTTCTTTCTCTTGTAGTTGCTCCATAAAGGTTTTGCAAAATCAAAAAAATTGCATTAAAATACGTTTATTTTTTACACCAATAAAGAAACAAAATAAAAACCTAAATTAAGAAACAATGTACTTTTAATTTCAGAAATTTTTAAATAAATTTTTAAATTTAAATTAATATTTAAATATAATATTGATCAAATATGTTGTAATACTTTTATTTAATTTAACATATTCAATATTTTTTTTTTGTTTTAGTTATGACAGCATAAGGTAAAAACGATCTACGAAAAGAATTAATTTAAAAAATAATTTTGATGTGTAAATATTGTATATGTAGCAGAAAAAACGTAGTAAGCAACACGGAATTTAAATTGTCTTTACTTAAATCTTAAAAACCTATTATTAAAAAATATAATAATGTAATATTTTGTTAACTGTTCTCTTACAAATTCTATGAGCTAGCAAATTTCCATTTGAATGCAATTTTATTTTTTATCTGTCATTCGCATGTGAAATTGAAATTATAATAAAAAATTGTCATATCATCATCTCAAATAGTTTGTTTCTGACAGTCGCAAAAGAAAAATTCAATAAATCAAGTCTCGAGCCACACTATTGCATTAGCAAAGCAATATAGTACAATCCGAATAGTTCCGTCCGAAATTTACGATCTACCTGTCACATTAAACTGCAACAAATGGTTTTTAGTACAATTAGCAACTTTTGATTCAGTTCTAAAATGAACTTGGTGTAATCAATAACTGATAAAAAATTCAAGTTATCGTATGATTAAAGGGCAAACGATTCAACTGTAGTAAAACTTGTGAAGAGGTATATCGTGGCTGAGCGATCTCCCTTGTATGTTTAAGGGTGAATCATGGTCGTGTTATCAGCTTATCTTATCCTTGCGTGTGTTGAATCCTCGCTACTTGGAAACCATAAGCCACCTCCGAAAATCCGAAACGTATCATGACATGCTTATGGATTCCGTCCTACTTTGTCTTCGTAGAAAGACAAGTGGGAAAGCAGACGGATGACTAAAAACCATGTCAGAAATGAATCTATTTACAGAATCGATTCCAGTCTTGGAAACACGAAAGGGCGACTGATGGCCGTTGGCACAGACACGAACCTGCACAAATCAAACACTCTGGAAGAGGTGATGGGATCTTGGGGGATGGTGATGCACCAGGATCTACATAAATGCATTATAAATTATTTGTCTGTGACATTTAGAGCTGTTACCTTTGTGTTTTGCATTCCATGTTCGTGAAATGCACACATGCCGAGTTGCCGAGACTTGCACACGTGATTTATCACGTGCGGGAAAAATGGCGGCTTGTAATGGAGTGACATTTCGGTGAAAATTAATACAGTGCAAACGATTCAAAATGTTGGGATCCAGACGTTGCTCTTTTTGTTATGTTTTTTTCTATTTTTGTTTTTGCTTATGTTTTGCTCAATCAAATAATCAATAAAGCGAAAAACAAAGAAAACTTGGAACGTAAAAGACACCTAATAATTTTGGTGCTATTGGGTGTTTTTTACGTTTCATTCTACATACAAAAAAGACAGTGTTGCCAACACATTGACGATGATTTCTCCCATATCGTGGATAAAAATTCTTTAAATCCCAGCTAAATTCTCCCAAAACATACTTAGTTTTAAAAAGAATTACAATCACAAAGTAATGACAAAATTTTTAATTTATTTTTGATGAATGGAAAATAAATATCACTTTTCAAATAATTAATAAATGTCAGCTACATCATGATTAAGAAATACTGATTAATTTTGCAACAAAAAATAAACAGTTTAATTTATTTTTCGTAATTTAGTAGTAGTAGTTAAAAATTAAAAATTTCCCCCTAAGTATTCCCCTCTTCTTCATAAAATAGTCTAACTTTAGAAGAAAATCCCCCAAGGTGGAACACTGCAAGGAGATCCAACAAGAAGTTAAAATTTTTTTTTTTAATTTTAACGTTTTGCATAAACAAAAGTCTTTATCTACGTGATATTATTTATGATTTATATGTAAATCATATCCATCACGTGACGGTATAAAATCCTTATGAAACCTTTTAAGAAGGGCGTCTTTATTTATGAGTTTGGGTGAACGGCATCGATTCGACCTTCTAGATTCAATTATTGATAGTTTTACAAATCACGTTATCGAAAACTTCTTAGAATTTCGTTGGTGCCTTTTTTATTTTGTTACAATCGATCTGTTGGTGTTTATGATGGCAAAAAAAACTTAAAAACAAGTTTCTACAAGTTTTGCACTTTATATTAAAAGTTTTAGTTTAAGCAAACGAAGTGGAAAAGTGTTAAATATGGCGGAAATTGCAAAGCGTACGATATCAAAAGTTGTTGTTTTTGAGGGAAGTTACAGTAAACATGTTGCGATGCTTGTTGAAATTGTGCACTTTAAATTTGTTTACTTTGAATTAAAAATATTAGATGGTGGAGGTAAAGAATTAAATTTACCTTTAGATAGAGTGTGTTTCAAAACTATTGCCATCAAAGCAGGCTTTCCGCCTACTATCCAAAGAATATCTTTCGCATTCTAACCCCACTAACCTAGAAACTAATAATTACCATTAAAAATTAAATAAAACACAGAATCCGTTAATTTTTCATTATTTGCAAACACAAGGTAGGATAGGCAGATAAGATAAAACTTGTCTGGCGAAAGCAAAACATTAGAAACAATACCAAAAGCATAGAAGAAAACCGTTGCAGCACATCAAACAAGATGTGCTACATGACCTCCATTCTGTTCGCCGCACACTCTTCCTCGTTTTTCACAGAAGCAATCGCGTTTTGTAACAGATTGGGTGAATTGTTTATCTCCTCTAACTTGAGGTTATCCTTTCCCGTAGCTCGTCCAACTTCACAACAAGAGTATTGAAAATTGAGTTTTTTACAAATAACCACAAGAAAAAGTCACATGGAGTCAAATCACATGACCTCGCTGGCCATATCACTGGCATATTCAAACTGATCACTCCGGTATCGAAGAATTTACAAATAAAATTGAGATTATCTCGAGTGGTGTGAATACGCGCACCGTCCTGCTAGGAATATCCTTGCTGCAGTTTGTCATCCAGCAGCTGCTCCATAAAAGCAGTGAGGATTTTAAGACAGTATTTCTGAGATGTTAATATTCCTACAACATTTTTATTCTTCTAGTTGTTTTCTTTAAAAAATGTAACAATGGTTACCATCCAAAAATATGGGTCCAATAAAACGATGTTTGCTTATTGCAGCCCACATTCCAATTTTCTGCGGGTGCAACAGAACCTCAACGTAATAATAAGGATTCTCGCCGCTCCACATTCTCATGTTCTGTGAGTTAACATAGCCAGAAAGATGAAACCAAGCCTCGTCGGTAAAAAATGTTTTTTCCAGTGCTTCGTCATTGTTGCCAAGATTCTGCATAAACCACTGGCTATATGTCTGTCTCTGTGTCAAATCATTCGGCAGCAATTCTTGATGAGCCTGCAGTTCATACGGATGCATATCGAGATGCGTTTTTAAGATCCGCCAACAAGTGCTGTGAGACAGGTTCATCTGTTGTCGCAGATGACAAACCGAAGTGCTAGGCTCCTTGCCCATAATATTCCTTACGGCCTCCACATTTGCTTCGGTTCTTATTCGTGGTCTGCCTCCACCTGCCTTGGGATTTACACTCCCTGTTTCCTTGTACAAATCCACAACACAGCGCAGATTTTGACTGAAATGGTTGAAGTGGACAGCCAATCCAAGAAACTCTTCCTGAAAATCCTCAAATGTGGCGTTTATCGAGTAAACCCACTGTTCGTCGACTCTATGACCATTTCTGAAGTATGCTTCTAACATGAAGCGCTTCTGTTGCTCGTTGAAAGCCATCTTGTTCTTTTAAACCATGAATTTTTTAACTTAACTGAAAAAATCAACCGAAAATGCAGCGAAGTATAAAATTAGCAGGCTTAAATCCAACCTAAGGCATAACTTTTCTTGCATCTCACTTTTCAATAGCACTCTGGATGACAATAGTTTTGAAACACGTGATATAATTAAAAACTATATCGAATTTTAAAATTTAAATAATTTAATTAAGTAATAACAGATTTTGAATTATCAGCATTATTCAACATTTCAAAACGTTTTAGATTTTTTACTCTCGTCCACTTCAAGTAATTAAAGCAAGAAAATAGTATGTTTCTTTTACAGAAGTCAAACTGTTTCTATTTACATTCTCATCAAACTATCGTATTAAACCGGATAAAACGATATTTGAAAAAAGCAATATTGTCTTGACAACCTTTTAGTTGTATGTAAATAAGTTTTTCTAATTTTTGTAGAAAACGTTTTTTAAGAAAATCGGTTTAAAATGTTAAATTCAGTTAGTAAAGGTACAACAGGTAAGAATTCCAAACGTTTATCACAGTTTTTATAAAATTTTAATTCTGTTGCAGCAAAAGACGACTTGAACATTTGCGAAATTAGTTGTGGTAGAGTTCTAACACAAACTACAATGTAAGTAGCGAATTTGGTAATCTAAATCAATTTTAGAAAATTTTCTAGTGCAAATCCTAGAAAACAGCGAACACCGGTAAAGGGTCAGCTTCTAAAAGACAGGAAACGTTTTAATCGTCTCTTCGGCTTAACAGCGGGAAAATCTTTAGGACAAATGAAACCGAGAAAACCAGAAATTATAACAATTAAGAAAAGGAACAGCAAAATGTTACCGTCAGAAACTTCAGATGGGTATTCTTTACTTTTTTACTGAGTTTATTTGCGATATTTACTAGCTTTTTTGCAAAAATTTAATTTTTTTAATTTTAAGTAGCCTTGTTGATCTTATATAAAGTTTTTCTTTTTCTGTCTACTGTTTTCCTTATTTCCTAGAAACATTTTCTTCTTGGTACTTTTCTTTCCAAATTTCTAAATAAGTTTATTTTGCAGTTAATATTTAGTCTTTCTTCTTTATAAACTAGCATTGCTTGTAAACGAATTTAGGAACACTTTGTATGTATAAATATTTTTTTTAATAGAGAAATGGACCGGAATTTAAAATTATTCAATGAAGCAACGACGGAGAACAAAAACCTAAGTGCTGATGTGTCTGAACCGCTTCTGTTTGAAGAGGGATTATATTACAGGTTTGTAATATAATATTTAAATTTTCTTGTGCAACCGTCCGCGAAATTCCATTTAGCGGCCGTTGACACTAGTGACGACTCTAAAGTAAAATAAAAAATTGCACTAATCAGAAGGTTTTTTAAGCAGGCTATGTTTTCAACTAGTTTTTTATTAGTCTCATTTATTACTCTGCATTACTTGTAAACGATTTTAAAGACACTCTGTAGTTATACATTATTTTTTATAGAGAACTTGACTCCGGTGTAAATTCGTATCAACACCTAACAAAAGAAGAAGAAGATGCACTGGCTAATTTAATATCAGCGAACCCTGAATCTACGCTTTTTGAGGAGCAGTGGTACAGGTTTGAAATATTTTTTTTATGCAACCGTCGGCAAAATTTAATTTAGCGGCCGTTGCTGCTAAAAACTAGAAAACAGTTGTTTATACTAATAAGACTGCAATCTTTTTAGTTACATGAATAATTGTTATTTAATAATTTAGGAATCACGAATGGTCAGAACCACGTCCTTTAAAAAGAAGTCCCAGGTCACACCACACATTTATAAAATCTCGTACACTTCCAACTGTGAGTGAGTCAGCTTTTAAGACGTGCATTGGTGAAAAAAATGACCTGAAGAAGACAGAAATTTGTAAAACTTGGAATAAAATTTCTTGGATGAACTGTAACCTATTTTTTTTTATAGCAAAAAAATATATAATTTTTCTTTTTTTTAGATCTTGATTACTTTTGTTCATCTTTTTTTTTTATTTTTGGTATAATGTTAGGTTTGGTTGCCATATCCCTTATTGTATGGGTGTTTTTTAACGATTTTTTTACAACGTTTTGTGTGGAAAAACCCAAACCAACATTCTTTCCCAAACGAAATGATGATCATGTTTTTGGTTCGGTCAAAACAGTGGTGGATCGTTTTCTAAATAGAATTTTCTAAGTGCTGCTTGCAATGGTAAGGAGAAAAAAGTGATTACGTTAGATTTACTCTTTTTTTTAGATTTCAGCAGTCTCTACCAAAAATTAAAAGTTTTAAAAGGGGGCAAGTAAAGAAGATTTTTGGCAAAAATTTTGTTTAAAGATTTTATGGTTAAAATAAAAATTATTGTCACAAACAAAAATTTTGTTTAAATTTGTCTACAAACGTATAGTTAATTCCACGCTATCGGTACCACAAAATGTTAGGACAAATTAAAAGTTAAAGAAAAGAATGTCAAAAATAAGTAGGAAAAATTATTCTTGAAGGTGTAACATTTCTAATGTCACTGAGTTATATACTTACATACTTTCTCATTATTTACTTTATAGCAATAATTAGTTTAACGTATCTAATAAGGGAAAACGACAAATTCGCAATTTTTTATTGTGTAATCAAATTTTTTTTTAATTTATTACAGTTTTTGATTGTCAAAAATTCATCGCTAGTAAAAATTGAATCGATTATACGATAGTATAATAATAAACTCGGAAATGATTTTAATTAAACTTGACGAGAATAAACTGTTAAGCTACCAATAACCGTCCGAATAACACAAACAACACACAATCATCGATCGGTGGCGGTGCATCCACCGGTAAAAAAACAAAACCCCGATTAGCAAGAGCTATCCGAATTTGTCGCTTGAAATAAATTGTAGCCACCCAACCTGCTTAAGTGGATGTATTGGTTGTAGTTTTTTTCCTAACAAATAACGAGTGTTAACACAAACCGAGAAGTTGTTACAAATTAACCTCTCGTTGAGATATATGTGGTTTTCCTGCTGCGGCAAAACAAGCATAAAGGGGTGGGTGACGTTTTCTAGTGCTGTTTCGATGCTCGGACCTTGTAAACAAACAGAATTGGTCGTTTCTTTTACCACATACGAGGAATATAATTAAGTTTGGGAAGATCCAGAGAGTTAATCATTTTCTTAGATTGGTAGTAAAGTGGCCGGGTTGAGAATTAAAGAAATTGGGGAAATAATTGAACAAGAGAGAAAGAACGAAGAGACTACAAGGGAGAAATGAAAAATAGAATTGTTTGAATAAGCCAACCGCTGATTTCAAATATTTGTATTTTTTTCTGGTGAGAGCAGACAAATTTTAGGATTAACTTCCAGAAAAAATATACATAAACAGAAAAATGACAAAAAAAGTACAAGATATACAAAAAAAATAAAACAAATAGACGATAAAAAAAGACTGAAAAAATATTATAAAAGTAGGTTATTAGAAGATCGCAATTGAAAGAAAAAAATAGATTTTTTAATAAATTGACAATTACAATGACAATGTAATAACAATTTTACTTTTCTTCATTCCATAAGCATTACTAAATTGCATTTCTATTTTTCTGTATTAGCTATTTTCATGAGACGATTTATTACAAGATAAAAAATTAGAGACTCAAATAGCGTGTCATCGATTTTTCGTGTTTTCTAGACGATAAATAAAGAATCACATTTCACCCCTCTAGCAGTTTTAGAGAAACAGCAACGTCATCAGCCCGCCTCGAATGTGTGTACATTGTTAAACTTGAACCATTACAAACTCGAAATTCCAGACACCGACAATCAACGATAAGACTCTAAACTACTTTGTTTCATGTAGGTACAAGTTTTAAACCTGTCATCAAACATATTCAAGCTTCCTCTAGATTTTTTCAATTTAAAAATACCTTTCCAATTCGATAGAACGCAATTTCAACCATAAATAATAATTTGTCTTGGTATTTAGTTAATTGTGACCCTTTGGTGTATTGGCCACCTTCCCAAATTGCCCAATAAACAAAATAAATGTGTGCGTTTTTCAAATGTCGTGTAATTTTTTGCCATTTATTTATTTTTACATAATTCTCACTGACAATAATGACAAATCAAAACAATGTGTCTGGCAATGGTCCCATCAAGATTGTTCTTTTCACCAAGCGTGAAACAAAGTAATAACCCGACGATAAGAAGGTGTTTAAAGTTAGGACTTTACACGGTCAACGAAGCTCACTGATGCGGAAGCGGAAAGCTTACACAGAGCTTTAACGTTGATGTGGTCGTCTTGCTGACAGTGCTTTCGATATTCTCAGAGGAGATTCAGTCATTTAAATTAATAGACAGCTTCGACGAACACTGGAATAAAAAGCTTTTTCTAGTCACCAACATTTCAAACTGCTTAACTAAAAAATAGTGTTTTTGTTACAGCGTTTTATAACAGTGACTTTATGATTGTCATTCTGATTGCTAAATGGCGTACTTTTACGCACTAGTGATACATACACTTTTTACATACACATTTATTTATTTATTATAAACATGAAAAATACAATTATGTAAGTGACTAAATTGAACATTCGAAGATTTCAGTTTTCTTTCCTGAACTTCAATACAAGTAGAAACGGTACTTGTAGAGGCCACTTCAGATTTGTTATTTTCGTCACAGATTCTTTTTTTCGTTGATACAGTTTCTTCTTTTCCCATAATTTTCATCGAAATTGCGTTTTTGCTTTCAACAGAGTTTTCTATGTAAGACTTTCCGCAACAGAACTCGTTCGCCATCCTCCATGTCTTTTGAGTAATGTAATATTTGCTCCTGAATCTGCTAAGAGTGTTGGTAAACAACGTCGAAAGCAGTGCCCGGTATATTCTTCTGTATTTAGAAAACCGAAACATTCTGCAATTTTTTTAGGCATACTTTCAATAGTATTTATACAAATGAGGAGCGTACAGCACCTAGAATTTTTATAGGTTAAGAAGAATCTCTGATGATCAATATGAGAAGATCAAAACCATGCGTATTTGCAGAAAATTTCTAAGAAACTAATTTCATCTACAAATTCTTCAATTATTGTAAACATTTGTAAAATTTTTCTCTAGTGTTTGATATCTTCACTTTAATAAAACTTGTACAATCTTCTATATCTTCCACCTTCAAAAAGGTATTTTCTTTTCTGCGCAACGCGCCAAAAATCCCAGTAATTAGCACAACTTTTGCCAATAAATAGTCTTTGTAATCAGCTATTTTCATGAAACGTTCTATCTCTTGTTTGGTGAATATTTTGGATTTTTTAGCTCTGTACTCACTGGCATTTCTTTTTAGAAATGCAATCAAGTTTGTAAATTTTTTGATATCTACATTCTTGTTAAGACATATCATAGTTCTTAGCAGTGAGTAGATACTCCATAAAGTAGATGGCTTATACATAAAAAAATAATTTTGAAAAATAGGCTGAAAGTACCTCATTTTCAATACCTATTACATTTTCTTCCTCACACCAACTACCAAATTTCCTGTATGTCTTCTTGTAAATTTTTTTAGATTTTTTGGGCACTAGCCTAGCTAGTGTGGCTTTAAAAGCATTTTCAATGTAGAAATCAAAATCAAAATTGCTCATTTTTGTGTTTCTTTATCACAGAACTTAAACGCAAAACCCAAGTTGACAGTCTGTAATTTTATAAAAACAATAAATAAGAAATTCACATCCATAGCAACCTGCCGTCTGCCTTACTGTACAATGTGAATGTTCGATTGAAATCATTGTTTTTTAAAGAAAAATCCGTCATAAAACGCTGTAACAAAAAATTTTGAATGCAATAGGTACGTTGCAAAATCGATGTCTTTTAAGCTTTTGACGTGTTAAAGATTCACTTCTCGAGCTTAAAAAACTTTTTTTTGCAACTTATTGCATTAATAGCTATTATAGCACGCTTTAGCGTTTCGTAAGAAAAAATTCCGTTCTATAATAATTATACTAAACGCAGTGTAATTTATTTTTCTAGTGTTGGCAGTGATAAACTGTCATTGTTGTCAAATCAAGCTTTGTGTTATTTAGTTAAATGAATTGGCGTTTTAGTGGCGTTTTAGTGATGTAACATCACCATCAGCATTAACCAATATTGTCGCAGAACTGCGACGTAGCAGTAACCTGTATATAAATTCTAACTTTATTGTCGTCTCGCCAATTTATAAATTCCGAATAAATTTTTTATAGTTTTTAACAAAGACTTTATGCCGCTTCTGGCTTGTTCTACAATCTCTGAAAGCGTAAATTCCTTATTTTACAGTCACTTTCTTTCATACTGACTCGTTTTCTGTTGATTGTAATTGAAAACCACTGCGACATGTCACAGTTTTAAATATGAAGAATCCATAACAATCTGTTAAATTTTTAAATCTTGCTGTATACATCGTTTTATTTGTCAAAATTTGTATCTTAATAAACAATATTAAAGTACAGGTAATTTACAAGTAATAAACCAATTCCAGTATGAGAGCAGAAAAACAAATTTAGTGAGCTTTTGTATCTTTCAACTGATCTGTAGTTGTTTATTATCTGAGTCCCCCTCTGTCGGTATCGCTTTAGTTTAATTGATAATCACCGTTTTTGCCTCTCAATTAAAGACGATTAAGAATCGACGCTCGGCATCCATAATGTGGTCCGTTGGGATCTCAACCCACAATTCCCATTCCTGCGAAACCGAATCAATACTTTATTATATCCCTCGTCAATAGTAATTTAAGATGTCAAGCGTTCTGTCAATATTCAATTAGAAATTTTTTTGTCGGCCGCCTTGGGCGCAAAGTGACTCTTTTTCTATATTGATTGAACCACAATAACAGTCCACAATTGCAATGAAGGCTGCAGATGTCGACAAATTAATGATCGGAGAATGAATTGGCAGTTTACTAAAGTGAAGCATTTTCATCAATAAAATAATTGTTATTAATTATTGGTGTTTAGAGTTATTAATACTGAACTAAATACTCATAATTTGTATAAAATTTTGGGATTTGAGTAAGTCCACAAGTTTTAACGCTGTAATAAATACATCGTCGAAATGTAATTTAAACAGCTAGGAATAGGATAGAAAAACAAACGTAAAGAACAATTTATGAGCTTCAAGCTTCCAGAAAAAAAATCTTGTAATGTAATTTAATAAAATAAACGTATTTTCAGGTTTTTTTTTGTACATATCAACGACTTTATTAAACCAAGTGAACAACAAATTTGCCTGCTCTAAATAAAGATGGAAATATAGAGTGAAACACAGTAATTTATTATTTATTTAGACAATTTAATTATAGTACTTATAAAATTATAATGTCGGCCAAATGACAGCCGCGGCAAGATCTGTGTGCCTAACTAACGTCAGCAAATGATGCAACTTGATACTGCATAAAAAAATATTAAACGAGCTAAATTCAACAAACAAGACAAGAAAATATAATAGACAACAAACAGTGACATGACATTAAACGTATTATTTACACGACAAAATATGTTAAACCAACGACAGAAAAAGTTTAACTAACGGGCTATCCAATTCGAGCTTGATAAAGTAAACTTTAAAAAAAACACAAAATATTAGGAATGTAATGTAATTTTTATTTCATTTTAAAGATTAATCCTTGCCATTTTTAGTTAAACAAGATATGATTCAAATGTCTTCCACGAGACTTCTTACAGGCCTTGATCCTTTTGCGGTAATTTTCAATGACTTTCCGGCACATTTTGGGCGGTATCTCGGCCATTACATTACGAATATTAGTGTTCAATTAGTCAAGAGTTTGAGGATTGTTTGCGTAAACACGATCTTTCGCGTAGCCCCACAAAAAGAAATCCAAAGGCGTCAAATCGCAGGATCTTGGAGGTCAATTGACATCATCCAATCGCGAAATCACACGCCCAGGAAATTTCTCTTGCAAAAGAGCTCGATTTGTTTGTGTTACGTGACTGGTTGCTCCATCCTGCTGAAACCACATATCGTCAAAATCATAATATAAAATCCAGATGCAAAATGCGCCATAATGAGCCATAAGATAGGCCTAAATGTTGAGCTCGACGAGGAATTGACAAATTTGGATCTTCTTTCACACTTTCAGCTACAGAAGCGATATCTTCAGCATTGCGAATGTTTCTTAGATGCACAAGCCTTACAATATCAGTAACAGATCCAGTTTGTTCAAATTTATTCACTGTATTCAATATGGTTTGCTTTGTAGGACGATTATGACGGCCATAATCTGCTCGTAAAGCGCGAAATGTGGATACGGCAGAATCACTATTTTTATAATAAGATTTAATAATTTTAACGCGTTGGTCGATTGTTAAATGCTCCATATTCTTAAATGGCAGAATGTCAACTAAATAAATGACAGCGTACTTGACGTTTATCTTTGACGGATGTTGGTATACAGATTTTTACTTTATCAACCTCGAAATGGATAGCCCTGTATATAAGCACGACGCAAAATAAAAACGACACATAATTTTGATATTTAGAGTAAATAAAAACGGCAAATCGAAACAAAGAATTATTTGTGCTTAGGCTGACGCTAGTGACCGCCTATTTTTACGTATATAAATAAAAAAATATAACCAACGTTTATACGAGGTAAAAAAAATGCGTAAAATGACTACATTCCAACTTCTAACAACTAAAGCTTGGCTATCAAAAAAAGTTCGATAAAACACGCTAATCTGTTTTTCTTGTCTGCTGTTTTATATGCAAAAAACAGGACCTTTACAGTCGTGAAAGGAAAATGCTCAATTGTAGAGGTTTAATTTCTTAAAGCAGCAGACAAGACAGCAAAATTTGCGTGTTTTTCATGGGACTCCTTTCTGTAATCAAGTTATATTTAAAAAAAAATATTTTTGCAGTGTTTTATTTGACTTTGTTGTTCTATATTACACTTTTCTGTCAAACTAAAAAAAATTTTTGGCGTCCAAAAAAGTTCTTCAGTCTTACTCAATATATTTTTTTATTGTAAAAAATGAGTCGTGCTTAAATCGTTTTTGATAAATAATTTTTTTTATATAGTTTAGCAAAAAATAAGTGAGCTGAGTTTTTAAGTCTTCTCAATAAACAGAAGTATCACAATTATTACAGTTACCGCAAATTTCAAATAAACAATAAAACCACTCATAAAACTTGATTTTTAAAAATGCACACTTGCACATTTAACAACGATTTTGTCAGGATTTGCTTACATTTTTTAATGGTTCCGAGAAAAAATCAAGTTTTATTAGTAGTTTTATAGTTTATTTGAGGTTTGCGGTAACTGCAATAACTTCTATGCTTCTGTTTATTGAAAGGGCTTAAAAAGTCAGCTCACTTATCGTTCGTTGAATTATACTGATGTTCTATTTTATGTATAATGCTGTTATACTTGTCTGTCATAAAACTGTATGATCTTTTTAAAAAGCAGAGTGTTTAGCTTATCATTATTAATTGTTTATTTATGAGAGAGAGAAACTTAAGACTACAAGCATATCAATTTTACTCTGTAAAAAATTTTTGGATTTTGACAAGCAAAAAGAGTCTTAAATTGTTTCTGTCAGCGATATTTCGAATTTGACGGGTTACTTCATTTCAATTTCCGTCATGTTCTAGCCAGAAAGAAAGAGAAAAAGCTGAGAGTCTAAATTGAATGAGATAAAAAGAGGCACTTGGCATTGAGACATCGCAGCGTTCTAACATTTTTGACTACCTTAAGTAGTAAGTATAAATTTAAGTAAAATTTTTGCTTTTAATCTCTCAATAATAAACGCTTAATAATGATAAATTAATCACTGTAATTGTTAAAAAATTTATAAAGTTTTATAACATACCGAAAAAAAAACAGAAACCGTATAATTCTTCTCTTTTTTTGTTTCTCTAATTTCGAAATAAATTGTGTTTTTGTGTTTGTTCAACATCAACCAATTATTATTAGTAATAGGTATGTACCGGAAATTGCATCCAATTTTACTCATTCAATTACATTTTTCAATTTTAATTTCAAATTTTTATGATGTGGAAGAAAAAATAAATAAACAATTATTATTAACAACTTTAAAAAAATAACACTTTTATGTCTCTAGTTTTAAACAAAATTAATATTTTTTACAAACTACGTCATATTTTTGATAGTTTTAATTTGTAACAAAAAGAAAAAAAACGAAAAACCAATACCAATTTTTTTTATTTCAGAACAGAGTTATAAGTTTTAAAAGCTAAATTGTGTTTAAATTGGTATTAAAATTAAACAAAAAATGTCCGTAAAAACGTGTGTTTAAAAATAAAGTAACATAATTAATTAACAAAAATTTAAGTTGTATTTAAAAATCTTAATAGTAATTTTCTAAAAAAAATATATTTAAGTTCTAATTAGACTAATATAACTAAAAACAATAATCTATATTGAATTAAAACGCTTACAGTAAATTAAAACTCAAATACACTTACAAACCTGGGCGTAACAAATTTAACACTAACTAAATTAACTAATTAAAACAAAAAAAATATTGAAAAACTCAAATAAAATAAAGTAAAAAGCCAAAAGGCAACTTTATTAAGGTAATTTCTCAAAAATTAACACAAAAAATTAACTAAAATTTATCGTAATTTAATTGAGTCTAATTGACATCAACGGATATCCAAGATCCTGTGACACAGCCCCAGTGAGTCTTTTTAGACTTGTCACACTTTAAAATAGACAGTTTTCTTTCAAATTTGAAAAAAAAGTTAAATTTGTGGTCAAGAAAACTAAGATAAAGATCAAAAAAGGCTGAAAAATTTAAAGTGTAAGTAATGATCAAAATGACTATTTCACATGTTGTCTTTTAAAAAATACGATAAAATATACGTACTGTATCAGTCACACAAATTTTAATTAATTTGTCATAAAAGTAATTTATTTTGTGTTTCTTTGTTGTTTAATCTATTGTTTAATAAAAATACTTTGTTCTGCACTATTCTTAGCATATATGGGAGATGTGGATGATGTTTTAAGTAGAGCACAAGTAGGAGGGATAGTTGTAGGCAGAGAAAAAGTGTGGTCCCTAGCATTTGCAGATGATTTAGTAATTGTAGCAAAGAGCAAGAGTGAAATAAAAGAAATAATAAAAGTTATGGAAAAATATATAAAAAACCAATAACTTCAAGTTAATGTAGATAAAACAAAAATGATAGTGTTTGGCAAGAACGTAAAAATCGAAAAAGAAGATGAATGGAAATGAAAAGAAAAATATATAGAACAAATGAAAGAGTTAAAATATTTGGGATATGTATTAAATAGTAGTATGACAGACGAAGAACAAATAAAAAAAATAGTCAAAAAAGCAATCAAATTAATGGGAAGTGTCTGGAGTTTAGGAGAACGTAAGTTTGATAAAAATTTTAAAAGAACAATGATGATGTTTGACAGTTTGGTGAAAAGTATTGTAATGTATAGAGCAGAAGTATGCGGATAGAAGGAATATGAAGAAATTGAGCGAATGCAAGAAGAATATAGAAAATGGGTGTTAAGGTTAGATAAACAAACACCAGGGTACATAGTAAGAGAAGAAAGTAAGAGAGAAGTTGAGAGTGGAAACAGAAAAAAGAGCGGTGAGATTCGAGGAAAATCTAAGAATACAACATAAATGCAGAATACTACAACAGTGCTGGGCTAAAATTAAAAACACAATAGTAATGTTGGTGGATAGAAGAGATGGCTACTATGAGAAAAAAGAGGTATGCGTGTGCAAAAATTGAAACAATGAGAGAAGGAAGAAGAACATTGAAAGAAAAACTAAAACGAAAAGATGCTGACATAGATAAACAAGAAAGAATTGCGAGTATAAAAGAATCAAGGCACATTTTAAAATATGCCCTGATTGTTACCACCAAACTGCCAAAATATTTAGATAAAATAAAAAGTAAAAATAAAAAAATGATTGCAAGATACAGTTGTGGAAATAAAGAAAGGAAAAAAAAATTTTGGAGAGAAGATTGGGAAAAAATGTGTAGATTATGTAGAGAAGAAAGGGAGACGATAGATTCTTATTGTTTGTCAGAGTGTGTAGAGTTAAGAATGTGCGAGTACAAAAAGATAAAAGTTCTAAACAAAAATAGAGAAGAGAAAGAATGGTTGAAAGAAGTTACGTGTGCTAGAAGAAGATTAGAGAAGAATTAATTTTGTTTTTGTTAATTTAAAAAGATTGTATAAAAATGATATATAAACTTTCAAATATGTACGTAGGACTGTAAAATTAATTAGACAATAAAAACATTAAAACAAAAAAATACTTTGTTTAAATGATTTCAATTTTTTTAATAGAGTACAACAAACAATAATTAGAATTAGATAACTGTCGCTTTTGTGTTAAATCAGGGTTCATTATACATTTCAAATATATCACTTTAGTATTTTCGATTATTAAACAACTAATACGTGCATAATTAACGTTTCAAAGCCGCGCAATTAGCATTTTGTTTAGGAAAGTTCATTAAATGGCTAATAAAATGTAAAATCCGGTCGATAACAATGATTCTGGTCGGATCAACGTAGCTCGCGGCTAAATCCGTCGATTGGTTCGCAAATATCATGCATTTGTTTTTTAAATAAATAACTGCGTATTGGAGATTGGAATACAATTGCATTACAAACATTTTCTATTATAAATTACTCCTTTTTTGGACACAACTAGGATTTACTCCGAAATAAATTTTGGCTGTGCCAAGTGCAGTTTATGAGACTTGAGAAAGTATTACCGAATCTGAGATAGCGCTAAATGCGTGAAATACGGCATGAAAAATATTTCACCTCAATTGAAAAAACAATAAATCTTCGGTGAAAAACAGAATTTTTAAAATAGCTTCAGGTTAATGTGACACACTTTTCTAGGCTCCATTTTTATACTAGAAATTGTGACGCAAATATGAATACCTGGACGTAATTAATAGTTTTACAACGAAAATAAATTCGAAGCTTTGCCATAAATAACGAGTGCTTGTATCTCGACCTGCGTGACTTTTCTGATTCGGTGTTGTCAATGTGATTTACGTATTTAGTCGGTGCTTTGTAAAAAGTTTTCTGTTTGCTTGATCACTTATTAATGTGACAGATTTAGGAAAATCAAGTGTGGTTAAGTACGAAAAATTATTTATTGATCAATATTTGTCTCAATAATTTCCCGAAACTAAATTTGAGCGACATAAAAAATAAATGGCGGACTTGATGCACTGCCTTTTATCTGTCTGATTAATTTATGTTATTGTGTTTGTCTGTGTAATAGCTGTCTCAAAAAAAAAGCAAACTGTTGTCACGCCCGCTCGTGAGTCGTTCAATCAAGCGGCTTCATAAACTAAGTTCAATTCTCTAGTAAATTTTATTACGACGTGGCTTATTTGCCGCTTCACAAAAAATGAATCGTACTATGGTTACCGTCTACCGACTACTGTCCATAAATATATTTCAACTACACTCAACCGCAAAACTAACCGAACACTTGATTTTTATCTGTAAATTTGCGAAAACGCTCTCCACATTGATTTTATATGGCTACACATAAAAAACAACTAAAAGAAAAGATAATCAAGTTTTTTGGGTTAACCCCTATCACGCAGATTACTTTTTGTACCTATTTTTTTTCGCGGCTTCCAATCAGAAAGGTTTTGTTTGTTTTACACGTCTGTCAAATTTGTGTTGATAGCTTGTTCTGGTTTGTTTAATTTGGCTTTTTGGAAAAGAAATTTGTTGTAGAAGCGATATAAATTGCAATGAGTCCCGAAAAAGCTGCCCAGGCTGTTGCTTTACATAATGATAGACGCAGCATACGATTTATTGCAAATATGCTTGGCTTCCTAAAAGCACGGTATCCCATGCGATACAAAGGTTCAGGACAACTGGTTCCTATTTCAAAAGACCTGGACAAGGCAGAAAACGAGGAACAAATGAAGTGAAAAACCGATTTCTTTGATTACAAATGCTGCGAGAACGGACTCATCCTGCTACAGCTTTGGCCAGGAGACTGGCGGATGTTCATGGGACCATTATTTCGCCTGATACTGTTTTAAGAAGGTTGAATGGAAACAATTTGACTTTACATCCACCTGCTACTGGCCCTAAGTTGAACACAGAGCATCACAGACAGCGATTGGAATTTGCGCGAAATCATGTTGATTGAAATATAGACGAATGAGGCTCCGGTCTCTTTACGGATGAGTCGCGTTTCACTAGGTATTTACCTGATCGTCGTCAACGAGTATTTAGAGGCCCGAGGGGACGATATGCCCAGTGTTGCATTGCGCCTAGAGTAGCATTTGGTGGTAGAGGTGTAATGATATGGGGAGGGATTTCTTTGGAGGCTCATACAGCTTTTGTAACAGTGCGGAGAGGTAGCATTAACGCTGACTGGTACATTAGGGAGTGTTTACAAGAGCATGTAGTTCCTTTTGCGCCATTTGTAGGGGAAGAGTTTCTCTTAATGCACGACAATGCGCGCCTTCACTCAGCCCAGATTACGCGTCGTGAGGGTACGACGTTAATGTTCAGGTGCTAAGGTGGCCACCCATGAGCCCTGACCTAAACCCCATTAATCACATATGGGACAACTTGAGGAAAAGAATTAGGCAGAACTACGGCGAGTTTCACACAACAGTTGAGTTGGAACAGGCGTTGCTGAATGAGTGGAAGCTAATAGCCCAAGATGAGATCGCAGACTTGATTGCAAGTATGTCTCAACGAATGAGAGCTGTAATTCAAGCGCGAGGAGGAAATACTCGCTACTGAAATCATTTTTTTTTGCAGTTTTCTTAATTTTGTTTTGCTTTGTTTTGTTACTTGAAATCAAATTTTTGTTTAATTTGTAAATAAATATTTATTTTTGAACATTATTATTCAAAATTATCTTGATTTCAATTTAAATGTTTATCATTGCACATTTTCAATTAAAATTATTTTGATTCAAATTTTCCTCACTGAAATTTTTCCAAAAAACTTAGTGTCCGGTTATTTTTGCGGTCGAGTGTAAATGACTAAAGAACTAGATGACTGAGAACTACGATTTTTGAGTAAAGTACTAAACCCTGTAAATATACATTTCTTTGAGGTTGGAAAACACTTGAAGAAGGAATTCGAAGAAGAGCAAAAGAAGAAAAAAAAGTTTAAGAAATAATAAAGCTTACAAGTATAAGTAAGTGTTGTAAAACCAGCACCAGTTGAAAAGATTGAAGAAGAAGCAGTTCCTTGAAATAAACAAGATATTGTTCTTAAGCGAGCTAAAAATGAGAAGAAATTTATTAAAAAAAAACTTTAGAAAACGTAACTTTAAAATCATTTAAAACAAATATTACAAACGATGACATAGAAGAAAGTAAATTATTTAAAATTGAACTAACTAAAAAAACAAAAATTTTGAAAAAACCTAAAACCGTTACTAAACCTACAGATTTTCAAATAAAATAAGCAACATGTCAAGCTAAAATTTTGGAACAACTAGAAATTACTGAAAAACAAAAAAAAGTTTTAAAAAAACCCAAAGAAATTCCTGAAGAAGATAAAACTGCTCAAGTACCATAAACACCAAAAGCTCTTAAACTAAAAAAAAACTTCTAAAATAAAAAACAAATTGAGAAGCAAGAGTTAGAAACCGTCACGTTAAAGCCAATACCTAAAGCAATTAAACAACCACAAAAACCTAAAATATTTGAAGAAGAAGTAGAAGAGGAAGTGAAAGAAATCCAACCAATTCCTGAAGATAAAATACGTAAAGTAAAACGAATAGAAAACATTAAGAAAAAAAAAGCCTAAATAAACTACTAAAGAAAGTTGAAAAAAATACTTAAAGGAATTGAAAAAATTCCTAAAAAATTGGACAACTTAAATTTGTTATTGTAGAAACAGTTACAGAAATTAAGAATACTATTGTATTTACTGTATTTTTAACTATAGGCAGTTAATTTCAAAAACTTCAGAACTAAAAAGTTGACTACGTCAAAAGTATTCCCGCTCTGAAAAAATATTATAACTTTAAAACTACGACAAAATTTGATCTTTCTTTAAGCTAAAATTAACCAGTTTTAGCATTTTTTTAAACTTGGACAAAATTAGAATGTTTATAATGTGCAAATTTTAGTTGGGACACTGAGTACATTCAGAATTGATAAACAAATAAGACTTAATTAAAAGTAACTATTTGTTTAACATTTTTTTAAAACCGTATGTAGTTTTCAATTTTAGTCTTTGCTTTGTTCTTGTTGTTATGTATATGTAGTTTCGTCTTAATGGTGTTCGTGAATGTCCGGAAACGATTTCAACTTCGATTATCCATCAAAGAACGCGCTGATCATTTCCGGCCCGCCAAACAATTCACATTTCCATGTTATTGGATGTGATTCGGCCCGAGGCACCTTTTTTCTATATAGAAATTGTAATTGTTCGTAAATTCGGCGTAACGCAATTTCAGTTCGATCATGTAATATCCGTTTGAAAATTCCTGAAAACATAACACGATTAAGGAACGCAATGTTTAATTTCTGCGATGCCAAAGTGAGAAGACTAAATATTTGTGTTTGCGCGGTTTTTGCGGCAAATTGTTGCTCTGAGAAGGAATTTGATTGATTATTTATTTTCTGAATATAGATTATGTTACTTTGGTTTGTAAGAATTTTGTGAGATAGACATCATTTATTTCGTTTTCAAGGACCGGAAACATCCATCAATTTTCAGCGTTGCTAAGTTGAAGCAACAAAGACGGGAGAATTTTTTACAGGTTATCAGCTTGATGGTGGTTTGTGTTTGCCAACTTTTTCAGTTTTGTTTACAGCGATTTTCTGTTTTAGAAAATTCGCTTCATTATTCGTTTGCTCTGTAAATATAAAGTGATATAGAAGAGAAAACTTTGAAATGTGTGCCATTGTTCGAAGAGAGCAAAAAAAACAATTTTTTTTAATTTAGAAATTAACTCATGATCAAATTTTAAGAGATATGCAAACAGTACCTTTTGTTGATTGATTGCAAAGCAGTAAAATATTCTAATTAAAATAAATTAAAGATCACACAATTAAACTTATTTAAGTGGTCCCTAGTTTGTTGTATATCGTATATTACGTTTTTATTATTGTATGATAATTTTTTTAATTAATATAGATTGTATTTATAGTAATTTTTTATGCAAATATACAGCGCAGTTACAGTTAGAAAGCTGCCGTAATAATAGACTTTTGTAGAGACAGGTGTAAGACTATAACCTTCACACAGATGGTTTAAGTGCTCTCAATTGCGGCTTTGATTGTTATTTTTATGTTCTATTGCAGATTATCTAAAACTTTCTCGTAGTTGTAAATATAACTTATTTTGCTAATAAATTAACATATTTGCGTTAAAGTTTTTCAATTTTTTAAAGTGTGTTGTCTGATGAGTAAGAGAATCTAGTATTATGTAGTTTCAAATTCTTCAGAAAGCTCTAGTTATTTAGTTGTAGAACACAATTTTAACTTTTAATTTAAAATTATCATTGTCTTAATTAAATACAGAAATTTAAAATTGTTGCCAGCTGTCAATTGTCTTTATTTTAATTAGTCTCTTAGTGTTAACAAAGAACAATAGCAGTTATACTTTCCCAGAATAAAAGTAAACAGAAAAAGGCTCTTGGAACGACGCTTTTCTTATTTGTCTTGTCATTATGGGTTTTAACCGTGGCTAATATCATCCGAAATGAACTCGCGTACACTCTATGGATAATTAAAACGCACGACTGTAATATTTATTTTCCTCTTTTAAGGGCGGAAGCATAAGCCTCTGAATTATTCTTAAATAAAATTCAAAACGTGTACACCGGAACACCACAGACCGCTGAATATTTACATATAAAACGCGTACTTATTAGATTTTTACCTGTATCACGCGAAAAACAAATCACTTACTTTGGATGAATTTTAATAACAAACAGGTGGTCGGGGGTTTAATTGTACCGAAACTTCTTTTTATAAAAAAAAAATCAGTTGAGTACTGTATAAAGCGAAATTCCGTTATTTATCTTTTCCCTTATAAACCTCGCTAAAGCCTAGTCTAAATAAAGTCGCGTTTACCTTGTTCATTTTTTAGTAATAGGAAGGGGGCAAAAACGTGCGTGTTGTAGCATCGCACACCCCTTTTCACGTCGAATCTATTATTAACCGCTCCCCGAATTTTGATATTGCACGACACTTTTATATTTTCCGCTTTGATAACGACAGATTATTCAATTATTCGGCCGTTAGCGGTTTTTGATTTACGTGCAGTGATTGCGTTTTTCCAACGACATCGACGAAAAAATCTGTCGACAAGTTGGAAAGTTGGTTATCGACAGAGGTTTACAAGCGACGATTTGTCCAAACGAATTTGTACGGTGGTTATCAGGCGGTGGGATCGCTCCAGGAAGTTGTACAGGTTGGACTTGTTTCGGTTTTAAGTTGGATCGACAGCAGGGATTTGATGCGATGAAGGGAGGATTAGGGATGAGAGACTCTGAAATAAACTTTGCAACAAACACATAATAAACAAACATATTTATTATTGTTAAATTAAAATGAAATAAAAAAAGTGTTTTGTAAAGAAATAGCAATGTCTAAGGTACAACTTGGTAAGATCCCAATTGGAGATTTAAGTGAGTGCAAATTTTAGTTAGGGCATCCTATATTCTATATTCAGACATCTATATTCAGTAACATTAAAAGTGTTACACCAAAAAAAAAAAAAAAAAAATTTGAACGTGATTTTTTGGTTAGATTTACATCAAGAATAAAACAATGATATTTGCAAAAAATGTTAGTAACAATAACATGAAAAAATCAACAACTTTTGTAAAGCGAAAACTTTTAAGATTATTATTCAAATTAATACAAAAATAGTATTTCCTAAACAATTAGTTTTTTAAAAAATTTATTCTGTTGACATAAAACATTTTGCATCATTCTCGCAATTTTGGACAACCTAAATAGTTTTCCTCGTCGAAAAAAATGTAAAATTCCGAATCGTTATTACTTTCGTCAGCTCTAACAGAAATTATGAAGTCCTCTATATCATCCATAATGTGTTCTCTGGCCATGTATTCCTCCTCGGTTTTTTCTACGTGGTTACATATATTTCTCCATTGTTCCACTGAAATCGTAGCAAATTTGACTTCAGCTAATTTCCAGACATCTTCTAATTTAAATGTTACGTTGGTAACGGCCACATGCTTTTTTACTAATGTCCAAATTTTTTCGATAGGGTTAAGCTCCGGGTGATATGGAGACAACCGTAAAACGGGCATATCATATTGTGCCAGAATTTTGTCGATCGCAAATTGCTTATACGGTGGTTTATTCAAATTATTTTTTTATATAATTCTGCCTTTGTTTCTTTGGTCTCAAAAAATTCCTCTTTCGTTTAGCCATTGCTGCATTGCTGCTTTTTTCTAAGATGAGTTCGAACTAGGTTCTATTGACACATTATGATAGGACGCGTTATCCACCACCAAGACCGATTTCCTTGAAATGCTGGGAATAAATTTTTCTTTCAACCATTTGGTAAAGTTGTTGTTGTTCATTTCATCGTGATAGTTGCCTGTATTCGATCCCGATTTAAATATATTTAAAGGATTAGACACAAAACCTTGCGCGCCTCCAGCGTGTAAAATAATTAGACGTCGACCTTTGGCTATCGGTGCCTTAAGCATGTTATTTGTGCCATCATCCCATGCCATCGGTACAGTATGGGAACTGTAAAGTTTCATCACAGTATATAATATTTCGACTTTCTTCTTTGTACTTTTTAAGTTGTCTTAAATATTCAACTCGTTTTAATCTGATGTCCGTTTTTTCAATTAAGATTTTTCGATTACCTGTCGATTTCTTCCAATGAAAACCTAGCTTTCGGATAAACTGTCTAAATAAATCTATGTTCCCAGTAAAATTAACACCTTCAGGTTTTACTGCCTCAAATAAAACTTGCATTGTCGGTCTTTTTTATGAATGGCGGCAAAATTATAAATTACTTTTCGAACTATTTCTTCTTCGAATTCATCCAATGTGCTTTTTGGCGATGGTTTGTTGATTTTTTTACGCGGAGATTGAAATTTGCTATTTTCAGGTTTCTTGCTACCTTCTTCTATAATTCTCCTTACCGTGTTAAGACCAACACCATTGGCTTTAGCAACACGTTCTTGTAAACGACTTAAGGGAATTATAACTTCACCTTTCTCTTTTTCCTCTTTCATAAACAAAAAAACGTTATAAATTATCTGTCTCCCTTGACTATGAACAACACGACCGTTATTGCCCATTATATTGTCGCAAAGTATGTTCTGCAAAAACACATTTATATCCTTGTTTCTACATTGTACTAGGTATACCTACAAAACTGTAAACCACAAAAAAAACAGAATCTTGAAAAAGACTGTTGAAATAAAATTACAAATCTATCAATAGACGCAGGCTTAACCACAACCGTTCGAGAAGAAGGAACGAAACGAAATGAGAATGTTTTTGGGTTAGTGAATAGCGCTTAACCAAGACGTATTTTCGTACTTTGCGCAGAATGACTCATCGCCCACGACAAAATCCAACCACTCTATCAGTCTGGTGCACAAAAAAGAAAATTCTAAAAACAAAAAAAAGAAGCTAAAAGAAAACTACTAAAAATAAACAGTTTTTTCAATAAAACTCAACAAAAACCTAAACAGACTGAAGAAAAAAGACCTGCATTATCCTCTTCTCAAATTTCATATGCAAAAGAATAAGAAAATTCTGATAATTAAGATGAGTAAACTGTTTTCTCAGCCAATTTAGAAACTACTTACAAGGTTGTTACAACCACTGCTACAACAGTGATAGAAAATTTAAAAAATTGCTGATACTAGAACTATTTTCACTAGCGATTCAAAACATTATCTAGGAAAAACGCTGACTAATAAAGATAAGATAATTATAATTAATCTTGCACCCAAAAGAGCTAAAGGTCCATTTCCTAAAAATCCAACACAAAATAATCGTTTTTTTAAGCGTAAGTTACTATCGTTCGCCAACAAAATATGGACCCGTAAATCGTTCCTAGCTCTACTATTCTGAAATATTTGATTCAACTTATTGCCTTTTTTTTAAGTATCTAAACAATTCAAAAGCGGATAAAAAACTAGACTCATTTATCAACACGTATAGAAGAACATAGAAGCAGCAGAGCCCATATTAAAGCATGTGCGGTCTACGAATTATGAAAGAAAAATCAACTTATTGACGCTAAAATAGAAGAAAAAGTTTGGTTTTAGGTATCTTTTTAAAAAATTGTTTTACAAAGACTATCCAAAATTACGTTACTCTTTGCGAAATGTTCATTACCTTTTCAGGCTTGCCAAGTTTCTCAAGAAGATTTTAACAAAAATTTGTTGGCGCAAGTGAAATTTCTTTCACAGTTTGATGATGTAATGAAGCAAGTGAATGCCTTCTGGATCAGTTTGGTACCTTAGCCCTACTGCTAAGAATAAACTAAGTGCTTAAAAACCAAACTCACTTCAGAAATAATAACAAATTAGATAAACTCAGAATTATTTTTTTCTTTTTTCTTAGATACAACTCAAGATTTATCTAAAAGAAATCAACTAAGTGATGTGATACGGATATGCGAAATAATTCAGCATACAGATAATAATTTACCATAAAGTTTAAAAATTAGAGAATTGTGTTTAGGGCTTTTTTGAATTGTCAGATCACTCTGCTACAGCAATAATAAAAAAATTTTTAAATGTTTTAAAAAATCAAGGTATATTTTAATTGAAAATTTTTACGACCAAAACTGAGACGGAGCCAGCGACATGAATGAAATGAGATAAATGCCCAAATTAAAAGGGTCCAAAAAAATAGAGAATGTATTTGTTGTGCAAATCACAATATAAATTTAGTGATCAATGACGCCGTTAGCGGATGTAAAGGTATTATACAATACTTTGCCATCCTACAAAATATTTATTTTTCTTCTTAGTCTAAGTGCAAAAAAGTGAGATCTTTTAGCATCTTCTACCAGCAAATCAAAAATTACTCTTAAAAAACTAAATCTAACTTATTGATCAAGAGGAATCTCGTCTATCACTACCATTAAATTTAGATTTATGGATATTATTAAATCTCTGACAGAGATAGAATTACGATCTTCAAAAAAGAAGAAAATTTGAATTGTATTTATCACAATTATTTTATATAAAATTTTAACACGTTATTTTGGCATCAAAAGTTTTGCAGAAGAAAAATATTAATTTAAATAAATGTGTAAACATTTTGGATTAGGTGCAACAGAGTGTAAGCAGATTAAAGACATGCTATGAAGAGTTTTTAAAGACGGAGCTACAGATCTAGCCATAACGTAGAGAGTTAGTACAAATTTTACCCAATAACGCTAAACAAAAATCAAGAGACATTTTGACAAATCATCTACTGTCCATAGATTCGATAGCCCTGACATTTTATTTAAAGTAAACACTTCTAACTTTGATATTCTTGTTCCAAAAATTATTCTAAAATATAGCGAAGCAGAAATAAAAGAGAAATGTAAATTTCTTTGTCACAAATATTCTGAAATATTTGATTTAAATAGACTTAGTGCTCAGTTTATTAATTTGGTAAGAATTATGAGAAATGGGTTAAGTGAACACTTATCTGTTAAATGTAATTTTGACTTAATTTTGAGTAACTATAGTGTACTTAAACGGAGGTTTACCTATTATTTCAGTTGTTCTTTACATTACCTGTTACAACGGCTAGTGTTCAAAGATTCTTTAGCAAACTTAAAATTATTAATAACTATCTAAGATCTAGTTTAAACCAAGACCGATTAAGTGGTCTTGCGTTATTATCAATTAAAAATGAGGAGGATGAAAAACTCGATTTGACTGAACAATTTTGCAAATAGCAAGGCAAGAAAAAAGATTTTTAATTTAAATGCCTGTGAATATCATTTTAAGTTTAGAATTTATAATTGCTGTTTTTTGTTTAAATATAATTTTTTTTAATGCCTTAGTTGCTAGCTACGCCACTGTACTCTGATCGAAGTTTTTAAGAGGTTTTTATTTGATAGGCAAATTCTGAAAGTTTTTTTCTTCCTAAAAGTTAAATTATCTAAAATTCTCAAGTCTTTTTTTGTATTTGTTACTGTCATTCTTTGTAACTTCATATGAATAGAGGTACATATTTGAGCTTATTTTTAATAAAATTTAATAATACCTGTACGATATAAATATATTCAAACTCAGCATGTATTTAAGTAGGTAATTCTATTCCTGTAAGGTCGCTTTATTGCTTGGTTTATATTTCATATTAATAACCGACAAATAGTAATCTAAATTTAGATTGTAGTGTTATTAAATTTTGTAAAACATATTTTCCTTCCGGATCTCCAAATAAGAAAAGGAAGTGACTTAAAAGAATTAGATAAATAAACAATTAGTCATAGATGTTTTTACACACCGGTAATAGCGCCTTTTTATATTTGATTTGAAAGACTTTTAAAACAAAAATAGGTAAAATTCTTTTGGTGCTTTTTTTTTAAACTTCGACTCGTGCTACAAAACTTGACGTAAAATCTATATTTATTTTTACTTGAAAAATCCAATTAAAGAGCTTACATATTTATATATTCATTCATTCTTCGCTTTATCATCATTTTGAAAACCCAATTAAACTTAAATCGTGCACTTGAAAAGATCCTTTATCCTAGATATAAACAGGCCCAGGTCCGGCTTGAGGCATGTGCAACAGTTCGCCACCAACCAACCAACAATCACAACACTATCACCATCCACAATCTCTTATCAATAAAACATAATAACCCCATTTCGTAAGCTGTCATTATCGCTGATTGTAATTTACCGAATAAAATATGTAGAAGAAGGGTAAAAAACGCGTTTAGTAAATGACCGTTTTAACAAAGTTTGTATAGTTTATTTCAGTGGTATATGCTTTGAAGGAAATATACGAACAGTGATAAATCTTACCTCGCATTGCAGCTAGCACAGTTTTATGACTAACTGGAATTTTAACAACAACGCAAATCGATATCAAACACAATTCTGCTAGCCTGGATTAAAGAGGTTTTATTTATTTAGATTTTAGGGGTTAGATTACCTGTTGATTTTCGATATTTTAATAAAATCTATTAAGGTAACTTGTTTATTTAAATATGAGAGAAATTTCTATTGTATTATTTGCATTGGAATATTAGTTTGTTGTTTCTGACAGTCTCATACAACATTTCAAATTGATTAAAATATTTCAATCCAAATGCATGTTAAATTAATTAAAATTTTATTATTAGATGCAATTTTTCATTCTCCGAAGTAAACACATAAAAACAATATTAATAATATTGTTAATAATATAACAATTTAAAAGAACAATAAGAGTAAAAGAGTTTGTGAAAATAACCTAAAAAATACTGCACCTAAATCATTAATACTCTTGTTCATTGCTTTCAACTAAGTAAAGAAAGGTAACAAAACATCCTGCATATTCAAAAAAACAAGAAAATTTTGACTGGGAGTCAGTCAGTCAGTTAGTGAAAGCCAGACAAGGGAGTAAAGTGAGCGATATTAGTAAAACAATGGCGATTGTAGTGTCAATATTAAATTGTTTATTTAGTGTTGTTGTATTAGTGTACATAGTAAAAATAAATTATTCTTTGAATTCAAAAAACCCGAATTTGACACAAGTAAAAAAACACTTTTTCAGTAAAAATTTTAAATTTTCTACCTAAAACAAGAATATGTTTTTGTCATCTGATTATAAAAAATATATCAACAAACTATTTTTTAAATTTATCTTTATACTAACATTTTAAAGTAGAAGAACGTTTTTATAATGTATTTACCTAATTCAAAATTGGTCTTACAATGTTTTTGTTAAATATAATTTAAAAATAACGAAGCGTATTTTAGATACTCAAAATTAGTTAAAAATTTTATTAAGTTTATCTATATTCTACAGCAGTATATACAAATTAATTAAAAAAAAAATTTACAATGAAATTACAGAAAAGTAAATCACATCGTTTTATAAAACAAAAATTGGTTTATATAGGTATAGTCCAAGATTCCATGGCCGCAAGACCTTACTTATTTTCTGATGAACAAAATGTGTACGATAGAATAGTAGTATCTACTATAAGCGTACATATACCTGCTAGGTTGTGCCGTGGGCCAATTCTCAGATACCAGGTGCTACAGGTAAATAAAAATATTACTCATTTTACTTAAAGTCTAAGGGCTAATTTTCACATATATTTTACAAAATATTGTTTAAAATTAGTAATCAATATTGTCAAACACTTCCCGCCGTAAGTAATTATTGCCAGACGCTTTAAACATTGACATAAAAAAATTAATTTTACTTATAATTTGAGACTTGTTTTTTATATATGATATTTAGAAGACTACTTTACTTCTTGGTAGGCTAAACACAAGACTTTTGTTAGATTATTAACAATATAATCTCAACAAAGCTGTGTTAAAATCACATTAACTTCTGACGCGCGCAGCAAAATGGTCCCCTAAATATTATTTATAACAATAAAGCCTCAGTATAGATGTAAAATTAATTTTTTTATGTCGATGTTTAAAGCGTCTGGCGATATTTCTCAATGGCAGAAAGTGTCTGACAATATTAATTATTAATTTTCAACAATATTTTGTAAAACATATGTGAAAATTGGCTCTTAGACTTTAAGTAAAGTCATTAATATTTTTATTTACCTGTAGCACCTGGTATCTGAGAATTGGCCCACGGCACAAGCTAGCGAGTATGTGTACGTTTACACTATTATACTAACACTATTCTATCGTACACATTTTGTTTATCAGAAAATAAGTAAGGTTTGGCGGCCCTGGAATCTTGGAATAGTACTACAGTTTTATAAATTCTTCTATTTTTTTTTCAATTTTTCTAAACACTAATAAATTATTATTTTATACTTTTTCAAAAAATACGAATCATTCTTAATAAACAATTGACATTTGATATATCTAAGGAACTTTTTACCAAAGTTTTAACCGCCAAATTTTAGGTTTTAGCGTGATTATGTTATTGTTTATTATATTTATTATTATATATTATTTATTATTATATTGAACTTTTGTTATCTATCAAATTCTGTTTAAATAATTTTGCGATACAAGGAGGTAAATAGAAAATAAGTATGTTGTAAAAGATTCACTGAGCTATAGATATTTTTAGTTAATATTTTACTGTCCATTTTTTTGAACTTTTTTTTTGTATACTAAGATTTTTGAGCAAAGTTTTTGCATAAAAAAAAATTGCCGACAGTTTTGTTGTTACTTCTGGACTTTTTTGAGACAAAATATAATATTTTTTAATGTTTTTTTATTGAATTTATCTTGTCCTAAGAAAGCAAACAAGTACAAACAAAAGTTTTTTCAAAAATAAATTTTAATAAAAACATTGTTCAATAGTCGCAATACACAAAAAGTAGATTCTTTAAACTATATTTAGTTTTTTTGTTAAATTAATATGTGTTCCACAAAAGATTTTACATTAAAATTTTTTAATTAAAATTTAAAAATTTTTCTAGAAAAATTGATTTTAAAACAATTTTTATTGTTTAGAATGTAAGAGCTGATAACGACAAATGTATTAAACATATTGTTAAAATGTTACAATAAGTAATTTCAAAAATATTTTGAAAATGTTGTTTTCAGCTTTACACATTTTTTGGAAGTAAATTTTTTATATTTTTTTACAATTCTGTGTTCATTTCAGCTTCCACATTTTTTAAAAATAATTAATATTTTTAATGACTTTTGAATAAACTGTTGCCTCTGCTCCTACACCATTATTTAAAATAAAATTTAGAAAATTATAATTTTTTAATTAACTGTCGTCTTTGGCTTTTATAATATTTAGAAGACTTTGTTTTTGACAAAATTTAATTTTTATATATTTCCATTTATTTTGATTTAATTAAAATAATGCATGATTGAGAAAAAATAGTGTCAACTCAGCATTTTTTGTAATTATAAAGTTTTATATTTCCAATCTATAGGTTTTTCAAACTGTTATAAGCTACTAGTTTGTTAAAAATACTTTTTTGCTTGTGTAACACTTCTACTTTATTTTACTACTTTACTCTATTTTCAAATAATTTTTATCTTATTTATTACTTTCTATTTAGCAGTTTATGTTTTTTTTGACCTGTAATTACACTATTTTCTAGTGTTAACCGCCATTACATTATAATTTCCTTACAAATAATAAATACTGTTCTGATACTCTGTTAAACTCGTCTCAATCTCAAGTTATACACTCTTCTTCTTTTTGTCTTTATTCCCAGTACTGTTTTATTTCTTTTTTTGACTTGTGTCATTGTAAACATATATTTTAATTAGTTTGTGCGTGTTATTCCTGGTTATAATTAATTAGTTTTTAGAAAATAAGTAACTTAAATTTATGCGCTAATAAGTACCTAATATTTTTAATTTGAGGTATGCAATGTGCAGTCATCTAAAATTGAAGTGATAATTCACTTCACAAAAGAGAAATGAAAGCAATTAGTTTAACTATTACGTATTTTTCAAAGCGAATTAAAATTTAAATAGCATTCATATATCTTTTAATAATTTCAGATAAAAATTGTATTTCTCAGTCCAAACTGAAATCACTCAAAAAACTTAAATAAAATTGTAAATTAATTAACTTTCTTTTTACTGTTATGATATTAGGATTCAATTGCATACAAAATACTGCTCAATTGTTTTGACAACATATTCTAATTTAATTTCAAAATGCATTTGCCACGTAATGTTTGTGTACTATTAGCGCCATGTATTCATACTATTCATAGTATAAGCAGAACTGTCTGAAATTATTGATAAAATTTTGGAAATTCAAATTCATTAGATTAGTAGAGTATCTAAACCAAAGCTGAAAATATTTCAGTCATTTTTCGCTATAGTTTTTTAAACAAATTTTTAGGTTTTTAAACCTTCTTTATTAACACACATTTGTTACAAATTTTTTTTAAAAAGAAGTTAATAACAGTTTAAACATGTTTAAAAATTTTCAGAAAAAGTTTCTAAATGTTTGAAGATAGCAGTCAAAACTTTTTTACATTTCACACATTTTCAAAATTTTTAGATTTAGATTTGATGTATTAAATAAATGTTTTCAGTTTTTTCCATTGTTTTTTAGTGAAAATATTGACAATAAAATTCTATTTACATAAAATGTCCTTAAAGTGATTGAAATGAAATTTCTGTGGAAGACAGGTAAAATCAGTTTTCATCAATTTTTTATTCATTTTTTTCTCCTGTTTGTGATAGATTATAACCTTACCTTTTTGTAGAAACTCGGCTAGCAGCAGCCACACTTCACTTAAACCCCCACTGGAAACGTAAATATTCCCACACTAGAACCACTTCGCGGGCCGAATTTGAAACCGTCGGTCGCGACGTCAGTTAAGAATGACGCTTTGCGGCAAACTGAAGAAAGCGGCGTCGCGACGCCGGTTGTAAACATTAGCGCATCGCGACGCCGAATGCGTCCGAATAGCGTCGGCATTTTTCGCAATGTACTTCATCAAGTTACGTGAAAACGGCTTGGGAATTCTGTTGAATTCGGTGCCCTTTCGAATAAATCCTAGGTGAAAAATCTGTTGTCCTACAAATCGAATTTCCATTGATATCAATAAATTTTCAAGAGGCTGCCACGAATGGGATAAGTGCTACGACTTGACGTATTTATGCAAGGATGCGCCAAGGAAAAACACTAGATGGATTGATGGGCAAAAATAAAAAGGTTCGGAGAGAAGACAGCGAAGATTGGTGGCAAAACAAAAAGAAAGAAAGAAAGTTTTAACCAATTTAGCAACAATCTAGTAGAAAAAAACTGACACAAGTTGTGATATGTTTTTCCGAAAGCAACAGCAGTCAAAGACTTACAAAGATTCGCCGAAACTTAAGATCATAAACAAGAGTTTCAACAGAAAAATCTTATACAATTATTTAGTTAACTATATACACTCGACCGCAAAATTAACCGAACACTAAGTTTTTTGGAAAAACTTCAGTGACGAAAATTTTAATCAAAATAATTTTAATTGAAAATGTGCAATGATAAACATTTAAATTGAAATTAAGATAATTTTGATTAATAATGTTCAAAAATAAATAATTATTTACAAATTAAACAAAAATTTGATTTCAAGTAACAAAACAAAGCAAAACAAAACTAAGAAAACTGCAAAAAAATGATTTCAGTAGCGAGTATTTCCCCCTCGCGCTTGAATTACAGCTCTCATTCGTTGAGGCATACTTGCAATCAAATCTGCGATCTCATCTTGGGCTATTAGCTCCCACTCATTCAGCAACGCCTGTTCCAGCTCAACTATTGTATGAAACTCACCGTAGTTCTGCCTAATCCTTTTCCCCAGGTTGTCCCATATGTGCTCAATGGGGTTTAGGTCAGGGCTCATGAGTGGCCACCTTAGCACCTGAACATTAACGTCGTGAAGGTATACTGACGCGTAATCTGGGCTGTGTGAGGGCGCGCATTGTCGTGCATTAAGAGAAACTCTTCGCCTATAAATGGCGCAAAAGGAACCACATGCTCTTGTAAACACTTCCTAATGTAGCAGTCAGCGTTAATGCTACTTCTCCGCACTGTTACAAGAGCTGTATGAGCCTCCAAAGAAATCCCTCCTCATACCATTACACCTCCACCACCAAATGCTACTCTAGGCGTAAAGCAACACTGGGCATACCGTTCTCCTGGGCGTCTAAATACTCGTTGACGACGATCAGGTGAATACCTAGTGAAACGCGACTCATCAGTAAAGAGAACGTAGCCCCATACGTCCATATTCCAAACAACATGATTTCGCGCAAATTCCAATCGCTGTCTACAATGCTCTGCGTTCAACTTAGGACCACTAGCAGGTGGATGTGATGTCAAATTGTTTTTCTTCAACCTTCTTAACACAGTATCAGGAGAAATCATAGTCCCATAAACATCCGCCAGTCTCCTGGCCAAAGCTGTAGCAGGAAGAGTCCGTTCTCGCAGAATTTGTAATCGAAGAAATCGGTCTTCCACTTTAGTTGTTACTCGTTTTCTACCTTGTTTAGGTCTTTTGAAATAGGAACCAGTTGCCCTGAACCTTTGTATCGCATCGGATACCGTGCTATTAGGAAAGCCAAGCACATTTGCAATAAATCGTGTGCTGCGTCTATCATTATGTAAAGCAACAGCTTGGGCAGCTTCTTTGGGACTCATTACTATATAAATCGCTTCTACAACAAATCTCTTCTTCACAAAGTCAAATTAAACAACCAGAACCAGCTATCGACACAAATTTGACAGACGTGTAAAACAAACAAAACCTTTCTGATTGAAAGCCTCTAAGAAAATCGGTACAAAAAGTAATCTGCGTGATAGGGGTTAAACCAAAAAACTTGAGTATCCTTTCTCTTAGTTGTTTTTTATGTGTAGCCATATAAAATCAATGTAAAGAGCGTTTTCGCAAATTTACGAGACAAAAATCAAGTGTCCGGTTAATTTTGCGGTTGAGTGTATATTATTTTCTGGATTTAAATTACTACTAAATTTCTCGAATTTTTTAAAAATAATGAAGCTAAAAACTGCAACAGGTTTGAAACATATCCCCCTAAATCATCCGTAAAAATATAAAACTGCTGTGTAAAATCGGAAAATTGTAATTAAAATAAGTGCATGGAACGTTTCATATTTTATTTAAAAATTACAGAAAGTAATATCAGTAATGGAGGATCGTGCTGACATGCCTAAAATATTTAGGAGCCAATACCACTGTTCGCACAGTTTTTGTGCTAAATTGATATTTTTTTAATTTAATTTATTACCGTTGGTTGTTTTGTTTAAATGCTGAAATCATTTTTAAATCTCAAAAATGATGTTATATTTTTAAAACAATTAATTATTCAAGGTGTTTGACCCAATTAGTAGCGTTGTAATATCAGTTTTTAACTTCTATCCAGCAGATTATAAGCCTGCAGTTTTTGTTTATTATAAAAAGGACAGTTAACAATTTAAAAAAACATATATAAAACAAAACAAATAAAATAGTGTTTCTACCTGTAAAAATGCACTAAATAAATTTCATTTTTTTTATAATACGGTCTTTTATAATACGACTTTGTATAATACGGTCATTTAGTGACTAGCGAGAATATTTAGTAAAGAAAACTTGGACATAATGAATCATTTAACTACAGTTGATATAATCTTGATTTCTCAGATTCTGCTAGTAGAAGCATAAAACACTAAAATGTTACAAACTATTGATAAGACGTGTAGACAAATAATTTTCATTGTGTCCCACTTTCCTCTACATCAACAAAATTGCAAGTTTAAGCAAATAATGCAAACGAATTATTTATGCCATAAAAACTGGTGTTCAGCTCTTATAAAATAATCATTCAACGGTAACTGCAATTGTTACGATTTAAAATATGTAAATGTTCCATCAATAATGTAAAGTTAAAGTACACACTTTTTGTCGAACTTGAAATAATAGAAAATGGCTGCTATCGATAATGCATTGCATTCATTTGAATTGAAGAGTAAGTATTACGTATAATTACTCAAATATAAATTGTAATTTTGATGGCTTCAATTTTCTTTTAAATTATGTAGTAATATACTAAATTAAGAAAAAATTTAAACACCTAGAAAGAATGCAACGATTTTTATAAAACTTTGAAAACATAGTAAGAATAAGTAAAATAAGAAATATGAGAAACATCTTCTAAGGAATACATTTTTTCTTTAATTTTTAGTTAAATTTATCAGGATGTCTATCTGATAGTGTTTTGTTATTTTGATAGTGATTAAAGTGTTTATCACAATTTGTCAAAGTTGGCTTAAAATATGCCCACCTCAAAAAGACGCCAGCAACTACCTTCTGAAAGAAGTCGAATTATTATTTAGAGAAATTGGTTTATTATACAGGCTCTGTATGATTCGTGGAGTTGCTGCTGTGATGCGCTGTTGTTAGGCATGGTTTGAACAGCAAAGACAAGCCCGTTCCTCTAAATCAGGTCGATCCAGAAGAACCACAGATCGTCAAAGTTTTTTAGAATTTTTGTATTAAGGGATCGGCATCAATCGAGCGGCTTGCTGCTGTCCAATTAGATCATTTGGGCTTTAATAATAACGGCTTTATTTGGTACTGCCATTGACTCTCCGACACAGACGCTGATGTCTAGACGGTGTATAGTATAGATCGCAAGCACTAGAACAACGAACGTGATACTGTCGCTTTTTCTGACGAGTCTCAGTTTGAGTCGTCACTAGAGTTGCCAACTGTTCTTTATTTCAAAAGATAATTCTTTCATTTTATATACTTACTGTCCTTTAATTTTTAACATGTTCTTAAAGAACACAATTTGTCTTTTTATCTAGTATTTTTTACTGAAGAAAAACGAGCAAGCGTTAGATAATTGACATACCTCTGTTTGTTACAAAAAAAAAATGAATTAATTGTTTAGACGTCCTCTTAAGTCACCAAAATAAATTTTAATTACGTATAAACAAACAAAAGTTCTATCCAGACTTTAGTTATGAAACCTACATAAATAGTGTATTTAATGGTAGAGAGAGAAGAACAATAAGAAGAATTACGACTAGTAAAAAAAGAAGAACAGAAGTAGATTCTAGAAGAATTTGAAAAATAGATTTTTTAAAAATTTGTAAAAAAGATGATCTAATGACAAAAATACTCAGAAAATTAATATGTATGTTTTACAAAAAAAGAAAACAAAAAAAATGTTAAAAACGTAGTTTAGACAATTCTAAAAGAACTGTAGATTCTAGGTCTATAGAAAAAAACAAAAAATACTAGACCAACGATTGGAAAAAAAAGAAGAAAATATAATTAAAACAAACGATAATAAAAGACTTAAGAAATTAACAAGTCCTAGAGAAACAAAATTTTAGGCGAATTTAAAAAACAATATTTATAAAAATAAATAAAATCATAAAGACGACCTTTAAAAAAAAACAAGAAAAATTTTAGATTAGTAAAAGAATAATCCTTTGAGCCGGGTACTGAAAAGTCTTGGTAACTACGGAGCAATTACAATAATTTTCGTTTCAAATGCCCAAAAATCTTTATTTTAGTTATCTGTATTAAAGTTTTTAAAGAAATTTAAGGGCTGAAGAAAACAGTTTGCACTCTTTTTTTAAATTGCAGTCAATTATTTTTGTAATAATCATAGTTCTTGGCTCATATTTTATGGTCCTTAGAGCCAGATGAAAAGAAACATTTTATTATTAGTATATAAAGAACAATTTTTTGCGTGCGTTTAATATTACTTTTTTATAAGCAATGCAGAAACATTTTTTATATTAGTTGCTTTTTGGTTCACAAAGTGTGTTTTAAACTAAATGGTCTTTCAAGCGAAATAAAAAAAAGGTTTGAAAATAGTCAAGACATTTTGCAAGAGTCCTACTTATGGCACTCTTTTTTTAGATTTTTTTTGGTTTTTGTTACTTTACTATTAATGTTTCAGAATTCAATAGCTTTTCACGAACCCTGCAACATTAAAAGAAACATAATTTTTTATAAACAAATAAACAGAAATACTGAACATATAACATAGAATTTTTGGACAATTTCATTTTATGAATATTTATTTTCATTTTTTTATTTTAGTATAAAAATTGTGTTAAAAATTGTTGATCCGTTAAGCAAGATATTTAAAAAAGTCTGAGATTAAAAGAGGCTATTACAATAATTTTTGTTTCCGTGTTTCTAAAATGTATGTTTTAAAATTTTTAATAAAATTTAAAAACCAAAGTTAACAGTTTTTATTTGTTTATAATAAACCTTGTAGAAACATTTGCTTTTAGAATAATTATTGCCTTTAACTCCTAAATTGTTGCTTGAAAATTCAAATGTACTAAAAGTCCAAAAGCCTTCCCAAGAGAAAGGTTCTAAAGATTATAAAAAACAATCTTTGATAAGTCTTTGACAATGTCTTTATCTCAATACTAAAAATGTTGCCAACCAATCATCCCAACAGACGCAAAATTGTCATAAAGTAATGTGGTGAAAGACAAAATTTTCAGTTTTCTGTTTAGCAGCACGTAGCTCGTACTGTAGGTGTTCTAGTTTGGAAAGCTATCCGATATAGAACTAAGTCTCTTCAAGTTTTTGTTTAGAGGTCTTTTCAACAAGAAGAAGAAACATTATTTCAACAAGATAATGCCAGACCTCACATTGCTAGAATATCTAGGAACTGTTTAGAAGCAGCTTTCATAAATTTACTTTCTTGACCTCCTATATCTATTGACTTATGACCTATCGAGTATGATGGGTCGACAACTTTCAAATTTGGCTCATCTTCCTCAGATTTTCGCTTGACTTAGGCAGAAGCTCCAGATTGTATGGAATACCTTGCTTCAGGAAGACATTAATAAATTACTCAGGTCTATGCCTCGATGTATCAAAGAGTGTATAACCTAACGTAAGGGCTTTATTCATTATTAAGATTATTATTGTTGTCTTTTGTTCAAGTAAGTTCAAATTTTAATCATAGTTTTTTTACATTGAAATAAATATATTTATAGTACGTCTCACGGTCTTATCCCCATCTGTAATAAAACCTTCAACACACGTAAAGATTCACGTTCTTACTGCTATTTCTTTCTACATCATGGCTTAAAATACAATAAACACAAAACGTATTGTGTTAATCATGTCACACTTTTCATCTTTTTTCAGCTTAACGCGACGACAAAGACAACTTCTAGGGTACTATTAGAATCTTAAATGCAAATCAAATGGTAGCGCAGTCAATGACCTCAGCGTAATTTAATACCTAAGACTGGAATTCTAAATGACTGCGCTACTCCATCGGAGTAGCGCAAACTTACGCCATCTATAATAATGTAAACAGTATAGTAAAGTTACGACGTTGCCCCCTAGTAACTCAAATTACACTGGCGTAAATCTGATTTAGAATTAGGTCTTAAAAAAGTAAAATTTTGGGTATAATTTCTTGCAGTCAATTCTGTTGCAGCAACAAAGATTTCTGCATAATATAGTTTCCAAAATTACAATATTTTTGTTATTTAAATGTTTTGTTTGTGTTTTCTCAATATCAATTTCACACAAAGCTATACATCGTAAATTGGTGGGAATAAGACGAACTATACAAAGTTTCATGAAAGTCGTTTTTTTGGTTTGCTTTTTTTGTTGTTTAGTATAATTATAATCAAATTTGCTGTATTTAATTAGTAATTTTGTAATTTTTATGGTAATTATTTAAATTTTGCTACTAATAGAGGAGCCTTTGTTGCATCCGTTTTGTTTCAGATGTTCAAATTGTGTATCACATTGCTATAATTAATTAGGTAACACAATATTAGTTGTAAGCCTTTATTGTCGTCGTTATTCGCTAGTAGTAAAATAGTAAAATTAATTATGCAATAATGATATTATTGTTGAAACATAACCATAATAACGTATTATAGCCGATTTTATTGGAAGTAGTGTAAAAATCGCTCATAAATCGAAAAACTATTACTCAACAGGTAACAGCAGCACGTTTTACTGTCCTGAAATCAATAAACACATCATAAACTGAGAGGAAATAATTATTTTTATTTAGTTTTTAATTTTTTAAATTAGAGTTGAAGAAACTCTTTTAAAACATAATACTCTTGCAAGATTTCTAAACCAACTGAAAATCTGATTATAGTGATTTATCACTTGATACTATGTGCAAATATTTTTAATATTCATGGGCTTTTTCAGCCTCTCGTGAATTATACTCTTCTACAATAAGGAAGGAATATGCAGAAGCGAAATTATACCAAGTTTTTATTTATTGCGCGTACATTAAATTAATACAACACAGAAAACACATTTGATCTTTCACTACAACTAATCCTAGAACTCTCGGCCTGTCTGGCCGAGAGTAATTTATAGAATGGAGCTCTTCTCGGAAAAGAGCAGACGAGTTATGAACGATAAAAATTGAGAAAAAAGCACAAATATATTTGGCTCTTTTACCAGTTTAGCAAATTTAATAAACGCTTCTTTTAAATTTGAGCATCTTTTTCATCACCTTTTTATTGTAGTGCGTCAGATGGCGACAGTTTGGTAAAACCTGCAAAACGCGGATGATTGACTTCTCTTCATTATAGCAATTTGTCCGAAAGTTTTCCGGATCGGCTGGTATTTTTCACAGCTGTGACCGTAATTGTTTAAATTCATGGACTAACAGCGCGTTGTCTTAAAACTTTGTTAATTTATAGTGTCTGGAAAACATGTGGAAAATTTAATTTTATGTTGATCTCGTTCAAGATTAGTCAGTTTGTCGGTTTCTAGTTCAGCAACAGTTACCTACAAAATAATGTTTTGAAATTGGATTTATTTGAAACTTCTTAAAAGAAAGAGTGTTAAGGTATTCATCCTTAATTAGTGTAATATTAGAAAAAATACTGTATAATACACTTCATTAGTAACTAAAGAGTAAAAACTACTCTCCGAAGCTATCCAAAAATGGCAAAAAGGCTCCACGAATTTACAGTGCCTAAGCTTAGCAGTAACTTTCTTTTTTGTGTGTTCTTATCTCGCGCATTTGAAGGTTTCTACCTGTTTCAGTCCCAGTTCGTGCATCAAGCGTAAACGGCAAAATTAGCTAGTGCAAATTTGTGCGTCAATCTCAAGTACAGCAATTATATTATACATAATCACTTTTTACTCTTGTTTGTTTTATCAACAACAATATTAGTGATATTAGTACTAAAATAAGAGACCTACCCAAATCCACTGTGGTTTTTATGACAGTTTTTATTGAAATACGAAATAAAAAAGCATGATATAGTACTAAACCGGCTCAGCATACACTAATCATTAAAAAAATAAAATGTTTACTTAATTTTAAATAAATTTACTTACCGCTCTAGAGCACTAATGCTTATGGTTGCGTTTTTGTTGAGAACAAAGAGAGTTTATTTTGTTTAAATTATATATTTTTATAGAATTTACACAATGCTATTATTTAATTATTAAAAAATACAAAAGTGGTTTAAAGTTTTAAAACTAAAACGAAGACAACTTTTTTTTATTTTGAAAATTTATTGATTTCTCTTTGTTTCAGTCAGTTTTGCACCTACTGAAGTAGAATTCGTCTCTTATAAAACTAAATAATTTTTATTAAACGAGATAAATCGGTTTTGTTTAAATGATTTGTACGTATTAGTTAAAAGTACATACAGAGTGTTTACAAATGTTTTCTAATCAAATGTGCTATAAAATTACTGTTACTTTTGCATTTACCAACTTTTAAAAATACCTAGTAATTTGTAGAATTCTTTAATTAGAATTATATAATTTGTTTAAATGATACTAATTTTTCTTGGATTCTTTGCTTTGCAGTAATTTTTTTACTATTTAATTATTAATGTAAATAAAGTCAGATAAACAAAAACAAAAAAAATCGTTGCTATTTTATAGGTACTATTGCATCAACTTTGTAATTCTACAAATAAAGCGGCTAGATTAATTTAATGTTTAAATGATTTCTGTCATCAAGTTTATAAAACTCTCACTTCTTGTTTATGAGGATTAAGTTGGTTGATCTTTGGGTCTCAGGAAAGGTACCGGCTAAATAGATATTTCTTGGTATTTACATTTTATTACCCTAGACTTTAGAGAAAGTAAATTCTTTTTAGCTGGTATTAAAATATGCAATTATCATTATAGAAATAAGATGCAACTATTCACCATTACAATTATAATTCTTATTATAATAAAATAAGCGATTTATTTAAAACGCATAGAATCATTGAAATGAAACCTTTAAACCAACCCGCCAGAATTTTTTTTTGTAGTGTTTTGATTTAGAAATGAAAATGTCATTGATAAAAAAAATAAAAATTTTTCAGTTTTTTTTAGAAACTCTATTAGGCTGTGAGAAAATTCTAGACAGACTTTTCAGGTAATATAATAGATCACTAACATAACGTGACAGATTTTGAAAAATTCATTAAAAAAAGATAATACAAGCTAAGACAAATATATTTTAAACTAGAAACGCCTGCGATTTATTTAATTTTTAATACCTCGGTATATAAAATAGCGTAATATAGTACTGTGGATTTGTTATAGGAATAATTTAATAAGGTCACATTTTATTACTAGTTACAAAATAAGATGTGGCAACAAAAATTACTTATTACAATAATTGGTTTTTGTAACTTCAAACATTTCTATCTCTCGATTAGAGAAATCTCGGCTCCTGTGCTCACCTGCACAGGTAACCACGTATAGAACCCCACACCGAAAAGCTCTTTTTAATCCGAGTCTTTTCGTATAAATTTCATCTCGTAATTTCTACGGCAACCCTATCAAAAACCGCAATTAATTAACCAATTAACTCATCTCACGCATTTCTCGATAATTAGAACCGCGACATGCTCAATCTCGCTCTTATTTCGTCAGGTAGACTTCTCGCGACCTACCTCGCATCACGCAGCCCTCTCGTATGTTGCGGACTAATTATTAAACCGTTAATTGTGTTAATTAAGCTTCTTTCATTCATATCTCATGAACGGGTTGTCGTAAAATTATGATTCAAACGCTGTTCAACTCTTTTTTCAATTTCGCTCCTCTCACGCTTTATCTCATTCTCGCGATTCAATTATCTCGCGATCTTGATTCGCACAGACAAACAATTTGACTCCTCGATCTTTGCCGAACCTTTTCGAAGCTGGCAAAAATTTCAGTTTTAACCACCGTCTCGGCTCTTCGGGAGTCAGTCCTGTCGTCCTCCCCAAATTCGGAAAAATGACTTAAGTTATAAACCTTACAACAAAGGGGCTTAGGACCGAAGTTAAGTCCTCCGCAATAAAAGAAACAATAAGAATTTTTCTGTCTATTGAACCAGATGTTTGAGATCTGGCCTCTGCCGGTCTGCCGCAGCTATAAAGTAGGCGCGCACTTTATTGCGGGCGACTTAACTTCGGTTCCAAGCCCCTTTGTTATAAGATTTATAACTTAAGTCATTTTTCCAAATTTGGGGAGGACGTCAGTACTGTCAGTTGTCAGTACTTCAGAAGTCAGTCGTGAGTCGTGAGTCGGCACTTCGGCAGTCGAGTGCAAGTTGATGAAAATAACGCACGTCTTCATCTGTGCTTTTTTGACTCGCATACCTCGCTCTCTCTCACTCTGCTCGTTTGCGCGCCACCTTGCGGAGTAACAGCGCGTTACTCACTCGCATCACAGCGTCATCTCTCTCTCAACCCTTTTGTAACTCACTCGCCTGACAGTGCCTGACTACTTACTTAAAAAAAATATTTTAATTTACAATTTCTGAGTTAATAGAAATTGTTTCTTGTTATAGAGTGAGTTTCCGAGCTTTCTTCATAGAGTCGTTTCATAACTAGTACCCAGTTCACTAAGATAAGACAAAATAAGTAATAATTTTTTACAATAATTGGCGTTTTAAGAAAAAATAGATGACAAAGTGATGACATTTCTCATTCTCATTCAAAAAATAAGAAACAAAAAAATATAAAGTGTCTAAAAATTTCTAGAAAAAAAAAGCATACATTTTAAGATTAAAGATAAATCCTAGAATAAACAGAAGAAGAACATTCACCACCCATCAGCTGTGACAGAAGAGAATGCTTATTATTGCATTATTATTTGTTCTAAAAATTGTTTATCTCCATTTTTCAGTTATTGTGTTCATTATTTCAGATTAATTTTTTTTTTTATTTTCAGTTAATGTTTTTGAAATTGTTTCATACGTACGTTTGCTGAAAAAGTTAGTCTATTTTTATTATTTTTGATTACTTTAATTAAATTTTTTTTATTAATTTATAGGATAATTTTGAAGATTCAATTTTTCGTTAAATGGCGTTAAAAAACAGTTGTTGGCAATATTGCAAAAATTTTCTTAACAACATTTCAATTATTATAATTTTACTGTACAAATTAGAATTGTACAAAATGCCCATTTTGTTGGATTATTTGAGTATTAATTAAACGTTTTAGACTTAAAAACAAACTTAAAAAAGTCAAATTATTGTTTTGTTTATCAATAAATTAATTTGTGTTTTTTTATTCTTTTGCTCTAACTATTAAAAAATAAATAGTAGATATTTGTAAAAATAATTTGTTTTGTTTTTTGAGGCTAGAAAAATCCAAAAATATCGCTAAAAATTTGAATTAAAAACAGATCAGAAAGAAGCAATTTAAAAAATTTTGTTCTACAATTTTAAGACACAACAGCAAGAAAATGTGAATTCAACAATTATAACAAAGCCGCGAGAGACTTGTCTTTAATTTCTTTTAAACTGCAATAACTCAAACTCCGACAAATTATTTCATCAACTTAGACATTTTCAATAAATTTAACGAAATCATCATTAATCTTAAAACAAGCAAAACAATAAGTTTTCAAAGAGACTCCCTAAAAGATTCGTATTTAATCTTGGAGCTTATAACGCACCCTTTGATGCAACTGTCAGCATTTAAAAGACGTCATAACACCAAGCATAGATATCAAAAGCAAGCTTAGGCATTGTTTGCATAGAAAATTAATTGCCAGTTTCTGTAACAGTCGCTACATCCACTACCACACTAAGTTATGATTGCAATTATACCAAAATTATGCACTTATTTATAATGTAACATTGTGTTATGTGACAATCTCAGGCGGAAGTTATGTACACTATACACAATTCGCACTACTATGAACATCTGGGATTGCTTTCAAATTTATAGTTTTTAATTTTCAATGAGAGAGGGTTGCTGTTAATTAAAATGAAAAGTGAATTGTTTATGAGATGCTGACGTAGGCCACCAGGAATACAACATGCATAAAAGCTCGGGTTCATACAAAAAGCTTTGTTTTCTATTGATCTATTGTCTTTGTCTTTTGTTTACAACAAACTTTTTTATTATTTTATACTGATTAATATATTACTGTAAATAAGACGTACAACTCTATAATAATCAACACATTATTATAAAATGCAAAAAATTTTTTAAGAACTTTAAAACAGTGAACGTATGAGTCTTGATAGCAAAAAGTTAAATTGTCAGGCAAAATAAAATTTTTGAAAACTTATTTTGTTAAGGGTGTGTCTAACGACATTGCTAACAATTCGGATTAGAAATAGATCTTAAAGAAACAGATGGAACTCGTCACATAAGAAAAAAGAAAAAACTCAGTGTCAAGATTAAAGGTTAGTTCAAAAAAAGCAGAAGAAGAGAATTCGCCACTCATCAGTTGTGCAAAAAAATGACAAAAATGTAGGTTATAAATTAAAACTTTCTGTTGTAAACTACTACAGTTTATGATTTATAAAATTTCGTAATTTCTGCTTCAATTTAACAAAAAAAATTTCAAAATTAAAAAAAAATGTTTTTGCTGCTCAGAATCAAACTTTCGACCTTTTGCTTCTAAAGCAGACGTAATAATCGCTACACCACAAATTCATACGTCAAAATTGCTGATTTTTGTAGTTTACAAAACGATGTATCTTATTGTTAGATTAAACACTAATTTAAGGCTAAAACTCTATAAATTTGAATATTTTATAAATTTAAGAATCAACATTGCTGTTTGGCTTGTTATCAGTTAAATTAATTATGTCGTATTATTTAAACTAGAAAACCTTATGTTTGAATTAATTTTGAGGTTATATCTCACTAACGCTTGGCGTACGGAGGTAACTATATATACGAGTAGGTGACTAGTACAAGTGTACTCGCTTCGGCGGTACATATACTAAAATTGGAACGATACAGAGAAGATTAGCATGGCCCCTGCGCAAGGATGACACGCAAAATCGTGAAGCGTTCCACATTTTTTCCCATTTTTAATTAAATTATTATTTTTTATTTGATTTATCCTGTACAGATTTCTACTGTACTAACTGCAAGTAAAATTCTTACAATAAAAGTATTTAAAATTGAATATTATTCTTTTTACATTGATTGCATAATATCGACTTTAACAGCGTTGAATTACAAGACTAATTTAAAAAAATGTGTGAGTGATCCATTTCTGATTATTTTCATAAGTTTTTAATTAAAAACAAAACTCTTTAAACGTGTTTTTGGAAATTAGTGGATAAGGACAGATGTTCTTTTGTGGTGCTAATGCTAAATCTCTTTCTATCTCAGCTCAGCTTTGCATTACTTTATTTAACAGCAAAATATTGCAGTGATGTTTGGATGAACAGTTCAATAAACATTTAATAGAATATCTAACAAAAAGGGTTTCTGGAATGGATCAACTAAGGTGGGTTCAGGTGAAATTGAACAAATAAAGAACTAGTCATGCTAGATATAATTCAATATTGTTTTAACAGAAAATCCATATTGTCCATTTTGACAAATAGAAATAACTGTACCTCTTGTCGAAAAGTGTCGACTTACGAGCTTCAAGAAGGCTTCAACGAAATTTATGAGTTGTCGCCAGAAGCTAGAACTTGACTGTTTACTATCAAAGCTTTATATAATTTCTTTTAATTTCTTTTATCTACTTTGTTTTTCACTTGTTTTTTTTTACTGTTATACAAATTATGGGTGTTTATTTTAAAAAAACTTGTAGCAAGCCATGACATTTTTACGTATGTCGTACATGACCCCATACAACAACAAAATTTTTATTATTTAAATTATCCATGTATTGTTGATTGCCTGCTATGCCATTTTACCCTTCACAAATTATCTTAACCATAACCTAAGAGTATCTTCTCTTCCTGACAAAGCGAGCTTAGTTTGGTGTGTTTTTCTGTAGTTGCCTTCGTGGTGTTTTTGTTTTTCAAACATTCTTTATTTTATTAAAAATGTATTTTTGTTTTAATTGTCGAAAAGTGAGGTTATAAAATCTTTCATTTTGACAAGTGTGTAAAAAATTAATCACAGACATACAAAACAATTGTTTTTTAGTTTCAAAGCACTCTAGAAATTTTTTTTAATTAAACACACAATATATAAGATATACAAAACGTTAAAAAATTATTTCGCAATCTTGGCATAGAAATAGCTTTCTCAAAATCGATTAGAATGTAATCTGGAAATCATTTCTTACATCTGTAATTTTCATTTTTTCTGCAAAATTCTAAAAAATGGTTCCGCCCAGGATCGAACTGAGGACCTTCTGTGTGTAAAGCAGACGTGATAACCGCTACACTACGAAACCGGTATTTCTTGCAAAATAATTAATTTTGTTGCACAAATTAACAAACTTAATAAAATTATCATAAATACCGACTGTCATAAATCAATAACCCGCTTTGACGGCTTCGTGCAGGGTCGTACTTGCTGGATAGAGGGTAGGTACTACAAGATGTTCGATGAATCACCTAGCTTCATCCTTATTTTGTTAAAAGAAGAAAATGTTATAATAAGATTAAAGCAATAAATTTAATAACTCGATAAATGGTTACATTAATATTTATTGTAAAAATCATTAATTTAATTTGAATAGAAATCGTTTATTATTAAATACAAAAATATGAAATAAATTTAAAAATTAAAAATTAAACATAATCTGAATTATCCAACTCTACATCACTCTCACTGCGACTGTCATCAGGACCAATATTAATGATTAAAGGCGCAACAAAGTTTTTGCGATAAGAATTTTCTATTTCTATCACATGTTGCACACATTTTGTCTACAATTCCGCTCCAATCTTTCCTGTCTCGGCCTTAATCATCTCAGTTGTTCCTTCAGAAAATTTCGGATTGGTGTTGTTTTTACGAAGATTGCGTTTTAATGTGCCCCAGACCATTTCAATGGGATTAAATACGCAATGATATGGAGGCGGCCTCAAAATTGTATGTCCTTGTTCTGTTGTTATATCGTCTATTACATACTTTTTTTCAAAATTAAACGATTTCACAATTTCCAAGAGTTTGTTTTTTGTGTAAGATTCTTCGAAAAAAATGTCTTGCTCGTATAAAAATTCCACGATCTTCCCTTTTTTCCAAGTAGTGTTGGGTATTTTTTTACTTAATACCGAGTGATAGCTTGCATTGTCCAACACAATCACACTCTTAGGTGTTATATTCGGTAAAAAATCTTCCCTGAACCACTTTTGAAACAATTCCCCTGTCATATCCTCGTGGTAATCAAGTTTGCAGTCTTTTATTTTTTTGGCAGATAATAATAAAGCGCCTGGAACCCAACCATTTGCCGATTCGGCGTTTAAAATTATAATCCTTTTCCCTCGTGTTGGTGGAACGTTCAAGAGACACTTGTTGGATTGGTCGATCCAACCTTTTTTTATGACATCATGGGTGTCAAACCATGTTTCATCAATGAAGTAAATAGTTTTATTTTCCTCCCGAAGTCTTTGTATTTCTACTAAATATTTATACCGCCATTCTCGAATTCTAGGTGATTCCATTATCGTTTTCCTCTTGTCAATTGTTTTCCAAGTAAAACCGATTTTCTTTAAAAATGTTTCTTGGGAACACTTGACATTAAGATCTTCGTCATTAATTATTGAATTATGTAGGCTTGTTGCAGTAGGTACAATATTTTTTTCAAAGATTTTGTATATCTTCATTCTTACTAAATGAGCATGTGTATCAATCTGCAATTTTTTTTTAACTCGTTGGCGTCCCGTCTTACCTCTCGTTCTTCAACTCCTCGGTGAACTATTCCCCAAACCATACTATATGGCACATTTGTCTGTAATGATGTCTCCTTAATTAGGTGCTCTTCTTTCTTCGTGTTTTTTAAATAATAATAAACATTTAAAACAATCTGTTTAGCTATTATTGGTAAATGAACACAGATACGGCGAGCTTCTGTGTTTTCACGATCACTCATTTCATCGTCAGTAATAATTATATCATTTTCGGGCTCGTTATTGTTAGCAATGTTTATGACTTTATCTTCTTGATTTATATTAAAAGGCCTCCACAAATCCATGTGGACCAAAAAAATTGGTTGACGCAAAAGGAACTGTATTGAAAGCAAGTACCAAAAAATTAGAAGCTCGATGCACTAGGCTTCACACTTCTGTACTAACTGAACCGATGAGTTCCAGCTATCTTCTTACTTAAAAAATAAAATGTATAGACAAAAGTACACCTCTGGACAAAGTTATTCGACAGTATTTAATCCCTAGGTACCGCCACCCTTTCCTTACCTCGTCACTACACAAAAATTCACCATACTTTATCAGGTCAAAACGGATTATTACTTGATCCTTGGAAAGATATTAAATAATTCTTAGAACATTTGCATTTGTAAGACTGAAACTAGAAATTTCACTAATTACTACTATATAGAAATATATCACTATAACTCACTAGGTTTTAAGTTTTTGCACTTGCTTTTTTTAGTTATAAGTATTTTTGTTAAAGTAAATATTTTTTAAAAACTAGTATTTTATTTTAATATGGTTGTGGTTAAGGGATTAAATCAGGTAAACAGAGCGCTTTGCCAAATTTAGATATGAGAAAAATCGCTAATCTGGGGTCTGGTGCCCAGTTTATGCATCGGTGAAAACGCTCAGGTAGCTGGTGCGGAATTTGGAGCTGTCCAAACTCTCAATGTTAATTTTCTTAGAATAAGTCTTAAATTATTCCTAAATTGCAGTAGTATGAAGTCCCTCACAAAAATTTGAGTCCGGCCCAGACGTTCAAAACTGCCATCTGTTTACAATTTTTGCCTGCTTTCGACGGATTTACCTACCGAAAAATTTCACTCTATTGGTAAATATATGATGGGTCATTATGAGGGTAAAGTAATAAAATCGAGTTATCGGTAGGCAAACTTTAACTTTGTCAAAATCGATTAGAATGTGTAATCTGGAAATCATTTCTTACATCTGTAATTTCCATTTTTTCTGCAAAATGCTAAGAAATGGCTCCTATTGCAAATGGTGTTGCCTATTTTGGAAATCTTGAGTGAAAATAAATAAAAAAATCACTTTGTATATAAAAAAAAATTTATCCAAAAACGTCTGTAATTAAATTAAACTAATATTAAAATTATTATTACAAAAGTCTCCTGTCATTAACAATTGTTTGTCAACAACTCTTAAGCGTAAATTTTGTTTTTTTATTCACTCTGTGAGTAATGATCAACATTTTTTTCTTCAAATTGCTATAGAAAATCGCTGATTATACTCGATCTTTAATTAAAATAATTTTTGGTTAACCATTTGTACAAAAATTTACAAAAAAAAACCAGTTGGAAACAACTACTCCGAGAACTAAGCCTAAAAACTCTTACCGGCATTTGATACAGTTATTTAGTTGTTATTTTAAATTAATATGACAGTTTTGATATAGACATTTTTTGTTTTATTTCTTTGAAATTTATGGGACAGGCTTCCATCTGCTCTATATGCAATATGTCGCAAATGTAAAAGTTGAGTAAATAAATGCGACCAAAGCCGGTAACCAATTTATCTGCAAGGTAATATTTGTAAAAGTGTGCCATAAAAACTTAGATGAGCGTAATAATAAAAATACGTCTGGTATGCAGTTTATTCGAGCTTTTAGAAGGAGACAGTGGCGCATATTGCGTTTGAATATATGAGCGGGCTAAAATTTAAAGTAGGATGTATATATTTTCCTGTTCATATTGGTCTTTTGAGGAAACAGTCGGCATCCGTTTCTACTTAACTATGCATTAAAACGGCCCAACTCCATGCTGTTCACAAGACGTTCAGCAAATTCTGAATAAATGATTTTTTTCCTTCTCGACATTCGTTGGATTTAATTAAGCCGCCACCACTCCACTCGCGCCAACTGCTACCTGTATTACTGCGAATTAGGGAGGTTTTAATAAATCCACCTCGGGAAAAAATCCTAGACGCTGCCACCGTTCATTAATCTCGCAACAATTTTATAGCGCACAATAAAACTTGGACAAGTTTTATCCCAACGACTGAATTAATGGTAAATTCCTACTATTATATACTTGGCACGTTTTGTTAGTGTTCCTACACAATATACCCTCCTAGACTCTGAAGTTAATACTTACTTTGATTAATTTTGGCTGTTTAATTTTCGAGGCGGCCAAAGCTAACATGACCTAAATGAACATTGACTGAATACATACGATTAACACTCTTAAGGCTTCTCTAAACGACATTGTGATTCTAATTCTGCCTTTTCTTTTTTTAATAAGCGGCAACCAAAGGTACAAGAACAAGAATACTATTTTACAATGATATTACTAATTGTAAGACGTACTGTTTTAATGCTATCTCAAAAAACCGTCTCTCTCATTCTCAATGTGAGCCACATTGTTAAGTCTCCACAAACAAGTCGCCGCGCCATGACGTAAGTATGTCTCGTTGAATTTGTATGGCGATAAAGCGCCACCCTTAGCTAAAGCTAAGAACTAAAAAGAATTTTGTTTATTTTCTTAAATAATTAGAGTAATTATAATACATTGTTTATAAACTAACACTGTTTGAGTACCCCTTAATTATACCAACTGATTAGTTTGTTGAGACTAGTTTTTAGACGTTGTGTCGTAAAAAAATGTATTTTTTTTATAATAGTGCTTTGCTTATAAAGCCACTGTTAATTGAGTAATGAATTTTTAAACAAAAAATTTCTGGCTGTGATCAATAATATCGTATTTATTGCTTTAACTTTAAAAATTAAAAACGCCTCTAAAATTCAGATGTTTTTTGTTTTGATAAACAAACCAATACTATACTGCTGTTGCAATTTAGTAACAAAATTCAACAAGTCAAATTTTAAAATTTTAGACATTTTCGTTTCGTGTTTTCTACCTATTTTAGTCCCATTTCGAGCTTCAAAACAAATCCTCTTTTAATGATTCACAAATTGACCAACTTTCTTTGCAGGATATATAATTATAATTCTCTTAATCAATGCGGCTGACCTGTTACAAGAAATTTTACTGTTTAAAAATTAGTTTATTAAAAATAAATTTTTATTACCAAAAATATATATGTAGAGGGAAGAAAATTTTTGCTGTTAGATGAAACTGAAATCAAGAACTTTTTTTCGATATAAGTAGATTAGACAAGCAGATATTTTATCTTTATAACTCGCAATTTTATTAAGTTTGTTAATTTGTGCAATAAAATTAATTATTTTAGAACAATTAACGGTTCCGTAGTGTAGCGGTTATCACGTCTGCTTTACACGCAGAAGGTCCTCAGTTCGATCCTGGGCGGAACCATTTTTTAGAATTTTGCAGAAAAAATGAAAATTACAGATGTAAGAAATGATTTCCAGATTACATTCTAATCGATTTTGAGAAAGTTATTTCAATGCCAAGGTTGCGAAATAATTTTTTAACATTTTGTATATCTTATATATTGTGTGTTTAATTTAAAAAATTTCTAGAGTGCTTTGAAACTAAAAAACAATTGTTTTGTATGTCTGTGATTAATTTTTTACACACTTGTCAAAATGAAAGATTTTATAACCTCACTTTTCAACAATTAAAACAAAAATACATTTTTAATAATATAAAGAATATTTGAAAAACAAAAACACCACGAAGGCAACCACAGAAAAACACACCAAGACTAAGCTCGCTTTAGCAGGAAAAGAAGATGCTCTTAGGTTATGGTTAAGATAATTTGTAAAGGGTAAATTGGCATAGCAGGCAACCAACAATACATGGATAATTTAAATAATAAAATTTTTGTTGTTGTATGGGATCTTGCACGACATACGTAAAAATGTCATGGCTTGCTACAAGTTTTTTTTTTAAAAACAAACACCCATAATTTGTATAACAGCAAAAAAAAAAGAAAACAAGTGAAAAACAAAGTAGAAAAGAAGAATTATAAAGCTTTGATAGTAAACAGTCAAGTTCTAGCTTCTGGCGACAACTCATAAATTTCGTTGAAGCCTTCTTGATACTCGTGAGTCGACACTTTTCGACAAGATGTACAGTTATTTCTATTTGACAAAGTTGACAATATAGATTTTCTGTTAAAACAATATTGAATTATATCTAGCATGACCAGTTTTTTATTTGGTCAATTTCACCTGAACCCACCTTAGTTGATCCATTTCAGAAACCCTTTTTGTTAGATATTCTATTAAATCTTTATGGAACTGTTCATCCAAACAGTACTGCAATATTTTGCTGTTAAATAAAGTAATGCAAAAGCTGAGCTGAGATAGAAAGAGTTTTAGCATTAGCACCACAAAAGAACATCTGTCCTTATCCTCTAATTTCCAAAAACACGTTTGAAGAGTTTTGTTTTTAATTAAAAATTTATGAAAATAATCAAAAATGGATCACTCACACATTTTTCTAAATTAGTCTTGTAATTCAACGCTGTTAAAGTCGACATTATGCAATCAATATAAAAAGAATAATATTCAATTTTAAATACTTTTATTGTAAGAATTTTACTTGCAGTTAGTACAGTATAGATCTGTACAGGATAAATCAAATAAAAAATAATAATTTAATTAAAAATGGCAAAAAATGTGGAACGCTTCACGATTTTGCGTGTCATCCTTGCGCAGGGGCCATGCTAATCTTCTCTGTATCGTTCCAATTTTAGTATATGTACCGCCGAAGCGAGTACACTTGTACTAATCACCTACTCGTATATATACTTACCTCCGTACGCCAAGCGTTAGTGAGGTATAACCTCAAAATTAATACAAACATAAAGTTTTTAATTTTATATAATATGATATATCTAATTCACCAGCCGATATGTCAAATCGCAATGTAATGTTTTAAACTTATGAAATATTTTAATTTACAAAGTCTTAGCCACAAATTATTGTTTAATTTAACAAACTTTCTATTAAAAACTACAAAAATCCGTAATTTTGACGTATATATCCGTGGTGTAATAATAATATTAATAATAACTAATATGCCTGCTTTACAAGCAAAAGGTTCTAAGTTCGATTCTGAGCGAAAAGCATTTTTTTTTAATTTTGCAAAAAAAATGTAAATTAGTATAGTTTAAAAAAAAATAAAATTGCATTATTTATTGTATGCCAAAGTCGCGAAATAATTTTTTATCGCATTGAATAAAAAAAAATCTTGTTGTGAAGATTGCTTTGCAGCTTGAGGATGTAGATTGAGGTCAGGTCAGGTCACGTCCTTTATACGAACAGAACAATTAAATTTAATAATTCATAATTAAAAATTTATTAATATCAAAAAAAAATTAAAACCAAAAACAATAAAGTCCAATTTTAGGAAAAAAAGGTCCACGACTATAAATAATGTAAGTAAAAGTTTTTATCCAATTTTTCAAATTGAAGCAGAAATTACCAATTTTTATAAATTGTAAACTATAGTTTTTCAGACAACACAATGTTTTCATTAAAAACCTACCTTTCTGTAATTTTGTTCTGCACAATTGATGAGTGGCGAATCCTTCTGCTTCTTTCCAACTTATCTTTAATCTTGACTTTTTTCTTCTTCCATGTGTAGCGGTTTCCATCTGCTTCTTTAAGATTTATTTCTGATCCGAATTCCTAGCGATGTCGTTAGACACTCTCTCAACAAAAAAAATCTTCTAAAAATTTTATTTATTTTATAAGAAACATAAAAAAATACAGTTAAATTTATTGATATACCTACTGAATATCAGAGCGTAACATTTAGTCCTATTTCATATATTTTACAATTTAACTGGTATGAGCATAAGCTTATAACCTCGATAGATAAATGACTAACTTTGACCACTTTTAATTATACAAATTTATTATTATTTTATTGCCAACATAATCAGTATTATTCTTAATGATGTTGTTACTGTACTGTCTATTAATTTTTTTGTATTTCAGTATATTTGAATTAGCAAAGCAACTTAAAAAAATTCTGATTATTTCTTCTTCTTCTTCTTCTGTTTATTACATAATATCATGTAATAATATAATATCTACAGATTTTTTGTGAAATTTTTTAAATTAAAAATATTTAAAAAGGTGATCTTTCTTCTTTTTTTAAAATTGTTTTGAAAATTCGGAAATAAATCAAAGTAAATTGAATACAATTAATGTTATAAAAAATAATAAAAAAGCTTATTTTGTATACTAAGGGGCTGATTTCAAGTATAGATAATACCGGTAGTATCTTTGTTTCCATGGAAAAATAAACAAATTCGAGATTGTGATTCGCTGTTGTCATGGAAAAGTATTTAAAATTTGCGACACTACCGGTATTATCTCAACTTGAAATCAGCCCATAAGCTCACTTTTTTACAGAAATCTGAAGAGAAAGTAAAGCAAAAAGTAAAAATAATTCCTAACTGGCCAACGTTTCGAGATTCTTTATTTATCTTAATCTTTCATCAAGGCGATTAGCAATTCATTTATATGTAGCCTTCAGTTTTAGCTAAAAAATAATTTATAAGAATTGCTAATTGTCTTTATAAAGACATTAAGATTATGTATTACAGGATTCATAAACGTGAGGTTAAAAAGTGTGTATTTTACTGATCATATGACCATGTTTTACTGACCGTCAATTATTATTACTTGCCATCTATTATCATACTGACCATATGAAATAAAATATTAGTAAAGCGCACTTGCTCATAAAATATAAATATTGATCATTTAATTTGTTGCAAAATAAAATTAATATTTTAGAACTTAAATTGGTATTTTTTCTCAGTCCTTCTTATATATTTTTTTTAAATTTTAATAAACACATATGTGTATAGAATTTGTAATTTGTTTGAAATAACTGGACATTGATTAATAAATATTTTAATACCAACTGTTTATTGGGAAAGCCCTAATTAACGAAACTCAGAGTTAAAACAAGAACTGTCCTTATACTCTAATTTTCAAAAATTATTGGAAAAATCTTATTTTTATTAATATAAAAATATTATCAAAACTAATTAAAATAAATCATCCACACATTTTTTAAATTAGTTATTTGATTCAAGACCAAATAAGGGGATGATAGTGGCTTAACGAGATAATATTAAACTATATATAGTTTATTTTGATTGTAACAATATTTTTGTAATAGTTAATCTAATTAAAATCTGTATAAAGTGCCTAATTAATCAAATAAAAAATGATAATTTAATTAGAAATGACAAAAAATGTGGAACGCTTCACGATTTTGCGTGTCATCCTTGCGCAGGGGCCATGCTAATCTTCTCTGTATCGTTCCAATTTTAGTATATGTACCGCCGAAGCGAGTACACTTGTACTAATCACCTACTCGTATATATACTTACCTCCGTACGCCAAGCGTTAGTGAGGTATAACCTCAAAATTAATACAAACATAAAGTTTTTAATTTTATATAATATGATATATCTAATTCACCAGCCGATATGTCAAATCGCAATGTAATGTTTTAAACTTATGAAATATTTTAATTTACAAAGTCTTAGCCACAAATTATTGTTTAATTTAACAAACTTTCTATTAAAAACTACAAAAATCCGTAATTTTGACGTATATATCCGTGGTGTAATAATAATATTAATAATAACTAATATGCCTGCTTTACAAGCAAAAGGTTCTAAGTTCGATTCTGAGCGAAAAGCATTTTTTTTTAATTTTGCAAAAAAAATGTAAATTAGTATAGTTTAAAAAAAAATAAAATTGCATTATTTATTGTATGCCAAAGTCGCGAAATAATTTTTTATCGCATTGAATAAAAAAAAATCTTGTTGTGAAGATTGCTTTGCAGCTTGAGGATGTAGATTGAGGTCAGGTCAGGTCACGTCCTTTATACGAACAGAACAATTAAATTTAATAATTCATAATTAAAAATTTATTAATATCAAAAAAAAATTAAAACCAAAAACAATAAAGTCCAATTTTAGGAAAAAAAGGTCCACGACTATAAATAATGTAAGTAAAAGTTTTTATCCAATTTTTCAAATTGAAGCAGAAATTACCAATTTTTATAAATTGTAAACTATAGTTTTTCAGACAACACAATGTTTTCATTAAAAACCTACCTTTCTGTAATTTTGTTCTGCACAATTGATGAGTGGCGAATCCTTCTGCTTCTTTCCAACTTATCTTTAATCTTGACTTTTTTCTTCTTTCATATGTAGCAGTTTCCATCTGCTTCTTTAAGATTTATTTCTGATCCGAATTCCTAGCGATGTCGTTAGACACTCTCTTAACAAAAAAATCTTCTAAAAATTTTATTTATTTTATAAGAAACATAAAAAAATACAATTAAATTTATTGATATACCTACTGAATATCAGAGCGTAACATTTAGTCCTATTTCATATATTTTACAATTTAACTGGTATGAGCATAAGCTTATAACCTCGATAGATAAATGACTAACTTTGACCACTTTTAATTATACAAATTTATTATTATTTTATTGCCAACATAATCAGTATTATTCTTAATGATGTTGTTACTGTACTGTCTATTAATTTTTTTGTATTTCAGTATATTTAAGTTAGCAAAGCAACTTAAAAAAATTCTGATTACTTCTTCTTCTTCTTCTGTTTATTACATAATATCATGTAATAATATAATATCTACAGATTTTTTGTGAAATTTTTTAAATTAAAAATATTTAAAAAGGTGATCTTTCTTCTTTTTTTAAAATTGTTTTGAAAATTCGGAAATAAATCAAAGTAAATTGAATACAATTAATGTTATAAAAAATAATAAAAAAGCTTATTTTGTATACTAAGGGGCTGATTTCAAGTATAGATAATACCGGTAGTATCTTCGTTTCCATGGAAAAATAAACAAATTCGAGATTGTGATTCGCTGTTGTCATGGAAAAGTATTTAAAATTTGCGACACTACCGGTATTATCTCAACTTGAAATCAGCCCATAAGCTCACTTTTTTACAGAAATCTGAAGAGAAAGTAAAGCAAAAAGTAAAAATAATTCCTAACTGGCCAACGTTTCGAGATTCTTTATTTATCTTAATCTTTCATCAAGGCGATTAGCAATTCATTTATATGTAGCCTTCAGTTTTAGCTAAAAAATAATTTATAAGAATTGCTAATTGTCTTTATAAAGACATTAAGATTATGTATTACAGGATTCATAAACGTGAGGTTAAAAAGTGTGTATTTTACTGATCATATGACCATGTTTTACTGACCGTCAATTATTATTACTTGCCATCTATTATCATACTGACCATATGAAATAAAATATTAGTAAAGCGTACTTGCTCATAAAATATAAATATTGATCATTTAATTTGTTGCAAAATAAAATTAATATTTTAGAACTTAAATTGGTATTTTTTCTCAGTCCTTCTTATATATTTTTTTTAAATTTTAATAAACACATATGTGTATAGAATTTGTAATTTGTTTGAAATAACTGGACATTGATTAATAAATATTTTAATACCAACTGTTTATTGGGAAAGCCCTAATTAACGAAACTCAGAGTTAAAACAAGAACTGTCCTTATACTCTAATTTTCAAAAATTATTGGAAAAATCTTATTTTTATTAATATAAAAATATTATCAAAACTAATTAAAATAAATCATCCACACATTTTTTAAATTAGTTATTTGATTCAAGACCAAATAAGGGGATGATAGTGGCTTAACGAGATAATATTAAACTATATATAGTTTATTTTGATTGTAACAATATTTTTGTAATAGTTAATCTAATTAAAATCTGTATAAAGTGCCTAATTAATCAAATAAAAAATGATAATTTAATTAGAAATGACAAAAAATGTGGAACGCTTCACGATTTTGCGTGTCATCCTTGCGCAGGGGCCATGCTAATCTTCTCTGTATCGTTCCAATTTTAGTATATGTACCGCCGAAGCGAGTACACTTGTACTAGTCACCTATTCGTATATATAGTTATCTCTGTACGCCAAGCGTTAGTGAGATATAACCTCAAAATTGACACAAACATAATTTCTTCAATTTTAAATAATATAACGTTTCTAATTCAATTAACGACAAGTCAAATAACGTTCTTACATACTAAACTTGTAAAATATTCAAATTTATAGTGTTTTAGCCACGAATTACTAATCTAATCCAAATATCTAAGTGAAAACAGCAAAAACCGGTTGATTTGTCATGTGGTTCCGTAGTGTAGCGGTTATCACGTCTGCTTTACACGCAGAAGGTCCTCAGTTCGATCCTGGGCGGAACCAACTTTTTTTTCAGTTTTTATCAAATTTAGAGCATTTTTTACGTTCACTTTTTTATATCTACTGATTTAATACATCGATTCCGTGGTGTAGCGGTTATCACGTCTGCCTAACACGCAGAAGGTCCCCAGTTCGATCCTGGGCGGAATCATTTTTTATTAACATAAATTTATCTTCAGGCTAAAGTATCCACACTGACTTGTTATTAACATTTTTAACAGAAATTAGTCATATACTGTGACAAAAAGTTAAATATTTATTAAAGTAGATTTATTAAAATTTATAATTATAACATGAGTGCAATTAAAAATATCTGTAGGTAGGCACAATCAGTCCATCAACAGATGTCAGCACATGTCTTTTTAAGACTTTAATTTTGTTACTTTTAATCAAGTCAAAACTTTAGTTTTCGTTATTTTACTTTTTCTGCTACTCAATAATACTAATTATTTGTTTTTTAAATAACAACAAGGTGAGGTAAATCATAATAAAATAAAAAATAGCTTTTATACATTATATATTTATTTATGACTACAATTTTAATATAAAAATCATACATGCATATGTACTTCACTATACATTTCCCTATCAAATAATTAGTGTTGCAGTAATTTCTTCGCTTCATTAGTAATAATAATAATAATTAAGGTACACTAGAAAAATGTCCTGTTAAAAGCATCTGAAAAATCCCTGATTCTATGGTGAGTGTTGTGTTTCTAAATCAAAAAATCTGTGCATAATATTAATGAAATAAACAAAATTTAAGTACAAAATACGTACACAACAAAGGCTCAATGATAGGAATTGTTATTCAATTGATATAAATAAACATAAATCTTAAAATATGTACAGTACTTATTAGTGTTTCAATGCCATAACAATTATACATAATATGACATAAAACTGTGCTTAAATAATTTTCATATAATAAAAATATATAACTTAAAGCTAACTGGTATATAATCTGGCACATGGTGTGTGTTGACTTAAAACAGCCAAAAATTCCCTAACATAATCTCAAAATTTGATTTTTCTAAAGGCCAGCGTGTGTTTGCTCAGAACACTCGTCGGAACCCATCGACATGTCCGCTATTATCCCACTCTCTAAAAAAAATAATTATTACCAAAAAAATAATTAATTGGATCCGAGCATTTTGAGAAGAAAACACAGTGAAGTTAGGTAGAGTTGTGAGCCCTACATAACCTATTATGTATTAAAATCGATTTTAACTTCTAGTTTAGGCTACAAACAACCCCAGAACAATCAAAATTCTTAAAATTGAGACACAACAACAACAGAATCAACTCAATTCAACAAAACCGCTTTGTAGTTATGTCATATTGTCGTTGATGGCAGTCACGTGGTACTAATAACTAGCTAACTTCACTTTGTTTGTCCTCAGAGTAGTGCGGGTTGCATACATTACATTCCCGGATCGACTATAAAAAAAGAAAAAATGTCAAATTTTTGATTTCTGAAAAACCAAAAATAAGAATTTTTTTCTCTTTTAAAGTCGATCTGAGAACATGCTATATATACTTAAAATGCCCAGGCCCTATATTAAAATTCCAAAACCAAAGCTAACCAGAGAGCAAAAAAATTCTTGATTCAAGTAAGCATAGATGGCGCTTACCGAAATCAAACCTTTCTACTCTAATTACTCCCTCAATAAATACCTAAAAAACTGTACAAACCCGTGGAACATTGGCTATTAAGCGTGGCAGATCTATGGTAAGGCTTGGGACTATCACAAGCCGATTCGAAACTGAGATTCATTGAATTATTTTGTCCTCCACTATTTCCAGAACTTGTGCTTCCTGAAGATACACTTGACGACATTGAAATAACCGAATGGGGCCGTTTGGCATTTCTGCACGACTCTGCAACTGGACCTACGATAGAGTTTCTAAATCGTGGAGCGGCTAAAATAAAAAAACTCGGTTAATTTTGGTAGATTTGGTAAAAAATAGGTGGTGTTAGTACCATGCATGACAACGATGTTAGAGGAACTGTGCATGTAAGCGTCTAGGTCTCTACAGCAGCGCAAGCAGGCACATTCCATTAGTTTTACTGGACATGTTGGTTGGGTTATAGGTTTTAGTTCTAAAATTAGTTGGTACAGGTAAAATTTTAGTAAAGATTTGAGGTTTAGGGAGAAAGACACTTACTTCTACTGAGTTGGTCAACACTTATTGAACGGTCACTGATTTGGTCAGCACTGGGTCGAATATCTAAACAAGGCTTGTTACCGATGCCCATCGATGACATTTCAGCCATTCTTACAGCTGAAACAAAGAGAAACCTTAATTACAGAAACTGTAAAACATAGATAGTGTTCTTTCTACTACTGCTGGCAAAATCGATAAAAAATCAAAACCGAATAACCGATTTGAGGCAAACACGGTTTTCGAAAAAACCAATTACCTCGTCTTTTTGACTAAACCGGTTTGGAAACCGTTTAAAACCGTTTTTATGTATTTTCTAAAACCGGTTTTAGACGTTCTTCAATCGATTTTACAAGTTAAAAAGTTTTTTAAATAATTTATGAAATACAGTGGACCTCCGGTAGTCCGGCCCCTGTCTAATCCGGAGCCCTTTGTAATCCGACACGCCTACCACTGTACATGATTCTACATATCACGACCTTCTTTATAAAATAATAAAAAATGACGTTAATAGCGGCCTGCCAATTTCGATGAATTCCCATTGTTATCGTGATTCTGGAGAAACGCCACTTTCTGCCGTATTGGCGCTGTGCACTGTTGCACTATTTCTATATACACTGCACTTCTCTGGGCTGAACTGTTAATTTAAGGTTAAAACAATGAGGTTATGTCGAAGTTGAACCATCGGTCTAAGCAAAAAACAAACAATAACCAACTGCAACTTACAAAGAAAACAACTAACAAATCTTATATAATGCAAAAAATTAAATACAAAATTTTAATTAGTTCAAATTTGACAGTTGTCACGATGAATATCCATAGATAAGATGTATATGCAGAATACGTGTATCGTCAAGCAGCGCCAAGCGGAAAATCACTGTAAGCTCGCCACGCGGCAGGCTGTATGGGCTGGAGAAGTGTGTCGTAATTTTAGCGCGAACGTTTGAAGCACTGTCATTCTGAAAACTTACCTTAAAAAAATCGCCCTTATTGCACTAATACATAAGGTTGAAATTATAACAGCTAAACTTTGACCGAATAAAAATCACATATGGAAACACAAATAAGGCATAAAAACACTCAACTCCAATACTCTAGACATTCTAGTTTTAATCCAGACACAAGTTACAAACAATTCTCGCATATTTAAGAAATTAATCGAAAATAGAAATTACTGTACATGCTTCGTGCTGTCAAACTCACCCGAACAGCTGTAAACCAACTACCGAAGATGGCCGAGTACATACAAATAACAAGATGCGCGGGCAAATCGGAGGGGATTTGCTCGCATTCGGCATGGTTCGCTGGAATTCGTTCATATTGGACCTGCGTTAAAGCTTAGAAATGAAGGAAATCTGTGCATCGAACATTTTATTTTCCATTAAATTCTTTATTAAGTGTAAGTTTGCTGTGATTCTTAACTTATCAATAAATGAAATGTTTGGGGTATCGAATGTCGACATTTTTAGGTCTTATTTATTTTATTTAGTGTATTTATTCATCGCTTGAAATTTGATCTTTGTAAATTCAACTTTATTTACATGTGCAATAAGGTCGACTTTTTCAGGGTATTTTTATCGAATGACAGTGTTTCAAAATTTCGCGCATTTTTTACGTCACGGCTTCTGGAGCCCATAAGACGCCTTTTATCGAGAAGGTTGTGCTACATATTTATGGAACGGTTTACAAAAAAAATAAAAAACCGGTTTTGAAGCGGTTTTAAAACCGGTTTTCAGTTTCCAGCAAAACCGCGGTTAACAGAAACCCGTTAAATCGAAAAACCGATTTGTATTGCCAGCACTACTTTCTACAGTCTATGTTTTTAAATCCAAAGTAGATGGTACACTACAACTCCATTTTTATTTTGCACGCTCAATATTTTCTGATTCTGATTATAATAATAATGTAACAAACAAAACAAATACATTTTTAATTAATTTAATTTTAAAAACATTAAATTATGAAAGATTTGAGACACTCGTTATGTATACAAAGTCATTATAAATGTTTGCTATCCAAGTTAGCCATGATTTCAATTTAAAATTTGTCATTTGCCGCTTTACAATAACATGTACTCTACTTTAAATTAATGATAGCAGCTGTAGTGTATATTTGGTTGCATACTCACAAAAATTTTGAATTAAGTATTATAATTTATACGCCAACACGAATTACATAAACTTATTTACAAAAAGTCTCCCTCATCACAAATAAAATTCATATAATAAAATATACATAATCTATTTGAAATACGCTATCAGTTAGCAAAAACTCACAAAATAATTTTTAAATGACAGTTCAAAATCAGTCACAGTAAAAAATAGAAAAGCAATTCTGTCGCACCGATTAGAATGGCAGCAAACTGTTAAATATTGTAACAAGTGTTCATTTAAAAAAGTTGTTAAGTGTGCTATAAAAAAACAAAAACATTTTGAAGTATGTCTTAGTTTAATTCGGCTGCTGTACTGTCAGTTGTGTATTGAGTTCCGACATCCCTTCTTCGCTACATTTTCTTTTATTAAAATCTCATAGCACACTTGACAACTTTTTTAAAAGAACAGTTAATAGATTAGGCAAAACCCGCTTTTTCTCTGTTTCTTTCTAGTGCTTACTCATTTATCTACGAGTGTAATAAAGACAGATATAGCTGTATAGTCGCCTGTGTTGTCTGTCACAGTCTTATTTGTAAAACAAACGTTCTATCTATTCTCTTCTAATGTTTGCCACAATCAGAATAAATTTTAATCGTTAGCTTGCTTACTTTATCAATTTTATTTGTGATAAGGGAGATTTTTTGTGAATAAATTAATGTAACTCGTGTTGGCTTATAATAATTATTTAATTTTAATATTTTGTAATTATGCAACCAATTTGTTTCGTGAAACCAGATCAGAATAGTTCACAACTGTACTGCGCATGCGCAATAAAATTTCAGACCTCCAAATTGCTTTTGCGCATGAGCAGTACAATCTTAAACTGTGCTACTGTCAAAAAATGAATGTAAACAGTAGGAAGATAATGACAAATCAGATAAGTTAAACGGATCATCGAAGAGATATCCTTGAGAGCGAAACGACGTTATTAAGCGACAATTGTGGGCGTTACACTGAGTAACTGAGTTATTTATTTATCGAATTATTGTTTCGTTAATTATGTAACTCATTAAATCAGAAGAACCCCTAATTTAATTAATCATTGCTGTATTACAAATAGGTGAATTCCAGTCAAAAACTTTTCAGCTAATGAGACATGTTAAAATTAAAATTTTATAAACAATTCCAGATTGTTATGGAAATTGCACGCGTTTTGAAATAGATTTCTTGTTTTTAAGTAATTCTCGTAATGAATGACATTCGTGGCCTAGTTAAATTATCGAAAAATTTGGAGCTGTTAATTCGTGCTTGATGTAAGCAAAAAATTTAGCCCGCGTTTGCGCATATCCAAACTTACCTCTATTTTTAATAGCTTGTTTCCACAAAAGCTGTGACAATTCTTCCGTCCATGCCTTTTTAACATCTTCAGACATTGCTTGTAACGTAAATGTATCATTAGGCTTTCGTTTTCTAAACCAAATTTCAAATTTCGTTGAACTGTCACCAATTTTTGCAGTTAATCCAATATCAGTCATTTTGATACTGTTCTTGTATATATACAAATCGAGGTTCTACAAAATTTTTGAATTAAAAACAAATTTCAAAATAGCAAAAACCATTTCTTACCTTACGATCAGGAAACCTTCTAGCTTTACTAAACAGTATCAACTCTTCAAAAAGAAAAACTTGTCTTAAAGACTTTTTCCCATTGCGGCCTTCCCATACTAGAAACTCGTTCTGACGCAACAGACTGCCTTGCTCCTTGAGATTCACCTAAAAAACCACAATTATAATTTGAAATTTTTATTTTATTTTAGGAACTTACATCACATTCTCGAATTGAATCCATAGCAAGTAAGTCGTTACCATGCCTCAGCTTAAACCTCACCATTTCTTCAGCTTGTTTCAAGTCTTCTAATTCTTGAAGACGCTCCATGTTTGCTCCATGACATGCTTTCATCATTTGTTGTAAAAGCAAAGCGTATTTGCCCATTCTCTGAACCGGTTTCAGTAAATAACTCGCCAAGTCCATTCGGTCCTTCAGCTCTAGTTGTTTACTCTAAAAACACAAATTGTATCAAAATTAGACAACGACAAGGTGAAAACAACTAACTGCTTAGTCAAACATACCTTGAAGAATAGTGATCCATACTCGGACATAAGTGAGTCTGACTTGGGTTTGTTTTTATTATATAGTGCGTACAAATAAAATTTCTTGTCGTGTTTGAGAAAGATCTGTCCAACTTGTAACGGATTACTTTCACATCCTTCCAACTCGTGAAGGAAGTGTTGGCTGTGAAACTCATAGATCTTCTCAACATTTCCAAAAATAATATTTCTTTGACCTCTTAAAGCTTGTGGTATATCTTCTCTCATCAATTCTGGGATATAATTAACGATGATGTAATCCAAAGATTTGACGTAATCACGTTCAGTCTCAATCATTTCCTTAATGATAAAAGTTAACGTCCTGAAATTTTTTTAATTAAAATTTTGTAAGAAGAAATTAAAAATATTACTTTTGAGTCTTGGGATCCATATTACTATACAAAGCATCTGAAGGTAAATCAAGACTCGATGCATGACAATACAAATGATTGTTAGCTGCAATAGGAGGCACTTTTCTTCTTTCTTCACTGTAATGTTCTTCTTCGATATCATCGCTGCTGTTACTCTTATTAAACCCATCACTTCCTTCTTCAATAATGCTATCTTGTTGGTTTTCGGTATGGTCTTGGTTAGATCCCGCACTAGAACTACCCGCACTACACCCGGCACAACTCTCGCGATAATACTGGCACGAACATGTCCTTTGAAGTTTCTTCTTGGTGTAGACACTTTCTTCACCAACTGAATTGTCTGCTGTTGACAAACCACTGTCACAGCGATGATCATCTAATTTCTCAAGAAGATTTTCTACACTTTCTCTTTCTTCCTTGATACCATCCAAAGTAGCACTGTTCTTTCGTTCAAGAGTGTCTCTACAGACGCACGTTTGAAGAGTCTGGATGTACTTTTTCTTCAATTTATATGAAACTGTGTTTTCGGTATCAGATTCACAACAGTTGCAGGATTCACCCGCCGCGTGGTGGTTACAGTGGTATATAAAAGCCAAAGAACTAACAGATCTACGACGGATTTGAGTATTGTGAGATTTAACAGGTGTACTGGTTGCTGTAGGGAGGTCACTTGGTGGTTTATCAGGAGGTTTGGCCGGAATTGGATTCTCCTTTCTCTTGAAAGCCTTAAAAATGTTACTCAGTTAGTTAATGCTAGATAAAATCTAGATAGATTCATTTTAAAAAATTATATATAAATTTATATAAAATCACGAGTTTTATGAATATCTAGATTCAAACAAGAAAATCATATAATGTAAAAGAAGCGGATTTGAAAGTTTAATTCATAATTTTCTGACAACCCATTGAGATAATATAAGCAAAACAAGCTTAATTAAAGCAATTATAACGCTTTGTAATTTGTCTACAATGTACGAAAAGATTGCGAAAAGCCTACCTAACTAAATAACTGCGAAACTGAGACTATCGGGTCTTTAATTATCGAGAAACTAACAAGATGAATTAATTAGTTAATTAACTGCGAATTTTCATGAGATTCTCATCGGAAGTATGGCAGAAAACTTATATAAGAAAACCGGAATGTAGTAGTGAGGCTTCTCGCAGGTCATTATCTCTACAGGTAAGATAATAGTCTGAAGATTTTCCGCTTTCTACGTAGCCTACAATAGGCAAGAGGGCCATTAGATACGAGGTATGGTGCGAAAAGCCTAACTAAAAAAATGACTGTAAGAGTGAGAACGTCGCGGCTCTAATTATTGAGAAATTAATAGTTAAATTAATTAGTTAATTAATTGTAATTTTTCATGAGGTTGTCGTAGGAATTATGGTACAAAACTTATTGAAGACTCGGAATGTAGTGGTAAATCTTCTCGCAGGTCAGTACCAGTACAGATAAAATCACAGCCTAAGATTTTCCGCGTTTTACACAGTCTACAATATGCGAAAGGGCCAAGAGGTACAAGATATTTTGCGAAAAACCTATCTGAAAAAATGACTGTAAGAGTGAGAATGTCGCTCTAATGGCTCTAATTATCAAGAAATTAATATCTAGTTGAATTAATTAGTTATTTAATTGCAATTTTCTATGAGGTTGTCGTAGAAATTACGAAACAAAACTTATATGAGAAGACTCGCAAAGTAGTGCTCAGCCTTTTCGCAGCTAAGTACCTCCACAGGTGAAATCATGATCTGAGACTTTCCGCTTTCCACATAGTCTACAATATATAAAAAAGCCATGAAATATGAGACAGATTGCAAAAGGCCTACGTGATAAAATGACTGCAAGGCTGAGAATATAGTGGCCGTAGTTACCAGGAAATTGACAAGATGAATTCATTGATTAACTAATTTTTTTCATGAGATTGCTGTACAAATTATGATAGGAAACTTAAATTAAACTTAAAAGACTCTAGACGCAACGGTGAGCCTTTTCTACATCGTCTACAATAAACGAAAAGACCATGAAATATGAGGTAGGTTGCGAAAAGCCTACTTGATAAAACATCAGAGAGACTCAGAATGTCGCAACTCTAATTATCAAGAAATTGTAAAGATAAATTAACAATTAATAAATTGGTTAATTATTTGCGATTTTTCATGAGACTGCGGTACAAATTATAGAAGAATAAAACTTATATAAAAAGACTCAAAATTTAGCAGTGAGCCTCTTCTCGCAGTTGAGCATCTGTACAGGTAAAATCATAGTGTGAGAAAATACGAGATCGGTGGCGAAAAGCCTCCCTGATAAAATAACTGCGAGAGAGAGAATATCGCGGCTATAGTTAAAGAGAAATTGACGAGATAACTTAATTGATTCATTAATTGCGGTTTTTCAAAAAATTACCGTAGAAATTATCAAATAAAATTTATATAATAAGACTCAAAATGGAGCAGTGAACCTTCTCACAGCTCAGTAACTATACAGGTAATACCATGGTCTGAAATTTTCCACATTCTACCAAGTCTATAATAAACGAAAAGACCATGAGTCATGAAATGGGTTGCGAAAAGCCCACCTGATAAAATAACTGCGAGACTGAGAATGTCGCAGCTCCAATTATCAGAAAATTCAGAGAATAAATTAAGTGGTTAATTAATTGCTACTTCTCATGAAGTTGCCTCATAAATTATGAAACGAAATTTATATAAGAAGACTCGAAACGTAGTGGTAAGCCCTCTCGCAAGTTGGTACCTATAGAGGAAAAATCATGGCAGAGATTTTATGAGTTCTACATAGTCTACAATAAATGAAAAGACCATGAGATACGAGATAGGTTGCGAAAAGCCTATCCGTAAAATAACAGCGATTTTTCATGTGGTTGTCATAAGAATTATCGAACGAAACTTATCTGAGAAGACTTGGGACGTAACAGGGAAGCTTCTCGCAAATCAGTATCTGTACAGGTAAAGTCGTAATTGTTTTCTTGTTTGTTAAAGAGCAGGTAAAAGCAGGTAATGATATTTAGCAAGTTAATTATAAAATTAAAAAAAATATGCTCAAATTTCAAAATTATAATAACTATAAAAACACAAGACTTACTCTGCACTTCTGAAGAAGCTTCTCGTTGCAGGACCTTTCCGCCATCTTAATAAACTCCTCCAAGTCCTTCTCGTCATTTTCTAAAGAATCAATCTGGAGAAAACATCTATGGCAGTCATCCAAACGTTCTCTTGTATCTTCCAGCCGTTCCCTGAAGGCCTTCATCTGCGTCTGCAGATTGGCAGTGGCATCCTTCAGACTCTGGTACTTTTCATGAAAGTGTCGATTTCCGATGGTTTCCTTCAGATTGCGCGCTTTAGGATCGTTGATGTTCTTGCACTCTTCGAGTAAATCAGTGGATTTCTCAAATTGTCTCTGTGGAAGAGGTGATTGCAAATAACTGATTGGTTGTTGGTGATAAATAGAAAACCAATAATCATGGGACAATTATCGCCGATCTATAAACGTTTCTCTCCTTATAAATAATAATATTAATAATGATCGCATGCGTTTGATATTTTCTTCCGGTTAGTTGACGAACAAATCACTTCCTAATGGGTGATTATGGAGATTCTAGTCGCAGTCACGACATTGAGGGAAGTCGAAATTCAATTGGAAGTTACATGGAGATTGCATGTTTACATATTCGAAATTACGGCAAAATTTCTTTCTCGGTAATAAAGAAAAAGAAAAGAAATACTCAATAAAAGTTGCCTTAACATAAATATAATTTACTGAAACGTAAAAATCGTATTTGTTTTCTATTTATTTGTGTTTGTTTTGTGTTCTAAAATAATGACAATATTATTAACTCATTTCGTGGATTGTGGAACAATCAGAGTGTAAAAGAGTGTAAATTGGTTGTGCAATTTATTATAATTTAGCCAAAAAAACATGTAAAAAACTTGAAAAAAATAGCTCCTGTTACTGAATACCTACGACACTAACATCTTTTTAAGAAAGTATCGCAAAAGTCTGCGTCATTCTTCCCAGAAAAATGACTCGCAATGCTTCGATAAATTTCTGGAACTTTCACAAATATACTAGCACGAATATTAACGGATATAAATAAAAAAAAAAGCTAGAGTAGGGTAGTTCAACTTAGCAAAACAGAGCGAGTATTACGAGCAAATCAACGAAGATTATTGAAGACGATAGAAGAGTATTCGTTTAAAAATTCTACTTTTCAAGTGATAAAAACACGAATTGATTCCACTCGTGAATACTAGTTTCAGAAGTTTGAACGAGAATTCGAAAAATTCTATCAAGAGTTAGTGGAAAGGATAATAGACAATTCTATCAAAAATTGGAAGACGTCGGGTACAACAGAAAGAAGTAAAACAGATTTCAAGAAAACTTAAAAAACGAAATTTAAGAAAAAAGTAAAAAAATAATTCTAGTAAGAGGTAACAGAAAGAAGTTGTAATAAAACATAAAAACAAATTTTGGAAAATTAAAAAAGATTCTGAAACAGCAAGGAAATATTTTGGATAAATAGAAAAAGATTTTGGAAAAGCTTAAAAACGGCGTTTGAAAGAAAGAGAAGAAAATGAGATACAACGATTGGTTGAAAAAAGGAGTTTCTAGAAAAATTTGAGAAAGTTTGAGGATAAAAAGAGCGACACAAAATTCTAGAAGAAATTAAAAAACTTCGACTGAGTAAAGAAATCGCAAAAGAATATTTCAAAAGAACAAAGACAATTTGTAAATGTTATAAAGATAATCACACTAAAGATTCTAGAGAAATAATAGAACAAAAGACGACTATAAAGAAGCTTAAAAAATGATTACAAGAAAAACTGCATATAGAATGAAAACAAAAACAAAACAAAAAAATCTGAAAGAGTACAAATGAATTACAAGAGAGAAGTAACGTAAAAAATTACGACTGAAAGAAAAGAAAGAACAAAAAAGGCTTATAGAAAGATTTGAAAAGAAACAACAAAAGCATATTCTTTAATAACAGTTTGCAAAATACTTTCAAGAAAGATATTCTACAATTGAAAAAGAAATTTGGAACAAAGTTTGTAGAAGTAAAGAAGATCTAAAGGAAATAGCTAAATCCACTCTTTAAGCCTTAAGAAACACCCCACGTCACCCTAGCCTCAAAAGTTTAGATAAAATAGCAAAAAATTCAATAAGAAATTAGGTAAGAAGAATGAAGAAACAGATTCGTCTTTTATTCGAGAAGTTAGAAGTAAAGTTTCAGAGGAACTAAAGACGATTCTAAAATAATAAAAAAACGGCGTTTAAAATAAAAAATAAAAACAACGTTTGGTAGAAAAAACAGTAGTAAATTCTAATAAATCTAAAAAAAAGCAAAGAAAGATCTGAGAGAATCAAAGAAGATTTCAGGAAAAGACTCCAAAAAGATATTTGAAGAAAGTAAGAATAAATTCCAGTAGGGACAGAAGAAAATTGTAATAAAACTTACAAACAGCGTCTGAAAAAAAAAAGATTCAAAAACAGCAAGAAAATATTTTAGAAGAGTTTAATAATAATTTTCTGTTTCTTCTAATCGTCCTTTTTCAAGCACATTTAGAAATTGTCTATGTTTTTTTTAAAATATTCTTTCGCAATTTTTTTTATTCATCGAAGTCTTTTAACGTCTTCTAGAATTTTCTGTTGCTCTTTTTTACACAAATGTAGTTTCTCAAATTTTTCTAGAAACTCCTTTTTCAACCAATCGTCGTCTCTCATTTTCTTCTCTTTCTTTCAAACACTGTTTTTAGGCTTTGCCAGAATCCTCTTCTAAAATATGTCCTTGCTGTTCCAGAATTCTTTTTGTATTTTCACATTACCTTTTTAGTTTTAAAACAATTTTCTTAGAGCTTAATAACGGCATTTAAAAAAAATTAAAAACGATACTACCTACCAATCGTCGTTTCTCAATGTCTTTTTTTTTAAAAAAAAGGTATCAAAATTTTTTTGTAAACGACATTTGTTGTAAAAAGACCAACAAAAAATGGTAAAAACTACTGAAAGACTTCGGCTGAAAAAAAATCGTTATAGAATATTCCAGAAGAACAAAGACAATTTCTGTAAGTACTTAGAAAAGAACGCTTGAAATCGAAAGAAATTCTAAGAAAGATTGTGAAAGAACAATACTTAGAAAAGAACGTTTAAAAATGAAAGCAATTCTAAGAAAGATTGTAAAAGAACAAATGACGATTCTCCAAAAAATTCAAAAACAATGTTCAGAGACAAAAACAAACTAATATTTCTGGAAGAATAATGACACAAATGACTATTCTAAAAAATCTTGAAAAACGACAATTGGAAAGAGACAAAGAAAAACTACATGACGAGAAAAAAAAAGAACAGAAAAATATTCTCTGCAAATTCAACAGTTTGTAAAATTCTTTAAAGAGAGATGTCTTCGAAAAAGAAACGAATTTGTATAGGTTAAAGTAGATTTAAAGAAAATAAATAATTAAGGGTGTTTATTAAAGGCAATAGAAGTGTGTTACAACAGTAATTTTTGAGTTATTTGTGTAAATTAATTTGTTGCTAAATCAACTATTTATTTAAAAATACAACACTTTAAATCGTAACAAATCTTCAACATTGCAATTTTTGTTAATAAAAATTAGAAATTAGCAAAAAAAAAACATAAAAATGTAAGAAAACAGTTAAAAAATTAGAGAAAAAAAATTTATTTGATTATGTAATTCAAACTGAAATAGCCCTTTTTATAGAAGTACTAGATTCATAAAAAAAAAGACGACAAAAAATTGTTTTTATTTCCAATTTGTTTAGGAGATCGATTACTAATCGACTAGCAATCAAAAATTAAGTTGTCGGTAATAAAAAATAACAAAAAAAAGTCAATTCGGGCGTTTAAACAGTGTTTGGTGTAAAAATTTGGTAGAGAGCATCTTTGAGATCAAGCTACCTTTTCCTTTCTAATAAAATTTCTTAAATAAAAAATTTAAAAACAATGAAACCACATCTGATTTGAAAGCTTTCATCGTTTGTTTGTTCCCTTTAGATATTTGTCTGGTAACCTTTTGCAATTCCCTCAATTATTCCGCAATTTTTTCCTTTCGATTGCCTTTGTAATCTTGTTATTCGCCACTCATTCTCCGATTTCCCTTATTTACTTCACATTTAACCACGTTCAATTAAGTAAATCGTCAATGGCAGTAGAAACGAGAAAAATCTGACAGCATCCCGCTTTGTTATCGCTTTCTCCCTATTATAACTAAAAAGCAAACTGGAATAATAACCAGCACGTTAACAAGCTAAAGCAATAAAAAATCAAAGATTCTAATTATAATTTTTCTATTCGAACAATACCCGCTGGTCTATAACTCAAAAATTAATCAAACGCCACGAAAAAACTAATAAACAGTAAAAAACTTCTCTAATGGAGAATCGCTGTTGTCTTCTAATTAAAATAAATTAACTTTCTAGCAGCCGTTACGTGTCTGGATAAAATTTTTACTTACCCATACAATGAAATCCAACTTTTCAAAATCATCAGCGACTTGTTTGACACCGAGTATATCAGCGGCTGATTTCAACTTAGTTGCAAGACTGTTGAGGTTGTCTTCGCCGGCTTTGCGGAACCACGACACCAACTGAAAAGGAAAATTATTCATTATACAGTTCTCAGCCATTCAAGGAACAATTCATGAACTCGTTATGAATGATTCAGAATTTTTTTTAACATTCTGACAATAAGTCACAGAGACTGATTGAAGCTACTTAATTTATTGACGCAGGATTCGAACCCAATTCCCTACATTCTTAATGAGAGGAAAGTCGATGCACTAATAAGGAGCAATCGCTGGTTCGAGACAAGAGCTTTAAAATGCTGAGATTAGAAGCTGGTTTAATGAAGCAACATTTGCGAAAAAGATGACTGAAAACGATTTAAATGATGACAAATTAGAACTAATAAACTTAATGTGATGGAAAACAGTCGTGAGCACTACTTAAATGGGCGGCTGGTGCCCAGGTTTTTCCATGAGATAAAACAGAAAGTAATAAATTTTTAAAACCAAACAAAATTTCTATACTTCTGAAAAAATCTAAAAAATTTTGAAAGTTTTTGTGAATCACGACCAGAGGGTGGTTCAGTACAGTTTTAAAAGCATTACGCCATCAAAAGTATTATTGCCTCAACAACTATACGGCAGAGGGAGAGAGATAAAAGAAAATCTCAGAATACAGACGACCAATTCAATATTTAAATGTAAACCGGTTCGATCATATTTGAATCATCGCTGGCTAACTACACCGGTCCGCTGCATCACAGGGTCGGCTTTAAAAATATTTAGATACAGAAAAAACTTACTAAAGTAAAAATTAAAAAAGGTCCTCTTTAGCTGATAACAATTTGATGTATAAAATATATGCCTGTGGAAATTCCCATGGTCGAAACATGGTTAATTTTTTTATAGAACCGAACCAAAAAAAAAAATAAAATGCACACACAACAGCTAGATATTACCACAGTAATCAGAAAAATTACGTTTCACCAGAGATCACTTTACTGTCACTGTATCACGGCACAAGTAAATTAAACTGAATCCAACCCTGTGTCCATCGCACGTGCGGTGCTCCAGCCAGCGTGTTCAGGAAGTTGTCCAATTGGATAATAACCAGTTATTTTACGCTTTGTGACATCGAAAACAAAGCTGGTCGGCTGGATAAAATCCACTTGTTTGTTTTACGACTTCATGCTAAAAAGGGTCTCCGCAAAATCGCCTAAGGCGAGTCTTATATGTATTGAGGAAATTATAGTTTCACCTAAAGATTCACCAGAACTTAAGACCAAAAAAAAAGAAACACATGAATATTATCCTTCCTTTGGTTCAAATCCTTTACAACTAGTAAAAGCTCAACTTTATGGATTTCGACCTGAGTAAAACAACTCCCTAGTAATATTATTAATTAAAAAAAAAACATGGATTAAACATTTATTTTCAAAGAGATGCTTAAAAAATAGAGTTACCTCATAGTCCGATACAAAAACGGCGATAACATCAAAATTTCGTAAAGAGAGGCTTTGAAATAAACTCTAAAATTGAAAGCCAAAAACTATTTCTAAAAGAACAAAATTTTTTATGCATAGATAGTGCTTCTATTGATATTTCTGTCTATTTCGTCACGCTCTAACGCTAGAAAATAATAGATAGATAGAATAATAACGCTAGAAATATTTGTAATAATTAGTAACTGTTTATAAGAAATAGGTTATTAGCAGAGTTCGGCGTCAGCGAGCTTTTTGCAGTATCATGATTTCCGTTTTTTTTTATTTTTTTATTTTTAACGTAGTACCTACCTAACGTAGTAACGAACGAGCACAAGAAGAGTAACTCAATTAGTCGGTTTTAAATTTGCCTTATTTTAAATTTTTGAATTAGCAAATGACGAATAATTGAACGAATAACACAAACTCCCCTAGACTACATAAATTAATTATCTGTCGGTTTATCAAGTGACTCGCTAGCCTGCTTATTACACCACTTATTAGAATAAAATTCGCGACGTTATCCGATGAAAAAAAATTGTATAAACCTCTCACTATCTTAAAATAGAGAGTAACCAAATTTGTTGACTTGTATAATTGTTTTATATACTTCTTTAGTATATAAAACAATTTTGACGCCTAATTGAGAATAGAATTATTACCGCTAAGTTTCTGAAATTAGAAAAATCGGGTGCAAGTCGTTGTAATGTTTCTGTTTATTTCCGTTAAAATATTCTAAGCAAATTTTAAATTTACTAAAAATTCTTGTGATAGAAACTAAAAATCTTGTTTTTAGTTCCTAGCATTTGCCACGGGTGGCGCTTTATTGTCGTATAAATTCAACAAAACATACATTGCAGCGGCTTGTTTATAGAAACCTAACAAAGTAGTTCACATTGAGAGTTAGAGAAACGATTTTTTGAAAGGGCGTTAAGACAGTACGTCGTAGTAATACCTATTATTGTTAAATAATATTCTGGTATTTTAGATTGCCGCTTATTGAAAAAGCAGGGGTGCAGTTAGAAGCACAGCGTAGTTTAGAGGACCCTTCAAAACTATCAATGACTGAGTTTCGCAAAAGAAACTACAGTTAAATAAATAGAATTTCCTTTTATCGACATTTCCAATTTACCTGAAGTGACCGATAATTCTTCATATTGTTTTATTAGTTTCGTTAGTGATATTGAAATCTGGAAATTGAGCACTAAATTCTTGTCAATCGAATAGAACCAACAGCAGTCCTTGTCTTTTGTTCTTAGTCTTTCAGTAATAAACACGTTATGTTCTTCGGTGTTAAACCATTTTGGAAAGTTAAACGTAAAGCTTGGAGTTTTGAAAAAAACTGTTTTTTAAAGCAAAATTAATAAATTAAATGGGTTAGAGATTGACACTGCTGACAAAATTAGTAAAATGACTTATTATTAAGAAAAGAGAATTTGCAATGCTTACTCTGAAAGACAATCATTTATGACTACTTTGTTTTAGAAGTTAAATAGCTATTAATGCAATAAGTTGCAGAAAGAGAGTCTTTTACAGCAGGTTGCTGTAGATTTAAATTTCGTAGTTTACTTTTTGTATAAAATTACAGACTGTTAACTTGGATTCTGTGTTTCAGTTCTGTGATAAAGGAACACAAAAATGAGCGATTCTAAATTTGACTCCGACATTTAAATGCTGGGAAAGCTGCATTAGCCACGCTAGTGCCCGAAAAATCTAAAAAAAATTACAAGAAAATTTGGTAGTTGGTGTGAGGAAAAAATTAAGAAGGATTGAAGAAAAGATACTTTTGGTCTATTTTTCGAAATTATCTTCTATGTATAAGCTGTCTACTTTATGGAGTACCTACTCAATGCTAAGAACTATGATATATCTTAACAAGAATGTAGATATCAAAAAATTTACAAACTTGATTGCATTTCTAAAAAGAAATGCCAGTGGGTATTGAGGTAAAAAATCTAAAATATTCACCAAGCAAGAGATAGAACGTTTCATGAAAACAGCTGATAACGAAGACTATTTATTGGCAAAAGTTGTGATTTTTGGCGCGTTACGCAGAGAAGAAATTGCGTTTTTGAAGGTAGAAGATATAGAAGATTGTACAAGTTTTATTAAAGTAAAGATACCGAATAACTGAAGGATTTGTAGGTAGAATTACTTTCTTAGAAATTTTCCGCAAATACTCACAGCTTCGACTTCCTCATACTGAACATCAGAGATTCTTCTTAATTTATAGAAATTCTAGGTGCTGTATGCTACCCGTTTGTATAAATACTACTGGAAGTATGCCTAAAAACATTGCAGAATGTCTCGGCCTTCTAAATGCAAAAGAATATACCGGGCACTGCTTTTACTGTTGTTCAGTAACACTCTTAGCAGATTGAGGAGCAGATTACATTACTCAAAAGACATGGAGGATGGCGATCGAGTTCTGTTGCGGAAAGTTACACAGAAAACTCTGTTGAAAGCAAAAACGCAATTTCGATGAAAATTATGGGAAAAGAAGAAACTGTATCAAAGAAAAGAAAATCTGTGACGAAAATAGCAAATCTGAAGTGGCGTCTACAAGAACCGTTTCCACTTGAGTTGGAGTTCAGGAAAGAAATCTAAAATCTTTGAATACTTTAAATGGTTATAATAAATAAATACATAGAATAAAAAATGTATTTTTCATTTTTGAGCAGTAGTGCGTAAAAGTACCTTATTTAGCAATCAGAATAACAATCAAAAAGTCACTGTTTTAAAACGCTGTAACAAAAAAGTGATTTGATTACTTCTAGTCGATTGCTCATCACTGAATAATAAACGGTTTTAATACACTATCCGGTGTGAAAAATTTTAAACGATTTAAACTTGTTTTTTGTTGTTTCTATTGATAAAACTCATTACAGTTTATCTCTATTCCTTCAAAACTTCAGCAATTTTTGTGATTTATTTAAAGCTTCTCTGGCGATTTGATTGTAGCGTCTCTGCTCTGTCGGTGATTCCAGTTACAAATTCCTCATATTTCCTTTTCAAAGTACCGCACCTTTTTGACTTTGTCACCTGAATCACTCACAAAATATCAAAGTTATTGACCGTTTGAGGGTGCCAGAAGCTTGTAGATATCTATAGAAAACAATTTTCAACCTCCGCTCCGCTATGGAGTGCAAGTGATCGTCTGATGGCCACCCACTTCGCACCGTGTCCCGATAGTGGTTTCACTTACAAAATGACCAACAGGAATATTGATGAAGTTCTGATGATGATGGTCAGGTAGACAGACATGCCAAGAGTTGGTTTTTAATGAATGGCGTGGGCGATGCCGTTGCAGACCGGTAAAGCATGAAAATTCAAGATTTACACTTTTGTTGGTGCGTTGTCTCTGTCTGAATAAGAAATCTTGCGTTGGTTGATCCTCTTGATGCCATTTTATTGATGAAATATCGTTCAGATTGACACCATCTTCTGGTGAAGACTTAATTAAATTTAATACGTCATTTTCACGCCAATCAGACGCAAACATCTTCGGAATTGAGTTTTCATTTTGGCGTAATTACACGTCGCTTCGTAATGGCCACGTTTTGACCTGCACGTCTGTTGCAATTTTTTTAGTTTTGGTCGAGCAAAAGCGACGTACAGGTGGGTATTCCGTGATTATTTTCCATACAAGTAAAATTCATCATCTATTCAATACCGGAGAGTCTATTGAAAAAGTCCAACGTGAGTTGTAGAAAAGCGATGAGATTATTAAAAGTGATATGGTGTTTAATGATAGTCGGATAATTGCAATAATTATACTTAAAGGTGGTTGTCGTTGATAATTGGTGTGGATGAAATTAATTATCTTAACTGACATTTGTAAGATCGTTCGACTGAATAATGTTGTTAATGAGATTGCAGGTTCCGGGTGACTAATTGGATTCATTTTATTTGCAATGATCGACATTTATCATTGCATTGATTGTACGTGAAAAGAAAACACAATTACAATTATACTGATTTATCGGAAGGAAAATAAATTGAATTACAATCTTTCAAAAACATCGTAAAATACTATTCAGTCATTACTTAATTTTTAAATAAAATAATGTAAAAAAATTTTTTTTGAAAAATTCGGCGAATGCCCTCCTTTCCGCTCCGCTCTTTTTTAATTATTGTCTTAACTGGAAGAAGTAAAACTGAAAACTGCTTAAGGGTCCTCTAAAAAGGAGCATTTGCTTTATCAGTAGATAGTTTTCTTAAAGTTAATTCTTTCACCTATAATTATAAGCCTGTAAAAGTATATCTGTGATAACTTTTGTTATCACACCGACTTCAGAATCTGCCATTAAAAAACTTTATTTTTTTCTCTATGCTTGTACATTTTTTCCCTCTAATGAATATTTATTAAATCCTATTTGATTATGACAACTTTGTTGTCGAAACGAGCGTCGTATCAAGTAAAGTGTTTGGTGTTAGTGGGTGTTTTTACGTTTCTTTTAACACACCAAGAAGACCAAACAAGGTGAATTATCTTTGTCAAAATTATTTTATTCAATATTATAAGGTGCGATTCAAAAAAAATCAGTATTAACACACTATACTTCGATTAAAATCATTGTGGATTACATTATTCACAGTGAAACTTTCGTTGCGTATTTATTTAATCAATATCGTGATAACATACCACGAGAATAACTGTGTACCTGCAAAATAATATAGCATTTAGTCATCACAAAGATTGCATTTACTGATATCACCTAAGACTTAGGATTTTCCAAGTATTTTTAGAATAAATAGCGGAATTATAGTCGCCCAGTTGAAAGTAGTGTTTCGTTAAAAAAGTAAAAACAACACAGGAAAAAATTATACACCAAGAATCAAGAAAAATATAATGTAATGAATTAAAAATGTTATCTGATAAGAGAAAATTTGTATTTACAATGTTCCAATTTAAATCGTTTTGCATTGTGTTGTTATATTATTGTTTAAATATGTTTTGAAATGATTATCTTTAATCAGTTTGCTCACGGCAATTTAGAAATCTTAAACAATGAGATTCACAGTATCTATTTATTTTACAAAAAATATACGCCAGTTTTTTATTTTTTAAAGACGAGATTAACAATTAACAAAAAGCAATACGTGCTCTAGAGACAAAATTTGAAACTAGTAAACACGTGCGTTATTGAGAGAGTAATCTCAAATTATAGACAGAATATATATTTTTTCTTTCTCAGAGTGACAGAGAGCGTGTCGCATTCACTGACTACAATATTCCAATTTGTAACATCTTTGAAATTGTGAAATGCTTCAATCATAAGTTAGGTAAAGAAAGCCGTTTAAAAGTGTGCTAATTTTTATAACTCTTTGTTGACACATCAATCAAGAACTCTTTTCACATTGCTGGAAGTTTTTGCTGTAATAAAGAACATTGCACTCTTGCAGATACCTAATTATGTCTTTTAATTATTATTATTATTGCTATCATTCCGAGCAAATTATCTGTAGCAACAAGTTTGTCGTCTACTTAATCAGCTTCGTTAGAGGTGATTTTCTTATGAAATCTTTGTACTTTTACGAATTCTGTAGGTGAATCAATAATAAAATAAACAAGCAGACAAAATAAAGATTTTTATGAGATTACACTCTGTTTCTAAAACAGTAAGAGTTATTTACTTGTTAATGCAAAAAGAAAAATTCGACGATATGCACTATATATCGTTCTAGAACGGTAAGTAAATTCACTTAAGGGAATATTCTGGTGTAGAATTTTAAAAAAAGTCTTGACGCTGTTTCAAAAAAAATGTCTCTCATTCTTAATGAGGTAAAGCGACACTGGTGGCAAATGCTAGGAACTAAAAAAATCTTCGTTAAGAGAGTATTCTGGTGTAGAAATTTTAAAAAATCAATTTTAATTATTTTCAGAATTATAGTCATTTTAGACCGGAACGAATCAAACAAAAGACGTTAGAGTTTACCCGTCTACCTAATTTTACCCGAAACTTTAAACGCATTTTTCTAAAAACTACATTTTTCAAAGATTTTGTCTTGATTTTCAGGCAGATTTACTTGAAATTTGGTGTAGATGTTCTCAATACATGTCTCTATCGCACTAACTATAATTATAGCAAAATAAAATTTTTTATAAAAAATCCAAAAAGGCAAAAAAATAGGACAAAAATTTTTCTTTTTTTCGGACAGCCGAATTTTATCAAAAAAATTTTTTTTCTCTCTTTTTCTTAGTTATTATGATAGCAGCATTTATCTAAATTAATAATCCTTTTTATTTTTTTGCTTCAGATCATTAGAAAGGTTGAAATCGTGACAAGCTTGGCGCGCCATTTTTTTTTCAACTCCCTACTTTAACAACTTATAACATTTTGGGTTTTTATTTTTTTGTCATTTTTTATTTTTTATGTATTCTTAAGATATTAATGAATATCTTGTCAAAAAATAAATAATAAAAATATTTTTTTTTATTTATAGCACCCGAAAAAACACCTCAAATTCATGCCTCTACACCCTTAAAATTATTTTGAAAATTTAATTTCTTGATTAATAGAACAAAAATAGTCGTAAAAATCACGAACGTACCAACGTGTTTTTTCATATTTTTAAATATAATTTTGTCTTATTAACACTTCCTGTTTACATGAAACGACCGATAATCCTAAATATTTTGTCTCGTTAGTTTTATCAGTAATAAATTTGGAAATTGGGCACGAAATTCTTGTCAATCGAATAGAACTAACGACTGCACCCGTCCTTATCTTTTATCCTTCGGCTTTTAGTAACGTTCCAAGTATTAAACCATTTTGGAAGCTAGCAATCAAATCTCGAGAAAGACTGTTTGTTAAAGCAATATTAATTAATAAATTAATGAATAGGTTACAGGTTAAACCGTTGACAAAATTAGTAAAATGACTTATTATCAGAAAGCAAAACATTTCTCCGAAAGACAATCATTTAGGGCTGCTCTGTTTTATTGTTTTAAGAGTTAAGCGTCCCTTAAACGACGCAGTGATTCTAATTCTGCTCCTTCCTTTTGTAATAAGCAGCAACTTATCCAAATTCAAAGTGGTTTTTATGATACTGTCAATAGGAACGTCATAAAAAAAAATCGTCGAGGTATCTTACATTTAAATCAAATTCATTTGCCTAAGTCCAGGTCTGGCTGATAATAGTAAGAAGCGATATATTTTCTTTGTTACTATTACCTTTAATACAATAGAACTGTGTTATAAAAACCACTTTAAATTTGGATAAGAATACGTCTTCGTAGTTATCAATTTTTTTTTAAGTTCATGGGTGTTAAAAACTCTTTAAATTAGACGTACAAAAAACAAATACAATAAAATAATAAATCTGTAATAAAAATAAAAAGTAAAGTTTCTTTTTCAGTTGCTTTATTGAAATTTCACAATCGCGTCATTTACAATTAGTTAAAAAAAAATTAAAAAAAAACTGTACTGGGGTATTACCAAGACTATATTTTTATTGATGTTAACTCATCTAAGCCAACTATCACTATCTTATGCACTTTTTAGATAAAGTGATAGTAAAAACCACTTATCTTTTAAATTTTAAGTAACGACAAGATCGCGTTAAAGAAAATCTGCATTCAACACTGATGTCGCAAGATAAATACGGATGTCAAGTCTTGCCCATTTACAGACAAATACGCAGTTGCTCTCATTCAACTAATTTGTAGAAATTTTTTCCGGTAATTGGTTACGTTTACCTCATTTTCTGTATATTTACGACACACGCACATGTTACTAAACCAAGATTTAAAAACTCACCTCTTCTGCTTCTTCCCTCAGTGAAGTAAATCTTGCCAATTCCTTCAGCCTTTCGGCTCTTTCTTGTCGCAATTGCTCCAGTCTTTTACCCACTCGTTCTACCGAATTGAACGAAGCCTCCGAAAAACTCGCAATTCGTTTCACATCTCTGCTTCCACTCAGCCATTGTGCTCGTTCTTTTAAATTTGCTAGAGTTTTGGGTCCTTCTTTTCGCAATTTCTGGACTTGATCCAAATCCAGAGCTTTCGTAATTTGCCTAAAGATAAAAATAAAAAATCTCGGTCAAATATGTTTGAAAACAAACCTATCCTCCGCCATGATAATCACAACTAAATTAGAACTTTGCTAAATTAGCAGTGATAAGATAAGGTAATCTCACCTGCACTGATGGTTTAGGAACCTCCTAGTGACTTGATGAGGGAGATCCTCGTTACGTAATTGCCATAGAACTGAGAGAAGATTTCTGCCTGCTGCTTTACAAGCGGTTAAAAAGGGCTCAGCCTGTTTGAAAAACTCAACCCATTCAAGTTGGTCGTGGCTGCAGGAGCCGCCACAACTGGCAGGAGTTTCTTTTTTCGTGAGGTACTTGGATAGGGTTTGTTCGTCAGTAATGACGATGACCTGTAATCAATACGTTATCTTATCAGATGTTGAAGAATAAGGAAATGATGGTTTTCCCACGGAGCGGTACATAAAAGTCGTATTTAGTATGAGACTTTAACGCACAATTTGTCGCGGTAATTGGAATATTATGTCCAATGCCGTTTGCTTTCTGATGTTGTTAGTGATGATGCACGAGCCAATTAATACAGAGTTAGATGGAACTGGGTACTGGTGCTAATGGGCATGGGTTTTATTAATGAGGATGCAATTATAACGATCAGAGAGATGGTCGATGGTAAAAGTTTAATAACTTGTTGAAATTAGGGAAGCTTTCTCATCGAAATTATTACTATTTGCATAAGGAAGAAACCGTATTAAACTATATTTCTATTACTATTACAAATAATTATAAAACTGTTTTTGAAAAATCCTCAGAAATTTCATATAAAGGAAGACTTTGAGAGTGAATTAATTTTGAAAAATTCCGTTACGAAACATTTAATTTTTAACGATAAGTAAAGTTTTATATTACATCACTAGTTACGAAAACTTTTTGGCAATTAATTAGGAAAAGTTTTGTGCGTAATATTTTATGAAAAATCTATTATTGCTTAACAAGCACTCAATTGTTTAAAAAAAATAGTATAAAAACTGGCTTCTTTAATTATTGTTAACACAAATTTTGTTTAAAAATTTTACGGTGCGTAATGACTTTTAGACATTCTGTAGAAGATTGATAAAAGACTGTCGATAGCAGTCTTATAATATAAGACGTCATATAAAGTAAAACGTTTTAATTCTTACCGTAGAAACGAGAATGTGCCTTTTTGTCGAAATTTTTTAAATTCTTATCTCGAATTTATTAATTTTTTTTCAGATTTACTTTTACTTTTATTCCTATTTTATTGACCTTTTTCTCCAAATTTTCTTGAACATTTTAAAACCGTCTTAAATTTCAAATCTCAAATTTCTCAAAGACATTTTTCCTTTTTTTGACGGTTGTCTTTTGAAGCTCTCTAAAAATTTCTTTTGCTTTTTTTCAGTTGTAGTTTTTAATTTTTTTCAAATTTTTTACACTCTACTTTTTCCTTCCTAGCCTTGCCTTTCTCTCATTTCCACTTGCTGTTTTTCAAGCTTCTTTATCCTCTTTTACTTTTCTAGAACCTTCTTTAACTCCCCTAATTTTTCTAATTATTGTTTCTCGAATTGCTTAATGTGTTAGTCGTTTTTTATATTTTTTTTCTACACGCCGCTTATCATGCTCTTTAAAAATATATTTTTGGTTTTCTAGAATAAATTTTTACATTTTTAGAACATCATTTTGTTCTTTTTATTTTTCTAAAAGTAGTTTTCCGAACCCTTCCAGAATATTCTTATGTTTTTCATTGTCTTTAAAATTTCTTTTTCTATTTCTTCTACAATTTTCCGTACGTCTCTCTAAAAAGCATCTTGCAAAGTGTCAAATTTTTCAAAAATATTTTTTTGTTTTTCTGGTGATTGTCTTCCATAGCTCTATAAAAAAAAATTTTTGCTTTTTTCAGTTCTAGTTTTTACTTTTTTTTCTAATTTTCTTTCCCTCTATTGTGTAAAATAGCTGTATTTTTAACATTAATAAATTAACTTACACTAATTACTAACACTTTTCTCTCTTTTCCAGTCGTTATTTTTTAAGCTTCTTTATCGCCTTTTGTTTTTTTAAACCTCCTTTAGTTCCTTTTTTTCTTCTAATGATTGTTTTTCAAATTTCTTAGTGTCTTAGTCGTTTTTTATATTTTTTTTCTAAACACCGCGTCGCTTATCTAGCTCTTTTAAAATATCTTTTCGTTTATCAGAATTATTTCTTTCATTTTTAGAACCTTATTTTGTTCTTTTTATTTTTCTAAAAGTAGTTTTCCGACAACATCCAGAATTATTTTATGTTTTTCATGGTTTTTGAGTTTTCTTCTTCTATTTCTGCTACAATTTTTTTTTCGGTAGAATGGGCGTTTCTCTTTTCTTTGTTCGAGTTTTTCCTAATTCTTCAATATTATGACTGATAATTCTAGAAGTGTTCGGCATCTCTCTGGATTAGTTTGTAACAATATACTGTTCACCAAATCTACCAATTTACCAACTGTTGTAACTATTTACGTAAATAACTATTGTTACTATCTTTGTAATTCTATTAATATTGTAATTAATTTTTTCCGACACAATTGTTTAAAAAAATAGTATAAAAACTTGCTTCTTTAATTATGTTCACACAAATTTTGCTTAAAAATTTTACGGTCCTTTGAGCCGGATCTAGAAAAATGTCTGAGTATTAGAGGTAATTTACAATAGTTTTGGTTTCCAATTTTCAAAAATCCACATTTTAAGTTATTCTATATAATTTTGAAACAAAAGACGACAGTTTTAGTCAATTTTTTATAAGTTTAAAGAATTTTAATAGGTGAATTTGTACAATAACACAATGCGGTGTAACTGAAGATGGCTACAGAATAGTGGTCGAAACATGTAGCGCATTTAAATAATAAAACGTGAGAGTGAAGGACCTACTATTATTCCGATTTAATTAACCTCTCACAATGGATCAGAACAATGCAATTCAATTTTAATAATATTTCAGTGTTTTGTTTAGTTAAATAACTCTCGTCTGTCTAATTATTGTTAAATTATTTACCTTTCATTAATTCTTATAAAATACTTTTTCTTTATCAAATCCAAAAGAAAAAATCTAAAAATACTAAATTAAATTTTTTTCTAGTAAAGTAAAAGTAACTGTAGACAGAAATTACAAACATTTCTGCCAATCTAAAAATATTGTACATCTTTTATCGTTCAATTACCTACTCGCTAACATGTCTTTATTGTACCACTGATTTTCTCACACTGATAATGTAACCAACAAGTTGACAGTTTCCTTACATTGAAAAAAATTAACAGTTGGTATTGGGAAGAAATCTGCATTCGAATAACTTTCTCAATTATGTGGAAAGACTCGATTTTTGTTAGTAACAGTAAAGTTTTGAATCAAATTAAAAACAAGTTTTTTTTTTAAAAAACTGGAAGAACACATTAAAAATTATATACACTCTGTATATTATAGAAAGTCTTGTCTTTTTCCTGTCTTCGGTCCCTATTTCCATACATAGTGTTTCTTTTTAAATTACAAATATTCCCAAGTGTTAGACCTTGTTGAAAAGAAAATAAAAAAACCAAATTTGCCTAAAACAAATGTTTATAATTTTTGAGATATACGATGTAGAAGTTTTTGTTCAAAAACAGTGTTGTCATACTGTCATAATGTTTTTTATTAAAAAATTTCTACAGCTTGTATCCCAAAAACTGAAAGAGCAAATTTAGAACTGTTTCAATGAGAACTATCACCAAGCAAAATTCTTCACATATTTCAGTGACACACTGTATATTAAAAAATTGCTACTATACATCGTATATCGTTCAAAAACAAATTTTTTAAAGAAACTAAATTTTTTTAACAAATTTTTTAAAGAGCTATCACCTGCTAAAATTTATAATTAGGTACTTCAAAAACACCCCGTATATTTGGATATTTTTATAATAATAAATGTCAATATGTCAGTGTTTTTCTAACTAAGCAGTAAAACAGACACTTTAGAGCTTTTTTTAATAGTGAATTGGTAGTTTAGGTAAACAAAATATATTGTTACAAAATAGTCCAAAGAAATGCCAAACACTTGCAGAATTATCAGTCATCATATTAAAGAAGTTGCAAAAACTCGAGCAAAGAGAAAGGAAACGACGAAAAAAAAAACAAACAAAATTTGTACAAAAATGGAAAATGAAAACTCAAAGACCATGAAAAACATAAGAAAATTCTGAAAGGTCTCGGAAAACTACTTTTATAAGAAAAAAAACAAAAGAAGGTTCTAAAAATGTAAGAAATAATTCTGGAAAAACAAAATATTATAAAAAAACTAAAAAGAGGCGTTTAAAAAAAAAATAAAAAAATTAAAAACGACTAAGACATTAAGAAATTCATGAAATACTGATTAGAAGAAAAAGAAGAGCCAAAGAAGGATCTAAATGAACAAAAGATGATAAAGAAGCTTGAAAAACAATGACTGAAAAAGAAAAAAAAAGTGTAACGAAATTAGAAAAAAAAACAAAAAACTACAAATGAAAAAGCAAAAGAAACTTTTAGAGAGCCTCAGAAAAAAATAACCACACCAGAAAAACAGAAATTTGACACTTTGCAACAAAGACTATCATCTGTTAAAATTTCTAGTTAGTTACTTCAAAAACACCCCGTATATTTCATTTTTTTTCTACTACCATATTTTGATTGATTTATAAGACGTTAATTCCTTGAATAGTCAATATGTCAGTGTTTTTACTGACTAAGCAATAAAGAAAACACTTTAGGGTTTTTTAATGTTAAATTGGTAGATTTGGTAAAGTACAGTTGGCTTCAAAAAAATCGGGAAATGAAATTTGACCTAATGTGAATTGAAAATTTAATTTGTCAATTAATGTCAATTTGTGTCTACATTTCTGACACATTTCTGGCCATAAGTGCAGTTTTTTAACCTAAATTCTAAAAGACCGTTTCAAAATACAAAAATTTAATAAAATCTGACAGAATTTCTTCTGACAGTTCCCGTTTTTTTAAAGCTAACTGTATATTGTTACAAACTAATCCAGAGAGATGCCGAACACTTCTAGAATTATCAATCATCATAATGAAGAATTTGAAAAAACTCAAACAAAGAGAAGAAAAACGACGATACAACCAAAAAAAAAAATTGTAGAAGAAATAGAAAAAGAAAACACAAAAACTATAAAATTCTAGAAATGTAGGAAATTATTCTAGAAAAACAAAAATATATTTTGAAAGAGCTTGATAAGCGGCGTTTGGAAAAAATATATAAAAAATGACTAAGACATTAAAAAATTCGAGAAACAATAATTAGAAGAAATAGAGAAGTTAAAGAAGGTTGTAGAAGAACCAAATACGATAAAAAAGCTTGAAAAACAACGACTGGAAAAGAGAGAAAAGCAAGGCTGGAAAAGAAAAAGAAGAGTGTAAAGTAAAGTAAAATAATTTAGTAATGTTAAAAATACAGCTTGTTTGGTCTTCGCGTATGGGTTTTGTCACCACATATGTTACAAAAAAAAAAGAGAAATTGACCGGATGGCGGGTTGGTTTTTCGATCAACTTTGGTGCCTTTCCTTCCCCCCATTCCCAAGTCCTTAGCTCAGTTCGCAAGAGTCTTTTGCTTGAACCACCACGCGTGAAATAGTAAGCCACATCTCCGCAGCCCATTTTATCGACGATACACCTCAGCTGTGTATCAACTCGCAGGTGGAATCACTTTCCTGGCCATTCCTTGTCCGATCTCAGGTAAGCCAAATTTGATTGCCGCCATTCGCTGCCTTAGTCGCATACACTGCGATTTTATACAATAGAGTGTAAGAAAATTAGAAAAAAACCTAAAAGACTACAACTGAAAAAGCAAAATAAAATTTTTAGAAAGCTTCGGAAGACAGTCAGAAACACAGAAACGTATCTTTAAAAAATTTGACAATTTGCAAGATGCTTTTTAGAAATACGTACCGAAAATTGCAGAAAAAATAGAAAAAGGAAATTCAAAGACCATGAAAAACATAAGAAAATTCTGGATGGTTTCGGAAAACTACTAAAAAAATAAAAAGAACAAAATAATGTCCTAAAAATGTAAAATTTTTTTCTAGAAAAACAAAAAAAATATTTTAAAAGAGCTTGATAAGCCCCGTTTAAAAAATATATAAAAAACGACTAAAACATTAAGAAATTCGAGAAGCAATAAGTAGAAGAAATAGATAAGTTAAAGAAGGTTCTAGAAGAACAAAAAACGATAAAGAAGTTTGAAAAACAACAACTGAAAAAGAGAGAAGCAAGACCGGGAAGAAAAAAAAAGAGTAAAGAAATTTAAAAAAACAATAAACTACAACTGAAAAAAAGCAGAAAAAAACTTTTAAATAGCTTCGAAAGACAACCATCAAAAAAAATATTTTTGAGAAGTTTGCAAGATGCTTTTTAGAAGGACGTACCAGACATGGAAAAGAAATTCAAGATGGTTTTAAAATGTTAAAAAATTTGAAGAAAAAGGTCAATAAAATAGAAACAAAAGTAGAAAAAAATCTAAAAAAATAAATTCGAGACAAGAATTAAAAAAAATCTCGACAAAAAAGCATTCTCGTTTCTACGGTAAGAATTAAAGCTTTTTACTTTAAACGACGTCTTATATTATAAGACTGCTATCACCATCAGTTATCAGTTGATCACAATTAACTTAAAATTTGATTTTTGACACTGATAAATGTTGAACATTAAAAATAGTAAATAATTAACTTAGAATAATCATTACAATAAGGTATTCCCTTATATGAAGTTTGAAACCTCTTGAATTAAACAATGAAATTACCGTTTTTCATAAACAGATAGCATCGTACTTCGATATAGCGACTTATCATTTTCCTCTGCTATTTATAGTATAGTATGTTCAAAAGAGCATAATTTTTTTTGATTTTTAATAAAACTATGCAAAATTGACGGATCAAAGCCTACTTTACTTCCCGAATATCAAATTTTTAACAGAAAAAGGATCGACAGTCTTTTAACATGGTTCTACAGAATGTCCCAAAAGTCCCGATAATGAAACAAGCACCAAGTTAATGTTATTCAAGACCTAATGGTGATGACCGACAGAAGAATAACGGTGCCAGATATCGTAGTAAATATCAACACGCATGTTGTGAGGCGTGGTACACCAACAAAAAAAATACTCACCGGGATACGACTAGTAACTTGACTGTTCTTCTGGTCCGTTCCAGGTTTCCATATTAAAAACCTGTCGATTTTCATACTGTTGGCTATCAGAGCTGCTGATTTATCCAAAAGTTCCAAAACTCTATTGTTGCTTTCATTCTCAGCTAGGAGTAGTATAGTGAATCCGTTTTTGGTAGATTCCAGTCTGGAAAAAATCCAAGAATCAACAAGATGTCAAATTGATTTATGATCAGTGGCACGAACCTTGCAGGGTTATTGCTATAATTAATCAAAAGAGAAATGAAATCGGCTACTTGAAACACTCGTTTCCCTGTCAGAAATTATAATAATGGAAATAAAACGGTGTCAAATAAATAATTAATTTTAAAGAATGAGAAGAAAACGACACTTCAGTCTAACTGTTACTTTCAATAAACGAGGTAATTGCCCACGCAAATCAATTATTGAATATTGTTAAATTGAGTCAAAGTGCCTCGAATTTCAAGGAAGGCATTTTTCAAAGTCGAAGAGAGTTAAGTAATCACTTTCGGTGGGGTTTGTGATATGTTAAGCCCGGAGCAGAGTGCTTTTACTACCGTAGTGTTCTTGTTACGATTTGTAGGTACAAGAAAGCAGATTGATTAATTATGTTAGCACTAGCAGGGTTAGCAAAAAATTCTATTTCCTTTACATTATCGAAAACGGATACAAATTAATAATGCAATTACTTCTTCCGCTTCTCAAATTTCTTTAGCTTAGAAGTTCTCCGACTCATATTTTGCTAATCACTCAAATATATTCATTAAAACTAATACAAAAATTATAAGAAATTTAAATAAGTAAAAAAATGCTTCTCTGCCAAGATCTATCGTATCGTCACTATCAATATTAAGCCAAAAATACTGCAGAAATCTGTAATTGACCACCATATACGAAGTGTTTCAAGCTTTTGATGATAAAAAAGGTAAAGATCTACTTCAATTCTACTTAATTTTGTTTTATTGTGTTTATAATTTTATAATTTGATAAAAATTCTAGTATATGATCAAAAAAATGTATCTTCTAAAAGACTCCGGCTCTCTAAAAAATAAACTTTCATAATCATTTCATATTTAAACACATATTCGGTTGCTCGCTTCGCTCGTCGTGCCGTAAACACATTCATGCAACAATCATTGTCTTATGCATCGCGTTTAATAATATACTATTTTTAAATAGATATTGTAATAATTAATTTTAATAGAAGTTAAAAGAAAAGCAAAGAAGAGAACTAGCCTACTACTTATTTTATTAATAATGTCACTGAAATAGAGGTAGAAAAAAAAGATGCAAAAAGAAAACAAGTATAGGTACTCGTAAATAGTAAAATATTAAACAAAATCAACCACAGGCATTTAAAGAAAAAAAACATCGCTAAAACAGCAGCTGAAAGAAATTGTGGTAAAGTAAAAAACTATAATATAAAAAGAACTAGGAATAAGTGAAAGATACAGAAGAACAGAATAAAGTACATAGATAAATAGAAAACAAAAATGACAAAAAAAATAGATATGTAATAAAAAACTAAATATAACAAAGTATAAAAAAGAAAAAATCAAATTAACAACAAAATGGACAATAAAAAATTATTTATGAAAGAAATTTTAACAAGAAAAAATAGAGGCAATACAGATTACAAACGTGCCTATTCTGTACCCCATAACAGAATTCTGCTAAACGTTAAAAATTAACAGATCCGTTATTTGTTTAGACAAGTTCAATAGACAATTTTTTAATAAGAAAATAACGTTTCCTGTATGAGTAATTCTTGCAAATAAGAATGTTCCAGTTTTATAAAAATCGTAAAAAATATAATTTATATTCCTGGATCCAACTGCAGAACACCACTCAGTAAAGAAACAGATTTTTTCGAATTTCGAAAAACTGGATCAGATTCAAGAAAAATTCTTGTCGATTTAAAAAATATCCTAAAAATGTCGGAAAAACGTGGTTTAGAAAAACAAAAATATTATGGGAAAAACGTTTAATACAAGAAGAGCGAAAAAAATTTGAAGAAATGTTAATAAACCTCTGTTGGAAGAAAAAAACAAGGCGATTTTAAGAAGATGAAAGAAGATTCGAGAGCAATGTAAAACACGACACTTGAAGAAAAAAATGTAGAGCAATGTGAATTTCGGAGAGAGGTTAAAAGACGTCGACAAGAAAAAAACAATAGTTTCTAGAAAAGCAAAGAGAAGTTCTAGAAAGACACAAAGAGATTCTAAGAAAAGTTAAAAACAGCGAAACGTTTGAAAAAAAGAAATTGAAAAACAACGATAAGTAGAAAAAGAAGAGGAAAGAAAGAATTTAGAGAGCAAAAAAGTTTGTAAAACAATGTAAAAAACTGTTGGTAGAAAAAAACAATAAAAATTCTAGAAGAAGCTGAAATATGTCTACTAAAAAAAATATTCTAGAGAAACAAAAAAAGTTATTTGAAAAATGGCGAAAAGCTAAAAGACGTGGGCTGAAATAAAAGCAAGAAAAACTGTAGAGAAGTCGAAAAGTTTTTAGAATAATTTAGGAAACAACGATTAGTTAAAAGAACAATTCAAAATTCTAGAAGATAATACTGAAACATGTCTGCTAAAAAGAGAAAAAATCAAAGAAATTCTTAATCTAGAAGAGCAACAAAGCTTCTAAAGAAATTTAAAATATAATCATAAAATTTAACGACGTCGCCGTCAGCTGAAAAAAAAGGAACAGAAGAAAGTCTAGAAAACCCAAAAATTTTCTAGAACAATTTTAGAAATTGGTAGAAAATGAACAACAATTAGAAACTGCTAAAAAAAAAGAAAAAATACTAAAAAAACAAAAAAAGATGTCTAGAGAAATTTGGAAATAGCGAAAAAATACTGAGTGAATAAAAAAAGAAAACGGTGGAAAATTCTAGAGAAACAGAAACGGTTTTAAGAAGAAGTTAAAATCTATAATTAAAAAAGAAAGAAGAGCTAACAAAGATTCTAAAAAATCAAGGAACGATTATTAAAAAAAGAATAAAAAAAGTTTCTAGAGCAACTTAAACACGATATTAAGAAAAAAATCAAAAAACAGCGATTGAAAAGAGAAGAAGATTAAAGAAAAATTCTAGTAAAACTTAAAATTATTAAGAACAATTTAAGCAAAAATGACTGGTAAAAAAGCAAATTATTGTTAAAAAAAGATTCTGAAAGATGCAGAGATTTGTCTGCGAAAAAAAGCAAACAATTATTCTAGAGAAACAAAAAAGTTTTTAGAAATATTTGAAAAATTACATAAACTTGAAGAACATTGCCTGGAAAACAAAAAAGCAAGATAAATTGTAAAAAAACAAAAAAACTTCAAAACAATTTGAGAAATAACGATTAGGAACTAGAAAAAAGCATTTAAAAAATTCTAGATGTTGAAATTTGTCTTCTAGAAAAACCAAAAAATATTCTAGAATCTAGAAGAACCACAAAGGTTTATAGGTTAGGAAAAGTAAAAAATATTCTTTTTAATCTAATGAATTCAGCATTTCGAGACAAAATAAAAGTTCGAATGTTTAAAAAAGGTAGTTTAAGCTTAGCAGAAACTTACGTAGAGACAGAAACTCCGAATTAACACAAGAGAAATTAAATACCTAAGAAGAATAGAACAGAACAAGAAACATAAAATAAGAAAGGAAAAATGATTCAGAAAAAGTTTACAAATACTGTAAACAAAAAATGAATCAAAAAACAACTTTGATGGTTTGTTTAACCAGAATACAAGCTGTCCCAAAAAATCGTTCCAAATTTAGAGTACAGTTGGTTGCAAGATCTATAAAAATCACAAAATAATCAGGGGAATCCTCAAATTAACGTCCGTTAATGCCTGTTGTAAAATAATCCGAAGTAACTTATAACAGTCCGGTCAAAACAAACATCTGTTTTGAAATTTTCACCTTCAGGATTAAAAACCTACATCAGCTCCTTGGTCACATAAAATATTTTAATACTTTTTTATCCGTAAAATACCTATTATTTCGTTCCAGATAAAATGTCTAATGAGCGATGACCCAATTATTTGCGTTACATTATATTCAAATATCCAGCTACTGATAAGTAGTGTCGATAATTATCAAAATAATTATTTCTGTAAATGTCGTAATTATTTCCATTGGTCATGTCCTCTCACTATCAAAATCCCATTTTTCTTCCCGACTTCCGTCGTTATCCCACGATAAGCGTACCAGCAGGTCAATAGTGTCCCCTCGTGGTCGATTCGTTGACCCCTTTCGATTACAATTTTTACACTATCATCTACAAACAAGATTGCCGCGAACAAGGTAACGGATTAAAATTCATCGATGGGCAGAAAAGCCGTCTTAAGATATGGAACATAAGATAACGAAACGAACACGGTTACATGTTCGCGTTTACAACTCTGTAATTGCGATTTTGTTATTCTTATCAGCTGCGTGTAAATGGCATACATAGGTGAAGAAGTCGGAGACGACTTACACACGCTAATCTAGCAATTATGCCGATCCTCTTTGCGGTCTTCACGCTGCTATTATATTTATTTATTGACGATTACCAAGGTTTCTTGTAATTGGGGTTTAACTGCTCGTTAACGACCTAATGAAAACGCATACGAAAGGAATACGATGAATTTTTGCACTTTATGAATGTCAATGAGGTTAGATGAGGCGCTTTTTATTACAAAATTTTTTTGTTACAGCGTTTCATTACAGTGACTTTTTGATTATCATTCTGACTGCTAAATGACGCACTTTTAAGCACTAGTGCTCAAAATTGGAAAAACATAAAAAGTACAATTACTTAAGTGATTAAATTGAACATTCGAAGATTTCAGATTTCTTTCCTGAACTTCAATGCAAGTGGAAACGGTACTTGTAGGCGCCACTTCAGATTTGCTATTTTCGTCACAAATTCTTTTTTTTTTTGATACAGTTTTTTCTTTTCCCATAATTTTCATCGAAATTGCGTTTTTGCTTTCAACGTTTTCTATGTTACTTTCCGCAGAAGAACTCGATCGCCGTCCTCCATGTCTTTTGAGTAATGTAACATCTGCTCCTGAATCTGCTAAGAGTGTTGCCAAATAACGGTGAAAGCAGTGCTCGGTATATTCTTTTGCATTTAGAAGACCGAGACATTCTGCAATTTTTTACGCATACCTCCAATAGTATTTATACCAACGGGTAGCATACAGCATCTAGAATTTCTATAGGTTAAGAAGAATCTCTGATGTTCAGTGTGAGGTGGTTAAGGCTGCGCGTATTTGCGGAAAATTTCTAAGAAACTAATTCCTTCTGCAAATCCTTCAGTTGTTGTAAACATTCGTGAAATTTTTGTCTTGGTGTTTGGTATCTTCACTTTAATAAAACTTGTACAATCTTCTATATCTTCCACCTTCAAAAACGTAATTTCTTCTTTGGCGTAACGCGCCAAAAATCCCAGTAATTAGCAAAACTGTTGCCAATAAATAGTCTTTGTCATCAGCTGTTTTCATGAAATGTTCTATCTCTTGCTTGGTGAATATTTTGGATTTTTTAGCCCTGTACTCACTGACGTTTCTTTTTAGAAATGCAATCAAGTTTGTGAATTTTTTGATATCTACATTCTTGTTAGAATATATCATGGTTCTAAGCATTGAGTACGTACTCCATAAAGTAGACGGCTTATACATAAAAGATAATTTCGAAAAATAGACCAAAAGTACCTTTTCTCCAATACTTGTTACATTTTTTTCCTCACACTAACCACCAAATTTTCTCTATGTTTCCTTGTAAATTTTCTTAGGTTTTTCAAGCACTAGCGTGACTAGTGCAGCTTCCGCAGGATTTTTAATGTCGGAATAAAATTCAGAATCGCTCATTTTTGTGTTCCTCTATCACAGAACTTAAACACAGAACCCAAATTGACAGTCTGTAATTTTATAAAAGCAGTAAACAACGAAATTTACATCCATAGCGACCTGCCTACTGTATAAGCTCATTGCACTCATGGTCCAAGATTCATGTCGCCTACTTAATAGACTCTCTTTTTGCAACTTATTGCATTAATAGTTATTTTGCAGTTGGTGCACTTTTTAGCCAGTAAGTACGTATGACAGAGAAAACAAATTATTGACATTTTAAATTCGAAATTCACACAATAACACCAAACACTTTTTTTAATTTTTAAGTAATAAGAAGACAGAATATTTTACAAACTGCTCGCCCCTTTGAGAGTGTCTTAACTAAAATTTGCACCCACAAAAATCTCCGATTACGTCCAAGTTTTGAAAAAATATGAAAACAGATCAATTTTTGCTTAAAAGGAGACCAAATTTTATCACAGTTCAAAGTTATTACCACATCCTTCTAGCGCCCAGAGTAGGGTTGCCAACTGTCCTTTATTTCAAAGAATAATCCTTTATTTTATAAACTGTTCTTTAGTCTTTAACATGTCCTTAAAGAACGCAATTTGTCCTTTTATCTAGTTATTTTCCCAAAGAGAAATAAGCAAGCGTTAGAAAATTGACATACCTATTACTATTTGTAATTGGTTAATTTCAAAAATAAATTATTTGTCTAGACGTTTTTTTAAGTCACCAAAATAAATTTTAAGTACTTATAAACAAACAAAAGTTTTATCCAGACTTGAGTTAAGAAAGCTACGTAAATAAGGTACATATATAATGGTAGAGAAAAAATTATTATTACTGAAATAAAATAAAAAATAGAGAAACTAAGCATAAGCCCGTTGTCAGAGTTTATGAATCTATCTTTGTTCCTGTAATTTTTAATTTTTAAATCAAGACTCTCGATCTTTCTCTAAAGATATTAGAAGTGAATATACAGTAGCCCTGTTTGTTGATGTGTTGTCAAAAACAGTCAATTTAAAATCTATTTTTCTTTTTCCCTCAATAACGCACATGTTCTCTAGTTACAGATTCTATTAATAGAGTGTGCATTCTTAAGAAATTTGCCAGACAGAATATTTTGTTATACTTACGTTGGCATTGAGGAGTAGTACAGAAGAAGCTTGGCAATTTCATATTTGTTGAGTCCTGCCCTCATCACACACTCAGCATAGCACAGGACAATAGGTCTTCCATCGTTATCAGCAGTACCTGTAAGGAAAAAAAGTATTAGATGTGTCAGTAAACACGCTGTACATTCTCTCCATTCATTAATCAGTCGGTTGGTTGTTTTTCCCGTTTTCTACGTGTTTCGAACAAGACAAAGCCGCGATCTTTGTGATAAAGACTTCAATAAAGTCGCACCACGACACGAATTTAAATAATATGCTAATATGACAACTGTTTGCTCAGTGTGAATCTAATTGAGTGTGTAATAAGCTCGAAGAGCGTCACGTGATTATACAAACGACTTCATTAGATCTAGCGGAAGATTGGTAAATCACCGCTTCTTCAACGATACTGCCTTATGGAGATGTTGGCTTATTTAGAATTAACTTTCCAAAAACGGATATTCTAAATTGAATCTCCTCAAGTCTTCTATCTAACCTAATTTCGAAAAGACTTTCTTTGACAAATTAGTGTTACTCAACATTTCCAAAAATCAACTTTTTAATTAAATTTGAAACATTACAGTGTATTTATTTAAGTAATGTAAGCATTTCACCAAACCCTATAAGGCATCAACATCTGTTGACATAAACATTATTGTTATTGCTCGAGTAATTCAATATTTTAGAAAAAATTTTTGATTTGGCTATAAATCATAGCGCCCCCTACTTGAAAGAAAACTTCCTTTAATGATAAGAGGTGCAGCAAGTGACTGTTACGTGACGTTGCCTTATAAATTAATCAAAGTTGACACAAGTCCTGTTCAAACGGTACATCAGGTGGAAATATCTTAGATTCTTGCTGATTTCATATTATGAATATTGAAGAATTTTTTTGTTAGGGAGGACAGTTGAATGGACAATGGTCGTTTGTCCCCTTTAACCCTAAAGAACTAACCGATGACAGAAACCTACATTCTTTGACCGAGAAAGAAAAGTTTTATAACCGTATAGCTTAAGATTCATGACCATTGGGTATTGTTTTTCCTTGTTGTTAATTTGTTTCTGCCTCGTATAATGCGTAATATATTGCTTCCACAATCGTTTGTTTTGATTACATGTCAAAGATTCTGTTGCATACTGTGCAATTTAAATATGTCGAGCGCGAAAGCATTTATAATATTTCTCAGTTCTCTCTTGTTCTTATTCATTTGTGTTGTTCTCAAACTAAATTTTATTTCATATAATAACACAAGATTCGACAGTTCTAGATAGATTAAAACGTTTAAAAACTCACTATCCTCTCAAAATTAAAGAAGAAAAACAGAATGCGTTTGACAGATTTGTTAACAAAGCAAAAAATAGTCCTCAAGCAATGTGGAAACTCATTATTAATTATTAATAATTTACAAAGCAAAAATGTATATCTTCCTCCCCCCTTTTCCTGCCGATGCATTCGACAAATACTTGTCTAGTATTGCAGAAAATATTTCTAATAAAATTTCTTCCGACAAAACAAATTCTTCGTTTTCTTTGCCTTCTTCTTCTAATCTTAATTCTAGGTATCAAATGGTTTCTATTTGGGTGATAACTCCTCTTGGCTACCAGTAAAACATGGTGTTCCCCAAGGATCTGTTTTGAGCTTCATTATATTTTTATTGAATATTAATGACATTAATAAGACTTTTCCCAACGAAAACATTATTTTGTTTACCGATGATACTTCTTTATTTAAAAATAATAATGAAGGAAATTTTGGTAAGCAACATCGATAGAGGATCTCACTCCAGGACCACCAAAGTGATCGTTCCGCCCCTGATCTGCCTCCTTTCACTGTTTTGTCTCGCTGTGGTTTTTTCAGTGCAAAGTTTGTGTTATGCAGATGAAGTAAAAGCTCTTTGCATTGTTGTTGGTCGGTTAGATCGTCGATCGCCTTTTATTAACTCATTGAACCAGTTTAAGGCCGTGCACGTACTACGTGATTTTTCCATTTCCTAATCGCAAAGGCTTTGTGTACATAAACGTTGTGCCGCCCCCGCTCGCCGTACATTCATTTCTAATTGAGAATAACAGGAATTAGCTGTACTAATTGCAGACTTTATCGGAAACGTATTGTATTTGTTGCATGGTGTTTGACGGTTCAACATGGTATTGTAACTGCAGTGGTTGTACCGATTTTTTTCAAAGACCCATTTGGAAATCTGAACACTTGTTGGGAGAACGGTTATTGTTAGATTTGCTAAAGCATATCGCCGTCTTATTGTTCCACCGGTACATGCAGGAGCTTATGATAAAAGTCTTATTTCTGGGTTTTGTGATAACACAGAAATTATTATACAGTTGACATACATTACCAAAGGCAATTATCAGCATTTCACAGCGGAAAATTAATCATAGCTAGTAGTACTTATTTATAAGACTAATAATGTTACCCAAGAGTTTTAACGTAGGACAGGTGTAAAGACATTAGTAGTTCTCGCCATATTTTCCTCAGTTCCGGTGAGTCTTTGCGAGTCAACGATTCATTCTTTCAATATCAAAACATTGATAAAAATAAAGAAAGTATTGTTTTTAGTGTTTTTTTAATAATAATAATAATAATATTTATTTGTGTTGGTACATATACAATGTTTACACATGTTATATAAAAAGAAAAAAAGAAAAAAAATTAAAGAAAACAATAGAATAAATCTGCTCCTGAGACAGACACAAAATAACAAATTCTTGTTTAACTGGGATTTGAAAAAACTGGATAAAATAACGGTGCCGGAGTCACCTCAATCTCCAGAGCTGACACCTATAGAACAAGTATGGTTGTCTGTTAATCCCCTAGGGACGACTTGCCCTGGTACAATAATCTGTTTCGGCGTGGTCACTTGTCTTCTAAAACCTATCTCTTATCTTCGGTCTCTTAGGAAGCCTTCATTATCCAAAACAAAAGCTCAATCTTGTCCATCCATTATTCCTCGTGCTGACAAGCAGAACCCATCCGAATCGCGTCAATCTCCCAGTTAACCCATGATAATCGATGATGAAACAGATCCCCGTCGAGCCGAATCGTGTCGTGGTGCAATCAGATGTAGGCCGATCAGTTCACAGTTAGAGTCAGCCGTGAAAAATCATGAAATCAACGCGCCAATGATCAAAGCTCCGCGGTCAATTGGTTATGGGTGTGGGTGAACTCTGACATGGCGCCGCCGTTTCCGCATTGCGGTCATTATACAGAACCATCCCCGGCGAATTAGGTCGAATACATCACAATCAACGTCTCAATCATGACTGCACCTGACCCACGTCCATCCATGAGATGGACGGATGGACGCACATGATTGAAAGTAAGTTTGCGAAAGTAAACAACTTAACAATACCATCACGATCTGAAGGGCGTGACGCACGAGCATATACTATTCTTATAATTGATTTCAAAATTGTACTGCCTTTCAGACATCTTGAGACATGTTGCAATAGGTGTTGTGTGAAAAATCGACACTTATAACCCAAAATACAACTTTTAGAAAAAATGCTAATCTTTCGACCTGTCTTGTACACAACAAGGATCAAACCAGAATTTGTGAACACAATAGAAAAGTACAAAAGTACCTGCTACAGGCAATTTTTATCACACGACTAGTTGATTACCCTATACTTTTCGTTGTGTTCGTTTTCTCTCATTTGTGCAATAATAAATCGTCATTTAATTCCCACTTGTTTAAAAAATCCTTGCAGTATTGTTCCTAGTCTCAATTACCAAGACTTCAGCGACTAAAACAATACTGTGATCATTTAGAAGTGAAAACGGAGCCATTACAACGTTGCTTGAGGTAATAAATCACAAGAATCTTGAAAATCTATAATCTTCTTTGTGGAAAAAAATGGCCACTTATTGCCGGCAGCATCTTGACATGCGACAATCTCTTGGTGTGTGTATGTGCACGGGCGGTTTGACTTTTCTCACGGCCTGTATATACAAAGCCTGACCTTAGGCGACTGATTACCATAGATCAATCTATGACTCCTGGTGCTCCCTATCACCCACCATTAGGTCTGACTTGAAAAAAATCAATCTTTCAGGTAATTATTGATTAGATTCATTATATAGTTTTATGGCACTACAAACTAATGAACCTATTGTGTTTTGAGCTGAATTCTTCATTGATCGGCTATTAACAGTGTACTCGTAACCTAGCTATTTTGATGGAGAAAAGATGTGGGAAGTTTGAGGGTATTCTTATCACACACTTTCGGCAAAATTGATTCGTAAAGCAGAGTGTTAACCTTTGATAAGGGCTTGTATCTACTGTAAGATTCTAATCTCAGAAAAGTGAATTGCCGACGAGATAAATGTGATTTTTTCGTGCTCATTTAGATAAAACTGTTTACAGGAGGAGATAAAACGATTTATTACTGGGGAGAGAGCTTATATCAGAGTATCTTCTCCCTGTTTACGTGCTCTATAAACTTGTACTTGCACGTGCATATTAATTGTTATTTATTGGGTAAGAAATGTAAAAGAATTACAAATTTTAAAAGTTTTATGTCCTGTTGGCCAGCTCAACACTCGTTTACTGACCTGCTGAATATGTTTTTATACTAGCCCTTTATGTCACTTTATAGACTCTTTATATCAATAATTGACATTTTGACTTTACACTTGACTAAAAACATTTTATAATTTTCTAATATTAAAGTGACCTGATTACTGTGAGCTGATTTCCGGACACAAATTATCTTGCTTTTAATTATATTCAAAATCGGTGGATTTATAAAAATTTAGCAAGTGATATTCTTTGAAACACACTCCTATCGCCTTAATTAATAGCCGGAAATTCGCTCGTAATAACCGCTGTTTTTCTTTGAGTAGAATTGGCCAGTCAATGACCAACCAGTTGCTTTTGCAGTGCCAAGGTCTATTTCTAGTGGGTTTGCTTCTATTCCCATTGTCTACAGGAGCACGATGACTCAAATTTCTGGGAAAAATGACAGACTGAATATATAAATTGTGTGTATTTCATTAGAGTATTTTAGTAAAGCAAAAACTCTACTCAAATTTCACTAAAGTCACTTAAAAACTTTTGAAAGATATTAATGAAAATATTTGTTGCAGTTTTAATAACAAATATCTATTTCTAAGTGAAATTAGACATCTCTTTATCTGTTCGGTTCGGTCAGATGCCAAAAATGGTGACACTAACGCTACATCTTAGAACTAGTGGTCTTGTCAATACCCTTTATATCTTCCTGTTTATTTTTCACAATCTGATTTCTGTTTATCTGTCACAACTACTGTCATTTGTCAGCTTGTCAGCCAATGCCTAGTTTGAAGCAAACATTGCAAAAATATTTAAAAAAATTTCGTCAAATTACGCAGTTAATACACAGTCCAAAATTCTAATAAAAAAACGTTCAAGTCACATACAGCAATCAGGAAACTGCCGACAGGTTTCGGGGTTGTGGCCCTATCCTCAGCGCAGCGTATTCTCGTGCTGATACATCAGATTTTCAAACAGATTTTACAAATATTTTTATTAATAATGTTTTAGTTTTGTAATGCTCCTATTAGACGCCATTTAAAAGTCGTTATCAAGTCAGTGATGTATTTTATTATTTATCAATCACATAAACATCCAGAAATAAAACAAAAAATCTCCATTTCTGCGTATTAAATGTTTTGACTATTGTCTGATACAACATTTTTATCATAACATATTGATAAATAAATAATTAATAGACAAACGTAATTGTAATAAAAATAAATATTAATCATATCAATTAAATTTGACCTTGTACATTTTACTACTTTTCAGATAACATTCATTTCATTTTATGTATATGACTTCTTTTTTCTGTACTTTAAGTACGTACAAAATATTATAAAAAAAATTTTAAATCTAAATCTTATTTTGTTATGAAAATTTTGTGAATAAATGATGATTAATGAATTTACGTCATTTAATTTGATGTATGACGTTTGTAAAAACTGTGCTATTATCAAAGACATGCCGAAACTATAATTGAATTTACGAAAGCGAACTTGAGATAAGAAGTAGGTACTTAAAGAAGAAAGCAATTTATAAATAACAACACAAGAGTAATACTTAACATAAAAGAAAAATTAGTCATTAATTACTTTGTAATAAATAAATATGCTTGACGTAGAGAGAAATAAATGTGTTCCAGGCCGAATTCAAACAATTTTCTTTTAAAACACCAATAACCCAAAATACAAAATAACCCCTGCCTTGTACACAACTTTAGATCATTTAGTTGTCTACAAGTTATCTTGTAATGACTGTAATGCAGTTTAAATTGGTCAGACAAATATAAGGACAATAGAAAAGTACAAAATCTGCTTTTGCTTCTCATATTCTTTCTTCCGGTCATTCTTTTTCTCCTACTGATAATTCTAAAATCCTTCACATATTCTTTGAGTTTTTAGAAGCTTTAGAAATTGTTAAATCCATCCACGTATCTTCTCTACAAACTTTAAATGACCAACTGAATTTTGATTGGAATATTTTATCTTTGAATGTTTTATTATCTTGTTTTCTTGCTTTTTTTCTAGTAATCTATGTCAATTCCTTCAGATCGATTAACCAATTTTTTACTGAAAATAATGATTTACTCTGTTTTTACTGTAATTTTTTTATATTTTGAATAAATCATTGTCAATTTATTTTGTGGTAGTTAGCATTCCATTTGCTACTTTTTCTTCAAAATTTCTTCACCAAAAAATGATATAAGTAGAAAGTTGGTTTTTACCAATTTTCCAAGAAGCAAGTGCACGAAATAAAATTTCGAAACAAATTACCTAAACTCTCTCGTTTGTACAATAAGGCTTCTCTTATTAGTCATGATATTAATTGAATTAATTATTACAGTTGTCATCTCCAAATGCAAATTTCCCAGTGTCAAACGGTAAACAGTAACCTATGACCAACCCATGAAATCCTTTAATCACAGTCATATATCAGAAAATACCATTACCTTTTACGAGATTCGCGTCAAAGCTTGTTCTTTTAATTTCAGTATTTTTATTTGAATTAAGCTTTCATTTAATGTAAATTAACTTTTTTTAACAACATTTATATGCATCGAGTACCGTTAAACAAGCACAATTATTTCAAACACCGTCTTTAATTAAAATCAAGTGTCAAACCAAAAATAAACTTTTTCCTTTTAGTGCAGTGTGTGGTCCGACTAAGAAATTCCGGTGCACTTGTGTAACGAGCAAGTAATTGCGCGATAATTGCTAGTTTTTGTAAGTTATGAGAAATACAACCTACCTGGCAAATTGATCCCGGACATGAGAAGTTTTTCGGGAAGGTCCGTTATCCTTTTTGGCCTTGCAATCTCTATTTTTCGACTCGATGATCCTGCAACAAAAACATAAATTTGAGAATAATCTGAGAATGTTAAGAACGACGTGTCATTTAGAATTTCGTGACTGAGGCCTGCGAGTTGTGGAAAATCTTTTAAATATAGATAATGTTGCAAAAACAAAACATATTCGACCTTGCACTCTTACTGAAGATATTGTGAAAGACATTTGTGTTCGAATCGAGCAAAGTCTGCAAAAACTATCAAATTATTAATACGTTTTCTTGTTTCATTTCCAGATTTTTATATATAATATAAACCAAAAATTGTGCTGTTTGAAAATATTTTTCTAGAGTCTCATCATCCAACTCTAGTTAATAAACAATCGTTCGCTTCCTTGTTGATTTTTCCCGCGCTCCGACACTTTCTTTAACCGATCATGATTTATCGTTTTATAATAATTGCTACGAACATAAAACTTTTACTCGTAATAATTCATCAAGGACCTCGAGGTATGAATACGTACTATACATAATGTCGTTGTAGAAAATCAAAATCGGAGAACTTGTTTACACAGGGTGACTCAATCAATTGAAAATTAAAGCAGCTGTGTTTTACATTTTGATTGACGGTTAACAAAGAGGGCTAAATGCTAAATTATTATTTAATAAAAACTTACACAGGACAATGGGTGTGTGATTCATTGTGACATTAATTGCTTTAATAATTTGATTAAAGATTGCTGCTTGGTTTCATTTAAAAGAAATAAAGTGGGACAACAGACCAGTAAGTTAAGTGGTACAGGAAACGAAAATAAAAGCAAAGAAACACGCCGAAATATGCTCTGCATTATATTACAAAAAAAAATCATTTTAATCAATACTCATAGAATCAAAAAAGATCAGGTATCTTGGAGGGTAAATTTTATGTCAGAAATTTATAACATCCACGTGCCAATCTCAACGAAAAAAGAAGTTTCCATAAAATATAAATAACAGTTAATTCATATTTTCTGCTTTTAACCAGAACACCATTTAGTATAATTTTAAAAACAATGAAATTCAATAATTTGTAATTATTGTAATTTATCATAATTTACCACTGTGTAATATACACATTAACATAAATTAACTTAACAAATCCAAATTACAAAAGTTTCCTTGTCGAATGACTTGCAATTTCTTTTAAATGAGTATAATGAAGCAAATTGCTTTGTCCTTTTTTTAAAGTAACGAGGTAAGCCCATACACATTTTGATTAAAAACAAATAAAAGTAATGGACTAACTTTAAATCTTGACTCAATATTTTAAAGAAAAAAGCCAATATTCCAAAAATTTGTTGTAACAGCATTAAATGTTCTTAACTTTAAAGAGAGAGATCGAAGAAATAAATGAATAATTAGCCAAAAATAAGATGGCCACTGCTTAAGATCACATAGAACGTTGTAGTATTGTGTTTATAATTATTATTTGTTTTCTCAAAACAGATACTCTCAACAGAAAGAAATAAAAAATAAAATTCCTTTTTTTAGTTTTATTGTTATCAACAAAGGTGACCATAAAGCATTTTTTTTATATAAATTTCATTAGAGTGGTGAATTTTTATGACGTAATCTTGACGTATTTATTACTGTCGCCACTACGATACGGTAAAAAAATTGAATTAACTAATGTTGTCAAAATTTAAAAAAAAACAACATAATTTTATTGTTAATTGTAAATAATTAAAAAATTCGTAAATTTTATGCATAATTTATAAAAAAACGCGATAAGTGTTTTAGACAGCGTTTTATCCTTGCAAGAATGTTTAAGCGCAAGACGCAGTCGAGCGTTTAATATTCTTAAGTGGATAAAACGCGACTAAAACAGGAATCCAATATAACGTTTTATCCACAATTACAGCGATTTAAAATCAGAATCGCCAAAATTTCATCTCATGTCATCCAAAAGTGATTTGACATTACATTCAGACAGCGGATGTCACCTCAAAAAGTATTGAAATTAACTAAAAAATATGAGAGGTGTTGAATCGTTGCTATTTATTTTCGATTGTTTATCGACTCCATTTGTACAAAACGCTGTGCAAGTTGGTGAAAATGGAAGAAAGTGATACTGTTCTTGAGACAATTCTTGAGAAAGCTGAAGAAGAGAGTCGCTAGTTATTGCCTGCGAAGTCTAGGGAACATTATGAAAAAGTATTTTCAGAATTTAATGAATAAAAAAAAGAACCTGGGGGTAATGATAATAATTGAGGAAGTTCTGCTATCGTATTTCTTAAATTTAAAAAAGAGGTATGCAGTTTCATCCATGTGGTCGAAGTACTCCATGCTGAAGGCCGCTAAAAGGTCTATAGAAACATAGACATTAGAAAATATAGTAAACTTATGGCCTATCTGAACAATCAGTCAAGAGGATACCTACAGACCGAAGAAAGTTGCAGTACTGGAAAAAGCACACGTGGAAGAGTTTTTGACAAGGACTTGCAATAAAGAATATTTGATGATCAAGGTAATCTCTGTCATTACTCATTACATAGACATTGTAGATAATAAATTTTGGAATATTTTAGGTTGCATTAATAATGAGGGTGGCTGGTGGCTGTCGATGCTGTGAGCTGACAAATTTGAAAATCAGTGATGTAGAAGACAGGAGCGCATACCTGATTGTTTCGATACGAGAAACCAAGACGGGCGTTTCTCAAAAATTCACACTTATAGAAGAAGGATTCTCTATCAACACTGTGGAGAAGTGTGTAGGAAATACATCTCCTTACGTCCGAAGAAGTTATCCATTGAGAGATTCTTTTTACAATACGCTAATCAAAAATGTATATTGCAACCTGTTGGAATTAACACTTTATCGAAAGTTCCTTCTAAAGTTGCTTCGTTTTTGAATCTAGCGAACGCAGAAGCTTATACCGGCCATTGTATGAGGCGCACTTCAACAACTTTGCTTGCCAATAGAAGTGCTAATCTTACAACAATTAAACGACATGGTGGGTGGAGGAGCTGCGCCATAGCAAAAACTTATATCGAACATTCTGTATCTAATAAGCTTGATATCGCAAGGAAAATCCAAGGTCCTCCTGGTACTAGTTGTCCCTTACTAGAGGAGACGTCCATTGTTCCTACAACTTCTATTCGATCTGGAACCGATAACAACTGCAAGCTTCTTATTAATGGAAACGAAGTGAAATATGATAAAACAAAGAACGAAATGTCTATTAATGTAAATGTTAATGTCAAATGCGATTGATTAAGATTGTATTTTTTCATTATTCTACTAGTGGATAAATTGTTACTTTATATGGTTCGTAAGTGTAGATAAAACTTCAATTATAAGGTAATTGTGGATAAAATATATTATTCTATGTATAAAAAATAAGAAAGTTATTAACGACTTCGAGTATATCCTCCCATTTGTAAATACATATTTCAGATACTTAAATTGATTGTATCAAATTTGGTTTTTGTGCAAAAATTCATTCAATATTTTTTTAATTCTCCCGATATTTCTAATATGAGACACTCTGTATAGAAGTGTGTACTATTACTACTACTTCACTAGAAGGTAGAAGCACAAATATTGACTTTGTAATACCTACTTTTCTTGATGTCTTTTACGTATTCAGTTTTAATAAATATTTTTATAATCTTTATTTTTTTATACATACAGCTGTTACATACAGAAAGTTAAAATATTTGAATAATAGTTTTTTTTTTCACTTGACATATCTCTAAATGTAGATAAACACATCATTTCTTTAAGTTACAAGACACCAATCCATCAAAAGTTGCCTCTTTATGTTTTATTATGTTACAAAGAGAACCGTAAGAGAGTTAACACCTACATTAACATCTTTACAACTGATGAAATACAAACGATCTGTATTGTACGTGATATTTTAATCTACTTTTGCAAAGATCTTTGTGAAGACTTTATTTACTTAACTGTGTATAAAGTCTAATATCGGGACAGGACTTGCAGGTATTAATTACGGTTTAGTTTTATTTTTGTTGGAATCACGAAAATTAAGCATATGCTCATATTTCTCATAGAATCTCGGCAATAAATTTCGTCCACCGTTAACCACCGGTAATAAACAGATAAACAAGCAACTAATTGCACAATTGCATGTTTTCACATCTGCACATTCTTTCCTATTCCTTATTATATTTGTGGGATTAATCAACGCTTATGGGAAGGTTCGCGTGCGAATGCACCTGTCAAATATTAAATACGACAGTATAAGTGAAGGTGTTAAGTGTAATTTACTCATCTCGATACTGAAATTTTATACACTCACTAATAATTTACCTTTGGCGGTAGAAAAATCCAGTGAACGTATAGAGGGAAACGGTAGGTACAGAAAAAAAAGGTTAATTGCAGGTTTGTACCCGGAGGTCGATTCGTGTTTCTACTGTTTAAATGCTAAATATTTCAGAAAATTTCTACAAGTTTTCTCCAAATTTTGACTTATTTATGCTTTCATAAAAAACAAATTTCTGACCCAAAATTTTGAAATGTCACGGACTTAATTTTGTCACATTTTTTGTTATTTATAACGCGTATTTTTCACTCTGCTTGAAAATTTACTGTCCATAAATCATCATATCATAGAGCTGTTGTAAATGTCGGCCATAACTGTACCAGCCCAAATATGGAGTTATCATGTCGCATCTGTTAATCTTCGGCCCTCTAACACGACTTAATTTAATTAAAATCCTCCGTAAAAGTTCAATTTAAATGATTTACGTTCGAGCTTTAACAACAATTTGAGGCGACGATAATTTTAAAAGAGAGTTGCATTATGGAGATTTATGTCGGTCTGATCTTTGCGCAACTGAAATGAATTATTCATGTGGTAGGACACCCGATAGATATTATTGATTGTCGATTTTGTCATTAATCTAAAGTCGAAATGACAATAAGAAAACACCCGGATATTTGCGACCCAACCAAATGTTTATTTTAGCGAAATGCTAGGAAAACAAAATGGGGCTGCAACCGTGGGATGGTTCTAGACCAGCAGGCAATACAATAGGATTTTCGGTCAGAAGATATTTGAAATTATAACGAGATTTGTTAAGAAATTAAAACATTAATTAATTAATCTAAACGAGGTTCTAAAATCTGAAATTAGAAGGTTTTTAAATTAGACAATTTGCATTTAAATTCGGAGATAACAGTAATTTTTAATAATTTATTTTTATGTAGGATGTAAAGATCAAGGGTGATCTGAAGTTTTTGGTTCTCAGGGAATTTATGGTACTTTAATTAGTTTGTTAAAAAAGTTATTTGAAGTAAACAGAGAAATAGATATTGTCCAAAACCCATATGGCATTGATTGATTATTGATTAAACACAGAACAATGTTATGCATATTTAATTTAAATTGTTATTAAGCTTGAAACTTTCTTCTAAAGTTTATTAATAGTAAAAATTATTTGAGTCCAATATTATTTTGGAGAAAGAAAAAATCAATATAATTTTTTTAGGTCAGTGATATTATAATTTAATATTGAAATTGTGACAAATGTTTTTTGAATATTTGTTTATATGATCCTATTCAAATATTAGGACAGTAGTACATCAATTAAACTTGCATCAAACTGTGTTCTCTTGTCCTTCTTTTTGCGATTCGCCTTGTCAAATGAGTCAACTGATTTACTAAAGTTTCCCAAACGATAACACGATTTTATTACTTTACCCTCATAATGACCCATCATATATTTACCAATAGAGTGAAATTTTTCGGTAGGTAAATCCGTCGAAAGCAGGCAAAAATTGTAAACAGATGGCAGTTTTGAACGTCTGGGCCGGACTCAAAGTTTTGTGAGGGACTTCATACCACTGCAGTTTAGGAATAATTTAAGACTTATTCTAAGAAAATTAACATTGAGAGTTTGGGCAGCCCCAAATTCCGCACCACCTGAGCGTTTTGACCGATGCATAAACTGGGCACCAGACCCCAGATTAGCGATTTTTCTCATATCTAAATTTGGCAAAGCGCTCTGTTTACCTGATTTAATCCCTTAACCACAACCATATTAAAATAAAATACTACTTTTTAAAAAATATTTCCTTTAACAAAAATACTTATAACTAAAAAAAAGCAGGTGCAAAAACTTAAAACCTAGTGAATTATAGTGATATATTTCTATATAGTAGTAATTAGTGAATTTTCTAGTTTCAGTCTTACAAATGCAAATGTTCTAAGAATTATTTAATATCTTTCCAAGGATCAAGTAATAATCCGTTTTGACCTGATAAGGTTTGGTGAATTTTGGTGTAGTGACGAGTTAAGGGAAGGGTGGCGGTACCTAGGGATTAAATACTGTCGAAGAGGTGTACTTTTGTCTATAAATTTTATTTTTTAAGTAAGAAGATAGCTGGGACCCATCGGTTCAGTTAGTACAGAAGTGTGAAGCCTAGTGCATCGAGCTTCTAATCTTTTGGTACTTGCTTTCAATACAGTTCCTTTTGCGTCAACCAATTTTTTTGGTCAACATGGATTTGTGGAGGCCTTTTAATATAAATCAAGAAGATAAAGTCATAAACATTGCTGACAATTACGAGCCCGAAAATGATATAATTATTACTGACGATGAAATGAGTGATCGCGAAAACACAGAAGCTCCCCGTATCTGTGTTCATTTACCAATAATAGCTAAACAGATTGTTTTAAATGTTTATTATTATTTAAAAAACACGAAGAAAGAAGAGCACCCAATCAAGGAGACATCATTACAGACAAATGTGCCATATAGTACCGTTTGGGGAATAGTTCACCGAGGAGTTGAAGAACGAAAAGTGAGACGGGACGCCAACGAATTAAAAAAATTGCAGATTGATACACATGCTCATTTAGTAAGAATGAAGATATACGAAATCTTTGAAAAAAATAATGTACCTACTGCAACAAGCCTACATAATTCAATAATTAATGACGAAGATCTTAATGTCAAGTGTTCCCAAGAAACATTTTTAAAGAAAATCGGTTTTACTTGGAAAACAATTGACAAGAGGAAAACGATAATGGAATCACCTAGAATTAGAGAATGGCGGTATAAATATTTAGTAGAAATACAAAGACTTCGGGAGGAAAATAAAACCATTTACTTTATTGATGAAACATGGTTTAACACACATGATGTCATAAAAAAAGGTTGGACCGACCAATCCAACAAGTGTCTCTTGAACGTCCCACCAACACGAGAGAAAAGGATTATAATTTTAAACGCCAGATCGGCAAATGGTTGGGTTCCAGGCGCTTTATTATTATCCGCCAAAAAAAATAAAAGACTGCAAACTTGATTACCACGAGGATATGACAGGGGAAATGTTTCAAAAGTGGTTCAGGGAAGATTTTTTACCGAATATAACACCTAACAGTGTGATTGTGTTGGACAATGCAAGCTATCACTCGGTATTAAGTAAAAAAATACCCAACACTTCTTGGAAAAAAGGGGAGATCGTGGAATTTTTATACGAGCAAGACATTTTTTTCGTCTTACACAAAAAACCAACTCTTGGAAATTGTGAAATCGTTTAATTTTGAAAAAAGTATGTAATAGACGATATAGCAACAGAACAAGGACATACAATTTTGAGGCTGCCTCCATATCATTGCGTATTTAATCCCATTGAAATGGTCTGGGACACATTAAAACGCAATCTTCGTTAAAAACAACACCAATCCGAAATTTTCTGAAGGAACAATTGAGATGATTAAGGCCGAGACAGGAAAGATTGGAGCGGAATTGTAGACAAAATGTGTGCAACATGTGATAGAAATAGAAAATTCTTATCGCAAAAACTTTGTAGCGCCCTTAGTCATTAATATTCGTCCTGATGACAGTCACAGTGAGAGTGACAGAGAGTTGGACAATTCGGATTATAATTAATTTTTAATTTAAATTTATTTCATATTTTTGTCAATAAATATTAATGTAACCATTTTAAAAAAATTTCAAAGAATTTCCAAAATTTCTTTTTAACAATTATTATTATTTTTAGTTAAGGTTAAGTTGAATAACCTGTTGGTTAGACCTCGCCTTCCATGTATGGTAATTATTTTCATATTTTGGAAATAAAGACCATCTAACTAAAGAATTTCCGGGGAATTTCTAAACATTTCGCAAGCATTTTGCACATCTTCAGTTGGGTTTTGTTTTTAAATACAAAATGTTAGATTTGTTTCCTCTTACTTTTTGTTTTAGTACAGTGTTAAAGACGCAAAAACTTTTAATAACAATTTTAGTTATAATCATTACTTCTACTTGTCAAACGCAACTGCACAAACTTCCCTGGCGTTAAAACGTGACGAAATAGACAGAAATTCAACTGCAAACGTCATCTACGCATTTAAAAATTTTAGTTTCAGTATATGTTGACTGCACTGTAAAATTGAAATTACCACACACGTAAATTACCAATATAAGTCCCTTTTTAAAGAAGATAAAACATAAATTCTTATTTTTCGTTATTAATTATTAGTGACTTCTATTACCAGCGTTTTACTGCAACACGTAACTTCATATAGATGTTTCTACGTCTCAAAGTTAGGTTTAGTTTGTTATTTGGGTCTGGATCGGCCAGTTAAAAGCCCTAATTTTAATTTAGTTATCACCAAAAAACCGTTCAACATATTTAATTTTCTTCCGATCAATCAGTTTTATTGTGATTGTGTTTTGTTTTATTTATAAACATGATCTTCACCTGTACGGCTTTCATTACTGTGCAAACTCCGCTGGCGTTAGATCGTGACGGAACAGATGGAAATACAAATGCAAGCGCCATCTTTGGATCTAAAAATTTGAGTGTTTATAAATGGTTTTTCTCAGGGAATTTTCGCGCTTTAATATAGGAAAGTGATCTATCCCAATGCGATAATGTCAAAAATGTAAAAAATGAGTAAATAAATTTGCATCAATTTCTCTAATTTAGCATCAAATAGAGGCACATAGCGTTCCTCGTGCTCCCACTGATGTTCTTGATCAATGACCACGTCTCTCCACAACAGATCCCGTTACCCATCTGAGTTGTTTATGCATCCAATATTCAATAAACAGTGATTTTATTAACCAGATCGGGTCGAAAGGCATCTCGCGTAGGTTTGATTTGTTAATTTAATTGCATCAAAAGTGCAGCATGCAACAACAATCATACATAAACATTACAGCACAAGTGAAACCGTAAATTCCGTACTCTGGGACATCCCACACGCTGCGAGAAAATCTTTAATTATATCGTTGTACGTAATTGCACTTCATGACAGGAAAATTATTCTAAACGGCCGTTCTCTCCTTCCTTCTAAAACCCGCCGAGATTAATCTGAATACGTCAAAGTGGATGCACCAAGCTGCCGCGAGAAAACACAAATTATAACCTTGTCTAAATGCACGATGAGAGTTTTTCTAACGCTGATACAACCGGTGAAATCGAAAGTTTCAACCAAGATGAAGTATCGGAGGAATCGCCCTTTCTTGACTGCCTCAGGCTTACTAACAAGTGTTCATTTAAAAATATTGACATGACAAAATAAAAACATTTTGAAGTATTTCTTAGTTAAATTCGGCTGGCGTACTGTCAGTGATACTCGTCAGAAATGTCGGATTAGTGATCTAAAATCTATTTCACGGAATATTTTATAACATTTTTGTGACTAATTATTCATTAACTCGTATTGGGGAACATTCCCAGTGCAATATTTGCCTTCTTCAATGACCTGTTCTGTGTTTCATCGAATAGATCCACTCGCCTTCAACCCCCTTTCTACCACTTCGAAAGTAACTTTCGGCTTAAAACTTTTTGTGCTCTAAAGTGTAATAAGCCATTGCGACAAAATAACAATTAACTAAACCCAATAACAAACAAAACGCAAACTGAAACTTAAAACGAACAAAAATTGAACACGAGAAAAGAAGAAACAAAATAAAAATGACTCAAAATCTTGTAAACAAACACTCAAAAATTATTATCAAAATGATTTATTTAATTATTTATGTTTGACATAGTTACATCAAATTCCGATATCAATTTTTTGCTACATTTTCTTTTATTAAAATCTCATAGCGCTCTTGCCAACTTTTTTATAGGACAACTAAGAGCGAGAATGCATTGCAAATATTGGCTTTACTCTAGAGGTTTGTCGAAAGTGAAGTGAAGCTGCTGATGCGGATATTTACCTTCAGGTTTTAGAAGTGTCTTTAGTTTTGTACATTCACACTATCAAGGGTCATTGTCTTTGCGAAATTTTTATCTGATCCGAGTAAACATAATAAATTGAATCAAGATAGGGAACGTATCAGGTACCAAGAGATGGATTAACAACGGAAATGATTAAATAACTATGTATATGGACAATAAAGAAATATCTTTCTAACATAAAATGTTAAATCTAGCGTGGACAAAACAAACAATTCGGAACGAATAGAATACAACAACATGGCTAGTGACTTGTAGATTAAAGGAGCACTGCACCTCTGATCAAATTAGAGAGAGAATGACTTGTGCACTAGACCAAAAGTACTTAAATTTTGGTAATTTACGCTGTTAGTGCTGTTAAAAACAGACGCTATACGACTGTTGGTTAATTTGTTTAATATTTAAATAAACTATTTTATAATTTTGACAAAACTTTATTTTTTACTTAATATTTTTAGTTATTTATTTCATTTTATTAATGTTGTAAGTTTCTCTAAAAATAAAACTATCTTAGTCAAGACAGTTAAAGAAATTGTTAGTCTAAAACATTTGCGTACTACCGGTAGTATTTCAACTTGAAATTAGTCCATTAGACAGTAAAAAAATAAAAAAATATTATTTAAAATGCTGATAAACCTGAAAAAATATCTGTAAAGAAAACTGATGATAAACTTGATTTCAACTGCTTTAATTATGACAGTTTGACAAATTTTATACCAATATTTTTCCATAATCTCTCAAATTATGATAGTCATTTATTTATACGAGAATTGGCAGAAAAATTTAGTGATATAAAACTTGTAGGTAAAACCAAAGAAAAATATATTACATTTTCAAAAACCATTCAGGTAGATGAAACTATAAACGATGATAGTCAGATAATAAAACATAATTTACAGTTACGTTTCGTAGATAGTTTTCAATTTTTAGCTACTTCTTTAGAAACATTAGCTTCAAATTTGAAAGATAATCAATGTAATGAGGTTCGGAAATATTTTCCCAATGATGCACAATTTAAATTAATTCGACAAAAAGGTGTGTTTCCATATTCATATGTTGATGATTTTACTAAATTAGATATGACTGGATTACCACAAAAAAGCGATTTTTTTGATAAGTTACATGATGTACATATTTCTAAAGTTGATTACACACGAGCACAAACTGTCTGGAATAGTTTTGAGTGTCAAACACTAGGAGACTATTCAGATATTTATTTAAAAAGTGATATACTATTATTGGCCGATGTATTTGAGAATTTCAGATCTATATGTCTTAGGCATTATAAACTAGATCCTACACATTACGTTACTGCACCATCATTAAGTTGGGACGCAATGCTTAAATTTACCAAAGTACAATTGGAACTATTCACTGATATTGATATGTTACATTTTATTAAAAAAGGGATTAGGGGAGGAGTTAGTGTGTGTACTAAACGAGCAGCAACCGCTAACAATAAATTTCTTCAAAACTATGATTCTTCAAAACCCTCATCTTATCTATTATATCTTGACGTTACCAATTTGTACGGCTGGGCAATGACTCAAATGTTAGCTGAAAGTGACTTTACTTGGCTATCACAAGATGAAATTGATGGACTCAATATAATGAAATTGTCAGATACATCATCTAACGGTTATGTTTTTGAAGTTGATATCAATTATCCTAAACATCTTCATAACCCACATAATGATATGCCTTTTTTACCTGAGAACATTGCTCCACCCAATAGTAAATATCCTAAATTAATTCCAAATTTATATAACAAAACTCACTACATTATTCATTATAGAAATCTCAAGCAAGCTATTGCAAATGGTTTAAAAGTAACTAAAATTCATCGTGTGCTTAAATTTAAACAATCAGCTTGGTTAAAACCATATATCGAGCTGAATACAATGTTACGCAATAAGGCACAAAATAAATTCGAAAAAAATTTATTTAAATTAATGAATAATAGTGTGTTTGGTAAAACTATGGAAAATGTTGATAAGTGGGTGGATATTAAACTTGTTACACATTGGGAAACATATGGTCGCAAATTTGGTGCAGAAACATATATCGCAAAACCAAATTATAAAAATTGTGTATGTTTTAATGAAAATTTTGTAGCCATCGAAATGAATAAAATTCAAGCTACGTAGGTCGAATAAATATTCTTGTAAATGTAATAAATTGTCTTTTTAGAGTTACAACTAACAAGATAACAAATCAAAATGTTTCACAAATTTATAAAAATAAAACAGAAAAAAAAGAAAAAACCTTCTTCCAAAATTAGACTTACAAAAAGAGTTATGAAAATATCTGAAGTTATAAAAATCACTAAACAAGAGCTACAAAAAATTTAAAATGTCATCATTAAGACAGTCAGGAGTCTAAAAACTACACAAATTGGTAGTTAAAAACTCGCTTCTCGATAAATAAAAAAATATATTATTATATTTTAACTATCATAATAAAGATAGTCAAGAAAATAAAGACTGTAAAATACTTTTATTTTTCAAATTACAAATTAAAAAATGTGAAGATTCTAAAAAACTATATCTTAACACTTGAAAACAGTTGAAAATAAAAAACTTCAGCTTCCAAAATTTCATATTTTAAAAATATTGCAACGTTTGTGCAAAATCCGAGTTCTTTTAATTCAAAGAGTTGGACTGAAAACGAATAATTTATTTCTATTATGTACACGAATCGATACAACAATAATTTCATAAATAAATAACTCAATATTCACACACTAATAACGCCTACAATTTAATTTAATGCTTCTCGAATTCTAATTTACTTCTGGTACGTCCCTTTGAAAAAATCTTACAAAAAGTCAAATATCTCAAAGCTATTCTTCTTTTTTTTTGGAGATCGTTTTCTGAAGTTTTCTAAAAGCTTCTTTTCATTTTTCTTTATTTCCAATTGTAGTTTTTAATTTTTTTCTTCTAATTCGCTTATAGTCTTCCTTTTCTCTTTCAGTTTTTCTCTTGTTCTTCTTTCCTTTCCAATTATTGTTTTACAAGCTCCTTTAGAATCGTGTTTTGTTCATCTACAACCTTCTTTAGCTCTTCTTTTTCTTCTAATCATCGTTCCTTGATTTTTCTTTTTTTTTAATTATTATTTCTCATATTCTTTTTGTTCCAAACGCCGTTCTTTAAACTTTTGATAAATAAATAACTCAATGTTCACAAACTAATAACGCCTACGATTTAATTTAATCCTTCTCGAATTCTTTTTTACCCCTGGCACCTCCCTCTGAAACACATTTTGTAAAATTTTCTGAATCTTTCTAAAAGTTTCTTTTGCTTTTCCTTTATTTCCAGTTATAGTTTTTCATTATTTTTTTCTTCTAATTCGCTTATACTCTTCCTTTTCTCTTTTAGTTATTCTCTTGTTCTTCTTTTTATTGTTATTCTTACCTTTTTAATTGTTTTTCAAGCTCCTTTAGAACCGCCTTTTATACATCTAGACCCTTCTTTAGCTCTTCTTTTTTTTAGTCGTCGTTTCTCAAATTCGCCTTTTTTTAAATAGCGATTCTCATATTCTTTATCTTTCAAACGTTGTTCTTCAAACTCTACCAAGATCCTATTTATCTATTTATAAAAAAAATCTTGTATTTCCAGAACCTTCTTTTCTTCTTCGAAGCGACGTCTTTCAGCTTTTTCTAGAATTTTCTTTTGCTCCTCTAAGCGTTGTTTCTCATATTCTTTTTCTTCCAACTGCCGCTTATTAAGCTCTTTAAAAAAAATCATCTTTTATTCTTTCAAAATTTTTCTCGCATTTTCAGAACCTTCTTTTGTTCTTATTTTTCTTCTAATAGTAGATTTCCAAGATCTTCCAAAATGTTCTTATGTTTTTCATAGTTTAGTTCGAGTCTTCGTTTCTCCATTTTTTCTAGAATTTTTCCTTGTTTTTCTTTTTCGTCCAATCATCGTTTCTCTTATTTTTGTTCGAGCTTTTCCTGACTCCTTGTTGTCGCATGTTGATCCATAAATTATTCGGATTCCCGTCTAGTCTAACTTCTTCAAATCCCACTATCGACGTTTGTGCGAAATTAGAGTTCTTTTGATTCAAAAAGTTGAATTAATAACAAATAATTTATTTCTACTATACGAATATACATAACAACAATAATTTAATAAATAGATATATAACTCAATATTTACACACTAATAACGCCTAAGATTTAATTTAATTTAGTCTCCGGCTGCTTATATAACGATACGTCTCGAATTCTTTAGTACCTCCCTCTGAAAAACATCGTGTAAAGTTTTCCGACGCTTTCTAAAAGTTTCTACTGCAATTTCCAGTTGTAGTTCTGATTAGTTTGTTCTTATAATTCGCTTATACTCTTCATTTTGTCTTTCAGTTTCTTTTCCAATTTTTGTTTTTCAAGCTCCTGTAGAATTGTCTTTTGTCCCTCTAGAACCTTCTTTAGCTCTTCTTTTTCTTCTAATCGTCGTTTCCCAAATTCTTTTTTTTTAATTGTCATTTCCATATTCATTTTCTATCAAACGCCGTTCTTCAAATCTTTCCAAAATCTTCTTTTGTGCTTCTAGACTTGTTTCTTGCATTTGCAGAACTGTCTTCTCTTTTACCAGAACTTTCTTGTTGTTTTTTTCTTCTAACCGACGTCTTTCAACATCTTACAGTATTTTCTATTGCTCCTCTAATCGTTGTTTCTCATATTTTTTTCTTCTAACAGCCGTTTATCAAGGTTTTTCAAAATCTTCTTTTATTTGCATTTTTATAACCTTCATTCGTTCTTCTTTTTCTTCTAAAGTAGTTTATCAGAAATTTTCTAGAATTGTCTTATAATTTTTATCGTCTTCAAGTCTTAGTTTTTCCATTTCTTCTACAATTTTTCGTTATTTTTCTTTTTCGTAGTCATCAATTCTCTTTTTTTATTCGAGCTTTTCTGACATTAAACGCATTTGTTTCTCTATTATTTTCAACTAACTCCTTGTTGTCACACCTAAGACTTTGAACTACTAATTAAAATCGAGTTCTTAAGATTAAAGAAATTGTCAAAAATTGACCTGTTTTCTAATAGGACAGTCAAAAATTAAAAAATCTTTAAAATTGTCGAAAAAAAAACAATTTTTCTCGAAAATAGTAAAAAATAAAAGAAAAAGATTAGCACACAAGAATGATAAAAAATAAAATAAAAACAAACGAAGGCTTTTCCAAGATTAATCTCAAAGAAAGTCGTCCAACGTCCATGCATTTGTCATTTTGATTGTTTTTGCTCTTGGTGTATTAATTGATTGGTTGTACGTGTAATGAAGAGAGTAGATAAAACCCCGCCTCTAAGTTTTTCATCTGCTCTGATTGTTTCACATGTTTACTTTTTAATCAGTATGAAAATCAGTAATTATCTAGCTGTGCCACCTGAAGCTATCAGCGTCCGTCAATTAATTATTTTAATTGCTGTTGTGTGCTGCTAACGCGAACTTCTAATTATTTAATAACAAACCGTAACGATTATTTAACTGCATATATTAATCGTAAATAAATGGAAATCACTCCGTATAAAGACATGCAAATCTTTCTTCATAATGCAAGCAAACACCCCTAAGCCACAATAACGGATCACGTCATAAATATGCATCTATCTTTAATTGACATCCAATTACAATGTCGGAATTGAACGCAATTGACTACTGCCCTCCACGTGTGGCACTGAGTTCATCAACATTCAAAAAGGTAAACGCTTAAATCTGAGATTATCAAGAGGATGCTTAGACCTGTCAAAATTGAGATTATTTAGGTCGAAGATGCAGACTGCATATATTTAAAATTATGAATAAGCACAGGAAGCTAGTGAAGATGGTATGCGAACAATGATTAATGCTTCCCTCAGGTAGTCACAGCTGCCTACGCACTGACTTTCCGTTAAGTACTCCAATGACACCTATTTGTCAATTTGGTAATTTGCGCAGATGAGAGCTACTTAGTCAGACTTAATAGCTTTTGCTTTTTTTCTGATTTTTTTTGCAGTTTTTTCTACACGGTCGGCTTCACTTGTTAATTGTGGGTTTTGGCAACTCCCTGAAGCTATTTCTTGGTACTTTAAACTCATGGTGATGATTAAATATCTTCGTGTTGGATCTTAGTATGTAGAATGAAATGTAGCAAGCACCCAATAGCACCAAACAATTTCACTTTGCACGAGGCACGTTTCGACAACAAAGTTGTCATCCTCAGGTAGGAAATTAAACTGAATTCAGTTTAATTGCGTTTAATTAGTGTAACATAGAATCCAAAAATAAAATCAAATTGAGAAGATTTTATTTAAAAAAATATATAATTTTAGTGATTTTTTAACCGTTTAATATAAACCGCAATATTTTTAAAATGTGCATCAAAGACGCAGCAATAATCTAAAAAAAAAGAAAAAATCATTATCTATTAAAATAAACAAGTTATAGAGCTTTTTCGGTCCGTTGGGACAGCTTGTATATCTGATTGCGATCCCACACAAGTCTAGTACTGTTTTGGTACTTATTTCAACAAGTCCAGTGTACTCGTTGACTGGCACATTTTTCATTCATAAGACCGCAGTAGCGAAAGTAATTCATACATAAGAGCCCACTCGTCGACTTGCATTGTATCTGTAATAAACAGTTAGAATGGTGGGCAGTCCTCGTGCATATGCATACGTTCTACGATATTCTGGGTTTATGCGTTGGCGTCTTCTTCGTCGTGCATATTCATTACCATTATACAATTTGTTCATTTTTAACAGTCTACCATGTATTTGGGACACGCATTTCTCTTGGCGGTGTTAATAAATTGCAATTAGGTGAGTTTGGGACGTGCTTCAGAACGCTAATCGTTCGATCGAGTGATTTATTACCAGAAATCAGGATTTAATAGATAATCACGTGCTGGAATCATAATCTGTGGGCGAAAGACGGGATTTGGAATGACGCCTTTAGGTGATGATAAAACTCGACACGATGAAGTTATGTTTAATAATCAATTGACAACCCGTTTAAAATTATTTTATAGCTTTCTTGGTAGCCTATTCAAACAACACCAGATGCCTACCTAAACCTACAACAGACAAAGATTGTCAAAGTTAGACAGTAATAAGGGTTTGTGTAATCAATCAGCTTATCAATATCTCTTAAAATACACAAGTTTTTCAGAGCGTTGGAACAGCCTGTATACCTATATACATTATGTCTCCGGATCGATTTTAAAAAAGCAAAAAATTTCTTATTTTTGATTTCTCAGAAAATTTCACTTTTGCTTGTTTTTAAACCCCCAAAACACAAATTACTTTTTATAATTTTTACTTCTACTTACTTTCTTATAATTTATGAGGGTATCGTAAATTTTACTCAAAAAAAGACCCCGTCAGAGGTTTGTTGAAGTTTATGGTATTCGTTATAAGAATGGCACACGACTATTGTGAAGATTTGAAAGGTGAGGTAACTGGTAAGAAATTCCCAGGTCATAAATCTACTTCCATTGTTAGGGTTTTAGCAGGGGATTTATCACTAAATACTCCAATTTATCAAGGCATAAATGTGAGTAAAATATTTGATAAATAATATAAAAATGGGTTTCACTCAAAGTCGATTTCTTTGATTTTCTTAGACATTTTTGATCTGTTGATGTAAAAAACAGGACCTAAAATTTATTCCCGAAATCATTTTTCTTCAGTTTTATAGGTCAAATACATTGTTAAACAAATTTTTTTTTTATTTAGATTAGATATCAATTTAACGTAAAAGTTAAATTTCATAATTTTTTCCGTGTTTTAAGACGTGTTTTTGGGGTGCGGATATAACTTGATTACCCCGGTATATACCAGTTAATAGCTATAATTTTAAGCTTTTAATTAAATCAGTACCGGAAGTGTTAGTACCCCGTCTTGAATTTCCGACTCCCTAGTGTCATGAAAGTTCTTTATTAGTAAAATTAAATTAAATCCCGTATCGTGCCTTCTGCTGAGAGTATCATTTCCGTATACGTCTTTGTATCGGTCGCAGTTCGGCGGCGTTTCCTATTATTTACAATCGCAAAAGACAGGGTACAAATATGTAATCTTCCATAAAAGCGCGTGTATTACCAAATACGGTTGTTCGGTTATAAAGCCGGAGAAAAAAAATCAAAGAACGCGATTATTTCTTTTGCCAAAGGGCGAACGTGGTTTGGATCGCGCTTTTGCGTCCGCAAGCACCTTTTACTTTGAAGGAAAAAGTGAGGAAAACCAGTGCGGAAAAATGCTGATCGTGGGAAGGTACCGAAACGGTATAACGGGGATAGTTGCCCAAGGGACGCCCACTCGGGAACGGAACTTTGCTCCCAATTTGTGCAATAGGTCTTTCACATTTTAAAGGACCTTGAATAGACACCAAATCGATCCAAATTTATAGATTGAACAATAACAAATGCAACGAGAAAATCATAACACGTGTCCAGTTAAAAATAATATATTGGAAGTCTGTGGAATTGCAAAATCACTTTCTTGAATACCTTTATTAAAAATCAAATTCTGTTTTTTTACGTGTTTCAAATTTTTTTTAAAAAAATTTCATTTGCATTTAATTATTATTCATTGAAAATCTAAAAGCATCTTTTCATTGTATTATTTTCTAACAGAAATTACTCGACTATCTTAATTAAGACAGACATTTCTTTTGCTCCCCTAACTGTCTTAATTAAGACGGTTTCAGTTATAACAATTTTAAAAAATTTTGTCATTTTTCAAATTTAAAAATTAATTTTTTAAATCCTAGGATTCCAAGAAGTCTTTAGCCCGTCAACTGTCTTCATTAAGACAGTTCTAAATTAAAATGCACATTTTTCACTACTGTTAATCGGTTTCTATTCTCTCGACTGTCTTTTCTATAGTAATATTTATAACTTGAGGTGTTTTTTGCCGATCAATTATGAGAAAAAAAATTCTCTCTCCTTGACTGTCTTCATGAAAACAGTTTTAATTTTTAAAACAATAAACATCTGTGTTCATTTATATGAATTTATATTTTGAGCAAATTTTTTTAAAATCTTCTTTAAAAAATTTAGTAATTTTTATTATCAATCAAAAAACATTTTTACCATCACCCCTTTCTGACTCACAAACTTCCTTAATTAAAACTCTTGAAATTTGTTAAATATCTATGAAAACTATTAAAAATTTGCGAAAATTTGATATCGTTACTTTTTTGTAAATATTAAAAACATTGTCTGCTATTATCCCACAAAAAACTATTTTTTTAACTGTTTTAATAAAGACAGTTCCTAATTTTGAAATTTGTTTTTTGTAAAATTTTTTAACCATCGACAATTTTCAATTACAAAAACATTTTTCCTGCATATTTTCATAATTTTTTAAAGTTTGAATTGCCAAAAAATAAAGACATTTTTATTAAAAATGCAAAGCAATCTTTATTCTTTCGACTGTCTTCATTATGACAGTTAAAATTTGAAAATACAATTTATTGTAATTAATAAAGAAGCATATTAATTGTCTGTCTTAATTAGAACAGTCTAAATCTAAATTGTTCAAATTTTTTATGTACCTTTTTAATAGTAATAATTTGAGATGTTGTCATAATCTTTCTTGCAGAATCAACTGTCTTAATTAACACATTTATAATTTTTTAAATTGGCTAATTTAATTTCTGTATATTTATAAAATACATATTTTTCATAAAAGTTTTTTGTTTTTACCAACTTTTAAAGACATTTTACTATGCTTGCAAGAGCATTTTTACACATGCGACTGTCATAATTAAAACAGTTTCAATTTTATATAAAAAAGTTAAATTTTCTGGTCAATATTTGTTTTTTTCCTAATTTTAAATAACCTAAAAACTCATTTTTAATTAATAATAATTACTATCTAATTATGACTATCATCAATAATAAAATTTGTAATCCTCAACTGTCTTATTAAAACACTTCAAAAGCTTTTGAACAAATTTTACCAACATTTTTACAATTTTTCAGAAATGTTTATTATAAATCAAGAAACATTTTAACCACAAGCCCTTTTTAGAACTATCAACTATCTTATTTAAAAATAAAGATATTTTTAGTAAAATCCAAAAAATCTTTGTTCTCTCGACTGTCTTCATTCTGACAGTTTTAATTAAGAAAAATTCTTGTTCTAATTAAAAAAATTGCAGCTCAAAAAAAAACATGTTCAGCTAATAATCCGCATTTTTAGACCATCAATTGTCTGTCTTAATTAAGTATCTATATTGTTCAAATCTCTTGTATAGATTTTTATAATTATAACTTAAGATGTTTTCATAATTCTCTTGCAAGTCTATTACTATTTTCAAAAAAGTGATTTCTCTCATCGACTACCTTAATTGAGATAATACTTATTTTTTTAAAGATTTTTAAAATAAATAACATTACGACTAAAAATTTTTAGATCTTCGGCAATTTTCAATTCTAAAAAATTCACAATTTTTTTAAATCGTATCTTCCAAAATAAAGTCACTTTTATTACGATTCCGAAAAAAATCTTTACTCTTTTGACTGTCCTCATTATAATAGTTTTATTTTTTTAAAATTGTTCTAATTTTAATGATTACTAGTCAAGAAGAGGCACATCTTTAATCACCAATCCGCGTTTTTAAACTCCTGACTGTCTTAATTAGGACAGTTTAAATTGTTCATTTCTCTTGTATTGATTTTTATAATTATAACTGGAGTTCTTTTCATAATTCTCCCTGCAAGTCTACTACCATTTTCAGAATAAAAAGTTTCTTTCCTCGACTGTCTAAATTAAGACAGTGATTTTCAAATTAACAATTTTTAGTTTTTGTCTTTTTATATATTTGTAATTTTTTAAAACAGTTAAATCAAGTTTTTCAAAGTATTCTTGACAAACTTCTTTCCATTGTAAATCGCTAACTGTCTTCAATAAGACACTGACACTGAAACTGAAACAGTTTCTTTAACGTTTTTAAAATTTGAAGTTTTTTAGTCATTGTAATTATAGATAAAAAATCATTTTTCACTATTTTCACAACTTTCTGAAATATCAACTTTCTTAATCTTAATTAAGACAGTTTGACTGTCTTCAACTTTTAAAACATAAAGGTTCTGACAATCTTGACATTTTTTAAATCGAAGGCTTTTAACTAATATTCCAAAATAGGTTTTGTCCTCTTGACTGTCTCCATTAAGACAGTTCTGAATTAAATAACAATTTTGATTTTTTTTTGGTAATAATTGCTGGCCAGTAAGTACCTAAGTACAATTTTATCCATCAATTCAATGAAAGTTATTAGGCTTCCGACTGTCTTACTGAAGACAGTTTAAATAAAAATTTATTACAGTTTTCTTTAAAAACATTTTTATAAAGCTTCAAGTTTATTAACGTGCCCAGCAAAAATTTTTCAATCTTCGACTGTCATAATTAAAACAGTCTTAATTTTTTTAAAAAATTCTTAAAATAAAGCAACAATAATGCGAGTAAAATTTTTTGGATTTTTGACAGTTCTCAATTCTAATTTTATATTTTGTTATTTAGTAGTAGCTTCCTTGACAAACTGCTTTCCATTATAAATCCTAGACTGTCTTCATTAAGACAGTTTCAACAAAAACTAAACCAGTTTCTCCAACGTTTTTCAAATCTGCAGTTTCTTAATAAGTGTAGTTAAATTAAAAATCATTTTTTACCATTTACACAACTTTCTGAAATATGAAAACCTAAATTAAGACAGTTTGACTGTCTTCAACTTTAATGATATAAATGTTCTAGCAATTTTCACATTTTTAAATTGAGGTCTATTAGAAAAATAAAAGTTTTTACTAATATGTATTTCAAAAAACTCCTCATGACTGTCTTCGTTATGACAATTCTGAATTCAATATTGCTAGTCAAAAAGAACTATTTTATCTACCAATTTACTTAAAGTTTTTAGACTGCCGACTGTTTTACTTAAAAAAGTATATAAACTAAAATTTATAAATTATTAAAATCTTTGACTGTCATAATGAAGACAGTTCATTTAAAATCCTGACAGACAATATTGTCCTAAATCATAATTCTGAGACAGACATGATCGTTCTATTTATCTCTTTCTTCCAAAGCTCTTAAATAAAAATCTTGACCATAAACTTACCACTTTTGATAGACTCCTTATCTTCATCTTCATCACTATCAATATGCGGAATAGATCCAGCAAATTCAAACATTGGACTAGTTTGTATGGACGAATCCTTCTTGAGTACTGGACTCTCAGGCAACCTACATGAACACTGACAGGCACAAGACATCACTTCGTCTTCCCGCCTATCCAAAGGCAAATACTGAAGACACTGAGGACAGGGAAAAGTCAAATCATCAAGAGGCACCCTCTCGATCGCGTGCTCAACCGACACCAACAAATTCTGCAAAAGTTCCGGTAATTCCGCACCGTCATAATCGTCATACGACGTCAGTTCCAAATCGGCCACGGATCTCAAATTCGAACACATTATGTCTTCCAAATTTCGAAGAGGATCCTTGAATTCGGCGACCGTGTGGCAGTGAATTTGCGAATTTTGGCGCCAGATGAGGGCCAATTCCACGCCGGGAGCACTCCTGCTCCTAATGCACAAATAACAGTCGCTGTTTCGCACCACGGACGGGTCGAGGGGGCCCAGGTGGATCGCTACACCGCAAGGACCGAGGCACAGGGGCCATCCTAGAGGTGCGGTGCCGTCGAACGGGTCCTTGCACTGGAAAGAGATTAATTTAATTAATTAAAAAGCTGGTTTTCTGATGCAGCAGGAATTTGGTCACTGACACACTTTTGGTTTATGGACACTTATAATAGCGTGCTAATTTATTCAATTTTTATGGAAAAAAGGTGACTTGATTGGTTTTAAACCAACAGATGCATTATAGGAAGCGAAAGCTGCTACTACTAGTAGTACTAGTGCAATGACAAGTGTATCATTGTTAATTATGTGAACTAGTTGTTTCCTTGTACAAAACTTCTCATAAATCTTTGACTATCTAATGTATTTATGTAATTTACACAAGAATCTAAAGAAGATTAAGTGGGATAAATTAAACGATTAAAGACTTGTTCAAGGGCTTAACGGTATGCAGGGGTCGCCTCTGGTCATTACACTTCATAAAGTTGTCAAAGAAAAATTTGCAGAAACAATATTGTGCAATACTTTATGTTGTAAACAAAAAAAAAAACAATTCATTTGAAGTAGCGCTGGAATTTACCTAAGTCAGTGAAATAATGAAAAACTGTTTAATGTTTATTAACCGGTTTTATTTATAAATAAAATAGAGTTTTCTGAGATATTCTTTTAACACAACAAACACACTGATCTGCCTGGTTTCTAGAGAACTATACTTCAGTGGATATGGATATTCCGTTTTAAACAAATCAACAGCGCAGCTATAGTTACAAAGCTGCCGTATTACCTATAGTAATGTAGACTTCATAACGGTAAGTGTAGCTCGTTTAAGTATTGTAAAAGCACCCAAATAAACATTTTTATGAATTTTTATAAACTTTGGTAGTGAATATGTCATGGAATAAATTACTCAAACACTATACCGAGTTGCTCAATTATTTCTCATCTTTATGCGTCTCTAAATCCTAAACTACTAACACTTAATTATAAGTATAAGATTTAATTATCTACAACTTCTTCCAATAACAAAAAGATTTTTTTTTCTTATTTTATTTAAGTTTTTTTATTCGTTTTCAAACTTCTTAATAGAAAGTTTTCATTAGGTTAGTGGTCCATTTCGTTCGCGTTTGTGGCGTTAGAGTGAAGGTCATCAGTTGTATTTGAGCTTTTGCTATCATTACCATCGGTTTCGAATCGATTCGTTGTTCAAGTAAGTAAAAACTCTGTGAGCAAAGTTAGCTTTGAGTACGCGTCTGAAATCATCTTCAGGGCTACACACCATCCAGAAAAAAATATCGAAATCTTTCTAAACCCGTCTGTTAGTATTTTTTTTGGAAACGCTGTGGTTCATGTCCATTTTTATCGCATTTTCTGGATGACGCCATGTGAGGCAGCCATTTTGCGACTAAATTGTAGCCGGCAGATTAGTTTTATCTATCGTAATCATATTGAAATTTCTCTCGCTAATAAGAAGGGATATTTGGAGTGTAACAAGTGCTATAGAGTCTTGAACATCCATCGCGCTTTGGGAAGTCATAAAGATTCCTGAAAAGTTACCAAAAGTCCTGAATAAAGTAATGTCGCAGAAATTTGAGAAACCTAAGATAAGATTGCTAAATTACAAACCAAATCGTATCGCAATAACGTATTGCTGTTTTAGCACTTTAGGCACAATTTGCCTTAATTGCATTACACTTAATTTTTTTGTGTTGCTAATTTTAATTAATTCGTTGCTCTAAATGTTCTCGAGTGTATTTAAGTTTTGCACTTAAAATACGTGTAAGCAATTTCCTTCTAAATCAGCTGATACGTGAAGCAACTAATTGATTTTGTTAGGGTAGACCCATTTTTACTTTCGTGAGTCCAATGAGAAAGTCACGTTATACAGAGTGCAGAAAGCAAATCAATGAATACAGTGTGTTCTCTTGACAGTCAGCATTTTAGAATAGTTGATTTTAGTTTGTATAGGTAGAATTAGAGCTCGGAAATTGTTTTTGAAATTTTAAATACCGAAATTTAATATAGTTTTTGTGTAAAATTCGCAATTTAATGTAATTTTACAAACAAAATTTGAATTCGTTAACTGTATACTTGTCATTTTATTTTTATTTGTATTTTCATTTTTTAATATACATTATTACAATAAGTGGCTTTCGAGTTTAAACTTGTCAACTTGTGCTGGAGCCTAGACGTCATAAATCTATGGCAACTTCTGATATAAGTCGAACGAGCGAGTGCATAATTTGTTGGTAGAATTTAACATTAGTAGACACCTCTGTTATTAAGAGAAGAACAACAGAACGAGTTTTGTAAACAGAATGTCAACAAATTGGTTTTTCTCCCTCAATAACGCACGTGTTCATCTGTTCTAAATTCCACCACTAAAGAAATTCCATCAAAGCTCCCCTTGACATTCTGATTTCTAATTTAAGTGGTAGATGTCGCACCATTTACTGAAATTGATGCGAATATCACTGAAGGAACAGTTTTGCAAATGACGTTTTATATACCTTTTAACAAGGATTTTGAGATATTTAATTTTTACTTCAAAATTTATGTTGATTTAACATCAAAAAGTTGTCACACACAATTCATAATTTCCCCTGACTTTGTGTTTTCTAACACGAGAAACATGGCGCAGCTGTTGTAGAATTTTAAGAAACGTGATCTGTCAATTAGGATTGGGAAAAGTATCCATACTTACAGAAGGTATCGATACCTGCTCAGGTATCGTACACCGATACCGACTGCGATCAGGTATCGAAGTATCAATACTTCCGATACCTCAATACCTCCGATACTTTGATACCTCCGATACCCCGATACCTCCGATACTTTGATACCTCCGATACCTCCGATACATCGATACTTCCGATACCTCGATACCCCGATACTTCCGATATCTCCAATACTTCGATACCTTGATAAAGGGTGGATATAAATGAATATCCTATTCAGAGTGCTTTGGATGTTGGAAATACAAGCTGTTTTGATGAAAACAAACGAATTTACAAGCTATTTGATGCGATATTTATTTATCACTACTCGATACTTCCGATACCTCGATACCTCCGATACTGGATACCGCAATACCTCCGATACCTCGATACTTCCTGATACCTCGATACCGCGATACCTCCGATACCTCAATACTCCCCGATACCTCGATACCCCCGATACCTAGATACCTCCGATACCTCGATACTTCCGATACCTCGATACCTAAAAACAGGTATCGCCCAGCCCTACTGTCAATTCTGAAATTGATTCTTATTCGCTCTCCTGTTATAATAAATTGATTGATAGCTTATTCGCTCTCCTGTTATAATAAATACAGTAAAAATCGGTTAGAACAACTTCGATCATTCCGAAAAAATAGAAATTGGAAATAATTACAACGAATAAAATCTTAAAGCGCCAATTAAAACACCCTATTTAAAAAACCACTTCTTATAAGATTTTATTTGGAAAATATTGCCTATAATGAAAAATTCGTTTTGGAATAAATCTTGTGGTATGCTTTCTAGCTATGGTCACGAGATATGTACAAAGGGTTTCTGACTAATTGATAGCCAGTCATGGCAAAAAATAATCAAATTTTGCTAAAATTAATTCAGAAGTTTCGTTTGGTCGTTGATATGTTAGTATTAAGAGATTGTACTTGGCTATTCTGTACATGGTAGCCTAGGAGTGAAGACACATTTTCCTGAATTATTGAACAAATCTAGGCTGCCCATAGTGTTAATATTGTCAAAGCTAACCAAAACATAATAATGTTTCCATTATGTAGATACAATTTTTAATTTTTTTTGCAGTCTCAATTTCTTTGTAAATTTATAAATTTTCTCAATTTTTTTACGTGACTGGTACCACATCAAAACTCCAGATAAACAGGAAGTTTCATTTAGTCAAATTATTTTTCGCAATTTAGAAATGTTACGAGCTAACCTCACAAGTACCACAGTATCTTTAAGCACCACTATAAAATCGCTTTATTGGCTATTCATCGTGAAGCATAAATGTGAAGAAAAATCTGTCTAGAACAAAACATGAAGCAATAAATCTCATTAATTAAAGCCCAAATAGATTTAATTAAAACAATTGTGAAACTCGTACGGACACCGACCTCTTAGCTAGATTCAATTAGGAAAAATGAGTGCGGTTTGTGGATGCAAACTGTTTTAAAAACTTGGGTTAAGGTTCATATTTGTAGGCAGATGACCTCTGCTTGGACATGATCAATTTAAACACTTTAGTGGACATGACAAATGACACTTATTAATTTACGGTCTTTTATTTATAGCTTAAATTAATTTATGGGCGGATATGTTTTATAGCGCTGATGATGGCGTAAGAATTAGCTTTTTAACACTTGAACATTGATTGTTATCAGATGGCAACCGTTTTTTTCTTCTAATGAAATCAGTACTACTACTGGGAAGGATTCTAAAATAGTGGTCATCTCCTGGAATTCCTGTTGAAATTCATTTCCGCATTGTACCAAGAACCGGTAAACTACCATCTGTCACCATCAGAGATTTGATGGTAACTCTTGAAAGTGATTTTTCTGTAAATGTTCGAATATGGTTGGTACTTTCATGTCGCATTTTCTACGATAGTTTAAAGTAGAGCAAGGTTATTATTAACCTGGAAACGCTAATTCGAACGAAATTTGTTGTTTCGCTATTAAACGAGGCTAATTATTTAATAACGATATGTTTTACAAAAACGCTTTGCAAGCTATTAGTGGCTAAAAGAGCGATTTACTTGTGTGAGTTGTGTTTAGGAGATAATGATACGCAATTTTCGCGAGATAATTGGACATTCAATGATTTCATTGTGAGCAAATGACCGGAATAGCTCGAAGAAAACGCAGCAAATCCGAAAAAAATCAGAAGCCAAGCTGATGGATGACCGAAGACACGCCAAGCCGTCCGTCCTAACATTGACTGATGACTACATTTCGTATTGAAGAGAGATTAATAACGACAAGTAATGTCAGGGTTGATTATGTCCCGGACCTTTGTTTTCCAACTGGCCCTGACCTTCGGTAACGTACAAGAGGACCATCGACGTGGTGGGTCTCGGAAAGGTGAGATAATGTCGTCATAAATTACCCACCAAACACCCAACACTCTTCAAATTAAATCGAACAAAAATCGCGCATCTATAAAACCCACATTCTAGGTACTCCATTGGAGACTTGTACCACCAGAGTCCCGGTGTGAGGTTTCTAAGAGAGATTTACTGGCAGTTCCAAGAGATGGGACGGATCGCTTGATGGGTCAGTTCTTTGTGGCGAAGACTGGTCTATCTGTCATCGACATCTGTATTGAATAATGCAAATTCTCGGACATGTACATACAACCGCGACTCGACTTGCCTGATATCTAATCGCCGATCTGGAATTCGCAACTTGGAAGGGAAAATGTTATGACAGCTGAAGAATGCAAAGGAAAACGGGTGGAATAAGATATGTAAATAAATAAAGACACATACAGAAATACAACGGACCACTGACAACAAAATGTAGATTTTGTTCTATAAGAAGCTTAGAAACCTAAATGACTTATTAGAGCCACTAAATGTAGCAGTTCTCTAGCATGAAGACGCTTTAGAACAATCAGAAAATCACCAAAAAAAAAACACACAATAAGAGTAGAAAACATATAGCCATGGCTGGAAAAAATTTATGATGACAAAAGACTCACAAAAGATGAGTTCAGGCTAAATATTTCTTATAGATGATACAAAAAATCTATAGAAGATACTGAGCGACGTTTAAAGGTACTTCAGGATTTTTCAAACCATCTGGAGAACGACATTCTCAGAAATTTCAGCAAGGTTAAAAGATATGGATATGTATTGGGTTTTGGGTCGGTTAAACCACGCAATCAATTTTCCAAATGTCCTGAAATATAAAAAATATTTAGGGCAGATAAATTCAAATTTTCAACAGCATTTCGTACATTTTGTTTCACTACCCTACAATCACGAGTAAACTCTAGATCTGAATCCAATTGAAACACATTGTATAAGATGAACTCTTTCGTGTTTTCCTTAAAAGAAAAAATTATGATTCAAGTCTAGCATTCTTTGAGCTTTAAAACTGTGAAAAAACAAAAAGTTGTCACTGCTAGACAAGATTATTTTGTTAAAAAAAAATGTAGGGACCAGTAAAACTTGTATTAAACCAAAACTATCACAGAAAACATTTAAAAAGCATTCTCAGTAATTTCATCAAAACAGTAAGGTAGGTTGAAAATGTATAAATAATTTTAAAGAATCATTATTTCTCTGTCTTTTTTAAATTCTCCTCTATTTCCTTCTCCAAATGTTGTTTCAAGCCTTTTTCTATCCCTCTTTGTTCTTTTACAGTTCTAAGCTCATATTTCTTGACCTATCTTGTTTTTCTCGCTCTTTATTTGATTTTCTATAATTTCTCTTTTCTTTTTGTAGAATCGTCTCTTTTTCTAAAATTTTTCTTAGATCTTCTCACTCTTATAATTGTCATTTTTCAAGTCATTTCAGAAACATTCTTTATTCTTTTCGAATTGTTTAATGCTCTTCTATTTTTATAAAGTCGACATATTTCAGCTTGTTACAGAATTTTGCTCTAAATCTCATTCTCAAATTCATTTAAAACACTCCTTTGTTCTTCTTCTTAAATGTTCTTTTGCTCTTCTTTATTGTCATTTCCTAAATTCTTTTCTTTCCACCAATTGTTGTTTCTCAAATTTTACACTTTCTTTCAAACGCCGTTCTACAAACTCTTCTAGAGCTTCATATTGTTTTTTGAAACCAAAATTTAGCCTTTTCTTTTTTCTTCTTACAACTAACGTCTTTCAACTTTAAGCAGAATTAAAAATTTTCAATTTCTTCCAAACGACGTTGTTCAAGCTCTTTTAGAATTGGTTTTTCCTCTTCTAGATTGTTTATTTGTTATTCTAGAACTTTTCTATCTTTCTTATTTAAACGTTTGCTCTTTTTTCTAGCCGTTGTCGTTTTTAAATTTTGTTGTGCTTTAAATTGTTTTTCTTAAATTCTTTTTTACCAATTATCACTTTCCAATTTCTTCTGAAACATTCTTTTGTTTATATAAAATTTTCTGTTGTCAAATTTTTTTGAAATGTTCTTTCCGTCATTTCATCTGTTTTTTAAATTTCTCGAAAACCCTATTTTGATTTTCTAAAATCTTGTTTTGCTTTACTTCTTTTCTCCACTTTTACAATTCACTTTTCCTCATCTTTTTATACCGCCACTCTTCGTTTTTTAAATACATTCTTTTCTCTCAATTGTCTCAAAATTTTTTGAAACCCTCTTTTCCTTTCTTTATTTTTTTTACTTTTCTTTTTGTTCACTTTCACAATTTTCTGTAATTCTCTTTCTATCAATCATGGTTATTTTATTATTCGAGAATCATGTATTGCTTTTCTTTTTTCTGGCTACCGTCAAACTTTGTTTCTCAAATTCTTGTTTTTCTACCAATTGTCGTTTTTCAAATTCTTTTAAACCTCCTTTTCTTCCTCTAGAATCTTCTTCTGCTTTCTCTTTCTATCGCCAATCGTGGCTTATTTAAATTTTCACCCATCTTCGTTTCTTGAATTTTATAATTTCTTTCAAACACAACGTTTTACAAGATCTTTTAAAATTTTACTTTGCTTTTCTAAAACCAATTTTTTTTCATCTCTTCTTGACACTGACGTTTTCAACTTTGGGTAAAATTAAAATTTTTCTATTTCTTCCAAACGTCGTTGTAGAACTCTCTCTTGCTCTCTTTTATCTATCTTATTTAAAGGTTTACTCTTCTTTCTAAGAGTTTTTCTGCTTTTCTTTCTCTATAAATCGTTTTTCTTACTTGTTTTACCAAATCTCACTTTCCAAAATCTTCTAAAACACTCTTTTCATCATCTAAAAGTTTCCGTTGCTAAAATTTCTTTTAAGTTTTCTTTCTATCATCGTCTTTTAATTTCTTCTACAACTCTAGTTTGTACTTCTAGAAACTTGTTTTTCTTTTCTTCTTTTCACTACTTATACAATTTCCTATTGCTCCTCTTTTAAACCGTCAATCGTTCTTTTTTAAATACTTTCTTTATAAAAAATTTTGAAACCCTCTTTTTCACCTATAAATGTTACTGTAATCTTCTTTTTGTGTATTTTCACAATTTTTTTGTTATTCTTTTTCTATCAATCGTAGTTTTTTGGTTCTTTTATAATCATGTCTTGCTATGTCTCTTTTATTTCTGCCCTCAATCGTCGTTTCTCAAATTCTTTTAAACCCAGTTTTGTTACTCAGAATATCATTTTATTTTTTTTATATCTACAATTTTGCTTTGCATTTCCCAAATTTTACATTTTCTTTCAAACGCCGTTTATCACCCTCTTCTACATTCCTTCTTTTATTTCTTACAACTGAAGTTTTTCAACTTATTTGTATCTTATAAACAAACAAGAAGTGAAATCCGAATTTGTGATATTGAAGTGACAGAACTAGGGAGTATAAAAACAAAGCCTCGAAGGGCCGACCAATTTGCTAATTGTTTTTGTAATTACGCTTTCTATGCGTGTTATAATTGATGAAAATTAAAAAAAAAATGTAGACTTCCACTTGAAGCAACAATTATCCGAAAATTCGCCTACTTGTTTTTGCCTAGACCCAGTCGCGTGCCTAATCCAGATAAAAACCTCTTTATACCCATCCAACACTTTCTTTTCCCTTGTGCAGCATCACGCAAAAACTAATGACACAACAATACCCAGGACCCAATTATTACCAATCTAACTAATCGTTTGTCATCGATACAGGCATTGTCCCCATTAAAAATCATTAGATTTAATATATGATCTGTCAACCAAACAACAATTCTGAAAGATGAACTTTCGCGAGTGTCATTAATCAATTTTTTTTTTGGCGATGTAATTGTTACAGGTAACCCTCTGAGAGTAACCATCTGGTGAAGAGTTCCTCCCCTTCTAAATCTAGGTTTTTAATACATTATTGTCATGTAATCGGCTCATCTCGAGATAATTGTATCTGTTAATAGTATATTATTTAAGAGGAGTATGCCAGATGGGCAAATTATCAATTTCCTGGAACCAATTGAATGCTTAGGGCGAGACAAGAATTTTATAAGTACCAATTTCGGATAAAAAAAATCTCTCAAGTATGTTAAATCTTGTAATTGTCTTTTGTCTTTATCTATAGCTTCTTGTGTTATTATCTTCATTAAATTGTCAAAGAAGCAAAACTGAAGAAGCTTTACAGCAGGAAATTACCAATAAATATGCACTTCCGTAATGACTCAACGATCATTCATTATTTAATATGACTTAATTATCATCCTCCGGGTATTATCATTGTTCTCGTAAATCGTCCCAAAACGAATTCAACAAATATTAATCAAAGAAGTGAAAACAAAAGAGATTCGCCTAGAGTATATCCCGTCCTAGATATAAATCGAACATCCGAATTGAGTTTTTTTAATCACAAAGTGAAATTTTTTGATCGTGAGTCGATAATGTGCATCATAGTGTTTTGTTTTAGTTGATGATACTTCAATAGACACATTTGGAAGAAAGCGAGGTCGCATTCAGATAAAAAAATGTGGAAATAAACGACTGGCAATAATTTTTTAATTTCACTAAAACTATTTTTATTTGTACTAGATTAAAACTGTGCAAAATCATTTCCTCTTCTTTGCTCTAATTCATTAAAATAGCACCAAATAACTGTGACACACAAATAATGCTAGACTGGGATACCTGAGAACCACCTGGATATGTTTCTCAGAGAGGCCCACTAATTTATAAATGTAAGAACACATTTAACTATAAAAAAGCAATTTCTTAAAGCAATCTTTATAAAATGCCACTTGCAGTTTTCATTTTTATAAATTGTTGTCTATGACCCGTTTTTATAAAAAATTTCGAAGATTTCTGCTTTTGATAAAAAAAAAACTATAAATAATATCTCTCCTATTGATTCAGATTTTTATAAAATGCCTCTTGTGACAGCCCAATTTTATAGAATGTGGTCTACAAGTTGTGGTACAATAAAATGCCCCTCGCAGTTTCCGTTATTATAAAATTTCATCTACAGCTGGTATTTAACGGCAATTTTTGTAAAATGCCTCTTGTGACAGCCAGTGTTTATAAAATGTAGTACAGGGTGCAGCAGCATAACTTTCTTTTTTGAAGTGCGCGCCATTCAGGCGGTAGGGATCGTAGCGTGGTGGGAGTAATCCTAATGATGCGTAAACAGACAGAACATGCGTTACTGGACTGATACCAATCCCCGAGAATTACATCAAAGGTTTTTTCATTCACCTAAAGTCACAGTGTGGTGTGCAATTTCCTCAGCTGCGATTAATAGTCCGTGGTTTTGAAGAAAATGAAGTCACAATGACAGTGAATTCAAATCGGTATGTGAACATGCTAAAGCAATTTTTTTTCCAACGACTTGATGAACTGAATTTGGGGGACATTTGGTTCCAACAGGACGGAGCAACGGCTCACACTTCAAGGGCATCGATGGATGTTTTGAGGGAACACTTCCCGGAGCGCCTCATCTCAATAAGGGGTGATTTGGAGTAGCTAGCCCGCTCCCCAAGGACCCTACAAGACCTGAAGGCTAACATCCGGACAGAAATTGCCAACATACCCGCTGATATGCTGGTAAGAGTCATGACAAACGCCAGAAATCAGAAAATAAAGAAATCTCTTCCGTAAAATGAGTTTTATTGCGTTTTATATAAAGGAAGTTGTGCTGCCGCACCCTGTATAAAATTTATGTATATCAAAATGCCTCTTGTAGTTCCTATTTTTATAAATTATTGCCTACAGCACCGAGTTTTATAAAAAAGCTATAAATAAAATGTGTCCTATTAATTCTAATTTTTATAAAATAATTTTTGTGTCAGTTCTTTTTTATAAAGTAAGCTCTAAATTCTCTAATTTTTTGTATTGTTGTTTTTTACAAAAAGACGATTTTTTATATCAATCTTTATAAAATGACCAATAGAAATTCCATTTTTACAAATTGTCGTCGCTTTTGGCTTTCAGTTTTTATAAAATGTGGTCTACAATTTCTAATATATTTCTTTACAAAAAAGCAATTTTTTATGTAGCTTCTAGTTTTTATAAAATGTCACCTTTGACTGGTTTTGATATATAAAAAAATACTAGAATGCCAGATCTGTTGATTCCAATTTTAATAAAATGCCTTTTATAACAGCAATCTTTATAAAATGCCCTCTGCTGTTTCCATTTTTATGAATTGTCGCCTATGACCCATTTTTTACAAAATATCGTTTATGGACTCTAGTTTTGATAAAAAACGTTATATATAATGTCTTCCATTGATCCAAATTTCTATAAAATGCCTTTTGTAGTTCCTGTTTTTATAAAGTGTTACCTTTGACACACAGTTTTTATAAAAAAAAAGCTATATAAAATGCTATATATGCTAAAGTGTGTCCTATTGATTCTGATTTCTATAAAAATAAATTTTGTGACAGCTAATTTTTATAATCTCTAAATTTCTGCTTAAAAAATCCATTTTTCAATCTTTATTCTCCCATTTTTTTAAATTGTCGCCTATGACTCCCAGTTTTACAAAATGTGATTTACAATTTCTAATATATTTTATACAAAAACCGATTTTTTGTTGCAAAATTTATAAAATGCCTCGCCTGCCGTTTCTATTGTTATGAATTGTCACCTATGACTCCAATTTTTTACAACATTTCGTCTATGGCTTCTAGTTTTGATTAAAGCTATAAATAAAATGTTTTCTATTGATTCCGATTCTTATAAAATGCCTCTTGTAGTTTCTACTTTTATAAGTTTTTGCCTACGGCACCCAGTTTTTATAAAAATATATAAAAAGCTATAAATAAAATGTGCTGCTTCCGATTTTTAGAAAATATCTTTTGTCACAGCTAATTTTTATAAAATGAGCCCTAAAGTCCCAAATTTTCTGCTTTTTTTTACAAAAAAGGAATTTTATGTAGCACTATTTATAAAATGCCCAATACAGCTTCCATTTTTATAAATTGTCGCATGTGGCTTCCAGTTTTTTATAAGCCCAACAATTTCGAAAATACTTCTTTAGAAAAAGGCATTTTTTGATTAAAAATTATAAAATGCCCGTTACAATAAATTGTCGCTTGTGTGGCTTTTCGTCTATGGCTTCTGGTTTTGAATAGAAAAAGCTAAAAATATAATCTCTCCTATTGATTTAGCTTTTTATAAAATGCTTCTTGTAGCAGCCAGTTTTTATAAAATGTGATCTACAATTACAGTATATTAAAATGCCTCTTGTAGTTCCTATTTTTATAAATTGATATGACACTATGACACACAATTTTTTATTAAAAAAAAGCTATATAAAAAGCTGCAAATAATAATTTTTTTTATAAAACGTATAATAAAAATTGCAAATTCAAGCCCTGAAGAAGTTTTCAAGACGTAATAAAGCAAAACATCTGCAAAAATCTATAAAAAATTAATTTCAACTTTAAAAAAATAATTCCCCAATAAATAAAATCATTGTTAAAGCTAGGAGGTCCCAGTACCAAAAGTCCTACCAGAAAATTTTCGATAAGCCTGTGTGCTAGTCCGGCCCTGGACATAAACACCTCTGTAGTAGAGGATTAATTTTTTGAGTTTTTTTAAAATATATTTACATATCTGCAAACGTGTGAAATCGCTAAAACAAATTTACCATAATATTTTATGTTGTTCTATAAAATTAATTTAATATAGAGAAATGTGAGATGTTAATGTAATGGTTATGTAAGGTTATGTTTCAAAATCATCCCCATGTAATTTATATGAGACTTTATTACACGGTTAAGGCATAGGACAAAGACTTGAATAAACCGATGTAATCTTAACACAAAAAAAAATCAAAAGGTTTTATTACAAATGATTTCACAAATAAAAAAATGCTGAAATTTAATATAGCACAGATATTTGAGTTGCCCTAATATTAACCAAAATATCTTCAAAAACTGATAAACTAATCCATTATAAAGTTTAAAAAATGTCTTTTAAGCATCCAAAAAAAAATTCCATAATCAGGCTAAGTGGCAGAAAGAATGTGTAAACTGTCAACGGCAGGAGTGAGCCACAGTTAAGAAAAACTCAGATTAGAGAAACTTCTTATTTAGTAAAAAGGAACCTTGATGGTCTTTCCCATTGGTAAAAAAACAGATGGTTTGGTCATCGTAATAACATTCTCACAATTGTTCCATTTCCCAAAAAAATTCTTGTAAACGACGAAATTAACTTTTTGCGATGACCTATCAAATCACATTTAAATCTTATTGAAAACTTGTAGGATACAGTAGAGTACATCTTATTGCGTCAAAATTTATTGCTAAAACAAGAAAACTGTATATACAGTGCCCCAGAGACCAATGGGCACGTATCGAGCAGTGATTGATTGTAAAGGAAATATTTTCTGTGTTTCTTGTTCAACATTTTTAAAAGTCGCTATTGTCCTTTTACAGATTTTATGAAAATATCTTGCCTTCTAGATTATTTTTAAAATTAGCTGTAATTGTAAAACTTCCTTTATCTTGTCCAAGAAATCCCAAAACGTCAATATCACTCACGTCTGTAAAATTTACAATCCGCACCAAATATAGCTCCGATCGGCACACAATCCGACATTGTCCTGAACACAAAGCCCATTTAATTATTCCCATACTTTCTAAATTTTCTAAAGTATAAAAATCTCCCTCATGAGCGCCATATACGCGAACCCATGCAGATGCGGCGCACCGTTCTGGTCAATAGATTTTGATCTAGATATGGGACACGTCTCCTCGCATAAAAATTCCTCACTTTCTAGGTCTCGCGGAAAGAAGTTTATATAGCTCGCTACTCCTACAACTCGTTTTTGCCATTCCCTCGATCAGATTTCATTAAATCACTATTTGCAGATGTTAATCTCTCGATTATTAAGTCTCATTAAGAATCGTTCCGACAACTAATTGCTCGCAAGAATCGACAATCAGCACTTTGTCGAATTGAGATGGAAACGATTAATTGAGTGCGATGGGGCGTCTATGGTCGATTTCGTTGCGTGTGGAACTAATTGTAAGTATTGTTTCGGCCTCAAAGTGCACTAATTGCAGACTCACCCGAACGAGAATATAAATTAACTGAGCGATGTTGTCCATAAGTCTTTACTGCTTCTTAAGAGACCACTTAATAAATTTCCGCAACATTGCTGTTGTTAACACAAGAAAAGGCTAAATTATGTTCTGTCGGCTTATTGCAATGGAGTGAAATTACATCGCGGAGATCCCGGGGATATTAACGATGGATACGCGCGAGACCCACACAGACGGCAAAAAAGATAAAAGAACAAGCGATGTATGTACGTATTATCAAGAGAAAGTACACAAATATAATTAAAAAAAACATTATAGAAGGGTAGAACTAACAAAACCAAAAGATGTACTAAGCAGAAAAAAGATTGTAAAAAAACTGAAATTGGAATTATACAGATTTCCGAAAGAAAACACCACTAATTTCTAGGAACTGCCACGTTTTACGCCTTTTCCATGAGATATAGAAAAAATTACTTAAGCACTAAATTATTCCTTTAAAGATCTCCCGCTAAGGCTATTAGTATTATTACTATTTACGACATCTTTAGCTTCGCACTTAGTAAAACCGAAAAAAGTCACCAAAAAAGAATGATGACAGATGTTTGTTTTCGATTTACCAAGTACAAGATTAAAGATGTAAATCGTAATATACCTACTAATAGTCTCAGTAGAATGTTTTTGAAAGAATAATTTACGGATTAAATCATTCTTTCTATTTCTCATGGCAAAAATATATCAGAGATTTTCACTCACTAGTGATATGGTGATAACATTAAAACTCTTTATTTCAAAACATAAATGTTAATCGAATGTTAATAGGAAAGTGAAAGATGCCGATTTGCCACCACAAACTTCTTGACATTGTCAATTTGACAAAAATATAAAAGTATTTGCGATATCTCAACAAAATCTAATTTTGTTTTATACGTTTATAATCATTTATAACATTATAACTGTTCCATGGCTGCAGTAATTACAATTTTTGTACAAAAAGGAGTACCATTTATGAGCTCTTGAAAGAACAATCATTTTATATTGTGGCGCCAAATTTCTTAAAAACTTCCAAATCAGTATTTAATAGTATATTAAGAAACGTGTTTCCTCAGTTTTGTGGCACAAATTGAAGTTTATCAAGAGTTTGATAAAGAATGAGTGGCTACAATGACTTAAGAAATAAATTTTATATATTACTTTCTATGTTTTATTTGCCAACGTTTCGCCTATGTGTTGAGGCTTCCTCAAGGCTAACTAAACAGGGAAACCGTTCATACACGTGGTGCGTCGCAGGGCAGAAGCCATTTCTATAACTTATCCATAATTTACACTTTCTAAACTCCGTTTACTTATCAAAAAACCATCAACTAGTAAATTTGGCTTACCAAAATTAAATTTACTAGAATTTGACATTGTCATTTCTAGTAAATTAGTCAAGGGACTGCCATTTGCATATTGGCATCTCATTTCAAAAGTTGCCCTCTTGCCGGATCTATTTTGAGGGTAAATTGTGGTGTTGGTGGTTATTTGATAAACAAACAGACTATACATATTTTTTCTATTTATTCCAGGTAAGAAAAACAAATTTTTGGCGTCTACAATATCCTATTATTCCTCTTAGAGAACTAACTGCTACAATGGCAATTAAACCATCCAAATAAGGGTTGTAATAGATTTCTTAAAAATGTAAATTACAAAAAAGTGTCTTTTCAATTTATGTTGCGGTTAACCTACAAACAACCCTAAAATAGCAGGTAGCAACAGAGAAACTTGACTGCTGTCTAAAAAATCTTCAAAATTGGAATTTGTTTTTGCAAATTTGAAACAATCCGTATTTATAAAAAATTGAAAAAATTCTGAATGGCTAGACTAACATCAAAATGTTTTTTTTTGTCTGTTGTTCTTGAATCGTTGAAGTTTTGGGGTTTATTCCCAACATGAATATTAAAGAGTGCAGTGACTTCCAGACAGCTAAGTTAATTTTTTTTTCTCGGCGTTGAATCACCTATTAAAACGTCTTGTGATTTTTGATTTTTAGATCTCTGTAATAAGTAAAAATGGCGATTAAAGAGTCAAAGAAAAAACTATGAACAGACATAGGTACAATAAGAGCAACACAATATTGATAAACCCATGCAAAATGAAAGCTCTCTGTTAAGTAAAAACATATTTCATCAAGCAGCATTTTCCAAAAATTTCAAATCTGATATCAGTGGTGTTATTACAAGTTGGAAATTCAAACCTTTCAGAATGACATTTATTAGGCCTTTATACTAGTCAATATTTAAGAAACTGCCGTTTTAACAACAAATAAAATTTGGTTTAATTTTTTTAATCTTCGTGATGAAAGTAATTTTCTCCTCGCGTTTTTTTTTTAGAGTAATTAGTGGCAAAAAGCCTGCTTTTTCTATTTTTTCTAAATTTTTTGTCGTTCTACTTTGTTCCAATAAATCAATTAAATTTAAATAGTATCATAAAATGTAATTATGTTAAAAAAATTTGCAGAAAGTTGTTGAGACTTTCAACGTTTCATATCTCCACTGGACTCCCCGGGTGCCGAAGTCATAAAACAGCAGATGACTCTTCACGTTGTCCTCTAGCTGAATTATTAACGATCCTTTATATGGCTTTATATGCAAATTGTATCCCATCAAGTGAATCTAAAAAAACCAATTAACAGTCATTGGATCAGCTAATTAGCATTTGCCGAAAGCAGTTTTTTGTGTTTTAAAATTTTCTAAGCGATCTTCATAATTAAATCAACCGATTCCATATAGAGAGCACTTTCTTTAGTGACGTCCTTCTCAGTTTGGTATAAATGGTCATTTTCCCACGCCAGTATTTGCGTAAAAACCGAGGTGTGAAGCGGTGTGTGGGCTCAAAAGAGCCTCTTGGCTTTTGTGTCCTGCATCTAAGTCATGTTCAAGGTGTTTTGAGTTTTTCGAGTTCGCTTTCTATTACGAAACACTAATGTGGAGTTGACGTTTCAATTAGTTGGGTTTGTGGTCTTAAAAATGCCTTTCCAGCAGGAATTAACACATCGTTAGGTTTGGATTATGTAACTGGAGGACAATCTGGGGCCATCATCTTACTCAAAGATCTGACGGCTTATTAAGTTATGATTTCTCATGTGGGAGATGAATGACTGAATGCCAGATTGATAAACGTATCAACTGCTTATTAATAAAACGACAACTTTATTACATACAACTTGTGACATTGAATGGTAGTGAAAGGGGTCATGGATGTAGGATGTTCAACTTGGTAGCTTTATTTACTTTTTAAGAGTTTCAAGCTTTTAAAGAAGAAAGGATAGTGAGTGATATACAAATATGCCTTATATAGACGAACATCGATCAAGATAATGAATAGAACACGTTGTCAAAATCACTACTAACATGACATGGAGAACTAGATTGAAATGTTTAGAGGTGCACAAGTAGTGAAAGTAATTAAACAAATTATTTTAAGAGCTCTACTCAAAGTTATTACTCGCCAAGTTTATAAACTAATAAAACCATCTCAAATTTCTAAAGATTAATTTGCAGTAAATTTGATGGACTTTAAAACAAAAAAAAATAGAAAAAAGTTAGTGAAATTGCAGCAAAAACTAGACAGTGTCTTCTTATAAACAAGTCTAGACTTTTGTACCTTTTAGGTATAAAAAATAATGATTAAAAAAAAACTACATTTGAAAAAAAAAAGAATTATTATATACTACTATCATTAGCCCCTGAATTTTTTTTAGAATTTAAACGTTTTATCTATTTTATGGTCTAATAGGTACTTAACAACAAAATTAGTGTAGAGCTTGTCCTTGTCCCTACTTCCTGGTTCGGGTGTGTCCTGTTACTTCGAGTTTACGGGATATAAAGGAAGTTTAACAGTGTATTTTTTGCCGGCGCTTAACGTGGGAAAAGCTTGCTGTTCAAGATATTTGCATAAATATGATACATATGGCAGACTTCACGGCTGTAACATATCCCGATTTTTGCGAAACCCAACCTATTAGAGTCAAAATAAATAACTTCCTTTAAGCTCGTAGAAACATCGTAAAATTTGCTTCTTTCTCAAGAGAGTTCGATTAAAAATCAAAACTAACAGTACATGTCTGAATGAAAAATTATAATTTGCTAAAACAAAAGTCGATTGAAATCAGTGAAATTCAAGCATTCGATCAATCATGTTTATCTTTTGCGTAATGGGGAATAAATCATAGAACTAGAAAGGAGGAAAATTGTCTTGGCACACTTGGTGGATTTTTGATTTTTCAAGCAAATGAAGATTATCAGTTGAAGAAAGTAATAGAGTAACTAATTACTTGTGCAACGAGGCTGAAAAAACACCAAAACGAAATCATTTATCAAAAAGAACAAAGACCAAGTAGATTCTCTGAAATTAGAACTTTTCCCGGATTATAACATTTTAGAGAAAATCAGCGAAGTGTTAGATAGTTACAAGTTAAGAATCTTCATCTCTTCAACTCCTGAAAGAAGACAGATTGGTACCGGCGTGAAAAAGATTAGATTACAGTACCCTGAAGGAGCGTGCGATTTTCGCGATAATCGCACACCTGCATCTGAGTTAATAAGCCGACTCGTACCACAGAATTATTATCCTTTTATCTGTTTTTAACAGACAAGAGTTAGATTAATACAGAGAGAGGAAAATAATTACGGATAGATTTTTCAAGCTTGCGGGTGTTACACACACGAACCAGTCGCAATCTCGCAGAAGCAGTCGCATTCTTATTTCATCAGATAACATCTTGAAACAGGTGTTAAATTCCATTCGGATTGTTTTAAATAATGGGATGTGTCAGGGATTTTTCATCTGCTCTATGGAGAGATAATTGTAGATTAAGTTAAAATAGACAAACAAGGGTTGCTAACTTGTCAATATCGAAATAAAGGACATTGTCAAAGATGTATCTAGGATTGTTTTTTAGGTAGTAAAGAGAGAAGTCGAGGAAAAACTAAAAATTACGTTTTTAAAATTTCTTTTTATTATTTTCTTTCTATAACATACATATCAATCTTTCGAGTTTTTTTGTCATTAGGTTATCTTTTCTACAAATTTTTCTAGAAGCTACTTCTGTTCTTCTTTTTCCAGTCGTAATTCTCCTTATTGTTCTTTTTCCTCTTCTTTTTCCCCTATTTACGTAGGTTTCATAATTCAAGTCTGGATAGAACCCTTGATTATTTATACGTCCTTTAAATTTATTTTGATTATTTAAAAAGAAGTCTAGTCAATTATTTTATTTTCGAAATAAACCAATTGCAAATAGATTTGTTAATTTTCTAACACCTAGTCGTTTCTCTCTATAACAGGACAAACTGTGTTCTTAAAGAGTACATGTTAAAGACTAAAAGACAGTTTACAAAATTAAAGGACTATCCATTGAAATAAAAGACGATTGGCAACTCAAAGACCAACATAAATAATTCAATTTTATTAATAACTCAACTCATTAACGTCACTAAAACCAACGTTCGTCTCGCTGTAACAAAGAAGAAGACACAGACCTTGACTGGGCAAAGCTCTAAATTTTATGGTCCATGACATCGTGACTCACAGGTTTCGGTTGGTTGTCTTTCTCTCGCTGATAAAGGCAGTTACAAATTTTAATTAAACAAAATTATGGAATTTGAACCAATCAACACGTGGTATAACTTAATTAGTTTTGCCAGTGCAAGTCTCGTTTAAGAGCGAGATTGTATAACATGTGTTATGCAAAAGAAACTCGAAATTTACATATTTCTACATGGATGAAGCTCGGAAGTGTATCATAGTAATTAAATGGATAAATATGTCGAAGAGCGAACATCATCAGTATTCATATTAGGATAATCGACAACCTGACTGTGAGTTCCTAATATGAACATGTCGAGGCTTTGATCGAGTGCTTGGCAAACATGACTTGGACGCCCATGCATTAAAACAAACATGGCGGTCAAGGTCATGTGTCGGATTTAATGGATGACTCTTGCTCTTGGCAAAGAAAATGCATTTTTAAATTTCAACAAAAGAGAGCTAAATTATAAACAAAGGAAACATCAACATAAATTTAGACAGCTTGAAATATACTATATCGCTCAGTGCCCTAAAAATAGTAAATCCTGGGTTTTATCAATAACAGGTAGTCTAAGGCCGAAATTCGCTCTTTTACCAGAACCTAGAATTTCTCACTTGGTATTGGTGAAACTACTAATAGCGCTGTAGAGATTACTCTCTTATTCAACACAGAAAATTTGCTATTTTTCAAAACTCTGATAAACCCGTGGTAGGGTGGGAGATTGAGCAGAGCAAGCCCTACCATAGTAGCGTCTCTAAGTGGGCCTATACTATCAAAAATTCACCAAATAGTTACTCTGCTTGTACGTCCGAATATTAAAAAATATAAAAAGCTATAAATATCTAAGAATAGAAGCACACTGTTTCTAGAAACAAAATAAAAAATTAGAAAATTAGATACTTCTTTATGTTTAATTTTTATTGATATGTAATAGGAGCAGACGAAGGACGATATACCAATTATATTCTGTTAAAGATAATAGAAAAGCAATAAAAAGTGCAGCTAAAAGCTTTAAGATACTAAGAAGTACCTTAAGGCACTATCTCGATAGAAGCAGAGGAAACAAGGACGAAGTAGAAGAAGTAAATTTGTAATATCTGAACAAGACAAAAAGAACTTAGTAGAGAGACTAAAAGTAATGAAGAGGTGAGGATTTAAATTGAGTAAAGAAGATAGATATTGCTGAATGTGTCGAGAATTCCTCTTTGTGCTTTGTGTTAAGGAAGCAAGGTTGTTGATGCTGTAGGAAGTAGGAATATCCAAATAACTACCTGCTGTAGACGAAAAAAATATCAATTCCAATTTGCTGCTCTCCATTTGAGTTAGAAGTTACCCCCGTTTGGCAATTTTAAGAACAAAATATTTTACATTCATAGTTTAGTCAATCTGATCATGATGAAACAGATGCAAATGCTCCTATTTTAAAGACAGCATAGAACAAAATAGTCGTCCTTTGGCAGTATCTTAATCTAAGAAAAAGAATTCAAAAGTCTGACTTGCTTAATATTCTCAACAAACTTTATAAAGATTTAGATGTAGAAATTTGCAGCTGCAGAGATCTATCTTATAAATCGAAAAATAATTGACAAAAAGCATTTCAAAATGACATAAACAAATATAGAAAATGGAAGTTAAGAAGTGGTCATAATGAAGAACAAGATGCAGACCTGACAGAATTAGAAGACAAAAAGATTTCTCAAGATAAACAAAAGATGTTAATCATTACAAAAATCTTGCCCTTCAGACTAATGAAGATAGATCATCTACTTCAAGAGCAGAAAGCAAGTGGTAAAACCCCCCTAAAAATACTAGAAAACGTGGATGCAATAGAGCAAAAATTACTACAAAACAAGAAAATGTTAAGAAGATTCTCAATAATAATGAAACAGCAATAAATAAGAAAAGTAAGATCCTTAAAAATCCACGAAGGAAACCAAACGTAACCAAATAAAAAATCCAAACCTCAAGCTCTAAAGAAAGTTCTCTTGCTATTCAACCATTATCAGGTGGAAATAATGAAGAGCCCTCTTACTTGGGAACAGGAAACAAAAATTTTGTCATCGTTTCTCATGAACTAAAAAAATACCTCAACAAATAATTGAAGGCGTAGATCTTATGGAACAAGCCGAAAAATTTGGAAATAAGAAGTAGCCAGAAAAGAAAGATGTACTCTGCTACAATCAGAATAATATTAAATCCTCCTACTTTGGAGCAGAAGAGAAGATTTTGTCGTCGTTTCTCATGGACTAAACAAATCTCCTTGGCCAATAATTATATAAAATGTATAGAACAAACCAAAAAATTTTGGAATTAGCAGTGGGATTAAGAATATTAGAAAGAATTAGAAGATACAAAGAAGATGTACTCTGGTACAATCATAATGATGTTTTGAGAATTATTCTGCCTCCAACTGTCATCAACAACAAAGGTCATTACTGCCTTAAAAACATAAAAAAATAGATTTTACGATTTTACAAACTTGTGTAATTCGTTTTTCAACTGGTTTTTATAATACTTCAATGGTAATCACCCTAGAATTATTCTCTTCCTCATTTCTTGTAGAATATGGCTCTGTTCTAATCACATTCTGTGTTTACGCCGCAATTATTTGCGGTGAGTGTTTCTCTTCTGACATTTAGTAGGTACTAGGTTACATTTATTATACAATAGCTTACTGCCATAAAAACAAGTTGGTTTGTGGATATCTTTATGACATTTCTAATACCTTCTTGTAGACTTTCTTATATTTTTTACAAAGAAACACAGAAAATAATCAAAGGGTGTTAGGTCAGGTGATCTTGGTGGCTACGATACTGATCCAGTTTTTCTCACGAACTGACTGAACTGAAGCTAGTTTTTGCGCTACGACTGGATCTAGCAGAAGTTGACAGAAGTTCAGAAGAACCGTCCAGAAATATCAATTTTCTTTTTACCATATAAATGAATATTAAAAATTGTGACATAGTTTTGAGTTCAGTAATCCTCATTAGTTCCATCAAGGTTAATTTTACCCCTCGGACTTGACCATAATCAGTTGTTAATTATAAATTTCTCATGAATCTAAAATTGATTGAGATGTTCAAGAAAGAGAAAATAATGTAAAATGATAAAAACAGTCGTTTTATGATGAGTACACAACTTTTGCCTACTTAGTTTGCGGAACTGCTGTTGTTTTAATTTTACAATTATTTAATGCAGAAAATGATGTCAGTAATAAGATAATAATAACACTGCAGGCGTGTACTATTTCATTCATTAAAATCTCATAAATATTATTTCACTAAGCAATATTTACTATTAATATTTATCGCTGGTTGATGTTGTAATTTATTTGAAAATTATGGTTTTCTCAAGTAATAAAATCCCACTTAGTTAGGACATTATGAAAAATGTTGGGGCGTCTTTTATGGCATTACTTAAGATATAAACTGTCGAATGGTAATGTTGCTAAAAGCCGTTACTTGAGATGTCATCATATTATTAAGCAATTTACGCGTTTTGCCGCAGATCAGAATCAATCACTGAAACCGCAATTTCCCTTAACCTTGCTTCGAACAATAGAAAGTTGTTACATAAAATTTTGACTGTTATAATTACCGTTTTTTAATTAAGAATCAGAGCACTGTCTCATCGCATTAGCTATACTCTGTTTCCTAATTATACCAAAATTTGCCATTCCCATAGTGGTTTTCCGTTTTTTTCGTCCACTTCCGCCACTTAACGAGCCGAAAAAAGACTAATTTTGACCAATTAACAGTACAGCGAACTTGCGAGCGATTTTAACAAGTCGCACCTGTTCGCTAGAGGTTTTATCGTGACAATAAACTCAGACCAAATGGCACAAGCTATAAAACACGTGCGAAGTGTTTATTACGTGGAGAAAAAATCAGAATTTTTACCGGTCAGCTCCCGTAAATCATTGAGTTTAATTTGCATAAGATTATAATATTTATAATTCGCAGATTATGTGCTGATAGGAAGTTTGAGATGAGGGTATGCGAGTTTTGATTTATAGAACTGGATTTGCCAAAGAGAATAATCAATCACAAGACCAATTAATCGCTGACATCCTAACACCCACAACTAGACAACTGTTTTAGAATTTTTTTCGAAATTCAAGTCGTGGTTAATACTGTTTTCCAAGTAGAGCTTGCCCTTTTAAGGCCTTGTGTTTTGTCTCCGATCCGTGTCGCGTTTTCCCTCTCAAGGTCTCAAGCAGTCCACGAAAAAAATTCATTCTGATTCGGAATGCGCTTCGACATAGTTTTCACTCCGTAATTGTCCCAGATAATGGCCCAAACATGGGCTATGTCGTGACTTGCGGGACTCTTTATCGGCAATTAATTTTATAAACGGCGACTTCGACCAAAAACCAGAGGAACTAATCCGAGGCGAGAAGATTCTAGCCTGTGGCGCGAGATTTTCGTAAATGATCCTAATGATGCTTTCCCTTTTGACCAATTACAGACCGCTACTGGCACTTGGAGCGCTCTTTTTTTTTGACAAAGAAATGTCATTTTTCCGGGATGCATTGTATGTAAATTTGCGGTAACAATGACTATCAAGTTGATTGACATACGATCACTTCACTCACGTCCGAGGTCGGGTCAATAGAAATTCCATTTAATTGTTGACTTTAAAAGAAAGGGAAACATTTTTTTCGTTGAAGATTGCTATTGGTAATATTCTGATGGCCGTTTTGACCCACTTCACAGATATGGGCAAAAGAAAAATTTCAGATGCTAAATTGACTTATTAGGAGAATAGATCTTTGCAACGATTTCATAGAACTTCCTTGTTGTGTGATAATCAGGAATGCCCATCGACCTTTAAAGTGTTTTGTGATTCTGATGGGAACAACAATCTGTTCCCTTTCAACCGGATTTAAAAGCAAACAGTTCGGCCTTAACTTTGTGCAAATTAACAAGCACTTTTCTTCTTTCACCACAGTAGTTCTCAGAGCTTAGTCAGTTTCAATGGCAGCATTTAATGAAATAATGCTTCAAAATAAAAAAATTCCTGAAATAATTGTTCGCCATTTTTCCAAACGAAGACCGCATTTCATCAATTCCACAAGTTATAGAATAATTAATAATTAATCGGTTCGTTTCCCCCATATTTAAATGTAAAATATTTTTTGTGCTGATTCTTTGATGTTTGTGTAATCTGTTGTGGATAAGGTTTAGGAATGTTTTATCCGGTCCTTTTTCTAGAAAATCAATTAGAAAATGCTAGAACGGAAAGAAAACTTGTAGATTATTGAAGAGGTAAATACTTCTTAAAAAGTTATTTACATTAGAAATCATTTTGACCAAGAAAAATTATTTTTACGGCAGTAATAATTCAAAGTTGGTATTACAAAGTTTTTCAATGACTCACTAAAGCTCATTGTAGACGGAATGAAACAAGAAACAGTTTAGCTATCCACAAATTAGGAAAAGAATTCCTTGCATAGGTACAATACAAGTTTAGCATCTCCATTGTGACATTTCCAACCTTGATCGACAGGAATCAACCGTTTCCAGTTATTAATCGGATTAGCAAAGCGATGATTTATTTTGTCGGCTTTATTAATTACACATTAAAGGTGTCGGATTGATTTTATCTGTGTCAGACCAAGATCGGATGTATTGTGTTTACAGTTACCCATTTGAAATTTTAATTTGCTACAGATTGCCAACATCAGAATATGGAGATTTTGCATGATTTATCGCCTCCAGTTCTAATATAAAGATAAACGCTTTGTGCTCCGCTTATTTCCACGAACACTCAACCACTAAGAAGACTCACTTCAACATTGTGAAATGCATCATAAACTTTCAGGAGCTGTTTATGTACAAGAACTAAATTATTGTGAAATGATTACATAAGATAAGCTGTGATTTACCAATAATTACGCGTTCTTTTGTATTGAAAGAATATTTAATTTAATTTAATTTCGGGGCCGTTCCTAATTGACGGTTTGCGTCATATTTACAAAAAAAATGACACTGATTTATACAGTATGTCCCCGGATCAACTTTAAAAGAAGAAAAAATATTTTTATTTTCAAGTTTGCCTAAATTGCGGTTTAAATGGTGGTAAAATTTTATTCTCCTTGAAGATTCTCTGTAAATAAGATTTATTTATCTCAGTTTGTATTGCCCTCCTTCTTAAACAAACTTGGAGCTTCTCTTGTGGAATAAACGGCAAGAACTGAAGCAGCATCATCTTCATTGAACAACTTCTTTGACTTCTTATGTTTAAACCCGAGCCTGTTTTAATGAATTTTGTATTTTGTACTGGAATTTGAAATAGTAACTTCCGGGTATTTTTGATTAAATTTTCTAATAACAACTCTGTAACACTCATCTCGAAGTAATTTCTGTTTTTAAGGTTTCAAAACAAGAAATGTTTCCTCTTTTAAAATAGATCTGTGAACATAGTGTATACTCGTAGAAAGCAACATCTTTCTGATAACACATTGTATTTTTACCCTTTCCCTTTTGACTTGTACAAATGGGTGGGTAAAACTCTTGCTTTCTACGTAATTAACTCTTTGCTAAAATCTAATTCAATTATGCCCTTCTGCTGTCAATGTCCATAATCCGTTCGCTTTATCAATCAATCCGATGATAAATTATGTGGAAAGTGTTACAAAATTGGTGCTAATTAACCGCATTGTGTGCAAGAAGCTGAGCAAATTCAAACAAGCCAACACCTCAGGCTCTACCAAACATAAATTGATAATCGATCTCATAATAATCAAACTTTCACTGCCGAAAAAAGTAAATTAGTAGAGCAACGACAAGAATCCATTAATTACCCTCATGTGCTCCTTGCTTCAAGTCATAAACATCTGCAATTCTCAAGTATTACAAAAATCATCTCGTGTAAATACCTATTGTGCATTTTACGACACACAACTAGATAAGCAAGACCATAAAACACCGATTGGATTTAGCAATTACCAGCTGTTGAATCAAGAACACCCACAGCGTCCTGCAGTAGTCTCTTTTCGGTTCTATTTTTTCTTCTCTAGGTAAAATCAGAACGCGATACAATTCAAAATTAAAGTATGTCAAATCGTGTCTGAAGAGCTATTGAAAATGGCCATTGAATTATGGATTATGGGAGTTAATGGTCGCTTTCCATAACGTCTCACTTTTCCATTGCATGCGACTTCTCGCGCGAAATAATTGTGCCCTAACACACCCACCGATGGAAACTAATAACACTTCATTAAAAGAGCATTTTGATATCGTTATTGCGGGAGTCACGCCGTGATCTTTATTTTGTAAATTGCAAACAGGTGGAATTATGAATATTGAAGCAACTTTCTACTCAAATTTGAATTTAGCTGATTTATTACCTGACCTCAGGAAGGCAGAACTCACCTGAAACAAAAAGAAGAATTTAGACAAATGTTTACACGAAGAATAATGGGTTTGAAATCGCGGTTCGCACCTATAATTATCTTACTTTTTAAGGAAGATGTTACATCATGATACGTCAAAAATCTAATTATTGTTAGAATTAATGTAATTGGAGGTATGTTGAGGCAGAACACCTAATTAATATTTCTTATTTCATTCAGAAATCTTACACAATAGTTGTGTCTTTCTCTAGCTGTTCTAAAAATAAACTGGCCTTGATTCCACTGATCATGAATGAAATGATTCAGTCAAAAAGAATTCTAATACAAGAACAATTTAGACAAAGACTGTGAGTGGACCTCTAGCAGCAAAGCTAAGCGGATCTCTGAGAAGTCTTAGGTTTAAGGCTACCAGAAGATCCTTCACGAGTTGGCAAGCTAAGTAGTCTAATTATTATTAATCCAGATGGATTTATAACGCTTCAATGAAGTGTTGTGGTGGCCCATCACGCACATTTTTTATTAAAAAATAGCTTTGCAAATTCTAAAACTATATTTTTTTTAACAGAGCATTGGTGAAGATGAAGCCTAAAATAAGCAAACCTCAATACAACAAAGGCCTTGCAGTTAAGGAAACTGTCGCCTCAGGCTCCAAATATTAAAACAGTCGCCTTCTGCTTTCAACAATTAATTTAAAAAATAGTAAAACAGATATCTGGTGCCCAAAATTTGAAAATATTGTCTTTTAATATTAAGATTAATAAAACAATATAGCCTTTGTCTTTACTGAATTGATAAAAAAATGATAAAAATATCGTATCTAATTACAAAAATTAAGAAAATTACCTTTTTGGACTTCACAATTAGGAAACTGTCGCTTACGGTTCTCAATATTTAGAAAAAATGGTTCTTTTAGAGCCGATTTCAGAATCAACTTAAAGGCTCCTTTAATTTAAATGACGTTTAGACTGTAACTGTCGATGATTTTTCGATACACATTGTCATAATGACAGTTAAAAGAGCTTTTAAGTTGATTATGAAATCAGCCCTTAAATATATTATTTTAAAAGTAACAAAAAGTATAGTCGGCTTCTGCAATTAGTAAGCTGCCGCCTCCAGTACTCCACATTGAAAAAAATTGTTTTTGTGTTAGTTAATTCAACAATTAGTAAAACTTTCTGACTTCCAAAATTGGTAAAATATCGTCTATAATTACTAAAACATTGTTGTTTTTATCTTTATCGAGTTAGAAATTAATAATAAACTTATGCTGTAATTCTAAATCACTACGCTACTCCAGCGGAGTAGCACAAAGTTACGCCATCTAATATAAAGAGTATGTAAAGTTACGCCGGTGTAATTTAAGTTGCTAGAGCAACTGATTTAGAATTAGGCCCTTAGTGTGTAACTTTAAAAAATAGCAAAATTGCCTTGGCTTCTAAACTTAGTAAACTGTATTTAGTAACAAAAATTGCTTTTGAGGTAATTAATTTCAGAATTGCAGTAAAAAATATTTCTAGCTCCCAAAATTAGTAAAATATTGTCTTCAAAATTAGTAAAATTACGTATGCCGCCTTTGCATTTATTAATTTAAAAAATTATATAAAAATTGGTCCAAAATATATTACCTCTGGCTTTTAAAATTAGTAAAACACAGGCTTAGGTTTCTACAACTACAAAGGCAAGAGAATATGTGTCTTTATTAAACTCGAAGTTGTACCTCTGCCTTCTGAAATTAGTAAAATTACTGATGCAGATTTAAAAATTAATAAAAAATATCTGCAGCTTTAAGAGTTAGTAAAATAGCGTCTCCAACACCCCATATTAAATATAAATGTCGTTTTCGTAATTATAATAAAAAAATTGTAAAATACAATGTTAAAAATGGTTTAGAAAAACAAGTTTTGGGTTTCCATATTTAAAAATGAATTTAGAATTCAAATCCTCCTCAAAACCTAGACAAATTCTTAAATAAACCGGTTAAAGTCTTTATTACAGAAGTAATTTTAGTCAAAATGATTTTGTTTGTTCTGAATAAACTAAACTGACTTTCGGGTTTAAGCTTAGCGGTCAGAGCTTGGTACCTAAAATAATTCTGAACCATTTCATGTTATCCTTCCTAGTTGACAAAGATGTTTTTTAAAATTTTCTGCATTTTTATAAAAATTTATCTTCCACATTAACTTACGTACAAGTTTTTTTTTCTTTTTCTAATTTTATTGTAACATACTTCTTCTCGAGTGTTTAAGAAAATCCTCTAAAAAAGCAGCTTAACTGCTCTTGCACAACACAGACAATCAGACATCACTAGTTTCTTCCTGCTATCAATAAATTGCCATTTCCAGTATTTAATCGTCTCACCAAACACACTACTAGAAAAAAAAAATCCTCATTGCTGTTCCTGTTGAAGTAAAAGTAGTTGTTTTACTTAACGCATGCACAATTCCACATTAAAGCCCTAGTTTTGATCAAGTAAAAGTAGTTTCAAAATTTTGCAAAAATTCACTTTCTGTGCAAATCCGCATTGTTGAGTAATAAAGCCTGTGGGTGGTACAGCAGCAAGGACGCTCCTTGCTAACCACATGCTATACAATTGCACTTAAAGAGCTATTTATTACGACTGTGTTGTAATTGCTTAATTATTGTTCAGTAGATTTTACGAGCTATCTTGATCGGTGAAAGGTTGATTTTTTGCCTTCAATGGGTGTTAGATTACTGAAAGAATGCATATTCATGAAGTATATACCTGCCAATTTCCTAATCATGTGGTAATTAATGTCTTATTAATTAAAGCACAGTTCATCGGGTTTTTCTTAAAGTCTTGCCGACTCGAACTGTTTGTAAAGACTAAGACAATGGAAGAAAGCCTCACCCACTACTAATTATGACCAGTCGGAGTGTATTTATTGCAGTATTGTCTTGGTACTGGTAGCATCCTGATGGCTACTTAGGCACCACGAGCGATACTAAAAATTGGCAGCTGGTGTTTCCAGGAAGCTTCTTTTAATTTTTTTGATTAGAAGTAGTGATAAGTCCCACTCGTTTTCCCATCACATAAATCGTATCCATTATTACTTCTTCTTCGATTTATTAACAAGTTCTCTAATCTGTTCACCTTGTCAAGGCGTTGTTTAACTCCATAAGAGGATAAAATAATCCGGTAGTCATAAATTAGTACCGACACTTAATTACACACTGTACTCATTTTAATCTCATTGATAATTACACAATCACACAAACAGAAATATTAATGACGACGATTACAACGATTTAATAGTAAATAATTGTACAACTCGAATTACCGATTTTACTTTAATTATTATAATTTTAACATCCGCATCTTCAGACTTTCCTTTTGCAAATCTTTGAAAAATTTGTCTAAACACGAACAGGCAATGAGCGAATTGTTTTCAAGACAACCGGATATTACGAAAATTCTCAGAGGTCTATACTGAAGATCTCAATCTGCTACTTTAAATTATTTAATTCTCGTAAAAATCGAGAGACCTCAAAAAATATTTACCCAATTTATTTCTGACTCGTAAAATTAATGAAATATCGTCTCCGAAATTAGTAAAATGACTAAAACCATGTCGCCTTTTTGTTTATTAAGTTAAAAATTGATAACAAATATCGTTTGCAAATGCAAAAATCAATAAAATTTCGATTGGTTGTTTTTATCAGTTTACTGTGCCTGTTTCCACGGTTGCTGTTACTGGTTGCTACGTGTAACAAAACGGTAAGTAATTCACTTACCGTTCAGTGAACGGTAAGCAATTAAATCTAAAAAAACCAGTTTTGCGATTTATTTATTAAAATTAAATGTACAATTATTATAATTAATAGTAGTAATACCACTCGCATTTGAGTTTCTAGTGTTAATAGACAAATTTTCTGACGTAGAAGTCCCAGGTTGTTGTAATAGTCCACTAACATCGCTGTGTAAAATTTTATGAGCAAATTCCATTTTATTTTGGAGGGAATCTTCCACGTAACTCTTAGCCACCGTTGAAGAACGCCACCCACCATGTTTTTTTAGTTCCAACACATCAACTCCGTTATTCGCCAAAAGTGTAGCCGATGTGCGTCGAAACGAGTGTCCAGTAAAACCTTCAGGGGCTTGCAACTTTAAATACTTTGCAATTTTTGACGGCCAGTCTCCAATTGTGCCTTTTCCTGTGACTTGCCTAGTGCATTTGCCATTTCGATAGTTCAGAAATAAATGATCTGACGTTGGGTTTTTTGTCGAATTTTTATGTATTTTCGAAGTATTTCCAAATAATGATCTGCTTCATTTTCTTTATTAATAACTGTGAACGTTCGCTGAATATTCGTTTTTGTATTTGGAATATTTACTATAAACATTTCTTCATGTTCTTCTATGTCACTCATTTTAATATTGTACAATTCCACTCGTCTACAAGCGTCCGATACTCTCAATATCATTGCTACCTGCAAATACATATATTGTTTCCTTAGAACTCAGATGTACCACCTCATCATCTACAATATACCTTTTGAATTAAAAATTCTTCGTCTGGGGCTTCATTCAAGAATTTTTCCATGTCTTCTTTGGTAAAAATTTTAGCCTTCTTAGGCCGATATCCAATATTTTTTCTCTTAAAATAAGCAATTAATGTAGCAAACTTAGAAATATCGATAGCATCATGGAGAAAAATTGTACTCTTCAGCATAGAATACTCCGCCCATAAACTGCCTGGGGCCTTCAAGTGTCCACTTCTCACCACAAAATACGCTAACAAGCTCTTTTCATTTACAGAAATCTTCTTTGCTTCACGCCATTCCTTAAACAACTTGTATGTCTGTTCATACCGGGCTTTAGATTTTTCTGGAATTATTGCCGAACATCCTTCTTGCCAAGCGTCTTCTAAATCATCCGGTAGATCATCACTATCGCTTATATTTGCTTTGAAAACGGAACCACAAAACAGAACTATGTAGGAATGATTGTATCAAAAAGACAATTTTACTTGTTTGGAACAAAACCATAGCAACCATGGAACAGCCACCTAAAGTTTTCAGTTTCAATCTTCCCGATTATCACAAATGTATTGATATAAATTATTATTATTATTCTAGAAACTCCAATCGCGCAAAAAACGTTATAAGCATGTCGAACGTTAAAGATTACCGTTCTCAGACAACAATTGTCTTGGAACGGTAAGCATTCCTTACCGTTCTCCATACTTAATATACTATTCTGGTCTTCAAAAATCTATAAACTATCGCTTAAGCTCTCAATACTTAAAAAAATACTTTTATGTTAGTTCATTTAACAATTAGTAAGACAGGTTTCTCTAGTAATCTCCGATTACTAAAACAAAATTGCTTTTATCTTTATCGAATTAGTAATTGATAAGAAACTTGGTGTGTAACTAGTAAAATTACCTTTCCGTGTGTTAGCTTCCGAAATTAGTATATTGTTATTAAGTAAAATAATTGCTTTCGTATTAATTAATTTAATAATTTTAGTAAAAAAATTCTGAGTCTCAAATTAGTGAAATTTAGTTTCTGATTACCAAAATGACTAAAACAATATCGCTTCTACCTTTATCGATTTAAAAATTGATCATAAATATTGTGTCTAATTTTAAAATACTAATTTTAATAATTTTAAAAGTAAGTAAAATTACTTTTCCAATTTCTTGGCTTCCAATTATTATGAAACTGTACTTGGTTAAAAAAAATGCTTTTTGTATTAATTAATTTTGTAATTATAATAAAAAAGATTTCTCACTCCCAAATTTCGTCTGAAATATAGGCGTTTTTATCATTTGAGTCAGCCATATGAAGTCAGGATTCGCCATATGAATTTTATTAATTTTCATAAGAAAATCATATTCAGTGATCTAAGAAACACCAAAGCAATAAATGCTTTGTAAAACATTCGAAGCAAATAGAAAAAACATAAGCAATTCACTGGTCACTGTAAAAGGTCGGTCAAACTAAGCGAATTTCATTGTATTAATTCAAAAAACAATATTGTTGTAAAAATTGTTGTTAATTTATTAATAACAAATTTAAAAAATGATTTATTATACTGCAAATCTTGCAATTTTTTACTACTTTTTTCGTTGTAATTGGCGCCTTCAGCATTCAAAATTTAAAAAGTTTAGGGTCCTTTGAGTCGAATGTAGAGAAAAATCGCACAGCAATTTATAATAATTCTCGTTTTTGACTGCCACAAATGTGTATTTTGAGGTGTTAATGAAGTTCGAAAACCAGAGACGAGAGTTTTTGTGCTCTTCTTTTAAATAAAAATTGCAGAAACATTTATTTTATTATAATTGTTTCTTTTGGCCCCCAAAGTTTATTAGAAAATGTAGATTATTTTCTAGGCGGATGCATCGAAAATTCTGAAAAACAATTTAGAATAGTTCTTGCTTAAGACTCCCAAAAACGAGAATTTTAAGGTTTTTAATAGAATTTGAAAGTTAAAGGCGACAGATTTCATTTTATAAACATTTGAGAAAACTTCAATTTTTTTAATAATTGTTGAATTTGACTCTCAAATTGTATTTAAAAAAATTGTATGGTCCTTCGAGTCAGAAATATATAGGACAATTTAGAATAGTTTTCAAAGAAGACACCTACAAATATCAGGAGCATTCTAGGCCAAATCGGCTTACTGAATACTTTGAAATCTCTGAAAATGATCTACGATTTTTTGAAATTTTTGATTCTTGTAGTACTTATTGAAAAAAAATTTTATATAAATTTTCAGACCTTAATCTCAAATTATTCGTAAAATATAATATTAAAAAAATGTTTTTAAATGGTGGTAATTTTGGGAAAAATTGAAATATTTCCATAATTAAATTAAAAAAAAACAAATCAATTAACCAAAAACAGTTTTGTCTTAAAATAAGTAGAACAAAGAGCAGTTTTTCAAAAAAAAATATTTTAAAAAAATATCGATACACACTCCGTTTCAGAAATAAGATTTCTATTCGAAGTAAAAAAAAATTATTATTTATTAATTATGTAAGAGAGTTAACGGAGGATGGACAATAAAAAACAGTTGTAAAATCAGTCGACGTTTCGCTGTTCTTTACAGTTTCATCAGGACTTTATTACCGAATTGTTATTAATGAAGTCCTGATAAAGCTGTAAAAAACAGCGAAACGTCGACTGAATTTTACAACTGATTTTTTATTGTCCATCCTCCGTTAACTGTACTACATATTTAAAATTTCTGGACGTTAAACATAACCTCAATTATTTATTAATGTAATAATCTTTTTCTACTATATTCTTATCGAAAAATACATTTAAAGACAAATCTTTATAGAAAAAAAATATGACTGAGATGGCTCAATTCCTCATGAAATTAGACATTTGCAAAAAAAATTTCTATTTCATGAATGGACTGAAAATTAATCTAAAAACTTTTTCAGTGGGTACTAATAAACTAATAAACGAATAGAAGACTTCAAAAAAATTTGGAAATGTCATTGTTTTGGTAGGTGAATTTGGTGTAGAATGCTCAATATATTTTAAGATTTTTAGTAGAATTTTAAAGCCCAAAATGACAATTTTTCGTATTCTTTTTAAATGTAAAATTTAAAAGTCATTGCAAGAGATGTAATCTAATAGTAAAATTGTAATTTTGTTAAATACTTTCGGAAATATTAGCATCTTTATAATTTTAGTCGGCCATATTTGATCCGCCATTCTGTTTGATTTTCGTAACAAAATAGTATTCAGTGATCTGAAAAACACCTAAGTAGTAGATATTTTCATTTTATTCTGTCTGATACTGACCGAAATATAATTTTTGACTTCATTTTAAATTTTCTAATTTTCACATTAAAATCATTCTCAGTGATTTCATCAAATGTTATTTGGTATAGCAAAAAACAGAGACAATTATTTTTGAAATAATTTGAGGTGGATTTAAAAAGGCATTAAAAGAACATTGTAAAAAATTAAAACTGTAGCTTTCTCTTCGTAAAGAGCAATTTTGGTCGCGCCCTTGACTTGAAACCAAACACTAATAATTCTGTGATTACACCATTCAACAAACAAAACTTAGTTCCAGCTTGTTGATATCCCATTTCTCCAAACACTCATCTTCACCTCACCTCACCTGTAATTACATTGTAAACTTTTGAAGAAAATTTAGGAAATACTCAGATTTCTTAACCGAAGAAAAGCTTCCTTACTATTATGGCACGTCCCAAATTTCCGGTGTTTGAATAGAAGAATTGAGATCTTCAGTAACGAACACTGAGAATTTTCGTGTAACATCCGGTTGTCTTTGAAACAATTCGATAATTGTCTGTTCTTGTTTGGACAAATCATTTGTAAAAGCTCTATTTTTTGAATTTGTTATTATAAATAATAATTAATAATAAATTAACAATTTTTACAACATTTTTTTAAAATTAATACAGCATAATTCGCTTAGTTTGACCGACCTTTTATAGTGTTCAATAAATTGCTTTGGTTTCCAACAAATTTATTGTATTTTCCATTTGCTTTGAATGTTGTCAGCTTATTGTCAATATTTTTAGATGCCAATATAAACAGATTCTACTCTACCTACAAAAATATTTGATAAAATCGCATCAAACCAAGTATTTAAAGCTTGAGAGACGCTAATTATGATTTCTATGTGACAATTTAAAATGTTAGGTGCTTTTGAAACTACTGATTACAATTTTAATGTAAAAAGTAAAAGATTTAAAATGGTGAAGAAAAAAATGGTAATATTTCAGTATCAGACACAAAAAAATAAAAATATCTTAGGTGTTTTTCAGATCGTTAAATATGATTTCGCTATAAAAATAAATAATAAATTTATGATATATGGCGAATCCAATATGGCTGACTAAAGTGATAAAAATGCCAATATTTCAGTTAATATTAAACGAAATTTCTTTAAACTAAGTAAATATTGTGACGTCTATATATGTGTGGGTTTCTGATTTAAAGAGCTGGAGATAATTTCTCGGCAAGTTTATTTACAAATCAAATTAATTACAACTAATTAACACAGCTAATATTCTAAATCACTAACGGAACACAAAACACTTTAATTTATCGCTTTCTAAATTCGCTGGATATCGCCGGAGTTCGCCTTTATGTCGCTCTCCCAAAACCAGACTGACTGACTGACTCGCTGTCTCGCATATATATAGGGGTATGGACTCTTTCCAGAACTTTCGAGTATTTTCTCGCGTTTCTCCTGAATTATTTCAATTCGGCAAGATGATTGGAATTCAATCACAATAGCGACAAACAATGCCGACGTAAACAAGAATAAATAAACCCATTCAAAACGTAAATAATACTCGAAGTTCTATTCAGTTCCTAGAAGTGAGCGGTCCACAACACAATACTCGATACTCTGATTCACCGCTTCTTAGAATTGAGTCGTTCGCGTCACACTACCCCCCTCTTAAGAATTGTTCGTCTCGAACAATCATTCATCGTCATTTGAACCCGCATAGGGGGCTAAACGGTCTAAATGCACTACCTTCATCTTAGCCCTGGGGTTCTTTTGGATTCTATACACCACGTCGTTAAGTCGGGTCAGTACGGTATAAGGGCCTTCCCATTTCGGCTGAAGCTTCGGACATCGCCCTTTCTTCCGTTGAGGGTTAAATAGCCAGACCAAATCTCCCTCTTGAAACCCTACCGAATTCGCCCTCAAATCGTACCGCGTCTTCATCCTGTCACTGGCAATCTCAATTCGGTCTCGAGCCAAGTCGTGGATATGGGACATCGTCTCTTGAAGCTCTTCTACATAGCTTCTAACTTCCTTGGGTTCTTGAGTGGGTGTCCCAAACACAAGGTCACAAGGCAAGCGGAGTTCCCGTCCAAACAAAATCTTGGCTGGAGTTTGATTTGTAGTTTCATGGATCGCCGCTCTGTAAGCCAACAAAAACAACGGTAAATGGCGATCCCAATCTCTTTGATGGGCCTCTACAACTTTCGATAGGTGCTCTTCCATGGTGCTGTTAAAGCGCTCGACCATTCCGTCGGACTGAGGATGCAGCGGTGTAGTCCTGGTTTTCCGAATACCCAAGAGATCACAAATTCCTTGGAAAACCCCTGACTCAAAGTTTCGCCCTTGGTCCGAATGCATTTCCATGGGAAGCCCATAACGAGAAATCCAATTATCCACCAAAGCACGAGACACAGTAATAGCTTCTTGGTTTGGTAACGCGTATGCCTCAGGCCATTTACTGAAATAGTCGGCAACAACCATAATGTATTTGTTGCCCGAGTCGGTGACTGGAAATGGACCCGCAATATCAAACGCAATCCTCTCAAACGGAGCCCCAACGTTGTATTGCTTCATGGCTCCCCGGCTACGAGTTTTCGGGCCTTTACTCGCAGCACATGTTGTACATTTCCGGCACCAATTAGCGACATCTTCTCGGCTATTGACCCAATAAAAGCGTTCGCGAACCTTCCCCAAGGTTTTGTTGACGCCGAAGTGAGCTCCAGATCTTCCATCATGGATTTCCCTTAAGACTTCCTTTACACGACTCTTCGGTAGGACTAGCTGCATTGTTACCGTCTTTCCATCCGCGCTTTCCCAAGCCCTTTTGAGCAGCCCATTTTCGACTTTCAGGGAGTCCCATTGTGCCCACAACGCCTTCAGAGCAGGACTCTTATTTGAAATGTCATGCCATTGCGGTCTTACATTTCCGTTCTCCTTGCTTTGTAAAATCGGTCCGATCTCATCGTCTTGCAGTTGCTCTGTTCTTATTTCTTCAGCTGTCCATCCGTCAGTAGGTTGCAAAACTAGCCTTCTAAGGTCACACTGGTGTCAGAAGTGGGATTTAAAGAAGCTTGGTGGACAAAGAAAAGTTTATGTCTCTGGAACCTTCTGGAAGAACAACAAGAAGTCAGACAAGAACCATGGAGGAACAACTTCGTGTATTCTTCGAGAAACTAGAAAAACAACGCTTGGAAGATAAAGAAGAACAGAAGAAATTTCTGGAAGATCAAGAAAAACGAAGAATGCAAGAAAAAGAAGAAGAAGAAAAACGACGACTGCAAGAAAAAGAAGAAGAAGAAAAACGTCGAATGGAAGAGCAAGAAAGAATTTTCGAAAAATTCGATACCTTACAAGATGCTCTTAAGAAAGATGTCGAAGAAGTAAAAAAGGAATTTGAGGAAAAAGTTTTCGAAGTAAAAGAAGAAGTAAAAGAAGAGATAAAAGAAGTTAGGGAAGAATTAGAAAAGAAAGTTTTAGAATTGGAAAGTAAAATGAAGAAACTTGGAACAGGACAAATTTTAGGAAGCGAAGTAACATCGCAACGAGTAAAACCCCCAACTTTCGATGGTCAGTCTTCGTGGTCAATGTATAGGAGGCAGTTTGAAGCAGCGGCGGAGATAAATTGCTGGAATGATGAAGAAAAAGCCACAGCTCTGGTGTTAGCACTGCGAGGACCAGCTCTCCAGCTGCTTCAGAATGTATCTGATCGTGATCAGAAAAACTATCACGCAGTGGTCAACGCCTTGGAATTGCGCTACGGAGACCAGCACATGGACAGAGTATACCAAATGATGCTTAAGTCCCGACATCAGAAAAGCAACGAAAGTTTGCAAGAATATGCCGCGGAAATAGAAAGATTGGTTAATTTAGGTTATCCTTCCGCACCTGCAGACCTTCGCCATGAGATGGAAGCCAGCGCATTTATTGATGGTTTAAGAGATGGCGATTTACGACGTTATCTACGTCTACATAGATATAAAACCTGTGCTGACGCGCTTATCCACGCGTTAGAATATGAGGCGGCAAATGAAGACTTTTCACGACGACCAGCTCAACGCGTGCGATTGATGTCCGCAGAGGAAACTCCAACAAATAATTGCTGCTGCGAAGAACTGAAGAGTATGTTGGAAAAGATGCAGCAGACACCAGCACGCACTGGAGGACGGCCTAAGTGTTATGGTTGTGGTAAGATAGGCCATATAAGAAGGGATTGCCGCCAACGGGGAAGGTCTGAGGATGTAAGGAGGGGTCAGGAAGATGTCACAGGCCCCTCAATTTCCCGGCATCAGGGAAAACTAATTTCAGCTAGCACTTTGGGGCGTGTGCTAGCTGATACGCCCAAAGCCCCTAGGATCATCTCCGTCTCGCAGCTAGGAAAAGGAAATGATAGTCTGTTGCTGGATGGACGAATCAACGGTCGAGACACCAAGATGACGGTTGACACGGGAGCAACACTTTCTCTAGTGAGACGGGACATGCTGGAAACATCTCAAAATATCTACATGACAAGATGTAACTTCGTTTTGAAAACCGCTACTGGTGAAACAGCACAAGTACATGGAGAAGCTAATGTCAAACTTGAGATAGGACCATTCAATATTGTACACCGAATGGTTGTAGCTGAGATAGTTGATGAAGTGATCTTGGGTTTGGACATTATGGACAAATATGGATTTGTGCTGGATATTAAGAACAGGATGTTACAAATGGGAAACGAAGAAATCTTGTTACATTCTGCGACCGCTTCATCTGACCATGTAGACATCATCGTCTCAGAATCAGTTCGTGTCCCCGGCAATTCTGAGAAAATTGTGCTGGCAGAGTTGGAAAAAGATCCTGGGGGATACCGAACGGGAGTTGTTGAACCGGACATGACGAAATTCACGAATGCGACACACAATAAACAGATCTTGGTAGCTAGAGCACTCGTTGAGGCTGGTGGAAAGATTCCTATTCGCATAGCCAATCTCAGCGAAAATCGAGTTACGTTGCAGAAAGGGGAACAGATTGGCTTCTTTCAGCCTGCATTACGAGTTGTTCGTTGTGAAGAAAAGGACAACAAGAGTTACCAGGAAGGAGAAGGTAAAAATAACCCGGAATTGGAAAATTATTTTCTGGAAGAATGGCAACACTTATCAGAAGATCAGAGGAAAGCAGCCACTGCTTTTATTCGAAAGGAACAAGACATTTTTGCAATAGGGGACAAGATTACGGGAAGAACTAATTTGGTACAGCATCGAATTAATACGGGATCAGTACAACCTATTCGTCAGCCCCCGAGAAGACTCCCCTTTGCGAAACAGGAAGAAGTGGCTCGAATGATCGAAAAAATGAAAGAAGATGGCGTCATTGAAGATTCGTCAAGTCCCTGGTCTTCACCAGTTGTACTAGTAACAAAGAAAGATGGGTCAACTCGTTTCTGCGTTGACTATAGACGGCTCAACGAAGTAACGAAGAAAGATAGTTACCCACTTCCACGCATCGACGATACACTGAGCATGTTAGCTGGTTCCCAATGGTTTTCTACTTTAGACTTGAAGAGTGGGTATTGGCAGGTTGGAATTCACCCTGAGGATAAGGAGAAAACTGCCTTCTCGACTGGAACTGGACTCTACCAGTTTAATGTTATGCCTTTTGGACTTTGTAATGCGCCAGCTACGTTCGAGCGGCTAATGGAACTTGTCCTTCGAGGGTTGACTTGGAGAACTTGCCTTGTGTACCTTGATGATGTGATGGTTATTGGGAAAACTTTCGAAGAACATCAAAGTAACCTGCAAGAAATTTTCAGCCGATTGCGAAACGCTCGTCTTCAACTTAACCCTAAAAAGTGTTGCCTTTTCCAAAGAAAAGTCAAGTTTTTGGGACACGTTGTTTCATCGAATGGGATACAAACTGACCCTGAGAAGACTGCAGCCGTACGGGAATGGCCCCGACCTAATGATAAGCACCAACTACGAAGCTTTTTGGGTCTTTGCACCTACTATCGCCGTTTTGTCAAAGGATTCGCCGATATTGCCAAACCTCTTCATAAACTGACCGAAAAGAAGACGCCTTTTATTTGGGACAAAGAGTGTGAATCGGCCTTCAAAACATTAAAAGTTACACTCTGTACGGGACCAATACTTGCTTACCCAAGGGCAAAAGGTCAGTTTATTTTAGATACGGACGCCAGTAATAATGGAGTTGGCGCAGTATTAACTCAAGTACAGGATGGCGAAGAGAGGGTTATCGAATATTATAGTAAGGTTCTTTCTAAACCTGAAAGGAATTACTGTGTCACCCGAAGAGAACTGTTGGCTATCGTGAACGCGGTAAGCCATTTCCACAAATATTTATACGGCCAACATTTTACAATAAGGACAGATCATGCCGCTTTAAAGTGGCTGTTAAATTTGAAGAATGCTGAAGGTCAAACAGCGAGATGGATTGAGAGACTTCAGCAGTATGATTTTGAAATCAAGCATCGCTCGGGAAGGTCTCATCAAAATGCAGACGCCTTGTCCAGAAGACCGTGCAGAGCCGACTGCAAACATTGTAGCCAACGAGAACAAGCTGACCACCTGTGCAACCTTAGAAGGCTAGTTTTGCAACCTACTGACGGATGGACAGCTGAAGAAATAAGAACAGAGCAACTGCAAGACGATGAGATCGGACCGATTTTACAAAGCAAGGAGAACGGAAATGTAAGACCGCAATGGCATGACATTTCAAATAAGAGTCCTGCTCTGAAGGCGTTGTGGGCACAATGGGACTCCCTGAAAGTCGAAAATGGGCTGCTCAAAAGGGCTTGGGAAAGCGCGGATGGAAAGACGGTAACAATGCAGCTAGTCCTACCGAAGAGTCGTGTAAAGGAAGTCTTAAGGGAAATCCATGATGGAAGATCTGGAGCTCACTTCGGCGTCAACAAAACCTTGGGGAAGGTTCGCGAACGCTTTTATTGGGTCAATAGCCGAGAAGATGTCGCTAATTGGTGCCGGAAATGTACAACATGTGCTGCGAGTAAAGGCCCGAAAACTCGTAGCCGGGGAGCCATGAAGCAATACAACGTTGGGGCTCCGTTTGAGAGGATTGCGTTTGATATTGCGGGTCCATTTCCAGTCACCGACTCGGGCAACAAATACATTATGGTTGTTGCCGACTATTTCAGTAAATGGCCTGAGGCATACGCGTTACCAAACGCAATCCTCTCAAACGGAGCCCCAACGTTGTATTGCTTCATGGCTCCCCGGCTACGAGTTTTCGGGCCTTTACTCGCAGCACATGTTGTATATTTCCGGCACCAATTAGCGACATCTTCTCGGCTATTGACCCAATAAAAGCGTTCGCGAACCTTCCCCAAGGTTTTGTTGACGCCGAAGTGAGCTCCAGATCTTCCATCATGGATTTCCCTTAAGACTTCCTTTACACGACTCTTCGGTAGGACTAGCTGCATTGTTACCGTCTTTCCATCCGCGCTTTCCCAAGCCCTTTTGAGCAGCCCATTTTCGACTTTCAGGGAGTCCCATTGTGCCCACAACGCCTTCAGAGCAGGACTCTTATTTGAAATGTCATGCCATTGCGGTCTTACATTTCCGTTCTCCTTGCTTTGTAAAATCGGTCCGATCTCATCGTCTTGCAGTTGCTCTGTTCTTATTTCTTCAGCTGTCCATCCGTCAGTAGGTTGCAAAACTAGCCTTCTAAGGTCACACTGGTGTCAGAAGTGGGATTTAAAGAAGCTTGGTGGACAAAGAAAAGTTTATGTCTCTGGAACCTTCTGGAAGAACAACAAGAAGTCAGACAAGAACCATGGAGGAACAACTTCGTGTATTCTTCGAGAAACTAGAAAAACAACGCTTGGAAGATAAAGAAGAACAGAAGAAATTTCTGGAAGATCAAGAAAAACGAAGAATGCAAGAAAAAGAAGAAGAAGAAAAACGACGAAGTTGTTCCTCCATGGTTCTTGTCTGACTTCTTGTTGTTCTTCCAGAAGGTTCCAGAGACATAAACTTTTCTTTGTCCACCAAGCTTCTTTAAATCCCACTCCTGACACCAGTGTGACGTCTATATATGTGTGGGTTTCTGATTTAAAGAGCTGGAGATAATTTCTCGGCAAGTTTATTTACAAATCAAATTAATTACAACTAATTAACACAGCTAATATTCTAAATCACTAACGGAACACAAAACACTTTAATTTATCGCTTTCTAAATTCGCTGGATATCGCCGGAGTTCGCCTTTATGTCGCTCTCCCAAAACCAGACTGACTGACTGACTCGCTGTCTCGCATATATATAGGGGTATGGACTCTTTCCAGAACTTTCGAGTATTTTCTCGCGTTTCTCCTGAATTATTTCAATTCGGCAAGATGATTGGAATTCAATCACAATAGCGACAAACAATGCCGACGTAAACAAGAATAAATAAACCCATTCAAAACGTAAATAATACTCGAAGTTCTATTCAGTTCCTAGAAGTGAGCGGTCCACAACACAATACTCGATACTCTGATTCACCGCTTCTTAGAATTGAGTCGTTCGCGTCACAATATTTTTTGAGATTGCTGATTACGATTTTTACTAAAAATTTAAAGTGCGGAAACATCTATAAACATAAAAATGAAAAATTTTGCTTAAAATTAGCTGATAAAAATAAAAAAAAATTTATCCGAATTGTGCCATTTTTGAATTCGTTATTAACAAAATTAGTCATTTTCAAGAATTCATTTCCAAAAACAATATTCCAAAAATATTTGAGAAATTTACATCAAACTCAAAAACTTATGCTGTTTAAGTCACTGATTACAGCTTTGATCTGACAATTTAAAAAAGAAAATGGCGAATTTTAAATAATTTTAGACAAAATAAGACGGCAATAGACTTAGAACTTAGTACATAATAAGTAGGAATTTTTGAGCTTACTGAGTACGATTTTATTATGAAAATCACACAAATACAAATGAAGAATTCAGTATGGCTGTCTGAAAATGAATTTCTGGTAATAATTGACGAAATTGTATAAAAATGAGCACTTATTTCTTTTTTTTAGATTGCTAATTACGATTTTTACGTAAAAATTAGAAAAAGGTTAGCTGTACCTAAAACTGCTTCTTGTAAAGACACCAGTTTATTTCTTTTTAGCCTCTAAATTGTGTTAGACACCTCGGAGCCAATGCTTATGACCAAAAAGTTAAGCCTCTTGTCGTAATTACGAAAAAACGACCAGTTTAATACCGTCACATTCTCAACCGGCAATGAATAATGCAAGTTCTTATTGAATGAATCAGTACTTGAGGTCTCTGAAGAATGTAAAGTACTCCAGACGGGAAGAATGTGCCCGAACTGGTCCGTTCGATGGCTGAAAATATATGACCTGCTACAAGTCGGACAGGTGACAGAATTGCAATGCACATATTTCGCCCATACCAACACTGTAAAACCCTTTGTTGGTCCATTAATGAATAAACCAAAAGGTGTGCCGAACTATCAATACCACAAATAGATGACATTCTAACCGAAAAAAATTTTTTAGACGTGGTTTAAGAAGAGTATTTGACGTTCAGAAAAAATTACTTTCACTTGATTATCAATGATGTATAAATCACTGAGGACTGCAATTAAAGAAATGGTTGTGTACCGAGAATAAGCTTGTTCAGCGCTCCTTTAATCTGATTTTAATAGAGATTTGTAGGTTCGTGGGATCAATAATTTGCGAGTTGAATGTTCTAGTCTGGCTTGGTCCCGGATGAGACAAATTTACTTCTAAACAAATTACTTTCTCCTCTACCAAAATTTAAAAGAGCAAATTCAAGGCAAGAATTGTAAGGGAAAGTCACAATTACATTATTGCACAATCTGCAATATGAGAGGTTACGACTTGTTCATGCTGGGTGTCAAGACTGTTAACAGTTTTATTTCTGAAATTAAAAGTTGAATCATTATGCAGCTAAATCAACCGACAACCAAATACCAAACAAGAGTTTATGTAAGATTTTATTTTCTCATTGCTTAAGAAAAATCAAGAAATACTGATGACCTCTCTTTTTGGAAAATGTTAAATTTTAAAATTGAATTTGATGTAAGAATCCTACAAGAACCTCAACAGTTCGTATTCGCATCTCAAGTTTTTATCTATCAAAATTAATTCACTCTTATATCCCTTGGAATTTGAAAATATTGATCAAACAACCAGAGATTTTGTTTGTTTCCAGTCTAGATTATTTTTTCAAGATTGAAATTGTAAGTTCACAAGATTAGAACACAAAATCTTTCTATTGTTCACGTCAACTCAGCCCTCAATAAAGTTCAAATAAGAGTTCAAATTTTCAAAATCGCTCTCCTAAATTTCTAAAGAGAAGAAAACACTAGATTCAATTAAGAAATCTAATAATTACAAATTTGCTTAGTTATTTTAGATAAGTCACTTTATATCAAAAGTTATAAAAAAATTCTCAAATGGTAAATTTGAAAACTTCAATTTTAAAGTTTAACTCTTTACTGAATTCTACTCCTGATTCTGTTCTTCTCACTTTAACAAAATTTAACTCTTCTAATTTTCCCTCATTTCTATCAATCCTTCTACTCCTAGACTCTATGGAATTTTCAAAATTCACAAAACAAATACTCTAATAATACCAGTGGTTACTTATACCATTTCACCTTGCTATAAATTGGCAAAGTTATTAGAAATTCTATAAACGTTGACAAAAAAATCTCTGTAAAAAATTCTCTACATCTTGCTCAAAAAATAAAAAAAATTAATAACACTTCAGATCCTTTCCTTGTTCCTTTTGACGTTACTAACCTATTTCCTTCTATTTCTGCCAATGAAGCTTGTTCTATTCTTAGTATTCTTTTCTTTTTGATTACTCTCTCCTTTATACGCTATTGACTTAATTTTTTTAAGTTCAATTAGTTTTAGATCAAGATTTTTTTATTTTTATAGTAATAAAAATAAATAAAACACGTGTTTAGCCATAAGGTTATCCCTTAGCCCCCTTTTAGCAGAATTATTTATAAAGAATCCTAAAGAAAAAATTTTGAAACTTCCCAATTCTTCAAAACTTATTTGTTTCTGGTTTAGATCTCTTCGTTCAAAGATACCAAAGCAGTATTAGATAATTTTCTTTTAGCTATCTACTCATTACATAAAAACAAAAGACAAAAAAATCTCTGTAAAAAATTCTTTAGATCCTACCCAAAAAATAAAAAATTTAATAACTCTTCAAATCCTTTCCTTGTTTCTTTTGACGTTACTAACTTATTTCCTTCTATTCCTGCCAATGAAGCTTGTTCTATTCTTAGTAATCTTTTCTTTTTGATTACTCTCTTCTCTATACACCACTGACTTAATTTCTTGAGTTCAATTAGTTATAAATTAAGATTTTTTCATTTTTATAGTAATATTTATAAACAAATCACGAGTTTAGCCCTTAGCCCAGTTTTAGCAGAATTATTTATAAACAACCTTAAAGAAAAAAATTTGAAACTTTCCATTTCTTCAAAGCATATTTGTTTCTGGTTTAGATCTTTTCGTTCAAAGACACCAAAGCAGTATCAGATAATTTTCTTTTAGCTATCAACTTATTACATAAAAACATTAAATTTACTGTAGAAACAGAAAGAAACTCTTCCATTCCATTTTTAGATCTTAATATATTTAAAAAAGATAATAGATCTTTTGCGATTAAAATTTATAGAAAACCTACATCTATTAATAGTACAATTCCTTTTTATTCCAAACATTGTCATTCTCACATCGCCACTGCTTTTAATTCTTTACTATTTAGACATTTTATTTGTTCTTTAAACCAACTTATCATTAAACAAATAGCACTTAGCAGTAAATAATCACTTTCAGTTACAAGACTTGAATAAACTTCCATAACTTCTGAAACAAATACTCTTTTGTATCTCCTTTTTTAAAAGCTCTCTATTTTTCTATTCGATTCATTGACAAAATTTCTCTTCCTATCTCTCATATTTTAAAGAAATGTAATATAAAAGTTGTTTTTATTTCTAAAGATAGTCTTTAGATCTGTCTTGTACACAGCAAAAATCAAGTTCCTCTTTTACAATGTTCAGGTGTCTACAAGTTATATTTTAATCGGTTAGATAAGACAAAAAATTAAAACCAGAATTTGTGGATATGCGAGAACAATAGAAAAGTACAAAAATACAGCTATTCATCTGCTTGTGCTTCTCGTATTCTTTCTACCGGTCATTTCTTTCCTACTACTGATGATTCTACAATCCTTCATCTCTGCAATAAAGATTATTTATTAAATTTTTTAGAAGCTTTAGAAATTCTTAAATCTGTTCACGAATCTTCTCTATAAACTTTAAATGAGAGGGTTTACAAATAGACTTTATCGGGGCAGAACCGGCTCTTGGCGTTACCAAAAGACGACAGGAAGACACACTTCATAAGTGGATGGAATTTCGCCATTTCTCTGAATGGCAGTTTTAAGATGGCATGCGTCAATCCAGGCTTTTTATTAAAGGACCGGACAAGGCACGCAGTGAAAACCTGATGCGTCTCAATCATAGAGACCTTCAGTTAGCGGTAGGCATGTACACAAGACATTGCCTACTAAAAAGACACCTGCACGTCATCGGACTCAGCGAGGACGAGATTTGCAGAGGTTGTGCTGAAGATGAGGAAACTCCTCTTCATATTCTCTGTTACTGCCCTGCATTTGCAGGAGAGATTTATACCTGGGCTCTCGATATCTGAAGCCCAGTGCTATCGAGAAGGCTCCTGCAGACAAGGTACTGAGCTTCATCAGAGGCACAGGGCTACTGCAGTAGTACTATTCCGAGAGGTAGCACACAATGGGAGTAGGCCTCGGTGTGCGACTCGCGCTTCGGGCCCCTCTTGTCAAAAAAAAAAAAACTTTAAATGACCAATTATATATTTGATCTTCACTAGTTTAATCTTCATTACTTAAATTTTGTTTATAATCTTGTCTCCATATTCTCTTTATCAGTCGTTATACTTTTCTAAAAAACTTTCAAGTGGGTTAAAATTTATCTTCTTTTGTCATATTTTCCAAATAGCAACCATTTGTTTATTTTTTTTTTCCTTCAAATTGATCTATAATTATTTTGTTAAAATAACGATTTATTCTATTTTTGTTCTACATTTTTTTATGTTTTTAGTTTATTGTAGACAAAAATTAAGTTTTTACATTATTATTCAGGCACTGATAAGTCATAGTTCTTGAAAGCGCTCTGCCACTGCTATATAAAAAATTTGTTAGATTAAACTTGTGGGTTTGACTTGAATTTTTGTTCTTTCATTATTTCAAAAAATTGAAGACTTCTTCAGAATGGCAAAGGTACTGAAAATTGAATTTATTAAGAAGATCCTGAAATATTGTCTTTAGAAAAGAGGTCGTCTAGACTCTAGATGTCCAGCCAGACTCGTTAAAACATTCAGCTATTGGCTTGTTTTTATTCCCTCTATTGTTTATTATTAGAAAAAGTGTTTGTTACGTGAGTTGTCAATAATGACTGGCTTTGTAAACAATGCAACTGACGTCCCATGAATAAAAGATATCTACCACGACAAAACTAATTAACAAAACAACAAAAACCGTACAAGATGACTTGGAAAATCCGAAATATTAAAATTTCCTTTTATGAATCTAGCCAAACCCAAATTAACTGTAAAACTCTTGGATAAAGATAATAAATATTTAATACTGGTGGGAAGAGACAGACTTCTATTAGCACTATCGCATTTTTTTTATAGACATAATATCCTATTACGATAATGCGATTCCACCAGAAGCTAATCAATTCTTGGTTTATTCTAGACAAAGAGATACTGTTGTTATCGTCAAATTTTGTTATCTTGAAGACTCCTGCCATTATCCTTCTAAAAATAAACATTTTTTTCCAGGTTTTGATTATTATCGGTTTATGTGAACTTATGAATTATTCATTCCGTTGACTTTTGCTTTTACCGCCACAGTCAAGGTCAGAGGTAACTGAACCGATTTCGGCGGTTTCCTCTATAATAATCTGACTTCGTGAACGAGTCTAGACGCCGAAGAAAATATCACACAGGTGTACCACACCACAACCAACAAATTTTTGTTTTACGTCAACTGAAAGGACTGTAACGGTACTACCGCATAAAGAAAATTCCTCTTAAATTACGTTGCTTCTTAATTTTGTCATCGTAAAATTGTTTTAAACAAGACATTCTACACAAAGGAAAAAATAAATGACTTGAACAAACTACTTTCCGCAGAAGTGTTGCCATTATTTACAACAGTGTATATTCATTGTAGAATTGTGGAGAATTTATGTTTAAAAATCTAGTTATTTGGTCCCAAATTTACGAATTGGAATGACAAAATAGTAAAAATAAATAAGAAAATGTTATTGAAGGGTTTAGCTATAGGAGAGAAATCTGAACATTATTTTGTAAAATAAGTGTTTGAACCACTCGAAAGTGTATTTGTAGAAGCATCAAACTTCTAATAATTTGTGTCAGAAGTGGGATAGAAATTCACGAAAAAAAATTAATTTAAAGCTTCGCGGGAAAAGAAACGTTAGTTCGTGAAAATTAGATTTGATGAGTCTTAATCTCAAAATTAAAGGATTTTTTTTTCTAGGCAGAGTAAACGCCAAAAACCCGTTGTAGTATATCCGCGGATAGCAGAGAAAACACTAATATAGAAGCTTTATTAACATGTTTGCGACATTGCAAGAAAATCTTCATTCACTCAAGAAAGAACAGAGAGAAGGAAAAGAAGAAATGAATAAACGTCTACAGTCATTTCAAAAAAATTTGCTTTATTCACTGAAAAAAAAACAGAGAGTAGAAAAAAAGAAATAAATAAACTTCTAGCATCGTTGCAATGAATTTTCATTGCTTCAAAGAAAAACAAAAAATAGAAAAATAATATAAACGTCTACAGTAATTGCAAGAAAATCTTCATCCTCGCAAAGAAGAGCAGTACGAAAAGAAGAACTAAATACATGTCTAGAGTTAATGCAGGAAAATCTTCATTCACTCAAAGAAAAGCACCGAGTAGGAAAAGAAGAACTTAATGAACGTTTAGAAGAACAAATGCAGATGTTTATAGAATTTACAAAAAAGCAAAAAAAGATTTAGTAATTAGTGAAGTAAGAAACATTGAAGAATTTAAAACAGGAAAAGAACTGAAATTATCTGAATTAGATAAAAATGAAGATGCTGTTATTTCGAGAAAAACCCACTCTAAAATAAAGAAATAATACCAGCAAATGCTATTAGAAAAAAACAAAAACAGATAAAAAAATTTATTTGAAATCACCAACAATTGATTTAAAAGAATAAGTATAACTTGGCTGATTAACATAATAACAGAAAACAGAAATTGCGAAAATTGAAGTAATTGTAAAAACAGAAACAAAACCGATACCAGAGTCTAGCATTTAAAGAAAACTTGAGATTTCAACAACAAGAAAAGAAGTTTGAGCAAGAAAAAGTAACTCTTGAGAAAATCTACGAGAACAATTTGGGAATGTAAATCCCAACAGGCAGCTAAGGCCAAAAAAAGGGAGAAAGTAGCACACCAAGATGCTGAATTAGGCCCAATGTCGAAGAAGATTCTAAAAGAGCAAAAACATAAGTTGAAGTAATTCTGAAACAAAAACTGAGTTACTCAAAGCCGAAATTAATGTGTTACCAAAAGAGCGTCAAAAGACCAAATTTAAATTCCCAAAAAACTAGATGAAGATCATACAGCGTAAAAGAGAGTTCTACAATTGAAATCTCCTGAACCAGAGTACCCGATACCGCCTTCAAATCCAAGTATAATCAACAGGAGCAGGATTAAAGTTGTTCCAATGGTAAGACATAAAAAACACTAGGAATTAGAACACACTTGGAGAAAGTACAACACAGAAATTCTGTTTGTTCGTCTGCGTCCGGTTTTCTAAACTAAAATTGAATTCCTAGATGTCCTTCACCTCAAAAACCAAAAGAATTTAGTTCAGAATTTCTGCGGAAGTGTGAACGAAGCCGAAAATTGGCTGAAACAAGACGAGTTTTTATATAAAATTTGGAGAATGATTTAATCTTCTATGATCCTGTTATAAATCCATTGAATAATAACAAGGATAAGAAAATAATATCAGAAGCTACTGAAGAAACAGAAAAGCAAGAAGAAAAAAAATAATGAAGAGAGTGAAATACCAACTTCACAGATTAAAATAGAGCCTCAAGGAAAACTTAACGTAGATCAGCAAAGCTTGGTAATTGAGAATAAAAATCGAAGAAACATCGTGAAGAACTAGAGAAGTCTGATGTCGTAAAAGAAGACTTTAACACCGGTTATAGTGATTATAAAAGAGCGAAATGTTCAAAAGTTTGAAAGAAGCATGAAACACTTGAATTTTACAAAGTTTTGAATACCAAGAAAACTGATTTTACCCTCATTTTTGTGAATTGTTTCCTCGAAGATCCCATCGTGAATTAAAAATAAAATTTAAGAAAGAAGAAACGATTATAAAAATCTAATAGAGTCTGCTATTATGCAACTGTGTGACTTCAATTTTCACTAGTTCAAAAAAGAATAAGAATGTGGGAGAAACAAAATACAAAACTAAAAAAACAAAAACAAAAAATAATGAAAGATTACAATTTGGTCTAGTTCTACATGCCAAGGAAAGGAGTTAGAAAGTGCCTAAAGTTACACCAACACTAGGGAAGACTATACGAAATAGTAAAATGCTTAAATAGTGTAGTCTTTAAAATAAAGAGAAGACAACAAAGCTGATGGTGATCATTTAGCCTTCTATCAAGGCAGAGAACCCACATTATTCATCTGGACGTCAAAACCTTAAGGAGAGGGTATTGTAGCAAATTTACATTTAAGACTCTAATTAATTGTTCCTAAATATACAAATTGACATAATATAAATTAAACAAAAATTAATTAAAAGAGTTTTTAAAGGATTCACCTACAAAAGAAAACTCTAACCGTTATTTTGTAAAATAAGTTAATAAATAAAATGTTTGAACTGCTCAAAAGTGTGTTTGAGAAGCTTGAGGAGTAACAGTTTAAAAAAGACTTGTGAGGTAGTTTCAAGTTGAAATAATACTTAAAGTAACTTCGTTTCCACAGAAAAATAAAATAATCCGGTTGTGATTGGTTGTTGCTGCAGAAAAGTAGTAAAATTTGCAATAATATCTGTAGTATCTCAACTTGAAATTAACCCATTAATCTCTATATTTCGTTAACCCATTAAACAAAGACATTCAATGTTTTGCGGCCGATACTAGTAGCAACGGCCGGGAAAAAAATCCTAAGACGATACAAAGGCGGTCTTAATTGTTGTGTAGCACAAGGTAACACAAAATAATTGTTTGCATTTGTTAATAAATTGTTAAATAATGTAATACGGTTCAGGGATGGTTTCTATCATTATTATAGCATAAATAGAAAACGATTTTTCTTTAAATTATACAAGTTCTCTAAGCCCTATTTTTCATGATATTAATTAATCGAAATTTGATACAAATTGAATACCAGTCTGCCCACCTTTGGTAACGGTCTAAACACAACCTGTGCCTTACAAATTGCAATCCATTCATTACTTATGTCATAATTTAAGGTCGATAGCCCACATTTACATGTCGACGAGGTGGAAGAATTTCGTTCTTGCACAACTGTCCCAAGTGGGAAGTAAATATATTTCGTAAAAATGGTGCCCGTTTTGCATGCGAGCAATCGTTAAAAACATAACATGACAATATTTTCAGTGTTATCGTCTTGAGGGATCTCAAGTCAAGGTTCCATGAAGTCACTGAGATTTTATTTATTAAATAAAATATTTGCTGGAACTGACAACAGCATGTTACCTTGGAAATTTTGACAAACCAATTATTTTTAAAATAAAAAAAATAATTCGAAATTTGGTTTTACGGGGAAGTGGACGACAAGGCAAGAAAAAAAAAAACTGTTTTATGAGGCCAACGTTTCGAATCCTTTATTGATTCTTCTTCAAGGCTCCTAATAAATGTCAGATTTGTTTGGCATGGTACCAATTTGTCTCGGCCATGTCTTGTCTTTTTCATTCTTCCGGCGACCACTGGCCGAGACAAATTGGTACCATGCCAAACAAATCTGACATTTATTAGGAGCCTTGAAGAAGAATCAATAAAGGATTCGAAACGTTGGCCTCATAAAACAGTTTTTTTTTTTTTCTTGCCTTGTCGTCCACTTCCCCGTAAAACCAAATTTCGAATTTAATAAAAAAATGGACGTAATCCACCAAAATAAAAAAAATAATTTTGCATAATAATTATGAAACAAAAGTTTGATTGAACCCACAGTAAGGATAGTTTCGAAAGTGTTTACGGAATGAGTCAAGAATTTCATGGCTAGGGTTAGGGCGTTGTAATGTGTGGTTTGATCTACAAGATAGGTTTCATTAAAAAAATTCTAGAGCTTTAATTGCGATCTACACTGATATAACTGTCACAGATAAAACAGATAATCACCACTCTAGCTTAAACGTACCCAATCGAGTTTTCCCCAAGATATTTTGTACAAATCTGAAATCCTTCAGATAAGGCTGTCAATAAAGTGCACATTTATCACGTTTTCCAAGTGACACCATGTAGCGCCGCCATTTTGCTCAAAGCACTCACATTTTTATTGCTTTTTCTTACCGCCATTTTTTCCAAGGAGGCGCATTGGAGCTGTATTACAAAATCTTGGAAATTCTTTGAGCTTTTGTAGTCAGTTTAAGTCACAAAGACTAAACTATGCGACATTATAAGGTTTTTAAAAAATTTGAAGCTACCAAAAGTCCTACTAGAGTTTCTTCGTTTTTTCGAATTTATTTTGGATCAAACAACGATTCTACTAGGTATATAAACAGTCATAATTACAAGCAATTTGTTTGTTAAAATTCTCTGACTTGTTTTTGGTGAGTCGATGTTATCTTTGCTGTAAATAATTCTTCTTTATTTATAAAAATAAAAATCTAGAAGTCAAGTCGAGCAAGTTGTCTGAATCCACGGCAAGTCATGGTGTGTGGTCCGTCTGAATCTTTCCCATCTGGTATCGAATTAACAATCGAACACGCTTCCTCAGAAGTGAAACATAAACATATTATTTTGACAATCAAATTGGAATTGTAGGTCACTGATAGTAAATTTTAATCGTCGATAATTGGTGGAGGAGGACGTGTGCAAAAAGCATACCGCTCGAGGTTAACCCGTAATTAAATTAATTTCTAGATGGTTGCGATTATACAGAGTGGGGATGCAAAATTTTACTTTTTTTTAAAACATCTCAACCTCACTGTCACTGACCTTAATTTTGATTGATGGAATGAGAGTAGTGTGTAGTGTCGGCTTCATTCAACCTTTGATGCGGTGCTTATTGAGTTAAGTACCTAAGAGTATGGTTGTTGGCTTCGCATTGTTTTCGTTTTTTATTCGAAAGTTTCTTAGGGGACTGACGGGATGACATCTTGATCCAATTAGCCATGTCAGGGTGAATGAAAGGAGAAAAACACAGAGGGAAATTTATAACGAAATTTAAAATTGTTTCAGCGGCAAAATTACTAATTTGGGTTACATACTTTAATGGTAAATGCTGTCAGGTGTCAGTTAATGTATTTACTACTTTCATTTTTATTATTTCCTGCCACTTTAACCACCATTCTCAGATCCAACTACAAAAAAATGTTTTTTGACTTTTCGGTCTCTAATCCTTGATTCAGCGTCAAAAATTACTAATTTGAGTTTCATACTTTAAAGATAAATGTCGTCAGGTGTCAGTTAATGTATTTACTACTTTTATTTTTATTATTTCCTGCCACTTTAACCACCAAGCTTAGATCCAAAAACAAAAGTTGAATTCTCGTTACCCTGTTTTCCTCTAATAATCCTTGTTTCAGCGGCAAAAATCATTAATATGAGTTACATACTTTAAAGGTAAATGTCGTCAGGTGTCAGTTAACGTATTTACTGTTTTCATTTTTAATATTTCCTGCCACTTTGACCAACACTCCTATATCCAGGTAAAAAAAAAATTGACTCAAATTTACCCTGTTTTTGCTGAGCTCCTCGAGGCTTTTTTGCGGTTAGTTAAGGCACTCCTCAGGAGTCAGACAAAGATCCGTTATTATTATTTTTAAATAAGTATAACAGTTTTAAAATTACAATTTGCATTACAAATTGGATTGGAATAATACCAATTTGCTGTGTCAAAAATCGTTATTGAGTTTGTAATAAAAGGCTCAGATGTTTTAGAATTTTTCGTTGTTATCAACCTCAAGGCGATTGAATACCTCAGAAACAATTTCAAAGTACATAAAGTCGACTTTAACCGTCATGAGGTCGTTTTATTTAACACAGTGCAAACGTTATAGTTACACTAACAATTCTCAGAAATATACGGTTATTGTTTTCATTGTTGTTAGCAGAATACAATGATTTATTATTAGACTTATTAAACAAAGCGGCTTTTAATAGTTTAACCCTTTCTTTTGTTATTTTTAAATTTAGCCTTTAACCTTTTACGAGTTGACGATAGCTACTATTAAAATATATAAAAAAAATTATTAATTATAAAAATGAAATCTTCATTCAGATTTCAGAGGCGTTTCTTTACTAATAGCTACTTTAGAGCCAATTAATTTTTTGAATCAAAGGCGTGTGCCTATAAAAAGTAGCCATGTTTGAATATTTATGAGGAGAGAGATGCATAATCTTTAAAAAGCGGACTTATGCACTACAATTATTATTATTACCAAGCGTTACATGAATTAATTATTAAGTAGCTCCACTGGATATCGTGAAAGGGACTAGAATAGTGTTTGTTTTACCAAAGGCTGTGGAAAATTAAGTAATAAAATTTAATTTCAGATGACAATAACATAAATCTAACGCGGTTATATTAATTATAATGGCGGTTTAATTGGGATCAGTGTAACAAGACAAGCACTGCAATAAACAATTTCGCTATCATTAGATAAAGGAAATCGTGTGGAACAACAAGTGGCCCGATTTCGATGAAACATACTGTATAATCTGTGATTGACTAGGTTTTTCAAACGACAATTTCTTTTTTTTTCATTCGGATAATACAAAAATATTTTTTAAGATTATACAGCAACCTTATCTGTCTTAACGCTGTCTCAAAAAATGTGAGCTGACTTTTTAGGTCTCTACAAACAGGCCACCACGCGCCGTATGTCTTGTTAAATTCGCCGGCGGTCAAGCGACACACCTGGCAAATGCTAGGAACTAAAAAAAGATTTTTTATTGCGTTAAATAATTAAAATAATTATAATAGTAAGATTCTTAAATGACTGACTAAGATCAAATTCAATTATAATTTAAATTCAGTGTTAAATAGATTCGGTCCTTTTGGAACACTTGTATATAGTAGAGACATATTGCAGTTGGAATTTCGGTGCATTTTCCAAGGCCACCTCCTTCATATCCAAGTCCAAGAATAGTTTGTTTACATTATATCATAATTGAAGCAGGGCACTTGACCTGAGAAAATGCTGTTTATTCCTAGCCTATCTAAAAATATGTGATTTGAGGTCATTAAACGAGATGTGCACAGGTATATCACTCTTGTATCTTTCGAAAAATCGCAAAATTTACGTAACGTTCACTTTCCATTCCGACGATTTAGTGACACACATGTCCAGTTTTGGCACGCACGCTGCAATTTTCGTGTCATTAAATAAATTAAAACAACGAAAATCGTATCGTTAACCTCGTTCTTTTGAAAAATTTTTATTAACGCCCCCAAAAAAATCTAATTCTCATCGTAGCTGTAGCAACTGTAACAGTACCGCAAGGTAAAACCGTATCGGATGTGTAACAATAAGTTCCGAATTTTAATAAAATTTGAGCATCCGGGAGTAACAGCCGACTTTGGGTTTGATGATAAGTCAAGGGATGGTGTAGGGTTCCGTATTTGGGGAAATGAAGGGATGGGAACAGATGGTGTGAACAGCTGGAGGTGTTTTCATAAGAGATTTTGGCCATGAATTTTGATAGGCTTGAAATTTATTTAATACTTGCGCAACTGGCGGTTTGCATGTTTACAATGATATCTTGGTAAAATAGGTGGTAAACCTAATAAGATTACTTGACTGAATTAACAGAATTAACTAAAGCCTAATTCACATCTGTTTAAATTAGTTACGAAACGTTCAAAATTCAAAAAAATAAATATTAGTTGATAAACGGTCTGTGAAAATTTTTATGGTAGACCTTAATGCCTGTCAAGCTACTTGACCGATTAGGCGTTGAAACAATGTGTTTTTTGTTTTTGTAGAGCATTACTTAATTCAAGGTGAATTGCAAATGACATTTGACAGGTGGGCACATTTCCGCAATGGCAAAGAATAAATCATTTTTTTTACAAGGAACAAGGAGATTGTGAAAAACTTTTGGCCTTGCTATCTTCAAAAATGCAAATTTAAAAACGTTTCTTTTGGGTACAGTTTTATCAGCATTTTATTATTCAAACAATAAATTTAAACTGGAAAAACTATGTTGTCGTATTCTCCCATATATTCAACATTTTCGCATTATAATATCTAGGAATTTTCTGTCTTAAAAAATCCTTCTTCTGCTCCCATACTCTAATTGGTTTATTAGTTACAAATTACCTGAACTTTAATGATGTTCATTGTGATACAACTTTTGCATTAAAAACAAATTTTGGCCAATGTGAACGACGTACTACAGCAAGATTTAAATATTTATCAGAGTTCCATTTAAAATTGTGACAGTTTGCAGTAATTTTCAATTAGTTTTAACATAAAACGAGTAAGTATAGAAGAAGGTAACTGTGAAATAAAAAATCTTACGCTTCCAGTGATTGTAGAACAAGCCAGAAGCACCATAAAGTCTTTGTTGCCGTAAAAATCGGCTAAAACCTATGAGAAATTTTACTCCCAATTCATGAATTGGAGAGACGATAATAAAGTTAGCATTTATATAGTGAACACTGCTTCCGTCACAGTTCTGCGACAATATTGGTTGATGCTGGTAGTGATAATACATCACTAAAACGCCACGGGGGGTAAAAGTTCACTACAAAATTTATATAAGAAAATCGGTCCAAAATAAAGTAAACATGAAGTCAAAATTTTGAATTCGCTTGATTATAATTAGACCAATAATTCATTAATAATTGCTCCATCAACATCAGCAATAACATCTACCAATATTGTTATAAGACTGTCAACAATGCCGCAGTTGCAGTTTAATAACTGCACTATTCAGAATATTCACTATTCATCAAAACGATTAATTTGTGTACTTTGTGTTAAAATTGACTTTTTGCAGTTTGGTTTTGTTTCATTTCGTGAGTTCAAGTATATTAAATTTTGTAAATAAATTTCTATCTTGTTTTATTATGACTGGTCGTAGAAACAATAGTGTATGCAATACGGATTTAATGACTATTAATATAGCCGTGTTCATTATAACACTCGCTAACGCTTGTGTCGTAATTTTCATACTCGTGTCTTCATAGCTATCATTAAATGCTCGTTGCAACAAGCACCATTTGATACTCGTTGATAATTTTTTGTTTTTAGTCCATTATTTAATCCATTAATTTAAATAATTTTTGTTAAAATACATCTTCAAATGTTTTCATATTTCTATTTTTAAAACCCTTTTTCTCTGATAAATTTATGACAAAGTTTTAAATTTAGTCTATAAACGAAAGGAGAGTGTACCAGTCTTATGGAAACCATAAGACCAGTCAAATTTAATTTTTTTGGTACCATTCGAAAGCTCTTGAAAAGACGAGTATGTCATGTTATTGAATTTTCTATCACTCTGAACAAAAATTTTTAAAAATATCTCAGCTATTTCTTGCCAGTGTATTAAAGAAAATTAATTAACAACACTGAAACAAGTTTCTTATTGTTTATATAGTTCTTTATTTATAACAAAAACTGGGTTTAACCTAATGTAACAAGTGTTAGCACTAACAGCTGTCTCATGTGTTTATACAGAATTTAAAATAAAATTTTATTTCAAATTTAATTTAAATTTAAGTCAGTGCGTAAGTTAAGTAAGTACTTTAGAGCTTTAGATCGAAAATTGATACAATAGCTATAACAAAATAAGCATTTTTCGCCGATCGACAGATTTCAGTAACAATTTAAGAACACTAACGGTCACATTTATTGCCTAGACAGCATGTCAGCATTTTTATTGCCTAGGCAGTAAACCAAAGAGCTATTCAGGTTCTTTCAGCTGTCTCGATTACATGTCAAACAGCAAATTTAAAAAAAAACCGGTCGGATTGGCGAAAAAATTATATGTTCAACACGGCAATAAAGCAGATTTAATGCCTTGTCTGGATTCAACACCTCGGCTGCGTCTTGCCTTTAAACTGCCAGTCACGACATTAAATCACATGCTGTATTGCCTAATTAAACAAAAAAAAAAACACACAAATGATTTGCTACGATTTACATATATTAAGTCATTCTTGGAGAATCCGCGAAACTAAATTCCAAAAATAAAAATAGAACACAAAATATAATTAGATAAATAAAAGTTAAAATGTGAAATTAATATAATCAGTAAGTAATCTTGTAAATGTTTTCTAATAACCTAAATTTTTTATTATGTAGAGTTCCTTAGATTTTTTAAAGAAAACACTTTTAGGAACCTAACAAACCTGTAAAACCGAAAAAAATCTAATTGATCTAGACTGCCATTTTTTAACGTACCTATTCTAACTGAAGATTTATGTCATTACCTATTTAAAACATTAGATGTGGCTCAGGTAATCAAACAGATTAACAAACTAAATTTTACGTGTAGTTATCAGTGTGTGAATTGTGCTTTTACGTACACTTATTTTTTTGGCACAAATAGATTTCGTATTTTATGAAAAAAGGCTTGTCAAATATATTAAACAGAATAACCCACTGAAAAAGTCTCACCCAGATTTTCTTTTTTATTATCTAGTTTACATTTTTTTTTGCTTGAGAAAAACACTTAACTAGAAGCACAATAAAAATAAACTCCCCTGTTCTCAGAGTGACAATACCTTCGTAACTCATTATATGGAACATGGATCGAGTGATACATCATTTTAAAGAGAATTAAATCCGCTTTTTAATCGTATCAAAATGTGTTAATTTAGACCGTCTTCAACCCCTCATTAAAAAAATCTATCAACATTTTTTGGAAAACTATTGAGGTGAGGTAAAAGCGCCAAAAGGAGTAAATGAAGAAAATACTACAGTTCTACCAAACGACAGCAGTTCTGCAAATGTAAATATCTGAAACTGCCTCAAGTTTTTTATTAGTAATTTATTTTTATATAAGACAAGATGTGTTATAATTTTGTTGATATACAGGGTGTGTTTAAAAAAGAAAGAAAAAAATTAATAGTGATAGTCCCCGTTTTTGTCTAACACTGACAATGTAAAAGTTGTTTATTTTTATTTTCATTTTTTATCGTCCCAGACAATAAACAATATAAAATTAACTTTAAACTTGAACGGTTATCAAAAGTCCATTGTAAGTAATTTTCAACGTAGACATACGTTTAATTACTTTTGGTTCGGTCTTTGTATTTCAATTAGCGGCACTACAGGTAACTATACACCATTTTATTATCTTTACTAGGTATAGTTCATGCTAAGACATAAAAATAAATGAAACGTACAATAACAAACACAATCAAAAATTCCATTTATCTTCTTACAAGTAATGGAAAAAAAAATTGACGCGTCAAAAATAGACAAAACCTTCAATTTGCTCAAAAGAGTATCCAAGGTTGTTATTTTTCATAATTTTTGCAATTTGCAAACTCGTAAATAATAATAAAATGGAAGCAGATCCTGCTTCAGGACCTTGAGACACAAAACGAGCAAAATTTAAATTTTCGAAAAAATTCAGCCAACATGATGCATTTTAATCAGGGTGTTTCAACCAACAAAATTAAAATCTGTGATATAAGAGTGTTAAATGAAATGTCAATAATTTATTTATTTACATAATAGTGTCGTTATTATTGCAAAAGACTTCACACATGTGGTAAGTAATGATTTCATGATATCATTTTCGTCCTACCTTGAAAAATGTAATCCTATAAAACGCATCAACACTCAAACACACAAAAATACACTTTATAATTTATAAATATTAAAAAAAAAAGTAATAATAACCACTTATTTATATTTAATTACAAACACTAGAACTAGTTTAAATTTTTTGTTTTTGTTTTTTTTTGAAAAATCAGGATTCACACATAGTGCAGTCCAAATAGCAGCACTTCCACCCTTTACAACCCGAAAAGCTCACGACGAAAACTAGAAGATTGTCTGTAGTGAGAGCGACCGAAACGAACCTCACGACGTGCAAAGCAATAATAGTCGCCGGGGTCTGTTTAGTCGAGCCGCGGCTGATCAGAGATTGCTGTGAATGCACTGGGCGCAACGACCAGGTTCTCTTCGGTTCTCTTGTCTCTCCCCCACATCGGACAATGTTCGGTTGAGAAGATGTGGCAGACGAGAGATGAAAAAAACGTATCGCCGATGGCCCATATAGCGGCGACGGAGACGGTCAACACGATGCTTCCTGGAAGGAAGGTGGCTTGGGATCATATCCCATGTCATGGTGGATGATTTGTAATTCAAATCGCGGGTTTGGGGCAGGTATTAAAACGGAATGGAAAAGTCAAGACTTGGGTGAAGATCAGGTTGTTTTGACTGGAGATTTTCGGCTTTGACTGTTCTACAAAATTAGTAGATACTTCGGTATTACTATATGGATTCAAAATTTCAAAAAACGATAAAAACAGAAGTAAAGGGAAAAAAACAATTTTAAATTTGGTGAATGAAGCATTTGGGAACAGCTGATCTAAGCGGCTGAAATATATATAGTATTTACTACTTTTGCTCTTTAGATCTAACCGTTCTTACATCTACAATCCATCCACTTTCTTAAAAAACATAAAATGACCCAAATTTTAATAATATATTTCAACATCTAACCTTTGTATATCAAGAAAAAATGGTAATTTTCAGGATATTTCTGTAACTACTTAAAATTGAAAAAGTTTTCGTAACGAATTTCTAATCTTTTTCTTATTATTAACAATGTTTTCATTCAACCAATTCTCTAACTCTAATAAGGAATTCTAAAGGTAAATACCTCAGTAAATACTCGGAAAATGAGTCTAAGATTCTCTAAGAAAACAAACAAGGAATTCACACCGATCAATATCCAGTCTTTCTAATTTTAAGAACAGGACGATAATACTGTAAACGATAATTCTACTCCCAAAATTGTGTAAACGCACGAAGCGGTACGTAGAATTGAGAATTTTTTGAAACTCGTAGTTTGCAGAATGAAAAAAGAATAATCAACAGAAACTTTAGACTCTCATGGGCTGATTTCAAGTTAAGATAATACCGGTAGTATCTTTGTTTCTATGGAAAAATAAACAAATTCGAGGCTGTGATTTGTTGTTGTCATGGAAAAGTATTAAAATTTGCGATAATACCGGTATTATCTTAACCGATCTTCTCTGACTTTAACAAGAAATTCTAAAAGTAAATACCTCAGTAAATACTCAGAAAATAAGTCTAATAGATTCTCCAAAAAAAGGTAAGAACAAACAAAGAATACACAACAATCAATATCCAATTCTAATTTTAGGAGCAGAACGATAATACTAAAAACGATAATTCTACTCCTAAAATAGTGTAAACGCACGAAGCGGTACAAAGAATTAAGAATTTTCTAAAGCTTGCAGAATTAAAAAACCATAATTAACGGTAATTTTCGGCTGGAAGTCCACAAGATATTAATTTCAGAGTTGAATGAATTAACTAACTAAAATTACAAAGCTCAAAGTTGTAATAACAAAAAAAATATAAATATATGCATCAATTAGCAGAATACAAGAATTGATAAACAATAACTAGTTCAGTTTAAATAAATAAATAAAACAATCGCACTCAAAAGTAAGGCAAAGACCGTCTAAGAAGAAAGATTCTCTAAAATTAAAGAAATTCTAGTAAATCTCTGCATTTTTTATATAAAAAAAATTAATTACTTTCAAATTCTGCTGAAATTTCTAATAAGCCTGAAACTTGATAAATTACTCACTATTTTATCTTCAGAAATTTCTTCTTTTTCAAATTTTTCTAAATCTAACAGAGAAAATAAAGAATTCGGGAGTGGAAAAAATTACATTTAAAAATACAAAATCTACAGAAGAATTACCACATTGTAATTCCAAAATTGTACGAAATTAATAATTTCTCTAACTGCTTTCCTATTATTCCCGTGATCCAAACATATGAAGGTTTGTTTATAAAGAGAAATACAAAGAATGTATACCAAAATTAGACAATAATCTAATTTACGCTTCACCGTATAACATGCAGAAACAAATTAAGATATCCTCTTAAAACCCTGTTTAATGTGACACGAGCCAAAACAAACGATAAAACAATACTGAAAGTAAAGTACCGGACTATTTTGCCAAAATCAGCCTTTTGGCCTATCCCACCACGAAAGCAATTGATTTTCAATATTGTAAAACAGTGCAAACTTCATTTTTATTGTTTTTTTTTTTAGCAAAGAAAGGATAAAGTAGAATGTAGTACACAAACGAGACTATAAAAATCGTCTATATGTACGCTACTGTTACTGCATTATTACTACTTCAACCATATCTGCAAAAATAAACTAGATTTTTTCCTTAAATAATTTGAAAATATCAAGAAATTTTAAAACTTTACAATGACATTATTCACAAAAGCTCTAGATGTCATCGATTAACAATAAATAGTTAGTGCTTCTGTTAATAACATGTTTTTAGGATCCTCCCTTCATAATATTAATACTCCCTTAATACTTTTTCCATGTGAAATAGAAATAGTAACTTAAATTATAAATCTAACTAACCAAAACCTCCTACCTAAACTAGCAGCATTTCCACGATTTAGGTAAACCATTTTCTACGTTCGTGAAATTTTTACTGACTACACGAAGCTACTGATTGAGCTTCAAATAAAGTGATAATACAGCAGTTGTTTTTTGAACACACCTAGGATGATAATAATAATTATCAAACCCTTCTTGATTTTTATTTGATAATTATAAAAGAGAAATCGTTTCCATGAACTATCAAAAGTGATAGGTGGTCATAACGGACGGAATGAAGCTTTATGAAATATTATTGGAGAAGATAATGGCGACGATAAATCAGGTGAATATGTATAAGTTTTTCTTTTTCGTTGTTATTGTTATTATAAGAGCCTTAGGTTGTTATTACATTAAATTCGTGATTTTGGTATCGTAAATCTTGTCTCGTATGAGGTTCACTATGATTACCGGAAATTTCGTAACAGAATCTAAGTTCAATAAATATTTTATCCTTTTCCACTTAACTCTTATGTTAAAATCTAATTGTTGTTGACGTTCAAAGGTGAAACCAACTAACGCACTTAGTCCATACCGAAAATAATTGAACAAATTATCAACTTTTATGTAACAATTAACAACTTTTGCGCAACGCAACGACAATTTACATAATTCTCGAGAAATACGCTTTAAAACGTGACTTATTGTCTAATTTCGTTCCAATTAACTCCGAATCTTCCCCATCAGATACCAGAACTACTTCACCCTAGAGATCCGTTTCAGAGATATGTTTCAACGTAAAGAAGCCGATTTTTCTGTATTGGCAGATACCTGGAAAAATAACGACTGCTTTCAAACACTGGACCACCCGCAATCCTTATCTACGTGTGTCAATCTATCGAGAAAAAACATCCCTTGGGTCACGTGTCAACGCATTTGAATATACACGGAAACGTCATTGCGGTACAGGCACATGCCGGCAGATGTAATGTTGGTAGACCTGAGACTCTGTTTCTACTGTGTGTTTCTAGCTTCACACCCTAAATGCAGCGACAGATTTTTGGAGATTAAAACGCAATCATATAAAATTTATTCACTGAGTCCGCTAACAGTAATTTGACCCAATCTGACCTAGCCCAATATTGGGTGTCTCTCATTTAGTCAAATTTATCTTTGCTATTTTAATATATTTTTGGCTAATTATATAGTGATCGATAAAAACGTCAATGAACTCCAGTGATCTCAACAATCCCATCAGTCGTATTCAAATCGAAGAATTTTCATAAGTCTATAATTAAGCATCCGAAAGGAAATTCCGTCATTATTTAAACAGACGCAAAAATGTCTCCCACATTATTTTTAAATTGTTATTTCTATCAAGGAAATTCTTAACAGTATTTGCTCCTATTTTTAATTACTGAAATACTAATGAAGACCAGTCATAAACATATCGAATTTCATTGAACATTTGTTATTGACAGTTGCAGCTCTTTTCATCTGCTTGGATAACTCGATTTTAAAATCCAATTTGTCACTTTGAAATTAAAATTTTATAAAAATAGGTGCAAAAAAAGCTGCCAGATAATTGAAAATGAACAGTAACCCTCTATCAAATGTGTCTAAACCAATTATCTCAACACAAACCACAACCCTTTGGAAATTGCAATTCTCAGTGGCGTCTCTTTTAGGGAGAGACACTTGTTTTTCTAACAAAAGAAGATAGTTTTGATGAGGCGACTTTGTTTGGTGTGGGAAATGTTAGGGTCCATTATGGAACACTAACCAGACAATAAAGCATCAAGGAGGGGTGAAGAGGAAACCGACTGAGCCGACTTTGTTTAATTATTTTAGAAGTTTGTTTGTACAATGACAATTTGAAAAGTATATGGCTTATAACAGGGTGGAACCGCCTTCCTGAAGGTTAATTATAAATTGATGAAGGGTTAGTGATTTGTAATTTAGAAACGTCAGACGTGGATTAACTTTAAGATGGAAGTGGGTTTGGTTGTGGTGTTAATCAGTCAAATTTCTTGAAGGGTGTAAGATTTTAATCAAATATTTTGAAATTTTTAGTTTACCATTTTAGAAGTAAACAGGTCTTTACAAGAGATCTTTCCTTTCACTAGAATTATTTGTATTTTAAAAAATGTAAAGTATAATACTATTTTTTCAGAACGTATTTTTCAGTTTTCAATTAAATTAAAGATTCATTTAAACACACCCATTTCCATTAGACTGAAATTTCTCATGGGAAATTTGATGTTTAAGTACTTACAGCTAAAAGCTAAAAATAAAAAATGTTGCAAATGCTTAGTTAATCATTAAGTACTTATTGATAATTAATACGGCGCAATACGCATTGTAATAGTGGATTTTAGAATTAGTAAGCAATTGCGTTATTTGAGGAAAAAACCTCAAAACATATAGACAAAAACGTTGAAAACACTAACCTTTTGATGTGAACAAAAATTAGTATTGACCATAGGACACCGTATTGCCGCGATAGCCAAAATCTCATCACTTTACTAATGTATAAAAAATATGTTTTTAAAGGGTTGATTTCAAGTATAATATAATACCGGTAGTATCTTCGTTTCCATGGAAAAATAAACAAATTCGAGGTTGTGATTCGCTGTTGTCATAGAAAAGTATTAAAATTTGCGATACTACCGGTATTATCTCAACTTGAAATCAGCCCATTAGACGTTAAACGGAGTTTACCAAACCATAGGTGATTAGATACCTTGACAAAAATTGGGTACTTAATTGTCCAAAATTTCGACCCGAATAATTTTTACTCAAAGCACTGTTTCTTCACAACCAAATAAAATAAGAAAACAAATCTCAAAAAACTGCTAAACACAATAACTAGATATGTATAGTCCTTTGACAATTTCTTGCTCATTTGCCAATCTGTATCCTATATCACATAGAAAATAAATTCTTAGTAAAGTGATAATCTTTCCTTACTTGATGCCTAATTAGCCCTTCTTTTTAGCGATTCTGTGACATTTTCGTTGCATTTTCTTCTTGGTCTGCCTCCTATTTTTCTTTCCCTTTGTCTTTGCTTCCCATATTTTATTGTTCATTTTATTTCTTAAACTCTTAATTCACTTAAGTCTTTTCGTATTTTCTCACTTTTTATTTTGTCTAGTTTTGTCACTCCTCCAATTTTTCTCAGTATTTTCATCTCGCAAGTTATTTTTTTATTTTAATTTATTGTTTTAATGCTTCGCTTCTGTATATAAACATTTGTACAAACATTGCCTTGTAAATTCTAGTTTTAGTCTTCTTAGATACTTGTTTTTTATTGAAATATTATCGATGAAGAACACTATAACACAAATTTAAGAAGAACAATCAATAATAATAAGCTTAAAACAATTGCCAGAACAGACAGAAGAATAGAAAAAGAAATAGAAAATAAAATAAGAAAAGTTATTTCATTAGATACTCCATTTTTATTAAAAAATTATCGATATAAATCACTGAACAATAAAATAACTTTTCTTATTTGATTTCTTATATCTTCTTCTATTCTTCCGTCTGTCCTGGTAATTGTTTCAAACGTTTTAACAGTTTTCATTATTTTCCTTAAATTTGCAATTGCATATTTTTTAATAAGACTAGAAATAGAAAAAGATTAACAAATACACTGCTCCAATAAATTAACGCACCACTTGAATTTTTTTGAAAATTGAAACATGTATTCGACCAATTGGTACAAAATTAAGAAAAATTTAACAAAAACATTTGTTTAATGTAAATTAATATCTAATGTGTCCAAATATAGAAAAACAAGCCGAAAACAAAATTTTATTAATTAATGTTACGCCGTTAGAAAAGTTACATGAAACATCTTAATATCGCGTATTTCCACCTCTACTTTGAATAACCGCTGCACATCTTCGTTCCATACTCAAAAGTAACGAACTTATGTCTTCTTGATTTAAGTTATTCCAAATTTCATTTAGTTGAGGACCTACCTCTTGAAGATGGACAGGCGGATGTGGAAGATTTTTTAAACGTTTTTCGAGAATGTCCCAAACATGCTCAATAGGATTCAGGTCAGGGCTTCGAGCTGGCCAATCCAAAACATTGATTTCTGCCTCATTCAAGTAATCTTTAACAATTCGGGCAGTGTGAGGTTTTGCGTTATCTTGCATTAACAAAAAATTTGGACCAATATAAGGGGCATATGGTACGACATGCTCTTCAAGAATGTCTGTTATGTAACGGTCCGCATTTATAGAGCCATTATTTACAACCACTAACTCCGTGCGAGCTTGTAAGAGAATACCACCCCAAACCATTACTGAGCCTCCACCAAACAATGTGGTATTCTGAATGTTACACTGTGCGTACCGCTCATTTTGTCTACGATACACACGAACACGTCTATCGCAATTGTAAAGGCAAAATTTTGACTCATCCGAAAAAAGAACAGACTCCCAATCCTCTCTTTGCCAATTTATGTGCTTTCTAGCAAATTCTAATCGGGTTCTGCGGTGTTCTGCAGTCAATGCAGGACCACGAGCAGGAATATGGGGTGTTAAATTATCCTCCTTAAGTCTTTTTCTAACAGTTTCGGTACTGATTTGAATTCCTTCTACGTCACGGAACTCAGTTTGTAGCTTCCTGGCGGTTACAAAGCGTTCCCCTAGCGCAGATATTCTTAAAAATTTGTCCTGGATAGGAGTGGTTTTCCTTTTTCTTCTTTGCCCAGGTCTTGTGAAGTGACTTCCTGTCTCTCTGTACCTTTGTATCATACGCGAAACTGACGTATGAGATACACCAAACCTTTCACCAATTCTTCTGTAGCTCCATCCTTCCTCCAACAAAACCACAGCTTGGGCGCATTCTTCTCGAGTCAAATTCCTCATAATGTTTTTATTATTGTTTCAAATGATAAAATCTATCTACAAAACGGCAAATTCAAATAACAATAAAACGAAATTACAAATTAACACAATTTAAAAATGAAAATTATTTTAAAATTTCTGCTTAAAAAACTATTAAACTCAAATTTCTGACTTTAATGTCAAAACTTTTATTACAATGGGTAACTAGATTATAGCTTGATTAAACCATCTCAACCAAAGTTGTCAAATGTACATAGTTTTAATTTTTTTACTTTATTTTCAAGTGGTGCGTTAATTTCTTGGAGCAGTGTATATGCAGCGAAATCAGAAGAAGACAAATTTGAGAACAGTTTGCAAGAACACTTGGTCTGTTCAAGCAACCTTAAAGGAGGTGGGGTTAAACTAAAAAAGCTAATGGCCTCAATTGTACGAGTACTATATAATTCAAGTATTTCTAGACAAACTATAGGACCGTTTGTGTCGTCTCAGAGTGTCAATTAACTATATTTTTTCTACATAAAATATAATTTCTGTTAGTTGTGTATGTTTGGAATGGGAATAAATTTCAAGTGTTATAATTTATCAAGAAATGCTTGAATTTTTTGACTTACAAGTGGGTGTGAAGCGACCAGTAGGACCATTGAAGAACCCTTGAAAGAGCTGTGGTTTTTTGATCTCTAAAGATCCAAAAACCTAATAACCTTTATTGATGATTAGCAACAATAGAAAGAGTTCCATTAGCAGAAATAGAAAAAAAATAGGTTAGTGACATTGAAAGAAAAAAAAAGAAAACGACAGAAGAAAACAGATTCAAGAGTAGATTTAAGTAAAGAGTTAAATTTTAGAGTTGGGTTAGACTTCAACTTTTCAAAGTCACTATCTTCCAAAAATTTTGATATACTTTGATATAAAGTGACTTATTTAAAATTACTAAGCAATTTCCCTTCTCTGCTTTTGTAATTATTAAATTTTCAGTTTTAACTTTTTTTTGTAATTAAGCTTGGTGTTTTTTTTCTGGAAATGTGGCCTGAAGAGTAATTTTAAATTGAAGAAATCTTTTTATTGAGGGCTTAATTGATAAAAGGAACAATAAACAGAAAGTTTTTCAGTATTTTTTAAAATTTACAGCAGGGTCGGACTTTAGTAATAAGCTCCAACTTTTGTTTATAAATATCTTCACTTTTTTTTTAGCGTATAAAGTAAAAAAAAGTTTTTTGACATTTTCTAGTCGTCTTTGTAGCATCACCAACAACATAGATGCATAGATACTTCAAAATTTTTCTACAAATTTTGGTTTAACAGTTAAAAACAATTTTCATTCATCTTTGTTATGCATTATTGAGACTTTAATCATTATTCAAACCTTTATTAGTAAGAATTTTATTGGTATTTGAATGAATTACATTGAAATTCTTTATAAAACTATGTTAATTTACTAATATAGTCATTTGATTATTATTGCACATTGCAAAATTATTGAAATTGACACATTGTTTAATACAACCCTGAACTTTGATAATTTAGCTTTTATTCCAATTGTTTTTTTATTTAGGTCAATAATAATTTGATGTTATAACAAATGCTTATTAAGAGAGTGCTATGGCAAAAAGTTATTAGAAAACAATAAAATGTACATCTTTGATAAGTCAATCTATTTTTTTTTTATTTTGTCATGTAGAGGGATGAATGAATCAAAGACACCCAATTCCATAACACTCTAGAATTTCTGACTATTTTTAATGAACTGTCATTATATTGTCTCCAAGATATCAAATATTCACATGTTCACATAAAGCTCCATTCTGTAGAGAACCATAATGAAGCGACCATTGGTCCCTGATCTGTCGCGATCTGCACAAACTCATTGTTAAAACCCCATCTCCACACCCACCATCACCTCTTATTACACACTTAAACGTTTTTTACCTCCCGCATCCTTTATACCTGGTATCTCAGTATCCCTTTACGACTCATAAATAAAACTGAATATTTTGACAGGACCTAATGTAAATGCTGCGATATAACAGGTTGTGGAAAAAATGTTTGTTTTATTTATGCCTTTTCACGTGTTTATACTAGGGTTGTTGTTATAGTGCGTATCTGCCGCTCTTCTACTAATTTTCGACAATCAAAACACTTAGCTCGTCGTAAAAAAGCGTTTAGATCTATTATTATGGGGCTTTAATTGGTGTTTAAAACGTTTATGGCGCGATACTTTGATTAAGTCCTGAAGGTAGGGGTCAAGAGTATCAAACAAAGGAGAATAAAATTTTTTTGGGAATGAACGGAAATGAGAGAATTGCGGATTTCTGGCGGACTAATTAGAGTGCAGTGCTCATTTAGTTGTGTCTTTTCGAGTTTAATTTATTAAAATGAATGTCTTAATACCTCGAGCCAAGCGTGGATATTACATAAATGATATCCTTGTTACTAGACGTACTTAATATCAATCAAACTGATACTAATTAAAATAATAGTCTTAATGTCTGTATGTATGTATATTTGTGGAATAACTGACACAGTTCCCATTACTTTGAAAAGGTTATTTCCTCGGGTTAACGATAATTCGAGCTAATGGGGCACTATTTTTTTGATTTTCAAAATGCCCACTGTTCTACTTTTATAGCAAAATGTCAAGAACATTAACAATTGTACCATTTGAACAATGCGATCGTTCATTTGTGTTTTTTTTTTTTGTCTCTTTGTGGTAATAGTGTATTGTCCCAATCGGGTATTACTCTCATAACCTCAATGATTTTTAATTTTTAGAGGAAAAGTACAGAATCTGACGGAATTATGCAAAAAGGATATCATTTTTTTCGGATCTTATCGCAATCATGTCTAGGTCAATGGTTATCAAGCAGACTAAATTTGATTACTTGCTTGAGTAATTCTTCAGATTTTTTTTATCAGTATGAAAGTTCCGCACCCATCTCAAGACCACAAAATTGCTATTTACGATTTTTTCCTTCTAAAACACAAAAATAAACCTAAACGAAAGCTAATAAATTCTAAACCGATAATCGGTAATTATGTGGTCGAATTTCTAGAATTTCTTATAGACAACGCCCTTACATGATTGCACCTACAGAGTGTACTATTAAAACATATGATATATTAAACGGTTTATTAACGTATAAATAATAATTACGTGAACAAGAATAATGCGTGACCGAGCATTGATTTTTCTAAATTGATTATTAAAAGCTAGACCAAGGTTAAATATGATTTATTGTACTAATAGAACTATTTTCATCGTGGGAATTGTCGCGAAATTTTGAAAAATTCTATTACTAGATATACTTGCTCAAATTTTTAATAACTAAGAAGACATGAAGAAGGTTTTATTTTTTTAATGACCTATACTAGGTATACATTTCTTAAAATTTTCTTCACTTTCGAGAACTATTCCAAAAGAAAGAAACACGTTAGGAGTACTTACAATTTAGTTAAAAAGTGTTACAAGAATGTACTGCTTTTTAAACTATGGCTACATCAAAAAATTCGTCTTTGTCATAGGTCTTTGTGTCTTTCTCGTAATTCCATATCTATAGATAGTTGTATTCTTTTGTTATTTGGCTTGTCAAAACTTAAATGTTTTTTCTATTCCTCTTATTTGTTTGTCTTGAGCTAATTTTGAAATTTAGTTATCAAATCAAAATTAATTTTTATTTTTACAACTGACAGATCCTAGTTATTAAAGAGCTATTGACATGCTTCTGGGACTATCAAGTGTTCGCTTTGGGATAAAATCTAGTAGTTTTGGACAATCTATCATAGATGATGAAACTATAAAAAATTTTGTGAGCTGAAAAGTATATCCAGTTACAGAGTCACTGAGAGTCACATAGAGAGACTATGTCTTTCTTTGATCGTAAAATAGAGCTCTATTCAGGTGACTGCAACAGCCCTTTTGGGATATATACCAGAATCAAGAGTCTTTATGAGTAGTCACAAAAAAAGAAAAAGAGTCACATTAGAGAAACTTAAAGAAAAGAGAGATTGAAAGGTATCTGGACAAAATTGAGGTATAACAAATTAACAATAAATGACAAAAAACTGGATTGGAACAATGACAAACAACAACTAGTCATAAGACTAAAATAAGACAGGATAATCAAGTTGGCAATAATAAAATGATACTGGGAAAAATCAAAGGGAAGGCAAAATAACAGAAATAGAAAATAGGGTAAAAGATAAAGTAATTAAATCCACAGAAAACACACTATGGACTTTAGCAACATGAAAAACACAAAGTGGAAACAGAAAAAAAAAGAAATTAAAAGAAATCATAAATAGGATTTCTTTGCTTCTTCTTATCACTTTGGAGGCAATAACGCTTACTTCTCTTAACAAACAACCCCTATTAAATCTTTTATATACTATGTAGTTTATAAATCAAAACCCTAAAATTCAAACTTTTCTAAACAAATTAAAATATAAAATATAAGAGATATGCAATGATAAGAACAATTATCGATTCTCCTTCACTTTGTATGTATATATTAAATTTAATACAAGAAACAGTTTCGTGTTAAACAAGCGTTGTATACCTTGATTAGTGAAAGAAGTCCATTGACAAATACGCAAATCTGGTTTTTTTAACACAGCTCTGAACGGTTCATTTTCCACTCACAACTGAAGAGGTCCGGTTCCTTCCCATATAAAGCAGCGGACAAGAGAGCCAAATTTGCGAGTTTGTTATCAGACTTCTTTCAGTAACCAAGCTCTAGTTATAAAGTTGGTTCTATACTATTCGTTATTAGGTTCTTTTTAGTCATGTAAACACATAATAAATTACTACAAAAACAATGGAATGAGTTGTGAATTAATAGCAAGCGTTATATAATGACTAATTAACATGAAACAATACCAACACTATAAACACTTAAATAATCAGATAAATGATTAAAAAACTGAATATAAATCGGAAAAATCCAATTGGAAGTTCTGAAGAAACAGAAAGAGATTGCAGAAGAACACGAAAACCGGCGTTTAAAAAAAAAGACGAAAAACAACTATTGCTAGAAAAAGGAAACCGGTTAAAAACTCTATAAAAACAATATATTCTAAAAAAATTTGAAAAACCATAATTGATGGACAAAGAACAGCAGAAAATTGTAGAAAAAAGTTGAAAGATGTTAGCGACTTAGCGGTATAAAAAAAGAGCAATAAAAGATTCCAGAAGAATAAAAAGGAGGTCGAAAAATGACAATTGAAAGAAAATAAAGAGTTAAAAAACCGTAGAAGAACAAAAAGCAATTATAATTTTTTTTAAGAGATAGAAACACAAAAGTTTGTAGAACAACAAAAGACAACTGAAAAAAAATAAAGAACAAGAAAAGTACGTCTCCAAGAAAACGAAAAACAAAACAAAAATCCGTAAGACAAATAACCCGAAAAACTAAGATTTGAAAAGAAAAAACCAAAATAAACTGCTAGAAAAATTTGAGAAACAACGACTAGAACAGAAAACGTTGTTGTCGTGTCCCAATTTTGGGAATTTTTGTCATTGTGGCGTTGTTTCTACTATGGTATAGACCAAAAGTTAGAGTTAGAAACAACTCTAGCTAACTTCCTTCAGAGTGTTACAAATTGCATATAAAATGTCCGAGTCCTATTCCCAATATCCCAATGTGATCAAAGTATATTATTTTTTGTTCTCAGCGACCTTTACTACTAAACACATTAAAATACAATAAATATCAACTTTTGTTTATATTGTTATTATGTTTTCATATTGTCAATGTGGTCAACATCTTGTCGAAGAGTGTTGACTTACGAGTTTTCAAAAAGGCTTCAACAAAATTTGTAAATTGTTGCCAGAAGCTAGAACTTGGTTGTCAACCATCAAAGCTGTTTAACTTCTTTTATGTACTTTGTTTATTTATTTATTTTCATACGATTGTAACAATGAATGTACCGCAAATATATCGATTTTGTTAAACAATAAAATTCTACAGCAAGCATAGACAACCAGTTCAACACAAAATTCAGTAAATCCCACATAAAAATAAATCAAATTTTTTAGAATAAAAATTGAATTATTTAAATTATACGAAATTATATATTTTGAATTAAATTACTACAAACAGTAATTGTTGATACATCCACAAAGGTCATTTCCTTTTAACCTTTTAGACAATTAATCAACGTAATCTTCTACAAGCGTAATAAATTCGTTTGATTCTTTGTCTGGGTATCAATGTGGGAAAAGTCAAAATTTAATAGCACCCATTCTTTAATGTTTCAATTAAAAAGTAATGATGCTTTAATGATTATTACGCTTTAAAAGCAATAAGAGGTAACAACGAAGCACACGGAATAAAAATAAGAAAGCTAATAACCTTCAAAACTAAAGAAAGATTTTAACGAATTCAATAAGTCGAGATAAAAATTACAACAAAAATAATTGATCTGCAAAATACATTTATGTCACACTAGCTATCCGAAAAATTATTAAAAAGCGTCAGTCCGAATTTGGTCAAAAAATTGTAAGTATGAGGGGTGCGTAGCTCCCCAAATAAAGATTTTAACTGTATTATTTTTAATTATATTTTCTTTATTTAAAATTCGTCTCAGTGATATGCTCTCGGTTCGTATGTTGTAACATTTGACACACTATTTATTTCACTCTGACAAGTACAGTTAGAGTAAAATATGGTGTTATAGTGATATACATACAGGGATATCAAACAATGCCAATCTGACCGACTAGATCCCGTGATAAAATAGAACTAGGCTAAGCTTAAGAAGTGAAAATAAAGGAAAATCCAAAAAGGGCAAGCCTAATTAACACTAAACATTATAAAACTAGTTGTGAATTTGCCAAAAGAGGTAGCACTGTACAATGCTGTCAAAGGTCAAACACATACGCAGGTCTCGTCGTGACGAAAACGTGAGGAAGATACTAAGATCCTAACAAGCATAAATGTAGGTGAAACAAAAAAAATATATACAGTATCTCTCCGGATCGTCTATAAAACAGAAAAAAAATTTATTTTTTATTTTATTTTAATCAGAAAATTTCACTCCTGTTGATTAGCCCTTCTTGTTTTCAAACCCCCAAAACACAAATTACTTTTTATTTCGCTCAAACGGCTCTCAAGATAGGATCATTTTTCTTGAAAACGACTTATATTTTTCAAATTTTTAGTAATTTTCAGTGGCCTGCTTGTTTGCCCGACTGTAATCCTATAAAGCTGCTATAGGACAATCTTCAAAAACAGCTTTATTTACAAAATCACCAAAATTTTAAATGCTCTTAAAAAAGAATGGCAAGCTATCGATGAAAAATTTATTCGTTCTCTAATTTTGAGTATGCTGAGAAGGGTAGAAGTAGTGTAAATGTTGTTTTAATAAGGTTTATTTGCTTAAGTATTTGAAGGAGAATATGATGTTTTCTTATTGTAATAACAATTCTGCTGATGAAGCAATTTTGTTATAATTATGCAGCTTACTGATGCATATGTAAGAAGGATTATTGTGGTAATAAATTTTTCAAAATTATCTACTTCAAAAGACGCGCAGTGTAATATTATATAGATCACAGCATGAACCGGTACCTACCATTCTTGATTTATCTTCAACACCACCGAAGGCTCTATTCAAACATTGACCTACCTAACCAAAAGCTAGATTTGCGCAATAAACCATCAAAGGTATAAAATAAAACTAGTTCCACAATTAAGCTCGAGTACTTTACGGAAACATTAGCAACAATTACGGTACTGACCACCTTCTATGTACCTTGTTATTATTTATACATTCCGCATTTATCCATTTATCATGGGCAATCAGACAACAAACGACCCAAATCAAAATTGATCCTTTTGATGATTAATCAACTCAAATATCCAAAATAAAATCCCCACTTCCTGTGTATTAAATTACAAGCGTTGGGTGTTTTCCCATGCATTTGTGGCGTGTGTCAGACCCATTAACCAATTTTCTAGATCAAATGGGATTGGCCTAAGATATTTTTATTTCGAATTGTTGGAGATTTTCAAGAGACATTTATAATTGACAATAAATATGATAATTGGGTGTTATGTTAGGAACATTTCTGACACAGTTTTAGAAGAATCTGGTACAGGAACAGTTTATGGTAGTGTCGCAACTTACCTTGACTCGTTCTAGCAGTTTAGCGGCTTGTATGCAGAACTCATTCTCGAATCTTTGTAAACACCCATGATATTCACAGACGAGTAAATCTCTTGCTTGTCTTACCAAACACTTCTTGGACTGATGGTAGTTCTCGTATAAAGTCCCAAAGTACTTCTCTACTAGACTAGCAACATCGCTTTTAACCTGTAACAAAACAAAAAAATTAGAAAAAATGGCGGATTTAACTCAATAAAATTTTGATTGAAAATTAGAGTTGATCGGTTTTCACTCGATTTTTTTACTGTGTTAGTAAATATTGTCACTAAACCGACAAGCAAAACCAAATTGTTCTTTTTCATTTTTTTAAATTTTTCTACATTAGATAATACGCCATTATTCCTAAGAGAGAAGGTGGGAAAAAGAAGCTGAAGGGTAGATGTCCAACCAATTGTCAAGTAACGTAGCAATGCTGCTTCAAAATAGGTCTTACAAAACGAATAAATATTATAATTTTTTGCGGTAATCTACAACTTTTTTGACATATTTTTTTCACTAAACAATATTAGTTATTAATTAATTTATATTTATTAGAAAAAAATTAGAAAAAATTCTGAAAAAAACAAAGTTTTTAAATGCAAACCTTGAAGTCGGTGAGATAACTAGTTTTTGAGAAAAAAATGAGATAAACTCTTAGCAGACTCACTCTGTATACACAATTGACCCCTTATGGCAGCCTTCCGCTCGTTTTAACACCCGCATCAACCCTTATTTCAAATTTGTGAGCGGGCCACGCGCCCGGACAGTATTTCGTCTCGCCGGATATCCTAAACGTGATGAACCGTTTCCGGCTAGAGGAATATCCATATTGTTTAGTCTGTTGGTCATAAAGATTGTGTACAATTAAGGTTATTGTTGCTTTCATTATCATTTTATTCAAAACGAGGGTCGCGGTTCGCTTCAAGGAACATGAAGCGGCTTATCAAAAGAATAAAGACTGAAAGTTTTTGACGGGCGCGAGCCTATTGATGGTCGATGACTAATGGTAGGAAAGGAAGGTTTTTGATTTATTCTGATTGGGGCTATCGTGAGATTGCTTAAGGAAGTATTGCAAAAAAAATAACGATAAATTTTGGTAATAAAGAAATTGGATAATTTCGGAAAGTTTCATGAGTAAAAGCACTAAATTCTGGACTTGGTGAGGCGTGATTTCACATCGTTATTAGAGAAATATTGCAAAATTAAAAATAAAATATTGAAAATTATTTATATATATGAGACTTCCTCGAATTCCTCGACCTACAAAAAAATTATAATAAACTGTTTAATATAAATCAGAAATACAGTCAACAAGCACAGATTTATCTATTTTTAATTCAAAAACGACAAAATTTGGCTAAGTATTAAGTCGTAGAGCATGGATTTCGCGGTTTTCAGAACGCTCAACAATATTTTGGTTTAGAATTGAAACATTATAATTTGGTTGTGAGATTTATATAACTTGGAAACTTCTCAAGCTAAGTTAAAGTTAATTTAATAAAATTTAAGCACAAAGAATAATTTTGAAATTTTAGGGTCCGAAAACAAAGTCTTACTAATATCCCTCACATAAAATGACCGACATAAACAGAGTTTTTGGCAGAGACAAAAATGTCACGAAAAGCTTAAAGGGTTCTATAGTTTTCGCTTATTTCTTTACATTATAATCTATCCGCCGTTATCTTTAAAAGAACGCAGAATTATTCAAAACACAGAAAATAGTTTTTGTGAGCAAAAACCGCAACTGAGAAGCGGTTCGCTCAAATCCTAAATAAAACCGAAATTACTGATTTTGTTAAAAAAATTTGAGAACTAAAACTGATAATTATAACACTAGATGAGAATAAAGAAGAGAGTACAGTTCCGCTAAAATACTAATTTTGAACTTCTACCTTCAGCAAAACGTTGACTTTAGATTTTTATTTGGGTTCTATATGAGTTTCAATCTTGGCAAAAAAGTCCCTAATAAGAGTAATAATTAGAAAAAAATGCTTGAATTAATAATTTTATGTCTCGTTTTAAAAAAAAACGTCAAAATAGACTTGAAATTACTTTACGGCTTGTTCAAAATGATTATTGTTGAATGTCAAAATTGCATTTTTTAGCAGTATAAGGGCAATCTCCAAACGGAAGTGAAACTATTTTAGATAATACCCTCCCGAAATTAAGTTTAGTATAAGCCATTTTTCGATTTTAAAAAGCACAAGCATACTATTAAAAGTTATTTATACAAAATTTAAATTTCCAAGTGCATAAATAGCGCTTGCATTTTCATTTCCGTCAGTTTCGTCACGATCTAACGCCAGTGGAGTTTACGTGGTCTAAAAGTCAGACAGTTGAGAGGTGAAAGTCATGTTAATTAACAAAATTGTTATTAAAACAATTCTTAAACTCCTGAAAGGGTAAAAACACAAAAAAACAGAAATATAATAATTAAAATTTTATTTTGGTCACAAGACATTTTTTTAAATGTGAACGGTTTATAGCTGAAATAAACAAGAAGCCTAGTTTTAACTAAAAATTTATTTTTTCACTTTTGGACAAGGTATTTACACTACGTAATACGTTTTATAACAATAAAAAAGGTAAAAACGAAGGAAAAAGATGTCATTATTATGATTACAAACATTTCGAAATAACAATAAGAAAAAGAAAGATTCGACTAAATAGTGTGAGAAAATGCTAGAATAGTTCGCACAAATTCTACGAAATTATTAATTGACACACCTATGGAGCGATCGAGAAGAATGAGTCATAGCTTCGTACGAGTAGAGAAAGGTCGCAAAACATCCAGACACATTCTAGATGACACATTCATTTCAACATTTGTCGAAAACGCTAAAACAGGTCAATTTTTATTTCTCATAATGCTTATTTTAAGTTGCTTCACTTGTTCATGACGTCACCTATTTCTGTGCTATGACGTCACACTCATTTTTTTAATGTAATGCATTAATTTTTGTTTTAGTTTTAGATAATAGTCTTTAAAATAAATAAAAAATAAAGAAAAAAATACAAAAATGTAGCATCCTATTTAAAAAAAGCGTGTGACATCACAGCTCTGAAAAAAATGACGTCACAAATGAGTTCAATAATTTAAAACCAGTACAATAGTTATTCCATAAGTAATTTCCACACTGTAGAGAGTAGAACTTGACAGCGATTAAAGTGAGCGATATTCTCAAAATTGACGAAAAATATAGTCATTGTCTAAATACCTTGTTATTAAATTGTTGCTGTGTGTATTTCTGGACAAAATAGAAATAAATTATAGAGAGTAAAGAAGTACTCAGAGACATAGGTAACTTTGATAACTTATAATTACCTAAATTAAGAATTAAATAAAGAAGAAGAAACAAACAGAAAAAATCAAAATATTATTTTAATAATAATAATAATTTTAATTTGAGTACAAAAACAAAATTTTGCAAACATCGTTATTATTACAGTATTAGTATAAAAGCAAAAACTAAAAAAAATGTTTCAACAATCAAGAAATAGAAAAAACATTAAGAAATAATTAATTTCTAATTAATTAAGTCTTAAAACCACCTAACACATAATTGCAAGATTTCTTTCTTCTTATTAACTTTATTCTCTTGATGAAATCCTTTGAAACCCCTCCATGCCAACAACGTAAAATTAAAACCGTCAATCATTCCAGAAACAACTAATTTCTTTATTTTTTCCTCTTTTATTTTCCTCTGTCGTAAGTTCAGAGTTCACCAAGTTTAACCTCGGTTCATTGTTCAATGTTAATTTCAAATTTGAACCCACCTGTTGGCACTCTCACTCTTGATCCTCACTACCATCGTTACGTAAACCATAATTCGGATGAACCCATTTTGTTGACCATCTGGTCGTCGCGATTGATTGTTTAGAGTTGAATAATAATAGCGGAGGCAGTCAAACTGTGATGTATTATTACATCACTTGTGGAAGTAGGATTAGGACAATTATGGTAACGTGTTATTATTTGGGTTAACAGATTGGAAGTCTGAACTTGCTCGTGGTAATTTTCTCCATTTCTGATCGTAATGTTATTCATCAATGGACGAGTAAATAAATTAAGGCTAATCGAGTGATATCGAGTGTATTACTTAATTAAGATCGAAGGGTGTCTTAAATAGAGCACCAATTTCAAAATTTATGTACTTAGATGGGTTGACCCAGTTGGGAAAAGTCAACATCTCTTTCACACAATCATCGCTTTTAATTATTTATCCTTCAGAGAGGATACGGCTAGTGTTGTAATAAATGTTTTAATTTATGATCGTAGTGACGGTTACGTTGTCTTAAGATAATAGTTTAGTTTGTTTAAGAGCATTATTATATAAGAAAATTTTTTCAAAAGGGACTGTTCATTAGCAGTGTTAAGGAGCGTTGGTACCACACCTGTGCATGTTTAGCTTCTTAGTGCTTATCCAGCATGAATAACGCTCAGTTCCCATATTAATAATCGAATGAAGGCAGAGACAAATCGGCTTTCTACAGACTATTCTTCGGTATTAAAGGAAGTGGTTCAGGTGTCGTCTTTAACAGATAATAGAATAACGGGGGACAGTGGGGCAATTTTTACGACCTTGTTTAAGAATTTTGACATTTTTTCTTTTTTTTTGTACAGTCTGAATCAAGAGCAATACTAATAGACGAACACCAAAAATTTGTGCTGATATAGAGTGTCCAAATAAATACCAAACTTCTGAAGGCCTGTTTTGACCTTATTATAGTCCAAAGACCAGAATTAGTCGTTATTCATTTCGTAATAAAATAAAATAAAAAACAAAAAAAAAGAGAATAAAGATAATAGGTCTATAATAATACAAATAATAATTGTATTATGGACACAATGATAAGAGAAACGATCTTTTTGGTGACTCACCCTTTTTCCTTATTTAAAATAATTCAAAATTCTAGAAGTGGAAAGACGGCGGTTGCAAATAAAAAACAAAAAAAATCCTAGAAAAGTAGAAAGATTCTGGAAGGGTATAAAAAGACGGTTAAAAAAAGAAAAAAATTTGAAAAACGACAATTAATAAAAAGAAGAGCAAAAAAGAATTCTGAAAGATGTTGAAAACCGTCGACTGTAAGAACTAGAAGACCAGAAAAAGCTTGTAGAAGAGAGAAAACAGTTTCTAGAAGAATTTGAAGAACGACATTAAAATAGAAAGAAGAACAAACTATAAAAAAAACTCTAGAAAAGCAAGAAACTATTCTAAAAGATACTTGAGAAACAACAATCGGAATAGTAAAACGAGCAAAAACAATATAGAGAATCAAAAAAAAGTGTACACAGGCTAATTAAAAAAAATATAAACAAAGAAAAGTATCTACGTCTAAAATAAAAAGAAGAATTAAAGTATATTCTACAAGGATAACAAAGAAATTAAAAAACTACGATTTAAAAAAAAACGAAAAACAAACAATGTCCTAAAAAATTTGACAGTTTGCAAGTTGCTTTAAAGAGATACATTTTAGAAATATAACAGAATTTTGAATAAAAGCTTCTTAAAGTTAAAAAAAATCTAAAAAATCAGGTTAGGAAACTGGAAACAAGACAAATGGCGAGAAGCAAACCAGAATCACATAAAATAAATTCCCCAGCATTCAGAGCTTAATGAATCAAATATCTGGAACAGTCTTGTGTCCGATTTTGTGCAATACGAGCAACATAAAACAGTCAACCAGAAAAAAAAAGAATAGCAAAAAAAACATTCTGAAACAAGTTGAAAACCGTCGGCTGTAAGTAATAGAAGAGCAAAAAATAATAGTAGAAAAACAAAAAAAGTTTCAAAAAGAAATTTAAGAAACGACAATTAGAAGAAAAAAATACTAAAAAAACCCCAAAAAACAGTAACTGTTCTAGAAAGAACATGAAAAACCAGATTGAATAAGTAAAAGAATCAAAGAAATATAGGGAATTAAAAGGCAAGCAAAACGATTTTAAAATACGACGATTAGAAAAAATATAAACAAGGAAAAGTATCTACGTTTAGAAAAAAAAACAAGAATTAAAATACATTCTAGAGAATAAACAAGAAATTAAAAAATTACGACTAGAAGAAAGAGAAAAACACAAAAATGTCTTCAAGTAATTTGAAAGTTTGCAAAATTCATTAAATAAAAACATTTTAAAAATAAAGCAAGACTTTAAATAGAAGCTTCTGAGTTGAAGAAGATCTGGAAAATCAAGTTAAGAGGCTAGAAGTAAGACAAATGGTGAGAAGTAACCATCATTTCAAAAATTAAATTCCGTGGCATTTGAAGCTTTATGAAATAAATATTTGAAACAGTCTTGTGTTCAATGTTGGTGTAATAACAGCAAGATAAAACAATATACTAAAAAAATATTTTAAAAGAAGTTGACAACCGTAGGCTGTAAGTAAGAAAAGAGCAAAAAGAAAATTTTGACAAACAAAAATATTTCTAAAAGAAAAATTAGAGGAACGACAATTATAAGAAAAACTAAAAAAAACACTAAAAAAACAAAATATGTACTGTTCTAGAAAATACTTGAAAAACGACGATTGGAAGAGTAAAACGATCAAAAAATATATAGAAGAAAAAAGAAAACGTTTTAAAACCCCGGTTTAAAATACGACGATTAAAAAACTATTAAAAAAAAGAAGTAAGCTATATTCTAAAGAATATAAAAAATTTAAAAACTACGAATAAAAGAAAGAAAAAACAAAAAATTGTCTTTGAGAAATTTGAAAGTTTGCAAAATGTTTTTAAGAGAGTCATTTTAGAAAGAAAACAAAATATGTAGTAAAAAAATATTCTGGAAGTTAAAAAAGATCTGGAAAATTAAGTTAGAAAACTAGAAACAAAGCAAATGGGGAGAAGCAAACCAGAATCACAAAAAATAAATTCCTCGCCATTTGAAGCTTCATAGAAGAAATATCTGGAACAGTCTTGTGTCCGATTTACTGCAGTATGAGCAAGATAAAGCAATCAGCAAACAAAAAAAAAACATTCTAAAAGAAGTTGAAAACCGTAAGAAGAGCAAAAAATTGTAGAAAAACAAAAATGTTTCTAAATGAAAGATTTGAAGAATGACAATTAGAAGAAAAGAACTAAGAAAAACAGTAGAAAAAACTTGAAAAACGACGATTAGAAGAGTAAAACGATCAAAAAGAAATATAGAGAAACGAAAAACGCTTAAAAAACGGGTTAAAATACGGCGATTAAAAAATACATATAAATAAATTAAAGTATCTACATCTAGAAAAAATAACAAGAACTAAGATATATCCTAGAGAATAAAAAAAATTAAAAACTAGGACTAAAAGAAGGGGAAAAACGAGAAAGTGTCTTCAACAAATTTGACAGTTTGCTTTAAAGGCAGACGCTATAAAAATAAAATAAAATTTTAAATAAAGGCTTCTGACAGTTAACTGACAGTTAAAGATCTGAAATATCAGTTTAGAAAACTGGAAACAAGACAAACTATAAATTCGCCGACATTTATAGCTTCAAGGAACAAATATTTAGAACAGTCTTGTGTCCTAGTTTGGTGCAATATTTGCAAGATTAAAAAAATCAAACAGCAATTTAATTTTGTGAAAAAAATCTCCAAATAATATCTCAAGATGATATATCTGTGCTGTCTACGTTTTTGTAATAAGCTATTGTTTAAACTCCTAAAAACCCGATTGAGCCATCTTTTTCCTTTAGAAGCACTCTCAAGACTTTAGTCTTAACCTGATAGTTCCAGTTGCAGCATAAAATTTGTATTGATGCCTTTTATCTCTTGCCCAATATTTTTCACTTTTATCAGTTGCTTCTCTTTACGTTTAAGAGAAATAAAAATCAAATCTATTTAGTCATACCAAAAAATAAAGAAAAAACGTGAGGTTTAATAAAGCTAGAACTAGAAACAGTAATCAGAACTTCTTCAAAAACACTTCTCTGAAAAGCATAAAGAAAGTTATTTTCAAGAAGTGATCAAAAGAAAAAACAATAAGCCGCAAAGCAATACACAAAATAAAAAACAGCTATAAAATGCAAGACATTTCTATAGAACTAAAATTTAAAGAAAAAGAGATTAAGAGTTGAAGTACTATAATTTCTTCTTGTTTTTTATTTTTATTAAATTACTTTGTCCTTTCATATCTTTGAGGACCTTAAAAAAAGAAAGAGAATAACAAAAATGAGTATATTTAATGGTCGGTAGAATTTTTTCCAATTCAACAGTTTGGAGAAAATCTGAGTGTTTTGCTGCTTTATGGGTGTCGGAGAAATATGAAGGATGAAAAAAACGAAGATCTACGACTTTAGAAAGAAACAATAGTTTAGGGTTTTTTTTTTTGAAAAATCAGAAGATGTAGACAAATAAAGATTCTTGTTTTTTTTTGTACTTAGAGTACAAATGAGAAGGTAAAGCTGAAAATTATTACTTGAGATAATCCAACACCTCTCACCTTTTTAAATTTTTTTGATTTTTAATAAACATAAATATTACAAAATTGTAAATAGCCATCGCTCCAAAGGTATGTAACAAAACAATGTCATCAAAATTATAGTCTATTAAATCAATTTGGTAAAATGAAAAAACCCAAACATAAACTGATTGAAATCAATTTGCTGATAGAAAGTACAAAATAACAAAGACAAGATTTCATGAAAACACAATCATATCTTTGGATTTACGCAAAACAATAATATTGTTAGCACTACACTAGGTAGAACTAGTATTTCCCATTTCTAACAGCTCCAAGTTATAATTACCTTACAATCCTTAACGTTCCAATGAGGTTAAATACACAATAAAGCTTTGTTTCAACGTATGATTACCAATATGAATAAAATGGGCTATAAAATTCCTATCAAAATTCAAAAAATTGTACAAATTAGGTGTCTAAGTCGTGTCGATACAACAATAAAATCTACTGACCCAGAAACACTAAATTCCCACAAAATTGTGTCGCATCTGGATTAATACATTCAAAAAAAACCGGAAAATTCAAACACCAAGATCATAAATCCACGAAATGTTTGATCTCGAGCTTCTGAAGTCTAGAATCACACGCTCAGAGCCGGACTAATTATTATTATACGGCTATAATGGAACTAGCCGGAGAATGTTGAAACGATTACACATGTAAAACCAAAGTTTTAATTTAGTCGAAAATAAATTGGTTGGAGAGTATCTTGATCGGAGAGAAATTTATGATTAAGTTTCATCACAATTGACAGTACGTAGGTGCACACGAAAAGATAATTAAATGATCTCCTTGACTGCATGACCGATCATTCCGTAATCGGCGATCAATCTCAAGAGGAACCTACACTGACACCTCCCTGGAATGTCATATCTTTGTGTCGCTCCTGTTTGTCTCACACACTGTATAATTTTCCGCGCGACGAGACAATAAATCCACAAGTTGCACCGTTTAATTACGTAATTTGCCTGCAAAATGAAATTACAAGCTTCTTTGCTCACTAACATTACAAATCGTTTCGAGCCCTTCAGCTGAAGAGATCGTATCGCAGTAATGATAAGCCGGGACAGAGATGGCAATCTGTTTCCGGAGATCGGATAAAGGGAGTGTCACTCATCGGCCCTTAATTATTAGCACGATAAGTAGCAGAGATTGTGTAATCAACAACACGACCAACTTTTTTTTGGATAAAACCAGAACAATAGCTAATGATTGCTTTATACTTTATCTAAATTACAAGCAGTAAATATTAGTGCATTTCATAATTCTGTATCAACCTGCTAAGGTGCACGCTGGAGATAAAGAGGAGAACGGCCGTTCGGGACTTTTACTTTTGACGTGCTCCACCTATTAACTACTGATAATTATGGCAGCGTGATATGATCTTAATTAACACTAAGAGGTGTTGCACAAGACTAACCCTTGGAAAAATGTGGCTATTATACCTTTTTTTACAATGAGGTCCTTCAAGAGAAAACTGCCGCCACTATAACAAAGAACTAAGAGACTAACAAAGATGTGGTAGCTGAAATCTTCAACAGCAAAAGTCGTAACATGAAGACACAACACAATTAAAAATCTTACACAGTTTCTCTATTTAGAAGAAGCAATACTATCAGGCAAAAGTGTTACACCCAGAAGAAATATCGCTGCATATTACATTATGCCATTCTCCCTCTCAAACCTGCCGTCCTATGCACCAATCCAAACGTTGAAAACAGTATTCCGTATTAAAGGAAGCACGAACCGTAGATAGTAAGAAAAAAGTCTAGAAGCTCGAATACAGCGATATAACGCTAGCATACTAACAAGTCGGCTTTCTTCTCTAAACCATTGGTGACCAAATTGTCGCGTAGTAGCATAACGGTCGCAAAAAGCTAGTTGTCTGAAGCGCCTGTCATGACGCTCTGTGGTACAGCTCAATTAACCTGTTGGTCTGTTTCGTGTTTCTCTATCTTTTTCTGGCCTCACTCAAAACACACGCATTACAGTCATTGCAGTAGAAACAACAGGATGAGCAATTTCGCGATAAGACAAACCAATTTCTGGAAAGGTCACAATTCTACTTCTGTCGAAATCTCTAAGATTCGGACTGGAGACATTTTGTTACCCTTAAAACAGTAGTCAGAGACACAACAACTACAAATACTCTGATAAGCCTTTTTTTAACAAACACTAAGAGGTTAAACTTTTTTGTGCAAAAACTGTTGCAATGCTTACTATAACTAGCCTCAAATTAACTTATTTTATTGTTAAAAAATTTTTTTCAGGGTAGGGTTGCCAACTTTTCCATATCGAAATAAAGGACATTATCAAAGGTGTATCTAGGATGTTTTTTTTAGGCAGTGGAGAAGAGTCAAGAATAATTGAGTTTGCATTTTTTTTACCGTCGTTAGAACTCTTCTCGTGAGTAATCTCTTGGACTTTTTTTACATCTAACTTTTCAAGCAACAATTTAGGAGCTGAAACCAACAACTATTCCAAAAACAAAAGTTTCTACAACGTTTATTATAAAAAAATAAGCTGTTGCTACCCTAGATTCCTAAATTATATTACAAATTTTAAAATATACATTTCCAAGGAGGTTAGATAGAAAGGAGAGAGTACGCCCTATACTTCCCGTGTAAACAGTTTGGTACTAGCTTGGTACCAATTTATAACAGGTTCCAAATGAAACGCAGAATCGACTGTGGCGTAGCTGACGCAGGATGCTAGTTTTTGTTTGGTTGTTTACAAACAAACGTTGTTTTGTTTTTTTTTACTGATTTTTTTTGGTCTGTGTGAATTGATTGTTAATATTTTTTGTTATTGTTGTTGTCATTTTGTTGTGTTTTTATCCTTTGTTTAAACTTTTTACACTACATTGTGTGACGCTACTGACTTCAACCTCGTGATGCGCCTGCTTTCAGTACCAGTTTATAGCTTTGCGCAGTGAAGGCGGCAAGTCCATTTATTTCAAGTTGTACTCTCTCCGTCCTATCTAACCTCCTTGGGTATTTCCGATTATTAGCTTATAAAAAATAATGACTTTTTAATTATTTCAGGGTTTATAAAGGCTAATAAGCCCCGAAACGTTAGTACTAAAAAAGAGTGCCGTAAATAGGACTATTGCAAAATGTTCCTCATACTCAAACTTTTTTTTATCCCGCTCGAAGAACTCTTAACAATGTTAAACACTTTTATGAGCCGAAGAACAACTAATATAAAAAAATGTTTCTATATTGTTCATCAAGATAGTACAATTAAACGCTCGCGAAAAATTGTCTATTTTATATTAACCATAAAACGTTTTTCTTCATCTGACTTGAAAGACTATAAAATATATACACTTTGAGAGCCAAAGAAGACGATTATTACAAAAAGAAATATTTACTGCAATTTTTATAAAAAAAAAAGAGAATAAACTGTCTTCTCCAGCTCCTACATTCTATTAAAAACTTTAATAAAGATTTTTGGGTATTTGAACCGAAAATTACTGTAATTGCTTCGTAGTTACCAAGACTTTTCTCAGTATCCCGCTTGAAGGATTATTCTTTTATTAATCTAGAATTTTTCTTGGTTTTTTTACTATTTTTTTTCCTTTAGAAGTTGTTTTTCTTACTCTTATTTTTTCCCAAATATTGTATTTCAAGTTTGCCTAGAATTTTGTTTCTCTAGGTTCTAGGACTTTCCAATTGACGCTTTCAACTTCTTCAATCTTCCTTTATCGTTTGTTTTAGTTGCAGTTTCTTCTTCTTCTCTTCTAATCGTTTGTTTTGTAATTCTTAATTTTTTTCTATAAGTCTGAAATCTACAATTCTTTTAGAATTGTCTAAACTACGTTTTTAACATTTTTTTTTCTTGTAAAACATACATATTAATCTTCTGAGTTTTTTTTTATCATTAGGTCATCTTTTCTACAAATTTTTATAAAATCTACTTTTTCAAATTCTTCTAGAATCTACTTCTGTTCTTCTTTATCCACTAGTCGTAATTCTTATTGTTTTTTCTCTCTACCATTAAATACCCTATTTACTTAGGTTTTATAACTTAAGTCGTGATAGATTTGTTTGTTTTTACGTACTTAAAATTTATTTTGGTGACTCAAAAGGACGTCTAGACAACTAATTTATTCTTAAAATCAACCAATTACAAATAGGTATGTCAATTTTCTAACGCTTGCTCGTTTGTCTTTGGTAAAAAAACTAGATAAAAGGGCAAATTGTGTCTTTAAGTACATGTTAAAGACCAATAGACAGTTTATAAAATTAAAAAACTATCCTTTAAAATAAAAGACGGTTGGCAACCCTACTTCTGGGTGCAGCATTTCTAATTTAATTGAGTATATTTCTCACCTGTTAGTAAGTGCGGGAAATTTGAATTTAAAGCGCGTTACTTCAATATTAAACTCACCCTTGTAAAAATTTCTTTATTACATATTTTTATTTTTCCTTCTCTTGCAAACTATTACCATATTCATTCCTTATGCATACCGTAAGTTCAAATAATCATCAAGTATTTAACATGTTTATTCAGCAGATTTGCTCTATGGTTAATTCATAGCTAGTTTCAAGAGAAACGTTCCAGTATTTTTAAGAATCGCCACATAAATAAAGCTTAAAGAACTTTATAAATTTTTAAATTATCCTAGAAAGTTTATTTTTTAAATTTTTGTTAATATCCCATCTATTTTCTAACCGGCTAAGTGATTAAAAGATTAGAAAATAAATCCTATACTAGATTCTACAAGTATTGATAATAAAAAATTCAAAAGGTCCCCGAGTAAGCTTCTCATGTTAATACTATTTTAATTTCAAATGAAATAATGCCGATGCTTTCTCTTGAATAACAAATAATATTGTCTCATGAATATTAAGTTCAGGTTTATTTTATTACAAATCATTATGTGTTTTCTTATTAGATACTCAATGAAGCAAAACCTATAGTTATAAAATTTAAAATGTGCGAAAGAAAATATTTTATGACTTGCCTTATAGGTAAGAAAATTTTTATTTTCTCTAATTAATTAGTACAAAAACATCCATTTCACACTTGTCAGGTCATAAAACACAGAAGTTAAAACAATAAAAACACAAAAAAAACAGTCAAGAAGAAGATAAAGCTTGATGATTGCATCAAATTCCCAGTACTGTTTTGTTTCTATTTTTGGCTCGTGCCATTATCAATCTAGTTTAAACAGGTTTGGTATTAAATATTTTAATTCGTTAATGCGTGCTATACAATATTTGTTTAACAGATAAATGATTTTTTGAATTTTTCTCCCTCCTCAAGATTTAACAAATCTCGCCATTAATTCTGTCAGTTTAGGCCGCCATATCCATTTGCATGTTATGACACAAATAACGATATGTTTACAAATCAGTTCTGACAAGTGATTGATTTAAGAAGAAAATGCTCCAACACGACAACTCACCATCGATTAACAACGGTAATAACAAATCCAATCTCTTCCACTGTTCATCATTCCAACTAATGAATATCATATTAACTCTTATAATACCCCTCTGTAATAAATAAATTTAAAACGTGCACGCATACAATATTAAAACACAACCCTTTCTTTCCCTAAGACACACCGAGAATTTATAGTTAAAGATCAAACAAGAACGACTATACATAATCGCTTAGAAACGGCATTATTTAATATTATTCATTGTTTGAGGTACTCCAGGGACGGGCTTCGTTCTGATTTATGTATTTACATTGTCGTAAATGCAGTTGCAGCGTGTTACGTAACCCGCGGAGATCGGTTACGGTTATTAGAGGGAGTAATCGACTAGGGGATGGGGGAAATCGAGAAGACCATGAGGGTCTATTGTGGTAATTATAGGGGAGCTGTTCGTAAAATTGTCCCTATTTGTTATTACTTAAAAAAAAAGATTTTTTTGCATTTCTAACATTACAAAAGAAGATAAAAGTGCTGAAACGGTTCATTCAAAAGCACTCGTGAAAGCTTAAGTGCCATTGGAAAGTGCTTTAGTTAGTGTGGGAATAATCGAGAACACTTTGTTAATTAAGCATTTTTTTAAATATATTTTATGTCGATTTACAAGGAACAAAATGACTTTTTTAATCAAGATCTGGAATTAATCTTTTAACACGTTGTTATGGTAGTAATCCGCCAATCATAATTTTATTAAAATCATTTCTCACGTAGGTGTGGCGTCATAAATAATAAATTCAAACAATTTACGACAAATATAAATACAAATTACTGGAATAATACAAGATATAAACTGTTTTTGTACGATTTTATGTCGTCATTAACCACCACTAAACTTGTTTTTCCGTCTTTGTATTTATTAATTAACTTTTGCATTTCCGATGTTCTGTTTGTAGAAATGTCAGTGAGCTGTAATTAATTTATTTTTCATTCTGTCTTTGTACGGATTTATCAATGTTTAACGTTTCTTTGAATAAAGCAGCAATTTAAAATTTTAGAAGAAATGAAAAATGTCATTTAATCTCGCAGCGAAATCAGGGCGAAATTTAAAACGTAAATTTTAAAAATCAATTTTGGGCTACAATCACACCTCTCTAGCCTTTTTTAGAATTTGCTTTATTACCAAAATTGTACAAAATGAATTAGAAATCACTTAAATTTTTTGATTATTGTGCTATAAATTAACAGAAACAAAAAGATGAACATGTCTTACATCGATAAAATTTAAAACTAAAAAAGGGAATCGCATTTTCATTTTTGTCTGTCTTTTTAAAAACAAAAATAGATATTCGCTATGAGTGTTGTTCAAATTTTATCATCATGAACGAAGAAAGACAGGTCTCCTTCATCTCTTTCTTCATTTACAAAATGTTATATTTCCTATTGTCGCTCTACTCTTGAATATGGCATAGATTTAAAGTTTTTTATATTAGACTAGAGGTCGCCAATTTTTTCTGTCAAATCGTGTTTTTATTAGAAAATTACCAGACTTTGTTTGCTAATTTTTTTTAAATTTTTCTTGGTTATTTCTTGTCTTCTTGATACCTTTTTTCTTATTATGACAAGCATTATACAAGAGATATGATCACAAGAATTATGTTAGAGGTGATTGTATATTAAAGATAATAATAAAAAAATTTGTTAAAATATGAACCTCAAGACCAGTGCTTTTCTATTTAAATACTTCAATTGCGTCATCTATAGAAATGTGTGGTAGCCTTTTCTAGAGTCATTTTGGGGCCACGCTGTTCGGCTGTTCATTAATAGAAAAAACCTATACGCTTCGCTATCGCCTTTTTGATAAACGACTTCACCTTAGAAAAGCCACGTTTTTCTCAAAATAAAAAATTCCATTTTGCTAATGGCAATTTCTAAGTTCCATCACATCCACGTTTCTTTCCATCGATGTCTTTGTTTCGCTCCTCGGGCATTATTTTTAGTTCCGGCAAAATGATTAATGTTTTCATTCAGTCTTTGCATACAAAATAACCCTCCGATTTTTATCATCTATTCATAACTCGGCATGGATCTCTATCAATAAAACAAGATTTTTCCCTGGATGAAAATCCGGTATCCGGAAATGTTAACCATCACGTTCCGGTAGAAACCAAGGAAACAAGCAATTTGCGTGTAGGTTTCCTTATTAGACGTCCTAATAGGGTAGCGACATGATTAAAGTTTTTTCAAAAAAAAAAATTGACGTGATTGGTGCGAGTAACCCAGTAAGCGGGGTCGGAGGTCGGACGCGGCGAGCCCGGAAGCCACACCGGAGTTCTATAAGCACGAGAATTCTGCACTTTCACCTCCCGGAGCCATCAACCACTTGTTTATTGGCTGCAAATGGCACAAAGACCTCACCCCAATGATGGCGAAATTCTTCAGGAAGAAAATTTACTTTTCTTTCTTTTTGCTTTAGCTATTATCTTATTACACAATAGATAAACAAGCATATGGTATAAAAAATATACAAAAAAAAATACAAGGAAAGGTTTCTTTAGAACTCATAACAAAGTTCAGCAAATCAAAGATATCAATGCTCAACGTTTGTAATAAACTAAAATTAATATGTCTTTGCAGTCCTATGACTTCCTGACATCGATAGGGTATACTGTTTATTAGATGTCTTATTCATTCTTGCAGGATTTGTTACCATTTGCCAGTTGCTCAAAGTTGAGGAATTTCTTGCTGTCTTATGGGCTGATTTCAAGTTGAGATAATACCGGTAGTATCGCAAATTTTAATACTTTTCCATGGCAATAACCAATCACAACAATAAATTTTATTAATTTTCCATGGAAAAGAAGATACTACCCGTATTATCTCAACTTGAAATCAGCCCATTAGACGTCTTCCCAGTTCAACAGTATTTTAGTTGTTTTAGTGTGCTATAAAATAATTTTTTGTTATCTCTATAATTACCATATCTGTCATTTAATAGCCAAACTTTGTTTAATTGCTGCTTTCAGTTCTTTTCGGCTTTTTTGTATTACTAAATAGTGGTCACTTCTTATTTCTACTTTTTTCTTTAGTTTTACATCTTTATTCTATTCCATACATTTTTGCTTATTAATAGAAAACAATTTCTACTTAAAAATCGAAAAAATTAAACAAGTTGCTCTCAACAGTCTAGGTTTTCACAGTTTTATGATTTAAAAATAGCTATTACCGCATCTAATTTTGTACTGAAACAACTCTGATAAAAACAGTTTTTTTTTTAATTTGGTTAAATGGTCCTGAAGTTTAGTACCTCGTTCGTGTCTGTTTTTCCTTCCGGGAGCGTGACGGAGGTTACAGAAGCAGGCGAGGACAAAGAGAAATTCTTGAAATATACGATAGGTCTCTGGTAATAAAATGAAGTTGCAAAACAAAATTTGAAATTCGTATAATGTCTGGAGAAGCAGGAAGGTTGTTCAAGTTGCATTTAGGAAGCGGCGATCGTGCACTGGCGTTGTAATAATATTTACATATACCTATGCGTTAATTCCTATCGCTTCTAACGGCCGTTTATTTGCTGAAAACGTTTTCAGGTCGTTGTCATGAAAGGTCTTTACGAAATCAATTACGTTCAACGCGTTTATCGGTGATTGAAAGAACTTGTGAAATGTGACAGTGCTGACAACATGTCTCGACCAGTAAATAATGAGGTTACCTCTTCAGACTTGATACGAAAAAAATAACGGGTGCGTTACGTTAATTCCTTAGCAGACACCAGGTGGTTATTCAACTCGAGGAGATCGATGGTTCAGGACAGGATTGAAGGAAATTAGGAAAGCTTCCAAGCTTCAATGATCTCGTTTGCTTTCCCACGCTTTTAGATCATCTTTCTGACATTATTTTCAAATTGACACCTCAGCCTACACCTCGCTATACTTTGTAAGACATCGACATAAAACGTCAATTGTGCCGATGTTACGACAGGAAATCGTCCTGCTGGCTCAACTAACCGTAAGCTAGAGAATCCACAAATCCGCCTACGCCAAAACACTGAAGATTTCATGTTAAACAGGACGAAACGGCCAAGTAGTAATTAACCTGGTAGGAGGCGTGTCTCGAATTGACATTTTGAGGTTTGCAACGGAATGCACCCAATTTGCGTAATGAGTTGTAGTCGTGAATGGCCGAAAAGAACGATTATTATTGACGATTGAGATCGTCATTTGCACCTTATTAATGCCGCTTGGGGGTTCCATTATGTGGGAGGACCAATAATCAGCTGTCAGCGGCGAGCATGAGTTTCGGTTGTATATTATGGACCCTGCCAGGTGGTAATTTTCGTAACTTTTGACGCGGACCAAAAAGACGAGCTTTTGCATTATTTATAGCCGAACGGCATGGAGAGAACACGCCCAGATGAAGAACTGCACCGCCAAAAATTGCATTACTTAGGGGTGCACTGCAGGTGTACGTTTTCAAATTTTGAAACCTTGATGGCTTCCTAAACTACAAAAATGACTTAATAAATATTTTTTTTAATTTTGTTTCTCTAGGAAGCCATGGAGATGCCAGTGAGTTGGGCTGACGTCCAACTCTTCCAATTTCTGACCAATCACTAAATAATCGTTTTGGGATTTTTTATTTTTCTCCAAAACTCTAAAAAGTTACAAAACTAATAGTTTTGACTTGATTTTAGCATCCTAACAATAAAACGGTCAAATATATAGTTAAAGAAAAGATTTTTAAGAAACATTTTAAGTTTCTGAGAGTAGATATAGAAGAAAAGAAAGCAATAAACAAAAAATAAATAAAAAAATAGAAAAAGTGGCAGGAATAAATAATATGTTGAAAACAACCTTTCTAGAACAAAAAAGGAACAAAAAACGTAAAACAGAGGTGGTAAAAAGAGTGATGAAGCCAATAATAACATAGAGCGGTGGAACATAGACGTTATCTAAAGATAGAAAACAAAACTAAGAAAAACAAAATCAAAAATAAAAACATACAGAACTAAGTAACAAAAAACAATAGAAGGTCGACTTAGATGGCTCTTCCTAGAGTTCCTAGGAAATATTTAATTGAACCTGCAGTGCTCCCTTCATTTAGAGTTCTAGTTGAAAGCTGTCAATTCTGCTATCAGAGAATTGTCGATATCAGTCAAATAAAAGTGAAGGTGGTTTCTCGTGGTGAACTTTTTGAACTTGTCTGAAGACTCACAAATGGCATTCTTTTGGTGTTTGCTGTTTGTCACTTGAATTGCAGTCGAAAATCGTCTTGTCATTTTAGTCGCATGAATGGGGAAAATGTTTGTCCTTACATGGCGTCCTTTTCACCTGACACCACTCATCATGACAATCTCTTGTCCAATCAGCGGTTCGCACCAATAATAGCCTATAAATCCCTAATATGTGAGGCTTTCTCTGAAGATAAGAATCAGTCTGGACAATAAAACCGCAAACACTCAATTTCCCCTCAATGCGATCGCTTTGCATATTGTAATAAGCGCCGTAAATCATTGGACTGAGTCAATTAAATTCTAATTCGTTTATTTATATTTATAGAACAGACCGCGCCTTTGCGTTTTACTGTCTTTGAATTTAATTGCAATCGAATGATTGAAAAGTAATTTAAGGAAAGCTGCACTAGAGTCAGTCACGCGAAACCACACGGGCTTTGTTTTTCCCAAACATGTGATATTTGGGACGAGATCTAAATTTCTTATTAAATGCTCGGAATATCACGGATTTATTAGGTGTTGAGGCGAATGAGAATATCACAGAATTAATAAAATAATTGAAACCGTTATTATACGGGTGGTCGCACCTGATTATTGACTTGATCAAATAGAACTGCTTCTTAATTATCTCTTGCCATTAATGGTACTTTTGAATTTACACATTTACAATTCTTTAATTATAAATAAATTAATCTTGTTCATGTCTTTGTTGTTTTGCCGGCAGCGTGTAATAGCTGAGTGCCGACTAAATGCCTTCAATTTCATCTTGTAACTAATAATATACTTTATGATTAGCCTTAATTCCAACATCAAACAAAAACAAAATCACAAATTTACTTCAAATAAATGCAAATTATACTATACACTACAAAAAAAATTAAACCAAAATTTAAATCTTTTATTTTCAATGCATTCAACGCTGCCAAATTATCAAAAATAAGGTTTCTGTAGGAAAAACTTCCATAAGAAGACAGCGAAATACATTTTTGGCCTCCTAAATTTTTAACCAAACAGTAGTGCTTACTTTAAGTCAAGTGAAACTTGATTGTAATTTGGCTAAACCAGTGCGTCCTGAAGTACAGTAAAACGTCTATCATCCGAGTCCAGCACGATTAAAATAAATAAAAGATTCTACTGTAATTAAAAATTTTATTTTCTCATTATTTAATTGATATGTAGGATGTAACGTTTTCAAGAAAACTAAGGATATGCTGATGTAGATAGATTTATAAAATTTGTTTAATTTATTCTCATGATTTGAAAATACATAAATTATTTCCTAACTTTTTATAAAAGTACATAAAAAAATGTTTTATATATTAATTAAACAACATTTGAAGACGATAAGCCAAAGCAGGAAAGCACCTTTAAAAGAGAAGCTAGAAACTTATTTTCACCATTAGAAAAAGAATTGATTGCTTCTGCGATACTGAGATCTCTTATCTGATATACATGTCGAATCATTGCAAGACATGATGTTATAAATATTTATCAGGTTGACAAACACTTCTGTTAGTGATTGAGTGAGTAGAAAATGATTTTCGAAGTGTGATAAGAACACATTAGCAATACTTTAAGAAGAACAAAGTGCTAAATCTAAATGCTTTTGATTTAACAGAAATTAATAATTTAAATTAATAAAGCGCTCTTTATTTATGTACGTTTATGAATTAATACAGTCAAATCTTATCCCTTATAGAGCCCAAGAATTTTATATGCAATCTGCAACACTCTGAAGAACAAACAAAGTGAAATTAGGTAGTTAGTTATGAACATCACGTGACTGAAATCTGAAACAAAATGACATCAAATGGACATAACCACATAGCGGCATTGTTGATTTGAGTTAATTCTGTTGTTTTCGTGTCCCAATTTTGAGAAATTAGATTTTTGTGAGGTTGTTTCTACTTTCTGGCATAAACCAGAAGCTCCCAACTCTAGCTAACTTAACTTTGTTTGTCCTTCAGAATGTAAAATACTGTCAAAAATGTCGTTTCTAAAGTAGATAGATAAATTTATCAAAGATATTCAAAACAATTGTTTTAGTTTCACACAGCAGTTTCAAGTTTCTTTTCTAAACCGCCATTACTATTGATCCCTTGTAAATCAAGCAAGATCTGCGGCTTGCCAAGTATTTCCGCAATTTAATCCTAACAAAGGGTCCCCAAAACCAATTAAAACACTCACCACTGCTTGAGGCTTCACACCATCGCCGTCAATTCCATCAACCTTCCCTTGCCCTTCCGTCAAAGGAGGAGAGGATTCGGCATTACCATCCACCTCACTTTCAGCTTTTACAACATTCACAACACTAGCCACTTGATAAACTCTGTCAGTATTCACACATTGCACATCTTCGTAAATATCCTCGAGCTCGTTCACTTCACTTTCATTGATAAGCTCATCCAAATACCACGAGGAGGTGGAGGAAGCCTCCTCGTGGCTCTCCGAACTGCTCGATCTAAGGGCGTTTTTACACTTTTTTAGGTACTTTTTGACCCGTTTTGTTGTACTCTGGCGAGTATCACTCGACCTGGAGAGTTCCTCCGATTTTAAGTCTTCTGGAGAGGGCTTCCACGACTCGTCGTCGTAGGTGAGCACGTGGCGGCCCGTTGGAGTCACCTGAAATCAAAAATAGAAAATTGTAAATTTTGTTTCGTATAGGTAAAGTCCTCAGAAAGACATATCGTGTTTACGATTTAAACCGGTATTTAATATTCATTAATTTTTATGAAGGTCTAACCGCAAACCGTCATTTCTAAGCCCCAATAAAGAGAAGTAAACAAGTATGGTCTTCGTATTAGGGTGGCCAAAAAACTTATTAAAGAATCAAAGCCATAAAAGAACATAAAACACTATATATCTTTCTGAGGATTTTATGTGGAAACAATCGTGCCAACCAAAGCAATGAAAATGATCAGTTTGGCCGCATCGAAGCTTATAATTTTCTGTTTGGTATACAAAGCGTTATTGTTTATGTATAATAATGTCCGGTGCAAGTCAATACTGGGTGCTGATCCGGAACCGAACAAGCAAATCCCACGTCCCACTAATACCAACATAATAAATAGACATCAGCTTCTTGAATTAGAAGGAAAAGAAACAATAGTGCATCATATTTCAGAACGTCAATATGTTTACATCAGCCACCAGATTCGATTTATGTTTGATCGTTTTCAACCAAGACAGTACCACCCACACATCTAATCTAACTCGGGACGAGTTACTGTAATATTTTATAGTGTTTTTATCACGTGATGATGATAAACACACGTTTATTTACGCTGTTATGTGTTGAGTTTAAGTAATAAATTTCTTTGCTTTGCTGTAAATTATATCAAATCGGTTCCAAAGAGATACCTGCAAAAGGAAAGGATCGGTAACGCTACAGTCTGAATTGAGTCTTCATTATAACTTTTATGCGACTGTAATAACACGAAAAATACCTGATGACAGAAATATAATTACAACATTTTTTTTGTGAGACTAAATTCTATTTGATTGCTTACCAAACCTGCTACCAAGACAGTAAGAGTTAGTTACTTGTTATTAAGGCAAACTCGCCGGTAAATTCTTTGTTTGTTACCAACAAAAACTAGCACGGTAAGTACCACTTACCGTTCAAAATTAATTTGCAATTTTATAAGTGACACTTAAATCTTAGATCGCTAAAATGTTCTTACCGTTCTTAATACTTAATAACGTTCTACAGTTTGCTTTGAAGCTCTAATTATGAGAAAATTTTTAAATTAAATGAAACTCAAAAATTCCAGACATAACCCTTCTGATGACTTCGAAAAACCGCTGAAATTTTAAGATATTTAAGACTCTAATATACCGAGTAAAACAAGTTTTATCCGCACCCTCCAAATACCTCTTAAAACACAAAACAAAAGTTATAAAATGTATATAAAAGTATTTCACGCCAAATCAGCCTACTAAATACCCTGACATCTGCGATTTTTTTAAAACTAAAAAAACTTTTTATTAGGGATGTGCCAACTAGGGATTTGGCCTACTAGACGACAATGCGGTATTAAAAGCAACCGATTAGTCGGAAAATAGTCATCGCAATTGTCTAATTTTCTCAATTCTTGAGTGTTTAACAAGTCTGCAATTAGTAAGTTTCCTCTTGTGTTATAAACAAAAAAGAAAGATTATTTGAGAGGTAGAATAGTATCTATATTAAAAAACGAGTTTCGAATTGAATCCATAAAGTCAGTTTTGTGAACCAAATTCAAGTTTATAAAACGGGCGCGAAGCAGGAGTTTTTTAAAGAATAAATGTCTATAGTTACATAAGAAATAAATTCTATATAAATACTATTTTCTATAATTTTTTATTGTAGGAAATAGAATATTGGGTTTTACGAGTATCATATCCTAGACATTATAGTACTGGGTGCTATAATAGCTTTTAAAGCAGCCAAAAATGTTTTAGTAATAAATATAATAGGCTTGAAAACGTTAATTTTGTATTACGAATTTTTTAAGTTTATAAAATTTGTGTACATTTTAACAAATTTTTTAATTAGTTTTTTAAAACTAAAACTTAAAACCGACTTAGTCGGTGATTAGTGGATAAATATCTAGTTTATATATAAATTTTCAGGCCTTAATCTCCAACAAAAAAAATAATATAAAAATTAGAAATATTATCAATAAATATTATTTAATTTTCGAATTAAAATCTCATTTTTAAAACTGAGTATACCGATATTTTTTTTCATATTTTTCTGACAAAAACTGGTTTTTCAGTAATCGATATTTGTTCCATTTATTTGAATTCTCGAAATTTAACAGAAAAATCATAAAACTATTTTTTGTTTTTTCATAAAGTAAAAATTATTGAGATAGCTCAATTTTACGCAAAGTTTCAAGCATTTGAGCCTTCTTGTTGGATCTTCTTGGTGTTTTAAACGTAACACCAAACAACAAAGTTACCATCCTCATGTGAGAATCAAAACGTTTCAAGCATTTAAGTGGTTTAAAATTTTAGTTTGACCTGACCTATCCAGACTTTCTTTCTTTAAAAATAGTTTTGATTTTTAATCAGATAATTAAGTAAGTCAAAGAGAAAAAAATAAGTTGGTCTTTGTTTAAGAGGTATTGTGAGAGTGAGGATTACTCACCCAATAAATTTTGTTCTCAAAATCTTGAGTTAGTTATCAACGTTTTAAGACTCGAGACATCTTAAAATTTCTGATTTCTATAGATATTTAAATATAGATAACCCATACTTTAGATGATCTGTAAAATTACATTTTTAATTATTTATTAAAGTACAAAATTCTAATAAAATAGCTGAAATACTTTTCTAGAATTAACATCTCACTGAATTTACAAAATACATTTTTAATTTATTTAATTAAAAAATAATTTATTGATAAAATTAAAAAAGAGTCTGTCAGCGGTAACCATAGTATAGTTCATTTTTAGCAAGGCGGCAAATCAGCTACATTCCAGGAAAATTTACTAGAAGGTTGGCCTTATAAAGCCGCTCTATAAACCGGCGTAAGACTTTGAAATATAAGACGTAATTCTTTAGCAGACCATGTTATAAGAAAACTAAACCTTCTAGTAAATTTTGAGTTAAATTACAAATTTAATAACAATGCTGTTTCGAACAGAAGTTGATTGTTTTTCAAAAAAATATCTAAGCTATTTACTACTTGTTTGTCGCAGTAAAGAAGATGTCTTCAGAAGATCCAAAGTGTAAGGAACGTATGGTCTCAAGTAGGTGAAGATAAAGGCTGAATTTAGCAGGTTAGTACTTCGGACTTTCAAACGCATTTGTTTTACTAATTTAAATAAGCAATAAATAACTTGTAAATACTTTATTGCAGTGTAATCAAGTTGTTGCAACAAATTGTTGTTAAAACGGCATTGTTGTTAAATTTATAATTGTTAATTTAGCTCAAAATTCACTAAAAGGTTGGTTTCTTTATACAATGTAGCTTATTTGCCGCTTTACTAAAAATAAATCGTACTATGTTTACCGCTAACCGACTACTCCTGTGTCTTAGCAAGAAGTTTAGAAGAGTATACTCAGTTGTAACTAAAAGAATATAATTAGGGAAAAGTAAATAATTAATTAAACATAGAAAATCCCTTTTTTGTAATAGTAGAAATAGAAAAAACATGTTATTCACTAGGATAAATTACTTTACTTGTCATTTTCGTAAACGAGAATAAAATTGAGTAATTTTTGACAGTTTTAATTTTTTCTATAACGTCTAAATAAATTAAAAAATCTATTTGCTTTTAATAACAATAATTAGGTAAATAGAAATCTGTCATAAAGCTAGTAATTTTCCAGTTCGATTTTAATCAAATAAATTCACACGAAAACATAAGTAAAACCAAAAAGGACACGAATAGCTGCATTCAGTCAACACGCAACCAGTTTCAATTTTCTCCAGAACTAACTCGACTCTACACATGTAATATTGTTGTAAACGACACAAGATCTGTTACTGCACTATTAATTAGGTGTGGGAGTTGTACCAGAGGTTCTTAAAATGTTCCTCAAATTGTATTTTAATTGTTGATAAATTTAAAAGTGTTTTACCCCTATTTCTAACTGAGATGTTTGCCAAATCACTCCTAAACATAACATAAATTTTGTGATTGTAAATTTTCTATACTAAGTGATCCAAGATGGCTTAACTCATCTTAAATTCAGATTCAAAAAGATAAATTCGTAAAAGAACTTTTCCATCAAAACTGAATAAATCTCGACTACCATAAATGCCTATTTCCAAACTTTTTTAATAAACTTCCTTGAATTTTACATGTTTAGGATTTAAATTTTGATGTTGAAACCCCACTTGAGATTAATCTGTCGTCATCACTCCAAGTTAGTCCTTCCTTGAGCGACCTTTCCTGAAACAGTTTGGTGGTCCCTTGAGAAACTGTCGCATTGATCGACCGACTACCATTAATGGGTTCTTTGTCACGTTTTACGATGTCTGAACAGTGGGTGTGTGCTAGTTGCACTTCTAAGAAATATATCGCAAAACATATTTGTTTAAAGAAACAGAACCAAAAATATAATTTTCGGAACGAAACTCGATCTGAAATGCGATAATGCAATGAAAGCGAACTCGAGGAAGTTTTTCAGCTCGCACTTACTGACAGTAATAGGATAAATGTCAGTCACTTCGTTTCGTTTGGCAAACAGATAAAACGCGTCTAACATAATTTCCTTGGAATTGTTTATTTTTCGATTGTTACGCATATAATGTGTGCAGATTTCTAAGTGAGAGTTGAACAAAGTCGGAAAGAAATTAATTGTTTAAAAAACGGACAGCAGAAAGAGCGAGATCAGAGAATTATGAAATTGGACGGTTATAAACAATTTGCGATATATTAATGCGAACGTTAATTAGCGATTATGAGCTTTTCTGCGAGCAATGCACTAGACGTTAATTATGTATTATGAATTTATAGATATTCATGAATCACAGTTTTGTAATTAATTTAAAAAATTCTGACTTGTTTCCGGTGAAATAATTTTATTTATTTAAGAAATATATCAAAAATTATTTTTTGTGGTGTTACTTGTGCTTTAAAACTTTTTTTGCTTCATACACAAACGTTTTTATTTTCAATTTAATTGGAATTGTGTAGGCATTTATCGCATTTTGTTAATATTCTGCTTGTGATCTTTGATCTTTTTGTTTTCATAAAATGCCAACATTAATTGTGCATCCATAAATGGTCATCGCTGAGCTTGTGGTATTCTGTTTGTTGACTTAGTAAATCTAAAGCATCTAATTCTTATTCTGATATTGTTCATCTAAAGCGCAATATTTTATTTCATTTTCTCAGAACTAACAACACAAAAAGAAATATTCTGTTATGATCCATTGTAACGGGTGACTATTTAAATTTTTATGTAAAGTAAGCTTTAATTGAGGAATGAATGTTTAAATGACCAATCTGGTTATAAGCAACCAAGATGGCTAATGGTGGCGCCACTTGAGGGGAACATTTCAAATGTCACATATAAATAAAAATTAAATTGAAAAACCTCGAATCTGTATTATAAATATCGTGACAGTAAAACAAGTATAACAGAGGAGCTAAGAGAAAGCCTTACGATAGGCCTTGTTCTTGTGAAAATTAAACTTTTTCTTTTCTCTAAGTAGTTGTTTATTATCTTAATAAAATAGATTGGGCAGTTTAAGTTAATTTTTTGGTAGAAAAGTACCCTTTTCTAAAGCTACATGATACTCAGGAATTCGTATTACTCTTCTTCATTCATTCTCCTAAGGTTTTTAGTCAGCAAACACTATTTACAGCTTCAATAAAATCACAAAAATTTTAATGTCTGCACACTTTGAACAGTAATAATAATATAAGCGATTATAAACGTATAAAAATCAAATTTGTAATTTTAGTACCTATAAATAAACGAAAAAAGCAGAATACTATATATTTTGGAATTGTGCATTAATTATTAGACTCGTAACTTTTACCACCAAAACCTAATAAACTAGTCAGCATTGAAAATGTGTTAACATAAAATGAAATAAATTTTCTTGAATCTGATTGCACTGACATTACATTCAGTATAATAATTTTAAAGCTGTAAAGCACAAAGATTTAAAGTATCATTAATTCATTTCCTAATTTAAATTTAAATTTTTGATTATCATCGGCTTATTCACAATACCAGTTTTTCCCCCCAATACCCTTGAACTTCACTCAACCATTTCCCAGTCCCAGTGCTTTAGCTGAATTATATTTTCCAACTTGCAGAAATCAGATAAATAACACGCTTTCAGTGGTGAAAATACGCCATTGTGCAAGTATGGCTGTTTCCACACTCTTAATAACACCTGAAACCTTGCATGGAATACATAATCAAAGACCAAGGTTAAAGTTAGCCCTAGGGTTGATGGGAAGTTTCGATTGTGTTTCTCTAAAGCACGATTCAATTTATTTCCTGTTGGATTCTTTGTGATAAGTGGGGACGTTTTCGAGATGAAAAATTTCAAGAGGTGTGATGAATTGGTAATGACTTTAACACTCTAATCGCAACATAAACAGGGTTATTAGCTGTGGTGGAACTTGAGGGGAAGTTATTTTGTTATGTCATCGGTGCGATAGATGTTTCCCTATAGGGTTGCACCCTCGTGTGTAGTTTCCACCCCTAATTTATCTTTATCGATTTTTTCAGCGATTTCTCAGCTTGAGGTAATTCTGGGAAAGCGTGCCATTTTTAAAATTCTGATAGAATAAACGCCCCACGTGTCTGTGAACTTTCTTTTTATCGAGTTGTTAATTTGTTGTCTAGCAAGGTTACAATTAGCCGGTCCATTATAATTCCAAAGAGCCTCAACTTCAGTAATTTTCATAATCACCTTCGATGGGCTATTACTTGCTTATATTTGTGGGTTCGACTGGTTCGAATATTAAATTTTCCTCGAATATTAATCAGAAAATGGGCGGTACACTCAGAATCGGATTTCTTCTGTCTGATTTTCTTACAAGCTGCTTAGTAATTGTTATTTATGATGCGCATCCCCCTTTTTGTATCAGGAATGTTATGCATCGTTGAGTTCATGTTTGTGGGGAGAAAGTAATATGCATTGGTGGAGTTTTCCGTTTTATAGTTGTTTCACTTGGTTAAAGAAAACAGGATCTGTGCCAGAATAAAGACTCGCATGTGAATGATTAGCTGATAAGTTGAAAAATGCCCAATCAAATTTGAAAGTTTGAATGCTAAATCAATTCGATTCAGGCGATTGACAGTTTTGTTATTCTGATTCATCAGTGACACTGTTTCGAAAACAAATTTTTTTGGTAATGTAAATAAATAATCTTTAATAACTTTACAAAAGGTCTATTAAGATTGTTGAAGTGATAGAAACATAATAGTTTCTTTGAAAACTTCTAATTGATGGTATTTGGGTACAAAAAAATTGTGCTGATGGATCGAACCATAATGTGATTACAATTAGTCAGAACTAATAGAAAGCACTTTGTATGAGATTTGTAATAGATTCACTGTAAGCGGGAAACAAAATAATAAAACATGGATTTGTCTAAAATTATTAAAATCTGTTTTATAGTCTCACAGAAATTGAGAGAAAACTACTTAAGCAAAATGAAGATTTTTTAATTTTGAATATTATTATAGCTCCTAAATTTTTAAACCGATATCCAAGTGCTCAAATATACATGAATTGATTACATTTAAGAAGTTACAGATTTTTTTGAAAATACATGAGAATAAAAATGTCAAAAATCAGAGTTTCTATATTTTTAGTAAACTATTGGTAACTTTTTACTTTCAGTCAGACAACAAAATAAGATAAGTAGCTCACCTAACGGCCAAAATCTATTCTAAGAGTGGTATATACAGATTTGTTCAATGATAGAAAAGAACAGACAAGGAGTAAGATGCAAGTAAGACAGAAATAGACAAAGCCGACAAAATAAACTATATCCGTCTTTTTTCCACTCGTAGATAAATAAATAAGCGTTAGACAAAAACAGAAAAAAAGCGATTGCTTTATGTACTCTTTGATCAGTCATTTCGAACCTGTCCTCTGAATTATCCCTTAGTCTAGTACTGTGCTTTTAGTAGACCTCTCATAATAATCTCTGTAATCTTTGTAATCTAATCAAAAAATTTTAATTTTGGAAAAAAATTTACAGAGAATATCATTAAGACATTTTCGTTTTATCCTAATTTTTTTCCAAGAAAATATGTTCCATAAACGAAGATCTTTCTTTTTGCTTCGTTTTTAGACTAAACACTTTCTTCAATAAATTTTTAGCAACCGATTTTCTAACCTTTGTTCTGTAGATAATCCCGTTTACTCTTCGAACATTTTTAATAGTTTTTATATACATAATTTTAATAGATAACATTGTTTTTGATAATATTTATTAACAAAATGTGAGAGACAAAAGAAACGTTACTTCTATCAAATATCTGTTTATTTTTCCAAAAAAAAAACTTGTGGCGCAAATAATGCCCACCTAAATCTAATTCTATGTTAAAAGCATTACGTTGCCATAGAAACAATAACATTTGCACCGCAGTAGCCATTTTTTGGTAAATAAACAGACCTTAGGTATATTTATAAAATCAGATTTGTAAGCAACTGCCGCTTTCAGCTTCCAGATTCTATTAAGACGAGTTTTCATTATTTTTTATATGTATGAATATAAAATCTAGAAAGCGCAAAGAACAGTTAATTCGAAAATACCTTATAAAACGCTGTGCAAGTCGTAAAAGCTACAAAAAAATGTTGGAAGACGAAGTTATACAGAATTAAATTTTCCATAAGAAAGCCTGTTAGATTATATTTTTATCTCTAATAATTTAGCCCTAAAAACGTTCAAAATGAAAAAAAGCTAAACATCTCTGTTAATTATGCCCTATGCTTCAAATTTCTTATGTCTGTCCTCAAATTTCTTTTCAGAAATGGATCAACTATACACAACAGACACGAACTTGATTTAAAACCAGGAATGTGTGTGAAATATGAAAATAGAATCAGACGCCACTGTTGTAACAATATTTCTCCTCTCCAAAAATAAAATCGAAAAATATTCGACATCCGGCCCTCCTATTAAAAAGCAAACAGCATTAAAAACCAGATGTCATGCATTTACCTTTCTATTCCTCCGAATCATGATAGGAAGGCATCAGTGTAAACAAATCCCACGTGTTGGCAGCGTCCCGACGCCAAATGGCACACCCTCCATTCCGCTCGATTTACCAAACTAGGGTAACCACCTCCAAAAAATCACTAATTGCATCATCAGTGGCCGCGATCGCCTCAACTCAACTTATATTGATCTAACTCTATGTGTGACCGCATTATTCACTTAGGTAGGTCGCTCGATACTATTTTAACAATTCGAATAAATTATTCTACCCCAGAGTTCGCGTTTCTCACGTGACCTAGCCCGGACACGTGCTTGAGTAACCCGCTAACTTGGGGGCCACTTAGTGCAGTGAAAAATTTACCGCAAAGCAGCAACCCTCATTTTTGCATGACAAGAGGGGCGGGACAAGGTGAAGAGGTACCGTAAGCTAGGGTCATTAGAAAAGTTTTAATTAATTTTAGTGGCTTTAAATAGTTTTTCGTTATTTATGGCATCGTACTAATGGCCACTATTTATGAATTATACAGTGTTATGTGTGCCTAAGCTTCATAAAATTTTCAATGACCTATATATCATAAAGGAATGGGCATGATCAATAAATTTTTAATTATAGATGGTGAGGCACGTGAAAGTTTTAATGAGGTACTTGTTTAGATCTCAATAATTAGTCAGATGAGTTGCATAAGAATTTTTACAAACAAACTAAATTGAAATCAAAAGAGAACTCTAAACGTAGATTCTGTAATGAAGAAAACACATAAAAATAACGAGTCACCATTTAAATTTTCATTTAGAAAATGATTATAAAACACTTTTTAAAATGCCTAGAATTTTATGTTTTTTGGTCCTTTGAGCCGGATCATGTTTAGCTTAACAGAATAAAGAAGTTTTCCATTTCAATTTTAAAACTATTAGTGCGATAATTTAAAAAGCACTTAAGAATCTTTAGAAAAAAAGCTGTTCAAACCGTTAATTGAAATAAATTCATAACAATTATTATTTGCAAGTGAAAAATTATAGCTTACAAAGCAATAAATGAATAGTGGTTGTAAATTGATTGCAACAGAAAATACTAAATGCCATCTTTAAGATAAAGCATTCTAAAGGATTGTAGACACATTTTATTACATTTATAATTCTCTCAAGTCTTATCTTTATTTGTCCTGTATAATTATCACAGATTTGACTTATAAATACCAAGGGCGTTACAGCTCACGGTTTACATTCATTTTCCTGCTAATTTTAGCCCGTACAATGACTTACAAAAACAACAAAAGACAGGTTGTAATCAAATAAGTTCCGCCCAAGTGCATTGTAATTTGTACCTGAACTAGTGAACTATTTAGCTGGGATAAACTGGAATCTTGTTTTCGGAGAATTTCAGACAGAACGTGCAGCAAACAATTTTGAGCTTGATGCAAATATATTAAAGCTCGCTGTATACCAACTGATTGAAATTCAAAGTGGTTTCAAAGTAGAGCCAAAAAGTAATCTTGTTAGGCTAATAGAGTTGTATAAACAAACACTCGCAACTCTAAGTAATTTGATCCGGTAGAATTTTCTTAAAAGACTTATTTTGTGTATAGTTTTATTGTATTTCATCTAATATCGGAAAAATACAGTGAAACTTTAATGAAACTCGAAAGTATTGTATGCAAATAAAAAAATCTTGTTATCAAAATGTTGGCGTGATATAGACAACCGTAGAGAAGTCAAAAACCAGTTCGGTTTAAAGAAAAAGAGCGATTACATTGAACAATTCTCCGAGTGATTATTCAAAGCGATATAAGTGTTACTGAGTTATTGTGTAACAAACTAATTTATTGATTTATTTATTAAACCCAAATTAAGTTACAATATATTACTATGTTTTGGATTCCATACTCTGTGTCAGCTAACAATTTTCATTGCATTAAAGCCCATTAATTATTAAAAAGAACCAATTATAGTATTCTAGTAGTAAAATTTAAAACTATGTAGTAACTCCATGAACTTTGAAAAAAAAACTAAAATTGTCATGTGGTTAACGTTTTTCCCTCAATATCGCACGTGTCTACGTCGATAGAAAGCTATTGCATATGTTAATTAACTGGAGATTCCATTTTTTCTAAAATGTTGTTTAAGATTTTTCATTTTTAAAGAAATGTGACCTTCGGCTATAATTTTTTATAAAACTGTCGCCTCTGGCTTCCAATTTTAAAGAAACTGTCGCCTACGACTCCAAATTTTTATGAAACTGTCTTGCCTGCGAGTCCCAATTTTAAGAAAACTGTCGCCTGTCCATTGAAATGCGTTCTAGTGGTAAAATTTAAAACCCTGTAATGGAGCCTTATGTTATTGAGGGAGAAAACTCATGTAGTTAATGTTTCTCCCTCAAAATAACACGTGTTCAAAATCTAGTTTTTAAAAAATATATTTAAAATTTTTAGTTTTTGAGAAACTGTCGCCTTCAGCTCAAATCTTAACAAACATGTCGCCTACAGCTCTCAATTTTAAAAACACTCTCGTCTGCGACTCTAAATTTTTATAAAGCTATCGCTTGAGGCTCCCAATTTTAAAGAAGCTGGCACCGGCGACTCTAAATTTTTATAAAACTGTCGTCTGCGTTTCCCAATTTAAAAAAAAATCTATTGCGTGCAGTCACAAATTTTTATAAAAAATTGTTTCATGTGTGTTAATTTTTGTACGTTTTCTTAACACCCCGCGCCGGCACCCCCTTAAATTGATTGAACGCCCCTCAATTGTTCCAAGAGCTCTTACTTTGAATCTCCCACTTTGGAACCACTAAACGATTAAATAAATGATTTTTTATTTAGATTAAATTACATTAAAGTTCCGATTTTTTCTCTTCACAGTCAGCCATGTCAGATTCATCATTTTAAGCTTTCCAATTTTCACAGTAAAAATTCAAAAATACTGAAAAGCATAGTTTCTAGACATTTTCTCAAATATTTTACAAACTGTAATTTACAGTGAGCAAAATTAAATACGCCATTTTAAATTATCCAATCTTCATTCAAAAATCGTAATTAGAGACTTCAAAAACGCCGAGTATTTGTAATAAAGTAATTGCAACAAATATTTTTTTGAAATATTCGTAAAAATTGTTATTATTCTTAATAATAAACTCAAACAACCACAAATTCGAGTTAACAACGTTCCACTATATTACCGTTTTTACTTTTTACAATCAGCCATATTAGTTTTTCCAATTTTCACAGGGAAATCATAGTCAATGATCTCAAAAACACTGAAAAGTATAATTTTTTAATATTTTCTCAAATATTTTCCAAACTATCATTTATAGTCGGCCGTATTACACCCGCCATTTTAAATTCTCCAATATTCATACAAAAATCGTAATTAACGACCTTAAAAACGCCGAGTATTTGGAATAATGTAATTTCAACAAATATTTTTCTAACATGTTGGTGAAAATTGATAATATTAATAATTACAAATCAAAAAATAATCTAGAACCAAAATTTTTAATTTAATTTGCACATGAAATTCTATATAAAATTAGTAAACTATTCTAAACCCGCAAATCTCAAAATTTGGTATTTCTAACAGCTAATTTGACTCAACAAAATATTTAAGAAAGTGACTGGACTGTTAACAGCAGCAGTCCAAAAACGAAATATCGACTGACAGTAAACCGGCAGTTTAACTTCAATTTGCCTCAGAAACACCATAAATGTCATCTTAAACCGTCAAAAAAATTTTGGTTTGCTTTTTCCGTCTATTAAAATTTATAAACAAAAACAAGAAAAAAACTGTGTAATTTTAAGATAATTTTTTGAGAGTTACGTGTTTAAAAGACGTTCAGTAGCGTCAACCCGAGTTTATTTCTTTGATTTTACTAGTTTTTCTACTTAACACATTAATAAAAACAAATTTTATCTAAAATACCGAATTTTATAAGACTTTCGGAACAACAATGCACATAAATAAAATAATATAATTAGCAATAAAACAACCAATAAGAAGACTAGAGAAGCTGCTTGGTTTGCTGTTGATTGCAGTTTCTGATAGAAAAGTCACTTCCCAAATTTAAAATTTTAAAATATGAATAAAGGTAAAAATTGCCTCACCCTGTATATATATATATATATATATATATATATATATATATATATATATATATATATACATCCCGCTATCATTAGCACGTCCGTCCAAAAAACATTATTAGAGCGTCCGGGTCTAAAACTCAGAGAAGTAAGCTGTTTTTTAAAAGTTTTCCACCAGTATACATCGTCTATTTCCTTACAGGTGGCGTTGCCTAAATATGAAGCAAATCTAAAGTTTTCAAATCCGTTGTACCACCATTGCAGCGTCCTTTTACGGAACAATCAATGAAGCGTCCGTATATTGGTGCATAGAGCGTCCCTTGGTGTATATAGACCGTCATAGAGCGTCATGCGGTGTTGCCAGTTGTAATTCTCATTTTGTGTCTATAAATAGAATATACACAAAAGGACGCTTTATGCATGCAAATATATGGACGTTCCAATGGTGGTTTAAAAGTCAATTTTTTAACGACCAGTGCAATCTTACTAACAATAAGCCGCAATCTGTGTGCGCGGATTTGGTTAAAATATCTTCTATTAATAATTATTAATTTAATTATGAAAATATTATTTCTGTTTGAAATAGTTATTACTTGGACATAAAAGGTAGGCTATATACCAAAAAAGTTCTCTATCTCTCTGTTAACATTTGAGGCATAGGAACGTTGAAAAAAAAAATAAAAATTACTGAAACGTCGAAAAGTTTCAACAATAACAATTTAAAACAACATGAACGTTACTAAGAAAACTAGTTTTACTCAAGGTTCAATAAAAAATAAATGTAAGTTTAATTTTGCCATAGAAAACTATCAATTCCAATTGCTATTTATTATAAGTTATTCAAGAAAAATATTTTAAATTATTATTTCAAATGTTATTAATTTAAAATTAGTAAAATGTAACAAGTTTCCGATGGTAATTTATGGTAACCAGAAAATAAAAGTACTTCGATGTAGCGTTTTAAGTTTCTTAATTTCTAGAGCAAAATTAGCTTCATTTTTGATACAATTAGCATAACGTAAAGCCTCTTTTCTAATATTTTTCAAAATGTCAGTGGTTAAAAATCTTTAAAGGAGTTGTGAAGATGTGAGAAAGCTTAAATCTTTTTTTTAACTGTCTATTTTTGATTTTTTAATAGTTGAAAAATGATTGTCTAAAAAACTATAGATTGGTACACACTTTTTCCAATTTGGTAATGTATTGCACAATCGCTCTTATTTTGGCTTTGAAGTTTCGGCTTCTGATTTTTCTTTAATTTCGGGAATTCCATTTTCATCTTCGTCAATCCAAAAATTTAGATTATTAACTATATCTTCCATTTCCACAAATGTAAATGCTTTTTTAAAATTAATTTTTTACTGTAAATCATAAAAAATAAAGTTTTTATATCAACAAAAAATACAACAGTTACTAATGTAAATTAACATTGATTTTTTAGGTAACATATAAGAAACGTTATTTTTTGAGAAAATTAAAGAAAAACCCGGACTTAAATAATAATTTATTTTTCAAATTTGTTTTAATTGCTGTCCTGTTTATATGACACTGGGTGTTAACGCGTTAATTAAAGATAAAAAGTTTAATTTTATTAAGTGAATGTTTAACTAAAATTCTGACAATAAGTCAAAAAATTTGCCAAATCTGTGCTGTTTTTTGTTTTCCAACCAATGATCATTTTATGAAAATTTAGAAAAATTTGTGTAAAAAAAGTAATTGTTTCATTATAATGAAATTTGCATTTTTAGAACCTTTTTTTTGTTCTACTTTTTCTTCTGTAAAACTTAGTAAACACAACATTTTAATGACAATTTAAGCGGTCTAAACTATCACATTTAATGACTAGGCAATACAGCACTTTTATAGACTAAGCAGTAAAGCAAACACTTTAAAGCCGTTTTTCATTTGTCACAAAATTTTGAGACTAGATGTCAAACATCAAGTTTCTCTTAAAAAAAACTGTTTTTTAAATCACATGCTTTATTGCTTAATTCAAAAATAACTATCTATTACATTATTTTTGGATGTCGTTATAATATTAAAATAAAAGATTATTTAATATTTTATTAATATACTAAAATAATATTTAGAAGATATTAATAAAAATATCTTGAAAAATATAGACAAAATTTCTAAAAATTTAAACAAATATTAAAAATGCAAAACAAACAGGAGATAATGTATATCTAATACATAAAAAAAAACTGGGAAAAGCAGATAAATATGCTAAAACTTAAAAGAATAATTAGAAATCAAGCAGAATTAAGAACTTTTCACAGTAAAAAAAATATAAACATTTAACAGAGAAAACGAAATAAAAGTAAGAAAAAAATAAGAAGAAGAAAAAAACTAACAATAAACAATAAAATACTGAATTCAAGAATTAGGACAATGACAAACGACAACTAATCGTAATTGAAAAAAAACTTATCTATAAAACAAAAATACGGAAAGTAATGAAAGATAACCATCGAGTTGACGAATTGACAATAAAAAAGTATAATAAAAAAATAGAAGAAATAGAAAATTAGAAAAAAATAAAATACAAAAATAATGCAACAGCTTTGACAGTAGACAACAGGAACCAAAAACCGAAATGAAATATTAGGAAAGTTACTAAGATCAGAAATAAAAAAAAGATAAAAAAATGTTATACTAATAGAATAGAGACTAAACAAAGGTATAACAAAATTTCATAAAAAAATACAAGAATATAAAAAATACAAAAAAAAATTAAAAAAAACAAAATTTCCTAAAATATTTAAAAAAATCAGTTTTAGAAATATGTGGAGTAAACAAAACAACAAATACGAAAAAGCTAAAACACTGGTAGAACAATAAAATTAAACAAGAAGTAATTAAGAAAAAACTGTTATCGAAAAAGTACTTAGAGAACAACAAAACCTAGATGACTACCAACTGTATAAAGAACAAAAAGAGAACATAAAAATTATAGTAAAAACGGTAAAGCTAAGTTATGAAAAATGTTTGAAATAAAGATAAAAAAACCGCTTTAAGCAATGCAAAAATAGTGTACAATATTGTAAACAATTTAAGAAAATAGATCTTAAAAAAACTAAGAGAAGATATTATTGAAAATAAACTCAAAATTATTAAGTGACAGTGAGTGTTAATGTTTCATTATAATGAAATTTACACGATCCTAAGAAACTCACTTTTTTTAACGTGTTGAACATGTTATTTTTTCGTATACTAGATAAAATTCACTGTAATTTAAAGAATTAAAAATTATGAAATAAGTTTACTGTAAATTATTTAACAAACGACAACTTTATAAGATTATTATATGGCCGAAAAAGTTACTAAAAGTCAATATATATAATTATTACACTAACAGTAGGAGAGAAGTTCTTTTATGTTAGAAATAAAATTTTTTGTTATTGCAAATCAAAGAAACCATTTATTGCAACATTTTTACCTATAATTTTGTTATTTTTAACCAATTTATATTTATGTATGAATACTTTAATCCTAATAATTTAAAAAAATTTAAATTATTTTTTTTTATTTTTTTAATTTCAAAATTAGATTTTACTACATTTTTATAAATAAATGATCAGAAGCATTGAAAATCAAAATATAATTACTTGAAGCAAAAAAACGCTATTAGTAAAATTTGGACTAATAATTTAAAATATTTTTTTAGGCCTCCGTTTAGAAACACTAAATTTCTAGTCGTAGAAATTGTCGGAAAGATGATTGTTTGCGTTTGCCACTATTTTGCACTGTCTAGACATTGAAAGTAAAATCTAAGAATTTTCAGTTGCTTTTCTGATTGCGTTTTTTAGATGTTTTGGGTTATTATCGTCTTCCATTTTCTAATTTATTGGAAGAAGTTTTATTTATTTTAGCACAAAAGCACGACTTGACGCAATTTATAATTGTTTATTGTCAATTAAAATAGTTATCATAATAATCAAAATAGTTTTTTTTTTAGTTTATACAACTTTTCGGCCTAAAAAACATCGTTTATCACACGGCCAGAAACCTTTTCGCAAGTACTCGCACTTGTGAGACTCGGCTTCGCCTCAGCCCGCAATCCGTGCTCATATTCACAAAACGACAGTTTCTGGCTTTGTCATAGAAATAACTATTTCTGTATAATTAATAATAAATAGCAACTAGAATTAATACTTTTCTATAGGAAAATAAAACTTACATTTATTTTTTATCAAACTTTAAGTAATTTTAGTTTTCTTAGTAACGTTCATGATGTTTTAAATTATTATTACTTTTCGACGTTTCAGTAATTTTTTTACCATCTCCGAAATGTAGGCAAAAAGATACAAAACTTTTTTTATATACAGTAACCGGCAAAAGTATGGAACATCTAAAATAACTATAAAACTATTTATTTAAAAAAAATTGCTCGGGCACTATCTGTTATCTGACAATACCAGTTTATTTAAAAAAAACAAATAATTTATAATTAAAACTTTATTTTAAAAAATTAAAGTGTTAATTATTGTTTCCAACAAATTTTTAACTGCCAGTATTTTTTAAACTGTTAAAAAGTTATAAGGTGCTAGATTTTAACAATAAGTTCAATAATAATAAATTTCAGTTTTTCAGTTTTTTAATTTTTATTTTATTTCAACTTTTAATAAATTAAGAATGTCACAAAAATTTTAGTAAAGATAGGTATAGCACATTATACACAAAATATGTTCAAAATTTGTCATAAATTTTAAAAATGTAATTAAAATTATAGAGTGTTCTTTGAAAAAACAAAGTTGATGTCGGTATCTTATTTTTGGTCACACTAAATAAAATAGATATTAAATTTAATTAACAAATTATTATTTAAATGCGCAATTTAAAAAATGAATTGACCTGTCCGAACAATTTTTAAAAAATAAATACTTTTAAAGTTATTTTAAATGTTTCACAATATTACCGCTTACTAGTAAATTTAAATTTGAAGCATTAGCGCGCGCGTCTATTTTTTCATTCCTCACAACTCAGGTCAGGAATCGTTTATTTAATTTCATTCATATCGTTACAGTGTTGCCAAACTGACGGACGCTCTATTACACCGAGGTTGAATATACGTATATTACGCCAGCGCCACCACCCCTATATACGCCGGAACTAAAAATTATACGAATTTTTCATCCAGAAATCATTAAAGCGTCCAAATCGATTTTCGCCATTCGCTTCGTCTTGGTGTAGGAAGGCTCCCAAATTTTTTTTACATGGGGTTGCAGCAGAGCGTCCATATACGGGCGCTCTATGCACAAGGACGTCCTAATGATAGGGATCGGGCAATGTATGGCCGTGCTAATGATAGCAAGATATATATATATATATATATATCAGTCTATAAATATTTTTACAAGGTTGTTGTCTGTCTTATAGTACAATCAGAGTCGTATACAAGACAAATAATGTCTGATAAAATAACTTGAAAGGGGAAGTTTGATCAGTTCGACTTTTACTTTTTATGTCTTAACAATTCATTCATATAAAAGTAAGGTTAAATCTCTGATTTGCTAAAAGCCTGACCCAAAATTGAGCTTTTGTTATAGCTAACAACACTTCCTCAATTTCAACAAAAATAGCTTCTTGCTTGCAAATTTAATAAGTCGTGTAAATGACCTAAAACTGCAGTCACGAATTTCATGCCGGCTGGGTATAAACGTCTTAACTTTGAACTGCCGTTTGCAATATAAAACTCAAGATTAACGTTTTAATTTCTCGAAAATTGTATAGTTTGTCTAGAAATGTTTGAAATTTAAGTTTTTGGGTCTTTAGAAATAAAGAAACCGCTGCTTTTTCAAGGTTTGACCAGCTGATCACTTCGGTAATAACAGCGCACACTCTCTCTCGAACAACCCTTATTAAATACCTCATAAACTAGTTTCTAAGTAAAACCATATAATTCAAGGATTTTTAGGCAGATTATAGTACGAAGAGACCGGACAGTGATCTAGGGCACACGAAATTGATTGGCTATGTCAGAAGTCAGAAAGCGAATGTAGGCCACTGCGATGCAATCATAATTTAAATAATAAACGAGAAAAATCGATAAATTCCCGGAAACTATTGAAGAATTCGAGGTAAAAGTGCAACAAGACCATCACAACACTGCGATAATTCAACTTTGCACTGAAACACGCCCATTACCCGTCACGCAAAGATACCAACAGCAGCCACCGGGGGTGAACCACCCCTCGCGTTCTCGATGCATCCCGGTCATGCCATTCTCCGGAGGGTACGGATATTCCCGGAATTTTCACCCACTGAACTAACACACGAAGAGAGACTCGACGACGGCGGACACCGCGACGTTATGAGCAAGCGTCGCCGGCAACCATCAGGCGAGTCTGCGCCCCCTTAAGAACATGAATGAAGACAGCGCGCCGATTCACAAAGTCTGGAAAAGTTACCCTCGAGGAATAATATTTTAACAAGAGAAAAATGGTAGCAGCCTCTAATATTTTGACAATGATATCGTGACTTGTGTTTTGGACCAGTGCACTCTGGTGTTTTCCTCGAAATTGAATAAACTTCGCCCTTCTGGTGCAATAGACTGTCGAATTTTCATTACTACCCTTGTTTGGATATGGAAAACAGGCCAACGGGAACTGAGTTTGCACAGATGGGGACAAAATTAATTAAAACTTGATGAACTTCAAGAGCCAAGAGTCGATATTCAATTTACCCTTTCGTAAATCCACATAATTCGCCGGTAGTGGCGACAAATTATGATTAAAACACCAAGAAAATAATATAAATTAATAAAATACTTACATATTAAGCACTTATTTATTGATTGTAGCAATATAACATACTAAGATATATAGCTGCTTGTTGTTCCTATTCGTATCTAATACATTTAAATCATTCAAACTCTCAAAAGGTCAGTGTGTTGTCAGTTAAAAGAGTGTGTATCTTACTAACACATTAAAAAAATAGAACACCTCTACCTACCTAATAAGGTAATATTTTATATTGTCACGTATTTATTGCAGTTTTGTGGAATTTCTCAAGTTATCAGAAATCTTGCATAATCAAGCCTCTGTTATTTCAATTTTGATCAGTATAGCCGGATTTAAAATGTTTGTATTGTCCATTATTATGTTTAATAAGAATAAATAATGTTATAAACAAGAAATATGCAAGTATGTAACATGCATACAATATATAAGGTCACAGAATAACAAGCTAGTAAACATGGCGCAGTCAACCAAGCATTTGTGAGGTACCTAGCAGGTTCGAATCCCGCAACTGACTATTCTCTCGAGAATCTATGTGCACGGCTTCAAGTGAAATAAGACTACACAGAACGCAGTAGCATTAGCCTGCAAAGGATAATTTAAGAAATATTAAGAATTCAGAATTGTACTATCGATATTCTAATTGCAACAAACATCAATTATGTATGTAAATTATGTAACACTGTTATATATTACACATGTATAACAGTGATGGTCATTGAAATGTGAGACACTTGACAGAAAAAATATTTTTTGGGCTCAACGGTCAACGCAATATAAAATTTATTTGAACTAAAAAAATATGTAAAAATAGCACAAAAATTATCAAAAAAATTTTACAAAAATTTCTTTTATTGTAATGATGTTAATTTGTTTAAAAAATTTGTTCTGTTGTTTTCAATTTGTATTTTTTTAATAGTTGTTTTGATCTCTTAACCTTTTTCTTAAAATCTTTACCAGTGTTTATCTTGTTCTTCTTCTCTTTGTTCTCTACTTGTTCTGATTTACAAGTATTTCTAGATTAATCTTTTTCTTCTATTAACTGTTCAAATTCTTCTGAAGCAACTTATGTTTTTTTTTTCAAATCGTATTCTTTTTTATTCAGTTTCTTTTAATCATCTATTTTCAAGTATTCTTAAGAGGAATCCATACCTTTCCTACGGTCTGCACCTTACCAATAGGAAATAATGTTTTTCAAGTTTTCGAAGAAATAAAAAGTAAAATTAATTTTTTAAATATATTTTTGCAGTTTCTTATAAGAAAAATATCAGACTAGTCTTCTCTAGTAATGTTTCATAATTATTATTTTTTAATTCTTAAAACTGCTGTTAAAAAGACTAATAAAAATAAAGTTTGCACTAATAGTTAAAAGTAAAAATTTTTTTCAAAAAATAAAACACTAGAGAAGCATAGCCTAATCTTTCTCCTATAAGAAAAAGTTTAGTAAAAAATAATAATTTTATTTCTTATTTTATGGAGACTTTGAAACCCCTGCAAAGCATTATTTCCTATTGTAAGGTGCAGTCGACAGAAAAGGTAAAAAACTCTTTTGTTTTTTCAAAATTTCTTATTTTTCTTTCTGTTTCAATCGCTGTTTTTGAATTTTCCTGTATTCTTTTCTTTTAGTCGTCGGTTTCAAGTTCTTCTAGAACTTTTTTATTCTTGTTTTTGTTTTTTAAATTATTGTTTTCCTTGTCCTTTTTCATTCAAATGTGTAAAGATCGGCTTTACCTTTTATAAACTACTTATCCTCAAATTTCAGTTTTTGTAAAATATTCTTCTGTTCTAGAATTTTTCTTTGTTTCGGAAATTTTGTTCTCTTTTTTCAAGATTTAAATTGTTGTTACTTGGCAAAAGATGTTTACGTTAATAATTATTTATGTATTAAGGGCTTAAGAGGATTAATTAAGAGGATTATGGCACGAAGAAATGTGCAACAGAGTGGCTATTAGTGAAATTATGCCCATTTTGTTTCATTTTTAGTTATTGATGTATTAAGGGCATAATCAAGAGGATTATAGCACGATAATTTTCTGAGGGCCCTTAGTGACGATAACATCCGTGGTACATACAATGTTTTACATTATTTTGGATCGTTTTAATGGATTATTCTAATTTTTCAAATCAAATGAATATTCAAAATTCCGGTATTTTTTTAAACTGTGAAAAAATCCAGGTTGACTAGTTGTCATAGCCAGGATACGGTATGTTGTTACTTTCTGTTTTACTTTTTTCCAAAATGAAATCTGACAAAAATGTGTGTGAAAACGTGTATTCTAGAGAAATGTTACAACAGATAAAAGCCCAAAATTCAAGAAAAGGTTGTGTCATGCTTCTGTAGTATTTAACAGTTTTGTAAAATAAATGATGATTTTTCAAGATAATTGTTATTTAATGTAAAGTGACGTTTACAAAATTGTACAAAAATGTATAATTATTTATTTAATTATTGTTGCGTAGCAACTTTAAAAAAGCAGTGCTATAAAAATAAAAATTACGCTCTGATTTGCGGGCGTATAAAGTAAATTGTGATTGCAAAAATAAATAATTGGTAGATAATAATTACATTTCTCATAATTAAGAAGGGATGATGCCAAAAATATGACCAAACATTAATTGGAATTTTTTTTAAATAACAAAATTAGTTAAAAAATTTCTAATTTGTGATTTAATTTTGATGACGTCATTGAAATGAATTGTAGCCGCTGTTACATTTGTTTATTTATTATAGATACATCTAACTAAAAATTGTTTTCAAAGATTAAAGCTCTCATTGTAATCCCTGATCAGATTGAATAAAGTCATCAACATCATCAATGCAGACAACATTCTGCAGTTTCTGATAGATTCACATCAGCAATATCAGCATTCAACGCAATGAAATCAATCTCCAGTAGCAATAAACTTTTATAGACTTATCCAACAATACAATCAACCTAATCCCATATTCCCTGTGCTCATAAAGCCACTTCGCAATCAAAACAACCCTCCCTGAAATTACAACACCAAATCTTTAGGCCACAAACTCCTCAATTAGCCATCCCTAATCCTCCAAATACCCTCTCAGGTAATTTAATTCAGGCGTGTCCAACAAATCGCATTATTCCGGAACGCTTTTACCTCTCCATAATTACACCCAACAATAATTAATTGTTGCAAACTATCGCAACAGTCATAAACCAAAAGCGCCGTGTTTGTTAGTGACAATTCATGGGAACGAACAATGTAATAACCAGAACGTCGAGTTTTGCAATATGGTACTGGGTGTAGTGGTGCCCACCACACCTTTTGCATCACACAGATAAATACCCTTTGACATGGTGCGGTATTCAATTGCGTCAGAACAAGAAGTGCTCAAAAGCATAATCATAATAATTGATCATTGTTCTCGAATGCGCGAGACCTAGATTTAAATTCGAGAGGCGCCACTAGATCACGTGAGGTGTTATTACAAGCGCCATCTGTGTGAATTATTAGAAAGTTAGTAGTACACTAGAGAAACGTGAGGTGCAGCAACCGACACAGAAAAGAAAGTGAATTGCAGGTAGCTGTAGTGATCAGGTGAGAGATTCGACTAAATAATTTTTTTAATCAAAAAAATTACTTGTGAGTGTGACTAGGGTTACCAACCCTCCTTTATTTCAAAGAATAGTTATTTAATTTTATAAACTAATTTTTAGTCTTTAACATGTAGTTAAAGGATATAATTTGTCCTTTTATCTAGTTTTTTTTTTGTTTCGGAAAGGAAACGAGCAAGTATTAGAAAATTAAAATACCTATTTGTAATTGGTTGATTTCAAGTACTTATAAACTAAGACTTGAGTTATTTAACAAACCTACGTGATTAGGGTATTTAATGGTAGAGGGAAAAGAACAATAAGGACTATAATAAAACTAGTAAAAAAAAGAACAAAAGTAGATTTTAGAAGAATTTGGAAAAGTAGATTCCACAAAAATTTGTAGAAAAAATGTCCTAATGTTTTATTTGTTCCCGCCTGAAACTCAAAAAATAGGCAACACATTATACTTTGAAGATTTAATTTTCAAAATTAAGGCATATTGGGCTGTAAATTAGTGTCAACATTGCAGACAATACATTTGACAGTGCTTTTAGAGTCAGTTTATTTAGATCATTTGTAGCCACATTAATTAATTAATAATAACGTGTTGCCTATTTTTGAAATTTTGGGCGAGAAAATATAAAAAATCACCCTGTATGTCGTACAAGAAAAAAAAGTACAGAAAAATTTTAAAAACGTTGTTAGGAAGACTTAAGAAATTCAAATATTCGGAAAAAAAAATAAGAATAAAAAACGCTACACTAAAGGAAAAAAGTTGGGAATAGTAAAAATCCAAGAAAATAGTAAAAATCTAAATTAATAACAGAATAATCCTTCGAGCCGGATACTGAAAAAAGTCTTGGTAGATACAGAGCAATTACAATAATTTTTGCTTCAAGCACCCAAAAGTCTTTATTTTAGTTATCCATATTGAAGTTTTTAATAGAATTTAGGAGCTGGAGAAGACAGTTTGTCCTCTTTTTTTCTAAAAATTGCGAATTTCCATATCGAAAAGTTGACAATCCTAGTGGTGATAACAAAAAATGTGGAACGCTTCACGATTTTGCGTGTCATCCTTGCGCAGGGGCCATGCTAATCTTCTCTGTATCGTTCCAATTTTAGTATATGTACCGCCGAAGCGAGTACAAAGGGTGACTCACCCTTGTTGTATATAAAGCAAATCTCGTCAGTCTGGTAAGAGATGTAACGATATTTGAATTTAGGCGCCACTTTCTCTACCATATCTAATTGATTTATAATGTATCATATTTCCCTGACCTACTAGTTTTGTAAAATATACTTTACTAAATACCACTCAACATATTTAGATCATTAACGATGTATTTAATTCTACAACAAAATATGTCTCTGAGATAAAAAAGATTTTATTTAATTGAATGTTGCTGCAACGATTAAATTTCTCACGCATATCCTTTCACTATAGTTTTATAATTTCGCTTAATTTAAATTTTTATCAATCTTATAATAATTTATATGATAATTATTAAAAGTCATTGTTACAAAAAAAATTGAAACACAACTAACGAGGTTTTTTTAAATTGAATAATCTTAATTAATACAAATATAATAAAAAAATAAAAAAAATATTGGATTTTATCATCGACTACCTATTTTTTACCAATATTGTTTTCACCAATTTAGTAATTTTTACAATTAATAGATTTTTTCTAAATATCACTGCGGATGTAAAATAAACAGATAATAGGTATTTTAAATTTCGTCAAACACATTCTTTGATTTTGTAATACATATTTCTTCTGATAGGAAATGAGTATTAAGAAATAACATTTAGTTTACAAGTCAGACAATTATTATTGATAAATGATTATTAACAAATTAGAATTGTTGTTGGTACTAGGTTTAGTTAAAAAATACGGCAAATATCGCTAGATCAATTACTTTAATAAACAAATATTGTCCGATTCACGAAAGAAGCGACTTTCGTTAACAATTTATTTTTAAGTTACGACACACGTTATTCACATTTCCGATGTACTGAAAAGAAACAATATTCAAAGTAGTGTCTATTAGAAGCCAAAGGTGAAAAACGTGATAACGAGGAAGATGGCTGTATAATTGCGCTCGCTGATTAAACTAGACGGTGTGGAAGCAACTAGTTACATATACTTCTCGTCTTTCGGGAAAACGGGGCAGGCGCTCCGCGCTCATTCATTCAACACAGTACGTGCATATCATAGTTCGGACCATTAATGTCTATGACGAAAGTCGCTTCTTTCGTGAAACGGACAATAGATATTTAATCAAGAATCTTAACAAAGACGATTAATAATAATCTAGACTGTTTTTAAATCAAGAACGAGCGTAAATGAGTGGGTCTTTTATTTTCGAAATTATTAATCGCCCATTAAAATACGAGTTGACTACAATGTTTTTTCGTTATGTAAACCAATTTATCTTAAAATCAAATCTACTTTTTAAATTCCAAAATCAATCATTAATGTATATTATTCAATTCGTACATTAACATCCACGTTAATAAACGATTTTGAATAATATCATCCAATAATATGAAATTGTACCATGTCTTAACGAAAATCATAGACTGAATTTGTTATATATGAAAGAATGAAAGATCAACGAAAAAAATGTGTAGAATAGCCGTGTCTGTTGTAATTTAAGCTTTCTATAAGATAGAATTGGAATTACTTGAATTGTAAATAATAATAATAACATTAGAACTATAACTCAATTATGACTACGTTCAAGCAGGTATAGTTTAAAAGTTCTATACTTATAATTATTTATTTCCTTAGTCAAAATTGCCTACAAAAATGCATCAACTATACAAATTAAATCACAAATGTCATTTTTTATACCAAATAATTAAATTTTGATAAAAACAAAATAGTTATTTGTGTATCAAGAGAATTATAAGAATGTTAATTACCGAGGGCAACGACTGTCCAGAGGGCCGTTAGGTCCGAGGGACAGTAAGTTGCCCAAGCTAATTAACATCTAATAATTCACGTGATTTATAAATAATTTTATTTCTTACTTAATTAACGTATTTTTTGTAAATAAATAGAATTTTGTGGACGATTTACTTAGTTAACTGTGCATGATTGCTATGGAAAATATTTTAACTTTTTTTTCTAAATTTGTCGATTGCAAAAATGAATAAAAATAGTAAAATTTCAGAAGAATTACAATTACAAAAAAGCCGAAATTTAAGCCAAAAATTATTATTTAATAACATTTCTTCTCTTAACTTTAGAGCGCCATATTTGTTACTCTCTTTAATATGCAAATTAGAGAAAATTAAAAACTCTTAACTCCCTTGTATAACTCCCTCGGGAGTTATGAATGCCATATTGGTTACCGTAACTAAGGTAATATTTGGCTATATTGATGTAGTAAGAAATAAACAAATTTATTATCAAATTTCATTCTATTATTTTTTTATATCAACATAACTCAAAAGATTAAGAAATTTAGCTTTTAATATAAACAAATTTTACTTTTTATTATTAATTTGAAATTTCGGATTAATTTATGGCTTGAAATTTGGGACATCATAAATCTATGGGACAATGTGACCTGCTGTCGCTGTCAGCAACACCATAAATATTCCAGTCCTGTATTAAATTAAATTTTCATATATAAAAAAAATGCGAATCACACCAAAATTAAGATATTACTAAATAATACGGTAGTAATAATAATAATACTAAATACCTAGATAAGATATAAATTACTGATAAAACTTTTAGGTCATAAAGTACCTGAAAACATCCAGAAGAAGAAACTATAAAACAGAGATCACTGAAACAATAACTAAAAAAGACAAACCAAAGAAAACTGTAATAAAAAAATTAAAAATCGTGAAGTTGGAGACAGGAAGTTTTGAATAAAAAAGTGAAAAACCTAAAATAATAGTTACCTCAAAAAAATCCGATTGAAAAATTGGTTGAAGAAATTCCTAAACAAATTGAAGAACAACCTATTTTAACAGTAATTGAAAGTAAAACTGAAAAAGTATACCAAAAAAAGACAGTGGTAAAAGAGATTAAAAAATATAATGATATTATTGATATTAGAAAGAAACAAAGAAAAACTAGCCATTTGTAAAAAAGAATAACAACCGAAAAATACGATCACAATTGAAGAAACAGAAATTCCTAAGATCGTAAAAACATTTCCAGAATTTAAACCAAAAATTTACCAACAACTACAGAAAGAACAGAATCTACAACTAAAAAAAATAAACCAACAAAAGCAATCAGAAAAAAATAAGAAAAAGTAAAGGCAGTAAAAAAGAAAAAGAAAGTTGTAACTGTGAAAGAAGAAGACATAAAACCTCAAACTAGAGTTTCAGTTGAAGAAATTGGAACGGTTTTAAAAAATAGAAAAGTAGTTTAAAAATCGGATTAGTGAGAGACGTTTAATATATAATAAAAAAAAGATAAGAATCTATAAAGAGAAATAGTTCTTATAGAAATTTTGGATCTCAGTCTCAACTCTCAACTAAGACATCTTTAAGAGAAGTACATCTTCTCAAAAAGACATCACAAGGTAAAACACCTGAGACCTTCCGAAAATTTCTTCTACTTAATCTTCTCAAAAAGACTTTTGCTAGGCTCTCTAGAAGATTCTTCTTTTAGGACATCTCTTAGAAACACTTTCTATCACCAAGTCATTCTATTGAGACAGTCTTTCAAAGACATCTTTTTGAAAAAGCTAAAAGCTGTTAGGAACTGAAGATAACAACGACTATTAATTAACACTACAGCTAATTAACTTGATTTGTAATTAGTTTTATCTTTAATTATGTTCTAATCCACCACTTGAGTTTTGTTTGAACCTCCTCTTTCCCCACTGTATATAATGCAACAAGATAGACATTCTCTTTTGTGGGCCACCAACTTTTGCAATAAATCTAATGTTTTTAATAAAACATTAGAAGGAGTAAGAAGATCGTAAGAAATATCTCCATCCTAGAAGTGCCCACCAATTTTAATCAAGTTTTTCGAAATTAAAAAAATAAATAAACTAATAAATCCTGCTCGTTTATTATCTTTTTCATAAAAAGTGGCCAAAGTAAACTAAATTTTAAAAAAACTTATGTCTTATTTAAGCCAGATTTTTATCAAAATTAGTTGTAACAAAATCTAGCTGAGTAAACTCACCCTTCATTTTTCAAATGTCTGCTAAGAAGATAGGGTTCTATTAAGAAAAATTTCTGTTCTGCAGTAAACCCCATAATTTCGCTTAATCGTGACATTTCTAACAGGACCGTTCTGATTCATTTTCGTTAGAAGTAGGCGAAAATAGTTATTTAGTATAATAGAAAATAGTATAAGAACGCAAAACAGAGTTTTAGGAACTGAATCGTAATTAAGAGAAGATGAAAAGTTTTCAGTAAAACTATTTGCTTTCGTGGTGCATACAACATTTTTTGCACAAGTACTTTAAAGCACCAAATTAATTAAAAAAAAGATTTAAATTTTTAAAAAAACGTTTCCTTAAAATTGGAGTATTCTGCAACCTGTTTGTTTTCATAAAAACCAGTTTCCTTATTGTATCAATCAAATCAGTGATAATAATTATTGTGTCTCGTGGAAAATCATTAAAGTTTCAAAAATACTTTTTTAAAAAAATATAATTTTTAGAAATAATAAAAATAATTCGCTAAAATGATCCCATACTACTTTAAAATACTAGACCGCAAAACTGCATTTGGTGGCGTATTTTGAGTCCGTAAAATAATCATTTTACAGAGTAAATACAACAAATAAGTTTGACAAGTCACGAGTGTAGATTTCAGATTCATAAAATAAGCCTGATGATGACAGTATCTGCCAAAACATGTAGCCAGAATTTTTATATTTATACTCAAATATTGAACATACTAAAAGAAAAAACACACGGAAATTGTTTAATTCTTATAAAGTAACAAATATTTAGTATAAATTGTAAAAAAAGCGTTTGAACAAATTCGTTGTTGTTTTACAAATACTTTGACTGTTGAAATGTTGATTTTCTTTTTATACAGCTGTCCCTCGCGTTCCATACAGGGAACGATTGCCTTTTTCATGCAATATTGAATGGTATATTGACACCTGGTTTTGTCGTGAAACGTTGATGGGGGCATTGTTCGAATGAGTGGAAACTTTGAACTAGCAAGGGATTAATAAATAACTCGTTACTGTGTTTGCTTTCTGTAAATAAAAAATTGTTTCTTCTGCTGTAATTAGTTTTACATTTTTGACTTAACCAAAATTTAATGTTTATTATTATAGCAGTGTCTCTCCATGTAATTTATGTGATATAAGACCAAAAAGTGCAATATATTATTCGGCACTGTCATAAAATGATATAAACATTTGACCTATGGCGATTAAATCATCGATTAACATACCAACTTCTTGCAAAGAACCCGTTCAATAAACCAATACCTACGCTTTAGCGATCTTGTTGATTGTCTTTGTGACAACTTTTGTACCAAGTTCAAGAACTTGAGGGAAAATTTATCCAAAAGTTGACAAACTGGGATCCTCCTACTCGCCACCAATTGTATATTTATCAATCAAATTTGCATCAACGTGAATCATAAAATCATTACACAAATTGAATTTGAATTTCGACATGGGAAAGAACATTCATCCCACTTTTAATCCCAAATGACTCAGATAGACGTTATATAATCAAATTTGAATTATTAAACGGGAACATTTTTTTTTTCAGACGAAAATTACTGTTATTAACCCAAGAACTGTATGATTATTCTAAACAGAGTTTACCTTTTTCATCTTAGTAACATTTTCACTTTACACAACTTCGAATCAACCGCCAAAAAATCCAGTTAATTAGCTAATTTCTCGAAGAAAGTGCGTGAGAATTTAGAAGAATTGTCTCTTTATGTGACCTACCACTTTTGCTTCCGCAACATTGACCATGAAATGCTTGAAGAATTCGTGGGTTGCTGGTGGAGGTTGCGAGGTGGGTTCTTAATTAAAATGAAAGAGAAATTTATCCCATAATTGTAAACAATGACGTGATTTACCCATGTGTATACCGTAAACGGTTTTTTTTAACAAAGCTGATGGAAGGTGATAGGTACGTTACGACCTGATTTTTGCACGAACTGCATTTTTTAGAAAAAATCGATTTCTCTATGCAATTTGAGCGGATTAAGACGTTTTGTGAGAGCTGTAATTGCTATGCAGATATTGGAAGGTGATTCCTGTGCATTAAGTAATTAGGGTACGTAGGGATATTGCTCTTGATGTTTATTAATAAACTTTCACGATTTTTTTTTTGTTGGAACTTAATAAGAGCAATAGATTGAAACAAGGGAAATGAAGCTTTTTCATCAAGATGCATTAACAACATGAATAAATTTTTATTTCAATTTTATAAGAAGGTAAATCCTAATAACGGTTTTATAAGTCTGTTTGTACATTACTTAATGTTTACGTAAATTAAAACCGTTAATTTGCAACTCAATTTTTAATAATGACATTCCGTTTATTACTGAAAGTAATTATGAATATTTCAAATTTTTATGAAAGCTGAATTATGTAAGAAATTTGGAATCATGCTTGGAATAATCCTAGATGTCAATTTAATAAGAAATTTCCTTTATGACTCTCATAGGTCCGGGTTTAAAAAAATAAGACACAACAAAATTTTAATTTCTTATTGGACCTTCTTATTGAGAGAATAATAAGACTAAATAGTCTTGTTTTCACCTGAAAAAGACCACATTGTTTTCGAAACTTCTGAAAAAAAAAGTGTTTCGTGTTATTAGTTATACAAAATATTATTATTTTTGTCGCCCAAATTATAGTATACAAAACCAATAAATTCATGTTAATAATGTAAATACTTTTTTTTTATAATTTCTTCCATAAATTTCTACTTAAATCGACTTAAACTAAGTTTAAGCATTAGAACTTAATCAGCTAAACAAATTTTGATAATATTAAAATAATAATTTTAATAGTTATTTATTGTATAAGTGTTTTAGACAGCGATTAATTCACGCAAGAATGTTTAAGCGCGAGACGCAGTCGAGCCTTTAATATTCCTAAGTGGATAAAACGTGACTAAAACACGAATCCAATATAACGTTTTATCCACAATTACAGCGATTTAAAATTAGAATCGCCAAAATTTCATCTTATGTCATCAAAAAATGATTTGACATTACACGCTGGCAGCGGATGTCACCTCAAAAATCATTGAAATTAACTAAAAAACATGGGAGGTGTTAAATCGTTGCTATTTATTTTCGATTGTTTATCGACTCCATTTGTACAAAACGCTGTGCAAGTTGGTGAAAATGGAAGAAAGTGATAGGTACTGTTCCTGAGACAATTCTTGAGGAATCTGAAGAAGTGACTCGCCAGTTATTGCCTGCGAAGTCCAGGGAACATTATGAAAAAGTATTTTCAGAATTTAATAAATCGAAAGAAGAACGGAGGGTAATTACAATAAATGAGGAAGTTCTGCTATCGTATTTATTAAATTTGAAGAAGAGGTATACAATTTCATCCATGTGGTCGAAGTACTCCATGCTGAAGGCCGCTATAAAGGTCTATAAAAACATAGACATTGGAAAATATAGTAAGCTCATGGCCTATCTGAAGAATCAGTCAGGAGGATACAGGCCGAGGAAAGCTGCAGTACTGGAAAGAGCACACGTAGAAGAGTTTTTGACAAGGGCTTGCGAGAAAGAATATTTGATGATTAAGGTAATCTCTGTCATTACATAGACATTGTAGATAATAAATTTTGGAATATTTCAAGTTGCATTTATAATGGGGGTGTCTGGTGGCTGTCGATGCTGTGAGCTGACAAATTTAAAAATCAGTGATGTAAAAGACAGGAGCATACCTGATTGTTTCGATACCAGATACAAGACAGGTTTTTCACAAACATTCACAATTATAGAAGCAGGATTCTCTATCAACACCGTGGAGAAGTGTAGGAAAAACATGTTCTTACATCCGAAGAAGTTATCCTTTGAGAGATTATTTTTACGATACGCTAATCAAAAATGTACATGGCAACCAGTTGGAATTAATACTTTATCGAAAGTTCCTTCTAAAGTTGCTTTGTTTTTGAATCTGGCGAACGCAGAAGCTTATACCGGCCATTGTATAAGGCACTTCAACAACTTTACTTGCCAATAGAGGTGCTAATCTTACAACAATTAAACGACATGGTGGGTGAAAGAGCTCCGCCATAGCAGAAACTTATATAGAAGATTCTGTATCTAATAAGCTTGATATCACAAAGAAAATCCAAGGTTTTCCTGGTACTAGTCGTTCCTTACTAGAGGAGACGTCCATTGTTCCTACAACTACTATTCGTTCTGAAACCGATAACAACTACAAGCTTCTTATTAATGGAAACAAAGTGAAATATGAGAAAACAAAAAATGAAATGTCTATTAATGTTAAATGTTAATGTCAGTATTAATAATAAATAGAATGCGATTGATTTAAGATTGTATTTTTTCATTATTCCACTAGTGATATAAAGTGATTTCATTATTCCACTAGAGGATAAAGTTTTACTTTATACGGTTCGTAAGTGTGGATAAAACTTCAATTATAAGGGAATTGTGGATAATAGTATATTATACATCAAGAGACTATAAAGTGCATTAATTAATCCGGAAAGAGAAAATTTGGAGCATTACGGTTCCAGTCACGTTAGAAATTAAGACAGTTTAGTACACATAATTCAATCAAAAATTAATCAATTTTTTTTTAATAAGAAAGAGATCTGACCAATTAAAAAAAATATTTAAAAAAATTGTTTAAAATATCAAGCCGACAAATTAATTTTTTTGTTGAAAACAAAGCTTCAGTATTACACACCCAAATCTGTTATTTATTTACCAAAAAAATTTTGTTTTTGCGAAACTGCAAAAATAGGCAACACATTACACTTTGCTAGTTTGTTGACAATTAATTTTCAAAACTAAAGCATAGGGAGTTTGTAATAAATAATTTGTAGTTTTTGTAAAGCTGCTTATCGTATGTATAACGTCTTGTCTATTTTTAAAATCTCGAGCGGGATAAAAAAATCACCTGTATATTAGACACTTTTCCTCATCTCTTACCTAGCTGCGTTTTGTTATCAACTTTTAATTTTTAATAAAAAAAAGCTTTAAAGTTAGAACTTCAAAGCTTTTTTTTATCAAAAATTATAAATAATCCTGTAGTTTCATGTGTTTAAAGCGAAGTTTAAGGTCGCTTTTTTAAAATCTACAGTATTAGTTCAATTTTCAAAGACCCTTTTTTTCTCGATTCAAGAAAAAGCATTTGAGATCGAAGGTTCAAGATAATTTAAAAGTATAGATCGAAATTTAACCTGATATACAGTACCATAAATAATAAAAATCTACAAAAATATCTTATCTCAAGTGATAACAAAATTATAACCTTCAAATTGATTACTAAAAAGCGTATAACAAAAAAATATAATCATAGAGCAACTACAGGTTTTTCACACCAAATAAAGAGATTTATAATATGTTGCAATCATATTTAATTGTCATAAAATTTAATAAACTTCTTAAAAATCGCACTGATTAAAGTATTTCTACTGTCCAACTTATATTAATTTATTATATGTAATACCTATATTTAAAAAAAACTCAAAAATTATAAATTAATCATCTCAGTTTTAAATATGTTTTTAAAACTTTGTGGCAGCTAAATAAAATTGCAACAGACTATAACGCAACTTAACTAAGTCACCATATAAAAGATAGAGAGCGCCAAATTTAGAAACTAAACTGATGAGCTAATTTCAAGTTGAAATGTTTCTCCATTGCAACAACCAATCACAGTCCCGAATTCTTTTAATTTTCCATAGAAACAAAGATACCACCAATATTATTTCAACTTGAAATTAGCCCATAAGTCTTTTTTATCAATATTTGACATCAAAAGTAAAAATTTTAAAAACAATACGATCACAGCGGCTTATAAACTTGTTAAACTGGCCTTAGTTACCGAAAAAGTCCATTGAGATAGATTTTTTCACAAAAAAGTTGGTTCACATATATCTTTTTTAGTTTTTACAATTTCCTCTCGAAAACCAGTTCATTTGGTTGCTATATCCATTATTTATGTAACTGTAACTTGTAATTTATAAGTAGAAGATCTTTATTATTTTTTTAACCCACTGCCCTATTCAGATATTTGTAAAAAAGTATCATCTTATATAAATCTAATAGCCACTCAAATTGAGATTTTTTGTATCAATCGATAGCTTTTGAAATAAAGAGCAATTCATTACCATAACTTTGTAGATTTTTAAATAAACGCTAAATTAAAAATTGTTAAAAATTACAACAGTACACTACTTAGTACACTGGATTAAAAATGTAATAAGAAAATTTTAAGTAAAGTTTCTACTCCAAATAATATAAAAATACCCTGTCTCAACATTTGTTTTTAAAAAATATAAAAAAACTTCTAAAAAAAAGATTAAAAAAAGAGTTCCTTTACTACCTTGTCATTGGTATTAAACTTCTTATTATTAGTTTGTTTGTTTCTTATTCTTAAAAAACCTATCAAAAATGACTACAAACACAAGACTCGGAAAATAGAAGAATCTTGGAATAAAGAAATTAAAAGAATGGTAATAAAAACCTAAAATTTAATCTGAGAAGAAAACGTGAGGAATTAGACAGATACATGAGAGGAACCAAAATATCAGAAGCATGGAAGACAATCAAGAACATAAGAAGAGACGGAAAACAAACAGCAAATATAGCAAATAACTGGAAATGTCGGATGCGCGAAGGCTGTAGGAACCCCACTACATAAAAAAATATTAGTTTGTTTAAATTTCAAATACTCAAACACTAAGGTGTTTTTTTGGAAAACGCTTAGACAGCTCGAATTTGTTTTGGAGGAGAACATGCTTTCTTGGCAATCTTAATGCTGAACCTTCACCTTCAAGAGAAGTTACTAACTTCAAAATTTTAGATGGCAAGCAGAAGCGGAATCGAGTTGAAAAGCTATACTAATTAAATTCTTATTTCAATAATGTCCTTGTGTTCAAATTCAACCAATACTTTTAGAGAAAAAAAAATAAATTTTTCAAAGATTCTAAATCTAAAATATTGCTGTATTGTTATTATTTTTAGGGTTTTTTTCTGTTTAAACTTGTTTCGCTAAACGAAACATTGATACTGTCTGATGTCTAATAAAAATAGTTCCTCGAATATAGACCAACAATTTAAAATTGTTGAAAAAGTAATTTTTTTCATTATTCTTTCTTAGCGTTTTCACATTATTACAATTTTCTCATTATGTTAGATTATAATAAATAAATGCATCATTAAAACCACATCAGATCACAGACATTTACCTGCTAGCTCACACCCTCCTTCTGTTTAATCTACCATTTCTTTAGTATGCCCTAAAAACATTGAAAATGCCAGGTCAAGACAAAATCATTACCGGGATTCCCCAACTTTAGGTATTTCAAATTTCCACTGACATTTTCATAATCGATCTAGAGCAAAGTTTTAACACAAACAATGTTTAATACTTAGTAGTATGGGTCAAGGTATTATTACGTCACGAAAAACAATCAATAACACAATATTACCTTGCCACCCTCACCCCATGACCCAGCCAGGTGTGTTAAACCTTTACCATCTGCAACAACAAATCTAATTAATTACTCTCTGTAGAAAAAAGCCATTTTCCCTCCCACACGTCTTAAAAAAACATTTTCACAAATCACACAAACACCAACATCATAATCCTGAAAAAAGGAGCGGCCCTCCAAGAACGATTGCAGTGCCCACGCATTGGCGGCGCTTTTACTAACTAAATAAAGGAGCGGTTTCATTCGCAATCAATTTGCCTCCTGCTAGGGCTGGTGTTTAGCAGCTGAATTTCCAGCGACCTTATGCAAATCGCGATTATGATCGTGTAATTGAGGAATTATATAAAGTTTCAGGCAACAATAGTGGTACCGTTGGACCGCTAGGGGTCAGATGGGACGTAATTAATAGAGACGTGCGAAAGTTTGCTTCGAGGAGGAATTTGTCGTTGTGACATTTGTCATGCGAGAGTGCAGTTGCAGCACTGAGCCACTGACCTCGGGGTCTTCCTCGTCATGAATGGATGCGGCCGCGATCTATAACCAAGGTCTGGGTGGTTTTCCGATTTGGGTCAGGGAGTGGAAGCGGAAAAACAATAGGAAGAAAATTTTTCACAAACTTAGGAGATAACCAGGTGGAAATTTGCATTATTTTGGCAATAAAATTCGATTAGATTTGGCTATTGTGTGGTTGTTCCATTTCTCTCCATTCTCTTAATCAACCCAATATATCATCAAAAGTTCACTAGGTCCATTTATTATATCTGGAATGCGGTTTTAATCATTCCAGACTTAATTTTCTTAGTTAGCATATAGAAAGTGCCAATACATTTGCTAAAATCCAGTCGATTAACACATCCAAATCTGGATGTTTGTTAAAAAACAAGATGAAACCCAAAAAATAGAACAGAAATCTAGAAATGTATTACACTTTGATATAATAATTCTGTAATTATTTCTCGATTAAAAATTAATAAATCTGATTGCCATTTTCTAATCTAGGCAAATTTTCGCCTACAAGTTTTATCGTTGTAGGTAGTTCATTTATTTGTTTAATAATTTAATAGTTGCTTAATTAAGCTTTGTAGGACCCTCAAATAACAACCTACAAATTTTCCTACGCTTTCCCCATTTGAAAATTCAACGAAAAGTAAATTCTATTTTGTAAGAGAATACAATTGTTATCGCCTTTATATTGCACAATGCTCTTTATAAATACCATTTCAGACATTGACACAATATTAGAGAAAAAGTAGAAATCTAATTTGGTGTTGGTGGAATTTTAGAAAATTGCGTTCAGTTCGAATTTCACATTTTATTACCAACAGTAGATTGAATACCCAAAATTTTGATTTGCGTTTTTTTAGTGGTCCACAGACGGTCAATTTTATGCCCAAAATGATACAAACCCGGCTCTCAACCGTCCTTCACGCTAGAGGTATAAATCCCTAAATATCCTGCAGCATTAAAACCACTTGCAAATTGGATTTTTTTTTAATTTGAAACACAGAAGACGAAACTGGAAGAAACTACAGACAAGTACAGATTCTGTTTGTTCGTCTGCGTTCAGTCTTCTAAGCTTCAATTCCTGAATTCCTAAATGTCTTTCTTCTCAAAAACCAAAAGAATCTAGTTCTATCTAATCTAGTAATTCAGCGAAAGTGTCGCAGAACTAAATAAACCTGAAAATTGGATAAAGCAAGACGACATTTTGGACACAAAAATCCTGATTTTCAAGAGCAAAAAATGATTGATTTAACCTTCTATAATCTTGTTACAATGCCAATGATTTATAGTAAGAATTAAAGAAAAATATCTAAAGTTACTGGAGAAACAGAAGAACAAGAAAAAAAGAAAAAAAGCTGATAATCCAAAAAGTAATAAAGAGAATGAAATGACAGATCCACAGATTAAATTAGAGTCTCAATATAAACTTATCGTAGATGAGCAAAGCTTGATAATTGAGGATATAAAACTGAGAAAAAAAATCGTGAAGAATTGAAGAAGTTTGAAGTCGTAAATGTAGACTTTGAGATCGGTTAGAAGGTTTATAAAAGAGCGAAGCGTTCAAAAGAATGGAGTGAGCATTTAAATTTTACAAAGCTTTGAATACTAATAAAAACTAATTTTACCTTCATGTATGTATAAATTGTTACAATACTAATACCGTGAGAATGAAAATTTACTGAATCAGAGCTTACTTAATCCAGCTAGTTCTGATAAGCTGATTCATTCATTTACTCAAAGAAGAGCAGAGAGTAGAAAAAGAAAAACTGAAAAAACATCTAGAAGAACAAATGGAGATGTTTATGCAGTTACCTTAAGATATAGGCCTCAAATAGATAAAGAAACAATCCTAAAAAACAATAATACAGTAAAGGATAAAGTTGTTTCAAGGCTAAGACACAGAAACACAGAAGACAAGACCGGAAGAAACTACAGACACAGAAATGATTCTGTTTGTTCGTCTGCGCCCGGTCTTCTAAACTTAAATTCAATTCCTGAATGTCTTTCTCCTCAAAAATTTAAAGAATTTAGTTCAGTAATGCAGCAGAAGTGTAGCAGGAAAAACGACATTTTGAACACAAAAAACCTGATCTTTAAGAGTGAAAAATTGTTGCTCTAATCTTCTATAATCCTGCTACAAATCCAACGACTAATAATAAAAGTAAAAAAAAAATTCTGCAGATACTGAAAAAACAAAAGAGCAAGAAGAAAAGAAAGAAAAAGTTAATGATAGTAAAAAAGAGAATAAAATGCCAGCCTCACAGATTAAACTAAGACCTCAAGATCAACTTATCGTAGATGAGCAAAACTTACTGATTGAAAGTAAAAATCTGAAGAAAAATCGTGAAGAATTGAAGAAAACTGAAGTCGTCAATGGAGACTTTAAGACGGATTATGGAATTTATAAAAAAGCAAAACTTTCAAAAGATTAGAGGAAACATAAAACACTTAAATTTTACAAGAACTAATTTATAAATTGTTACAATGTTATCACCGTGAGAATAAAAATTTACTGAATCAGAACATACTATGATGCGTCGTATTTTAGCAATTTTATATACTCAATAAGTCAAAGAAGGCAACACCAACTCTTAGAATTTTTCTTTTGTAATCGTTTGCGAAATAGTTGTTTTTGGCTTCTGTATTAGCTGCGAATTTAATTTTCTCGTACCGACTGAAAAATCAGCTGATTCTAGTAAAGACCGCGAAGTGTCATTGAAATTTAGTATTTTATTAATAATGTTAATTTAAACAAAAGCAAATAAAGTGTTTTGTACTTTTCTATTGTTCTTACATGTTTATGAATTGTGGCTTCATCCTTCGTTCTGTCTGACCGATATAAACTGCATTGCTGCTATTACAAGATAACTTACAGACGCCTGAATGATGTAAAGAAGGAATTTGATTCTTATTGAGTTCGAGACAAGTAGAAAGACTTAATTAATTTTTAAGTATAGAAATGTTCTGTTACTAAATTATTGTCTTTTTTTAAAGTTAAAAAAGATAACGTTTTATAAATGTATTTCAATTTTAAGTTTAATTGAAGAATCGTGAGAAAATAATTAAAAATCAACCTATATGTCTCATAATCAGGAAACCGAAAAGACTTTTGCTTTGCTTATTTTTATGTAGAACGGATACAATTTTTAATTAATTTATATCATCTGTAACTGTAATGAATGGTATCTTCGTTGAGCGAAAGCTTGAAATTCAAAATATAGTAATTCTGGACTGAATTTGGTGTATTTTCGAATTAATTTTATGGTTAATTATTGATTTAGCATAAAAATAAAAAACTCAAATTAAAGAGTTAAATTATAATTTTTGCTTGGTGCTGAAGCATAATTTCTAAGCATTAATATTCGACACATTTACCTTATCAGTGCGTGTTAATAAGATATTATTTACTTAAATATCCGGATTAAATTTTCTTGCTTTCTAGGTGTTAGGAATTTATATTTCATCTTCAACCAATAAGCAACTCGTTTGATCAATAATCAAATTATTATTCTACAAAGAACCCTCTTAATTCAGGAAAACGATAAATAAACTAATAAGAAAATGGAAAGAAATCGAAAACGCAGTTGCAACAAAGTACAATCTATGCCAACACAGATATTGTTAATTGACCCGTCACAAAAACAAGATACCTTATTTACCCAAAACTACAAATAAGGAAACAATATGCAAAGATCGGATATTAGTTAAAGCTCAAAGAAAATCAGCATAGTTTTTTCAAAATCCTCGAATAATTATGAATATGAACTATGAGAACCGATTGCAAGTTGATTGTCTTTTGATTTATTACGTTACGATAAATAAATAGGTTAAACGTGCAACACCGTTCACAGAGATTTTTCCGACTCTAATATCGTGATGATAACGTAACATTATGCTCTATTATATTACTTAATCTATTTTTTGTAGCCTACAGACACCGATTAGCTGATACATACAGCAAAATTGTCGTACCAGAATCAAAAAACAACAGACTTTTATTGCACATTACAACTATAAAATTTCTATAAAGGTATGGTTGGTTCATGGTCGCGACACTTAATTATTCTGTTTTATTTTTACGGCTGACCCCTTGCCTAATCTGACAATCAAGTCTATTTTGATGCTAAACTCATTCGACTGTTATGGCTGAGACAAAAAGTTTTACTCCCCCGCAAATGCTCTAATACGTACTAGACCTTAACGAGTAAAAAAATCAGAATTTAAAAAATCTTTGTTTACTTTAAGTTAGCAAATAGTGGATTAGGTATTGTTTTGTTATGTATAAATTAACACAACTAGATGTTCTAAAACAACTCATTCATTGATTCAATCGAGGATAATACGACAGTTATAAAGTGGGTGTTCCTCAAGGCTATACTTGAAGCCTAATACTGTTTATGTAAAAAAATTGTTTAAATAATGACGCAAGTTTTAAGTAAAAAATTGACGAAAATGCAAATTTAATTTTTATTTGGATAATTTCGGAAATTGACAACATACGAAAGACGGTCAAGAAGAGAAAAAAATACGTGAAAAATAAATAGACGAAAATTAAAAATTGCCAAGCCTAACAAAACCCATAAATGCGGTGAGAACCAGAATATGGTAACTTTAATTTTGATTTTCTGAACGTCATTTATTTTAGTACTAGAATATGAATTTAGTACTTCGAGTACTAAAAAATTGGTACCTAGGTATCTTTTTAAATGCTTTTTAAAGATAAGCTCTTAATTTTAATAGAAAGGATCCCTCATTTCAGTTTTCTATTTTTTTTTAGTTCTATTTTGTGTTTTCCTTGATTTGTAATCATGGTGTACACCAGTGAACAAAAGGCTTTTTTGTTGGAAAGTTATTTCCGAAATGAAGAGAATGTTAACGGTGTTTGGAAATATTCAATTCAGCCGTGCCTGGAAAAGTTTCGAGAAGCTTTTCCTGACGTTGTTGTTGTGTATGAAGAGTTTAAAAACACTCTCCACCGAAGTGTAAGCATGTTTCGTGAAACTGGGTCTGTTACACGTAAAGAGGGCAGTGGAAGACCATCTAAACGAACAGAAGAAGTTATTCATGCTGCATAAGAGATTCTACAGCAAGATCCAAAAACGTCGATTAGACATCTGTCTCAGCAAGTTGAACTTTCTGTTAGTACATCTCATAAACTTCTACGAGAAGATTTACATATGTACCCTTATCGTCTCCAAGCCGTTTAAGAGTTACGACCCGTAGATTTCCCTAGAAGATTGCAGTATTGTCAAAGGTTTTTAAATAACATTGCAAATAATAATGAACTCCTTCATAAAACTTTCTTTGATGAAGCGTGGTTTTACCTGTCCGGCTACATGAATTCACAAAACATGAGAATTTGGGCAACAGAACATTGTAGAAGAACCTCTCCATTCACAAAAAGTAGGTGTTTAGGCAGCTATCAACAGTTTTTGTAAGTAATAAATGAATATTTTTATAAAAATGTATTTTTGTTTTAATTGTCAAAAAGTGAGGTTATGAGTTCTATCAGTTTGACAAGTGTGTAAAAATTAATCACAGACATACAAAACAATTGTTTTTTAGTTTCAAAGCACTCTAGAGTTGTTTTTTTTTTCAACACACGATACTTATTTATAAGAATTTTAAAGTCAAAACTGTTCTGTGTATTATTACTAAAAATTTGCGACCGATATTAACTCTGTAGTATTAAATTGACCTGAAATTAATGTGTTTCAACTTATAATTTTGAAATGTCACAGCTAAACATGACATACTTGATTTTGAAGACCAGTCACAACAACAACGACTCGATAATAACAAAAAAATGGTTACAATACTGTTGTAAAAAATAAAATAAAAAATAGGAAGTCTTTTTGCAATCTTTTGGTGTCACTTGGTGAAATTACTTCATTATGTTTTTTGACAATCGTGTCAAATTTTCCATAGTCTACTTTTACATAACCGTTACATTTTATTAATTCCGAAATGAAAATGATTTAACACGTTTGTGAAATCGTGTTTAAAGTTATGCTTTATCAAATTAAGTTAATAATTAAGAACGACGCCGTAATTGTATAGAGACGTTTCGTCGGCGAATGAAACACCTTCACTGTTTCATAATTTGCATAGCGGGACATGCCATGCTTCCTTTTCCTTTTAATTTGGAATTATAAAGTTTTGATTGTTATCGAACAGTGTGGAATACTTGTTGTTGATTGAACTGTTGCTAATTTAATATTATGTGTTTTTCCTGTGTGCTCTACTGGTTTTAATAATTGTTCCAGATAAAATACGTGAAGAAAGCGATTTATCTGGCACAATTTAATGCATTCAACACGATTCAAATTTTGATGTTATATATATTAAAGTTCCTGATTTTAATTATTCCTCTGTATAAAACAGGATTTTAATCGAAACTTTCAACACTTGTGGTAAATTTATATAACAAGGAAATATATTTTTGATTTTTATTAAAAATAAACACTTTATTTTTGGTGGCTTGGTGCTTTACTAATTCTTCTGAGTTACAGTGTTTCCTAATGATTCAGGACATTATTTTTAATTGTCATATACGAGTTTTGTATTACCGATATTTTGTATTAAATTACAGATCATTTTCCATTCGATGAAACCACAAATGAGGGAAAGTTATAATTTTTTTATGCAAATTTTATAAAAGAGGTGTTTCAGACGTTAAAAACGGTATTAGTAGTCATGCAATTGTAGAAATGCAGCAAAACTTAATTTATAATAGAAATTGTGGGTTTAACCTACCTTTAGCAGATTGTTATCTTCTAATTTATTTTTGTTGTTCTACTAAATATTTGTAAATAAGAAAGATCTCAAAAAAGCCCTTTTCTACCTTTATAAATTACAAAATTTATTTTACTGGAAATCTTACTTTTTATTTTTTATTTATTGTTTTAGTTTAAATAGTTTTATTATATTTGTTTGTTTTTTTCTAATTTTTGCGGTAGAAGGCAACACTATCAATTTTAAAATCAAAAAACTAATTTTAGAAGCCGAATTCGACATTTTTTCAGTTTTAAAAACTATAAGAACAAAAACAACATTTTAGGTTCCTAACTTAGAAATCCGAAAGCAACATTTTACTAGTTTTAGAAGCAAAAAACGAAATTTTAACAACTTTAGGGGTGATAAAAGCGCGATTTTTTTCTTAATTTTGGAAGCTTAATGCAACAATTCTTATTAATTTTTAAATCAATAATAACAAAACAATATTTTCTTTCAAATTTAGAAGTCTGAGACAATTTTGTGAGTTCAGTAATGCAGCAATCAACATTCTATTAATATCGAAATATAAAAACATAATTATTACTAATTTTAGAAACCAGAAGCGATATTTATTGTTAATTTTTATTTAATAAACGTAAAGATAACATATTTTTTAATTGAAAATAAAAAAAGCATTTTACGAGTTTTTGAAGCAGAGAGCAACGTCCTACAAATTTTGAAAGCCAGAGGCGTTATTTTAATCACTTTGGAGATATTTTCTTCCAGTTTTACAAACTCAATTTTGAGAACTTAAAGCAACAGTAGACATTTTAATAATTTTGGAATTCAAAGACCTAGTTTAGTAATTTTAAAAGCTGATGATAACATTTATTATTAGTTTTTAATTAATAATAAAAACAAATGCTATATTTTTTATAATTTGAGAAATCGAGAACAATATTTAATAATTCGAGACAGTTATAAAAGTTCCAAGCAACAATTACCATTTTACTAATTTTAAAGTCCGGAAACAAAATACGGAAATACAAAGACCACATTTTTTTGTAATTAGAGAATGCGAGAGCAACATTTTACAAATTTCTGAAGCCCAGATCAACGAATTATAAACTTTGAAAGTCAGAAGTAATATCTTAACAACTTTAAAACTGATAAACACGACATTTTTTACTAATTTTTAGAGCCAAAAACGGCATTTAGTGTTACTTAGTCATCACTTTTTAAATTGATAAAACAAAGATTTTTTCCTTCAGTTTTAGATATTCAGTTTGGAGACTCCGAGGCAACAATAATCGATTTTGAAACTTAAAGAAGTAAATTTGCTAATTTTAGAGGCTGATGGTGGCAATTAATATTAATTTTTTTATCAATAATACGAGAGAAATGCGACATTTTTATAATTTGAAAAACCGGAGGCAACTTTTTAATAATCTGGGACAATTATGAAAGTCCCAAAAAGCAATTAACATTTTACTAATTTTAAAGTCCGGAAACACAATACTTACAGACAAAAACAACATTTTTTTGTAATTAGAAAAGGCAAAAACAACATTTTACTAATTTCTAAAGCACAGAGCAACGTTTTAGAAATTTTAAAAGCCAGAGGCGATATTTTGACAAATTTGGAACTGATGAACACACTTTTTTTCTAATTTTCGGAGCCGAAAACGACATTTATTAATATTTTTTAATAAATAATAATACAAATGCGATATTTTTTATAACTGGAGAAACAGGAGACAACTTTTTAATAATTCGAGATAATAATAATTATAAGAACCCCAAGCAACAATTAACATTTTATTAATTTTGAAGTCCAGAAACAAAATACTTAAAGACAGAGATAACATTTTTTTTCTAATTAGGAAAGCCGAAAGCAACATTTTATTAATTTTTTCGTAATCAGAGGCAATATCTTGCTGATTCTAAAATTGTGAGCTACTATTTCAATAGTTTCAGAGCTGATAAAAATAATTTTAGAAACAGAAAGCAAAATTTCTTCACAGTTTTTAAATTAATAAGACAAAGTCGGGTTTTTTCCAATTTTAGAAACTCCAGACAATTTCGAAATGTTGAGACAACAATTACCATTTTACATACTAATTTTAAAATCCAAAAAAAATAATTTTACCAATTCTAAAATCCAGGAAAATATTTCTTATTAATTTTTAAATTAATAAAGTCAAGGGCAACTTTTTTTGTAATTTGGGAGTGTACAGAAGTAATATATTACTAATTTCTGAAAGTAGAGGCCACATGTTACTAATTTTAAAAATTAGAGATAGTTTTTTGACAAGCAGATGGAGACAATTCTTATCAGTTTTTAAAATAATAACATTTGTTTTAATTTTAAAAATTTGAGACAATTTTGGAAGCCTGTGGCACCTAATTTTTAAATTTTAAAATTCGAAAAGGTATTTTTACTAATTTTAGAAGCCAGAAAGAATCAATTTTTAATTGAATAAAGACAGAGAAAACACTTGAACAGTACCAATAAAATCTCAAGTAGTTAGGATAAGCTGGGACTAAAAAATCCTGACCCAATGGATTTCAAAGATGGCGATGCGTTCTTAAACCTCAAAAGAACACTAAACCAAGGAATTTATCTTTTTTTTTAATTTAAAGCCATTAATTATATCAAAAAATATTAAGAAATTAATATAACTTTAAGTTGAAAAAGCTTGATTCAAAAAACAAAGAAGAGTTGAGTTCCACTTAAAAAAAACGCTAATAAAGTTGTTCAAAATTGAGAATATCTTCACAATTTCACGAATTTAAAAGCACTATATGTATTATAAATGTTAATAACAATAAAATTATTTAATTAATAATTGATAATCGTTAACCTTTGTCATAAAAATCTGATGTTAAAAACGTTGTAAAATATGGAAATAAGAGATAACTTAATTAAATTTTTAATTTGTATATCAAATATTTAGTCTGCGCGCATCACTGCAACATCCTTGAATGTTAAAATTTACAATAATTAAAACTAGATTAAGTATACAAACTCAGTATATTTATAAACCTGAAACCATGGGACTTACCGCTGCACCATTTAATCCCAATCTGATCCTGGAATATTTTTTCATAACAACTCTCCAAATAACGTAAGCCATTTTCACAACCACCAATCATTTGATTTGGCAAACAAACCGCACACACTATACCAAAAAACAAAAAAAAAACACGCAAAACACCGAAGGTCTTCAATTACCATCCACTTAGTACATTATTGCCTAATATATTTGTTTAAAAAGTCGCAGTTTTTGAGGTAACCGCGACCACATGACCACTAATTTGCATTCACGACAAAACTCTGGCACTGTTTCCAAACCGTACAAAAATGATTACGAAGATAATATTGTTTACTTAACACAAATTCTTGTTTGTTCGACATAAAACGAATTTCGAACGAGTTCTGCTACCGGAATTTCCGGTCGGGTCTGACATTTTCCAGTCGCGAAAAGGCTCACATTTTGTGCGGTAGCAAAGGTAAACTTGCATCCAGTTAACAGCGCGCGAAACAATCGACTGCGGACGACCCATGTGCTTCTTCGGTGGGTTCCGGGTGACTTCGACCATAAAATGCAAACGACTAGGAGTGCAAGGGGAAAAACCGATCAAGGATTTTGGGACCAAAATGGGCAGCCGCTTTGACAACAATGCCACTGGACACAATAGAGCAATATGGAATCCACTCTATTTTTATTTATTTTTTTAATTCAATTTAACAGTGATTTACTGTATTATTTATATATTATATTGAATATTATACAGGGTGTTTCGTGTTTCAACTAAAATTTGCACCTCCTAGAATCTACGATTTTCTTAAGTTTCGAAAAAATGCTAAAACAGGTCAATTTTATCTTAAAGAGGAACCAAATTTTCATCATAAATTTAAAGTTTCCTCTAGCGCCAAAAGCTCCTTCTTCATAAAATTAAAATAGTAAGTGGGATCGAGTGACACAACCTTTTAAAGTTGCTTTTATTGCCTATGCAACCACGTATTTTTTATAAATTTTGAACTATCCTTCAAAGATGAGAGGAAACCTAAGTAATCATACAAAATTAATTTTACGAATGTATTCCTCAAAATGGCCACTCCTAACTTCTACACAATAGTACAAAGCCTACCTAACATTTTGCAACATTTCGGGCGTAATCAAGCGGCATTCTATCACAAAACACTTGAAGAGATTGAGATGGTGTTGCAAAGGAGTTAAATCTGATCTGGAGACCTAGGTGGCTACTCAATAGGACTTCTGCGCCCTATCCAGGCGCTTCATCTTGTTGAAAGAAAAGTTGATTTTCGTAGAGATTTATGTCTTCTTCTTGTGCTTGATTGATTAAGAAAGCAATAAAGTCTTCTAACAATTGCAAATAGCTATCGCCAATTAAATTGTTTTCGTCAAATGTTAAATTTTCGAAGCGTTTGGCTCTGCCTTTTAAGAAAAATGTGTGGATTAGTATCACTCCAATAACAGCAATTATTCCTAATTACTTCACCGTTCAAGATAAACGCACTTTCATTAGAGAAGCAAATGTTTGCAAATTATTCAAACGCTCAGTAAAATTTTCGCAAAACTGTAAGCGTTAATCCGGATTATCTTTGTTTAATTCTTGGAGAAGTTTTGTTTTGTTTGGATAAAACTTGTGGTTTTTGAACAGAAGATTTGACAGAATCTTGAGTAATTTTTCTGATAGATTGCGTGTTATTTATTAAAATATGATCAAGAACAGTCACTTTAACAGCGTCGTTTCGAATAGGACGCTCACAGTGCTGTTTTTTGTTTGCAACAGAGCTTGTTTCTTCAAATTTCTCAATTAAAGTAGTTCTGTTTTGACAACTAACTTGTTCCACATGATTTGCATTAAAAAGTCTAGATGCGACCCTGCCACTATTGCTATCACCAGAGAAGAGTTTTACTAGTTCAATTTCTTGTATTTTTTGTATATATTATAAACCATTTCAAAAACTACGGGTTTTTATTTTTAACTTAATTATAAAACGACAATATTGTATGTAAACAAGTAGACACTGTACAAAAAACGATAATTGTACCACCTATAGCTAAAAAAATTTGCTACTTTAAAAAGCAAAAACCTTAGTGCGAATAACATAACGTTTGTGAGTCTATTCATACTAAAAAACTGCTTCACACCTTAAACAAATATTTTGAATTAACAATTTTCAAAATTTCAGTCAGCCTAAAACAATTTTTTAATTCTCAAAAAAGATTTGTTTAAAATTTATGAAAAACACGTGGTTGTATAGACAATAAAAGCAGCTTTGAAATGATGTGTCACTCGATCCCACTTACTATTTAATTATTTTTTTTAACGTATCTTTGACCGCTAGAAGGATGTGGTAACAACTTTAAAATTATGTTAAAATTTGGTCCCTCTTTAAGACAAAATTGACCTGTTGGAGCATTTTTTTTTGAAACTTAGACTACAGTATAGAAATGCATCTGTATGGACAGCTGATAAAAACTTGTCAAAAGCTAGCATCTCTTCACTTAAAATGTGTAAGATGGAGCCATTGATTTTTAGATTTTTGGGCAACTAATAATACACAATTTTAATCTAAAGGGTTATAACTGTAAATTATATAATAAATAATCAAAAGACAACGTAAAACAACGATTAAAATAATTTTTATAGTATTTTATTTACAGTTATAGCTCTTTAAATTTAAATTGTGTATTATTAGTTGTCTAAAAATCTAAACATCAGTGGCTCCATCTTACACATTTCACGTGACGGGATGCTAGCTTTTGACAAGTTGTTATCAGCTGTCTGTACTGATTTATTTCTATACTGCGCTTAGACAAAATCGGAGATTTTGGGAGGCGCAAATTATAATTGAGACACCCTATATATTATATATTTAAATGTCAGAATAAACAATTAGACATATACTCTAGCGCTGCCATTTTTCATAGCATCACCTATGGAGATGAGCGATTAAAACGGAAATGACAGATGACAGAAGTCTGGCCTCCCGTTTTCTTAATTACTAATTATTTTTTATATTGGTCAAACAGTATATGAAAGCTGTAATGTGAAGTTCCAGGAAGTTAATTAAGTTGTCGTTAATTTTTACAGATATTAATTAGCAAAATATCACCTGGGAAACAATTTATTGCTCTTAATTTGTTTTGTCAGGTTGAAATTTGCGTAGGAACAAGGATTTGACACTAAAGAGGAATGAGAAAAAGCCGAAATTGAATATTCGTGTTCCGTTTTGTTTAAACTATGTTCAGTAGTGAATATTTTCGAATTTTTCACACAGTATTGTAATTTTTGGTGAGGTCAGGCATGTGGGAGGTTTGGTCAACGGTAATCTGAAACTGCCTATTTTTGCAGTTAATCTAGCAATATTTAAAAACGACTTTCATTGTTACTGTATTGTTTAGGTTTTGTAGAGTTATAAATCTAACAGTAAGTACATACAAATACAAAACATGTAAATAAAGATTTAAAATAAAATCTCGAAATAAACAAAAAAGGTTAAAGAACTTGATTATCACATTATAAGAAAATAATAATTGAAGACGACAATAGACTTTTTCCACAGATTGTTGTTGCACTAATTAATTAATTGCAATTATCTTTAAAAGTGTTATAAAAACATTTTCTAATCTCTTTGTTTAAATCAATTATGATTCAGATTCAAGTTAACACAGAAAATTAATCTCTGTTTATCTTACTTAGCAATATTTAGTTTCTTTAGATTTTTTATTATTTAAACAAATAGGTTCAAGGAAAAACATTTTGACTATGTAGGATGCTAATAGAAGATACGAAGGTGTGGTTTGCAAATAAAACAAAGAATTTTTATAACGGTTAAACTGTTTAAAAAATGATTAATATGGTGTGTGGTCTACTTCAAGTTTGCGTTAAAAGAATTTAACACTTTCAATTTTGAAAACCATTTTTAGCAAAAATGAATCATAGCAATCTTCAAAAAGTGGCAGAAAGTGTCTTTTTCCGCCCTAAGACTGAAACAGTATGTTATGTCTTAAGAGCTAAAAAGATGTATAAGCACCCTGAGAGATTGTTTGATGCCGATTGTAAGCTGTTAGCTGTGATGCTAATAGCTCTTCCTTTATTAAATCAAATAAATAAAAAAACAAAGATTACCCAATTGAGCTATTAGCAATACGATTTTTAACATCTCCAATTTTGTACTGCTTAAACCGACAGCTTCTTTTTGAGTTTTTTCTTTACATAAACGTACTTTTTCTTGTTTGTTTTTTGTGGCTGTTACTTAAGCTCTTTTAGAATCATCTTTTGTTTTTCTCGACCTCTCTCCGTCAATCTTTTTTTTATTTCCAATTTCTTCTAGAATCATGTTTTAGAACTTTTCATAGCTTTTTTCTTTTAATTTTTGTGTTATAAACTCTTGTTTCCTTTCTGTTTATCTAAAATTTTTTTCAAATTGTTCAATTTTTTTCTCCTAGAAGCAGTCAAAATTTTTGTTTATGTTTCTCAAATTCTTTTAGAAACTGTGTTGTTCTTTCTTTCAACCATTTTAACACTTGCCTATTATCTTCATTTTTTTTTTAAATTGTAGTTTTACAAATTCTTACAGAATTACGTTTTAATCGTAAAAAGCCATAAAAATTTTTTTTAAAGTATTCTCTTTTGTATTTTACAATTAGATTTACACAAAATGAAAAATAGAGACGTTAGGTGATTTAAAATAAAATTGCCTGAAGATGTTCATGGTGTATCGAATGGCCGAAACATGTTGCAAGTTTATAAAAAAAAAACATTTTATTTGAAAAAGGAGAAACCTTATTTAAATATTTTAAAATCTCTTATATCTTAAAAAATATCTCATTTTTCAATTCAAAATTCAGCTAAATTTAGAAAATTAGGTGTGCAGTGCTCTGATTTCTTCAGAAGGCGTCAGTCTGCTGCTTAGCAGCCAAAGAAATATGGGAAGACGTATCAAGTTGCACCAACACATGCTGTAAAAACATTTACACAATCGACCACTGAACCATAATAGGGTCAATAAAATTTAAACATAAACACCAGACCAGCGCAATATTTTGCATCCACATGCAGGTCCCTTTGTTAGTCGCCATTCTTTGTTCTTGGACTTTCCGCACACATATTGTTAAATCCGGCCGTGTGATCTGCATGTGGAAAGTCAAAGGTTAGACGACTATGTGTATCAAGATTATACTCTCAATTTTCAACGACAACAAGACATCGGAGAGAGAAACATGATGCTGAACCATTTTTGGAAAATTCTACATATTATACTGTAGAAAAATTTAAAGAAATGGTTGTGAACTAGTGAAATCGGTCGGTCGATGTGTAATCAACTATTCATGAAAGTTTTAAATCGGAATAAACCGCACACAAGCCGGAAATCTTATCCTGGAAAAATATGCACAAAGGAGTTTAGTTTTAATCTTTCAGGAAAGATTTAGACGTGCGGAGAAAATAAAATAAATATTTAAAGAGTGAATAGAAGAAAAAAACGCCCACATTTTCACAAATATGGCAATATTGCTATTGCTACATACATTCGTATAACAATGTCCTGGCGTTTTATCTTTCACATGTTCTATTAGGAATTATGATGTTCGTAGGCTTGCTGTTTATGTTAATTGAATTATTTATTTTTCAATCAACAATTACCACATCTAGTTTAAAATTTAGAATTTTAAAATTTTGTTAAATAAATTGAATTGCTTAGGGAATATAACATTTCAGTAATTAAAAAATTGGTTTTACTTCCTATTTCTTATTTGTTTACTGTTCTTTAATTTAATGTATTTCAAATGAAATAAATCTAAAAGTAGCATAATGTATTATATATTAAATATTTAGTAATTTAAATTATTACATTACAAGATTACATAACATGAAGACAGATACTGCATGACAATGCTAAAATGTTTTCTTTAGGTTTTGGTAATTCATAAATATTCATTACATCAAAATGAATTCTACTTAAACTACTCTTATATTTCGTTTAGTTTAGTATAATACTGTAACAAACTTCTCAATGTAATAACTATCTATTAATTTTAACAATTTAATATACTCTATTAAATAAAAAAGAAGCTAAATATCATAAATTCTTATAGTAGTAATTGTTTACAATTGTTACTTGAGCAATAATGTAAAATTACCTAATAGAAGTCGTTGTAGATACATCAGAAAATGAAGCAACATAAGTACTACTTATTTTGTAATACATACATTTGTATTTCATTTAAAAATTACCGGTTTAAAATTTTATTTTATTTATTTCCTACTAAACAAATACAGTCAAATATTGCCTTAGTTACGCTAACTGTAAACATACTCATAACTCCCATAGGAATTATAGCAGACAATTATGAATTCTTAATTTCCTCCAATCTAGATTCAGAAGAAGTAACAAAAACAAAGCTACAGTGCTCAAATCTACCACTAAAATTGTTTCCCGTGTCACTACAATTAAACGATTTTTCTATTGAAGTGCTGCTAGTGCATGTATGACTGCAGTCAAACGTTGATAACGCACTTCTTTCATCCGATATACCAGCTAACATTTTAGCCGTTTTTCTTTCTGCTACAGTCGAACTCCGCCATCCGCCGTGTCTCTTGAATCTCGTCATACTTGCCCCTGCATTGACTAAGGCAGTAGCAGGAGTCCGACGTAGACAATGCCCCGTGTAAGCTTCTGCATTTGGTAAACCTAAAAAACTGGCAACTTTGCTTGGAACTTTTGCAACTGTATTTTTCCCAACGGGCTAAACCGTACAACGCTTGTCTCGATACGTTAGGAAAAATCTCTGTTGACCTGACGGACGTAGAGACATATACTTTCTCACCAGAGACAATGCAGAAAACCCCTTTTCTTCAACAATTGTAAATTGCTTACGGGTATCTGATTTACTTTCCGGGATATTAACAACCATAACCGAACCGCTATCATTAATAACACCAATCTTAATATTCAAGAGTTCCTGGCTTCTACATCCTTCAAAATAACCCATAATTAAAACCACCTATACGGTAGAGCGTTAAAGGGTTGATAATCTTCACAAGTTAATGCGTTACCTTATGGAGCAAATGCGCCGCATTAGAAGCATCTTTCAAAAACTTGACATCGTTATCCCGAGTGAGCACCTTCGACTTTTTGGCTCGTAACCTTTACTCCTTTGTTTAAGAAAGGCCTCGAATTCATGAAACTTTATGGTATCTACACTATTACGAATTGCCATCATCGCTTTCAACATAAACCACTTAGTCCACAAGGAATTCGAACTATATGATTCAGACTGTAAGAAACGAATGTCGCTAGTAGTTGATTATGGAAAAAAATAAGAAAATATACATACCATATCTTGAAAATATGCCAGTAATATTATTTCATTTACACTGCTGCTGCCAGTATGTTTTTTAGTCATTCTTGAAATCGGTCGTATTCTTTCTTGTACGCTACTTCAGATTTTTTTGGTACTAATGCAGCACGAGCTTTCTCAGCTTTTTTTAATACTTCTTCGGAAATATTGTTGTTTTTCACGTTCTCACTCATTTTTTACTAATTCTGAAATTTTTGTTTACGCATTTGTCAAGAAATAAATTCATAGTAACCAGGCCTAGTTAACTAACAGCAAATTTGTTTTTTGGATTTGTTCAATAGGAAATATAATTGCAATTTGTTTTTTTGGATTTGTTTAGTAAGAAATAAAATGGATTATGTATCACGTGAATTACTGTCGGGTCTAACGGCCCTCTGGATTGTAAACCCGTTGCCCTCTGTAATTAACACCCACATAATTTCCTTGATACATAAATAACTATTAAAACATTGACCCAAGTTTTTACCTTAGTAAAAATTTAATTATTAATGATTTCTTTCTTTGTATTTAATTTTTTTAGCTGCTCTTGATTGTTGTCAAAAATAACAAGAAAAAGCTTCAAAATTATTATGACAGCTCTCGATTATACAAAACTGTGAAATAGAATAAACCTCAGAGACTTTTACTATGTTGGTTTAAAGATATTCTAGATAGAACTCCTAGGATTTGTTGGTAAATTATTTTTCATCCCAATAATTGCTTTATCAACAAGTAAAAACTTATAAAAATTACTATAAATTACTGTAAGCTCACTGTAAAAAATTTATAAAAAATAACAATATTTAGAATCAAAAACGTTTCAAAAACTGTATTTAAAACATAAACACTGTGTTATTTTTACACTTGTTTTACTTTATTTTTAGTACAATACGACACCACATATTTACCTCGTTGCTATTATTGCTAAACGTAAAAGCATAAAGAAGATAAATAATCGCAAAAGGAGTAGTAAGTTTGAGAATAAACGACTTTCTTATAAAACAGCTGTTTGATGCGACAGTGGCGGTCTTGTCGGCTATCTCATTCGCGAATAAAGTATATAAAGCATCAAATTACAGTTTATTACAATCTGCCTTATCTTTTTGTTGGTTAAAATTAAAATTAATGAAAACAGAACTAAATTTCATAAAACACTTGACAGTAAAAAAGAACTTCCAATAAGTAACCGAGTAATTTATAATATATTTTATTTAATTATAGGAAACAATGTATGTATATCTAACTAACCCAGATTTATCAGCTGAGATTATCAACAATATAATTTTCAGTTATTTATATGTTTATTACGTGAATTTAATATATTGTATTCACCGTTATGTCGCTCACTTTAAAGTCAGATTTAATTGTTTCCAAAATGAAACCGTTTTCATTTACATTTTGAACAAAGACTTCATTAGACCAGACATAATACTAATCATCATCATACATCATCAAACATATAATGTGTAAACCTACCTAATTCATTATACTTTAAAAACACAAAAATTATAAATTGTTATATTTTTATAGCCTTTTCACTAGATATGTAATTTTTTTAATAACATGATATAACTGTATATAACATAAACAATACAATAGATATTTATTATAATTATTATTTATAAAATAACAAAAATATTATGTAAATTGTAAGAAAATTTATTGGGAAAATTTCTATAAGAAAAAATGTGGTATACGACTCAAGAGTAGTCTCGTGTTATCTCAAAATTTGCAGTTGATTATATACTTATCCAAATCTAAATTGGTTATATTATGACAATTGCAGTGTCATAAAAACCGCTTTGAATTTGGGTAAGAATAAATATCTTATAACGACACTAAAATAGATCAAAGCAATAGTCTCATTTGCCCAATCACCAGATCTGATTTCATAAAGGACCGCTCGACGTAGAAACTCTTAAAAAAGTGTAAATGCCCGACATTTGGACATGTGTAGTCGAGCGAAAACGTTGACAAAACAATCGTCTAACATTTCAATACACAAATCAGCTTTCACAGATAACGAAGTCGATGACAAGAATTGTCCGTGATGGAGATGCGATCATTGATCAGTCGGCAAACTGGAAGACACACCCACTGATGGACATTATGCATTTTGTCCAACAACATCGAACATTTACATAGATTTTGTAAGGACAAGAGATGTCAATTCTATTTTTAGACAAACTGAATAAACACAGCACGTACTTTATCCTTGCTTTTTATGGAGGTTTTGTGCTTTATGATGAGGATGAATATACAAATAAATAAAACGAAAATTAATACACACAAACAAATAGACAAAATTTCTACAATGAAACAAAGACTGACTTTCTTTGCGTACAAACAAACATTTGGAAAAATTGATTCCGGAAACAAAGGAGAAAGTAAAAGTAAGTTCACAACAACGAAAAAATTCAGAAAGATAACCCAAGATTCGGAATAATTCCAGTCTGACATGTAATTTATTTATATTTTCATTGTATTTAACTAAAACACAAATTAGCGCAAAATTTAGTCACGCAAATGTAGAAAAAACATGTAAAAGAGAGAAAAATAAATACAATAGAGGATGGTTAACAATTTTTCATTTTATCAAGGACAGGCGACTTTTATATCCAATTTAATTAATGTTAGTGTAGAGTTCATGTACTCCAGGTAAACACGCACTACCGGCTATGAAAATAAATGATCAATAGAAAAAAGGAGCGCCGTCTGGACTACATATTGGATTAGATGATAATAGCTTTTGGAATGTTTTGTCTAAGACAACATTTGGGACCAGTCAGACAGTTAGTATCGATTTGGTTGATGACTCCGCGATGATATAAAGAACTACATTATCATAAATAATAAAAATGGTGTCGCTTTCTCATATTTGACCATTTAATGTAATTTCGTAGATAAATCATTATTCATTGTTTAAAAATTTTAGTCCATTTTTTTATTTTTTACAATGTTTCTACAGCCTAATATTTTCTCTAGGTAAGGTCTTAAAATTTTCGATATATCTGGCTCAAAGGACCATACATTTTTTAATAAACATTGGAAACCGAAAGCGACAATTATACAAAAATTTAAATATGTTAATAAAACAAAAAACAAATCAAAACTGTTGTTTTTGGCTTCAAAATTATATTCAAAACTTTAAAAAAGAATTTATAAAGTTCGAAGTTATTTTTCGGATTTTAAATTACTTTTCAGAATTTTCTCAACGTCTGGGTAGAAAGATCGTAAAATTTTAAATACAATTTGAGAAAAAAATATTTGTAAACTATTTATTTAAAAAAATTGAAAAAAACACTTTTAAAAATCAGAAGCGAAAACTGTTATAAATTGCCCGTTTTATATACTAAATAAGAAATTTCTTTATTTTCGGTTCGAAGGACTATACAGTTTTTGAGCTAAAAATAAAAATAGAAAATTGCAATAAAACTGTAGCTTCCGACTGTAAAATTCTATTAGTGGTAAAATGTATTTATTACCTGTTTGGCTTTACAGTTCTAGCAAAATATTTATATATTTTATTAAGTAAAATTATAATACAATGTCGGCAAACAGAAAAAAGACTTTTTACAGAAACATTTTACTAACAACTCTTCTCACTTTTTTCTTGTTTTTATAATTTTTTTATCCACTTTTCACCTTCTTCGCTTTCACTTAGTACTTTTCTTCTATTTAAATTCTTTTTTCTTTTTATTCCACACTCTCAAGGTAGAAGCAATAAATGAATAGAACCAATAGAACCAAAACAAAGAGTAGTAAAATTCTTTTTATTACATTTATACTTTACTTCACATCCGGCTTGAAGGACCATACAATTTTTATCTGCAGTCAAAGATTCCAAATTTGTATTAAAAATTAAATTAGATGTGCATTTCTTAAAGTAAAAAAAGAGAAAAACTATTGTAAATTGTCCCTTTTTTCTATACTCAGACTTTTCCAAAGTCATACTCTAAATTAAATTTACAAAAAGCTCATGTTTCTGAATCTATTGAAGCGTACAAAGCGGTGAAATAAGAAAAACAACGATAACCAGTAGGTAGTTTAATTTGTTTCCCAGTTAACGTCATTGCAGTGTTGCATTATGATGCAAATCTACAGCGCAGCAAGTCGTAAAGCTACCGTAATGGTAGAAAATATAGATATTTGTACAGGCTTTAATTACTCTCTATAATAGATTTAAATACACTTATTAATTACGGCTTTTGTTGTTTTTTAATCTCCCATTGCAAATTTTTGTTTTATAATGGCGCCCAACACTTCTTTGCTGTTGTACTATTTTTTCTAGAACTATCACAGCTAGTTTACCTACTTCAATAACCTCTAAAACGCTAAAATACTTGAATTAAAATCTAATTTTTATCTGTAAATTATGCTGTAACTAAACTTGTAGTGAAATTCTGGGTGAGATGTAAGTAATTAACAAAAAAATTTATTAATAGACTGTCTTAACATAATGTAATAAATTTTTAGCGCATATTACTACAATAAAAACCAATTTTTCTTTTTTAAAATACCTATTTACTCTTATGTAAATGTAAATTTAACTGTGACGCCCATAGCAGTCATTCAGTTAACAATATTTAGTTATACAATAAAGTCTATAACAAATATTTATTTCCACTTTTCAGTTTGGTAGTTTACAAAAGATATAATTTATTTAGCACTTTTTATACATTTTTTAATAGCAAAAAAAAAAATGTTTTGGTGTTATAAAACATGGTCTGGTGTTATTATAATATAATCTAGACTACCTAGAGTCTTCTTTGTGTTTTTGTGAAATTTATTATTATTTTGTAAATGTACTTATCGATTTCTCTTTGTTTTAGTCAATGTTTGACCAACTTGAGAAGAGGACGAAGCACTAGCAACCACTGTAAAAATATGTAATTTTATTTATTATTTATAAAACAAAATTTATAATCAGTTTTGTTTAAATAAACTTATAATAGTTATTTATTGTATAAGTGTTTTAGACAGCGTTTTATCCAGACAAGAATGTTTAAGCGCGAGACGTAGTCGAGCATTTAATATTCTTAAGGGATAAAACGCAACTAACACACGGATTCAATATAACATTTTAGCTACAATTACAGCGATTTAAAATCAGAATTGCCAAAATTTCATCTCATGTCATTAAAAAATGATTTGACATTACACTCTGACAGCAGATGTCACTTCAAAAATCATTGTAATTAACTAAAAAACTTAGGAGGTGTTGAATCGTTGCTATATATTTTTGATTGTTTATAGACTCTATTTGTACAAAACGCTGGGCAAGTTGGTAAAAATGGAAGAAAGTGATAGGCAGTGTTCCTGAGACAGTTCTTGAGGAAGCTGAAGAAGCAACTCGCCAGTTATTGCCTGCGAAGTCCAGTGAACATTATGAAAAAGTATTTTCAGAATTTAATAAATGGAAAGAAGAACGGGGGGTAATGACAATAAATGAGGAAGTTCTGCTATTTTATTTCTTAAATTTGAAGAAGAGGTATGCAATTTCATCTATGTGGTCAAAGTACTCTATGCTGAAGACCGCTATAAGAGTCTATAAAAACATAGACATTGGAAAATATAGTAAGCTCATGGCCTATCTGAAGAATCAGTCAAGAGGATACAGGCCGAAGAAAGCTGAAGTGTTGTAAAGCGCACACGTCAAAATAATCTGTCATGACATAGACATTGTAGATAATAAATTTTGAAATATTTTAAGTTGCATTTATCATGGGAGTGTCTGGTGGCTGTCGATGCTGTGAGCTGACAAATTTGAAAATCAGTAATGTAGAAGACAAGGACGCATACCTGATTGTTTCGATACCAAATACTAAAACGGCGGGCCGTTACACGAATATTTACAATTATTTAAGAAGGATTCTCTATCAACACTGTGGAGAAGTGTAGGAAATAGATGTCCTTACGTCCGAAGAAGTTATCCATTGAGAGATTCTTTTTACGATACGCTAATCAAAAACGTTCATCGCAACCCTGTTGGAATTATCACTTTATCGTAAGTTTCTTCTAAAGTTGGTTTGTTTTTGAATCTGGTGAACGCAGAAGCTTATACCGGCCATTGTATGAGGCGCACTTCAACAACTTTACTTGTCAATGGAGGTGCTAATCTTACAACAATTAAACGACATGGTAGGTAGAGGAGCTCCGCCATAGCAGAAAGTTATGTCGAAGTTTCTGCATCTAATAAGCTTGATATTGGAAGGAAAATCTAAGGTTCTCCTGGTACTAGTCGTTCCTTACTAGAGGAGACGTCCATTGTTCCTACACTACTATTCGTTCTGGAACCGATAACTACAAGCTTCTTATTAATAGAAACGAAGTGAAATATGATAAAACAAAAAACGAAATGTCTATTAATGTAAATGTTAACGTCAATATTAATAATAAATTGAATGCGATTAATTTAAGATTATATTTTTTTATTATTCTACTAGTAAAATAAAGTGATTTCATTATTCCACTAGTAGATAAAGTGTTACTTTATACGGTTCGTAAGGTGAATTAAACTTCAAGTACATATAAAGTAATTGTGGCTAAAAGTAATTTTTTTGTTTCATTAGAATTACAGGAACATCGCTGGAAATACGGATTAAAAGAATTCTCGAAAGAAGCAGAAGTAGAGAATCGCCACCCAACAATTGTGGCAGAATAATTGATATAAAATGGTTTAGATAACTAAAAAATTAAGAAGCCTTTTTGGCTGGAATATATTGTCCAACAACTTGTATATTCGTATTTGCAGATATCAAATTCTAAATTGTTCTATCTTTTCTTTTTTCGAGTCACCAAATCACCAAAATTGCCACCTACAATAAATCGTGACTAGCCGTAATTGAACTTGTTGTTACCATCTAGGTCGGTATGCATTTCCATAAAATAGGTCAACTAATCGATGCCTAAATTCCATCAAATCTGTCACCCTCTTATTGCAAATTTTTTCAAGAACTTTGCCTGATAACGGTACTAATCTTTTGTTCGTAAATGCTAAAATCAGGCGCTCGTGCGCAAATCTTCATTCGCTATTGAAATCCAGACACGAACTGAACAATTATGATTTTGATGTTGAACTGGGGTTCTGGGTTAATTTCAGATTCTTATCTGAAACTGATCGACCGTTTATTACACCTCAGAGGGTGGTCTTTTCAACATGTTTGGTTATTTTAATAGAAAAGAGAAGTTTTCATGGTGGTCTGGGGATGTTCTAAATTTTGAAATGTCATGACTTTATTCTAGACAAATTCTTTATTTTTATGTTCAGTCCAAACTTTGACACGAGTAGGTGTTAGCAGCCTTACGACCTTTTATTCACTCTTAAATTAGTAACTTACATAAATCATGCCACGGATAAATTTATTTCTCTTCGATATAACTGTATGGTTTCTTCCGTGATGGCAGTAGGTGGTCTGCAGACAAGTGAAAAGACTTTTGCTATCATGACAGATTTTTTCTTTTTGTTTATATTAACTTTGTTCACTTTTTAGAAATTTGATAGGATTGATAAGCATGTTTGTGACAATTTTATTACGGTATCTAAATAAACCTATTTACTGTTTTAGTTCGTTTATTAAAACTGAAAGAAGAAACTCTCTCAGGTAGAAAAAAATCGCTAGAACACGTACAAGTAAATAATTTAGTTAAGGGTTATATTTTACTTATATAGAGCAAGATTAACACTTATATATTAAGGAGTTTACTTATTTCAGGTATATAAATTCGTATACTTTTTTGTTTTTTGATATTTAGTAACAAAGATCTTTTACTCAAGCTAATAGCATTCGTGCGATTTAGATCTCTAATCTTGCATTGGAAAAATTGAAAAGGAGCTAATGTCATCAGATGTTTGTTTTTGTTTTTACTAATACAAGGTTAGACACGTCATAAACTGTAATAATCCTAATAATAGCTCAAGTATAAAGTTTTTGTTAGTAAAATTTATAATTTAAGTCACTGTTTCTATTTCTGTTGTCAAAAGTATAATTAATTGTCTTTTTTTAAAATAATGCAAAAATACAGAAACTTAATGTAGATTCATTTACATAAAATGGTAATTTACGTGATTTTTGTTCTATCATCTCACAATAGTTACCGTTACCATCAAGGAATTTTATACCTTTTTGGTATCTATATTATGCAACTGTAAATACTAAAGTGCTAAAAAATTGTATATATAGAAACGGAAAAACAGTTAAAACATCTTATTAAAATCTACATTTTATTTAAATATTAGCTTAATTTAGAGTTAATTGACTTATTAGCAGAAAAGAACATAAAAAGTTATAAACAATTTCATAAAAACTAGATCCATAATGTTAAATTTAAACATTTAAATCTTGAAAGCTAAACTAGTTTGTTGTAGAATTAGAAAACAGTTAATTTGTTCATTTTTAATACATTTATTCATCTACTTTTTAAAATTAAACTTTAATTTTGATATTGCCACATTATCAATTTATTTATTAGATTTTATACTACATATATACTAGCAAAGGTGTTCCAATCGAACAACAACGTCGAGAAACTGTATACCGGTTTCGAGGTTTTTGCCCCTCATCAGTACAGTGTATCTCGGAGCGTTGTGCTCGATTGGAACGAGTGGAACAACTCGCTTATATCAAGCGAAGTTCCGCTAGTAGTTGTATAGACAGACACAGTGTGCCATCTAACGAAGAGTGCACAATACGCTAATATACTGGAGACAACCATTGAGCCTCTTATAGTTCAGGAGCTTGAAAATCAATTAGACGAATTGGGAAGTCCCGTATTAAATAAACATCTACTGCATCTTCAACAAGATGGAGCACCTCCACACTATGTACTTCCAGGTAGGCAATGGTTGGATCTATTACCCAGATCAATGGATTGGGAGAAGAGGCGGTATTAAATGGCCCCCTAGGTCACCAAATCTTACACCACTAGATTTTTTTTATAGGGTCATTTAGAGTCTGTGGTTTATAAAACAAAAGTAGACTCACTTGAACAATTGAGACATAGAATCATTCAAGAGTGCCGAGAGAAACTTTTCAAAAAGTTTGTGAAGAATTTCATAACAGGCTCTATTTTTGTTTAGCAAACAACGGAAATCATTTTCAATATCTACTATAGCATTTAATAAAAATTAATCACTTAGGCAATGTTTTATTTTAGTTTCAATTATTAGAGTTCATTTACTACAGCGAATAACAAAAATAAAAATTTAAAGTCTTTCTTGTCGAGTATTTGGAAAACGATTTTTCCAAGTAGGTTTTTGCATAACATTTTTGAAAAGCGCTTGTTATGAGCTTTCCAACGATGTATCACAAGGAGGGTAGTGCCATTTAAAATTTTTAAGTTGGGGTGGCTGTGGCTTATAAGGTGAGTGGGGGTGCGTCACTTACCATGTCATTTTAATTCTCCTTAGCAACCACCAAAAGGTTTTGAATGATTCAATAACTTTTTTCAGTTTGAGAGATATTGCCGATTGCTGCCGATTGCAACTTTTTAAATTGACACACTGTATAAACATCTACTTCAAAATTAATCTTACAATAAGTAGTTTCTACTTAATTATCTTATACTTCCAAATAATTTTTCAGTTACGTAAAGGTGCTCATAAACTATGATTTGCAAAAAAATTGTTTAGAGTTTGAATTTATTTATCTATGCTGTACTGTAACATACAATTTTCAAAAAATAAAAATAAAACATTTTTTTTTGTTTTGAATACTTAAACATTTTCTTATTTTAACTCAAATTAGGTACCTATGTAATTTAAAATTCTTCTCCAATAGGTTTGATAGTTAATTCATGCACCTACAAACACAAAACAATTAATAAAAAATTGTTTTTGTAAAATTAATTTATATCATACTTGCACATGTGGAGGTGTTGCCAAAATATATAAAACTGAGTCTGCAATATCTTCACTTTCTAACATCTTCCACTCTTTCGTCAATGTAGTCATTTCTGGACTAATCTTAAAACCACTGGCTTGAAGAATTTCTGTTTCTACACCACCTGGACTAACACTCTACATTTCAAAAAAAAAATATGTATTTTTCAGTTTCACAGTTTACAAAAAAATTATCTACTTACCGTAATTTTTATCTTCAAACCAAGATGATTAAACTCTTGCCGAAGAGTTTCAGTCAGAGCTGTTACAGCATGTTTCGATGCTGGATAGACATTAAGTCCTGGAAAATTTGGTACTGTATGTCCTGCTACACTGTTAATATGAACAATATGACCGTCAATTTTATTCGCTTTCATTATTTTAACAGCTTCTCGTGTGGCAATACACAAACCCAAAACGTTTGTATCGAGAATTTTTTTCCACTGTTCTGTATTGCCTTCTGTTAAATTCGTCTGTTGGATAATTCCGGCATTATTTATTAGAATATGGACCGGTCCTAAATTATCCGTCACCCATTTGAAACCTTTAATAATGTCTTCTTCTTTTGTAATGTCGACTTTAACAGCATAGAGTTTGCCTTTCTTTCCTTGAAGCTTCTTTGCATTTTCTTCTACACGTTCGGAGCGGCGGGCAAAACCTACAACCTATTCAACTCTTTAATTGTAGTTTTAACAAATTGTAAAATACCTGTAAACCTTCTTCAACTAATTTTTCTGCAATTGCTGCACCAATTCCAGCACTAGCTCCAGTAACTACAGCTACTTTGCCTCTCCAACGATCCATTGATATCACCATGATTACAAACGTTTGATCAAACGTTTTCAAACAGACTGAATGAGTTTCAAGTTCTAACTGTAGATAACTGGGAACAGAGGATAAATTATTGTGACCTTGACTGCAGCGGTTACACAATATTTTGAGACCGGATAATGATTGTACTATTCACTGTCTTGTTATGAATAATCTTTCGTTTGTTATTAAAAGTGAAACCGGTAAACAATAATTGGAGCTTTTTTAATTTTCTCTGTAAATCTGTTATTACGAATTATAACAGATATTTTGCTTCTAGTAAAGTTGTAAAACATACCTACAGGTGTGCCAAATTGTTGCTATTGTTTTACAGTTCCTAATATCATTGATAATTTTTTGATAATTACAATAATAACAACATATATAATAATACAGATTTTAACTAAAGTTTTTCAATTTTTTTCTACAAAAACATTTTTTTATAGTTATTGTTTCTCAAATTTTTCTGAAGACATCTTTTATTTATTAATTATTTCTTTTGATCGTACATTTTCAAATTGTTTTCTAAGTTCTATAAGAATGTTTTTAGTTCTTTCAAATTCTGCCATTAGTGTTTTGTTTTTCGTAAACATTCTTTTCAATCATATTGTTTTAATTTTTCTTAATAAATTTTCAAGATTTTCGAAAAAATTCTATTGTTCCAGTAAAATTATTTTTTGTACTTTTTCTTATAAACGTAGTTGCTCTTATTCCTCTTTCTTATTTTAGTCGTATTTTTCAAGCTTATTTTAAAACATTTTACGCCTCTTCTTCTTCTTCCTAGGTATGTCCATTTTGTTATGAGAAAAATTAGAATTGTAGAACTTTGAAAAAATTTACTGAAGTCCAAAATGTCGGTAATCAACAGTGTTTTCCAAATCTTTCTATTTTAAAATAAGTAAAAAAATGTTTGTTACATATTTAGTGAATAGCTTGCCACAGAAAACCCTCACTTAGGTTATTTAAATGGCTTCTATTAATATACAAAAATTAGCGGCACAACCTTGATTTTATTTTATTTTTTTTTATCAAATTTTGTATCATTTTCAGTACTCAGTTATTATAAAAATAATATTGTTTTATTATTATTTTATTAGATTTTTTTCCATTTTATTACTAAAGATAACAGTGGTTTGATATTATAGTGACATGACAAAAGACACTTGCGTATATATATATTATTTTATTTCTTTTTTTAATCTTGTTTTATTATTAAAATACAGTTACATTAGATTTAGTTTAAAATGTCTCTCCTAAAGGTCTAACAGTCAGTTCATGTACCTAAAAATAATATTATTAACACGTCGCAGAACAACCTATTGCTAAAATGAATACCTGTACATGTGGAGGTGTTGCTAAAACATACAAAACTGAATCTGCAATATCTTCACTTTGTAACAGAGGTGCATCCTTCATCACTTTCATAATGTCTGCATTAAGCTCAAAATTATTAGTTTTAGCAAATTCTGTTTGAACAGCACCAGGACTAACACTCTAAAATTTAAAAAAAAAATGTATTTATGTATCCACAAAAAAACAATTTCTTACCGAAATTTTTATTTTCAAACCAAGTTGATTCAACTCTTGTCGCAGAGTTTCAGTAAGAGCTGTTACAGCGTGTTTCGATGCTGGATAAATGTTAAGTCCTGGAATATTTAGTACTTTATGTCCCAACACACTGTTAATATGAACAATATGGCCGTCAATTTTATTCGCTTTCATTATTTTAACAGCTTCTCGTGTGGCAATAGACAAACCCAAAACGTTAGTATCGAGGATTTGTTTCCATTTTGTTGTATCTCCTTCTGTTAAATTTGTCTGTTGGGCAACTCCAGCGTTATTTATTAAAATATGAACCGGTCCTAAATTAACTGTCACCCATTTGAAACCTTTAATAATGTCTTCTTCTTTTGTCATGTCGGCTTTAACAGCATGGAGTTTGCCTTTCTTGCCTTGGAGCTTCTTTGCATTTTCTTCTACACGTTCTGAGCGGCGAGCAAAACCTACAACCTACAGAACGTTTAATTTCTTAAAATTCAAAAATTGTTAATTACCTGCAAACCTTCTTCAACTAATTTTTCAGCAATTGCTGCACCAATTCCAGCACTAGCTCCAGTAACTATAGCTACTTTGCCTCTCCAACGATCCATTGATATCACCATGATTATAAATTTTAGATGTTATTACTTTAATGTCGTACCAACAACTAAATCCGAAATTGATATAGCTGTGGTATATATAGCCAGTTAGGCTAGACAATTAACTTAATGTTAGTACCTGGTATTTTGAAGGACCTAGATAACGATTTTGAAAATCATTATTCTACGATTTTTAGTTTTCTGTAGTTTAGTGAATATTTTTTCTTGTGTTCACGAGAAGTCCAAAATGCTCAATTTAATATTTTTTTAAAGTTTCTTTTTTTTAGTACAAGCTTAATGGGTGCTCAGTGCTCACTTCTCTCTAATATCTTTGTGTTAGTTCTTTATTGTTGTAACAGATTATTCATTATTTATAAAAAGTTGTGACAGATAAAAAAATATATTGTTTATAATTATGATTTAATATTTCTATTGATTTTTGTAATAAGCTTTATCTAAGCAGTAACACATAATGAGTAATACATATCTATAAAGATAATAACATTTTACAGTTCTATTTTTAAAATATGTATTATGATACAAATATTGACACTGCAGATAATTTTGCTGTATCATGGTTAATAGTTGTAATTATATCGAACAGTTTGTTTTCATTTGAAGGAGCGATCTATAATTTAAAATGTCATAAAGTTCCGAACGCAAGAAAAAAATATTCACCTAATTATAGAAAACCGAGAATCGTAAAATAATAATTTTCAAAATCGTTATCGTTATCTAGGTACTTCAAGGTACTAAATACTATCCTTAATTCCTTTAGTTAATTGTCCAGCCTAATTGGTTATATCTATCACAGCTACAGCAATCTCATATTTAATTCTTGGTACGTCATCAAAGTTATCGTATTCAAAATTTATAATTATGGTGATATCAATGGAGCATTGGAGAAGCAAAGTAGTTATAGTTACTAGAGCTAGTGCTGGAATTAGTGCAGCAATTACAAAAAAAATAATTAGAAAAGGTTTACAATCTTTAAATTCTAACAATAAAAAAAGCGTCTTGCAGGTTGTAGGTTTTGTTTGCCGCTTAGAACGTATGGAAGAAAATTGAAAGAAGCTCCAAAGCCTATTAAAGCCGAAGGCAAAGGAAGAATATTGGAAATATAGATGCTTAAGAAAATCTATTAAAATCTGAAACGTCGGCAATCAACAAGTGTTTTCAATTATTATTCTTTCAAAATAAGTAAAAAAAATATGTAGCAATATGGCCACAGAAAATCTTTACTCAGGTTATTTAAATATAACCTCTTTAAACAATCTTTGTACAAAGCCAGAAAATATACGACGTGATACGTCTCTGATTTTATCATTTTCTTATGAAATTTTGTATTATTTTAGTACTCAGTCATTATACAAATAACATTTTTTGTATGTAGAATGCATTTTGGTCTCAAAAAAAATTACATATACAGGGTGGGGCACTAAGACCGCCTCGGTCCATTACGTGGTTACGGTTTGTTTAATCAAAAGACACTTTTACATAATCTACATAAAAATGTAGATCTTTGGAAATATTTACACTTAAAATTGAAAAATGATGGTTGCTATCATTGATAAAAATGCCAAAATCTCGTTAATGGTAAATAATCTTGCCGCCATTTTTGCGAGATTTTAAGAGAAGTCTCATTTTACGTGTGCCTGCATAAAAACTCAAAATTTCTAAAGGGGAACTCTGTCATTTTTTGGCGGATTTAAGTTGGCCGATAAATTACCTTTAATCTGATACTACATTGTCCTACACTTATTTTGTCTAGTTTTCCATTAAATCAGATTTTTGTAAATTTTAGACAAATAAAAACATTTTTTCTAATACCGTAGTTACAAAACGATTCACAAAAAACGCTATGAAATAATAACATCTCATAAAACGAAACAACAAATTACTCGTTATTAATACACGGTTGAGCCCTTTTGAATTTAGATTTATTTTCCTAAAGACACTTTGAATACGAGTTTTTATGTCATCTTTAGTTGTCAGCAGCACTTTAAAAACTTGTTCTTTAGCCCTATAAAAAAATTCATACTAGTAAGATTAGGCGCCCTTGGTGGCAACAAACAGATAGGGCCATGTCGTCCTATCTGTTTTTAAGGGAATGTTAGTAATGAGAACTTCCTTATAGACTTTATTAAAATGCGCGGGTGCACCGTATAGCTGAAACTACATTCGCCTTCTAACCATTATTGGCACTTCTTCTAATAACGCAAAAAATCTGTTTTCGATAAAGTTTTTGGACATTTTACCGTTTAAATGTTTATCAAAAACGTGAGAGCCTATAACATCTTTTATAGAACTCCACCTCACATATTGAGGGACTAACTGTGTTGGCGGTTAACCACGGCCTCCAATAAAAAATTGCTTTTGTTTGTCCATAAATCACATAAATCTGATTTAATCGAAAACTAGACGAGATAGGAATAGGACAATGTAGTATCAGAGTAAAGATAATTTAACGACTTACTTAAATCCGGCAAAAAATAAAAAGGATTTCATTTAAAAATGTTGAGTTTTTGGTAATATTAAAGTGTCAAGTTTGACAATTTTTTTTGACACTCTGTATGTTATATCATACTTTTTTATACATGCACATCTGAAATAAAGCTTTTTTTAAAGTTTTGCAAAAAATGGCGACAAGATAATTTACCATTAACAAGATTTTAATATTCCTACAAACGATAGCAACTATCATTTTTTAACTTCAAATGTCAATATTTCTAAAACGGTTAGAGATAGGTACAAGACATACTATACAAAAAGTGTTAGTATCCCATTTAAAAAAATATGTTTTTTACGTGTAACTTATTTGTGAACACTCTGTACAACAGAGTGTTCACTGTCGACTTTCATCGGCCATGACGTTGGACCATGCCAAGATCGGCTCCAGCGTTGGACAATAAACTCGCTGATGTGCGTCTAATACTGTGTCATGTTTTATAATGCTTAAATAATATATAATAAATTGAGCGCTGTAAAATAGCTAACACTTGTGGTATCATCAGCGATTTCTATTCTGTGATGATGCTTATTTAGTGAACAAATTATGATTTAGTCAATAATAAAACACATTTTTTAATTGACATAAACTGGAAATGTGAAGAATTACAAACAAATTAGCAAATAAATTTTATTTTATTATTAAATTAGTTTTACATTAATTATAGTTCAAAATTTCTCTCCTAAAGGTTTAATAGTCAGTTCATGTACCTGAAAATAATTTTATTAACATATTGCAGAACTAACTATTGTTAAAATTAATACCTGCACATGTGGAGGTGTTGCCAAAACATACAAAACTGAATCTGCAATATCTTCACTTTGTAACATAGGTATACCCTTCATCATCTCAACAATTTCTGCACCAAGCTCATAATTATTAGTTTGAGCAATCTCTGTATCCACACCACCAGGACTAACACTCTAAAATTTTAATAAATTGTGTTTTTGTATCCACAAAAAAACAATTTCTTACCGTAATTTTTATTTTCAAACCAAGTTGATTCAACTCCTGTCGAAGTGTTTCAGTCAGAGCTGTTACAGCATGTTTCGATGCAGGATAGACGTTAAGTCCTGGAAAATTTGGTACTGTATGTCCTGCTACACTGTTAATATGAACAATATGGCCGTCAATTTTATTTGCTTTCATTACTTTAACAGCTTCTCGTGTGGCAATAGACAAACCCAAAACGTTAGTATCGAGGATTTGTTTCCATTGAAGTTTTGAAGTTTCTTTGCATTTTCTTCCACACGTTCTGAGCGGCGGGCAAAACCTACAACCTACAGAACGCTTTACTTCTTGTTGGAATTTAAAAATTGCTAATTACCTGTAGACCTTCTTCAACTAATTTTTCCGCAATTGCTGCACCAATTCCAACACTAGCTCCAGTAACTATAGCCAGGGCCGGCTCAACCATAGGGGCAGATGGGGCATTTGCCCCGGGCGGCCAAATTTTAGGGGCGCTTTTTTATTTAAGCATTTTTTTACAATGGTTCTGTGAATACAGAATTTCTAAAATTTTGTTATCGTATATGTATAAAGCAGTTCAAGGAGGTATTTTCCAAAACGAAACTTAACTCCGTCGCCAAGTGCACTGATTAGAGCTTGAAAGAATCCCATAAATCAATGCAAAATAAACACAAACTTATCCTCATACTTGTAGTTGATTTTCGGTCTTCGAATAGATACGTTTGGTGCGAATAGTTTGTTTCGGAAAATTTTAAAATGTCGGGAAACGGAAAAAGGCGCTTGTCGGGAGCGCAATATCGCAAAAGAAAAGCGGAAAAACAAAGTGCCCTTAAAAGTATGAGTGGTTTCATGAAAAAATTTATTATAAGTGCCGATTTGCCGAGTAGCGAATCCAACGAAACTGGGATTGAAGAACAACCACAACCATCCACATCAAGTGGAAGTGCCATCACAAACATTGATGAAGCTGTGGAAGTGAAATCATCGAATGTTATTTCATTAGATCCTGCAGATTGGCCTGAAAAGATAAGCGACTCCCAAAGAATCCTTATTGTGGAAAATGGTCCTGCACATATCGGTTACTCAACCCATTTTGACTTTCCGGTTGACAAAAGTAATCGTCGTTTTACTCCCTCCCACTATAAAAGACAACTAAGTAATGGTGAAAATGTATTCAGAAGCTGGTTAACATATTCTACATCAAAAAATAAAGTGTATTGTTTCTGCTGCAAACTCTTTGGCACAGGCTTGGCGCCTTCATCTTTTGATAGTACGGGTTTTAGTGACTGGAAACATTTGTCAGAAAGACATTAGAGTTGAAATTCGTGAGCATTTCTTAGGATTTGTGCCACTAACAACAACAACAGGTGCTGCTTTAACTGAACGAATTATTGCCCATTTAGAAAGAAATGGTTTATCTGTGGCCAATTTAAGAGGTCAAGGATATGACAATGGGTCCAATATGAAGGGAAAAAATTTGGGGGTTCAGAAAAGAATTATCGAACTAAATTCTCGCGCTTTTTTTGTTCTCTGCAGTTGCTATTCTTTGAATTTAGTTGTTAGGTAACGATGCAGTAATGTCCTCCAAAGAAGCTGTTTTATGTTTTGACGTAATTCAAAAATTATACACTTTTTTTTCGGCTTCAACACACAGATGGAGTAATTTAAAAAATAACATGACGTCGTTAACATTAAAACCTTTAAGCTCAACGAGGTGGGAAAGTAGAATAGATGCATTGAGACCACTTCGCCATAACATAGGAGAAATCTATGATGCTTTGACAGAAATTGTTGCCGACGAAGTAACAGATAAAATGGCTAAACATGAAGCTGAGTGTCTGGCGCAAAAAATTAAAACATTTGAATTTTTATGTTCTCTCATCACATGGCACAATATTTTAAATCACATCAATGTGGCAAGTAAAATGTTTCAAAGTATGGATATGGATCTGCTCAAAACAATAATTGAATTAAAAAGTGTGGTTTCGTATTTAGAAAAATACAGAAGTGATGAAGGCTTTCAAGAAACAGTGAGAGACGCTAAGGAATTGGCAACAACTTTAGAAGCCGAGGAAGAGTTTTCCTGTATAGCACCCATTCGACCAAGACGACAAAAAAAAAACAATTTGAATATGAAAGTGCCGATGAACCTATAATGAATGCTAAAACAAAATTTAAAGTGAATTTCTTTTTTCATGTTTTGGATGTGTCAGTTAATTCCCTTAAAGAACGTTTTCTTCAGTTGGAAAATCATAGTTTTTATTTTGATTTTTTGTACAACTTTACAAATATAAGTGACATGCCTAAAAATGAATTGATTAATAAATGCCAGAATTTAGAAAAGATTTTGACCGAGAAAGATCATAAAGATGTGAATTGGAAAGAAATGGTAGACGAATTGGATGTTTTAGGAAGTATAACTTTTGTTAAAGAAAATCCTTCCCCCCTGGAAGTGTTAAAATACATTAGCAAAAATGATTTTTTCCCTAATGTATCAATTGCGCTCCGAATTCTTTTAACATTGCCAATTAGCGTTGCAACTGCAGAACGTAGCTTTTCTAAACTGAAGTTAATCAAGAATTATTTAAGATCTGCAAAGGCACAGGAAAGACTAAGTGATTTGGCAACCATTTCAATAGAACATAAAGTGGGTGAACATTTAGATCATGAAGATTTAATTAAGGATTTCGCGTCGATAAAGTCGCGTAAAGTGAACTTCAAGTGAATTGTGAGACATTTTTGACAATTTGGTGTAAATATTTGTTACGGTCATTTGGAAATACATGATGCATCACAAAGGTATGTATATAAAGGGGGGGTCGGGGGCGTTATTTTTATATTTGTCCCGGGCGCCAGAATGCATAGAGCCGGCCCTGACTATAGCTACTTTGCCTCTCCAACGATCCATTGATATCACCATGATTATGAATTTTAGATGTGATCAGTTTAACGTCGTACAAACAACAAAATTTGAGATTGATATGAATCATGGTAGATACTCATAATTGTTACTAACCTAACGTACTCGTAGTTACTTAACAAATAGGAAGTTTTTTTTATAACGATTTAAGAACAAATGGTGTCAGTATTTATAACACAGCTCTAGAGACTTTAGACTCTTTAAAGGGTACATTGTCTGGTAGATCTAATTTAAAAAAACTTGACCTGACTTGACCTTATCTAACCTGACCTGATTTAATCCTAGCAGACCAAATTTGATTTGACTTAACTTGACTTGACCTGACATGGCCTATCCTTAGCTTGCCTGACCTTAACTTGACTTGACCTGGCGCAACAAAAATCAAATTTCAAAAAACAGAACTCATTGCTCTCGTGGTCCAAGATTCACGTCGCGTGCTTAAAAGACTCTTTTTTGCAACTTATTGCATTAATAGCTATTATGACACAGTAGAAATAAAACTTGTTTTTATTTTGTCAACAATACTTTTTCTGTCATTTTTATAACTGTTTTTGTTATTTCAAGACGTCAAATACGTTGAAGTAATTATGACATTATTGTGAATACCTAAAATTTCAAATCATGGTGATATCCATGGATCGTTGGAGAGGCAAAGTGGCTGTAGTCACTGGAGCAAGTGCTGGAATTGGTGAAGCAATTGCAAAAAAATTAGTTGAAGAAGGTGTTCAAGTAATTAATAATTTTGTGTGTCCCAACCTAAAATAAACTGTAATAATATACCTAGGTTGTAGGTTTTTCGCGACGCTACGAACGTGTAGAAGAAAATGCAATAAACCTTCGAGGCCGAAAAGGTAAACTCTTTTCTGTTCAAGTCGACCTTACAAAAGAAGAAGACGTTATTAGAGGATTCAAATGGGTAGCAGATCATTTAGGAGGCGTCCATATTCTAATAAACAACGCTGGGGTTATCCAACAGACAAGTTTAACAGATGGTAATACAGAAAAATGGAAGAGAGTTCTCGATACAAACGTTTTGGGGCTGTGTATTGCCACACGAGAAGCTGTTAAAATAATGAAAGCGAGCAAAATTGACGGTCATATTATTCATATCAACAGTCTGGCGGGACATATTGTTCCAAATTCTCCAGGACTTAACGTCTATCCAGCATCGAAACATGCTGTTACAGCGCTGACTGAAACTCTCCGACAAGAGTTGAACCAACTTGGTTTGAAAATAAAAATTACAGTAAAACATTGCTTTTTGTAGATACAAAAATACATTATATTTTTTATTTTAGAGTCTTAGTCCAAGTGGTGTTGAAACAGAACTGGTCAAAAATAATTCTTTTCAACTTAGTGCTGAATTAGTTAAAGCAATGAAGAAAGCACCAATGTTACAAACTGAAGATATTGCAGATTCAATTATATATATTTTGTCAACTCCTCCACATGTACAAGTATAAAATTTAATAATTGTTTTTTTATAAGATGCTAATAATTATTTTTAGGTGCATGAATTGATCATTAGACCTATAGGAGACTTACCAATAAAGTTTTAACAATGATAATTATTTTTTAATGACTTCAAACAAAAATTTTTGAAACTTCCCATTTGATTAAGACATATTTGTTGCTGTTTTAAATATCTCGTAAAAAAAACACCAAAACAAAAATATTTTTTTTAAGTTACTAACGCATTACATAGAAATATTATCAGATTTACTGTAGAAACAGAAACAAACTTTTACATTCTATTTTTAGATCGTAATATGATTTTTAATATTCTTTTAGCTTTTGTTGTTTTTGGAAAAAAAATGGCTAATATTAATGCCAATGCCAATGAATAATCACTTTCTATTTCATGTTAAATATTTTTTTTATAAAATCAGAAACAAATACTCTATAAGCTTAACTATATTGCGCAAATATTTTTCCCACATCTTTTCCATTAAAATTTTTTTATTTCTTTTTCCCTTCATTAGCAAATTGTCTCTTTCGATCTCTATATTTAACAAAAAAAAAATAATATAAAAGTTTTTTTTTAATTTAAGAGCTAGTCTTTCGATTTGTCTTGTACGCTATAAGAATCAATTTCAAAAATTTTGTTATTTATTTATTTTTCAAACAATATTCAAATTATTATTTATATTGGCATAAAGTACACTTAGAAATTTATTTAAAAATTTAGTTAAAACTTGAAAAATAAATTTCAACAATAGCTTTGTAACACTTGAAGTAAAATCATGTAAAAAAAATTGTTGGATACGTTAAACCGTGATTGACGCTTCTGCCAACATTGTAATAAAAATATAAGTAAATATAAAAGAATAGAATTTAATTGCTTGTATTTTAGAAATACGTTTATTAATCGAATTCTATAGTCGGTTTTTTCGGCTACTTTTCACCGAAATTTTGACATGTATACTAGAAAGTTGTATTTATTACATCACTAGTGACGAAAATTGTCTTACACTGTATTAAAAAACAGAGAATTAAGCAACTAACACCAGAAATAGCTGCATGTCCAAGTGTTTTATTATTGTAGAAACTTCTCAAAATTAATTTAATTTGTTCAATTTAAAATGAGTATAAAAAAACCCAAACTAATTAAACTGACTTAGGTCAGTAGTCGTATAGACCACAGACCGATATAGACCGACTTGGCCGTGTATAGACAGACACAGTGTGCCATCTAACGAAGAGTGCTGGAAGGTGCGAGAGTTGGTATATAATGTTGGCGGATAGCAAAGTTATCTCTTAGACTCTCGCTCAGCCACCAACATAACCAACCTCCACGATTAGGTAACAACAACTACTTCGCGGACTAATACCCCGACCGTCATTGAATTACATCACCTAATCCTAATCGCCCAACCAGCAACACACTGAAAGGCAGTGTAACCAGAACTAGCAAAGGTGTTCCAATCTAACAACAACGTCAAGAAACTGTATACCGGTTTCGGGGTTTTTGCCCCTCATTAGTACATTGTATCTCAGAGCGTTGTGCTCGATTGGAACCGGTGGGAAAACTCGCTTATATCAAGCGAAATACGGCTAGTAGTCGTATTGACAAACATACCTACTAACACACTGACTACTTTGCTTGATATAAACGAGTTCTCCCACATTGTGCTCCCAGCCAATCGAGCACAACGCTCTGAGATATGATGTACTGATGAGAGGCAAATACCCCGAAACCGGTATACAGTTTCTAGACGTTGTTGTTCAATTGGAACACCTTTGCTGACTTAAGTCATTGAATAACAAATTATAAATTTGTCCAATTATAATTTTATCAAGAGTTGTCTCTTTTAATTTGAGTTTTAAACGATATATTAGAGAAGAACAAGCAATTCTGATTTTCATTCCTATAACAGATGTTTAAAAAATAATCCAAAAAAAATAAAACTCGTAACAAACAGAACATTGTTAATCCTAGAGCGTAAAAGAAGGCATCCCCAACCAAAATTTCTGTTTGTTCTGAATAGAATTTCAAAAGTTTGTCTAAAAAACAAGGCTGTAGTAATCTAAACACTGTTTTAACTTTTTGTAGAGAAGAAAATCACACTTACGCTACTGCTAGTTCGGCCGGTAAGTATAGCACACCGTAAAACATGTATTTTCGTCCGAATCACTTAAATAAAACTCTTTGTAATGACGGTTTTTTTTTTATTTCTTATTTCCATCAATTTTCAATTTCTTGGCCAAGTTTTTGCGATTTGAATTTTTTAAGTGGAGTGCAGAGGACATCTTCGGTAAGTTCTTTATTCCACCCTTTTACGGAAAGTGGTACTTTCCTACTGTTTAGTGTTAGAAAATGGCGGTGTAAAGCACTTACCAAAAGAAGAAATATGAAAGAAAGTTGTGATTTTTGTGATTTCTGTCAATTTTAATCTAGGAAGTTATAATTAATTTTAAATAAGTATTAATAAATTAGTAGTAATAAGTTGCAGTTTGTTTGTTATACAATTTAGGTACCTTGGAGGGTAGTTTTTGTGTAAAAAACACGCTAATCTCAATTTATAATGTAAAATTCTATTTTATTCAAAAATTAATAATTAAAAAAAAGAAAATTGCAGACTAATTTGTTAATTACTTTTTTATTAATTTCTGTAAAATATCGCAAAATTTACAGTGACAAATAACTCGATATTATAAAAATACATATTTAGGTACAACTCAAGTAGGCTCTTGTCAAATATCTATCTATTTCTTTCATTATTTTTCCGATAAAAGACAGGGTGAAAAGAGACTTGTAATGGAAATAAAATTGGAATACCCTATATATAAACTGAGACTTTAGAAAATGTAAACACTTTTTTTGTGATTGCGTAAAATGTTAACAAGAGATTTTTGACCTCACCTTTTTATTGGTAATAATGTAGCCGTTTAAAACAATGTTTAGTCTCATTAGTTTAAATAAAATTAATTTTTTTTTTTCAGTGCTATTTTCGTGATTAAATATAAATTAAAAACAAAATTAGAAACATTTTGTTAGTGTAGCTGAATATTTAAATACATTTTTGATTTATTGTTTGAACTAATTACTTACATAATACGATGATTCAGTACTAAAAGACACAAAGGCGCTTCGACATTTGGTAAAATAATAGACATTTTTTGTTGTCTTTTGCATATTATATCAATATTTTTCTTTGTTTTGAATCAGTCGAGCACCAGCTCTCGATCAGAACGCATCGTAGCCGCTCTAAAGTTGCGTATTTTTATTTATTATTAATTTTAAACAGAATATATCGCGATTTTGTTTAAACAAATACATTTTTGCATTTTAAAATTACAAAATAACACAGAGATAACAATTTTAGGTATATATCTTTATTTGTAATTGATTTAATAATAAATTCACTCGTTTTATTTAAAATCGCTTTGCACCCCCTTTTTGTAAGAAAAAATAGCCACATAAGGCAAGAAAAAAAACAACAATTTCAGGATTGAAGGTAGGTACGAAAGAAGCAGAAGGAGGGGATTCGTTAGCCAACAGTTGTGTCAAAAAAAAATGCTTTAATTAAGACTTTATGTACAGTTTATGACTTTGTTAGAATTGTTTATTTCTGTTTTAATTTATAATTTTTCATTGAAAATTTTGTATTTTATTTCACATTATTTTTTTTTAGAATTCATCTTTTATGTAGTGTATTTTAACAATCTTTACGTCTAATGCAAAAAAACCGCTTATTTTGGCGATTTTATTTTTATTTTGTATTTTACTGTTTTAAAAACAGTTTTACTGTTTTATTTAGCTTTTAAATTTTGGGCATTTCTAAACTTAAAATGGCGGTCTGTGACTGCGAACAGTTACTCAGCATTCTCCCTACTCCTTTCTCTGAGCAACTTTTAAATTTTGACAGCTTAACCTATAATACAAACATATCGAAAAATTAAAAATTATAATCGTTTATGGGGTTTTTACTAAATATTTTAGCTTTGAAATGTCAACAAACCGTCCATATATCTCCTGTATTAAAATTGGAGGAATCCCGATTATTCCCCCTTTGGTAAGCCCCCTCTTGCAAAAGGCTCTTTTTTACTGTATATTTCAATAGGTAACCCCCCAAATCCACCAAGAATGCCTTGAATACAAGCAAAAAGCAATTGATTTGGAAAAGAAGCAAGAACGAAACAAACTGTTTAAAAAATGCATTGAAGACCTTGACAAGCTCCAAATCAAATCCCAAGACTTGTACAAAAAACCCCAAACGACGACTCTGGAAAACCAGCTGACTTTTACAGAATGTGACAATTCTAGTCCTGTGCCTTATAACAAAAACAAGAAATTACAAAATCTTACAAGTGAAACAATAGATGTGAGTGAATACAGTGATGAAGGAGTGAAAGTAATGAATAAAACCAACGGGCAAGAGACTTTTACACCTCCAAAACTAATTCGGAGCAACTCCTACACCCTGGAAAGTCCCAGTCCCATCCTTCTGGCACACTTGGAAAAAGAGGCGCGAAAATGTGTTGAAATTGAAGATAGTAGTGAATCACCAGTGACTGTCATCGACAGTGAGCCCCCTATACAGGTCACAGATATCTCAGTCGAAAGAATAGCAGTAAGCACACCAAAAAGCGTCGAGCCTCAACTACTCGAGATCTTAGACAAGTTACCCCAAGATCATGCCAAAAACATTCTTAAAATTCTCGAAGAACGTGATGACAGATCCATGAATCTCTCAATTTCAAGCCAAAGTTTGTACTACTCGGTATTATCCCCAGATACGACCCACGAGAGTCCCAACGGTCTTAATTTAATCAATCTAAGAAACTCGAGAAACACAATGGATAAAAACCAAGCTGCTAGTATTATAGGAGCTGCTGTGAGGGGTTATTTAGTTCGGCGATTGATTCGTACAGAGAAAGTCCAATCTTTGATTGAAACAATCAAAGACGCACTTTTATGCGCCCTACAATTACACCATACTGAAGTTATAGAACCTGCAGATGTTGAACTTCACAGACGTTTAATTCAACAAGTCTCAGCAGCTTGTTATGCATTCCATGATATCTTCTTCTCTCTTTCAATCAAAGAAAAAATGGGAATTATCACTGTGGATAGACAGAGACGGATTGAGAAAGCTAACAGACCTCTATCAGCAACTAGTTCAAATTTATCACTTTCCAGAAGACAAAGCGCTAGAATTGTAAGATGATGGGACCACGTGACTTAAAAAAAAGACAAGCAATGATCTATTTATTTTTATTATTATATAACAATAGCGAATATGACTAAATAAAGTAGTATTTTATGATTATTTACAAGAATGTTGCTATTTATAACAGATTCACGTTAACTTAACCACATACCAAATGACTAATTACAATTATACATAAATAACTTTATTGAAGGCACGTAACTCATACTTTAGTTTTATTGGCTCCTAATGACTTTTATCACTTTACGAAAGGAATGATCTATGACTTAAGCTGAGAAAATCGATCTAATTAGGTAAAAAAAAAGCTCACTGATCGTGATTAGGTAGTTCTAATAAGCAAATCAGATAGTACGATATCAAAATATACACAAGATTTACTTAAATTTAAAAATTTGAATAAATAAGTTATAACATCAATAAAATCAAGGATCACTGTACTGTTGTTATATGAAAAACAGGTCCTATCCTTAAGAAAACCCTACGAAGGATTGATCTTAGTTCTGCTTTAAGGTCGAAGCAAACGATTTCGCATAGAAGGGGGTAGTATCTGGACACGTGCACGGCGAACTGAAATAAAAAAAAATATATATGAATCTCACCAAGGCAAGGCCCAGGCATTTTTTTTGCACTGAATTGTCTAAATCTATTTCTATTTAAAAAGACAACAATGTAAGAATAAAATGGAAGTGGGACAGGAAAATTTTTATGAGGTTTATGACACTTAACGGGACAGAGACTATGTTATCTATGAATAACAAAAAATCGGCAAAAAAAAACTAGGAAAAGATAGAATTTTCTAGATTTACCCATTCATTTATACAACTCAGTTTAGTTGTCCTAAATCATGTGTCTATCCTTACCCTATCATCCGGCATTTTAAGCAACCTCGTCAAGACCAACAGCAACAACATCGTCCATTCTTCCCGATGTGCCTCACTCTGCAACTTCAAATAATAATCTAAAGCCTCCTGACACACTCCAATTAATTTCGTTTCAATAAGCGACCAATGCTGCCTCCTACTTTCATCACAGTACATTTTAAAAAGAATCCTTAATGAACACGCCAAACTATGCGTCTCCTGTTTCATTAAATTCGGTTTAGTCGATCCTTTATATCCTGCTTTCCAAAGTAAATTCCTCTGTTCATGATCCAAATTAAACGCTTTGGCAAACCTATGCGACTGTAGAAGACAATCTGTCAATTGTAAGAGATGTGGTGACGTCAACACTCTATACATCCCCTGTTCCTCCCTTTGACACTCCGCCAAAGAGCCATTTCCGGCCATATCTGCCGCAGCCAAAGCCAACGTTTCAGCATCTTCTTTTCTTGATGTTGCTGGATAAAACACGATATTGTCAATGGTTTGGATCAGTTCGAGTTGGACTGCACTTTTTATCGCCAATTTACTAAAGAGAGCAGCATCTGAACTGTTTCGGTCGTAGGTTACAGGCTTCTTCAGGATACCTTTAACGTCACCGTTTTGCTCAATCACAGCTGTCGTCTTCATCCAGTCAGGTTTCCAAGTTAAAAGTGCTGTTGGAACAGTCGAATCGAAAATGTCCAACATGCAACGGCAAGTTCGGTCCCACGTGACCTGGAAGCAATTTATGATTCATGGCGTTGATAAAATAAGCCAATCAACAGAACAAAATGAATGATTCTGTATCAAAAATAGCAGCAGGAAACCGACTGTCTTTTGTCAAGTTTTTTAATAATGACACTAAAAGTAGTAAGAGCAATCTTGATGCTTTAAAGATTTAAATAAAAACTTTTCATAACAGAATGAAGAAAATATCTTACCTCGTCAAATTTATGTCCATTGGAATTAACCAAATTCTCCAAGCAATTCGTGCCTGACCTAGCCAACTGTTCGTTGTCCTGCTGCACACACCAATGCAATTGCGAGTATAGCTCTCCCAGTAGAAGAGGTCCCAAAACATCAAAATATTGAGTAAAAACATCAACAATTGCATAAAGTGCATGATTGCAAGTAGTCGTCATCCACTCAGCCTTTTCAGTATGCTGTTCTGGCAGCTTCATATTATCAAAAATCCTAAACAAAATCTTGAAAAGATCCTTCCACCAGTGACTTGCAAAAGTATCTCCGTAGGTTTTAATAATTTCGAAAAGGACAGTCAAGGCACGAGTTCTCACATCTAACTTGCACCGATTCACAACACACGAGAGGGAGAAAAGCAAAGGGAACCATCCTCGCACCCAGATACGATCCTCTTCGGCAACGGTGACATCGTTTTCCATACCGGCATGCTCGGCGAAGAGGTGGGCACAGCAGCTGACGCTATTGGCACATGAACGGACCAGACGGATTGCCTCCATGGAGGTGTCCAGGAAACGGGCATTACATGCGAATTCCGAGAGGCACTTGACGGCATCTTGGAACGAATCAATCATTGAAGCAAACTGCTTGTCGTAGAGTTCGGTGATGATTTTGCCGGTTGTTTGGAAAGCTAGTTCCACAATGGATTCTTCTTGGTCGCTGGCGGCGAGGTGGAACACTGAGAAGATGTTTTTCCAACCGGATTTTATGTTGCTGGCTTGGGAGTTCACCATTTGGGCCACACAACGGACCTGAAAACAGAGGATATTGAGTGAATGATCTGCTTATTTAAAGTAGAAGTAAATATGGTTGCGCAATTTATTATAATTTAGAAACATAAGGTAAGAAAATCTAGCTGTAGGCTAGCAAAGTTTGCTAAATACTTACCACCATATCCCTGATCGTCGGCGACACATTCTTCTTCATGATATGCTCAAACGGCCTCAAGAAGTCCTTCTGAAACCTAAAATTCGGAAACTCTCCCTTTTCAATAAACTTCATCGAAAGCTGTCTCAAGCTATCCACCGCAAAGAAACAAATATCCTCATTCGCATTACACCCCACTGTATTAAAATGCTCTCCTAAAACTTGCCATATCCTCGACCATTGCAATCTAATCCTCCCCATATTATAATACGAAATCTCGACAATCTTCTGCAAGGAAAACATACGTGGATGTCCCGGATGTGCCAATTCCTCCAACGACACCTGACATAACGCCTTCACAAAATCAACAATAGCATCACCATCAAGTCGTGTCGACCCAGTAAAAATCCGATCTACAGCTACGACCACACTCTGCGAACTCGTCTGTCCTATATGTTCTTTCGACATGGAGTCGGGCGGTTTATGACCAGGACCTGAGAGAAACTCAGGCCGAACACCAGTTCCAATTAACTGAGCGAGTTCTAACTGAGATATGCATTTGAGGATATCTAACCAACTCGTTCCCAAGTAATTGCCATCTGTGTGTGCAACCATGATTAGTGTTTTAATTGTATCAATGTTTTTGGCCTTCATATCCATAATAGGTGAGTTTGTAGTTAAGAGAGTGAATCGAGCTAAGGCTTGGACGTAAGCATCCCGTTCTAGAGTCATATGAAAAATACATGCGACTCTAATAGCACACCTGATACCATCAAGACACAATGTTGCAACTTCCGGATCATCACAATCCTGTAAACCTACACTAAACGCAGCCAGAAAGGAAGTCCAAGAAGTCTTAAACATTGGTCTGACATGATCTAAGTGTTTAGCTAAAGTAAAAGGAGCTTGTACGTGTGAAACCGACTCCATTAGATTCTTAGCAGCTGTTGCTATTGCTTCCATTTCCATGTTAAACAAGATCTTTCTGCGTTTTTCACTGTTGATTTGTTGTTTTCCAGGTTTATTGACGGTGTTTTTCATTTTGATTTCATGACCGGCTATTTCGTCATAGATTTGAGAGAGGTACTCTTCAGGTACGTCTTTACTATCAGCGTTTCCTCTGTTTATTTTAATATAATCTTCTTTGGTCATTTTATTTTTGACTTGAGGGGAGTGTAAGTCTGTTGTAAGCATTATGATAGAGAAGCCTAAGACGTAAGCAGCGTCAGCACTTGCAAAAAGTCCGTTATTTGGGTTACATTCACAGTAACGACTAGCGAATTTTTCCATTAAACGATCGATCTTTTGGGCTTCTCCTGGTAGTCTGAAGCCTTCAAGAAAGTGACGAAGAGCAGCAACAAAATCCATGTTGGTAAAATCCATCTGGTCGACGTACGTATACATGACTTCCTTACAAAACTCATCGTTATCACCAAGAAAGTCACCAATAAAAGTTTTATCTAATCTGTCTTCGTTGTGTAGGAACTTTGCAATTTCTTCATAGGTAGTCCCAAGAAGCTGGTGTTCTTGAAGAAAAGCTACACCTTTCCGAGCTTTTCTATTGAATAAATCAATACCAGTCTCCCAAACTTCTTTTTGCTGCTTCAAAACTTCTAGTTGTTCTGGTGAATCAAGAATTTCTTTATTCCCACTAGAACAATCACTTGAATGAAGACTTGTAGAAGATCCTCCATGGGATTTCAAAGATGCATTATCACTTCCATTAGTTATCTGTTCACCAACTGTTGATTGTGAGTTAGGATTGACATACAAATCTTTACTCCACTCAACCATACATTTCAAAATTAAAACAAGACATTCCAATCCAAGCATTTTCATTGCTCGTTCCTGATTTGGTGAAGCTCCCAACTCAACTGAATGCCTTCCTTGTGCTACTTTAAATAAATCGTTGACTAGACGTTCAAATAAGTTAGCCGCAGCAAGATCACAGTCATAGTTCACATAGATATCAACAACACTTTGAGCATCTCCACAAATCCTTGTCAAAGCTTGAATCACCATCCATTTATGTTCAAAAGATGAATTTGACGTTTCCAAAATATTAAGAAAAATCTCCTTGAAGAAAACTTCAATTTGCATCTTAAGATGCATTTTAAAGTTGGAGAGAAGAGCAAGAAAGATTGCCAAAGACAATTCAAAAACTTTCGGAATAGAACTAACACCATTTTTAGATAAAGCAACACAAAGGTACTGTTTAATAGCTGTTATAAACATTTCGTTAGATCGGAATACCGGACCGGCATTTTGAAGTATTGATAAAAGAAGTTGAAGTGAAAGGATTTTTGAACGGAGTTCATGGGATTTAGGATCGGGTGTGCCTTCAGGAAGTGGTTTCATAGAGAGCTTGCAGAGGGCGCGGAAAACTAGGAAGGCGTCTTTTTGAAGGACGTGGGTAAATTTCGCTGTTACTGCAGAATCATTCTCGCTGTGGGTATCAACACTCTCTTGGGATGGTACTCTGAAACAAGAAAAGATACAAAATAACAAATTTATTAGTATAAAGAAATATTTGTCGTAGGATTTTCTTACTAAATAACTAAGCTTCGGAGCAAAGGAGTCTTGCTTAAACGACCAGGTATTTAAACGGTATAATCTAGCGGGCTGCATGTTATTCATTCAACTGGTCTACACCAGTTGACCAGTAGACCAGTTGAATGAATAACATGCAGCCCGCTAGATTACACCGGTTAATTACCTGGTCGTTTAAGCAAGACTTCTTTGCTCCGAAGCTTATAAATAACACACGTAATTGATCAATCTCTAGAAAAAAAAATTCTCCTATATTTCAAAAATATGGAGTTATAATTAATTAACGTTTTTAAATTGTACAATAAAAAATTCTCTATTGGTTATATCAATGTACAAAGTCCTTTTTATAATTGAAGAACAAGGGACAAGAAACCCCCTGTATTTTATTCGATTAACAAGAATTTCGTGCCCTGACGGTCATTTTCGGCAAAACCGTAAGTGATAAAGTTCATTTTGTACTCAATTAATACGAATTTTCAAACACAATAAGTCTCCTAAGTGTCATTTCTCTATTTTAAAAAAATATCATTAAAAAAAGGGTTTACACCCGATATATAGGTCAATTTCTAATTATTTACCATCCTATGTCTCTTTTCATCACATTGTTGTATAAGTTGCTATGTAATATAGATTACGTGTTGAAAAGAGACACCAAAAGGTAAATAATTAAAAAATGACCTATATCAAATACATAAAAAAAAAATAAAACAACAATTTTTATTTTATAATAGTAAAATTCATTTTGTTTCCCAATTAATGTTTAAAAAAATATTGTTCCAAATAAACTTAAACGGCAAAAAATTTAATTATTACAAAGGTGTTCTCTGATTTTTATCTTTTTATACCCACAACGTGCATAAATATTGCTGTGTTACTCACTTTTCTTTCTAAATTGTTCTAAATGAAAGAAAAACACATTTTAAACGTCTCACATTATGTAATTCAGTTTTCATTTTTATCTTTATACAAAAAAGTAGTTTTATTACAGCAGTGCTGAATTTTAATAGAGTAAAAATCAGACTATATTTACCTATGAATAGAAGAAAAACTGCCTTCGTTGACTTGCTCAGAAATCTCCTTATTTTCCACTTCTACGATAACATCACTAATTATACTGTCTAAAATCTCTCCAACAACCTCCACACTGCTTAACTCAGCATCTTCACCCGACCCATCCATTTTCAAAGACTTAACAGACTTATTATCAATACCATTACAAGAACTGTTAAACTGAATTTCTGATTGTACTTCAGCATCTAAAGCTTGATTTTCCATTCGAGTAAAAATAACATTCAGCATTTGAGTCAAAGTAGCAATTGCTGTAGTCTGATTAATAAGATTTTTACTAGCTAAAAAAATATTGTAACACGTTCTAACAGCTAATAAAACAGTCCCTTCATGGACTTCAACATGCTGACTTGTAACAACAGTTAATAGAGCCTTAATTATCTGTAATTGCACTCCTTCATCAGTTTGGGGTCCAGTGAAACAGGCACATATCGTTTCAACGATTCTATCAATGAGAAGTTTTCCTGGAGTTGTGGAATCTGGTACATTTGCAGTGAGGTGTCCATAAGCAATCAATTTCTGAAGACAGTCAAGTGCAGTAACGACGATTCTTGCCGATTTGCTCTGACAAGCCAGCTCAAAAGGCAGGAAGTATTTCTCGGTTGTAAGGACATTGACTTCGCCACTTTTCGGCATAGGGAGCGCATCTGAGACTTTCTCGCCGTCCTGGCTCTCATTTTTCACTTCTTTCTTGATGTCCTCTGATATTATTGTTAAGAAATTGTAATTAAAATGTAAGACACTCACCTAAAGCAACCTCACATGCTCGTTTCAGCTGGGAATGGTGGGACCTCTTAATTTCTTTATCATTGAGGATCTTCTCTAGAGCACGCAAGATAAACATTTCTTTGGTTTTGGAATTTGATTGCATTATTAATTTGATAATGGGGAAACTTGTTAAAACCCTCAAATGGTGAAAAGAGGGATCATGGCTTGTGACGTGTTGAACTATCAGATATTGAACGATTCTTTGTACGCATTTGCACTAATAATGAGTTTCGAGTGACAGATGTTCGGGTTGAGTGTCTCACGTAAACATCCGTTTTATAACACTCTAAAATTTTGGTTAATTTTATTATTCTTGGCTTTTAAACACTTTACGAATGTTTATCCTGACATGTCACACATCTGTCAAATATAGATTGACAGATGACAGCTGTATCAAAATTACAGGTTTCTTGACGGTTTAAAGAGAATTTGTGCTAAAAAGCAAGAGATGGCGCTTAAAAAATTATTTTGTTTATTGTTTTTATAAAAAAATTTAAATGTATTTGAAAATTTTAATTGACCTTTTTCCTTATTCTTAATTTCCTACCGCATGCGCGAACGAGCCATTTCTTTGACAGAACATATGACATTTTTCTCCATTGACCTTACAATATTTATAGATGGCTTGTTGGCAGAAAAGTTCGAGACAGATCGTCACGTGGGCGTTTTGATTTCTTTAGTATTATTGTTAAAGAATAGTGGATGAGGTAACTCTTAGGTTGATTCAATTTATATTATAATTAATATTACTTTATTTCTTAAGTTGGATGGGCTCTCTATACTTTTTATAATTCAGTGAACTTAATGCCGCGGCGCATGCGGTAACGAAAATGACTTTAATAAGGAAAAAGGTTAATAATTTTAAGAACCCAATTGTCTAAAGGTTAATTGAAACAAAAATAAACATTATATTAAAACTTATTTTTAGTTTTATTGTTCTACATTCTACTCGTTACGTCATACAATATATAAAATAACGAGTGTTCTATAAAAAAAAAGTGTGCATTATTGTGTACACAAGAAATAAAGTGTAAGCAGTAAAGAAAAAAAATACAATTTTTTTCTGTAAAATTGATATCGAGAATTTTCAAATGACTTGATCAGAAACTTCAAAATATAAAAATTTAATATTGTAATATGTAATACAAAATCTAAACTATCAGTTTTAGATGTTTAAAGTATTCAAATAGCATGTGCAGCACAAAAGATTAAGAAATTTTACAGATTCGGAGTAAAAGATGCTCAATCTGGAAATTGTAGTTGTCATATAAGTAGGATTGTCAACCGTTCTTTTTTAAATAAATTTTAAAGAGTATCTAGAGTACTTTTATTTACGCTTTTGAGCTACAAACCCAATCACGCAGAAAGTGACAGTATAAACAAACAGAGGTTCTATCCAGACTTGAGATATGAAACCTACGTAAATGATGGGTATTTAATGGTAGAGAGAAAAGAACAATAAGGAGAATTACGACTAATAAAAAAAGAAGAACGAAGTAGATCCTAGAAGAATTTGAAAATATAGATTCTATAGAAATTAATATGTATGTTGTAGAAGAAAAAAAAAGTAGCTTCGACAATTGTAAAAGAACTGTAAATTCTAGGCTGAGGTATAGTAAAAAATAAAGAATCCCAAAACCTACAACTGAAAGAGAAGAAGAAGAAAATACAACTAAAACAAATGATAAAGAAAGATTTAAAAAGTTGAAAACGTTAATTGAATGTCCTGGAAAAACAAAATTCTAGTTAATTTCAAAAACAATTTTTGCAAAAAAAAATAAGAACAAGAAAAACGACTACTAAAGACAAACAAAGAAAATAATAAGAATAATCCTTCGAGCCGGATGATGAAAAAAGTCTTGGTAGATACAGAGCAATTATAATAATTTTTGCTTCAAACACCTAAAAATCTCTATTTTAGTTATTTATATTAATTTTTTAATAGAAATAAGGAGCTGGAAAAGACATTTTGTACTCTTTTTTTATAGAAATTGCAGTAAATATTTATTTTTGTAATAATTGTCGTCTTTGGCTCTCCAAGTGTATATATTTTATGATTCTTTAAGACAGACGAAGAGAATCGCCTTATTGTTAATATAAAAAAGACAATTTCTCGCAAGCGTTTAATTTTACTTTTTGTATAAACATTGCAAGAACATTTTTTTATATTAGTTGTTTTTCGGCTTATAAAGTGTGTTTAAAACTGTATGGTCCTTTGAGCAGGATAAAGAAAAAAGTTTGAATATAGACGGGACATTTTGTAATAGTCCTATTTATGGCACTCTTTTTTAAAATTTTATTTTTGTTTTTGTTACTTTACTACTAACTTTTCAAGGTTTATTATACTTTATAAACCCTAAATATTAAAAAAGACATAATTTCTTATAAACAAATAAACAAAAATATCAAACATAAATCAAAGAATTTTGAGACACATATTTTTTTATTTTTTCTATTTCAATATAAAAATTGAGTTAAAATTGATGGTTTTTCGAGCAATATACTGAAAAAAGTCTGAGATTTGGCAATTTAAAATAATTCTCGTTTTCGTCTTTCAAAAATGTATAGTTTAAAATTTTAACAGAATTTAGAAACAAAAGATAACAGTTTTTATTTGTTGATATCACCGTCAACGGCGAGCGCTACAAAACGATGCTAACAGATTTCTTTTGCCTTAAATTAAACGATATGGAGGTAGACGACATGTGGTTCCAGCAGGACGGGGCTACATGCCATACAGCAGACGCCACGCTAGATGTTCTGCATGAAAGATTTGAGGGCAGAGTTATTTCTCGCAAAGATGACGTGAATTGGCCACCAAGATCGTGCGATTTGACCCCGCTAGATTGTTTTTGTAGGGTTTTTTCAAGTCGCAGGTCTATACCAATCAGCCGCAACCGATGCCCTTAAAGTCAATATCACCAATGCCATCGCGCTATCGGTCAAATTCAGCCTGATCTATGCAAGCGAGTCATTCAAAATTGGTCCACTCGTATCCATGCCACAGTTAGAAGTCGCGGCGGACATTTGAACGATGTTATATTCCATAATAAAAGGCATGCATGGACCTTTCATATAAAAAAATTTTTTTTAAATACCTCACACACAGCTTGTTTTATTCCATTTTAACATCGACCCATCCTTATTGAAAAATTCTTTATTTCTACAAAAAATGGCTGAAAAATCGGCTGATAAAGTTTATTCAAAAAAAAATCACAAATACTGCTAAATTTTTAAAAAATTTAATTTAACTGGTATAAATTTGGTAATTTTTAATATTTCTCAATTCTAAATTTGTTCTAAAATTTTATACATATATATATATTCATATATACATTCATACATATATACATTCATCTGAAATCAACTACGTTTGTAGACGCACATATTAAAAAAATCAGATTTAATTTGATGTTAACAAATTTTTATTTATAACAATAATTTTTATTATAATTAAACATCGTTCAAACAAAAATTTTTACCAAATTCTTCTGTGCTAAATGAATCCCATGCTGAAATCCTTATTACTTGAAAAAACTGCACTGCACTAATCACTTTTTTATTCTTATATACCGATGTGAACAGTACCTATTCAAACTTTTGTAAAAAACTACTTCTGCAATAACTATAAAAATTCCAAATAAATATTGAAATTCACTTTCAAAAAGGAAGAAGAGTATTTCTGGATACATTTTTGTGTAATAGTATACGAGAAAGAAACTTATCAGTACACCCAGAAGAAAAGCAATCGTTGCAGAGAACTTATCAATATCTTCAAAAAAACAATATTTGATTTCTATAAAAAAAGCGTACAGTTAATCCAAGAAAGTTTTCTTCAAGCTTTACCAATTACTATCTCGCTCAGTTCTTCTTCTTCTCTATCAATAACGCACGACTCAAATGGTAAATCACTCATGGTGAAAATGCTGCGATATTTTATAGGTGGTTCCTTTAACCTAAAACATTTTATTACAATTGTTAAATAATAATTTGTGTGCTTAGACTGCAAAATAAAAATTTTAAAACAAGTCAAAACATTTTGCGGGCTTGATCTACACAAAGTTTTTTGTGCAACTGTAATTCTTTATTTTATTTTGCGGCCGAAAAGACGTCTTTTGCAGACAGTTCAAAAAAATTTATACCTGCACGATTGCTCTTTAAAAAATGGTGAATTAGGATCAGCTAGTACTAAATCAACTACTGAATTCTCTTCTTCTTCTGTTGTTGCTTGTTGAATAGAGTTTGCACTAGTCTCTGTTTCTCTATAAAAAAATATTGTAGAGTATCAAAGTACAGAGTAAAGAAAAAAGACTCTAATATACACAGATAAAAATATCTAATCTGATTAAAAAAAGACTTTTGTGTTTTCTGCGCAACCGATATCAAATTTTGCAGACGGTTTTAAAAAAAAATTATATTTCAAACCTGTAAGATAAACGCTCTTTAAACACTAACATTTCAGACATATTAACATCTAAAACAAATTTCAAAAAATAAAATAGAAAAAAAAATATCTAAATTAAAGTCCAAGAAAACAATAGTAAGAAAGATACCTAGAAGAAGTTGCTACGAAATGAAAAAAACAGAAAATTTAAGAAGAGACTAACAAGAGCACTAAAAATAAAAAAGAAAGAAAGAACTGCTTTTTAGAATTTTCACCCGAAAGGCAAGATAGGTCAGGAATTAACTCAGTTCTAAAAGCAAAAAATAAAATAAACTATACCCTTCAGAAATTTCTGACTCCAACATTTTGCTGTTTGTTGTCTTAATTGTGACAATATCAGGTCCTGACAGTTGTTCTTCTATTAAGTCGAAGGGATTATTGTTCAAAAACTTCTTATCACTTGGAGGCTGATCTTTGACCAGTGTTTGCTCCTTGCCCGAATTTACCCTAAAAGTAATTTATGTTACCAAATTTTCCATTTACTTTGTAATTCTTCTTGGAATTCTACCACTACTAATTTTGTCTCTAGTCGAATTATTTTTTGCTGCAACAGAATTAAAATGATATAAATATCTGCGTTACACTTTCGGAATTCTTACTTGTTCATTTTCTACTAACTGATTTTAGCAACTTAAAACGAATTTCTCAAGAAGAATTTTGGTAAAAAATTGAGAAAAAATTATTTACTAGTTGTCAAGACAATATTATAATATTGTAATATCGTTCTATCCGGTTTAATACGATAGTATGATAAGAATGAAATTAAAAAGTAGCGGTCAAAAAAGCATAGAAAAATTGAATATTGAATAGAATTAAATTGAATAATAAATAGTAAAAGAAATAATAATAACAGCTAAAAAAAACGTAAAAAAAATTGATATAGAAATGAAAACATAATAAAGGGTTTTTCAATAAGGATGGGTCGATGTTAAAATGGAATAAAACAAGCTGTGTGTGAGGTATTTAAAAAAATCTTTTTTTATATGAAAGGTCTTTATTTATGCCTTTATATATGAAAATAACATCGTTCAAATGTCCGCCGCGGCTTCTAACTGTGGCACAGATCCGAGTGGACCAATTTTGAATGACTCTGTCGCATAGATCGGGTTGAATTTGAGCGATTGATTATGTTGACTTTAAGAGCATCGGTCGATTGCGGCTGATTGGTATAGACCTGCGATTTGAGAAAACCCCACAAGAAAAAATCTAGCGGGGTCAAATCGCACGATTTTGGTGGCCAAATCACGTTACCTTTACAAGAAATATTCTTCTAAACGGTTCGAAGCCCAGTCAGCGAACAAACGGCGTTGTCTATGGTCATTAACTTTAAGGCCTGAGTTAATTTGATTATGTACGGATGTAATCCTAAATCCCGACGCAAAATTCGCCAAACTGATGTCTGCGAAAGGCCGAGTTCTTGTGCACTGCTTCGGGTTTTGCTGTACACTTTCACGTACGGCAGCAATATTTTCGGCCGATCTAGCATTTCTTTGACGACGGGGTGTTGGCTGATTGCTTACCAACCCCGTTGTTTCAAATTTGGTCACCAAATAATAGAGAGTAGATTTCGAAAGGTGGTTTCCATAAAATGGGCACAACGAGCGCAATATTCGAACTAACGAACAGTCATTTTAATAATAAAGTTTTATCATTTGGACGTGTTGCTCAATTGTGTAATTTGCCATGGTAATTTGTCCCATCAGTGACTGAACAATAAACACCAGATTACAGAGACACTACCAAAAAAACATGGCCGCCACAAGGTGCCAACATCAACCCATTCTTATTGAAAAACCCTTTATAAATTAAATTAAAAATTAATCGTTAAAGTATTAAGATTTTTAAGGAACAACAAACGAAATATAAATTACAACAAACGTAGAAATGGTAAAATATTAACAAACAGAAAAGATATAATAAACAGATTGAAGAAATATTGCCAAAAATTACTTAACACCGATAATAATAATTGTAACCATAGTAGGAAAAACAAACACTTATCAGATGGTATAAATAACAATAAAAAACCCATAAAACTTTAAAAACTGCAACAAATAATATAAAGACGAAGAATGAAAAATCGGCATAATTCAACACAAATTATATTTATAATTTTTAATTAAACTAAATATAATTTGTTACTAGATTTCTATAGTCGAGCTTAAAGTTCTATATGCGGATGCAGAAGCAGCCGAAAACGAAGAAGCCGATTTAGTCTGCAATACAAATAATATTCCTATTGAACACTGCAGATGGGTTTCCCCGAAAAGAAATTTTTCTAATAAATAAAAATTCAACACCTTCTCAAAAGTAATAACTTAACAAAAAAAATGTTGTTTGTCATAACTTTTTTAAGGATTTCTTATAAAGGCCGCGGCTTGGAATACGGTGATTGTGGTCTTAAAATTTCAAAAGTTGAACAAGATGATGAAGGACTCTGGACTTGTCATATTCAATCTGGCAGAGACATTATAAACCAAGAAAATACAGCTGATGTTAACAAAAAGATCAAATTAACAGTGTCTTCATCAACTTCCACTGCTTTAGCTGAATCAATTGGAATCACAATGGGTGTTTTATGCATTGTTGTAGCCACTGGAGGTTTTGTTTTTTACAAATACTCAAGAAAAATACGTTGTAGGAGACGAAATGAAACTGCAGGAATTGTACAATATAACGGAAGACCTAGTAACGAAAGTAACAGCAGTAATGAAACTGTTATACTGCCATTCCAACAAACTAATTATAATACATCTCAATAATATTGTTATAAAATTATTTAATACATTTAATACAAAAAACAACCAAAGCTTACTATTTTCTACATTTTTATGTGCCTCACGATATATTTAATTACTTGTATTGTGAGTTGCCTAAAACATTTTGTATTTTGTGCGTGTATTAAGTGTTGCATATCACATACTCATTTAAATGTTAGAGACGCATTTAACTTTTTTATATTTAAAACAACAAATATTAAGTGACACCGGTGCAATTTTTATCTAAATTCGTTTTTTACATGTTTTGCGCAAGTTTTCACGTTGAAAATTTATAAATTTGTCTTTTTATTGTGATAACCAAATTTTGACTTTGTAATGTAAATTAAACTACTTGATACTACATTTATCTATATTTAAAAAATATATTAACTTTTTAAATATTTAATTTAATACAGAAAAATAATTGAAGCTTTCTTTTGTCATTTTTATGTACCTAACGATATATTTAATGATTTGTATCACAGGTTGCCTACATTTTGTTATTGTGCGTGTATTAAGTGTTGCATATTGCATACTCATTTAAGAATTAAAGACGTATTTTCCCTTTTTTATATTTAAAACGAAAAATATTAAGTGAAACTGTTGCACTTTTTATACAATTTCGTTTTTTACATGTTTTGTGCAAGTTTTTACGTTGAAAGTTCGTAATTTTGTTATTTTATTCTGACATCCAAACTTTTGGCTTTGTAATGTAAATTAGACAATTTTCTACTAGATTTATCTATTTTTAAAAAGTATTTTATCTTTATTTTATTATTTACATCGTTTACAACGTAAAATGAATACCGAAACGGCAATAAATGATAAAGAAAAACTTCCGGTAAGACATAACCTCAAACCTATCATGTTTTTACATTTTTGTGTTTTAGTACGGCTGTTTGAAGCTTAACAACAAGAATTATCCAGTATTTAAGGGCCATAATACAATAGGGAGAAACCTCGAGGCTATAATTAACATTAAAAATGTGGTACGAGCAAAAAAAAAAAAATTGCAAATTCCTAACCTCAAAAACTTTTTTTTTTCAGAACGTTAGTAAACATCATGCAATTATTACAATACTGGACACAAATACGCATTATATTAGTGATATGCGGTCATCAAATGGTACACTTGTTGATAATACGAAATTAAATCCTTTAAAATTGTATCTTTTACAAAATGGGGCCTCAATTAAATTCGGAGACGTCTTCTGTACCTACACCAAGTTTGAGACAGAGAAAAAAATTGAAAATAATCTCGATGAAACCCAAGATTTTAGCCAAAGTTTTTATGGTTCAAGTACCCAACAAGTAGGCACTGATAATCTCCCAGATGGGGGGGTTAATTTTAACGAATTACCAACCCAAATTTTTGAACCAAGAACTATCAGTATTAATGAAATGCCTACACAGATTCATAGTTTTCAAGGTTTGGATGAGGGGAGTGATGCTAGTTGTAGTTCAATTGATTTTATGACAATGCAAAAAGCAGTCGAGTCTCAGAGTTTTTCCAAAGAAGAAATTTCTTCAAACTCTTCACAGATCACTCTTTTTGCAACAAATTCTCAAAAAACTGATGATGAACCTTCTATATCACAAATTTGTCCAATTGAAAATAGCAGAAGAAACGTTATACAGTCTGATTCTGACTCTTCTGTTGCAATAAATTCTCAACAAGTCATTAACTCTGATAATGAATCTCTTATATCACAAATTTGTCCAATTAAAAAGAGCACAGGAAATGTCATACAGTCTGATTCTGACTCTTCTGTTGCAATAAATTCTCAAGAAGTGATTAAACCTGACGATGAACCTCCTTTATCACAGATTTGTCCAATTAAAAAGAGTAGAGGAAATGTTATACTGTCTGATTCTGAGTCAGATACTGAAGAATATGTACCCGATATGAGCAAATCAAAGTATGTCATCAGTGATGATTCTGAAACTGATATTGAAGATGAAGTTTCAACAAGTAGGTTAGTTGATGTATCTGGTGAAAGTGGTGAAGATAAAGACAAGATTCAAGAAACAAGTATAAATCAAAGTTCAGCAATGGACAGTTTGAGATTAGTTGATGAGTCTGTTGATGGTAGTGAAAAGAAGATACAAGAAACAAGTATAAATGAAGATAGAGAAAAGAATCAAGAAACAAGTATAAATCAAAGTTCAGCAATGGATAGTTTGAGATTAGTTGATGAGAGTGAGAAGAAGATACAAGAAACAAGTGTAAATGAAGATCATATGTATTACACATCTGTTGTTAGTACCTCAAGTCAAGGAACATCTTCAAGTGGATGCAAAAATCTTTCACAAAATAATAATATAATACTAAAAGACAGTGAAGCAACCATTAATAATGTGGGAGATCTAAAGGAAATAAGTGGAGAAAAAGAAAATCATAATGAAGAAAATACCCAAGATATATTTGATCAGCCCACTCAGAAATATAGCGTCCAGGACAGTGGAAATTCTAATGGTAATCCAAATGAAGAAAAGGAGTCTCATATTGAAGATATATTTGATTTACCTACTCAAAAATGTAGTAAAGATAAAGATAATGAAGAAGGTCTAAGTGAAGAAAAGGAAAGTCACAAGGAAGATAATATATTTGATCAACCCACTCAGATATGTGGTGAATCTAATTATGATGTAGAAATCCAAAACAAAAAAACATGTAGTCAGAAAAATGAGATATTAAAAGAAAATACTCAAGATTTAGATTTTGCCGAGAAAAAATCTGTTGATAAAACTGTTGATATAAATGATCAAGAAACAGAAGAGTTAGATCAAGAGATAAATAATACTACGAAGGATGATTTTCTTCCAAATACGGAAACATTGGAATTGGTAGAAAGTTTAGAAGATGTTGTTTCTCTTCCGCCTACTCAAGCTCTAGAATTTTTACATAGAGACGAAAGGAATGAAGTGGCACAAGACGTTTTTGCAGTTCCTGATCCACTCCCATCGAAAGAAAAAGAAGATACTCAAGATTTAGAAAATTTGCTTAGTGATTCCCCTAAGAAGCAGAACAAAACACTAGATGACAGTTTTATTCTTCCTCCTACACAAGCAATGGAAGCTTTGCATGAGGATGGTACAAAGTTTAATCAAGTGGAAGATGAATTAGCTGAAATTTTTGCCAGTCAAAGTATGATGGCTACACAACAACTTGTTAGTGTTTTAGATATGTCACATGATGAGATTATTGATGACAGTATTTGTGAAGGGACTAGACGAAGTTTACCTAGTTTTAATTTGCCAAAACCTATAAGTGAAGATGCTGTGAAAGATATTTTATCTGATGGTATAGATAAGGAAACACAAGAGTTTAAAATTTTGGATAAGGAGAAAGGAAAAGATGATGTTAAAACGTACTCAAAGAAGAAAAATCAACAAGTTGAAGAAAGTAAAACTGCTAGTGGATCAGATCGTTCTTCACAAGGAAGTAGTAGTAACGAAACGAGGAAGAATAGAAGGAAACAGAAACTGGTATTGTTAGAGTCTCAGAGTGTGGTTATTGATGACGGTGAGAGGAAAGAAGAAGAAAATGAAAAGAATGTTGGTAATACTAGAAGTGATAGCACAAGGGGTGGCAGAAAGAAAGCAGAAACTGAAGCTTTGAGTCATAAAAGCGATGATAGCAAAATGACAGAGACAAAAAGAAGTGGTAAACAGAGAATGACAACTGATAATACTGAAGAAGAAAATAATATTGTTTTAAGTAAAGATCAAAGTTCTTCTGTGAATGTAGAGACAAAAAGGAGAAGTAGAGCGAAAAATAAGACTAACAAGAGTGAAGAAGAAAACATTTTGGTGGATTTGACTAAAGAGACGAATTCACAAGAAAGGAAGGAAAAATCAAACGTGCTTACACTGAGAAAAGAAGAGAATGAAAACAAAGATGCTAGTTCTAAAGATGAAGTAGAGATGAATGTGGAAACAAAAAAGAAAGGTATACAGATAAAGAACGATGAAACAACATCTATAAGTGTTGATAATAATACAAGTGCTACTAGTTCAACTAGATCAAGACGAAACAAAGCTGAATCTTCTAAAGAGATAGAAGTTAAAAGCCTGAGTAGAACAACTAGTGTTGAATCAAAAACTAGTAGTCAAGATAGTATAGCTTTAACCAGATCAGGACGGAAGAAATCTGAATCTTCTAAAGAGATAGAAGTTAAAAGCCTGAGTAGAACAACTAGTGTTGAATCAAAAACCAGTAGTCAAGATAGTATAGCTTTAACCAGATCAGGACGGAAGAAAGCTGAAGTTTTCAAAAAAGTGGAAAACGTCATAAGCCTGAGTAGTACTAGTACTACCAGTGGTGAGTCACAAACTAGTAGCCAAGATAGTATTGCGTCAACTAGATCAAGTCGGAAGAAAGCTGAAGCTTCCAAAGAGGTAGAAGTCAAAGACCCAAGTAGGACTACTATTCATGAGTCAAAAACTAATAACAAAAATACTACTGTATCAACCAGATCAGGACAGAAAAAAGGCGAAACATCCAAAGACCTAAAAGAAGAAGTCAAAGGCTCAAGTAGTACTAACAATGATGAGTCAAAAACTCATATCAGAGATGTTACTGCATCTACTAGAGCAGGACGAAAGAAAGCTGAGATTTCTAAAGATCTAGAACAAGTCAAAAGTGAATCAAAGAGTAGTAATGATCAGCCAAAAACTCAAACTAGAAGTAAGAGGAAAAACGAGGAAACTCTTACAACGTCAGAAGTTCCTAATAAGCTAAAGAAGAAAGTTTTGAGTAGTAGTGAAGAAAGTATTGCATCTATTGATAAAAATCATGAACTTGAAGCAAAACCCTCTACTAGTACTCCCCGAAAACGAGCACTCAGACACACCAGTACCAACTCAGAAGATGCATTTGAAAACAAAGTACCAAAAATTGACTTATCCGTTATAAAGAAACCAACAATGAATACTAGAAAAGCAAAAAATGTTGAAGTTGCAAGTACGTCAACTTCGAGTAGTCAGGACCAAGATGAAGAACCTACAAAAAGAGGGAGAAGGTTAAGTGCAAATAGTCGACGTTTGAAGAAAGAACAAGAGAACAAGAGCAAACAAAATGAAACGGCTGACACTTCACAAGGAAGCCCCAGTAGATCTAGAAGACAAACTAAGCCTAAAGTAGTTTTCACAATGATGGATAGTCCGGAATTGGAATCTCTTATTAGACAACTAGGTATTCTTACATTGTTTTAATTATTCATTTTAATTGAAATTTTTGAAGGCGGGAGTGTTGTTGATACTGTTGATGCTTGTACTGTGCTGGTCACAGAGAGTGTTAAACGATCACAGAAACTTTTATGTGCTGTTGGTCAAAGCAAACCTATTTGTTCTCCAAAGTGGTTGCAAGCATGCAAGAAGGCATTCGCATTTGTTGGTAAATGTCTGTACAATGCTTTATATGTAAAATTAAAGACAACTTTAACTTGTTAGATCCTTGGGATTATATTCTTGAAGATAAAGAAGCAGAAAAGAAATGGAATTTTTCATTACGAGAGTCTTTAAATCGCAGTAGTAAGAATAAACTATTGGAGAATTATACATTCCAGTTGATTGTGAATAATGCTGCTGATGTTTTAAAAGGTTTGTAAATCTGTTTTTAGTTTATTTGGTTTACAATATTTTTTAGGAGCAATTGAAAGTTGTGGAGGTAAATGTGTGAGGAATCTATCGAAAGCAGAGACTGATAATTTAGTTATTGTTTCCTCACAAAATAACAAGAGCAAATACAGTAGACTTGTTAAACAGAATCCGAGTATTAAAGTTGTTGAAGCTGAAGCTATATTTGACGGAACGTTAAGACAAGAGTTTAGGTTTAAAGATTATCTAATAACATAATGTATGAGTATATCTTTAAAATAAAATTTAGAAAAATAATACAAAAAAACAGTACGTTATTACCAAAAAGCCTTTTAAGCGTCAAAATGGCCGCTACTATTCAAAATTTTGTCTACACGCATTTAATCAGCCTTCTCCCCAGTTTTTTCTCTGGTCGGTAAACAAAAACCTTTATTTTGGGTCATATTGCTGATTTTTTCGTTTGTTTATAAAAACCATTATTACAAAAAAAAAATATTTTTTTAAACAAAAACCTAAAATTTTACCTAGTTTTGCGTTTAAAGAACACAAAAAAATTTGATTTCTAAACATGATGTTGGCGATACTCCTTTTCGTTTCAATAATATTGCCAATTCAATAATATTTATCTTCAATTTTTATTAAAACCTATTTGCAAAAACAATTATAACATTTTAAACATATTTCTGTAATTGCGTTAATAATTTATTTAACAAATTAGCTGAAAAAAGGATTTTAAATTTTATTCAATCCATGAATACAGCAACGCACTAATATTTCCATTACATGTAGAAATAATCTGTCAACTGTCAAAACATAACCTCAAAATTAAAAATGAACGATAAGTTGTATCCCAATAGTGGTGCTTACACCCCCAACATGTATAATAGGGCTCCTTGTGCCAAACAAGCATTGGACAACACTTCAACCCAATTTTACTCATACAACATGCCGATAAATAACAATTACAACCAGTTAGAAGCCTTCAACGTAATCTCACCCCAAAATTGCCACAAGAATCAAAACGTCTGTATGTACCCCGAAATGCCAAGCTGGGACAGTCGGCTTTACGAAGACGCTTTGAAAATTCCCGACAAAATTGAAATGATTGAAATTACAAGTAAAGATTTGAGTCCTGCAAGTTATTGCAGCAATTTAGACTTACTAGTGCCTGATTTTTACAAGTCTTTGGGTAAAGACTTAAATTATTATAATAACAGTAGCCAGAAAATAGACTTTCCGTCGTGTGCCCAAAGTAATCAGAGTGGACAAATTGATAAATCTGTGAAGTATTGTAGTATACAAAAAATGCAGGATTTTGAGTATCACAATTATAATAATGGGGTGTACATTGAGCAGAGTTACTCGTGTAAAAATGTAGCACCCTCAGGAAGACAAGAGTTTTACAGTTATTATGACAGTGGCAAAATGCTGGAGCCATTACAAAACCAATATTTTGACTTGTCTGGGGATCATTTTCAGCCAATTGATCAACAAACTGAAGGTTCGAATGAAGAAAGTGATATAATTGTTGAAGAGTCTGATGAAGAAAATCTTGAATATGACAAGAAAGTACCCTCAGAAGCTAAATGTATCATTTGTAATGTCTCGTACAGGCCTTTAGGAACACAATTTTATTTTTTAACCCTCAAGAGTCCTCTAACAATGTCTTCACAGAAACCAGTCTTTAGCAAAATCGTCAGTATAGTAGGGAAAGTTGGGAACCAAATTAATTATCTCTGCAGTGAATGTTTAGGCCTTATTAACACTATTGATCACTTACAATTAAAACTTGATAATTTTAATATGGAATTATTGATGAAATATCAAAGAACTTGCAAGGATAATAATGTCGAGTACAGAAATGCCAGTAATTGTAAGAAAAAAAGATTTAAATACGTACAACATCCAAAACTGAGATGCAAACACTGTAAAAAAGTGTTGTCCTTAAGTCGGATTTGTCAGAATCACTTGAGAAGACATAAATTTAAGGGATTTTTGTGTGAACTTTGCGGAAAAATATCAAGAACTCAACGAAGGTTTAAAAGACATTACGAGGAGCATCGGAAAAGTCCGCTAATTAAATCATTTGTGTGCTCAAATTGCCCAAATAAATTCAGGACAAGGTCACATTTGAAAGAACACGAGAATTACTGTCTAGGCCTCCTCCCTTACAACTGCAGATTCTGTGATAAAAAATTCGCTTCAAGTACAAAACTCAAAAATCATGTGAAACTAAAACATGACAAGAAATTTATTGCGATTTGTTCAATTTGTAATATTGGTTTTGTTAAACTCTCAGCTTACAAGTCTCACAAAGTCAGTCATAGTACTGATAAAAAATTTTCTTGTAGAAAATGTGATAAGTCCTACAAGACTTTAAGTAATTTAAATTTCCACATGAAGGTTCACAATAAGAAATTGCCGTTTATTTGTTCTATTTGCAGTAAAGGATTTATGAGGAAAGAGTATTTGGAGGCTCATGTGAACAACCATAATGGTATAAAAAACTTCTCGTGTTATTTATGTGACAAAAAATTCGTGTCGCAAAAGAACCTTGACTCGCATTTGAAGTACCATGATGGGTCTGCTAAAACCCGGACTTGTAATATTTGTGGTAAAGTGATGACAACAGGATTTGAGGAACATTTACGAATTCACAACAATCTGAAAGAGTTTGAGTGTGACCAGTGTGACTGTCGGTTTAACGCCAAAGGGACTCTAGCTAAGCATAAAAAACGGAAACATTAATAAATCATCTAAAGCCTACAAGTGTTTATTTACAAATTTACTACTTTACATGTTTAAGGCCATGTTGGTGGCTCGTTTTCCTTCAAAACACGTCCATACAAAGCACTTTTGTCCCGGAAGAGAGTCAGACGCTCCGTTTCCTTCCTGTCCAAGTACCATCCCAGGTAGAAGCCCAAAGCAGGGAGGGTTATTGCAATCATGTCTTTTCTAATGAAGTACCTCAGTTTCATTTTGTTGCTGTTTTAATGCTTTGTACTTTTGGGTGTGGCTGTAATCTGCGTAAATTGAGCTCACAACAAAGATTGGTAGCACAGTTACGATGCAATAGCGGCTTATTATGCGGCCGAGACCAATGGCCATCTGAAATTACGTCACAATTAGGTTAGGTTATGAGTTATGACATGCTGTTATTAAAGATGAAAATACGTACCAAAATAACGAAATAACAGTGTTTAAGAGCTCAAATTCGTGGGAAAATGTTTATTTTGAGTGAAAAACGGTATAATAAACTTTCGAGACCTGTCAAGAGTGTCAAAAAAACTGTCAGGTATGCCAATCCAAATTTATTATAAAATTTTTAATTTTGTTTTGCGTAATTAAATTAAACAAAATAAATTGCTAAATATTTGTAATTTGAACGTTTAATTTTTTCATTAGTTGCATTTATTGTCGTATTTTTTTATTTTTAAAAAAAGCTTTAAAACGTTAATTTCAGGGGTACCAATTTCCCCCACGTCATTTGTGACAGTTTGAGGTTATGTTGTAACTTTATAAATATTTCTTTTTGGGGGCTAAAATGAATGAATACGGGTCCCATTTGTTGCCCCCAGCGAAAGAGACAGTCCGTGCGGCGTGTAAAAAGTGCGGTTATGCTGGCCACTTGACTTATCAGTGTCGTAATTTTATTAAAGTGGACCCCAACAAAGAAATCGTTTTAGATGTGAGTAGCACTAGCAGTGAGACTGATCAGGAGTACCTGACCCCCTTGACTGAACTCCGGGAAAAAGAATTGGTGGAAAAGTTGAAGAAGAAGAAGAAAAAGAAGAGAAAGAAGTCGGAGAAGAAAAGCAAGAAACGGAAACATTCATCAGAGTCTGAAAGTGATGGTAGTGATAGTGACAGTGATAAGGAAGTGAAGAAGAAAAAGAAGAAGCATAGGAAGAAGTCAAAGAAGAAAAATCGGCAGTCTGAATCTGATTCGGATTGATGTATACTTGGTTGCCTATAATAATATATAAAGTCTAAAATAAAAACAATTTTTGTAATTTCAAGTTTTTTCTTTAAACAACTTGTGATATCTAAGAAATAATTGACTTGTTGTGAGAGATTAACATTCCTTTCCTTATAGTACAAGCAAAAATGCGTGAATTACATATAGTTTCAATAATTTGTGTTTATAATATACCTACCTACATTGCATAAAATGTACAGTTATTCTGTTAATATTAAGTAACAGTAATAATTGTATTTGCATAACACGAGTGTTTATATTGAACCAATTATTGTTATTAAATGTTTTGATTTGACGTTTAAAGATTTTCTTTTCATTAATTAGTACTCTAATGTAGATTTTTAAAAAAATCACTATTATTATACAGGGTAAATCCGGTAAAAGTATATTTTAACTTTTCCCAAAAACTAGTTATTACACCGACATCAAGGTGGGCTATTAGAAACTTTGTTTTTTTCTCTATGCATATGATTTTTTTCAGAATTTTTCTAATATTCGTTCTAATAAATATTAATGAATTAATTAATATTAATTCGTTGAGAAAAATATAAAATTTACATTATTTCTAATCTCATTCTAAACGACATAATTTTAAAATATTGTTTTGTGAAAAAAATATTTCAAAAAAAATTGTAGATAACCGCAAAAAATAAAGTTTATTCGTTGTGTAAGACCTATTTTGGTGCAGCATTGCCACGTTACTGACAATGGGTTAGACATCTATACTCTTCAGCTTCTTTGCCCCACTTTGTTCTTCCTATTTGTCTCCCTACAGTTTTTTTTCTGGAGATTCTTAAATGGTAAACAATTAAACAAATTTATTTTTTACTATTTGTAATGAGCTTTTTTTCAAAACTGTATTTTTAGTAATGTTACCAACAGTTTTTAACAAAAGAGATATTTTCTATTGTTTTTGAGTCATTTTTCTAATTGTTTTAGAATCTTTTTGTGTTCTTTTTCTAGAAAAAGAAAAGGCATTTTTTTTTCTAGACGTTATCGTATAGTATAGTATATCGTATATTAGCTCTTCTAAAAATTTTTTTTTGTTTTTGTGAATCTTCTTTTTTTCTCCTAGTATTTTTTTTTGTTCTAACGTCGTGCTTTGTTTTTTATATTTACTTAAAACCTTCTTCTCTTTATTTCAAAACCTTGTTTTTCTAAGAACTACTTTGTTCTTCCTATTTGTCTCTCTGTAGTTTTTTTAGATTCTCAAAAAGAATCAATAACAATTGAGTTTTTCTTATAAAACATCGTCCCCACCAATATTACTACTAAGAAGAGTTTTTATCTGAAGCCCAGTGCTATTGAAAAGGCTCCTGCAGACAAGGTACTGAGCTTCATCAAAGGCACAGGGCTACAGCAGTAGTACTATTCCGAGAGGTAGCACACAATGGGCGTAGACCTCGGTGTGCGGCTTGCGCTTCGGGCCCCTCTTGTAAAAAAAACAAAAATTTTCAAAAAAAGAAACAAAAAACAGATATAATGTGAAATAAAGAAGTTTAGAAGCAAGAAAAAAATTAACAGTTCAGGATGTGAAAATATAGAAAAAATATCGGTAAAAGAAAGAACTCAGTTGTTTCGATCACTTAGTCAGAATGAAAAGAGATTTGGTATACAATGCTAATTATTGGTTGAAGCAAAACCGGAATGACACTTTAAGGTCTTCGTCGACAAATAACGGCAAGACAAGATCAACTTCTTACTTTAAATGCCCGATTGCATCTAACAACCTCAGCTGCAATGTTACGGTGGGAGTTTTTAAATGCTGCAGAAGTTGCCATATCTGTTAGAACTGTACGAAATCAATTGCATGATGTGGGTCTTTTCTCTAGAAGACTTCTTAGAAGAGTTCCGTTAAGACCTCATCGTATGCGGGCTAGAGAAGCGTGGGTTGTTGAAAGGCAGAATTGGAGAAATGACTGGAATTCCGTTCTTCTCACAGATAAATCTCGTTTTGGTCTCCATAGAGACAGCAGAAGAGTACAAGTTTGGAGAACACGAAACACACCGCGTCATCGAGGTTTTGTCCAGGAGGCACATGCTTTTCGTGGAGGTTCAATTATGGTTTGCGCTGGAGTAGCTTTGGGCACTCGCACACAATTGTATATCTGTGAGGGAAATATGACAGGAAGAATGCTCCGGGACGACATTATTTTAAACACAATCGTCCCTATGTTTAACGATAGAAATCCACCATTGCAACTTTTGGATAATAATGCTCGTCCTTACAGGACCGGAATAGTGCTGCATGCGCTCAGGAGCCACCGTATACCGCATATTGCATTACCAGCTCTGTCCCCTGATCTAAACATAATCGAACATGTGTGGAGTTTGCTCCAGAGAAGGTTGGATCTGCATCAACCTGCCCCTATTAGGAGAGTTAAGGGTAGTTTTACCACAATTGTGGGATAATTTGCCTCCAAGAAGAGATTGATAATCTCATAAGAAGTATGCTCAACAGAATTGCAAAAGTTTTGGAAGTCAGGGGCGGACACACCTATTATTAACAAATCGTAAGTTTAGCATACCTTTTAGTCCTGGCCAATTACATTAATAAAAATTAAGAAACCATACAAAAAACGTGTATAATTACGTGTAACTGAATCAATTAATAAGTAGAAATTAAATTTATTTTGAATCTATTGCATTTTACTTTATAATTAACGATATCCCTAAATTTTTGCCGCCAGTTTAGTTCAATAAACAAAATTTTGTTAAATGTTAGTTATTATGGTTTTCTCCTTATTGCGCGATGTTAGTAGTTTTTTTGGTACTTTTTAAAATTATTATTATGATTTTTATATTATAATTTGAAAAAAGAATTAGCTACAACTAAAGTACAGTCTCTTTTTTTGTATATTCTAATTTATTTATTTTTTCTGAGAAAAAAACAAGTGAAGGATGGAAATAAAGCTTGAAACATCCGAAATAAATTTCTGTTGGGTTCGGATAAAACCTGCCTCACCCTGTACATAAATTTGTTATAATTTTTCTCTCGATAAACCTATCAAGTGTATGAGGTTCATATTACAACACAAAATATGTATGTACATAAACATTTATTAAAAATAAAAGTCTAATAAATTACATATGTAATATTAGACATGTGACATGTTACACTTTTAAAATGCAAGGATTCAATAACCTTAATTCGAATTTAATTTAATACAAAGTAAAAGTATTTTTTTTAACTTTATTATTTTTTGTGTTACAGTTTTGCAATAACTATTTTTTCCTGTTTATTTTAATTTGAAGTATACGCTAGCAATTAATTAGTTAGACAGTTAGTAACGTTCAGATAACTAATTTGAAGAGTTGATTTTACTAAACATTGCAGATTTTTTAAATTATTATTATTTACCTCAAGTTCAACAGAAAATCATATTTTTTTTCCAAGTTACCAAACCATAACATGTGCAATTGATTAATTAAATTAATTTATAAATACCATTTTAATAAATCCATGTCAATGATATTTCCATGCATACTTTACCATCAAATTTCCATATCATATTACATCTTGATTACAGCTTTCTTCTTAACTCCTGTGATGTAACAAGTCATCACTTAGCTATAAATCAATAGATTTGCATTGAAATCGACCTTGTCGATAATATCGACTTCTTCCTTCCTCTTATAAAGCCGCCATATGCAAATATTTAATTAAAAACATAAATCTGTATTATTTATACATGTGCAATTCACGATAATGATAGATTCGGTTTCATAAACTGGGATACAGTTGCATAGCATACTGGTTGGTATTCATACAGTAATTTTACGTTTTATTTAAAATGTCATTCGCTTTTGCGTAATGCGGTGTTATTAACCTCGACAAGGAATAACAACCAGAATTTTGCGAGAGCTATAACTTCGGGCGATCCGGTGCATGGTTAACCTTCGATGTGGTATGTTTGATTTTGAAACTATTTATCAGTTTTATACAGTGATCTACGGTTTTTGTGTGAAAATTGGGGCATCTAAAATGGCGGTAATGGCACAAAATTTGAAAAATTATATAATAATAATATTTATTTGTGTTTGTACATATACAATGTTTACACACGTTGTATAAAAAAGAGAAAAAAATAATAAATTAAAGAAAACATTAGACTAATGGGCTGATTTCAAGTTGAGATAATACGGGTAGTATCTTCGTTTTCATGAAAAAATAAACAAATTTGGGGATGTAATTCGCTGTTGTCATGGAAAAGCATTAAAATTTGCGATACTACCGGTAGTATCTCAACTTGAAATCAGCCTATTAATCTACTAAGGTATCTTCAAGGAATTCTACATATGAGTAAAAACTCTTCTTTAAGAGACATCATTTAATACAAGTTTTAAATTTGGAAAGGGGCAGATTCCTTATTGTTATAGGGAGTTTATTAAAAAATTTTGGACCCCAAAAGGAGATGCTGAAACGACTTTTTTTTAGTCTATGGAAGTTAATATGGATATTTTCTTGGTCTCTTAAGTTAAGAATATGGAGTTCTCCCCGTTTAGTAAACTTTTCAATGTGTGTCTTAACATATAGCAAACATGGAAGTATATACACACATGGAAGTGTAAGAATTTTCAATTGAGAAAAGTAATACCTACTATCCTCCTTATACTTTAAAACAGCAATTATTCTCGAAGCTCTTCTCTGCATTTTAAATAATCGTTCTGAAGCAAAAGAATGTCCTCAAACCAAAATTCCGTAACTTAAACGCGAGTTGATATACGTGTAGTAAACGGAAATTAAAAATTTTTTATAAACAAAGTTGCTCAAGGATTTTAACAAAAAATTTTTTTTTGCAAAATGACTGATAATATAATCATTATGACAATGCCATGTAAGATGCACATCCAAACGAAGACCTAGAAAGTTGACAGATTCTTAGGTGATAAAAGCGAGAGGAATCTGTTTTAAAGAAAAGTAAAATGTAATTGTCTTAGAGTCATTTAGAAATAAGTTATTAGACGCAAACCATTGAGATAAGGAAGTTTGTATTTGCGATAGATCATTTTTTAAGGCATTAATGTCACTATTATTTTTAAATAAAGAAGTATCATCAGCAAACAAAATAATATTTTTGTTGGGAAAGCCTTATTAATATCATTAATATACAATAAAAAAATAACGGGCCTCAAAACAGGACCTTGAGGAAACCATGTTTTACTCTTAGCCAAGAAGAGTTATCACCCAAATAGAAACCATTTGATATCTAGGTTTTAAATAAGACATTATTAAAGTTAAAGCATTTTTTGAAAATTTATAGTTGATAAGAATTGTTTCAATAATTTGAAATGAAACGCAATTAAACGCTTTGGTTACGTCACAAAAAATTACCCCGCAATAAGAATTCTTTTTAAATGCTTTATTGATATAGGAAATTAGTTTAGAGATAGCTAAAATTGTTGATTTGCTTTTTCTAAAACTAATCTGACCAGCAGTGAACAGATTATTTGATTCAAAATGCGATAAAATTTGTGCCTGCAGTGTTCGTTCAAAAAATTTACTCAAGACTGGTGTTATTGAAATTAGACGATAATTATTTAGTTTGATCACCCTTTTTAAATAAAGGAAAAATTTTAGATTTTTTTAAAGCTTCAGGATATATCCCTAATCTAATACATTCATTCCAAAGGGCTGTTAAAGGATAAACAATTATATGTTGTATGGACTTGATCATTTTATAATTAATGTGATGAACATCTAAAGTAGAAGTGTTTTTAAGACCAGAGATAATATCTCGGACTTGATTAAAAGTCAATTTAGTAAAAGTAAAACTAGGAAAAGGAACAGAATTAAGATTTGAAGAAGAAGGCAAAGAGTACGAAAAATTTGTTTTGTCGGAAGAAATTTTATTAGAAATATTTTCTGCAATACTAGAGAAGTGTATGTTGAATGCTTCAGCAGAAAAAGGAGAGGAGAAAAAGTTAAATTTTTGCTTTGTAAATTATTAATAATTTTCTACATTGCTTGAGGACTATTTTTTGCTTTTTAACAAATCTGTCAAACGCATTCTGTTTTGCTTCTTTAATTTTGAGACGAAAGTGAGTTTTTAAACGTTTTATTATATTTAGAACTGTCAAATCTTGTGTTATTTTATGAAAGGAAATCAAGAATGTCAGAAAATCGCGTAAAGATTGTAAATTTTTAGTAAACCAATTTACAGATTGTCGATTTTTTGAGTCAGAAATTAACCTTGGGGGAAAAATTAGATTTAGCGTACGAAGACAGTAGATATACAAAGTTGTTAAATTTTTCATCAATTGTTAGGTTTTTATTATTAATAAATAACCAATCAAAAGTTTGAATTTCATTATAAAAGTGACATAATCTTTGAGGAGTAACAGGATAAATAGTTTTCTTTAGCTCCGGATGTTGATCGAAACACAAATTGACTTCAAAAATAATACTAGAATGATCAGATAAATCATAATCTTTAACGCAACTAAAAAAATATTCTTTTTGTATGTTTGTTATGAAGTTATCAAGACATGAATTTAATCTGGTATTGTCATGAATTGAAGATATTAAATGAAATGAATAAAACAAATCGCAAAACTCAATGGTTTTACGGCTAGTGGTGATTAGAAAATTTATGTTATAGTCACCAGTAATAATTAAAAAACGGGAAGAATAACATATTATGTTTAAAAGTTGATCCATAACTGAGATAAATGTAGAAGAATTCCCAAAAATATGAAACACCTTTAAAGAAAATTTTGAAAGAGCTAAGTCAACATCTAGAAGAAAAAGAAAAACACTAAAAGATTTTAGTACCATGTGAAAAATGACGACTAAAAAACAATAGAAAAAATTAAGTTGTTCAAGACTGTTATTAGTAATACTACTAAGGACATAGTTTTGAAAAAAAGCTTTATTAAAATAATAAAGATTAGATTAGTTTACAATATGAAAATCTCTAAAAAAAAAAACGAGTCAAGTAGGAAAAACAAAAATGGTTTTTAGAAAGACATAAAAACAATCTTTGGAAGAAAAAAGTGAAAAAGAGAAGGGTTTTAGATAAAATTGAAAAACGACGTTTAGAGAAAAAACAAAAGAGAATATAAAGATTTGACAAATTTATGAAAAACAATGGTTATAAGGAAAAGAACAATAAAGGAAGGTTTTAGATTTATTAAAACAAAAGACAATTTTAGAAAAACTAAGACATTGTTTAGAAGAGAAAAATAATACAAAAAGTTTCTAGTGCAATGTGAAAAATGGCGACTAAAAAACAATAATTTTTTTTGTTAAATCTGTTAGTAATATATAAATAATGACAATAAAAATTAAAGTAGAACCTACAAGTTTAATCAAAATCCAATACAACAGTGGCAGAGCGCTTTCGAATGCTAAAGTTCTATTTTCAGTGTCTGAATTATAATATAAAAATGAAAGTTATATAAAAAAAGTTAAAATTGTTGAAAAAACTTACTGAACTTTAGTCAAAAACGAATTAATAATTTTTAAATTAATAAAATAATTTAAGAATTTTTTAGTGATATGTATTAATCAGACCGTTGTTTTGAAAAAAGAGCTCAATAAAAATAATAAAGAATAGATTTGTTTACTATTTGACAATCTACAAGAAAAAAAAGACAAGACGAAACAACAAAAAGGTTTAAAAAAAAAATGAAAAACAACTTTTAGAAAAAAAAGAGAAGAATTTGGATAAACATAAGAATTAAAAAACGACTGCTTGGGGCTAAAAAAGAGAAGAGAGAAAAAGATTGTAGAAAAACATGAAAAACGGTGATTATAAGGAAAGGAAGATTAAAGGAATGTTCTAGATTTCTAAAAATAAAAGATAATTTTAGAAGAGCTAAGACATTATCTAAAAGAAATAGGATAACACAAAAAGTTTTTAGTACAATTTGAGAAAGAGTCACTAAGAGGGACAATAGGAAAAATTAAAATGTACAAAAACGTTGTAAAAAGAAATTTGAAGAGAATTAAAGATTAAAAAATGGTTTTTTTCTAACACGTGCTGCTTATTGTGATGAAAATTTTAAGCTGTTTTTTATGTCAAGAGATTCGTACGTGATTAACAAAAAACCCATTATTATTAGATGCCTGATGAAAAACTTATACAATTATGAATCGTCCTAGTTTCCTCATTATGAATTAATCAATGTCTTTACGTAATCTTTTTTTCTCAAACGGATACATGGAATATTGTAACACCACGCCTTTTATGTACGCACAGGAAGAAAAACTTTCTCTATGGTTGATTGCTCGAAATCATCACCTATTAACACTAGAAGTCGCTTCATTTAGTTTTACAAGTCGCGTAATTACAAAAATAATTTGTAAAAAACATAATTTTCTCAGAAATTTTTTATTTTTCTTTTTAAGACATATCTGTAGTTATTACAAAATTTTATACCATGATGATCAATGCAGTTATTATGGAAATTTAAGTGCTAATTTTTTCTCAAAACTTGTCGTTGCACTTTCACTGTTCAGTACTAGATCACAGTACAGGTTGTATAATGTGCTGTTTTAATAATGTGCGATAATATTGTGTCGGACGGATTTGTTACTCTTGTACCCGACTAGAATATTTTTCTTCTTTCGCTAATAAAGCATACCTCACCCAGTAGGAAGTTCGAACGGAAAGTTTTCCTTCTAAAAAACATTATTAAGAGATAAATTTATGTGATGGCAGATTACAAGACACATTATTTTATTTCTATAGCTATTCATCTGTCCACAACTGAGCAATTCATCTGACTCTAAAACTGATATAAGTACAATTCTCCTCAAAAAAACATTCATAGCAGCAACTGCTTTATTTAAATATTTCGAAATCGGCAAGTTTTCAAAGAATGTAGAATGTGATTAACGGCCAGTGGAAGTGCATTTGAACTTTGCGAAATATATCCCACAGCGAGACAACTACTTCCAGCTCGTTCAACTCGAAACGAGGGTCTTTGCGATTCTGATTATTACAATTATTGGTAATTAGAGCGATTAGTTATTGAAACAAAGTGTTGCGATGACCACGGCCTGATTTATGAAATGTTAGGCAAACCATAACCGGAATAAATTGAAAAAAAGTTTTTCCAATTTAAAATTTTTAAATGAAACTGTTTAACATACTTGCTTAGATTTTTTACTCTGTCATTTGCAACTTTTTCTACCGTAGAATAGAGATGATAATCCGTCTCTATTTAGTACTCTGTTTTCCCTTCTTTTTTAGCGATTTTTTGACTTATTCGTTTTTTTTGTTTACCTCTTTCTTTCTGATTATCTTTCCCGCTTTATTTTTGTTTATTCTAAATTTGCGACCAAATATCTTAACTTTTTATGTATAAATTATTTTTTCTGTGTTATTTTTGTTGCTTCTATAACTTTTTTATTTTACCTAATTATATCTATTTCTATTTTTTTTTTGTTAAAAAGTGTAAGTTGTATTAATGGGAACATTGATTCATAAAAAGAGCATAATAAAAAGTAAAAAATAGATTTTTTACTATTCGAGAATTTCAAAAAAAAAACTAAGGGGAGAGAAATACGAAGAACAAAAATGGTTTCTAGAACAACATGAAAAACAAGCTGGCTTCTGAAGAAAAGAGACAAAGGTTTTAGATAAACATAAAAAACAAAAACGACGCTTGGGGCAAAAGAAAACAAGAGAAAAAAAAGATTGTTAAAAAACATAAAAAACAGTGTTTATAAAGAAAAAAAAACGTTTCTGGATATACAAAATAAAAGAAAATTTTGGGAAAACTAACACATTCAGGTCAATTCTGTTTAAAAGATAAGACTATTGTTAAAATAGCAATATTGTTATTACTAAGGTATATAAATTTTGATTGGATGTTGCTACAGAAAAACAATGTTGCTATTTTAACAATATTGCTATTGTTTAAACAGAATGGACCTGATTGTTCGGAAGAAACAAAAACACAAAAAGTTTTTAGTACAATGTAAAAAATATCTACTAAAAACTATAACAAATTTTTTTTTCTGTTGTTAGTAGCAGTAAAACTGTTAGTATTATTAATATTAGTGAGGACATTGTTAAGAGTTTTATGAAAATGATAAAAAGTATATTTGTTTAGAATTTGTAAATCTCAAAGAAAACTATGGGGAAAGACAAACAGGAAAAACAAAGTGATTTCTAAAAAAACATAAAAAACAAAAAATGATGTTTGAGGTAAAAAAATAAAAGAAAAAAGATTTTAGAAATTTATTAAAACGATGTTTATAAGGAAGAGATTCCCGTTTGACCTGGAGATCACACGTAGAAGAAAAGATGCGAACAGCTACGAGCATGCTCTGGGCGTGCAGAAAAGCTGTTGGCAGAACCTGGGGTCTTACACCCCGCGTTATGCTTTGGCTCTACAACTATGTTGTCAGACCAATGATCACGTACGGCTCCCTTGTCTGGTGAACTATATTGAGTGTGTTCTGGGCCAAAAAGAGTTTGGCACGGGTCCAGCGTTTGGCCTGCCTGATAATTACAGGGGCCTTCCGAACTACACCGACCGCAGCCATGGAGCTCATTGTGGGGATTCGGTCACTTCATCTTGTTGTAGAAGAGTCTGCTGCAATGGGTTTTCTACGGCTTCGCGGTACAAATCGGTGGAAAAAGGGCCATCGGACAATATCCACTAGGATGTTGAATTTGGACCTCATTTTTGAAATGGGGGACGACAGTATAACCCCCAGGATTGCTACAAATCACAAGTATCTTGTGAACATTCCACCACGTGACAACTGGTGTGAAAAAACGAGCAGCTTCAGGACGGGGGACTGGCTCGTCTGCTACACTGACGGGTCGGTTCACCCCAATGGAGCGGGCTCAGAAATATCTATATGTGGGCTCGGTGTTGAAATTTCAATACCTTTGGGCAAACATGTTGACGTTTTCTAAGCGGAAATCTTCGCTTTGCTCGCTTGTGTGACTGAGTGCGTGCAGAGAGCTTTGTCAAACAGGCGAATCTGCATTTGCACCGACAGTCAGGCTTCGCTGCAGGCTCTGCAATCGTGCAGGTACTTATCGAGGCTTGTCTGGGAATGTCACAACAGATTACAGGAACTGGCGGAGTTCAACAAAAATGTTGTACTTTGCTGGGTACCAGGACACTGTGGTCTAACGGGTAACGAGAGGGCTAACGTTCTGGCTCGAGAGGGTTCACAAATGGACTTTATCGGGGCAGAACCAGCTCTTGGCGTTACCAAAAGACGACAGAAAGACACACTTCATAAGTGGATAGAATATCGCCATCTCTCTGAATGGCAGTTTCAAGATAACATGCAGCAATCCAGGCTTTTTATTAAAGGACCGGACAAGGCACGCAGTGAAAACCTGATGTGTCTCAATCGTATAGACTTTCAGTTGGTGGTAGGCATGTACACAGGACATTGCCTACTAAAAAGACACCTGCACGTCATCGGACTCAGCGAGGACGAGATTTGCAAAGGTTGTGCTGCAGATGAGGAAACTCTTCTTCATATTCTCTGTTACTGCCCTGCATTTGCAGGCATCAGAGATTTATACCTGGGCTCTCGATATCTGAAGCCCAGTGATATCGAGAAGGCTCCTGCAAACAAGGTACTGAGCTTCATCAGAGGCACAGGGCTACTGTAGTAGTACTATTTCGAGAGGTAGCACACAATGGGCGTAGGCCTCGGTGTGCAGCCCGCGCTTCGGGCCCTTCTTGTCAAAAAAAAAAAAAAAAAAATAATAAGAATAAGGAAGAGAATTGTAGATCTAGGAAAACCAAAGAAAATTTTAGAAGGCTTATACATCGTCTAGAAGAAAAAGAAGAACACAAAAGTTTCTAGTACAGTTTACAAAATAGCGATTAAAAATTGCAATAAGAAAAATCTTTAAAAAATTGAAAATGTTTTTAAAAATTAAAAACGTAAAAAAAAATTGAAGCGAAATTTTTTGGTTTTGCTTGACATTTGCTGCTTATTGTGCATAAAAGTTTTAAGCTGTTATCAACATTTCTTTTATTTATTTTTATTTTTTGTCTGATGTCTAAAGTTTCGTACGTGTTTAACATAAAAATCATTATTCTTATGCCTCTTTTTTGTTTTTTGTTCTATCTTTAGTTAATTTTTTCTTAGTCTATCTTTTTTCTATTTTTGTTTTTTATACTATTATTTCTGCTTTATTTTCATTTATTCTAACTCTGTAACCGATCACTTTCTTCACCCTTAAATTTTTTCTCAATTTTTTTTGTGATTAGTCTTCCCACTTTTGTAATTTTTTGCAGTATTTTTATCTCAGAAGCCGTTATTTTTTGTCATAATTTATCTTGGCCAATTTCTATTCGTTCTCATCTCAATTTACTTTCGCACAAATATTTGTTAGTAAATGAAAAACTCCAATCGATAAAAGTAATGTAGAGAGAGACCACAGAACCGTTCTGGAATTTCTCTAGTATTACATCAAACAGCTATGATAAGAAGATTAAGCAAATTTTTTGAAAATTGGGGTAGCGAGAATGTTTGGTTGAGAAAGCCTAGACATCAAAAACGTTTTAATTGTGTTTATAGTAACATAAATATTGAACAGAACAGTCTACAATACACAAATAAACAAGACCTTTGGTAATTATTTTTATTATTACTCGTAGATTAAAAATAGTAAATTTTTTTAGTAATAAATTCTACTACTTTGAAAACAAATAATTTACTATTTAGAATAAATAACGTATTTAAAACTTTATAGTTGTATATTTGTCAGGCATACATTTGAACTTTAAATTGTTTAAATTAGACTAAGGCCATCAAACCTGTAACCGGACCTGGAATAATTACTAAGAAACTAATAACGTATTTATTGATTTAGAAGAGCCTTATTCAATATTCCTGATCCTTATCATCGTATCGTATTAAATTAGTCTCGGTTATCTCCTTATATGCGTTATTTTCGTAAAAAAAATTCTAATTCAAAAGCTCCAATTCGCCTACTTGTCTGGCCGGCCCCTAATTTAAATTGAGAAATTTAATTATATGTTACGGTTGCCAAAATTAGCAAGTTTAATAACACACCTTGACAATAGTTAATTGTTTATTGTCCCAATTTTTGTCATGTGATTTGATCGAATCATTTGACTCGTGTTATGCAAACCGGTGATTAGAGATTTATTGATAGTATCGTACGATAAATTCTACACTAAGCCTATCTTAATTAACAAAGTATAATCAGAAGCTTTACTGTTCTCAGTGACAGCAATAAATAAATTCCTTCACCGGTCGCTATAAATTTGCTTTTAGGTCAGATAATAATAAAATTTTATTATTGATAATTAACATTTTATTTAAAGATTGCAGACAAATTAAACCAAAGGTCTACAATGATTTCTCAAATTTTAATGAAAGGAGCTACATTCGCCTTCCTTGTACCAATTATTCTCACGACTTTTACACGAAAACTTGCTATCATGATTTAATTTTTTTTCTTGGTGATATATTGGCGCTCGATTTCCTATTTGTTGGAATTTCTGTTACAGCAATCGAGTTATTTATTAGTATTGTTCGATTAATACAGATATTTTTCGCAACATTTATAAAAAATGCTTTAATTAGCTGAGTAATTGGGTCGAAGCTATTAATTAATATCTTAATTTTGCTTTTATCTATTTTTTAATAAAGGACTTTCTTAATAAGAACAAAAATGTGGTTGGTCATTTTTTTTTGGAAATATTGTTGCTAAAAGTAATGACCTTCACTTAAATAAAACAATGGAATTTTCTGTTTTTTTTTTACAAATACTGTAATTATTTATGTTTTTAAATTTCTTTGATTTTTTAAATTATTTAAGTATTATGTTTACATTTATTAAGTTTTTTACAAAAGTTATATCGATTCCAGATTTTTCAGAAAGGTTTTTAATTTTATTTGTATTTAGGTATTATCAAAAATTTTTTAATTTTTTTAAAATGCATTTGCTAATTTCTTAGATTTCTTAGACGAATTTTTTTTCTAAATTTATAACACATAGAATATAAATCATTTTTTGATTACTCAGATTCTTTATAAACTGATCAACAATTGAAGTGATCCATCACAAAAATTGTTAATTATACAGGATTTATTCTTGTTTTTTGTTGTTCTTATGAACTCTTTTGCTTATCTGAGGTATTTTATGGTCTAACTAGTGGTAGTTTCTAGGTGTTAATTTTAAAAAGGGGCTTTTTCGCAGTTTTATCTGACAAAACAAGCAAAATGAAAATTTAACTGAGTGTCTTTTTCAGTAATATTAAAACTGACACGTTAAAAGTATCATTGAGGATGACTTATCCTTAATTTCTGATACTTTAACAGCGTTTATCTGACCGAGAATTGCAGTATGTGGTTCGCATGGTGCAGGAAGGGTTATCTCAACGCGAGGTAGCGCGAATTTTTAATGTGGCACATGGGGTGATCAATAGAGCCATTAATCGCTTTCAAGAATGTGGAACTCCTCGTTTCAGAAATGGTGGAGGTCGTGCACGCAGTCTAACGCTAAGACAAACTCGTTTCTTACAAATTACTCTTCGCCGAAACCTTACCTACAACGCTACTCAGTTAAATAACGCGTTACGACGAGTTACAGGAGTAGTTATTTCTACTCAAACAGTTCGACGAAGGCTACACGAATATAGAAGACGTGTGCCATGCCTACTGTTAACCCGGCAACATCCAGTACAACGACGACATTGGGGGGAGCTCAGTTGAACTGGACCCAGGACGAATGGTCCCGATGTATGTTTGCAGATGAGTCTCGATTTACACTTTATCGTTTGGATGGGCGTATTAGAGTGTGGCGACGCTCGAACAAGACGTGAAGAAATGCGAGAGCACAGGGTATCTTTCGGAAAAAAAAGTGGTACTTCTTGGGGAGGCATTATTTTTAACGGCCGCACAGATATTGTGGCACTGAGGGGGTTATGCATGAATGCACAACATTATAGAGATATGTGTATTCTACCGAATGTAGTCCCTTTTGCCAATAATTTTGGAAATGAGTTTGTGTTTGTGGATGATAACGCATGACCGCACCGTGCTCGGATTGTGAACAATGTTCTTAATGCACATGGTATTGAACGAATGGTGTGGCCAGCACGCTTTTCTAATTGCAACCCCATCGAACATCTATGGTCGTACATAGAGCACTGGTTATCGGAACAAGATGTCCAACCAGAAACTTTTGAGGAGCTTCAAAACGTGTTGGAACAGGAATGGGACGCAGTGCCTTAAGAAGTCATTAATAATTTAATAGAAAGTATGCCTAGGAGATGTATGGCTGTCAGTAGGGCTAGAGGTGGTCCTATTAGATATTAATTTATACAATATGTTTAATAATTAAATATGTAAATACAATATGTGTTTACAAAATATTGCTGGGGGTATTTACTGTTTTTGTAAAAAGTTGAATAAATAACCAAATATACTGATTTACGATATTGCGATGCATGTGTACCTTTCTTTTTTTACTCGGCTTATAATTTAATAACGGTTTTTCAAAGAAATATGATGTATGGAAATGAAAACATCACTTACTATAGAGTAGATCACTTCAATTGTTGAGTAGTTTAGTTTCCTAATTTTTTACCTGAAGGTCTATAAGTTTCATAGTTTTGGTGTAATTTAAATTTTTTTTCTAATTTTTAGGTTCTTTATTCTCAACGTATAGACTGTAGGTAGGTTTCTCAGATTTTTTCTTATATTTTTATACCTAATTTTTTCTTTTATTAGATACATATATTTTCTTTATTTTTTAGATTCTCTAAATTTTTTATTATGTGTTTTGTACAGTCTCTAAATTTTAAAATTTACAATTAATCTTATAGATTATCAAAATAAAATTCTGTCTATTTTAGATTTATTAGAGCGATGGGCAAATATTGTAAACATTCACCAGTCAAAATTTCCTGATTTTTCAAAATTTTTTACAGCATTTTTTTTTTAAACTACTCGTTTTAGATTTTATAAAAATTTTAGCTTTATTACATTTTTTCAATTGCTTAGATTTTCTATTTTTTTTAATTTTGCTTTATTGATTTCTTTCTTAAATTTTGCGAATATCAGTTTACATCAGATTATAACAAAAAATATCAATAAAAATACAAGTAGAAATTAAAAATTATTGCATTACAAAAGAAAAAATAAATTTATATTGTACTTGTAACTTGTATTTATAGTCTATTTTTAAATTTGTAAATTTGATAATTAAGTAAATTTTTCACTGAACATTCTGTGTTATTAGAATGAGAATTACAAGAACAAGGAAATATTATTAATTGGAGAGCACAAAGAAAAATTGAATTTCGAGAAATCAATATAAAATAAATTAATTTTCCTAACAGTATGTTGAGGAACACAAAATTTCTATAAATGAAGAATATAGGAAAAATCTATGTAATTATTAAGAACTATTAAGAAATTATAAGGCTCGAACCCTGAGGAACGTCTGATGTAACATGCATTGAAGAAGAAAAGCAGTTGCCAACTTTAAATTGTTGAGTTCTCCCAGATAAATAATTACTAAACCACCTTAACATAGGACCACAGACTCCATATGCTGAGAGCTTATGCAATAGGATAAAGTGGTTGACTCTATGAAATGCTTTACTAAAATCAGTGTACACCGAGTGAACCTCAAGGCCTATAGTTAATGACTGGGAAATGAAATTAATGTATGGAAGTAAGTTTGTAATTATTGTGGAGCGTTTAGCAAAAAATCCATGCTGATTACTTGATATCACGGGTTTAAAAATTGGAAACAGTTTAGAATACAAAGAAGATTTAAATAATTTACAAGGGGTGGAGAGAATTGAAACTGAGCGATAATTTTCTCTTGGTGCAAGTCGAGTTTAGTTATACCATCTCTGTTTCATTTACATTAATTTTTAACAAAGTTGAGTTACTAGTAAAGTAAATAAAATATAGAACAAACAGATTTTTATAGTAGACATACAAAATTCATTCATACAATTATGTCAAAACAAGTCTACTTCTACTGACATAATATTCAATAGAAATATAAACAACATAAAAACTACATTAAAAAAACTTGTATTTTCATTGCTTTAGTTTCTAAATTTATCTAATAATTTGCATATCCTTGCTGCTACCACGTTGTGTAATAAACTTGGTAGACTACATTTCCTGCTGATATATTAATTTAAACATATAAATTTTTAGCATACTCAACTGTTACTTTTAGAGTTTTATTAGATGAAAATTTCAATTTTTCTCTTTTGTAGTACAACACTGGCAATAAAAATCTACTACAATTGTACAATAAATTACTGTTTCTAAATTATTAGTGTCTTTTATGTCCCGTCTGTTGTTATATCGTTAGTCTTTATAACATTTGCGAAACAAATAACAGCCATATGTGTACCAATTTAAACAACAATAATCCTAACCTGAAACCGCTATATTTAATTCAAACATATTTATTATCATTTTACCTTTCACTGGTAAAGAAATTTTGTTACCGCAAAAACTGTACTTATCCAATTATCTTAACAATCTGTTTTTAGCTTTTTCCATCAACATCTTGTATTATTGCCTCTAGTCTAGGCAATTTATTGTTAGTTAATTTTAAGAAAATTGAGGAAGAGTTTTGAAGGAGATCCAAACAGGATTTCACCTTGCCCAAATTTTTTGGCAAATTTCCCACTGATTTGCAATTAATATCTAATTAATATCAGCACCGCAAGCGATATGTAATAGTTTGTCGTTTATCACTCGGTACAACTTTCGTTCTAAATGAGTAGGCAAGTACGTTCGGTATGTAATTTACGTTACGTAATCGAATTACACTCGTTGCTTTTGTACAAATGTGAAACGCATGGTCTTAACAATAACACTAACTCATTGTCGTCTACCATTGGAAATGGGCAAAGGTACGATTGAAAGTAAGCGGCTTTTTGTTTTACCGCACTTGGCAAATTTGGGATTGTCAACCCGATATGCGGTTATGCCCCACGTTAAAATAAAATAAAACTCTCCAAAGGATAAACTTATTTTATTCAAATAATGCTTCTCCTTTTTCTGCACAGTTTGAATTTGAATTCTACGACACTTTTGAGATACCTATTTAAAAATTGCAATAATCAAAAAGATCTAAAAAATTTAGAAAATATTTATATTCTTGATCAAATGCGGTAAACATAAAAATTCATAAAATAACATTTCTGAAAATTCTGAGAATTTTTACTGATCGATGATCATTTACGAAATTTGCCAATCATTTTGAGAAATCTAAAATTTGCAGAATTTTAGCAAATTTCAGTTTCTACCAGATTTTTAATGGATTTTTAAATCGAGTGTATCGAGAGGGTAATTACAAAATTTTGAGAATCTAAAAAATTAGAATAATTAAAAGAGGTTTATAAAATCTAAAAAATCTTTTTTGTTTGGCAATAACCTCGGGATCTACATTAAAAAAAAAATTAAAAACAATGCAAACACAAATACAAGCTACGTTTAAATAGTCTTCTAAAACTGGTTTTATTTTTTATGTCTCAAATCTTGTTCTGCAGACTAACTTCCAACCTTTTCTACCAATTTTTGTCAGAAGTGCTATAAAGAATCTATTGCACTAGGGGCGTATTTAACGTCGGTGCAATCGGTGCAACCGACTCCAGCGGGCCCCGGGCCTCTACGAGAAAAATTATGTGTCATTTTTTATATAATTATTTTAATATTTGTATTAAATAAATCAAGTAATAGACGAAAAAGCATTCCTTATTTACTTTTTGTTTCTTGGTATCGACTATTCTACCTAAACTGTTGCGGAATGCGAATGCCTATTCCGATAATTCCGGCGCAACGGAGAAACGGTTCCTAGAAAAATTATAAAAATAATATTATAAATGAAATAGGTTTTCTATTGTGAGTCAATTCTATTTATTGGAAAAGTAAACAACTATGGTTTATTTGTTTATGGTTTTTGAAAGTAAATCCTCACTTTGGTTTTGAGGTTTAGTTAGCTCTGTTGCACGTTTTTAATACTAGTGTAATTAAAAAGATTACTGTAAATTTTCAATGGTAAAAATGTTTTATTATTTTTATTTTTCATTGCAATGTTGGTTGAAGGAAGATCAAAAGTACAAGCATAAATCGGGTGCTGAAAAGCGTTCCGCATCTGATAGAAAATTACGAGAACAAGTTGCAAAAAAGTGTAAGAAAGTGTCTGATTTTTTTGGAGTTCCCTCAACATCTACTTCGACTGCTGCTGTATCTTGTGATGATGGATCAGAGTCAAAACAAAAAGATTTTTCACTTGAAACCGTTTCACTGTCACCTACACTTTGTGTCAAAGACAAACCTGATGACTGCTATACCGAAGCCAAACTAAACTTGGGAAAAACTAAAAATACTAAACAACTTGATGAAACAAATTTTTCTTCAGATTACGCTTTATTTAAAAGCGAAAAACTAACTGATAGTACAAAACTAGATTTAATTCGTGTCGGTTGCTTGTCAGCCACTTGGTATAAACTTTCCCAAAACAAAAAATCGAAGTTTTTCGGAAAAGTATTATACTTTTAAAAACAATTTAGGAGAAAAACGCACAAGATGGTGGCTTTCTTATTCACCTAGAATGGATGTAGCATATTGTCATGCATGTTGGTTGTTTGGAAAGGAAGATGTGATGTTATGGAATGATTGGAGACATTTATCCAATAGAATTTATGAACATGCCCGTACAAAATCTCATATACTAGCTTCATCTGGAATGCAAAGATATTTAAAAGAAAAATCGATTGATGTAACGCTTAAAAAACAATATGACGACGATCAAAAAAGATGGAAGGATGTACTTGTTCTGCAGTTTGATCTTCTTCGGACCATTACTTCGCTTACTCTGCCTTTAAGGGGACATTCTACTAATATCTTTCGTCCTGACTGTGGTGTTTATCTAACATTTATTAAATTTTTTTCAAAATATTACCCACAATTACAACAACATTTAGAAAATGAGAAAAAAATAAAATATTTAAGTCCTTTAATAATGGAAGAACAAGTTAAAATTCTTGCAGATGCAAGAATCAGTATCAATTTTCATCGAAGAAATACAAAAAGCTGTATTTTGGACAGTTATTGTTGACAGTACTACTGACATTTCGAAAACGGATCAAGTAGCGTTATTGATTCGGTATGTACACTTGGATATTTCTAATAATAATGTATCAATAAAAGAAGTATTTTTGGAATTTTAAATCTTGAACAGCATGATGCATCCGGATATGTAAAAGTATTATTAAATGCATTTACACGTCATCACTTAAATACCGAAAAGCTGATTGGTCAAGCCTATGATGGGGCTAGTGTGATGAGTAGTGGTGAAAGAGGTGTTCATACTTTATTGCGTAAAGCTCTAAGCACGGAAGATCATCAAGCTTTCGCAACCTATGTTCACTGTCCACCACATCAACTGAATTTAGTACTTAATCATGCCGCAGAAAAAACTTTTTCAATTCAAATTATGAACTTTTTTGGAATAATACAAAAGTGTTATAAATTTTTTGCTGATTCATCACAACGTAGATGGGCCATGTTAAAAGATTGTTGTAAAGACGACCGACTTTTTTCAGAAATTGAAGCAGATTGTAATGTATCTGAACATGACGAAAATATGTTTTTCAAAAAAGTGAGATCGTATACTCTTAAAGGTTTATCTACTACAAGGTGGTCAGCAAAAGCAAAAGCGACAACAGCCTTGTTACAAAACTTTAAAGCAGTAATTATATGTCTAGAAAAAATCTTAGATATAAAACACGACCATGATGAAGTCGCTACAGCTACGGGTCTTTTAAATAATTTTACTTTTGATTTCTTATTAACATTAATTTTTTGGAATGATGTTCTTCAAACTTTTGATGTTACTTCTAAATTATTACAAAAGAAGGAAATTGATTTATTTCAGGTAGTTTCCTTTATGAAAAAATCTAAAGAAAAAGTAACGACGTTAAGAGAGGATGCATACTTTGACCACCTTGTTGAAAAGGCCAAAACTAAGTGGCTTCAATGCGATATGGACCCAGAAGCTATGCATCTACGAAATAAAAGAATAAGAAGGAAAAAAACATTTCACAATGAAAGTTTAAAAGATGAACCAATTGTAGACCCTATTGTTGAGTTTAAAACCAATGTCGTAAATGTAACTGTTGATGCAGTGGTCAACGAAATGACCGACAGGATTAACGGTCGAGAAGAAGTGACTGAACTATTTGGTTTTTTAAATCCTGTTCACTTGAAGAGCTGTGTAAGAGGAGATTTCGAGACAAAATGTTCCTTATTAAGAGAAAAATTTGAATTTATTTCTCCGACATTCATAGACGAAATGATGCAATTTCAAGATATTTACTTCTCACAAGATGATCCTTGCTGTGAAAGAGGTGTAGTGGGCTATTTGGAATACTTATTAGAACAAAAAATGTTAGATATTTTTCCAAATCTTGAAGTGTTTTTTCGGTTATTTATAACGCTACCAATAGGAATTGCAAGTGCTGAGAGATCCTTTAGTGTACTACGTAGATTAAAAACGCATCTGAGAAATACAATGAGTCAGGCTAGAACTTCAGATCTAGCTATCCTTTCTATTGAAAAAGACACTAAACGAGTTAAACTTAGAAAAAATTGTCAAAAAATTTATGTCTGCTAAAATTAGAAGAGGCATCCCCTTATAATTTTTTTGTTTTTATTTGCTTATATGTTTTAACTTAGTATTATAATTTATATTTAATTTTATGTTTTTTTTTGCGTAAAATAAAAAATACAATAAAATTTGCTGTATTTCTTTATTTTTTTGGCCAATTAAAAATAATGAGGAAAATTAAAAAAATTGTAAAGAGCTATTGTAAGGTAAATTTTTCAGATACGGGCCCCTACACTTAGATTTGCACCGAATTCTACAATAGCTTAAAAACGCCCCTGAATTGCACATTTCTCCAATCTTTTAGACTGTGTTGTATACTCCACTGTATTTAACACAATTCTAAAATCTCTAGAAACCATCGAAAATTCTGCGTTAAAACTTTTCATAGAAGCTTTTTCTACTACCTTTATTTAGAACCTACACTGCTTAAAAATATATTAGAGTTTTTACTAGCTACCTGCATTAGAACTTATCTTATGCTTACTTACTAATTGCAAGTCTTAGAAAATCTTAAAAACTTTTAAAACTCTGTACTTTGCTCAAACAGGTCACAATTAATTATAGAAACGAGAAAAAAAGAGCTGTCTTACTAATTTATGATTGCATAAAACTACTACAGGAAAATTTAAACTATTCTCATTCTGTAATCTAATGTTATTTAAGCAAAAAAATTTCTTCTTGGGTCCGCGGTCAGTTGTCTGTCTATGATAATCTGCTACAAACTGAAACTGCAAATCTACTAAATGCATTTAACAATATTCTAAGTTCTCTTTCAAAACCGTTTGTTGTGCATAAAGATGCATCAAAATCAACTGTATGAGCTCTACCAAATACCAAATTTTGACTTACCACAGAATGTTTCCTAACAGAAACAGCAGAAGTCAATGTAATACATGCTGCCCGTCTTTATTTCTAACAATGTGTTACAATTTCAAAATAAGGTATAATAGCAATATGCACGAATTTTCTAACCAGCGTTAAATAACTTTAAAAAAGCTGTCGTAATCCCCTAGTGCAGAAAATCTTTTTCAAAATCTAAGAATTTAAAGAAAAACTGGAAACTATGTTTTCAGTATCTATGTAGATTTTTTCCCATGTTGGTATTAAAGAAAATAGTCGACATTGGGACAAAAAAAAAAAAAACAGAAATTTACCAAAGCTTTCTTCTAAAAACTGTTCAACGCAGTAATGCTCAAGGTGCTATTTAAAAGGCTATCTTTTTTCAGTGGAATTGCTCATGGACCAACTCTTAAAGCTACTTTTAAAATATTAAACCTGAAGTAGAAAGTTGAAATATCAGTAGAAGAACCAGAAAAGAGCAAGTTGTCTAGGCTAGGCAAGACTAACTCACAGTCACCTACCTACAAGAACTACAAGGATACTCTGAAATAGTTAGATATATACTACTGAAGTGTCTAAAAAAATCGTTAAAAAAATCTTAGCGTTGTTTGTAGTATTTAAGACATAAAAGCGAGTCATAAAGCAGTCCCCAGCAAGACCTCAAATAAACAAAAATTTTTGGACCTTTTGAAGATAACGAATTTAACCCAAAAATGGTTGATGGCTATATTTTGTTGAACATTTTTTTCGAAAAGGCTCACTGGTGAAGCCCAACAATGGGTGGATGTCCCTAAAATTTTACTATTTGTCATTGTTGAAAGACAGCCCTTTGAAAGAACGTTGAGGATTACTGCGTTGAACAGTTTTTTGTAAAAGTCTTTCTGGTGAATTTTTGGCGTTCTTTGCTCCAATGTCGGCTAACTCATTTTCTTCAATACCGTCATGGAAAAAGATCTAGATGGTGTAAACATAGTTTCTAGCTTCATGGAATCCTTAGAGTTTGAACTATATTTGTCGCTTTAGGGGGCTAAGACAGTAGTATTTTTGGAGTTGTTTGACATTGATTACAAAATCCGTGTCTATTGCGTTATTTGGGTTTTGGCATTGCAACAATTCTGTAGAACTGAGAGCTGCATGGAGCATTCTGTGAGGAGTCAAAATTTGGTAGATGATATGGGTCCAATTTTCTTGGTTGATTTTGATGCATTTGTGTACAGAACAGACAGTTCTGAGAGAGAACTTATAGTATTATTAAATACACTTAATAGATCTTGGGTGTTACATGTTATTTTTGAGTTGTAGCAGGTCATCCTGGACAAGTTCCTGACCGCAGAAGCTATTCTACTCGCAGATCCAAGGAAAAATTTTTTTGTTTGGAAATAACATTGGATTTCAGAATAGAACAGTTTAAATGTTTTAATAGTAGTTTTAAGCGTCGATAAATTCCTGAGGAAACACTTTTCTTCTTTTTAAAAATTACTTGTGACCTGTTTGAGCAAAATGCAGAGTTTAAAGAGTTTGTAGGATTTTCTCCATATCGTTTTCTAGGATAACACAGAATTTTGAATCATTTCTAGAGATTTTGTTTTACCTTAATATATTATTTTTTATACTATTTATTATTATTCTGAATTTATGTTTTACCTAAATTAAAATGTGATGTTTTTTTCCTAAATTTCCGCAATTTTTTCGTCGGCATCTCAAACTTTCTTCAACTGCTAATTGTAATTAAAATATCACTGTAAATACTCGTGCTTACCTATTTACTGTCACTATCATTTTGTCTACAAATCGATCCTTTGCTATCCTCATCCGTCAACAGGTGTCAAATACACGGAACCAACACGACAACTAATTTATTCTTGTTATCTCATATCAAAAATGCGACCTGACGAAAGCGTGGGACTAAGAATTTCGCTAAATTTGCCGTCGCTCCTATTTGTAAAAGTGTCATAAACAACACCGAGATGAAATCAGATAAAAACAATGACTTTAAAACGCAATTAGAAAAATTGTCAGGTAGAAAGCAATCGGAAAAAAACTCGAGTTCCGAAACCTAAAGGAAGTCTTGTTTCTTAATCAGTCGTGCAGAAAATCGACAACGCGTTAAAGAGAAGAACGTGATTCTAGTAAGCCACAAATTATTTTTGACGGAAAAGATCGCAAATGAGGTCGGCTACAAGGACGAGTTGATTTAATGACAATTATTATTGTTTTAAAAGGTATCCATTACGCTAATAACAAGGCGGAATCGAGATTGAAAAAGGTGCATTTTGAGACCTTCGCTAAAAATTGATTTCGAATTGTGTAATTAAATTAACATAATGGTATTTAGGCAAAATTGGGAGAATTGGTACAAATCGGCTGGTTTTTATCTTTTTGAACATTTGCCAATTTATTGAAATTTCAAGGACTACTTGTTAAATGAATGTATGCAAACAGTTGGTACACTGAACCGACTGAAGTGAACCAATTCGAGACTATTTGCAGAGATTGTTGCAGTTTGGATTTCGAAATATAGGAAGATTGAATTTTTAATGTATTTGTTTAACGTAATGGAAGAAAATGTTTTTAACTACTTGTTAATGAATTGTTAATACTTCTAATGTTAAGTCTGTTGAGTTATTTACGAATACTATTAAAAATTTGAAGAGTCTGAAAAGGAAAAAAAGGGAAGAAATGACAGTATGTTTTATGCCAGAGCATTTTTTACTCATTTTCAGACTTACAAGTAGCTACATTTGGCATAATATGTCAATTTTGCACATTGACCCATTGAATGACTTTTTATTTTTTGTATTAAATAGAGTGCTGTAAGCAGTTTTTCACATGTTTTGTCTAATATTCTGACCAATTCAATCTGCTGTTCGTATAGATTCGTAAGGTGGATAAGCACCCATCAATACCATGTGTGTTAGGGTGGGCCAAAAAATCGAATATTTTTTTTTACTTTCGACACTGAAAAATTGGTTTCTAGGCATCTTTAAAAAATGCTTTTTAAAGATAAGATCTTAATTTTAATAGGAAGGACTCTTTCATTTTAGTTTTCTATTTTTTTCTTTAGTTTTATTTGGCAAAATCCATATCTCCTGACTAAAAAGAAATTAAAAGCTCTACAAAAAAGTTTTTTGTGGTTAATCGGTTACTCCAACTGTTTAAATAAAAATGAGGGTTTAGTCTCAAACTTTGGTTTTTAAAATGCGAATATCTTCTAAGTGATTAGAGTAATCAGTTGACCACAACAGATCATTTTTGTAGAGCGTTCAATTTTATATAATACCGTATAATTTGCATTTTCTAATATTTATTTATCTACGAGTTTTAAAATTTAGAAGTAAAAAATTTTTTTTCTTAATTTCTTTAAACTTTGACCTCTGATATCTTCTAAACGCTAGAAGCTATAAAATACCTTTTTAGAGCGTTCAATTTTCTACAAAAAATGTAACTAAAATTATTCTGTACGATCAAGTAGTGACAGGATATGGATTTCGCCAAATAGAACTCAAGAAAAAATAGAAAACTGATATGAAGAGGTTCTTTTTATTAAAATAAGGAGCTCATCTTTAAGAGGAGTATGGACGAATTTCTCTAGTATAGGGATTCCGATGTAAATGCGAAAATTTGCAGCTCGTTTATTTATCAAAAAAATTAAAAACAGTTTTTGCAATGAGTATTGTAATAACATATGAAGTACATTTTGACTTTATTAAATTTTTAATTTGGATAATTTTAAATTTTAATAATTATTTTATATTATTTGTAAATATTTTTTTAAAAATTACTTTTAGTCATTTTGTAGTTAATAATTAGAAGAATCATTGTACCAAATTTTATTAAAATATTTTTATAAATAAAAGTGCTACAGATTCGCGCGTTTACATTGGAATTCCTATAAGAGAAATTACCTCTATACTCCCCTAAAAAAGCATTTTTTAAAGATGCCTAGGTACCAATTTCTCCGTGTCTGAAGTTAAAAAAATATTCATTTTTTTTGTCCCACCCAAATGTGTATAGCAGATAAGTATTTTGTCACCAATTTCACTAAATTTTTAGTCAATATTAAAATCCTGTTCTTTATGTATTGGGATACCAATTGCTTTGTTTTATTTGTTGGGTTTTGTTTTTGTTTGTTTTATTTTTATATAGTAATGACATCGTTGTTTATAAATACGTTTATCCAAGACCTCTTTATTATGACGTTATTAAAATGATGTTTTTGATTGAATTATGAGGATTATAAAACACAAGTGGTTTATGAATCAATAATAAAACTGTTTTTATATAATTGAACAGTTTACAGAAAATAGAACAATTTATTGAACATCAAAAAATACAATACATAAAATTACAATTATAAGAAACAGGAATCTCAGATGAAATCATTTGTTGAGATTTACTTTAACATTTATATAACTTTATTTGCTTTATTTTTTGTTACTTCAATGTTGTTTCCACATTCATTCGATTTTTGCTTCTCAGTATTCACAATGACATTGTCTTCTGTTTCCGAATTTCCACCTAGTATCTTCTTAGCAATGTCTATTTTGCCCAAAATTGACTCTTCGACTCTTACGCCACGGTTGTCGACTTCCATCGGCCATGACATTGGACCATACCAAGATCGGCTTCAGCGTTGAACAATAAACTCGCTGATGTGCGTCTCATACTGTGTCCTGTGTAAGACTTTGATTCTGGTAATTTTAAAAAATCAGCTACTGATGGTATTTTGGATAGACTATTTATTTTTACTGGCTGTATTGTACATTTCTCATTTTTATAGCACAAAAACAACCTGTTGTAAGAAATATTTTTAGGTCAGAGAAACATATATTTTCTACAAATATCCAGCACATTAACTGCAAATCCTTCTTCCATAATCGTAAAGCTACGTGAAACATATGTTTTTGTATCTGGTACAGATACCAACATATAGGATCCTTTATCTTCTAAGTTATTGATTGACATGTTTAATAATTCACAACATCGACACCCACCTGACACAACAAAAATTAGTGCGACCTGTAATGTAAAAAAATTAGATTTTATTTTCTAATAACAAATCGACCTACCTACAACATCAGATATTTTTTATTGGGTGCTTCTGTTAGAAACTGTTGAATATGCTCTCTTTTAAGAATTTTTGATTTTTTGCACTTGTAATTTTTTGATTTGTTCTTCAAAAAAGCGATCAACTTGCCATATTGTGAAATATCTGTATTTTCGTGAAGCTTTAATGTCGATCTTAACATGCTGTATTTCGTCCACATTGAAGAGGCTGCGAATCTTTTTTGACGTTGAAGAAGTAACCCAACAGCACGTTTTCGCTTACTCCACAAACATCGTTTTCCTGTTTCCAGTTATTCCAGAACTCACTCAATTCTTTGTAATAAGCGTTCATAGATTTCTTAGGTATCAAACTCGATGTGACTTCTTCAACAGCTTTCGCAATTTTTTTAGGAAGAGAACTACTTCTTTTTATTTCCAACAATGTTGCAAGCGCCGAAACAGTCTGTTTCCAAAAATTTTCTCAAATAATAATTTTGTTGTCAACAACAAAATGTCAACCAAATCATAGACTATCTTTGTAAATATACAGTTTTTGGGTTTAGATGATTTTTTAAGAACTCTTACAGAGAGAGGTGTTGGATAAAACTATGTATTGTACTCATGTCTTAACAGCAAATAAGTCACGTAAGAAAAATTAGACCACTCGAGCAAGCTCTCGTGGCTAAACATTTCTTTCGTGACTTATTTGCCTTATAAGACACTTGTATGATAAATAGCTATAATTTCCGGTGTTATCTGGTGCTTTGCCAATCCTTAAATTATTTATTTATCTTACTTTTCGGTTGCTTCATTTTTTTGGTTTTGTTTTTATCAATGTGTTTATGATTTGTTTAGAGAAATACATTTGAAAATGACTCAACTGAGTTTAAAATGACGTAAATTTAAATCTTTTGCAATTGCTTGCTACAAAGAACGAAATTTTTAGTTGGCAACTGTTCCAGGCGCTATTATCAAAATTAAGTTTTAATTTCTACCTGAAGATAGCAACTTTATTGTCGAAACGCGCGTCGTGTTAAGTAAAGTTGTTGCTAGTGGGTGTTTTATGTTTTATCTTGTATTGTTATTTATTATTTTTCTAGAATGTAAGGAACAATTATTTAGTTTCTCACACTACAGTTATATCAGCGATTTATATTGTTAACAACAGGAAGATAACATTATTTTCTTCACTTTATGAATGTGAAGACAATTTTTGCATAACTTGACAGAAATGAGATAAAATCTTCTTTGCAAAAAAATTAATAAAACGTGTTGAAGTTTATATAATTATTATTTTTTTGACCCAACTTTCTTCGTAAAGAAAATTTATCTCTTAACTAATTAATTTACAAACTTTTTTCAACTTCATACATTATTCACGTTACAAGAGCGCTAAAGTTTCTTACACCATTAACCACATCCGTTCTAACGATGGACACCTTCAATCTGGTTATCAACATAAAACAAGTGACAGTAAATTAAATTTACATAAATTATATGTACGTCAATCAAATTGTGGTTCCCCACTTTGCATAATTACGAATTAGACCACAACAGTTAGTCAAAGAATAAAAGATTCTTTCACGTAAGACCCAAAATTTGGATGTCGGTAATTCATTGTTGTTTCAGGAAGAGAAATGTGGTCGTTTAGAAAAATTTATGATCGCGTTTCAGGTCTTAACACCCAGATTGAATTTTTACGTACCATCAATCATTTCGGTGTGATTAATTTATCGCGAATTTGTGTGATGAAACGATCTTTTCAATTAACAAATCACATTTAAGTAAAAAGCTTTCACCTTCAAAATTTTATGTAAATCAAATTTTTATAAAAAACTTTTGCTGTAAGCCAGCAATTAATAGCCTAATAAATTTAATTTAATATTCTGGACTAATCAAATGAACAATTGGAACGATTTTTAATACCTACAGGCTTTCGTGTAAATTATTTTCAGTTTTTTGTCGTTTTAAAGAAGCCGCACTGTTATTTAGAGAGCTGAGAGCTTGCGGTGTTAGAGATGTTCTATCTGGTTTCAATTAATTTAAATTAAATATTTTTATAATTATCATAAAATTTTCCTGAGTCAATGTTCCGTAAATTATTGGTAAAAATTCACTTCCATAAAATAATTATCACATCGCTAACAAAGTTATAAAACCCGATCTATTATCACCTAATTCTTCACTTGAAGATTAACACAAAAATTACCCGTGAAAGGTGAGTCGAGTTATCTAATACTTGCCACGAGCCCCTTATTACCAACACGTTTTTTTGGCTTGATAATTATTATTAAAAGAAGATTTTTTGCATTAATTCACTTTCGAAAAAAATTTAGTGAAAGAACATTCTCGGATAATTGTTTGATAATTACTGTTGCACGTAGGGGAGCGAAATGTGAATTATTCCGGAAGTTGTTTTTTTATTTTAGACGGTGAATGGGTTTGTAATTAAGTTTTGACAAAAGCGACACTGAACTTTGTCAAATTATAGACTTTTGGGTTTGATTATAGCTCTAATCCAGATCTAATCACAGGTATTTGAGGTTTTTTTCACTTTCTTGTTGCTTGATTAGCATTTACAACGTATTCACTTGTCTGTAGAATTTTTTTAATGTGCTTTACCTACTTTATTAAATATAAAGTTTTATTGCTTTGAAATAGTATTGGGAAATATTTAACTTTTGGTTTAAGAAATATATCTACATTATGTTTATCTACAGTTATTAGTTTTGCACCACTGAGTATAGCAATACAAGTTTTGTAAAATGCACAGAATTGTTACTTATTCAATAATTACAAATTTATTTTTTTATAAATTATGCGAGCAGTTATAGTTAATTAAAAATCAAAAGCAAATATAATTTATGAAAACTTATGGGCTTGGTATTAAACTCTACAATAATTACAAGTTATCTACATTGCTTAAAACTTGATAATATGTTAATGACGCATATAAATGCAAATAAATAATTAGTCATTTACCTCTAAACAAATTTTTGTAAATTAAGAATGTAATTTGGTCGTTAAATGTAAGACAATCTGAGCAGTATAATGCCTAAAGTTTTTTACGCCAATTTAGCTAGATTTGTATATTTTGGAAGCTTAAAAAAATTTAGTTAGAACGAGATTCATTTGTAAACATAACTGTGGCTCACTCCTGCCGCTGCCAATGAAGCTTACCTTTAGAAAATTTGTTGCAAACCATTCGGTTTTTCTGTCTGAAAATTGTGTAAAATTAAGTTACTTTATCACTTGTAGTAGTCTATTAAAAAATTGATAAAGAACAGCGTTTAGGCCAGTTTATACATGGTATCCCTTCTTCACATTCTTTGATTGTGCAATAAATTATCAATTTGGTTGTTTTGATCTCCAATGTAGTAAATTTCGTTGCCTTTCATTCCCGTTAAAACCCTCTAAACTTGAAATAATTGCATCAATATATTTTTTAAAAATTGCCTTAAACTAAATCATTGCAAAATTGCACAATCAGTCTCCACATTAGTCCACCAAACGTGCAAATTATCCGCATTCACTTTACTCAACAGCTAAACCTACTCGACCATTGAAATCTAGTGCATTTATCAAAACAGTTTATAATATTACACAACACTCGGTATTATCCTCATACACACCTCATTTATTAATCATAAAAGAAAAATTTTCGAGTTGACATGTGTTTATGTCAACAGCTGTATACAATTAACAATTTTTCGCAGGAAAATTATTTATTGCAAGAGTTTGACGAGAAAGTAAATGCAATTAAACAAAATTTTTTATCTGATATCAAGATGTAATAAAGAGAAACGTAAAAAATTAGATTACTGTCTTTATAAACCTTGGGTTATGTGATTTTGTGATAATTACGGCTTAGAAGGATTATTAAAGAATTTTGGCAATAAAACAATTATTATTATTATTATACAATAAATAATAAGAAGGTAACAACAAGAGTCGAGTTTAAAATATTATTTTATTGTTTTTGTGCTATAATTTAAGAAGAAGAATGCAAGGATTGTCAAAACTTATGAATAAAATGACCTCTGAGAAGGTTTTTTGCATAAAAAATCCGTTTTAAGTCCTAACGAGTTACACAATTATTAATAATAACACGAATTTGTAGAAATTCCCATCAGTACACCCACTGAGGTCATAGAACAATGCTCGGCATAGTTTCAAACAATAGCAACTAATATTTCTGTTAATTTTCAAGGAGCAAAACACTGACTACCTCAAGTCAAACAGTTGTTAAATAGGTTTTAAGGCCTCTATTCAATTCCATCTAGATCTAACCGATAAAAAATTGTAATATTTAGTGATAAAAACCGTGGGAATCTATTTTAATAGTTGTTGTCAACACATTCTTCATTTAATTTAGGCGGAACTCAAGCAAAACAAATTTTGTAATAATTGTTATTGTCTTTTAAATGCATAACAAAGCACGGAATTTAGCTAATTAATTTTAAATGAAAAACTAGCGTTTTAATCTAGAGTTACGAAATTGAACGCGGGGAAATCTGTTCCATTTCGGTCGCTATAAATTATGTAATTTAGTGTATAGAGCTCTTTTTGGTAATAAGTAGTTTAATCGCCACAAACGGATCGCATTTGGGTGTGGTTATATTTTTTTTAATTACATCCGACGATAAACTAATTGGAAAGCGTAAATTGCTAACAAACTTGAACAAACTGGAGTTCAGTAATTTTAGGTTGTGTCTAGGATTGCCAATTTTTCGATACCGAAATAGAGGACTTTGTCAAAGGCGTTTTTAAGATTGTTTTTTAGGAAGTGAGGGAAGGAATCCAGGAGCATTGAGTCTGCATTTTTTACCATATTACTATAGCCTTTAAAACTCTTCTTTTGGGTAGGCTCTTTTTTTCTTAGATTTCTTGGATTTTATCCATATCTTGCTTTGCGAAATATTCATTGTTAAAGAAGAGAAAAACGGCTTTTTCTCAAAACTTTACACTTTGCACATGTTTTGCAACAAACTACTGGCTAATTTCTGACAGTTTGCAAGCAATTTATGACTAATCTTGTCAAAATGGTCAAATTTTGAGGGTCACTCCCAGTACGGAGAGACATAATGACGTCATACCGACATCTTCGGGGTGGTGGACGCTCCATACGCAGCTTGATTTTTGTCGGACAAGTTGACCACTATTTTTAAATTAATTTTATTAATCGGCCTCGTTGCAAGAAAGGCACTTACAAAGTTTTCTATTTGTATGTATAAAAAAAAAATTAAGGACCTTGTACTGGGTACTATTTGTTTTGCCTCGTGTTACAATCTGTACACAACACATTGTCCAATTTTTTGCTTAAAATTAGAGACTTTCTGAAATGATTTTAACTACAACAGTTTTTCAGTATTTCACACTTTTATTTAAATAATAATTAAAAATAAATAATAATTATCACGACTTATTTGTCCTATGGTTTCTTCTTGCCGAAAAAAATTCGCCGATTTCTTTAGAATCGCGTCCCGTTAATAGCTTTACAGTCCCTAATTCCTGTAGCGTCTTTTTGATATAAATCAACTGTTTTTCAAAATCATCTTCTGAGATTTTTGGTGCTTCGCTTTTTCTTTTACACATCAACAAGTACATATTCCAACAGCTTTGCCTCACTTGGGTTATTTCCTGATATCGTTTAAACGAATTGTCTTTTATCGCTAAGACAATGTTTTCCCAATGTAAAGCTTCTCGGAAAGCACTATTATAACGGGAGTTCAAGGAAGCTAAAACTGTGTTATAACCAAGAATCTTGAACGAATTCTCTTCGACGATTTTCGCCTAAAATTTAAATTTAAACAGTTTTAAAAAACATACAATTTGATTTAGTACTATTTTGGCACGAGCAGTTTCAAGTTCTCTCAGATTCTCATCTTGGCGTTTTCCTAAAACGTTTTTTGTTGAAACTAGAGCTTCGTAACGTGAAATAAGATCATCTGCGTTTTTGAAGTCTTCACCAGCACTAACTACTTGATTGAGGTATTTCTACAAAAAAATGATAAATTGTTAATTCAGATTTATTAAATATTTAATTATAAAGAAAATGACTTTTTTGTTGGCAACGAAAGGCAAATAATTATCTCTCAAATAATTAACAAGGAGTGGAATCTTCTGAAAGAGTAGTTTGGTAGCCTAACAAACCAAGATTAAGATTTGGGAGAAAAAAAAGTGTTTTCAACAAAAATTAAAGTATTCCTAACTACTAAATTAGTAATAACTAAAAATAGTAGAATTTTGCTGTAATTGTAATACTTGTAAAAAATAAATTATACTACATAAATATTTAAAACAGAAGAAACAGAATATCGCTACTGGCTCTTTTGCGACACAGCTGCCACGTGCAAAATAACCAATCAAAAATTTTGAAAACACGACACTTCTATCACCTAACGGTTAAAGTACCTAAATTCATCTATAGATACTAGTCTAACCCTGAAGTTTACAAAATTCTCGAACGTAAAAAAATCACAATAACAAAGTATTTATGCAATAAAAAATATAGCAAAAATTAAACAAACTTCAGACGTATAAAGAGGCCGCATAGCAAGATAATAAAAGAATTAGAAACCTAAAAAACAGTTTACACTACACTTTAATTTATTAACAAAAATTATTAAACAAAAAAATTAATAGCAAAGGTGTTCCAATCGAACACCAACGTCGAGAAACTGTATACCGGTTTCGGGGTTTTTGCCCCTCTTCAGTACAGCGTATCTCGGAGCGTTGTGCTTGATTGGAACGGGTGGGAGAACTCGCTTATATCAAACAAAGTTCGGCTAGTAGTCGTATAGACAGACACAGTGTGCCATCCAACGAAGAGTGCTAGAAGGTGCGAGAGTTGGTATAATAATGTTGGCGGATAAGAAAGTTATCTCTTCGGCTCTCGTTCGGCCACCAACATAACCAACCTCCACGATTAGGCAAAAACAACTACTTCGCGGACTAATGCCCCGACCGACATTGAATTACATCATCTAATCGCCCAACCAGCAACATACTGAAAGGCAATGTAACCAGAACTAGCAAAGGTGTTCGTATCGAGCAACAACGTCGAGAAACTGTACATCATAAATTAAAAATATATGTTATAAAATAAACAAGCACATTAAAACACATAAATTAATAATAATGGACAAGTAAAATTTTGCTACAGCATTTTCTGGTTAGTTTATTGCAAGAAGGACCGGATTAAACCTTTCTAAACCGTATTGATAAACAAAACTGTGAATTAAAACTAAATAAAAATTGTAAGTTGTAAGTTTTGTTAAAAAAAATATCTGAAACTGGTAACGAAGGCATTTAGTAGAGAAAGCATTGACTCAACAGTTTTTTTAGAATAGCAATATAAAATCTACAAAAATATAAAACTACTTTTGAAAATTCTAAACTTTTGCATCAACAAAACATTTGGAACTAATAGCAAGAACATTTGGTAGAAAAAGCATTGACAAAATAATTTTTTTGAATAGTAAAATTAATTATATCACCTCTCCTAACCTAAATCTTATTTCCCACAGATTAACTAATAAATTTCATAATGGAAGGTGGTCTTCAATTATAAGAAGCAATAGTTACTTTTGACTTCTCTATCATCATTCTCTCTTCAATATATAGAATATCATATTTTTTAAAGAACCTACAAAGCTGTGATAATGTAAATATTTAAGAAAATGGCTCTGCCATGACAAAGTTTGTTTATAAAAAATTCTCAAACTTCCAACTTTAAAATTATCAGAAATCAGTATCTTCTTAGTTTATTTATTCAACAAATTTCTTGAGAGGTTTCAGTGTATTTTAGTGTTAGTGAGAGAAAGCCAAAACTAAGAAAATCTGCTCTAACAATTGTTAATTAAGCCTTTGTTTCAAAACGGTTCTGTTTCTACTGATTTATTCCTGTGTGCACCGATGATAACCGCAACTAACAGAGTTGCCAACTCTCAAAAAAAATTCTGTTGTTGGTAATTGCGGGAAATTTGAATTTAAATTTCAGTATTAATTTCAGGAATCTATGTTGTTGCAATAATGCTTATTGAAGAGAATAGATTTTAAAGAAATGAAAATACACTGCTCCAATAAATTAACGCACCACTTGAATTTTTTTGAAAATTGAAACATGTATTCGACCAATTGGTACAAAATTAAGAAAAATTTAACAAAAACATTTGTTTAAAGTAAATTAATATCTAATGTGTCCAAACATAGAAAAACAAACCGAAAACAAAATTTTATTAAAGTTACGCCGTTATAAAACTTACAGAAAACATCTTAATATCGCGTATTTCCACCTCTACTTTGAATAACCGTTGCACATCTTCGTTCCATACTCAAAATTAACGAACTTATGTCTTCTTGATTTAAGTTATTCTAAATTTCATTTAGTTGAGAACCTGCCTCTTGAAGATGGACAGGAGGATGTGGAAGATTTTTTAAGCGTTTCCCGAGAATGTCCCAAACATGCTCAATAGGATTCAGGTCAGGGCTCCGAGCTGGCCAATCCAAAACATTGATTTCTGCCTCATTCAAGTAATCTTTAACAATTCAGCCAGTGTGGGGTTTTGCGTTATCTTGCATTTGGACCAATATAAGGGGCATATGGTACGACATGCTCTTCAAGAATGTCTGTTATGTAACGGTCCGCATTTATAGAGCCATTATTTACAACCACTAACTCCGTGCGAGCTTGTAAGGAAATATCACCCCAAAGCAATACTGAGCCTCCACCAAACAATGTGGTATTCTGAATGTTACACTGTGCGTACCGCTCATTTGGTCTACGATACACACGAACACGTCTATCGCAATTGTAAAGGCAAAATTTTGACTCATCCGTAAAAAGAACAGAATCCTAATCCTCTCTTTGCTAATTTATGTGCTCTCTAGCAAATTCTAATCGGGCTCTGCGGTGTTCTGCAGTCAATGCAGGACTACGAGCAGGAATATGAGGTGTTAAATTATCCTCCTTAAGTCTTTTTCTAACAGTTTCGGGTACTGATTTGAATTCCTTCTACGTCACGGAACTCAGTTTGTAGCTTCCTGGCGGTTACAAAGCGTTCCCTTAGCGCAGATATTCTTAAAAATCTATCCTGGATAGGAGTGATTTTCCTTTATCTTCCTTGCCCAGGTCTTCTGAGGTGGCTTCCTGTCTCTCTGTACCTTTGTATCATACGCGAAACTGATGTATGAGATACACCAAACCTTTCACCAATTGTTCTATAGCTCCATCCTTCCTCCAACAAAACCACAGCTTGGGCGCATTCTTCTCGAATCAAATTCCTCATAATGTTTTTATTATTGTTTCAAATGATAAAAACTATCCACAGAATGGCAAATTCAAATAACAATAAAACGAAATTAGAAATTAACACAATTTAAAAATGAAAATTATTTTAAAATTTCTGCTTAAAAAACTATTAAACTCAAATTTCTGACTTTAATGTCAAAACTTTTATTACAATGGGTAACTGGATTATAGCTTGATTAAACCTTCTCAACCAAAGTTGTTATTTAGCCTGCCGTTACCGACTGGAATCACTTGAAAATTCTTAATTATCTCTATTAGCATCAGGAAATATTTTTTTAATGTAATAATTTACTCTTTTATGAATTCAGTAAAAACGGCTTATTATTGTTTTAGATAAGACACTGGCGTGGTATTCTGATTATATCAAAATTAATAAGCTATTTCTATTCAAATTACAAAATAATTTAAATGAAAATTGATCTGATAAAAATTAATTGTAGGTTACATTGTTGATAAATCTGTTCTTATGTAACATTAAAATTTAGAGTAGTTTTTGTAAAAACAATCTAATTACCTCATACATTTTAAGTTGTGCGAGATTCGCATCCACTTCCTTTTTATATGTTATTAATAAATCTACCATTTGTTGTAAATTTTTTATTTCTTCTGTCCGTTTTATTCTTACTGCATAATCTTCTTTAAGGGCCACTCTAGCTCTTTGCCTTTTCTCTTTATTTGATTGTATAAACTTAATTCTTTAGATTAGCATCTCAAATATTGAAGCAACTTACCGTATTTAAATTGCGAAAAGTTTCTCTTAACTTTATCTCTTTTTGAGATAGATCTTCCCATTGCGCTTCTAACTTTTTCCGTTCGTTTTTAGCAAATTCTCTTCTAAGTGCTAATTCTTTTGAGGTTTTGTAAAAAATTCGTTCTGTGGTTAAAAGATGATATATTGAGTCTTGACCTGGTTTGTCCCATTCGGTACTGTGACTAAAAACAAATCATGTTTACCTACGTTTTATTATGCTGAGTGACAAATTACAAATGACTTATGTCATCAAAAGTTTTTTTCGAAACACAATATTCGACTGAGTTCTTGTATGGAGGCTGTTTTGGATAAGTCAATTTCAAGGAACTTTTTCTCAATTGATCGTTAAACATAACTTAAAAAAAAGTACGTTTAAAAAAAATTATTCGCGGTAAAAAAAACTCAACAAAAATTGACAAAAATCAACAAAAATTGTAGAAATTATAGTGTTGCCTAGAGATTCTTAATAACGAAATAAAATTTTAAAAAATGGGTTGTTTAGAACAGACCACTATAATAGACGGAATACCTTTTTTGATAAAAAGATTGTCAACAAAATCTCTGGGAAATATATAACGGAACTCCATTGGGTGAAAAGATAAGACTTATCATGGGAGTAGACGAAGACTTCTTCTAGAAAGGACTCTCCAGTTTTTACAAACTTTTAAACAGCGCATCTAAAAGCGAATTTTGGGACATAAGATTTAGGCTAAAATTGGAAGGCGGAAATTTCGACACCAAAACAGAACAGAGTTTGGAAGAAGAAGCAGACTGTACCTCCAGGTTTTTTTTTCTAATAAATCTGGGGCGACTGGTAAGTAGAACAATAAACCTTCTTTCTTAAACAGAGAATAGAAGCTTAAAATTTTTACGATTAATTTGCATCAAGACTAAGAAGCGTCCTGTCTTCTTGGCACGTAGCTGCTAATCACTAACCCACACAACCCGTCAAAATTTTTTTTTTAACAAGACAGACATTTTAAGGGTAATATTTCAATTAAGGGATGTTGTAGTCTCTTTACAGAGACCTTTCAAAGACACTCTGCTTCAAATCCTAAGTGAATTATTTTTTTTTTTAAATGAAAGGATGGAAACCACAAGTATCACATTTTAAACTAAATGGAGGAACAAAAGAGCCTCAGTGTTTTTCAGAAATTTGAGACAAACCAACTGGAATTTATATTGCAGAGACCTTGTTGAAAAACATCAAAGATTTTCACCCTGCGGCTGAAAAACTTAGAGTTATGGTTATGTGTTTTGAGAAAAACTCTTCTCCAAGACGATTGTAATAACAAAACTGTGATGGAACGGCAATGTAGAGAAGCTCCTCGCGAGAAACGTTTAAGAAGCTAAACCGGCCTGTGCGACTCAGTGAAACTTCAGATTCTTTTACTTCTGAAAATTCTTTAAAGACGAGTTTGTTTCTTCTACACATCTTGCATCTCTAAAAAAATTTTTAAACTTTTTATACAGAAGTTTAGAAAACGTTTTAAAAACTGCTGGAACAAACTCAGGAAAATTCTTGGATGAAATTGGTTTGAGCTGTATTAGACTGCCTACTAAGAACTCACTGTCTCTGGTTTGTCACGGATAATAAGGATAGAAAAGCCTGAAAGACTAGAAGCGACAAGGCTTAAAATATGTTTTCTACTATTGTTACTTTTGATATACTCAAATGATTTACTTCAATTTATAGAACCAGACAGAGTATTTTCTGTTCTTCTCAGAGAGATGAAATACTAGGAGCTATGATTATATGTTTTGAGAAAAATTGTTCCCCAAAAGGTTAAAATTGCAATTACAAAAACTGTGGTTGAACAGCGAGTTAGAGAAGCTCTTGGCAGAAAACGCTTAAGAAGCTAAACCGGCCTGTTCGACTCAGTGAAACTTCTAATTCTTCTACTTCTGAAAGTTCTATAAAGACGAGTCTGTTTCTTGTCTACATCTCTAAAAAAATTTTTGAACTTTCTGTAATAAAGTCTAGAGAAAGTTTTAAAAATTTGTAGACTCAGGAAAATACTTGGAAGAAGTTGGTTTGAAGTAAATTCTTTGCTAGATGGTTTTTATACGGAGTGTGAGGGAGCTGTATTAGAGTGCCTACTGAGAACTCAGTTTTCCTGGTTTGTCCTGGATAATGAAGACACAAAAGGCAGAGAGACTAGAGGCGAAAAGGCTTGAAATGTGGTTTCTACTATTGTTACTTTTGATATACTCAAGTGATCTACTTCAATTTATAGAACCAGACAGAGTTTTTTCTGTTCTTCTTAGGGAGACAAAATACTGAAACGGCAAGCTATAAAAGCTTGTGGCGGGAAAGATAAACCTTAAAGATCTTTCATCTACTTTTGGAAGTTTAATAAAGAAGAGTTATTTTCTTTCTCACATTTCTAAAAAAAATTTTAAACTTTTTATAAAGGAGTCTAGAGAAGGTTTTAAAAACTGCAGGAGGAAATTTTGTGAAAACATAGAACAACTTCCAGGAATTTATATAGACTCGGTATAGTGCTCGAAAGAAGTTGGTTTGAAGTATTCTTCTGCTAGATGGCTTCTATACGGAGTGTATAGAAGTTGTATAGCTATGTAGGGAGTGCTTATTGAAAACTCAGTTTCCCTGGTTTGTCTTAGATAATGAGGGCAGAAAAGCCAAAGAAACTAAAAGCGAAAGAGCTTGAAATGTAGCTTTTACTATTGTTACTTTTGATATACTCAAATCTATTTTAATTTATATGTAGAACTAGAGTATTTTCTGTTTTTCTCAGGGAGGCGAAATCCTGAGAGCTATGATTATATGTTTCAAAATAAACTGTTCTCCAAAAAGTTAAAATTGAATTAACAAAAATGTGGTGAAACGACGAGCTAGAGAAACTTCTAGCGAAAAACACTTAAGAAGATAAATCGACCTGTGCGACTCTATAAAACTTCTGATTCTTCTACTTTTAAGAGTTCTATAAAGAAGACTCATTTTTTTTTCTGCATCTTCAAGAAAATTTTCAAATTTTTTATAAAGAATTTTGGAGAAGGTTTAAACACTGCTGGAGAAAATTCTGTAAAAACATAAAATTACTTTGAAGAGTCTGTAAACTCAGAAAAGTGCTTGTAAGAAGTTGGGTTGAAATGATTGTTCTGTAGCTGCTAGATTGCTTCTATGAGTGTGAGTGGTGTGAGTGACCTGTATTAGAGTGCTTACTGAAAACTCACTTTTTCTGCTTTGTCCTGGATATTAACAACAGAAAGCTAGAAAGATTGACGGCGAAAAAGCTTGAGATGTGGCTTCTACTGTCGTTACTTTTAATATACTAAAATGACCTATTTAAATTCGTAGGACCAGATAGCTCTTTTTCTCAAGGTGGCGAGATAGATAGGTCTTAAAAACACAGCTGTTTTACATGATTAAAGCGTCTAAGATACTGTTATCTCTGACAAACTGTTATAAGATGGATTGACTCGATGCTCTACTGCTGAAGTATAGAGTTTACTTTAGGAGGGTAAGACTTCTGCGATGAGTGGTTGTCCTTGGGATAAAGGACTCCTACTTTTCTTGTGGTTTCCTTTTGTGGACACTCTCTCGTTTCAAGAAAATTTTTGAAAGTTCCTGTCTTCTCATTTTATTCATTTAACATGATAAAAATGTTTTTTGAGTGGTTTTACTCTACTTTTTTTATAAACAGTTTTAACGACTGTTAAGCAAACTTCTTCTTCACAAGCAAAGTCATTCTTCTTTTCACTGATTAATTTTTACTCTTACAGATTTTTTTCTCTGCGGTTAACAATCGCAGGAGACTTAAATTTAAAACGCGTTTTTTGAAACAGCAATTACGGAGAATAGATTTTAAAACTAAGAGGTAAGAATAAAAAGTTGTATGGGTATTTTGAAGAAGTAAGAGTGGGTGGCTAGTATGGCGTATTTCTAAATAGATACATTGTTGTTTGACTAAGTCAAATGTTGTTAATGTGAGTTAACACTGAAACAACTCATAATGGCAGTCATTTAGCTTGTCGTTACCAACAGAAAAGTCACTTACAAATTCCTAATAACTATCTGTATGCCTTTTTTTGATGTAATTCAATCTTTTATGATTTCAACAGAAGCTATTTCTTTTCAAATTACAAAATAATTTAACTAGAAATTGACCTGATAAAAATTAATTGCAGGAATCATTGTTTGATTGATAAATCTGTTTTTTTGTTACCTTAAAAATAGGAGTAATTTTGTAAAAACAATTTTCTTACCTCATATATTTTAAGCCCTGCGATATTCTCATCTACTTCCTTTTTATACGTTACCAGTGCATCTAACATTCGCTGCAAATTTTCAATGTCTTCTGTCCGTTTCATTCTTACTTTCTGATCTTCTTTAAGGGTCAGCTTTGCGCGTTGCCTTTTCTCGTCATTTGATTTGATAAACTTAATTCTTTAAATTAGCATCTCAAGTACTCAAATATTAAAATCACTTACTGTACTCAAGTTTCGAAAAGTTTCTTTAAAGTTTAACTCTAGTTGATACAAATCCTCCCATTGTGCTTTTAATTTTACCTCTTCTCCTTTAGCGAATTCCCTTCTTAATGCTAATTGGTGTGTGTTATGCTCAAGGATTCGTTGTGCGGCTAAAAGATGAAATATTGGTTCATGACCTGGTTTGTCCCATTCGTAATTGCGGCTGGAATAAAACAAATTATCGTGTTTACGTTTTGTAGTGACAAATTACAAATGGGTTGTGTCTTCGAAGGTTTTCTTTGAAGCAACAAACTCGTCTGCGTTTTCGAATGCAGGCTGTTTTGGATAAGTTATTTTCAACGAAGTTTTTTGCCATTTACTTTTAAACATAACTTGAAAAAAACCTCGATTTGTATAAAAAATATGTCGTGTAAAAAGCAACAAAATTGATTGAAATTAGAACTGTCAAGTTGTTGCTAAATAAAAATATAACAAATTGGCCAAATTTGCTTGTTTTCTGTTGATCATAGACCTTGCTACTATTCTAAAGTCTGTTTTTTTTTATGAGAGAAACCAGCAAATGTTGGAAGTTTAAAGTAGTCTAAAGTTCTTCTGGTATTTTCTCGAACGATTTACCCAAAATTCTTTTTCTCTGGAATTTTTTTTAAGATTATTTTTCGTTTATTGCTTAATAGAATTAGTTTTCAATTTATCAGAAATGAAAAACACCAAAAAGTTGTTAACGTTGAAATGGTTTCTTTCATCTCATATAGAAATTGGCCCAAAATTTAAATAAAACACTAATTTTGTGTTACAGTCACCTTCTTGTTGAATAAAAAAATGGATTAATAATACCTTTTTAAGACCAGAAGAATTCTTTATTAGTCAACTTTAGAATAATCTCTTAAGAAAAAATATATATTTCTTAAATAACGTTTTTTTAGTTTTACTAGTTTGCGCTCTTGAGATTTTGCCGTTTATTTACAGAAATGGTTTGCACAGCTATAGACTATTTGGGTGTTCTTCAAATAAGGACTCGGCTATAAATAAGTCGTTTGCTCATTGTTGTAAACCCCAAGCAGCAATTTGTTTCTTCCGTAGAAGTCGAGCTTCGCGATTGCTTAAAGACAGAATGTTTGTTGAACCTTGCAAATACAGTTTGGCTTTGAAGACATAGATTCATTTATCAATGTTGATGCAGAATCGTTGAATTGCTGCGAGTACACCATAAATACTGATTAATCAAGTCCAGATTCCTAGCAGAATGCTAATCTGTTATTATTTTAATAAACAATCTACGTACTAGCGTATAATTTTAATATTTTTCTACGACAACAACCAATCACATTCTCAAATTCTTTTAATTTTTCACAGAAACAAAGCTATTATCGGTATTATGTCAACTTGAAATTAGCCCATTTGGCTACATCTTGCTACTACCATAGTCGTATCATCCTATCACCTATCAGCTCTTGAAAACTCATCGATAATTACCCACTTCGAGTTGATTTATGGAAAGTTCACAAGTTCTTCTTTTTTTGTATTAACTTCTATCTTTTTTTTAAATTTTTTGGCTGTGTCTTTTTACCTCAATTTCTATTTTCTCTTTTCACAAAAAATCTTTTTCACATGTCTCTTATTATTCCCATAATAGTAATAAAAGTAAATATATCACTCATTGTATAAACCATACCATTTCCATTACCCATTCGTCCTCATACACCTCCTGGCGCCCTGCCGTCTCGCTTGATTCCTCCGTTCATGACGCAACTATGACCTAGGATGCTCTTACTCTCTCTCGTGAATCTTGAATGAACAACGTTTCGTAGTAAAGCATCGAGACTAAGTCAAAGTAGCGAAAAGCCCGTTGACCCCCCAGCTGATATGTCGCGGCACCTGCTGAAAAGCAAAACTCCTGCCAACTCCGAGTGAAAGTCCGGAGCGCGTCTGCGGTCAGTAGCACACCAACTCCTGACGAGTCCGGACTCCGGATTTTCAAAAATTAGCGTGCGCGCTTTATCGTTTCGTTTTTTTTTGTGATAACAGTGTTTGTGAAGTGCCATGAGAGGTGCCGAGTGGTGCCTGCTCTTGGTGAGTGTGGCGGCTTGCGCGGGGGTGTCTTCGCGATTACCGAGAACCAGTGCCGGGCAATTGGCGGCCGCCGCCGCCGCACAAAATAAAACTGCAGCGCAATTAAGAGGCAGGACGCTACAAACCACCATTGGACCGCCTCCAGGACGGGGGGCGTCCAGCAGGGTTAGGTAAGTCTGACAAAATTTTAAACAAAAAATATTACTTAAAAAAAAGAACAAAACTAAAGATACAAAAGAGTCGATTAAAAAATATGTAGAAAAATGCATTTGCAGAGCGCTAAATAATTCTAGAACACCCTGTATAAACAAAACTTGTTAAAAATTGTTTTTGCTTCGAATACAAATCGCACAAAAAGGCAAAATAATCTTTGACCTTTTAAATTTTCGTAAATTCGTTAAGAAAACAATAAATGCTCGATAAAAATCAGAGATAAAGTAAAAAGGCGGCACGTACCGTCAGCCCGAGTTTGTTCTAAAAGTAAGGGACGTTTTTGGAAGAATAAAGGGCGCACAGCGCCTACACACTATAATTTTTTATGGAGCATTTATTATGTAAAATGCATTAAATTATTGGGTGTGAATTACGACTCATTGGTTAAAGGACACGGAAGCTGCTTTTGGCAGTGCTACTATTTTTTGATTGTTATGGAAAATGTCAGATAGACAGTACATTATGTTGTTTTAGTGGGTCGTAAATAAGAAATTAATGTGTTTGCCTTTAGAGGTTTGTCTTTTATCTCGACGACAAAGGAAAAATACATAAAGTTTATTTAAATAGAAAAATCTTATTAGCAAATGTAGAATTAATTATCGCTCGAGTGTCAAATCGATTAATAAAATAATTAAAGCCTAATTAACAAACTAAAATATTTGTGTAGAAGTTACATCTCTAATTAATTATTTTGAATGATTTAATTTAATCAGATCATTAGATAGTCAGACATAGTGTAGGTCATTATTCAAACTTTAATTTTTTTTTGGAAATACAAGTTTTTTTCGGTTTGATTAATTTTGGGTGAATAGAATCAGATTTAAATTAAATATCTAGAATTTCAGGTTTTTGGAAGAGTTAGATTTCACTTTACTTCACTGATTTTGATTAGATTAATTTTATTAAAGAAGTGAAATTAAAATATTAGACTTTTGTATTTTGCAAATTACTAAAATTTAAATTATTTTTGCTAACAATTTTATTAATACTAGACATGTAATACCAAGTTTGAGGAAGCTAAAAGCTCACCTAAGTGTAGAAAGCATGCGATATACTCGTTATATTGTATACAAGTTGTAATTTTAATATTTTTTTATTTTAAAATACATTTGAAGCGTTGATAAATTTATATAACATTCTAAAATTAGAAGTAAAAACAATAAAAAATACACAATTTAAAACAAGAGATAAGTGATATTGTAACCTCTCCATATTTTTTGTAAGATACATTCAAAAAAAAATTACCAGAATTTTTCACCAGAGAGAGACCAGCAAGCGTTGGAAATTCAAAATTCCGATTTGTGGTTACTTGATTTTGGAAGCTAAGCAATCACAAATAAATATTTTTAATTTCCAGCGTTTACTGATTCTTCTCTGGTAATAAAACAGGCTTTAAACGCTGCTGTTTCTTTTTTTATTTTTAATTTTTACAAATTTGTTGAAATATTTTTTTGCACAAGTAGAAGTAAAATAATCTATTTTTTTGTAGAAAAGCTAAGAATGCTTAAAAGCTAAGATGTAAGCTGCCTCTCATTTGTTATAAAATGTTGTTTAAAATTTTAAATTTTTAAAGAACTGTCGCCTGCAGCTTTCAATTTTAATAAAACTGTCGTGTCCTGAAATTGTCGCCTACGGCTACCAATTTTGTTTAAATTGTCACTTGCTACCTCTATTTTTTGTGCTTTATTAACAATAATTGCTTTATCTCTACATCTTACGGTGTTTATTATATAAATGAAACATTAATTTTGTAAAAATATTTATAAATTATGTTTATTTTTATTAATTTTATTGCATTGTTTTGATTATAATAAAAAAGTTATTCTAGTAGGTTTTTTACCAGAGAAAAACTAGCAAGCGTTGAAAATTCAAAATTTCTATTTATGATTAGTTAATTTCAAAAATTTCTGTTTTTTTTAATTTTTGATTTGTACAAATTTGTTGAGAAATTTTTTTTGCAATGAGAGTTTTTTTACAGTACTTTTTACCAAGAAGATACATGTGTGGTAATAAGCTTTTGGTAATTCTCTTACAATTTCAAATTATTATAATTTTTTTTTTAATACTGTTTAAAATTTTGAATTTTTAATAAACTGTCGCTTGCGGTTTTCAGTTTTCATGAAACTATCGTTTGCGGCTATTTATTTTGATAAAACTGTGGCCTGCGACTATTTTTTTAAAATGTCGCTTGCTACTTCCAATTCTTATTTAATAATAATTAGGAGCCGCAGGTGACAATCTTCATAAAAATTAAGAATTGCAAACGACGTTTTAATTACAATTAGTTTCAAGCGACCATAATGATTCAAATTGCTTTGAATTTGCCTGAGAAACAAAATCAAATATTCAGTAAATACATAAAAGCAAAAATAGTGTTTTTCTAATTTTTTTTGGAAAATGTGTACATCTAAGAATTTACCTACGTAATTATTCTAGGTAACTATAGATTCTTTGAGTTTTTTTAAAAACTTCGTGTTTTCTTCTAAAATTAGAAAACTAAATTTTTAGTTTTTTTAAAAAAATTTGGAAATAGTGCACAGTGCACTACATTGTAACTGGAACCCTTCTTGTTAAAATTTCTACACCAAGCACACAAACACCCTGTATTCACATTAAAAAAAAAGCGTAAATTTTATGGTGTTCTTACAAGTTTTAGGTACTTCTCAAGTAATATTGTACTAAACAGTTGTTTCTAAAATTTTAAAGCCAAAAGCTTTTTTGTTTCTGATTTAAAAAAAATCTCATTTTCTTAGGATCAGGATTAAACTTTCTACGAGTTAAAATTTCGATTCTAGTATTCTAAAGTATTCTAAAACACTCTGTATTTTAACTTAATATACAGGATCCGTTAATATGATTATGGACTTAATCAATTGAAAAAACAAAGAAAATAATTGGACTTTCTATTTATTTTAAAAAACAAATTGCAAAACGATACATAAAAGACAATGGTCATTTTATAAGATACTGATTTGTAAAAACTTTTAAAAAATCTAGAATAGTTTTTTTTAGTCGATTATTAAAGACTATTTTGTCACCCTCTATAACTACGAATTGCTTTAACAAAACAAGTCTCCAATAACTTATTTTTGATAAATTAAAAATATATAATTTATTATCATTTTATGTATTTATTATTATCTTATTAAATTGCTATCATTTGTCAATGTTTAACAAATTGTCAACCTCTATATTATACAAAAGTTAATAAATGACTTATTGCTTATTGTACGCAAATGATCATAATTAGTGACCAAACATATTGTATTTCAAGTTAACCTTAAATACAGCTTGATAATTGGGAAACTTACGTGTGTTATAATCGAGAGAAATTTTCTATTTAATTAGCTACAATGGCTGTACACTATACATTTTGCAGTACAGTCGTTGTTGTTATTTTTTCAAAATAAACAAACGTTTTTTAATTATAAAATTTTGCTGTAAATGCATCAAAAATTTAGCAAAAACAAGTGCTAAAATCCCGAAATATAGCTAAAAAGCAGTCAGTAGCGTTAGCCCAAGTTTCGTCTTAAAGCAGAGCTTTTACCTGTTTTAGATCGACACGTATTTTGATGAGGTCTAGTAATTTGAAAAGCTTTGACACTACATATACCTAAACAATTTTTTTTAACGCAAATCGTTTCTAAAACCAAACCGAAAGCCTCAAATTACGCAAATCCTGCCCAATCAGTCTGCTAATTTTTCACTCTGACAACCTAGACCAATCGCTCTTGTTTTTCCTTTCCATGATAATCTGTTTAGAAGATTCCCGTTAATCGATGCTAACCATCATATTCTCATTACCGACAATTTCACACTTTCTATAAGCAAAAACCCTAATTGCTTCCATATATTCACCGTAAATAATAAATTCGCAATTCGGGCAAAGAAACCGAATTCCGAGACATTACATAATTTTTTTGTTACTTTCATGTTTAATGCCAGGACATACAAAGAGGAAGCTTTTACTTTTCTTCTAATAGAGTACATGACAATCACATCTTGTTTATTTATTTTAAATTAACGCTCTAGGCTTGAGATCACATATAGGTGGTCTAAAAATTATGTAAGTCATCATCAAGACATACAACATCTGGTTGTGATAATAAAACATTGTGCAACTTTGATAATAATTATAATATATCGATCGCGGGTTTCACTTTTGGTCTAATTAGGGAATTTGTTTCAAAATTCAATATGCAGAGTGCTTGAATCAAAGAGAATGAGCGTAACGAATGATAACGTGACGTAAGCTAGAGGTAATTTGACACTACCAGCTATTAGCCCACTTTTTTTGCAAAGCATCTATTTTTTATTTCTAATTGTAATAATTGATTAATTACTTATTGAAAAAAAAGTAGCGATGACCCTTACAATGTAGGTAAGTGGTTCATTACTGTAATTATAATAATGTTCGTTTAAAATAGTTATGTAGTTATGAAAAGTAATAGATCAAGGCTGAATCTGATGTAAAACATTTCGTGACTTCATGAATGGGAGCCTTAGTAGCAATTCATTACTTACTGACAATATTTTCAGGAACAGGTGTAAATCAATCAATTTTTTATTATTTACTGATTTTCTGCTATCCAACAGGCTTAGGCCCGAGTGAGCTACTTGGAAAAACTGCTAAGTAATTAATTGGTTTAATCCAACGGCCTGCATGTTATCATAAAACTGGTCTATAGAGTCAAATGCCAAACACTCAATTCAATTGGATCAATGCTTGAAAGATACCCAAAATGTATTTTTTGCTTAAATGAGAGGATCTATTATAGTCAAAAATAAGCAAATACTGAAAGAGCTCGCTTTCACCGAAGCCTGGTCATCAAGCCACTACTTTTCAAAAATATAAAGCTTCTTGTGTTGCTCTAATCTTGTCATTGTCTATTTTTGTGCTTGTCGTTACCTTTAACATATTTTTTGTAAATTATTTAAAGAATTTGTGCAAAAATTTGCTTATTGCTCGATATATTTCGATTTTAACTGGCTCACCTTCTAATCAAGGCTAAGAATTTCGGCCAGAAGGGACATAATCGGAGTAAGGCCGAAATAATTTTCCTGCATTTCCTGCGGGGGAACGTGCAATTGTTATCTCTCTGGTGCATATCGGAAGAAGCGATAGCAATCGGTTCAAGGTTTTCGATTCTTTTTGTGTGTTACGGTTGAGTACACTACAATCGGTTTCGAAACAGCCGATTTCTAGCGGAATTAACCTTTCCGTTTGAAGCTGGAAACGGACTAGAAGATGCCAAAATCAAAATTTCTAAATCGGACAAAAAATCAGGAATTTTAATCGCTAAAGCGCACTTTCTGCGATGAGAAACTATTTGCAAAGAATGTCATTCACACGTGTCTACTGCACCGGAATTACATAAAACAGACTTTTACTCTTCATTTCGCCATTTTCTGGTTTTTGTCCGACCTCGACTTCTAAATTGGCGAGTTTTTTCTCTTTTAACACACTTAATAGGAGCAAATATCATTTAAGGACGAAACGGGTTCAAGGCTGCTAACCTCGCTTGGCTCGTCGCTTGCTCGAACGTTAAAGTCGCCGCGATTATAAGAAAGCAAAAGCGCACAAAATGTCAAATTCAGACTTTCATCTTCCGCTTTTCTTCTTATAAATGTTAGACATTTAAAGAGGTATATTTTTTGCGTAATGGAAGATAAAAATTTTGGTTTTGACGTTGCTACTCAGTGAATTATATAATTGAGTTTCATTGAGATCGCTTCTTGGAAAAACATTTTTTTTATATTTTTGGCAGTTTAATAAATGTCGCTGCTCCAAGGTGAAGGTGAGGTTGGAAAACTAACATTTAGCGGCAGGTTATAAAGAAGTCGATGGCTGGTTTTACAAAATACAAATTAATATTTTATGATTTCAAAATTAATTTATTTAGGTTTGTTTTATCGATTTTGTAAATTATGTATAAGGTGATATAACAAAGTTGAGAACATTATTAGATTAATGAAATAGTAAACATAAGTTATTAATATGGTTGAAAGTTAATTATTCAGTGCAACGTTCGAGATTGTACAGATCAAGGACTATTTAATTTTTACTGCTACTTTCTCATAAATGTTGCTGTGAATTATTATATACTAAATACTTAAATAAATAAATGTAAATCTGACTAACATTTAATAAAATACAACGATCGTACAATATTTATTACCACCAACAAAACTTTAAGTAGCTGTAACAAATCACAGTAGAAAGAAACTGTATAACAAACAAATAGTTAAAGAAATGGATATAATAAAGAATAGGTAAATTGTCAGGATGCGTTTGCCTATATTCCGCTGCAGCTCTTTGGTAGCTTCCTCTGCAGTGTCTTAATATTAAATACACATCACTGTATTTCACAAACGAATACATACTCGTATTAGCTGAGATATTATGAAACAATAGTATATTAAGTATGGAGAACGGTAAGGAATGCTTACCGTTCGAAGATAATTGTTTGGAGGAGGGGCGAAGCGACGACTCCAATTATTGTCTGAGAACGGTAATCCTTAACGTTCGACATGCTTATAACGTTTTTTGCGCGATTGGAGTTTCTAGAATAATAATAATTATTATTTATAACAATACATTTGTGATAATCGGGAAGATTGAAACTGAAAACTTTGGGTGGCTGTTCCATGGTTGCTGTAGTTTTGTTCCAAACAAGTAAAATTGTCTTTTTGATACAATCATTCCTACATAGTTCTGTTTTGTGGTTCCGTTTTCGAAGCAAATATGAGCGATAGTGATAATCTACCGGATGATTTAGAAGACGCTTGGCAAGAAGGATGTTCGGCAATAATTCCAGAAAAATCTAAAGCCCGATATGAACAGACATACAAGTTGTTTAAGGAATGGCGTGAAGCAAAGAAGATTTCTGTAAATGAAAAGAGCTTGTTAGCGTATTTTGTGGTGAGAAGTGGAGACTTGAAGGCCCCAGGCAGTTTATGGGCGGAGTATTCTATGCTGAAGAGTACAATTTTTCTCCATGATGCTATCGATATTTCTAAGTTTGCTACATTAATTGCTTATCTTAAAAAAAATATATTGGATATCGGCCTAAGAAGGCTAAAATTTTTACCAAAGAAGACAAGGAAAAATTCTTGAATGAAGCACCAGACGAACAATTTTTAATTCATAAGGTACCTATGTTGTAGATGATGAGGTGGTACATCTGAGTTCTAAGGAAACAATATATTTGCAGGTAGCAATGATATTGGGAGTATCGGGCGCTTATAGACGAGAGGAATTGTACAATATTAAAATGAGTGACATAGAAGAACATGAAGAAATGTTTATAGTAAATATTTCAAATACAAAAACGAATATTCAGCGAACGTTTACAGTTATTAATAAAGAAAATGAAGCAGTTCATTATTTGGAAATACTTTGAAATTACATAAGAATTCGACCAAGCAATCCAACGTCAGATCATTTATTTCTGAACTATCGAAATGGCAAATGCACTAGGCAAGTCACAGGAAAAGGCACAATTGGAGGCTGGCCGTCGAAAATTGCAAAGTATTTAAAGTTGCAAGCCCCTGAAGGTTTTACTGGACACTCGTTTCGACGCACATCGGCTACACTTTTGGCGAATAACGGAGTTGATGTGTTGGGACTAAAAAGACATGGTGGGTGGCGTTCATCAACGGTGGCCGAGAGTTACGTGGAAGATTCCTTCCAAAACAAAATTGAATTTGCTCATAAAATTTTACACAGCGATGTTGGTGGACTATTACAACAACCTGGGACTTCTACGTCGAAAAGTTTGTCTATTAACACTAGAAACTCAAATGCGAGTGGTATTACTACTATTAATTATAATAATTGTACATTTAATTTTAATAAATAAATCGCGAATTTGTTTTTTTTTTTAGATTTAATTGCTTACCGTTCACTGAACGGTAAGTGAATTACTTACCGTTTTGTTACACGTAGCAACCAGTAACAGCAACCTACCGTCATGGAAACAGGCACAGTTAAACTGATAAAAACAACCAACCGCGCAAAAAAATAATTTGCTTGTCAATCTGACAAAATAGTAATAATATAATTGCAAGTACATACAACCTAGTATTATGAATATCTATAGCAACAATAAATTGTTGTTTTTAGAAATCATTGTTAAACTTAAAACGTTGCCGTTGTTAAATACGGTCTAAATTTACACAATTTAAAATGAAATTATAAAAGAGGTTTTTCTTATATTATAGTTGCGGTATAATTTTTTAAGTAACTTTCTATCACATTTACCTGCCCTAACAAAATTTTATCGATAAAAATTAAAAATAGATAATCAAATTTTGAAGCTCTATATTTGTGACCAAAAAAAGAAAAGATTTTTTTAAACAATTTTTTTGTAACTAGAACATCATTTTAGAGAAGGTATTGATTGCATCGTTGGTGCGGTATTTTCTGAATAATCTGTCCAAAAAAATTAGAGAAACACTGTTTAAAAGCTTTTTGTGTATAAGTAATATAAAATAATAATACAATAAAGTTTTAATTCTAATTTTCTAATCATTAGACTTCTTGAATTTTTAAATATTCAAAAAGATATGATAATTTAGGTACTGACGCATTTTATATTATGTTTTTGTTTATTTATTACTTATAGTTTTAAAAACAGTAAATGTATACAAAATCGTAGACAACAAATTAAATATTTAACTTTGTATTAAAATAAACACAGTTGAGTCTGTTATCATATTAATTACATTATTTAAAATTATTAAACAATTATGGTTAAATTTTTATTAAATTACAAATTAAATTATGATTACGTTAATCAGTTTCTACAATGATTAACTATATCTATATTTTCAAGATATATATAATAATATCTGTATTTTTTTTAAGCCACTGTGGTGCAAATAATGACTCTTTCAATTTAATTCATTATTTTTGTTTAATCTTCGATTAAAACAGATTTTGTCCTTATTAATTCTCACAAATTCTAAACAGATGTTGCGTTATTTGTCAGCGCTTTTAGTTACACATCTTCATTGTTTCGTAATAAATATTAAACCTTAGTAATCAATTAACCGTAGAGCAATGACTTACTTAGCTTGCATTTAATAACTTCCAAAATTACAGTGACGATATAAATATTTATAAATCAAGTTTAATTCTTTTTGTTTAGAAATTACTTTTTATGTTATTCTGGTTTAGAACCACTGTAAATAGTTTATATATTGTTAAATTTTTGAATGAATAAATTAGTATAGAACGAACCCCCAAGTTTTATTACTCCTGCAGCATCGAACAATATTGAAAGCATTTAGTTATCATAGAAACAATAACAGGGAGAGATTTATTGCTTAAAAAATTGCTATTTATGTATCAAGTACGCAAAATGTAGTTTTAAGGGACGAATTGTACTTAAGAACGAGACGACATAGGAGTCGAGTCTTTAATGAGATGAGTCCCTTAAAACTATTTTGCTGACTTGGTGCATACAAGATTTTTTTGCATGAGTTCTCTAATTCACATAATTGATTCTTAAGAGAATTGATGTGCGGCATAATAGAAAACGTTTTTAAGTATTATAGTTCGTTTGGCATTTGGCTGTTATGACAACATCATAAATAAAAAATAAAATAAAACTAAAATTAATTCAAGCACAATCGCTGAAAAAGCAAAAAATATTGTTTTGAATTTATTTCCTGCTAAATCTCGTGAACAATATAAGAAAGATTATCTTCATCATCATCTTCATGAAAACGTAAGTACACCTGCTTGTGTGTATTTCGTTTTGACTTTTCAACGTCTGCAGCAGTAACATCATCTTCTGTTTGCAATCCATCACATTGCAATATGCTCAAAATTGTGAATTTCATTTTCATGTATCTAAATAAATAGTTCTTTGTAGGTTATCGAGTTGTCAACAAAAATAATCCTATAAAGTTGCCATGACAACTTTAGCGGCCTAGGCCGCTAAAGATGTATTTTTCGGCGACTTTTGAGTTTGCAAAATTCTAATTTTAGAGATCGAATGCAAAAAACAAATATTTCATACTGAAAAATTTTAAGAAATTAAAATTAATAAATGTAAAATTTATTCAGATATTTTTAATTCTTGTCGAGACACTATATTTTTTCAATTTTAAATCCAATAATACTTCAGTCAGAATAATAAGAGACAACAATCTTCATTAATAAGATAAAAGCAAAAACAAATTAAGTACGAATATTTATTACAAATGATTTAGTGACCTTATCTGAAATTATTTTTACAATAAAACTCAATCGTCATACAAGTGGGTAATGGAAAGTTAACTGTCCTTACCGGACCACAATTCTAGTTGACCGTGATTGTTTTTTTCTATATCCAAAGAAGAATTTTTACCATTTTTCATTGAATCAAATCTGTAGTGAAACCAGGAATTGATAGATACGAGTTGGTATGCAAATTAATATTTTTTTGTTGCAAATACAAAATTATTGTTTATTATGGATGTCGAAAGGGCGTTTAGCGTCCTTGACTAATAAATTTATTAATAACAACACAATAGTGCAATCCGTAGGCGTCAAGAAATAAATCTTGCAGAAAAACTACAATCTAGAAGAACGACCTTGACAGTTGAGAACTTGAACGTGAGCTATCGGCAATTGTATGCTACCGCTATTATTATTCGACAAATTATGCGAGAATTATTTCAAAATCGTGCTCCTTATAAACGTAATAGAGCAGTTTGAGGATAATTATCAGATTGTTGTTTACCATTCTTTGGATTTGTTCAGGACGTGATAGCAACGCCTTGTTTTGCGAAGTTCACGAGATTATTTAAATAACAATTAGGTTTCTAGGTTTAGAGCATGATTCAACATTTGTATGCACTTGAAGTCATGCAAATTTCTTTTCTAATCCTGGTGTATTTAGACCACTTATCAGTTTCAAGTGTAAATTGGTCACTACACGAGTAGGTTATAATCTAACTGCTGTTAAAAAAAAATAATTTGATAAAAGACATATTTGTGTGTCTATTGCTTAATAATTCTATTTCCTTGTGTTTTTATTTAGTTTATTAATAATTTTTGTGTTGTCACATATGACTATGTGAAAATAAAAAGCCAAGAAACAACAGAAGAATTAAATTTCTAATCTACGAAATCAAGAAAGTGTAATAAACTAAAGAATTGTAAAAACCTAAGAAACTCTGAGGTTGAAGAATCAAAAAATTAAAAAAAACTGTAGAGTTAATTAAACCTAAAAATTGTAGAGAATCTCAAAAATGTACCACGAAAACTCTAGAAAACGTTGAAAGCTTTAGTATTTAAAAAAAATCAGAAAATATGTAGAAACTTGGTAAAATATTCATATTCTAGAAAATTAATAAAGTTGGAGATTAGATCTGTTGCTCTACAAAAACGTATCAGAAATCTAAAAAAATCTAAGAAACTTAGACAACAAACCACAGACCCAAAAAAATCTGAAAATCAAAAGAAACAGAAATCTCAAATCTATAGAATTAAAAAAATCTAAAAAATTTCTTTGATGTTTTACGCCTATTATATCTAGTTAAAAAAAATTTATCCGGGGAAGTGGACAAGGCAGATAAACTATTTTATATAACCGACGTTTCTAATCTTTTTTGGACTATTTATCAAGGCTTATAAGTAATGTCAAAATTTGTTTGGCATGGTACCAACTTGTCTTTCTTCCGGCGACCACTGACCGAGACTACAAGCTACCAGCGTAACTATTGAGGAAGGATACAGACCAATAACTATGTCTGTCATCTACTGCCCACCTAAGCACCTTAACAAAAAGGAGCATTTTGAAGGATTTTTTAAAACATTAGGCAACAAATTCTTTGCAGGAGGAGATTACAAACGCAAAACACCCAATGTGGGGCTCAAGGTTAACAACTCCGAAAGGCCGAGAGCTCTACAAAGCAATGGAATCAAATGGTCTGCAACAATTATCTACTGGAGAACCAACGTACTGGCCGTCAGATAGAAACAAAATTCCAGATGCTATTGACTTCTGTATCATAAAAGACATTGACACGAAAAAATGTAAGGCCGAATCTTGCTTTGACTTGTCATCAGACCACTCAATAGTAATGATAACCGTTCACTCACAACTTTTAAATAAAGAAAAACAACCATCTCTACATAACAAGAAGACAGATTGGATCGTATTCAGGGAAAAATTAGATTATCTAATCTTACTAGATCAACCATTAAAGAGTGAAATTGACATAGAAACAGCGGTGGTATATTTAACAAAAAATATACAAGAAGCCGCGTGGTTTGCCACTCCTACTTATGAAACACTTATAGGAAAAAGTGAAATATCCCCTTCAGTTAAAGAAAAAATTGCAGAAAAAAGGCATCTGAGAAAGCAATGGCAGCAAGCAAAAAAAAAGTAATCAAAAGAAGGTTAAACATAGCAACCAAAAACCTAAAAGAGTTAATACAGAAAGAACAGAATCAAGACATTTAAAAGTATTTAGAAAGTCTTACACCAACAGAATCAACAGATTACTCACTCTGGAAAGCCACACGAAGACTAAAAAGACCCCAGCAATATAATCCTCCAATCAAAAATATTAATAACATATGGGCCAGAGACAACAAAGAAAAGGCTGAAGTCTTCTCCAAGCATCTGGAAAATACATTCAAATCTTTCTCCTCTGAGTTATCTACCGAGGAAAAAAATGAGATTACCGGCTTCCTAAATGTCCCATTCCAAATGGAACTGCCCCACCGAAAGTTTAGGATTAATGAAATAAAACAAATAATAGCAAAAGATATAAACATCAAAAAAGCACCTGGATTTGACCTCATCTCCGGCAAAATACTGCAAGAATTGCCTGAAAAATGTTATAAATTTATAAAGTCCATATTTAATGCAATAATGAGACTCAACTACTTCCCCAGTTCTTGGAAAGTTGCTCAAATCATTATGATCCTTAAACCTGGAAAAAAACCAGAAGATGTCTCTTCTTACAGGCCCATAAGCTTACCACCAATGCTTTCCAAAGTGTTTGAAAAGTTGTATGCTAAAAGGATCAACATAATAATAATAGAAAAAAAAAAATAATCCCAGATCATCAGTACGGCATTCGCAGTAAGCATGGAACAATAGAGCAAGTCCATAGAGTGGTTAACAAAATCAACAGAGATTTAAATGCCAAAAGATACTGTTCTGCAGTTTTTCTTGATATATCTCAAGCTTTCGACAAAGTGTGGCATAAAGGTCTACAAGTTAAACTTCCTCCTCATCTCCACTTTCAACTGCCTTAATCGTATATAACAGACAGACATTTTTTAGTGAAGCAACGCAATGAGTATACCGACTTATATCCCATAAACTCAGACGTTCCCCAAGGTAGTGTGCTTGGACCGATTTTGTACCTCTTGTATACAGCAGATCTACCAACAACAAGAACCACTACAGTAGCTACAATGCTGATGATACTATCATCTTAGCATTTTATACTAACCGAACATCAGCTTCCAGAAACCTACAAACTAACCTAAATAAAGTTCAGCACTGGCTAAAGTCTTGGCGCATCAAAGTAAATGAAACAAAATCCACGCATGTGACATTTACTTTACGTAGAGAAACATGTCCTCCTGTGAAGATAAATCACTGTCAGCTACCACAAGTCGAAGATGCTAAATATCTTGGAATGCATCTGGATCGACGCCTGACATGGCAAAAACACATATTCATCAAACGTAAGCAACTTGGACTCAAACTGCATCATATGTATTCTTCTCGGGCTTCTATGTGGCTTCTCGGGCGTAAATCAAAACTATCCTTGGATAACAAGGTACTGTTATATAAGTCCATCCTTAAACCTGTATGGGGACATACGGCATTCAGCTGTGGGATACTGCCAGTCTTTCCAACATCAACATCCTTCAAAAATTTGAAAAAAAAATACTACGTACCATCGTGAACGCACCACTACGTCTCCAATGAAGTTATGCTATACGACATCTCCCTAGAATCCATTAAAGAACATCGATTCAGTGCAAAGTATAGTGACAGAGTGTCAGTGCATCCTAATGTGTTAGCAAGCCAGTTACATGAGTCTGAAGTCAACGTAGTGCGTAGGCTAAAACGTTTGCTCCCATCAGACTTATCCATAGATAAGTAACTCAGATAAGTTTAGACGAAAATTATATAAACAAAATATAGTTTGGACTTAAGATTTAGATTTATTTATAAAGGGGATCACTTAATGAAGTGATACTCCACATGTCTTTTTCCTGTATTCATAACAAACAGATTGTAGATGTAGATACTCTAAGAGTAATAAAAAAAAATATCCTCCAATAATAACATCAAGAATTTTTGTTAGTGAAGCGACAAAAGAAATCCTTACATAAAATAGTTATCCAAAAATTATCTTTATTTTAGCAATTGTCATTACTTAAATATGCCACCACATATTTTGACTGTTGGACTAATTTTTTGGAGATGTCAATGATAAATTGATGAATAATTTTTGTCTAAATTTTTCAGAGATTTTTAATACTAAAATATGTTTAATATTTTTTTTTATTGTTTGTTGGAAGACACAAACAGATAAAACGTCCGCATTGATGCTCCAATTTCTTTCATCAACCACCTGACAGAACTCAGAAATCATCATCAACTGGTTTTATTATCCTTCAGACATTGACAAAGTTGTTGCGGCATTTCTTTTAATGTCACACATTTAAATATCTCATCAATTTTTTTTTCTTATATCCGTTTCAAAGAACTACGCAAAAATTGACAGTTGAGATCGTAAACCTTCACAGAATTTATTATTCCGCAATTAATTGGCACAATGTAAATTGACGACATTTTTAAGAATTTATTGATTTTCCGGCTATTCTAGGACACAAACAATTTCTAAACGTGACATAATTTTATGACTCCTTATGTGTATTGACAGTTTCTAAACCACTTGTAGGAAATTATTGACATACCAAGTATATTTTTGTCTATATATGTAAACTGAATTTTTGAAAAATATTAATCACTGTGTATATAATTAACAGTCGAGCACAAGCTCGAATTACACAACAGCTCAAACGCCTCTCCATACGTTAAATCGGCGATGTATTTTTTTTAAAGAAATATCAATCCTTTCACTTTCGTGTCTATAATGTTGGCAATTATTGGTGTCATAATGGCGACTTGGACATGTTATAATTCCATACTTTAGCTAATTTGGTGGTAATCGACGCGGCTCGTGCGCTCATCCTTTCACTATCAATTAGTGAATCTTGAAAATGGATCGAAGGACCAATCGTGACCTAATTACACCAGATTTATCCACAATAAGTGACTCAATCGGCATTGTTAGTGAACTGATTATTTGATTTTATCACGATTTCTGTCAACACTATTGCGTCAAGATGAGCACAAGTCTTGCGAAATTTTGCAAATCAAATCCAGACAATTTCTCCTAATAATTAAATTAAGAAAGAGTGTTCGCGTTATTGCTTAAAAATGTAAATCGTAGCAACAAAAAACACCATCAAAGATCAAGGCCACACCTAGTCTTTTCTTCCCGGACAATTATTATGACTAGAGGAGCCAAAAATGGTACATAGTCACGCTATTAATTTTAGAAAAAAAAAAAATTATAAGATTTGGGTTGTCTGCGTGTGTAAATGGCGATTAAAATTCACAAGTTTCATGGTGTGTGTGTATATTTTTTTTTTCAGCGGATACACGTTTAGAAAGGCACTGCGGGGCCCAGACTTGTTAATCCATAAAACTATACATATAATGGGCATTTTAAAGAAATATTTATTAATGTTTCTTTCGATACGAAGAATTTGCAGTTACGATTTAGATCAACTTTCTATAAAAGACTAACTTGATAAGAATTTTGCCAAATATAGCACAGTAGGCTAATTTTCGAATTTTAAAGAAATATTTGAAGTGTTTTTTTTAGTGTCTTTCAGTCAATTTTAATTAAAAAATAATGTTTTTTGTTACAGCGTTTTATGACAGTGACTTTTTGATTGTCATTCTGATTGCTAAATGTCGTACTTTTAAGCATAAGTGCTCAAAATTGAAAAATACATTTTCTATTTTATTTATTTATTATAAACATGAAAAGTACAATTACTTAAGTGACTAAATACTAAATTGAACACTCGAAAATTTTAGATTCCTTTCCTGAACTTCAATACAAGTGGAAACGGTAGTTGTAGACGCCACTTCAGATTTGCTGTTTTCGTCACAGATTTTTCTTTTCTTTGATACAGTTTCTTCTTTTCCCATAATTTTCATCGAAATTACGTCTTTGCTTTCAACAGAGTTTTCTATGAAACTTACCTCAACAGAACTCGATTGCCATCTTCCATGTCTTGTGAGTAATGTAATATCTGCTCTTGAATCTGCTAAGAGTGTTGCTGAACAACGCCGAAAGCAAAACCCGGTATATTCTTTTGCATTTAAAAGGCCGAGACATTCCTCAATTTTTTTAGGCATACCTCCAATAGTATTTATACCAACGGGTAGCGTACAGTAAGCTAAGAAGAATGTATGAGGAGATTGAAGCTGTGCGTATTTGCAGAAAATTTCTAAGAAACTAATTCCATCTACAATTCCCTCAGTTACTGTAAACATTCGTGAAATTTTTGTCTTGGTATTCGTTATCTTCACTTTAATAAAACTTGTACAATCTTCTATATCTTCCACCTTCAAAAACCTAATTTCTTCTCTGCGTAACGCGCTAAAAATTCCTGTAACTAGCACAACTTATGCCAATAAATAGTCTTTGTCCATTTTTCTTTTTAGAAATGCCAAGTTTGTAAATTTTTTGATATCTACATTGTTGTTAAGATGTATTGTGGTTCATAGCATTGAGTAGGTACTTCATAAAGTACATGGCTTATACATGGAAGATAATTTCAAAAATAGGCCAAAAGTACTTTTTCCTCAATACTTGTTACATATTTTCCCTCACACCAACTACCAAATTTCCTGTATGTTTTCTTGTAAATTTTCTTAGATTTTTCGGGCACCTAGCGTGGCTAGTACGACTTCTGCAACATTTTCAATTTCGGAATCAAATTTAGAATCGCTCATTTTTGTGTTTTTTATCACAGAACTTAGACACAGAACCCAAGTGGACAGTTTGTAATTTTATAAAAACATAAACAACGAAATTTACATCCATAGCAACCTGCCTTCTGCCTACTGTACAATGTGAATGTTCGATTGGGATAATTATTTTTGAAAAAAAATCTGTTATAAAATGCTATAACAAAAAATCTTGATTGCAATACGTTGCTAAATCGATGTCTTTTAATTTCTTGATGTGTTGGACCAAACGTTGCTCTTGTTGCATTCACATCGCGTGCTTGAAAGACTCTGTATATGCAACTTATTGCATTGATAGCTATTTTAATACTCTAAATTTTTTCAGCTGAATATCTGTTTTATTTTAATTATTAATGCAGTAAGTTGTTTGGTATGCCAGTTTTTAAAAGGTAGTTCTTTGGTCTAGAATGTTCTTGTTACTCTAGTGAATAAACTAAAATATTATTATAGTCTATAAGAAAAAACTAGTAACCAACAGATAGCTACTAATTCGTCTGTTCAGAAGTGAATATAAGAGAAACTAAAAAAAGAAAAAATTAATCTTAATGTAACAAAAATGTTCAAAATTAATTATAATTTAACAAATTGCTTTATAGCCTTTATCTTGCCACTACTTTGTATTCAGATACGAGTAAGAGTATGCAATGTATGTTACCCTTTCTCTGTTTAGTTTCTTTGTAAATGATAAAAGTAAATTTAAACCGTGATAAATCGATAGTGTAAGCGGAAATCCCAAAATCTTAGCTTTCTAGCTCCGGTAACAAAATCGAAATAGGTGTTTTAATACCAGTAAAGAAATCAAATTTGGTACAATAAGATGTAGTAATAAGATGAACATCTTATTACTATATGATCATAACAGATTATCTTTTAGAAAGGATAACCACATTTTAAAATTAAAAGCCATTAAAACATGTAGTTAGGAATAATTAACTGCTTTATTTAATAATAAAAACTCTAATAAAGCTTTGCAGTGAATAAAGCTAAGCCTCGTCAAAGAAACCAAAATAGTTTTGCACTTGCTCATATCTCATTAAAAATACAATAAATAATAATTATTATTATTATTAGTAGGGACCCGAAAGGGGCCATTCATAATTATGTAAGAGTCTTGAGGGGGAGGGAAGGTTAAGAAAATTTCTACATGTCCTTATGTAGGGGGGAGGGTCGTAAAACTTATTCTTACGTAATACTTTTTTTAATTGTTATTAAAAAATATTCAGCTCTTAGCATAGTAAAAACGCAAAGAATAAGCTAAAAGAATGATCTAAGAATAATCAGAAAACAAAATCAGAAGCCAAAGACAAACAAGAAGACAAGCACACAAGAAACATGAGCTCTAAAATTAAGCTAAAGATTCTCCGGAAGAGGCACAAACAAACATTTCTTGCCACCGAATACCTGAAATTCTTTACTTTTTTTTACTTTTTTTGTTATTTTATTTTGGCGGTAGCTTGAAGTAACCTGTTTAAAATTTAAATCTTCCGCGATTGCCAACAGCAGAGAAAGAAACTTTATGTGGCCAACGCTAAAAGGGAGCAGTGAAAACTGCATGCAATAAATTAATAAAAAAAAGATGGTTTGAGGGCTCGTACTTGCTGAAATACGTTGAGCGATTTTTTTAGATTTTAACTCTTGAAAAATGCCAAAATATAGTCAAAGAAAGTTTTGTTGTTACTGTGTGTGCGAAAATTTTTGATGGTAACGGCATTTGACTTCTTACATTAGCCACTATTGTTCACATAGTTAATTTTGATAGGATCCCACCGTTTAAACGTCAGAATTGACCATTTTTTTGCAATCAAATTGCCGTCTGACACAAACAACTGTATTTGTAGGTTCGTTCGGCTTTGCCACTCCAAGTACACCTACTCTGTCTTTGTTAGCCTCATTCAGGTCAGATAAATTCGTTGCATTATTTGAATTTAGGATTTACTAATTTAAAGTTTGTTTTCATGACAACGTACGGTCTTTTTGTCCCATCTAATGACTGGGTGCACAAAGAGCGTGTGTTGTTTAGAATACATTGTCAAAATGCATCAACTTTTGGTCACCGGATAGAGATAAAGATATATGGACTCAACGAAGTAGATAAAGAAAGAGGTGGTGCACTTGGAGTGGCAAAGCCGAACGCAGCTGAAGAATTCATTTACCAACAATATTTTGTTTTATTTTTATCCTGCTCTTTTTTTTAAATAACTCAATGTAAATTAAAACTAAAAATAAGCGGTCATGTTGAGTTAATTGACCGGGAAAAAAATAATTTTTGTTAACCGGTGTTATCAAGTCGATGAGATTTATGAGTTTTAGTGTTTGTGTAGATAAGAAATAAATCATTTTATTGTGAACAAACTAGAAACGTGACTAGATAAAAAATTAAGTTCAGTGTCATTTCCTAATTTTAATAGATCTTGAGCCGAGACTCATTCTAATGCAAAAATTAATCAAATGACTTGACAAGCGTCAAAAATTCCAAATTTACGTGCGTAAATTACACAAAATTGGTCATGGCACTCTTGTATAAATTTTTATTTAAGCATACAATCACCAAATTCTTGTTCTATTTGCAATACTTTCCAATACAATTTCCAATTTATTTTCTACTTGCGTAATTGTCTTTACAATAAACATGCTCCAAGGCATCACTAGAACTTCTTCTTGGTCGTAAAAAACCGAATACTCTTGAATTCCTATTGCAGTCATTGGTTGTAAAGGAGGTAAAATTTGAAGAACTGTACCATTGCCAGCAAACTCTTCAGCAATATCCTTCGAGACACTAAAAGACGAAAATTGACCGAGATTTATAACCTGACCTTCTTCACACGGAAAATGAAAACTTAATCCACGGTACACTGTGATTTGTTTTCCGATAGCATCTGGGGAGCTTATCACATAAATAACAGACTGAGCCAGCAAACTGTACAGACTTTTATAAGGAAATTGGTTCCAGGAAACAATATTTGTTAATTCATGAGATCTCTTATTAAAATCCTTATAAACATAGAGGGTATCGTTGACATAAGTGTACGAAATGATTGCTTGGTAAAATTCGTTGGGCGCAATGATGTCGTATTTTCCTGTAGCTACGTCATCTTTAAAAATTCGGGTTGCTTCTTGCCACACAGCGTAATAAGTCGGATTTGCAGCTAATTCTACTTCTAAAACCTTTCTGATTTCTTCAATGTGTAGATTAAGGGCAATTCTGGCAATCGGGAAATCTTCGGTTTCATTCAGGAGAACAAACGGTATTTCTGATCCAAGAAATCGCTTGAAACGTTCACTTTGTCGGAATTTTCCTAGACTATCAGGAGGCAACATCCTCGGATTCACTTCATTTAACACAAATATTACCAAAAAATATTTTGCCCACATTTTATAACAACTAACACGACTTTATTTGTTTAAGAAATTATCGGGATTATTAGATATGCGAACAATAACCTAGAAGATTATATTTTTAAGTGATATTTTGTCTACGTACAGTTGATTATGTTAAGATGACACAATACTTTAATTTTTTTTATCTAAACAAAAGAATTAAATAGATAAAACAATTGTTTGCGAAAGTGGTTTATTTTTATAAATTATTATTAATCATACTTGATTTTTTTAAGTGACTTTTCGATTAACAACAGCAAGTGTAATATAGTAAAGTTCACAGAAAGATATATCGTGTTTAGGACCTAATCCAGTATTTAACTCTAATTTTTATGAAGGTTTTACAGCAAACTACCATTTCTAGATCACAATAAAGAAAAATAAACAAATTTTGTCAATGTTAGGCCACGGCCAGCACTAGGGTGGGTCAAAAAAAATCGACTATTTTTTTTTTAACTTTCGACAATGAAAAAAGACTCCCTCATCGCAGTTTTCCACTTTTTTCCAGTTTCATACGGTAAAATTTATATCTCGTTATTGCTTGATTGTACAAAAAATTTGTATTTACATTTTTTGTAGAAAATTGAACGTTCTACAAGAAAGTTATCTTACAATTTTTTATATTTCTTACCATTTAGAAGATATCGGAGGTCAAAGTTTAAAGAATTTAACAAAAATTCCTTTTCTACTTCTAAATTTTATAACTGAGAGATAAATAAATATTATATACTGCGCAACATATAGCTTTGTAGGAAATTAAACGCTCTATAAAAAAGATTTCTTGTGGTTAATTGATTATTTTAATCATTTAGAAGATATTCCTTAAAAACCAAAATTTGATACTAAATCCTCAATTTTTTAAATAGTTGAAGTGATCGGTGAATCACAAACGCGTTTTTTGAGCGTTTAATTTTCTACAAAACTATATGTTGCGCACTTTATAATATTTATTTATCCACGAGTAATAAAATTTAGAAGTGAAAAAGAAATTTTTGATAAATTCTTCAAACTTTGACTTCTGGTATCTTCTAAACGGTAAGAGTTATAAAAAAATTGTAAAATACCTTTTCTAGAGTGTTCAACTTCCTACAAAAAATGTAAATATTTTTTTTCTGTAGGACCAAATAGTGACGAAATATGGATTTTGCCGTATGGAACGGAAAAAACAAAATGGAATACTACGATGAGGGAGTCTTTTCTATTAAAATTAAGAGCAAATCTTGAAAAAGGATTTTTTAAAAGTGCCTAGAAACCTTAGACCATTTACGCAACCGCTTCGCTGTAATGGACTGCTAATACGGTTCAGAAACACACGAAAACATCTAAAGGACAGCAGTATATCTTGGTCCTTTACTGTGTAAAATTTCCTAAACACGGCGCGCGGTGTTGAAAAGAAAGAAACAAAATATATATCTCTGTCACTTGCATGTTGGCGTGTAACTCACGCACAGGAAGGTTAGGAGATTGGCAGTCCATTACAGCGAAGCGGTTGCGTAAATGGTCTAAGCTAGAAACCAATTTTTCAGTGTTGGAAGTTAAAAAAAAAATTGTTGATATTTTTGGCCCACTCTAGCCAGCCAGCACGTGCCAAGCATGGCCATAAACTTATTAAAAAAATCAAAGCCATAAGAGACTGTAAACAAAATATATCTTTCTGAGGAATTTATCACCAAAACTTACTTTTGTAAAATATTATTATCTGTATTTTAATATAGCTTTATATGTTATTAAACTTATCTATAAAATACTTTTTTTAAAAGGTTCCTGTTTTAGATAAAAAACCTATTTAAAAATTTAAATATTTTTATTAATGCAGGTAATAATAAACAAAGTTCTGTTCAATACTAAGCAACTGACTGAATCGATTTGCTGATTTGGTTTAAATTTATTAAAATGTTAGTGACTTTATTAAAAGTACAAATTTAAGCTCAGTTTAAAAAAAGTTTTAAAAAGAGATTATTCTGAAACAACAGGGTGGCTACTAAAATTTGGTTTACAAAACTGAGATTTCTGTTTTTAATTGCTAAAATGATCGTAAATATCTAAAATTAGTAAATTATTTTATACAAATGTTAATGGTTTTTGAGATACACGATGTTTTGTTTGAGACGATCTGGTATATTTTTTAAATTTGGCTTTTAGTCATCACTACCAATGAAGGAAACTTGGATATAAAAAAAAAATAGATGAAGGATTAACATACAAGTAAGGCTGAGATAGAGAAAACACAGTAAGTAATTTCTAAGACAAATTCAAAAAACACTCTGTATATTACGGTTTTTTTCTGCAAGAGTCGGTTTTACAATGTATATGAATTCTTCTAAAGATGCGAATAAAATTCCTGTTTACAGAGTGTCCCAGAAATCGTGAACTATCATAAAGAACACTGCATTGAAAAATACAAAATAAGGTTAAAGAAATTCTTTTCTAAATGGTTCAGTTAACTGCCTCAGAGTTTGTTTTTACAAACTTTATACTTTCGATTAGAAAAGTTTGTAAGATTATACAGGGTGTAAAGTAAATGTTCTGCCAAAATTTAATAGCTTCCTTAAAATTCATTATAAAGTCGAGTTTTATATTTCATAGGAAGAAAATCTCTTATATCCAGCCTAATTTCCAGGCCCATTTAAAAAAAATAAAGTCAAAATCTGACAGTTGTGGTTGACAATGACGGAACAGTTGATTTGCATCTTTTGTTGTATCGTAGTAACGAATTTTAATTTTGTTTTTTGTTTTTGTCGTTTTGATTTAATTTTGTTTTTGTTTCTTTTCTTGTCATATTTCTCCTTTACGGTTTGTTTCACTATACATTGTTTCTTTCTTCTTTTTGTTGCTGTTTTATTATTTCTCGTTTTTGTTTCCTTATTGTTTTTTTTTAGTGAACTTCACATAGTGTAGTTTTTCTTGAGTTTTTTCTTTTGTTTAGCGAATTTTTTTCTGTTTTCTTTTTATGATAACTTTTATTAATTAATAAATTATATTAATAACTATCTCAGAGTTTATTTTTACAAACTTTATTTTTACTTGTGAGTCGAGCATCTCGAGTGGCAGAAATGCAAGTAGCGTATCCTTAATAAAATTAACATTATTTAGAACAATATACAGTAAATTCTTTTGTTTTAAATGTGTTTTATGTGGTTGTATCTAAGACGCAAAAAGAGAAATTGCATCTTCCATCGTAACAATTATTCCAAGAAAGCGAATCATTTGATTTGAGCGTGTAATCGAAGCTCGTAACAAATTGCTTTAAAATTGATTACCATCATACCACATTCAACAACATCTTCCAACAACGAACATTCATTATTCTTGCTTTCGACTCCACAACACGAACATTCTGTTAACATTATAAATAAATCACAAAAGTGCAATAAGGAGTCTAAAAACGTCATTTTACATAACGAAATTGTTATTATGCAACTGAGATTAGGTGACTCTTGTGCCACTTTTGATTACTTTTACTTTCAAGGTTGTTATAGCCGGAGGAATTTTTATAAATTTTACTTATCAGATGTCTTGGAGTTAATCGAGCGATATTTTATGGATAGGGATCATAATCGGAGCTTGATCTATCACCAGAGGTGGAGTTTAATAGATGAGGTCAACATAAATGGCTATAATTTAGTGATTAGCTGACCTTTCAATTATGTGTATACCAAATAAATGCAACAAAAAAATGGAAGTGTTTGATCTTGTATTGAGAAATCACTAATCGATTTTGGCATTTCTACAAGAAGATTTAATGATTCCCAAACAAATATTGCAGGACAGGTCGGTACCAACATTCTTTTAAATTTAATGGTACTAAACTGAAGGTCCACGCACTTTATCTTGTGAAATAGTTTCATAAGGCACATCAATTGTGCGTACAATTGATGACTCTTCGCATACAGATGACTATTTTTGCCATTTCAGGTTTCGTAACAAATTGTATGTAATATTTCAGCAATTGCTGTTTATCTTTCAGTGGTTTTTATAATTTCAGTCGGCCAGTAAATATAATCGTTTGCTTTCAGTCGAAAGTGTCAAATTAAATGTTAATTCTTTGTTTGAGAACAATGCAAGCGAGCCGACTCTGATATGTACCATGTTCGTCTTGTCTGGATGGGCGGAACTTACACCCACGATACTTGCAAAGAGAAATTCAAAAGATTTGTCATAGGGTTGTTTTTTTTCGCCCTGTACAAGCCCATAACTACAGAGAAATCTGCAGGTTTTTAATTCTATATACCAATGGTTCTCAAACTTATATAGCTCATACTTAGTCTTAAAAAAATACTTAATGCCCTCTCTACTAAAATTTTATAAAAAAAATTTTGCATCAAAATGCTTATTAGAAATAAAACTAATTATAGCGGTAATTTTTATTATTTTTTACTTCAAGTATAAAAAGGAAATATTATATTTATTCAATTTTGAAAAATAGTTCATCATTCAAATTCGACAATTAATTTGACATAATTTGACCGAAAATGTTTTTATCCACAATTACCTTATACTTGAAGTTTTATCCACACTTACGAACCGTATAGAGTAACACGTTATCCACTAGTGGAATAATAAAAAAATACAATCTTAAATTAATCGCATTCTACTTATTATTAATACTGACATTAACATTTACATTAATAGACATTTTGTTTTTTGTTTTATCATATTTCACTTCGTTTCCATTAATAAGAAGCTTGTAGTTGTTATCGGTTTCAGAACGAATAGTAGTTGTAAGAACAATGGACGTCTTCTCTAGTAAGGAACGACTAGTACCAGGAGAACCTTGGATTTTCCTTGCGATATCAAGCTTATTGGATACAGAATCTTCGATATAAGTTTCTGCTATGGCGGAGTTCCTCCACCCACCATGTCGTTTAATGGTTGTAAGATTAGCACCTCCATTGGCAAGTAAAGTTGTTGAAGTGCGCCTCATACAATGACCGGTATAAGCTTCTGCGTTCGCCGGATTCAAAAAGGAAGCAACTTTAGAAGGAACTTTTGATAAAGTGTTAATTCCAACAGGTTGCAATGTATATTTTTGATTAGCGTATCGTAAAAAGAATCTCTCAATGGATAACTTCTTCGGACGTAAGGGCATATATTTTCTACACTTTTCCACAGTGTTGATAGAGAATCCTTCTTCTATAATTGTGAATTTTCGTGAAACGCCCGTTTTGGTATCTGGTATCGAAACAATCAGGTATGCGCCCCTGTCTTCTACATCACTGATTTTCAAATTTGTAAGCTCACAGCATCGACAGCCACCAGACACCCCCATTATTAATGCAACCTAAAATATTCCAAAATTTATTATCTACAGTGTCTATGTAATGACAGAGATTACCTTTTCCAACGTGTGCTCTTTCTAATACTGCAGCTTTCTTCGGCCTGTATCCTTCCTCTTGATTGATTCTTCAGATAGGCCATGAGCTTAATATATTTTCCAATGTCTATGATTTTCTAGACCTTTACAGCGGCCTTCAGCATGGAGTACTTTGACCACATAGATAAAATTGCATACCTCTTCTTCAAATTTAAGGAATACGATAGCAGAACTTCCTCATTTATTGTCATTATTCCCCGTTCTTCTTTCCATTTATTAAATTCTGAAAATACTTTTTCATAATGTTCCCTGGACATCGCAGGCAATAACTGGCGAGTCGCTTCTTCAGCTTTCTCAAGAATTGTCTCAGGAACAGTATCACATTCTTCCATTTTCACCAACTTGCACAGCGTTTTATACAAATGGAGTTGCTAAACAATCGAAAATAAATAGCAACGATTCAACACCTCTCATGTCTTTTAGTTAATTTCAATGATTTTTGAGGTGACATCCGCTGTCAGAGTATAATGTCAAATCATTTTTTGATGACATTTTTTGGCGATTCTGATTTTAAATGGCTGTAATTGGTGGATAAAACGTTACATTGAATTCGTGTTTTAGTCGCGTTTTATCCACTTAAGAGTATTAAACGCTTGACTGCGTCTCGCGCTTAAACATTCTTGCGTGGATAAAACTCTGTCTAAAACACTTATACAATAAATAACTATAAACTACTCTGCTTTGAAAAGTGATTGGATGGATTTATCAAAGACATTTAAGATCGATTTTTAAAAAACAATTGTTACAACATTTTTTATTAAAAAAACTTGTATCTATACATCATAAAAATAACTGGAACAGTCTGTACGGTGATATCAATTTGATAAATAGTGGACTTCCTTGGAGGCTTAGGTCACCCTTTAGATAGTCATTTTAGTTCAACAAAAATAGGACACTTGCATAAATATTAATATGTTATTATTAGTTACTAAATCTGCTTATCTCAGTTTAGATAGCAAAATAATAAATCATCTAAATTGGTTTTTAATTGTGATAGATATTTTTTAATAGCAGTTTGACAAAATAAATGGCTTGTTTTTTTCGCACATTTAGCGAACCTTTCATTATATTTTATTAATGGTATTGGTACTTGTATAATTTGCAATCTTTCTCTTTGTCCAAGCCGACTTTTCATCGATAATTCGCCGCAGATGTTCCGTATGCACTTATATGGTAGTTAGAAACTGGACAATTACTGATAATAACACACGATCGATGACGATGATGGTCTCTTTTTGGAAGATCTCACGTTTCACTTTTTTTCATTTCTAATCTATAATCCCAAATTTTTTATTTATAAGAAATAACAAGAAAAATCAATGACAAACCCACAAGTTTAATTGGAATTCTAATATAACAGTGGTAAAGCGTTTTTCGAAACTAAAGCTTCATCCTCAGTAAAAAGAAACTTGTACAATAAATTAAATTTGTTTGTTAAGCACTGACGATGAAACTGCAGTTTCCAAAAGCGCTTTGCCACTGTTATATTAAAATTTTAATTAAACTTGTGGGTTCGACATAAATTTTTATCGTCATTATTCATATGAAAATCACCGAATTTTGGGAAAGAAAAGATGCTTCTTTGATGACGATTTTTTTTAGTTACGCCACTTATGTTCAAAATAGGTTTCATCATTTACGGTAATTCTGCCTGATTTTTATCGAGATGGAAGCACTTTCATGTTAGGTTTAATTGCAGACATAAATTTCACACCTTTCAATTGCATCGGCGTTTGCCATCAATCAACAGAAGCTGCTATTATAGCAGTCAATTTGCCCGATAATCGGCCTATTTTTGCGTGTTTTGGTGAGTTTCTAAATTATTAATTACTGTTATTTTGGGTTGGAAATTGATTTAGTAATGCGATTGATAGATTGAGATTTTCGGTGTTAGTTGTCCTAGAGCATGTTTGGTAAAAAAATTCAATAGCTGCGAGTGGTATTTGACGGCTGAAAAATTATGACGCAGATTAGTATGTAAACTGGATTAAAGAAAAGGTGAGCCGCTTTGTAAAACTGCGATTATTATTATTGTAACACTGAGGTGTTATTTATTAACTGGTTTAGCGAAATTGTGGAAAATCTGTGAATTCTTTGACATTTAATAATATCTCAGATGAGAAATAGAAAAATCGCATCGGTTTTAGAGCATCCAGCAGCTTTCAGTTTTGAGTATCAACAATTAAATTTTGTAATTTAACTATTTACTGTAATTAATCTATTCTCATCAGAAAGCTCCTTGTGTAGGTGCACTCATTTTTTGACATTTTTTAACTATTTCTCTAACTTTTCTGTCTTGTTCTTTTTTTTGTTTTTTGCTTTTTTCTTCGCTTGTTTGTTTTTTATTTATTTCACCTTGCATTTAAGAGAATTTTATTTATTTCGTAACTTTTACTCTAATAGTTTTTCAATATTTTTTGTTATTCAATTTTTTAGTTTTTTACTATATTTCTTTTTTTCTTTTAATTGTTGGAATTTTTTGTTGCTGCTGCCTTATTGATTTAGTAAAGCTTAAAGAGTTGGTAAAGAATTTAAAAATTTTACAAGACAAAATCTAGCCAATACCTACAGAAAAACAGGATATAACCACATCCTGAAAATTTTAATAATTTAATTTAATAAAAAAAAATTAATATTAAATCTTAAAGATACCATCTTTCTACCTTTAATAGCGTAACTAAATCTCCTTGAAACCAAAATAAAAAAGCAATTAAATCTCTTTGATGTCTTTATTTATTTAGTTTAGATCCGTCATTCTGTTAATTTATTTGTCACTAATGTCCTTGCATAATTTGAAAAATATTTTATCACAACCTTCACGTCCAGCTGCGTAAATAAACCGATCACTTTGCTATCAAATATTATGTCACTTTCAATCTAACTGTAAACAGTAACCGGAAACAGCTTCAACTTCATTTTTCTTAGAAAAACAATACATACAGTAATTAAAAAAGTAACAGAAACAATTTACATCTACATAAGATTTTTTATTAAAACAAATTCCGGATTTTATTGCCTTGATCAAGCGAGAGTACAAAATACAATCACCTACAATTACTACAATTACAAAAACCAATAAGCCTCGGCCTTAGCATACATAGATTTGTGAGAGCTAAGAAATTTCAGTTTGCAAGAATTTTTTTTAATATCATTTACAAGCTTTCATGTTGCGCTTCATTAATTTAACATTCATGTGTTATGTTTTAATTAGTAAATTATACTCGTAAAATTTGTGATGGATTTCTTTAATGCGTTGCTACATTTCAACACACGCTAATCAAGCAAACTTGTAATTACACTGCTGAAGGCTTCAGTACTTGAGATAATTTCAGATGGGTTTTTTGCCTGACTTTGTATTGAAGTCTTTTGGGTTTCTTTTTTCGTTATACTTATTATTTTTTGTTTTTTCATGTATCTACTAACAGATTATTTCAGCTGCATTTGTTTTTTTGTTTTTCTTGTTTTTTATTGATTCAATAAACTCATTTTTTTTTCTTGTCGGTTTTTTATTTATTTATTTTTTGTATGCATTGGTTTAATTCTGTTTTGCGCTTTATTTTGTTTTATTTTTCTTTGTTTCTACTATACTTCGGTTCTTTTTTCTTTTTGTTGCTTTTTGAATTTTTTCTTTTATTTAACGATTTTTTTTCCAATTTTTTTGTATTTGTCACTGTAATTAGTATTGTATTTGTACTGTAATTAAAGTCACTGAAAGCTTCAGGATTTGAGATAATTTCAAGTGGGTTTCTTGCCTGACGTTGTATTGAAGTCTCTTGTGTTTCTCGCTGACAATGCATTGAATTTTTTTTAAAACTTTAGGTTTATTGTGTTAAAACCTCTGTCAATACTCAAGACTTAAATTTATTTATTTATTGCGAAATCAACAAGTAGAATTTGAGCTTTTAAACAACAGATATTATCTAATGACATTACCGAGTAAAGCTTTAACGTGGGTTCTAATTGTTTATAAATACATATTTCCGTTATTAATTGAAAAATATTTTAAATCTATTAAACTAATAAACTATCTATTTTTCTATAATAAGTGTAAAGGTCAGTCATAAAAAATCAAATTATTATCTATTTATTTACAAATATTGTGCACAGTAAATCATCTCACAATAATCTGACATGATTCTGTTTCTTTTTTTTTCAGATTAACAATAACTGCACCACTTGCAACAACAATCTTTATGCCGTAATAACTCTTATTTTTTATGAATATATATTATCTTATTTTTCACACTTATTGTCCTTGTTTTGCTTCAACTTCTTACTCTTTTTGTCGACAATTTTCTCAAGTAATTTAACCTCTCCTTTTGACAATTTTTAGCTCTTTCTCTAATTTCTCTGTCTTTTTTTTAGTTTCTTCTTTTGCTATAAATTTCTCCCTCATGTTTTTTTCTACATTTTTTTATTTTCTTTTTGACAAGATTTTGTCTCCATTTTTTTGTTTTTAGCCACTTTCCCTCTCCTTTGTTTGTTTCCTAATTATTTCATTTTATTTATTTCAACTTGTATTTATAAAAAAAATATTATCATTTCGTAGCTATTTCTCTTGTTTTTAATTAGGTAGTTCAATATTTTTTGTTTTCCTCAACTTTATCAAAGTTTTTTATTTTGTTATTTCTTTTTCTTTTCAACACTGTTTTTTTTTACATAAATATTGTTCTCTTCTTAGTCTTTCTTATTGATTTATTTTTTGTTACTGTTTTTTGCTTATTCAATAAAATTTTTTGCTGTATTTGGAATTATCTTTTTATGTATATATTTTTTTCCTCAATCGACAGTAAAGATCACATTTTAGTGATAATTTAAGCGCAATAAACTATCACATCAATTTATCGAAAAGACAGTATATCAGCATTTTTATTGCTTAAGTAGTAAATTAGTCATTTTGAATACGTTCAGGATTTTTGAGTTGTCACAAAATTTTGAAATTAAATGTAAAGCGCCAAAGTTTTTTTTTAAAAAAGGTAAACTGTCTTTAAACTGCCGGTCACGGCATTAAACCACCATGATTTATTGCCTAATTTAAAAAAATAACAATTTTCCACTTTATATCGTTTTAAGTAAGTATTTTAGCCGCATTTTCTGTGTTTCTTGTCTTTTTGTTCATTCAATAAACTCTTTTATTTTATTTTTTCTTGTCGTTTTTTTTGTATGTAATGGTTTAATTCTTTTTTTGACGTCTATTTTGCTTTATTTATCTTTTACAATTTTTTTTGTTTTTATTATACATCGTTTCTTTCTTCCTAGTAAAGCTGTGGGTTCTAATTGTTTATAAATACATATATTTATTGTTAATAATTGAAAAATATCATAAATCAAGTATCTATTGTTCTAAAATAAGTGTGAAGGTCAGTCATAAGTAATGAAATTATTACGAATTTCGTGTTTTCCTGCAGATTTACGTGACATTCCTGCTGTTAAAATACAAAAGAGCCATAAACTGCAACATACGGCGAAAGCCACGTTTACCAAATATGGTAAACTCGGTTTGTTTTTATTCCTGCTGTGTCCATCCTGCAGGAGCCGTTTCGTGTCATTTGGTAGAGTGAATTATTACAGCAAGCAGCTTAATAAACCTAACAGGGTCAACACCTGTGCTGAGCTATAAAAATCTTGCAGGAAAATTTCGTATTAATTAGAACATTATATAAGACTAGATTAAAATTCGTTTCAGGCGTTTTTTTTTAAGAGACTTCAATGATCAATGAAGCGACGAAAGTTTGAAATCTATTGTTGACGGCTAATTTTATTCTTTTCACGATTACCACTCACCTGAAATGTTTATCTGTCAATCTTTCACACAATTAACACAAAGAGATCAATCAGAATTGATACTATTCATATCTTAATCCAAGACCACTCCTATTTAAAGACGAGTGTGTTTGTCAAAATAGATCAGGTGTGTCAAAACAGTTTGACCTCTTCGAAGAGAAAATAACTGAATTTATTAACGGAAAAAGACTCGCAGAGGGAAGCCGCACTCCCTATACATGGACCATAGAAAGTCTTCATCAGAGAAACTAGGAATTGGACTTTCTCAATAAGTCGCGACAAGTGTGCTTTGAATATTAATTTTTTTTTCGCTGAAACTGCACCAGATTTGACACAATTTGCATAATTATCATTTGTTTAATAGACAAGGTCGTTTTGGTTTGAATAAATTTTATTTATTTAATTTTGGGAGTGGTTAAGGTCATTAGCCAAACCCAAAGCAATTTTGAACTAAAACAAAAATAGAGTAGGTTCGGGATAGATTCTTATTTCTCTATTTATTTCACAGCATTTTTCAGGTAAATTTCTTCTATTTACACTAATTTATTTCATTTCTTCAGCTTTTTCTTCTTTACCTCGCTTCTTTCTTCTTGTTTTCTTTTCTGTTGTTTTCATTTTATTTAATTATTATAATTTTTTGCTTATAGTCTTTTGTTCTTTATAGTCTCTTTTTTTACCAATTTATTTCTCCTGTTCTATTTTTTTCTACTTTACATCATTTCTTACTTTACATCAAGTTGAAAAGAATGTAAAAATAAAAGAAATACAACAACAAAGCAACGATAACAAAAAAAAAAGATTGAGAAATTAAATGCAACAGAAAACACTGTTTACGATTTTTAAATAGACTTAACTTAAATAGACTTTTATAAAAGACTTTTAGGATAATACAGCACTTAGATAGACTTTTTCCTAAATTTAGCAACAAGTGCTGTCTAAAATCTAAATAATAATTGTGAGAAATTAATGCAAAAATTGAGATAACAAAATGAGTCAGTAGGTAGCAAAGCATCGGTCATTTCTCGTTAATTTGCATACAATACGTCCTTCAGAAGTACGTCGTGAAGTGGAAAACTAGCTCTCCTCGCGCGACATGTTATCGTAAGACAAGACATTGCGTTACGTAATTCAAGAATTGTATGATTTTTCTGCGGATTCAAGAGAAATATATATCCGACTGAAATATGAATGCTTTTACGTAATACTCGTATAGCTTATAGAGAGAAAATACCAACGCCCATGAACCGTTATCGAGCTGGTAGTAAATGGATTAGTCAACTTAGATTTACTAGAAATAGAGTAGAAGATTAGCCGAATTATTTATTCATGAATTGCTTTGTTTCTTCATGGATCTAATGCAATATAAACGATTACAAAACTAAGGAAATGAATTCGGATTAAATTTATTTTTTTAAAGTAAGTTACGGTGAAAAGGGTATGCAGGGTTAGCGGACTTTGAGACAGTCAGTCAATGCAATTCATTACAAAAAATGGTAATGGTAAAGATGGAAATAAAATAAAGTTTAATCTAGATCTATTTATCTGAATTTAGATAGTCCATGAATAGAAGAATCCAGAACTGACTGAACCAGTCAGTCAGTAAAAGTAGTTAAGAAGAAATACGAGAGAGAAAGAAACAAATTCAGTTGTGGTAATAGTTACATAAATTAAGCAATTGGAAGAAGAAAAGAAAATAATAAATATTTTTTTAAACTAATGCTTCAATAAATACGTTAAATAAGAAAAAGAATATAAAGAAAAACATGTAAATTGAATAAAAAAAGAAACAAAGGCAAGCTAAAAAGCAAACAAAACGCGACGCAAACAAGAAAAATAACAAGAGAAGCAAAATATGAAGCTAAAAAATTGTATTAAATGTTATAAACAAAATTGTATAAATAGCTTGTTTTAAAACTGATTTTTCAAAACGCATTCTTTAATATACTATTTTATAATCTGCAACTATAACAAACCTGATATAATACTCATTTGGGTGCTTTAATAGCCATTATAGCGCTAGTGTTATAATAGGATTGATGAGATATTATTGAACATTTTTTTTCTTACTTCGTGAATATTCTCTGCTTAAAATTACCACAGAAATTTCAAATTTGGATAAAGTTAATTAGACATATTCTATAATCCGAGTTAATTATTTGGAATATCACAGTGGTGGTGATTAAAATTCCAAATCTCATAAATTGTGGTAAAATATGGGCTGTCTACAGTTCGATTTGCAAATTTCCTTCCGACGTGTTTAAATATTCAGCATAATAATATGAAAATTACCATTTCTAATATCACTACATATACAGATTTGTTGAAACTTCGATTTTGTTAAGGATTTATCGCCCATCAGGTGTCCAATTACAAGTTTTTTCGTTCTGTAATGAGAGAAAGAGGTGTTATAAATAAATACCAGTACCAGCATGTATCTAATCGTAAATTACACACACCTTCATTTGTTGAGACATAATCAGCTTTTTAAAATATTTTTTTCTTATTTTCATGACAAGATTTAATGTTCTCTTCTTACAATTATCCAAACCGATTTGTTAATGAAACGTGTTTTCAGCTTTCCCGTCTCTCTGAAATCCTTAACAAGACGGTTTATTTCAGTAATTACAGCACTTCCGCTGAAACTAATTACAGAAAACACGTGTAATCGATAAACTTTGACTTGGTTTTTGTAAATAATCAGAATGTTTTTTTAAAAAGTGAAAAGTTATGTAAGATTTTGTTTTGGCTTACTTTTGTTATCTGATACAATCGGTTTCCGCCCACTGAAACTTGTGTTATTTCCGCCAAGTAAGTTCAATTAAAAATTATGTTGGGACTTGAAATCGAGAGATTGCGGAACAAAGATCGGTACTTGGACTTTTCGAAAAAGACTGATTGGAAATTTGTTTTACTGTTACTTTTACGGCAATTAAAAAATTATTCACATTCCTAGAAACAAAATACAAGATAAGTCTTCTGGTGTAGATTAATGTTTTTCATTTCACAAGTTTTATATAAAAAATACTTTTAGTTTAATTGCGTTTTTAACAGTTTGTGATAAAAGTGAAACTATTTTATGATCTGTTTTATAGTACGTTAAAAATAAAATTGGAAAATAAAAAGATAGTTATCCAATTATTTAATTATATTATAATTAAACGAAAATCAATCTTGATTATTTAGAAATCAATACCTGTCTATAAAGCATTTTTAATTTTATTTTACTTATTAGGCTTTTGTGTTTTAGTAAAAAAATTTTTTATATATTTTTAGAAGTTCTAAATTCATAGACGTATCATCATAATAATATAAAACAGATACGTACTCTATAATTATTATTCTCTATTGCAAAGTAAAATTAATCGATGTAATCTTTCATCAAGGAATTAAATTATCTCGATCAATTAGTTACAGAAATGCCAAAATCATTATCTCAATAGCTCAAATTTTTCGTAGTCACGGGCAGATCAATTAAATGTTAAAATACAAAGAAAAATTTTAAATTAGATAACTCCTGTTAACCCTCGTACATTCCATGTATAGTTCAACCAGAAATTATCGTTGAATCAAATATACAAATATATATATAGGAGACACTATAAGCCCTATAGGCTCATGGCTTGATGGGCCATCTCTCTATTCTTTTTTATTTAGAGCCCTTTTCTTCTACTGTTTTATTTGTAGCTTTTGAAGGTCGTCCTCTACTTTCTTTTTTCACTTTGTCCTTGGTCTGCCTATTCGTCTGTTGGGTCCTAGCCCTGTTTTTAATATTCTTTTTGGTAATCTGTTTTATATCATTTTTTTACGTGGCATATCCATCTAATTTTTCTATTATATCTGTCTTTGTATAGTGTTCTTGATTCTTTCTTTGTTCTTCTAACCTAAGTCTCTTCTACTTTTTTTTCATTAATTTTTCTTAGAATTTTTGTTTTTCATATCTGCAGCATAGACTGTTCTTGTTTTCTTTGTCCATCCCTCGCAAGCGTATAATATACCGGTCGTATTATGGTTTTGTAAACATAAAGTTTTGTTGCTTTTGCTACTGCTTTTGAGCTTACAATTAGTATAGAGTATAATACATAGACGCTTTTAGCTGCTAGTCTTGCTTTTATCTTTTTTGTATTTATTAGTCTTATTTCAATTATGCCTCTTTTCTATCTCTTTCTTTCGTTTACTTTTAGATATCTATCTTTCTATTTCTCTTCAGGTTCTTCTTTGGTTCTTGTTATAAGTGTTACGTTGTCCGCAAATGAAAGGCATTGATTTATTTTCTTTTTTATTGTTTTAATATCTTTTCTAAGGCGATTATAAACAATGTCGAAGAAAGCGGGTCTCCTTGTCTTAAGCCATCATATATATATATTCGGTTTATAGCGTCTTGTGTCGCCTTCCGATTCCCAATCTCCATTTTTTCTGTCTAACCAATCTGCTTCGGCTAGATTTCTCTCACTCATGGCCTTGGTGATTCCCTGTATCCAGTTTTTCCTCGGACGTCCTCTTCGATTTTTTCCTTCTGGTATCCATTCTAGCACTTGTTTTGGTAACCTATCTTCTCCCATGCGACGTATGTGTCCATACCATTTTAATTGTTTTTGTGATGACTGTTGTCGTTGTATTCATTATATCTCTTATCTCGTCGTTTCTTTTATGGTCTAATTTTCAGTGTCTGGCAGATCTTCGTAATGCATCTATTTCTGTTGTCAGTATTTTCCGTTTGTCATTTTCTGTCATACTCCATATTTCGGCGCCATATGTTAATACACTTTTTACCACAGTGTTGTAGATGTTTAGCTTTCTTTGTTTGTCTATATTTTTTGACCAAAAAATTCCATTAAGTGCTCCTATGATTCTTCTGCTCTGGACTACTCTTTTTTGTATTTCTTTTTCATCTTTTCCGTTTTCTTCGAACGTTATTCCTAAGTACTTGCATGCTGTACATCTTTCAAATGTAGTTCCATTACCTAATAGTAAATTACCATCATTGCTTCCTATGCCCATATACTTAGTTTTTTCTATATTTATTTCCATTTCCCAGCTTTTATATTCCTCACATAACTTTCTCGTCATGTATTCTAGGTCTTCTTTTGTTTGAGCTACCACTACTTGATCGTCCGCAAGTTAAAAGAGTGGTATTGTTTAATTCAAAGCCCATTCGGCAGCATTTCTTCTTACAATTTTTAAGGGCGTGTTCTACATATATCTTAAATAATGTTGGTGAAATGCAACAACCTTGTCTGAGGCCCTTTGATATCCGAAATCCGTTTGACAGTTTTTTGCCAATTTTTATTTGAAATCTACAGTTATTATACATTTGTTGTACTGCTTTTATTAATGTATTATTTGTTTTTGTTTGTTCCAATGCTTCCCATAATTTGATGGTACTTTATCGTTACGCTTTACTCAAATCAATAAATAATAAATGTGTTTCCCTGTTTTTTGCAATTTGTTTTTCAATTATTTGTTTAATACAAAACGCATTGTCGATACATGATCGTTCTCCGCGAAACCCACTTTGTTCTTCTGGTTCTTTGCCAGATTATTCTGATTCTATTTTATCGCGTATAATCCGTCTATATAACCGGCTAAAGATAAGCCGGTTATATGGCCGGTTAAGTCATCAAACACTTCAAATTTTCTTAAAAGTTTTCTATTAACCCGAATCCTATTTGTGGTGTTCTCCGATGTCCAATTCTTTGGATGTTTCAAAGTCTTTCAATGCTTGGTATAATTCCTTTTTGTTTATGCCTGTCCTTGACCATTTGAAGCCAATAAATAGCAAGTACCTTTTTAATTTTTGTTGGTGATTTTCTTCTTGTTTTTCTTAGAATAGAAATGATTGGTCTACTATAGATCTTCCTTCTCTAAAACCACACTAGTATTCCTCTACTACCTTTTCCATATAGGTACTCTTTCAGTTAATTGTTCAGTAGTGTTGCCATTATCTTATAAACGGTCTTTAGTAACGCTATTTCTCTATAATTATCGCATTTCATCTAGTCTCTTTTTATGAATCGGACATAATATTGCTGTTCTCAATACTTGCGGTATTTGTTTTTTTATTCCTACATTTTTAATTAAATCATATATCATCTTTATTATAGTGTCTTCTCCGTAGTTCATTATTTTTATATTGTTGTATGTCGTCTTTTCTTGAGCTGTTATTTTTCTAAAATATTTTTAATTTTATCTTATGTGAGAAGTTCTTCTCTTTCTTTTTATTCGTTTCTGTGGTTTTTCTCTTTTTCAACTGTTCTTTTTTTGGTCGACAATTTGTTTAAGCCTTTTTAGAAATATTTAGTCCATCTTACGTTGGCTGAATTAGCCATGTTTATCTCGACAAAATATGGTTTTAAGTTAAAATTCTTGTTTAATTCTCTTTTATATCTTTTATTTTCTTAGCGTTGTGCTTTCGTTTCTTCTTCCTGCAATTATTTTTGTATTCTGTTCTTTGTTATTTTATATTTTTTCTAGCTGTTCTGCGTATTTTCTTCTAGCATCCTTTTTCTTGCTGAGTCTTTCTGTTGTTGAAATCTACAATCTTCATCCTACAATTGTTTTGATTTCTTTTTATTATTATTTTTTTTAATTTGTTCTTTAAATACTTGTTTAATTAGTTTTTCTGTTGCCTCCCATTTTTCTTCTACTGTTCTAGTAGTTTCTTGTTCTTGTAGGTTTTTTTCTGTTGGTGTTTTATATTTTTCTTTGTGAAAATCATACATTAATGTTGTTATTAATAATAAACTGTTAACAATAAATGAAATGAATTTGATGGAAGTTATGTTAATATTTAGTTGAATTATGTAGTTAACATTTTTAGTGCTTGTTGTCTTTACCTAAAACATTATTTTTGTCATTAAAAGTTCTTTGTTAAAAAAACCTCGATTTTGCCCTAACTTTATATCAGTTTTTCACTTATTTGTCAATAGTAATGTTATATAATAATTTTTAAACATTTATAATTTATAACATTGTATATTGACTTCTTAATTTATTCAAAATTAATTACAAAATAAACAAATTTGACATTTATTTTTATTTTTGAGAAATTTAGAGTCGTTAAATTTTATTAAGTGCGATGAAACAACATTAAAATCATAACGCAACATAAAGTTAAAAAATTAAATATTATAAATAAACAATTTCAAGTGAGAGATTAAAATCCTATCAAAAGTTTTTCAGATTTCAGCCGATTTGATTAAAAAAGAAAAATAAATTTTCTTGGAACGATTTTGCAAGTGAAAGCTTGTAGCAACTGATGGCGCAGAACAATATATATTTTTTAAAAGATTGAATCAATCTTTTTACCAAGACTTGACTCTAATTGACAGTTTCAGTGAGCATATTTTCCGTAAAAAAGCGGCTTGTTTGCTTTTCACTTCTATTCAGGTGTCATATACTATAAAATTGAATACGCAAACAAAATTAGCTTCTGGTTGCAACTAATTGAATCTTATTTGTGAAAATGACTGGCAATAAAACGTCCAAAATCTGCCGTTTGCAAAAATTAATTTATTCAATTTTCCTGAAGCGATTTATGAACTGCCATAAATTCAATCTGGCACTTTCTATTATGTCTCTAATACCTACATGGTACTTAATGAGCAAGTGTATGGGTAATAAAATTTTATACAACCTTTCGACTTTCAGTAAAGGAAAATTTATCGATTTTCTCCGAAACCCAACTGTGATTATTGCAACGTTCAGTCAGAAATATCAAATTTGAACAAATCAAGGCTGAGACCACAAAAAAATTCTGGTACCGTTTTAGTTTTTTTCTCTGGAATTGACTTTCTTCTAAAATCCGAGATTTGTGGTGTTATTAGAAATCCTCTCACATTTAAATGTTAGACTATAAAGTCTTGAATTTATTTCTGAATGAAATGTTTTGACAAAAAAATTAAAGCAATTTATTATAAAAGGAAATAAGAAAACGGATACATTAAAAGCGCGACTTGTGAATTTTATGCGAGCATTATTTGAATAAATAAATATATTTGCATCCTAATTTACTGCTATTTATTATTAATGGCCTCATCATTTCACTCACTACACAGATATAATTACTACATTTACAAAATCATGCACTAATCAATTTTTTTATTTCGTTTTGCTCTATTTGTTTAATAAGAATTCACGTTTATTTTTTCAACACAAAACTATTTTGTCTTGTCGATTCTTATCTCTATATTAATTTTTGTTATGATGAAGCAACTAATTTTTAATTTCTCTTTGTGTTTTAATATTTAATTGACCTGTCCGTGACTAAGAAATAACTTAGCTATTGAGATAATGATTTTGGCATTTCTCTAACTAATTAATCGAGACAATTTAATTCCCGATGATAAATATTATACTCACTCTAATAACGAATTTCACAGACTAGGTTTTAAGGATTTTATTCATTTTAATAGTGAAATATTGTTTTTTTAGTAAAAATAATTAAATTAGTTTTTAAAATCAAAAAAATTGTGCCATTTTAAGACAAATAATATACAGAGGCGGTAGGAGAAGGAAGGCTTTTAAAAGGGTTGTAATAAACTGAATAGTATTTAATTCCTAATGATATCGGGTTACCGCTATTAACTGCCTTTTTTCCCAAAAAATATATTTAATTGTAAACCAAATATTACAGCGTTTTCTCAGTGCACATATAACCACATACTATAACCGATCGGTATGTTGTATCTTTATTTTTTCATGGCGTTTTCTCTCTCATGGCATACCGCTAACATACCGTTCGTTTGCTCAGTTACAACAGCTTACAACAGCAGTATGTCATACCAACTGATTTTTGGATTTTTTCACCAAATTTAATGATGTAATGTTGGTAAGACATACCGCAAGTTTTAACTCTGATCAGATTCAGGTTTGTTAGCGGTATGTGGTTTAAAATGGCTGAAACGTCAAAACAGAGAACTTTGTTTACAGAAAAGTGAGATTATCCTTAACGTTCTAAAAGAAAATAAATAAGCAGTTGCTGTTATTAGTAAATAGAGTGTAATTATAACAGTTAATAAGTTTTAAATATGTATAAAAGCTATATCAGCTGTGTGCAGCATACATAAACAATGGAAGCATTATTTTTGGGCAAAATTGGCTTGTTTAAGAACGAAACAAGCTTGTACAACGAACAGAACTACCAACAGGCCGTACTTAGTGCTGGCAATGATAGATCGTGCTGGCATGTCTCACATCGATATCCCAGAGTCCTTTGAAAAGGTGCCGGACGTACACAGCATCCCGCGACAAGTGAATTTCCATAATGCCATAAAAACTGTACTAATAAAAAAATAAACCACCCTTTCCATAAACTTTGAATTTTATTTCTAAGTCCAGTGTGACTTTACACACTATATAAACTACAATTACACACAAAACCTTGAATCCCACACGTACAACAAGAACATTGTGTGTACTGTTCTGATGACAACAGTTTAGGAGGTCTTTTATCCCGCAATTTTTGAAATAAGTCTTGTCCGCATTCTGTGTTCAGCACTGTACCAGCATCAAGCCACGATACATCCTTCTAAGTAGTCGACCAATGCTACTGCTACAAGTAGTATATAGCTTTGAGGACACATGCAAAAGGATTTGTGTTACATGTGAAATACTTAGCACATTTTCCCATCCTAAATTGTTACAAATTTTCTCTCGTTATTCAACCCCTCTCTGTCCACTTCCCCAGCTCAACATTGTCGCCATACTCATTATTATCTACTTCTGCGGCCAGATCAATGAGATTTCTACATAAAGGATGGAATCTAACTACCCGACAGAAATGTGGAAACTGTCTTTCATATGTAACAAACTCCTACACTGTTGTTAATTGTTTCAATTTTCAGTATTGATAACTAGACGTTGCTACTTGGGTATTTTTCTTTTGATATAAGTGTTTTAGAGTCTTTTCTCTCTGCCCTATGATACCTGCAAAATATGACTTTTAGGGCTACTGCTCATATAGGTTTTTAATTACATGTTTTCTCAATCCTAATATTACCTGATTAGAGTATATCATGGTTCATAAATCAACGGAAACTTTTGGTATTTTCTTCTCGTATAAGGGGCTCATCTATATGCATGATCCCATTTCGCATTGTCTCCACAATTCCATTACTAGTCCATTGAAGAGTAGTGGGGTAATGTTATTATCTATTAAGGCAGCAATAGCCACTTCTGCTTCCTTCGTTGATTTATATTAGGTACCTATAGGTTTCATGTCTTAATAATATAATTGTGTAACTACAACACAAACATGAATTCTGCTGATTTTCAACCTTTCTCACATTCATCATACAACTTACTGCAGTGTGTGCCTCGTCAAACCTAATATTTACTTACAAACGTCCAACTCAAATCTCAAAAAAAAAGGTGCCACAAGGGCACATATATTGATTAAACAATACAAGAGCGCCAAATTGGGCGCATAAAAAAAACAATGGTACAAAGTACAATAGGAACAAGTGGTACATATATGTTGTATAGTATGTTGATTGCCAGCTGAGTTTCCAATCAAGGACCGGAGTTAATTTCCTGTTCAACGTCTTAAGGAATGTCAAAAGACCAAGCTCCCTTTTCCTCTAATAAATTGACTCTTCTAGGAAACAGGGGGGGGGGCTCTAGATCTTTCGTGAAAGGCAGGAGCAAGTCCAGTGGGTAATCTTGTACAGAGGTGAGATCAAATGGATTTGGGTAAATGCTCATAAGAAGGTCCAGACGTTCATCTTCAAAACGAGTACACGATATTAGGCGGTGAGGTGGGTCATCTACCACCCCACATAAAGGGCAATTTCCGTCATCTGCTTTCCCAATTCTTAAGAGATTAATTTTAAAATTTCCATGACCGGAGAGTAACTGGGATAATCCCCAGTCAGTGCGACATTGATTTTGTTCTTTCGAAACCCAGGGAACAAATGCATAAGTGATGCGTCCTTTTTGGGAGTTCTCCCATCTATATTGCCATATGTCTAGTATTAAAAGGTCGAGATATTGTTTTAGATGTCTCACGCTGTCAAACTCTGTCATAAGCAATCTTGTATCTAAAAAATTTGCTGTGCCTTCTCTTCGGATTGACCTGGTGCAAGAGATTTTGGCAATTTCTAAATCCAGAGGGGAAATACCGGCAAGTACTCCAGCGGCATCAGTAGATACAGACGAGTAACATTTTGCTATTATCCTAGAGGCGGCCCCATACAGGGACAACAGTTTGCGTTGAATTGCTGAAATTGTGAGTCTAGAAGCCCACACCTCAGCAGCATAGGATACTACGGGGACTATCGCTTGCTTATAGATAGTGGTTATAGACTTTTCGGTGGGGAGATTCCAATTCGTTCTAGCGTACTTTCGAAGAGTTATGATAATGTTTCTGGCTCTCTGGCATACAGTATTAATACGTTGTTGGAATTTTAGATTCCTGTCTATACTTATGCCTAGATATCTGAAGCATTCAACCACTTCGAGATGAGAAGTGGTTGAATGTATGTCATTTAACATACCGGTGACATACCGCAAAACAGCCTTGAACGTCAAAAAGGAGAGAGAAAGCAATAAAAAAGGAGAGTACTTACCTCGGTTATAGTATGTGGTTATAATGCACTGAGAAAACGCTATTTAGTTAAGAGTGTTTTCTAATAATTTATTAATTTTACTGATATTTATTAATTTAGTTAACAAGTAAACTAACTAAACTAGTCAAAACGAAAAAAAAAGCCACCTTTAAAAATCTAAATTTTTTTTAGAGAAAGTACTTTTTAGAATTTTTGTTTATAAATTTATGAAACACTGCATTTTAGTAAATTTTGTTATAATAGATGTTTAATTTTTTAAGAGAAGAAAACTGCATAAATGTGCATTTTACTGATAAAATCTGATAATTATTTAGTTAGCTTTATATGATTTTCTTAAAATAACTCAAAAAGTTTATTTATAAGCTGAAATGCTGTTTTAACATTAACTAAACCAAATTGTGGTCTTTTTATTAAAAAAATTATGAAGCATTGACAGTTTGTGTTGTCTTGTGTATGCAAGAGTAAATGTTTTAACTAGAACAGTCATTTTAAGATTTTTTTTTAAACAAAAGAATGATATCAGCTAAGACAATTTAGTTTCAGTGTTCTTTCTTGTTGTCTCATACACTTAACAAATTAACATTTTAACTAGAACAGTTGTTACAATTAAAAAACTGTTTATCTTTCAGGCATTTTTGTTAAAATAAGTGGAAAACTAGCTAAATTTTAAGAACAATATTGATGTTATACATTTCCAGGTCAAAATACGTCATACTGCATCTCTAATCCTTTGTAATTGTTGGTTTACTGTCAATTTTTGAAAAATTTATTTTGTATATATTGTATAAAAATTTGACTTTTTAAACCGATTGTAAAAATGAAAACTAATTAGGTATACCTTTATATAAACTTCAGAATATGAAATGCTGCATTACAATCAAAATAATTAATTATCTACTTAAGATTTTAACTAGAATAGTCACTAACTAATATTTTATATTTTTTAGACAGTAACGAAAAAATCAACACGAAATTGACTAAATCTAGTCGTTATTTACTGGAACAAATTTGGAAGTACAACAGTATTGTGTCGTCGTCTTTTCTACTATTTGGTTAATTTTATACGATGTTCTTGAACACTTGAACTGTTATTATTTTGTTGTTAACTGAAATTGTGTAAAATTTTCTTAAAAGAACTGAAAAATCTGTAAAAAAATCAGGAATGTAACAATTTTGTTTAAGTAATTTTGACAAAACAGTGAGAAATTTGTATTTCTTTCCACAATTTTTTTTTCATGCTTTATCCTGAAAGTTTCCACTTGAAAAATAATGTGATTGATCATTTCCTCATAAAAGGTAACTGAAATTAATTAATAGAATTCTAGAACATAACTTAAACGATTTAAAATATGCATTGCATTTAATAACAGAAAAAAAACAGAAAGACAAATAAATAACAAATGCCGACAAACCTTATAAATTCTAATTAAAGGGAAACGTAATTTGTGTGATTTGTGCATGTTCGCTTATTTATTGGACAGTTTTAAAGTAGTTATTGCCTCGAAACTTGTAATTTATTGTGATTTTTCGCTGTTGTATATAATTAATTTGGGATTTTTGCGGCAATGCGGAATTTCTATATTTTTGTTGAGTTTATTGCAACACCGAGAAATCAATCAATTTTTTACAAAATCGCGACGCTGATGACAGTGTTTAAGGCCCGATTAAGATCGTTTTGACCCTTTATGGTAACAGCATGGAATGTCGTCCTGACCCCCGTACCCATCAATTCACGATTCTCAGACAATTTGTTCAACAACCTGTCGCAACTACCTACAAAAAGCGCCGTAATTGCAAATTAGATCTTGAAAATAAAATTCGTGATGGACTTCTTTTCTAATAGATTTCCCACAGAAGAAATAATCAGAAATTTCTAATTTATGCAAATCTTTGACAATATTGTTTTGTTTAAGGATATGATTTGCCGATTTCCGTAAAGTTTCTACGAGGTTTTCTCTGAGGACATTAGACAAGCAAAAACCCTAATAATAATAAACAAGTGATTGTTGTTTATTACACAATAGCATACTAATGAAAGTCAAAGTACGTGTTTAAAGTAAATGTTCCTCGCCAAATTATTACACTTTACATAACATTTTGGTAATTCAGTTGCTAAAAAGTCGATTATAGCTATTTAATCTTTCAACGGAAAAATCACGCCGAGTCGGAGGTCGAGAGATATGACCTGTCAGATACACCTGCACTCAAAGCTTTCTATACTCAATTTCAGATTGCAATCATAAAGTGATCGCACTAAATTTTTTTCAAAAAATTTTATTATGTAAGAAGTGCATTAGAGCGATCAAACAATCGCATTTTTCATGAAAGTTTGTAAAAATGCAAAATATGTATACACAATGAGGAACATCCTGATGTTGCATAACCTGTTTTAATGTCGTTGATGAGGTAGAAAAGGTCTCTGTTTCTTTCAACTTGTTGTGGTTTTGAATGAATTAATGTGTTGTTTATAATTATTAAAATTTATTAGATAGTTTAAAGACAACAAACAAAATACTAACGATACATTGAATAATTAATATATTGTTAAACACTAGAACGATTAGTCTGGTTTGTAATAAACCGATACGATCAGTAACTCTCCTACATGTCTTAGAAATTTAATACAAAGACCTCTTTTCAAAGCACATTACTTACTTGATTCTAGTTAAGACAAATTTAACTTGTTAGTTAAAGCACAAAGAATATTTCTTATTCTAGTTAAGACAAATTTAACAATATAAATGTACAACATGATGTCTCAATGCCGAGTGGTCTTGTCTTGTTGAGCCTCGCTGCGATTCCCAAAATTAGCTTTCTTTGGCCATTCACATGTACAAAACAATCTGGGAGAAGTGAATTTTAATTGTAATTAATGACTGTTCTAGTTAAATTTGTATCAAGATAAGTAGTTTTGGCGAAAGTACGAAAATATGTAATAAAACCGTTCTGGGTTATTAATAACTAAATAGATACACAGGTTTCCTAGTTTTAACTAGGACCCGAACATAAAATGAACTAGAACTAGTTATTAGAAAATAGACTAAAACGAATGCTAGTTATTTCCGGATTCTACAAGAAGTAGTCACATTATTATCTCTATAGAGCCACCAATCAGAAAAGTACGTTTTATAGTAATAACTACGTTACTTTGTTTAACCACTTTTAACTATCAACTTTCTACTATTTAACTAGAATTTGCAACTATCTTAATTATTAACTATTTACTGGTTATTCTGAGGAAAATCTACAAGATTCTAGTTGAAACTTGTAATAGTTCTAGTTAAAGAATCTCTAACTGAATCAAACAGCAATGCCAAAAAATGTAAAACAAAATAACTCAAAACAAATTAAAATTTTAGTTAAACTCAACTATTCTAGTGACTCACAATCCTTTATCAATTAGTTTGTTGCTTTGAGAGATTAAAAATTCCAGTAATAACTGTACTAGTTAAATTCTTAGATGAATAAGTGTGGCAACAATACGTTAGTTAGGACTTATTATTTATGCTTGCCTGAATAATGACCGTAAATTGACAGAAACTAGTCAGACAAACCTTATATAACAAGTTTTATTATTATCCCTAACAAGCCCTAATAACAAAACAAATATAAAAGGGAACGACAAAAATTAATGAACATTATCTTTTTAAATATTTTAGCTAAAATAAAACATTAGTGAATAAGAAAACAAAAAATTGGCAACAATTTGTCTTATTTAACACCTGGAATAGACCAGTTTTCTTAGTTTTTAACTATTTTTCCATTCTTTTTACGTATTTTTTATTAAATAGAAGACATTCATAGTCTTTAACCATACGTTTTCAATTGTTTTAAGAAACTTATAGTTTTAGTTCTAATAATTCTAGTTAATTCTATCATTTTCTATTCTACTGGTCTTTAACTAGACACCTAACTAAAACAACAATACAAAAAATTTTACTTCAACTCAGCTGTTAATAAATAGACCAACTTAAAACTTGTTTTAGTTAATTTAACAATTTTTAACTAAATATTTATATTTAGTTAAAAAAAAACATACAGCTGGTTTGGTTAATATTTTAATTATAATTGTGCTCTTGATTATTCTTCCTTTGTTCTAAAAATATATCCAAAACTCTAGTAATATCTACTCTAGTTAAAATATAAAACTAGGTAAATCTGAACTAAATGTAAACCATAAAAGTATTACAGTTAAAATCACAATGAATAGTTACCTAATTGTAATGATGATAGAAGTTTTAGTTAAAATATTAACTAAATAAAAATACAGACTAAAATATGTTATAATTAAACTTAAATATAATAGGCTAGTAGTTTAGTTAAAATTATAACTAAATAACTGAATATAATAACAGTAAAGCAAACTTTTTATACAGTATAAAATTTAATTAATTTTTAGTTGTTTATTAAGAAAATCGGAATAAATTCTAGTTGAATGCATAATTTAAAATTTTTAAAAGTGCTATTCCTCTTATTAAATTTTAACTAAAAACTAAATATAAATACCTAAATACAAAAATTTGTGTTATGCTTTATTTTAGCTATTAATAAGTGAGCAAACAAAATTTGTGCTAGTTAATACTAATAAAAATTCAAAAGATTCTTTTTTTTAACTTTTTATCAATTATTTATAAAAAACATACAATGTTTTAATAGTTGTATTTGTTTTAGTTAAAATTAATGACAATATAACTTTATTAACTAGAATTTTAGTTAACATCACTTGTTTAATTGCTTTTAAGCTTAAAAAAATATATATTTCCTACAAATAATATTGAATATTGATATAAAATTGAAAAATTATAATTTTATAAATCAATAGAAAATAAAAATTAATAAGTTGTGTGCCCTCCTCGACTATTAATTACTGCCCTACACCTGTTAGGCATACTTAAAATTAAATTGTCTCTCTCCTGAAACTGTATAGAGCGCCATTCTTCTCTGAGGCATTCTGTAAGCTGCTCTCTTGTTTCTAAAAAGACATTATGCCGTAAAAGACATCTGCCCATCATATCCCATATGTGTTCAATGGGATTTAAATCAGGTGACTGGGCAGGTCATGGTAAAACGTTGATTTCGTTATTGGTTAAAAACTCGCGTATCACCCCAGCCGAATGTGGACGGGCATTGTCGTGCATCAGTATAAAATTTTCTCCCATTTCTTCAGCAAATGGAAGAACAACAGGTTGGAGAATATGGTCTCGATAGCCCACCGCATTTAAATTGCCATCTACAGAAACGAGCTGCGTTCTTTCACCAATGGTGATACCAGCCCAAACCATCACCATACCTCCTTGGTAAATGGAGACCTCTTGAGCGGTTGCCAGCCGTTCTGCGTTTCCAGGTCGCCTCCAGACTTTTGTTCGTCTAGTGTCTGGACGTAAACCAAACCTAGATTCATCCGTAAACAAAACTCTAGCCCATTCTTCCCGTTGCCAGTTCACGTGTTCTTGCGCCCATTGTAATCTGATTGCCCGATTTCCTCGAGATAATTTAGGCACTCTTAATGGACGTCTAGCTTTAGACCAGCTTCATGAAGTCGGTTTCTAACAGTTTGGTCACTCACTATAACATTGTGAGTGTTATTTAATCGAATTACCAGTTCTGTAGCTGTTATGCTGCGATTCCTTAAAGCTTGTAACCGGAGAAATCAGTCTTCAATAGCATTTGTTTTTCTTGTCGTCCTGTATGTCGTTCTTTGACGTCATCAGTTTGCTGATATCTCAACCAGAGTCGATTAACAACACTTTTGCTAATGTTGAGAGCGTCACCTACTGCTCGTTGGCACAAACCCCCTTGGAGCATTCCAATAACACGCAACTGGGCATCACGGTTTAAATGATGTCTTTCCATCTTTACCCGACCTCAAACTGAATAAAATGCAAAGAAATTTTACCCTTTTCATAATTTAAACCCGATAGTAAAAGTGATGTTTTTAGTCCCACTGAATAAAAATCATTTTAATAGCGTTTCTAATCTCAAAACTTTTCGTCAACCGAAAGTTAGCACTAGAAGTTGATAGACATATGCTTAATTAAAACTTTAGCTTAAAAAATACTCGTTAAAACGGTGTACGATATTTTGTTTTTACATTATTAAGCTTCTCCCCTAGATTCTTTTGATGTGTGTATCATTTTGGATAGTTGTCTAAACAAAATGATAATCCTAGTTTTAGTTAAAATGTAAACTTGATAAAAAAACAAACTAAAATGTGTTTTAGTTAAGCTAATTGTAGCAATAGTTTTAGTTAAAATTCTAATTAAGTAAATGAATATAGCAAGAATATAGCAACAATAAAGCAAACTGTCATACATTGTATATTTAACTAACTTTCAGTTGTTTTAAAAAATCGTAATAAATTCTAGTTAAGTGCATAATTTTATAGTTAACTCTGTCATACTCCTTACTACATTTTAACTAAAAACTAGATATAAAAAAAATACAGAAAACTGTATTAATTTAGCTATTAATAAGTGAGTAAATCAAATTTGTACTAGTTAATAGGAACGGAGATTGCATTTTAACTTTTTATGAATTATTTTGAAAATAACATACAATATTTTAATAACTGTATATGTTTTAGTTAAAATTAATTACAATATAACTTTATTAACTAAAATTTTAGTTAATATCACTTGTCTAATTGCTCTGGAGCTTTAGGTATAAAGTTTTATTTGGTCTAGAAAAAGCAGCGAAAATTATAGTAATAACTTTTCTATTTAAAATGTTAGCTAGGTAAATATAAACAAGAAAATATTTTTGTTAATATTATTTTGAATAAAATGATAATCCTAGTTTATTTAAAATATAAACTAGATAAAAATACAAAGTAAAATGTGTTCTAGTTAAGCTAATTGTAACAAAAGTTTTTGTTAAAATTGTAATTAATTGACTTGTTGAAGCTAGAGTCAGTTATAAGTTTTAACTAATGTTTTAATAGTTGCAATGACGGTTTTTGTTAAAATTCTAGTTAGATTAAAACAGTTACATTCGAATAAATAGTTAATTCTGTTAGAAATAATCTGCCCGAAGCTGTATAATAAAATTTGTTTTCTATATTTTTAAGAAGAATTTTATAAATCCCACTTAAAATAAAATTTATTAATTCTATTTTTTATATTAATGTCCCATACTTTTTGATAAGAAATGAGTTTAAATTTCGTTGTTCCACTTGATTTTATTTATCGAGTAGCCCAATAAATAACAGTAATAACCCCGTAAACAGCTACAATTTACGAAATTACTCTGTGCATAAATCCGGCAAAATTACAAGTTACTTGCTGCATTATATCCGTCAAAGTGTCGAATAATTCAGACCCACACCGCCAATAAAAAACCGTTTCCGGGCTCTAACTTAACCCACAAAATACTTAATAACTTGCTTAGACCGGTAATAACATTTTCGTATTATTACAGAACTTCTCAAATTATGCGGTACGATGGTGTTACGAAGTGTAGACTATTATTAAATTCCGAATCTTCACTGTCGGCAAATTGGGAATCTGCACGTTGTGTAATAATATTTAAAAAATCAAGCTGGAGGTAATGCCGTTTAAGGTTACCCTTAGGACATGTCCGAAAGTTTCTCTTTATCGCATTTGAGAACATAATTAAATCCCAATTTAGCTAAATTATAGAGTAATTATTTCGAAATTGGAATTAATTTTTGGATTTTTTTTTTCAGAGAGCAGTATCTTTTCAACGTATTTGAAGCTATAATTTCAACACTTGATTCAAAACTTCAAAGGATAGAAAATTTAGATAAAGCTGTTGAACATTTAATGAGAAGAGTTGAAGGATTAGATAACAGAGTTAATAACAATATTGATAAAACTGATTCAGTTATAGCTAAGTTGTCTCTTCTTGATTCAAAATTATTTACTTTTGATTCAAAAAAAGCTGATGCAACTCCTGATAGTAACGTAGGTCGTAGACTTGTTGCTCTAGATCAGAAAGTCAGTGATATTGATAACAAACTGAATGTTTTAAAGAATCAACTTGATAATAATTTCCTCCAAGGTGAAGATATCAATGCTGAAGCTAGTGAGAAGAAACCAGTAAGCATGAATGTTGTAGAAATCACTAAAGCACTTAACACAGAAGTAATAAATCACGTGACTAAAGAATTAGGTCAATTACGTGAAGCAACAGGGGGTGTAGACAAGAAACTACAATTTCATATTAATCTAGTATCAGAAAATTTAGGAAAAGTCATAAATATGATAACAGATATTCATCACGCAATTGTTGACGATATCTCTTCAAGTCACTACAACAAAACAACAACTCCAGCTCCTGAACTAAGAAACAACAAAATCGATGCTTTAGTCCAACAAATCCGTCCGATAATTTCAGTTTCTGAAAAAATGGATGAAGTTTGGGACGTTGTTGTTGGTACTAAATCCTCAGTTGATGATTTAGTACCAAAATCTGATGAACTTTTAACCCAGACGCAACGACAAGAGCGTGCAATTGGTGAAATCCACAACGACTTAAGAACAAAAACAAATAAAATTATTGCTAATTTGGATAAAGTCGAAAAGCGGTTGAAGAAGCAAGAAGATGATGTTGCGACTCTAGCTCAAAGACCTGTTCCTGCTGAACTTCTTCTAGATCCGACAATAGATCGGTTAGTTGAGTATGATCCAAGTCGGTATGTTGATGAATACTCGACTGATACTACTCTACCTGCTACTTACACAACGTTGCCACCACCGACTACCGCGACGCAATCGACGACAATGAATCAGAGTAGTACAACGCCGATGACGACGTCGTCGTCTACGACGGAAAAGAGGGCGGAGAAGAGGAAAAGCGGGTTGATTTTTCCCAGTGTGAAGAATAAACCGTCACCGGCTAATACGACGTTTGCTACGGAGCTGCTTGCCAATGTCAAGGATGTTAGGGTGAGTTAATTAGCGGTGTAAATTAGGTGAAGACACGTATCCGGAGACTATTAACAAGTCGTTTGCTCATTAACATGTGACATTTAGGATAGAAGATTTTATAAAAATTATTGTTAATTAAAAATATCAACAAGGTAGCAATTTATTAAACTGCTTTGAAGGAAATTAAAGATCAACGACTACTACTTTAATTTTTTTATTACAACAGAAAAATAATAAAGCATTTCCTCTTAAAAATATATAAATTGTATAATGACATACAGCTTCTGAAAATTTATAATTAATCTCAAGATTCGGCTAGCATGATAGACGTAATGTAAATAAAATTGGAGACCACAAGTTTCTTGTTATTTCTTCCATTATTTTATTTTATTTTTTTATTTATTACAGTTATATTTTTGACACTTATGCTCGGCTAATTTCAAGTTGAGATACTTCCGGTAGTATCGCAAATTTTCTATTCTATTCTATTCTAAATTTAGTCTTCAATTTACTAATCTTTTACAATTTTTTAGTCGTAATTTAATAATCTAAATCCTCTTCATATTGAATTTACGAAATATTTCATCTACCAGATGTCTGCGGAGTATAAAAAGGTGAATCAGATGAACTCCAGAAACTGGGTGTTACTAAATCACCTGGACCTGATAATATTACTGCCAGTGTTTTAAAAAATTGTGCAATTCATCTCACTAAACCGTTATCACTTTTAATTAAACAATCTTTCAAAGTCGGTGTGTTGCCACTTGATTGGAGGACCGCAGTCGTAAGACCTATACACAAAAAAGGCGATAAATTTGATGTATCTAATTATAGACCTATCAGTTTGACTTCTTTAGTTGTTAAAGTCATGGAGTCTATAGTTTATGACCAAATTATGGAGTTTCTTAATTGTCATGGTGTATTGCCATCCAGTCAGCACGGTTTTATGCCAGCTAAATCGACTGTTACCAGTTTATTATGTTGTCTTAAAGATTGAACCAGGTAACTAGATGCTGGTAATTCTGTTGATGTAGCATACTTAGACTTTTCAAAGGCTTTTGACAGAGTACCTAAACGACGACTCCTTTATAAACTCAAGCATTATGGTTTGCGTGGCAATCTGCTCAAATGGATCGACGCTTTTTTAAGCAATCGTACGTTTAATAAAGTCAAAGTCAGCAGCTCTTATAGTGCACATAAACAAGTCTTAAGTGGTGTCCCCGAAGGCTCAGTCCTTGGTCCTTTATTATTCATAATTTACACTGCTGACATTCCAAGACAACTAAAATCTCATTGTATAATCTACGCTGATGACATTAAGATCTATAACAACAGCAAAAAACACTTTGATATGGTCTATGATTTGCAATTAGTTAATGAATGGTCTCGTCTCTGGCTTCTTCCACTCAATGTGGACAAATGCACTGTCCTTCATTTAGGTGACAAAAATGGCAAATTTTCCTATAAAATCAATGGTTTAAATCTGGCAAAAAATTAGTCATGTCTAGATCTGGGTGTTCTCATAACCTCTTCCCTGTCGTGGTCTGAGCATATTTCAAAAGTCACTAAGAAAGCCAACAGGATTCTTTATATCTTAAGTAAAACCTTCATTAGTTTAAATACCAGATCTCTTATTAAAGCTTACAAAACATATGTTCGACCAGTTCTAGAATATGCAAATAGTAAATGGGTGCCCAATTTGCAGCGAGATGTGCTACTCCTAGAAGGCGTCCAGCGTCGGGCTACTAGGCTGCCTTTTGGCCGTGTGCGCCCTGACTATCCTCAGCGTTTATCCATGATGATCTTACCATTTCTGTCTGACAGACGAGTGCGAGGAGATTTAATTACTGTATTTCAAGCTCTTAACAATCCTACTTCTCCCATTAGACATCTTTTTAAACTTAACAGAACTGGTCGCACTAGAGGACATCATCTAAAGCTTGCCAAAGGACAGTTTCACACTACAGTTCGGCAGTCGTTTATTTCAAACCAAGTCTTTGACAAGTGGAACTCTTTACCTTCGGAGATCATTCTATGTAATTCTACATTAAATTTTAAGATAAAATATGATACTTATAATGCCTCCAGAAATTAAATATCTCACTCACGAGCGCGGGCTTAACAGGCTAAGGCCTCAGCCCGAACGCATTTATTTAATAATAATAATTTTAACAGTATTGTTTAAACAAAACTTCAATGACATTTACAAATCAGCTCCTAAGCCAAAATTTATACCTGCTCCTCGCTCTTAGGAAAAGAGTTTCCTAAATTAAAAATTCATAGACATTAAGTAGTATTCTAGGTAAGAATATACAGTACGTTCTCGGATCTTTAAAAGACTTTAAAACAGCAAAAAATTTCTTATTTTTCCAAACAAAAATCCAGACATTTGACTTCATCACCGTTTTCTAAAGTTTGCATAAATTGTAATTTAAATGGTAAAATTTGTTCTTTTTAAAGATTTTTTGTAAATGAGATTTACTTATTTTGTATTGCCCTCCTTTTTAAAGACAACCTTGAAATTTCTCTTGCGGAATGAACGGTAAGAACTGAAGTAGCATCGTCTTCATTGAACAACTTCTGTGACTATTTAATAAGTAAAACCGAGACCGTTTTAAGGCAAGTTTTTTTGCATCAGAATTTGAAATGGTAACTTCTGGGTATTTTGGGTTGAATTTTCTGATAACGACTCGGTAGTACTCTTCTCCAATTTCGTAACATTAAATTAGATAAATTCTTTGTTGTAAAGTCAACATTATAGCATAAATACTGTTCAAATAATCCGCTCCTACTAAAATCCGGTGACATACTGTATATACAACACATATTAGGATCGTTAGAACTTGGCCCAATTATTTCAGAGTGTACAATAGTTAGGTATTTAAGTTTATGAGAACTGTGACCTACTAAAAAAATAATCGATATCTCATAAGTATAATGCTTTTAATAAATTTCGTTCAGGTCCAATCAGCAAAGCCGCGATCTCATGAAAGTAAACTCAATCGATCGCAATGTATCTTTTAATTAAGGCACGTATTTTTGCGTTTTGACTTTCACGTCAACACGAGAAAATTTATTTCGAATTGCGCAATTAAGTCCCAATTTACTCAAATAAATTACAAACTAATTGACCAGTCTGACATTAGACTCTGGCAAATTTTGTGCAATGATCAGACGGATGCCAAATTTACGAGAGGTGTTGTTTCCGCTAAACCTACACATTTTATAAATACACACGTGTGTGACCTTTACACTGGAAAAATAAATCTGGAAATTGATAATTACTGTTAACATAAATCATCAAAGAAACTAAAACAAATTGATCGAAAATTGACATTTAACATTCAGAGAAAATCGTAAATTTTACTTTATTATTGTTAGGATTTGAAGTTGTAAATCTTTCTATGATTGGAAAACTATTATAGAAATGTTAGTAAGCTGTAGGCGGTCCTGTAATCTAGACACGAATCATAAAAAGCATGACAGTAATCGATGAATTAATTAACTAAATGAAAATTCCGTCAAACTAATCCAATTTTATAATACAGTTATTGATAATAATTAGATAAACGAATTAATTTAATTGTGATTGATTTTAGTAGGATGCCAATTTTTTTTTTTGGTACTTGAAGAAAAACAGGTTATAAATGAAAGTTAATTAAAAAAATGAAGTACTAATTTTAATAAACTTTACTTAATTAGAATAATAAATTAGTTCGTAAAGAGATTAACAGGTAAAAAACAAAATAAAAAATAGAAATACAGAAAAAAATTGGAGAAACATCTGGAAAAATGGTTAATTTTGAAAGGGTTAATGTGATGATAGAAACAAAAATTAAGAAACAAATCTTTTATGCTCAATCTGAACCGCAGCTGAAATAAACCGATTTAATAAACAGTTGTAATTTTTGCTTAGCTAATAAAATGTTTATATTTTCACCAAGCACGAGTTTAAAAGCTCCACCTCTTTTACTGCTAGACCAGTGAAAGTCATTTAAATTGATTTACTTTTTCTTATTCTACTGTTACCCAACAAGAGATGTCAGTAATTAATAAGTAATTTTTACAATTTTTTTAAAAATCCTTAAGAATGACCATATGCCACTTGCCGAAAAATTACTTTCGTCTCATGTCCGTCTGAAATAAATGCGCTTAAATTAAACAAAGGCACCGCACTGCCAATAATGGAACCTCAAAGTGGTAAATTAGTCGCATTCACTGGTTGTCGGTAATTGGGCGCTTAATTTGGGGAAAGTTGCATCAAAGAAGAAGACTGTATTGGACGGACGTAATTAAGATAGGTATATCGATTTGTTCGAGAAAAAACTCCGCCCTCTGACATTTTCATTTTTTTTACCATCTGATTAACGTCCGATTTGAATCAATTACGTAGCTACCAGCCACACGCAATTAAATTATTAGATGGGTTTGTGTCGTGACCCACCATCGAAATCTTTCAATTTCAGACACACGCAGCCTGAAAATTGCTGCCGTTTCATGCCGGCGTCAGATTTAATTAAAATCGGCGAATAATTCATCAGATAAATTTCGATTTTGGAATGACATATTTAAAAAGTGGTTGGAAGCGCATAAGATCCTAAAAAGGACGTAGTGAGGAGCGGGTGTAACCGGTCCTTAGCAGGAAGTGAAAATGTCGACGATAGTTGAGAACGAGGAGGTTTTTTCAATGAGATTGGTAGGATATGAGATATTGCATAAACTTAAAGAAATTTTTTACAAAGAAGTTTATAGCTCTGTTTGTAATTAAATTAGGAATTAATTTTTATCAAATAACTTAAAAAACAAAATATTTTCGAAATTCAGATAAAAAAATTTAAATTTAGTAAAATGAATAGGATTCTGGGTGAGTAACTACATAGAATAATTTAAATTAAAATTAGAGACACCCTTTATAAATAAAATAATATTTTTTTAAATTGATCTGGCCAAAATCGTCGACTTTGATAAACAGTCTAGTTCAAAATTTATTACTTCAAATTCCAAACTTTTTTTTAACTCATCCTGCATTTTAAATAAATTTAGACCATAAATTTTCATTACATTAACTCGTTATCAGAGATAAGTAGCCTGTAGTGGTGATTTATCAAATCGCTACTTTTGTACTAAATAAATAAATGAAATAAATGAAAATGAAAAAATAAATGAAAGAAAGAAAGGCATGTTCAGAATGCAGGAATGAGAGAGTTTTTTTCGCGAGATTAAACTTATAAAAATATGAGATAATTATTATTAATATATGACATAATACTCGTAAATATTAAATTAGGTGAAACAGGTTCAATAATTTATTAAATTTCTTAAGTAGCGTCAAAGCTGTCAGATCGGGAATCGAAACGACATTTGTCACATTTCCAACGAATTTAATTATATAAAAACGTAGACATAATTATTTTATGAGCTGTAAATCTACCAGTGGTCAAGATGTAGGACAGAAAGTAAAATTCATTAATGAAAGTTATTATGTCAGTCTAGACTCTAATGAAAATTCTCAAATTGTTCGGTTTGAACAGTATGTCCCCGGATCGACTATAAAAGAGGATAAAATCTCTTATTATCGCTTGTTTTCAAACGCCCAAAACACAAATTACTTTATATTTAGCTCGAACGGTATCAGAGCTGATAAGTATTTGCAGTTGTGTCTCCGACTACTTGTTTTAAGGGTAATAAAGTGCGTCCAGTCCAAACGCATCAACGAAATCACAATCTTAGCGATTTCGAGAGAGGTAGAGTTGTGGCCTTTCGAGAAGTTGGTTTGTCCTATAGCGAAATTGCCCGCCATGTTGACTCTACTACAATCACAACTCTAATATCACTCAGTATATTTTTATTCAAATTATTTTATTTTCATCGAATCGCTTTTAGGTATTGTTTAATTCTGCTTTTGTACTAATTGGATGTCATTTGAGAAAGATAAAAATGGTTAAAAAAATACTCGTAATGTGTGACTTTATAATGTGATTTTTTTTACTTGCTGCTTTAATTTTGGTATAATTTTGTAAATTGTATACTTTCGCAAAAGTACTTAGCTCACTTCTGCTTTGAATAATTCTTATAATTAAATAAAATCACCCTCTATTTTCAGGGTTACTCTTGCGTGGATCTGCTCAATGCTGGCATGCGTGATTCCGGTGTTTATTACCTGCAAATCCGAGGTACCACCTACTGGTTCTTGAAGGTGTTCTGTGAACAAGAAATCGCCGATGGTGGATGGACGGTAAGATAATTTTATGTTTGTATTTTTGAGAATCTTATTTTGATTATTTTGAAGCTCATTAAATAAAAAATTATCACAAATATGCTAGCAGTAATTAGTTTTAGATTTTAATATGCTAGAAACAACTCAAAGCATAAAAATATCTAATATGCTACAGTAAATAAAATGTCGTTGAAGTGGGGCACTCTGCCTTGGGCTGTTTAATATCACTAACTCTTTGAAGAAACATCAAAAAATATTTATATATATAAAAAAAAAGTAAATTTGCTTGACACATCACAATAGAATGATCACATCTTGTATAATTAAGATAGTTTGAGGTAATAAAATCCCCTCCTCGAATTTTGTTTAAATGCCACCAAATCTTATGTAATTAAGACAGTTAGAGTAAAATGACCCCTATTGAAACGAAAGACGAAAACTTTAAAAGTCTAAAAGTTGCAGCAAAAATCCCAAATTAAAAAAAAAATATAGAAGCATTCTTTGTTTTTCAAAGTGGGGTATTTTTATACAGATAATAAAAAAATAAAAATTCAAACCTAAAAGTTTATACAAAAAGACATTATTTGCTAAATAATTATTATAAAATCTGGTATAATTTAAGAGCTGGTAAAAAGAAAAAAGAACTTCTTTTGCTGGAATAATAAGGAAATAAATTAGTCAAAATTTATAGTCAGAAATTTAATTTTGTTAAATTGTCTCAATAGACTAGCCTAAACTAGTCATTTAAAAAAAATGTGTTTTATAATTTCTACAACTAACGTTTTTGACAAAATCTGTAAAAAACAAATTGACAAGAAATGGCAGAAAACAGTCAAAAACTGTAGAATACTAAAATCTGGCAAAAACTGACAAAAACGCTGACTAAAATTGTCAAAAAAAACCTGAAAACATTAGCAAAAATTGTCATAAAAAGCCCCTAGGCTCCGTCAAGACCTAGTTGCCCCCTTTAAGGCCACCGTGGCCCTTGTTCTTGTTATGATGGCGGATTTGTTAGCATTTTGCCCACCATTTTAAAGCAGTTGATTATTCTTGATTAATTTTCTTAAAGTAGATAAAAAATGTTTTTTTTTGCTGTTGATTGAAGCTTGTTGTAGCAGATAAAGCCAGTTACTGGTTTACTTATTTAAAATTAAATTTGTTAAATTGTCACAATAAAATAATCATAAAGTCTTGTACAATTGAGACCCCATTCTCTAAAATAGAAGAAATTTCTAGAAAAGCCATCAGGAATTAATGTTAATCAAAATTTATAAAATTAGGAAGGTACATTTGTAAAATTTAAATTGTAAAATAGAATGGCCATAACAGACATCTTATGACCGCTGGTATTAAAAATCCTACAAAGCAAAGTCAAAAATCTTTGTATTCTTTTTCCAGAAGGAATAGAAATAGTGACTTAAATTGTAAATCTTACTAACAAAAACCTCTTATAAACTATTAGCATTGTTGCGATTAACGACATCTGTAATCTTGCATTGACAAACCCGAAAAAAAACTGATGCCATCAGATGTTAAGCCAATAGCTTAAGTAGGAAATCTTCGTTTGTAAGATTTACAATTTAAGTCATTATTTTTTTTTATAAAAAGTATAGTTAGAATAAATAATTAAATCTTGTTCTTTTAAATTTTTCAAATACTTTTGTTTTTAAATGACTGACCAAGATTGGCAAAACTGAGAAAAACCGTCAAAAATTGACAAGATTAGCAAAAGTGGCCGAAAATTGTCAAAAACCAAAAAAACCGATAAAATCAACAAAAAAACTGACAAAAACTAGCAAAAGTGACTAGAAGCTGACAAAAGCATAAAAATCTATAAAAGAACAACAAAAAAATGAAAACATTGACACAATAATTCTCCCTTAAGCTTCTTTGAGACCGGATTTTGCTCAGGACTGCCATGGGCCTCACTAAGCCGGCAGATTTGTTACTATTTTGTCTGGTGATAACTATTCTTGTCAATCTAACATTCGTAAAATAAACAAAATAGACATTTTTTTGACTGTTTCCTAAAGTTTCTTAGAGTAGATAAAGCCGGTCATTGTGTATTTAAATTTATATTTTTCCAAAGCATAAACGATCTTCTGATTCTAGTCTGAGAAAGCCGTTTAGCCGGCCAGTGTGATTTTTAAAATTGTTACTTCTGATGCAATAAAGTTTTTTCAATTTATTTTTACGACCAACGATAAAATATTGTAAATATTCTGCCCTTAGAATCAGTAAAATCTATAGATTATTAATCGCTTTTTAAATTTTATTTGTTTCTTATTATTTCACCGGATATTACATAGTTGGCACCTTCATTACCAAAGGGCAAAAAAACTGGCGTGTATTGGAAGTAATTTGAATTTTTGAGAAAAGGAAATATGTAATTATTGAAAAAAATTACCAAACTGTAAATGTTGGTTATGTCGCAATTAAAAATAATTTCGCTTTTAATTAAGTTATTGCAATTTTGCCAGCAGTTAATTCAATTAATCATTTTATTAATTATTTTTGACCTAAAGCATTTTCCTTTCATTTTTTACGTCCGGTATTAACGAAAGAACTAATCGACAAAGTAATTTGCAGCTTACAAACGTGTTATTTTCGGTCATTGATGGTAATACAAGCCTTTTACTTGTTGTAACCACTTGATTCTTGATGATCTGTCCATCACTCAAAAAAAACTTTTTTTATAAAGATCGAAAAGAAAAAACAATGAGAAGTAATAGATAAATAAGTGCTAGATTATATGCCATCGTAATAAATTAGATTAATCTCAATTTCAGTTATTTTTTAATTCCATCCACGTTACAAAACCCGTCTTTCATAACACACCACCAGAATCCCGCATCGTTTTCACTCCAAGAAAGGTCACATGTCGGTCCGCCATGACGCATTGCTCTGCTTCCGTTAATCGAGGAAATAACCTTATTTTTTCTTCGTTTCTCCTACCAACATCTTTATCTTCATGTCCCGGTCGTGTTCAACAGAGCCGAAATTTGTACTTGCGATATCGTTGTCACATAAATTTTCCAGTTTCAAGTTCTCTCATCGAAATCGCCTTTTCCTAATTGCGCTCTTATGAAACTGAAAGAAACCTGAAACTGTTACAGATTGCAGATATGCGACGACGTGTGTGATATGGACTGTTGTGAAATTTTTACAGGAGACGGGTATTTGCACTGGCTGGAGTTTTTAAACTCGTATTCCTTAATATGGATTGAAAGGGTCCGCTCGTTTGCCGTGCTTGGGAGATTGAGATTTCACAGGAAATAACAGTATCATTTTGATTTTTTGTTGTATAACGTGGAAAATTGTAACACCTGCGGAAATAAAGATAATGTGGAGGATTTATGTGATCTTTTGCGTAACTATTTGCGTGTTGTATTATACTTTGAATAGAAGTTTTTTTGAATTTTTGATTAATGAAAGAATACGATTTTCTCTCGTTAAAAAATGTTCAGTGGTAATACCATGAGTTGTCAAAGTTGTGTCGAATATTTTTGTAGTGGTCTCACGAATGGTCATTTCCTTGGTATGAACACCCATGAGTGCGAAGCACGAATGGTGTTCCCAAGTGAAATGACCATAAGTGATACCACCGGAAAAATATTCTACTCAACTTTGACTCGAGTTGTATTCGGACTATTCAATGATCCAAATATTAAAAATACAGATCCTCAAAATTGAGTTACACATGATTTACATCGCAACCAATAAACAAATTTGTGTTATTCTTAATTGCCACGTCAAAATTTTGGCGAAGAGTGTGTGTTATTCATTTGTTAAAAATATTCACCGTTTTCATTAGTGGTATTGTCATTAGTAATACCACGAGTCGGTACGAAATTGCCGATAATTTTCGATTCATAATTTTACGAGTATTTGTTTCGACGACAATTTACTAAATTGTCTAAGAAACAAAACGAGTAAAACTAAGAGAAAATTTGCAGCAGTTTCTTACCGATGAGTCGTATTCGACAGACAATTTCACGATCCATACTTAATTACAGCGATAATTCGAGGATCATGGTGGATTATCGCTGTAATTCGCTCCTAATTGGTCCAATGATTCAAAATCCTACAACCTGATTGGTTGAAATTTTCAGAGTGGAATTGTCAGTACAATTCACCACACGTGGTTATCTCACTAAAATTCGTTGTGATTGGTTGTTAACCAAACAATGTTTTATTTTTATTGGTTCAATTTTCAAAAATGACAGGTGAGTTGAATAGTTGAAAATCATTCAGGCTTTTGAATAAATTTCAAATGTTATCTATTAAATCAGTTCAATCACCCGTTGCCTTACCACAATAATTTATGAAAACAGATTATTGATATTTAAATTAAGCATAAGATGGCTTAAATCATCAAATCAAAAATTGTAATCTAAAAAAAACAGTTATCATTTTTTTAAATTTTTAATTAGGTACTTTGTGACAAGTTTAGTAAATTTGTCTTTGCGGGCAAATTATTTAATTTATTATTTACTGTACTGACATATTCAAAAATGTTAAATAAAATTGCAAATTATTTAAACAAAGTTTAAATAATCGTGTCAATAAAGTTTCTATATTTGACGTTTCTCCAACTATTGTATGTAGGTAGCTTGTTAGTAGTCAGTAACAACTGGTTGTATTGTTAGAGATATAGAGTTCCTGAAGAAGCTACCTACAATAGTTGGTGAAACGTCTGGTGCAAAAACTCCATTGACACGGTCCAATTTCGGTAGAAAAAAATTACTGACTCTGACCATGAAAGCATCAATTCCAAAATTTACTGTGATGTATTGTTATTAAAGTTTTACCAATTGGTTCCAACAAAAATCTCGTTATTCCTTTTCTTCTATTAGTAATTCTTCTTTTTGTTCTTTTCTTTCCAGAATTTTTGGTTGTTTTTCTAGAATGTTTATTGGTCATTTTGAAATTTCTTTTGAATTGTGATTTATTCTCCTAATATTCTTCTCTGCTAGACTATCTCTTACAATTAGGTGTACTTCCTTTTTTACTCAATTTCAGAATGGTTTTTATAGTTTTAAAATTTTTTCTCTTCCAAACGTAGTTCCCCAATCTTTTTTAAAAACTTTTTTGCTCCTTATTCTTTTTTTAATTTCTTTTTCGTTTCTTAATATCTTCTTTTTTCCGGATACGCTTTTTTCAAACTACTTGAGAATCTTCTTTAATTTAATCACCAAAGACTTGTTCGATGTAATCGCTGTCTCTCCGCTAAGTCCAACTGCTTTAACGACCTATTGCTAGCTTATACACAAATGTCTCAAATATGACTTTCTCAAAAAACTTGTTCAAAAGAAGACAAAGAACTCCCTATTCAATAAAATAGTTTCAAATTTGAACAGAATAGATTTCTACAATAGATAATTATAGGCAAGAGCCCTTGATTGCAAAAGACTTTTCTCTGAAAACATAATTTTGTTTAAACAGAAATTGCCATTTGGGAAATGGAAGTAAAACTTGGGGCACTCGATGTATAATACGCGGCTATTCTAGAACCGTCTAGAATTTACGAGCTTATTTCCTGATCTCCATTGTTACAATTTAACAAATTTTAATTTTCCTTATTTAATTTTTATATTTTAGAGATGTTTAGCTTCCTGACTTAATTGTGTAAAAAAATTTCTTTTGAGTATTTTATTGTGACAATTTAAACTACTACTTTTCTGATTAGGCAATATATCAGCATTTTATTGACTAAGCAGTAAATCTGCACTTTAAAGCCGTTCGGAATTTTTTATCTGTAACAAAATGTAGCATTTGCAAAAAAAATATATGTTTAATACGGCAATAAAGCAGATTTAATGACTTGCCTGCTAGTCACGGCATTAAATCACATGTCCTATGGCCTAATTAAACTGCTTTGAATTTTGTAAGAATTTTTAAAAACTTTTTTTAGTTCGCAAATATTCCTTTGTATCTTTCTAATGGTCTTCTTTATTTATAGATTATTATAAACGTTGATAATTCAGTAACTTTTAATTTTTCAGTTTAATAACTCTTTAAAAGACCTTTTTATTTACTATTTGCATTTTTTATGCCTTCCTAATTGTTATTGATAAATCTTTTTTTAGTTAATTTTATTTTATTTTTATTTAAATATATTAATACTAAAAAAAATTTTTTTAGATTATTTTGATGTTAAAAATTTATCTTTGTTTTCATGTCACTTATGATGTCACTTTTTCGGGTTTGTATATTTTCCGATAATGTTAATTATCTAAAAAAAATTTTTTGACAAAATTTAACAAATTTTAATTTTTGTAAATAATTTTGGAATTTTTTTTAGTAAAATTTTATTTTTATCTTGTAAAGAATATTAAAAGAGAAGGAATCTCTCTCCACTGTCATAATAATATAAAATAAATTAATAATAATAATTTAATTGCAATTTTCTTAATGTTGTAGAATTGTTGTTGGTCTTTTTAAAGGTATTTACATTTTTCCCTAATTTCTTCTTTATTATTTTCTATTTTGTCCTAAATTTTGTATTCTATCTTCTTTCTTTTGTTATCATGTTTAATAAGGTTTCTTTTATACTTTGTACTGTAACATAAACATTCTTTTAATCACTTTATAAATAAATTTATCACAGGTGAATATAAAAAATTATACTAATATTATAAATATTCATCAATGATTTATTGTTGTTTCCACGTTTGGCGTTTAAATAAATTCAAACGAGTGAACTTTTCTAATTAAAATTTTTATTACAATAATTTTATTATAATTTGCATAAAGATGATACAAACAACATAACATATGGGAATATAAATTAAAATATTTTTATTAAAACAAACAAATATAAATATTAGAAAGTTTTTAATCGTTTCAAAGTCACAATTGTAAAAAAATTATGCACTTCAAGTGTTACTAAATGATTAATGCTCATACATAAATAATTATTATAATTATTTCTTATAAAAAAAAATTGTTTATTGACATTTAAAAATCAGTAATCCAATGCAATATTTAAAAAATGTCATATTTGGAAACTTAAATCGATTTACATCACCACCTGAACTAAAAACCCAAGAAATAAATCAGATAAAAATGACCGAAGCAAACTTCTTCCGACCTAGACCCGATCCAAGTCGCTCCCTGTTTTCCCCAGCAATAAATCGGCTTGTCCATAAAGACTTGCAGGTGCACCGCAAATAACGTCAATTAAATAATATCTATAGAGTTAAAATCCTGCGACAAGTTTCATGCTTGTTAATTATTCGTAAATGAGAGTAATAAATCTCGAATTCCGTACAAAAGCCGAGATTTATCAATGTAAAATTCCTCCACAGGTGATCCAAAGAAGAGACGATTTTGGCGATCCCCGTGAGAACTTCAACCGCGACTGGAATGACTACAAGAACGGCTTTGGTGATCCAGCAAAAGAGTTCTGGTTAGGGAATGAAAATATCTACATGTTGACCAACAACGAGGAGTATATTCTGCGGGTGGAACTTGAAGATTTCGAAGGAAATAAAAGGTGATCTAAATAATATTCAAGGCAAACTAGCATCGTCTTCACTTTCACTTTTAATTAATTGAAAATTTTGTTGATCTACGGAGGCGTAATTAAGGACGGAATTATGAAATTGTAATAGATGGACCAATTGTTTGAATATCGTGATAGGGGAGTCCTAATTGGGGAAGTCATTAGGATGATGGTTATTTTAATGTCAGAGTGGGTGACGTGACATTTTGATTTTCTTGAATTTTTTGGATTTTGATAATAATTCATGACATTCTAGGTTTTGTTTACTTGCAAGTCATTCCTTTTAATACCTTATTAGGTTATTAGTAAAAAGTTTTACCTAAACAAACAAATTAATTGCACAATTTCACAATTTGTGTATTTACAGATTTGCCCAATACTCGCACTTCAAGATATTCTCAGAAGGTGAATACTACAAGTTAGAGATTGATGGTTATGAGGGAAATGCAGGAGATTCGTTGAATGATCCTTGGTATGGAAGTAACAACAGTCCATTCTCGACGTACAACAGGTAATTTACCAATTTTAGATTCTTGAGAATTTGTCGTGAGAAACAGGATTTCAAAATAGCATAACAAATTTAAATTTTAGTTCTTCTTTATTACTTTATTTTTCTGAAGGTTGGCAATATATTATGCACGTCAGGTATTCATTACAGGCAGTATTATAAAGTTATAAAATTTTATAAACTTGTTTTATTTAAACATTAAAGCGTAATCATAATTAATAGTTCTTGTAATTAAATTAACTTACATCTATATTATTATTTGCTTTAAATGTCATTCTAATAATTTTCTTTTTGCAAATGGCAAACTTAATTGTTATTACTGTGTCACTACTTAAGCACTTAAGTGCTTTTCTTGTATGTTGTGAACTTATTTTGTTCAAACACTAAAGAGATTGATTTGAGTTGAGTAACTTATGAAAATTCTAATTATTACAAATTTACTGCATAATTTTGAGAGTTCCCACGAATTATTTTAAATATTGAGAATGTGTTACATAAATTTCTAGGATCGCGGCGTGTTTTCTATTATTATATGAACTGGGTTATCAAAAATTATCGAGGTCAAAGATGGTTATAGAAAACAAATTTTTAAAAAAAAAAATGTCTTATTATGTGAGAATCTGACACTGAAAGACTCCTAACCTTACAATTTTTTTACCAGCGTCAAAGTCGCTGGTCAAAGTCAAGTAACAAACGTTTGAAAGAAAACCAAAAAATTCGTATTGAAGGCGTAATTATTTAGAAAATTAAAGCTGTATTTGAACACACAAAAAGATTGTAATAATCTAAATGAAGAACACACTTCACAACTAAAATAAGAACATTATGTAAATTTAAACTTCTAATTTTCTAAAGGAACTGTTGAACATGTCCATCCCTAACTTATATACACTACTAAACTCGACTTTTTGTATGCATTTAGAAGCATTTCTAGAGTTATTCCTGCACATTCTTCAATTATCCTTTTTTGCAGTTGTTGTAAATTAGCTATCGGTATTCTAAATATTTTATTTTTTTACATAAAGAAACACAAAATAATCCCTAATTGTTAGGCAGAGAGATCGAGATGGAAACTCTATGTCGGTACAAAAACTAATTCTGTTAAATATGCAATCATTTCTGCTATTGTATGTGCAGTTGCTCCGTCCTGTTGAAAGAAACCTTGCTGTAGCTCAAGATCGTCTAATTGTTAAACACTTAAAATGTTGTTTCGAAAAAAAAAATGGCCAAACGATTCTTCTATGAGACAGCGCCAACCAAACGCCAATTTTCTGGAAATGTAAGGGTAATTTCACGGTTTTCAGAACTCTACATGCGCATATTTTACGAATTTACGTAACCTGATAAATGAAACCAAGCTTCATCTGTGAAAAAGCTTAAATCTAACAAATTAGTAAGTCCAACACCGCCACAGTGAATATTTGCTCGTTCTAGCTGGCCAAAACTATTTCTATTTTTTATTATGTTTAAAAAGTGTTTAAAAAGACAATTCTTCTTCTGACTCATCCATTGTTGTTACGTCAATTTCACTTGATTTAGATGCCTTCATTAAATGAAATATCTCCATCAGATAATAATTATGCTTCTTCCGATTCAGATGTTACGGTTGTAGGTGTAGGTTCAGCTGACAGTAACATTTGTATAATTTTTTTTAGAAATGGTCGAGACTTTTTTCTAATTTTCGACTTCATGGCAGATAAAAGGAAAATAAAAAAAAAATTGTAAAAACGCTTAAGAAACTTCAATCACGTAGTTTTGGTATTAGTAAAAAAGACATGTAACTTTTAGTTATTAGATATCATAGCCACTAAAAACAACTTTTAAATCTATTGTCTATTCAGAACTACAAAAGCAATCTTTAAAAGTAAAATTTAGATACCTTTTTTACTAATACTAAAAGTACATGGATTACATAGAATACAAGTTCCTTAGGCGTTTTTACATTACCTGTTCAATTTTACTTTTGAAGATTATTTTTGTAATCCTAAATAGACAATACATTTAAACGTTGTTTTCAGTGGCTATGACACCTAATAACTTAAAGTTACATGCCTTTTTCACTAATACCAAAACTACGTGATTGAAGTTTCTTAAGGCGTTTTTACATTACCTGTTCAAGTAAAATACAACAAATGGGGTACCGTTATAAAAATAATTTTGTGCTCTTTAAAACGATTGTCACTCGACCCCACTTTCTATTTAAAATTTTAGGGGTGTGGTTCGCCCCCGTCAGGGAGTTAAAGATATGTGTTGTAAAATATTCTTAAAATGTGTCTCCCTTCAAAAGAAAATCGACCTGTCCAAGCATTTCTGCATTAAATTTTACAAAGGTGAGGCTAGGTGCAAACTTTTTATTGGACCAGTCTGTATATTTATTAGCAAGAAAATTGAAAGCTAATTAAATGCTCTAATTAAAAGTTTTGTGCTCGTATTTTGTAAAAAAACATGTTCTGCTGGCTTAATAAAAAGTTAGCAAAACAACAATAAAATATGACATTAAACGTAAATGTCATAATGGAAATATTGCAAGCTTATTGCGAGCTAATTAAATGCTACAATTAAAAATGCTTTCACTTCAATTGTTTTTCTACTAAAGATGTTTTTAATTATTTATGTTATAAAATATAATTTTGAGATTTGTCTTGTTTTTATTAAAGGCGGCAGCAGCGTGATTTTTATTTTCTTCATTATTTTTTCTCTTGTAGTTGTCTTTTTGCAGTTTTCTATATATAAATATTCTTCCTTTTCTTCAAGCCGTCGTTTTTAAGTTTTCCTAAAGCCCCATTTGTTCTAATTTTTATCTTTCATTAAACGATTTCCTTGTTTTTCGTATTGTTTTTTACAAGTTTTCCGAGAACATTTTCTTGTTCATTTATATTTACTTTTTGCTTTATTTTTGTATTTTTTGTTTATTTCTTGTTCCCCCTTCTATGTAATTGTATTATTTTTTAATAAATTAATTAATAGCTTAAATTTTATAACAAAATTGATTTCTACAATTTTTTACAGACCTATCTCCTTCACAAATATTTGGTCTTGCTTAGAGATTTTTTTTATCTAAAATCGTTACCAAGAGATCTTAATAAAAAAAAGTTTCTTCTCGTACACAACAACTATTTAAAAAATAAACTAAATAAACAACAAACAGTTAATATAAAACAATATAGACCTCCATTCTTTTATTAATCTTTCATGTCGTCGTCCTCCAAGAAGTAGAACTGTTTCTAAAATACGCTCGAAGTGTAAATTTATGTTATTTAAGTGTTTTAACACAGTTGACATAATAAGTTAGTTTCTTAGCTGTACACAGCCTTTGGCGAATATAATTTGTAGTACTAACAGTGACTTGTCTAAACGCAATTCCCTTGAGAATTAAGAAAACGCTGGTAAATCAATATTTTGTAAACACAATCCACTATTGGGATTTAAATGTAGGACTCAGACTCAATGCAATTCACCGACACACATTTTTTAACTACTGGCCCTTTTCCTATCCGTAACAACGTATAAAATTTGTAAAAGCGCTTGTTCTATTAAATACAATAAGTACAGTCGATTTTTATTTTCTTCATCTTTCTCTTGTAGTTGTCTTTTTGTAGTTTTCTATATATACTCTTCTTGTTCTTCTAGTCGTCGCTTTTCAAAATTTTCTAAAGATCCTTTTGTCTTATTTTTTTTTTCTATTCAATAAACGTTTTCCTTATTTTTGGCATTGTTTTTTCAAGTTTTCCAAAAACATTTTCTTCTTCGTCTATATTTACTCTTTTAATTTTATATTTTATGTTTCATTTTATATTTAATTCTAGTTGTCTATTAAATTTTTTCGAAGATTTTTTTATTTAGTAACATTACAGGTTTCTACAATTCGTCAGGTAATGCCATCTAGAAACACTTTTAATTTTTTGCAGACGCACAATTTTTAGCCATTGGAATGACTTTGCATAACTGTCATCAGCACAGATGACGCAAATACAAAGAATTTCAATAATTTTTGTTATTTAGAAAAGTGAAATCAATAACTATTATTGATATTTAAATAAACAACGAAAATAATAGAACTATTTTTTGCATTATCTCGACTTTCTCCATATTTTACACAAGCTTTTGTTAATGTGATAGGAAAAAATATTACATGAATAAATCACAACACTACTATTAAAATTAATAATATAATTTACGACAAACATTCAGGAAATTGCTTATTTGAAAAGCGTAACTTTTAATTATTAGGTATAAAGATATAAAACGAAAGAGACACGAAAATTATTATCGTTGCATGTTTATTTACAGATCATTGATCTTTACAATCATTATTAAATCAATAAAAGGCAATTTTCATGTTTAGTGCTTTTTAACAACCAAACCAAACGACATTGATTAATCAATTTTTTTTTATTTCTTCAGAGACAACGATAGATCAAGTCTCAACTGTGCCTCAATGTTGAAGGGTGGCTGGTGGTGGAAATCGTGTGGACGAGGTCTTAACGGCCTTTATTTGAATGATCCACAAGATCTTACAGCTCGACAAGGTATAGTATACATTCTAAAATTAAGCTCTACTGAAATTTTTTAACAAAAACTGTTAAATTAGATTATATTTAAATAATTGATTAAGATTTTTACGTAAAAATAAAAAAAATAAAATGGCGAACCTAACACAGCTATCTTATAAAAAGTAAAAATAATAATATTCTAGAATTTTGAAATTGACGAGCCAAGTATCTTTTCGTTTATTAAAAAAGATAAATAAAAACTTTTTTTAATAATAATTTTTGTTATTTGTATGGTCTTTGAAGGCACATGTAGAAAAAAGTTTTGGTATAAAAGGAAAAATAAATTCTCAGCTAGTAAAAAAAGAAAAACAGAGTAAGTTGTAGAAGAATAAAACAGAATTCTAAAAAAACTTGAAAAAAGTCGTTTGGAAAATCATTTTTTAGAACGAAACCATTTTTTACAATTTGATAAAAGGTGACTTAAAAAGAAAGAAGATCGAAAAATTGTAAAACAAAGAAAATTCTAACAAGAATATCGTAGAAGAACTTGGAAAACGTCGTTTAGAAGATTCTTGAAGAACAAAAACCGACTCGAATCAAATGTTAAAAAAGGCGAGTGAAAAACGATAAAAACAAGAAGAACGACGCCAACTGGAAGAGACAAAGAATAAAAGATATTTTAACCTGAAAGAAAAAAAGAACCAAAGAAGATTTCAGAAGAACTAGCACGTCGTTTGGACAGTTTGGAAAGAATACAATTGTAACTAATATAGAACTGTACTAGTAGAAAACAATAACAATTAAAAGAAAGACAATGGTAAAAAACATAAAAAAATTTAGGATAAAAACGTTTTTAGTAGAAGAAACACAAAGTAATCTTCTAAAAAACAAATAAAAACTACGAATATAAAAAAAAAACAAAAATAAGTTCTAGAAGAACTTAGAAAATCATTTTACAAAGATTTAAAAGAGGTGACATTAAAACATAAAAGAACAAGAAAAACTACTATGTATAAAAAACAAAGAAAAAATTTTAAAGATAAAACAACATTCTACTCAATCTAGAAAAAAAATTGATAAACGTAGTTTAAAGGATTCTAGAGAGATAGATGTAAAGAAAGGATGTAAGGAAGATGTAAATGACTAGTAGAAAAAGAAAAACAAAGAAAAATTGTGGAAAAAGAATTACTTTAAAAGAAAGGCAGAAACTTTGAAAGAATTAATTATATTCTACGTAGAATTTGATAAAAAACGATTTGAAGAAAAAGAAGATAAAAAACAATAGCCAACAAAAAAAGAAAAATTCTAGAGGAACGAAAAAAGATTGTAGAACGTAGAAAACGTCATTAGAAAGATTCTTGAAGAACAAAAAATGATTTGAATTGACCGTGAAATGAGGCGACTAATAAAGATTAAGAAAAGCACCAACGACAAGAAGAAACAAAAAATAAAAAACATTACAACTAGAACGAAAAGAGGAACCAAATATTTTTTATAAAAACGTACGTCACTTAGACGATTTAAAAATCATATGACTAATAAAGACTTGCACTAGCAGAGGACAATAACAATTACAAAAACGCACTAGTAAAAAACAGTAAATATCTTTAAAATAAAGAAAAGTTTCAGAAAATAAAACAAAAGTATATTCTATAAAAACAAGAAGATCGACGAATAAAAGAAAAAACAAAAAAAATTATGACTAGTAGAAAAGAAAAATAAGAAGAACAAGAGTAGGTTCTAGAAGAACTTAAAAAAAATGTTCTACAAAAATTTTAAAAAAACATCAAAACAAAAAACAAGAAAAACTACTATGTGCAAAAAACAAAAAATATTTTAAAGATACCAAAAACATCCTAGAAAAATATGAAAATCTTTGTTTAAAAAATTCTAGAAATGTCGATGTACGTGTTTTGGTATAAAAAAACAATTTACAATAGTTTTCGAATAGTATAAAAAATAATAAAAAAAATGTAGAACAAAAGAAAATTCTAATAAAAACTTGAAAAAGTCATTTGGAAGATTTTTAAAAGATCTTAATCATATTTTATATTCAATTCAATAAAAGGTGACTTGAAAATCAAAGCTGCCAAACAAAGAAGAATAGAGCAAAATTCTAGAGAAATGAAAAAAGATGGTAGAACATGGAAAACGTCGTTAGCAAGATTCTTGGAGAACAAAAAACGGTTGGAATTGACCGTGAAAAGAAGCGACTCACGGAAAACAAAAAAAAGAAAAACAACGACATCTAGAAGAAACAAAAAATAAAAATCATTGTGAATAGAAGGAAAAAAAGCCAAAGGAGTTTTTAAAAAATTTGCACGTCATTTGAACGGTTTTGGTAAAACAAAATTGTGACTAACAGAGAAGTAGAAGACAAAAATAATTTAAAAAACAGTGAAAGACTCAAGTATAACAAAACAAGAAATAATCTAGAAAAAAAAAGAACAAAGATTGAAAGAAAAAATAAGAAGCATCACGATTAGTAGAGAATTAGTACAAGAATTTGAAAGAAGGTAACATTAAGACAGAAAAGTAAGAAAAACTACTATGTACAAAAAAAAGTAAAGAAAACATCTGTTGGAAAGAAAAACACACTAGAAAAAATTGAAAAACAGTTTGGAGAGTCCTAGAAAAACAACTGAAAATTCAGGCAACACTAGGAAAATAATAACCAGAAAATCAACGACTAAAAGAGAAAAGAAAGAATATTACAACTAGGAAAAAACAGGAAAAATAACCCCTAAAGACTAGAGAAGAACAAGTTACAAAGAAAATCTAAAATAATAAAATAATGGTGCTTCAAGGGGCTCTAAGCTCTACTTAGCTGCGTTCAACCAGATATTAAGGCCAACCCCAAAAAAGCAGATGTTACGATATTATGTAAAACAGTTATCAAATTTGTTTCCATTTTTCCTTAATTCTGGTTTTATTGGTTGTCATTGCTAAAAGCGCCAAATTTAAAAATATTCTAGCGATTTTCAAGCAAAACGGCTAGAAAACGCATCTAAAATTTGTATAAAATAATTTTGAGTATTTATCACTATTTTACCGCGAAATATCAGTTACAATTCCTAAAAAAATATACTAAATGACGTGTGCAAATGTTTTATCGTGTACCTACTTAAACTGCGAATTTTTTTGCTCGCTTGTTATTAAATTTGGTTAGAGTTTCCGTTAGATTTTTGGTACGTTGTCAACTAATAGAGCGATTAGAATGAAATCGGTTTCACCACAAACGATTTCTTAGATTAAATTAAGCGTTACAATTCGTATTTCACCGGACACAAAGTCACGCTCAACTGGTCAATGGTATACTGTACGTCGCGTTAAAAACCATCGGTACAAATTCCGTTACGTAATGGCAATAATCTGGATTAATTCGATTTATGCAATACCTATAATGTAGTGCGTGACTATCGTTAGGAATAATAATAAGACAATTATGGAAAGATAATTCATTGTTGGGTTACAGGTATAGTCTGGTTCAGATGGCGGGGATGGGATTACACGCTGAAGAAAGCGATGATGATGATCAAACCGAAAGGACAAGTTACAACAACTTAAACATGTAACAATGTGTAGAAGAGAGTTAGCCAATTTATAATCATCGGTCCATTTAATCATTTTTCGAAAAATTTTCATCGAATCATTCTCAATATTTATTTCGACACATCCGAACTCTTTTTACCTATTTTAAATTACCTCATAGTCTAGTTCGAAATGTTTTTTACATTTTTAAAAATAGAGTGTCATAGGCGTTGTTTTACGCACGTACGCCACTGTACACCGTTACAATAAGAGAAAAAATTGACGTGGATAATTCTATTAGTTGTAAATAAGAAATACACAAAAAATAGAATTGTTCCTAGTAGAGTGAGAAACGGCAACAAAAAATTCCGTCATTGGATGACGTAATATTCTGTCGCCGCATCCCAGTCTATAACTGTAGGATATAAGATTGTACATTTACGCTCCTGTCAAAGTAATTTTGGAAGGTGTATTGTTTTGCCTTATTAGTTACACTAATACATACACAGAAAAGCACATACAATTTCCTGCACGGTTTTGCAAAACTAACAATTTACTAACGAGGAAAGAAGAAAAATGTTTGTGTTTAAAATTTCCGTTGATTATAAATTGGAGCATCCTTTTTTTTTGGTAAAGAAAAATCAAACACAAAAAAGGAAATTTAAGACTGTGTCGCTTATCGGAATAGATTTTTTCATTCGAAGAAAATGTTCATCGATAAGTTTGTATTATTGTAAGGTATTTTGTTATGAGGCTAATGGGACATGAAATGCAATGTTCGTATTAGGCAGGTTAAAATTCTTACCTTAGGTAATGTACCTTTTAGCGTTTTTATATGGTTGTTGTAAATATTCTATTTCCAGAGTTGTATAAATTAAATATATTTTAATATAATAAATTATGTTAAGTATTAACAGTTTTATTAGATGTTTTATTCTTTTCTTTCCCTTTCCTAATTTTTTTTTAAATAAGAGCTTTAAGCCTCGGTATATTTTGGATTTAAAACTCTTAGTTACTTTTTGTTACAGCGCTTTATAACAGTCATTCTGATTGCTAAATGACGTCCTTTACGCACTAGTGCTCAAAAATAAAAAATACATTTTTTATTTTATTTATTTATTATTAACATGAAAAGTACAATTACTTAAGTGACTAAACTGAACATTCCAAGATTTCAGATTTCTTTCCTGAACTTCAATACAAGTAGAAACGGTACTTGTAGACGCCACTTCAGATTTGTTATTTTCGTCACAGATTCTTCTATGCTTTGATATAGTTTCTTCTTTTCCCATAATTTTCATCGAAATTGCGTTTTTGCTTTCAACAGAGTTTTCTATGAAACTTTCCTTAACAGAACTCGATTGCCATCCTCCATGTCTTTTGAGTAATGTAATATCTGCTCCTAAATCTGCTAAGAATGTTGCTAAACAACGACGAAAGCAGTGCCCTGTATATTCTTTTGCATTTAGAAGACCGAGATATTCTGCAATTTTTTAGGCATACCTCCAATAATATTTATATCAACGGGTAGCACCTGGAATTTCTACGTGTTAAAAAGAATCTCCGATGTTCAGTATGAGGAGGTCGAAGCTGTGCGTATTTGCGGAAAATTTCCAAGAAACTAATTCCTTCTACAAATCCTTCAGTTATTGTAAATATTCGTCAAATTTTTGTCCTGGTGTTCGGTATCTTTACTTTAATAAAACTTGTACAATCTTCTATATCTTCCATCTTCAAAAACGTAATTTCTTCTCTGGGTAACGCGCCAAAAATCCCAGTAATTAGCACAACTTTTGCCAATAAATAGTCTTTGTCATCAGCTGTTTTCATGAAACGTTCTATCTCTTGCTTGGTGAATATTATAGATTTTTTAGCCCTGTATCCACTGGCATTTCTTTCTAGAAATGCAATCAAGTTTATAAATTTTTTAATATCTACATTCTTGTTAGAATATATCATGGTTCTAAGCATTGAGTAGGTACTCCATAAAGTAGACAGCTTATACATAGAAGATAATTTCGAAAAATAGACCAAAAGTACCTTTTCTTCAATACTTGTTACATTTTTTTCCTCACATCAACTACCAAATTTCCTGTATGTTTCCCTATAAATTTTCTTAGATTTTTCGGGCACTAGCGCGACTAGTGCAGCATTTCAGTGTCGGAATCAAATTCAGAATCGCTCACTTTTGTGTTCCTTTATCACAGAGCCCAAGTTGACAGTCTATAATTTTACAAAAACAGTAAACAACGAATTTTACATCCATAGCAACCTGCCGTCTGCCTACTGTACAATGTAAATGTTCGATTGAGATCATTATTTTTGAAAGAAAAATCTGTTATAAACGCTGCTTTTAAGTTGTTGACGTGTTGGACCACGAGTGCAACGAGAAAGATTCACGTCGCATGCTTAAAAGACTCTCTTTTTGTAACTTATTGCATTAATAGATAACTATTATTTTTGTTAAAATTAAACTTGTTTATTTTCTACAAATTTTAAATATTTTTTATACTAGAAATTCCATTGTCAGACTGTCTTTATTCATTACTCCCAACTGTCTTAATTTAAACAAAAAACAAATAAACCACCTTCAGACTGTTATAATCCGATTTAAAAGATCTTTCTTTCTATCGTTTAAAAAAAAATTCTGCCCCAAACAACTTAATTAAAATATATTCTACTTTATACTCTGTATAGAGTCTTAATGACTTTTGAATATTTTCAATGTCGATGTATTAGGTATTAAAGCTTGTCTATATTTGGATGAATTTTATTATTTTGACTTAAAAACTAGTTTATGACGGATTTAATAAGGGTGGTTGTAAAGATAAGTGAACCCGATTGTTCCCTAAGCGGTCGGTGCGACCCTTGCAGGAAACAAACAACAGGTGCCACGCGCCAGATCTTTACAATCCACTTAAAATTCAGGAGCTGGGGTTTCTTTAACGGTGAGAAACCCTAAAGTTAATTCCTCTATTGGACCATAAAATTCATCCAAATATAGACACACTTTAATTTATTATCAAAAAAACCACGTTTGTAAAAATTCTTCGTCATTTTTGATCACGAGATCGATGGGAACTTTTAATATTTGTTAAAACATTGAATTAAAATTATATGAAAAACCCCATCTTTACAAAACATTTTCGGAAAACAAAAGCTAAAATTATCAACTGGACTAATAAAAAGAATAATATAAAAAAAATTGATGATGTAAATCAAATCAGTAAATTAAGAGTAAATTAGGGGGTGTAAATTTCCGTACCCTGGATTTTGGGGATGATTAGTGTTTTGCGGTTTCATTTTTAGTCGCACACATATTGTGATAAGATACATTGTAAAGAGTTTTTTCTCTGAGTTTTTCGTCGTTACGTGAAATTTTCACGGACGTTCTTTGTTCATTTATCAGTTTTCATCAAGCAATTGTCCGTTAAACACGTGTAAAAATCGGTCTAATTTGTTTAAATAAATTAAATTGTGGCGCGTATTCAGTGCAGTGTTTTAGTGTGAGAAAATGTGAAACTACTAGAGGTAAGTTGATTTGATTTTCGTATTTTTTTTAACAAGAGCTTGAAACGATTTTGTGTAAACATTTAAGCGCATTTTTGTAGTAATTTACATAATTTATATAATACTATGACTCATTTATTAAACACAAAAATTCTCTAATGTTACTGTGATTACGTAACGCTTTTTTTTCGCCAATTTATCGCTTTGTCTTTGTGTTTCAGACAGTCGTGCCCCAACTCGAGAACAGGACACATCGCAGCTCCTTAATAAAGCTAAGTACCTTTATTTGCTATTAATTAAACGGCATATACCTGTTTTGTTTAAATTATTTTTGCGTACTAATATTTAAACAAATCTAAAAATTTTATTTTCTTAAATTACCAAAATAAAAAAGAGATAAACAATTTTACTGTTTCTTTTATTTGTAATTTACCCTGTTTTAAAAAAATAAACGATTAAAGTGAATTCCTTTTGTTTTATTGGGGTGGGGTAGGGGGTTTTCAGGGACATCGCTGGATATCCGGATAAAAGGTAGGTCCCAAAGAAGCAGTGGGAATTCGCCATATAGGAGAAGACGATGCACCAATTTCAGGATTAAAGGTAGGTCCGAAAGAAGCAGAAGGAGGAATTTTCTGTAGTAAAAAAAAGTTTTAATTAGGACTTGATTATTGTAATATTATTTTGTTAAAAAAATTGTTTATCTCTTCTTTTTAATTTTCGTGTCAATTTTTTAAAATGTAGGTACTTGATTTTTTTAAACTTAGTACGTGATTTGTATAAAGAGTAGCAAGAGCTTCTAGTAACTACCCATCTCCTTTCAGCAAATTAATGAATTAATCAAGTAAATCAAGTGAAAGCATTCGCTAACTTATGCATTTCAGCCATTGTTTATTTATATTCTTGTTAATCATTTTTTCAGTTTTCAGGTGCTGTTTAGAAATCTACTTAGTCCAGAGTTCCATACCCAGACTAGAGAGCACGTAGGTCCTACACTAGCAACACCTGCTGTAAAGGTCAGATTTTTCCATTATTTTCCAAAATACATTTTTCTCTAATTGGATTAAAATATATCGCGGGTTTTAAAACGTTTTAATTAAATAAACAAAGAGAGATCAACAATTTTTTGATTTTTTTTCTAAATTTACTACAAGTATTTCAGAGAAAATTAAACTTCAAACACTAAAACTAAGGACACTTGCAGAAAGTTTTAGAATTCAAAATTCAGGAGTTTTTCCGGTTGAATAATATCAAAAAACGTTGTTTGCAACACTGTAGAGATGCTTTTGACAACAATTTGAGTGTTAATTTTTTTTGTTTATTTTCTTTTATTATCCAATCAAATTTGTCATAATTAGTCAGTGGCGGCTGGTGATTTTTTAAAACTCTGTATTTTAAAAATGGAGCATGGGATCCAAATTCTGTTATAAGGGATTATTATTGAAACCACACTGAGGACAACTGCTAAAAAAAAATTATCGAAATTTGCGAAATTTGATTTTTAAAAAATTTTTGGAAAAAAACAAAATACCTAGTCATATATTTGTCTCATAATGCTGAAAAAAATCGCCACCGCTCTAATATAAGCCGTTTCCGGACATACCAGGTGAGGCCCACCATATTTTAAAAATCAAATTTCGCAAATTTCGATCAATTTTTTTTTGTAGCAGTTCTTCTTAATCTGGTTTCAGTAGTAATGCTTTATAACAGAATTTGGATCCCATGGCCCATTTTCAAAATACAGAGTTTTAAAAAAATCACCAGCCGCCACTGTAATTAGTAACAGTTTTATAAAAGCCTTTTCAAAGCTAAGCTGAAAATGTTTTAATTCTTTTTCAAAACTTTACAAAATGTCCACTTTGTCGTTTTATTTGCGTATTTGCGGTTCAAAATAGACACAAAGATGTACAATTATTGTTTTTGTATTTGTGTTTTATTTATCCTTTTCCCCTACCCTTTAAAAAATAAATAAATAATAAAAGTAATTCCTTGCGTTTTATTGGGGTTGGAGAGGGTAGGGACCAAGGACATCGCTGGAAATCTGGATTAAAGGTGGGTCCGAAAGAAGCAGAAGGAGGGGATTCACCACCCATCAGTTGTGGCAGAAGAAAATTCTACAAAAGTGAGATCTTCGTAAATATTTTTTTGATTGTGTGTATTTGAGTTTCATTTATGCTTGTACAGTCTAAAGTTTATGATTTAGCAAAAATTGTTGATCTCACCTTTAATTTAAAAATTAATGACGTACTATATTAAATTGCAATTAAGTAACGTTGTTTTTCTTCCTTTTTCTGAAATTTACGTTTTAAGAACTGTTTCATATTTGAATAATTTCTGTTTCACGATTTAAAAAGCTTTTTCCATTTCAAGCCTTCATGTTTTGATCCTAATAATTTTCATGTTTCAGGACTTATTCATTTCAGGTTTTCTATTTTTTCAGGTCTTAATATCTTCGTTTTAGTAATTTTTATGTTTCAGGAATTATTTGCTGTAAGTAATCTGTCTTTTCTCAAGATTAGTAATTTTTCTGTTCTTTTCTCTTTCAGATCTTAATATTTTGATTTTAATAATAATTTTCATGTTTCAGGAATTATTTTTTCAGGTATTTTATTATTTTCAGGTTTAAGATTAGTAATTTTTCTGTTTCTTGTTTTAATTATTTTCTCTTTCAGGTTTAAATGTTTTTATTTGAATAATAATTTTTATATTTCAGGAATTTTCTTTTCAGGTATTTAATTATTTTCAGGTTTAATATTTTTTCTCTTTCAGGTCTAAATATTCTGGTTTTAATAATAATTTTTACGTTTCAGGAATTATTTTTTTCAGGTTTAGTAGTTTATCTGTTTCTGATTTTAATATTTTCTCTTTCAGGTTTAAATATTTTGATTTCAATAATAATTTTTACCTTTCAAGATTTTTACAGGTATTTTTTTTACAAATTTTGTAATAGTTAAATTAGTTTTTTAAGTAGATGGGATCGAAGATTTTTCTGGTTAGCAAATATAAGCGCCAGCTAAGTCCATATTTTATAATTTTTGTATAACTATTTCATCAAATATATAAGTATTGTATCCAAAAATGACAATGTTTTATTAAGATATAAATTAAATATTTAGTATTTGTTAAAAGTAGCAGCTCTTTATTCCGAGCAGGACAGGTTGAAACTGCTCCACAAAAATCTCTTTTTTCCATCACTAATTGTCGATATTTGTTTTGTACAAATTGCAACAAAACACTCAAATTTTAAAGGTACTTATATTCTTATTACTACTAATCAATACATAAACAACAAAAAACAGTGCAAACACATAGAAAAGTCTTGTTTTTTTATAATCAATTGTCAATGTGAAAGCTGTATAATATTCGCCCCATGTAAGAGTATTATGCGTATTAATAAAAATTTGCTTTTTGCAATAACCATCCACTATTTGTTATTAACAAATGGCAATACCAACCTGACGCCACCTTAACAACTCATTATAAAAAAACAAATATTAATACTTGTTAAAATTGAGATTGCAATTCTTCATTTCTAAAATATTCACTGCACATCAACAATCAATAATATCTTCCCTAAATGCAACACAAAATCTAATAATATCAGTAATGAACTTCTCATTCTCCTAATCAACTATTTAATTATATTGTTGCCTTCTCCTCGCCCTCTGCTTATCAAACCTCAACTCCATCTCCTCCAAAACTTTAGGAGTATACCTCACAACCAACTTCACCGAGCCATGAGCCTGCTTTAACAACTCCACAGCCTTCTCATGATTCTCCCCCTCAACAGACACTCCATTAACACTCAACAGTTGATCTCCCCGTTTCAACCCTCCATGCCGATCAGCCACACCCCCAGGAATAATCCTCGAGATATAAATCGGCGAATTCTGTTCCTTACCTCCCATGACATTAAACCCTAATCCTTCTTCAGTCTTTGGAAGTTCAACAACGCGAGGATGTGCATGACCCTCACTGGCTGCAAAAGCTGCAACTGTGGCCTTTGCAGTGGCAGAAGCTCGAACGTCCTGAGAGCCTTGGATATCCACAGTTTCGTAGACGTGCTCATAAACCTCTCGCACAGCATTCAAAAAGTCGCTTTGCAGGACCTTCTGGAGAGCTGCGAGCTTTGTAGCCGGGACTTCGCCACTTTTCTGGAGCTTTTCCAAAAGCTCAATAGAACGTTTTATATCTGAGAAAGTTAGTTAATGAAGAAATAAAGACAAGAAACGAGTATTTACCTCTGTGAAGGGTTAAAGGTTCTCCAATTTGAGCCATTTTTGAAGTATTGACAAAAGGGGGCCTTTGACAGATAAATGACAGATGTCAACAATGATGACGTCATCAACAACAAACAAAAATGTACGATTTTAGATAGTGAAAAAATAATTTTGGGACCTTATTGAATTAAATAATGCTAATGACTGTCATTTTAAATAAAAAGAATTCAATTTTTCATTAAAAAAGTAGTTTTTTATTGTGTAATTTAAATCGAAATCATATCGTACGTAAAACAGTTGGCGACACAAGTATGACGTCATTCAGGAACAAAATCCCTAGATAAATTTAAATAAAGGCGCGCTTTAGTTTCCATTGATCTTAAGACGTCTTTTTAGCTTTTTAAATTGTTTTTAAGCAAAAATTTTCGACGAATTTAAAATTATTGTTACAAATAGGTGAAAGAAAGTAAAAATCTGCTGATTACGACGTTTTTATTGCCGAATTTACACAGATCAAGCTCTCACTTACATATCCTTTTTACAGCATTTGGTGAACTTTATGGTCAACGAAATTGCCAATTGAATTAAAACACGTGACCTCAACTATATTAACAACTTTATTACGTTTTTATACTACCAACAATAACGTAAATAAAAAGAAAACAATAAAAACGTAACTTATCACAACTGTTTATTGGTAAACGGCTGTTAAAATATACAGGATTTTTTTTAAAATACAGGTCTATCAATACTTCAGCTTACAATTGCCATTTAAAAATCTTAATAAGAAAAATAAACCGTACGTGTGGAATGTGTTTCTGCGCCTAGAAAATGTTTAAAACATCCAAAAAAAAAATAAATGCCGGCCTAATAAAATGCATCAACCACGGAATGAACAAATAAATATGAGACAATTAATAATTTAAACTGTATAATTCTACTATTTCTTAAAGAAGTGCTTTTAGCTCGTCGTATAACACAAGCACAAGAGCCCCACCAGTACCACGAAGGATGTTAGAGAATGCTCCTTTGAAGAAGGCAGATCCACCTTCAGTTTTCGCGATTTTCACCCAACAGTCCAATGTATTCTTGTACATAATATCAGCTTTAGCTCGTCCACTTTGCATCATCATACGTCTTCTCACAGTATCAAATGGATACGATGTAATACCAGAGACTGTTGTTACACACTATCAACAAACATAATATCATTAAATAAAAATACTACAAAAAACATTCTAGACAAAATAATGTTAGTAATATCAGTAAATGGGTAGTGGTAAACTGGAGTCATCAAATTAGGCTCAGTTTTATAAAACAACATCATGTATAATAATTTGTCTTCAAGGATAAATTCATTGGAATTTTAAAGTTTTATTAGCAACGACAGACAATCTAATCTTATCAAAAAAAAAGATTGCATATTTAATGCAAAAAACCAAGTTACAATTTTGAACTCTATTACACAAAGGTTAAGAATGATAAGAGTTATCACTGTCGCAAATTCATAAGAATTGAAATATAAGACTATGATAAGGCAGGAATGTTACGACATTTATTTCGTAACTAAATTTGTCACAATGCAATGGATTTAAAGTTCATTTGATAAAAGGGTTAAGGAATACCTTAAAATTACTCAGGAATAGGTTGTCAGGGTTAATTCATTTTTTCAGCTTCAGCAACTGAAAGGAAAACAAAAACAAAGGTTAGTAAAACAGAACAAAAAAACATGCACCAGATTGTCCTCGAGTTCTAATATACATTTTTTTAATTGTGCCAATTGGCATCCAATTTTTTCTCTATGAAAATGATATGATAATATATTAATAATTACCTGTGCGATGGCGAAAGAGATAAGGAATGGTGTGTTCTTGGGGTCAGGTAACATTCCCTTGGCAGTATCAAAGAAGCCGAAGTACGAGGCACGATAGATGATAATACCTTGTACTGATACAAAGAAACCTCTGTACAATCCAATTGGTCCATCGGATTTAACTGTTTTCTTAATACAATCTAAAAGACCGGTGTACTGTCTTTCACCTTTGCCTTTACCAACGTCGGCTCCCAAACTAAAAAAAAAAATACTAATAGAAGAAAATAATCTTTTTTCCGAAATGAAACATACCGAGTACGAGCGTAATCTAGAGGATATACGAAACATAGTGATGTCGCACCAGCAGCACCACCTGATGCTAAATTACCAGCGAAATACCTCCAGAATTGTGTGTTTTTATCAACACCACCCAAGAACATTTGTTTGTAGACATCTTTAAAGGCAAAGTTCAATGCCTGGGTAGGGAAATAACGGATAACATTGGCAAGGTTACCACGCCAAAAACTGACAAAACCTTGTTCTTTAGGGATACGGACCAGGCAGTCAATGATACCTAAAAAGAGAAAAAAATACGCAATGTCAGAAAAAGATCATTTAGAAGTGACTAAGAATGATATTCACCCGAAGAGACCTCTAACTTTGTAACAATAAGTTCAAAGATAAAGTAGAAGACAATAATCTCAATTACGTATTTAACTAGCCTGATAAAAATAAGACCATTTATCTTATTTGAGAATTTTTTCAATTTAGATCAAACCGGAAAAACTGCTTACTGCACGTAATTCGTTTTTGCGCCATTTCTTTTAAATATTCACCGACACGATGCAATCGCAGGCTACCTAAATTAAATACTTTTCGCTCTCGTGTTTACTATTACTAATAAAAAACGTTATAATTAAAAAAACGAAGACTAAAAACAAGTTCCCCAATTACGTAATTAACATTAGTCATGCGTTATTATAAAAAAAAAGTTCAATATAAACTGAATTAAACCAGATCCTCAACCATCAAACAAACAGGGTGACATAAAAGTACAAAATAAAATTCATATTTTATAACAGTATAACATTTAAAAAAACTAAAATAAAAAGTAATTTAATTAATTTAAAATGTTTTGTTGTAAATATTTTTGAATTTAAATAGCCGCCTCGGAGAAGCTTGCAAAACATCACCTAAATAAGCTTAATGTGTAGGTGCACCGTCTTGTTGAAACCATACATTACCAGCTGGTATGTCTAGATTCTCTTTATTGGAAAAAAGTGCCGCTAATGCTAGTACTAACGTGCCGCAAAAAAAAAATCCAAATAAACTTGTCCAATTAACGAGGCGTCAAGAAAAAAAAAATACGGTCCTAAATTGTGATTGACAGAACCACACCAAACATTCAATTTTTGTAGATGTTGAGTATACTTAAAATCAAAAACCGGTTTTGAAAATAAGTAAAAAACGTGCACAATAAAATAAAATCGACCAGTCTTCGCGTAATTCTAAAAAAAAATAACTTAGAAAATATAAATTTTATTCCATACTTTTATGCCTCTCTGTACACTGCTTGTTTACAAAAAAACTCGTAGCATGCTACGACATTGTAATTGCAGTGTAACGTACAGTCGCGGACAAAATCCTGAGCGTTAAAATATCAAAAAAATGTTTCTTGACTAAAGACAGTTAAGTAACATTCATATAAGCTTTGATTACCATTTTATCAAATTCTAGAGAGGGTTTTACACTTCATTTATATTTAAATTTACTGTTTCTTTCGCACTTACAGATTCAAAAGTAAAATAATCTCCACACTTCTTTAGATTTTATGACAGAAAACTGATTTTTAAAATATTAACAATAACAATCTAATTCAATTCAGCAAAAGATTGGTAGAAATACCAATCGTGTGATATGACTGATACTTAAAACAGTGGAACTTCGATAACTCGAATTATTCTTGATTCAAGAGATAAAAGGCTCGCCAATTAAAAAGTCGTAAAAACTATGTAAACAGTCATTAAGTTAACTAGCCGTGGCCTTGATACAGTCAACCAGCTTTGTTTTCGATGTAACAAAGCGTAAAATTACTAATCATTGTCCAACTGGACAACTGTGTCAACATTTCGTTACTAATTGATCACAGAAGTGCAGCTGTGCCTTTGGACAGGGTTGGCTTCAAGTTTAAGCTTTTAATGACTAATTTAATGACTATTTACACGCCTATTTTACCTTTACGACTTAATTGGCGAGCCCTATATCTCTTGAATCAAAAATACTTTAAGTGGTAGTGCGTAGTTCAAGTTATGGTAGACCCAATATAGTTATATGTGTCTCAAGATCAAAAATGATTTTTTTTTGGCCCAGTCTGGCAAGAAGTCTAAGCCCACAAACAGCCCAAAAAATCTAATTTTTACTACATTTTTTTTTACTAGAAAGATGCCGGTGGTCATTGGAAATTTGAAATGCTCATTTGTGATTGGTTAACTGTTGATACACATTTCGAATGGTTACTAGTTTCTCTCTGGTAAAAAAGCAGACCATAATACAGTACATTTAAAAAAAAAATGACATCGCAAGGGATTGTAAAAATTCAAGTTTATGTTGGCAACTAATTTACACAGTCATGATTTATAGCGATCTCATTCATTTTAAAATAAACTTTAGGCTTAGTAGTCCTCAAAAGTGGCCATAAAGTGGTTACTTTTCGGCCGACTTTGAGAAATAAAAATCCATTTTTTTAAGAATATTATTTTATATAAGAAACTTTTCATTTTTACAAGTACTTGGATTTAATTTAAGAAAGCTATTAAATACAATTGCAATACTAAAGCACTTCTAAGTTTTTTTTTAATGAACAGCTGTTAATTATTGCTGCTGTGATAAGAGATAAAACTAGTGATAGCTACTGTAATATGAAGTAAGTTGTACAAACTGATAAAATGAATAAATATCTGACTCAAAATGTAATTCTGTTAAAATTGTCATAAATAATCAGCTTGTAAGTAGTAATTAAAAGATTACTGATAAAATTGTCTGGGATTACCAGAGCCTGGTGATGTAGAAATTCTAAAACAGGTCTAACAACTGAACAATTCAAAATTCTCAAACTCTCAGTCTATTTCACTTGTTCACATGTCATGCAGTACGTCTATCCCATTGATCTGTCAGTGGTATCTGGATAGAGTGATGGGAGATTATTCGTGATGCCAAGATATAATGGTCAGCTGACCACAGGCAATGTCAAATTTGACGGGGGTAAAATTTAAAAAACATTGTTGAGTATTGTCAGTGTCAACTAAAGTGTAAGTTCCTTTTTGAAACAGAAAAAATGATATCTTCGTGTAGTGCAGTTGGGTATACAAAACGCCAAAGGAAAGGCGAGATTTCGTTTCATTTGTAAGCAGCCAACAAAGTAAATTAATTGATTTTACCAAAAGTTTTATTTTTTTAGATATTGATTATGAGTTTGTTATGGATTTTGATAGCTCAGATTAAATTTAGGTTTTCTAAAAATACAATTTTGAGAGAGAAATTGGTAACCGCTGTAAAGAGGAAAGGTTTTGTGTCATCTTCTGCTTCCAAATTATGTGGCAAACATTTTAAAAAAGAAGACTAGGTATAGTTGGTTTATTCAAGAATGAGATTTTGACTTTAACCATAAATTACCCTAACAAAAGAATCCAAATTGACCAATTATTAGTCATGCCGATTTATGATGCTTTGAAAGGCCGAAGAAACAAATAACCTCAAGCAACGACACCCCAGGCGGGGTTCGATGCAGGGATCCTTTCTACCTGATTCTTGAAATAGAATACAAAACTCAATACAAATGCGATAATTTTTAACTACAGTGTTTTCAATTATTGCTTTTCATTTTATATCAATTAAGATTTATAATAATTCAAATGACTTTTACATTTAACAGTTTACTTTAATATTTTATCAAATAATTTATTTCTTTTTTTCAAATCAAAGTCACTATTACTTCCTATTTAAAGCATGCTGTGAAAAACTTTTTTAATAATTATTTATTATCAAAACAAGAAAAACTATTTAATAATTTTATTTTTCGACCGAACTGTGCGATTATTTTTAGCAGTACATCTTTTGCAGCCTTTACTAGAAAGTTCATTTTTTTAATAAAAATTAATAATTTTCTCTTTTCTTGTACATCTTATAGTTGCACCTTTGTCTAGCCGCGAGTTAGTTAATAACCTCAAGCAGTGACATCGAAACCCAGTCCTTAAAACCAGTAGGTTCTTTTATACCTGCTGGAAACAAAGTAAATATAAAACTAATTTTAAAGATATTGAACAGAAGTATTAGCAAAAATAATCCTAAATACAATGATGTTGTTATCTCTAATACCAAGAAAATGACATTAGAAAGTTGGTTTTAGTTTGGTAAAAATTAATACCAGATAACACTGGATGACAAAATTTCACCTCGGACGTTGAAATTCGTCTAGTTATGATTTGCATTCTGAAAGAAAACTATAATTCAAATTTTAACAATGTAGCAACCATGAAATTGTAATTGTAATGCTATGGCAGAAGATGCTGATAATGTGCTTGATATTGACTCGGCTGAATCACTTCAGAATCCTAATTTACTTGAAGAAGGATATTAGAAGATTTAAAAATATTTACTTGCATTAACGAAATAAAAAGCAACAATTGGAAACACTGTATTTAAAAATTATTGCACTTGCATTGAGTTTTGTATTCTATTTCAAGAAACAGGTAGAAAGGATCCCGGCATCGAACCCCGCCTGGGGTGCCGTTGCCTGAGGTTATTTGCTTCTTCGGCCGTTCAAAGCATCATAAATCGGCATGACTAATAATTGGTCAATTTGGATTCTTTTGTTAGGGTAATTTATGGTTAAAGTCAAAATCTCATTCTTAAATAAACCAACTATATATTTCGCATTTTGTTAGAACTCAACTGATTACTAACGTAGTCCCGTCTATTTTTGATTCAGAGATGAATCTGGTAATTAAACAGAGACACCTTAAACTTACCGATTCGTCAACCATGTACGTTAAATGACTTAAGATGCGTACTTTAATCTTTTTCTGTTTTTCTAGTTGTGCATTTTAACTTCATTGAAAAGACAAGTTGAAGGATCTCAAACGCCTTTAGCAACACAGTCCAGTAAGAAAATACCACAACTAGTAACTGTAGAATCTATTTCTAACAGGTTTTTAAACATATTTTGTTTTAAATTACTTCTTTTTAATACTATTTGCGTTAAATAATTTTAATTGTATATGTAAGTTGAGATTATTTTTGAAGGTACTGTACATTTAATTCAATCAATTTTTTAGTAACTCGTTAAATGTTTTTTGTTCTGTTACTTAATTAGTATTAATTGTTTTACTGTATAAATAAACGGCTTTATATGATGTTTTCGGATTTTTAATATTTTTTGTCAATTTGTTTGTATTTAGTCATAAATCAAGTTCTCTGCTTATATGTCAAATTTTTCTAACCTACAAATTCTAGTAAGTGACAGTGCCTGTGGTCACGCGACATTGATCCTGGCACCACTTTTTTTTGTCAAATAGCTATAATGACTCCATCCAGATACCACTGACAGATCAATGGTCTATCCCGTTCTAATTTTCAAATTTTCTTAACAACCGTACCAACAATCAACATAAATCCCTGAACGGCCTGAACTCATGTGAATTTCAGCGCGTTGGCATCCATCTTGTCAAATGCGAAATTCCCATTCATATAAATCAAAAGGTCGTCTCTATGACGTCACTCATTATTACCACGTGTTAAATATTATCGCCCCTTGCCCGTTTTTCGCCGCCGTCACTGTCGGTAACCTCCCAGTTACGTAACCTCGGAAAATCCCTTTTCGGTTCAAGGCGGGTCGGAAATTGGGTTATCGATCTTTGGTGGCGGTGTTGGCGGCACGCGTTTGACCCCCATTGTCCCAATTCGCAAAAGGGGGCTTGTGGCTATTAAAAATGGCCGAATTGACTCACCTTTATACTGTTTGTCGGCGGCGATTTGCTTGCTGGCGGCTTGCACTTGAAGGAGGAGTTTGACACGTTCAATGGGTGCCACAGCCGTTTTGGATACCGCCGCCGAAATACCCCCGGCGAGGAAATCCTTAGCAAAACTCATTGGATCGGTAGGCATTTTGTAGATTTACACTCGTACACGTTAACACCGGATGGTTTCTCGGGAACGAAAGAGGGAGTTTTGACAGAACGAGCCTAGATATCCGGTGAAGGCCGACGCGGTGACGTCAAAGTCACGTTCGACCAATCACAGGACGACACTTGAGGGACAATAGCGACCTCTAGAACCACACGCACGTGATATTCAAGCGGGAAAATTTAAATTTGTTATGTAATCAGTTAAAGGTGTTAATTGGTTTTATGAATGGGTTATTAACGAGTCTTTAATAACGGAATAAATAAATAAAGGAGATTATGGGTTTATTATTTAGGAAAAACTGACAAATTGTTATGTCTTGGTCTTTACAATGCAAATTTAAGTGGACACACTTTTATAATTAAAAAAAAATGCTGTGTCATCGGTTAACTTGATTAAATTATTTTATATTAATTGTTACTAAAGCGCATAGTAAGGTTTTTGGGTTATCATGCGACTGTTGCGAGTTTATAGACCTATTAGATAATAAGTGACTTATCTAAGAGAACTGACCGTGTACTAAGTTTTAGTTTTTTTAAATTCTAGTTTCTAATATTTCACATAACACCTGCAATTCTTAGATTTTAATTTGCGTTTAATTTTATTCATTTAAAAATGTAGAAATACTTATAATTTTTATCTGATCAGTCACTGATCAAGTAGAGCAGAGAACAGAGCAATCAAAGGACAAAGTATTTCAATAATTTTTTTCAATGAATTTTGATTGTTTTTTTTTTTTCTTACAACTTTTTAAGTTTTAGTATTGTCCATACGTGCTTTTCTAACAAATCCATTTTATATTCATTAAATGCCAATAATTTTTTGTAACTTAGAACAATTAAACAATGGTAAGTACATTGATAAAATTCCAAAGGTAAATGTACAGATAAAGTAATAAGTTTACTGTATTTTTATATTTCAGACTGATTAACAAATATATAGTCGTTCTAATAATATTTTTAATTTTTATAATTTGAGTCTATTATAATACTCAGTGGTGTCTTTTAATGGCCGTTAAAACACGGTGATCTAATAATAGTACGCATAATTTTACTTTTTTTACATAAGATACCAAAATTTTGAAAATCTACTCAGTAGTTTTTGTGATACTTATCAAATATTTGTATTATTAATTAAGGAATTTTGCAAATTATTTTTGTAAATATTACAAAAACTACTAAGTAAATTTTTAAAATTTTGGTAATTTTAGATTAACAAAAACTCAATTCAATTTGGAAAAATTGAGTTAGACCAGAAAAACTAACTTATTTCAGTTTAAACTCCTGTATTTTCTGAATTAGATCATTTATAGGATTGGTTTCATTTTTTAGTTGTTGCCTACATTATTTAGAAGAAATGTTTTTTTACCATCACAGCCTTCTAGATAAAACAATGAAAATTACAATAAAAAATTTTGTGTTTCACAAAAAGTTAGAAAAAGTAGTCTATTAGACACGGAATGTAATATAGATTCCAAAAATATGAAAATATACATAGTGTTCCATTTAAAAATCCAAAGTAACGATAAAAACTTCATTCTGTATTCAGTTATAACAGAAATTTTCCAACAAAAAAATGAGAGCTGAAGCCACTAATTTTTAGATTTGCTATAAGCAACTAATAATACACAATTGAAATCTAAAAGGCTATAAATGTAAATAATATAACAAATATTCGAAAGACAAGAATCAGACAAAGATTAAAATAATTTTAATCTTTGTCTGACTTTTCTCTTTCGATTATTTATTTAAATTGTGTATTATTAGTTGCCTATAGTAAATCTAAAAATTAGTGGCTCCATCTTACACATTTAACTTGAAGAGATGCTAGCTTTTTGACAAGTTTTCAGTTTTTATGAGCTGTCCATTAGGGTAGGCAAAAATTTTTTTTTTAATACCGACACTGAAAAATTGATTCCTAGCACGTTCAAAAAATGCTTTTAAAAGATAAGCTCTTAATTTTAATAGGAAGGACCCACTCATCTCAGTTTTTTATTTTTTCTTTAGTTCTGTTTGGCAAAATCCATATCTCGTCACTACTTAATCGTACAGAAAATTTTTATTTACAATTTTTGCATAAAATTGAACCCTCTAAAAAAGGTATCTTACAATTTTTTTATAACTCTTACCGTTTAGAAGATATCAGAGGTCAAAGTTTGAAGAATATAATAAAAATTTCTTTTTTACTTCTAAATTTTATAACTTGTAGATAAATAAATATTAGCAAATGCGCAACATATAATTTTGTAGAAAATTAAACGCTCTACAAAAAAAGTCAATTGTGGTTAATCGATTACTCCAACCATTTAAAAAAAATTGAAGATTTTGTCTCAAATTTTGGTTTTTAAAATACGAATATCTTCTAAGTGGTTAGAGTAATCAATTAACCACAAGAAACCTTTTTTGTAGAGCGTTCAATTTCCTATAAAACTGTATATTTTGCATTTTCTAGTATTTATTTATCAACAAGTTATAAAATTTAGACGAAAAAATTTTTTTTGTTAAATTCTTCAAACTTGGACCTCTGATATCTTCTAAACGCTACTAGCTACAAAAAAATTGTAAGATACTTTTTCTAGAGCGTTCAATTTTATGCAAAAAATGTAAATAATTTTTTTCCTTTCATCAAGTAGTGACGCGATATGAATTTTGCCAAGTAGAACTAATGAAAAAATAGAAAACTGAGATGAGGGAGTCCTTCCTGTTAAAATTAAGAGCTCATCTTTAAAAAGCATTTTTTTTAAATGCGTAGGTACCAATTTTTCAGTGTCGGAAGTTAAAAAAAATATTTTGAATTTTTTTTACTGTCCATACTGATTCGTTTTTATACAGTGATATGTAACATTTTAACTCAGATTTTTTGCTTAGTTTTTTTAGTAATTTTCCCATCATTTATGCATTTTTATTTTCAACAAAAATCCATATTTCAACTAAAACATAAAAAAACGCGTTGACTTTTTCCTCTAGTTTTTGATACTTTTTCCTAACTCAGATTTTCCTAAAACATCAATTTTTTAAAAAAATGAGCCGATTTTCAAATTTTAGTAATCGCAGTTTATTGAGTTTAAAAATTAGGCCGTTGAAGTTTTTCAAAAACACAAAAAATTCGGAAAATAATCGATTTTTAAGCCCATTTTATCTATTAAAGTATCAATTTTTTAGATACTACCCTATTTTTATGGTCTTTTCAAAAAATATGTCAGATTTTTATGCTTCAAATAAGGAAAACTACCCCGTTTGAAACAGATTATGATAAATAGCACAGTATTTTTTCATACCTTATGAGATTTTCCTCTTCAAACATTCTTAGAAATTCGCGTATTGTCATTTTTTGGCTCCCTAGAAGATAAGAATGGAAACTTCCATTAAACAATTAATATAATTAATTTACCAGTTTTTCCTTAAATCGTTCAATTTCGAATTTTTTTTCCTTGATTTTCATTTCTTTTTTCGATAGGGCTTTTTATATTTCAAGGTCCTTTTTTGCTATTGCTTCCTGTGCTTCAAGTTCCCTTTTTAATCTTGCTGCTTCCAGGACTTTTTTTTTAGATAATTCTGCTTGTCTAAAAGGTCGCAGATATCATAAAAAAAATTTCAAGGAGTTTTAATGTATTAATTTATTCAAAATATTTACATTATACAAAACCAAGATTATTCAAAATAAACTGCAAAGTCTAATTATACATAATTACATAATTTGGTACTTATACCTGTTTGAAAAGTAAGAAACCACCTAACAAAGTCGGTGCATTTATCTAGCGAATATTGACTGTGGTTGTAAGTTATGTCTTTAGGTGGAGTGACTATTGTCCAAAACTAATTTGAACAGTTTCTATTAATAAAATGCTTTACAACTAAAGTCAATATTTCTTGAGTAAAAACGTAATTTTAATTGTAGTCTTTGTTCCAATCAAACACACTGATACAAGACAAAGCTCCCCAAACTGGTCTACAGCTTCCTGGTGGTAAAAATATGTAAACAAAAAAATGACAAAACTCTTATCACAATATACAAATACTACTACATTAAAGTTGAGATTATTTATCGACAAATAATTATTTACACCTTCACTGTAATGTAATACCTAATTAAAAGTTCAACATTTTTAGAAACAAACCAAGAAAACACTAATTTAACATAGTGTGTCTATCATAAATATTCCTCCTTTGTTCCTTCACTTGCTTTTTCCATTTATCCTGCTGATGTCCCACTCTATTCAATACATTTCCCCTGATACTCATATTATGATACATAGGTCCTGCAGTACTAGCTTCATCCTACAACCAACTGTCATAATTTTCCTCCAATATAGACATAGATACAGACATCTTCGTTAGTATGTTCCTGATAACTTCCTTTAATTCTCTTATTAAGTAACGGATCCAAAATAATCAAAAACGCCATATAGATAACCAAAATCGAAATCACCCAAATAACAATAATCACAACAACTTTTATAATTCCAGTATTTCTGTTCTCATATTTGCATTCACAACGAGGACAAAACTCCTGCTCTTTGCCTTGAAGTTCTCTACCAATTCGAGGCAAGATAACTCCATCACAATTACTAAAACGTGTACAAAAATTGTATAGATGTAAATTTCTTGTTGGATCTTCTTGGTGTGTAGAATAAAACGTAAAAACACCCAATGACACCAAGCAATTTTACCTTGCACGACGCACATTTCGACAATAAAGTTCTCATCCTCAGGTGGAGAATACAGCTCAATTCTCCACCTGAGAATGACAACTTTGTCATCGAAACGTACGTCAAGCAAAGTGAAACTATTTGGTGTTTCTACGTTTCTTTCTTTATAGATGAAAGACAGACAAAACAAGACAGTTACCATTTATTAGGGGGCACATTTGTAATGTACCTAATACGTGCCATATGGGACGTTTCGGTGCTGTTTGTCACGGAAGATATGCTGGGACAGATACATTTGCATCTTTTGTCGTCGTATGATTGTGCCTGAATGATTTAAACCGTTAAAACTTCGATTTTAGAGAAAAATCAAAAATTACCTGAGATGCTAGGACACAACACAAAATGCATAAAAGTGACAGAATTAGCTTCATTTTACACAATACATCGATTTTAACGACCAGGAATTGTATAATTTCGGGAGAGAAAGCTTTTTTTGTAATTTGTAATTTAATATTTTCACTTTTCTCTGTTTGACATTTCTAATTGACAGAACGTCATTTCTTTAGTAGTTTTCTTGAGACCTACCATGGTATACTATAATAGTGACGTCACTCAACAAAAAAATTTAATAATTTTGTTTTTATTTTGTAACTGTTTATGTTAATTTAGACAAGTGCAGTCTAGTAAAACCACTGCATTTATTTTTTTAATAATAAATTATTTTGGTTAAAAATAAATTTTAATATAGATTTGGTTGTAACCACAGTGAACACTAGAAAACGTTCTCCCTTATCACGAAAATTACAGAAACCTGTAACTGTCTTAACCCAAAATTATTGTGATTACAAGATTACAGGCTTGTCTTTAGATAAATAATGTGTAAATAACTGTGTAAATAGTACTTAGGTATTAACAGTAATAATTCAGTCGTTTAAATAACAAGACACGTGTCACAACAGTCGTGATGGCAAGTGGTGACAACCATAAAGTGGCTCTTCTGACAGGAATTACCGGTCAGGTAAAATAAAAATTATTGTATTTCCCTCTAAATTAAATTAAATCTGTATTTTGTTATAAATTTCTTAATTTTAACCGTTCCGGCTTTTGTTTATGTGTCACATTATACAACAGCTACCTGTTTTACCGACGCGATTCACGCGCGAAATTTGAATTTTCTTCTAGGTGGCTTCTATTTAGCTGAACTTCTTTTGGGTAAAGGATATAAAGTTTATGGCATAAATAAAAAAAAATCTTTGTATTTTCCCTAAATATAAATTATATCATTTTAAATTCGTGTTTTGTGTCATACCATAAAACAGCTACCTGTTTTACCGACTTAAATCACGCGCGAAATTTGAATTTCCTTTGGAATGGCTCATATCTAGCTACACTTTTTATGGGTAAAGGATATGAAGTTCATGGCATAAATAAAAGGCTTTGTATTTTCCCTAAATATAAAGATTTGTTTAAAATTTCTCAATTTTAACAGTTCTGGCTTTTGTTTGTGTGTCACACCATAAATAGCTACCTGTTTTACCGACATAATTCACGCGCGAAATTTAAATTTTTGCAGGATGGCTCATATCTAGCTGAACTTCTTTTGGGTAAGGGATATGAAGTTCATGGTATAATTCGTAGAGCAAGTACATTTAATACGAGCAGAATTGATCATTTACACGAAAATATTTACCAACATCGAGGTGGTAAAATGCATTTGCATTATGGGGATATGACCGATTCTAGTTCTCTTGTTAAATTAATACATAAAATAAAACCGAATGAAATTTATAATTTGGCTGCTCAAAGTCACGTTAAGGTCTCGTTTGATTTGAGTGAATATACAGCTGAAGTGGACGCAGTAGGTACTTTGAGGCTTTTGGACGCTATTAGGACTTGTGGGTTGGAAAGAGAAGTCAAGTTTTATCAAGCTTCCACTTCGGAATTGTATGGTAAAGTCGCCGAGATTCCACAGAATGAAAGGACGCCGTTCTATCCTAGGTCACCATATGGTAATAATGTTGATTTGTTTCTTTTTGCTAGTTAGTTAGTTAATTTTGTTACTTGATGTTTCTTATCTTGTTTTTACTTCGAAACAGTTAATGGCCGTGACTAATATATCTCAGAATCACGCGTTGTAAGGTGAGTCATGGCGTGACGTCATATTACCGCGAACTTGTCGAATAATCGGGCGGCAGATCTATCTAGATTCTAGAATAGTTTATTACTTTATTACATAAATAGTTCGCTTGATAAAATACATATCGAAAGTTTTGAAATTTTCTTAGCTTGTGCCAAGCTCTACGCCTTCTGGATTGTAATAAACTACCGTGAGGCTTACAACATGTTTGCCTGTAACGGTATCCTCTTCAACCACGAGAGCCCCCGAAGAGGCGAGACTTTCGTCACGCGAAAAATAACCCGAGAAGTAGCTAAAATCCATTTGGGTCTTTCCGAATGCCTCGAATTGGGTAATCTAGACTCGAAACGTGATTGGGGCCATGCCAAAGACTACGTTGAAGCTATGTGGCTTATGTTACAACAATCCGAACCAGAAGATTACGTTATAGCCTCTGGTGAGACGCATAGTGTCCGAGAGTTTGTTGAGGCGGCTTTTAGACATGTTGGGAAGGAAATCGTGTGGGAAGGTTCTGGAGTAGAAGAAGTTGGGAAGGAGAAGGATACTGGGATAGTACGGGTGAGAATCAATCCGAGGTATTTTCGGCCGACAGAAGTGGTAAGTTAGGGTGGGCTTAGCTGGTTGAAGGATTGATAGGGTTGTCTAGGATTTGCTTTTGGGAGATTCAACCAAAGCTAGGAAGAAGTTTAATTGGGCACCGAAAGTGTCGTTTTTGGAATTGGTGAAGGATATGATGGAGTCGGATTTAGAACTTATGAAGAGGAATCCGTTGGCTTAATTTTGGTGGATGTGATATGACATTCCTACTGTTTCTTGCATTTTACAATATTTCTGTACTTTTACTATTTTTTATTTATATTATAACTGTAGGTACTAGTCTTTCAAGTGGTCAGTCTTGCTTTACGTTCCTGTTGCGTGTCTTATTCTGTTTAATATATTTTTATGTTGTAAAAATAACGCAGATATGACATCCTGATAATAATTTCTTTTTTTTTGTTACGTGTTGCACATGTTAGTAATTTAACAGCTTAATAACTTATAGTACAATCTATATGCAAATGGAAGTATTTTTATAAAGTAAGTCTAGAGGAAATTATTTGATTTAATCGTTGTAATGACTGAAATAAATGCAAATTTTATTATAATTTTAATAAGATTTTTAATTGTATCAAAGCAAAATTTTCATTTAGTATTACTGTATTTGATTGTTTTAATAATGTATGTATTTTTTCTTAAAGAATAATAAATACCACTGTTTTTATTAAATTACCCATTCAATTAATAACCCATTTAGAATAAACGAAAAAATCTATTAACACACATAGTTTTAAAAATAAAATTTTAATATAAACATTACAAAATATTTATTATTATTCTTATTTTTAAGTTACAAAACAATATAGAGATAGCTCAATTTTTCGCAAGGTTAAAAGCATTTGAAAAAAGGCACCGTATGTATTACAGAGATTTTATTTTACAACCTAATCTTCAGAATGTTTATCAATCAATCTGTTTTGCCGTTAAAAAAAAAACAAAGAATGGTTTAATGCAAAAAAAGAAGGAAAGGAAAAAGAGCTTTTCATTTGCACAATTTACTAGTAGGTAATTGATAAAAATAGAAAACTTGGGCGACTTTTAAAATTTATACTTTTTCCGATTGTTGTTTATTATTTTACTAAAAATATCTTTAGATGTAAAGTAATTTTTAAATGTTGTTACTGCGGATATATTATATTAGCAACAAAAATTAAAATTTAGTTTTAGTTTTAACATATTACATAATTCTTTTTTTGACACCTGATCTTTTAAAACCTCTCTATTCTTCTATCCCCTTCATTGGCAAAATTTCTTTTTTGATTTCTCATATTTTAAAAAATTATAATATATCTGAAAGTTGTTTTTAACTCGAAAGGTAGTTTGGTTTCTTTTTTACGTCATTTACGCGTCTATAAGTTATTTTGTAATGACTGCAGTTTATATCTGTCACACAGGACAAAGAATTGCAACAAAAATACATTAACATGTAAAGACAATAGAAAAGTACAAAAAGATACATATAACCAACACTTTATCTGCTTTTGTACTTCATATATTTCTTCCACTCACTTCATTATTCCTACTGATAATTCTAAAATTGTTTTGTTTTTGTGTTAGTTTGAAATTTAGAAGATTAACACAATGTTTATTCGCATAAGGTGTTTCAATCGAGCCATAACTATATACCGGTTTCGGGTATTTGCCTCTTATCAGTACAGTGTATCTCGGAGCGTTGTGCTCGATTGGAATTAGTGCGAGAACTCGCTTATATCAAGCGAAGTACGGCTAGTAGTTGTATAGACAGACACAGTGTGCCATCTAAGGAAGAGTGCTAGAAGGTAGTGAGAGTTGATATAATAATGTTGGTAACAAAGTTTCTTCTTCGGCTCTGGCTCGGCCACGAATATACCCTCCTTCTCGAAATAAAATATCTTATGTTTCAAAACGGTGAAAAGGCCTTAAGCCGCAGCAGCGTTCATGTATTACATTTAAAGAATTGTAATTAGTATTAAGAAAAATTGTAAAATATGATCGAAAAAATAAATGATTTACACACACCATCAACATAACTAGCCTCCACGATTAGGTAAAAACAACTACATGACCGACATTTTTTTTTTTGAGTTTGTCTCATGGAATCGTAAAAGGGGTAGTACCGGTTAGCACGTGTTCTGTAAAATTACGTATCGCATTGGTAGGGGTCGTCTGTTGGTTGTGTTGTTTCAACACTTCTAACGCACTTGTAAATAAGGGTCGTTCTTAAATCAGTTAGTGTAGGTGGTGTCTCGGAGTAAACGTTTAGACTCGGCTAGGTCAGTGGTTCTAAAACATTTCAACGTGCGCAATGCATTTTACTATGCATAAACAAAACTGTTTGGGGCTACTGGTTTAAACGTGAACCTGAAAATCTCACCCACTCAACTGAGTTAAGAATGAACCTTATATATAAATGCATTAGGGGTCATATAAAAAATACAACCAACTACCGACTGTACAGTATCTTTAAAGAGCGGCTTACAGTTTTCGCAGAATGTCACTTGAAAGCGCATTTCTTCGAACAGTATTTTTCCGCTTACGTGAAATTATGGTCAGCACTTTTATCCACCACGTGCTAAACGATACAATCCTTTTTACGATCTCACCGGACAAAGTCAAAAAAATAACCTATACATCACCTAATCGCCCAACCAGCAACACACTGAATGGTATTTTAAACCAGAACTAGCATAAGGTGTTCCAATCGAGCAAGAACACTTTGAGATACGCTGTACTGATAAAGGGCAAATACCCCAAACCGGTATATAGCTTCTTGACTTTCATCTTTGCAATAAAGATAATTTTTAAATCTTTTAAAAATATTTAGAGATACTTAAATCTACTTACGAATCTTCTCAACAAGTTTTAAATGATTAAATCACTTTTGAATTTCTTATTTTATCTTCACTACTTTACTATTCATTAATTAATTGAGGGTTTGTTTATAATCTTGTTTCTTTTTTCTCTCTTCTTTTTACTCTCTTTTATTTTTAGTACACATTTTTTGTTTTAATTTTTTATTGATATTTTGAAGTTTTTTTAACATTTTTTTTACATTACTATTTGCTCCTGTTATACAGGGTGAATCTGTTAAAAGTTTATTTTATCTTTTCTTAAGAACTAGTTATCACATCAAGGTCAGGGTTTGCTATTGAAAACTGTTTTTTTCTATGCATGTGAATTTTTTTAGAATTTTTCTAATATCCTTTCTAATGAATATTAATTATTTAATATTAATTTGCTGAAAAAAATATAAAATTTACATTATTTCTAATGTTATTCTAAATAACACGATGTTGAAAGATGAAATATTGTTTTGTGAAAAAAATATTTAAAAAAAATTGTAGACAACCGCAAAAAATAACAAAAGTACTTGTTTTGTAAGGCCTATTTTGGTGCAGCATTGCCGTTGTAGACAATAGGGTGGATAACTTACCCTGTAGCTTCTTTCTCTCACCTACTTTCTCAGAAAAAATGGCGTATTTACTCAAAGTCTTGAGTTTAAATTTTTACTGAAAATGGGACTCGATCGGTTTTCACTCATTTTTTCTTCTGTGTAAGTACGTATTGTTACTAAATTGACATAAAAAAAACAAATTGATTTTTTTTTAAATTTTTATACATTAAGTAATACGCGATTATTCCCAAGGGAGTGGGTGGGACAAAGAAGCTGGAGGGTAGATGTCTAACCTATTGTCAAGATGTCAAGTAACCTGGCAATGATGCTTCAAAATAAGTCTTACCAAATCAATAAGCTTTATTATTTCTTGCGGTTATCTGCATTTTTTTAAAATATTTTTTTCATAAAACAACACTTTAGCATAGTGTCATTTCGAATGACAATGTAAATTTTATATATTTTTTAACAAATTGATATTTATTAATTAATATTTATTAGAAGGAATATTTAAAAAAAAATTGAAAAAAATCACATGAAGTTGATAGGATTGCTAGTTTTTGAAAAAAGATGAGACAAACTTTTAACAGATTCACTCTGTATAAGAACTTTATTTGATTAAACTTTTATTATTTATATGAAAATCACTTAAAAAGAAAGGATGAACTGAAACAAAAAGTTAAAATCATTTCTAATTTTGGCGCCCTCTAACTCTTAATGTTGCTTCGGTTAAAGGTAAGTTGTGTTAAATCGGTTTGTTTTGGTTTGAAAATTACTTTAAAATAAAATTTGACTTGCTTGATGGTTCAGAGGTTACTCGATACAAGAAACGAAAGTGTTAATTTTTTGCAAAGAGATAAATATCTCTAAGCATTATTATTCAGTTTTATAAAAAGTAAAATTTTGTTTGACTAAATCTCTAATGACTTTAGTCTCAAAAATTCATGTTAAAATATGAAAGTAAATCTAGCAACTAAAGTTGCGGGTATAAAACAATAATTAAAGTTTCGTTGTCCATATTAGCCTGAAATTCTCGTTGGTAAGTTTGTTTATAAAGTGATGATTTACGCTTTGTCCTGGCGGACCGCATCTCGCATTCAAAGCGCCGTAAAGACATAAACTCCATGTGGTAGCACCGTAATGATGTTTAAAGCTCTCTATGTTTGTTGTTTCTGGTCCTGCGTCGGAACGCAACCAGATAAAAACGGCCGTCTCTATTTCGAAGAATCGTAATAATTCGGTCCGTAGATCAAATGTAACGCGCCTGTAATAACATAATGACTGTCACTCTTGATGGATACCCTAGGCTGTGTTCCGCCGCTGTGTTTTGTATACACGGCGGCTCGTAAAACGCGACACAGCCGGCTTTGTAGCTACGGCGATCGTGTTTGTGTAACGTTTAATGTTCACATACATTCACAAATAAACACTCGATTTTCTAGAACATTACTATTTACTTATTTATGTGGATCTTCTTTATTGCTTCGACTGCCGAATGTTTTCTATTTTCGTGATTGGGCCAATCGAAGGAGAGGCGATGCGGGTGGTCGAACACCTTACCACAAGTGCGAAATACAGAGGCGGAGAATCAACTTTTAGATTATGAGAGGTTTAGAAACGCCCACAATACACATTATACGAGTTTTATTTGTTGAATGGGTCACGTGGGGATCAGAGGCACGCCTTTGCTGAATATTACAACTCGCCATAAATAAACTCTCTAACTTTATTGACTATAAAAAGATGACATTCTTGCTTCGCTTTTATTGGACTGGAATGAATAATTGTAACGGATGCACATTTTTTGATTTTTAAAAATAAAATTTGACATTTTAAATCACTACTCTTGATAGTGAATAGTGAATAGGGTTGCCAACTTTTGGCATCGAAATAAAGGACATTGTCAAAGGCGCATCTAAGATTGTTTTTTAGGAAATGCGGGGAGGAATCAAGGAACGAACTCTTCTCTTGTTCTTCTTTTGAACTCTTCTCTTGCATAGGCTCTTGGACTTTTTTTTACTTCCGGCTTTTTAGGCAACAATTGACCTAAGAGGCGGAAGCGATAATTATTCCAAAAAAAAATGTTTCTACAAGGTTTATTATAAACAAATAAATACTGTTACTTTTGATTCCTAAATTCTATTAAAAATTTTGAAATATACATTTTTGAAAGACGGAAACGAGAATTATTGTAAATTTTTTTTCAAATCTCAGACTTTTTTCAATAACTAAATAACAAAGCTCGAAGGACTATTAATTTTTACACAATTTTTATATTAAAATACAAAATATATAAAAATATAAAGTCTCCCAAAATTGTATGTTTTATGTACGGTATTTCTATTTATTTGTTTATAAAAAATATGTCTTTTTTAATGTTTTAGGGTTTATAAGGACTAGTAAGCCTTGAAACGTTAGTAGTAAAGTAACAAGAACAAAAATAAAAGTCTAAAAAAATGCCATAAATAAGACTGCAAAATGTTCCGTCTATACTAAAACCTTTTTCTTAATTTCGCTTGAAGGATTATATAGTTTTAAACACCTTTGTGAGCCGAAAAACAAATATAATTTTTTTTGCAGTGTTTACCTATAAAACAAGTAAAATTAAACGCTTGAGAGAAATTGTTTTTTTATATTAATAGTAAGACGTTACTCTTTATCTGGTTTGGAAGCCACAGACGATGATTATTACAAAATTAATATTTACTGCAATTTTTATAAAAAATTAGTACAAACTGTCTTCTCCAGTTCCTAAATTCTATTAAAAACTTTAATATAGATAACTAAAATAGAGATTTTTGAGTGTTTGAAGCAAAAATTTTTGTAATTGCCCTGTAGCTACTAATAATTTTTTCAGTATCTACCTCGAAGGATTATTCTTCTATTAATCTAATTTTTTTTACTATTCTTTTTTTCGTTAGTAGTCGTTTTTCTTATTTTTACTTTTTTTCAAACATTGTTTTTTAAATTCGCCTAGAATTTTGTTTCTTCAGGACCTCTCAATTCAATATCTTGAATTTTTTTTGTCGTTTGTTTTAGTTGTATTTTATTCTTCTTCTCTTCTGCATGTTGATTTTGTGACTCTCTATTTTTTTCTAAAGGCCTAACATCTATAGTGTTTTTAGAATTGTCTAAACTACGTTTTTAAAATTTTTCTTTGTTTTTTTTTCTTGTACAACATACGAGTACATATTAATCTTCCAAATTTTTTTGTCAGTAGGTTTTCGTTTTTATATAGATTTTTATAGAATCTACTTTTTCAAATTCATCTAGAATCTACTTCTGTTCTTCTTTTTCCACTAGTTCTAATTCTCCTGATTGTTCTTTTCTCTCTACCATTAAATACCCTATTTATGTAGATTTCATAACTTAAGTCTGGATAGAACTTTTGTTTCTTTATACGTACTTAAAATTTATTTTGGTGACTTAAAAAGACGACTAGATAACTAATTTATTTCATAAATCAATCAATTACAAGTAGGTATGTCAATTTTCTAACGCTTGCTTGTTCTTCTTTAGTAAAAAAACTAGATAAAAGGACAAATAGTGTTCTTTGACTACATGTTAAAAACTAAAGGACAGTTTATATAATTAAAGGACTATTCTTTGAAATAAAGGACGAGTGGCAACCCTAACAGTGAATAGTTTGGAATATATGGAGTGATTTAAAAGTGTTGAACAAGACTTTAACCTAACATACAGTACCACAAATAATAAAAATTTTCCAAAAAAATTTTTGTTTGTTTTTAAATTTTGGTATAAATAATTTTTTTTAAATATCTCGTAAACCGCTTATTATGAAATTTGGAACATAAACAAAGCTAAACGACCATTTTATGATAAAAATAAAATTTTGCTAAATTTTGTCTATTTTTGCTTGAAATCTACTATCATACATTTTTGGTAATTATGAAATTTTTTAGGTCACTAGGTCTAATTTTTCATAATTTTGTGAACAGTTGAAATAAAACAAAAATTTCTTGCAGATTTTTATTATTTGTGATGCTGCATTTCTGATTAAAGATTGTTCCATAATTTTAAATCACTTAATACAGTGAGTGGAAAAATATGGAATAACCTTATTAAAACTAAAAATATTTTGTTTTGATAAAAATTTTCGGAAAGTGAAGGTGTGGGTAGAAATAATTGATGATATTAATACAATATAAATGATTTTTTTGACGAAAATTTTACTGGAAAACGTTATCTAGAATTTTTAAGACATGACACTTATGCCTGTCTTAAGAGAACTATTTCCTAAAAGAAATCATCAAGACTTGCCAAATGACAATATCTGATTTCAACAAGATGAGGCATCTCCGCACTTTTCCCTTTCTGTTCGTGACTGTTTAAACAACCATTTTTTTGGAAGATGGATTGGTAGACGAAGATTAATCAAGTGGCTTTCAAGATCCTCAGATCTTACACCTTTTGATTTTTATTGTAAATTAAAATTTATCAATCTTTTGTAAGTAATAAATAAACTAGAATTTAAAAAAATACAACTGTATACTAAAAATCGGATAAATTGTTGTTTTCAGTAAAATATGTATTGATTGATATTACATTTTACTTTAAAAAAAAATTAAAATAAAAATATATTTAAAAAAATGTTAAAAGAAAGTTAAATTTTGGTCGTCTAAACATGCATGTTTTTAAAAAACATGACTTTTGGAAGAAAGAATAAAAGAAACTTTGTGCAGAAGTGTTGGTTTCATCTGTATTTTTGCATTTTTCTATTGTCCTGTTTACAAATTCTGGTTTTAATTCTTTGTCCTGTCTGATACAATGAATCGTTATTGTTAAAGAGCGGATTCTTTAGTACCTGTCTCAGTTAAAGACAAAGCGTGCTGTATTCCGTGCGATGTACGTCATGAGTATTTAACTGGTCTATTGTACCGCCGTTTGAGATCTCCAAAAGAGTGGCGTCCGTGAATATTTTTATAATAACCAAAATTTTTCTGGTTAACGGAAGCAAAATTAATTGCTTAATATTATCACATGGTGTCATATCAAGTAAGTAAGTAAGACTGGTCGGCTGCAAGGGAATAAATAATAAAATAGTAATAGTAAATTCATTTCGGTGTAGCCGCCACGGTACTAATCTATCCGCTCCTTTATTATTGTATAGCAGACAAGTGGAAAGACCATCTTTAGAATTAAGAACAACTTTTATACTATGATTTTTTCAAATGAAAGAGATAGAAGAATAAAGAGATTTTAATGAAAAAAATGTAGAACAAGAATTATGTAATGCTGAGGTTTCGAGAGTATTTGTTTCTGAATTTACAAAAAAGTTTATTCAAGACAAGGGTGGTTAAATGTTCTTAATACAAATATTTTTTTATTTAAATCTAAAGACTTTTTTACAAAGAATTTATCAAAGTTTATAAAATATCTACTTACATGATTTAACCACTTTGCTAATTTATAGCAAGATGAGTTAGTATAAAAAATCACTGGTCTTATTGGAGTATTACTTTTGTAAATTTTGGTAAGCTCATAAAGTCTACAGGTGGAAGGATTCATAGAAAGGAGAGAAGATTTATAAGTGTTAAATTTTATTAGAGTGAGGACAGAATCAAGAGTGGATTTAAGTATAAACAGTTAAATTTCAAAGCTGGGTCAGACTTCAACTGTTCAGTCACCATCTGACAGATAATTTTGAACTTATAATAAATTTATTCAAATATATATACAGGGTGTCTCACGAACGAGTGCACATAATTTAACCAAAGATTAAGAAGTAAAAATTAATTGATACATATTTTTAATTTTTTTCGAAAAAAATTTATTTTCAGAATTATTAGCCCCCAAAATCGCTTCAAAAATACACTTTATTTTTTTATCTAATAAAGTACTTGCTCGATTTTGATGAAACTTGGTATACTCATTCTGTATTAGATAACCACCTTACAGTGTTAATTGTAGTATTGTAAGACATTTTAAAAAGGGGCTACAAAGGCCCCCTTGACACAATTTGCTTCATAACTTTGTAGCACAAATTAGTTTAACGTTGGAGTTCCTACAGTTTGAAAGCCCATTTAGTTTAGAAATTTTTTTGTCTTTTACAAATTTTTCGTAAAACGCATCGTTTTTGAGTAAAACGATGTAGTTATTATTAGCATAACCAGCTTTTATCCACTAACGTTCCTCTATGGCCGTTTCATGCACGATGGTGCACCACCTCATTGTCAATTGAATGTAAGAAATTGGCTTCAGGATCATATTCCAGAAAGGATTTTGTTATTTTACTTTTGTATTTTGTTATTTTACTTTTTCTTTTTTAGGTACTTCCAATTTATTGAATTATTTCTGTTGATACTCCTAAACCTCGTTCTAAAACGGTGGTTTTACGAAAAATTTGTAAGAGACAAAAAAATTTCTAAATTGAATAGACTTTCAAACTGTAGGAACCCCAACGTTAAACTAATTTGTGCTACATAGTTATGAAGCAAACTGTGTCAAGGGGGCCTTCGTAGCCCCTTTTTAAAATGTCCTACAATACTACAAGTAATACTGTAAGGTGGTTATCTAGTATACCAAGTTTCATCAAAATCGAGCGAGTACTTTATTAGATATAAAAAATAAAGTGTATTTTTGGAGCGATTTTTAAGGGCTAATAATTCTGAAAATAAATTTTTTTGGGAAAAAATAAAAAATAGGTATCAATTAATTTTTACTTCTTATTCTTTGGTTAAATTATGTGCACTCGTTCGTGAGACACCCTGTATATATACATATACACATACATATTGAATAAACACATATACTCTATCAAAAAAAAAAATTACATGAATAGTCAAGTGTATAGTAGTAAAACACATACAATCACACACTGAACAAACATATATCGCTTAGAAACTCCTCGATCGAGTAACACGCTCTTTTTATTAAGAAGATTTTTAGTTCTTTTTTTAATTTGTTTTGCTTCATTTTCCTAAGTTTTTCTGGAAGTCGGTTATAAATTTTTATAGCCAAGTGGTTTACACTTAGCTGAGATGCGTTCACTCGGTGATAAAGAACAAGGAAGTTGTTTCCATTTCTCGTGTCATAGTTATGGTTAAAATTGTTTTTCAGTAGAAGGTTCTTATGGTCATATACGAATAAAACACAGGTAAGTATAAAGACGGAACGTAGAGTAAGAATGTTTCCTTTTGGAAATAAATATTTACAGGTGTGCGTGCTATTTACGCCACATAGTATTCCCAGAACATTTTTCTGTTTCAGGAATATTTTTTCACTGTCAGATGATCCTTCCCAAAACAATATACCAGAACCCATTACGCTGTGGAAGTAACCGAAATATGTTATTTTAGCTGCATCAGTTTCACTCTTCCGAGAGCAAAGGTAGCTCTAGATAGTTTTGACATCAAGGTTACAATATGGTTTGAGAACTTGAGGTTTGGTTGCAAAGTAACATCGAGAAACTTTAAGTTAGTACCTGATGATGTTTTTGTTTTAAAACAAAGTTCTTGAGTTTTTTCGGTATTCATCTTCATCTTGTTGCATCAACCACTGCTTAGCTTGGGTTAATGTAGTATTTCCCTTCTCCTGGAGTTCTTGGCTATTTAATCCGCTATTTAGAAATGAGGTATCATCGGCGAAGAAGATGACTTTGTCGGCTTTTACATTTGCAGGTAGGTCATTTATATATATGAGAAATAGCAGTGATCCCAATATTGAACCTTGTGGGACCATTTTCCTCCAGAAGAAAAGATTGCCATTGAAGAGGGTTTTTTGTGTCTTTTTTTCAAAGTATCTTTTCATAAGGGCCAGTGCTGACCCTCTAATCCCATAAAACTCTAGTTTATCAAGAAGTACTTTATGAGAAATGCTGTCAAATGCCATTGATAAATCGCATGCCTGAATTTTACATTTTTTCTTATTGTCGAGGGCATCGCTTATTTCTTGCAGTACTTCAGTCAGTGCAGATTCAACCGGTTTGCCTTCCAAAAAACCATGCTGCTGGTTACAGAAGATATTATGCTTCTTGAAGAATTTAAGTAATCTGTTCTTGATGATCACTTCGAAAATTTTTGAAAATGCTGGAAAAATGGAGATTGGCCTATAATTTTCAGGAGAGTTTAAGTTTCCACTTTTATAGATAGGAATTACTTTTGCCTTCTTCAGTTGATGTGGAAAGTGACCTTCAGTAAGAAGACATTTGCTAATTACAGTAGTCAATGGGAGTATCACATATGGTATTCAACTTTCTTGATATAAAGTGACTTATCTAAAATTTCTACGCAATTTCTTCCATCTGCTTTTGTGATTATCAAATTTTCAATTTTGACTTTTTTTTAATTGAGCTTACTGTTTTTTCTCTCTGAAAATGTAGTTTGAATAGTGATTTTGAAAATTAAAATGGTAGCTTCGCAAGTAACAGTTAAGTTATAAAATTTTGTAGTTGTAGTGGGAAGGGAAAAAAAAAGGATCTAGTCGGTTAATATCAATGTAAAAAAATAAAAACATTGAGACAAAAAAATTAGTAAGTGAAAAGTGTATTAATCAAAATCCGAAATGCCACCTCAAATGCAGACTACAGATGCCCTGAACGCTGTGGAGTTCGAAGATTCGTCTGAGGATTTTGAAGAAATTTCTGATTTTATAAACTCTATGTTGCATCAGCTTGGAGATACCGAATTGTTTTGTGCAGCCGTATTGGCTGAACTTTCCATACAAAGATATAAAGCTGTTATTGTAAACGTTTTACAGTTTGATTTAAACGAGTACGAATTTCCTGAATTCTTCTCTCCAAATAAGGTAGCAATATATGGAGGTCTGTGTGCATTGGCTACTTTTGACAAAGACGAGTTGCAAAAGAAGGTGATTTCTAGTGGTTCATTTAATTTGTTTTTGGACTTGGAACCTCAAATGAAAGATATTATTTTTAAATTTAACGAATCGAAATATGGGTCTTGTTTGAAATTACTTGATGAAATTAAAGATAATTTACTGTGTGATAGACATCTTGGGCCCCATATCAATATTTTGTATGCTCAAATACGAAAAAGGGCTTTGATTGAGTATTGTAGGCCGCATTTATCTGTTGATATGTATAAAATAGCGACCGAGTTTAGTACAACAGTTCCTGCTTTAGAAGATGAATTAACTCAATTGATATTAGATGGGCAGATTCAGGCAAGGATTGATTCGAATAGGAAGATTTTAGTTACGAATCGTGAAAATAAGAGAATAAGTTCGCAGCTTGGGAAGATTTTGTTGATGATTGTGGAATTTGGGAGGAGGTTTATAACGCTGATTTTAAGACCTGCCTTTTTGAGAAGCAAAATATTTGTTGAAGATCATCATGGAGAAACGTCTAGTCAAAGTGAATAAGATAATAATGACAAGCACAAATATGAAATAATATAAACATAGTTTTTGATTTTTTATTATTTCTCTCCTAATAATCTATATCTCTTAGTTTAGAAGATACAGAATGTTTATTAGGGTGGGCCAAAAAAATCGAATATTTTTTTAAACTTTCGACACTAAAAAATTGGTTTATAGGCATTTTAAAAAATCCTTTTTAAAGATGAGCTCTTTATTTTAATAGGAAGGACTCCTCATTTTGGTTTTCTATTTTTTTCTTTAGTTCTATTTGATATAATCCATATCTCGTCACTACTTGATTGTAGGAAAAAAAATTTATTTACATTTTTTGTAGAAAATTGAACTCCAAAAAAGGTGTTTTACAATTTTTTTATAGCTTTTACCATTTAGAAGATAGCAGTGGTCAAAGTTTGAAGAATTTAACAAAAAATTTTTTTTACTTTTAAATTTTATAACTCGTAGATAAATATATATTAGAAAATGAAAAGTATATAGTTTTATAGAAACTTGAATGCTCTACAAAAAAGATCTTTTGTAGTTAATCGATTACTCTAACCACTTTGAAGATATTCGCATTTTAAAAACCAATATTTGAGACTAGATCCTCATTTTTTTTAATGGTTGCAGTAATCGATTAACCACGAAAAACTTTTTTGTAGAGCGTTTAATTTGCTACAAAACTATATGCTTTTCATTTTCTAATATTTATTTATCTACGAATTATAAGATTTAGAAGTAAAAATTTTTTTTGTTAAATTCTTAAAACTTTGATCTCTCATATCTTCTAAACGATAGTCGCTATAAAAAAATTGTAAGATATCTTTTTTAGAGCGTTCAATTGCTTTATTGATAGCAAATTTTATGCTTGTGTTTTGTTGGTATTGAAATCTATGTTTTTCACTTCTGAATGAACTTCATTTAAAACTTTATTAAGTTTTATTTAATATTTTGGTATTGCAATTTCAACAATTAAAAAATCTACCAAAATAACTAAAAATATTTAGAGAGTTCTATTTAAAAAAAAATGATAATGCCATTTAATTTTTTTTGTATTTTTGTTTCCATTAAAAATTTTTTGTTAAAATGGGAGCAATTTTTGTTTTTTGCAGAGCTTGTTTTTGAGTTACAGTTGTACCCTGTATAACTCAAACTACAAATTTGCAATAAACGCTTTATTAAACATCTTAAAGTATAAGAGATGAGCTACCCAGAAAAAAAAAGATCATCTTAATTAATAAATTCTTGCACGAGTTACAAGACTTTAAACTTTGTTAAAATTTTAGGGTGTTCCATTTCAAATGGTGATCACTGTATTTCTAATTTTAATGTTATTTTATAATTTTGCCGTTTACTGTATACGTAAAGGAGACATTGACCGGGCAGTTAGTCAGTTAGTGAGAACCAGATAAGTGACAAATATGAGCGATATTCTCAGAGGAGAAGTGATGGAGTTAAGTCGTAGAGGTTATTAATGTGTTCTTTACCTATCAGTTATTGTTATTGTGTGTACAGTAGAAATAAATTATTCGTAATTAATCCAACACTTTGAATTAAAAGAACTCCGATTTTAAGTATAAGAAAACCACCATTTTTCTGTAATATAAAGCTCAAACTGTGCCTGTTTGAGGAAATTGCAGATTTCCTAACAGTTTCACACTTCTTCGATTTTTATAGTCGACATTAATGGCAAGCAGCAAAATACCATCACAGTCACATTACAGTTGTCAACAAAGTCGAGTAACTGCAAGCGTGTGTGGTCCATGAAGAAAATAATAACATCTCGATGAATTATTTGTGCTGTTTTGACCGTCAAAGAGACACAAATAAATTTTGTAAATTTATATTTTACGGTTGTTAACAGCAACGCAACATATGTTTATGGCGGGCGGAACGAGGAAAAAAAATATTTTTTTTAAATATCCAGGAACGAGCTCGAATGTATTAATACCGTTTTATGAACAGGGAATAAATGTCAGCTAAAGAAATACTGCTATTTACACAAATACGTTCGAAACGAGGTAAATTACTGTAAATAATATAAAAAAGATTTGTGGGGGTGGGTTCAAAATAAAACGCGGAAACTTCAAACAATATTTTATTGCGGTCAACAGATTGATAAAGTAAGAGGAAAATGGAGTTATGAGAATGTTTTTCTTTGACATGAAAGAGTAGGTACTTAATTATTTTTAATAAAAATGCTTTTAGGCAAATCAACGCATAATTGTGTCTAAACGAGCTTAAGAAAACACAATTAATGAGTTGACGAAAGACCTTTGTGACACAATATTCAAGCCTTGTTAATGTTTTTCGAAACAATCAAAACATTTCAAAATGTCGACGCTTTTTTATTTTAATGAACTTGTTAAAAACCTGTAAAGTCAAATTGTAACAAATGAAAAACGTAACTTTGCCTATTCGCAAAATTTTGCAAAGTGTGCGCCATCTATTGCTTATTTTAAACAATGCTAATTAAAGAGAATTTTCCCAATTTTTATTTATGTGTTGTTAACCTAGAAATAATAAGTTAACAATCCATTTTGAGAGCAGAACAAATTTATTTAAGAATAGAAAAGAATAGACAGGAAAATCAACGTGGAACTAAGACTGCGACAGATAAAAAAGTTAAAAAACGCTACATCTGTCTTCTTTCTACTCCTAGATAAATGAGTAAGCGTTAAAGAGAAACAGAAAAAGCGGTTTTCTACCAACAATTTAAATAACTTTTTGCAATTTTGAGACTATCTGTTGAGTTACATCTTTATTTTGTACTACAAAATTGCATTTTTGCAAAATTTTAACAGTGTTTTATAACACTTTATTTAATTTTATTTACTATATTTTATCTTTGTTTTTATAGAAAATAAAAAAACTCAGGAATGAAATTATTACTTGTCATAGAAAATAAATTTTGCTGTAACTACTCTCAGCATTGTACTATGTATTCACTTAAAAAGTTTAAGTTATCTTTGCAACAGAACTATTTTTAAGATTAGCCACATCAATTAAACTATTTTCACTGTTCAAACCTAAAAAGAATTGTTTTGTTTCAATTTAAAATTACATGAAAATGAGGTAGAAGTTTTCTAAAGAACTGGTTTTAATTTGGCAAAGAATTAGTGTTTGTATCTAAATAATATTTACAACAAACCACGCTAACAAATATGACACTTGACACTTGCTAAACATTTAAGTCAAGTTGTTATCACATTATTTTTCTGCTCTATTTTTTTTCTGATATAATCCCAAGGTAGTTTGATGAATTTTTCAAGTAAGAGCGCGTTTGACGCTGTAATAAGACGAGATTATTCAAAATTTCGGATTGCTAATATCAGAATGATTACCATTTTATAAACTTTTTAAAGTAACAATTGTATAAAAAATTGTTTTGTAATAAAAAACACAAAATAGGTTTTTATAATGTTGTGTTTATCTTATGCAGACATCTTATATGAAAATGACAATCTCTCGATTACTGATTACTGACTGATATAAGTGCAAAAATAGTTACCTGCCACAAAAATTTTTTTTTCAAACGTAGCTGAAGCAAAGTGTTCTGAAAACCAAATTTTTATATCAATAGTTTAAGCGCAAAACGCTTGGTTTTTACTTTTGGTAAATCCTGTTTAATGCAAATATAACAAGTAAAAAAGCACCAAAAAAACACATATAATTTAAAGATAATTAAAAAAAAACAATATCTATTTGTAATTGATTGATTTCGAAAATATAGAAACCAACCAGATAAAATTTTTAAATGTCTAGATGTTTTTCTAAATCACCAAGTTTAATACAATTTTAAGTATTTATCTATCTATCTAAGGAGGTTTCTAGAAAAGAGAGAAACTGTAGAAAACGAATTTCTAGTCCTCGACTAGTAAAAAAAGAAAAACATAGAAATTTCTAAAAAAAATTTTTTAAAAAATATGCGAAATGTCACTTAAATGATTTCAGAAGAACTCATATTCTACAATTTGATAAAAAAAAATTGAAGAAAAAACAAAAACTAGAGCTAATCAAAGAAGAAGAACAAAAAAATGTTTTAAAGAGAAAAGAATTAAAGAAAAACTAAAAAACGTCGTTTAGAAGATGTTGTAAAAACAAAAAATTATTTTAGATAAAGCTGGAAAACAACAACTTATAAGAACGAAAGACAAAGACCATAACAGCTGTTAGAGAAAAATAACATAAACAATTAAAAAAAAGACACAGAGGATTACGACAAGTCAAAACATCAATAAAAAAAATTAGATTAAAAAAGTTTTTAGAAGAAGAAATCACACATTCTAGAAAAACGAGAAGAACGACGAATAAAAGGAAGAAAGAAACAAAGATAATTACGAGTAGTAAGTGAAGAAAAACAGAAGTAGATTGTAAAAGAAAAAGATTCTACAAAAAATTGAAAAAAAGGTGACGATTTGGAATAATGTAAAAAACCTAGCTTTGTAGTTTAGAGGGTTCTAAAACAACAACAAAAAAAAATGTAAAACGTTACTCGAAAGATTCTAGAAGAACTAAAACACATTATACAATTTGATAAAAAGCAACTTAAACAAAAAAAAAACAAAACTACAAAAACAAAGGAAAAATCTAAAAGAGCGAGAGCAAATTAAAGAAAAACGTTGTTTGGAAGGTATCGTAAAAACCAAAAACAATTTTAGACAAAGTAGAATAAGGACGATTTATAAAAATAAGGACAAATTCTAGAACAATAAAGAATTGCTCTTCTAGCCGAATATTAAGAAAGTCTGGATATAAACAAAAAAAATTTGAATAATTCGTACTTCCAAAAATATATATTTTGAAGTTTTTAATAGAATTTAGGTGTCGAAAGCGACAGTTTTTAATAATTTTATTAAAGTTGCGGTAAACATAAATTTACAAACGTGCTTTATACTATATAAGTTATTTTTTTAGCCTAAATTAAGTTATATAACAATCGCATTCTTATTTAGAGACAAAAAAGTGTCATTTCCTGACACCGAAGTTATTAACCAATTTACCAATAAACTAATAAAGAATATCCACGACTTGTAACAGATGTTTTTTTTTGTTTGTATTTTAAAAATTGCATTACAATGTTTATGCAGCGCTCCTACCACCAATCAAAAAAAAATCTAAACTCGATTATACGCCCCCCATTTAGCAAAGTGTAAAACAACAAACGAATAAGCTCTTAATGATGACACATTACTTATTTACCCAGTATTTAACGACAAACTAAGCCTATTTATTGCCGCCGATGTTTACAAATTGTCATAGATATTATATCGTCCGTCTACCAATGTTTAGTCAGGATGCAGTAGACTGGAGGGCGTCTCCATGTGGTGGGGACGCACCCGACTTAAGTCAAGTTGTATTAGCCGAAATTTAGTCCAATGTCCTTCCACTCAGTCAATTAACGCAATGTACTCCCTGCAACAGTTCGACTCCTGTTACTGCGACCAGTACAACCCTCTAACTCAGCGTCTTTTCCACCCGTACTTCCCCCAGCTATGGTTTCCACTGCCGGTGAAGCTGCAACAGCCGCGGCCTGAAAAGCCGCCCTATTCCTACATCGCGCTCATCGCCATGGCTATCAGCTCGGCGGCCCAAGGAGAGACTCACCCTGAGTGGGATCTACAGGTTTATAATGGACAATTTTCCCTACTACAGAGAGAACAAGCAAGGCTGCAGAACTCCATCAGGCATAATTTGAGTTTGAACGATTGTTTTGTTAAGATGCCGAGGGATAAAGTGTCGCCGGGAGGGCCGGAACAAGCTGGTGGGAAGGGTAGTTACTGGATGTTGGATCCAAAAGCTGCGAATATGTTCGAAAAGGGGAACTACAGGAGGAGGAAAACGAGGAGGCAGAGGATTGCGGATTGTACGGCGAGTCTATATCAGGTAAGAAAATTATTAAATATCGGAATTACTTTACGAAAATTGGAAATAGGATAAAGTAGAAAACAGCTTATCTGGCAAATAGCTAAAATAATAAATAAATAAAAAACTGCGGTTTACAAACTATATGAAACAAAAATTTTATAAACGCTATTTGTTCAGTTAAAATCCAGTCGGGTAGTAAAAATTTTTTTGCTGTAAAAGTTGTTTTGTTTTCCAATAAATAAACTGAAAGTAAAGTCTATATAAACAATAGCAAAAATACTGTTTAGTTAGTAAACAGAGTTTTGTAGTTTTATCATTTGACGCTTGTTTTTTAATTTTTCTATTGGTTATGATTATTAACAATAATATTTTCAGGTGTTTGTTAAGACACTGACATAAGAAAAAATTTGATAATACAAATCATAATCAGTCATTCAAATATTTAAGTTACTGCAAATTCGAGTTATTCAATTTAATAAAAAACATAAAGTAACAATATCTATAGATAAGAAAAAATATTTCTTACTTATTAAGTATGTTTGGCATGCATGTATCTATTTCTAAGCTTCGAGAAGTTTTGAGAAAATTTGAGTTGCAACATCAGCAGGTTTGAGTTGTCATTTGACTGTACAGTACTTCAAAAATGTAATTATTATAATTCTGATTAATATCTTTATCTGTTGCATTAATCTCGAGGTTTTTGGACTATTTGAGATAAAAAATAAAAACTCATTTTATTTTTTATTTTATCTCTTTATTCAGAGCTGTATTATTTAAACAAATTCTTAACTTTTTCTACCAAATGTTCGTGCTACTAATTTAAAATTCTAATTACAGATTATTTGCAATAATATAGTTAACAATATCACATATAACTATGTTACATCATTACGTATAATGTAACAGAAGATAGTAATGTAACATCAGTTTTAATTTTGCTTAATAATTAAAATTAAATAATTTTGTGTTTTTTATTTTAGAGGTAAAAATAAATTTAATTCCAAGAAATTAAATGGGGCACTTTAGTCTTTTGAAGGGACGTCTAGACTAATAATTTTACTATTGGATTTGCGAAGAAAATATTTTGTTTATTTTGAGAATTCAGGAATTTTAAGAATCAGAAAGTTATAGAAATTCAGAAATTTCAACGATAGATTTTAATGAAATATAGTAATTTCAGTACCAAAAATGTCTTGTGTTTTAAAACCGCAAAAAATTAGAATTTGAAAATTGTTACAATTTTATTTTAGAATAATTTCAGTGACTTCAGTCTTCTTAAAAATTTTTTCTTAGAAATCCAAACGTTTTTTAAAGAAAAATCTTTTTTAATACTTTTTTTTTTCATTTCTGTACTGTACTGATTTATTATACAAATTTCACTTAAACTGTAGTCTGCTGGAATAAACATTATTATTATAATTTTTTTTTGATTTGATTTATTTTGTATTACGTAAAATAGATTAAATAGAGTATCAATTTGTGTTACTCTATTCTCTATTTTCTATTTTTATTTATTTATTTATTTATTTTTTGTATTTTTTTGTGAATAAAAACGTTTTGAATTGTACTGAACTGAAAGAGTCATTGTTGCCAACTTAAGGGTTTTATTTCTAAATTTAGATTACTTTTTAAAGAAGGGGGAAATATTTAAAAGATTTATATCCCTCTGTAAAGAGTATTTTTAATTACTACTAAAAATCAATAAAAAATTATAATAAAGACGTTTTGAATTGAATTGAAAGTACTGTCAACTTGAGGGATTCTTCTCTGATTTTAGGATATTTTTTTAAGAAAAGAAGAGTATTTAAGGGTGAAAGCTTTGTAAGGAATTTGTTTAGGATATTTTAATTACTATTACAAATTACAAAAAATTTTTTGTAAAAAATATCATTTTTTTACTTTTTGGTTGTAGTTCTTTTTAAAATGAAGTATGTTTTGTGTAAATTTAGCTTGGATTTAAGAGATTTTTACCTATTATATCGGGAAAATCGCTGTTAATGGGTTGGTAACACTGAAAAAACTTTATTAAAATTTTTAGAAAATTATTTACGAAAAGCATTTTATTTTTTAATTAGAAGTAAAAATTAAAAGATTAAAATTAGAAGTAAAATTTTTATAAGTTTTTTGGTGTTTTAAGAAGCTTTAAGAGCAATTTAAAATACACGATCAATGTAATAATAGATTTTATTTTGGAACTATAATTTTTTTTTGCGCGATTGGTTGTTTTTATCAGTTTACTGTGCCTGTTTTCACGACGGTAGGTTGCTGTTACTGGTTGCTACGTGTACCAAAACGGTAAGTAATTCACTTACCGTTCAGTGAACGGTAAGCAATTAAATCTAAAAAAACAATTTTGCGATTTATTTATTAAAATTAAATGTACAATTATTATAATTAATAGTAGTAATACCACTCCCATTTGAGTTTCTAGTGTTAATAGACAAACTTTTCGACGTAGAAGTCCCAGGTTGTTGTAATAGTCCATCAACATCGCTGTGTAAAATTTTATGAGCAAATTCAATTTTGTTTTGGAGGAAATTTTCCACGTAACTCTCGGCCACCGTTGATGAACGCCACCCACCATGTCTTTTTAGTCTCAACACATCAACTCCGTTATTCGCCAAAAGTGTAGCCGATGTGCGTCGAAACGAGTGTCCAGTAAAACCTTCAGGGGCTTGCAATTTTAAATACTTTGCAATTTTTGACGGCCAGCCTCCAATTGTGCCTTTTCCTGTGACTTGCCTAGTGCATTTGCCATTTCAATAGTTTAGAAATAAATGATCTGACGTTGGGTTGCTTGGTCGAATTCTTATGTATTTTCGAAGTATTTCCAAATAATGAACTGCTTTATTTTCTTTATTAATAACTGTGAACGTTCGCTGAATATTCGTTTTTGTATTTGGAATATTTACTGTAAACATTTCTTCACGTTCTTCTATGTCACTTATTTTAATATTGTACAATTCCTCTCGTCTACAAGCGCCCGATACTCCCAATATCATTTCTACCTGCAAATATATTGTTTCCTTAGAACTCAGATGTACCACCTCATCATCTACAACATACCTTTTGAATTAAAAATTGTTCGTCTGGTGCTTCATTCAAAAATTTTTCCATGTCTTCTTTGGTAAAAATTTTAGCCTTCTTAGGCCGATATCCAATATTTTTTCTCTTAAGATAAGCAATTAATGTAGCAAACTTAGAAATATCGATAGCATCATCATCATGGAGAAAAATTGTACTCTTCAGCATAGAATACTCCTCCCATAAACTGCCTGGGGTCTTCAAGTGTCCACTTCTCACCACAAAATACGCTAACAAGCTCTTTTCATTTATAGAAATCTTCTTTGCTTTACGCCATTCTTTAAACAACTTGTATGTCTGTTCATATTGGGCTTTAGATTTTTCTGAAATTATTGCTGAAAATCCTTCTTGCCAAGCGTCTTCTAAATCATCCGGTAGATCATTACTATCGCTCATATTTGCTTCGAAAACGGAACCACAAAACAGAACTATGTAGGAATGATTGTATCAAAAAGACAATTTTACTTTTTTGGAACAACCATGGAACAGCAACCCAAAGTTTTCAGTTTCAATCTTCCCGATTATCACAAATGTATTGATATAAATTATTATTATTATTATTCTAGAAACTCCAATCGCGCAAAAAACGTTATAAGCATGTCGAACGTTAAGGATTACCGTTCTCCATACTTAATATACTATTACACGCCCGCAAATCAGGGCATAACCCTTATTTTTATGGCACGGAGGGTTACTAAGTAACTAGGACAAACAAACAAATTTTTTTTTAGTTTTTATTTCGGAAAACGTCAAACGGTCGATGACAATATTTTGTAATTTTTAGAAAGAACCAAATAACCAACTAATTTTTTTAAATTTTTACACAGTTTTGTAGTTTTTTTGATTGAAAAACTAAAATAATACAAAATAAAATAAAACGTTGTTTGCATCACGGACATAATCGTCTCTTATAGCTCTCGGGAAATTAAAAGCTATTTGTTGTACGTCGGGCCTTAAACACACTGACGTGCTATAATTTTTGCCTTCATGACTTTTTACTTAGAGGCTTTTGATAAATTAGATTTATGGCTTTTGTAAAACTTTCAGAATGTCTTGAATTCTACTACAATTTGTAACAAGAAAAACAAGACATCAGGTTTTGACACTAACAACTAAAATCGTGTAAAGCACTAATTTCTGTCAATTTTGACATTAGTTTTGTCATTTTTTAAGAACAAATATGTTGTAAAACGTAGAATCGTTGCTGCAAATGGACTTAAAATTGTCAAGAGTTTTATTTGAACATATGTAATGCAAAATTTGTGCCAAACTTTTCTTTGAATGTCAAAGCGGTTGTAGGTATGGGGTCTTGTATTGTAAAAACCGAAAAAAAAATTTTGGACAACATTTTATATGTTGTACTGTATATTTTTTTATTGAATGTCACAGTTTTTTTATATAAGACTATAATAAGAGCTCCAGTTTTGTTACACAGGAAATGTCATTAATATTTGAGAGCTAAATAATGAATGCACAATATTATTGGCATTAACCGTCCAAGAACTCTGTAATTAACAGTCAGTAAAACCTGCATTTTATAACATATTAAACATTGTAGCGTCAGCTGAAGGCCGGCTAAAGACGACTAGAAACCCCTCAAGAGTTCATATAGGTTGAAATAACCGCTCGAACGCTAATTTGAGGGCAGTTTGTTTAGTAATTTTTAAAAGTTCCTCATTATCCTGGTGCAGTAGAAAGTTTTTTCGCTGACTTCTACCGCGAAAATAATGAGGTGCAAATATAAAACAAATTAGCCGGTTTCCTATAACTGAAAACTCCGAGCAGCTTGTTAAATGTGCTTTTTCAACTTATTATGTCGAGAATTTTCCTAAAAAAAGATTTTTTGCGGTTATCGAAAGAACATCTGTGCAAGAAGCTGTTATTTAGTGTTGCTCATAAGCAATTACTAGTTTATGTTAGTATAAACAAGCACAAATAAACAAATACTGAGAAATATTGAAATTTATGCTGAAAATGAACAAAACCGAGTCGTAAATAAATATATGGCGAGCGGTGTGGCCAGTAATGTGTTGTGATTTGTTTAAGAATTTTTACACTTTTCAAACAAAAAACATGTGCGGGTTGTAAAATAAAATAGCCGTAAAGTGTCAACAACTTAATTTTATGACAATTTTAATATATACACAAATCCCATATGGTAAAACTTGTTTGTTTTCCACATTTTAACAGTTACACCTTATTTGGGAGAAATTTATTTGAAAAAACTTGTTCAAATGCATTTAAAACAAAAATATATCTATAGTACAGTTTTTTTTACATATACTGTGTTTTTATTCATTTTCTTTTGTATTATCATTATCTTTTTTTTTCTATTTGGTAAAAAATCTTTTTTAAGTACATTTTTTCTAAGTATCTATCAGCTTTTCTATTCTTTTCATTCTAGCGTTGCATCATTCTTATTTTATATTCTTTTTTTATTATTCTTACGAATACTATTCTTGATACATTTGATAAGGCTATTGCTCTGTAGTTTGTACATTACTTCTCCTTTCTTTGTCTATATACAGTAGTGGTCAAAATGATAGCAACTTTTAAATAAATTTACATATAAATACTAATTTAGTATTATGACTACTCAAATGTATCTTCTATAAATTCTTTTCACATAAAAGCTAGAATCAGCACCTGAGATAAGATATCTTTCAGTTCTTATAAAAACCATTTGGTTTTTGTTGTTTTTACATTGGTCAAAAAAATAGCAACTCCGATGTTTCAGACGAACGAATAAGTCTCAGTTGTAGTATTGGTACACACATTGCTATATCGGCTGATATTAATTAATGAATTGACTATGGGCCGTAATTAAACAGTGTCTGAACCTGTACGGCACATTATAGTGCAACGGTACCGAGACGGAGAAAAACAAGTGGAAATTGTAAGAAGTCTTCGATTTTGCAAGTCTGTGGTGTCCCGAATTATTAAGGGATTTCGCAGTACGGGAGAAGTTTTAGCTGGGAAGAGTTCAGGGAGATCACGGAAAACTACAAAAAAGATGGACCGACAAATAGAAAACCTCTCTAAGCAGCAACCATTTTTATCATCTTTTAAGACTTCTAGACAATTAGCAGAGTGAAGATGTACAAGTGAGTGCACGAACAATTAAGAGAAGATTAGTGGAGGATGGTTTATTTGGCCGCCGTCCTGCTAAAAAACCGCTACTTTCTAAGCGAAATATAAAAGCGCAAATTCAGTTTGCTCAAGAGCATTTACAGTGGTCGGTGAATGATTGGAAAAAAATTGTATTTAGCGATGAGTCTAAATTCAATCTGTATCGAAGTGATGGGGCCCAATATGTAAGACGCCTTCGAGGTAAAAGACTGGACAAAAAGTATGTAGCAACTACAGTTAAACATGGTGGCGGTTCTGTGATGGCTTGGGGATGCTTTTCTTCATACGGTATGAGTCCCATCTGCAGAATATACGGCAAGATGGACAGATTTATGTACAGAGACATATTACGGAACAACTTAGTACCCTATCCCGACGACGTCATGCCTATTCTTTGCCAATTTCAGCAAGATAACGACCCAAAACACTCATCCAAGCTTGTTGCTAAATGGTTTAAAGAGGAAAAAATTGACGTTATAAAGTGGCCCTCGCAGTCGCCTGATTTTAACCCAATCGATAATCTTTGGGATCAACTGGACGAAGCTATCAAGAGCCAAAACTTCACTCTGTTTACCGCATTTCAAACTGCATGGAATAATATGGATAATGCTCGAATTAACAAACTTATTGAGTCTATGACGAAACGATGTGCAGATGTTATTAGGGCGAAGGGTTATTGGACCAAATATTGATATAGTAGCTCCCGTTTTAATAAATGAAAGAAAATCTACGCTGCTTTAAATTTGTTGCTATCTTTTTGTCCATTCTGTGTACACAAATTTCTCAATTTAGTTTGAGAGATGAAATATATAGATTGAAATAATACATATACTTACTTACTGCTTATTTCGCCGTCTCTAGCTCCCTAACCTAGTATTTTGCCTTGTTAGGTTTTAGAATATTTTATTTATAAAATAATGATAGTTGCTAACTTTTTGGCCACTACTGTATTTTATTATGATTGAGTTAAAATTATTTTTGCCTGCTGCTAGGTGCTTTACCCAGTTTATTTATTTTTTTATTACTTTTTTAATTTTTATATTTTTACGGTTTTTATTTCGTGTTTTTTTTTGTTATTTTGTCTTTTTTTTGTTTTTGCAAAGTTGAGTTAGAAATTTGAAACACTCATTTGTGATTTAATTTAGTTAATTTTTGAAACTAACCAAAGACAAATGGATATTTTAAATTTTTAAGACTTACTGTTTTTTTTCTCGTAAAAGAAACAGATTATAGGTGAGACAGAAAATAGTATTTAATTCCCTTCTATAATTCTCTGCTCTTTCAATTTTTCTAACGTTTCTATTTTGCCACCTTAATTAATATATAAACTTCTTTTCTTTTAGTATTAGTGTATTTTTTAGGTTTTTTTTTTCGTAGTTATGTATTACATGATCAAGAAAATTTATCTTTTAGGAATCTGTGAAATGCTTTTTGCTCATGTAAATTACATAAAAAGAAACAAAGGCTCAATCTTCTAGAGGATAATCTTGTTTGATTATATTGTACTTTTTCCATTTGTTTTAATTTTTTTACAAGGATTTTTTTACTCTTTTGTTTTTTTTTGCGTTATTGTTTATTTTTTTGTGGCGTTTTTAAATATTGTGTTTTTGGGATTCTCACATTTTTTATTAATTACTTTTTGATGTCTTTTACTATTTTTCCTCTTAGTTTGTAACTTTTTTTTTAGTTTGATTGTTACTAAATGGTGGCCAATTATTATTTTTGCTGTTTATCGCATTTCTACTTCTATTTTGTTCTACATAATATTTTTGTTCAAAAAATTTTTTTTTTATGGTTTCTAGATTCGGTTGGTTTCGAAAACACAATTTTTAGTTTTGTATATATCGGTTTTATATTTTCTTAAAAAAATTTTTTATTGTTTGCGATTTCAGTGATCTCTAGGTTTTATCATTTTTTTCTACTTGTTTTGCCAATTTGTATCTCGTTTTGTTTATTGTTAGATTTGCCGTTTTTGACATTTTGTTTATTTTTTTTGTAACTTTTTTTCTTTGATAGTGGTTTGTTTGACATTGCTTTATTTTTTTTTATTATTATCTATTATTTCTTTTATTTCTATTTTTTTCTTTCAATTTTGATCTTTAGGTAACTTATTTTTAATGTTTAATGTGTCTTTTGTGTTTTTTTATAATCTAGTATTTGTGTATTTTCCGTCCATCTTACTCTTATTACTTTGCTCAGCTCGTTATCCAGTTTACTAAAAAATCAAACTACACTATTAGCTTACCTATTTCAAATTAGTTATTTAAATAGCTAGCTAATTTTTTAAAATTGATACCTAACTAATCAATTATTAGAAATCTGTTTTATTTACATTATATTATTTACTTCAATTTTTTGTTTATTTATTATATAATTTGTTTAAGATGCAAATTATCATTCCTAAGATATTTCCATTTATATTTTATTTGCACATATGTTAATTGTTAATGAATGTAAGAGACATTTCAAAACAAATCTTGAAATACATACACTGACATAAAATTTTTTTGGTGTCTTTATGTTTACTGCTTTAAAAATAAAAAGTACGAAAAGTTTAAAAAACGTAGTTTACTTAGTGTTTTTGCTTACTACTTTATATTTTATTGTTTATTATTTTAGCTTTCCAAAATAATTTTCAATAAAGTAACTTTCTGTGTGTTTCTTGATTTAATGATTGTGTAGTAGCGGTCATAAACAAGTGAATTTATCTCACCAAAACTACTTCAATAGTGACCATTTAGTAAAATTTATTTAAAAAAAAATTGTTTGTTTTAAGTAGTCGTTACTAAAATTTAGCTTAAAAAATTACTAATAAGTTTGAGGTGTCTAAAGTTATTAGAGAGAGATTAGATTAACTTCAAAAATTTTTCTTAAAGAAATATTATTTTTCTCTATTTTTACTTTAATTAGAGCTTTTGTCTTCCACTGCTTTATTCATAGTTTTTGGAGCTTGTTTTCTAATTCTTTTTTCTATTCATCGTATGTAGGAAGTAATTTGCTTTTTTTATCCGTTTCTGTTCTGTTGTTCTTCTTCTCTTCAACTGTTCTTTTTTTGGACAACAATTTGTTTAAGACTTCCTCAAAATATTCAGTCTATCTTTCTGTTACTTCTTCTTTGCTTTCTAATAGTTGGCCATATTTATCTCGACAAAATATAATTTTAGGTCGAAATCCTTATTTAATTCTTTTGCATTTTTTAATAACAATTTCATATCTTCTTATTTTTATAATTCCCTTTTATACCTTCTTTTTTGCATTGTGTTCTCTATTTTTTTTTCTGAAAATTTTATTGTATTTTGCTCTTTGTTTTATATATTCATTTTGGGTGCTCTGCGTATTTTCATCTAGCATCTTTTTTTTGCTGGATTTTTTTTCTGTTTTGAAGTCACCAATCTTTTATTTTCTTTCTATTCTTCAATTCTTTAATTAGTTTTTTTTTACCTAAAAGACGTAAATTAAGTAAATTATTGGTAGTATTTACTGTATTAAACTATTAAGAACTAAAAGATTAGTAATTGACACTTACAATGCTACTTGGCTCTGTTTATTTTGACAAATCTAGTAGATTATCAAGGTCTGCTTGAAATCATAATTTTGTTGGTGTTTTGTGTGTCAAATTGTTTAAATTTGGTATCGTAAAAAATTGTTTTAGTTAGATTTTGTATATTTTTATGTAAAACTTTGTAAAATTAAATTTGTGTAAATGTTATTTTGCAAAATATTTTCAAATTTCGTATGTTCTTGTATAAGCGAATAATAAATCTTCTCACCCACGCTGGTGCGATTTAACCGCCATTCAATGTTATTGCAACGAGCAATAAAATCCTATTACAAAATTTAACATCCGATGATATTAATGACAGACGGCCCGTTTCCGTTTCAGCAGTTTCATTGAGAGCGCCGTTTTGCCACTGAAAAGCAATCAATGAATCGATTGATGTCGAGACCTTTTTGCGCCATATGCGTTCGACTTTAACTGCTTATTTATTGTTTTTTAAATAATCGTGTTTATTTTACAGGAACAGGCCCTAAGTTTGGTGACGAGGCCGACGGAGACGCAGCAAGTGAGTCAAGATGAAGAGCAAGGTGCTGAATCGGCGAGAAAAAGCAAGAATTCCACTCTATTTACCATCGAAAATTTAATTAAAAGTAACAGCTCGAGTCATAAAATTGATTAAATAAATAAGAGCCTTCCGGATTTTCTTTGAAGTTACCATGTTTTTTGTGATTTAAATTATTTGTATTAGTTTTTGAGGATTTCTCAACAAATAAAGATGTTTATATAAATGTTGCTTTATGACTTCTACTGCTATTATTAGGATTTGCGAATGACTAACTTGACATAATACAGGGCAATAATAGATGACCTACTTTGGAATATAAGCGACTTTTAAAAATATTTTGGCAAATATTTCAAATTAAGAAGAATTTCTTACAATTAATAAAAAAAATTAAATCCAAGTTAACTCTGCAAGTTTTTGTTCGTGAGGCACCCCATCATATTCTGCTGTATAGCCAGATCTAATCCTTCTACCACAGGTATGGTAATCTTTCGCTGCCCCAGATAATCTATTTCTTCTAAATAAATGAGTTTATTGTCCAACAAACAATGTCTTACAGGACATATTAAAGGCATGTATCTAATAACACAAATAATAATATTTAGCAAATAACTTTACACAACAGTAATGTACAATAATTGAATTTTACAGTAATGGTTACAAATGGCATGAATAGTGAACAATGCAACAACGCAAAAACTCGCTCATGGTTGCTGAAAAAATATCAACTCTGTCTGCAATATCATTATAATATCTACACATATTATTTAAAGTGGAATAAAAGTGCTGATTAGTTCTAGAAAATTTGACAACAAAGGTATGGTGGTAACGACTTTCTAAACGAGGAACAGAGAATAATATTTCATTTAGCAAATTAATACATATCAGCTTACCATGAATGAGTTTATATATAAAAATTAAATAAGATAAGGTGCGACGTAAGTTTAAAGATTGAAGATTAAATAAAAAAACAGTTGTGAAATGGGGTAAAGACGAGCAGGATAACACCCATATTTTACAAAATAAAGATATTTACAAAATCTACGTTGTATACGTTCAATTTGAGTAACGTGATTATAATAGAAAGGGGCCCAAATGAAAGAGTTATATTCTAGTTTTGCTCTTACAAGAGCAAAATACAGTGCTCGTAAAGCAACAATATTTTTAAAGCCAGTTGTATTCCTACCGATAAAACCCAACATTTTAATTGCATGCGAGCAAATATAATTTAAATGAGGTATAAAATTTAATTGATAATCCATTATAATACCTAGGTCTTTGATTTCGTTAACCTTCTCGATGCGAGTATTCGATAAAGTATAATGAGATGTAATATTACTAGTTTTTCTCGAGACGGTCAATTGTTTACATTTAGATACATTTAAACTTAGATTATTCTTTTTACACCAAAAATTGAACTATCTAGATCTTCTTGTAACATAGCACAGTCACTTATTGTACTAATACATTTAGCAATTTTTAAATCATCCGCATAGACATAAATTGGGCATTTAAATTTGAATAGTACATCGTTGATATAAAAGAAATAGAAATAAAATTGGCCCTAAACTAGAACCCTGTGTGACACCACTGGTAGTTGCATAGGTATTTGAGCAATAATTAAGACACTCAACATATTGTGATCTGTTAAAAAGTAATGATTTAAATAAATTAACTAAATTTTGACATAGTCCAATATTATCTAGTTTGTTTAGCAAAATGTTGTGATTTACATTGTCAAATGCCTTAGTCATATAAGTATATATAACATCAACCTGTTGTTTGGAATCTAGTTGAACAGATACATGGTTAACAAATTCACATAGGTTAGTAGAAGTTGACTTAAATTTTACAAAACCATGTTGATTTTCACTTAATTGGGTGGATATATGAGAATACAAATTTTCTGCTAAAATTGACTCAAACAGTTTGGAAAAAATACAAATATGTGCAATCGGTCTATAGTTTTCAATTTCGCACCTGTCACCCGATTTAAAGACAGGGATGACCTTGGAGGTTTTCCACTTTGTAGGATAGAGGGCTTTTTTAATAATTAGATTAAATAAATAGCAAAGGGGATCACAAAGACACGATATACAGTCTTTAACAAAAAATGCTGGCACTGAATCGGGACCCATATTAAAATTAGGTTTAATCTTCTTAGTTGTAGTCAATATATCGCAGCTGGTGAAACACATTTGCATTATCACATACACCATCACAAGCATTTTCAACATCACTGACTTCATTATCACAGGCAAAAACTGAACTGAAGAACTTGCTAAAGCTGTTCACTATATCCAGACGTGAGTCTAGTTCCAGTCCTTTATACGTCATACCAGTCGGAACGTTGCTTGAGTTCTTTTTCGACTTGATGTAGTTCCAAAATTGTTTTGGATTATGTTTGAGATTTGCTTCTGCAGCACATACAAATTTATCATAAGCTTCTTTAATTTCTAATTTAATACATCTTCGTAATTTATTAATTCTGTCCAAATACATGGCAAACTTATGTTTTTTGTAAATTTTCCATAGTTGACGTTTAAACTTAATTTTGTTTATTATAGAAGAAGTGAACCAATGTGGATAAGTAGAATTAAATGAGGGCAATTTTGGAATATATTTATCAAATAGAAAGTATATTTTTCATAAATTAAATTACATGCATCATTTACATTGTCCATTAAAAAAAGTGGAGACCAGTCTAAGTTGGATAGCTCTTCATATAATGAAATATAGTTGCCTTTGTGAAAATTGTATTTTAAGACTTTCTGAGCATTAGTAAATCTAGAGTTATTCTCAGAACTAGTCGAAGAAAGTGTAATTAATAAAAAAGGGTGATGAGCATCTTCTGTGACAAAAGGGTAATCATATCTTTTTACCGAACAAGGTAGTTTATTAGAGGTAAAGACTAAATCAAGAAGTCGTGAATTATGATTTAGAACAGAGTTATGTTGTTTCAAATTGTGATAGGTCATCAACTCAAACATGGGAATGCAGCTACCATTTAATTGTTTTGGAATTTTGTTGTAGATTTTGTCAAAAAATTGGGGTATGTTGAAATCTCCCAATATCAGATTGTTTTTTGTAATAAGATTTTCATGTTCAAAGAAGTCAAAAATTTCATCGTAAATTTCAGATGATGAACCAGGTGATATATATATATAAGTTTATGATGTGTAGGCTGTAGATGTTTGATAGCCAGACTTTAACAGCAATGACATCGCCAACAGGACAGTTAACAGATAACAGTTTACTTTTAAATTTAGAGTTAATTGCTAATAAAACTCCACCACTCCTACCCACTTTGTTGGTTTGGTAAACTATGTATCTAGAACTTGGAAAATATTCAGAAGACAAAATATCATTGTTTAACCAGGTTTCTGTAATAGCAACAATATCAAAATTAGAGGAAATAACACTAGTATAAAATTCGTGGACTTTGGTATTTAAGCCTCTTGTATTCTGGTAATAGATTTTTAAGTTTGAAAATGAATTAAAAGTTTGTTGAACACTTAATCGTTTTTTTGGATTATTTTAGAGATACTGTTTACGTATTTTAGTTTGATATTAGTTTCCCCTTGACTTAGACGATTTTTAAATTCTGTACGTGTGACATAGTTTTGGTTTTGTTGAAGTTTTGTTAAATCCCTGTTCAAATATAATTTGTCAATGAGTTTATAATATTTTAGTGTATTTATCGCATCTTCAGGAGTTGCGAATATTATACGTAAAGGACGAGTTTTATTTTCAAAAAATTTCCCAATCCGAGTGCAAGACAAAATTTTAACATAATTAGTATAGTGGATTTCACACGGGAGTTGTCGTCATCCTTTCGTTTTTCATTGGAGGATTCCTTAGATTCTGGCAAATTAATAAGTATTAAATTATAAGATCGACGGTTTCTTTCTTCAACTTCGTCAATAACTTCTTCTGGTGAAGCGTTTTTGTTGGGCTTACGTTCAGGGACATTATCAATCTTGGTAGCAGGCGTTCTTAAATTTTCTAATTCATCCTTCAAATGATCAATCTCACTTTTCAAATTGTTGTAAGCGGAGACAATGTCTCAATTCTATAAGAATCTTGAGTTTTCCTCGCAATTGCTCTTCTGCATTTGGTGGTTTCTGAGTTTCGTGTATTATTTTAAAAATGTATTTTTCTCTAATTTTATTATTGGCGCTTTGTCTAGGTATGGATGTAGTGAAGACTAATACACGAGTATATGGGAAGTTCTGCTTGGATCTTGCTAGTTCGCCTAACTCCAGATACCTTTTCCTGAACATTTTTTGAACATTGTGAATTTTTGAATCAAAAATTTTGAATCAAATTTATGATGTCATACGGAATGCACATTTTGCACATTTTCTTTGAGTGTACAAGATTTTTCTTTTTTCCTTACTAGAGTATTCAGGCCCAATATTTTTTGGAAACACTGTTTTTTTACCTTGTTTTGAGTTTTTATTTTTTTGTCAGTTTCATTTTTGTCTGATTTTTTTGAAGAGGCGAACTGATTTCTGTTGATTTCGGTTTCATTTCAAGTCGATAACACAGTTTCCAGCTGGTGTGGCTGATGCTGAAGCCACTTTCTTATACAAGAGTTCTTTAGGTTTCTTAATCTTTTTTTGACCTATTACTCTAAATTTAGAAATAGAACTGATAAGCTCTCTAATAAAAGAAGCCGCACTTTCAAACTCTATCTTCTATCTTCCAGTAGCAATAGAGCCTTGGTTGTCTAACTTTTCAATTTCAGGAACATGATTGCCACGGTTGCTCGGCTATGTTACTTATCCGCTAGTTGTTTTTCGAAGTTTCTCTCAATCCCTTTCTTTTTTTTTTAATATGTTGTGGACCATTTTGTTTATATTGTGCATTTTTTTTCTCTTTGTAGCATCAGTTCTATAAAGTATTTCTTATCAAGTCACTGTTCTAAAATTTTTGCTGTCTGTATTCGTTTTCTATTTTATTTTTGAAATATATTTTGAAGCAGCTATGTCCAGTCAACACCTGGATGAGGTATAATAAAAGTCAACATTTCTTTGCTTCCTGTTAACTCATGGTTCTAGAAATAAGCTGATACCTGTGATTGTTTTTACAACATCTACATTGCTTGTAAACTGGCTTAGCTCTTCAAAAGCATTTTTTAGATATATTTAAATAAACTTGGACATATTTAAACGAACTTATTGTAAAACAATCTCTAAAAGACTACTCTTTTGAAACATTTTGTAAAAAACTTGATAGATTAAGAGGTCATGTTTTTGAAACCGTTTTTCAAGTAGGTATATTATCTCAAAACGTTTGAGTAGACTTTGTTAAATAAAAGTCTTGAGACTTTTCTAAGTTTTTTTTTTAAAAACATTTTTTAGGTATACTGAGACAAACTTAAACATACTTAGAAGGACTTATTTTAGGGCGGTTTCTAGAAGACCACTCTTCTAGAACATCTCGTGAAAAACTTGGAAGATTAAGAGAGTCAGCTTTTGGAAACTATCTTTTAAGAGCTTGAGGATGCGCAGATTGTTAGAGATGAGCAAAAGGGCGTAAAAGTAAGGTGACCGATTCTTCTTTAGTTGACCTTCAGAGATTGTTTAAAAGATTGTTAACGCGATTGTTTTACCGTTTTTTGAATACAATATCTTCAAGTATTTTCTGATGGTAATTAGCTTTAATTTTCATTAAAACTCTTTATTTTACTATCTGAGTTTTATTCGAACTTTTCTTACATCCACAGCATAAAAGACACCTAGAAGTCTGATAAGCAATTTCTGTTGTGTTAACAAGTTGTTCTTACAGAAAAAAATATTTTAATTTTTGCAAAAGCTGGTGGCGTTTATGGTAGGTATTTAAAGAAAGAGTAATTAGCGCAAATGTAAAAATTTAAAAATTGTTGGAAAGTTTGAAAAACAATTTTAAAACTGATAAAATAGGTTAAAAAAATATTTACTTTTAAAAATAAATTAAGGATTACTTACATTTTTGATTATTGAGTATTAAAACTAAAAAAAGAAATCGCAGTTTCATGTGAGATTTCTTTATGTCCAACTTTTTAAAAACAAAAATAGATATTCGCTGCATATCTTGTACAACTGCCTTTTTGTATTTAAACTTGAAGAAGTGTTGTTTTCAAATTTTATTCTTATAAACGAAAAAAGACAAGTGTACAGAAGATATTTAAATATATTTTAAGTTTTGGGGGTTATTACACGATTAAGGGATGATTTTTTCCAACGAAAAATTGTGGCAGAACTAAATGTAAGATAGTCCGTTATTTCAAAGACATGGACTTGGTTTCTGCAGACTGGAGACGTAGGAAGAAGACCGTAAGGACCTCATTTACGAATTACAACAACCTCTCGCAAAGATCACATTTTGGTACAAAATGCATTTCGGGATCCACGTTAGACGACACGTCTAGATGCTAATTTACTAAGACAGCATATAAACAGACCTATTTGAAGAAAAGGGAAGCTGCGGTAAAATCCTGAAGTACCTGAAACTCAACAGGTAACATCTCACATTTTATTGTTAGCACGTCAACTAAACTGAATTCGATTGGTAACATGTACTCTTTTACAGACGACAAAAGAATGGTTTCAGGACAATATGGTGCAAGAGATTTAACATTTTGAAGAAGGTTTAATAATGGTCATGGGAGGAATAATTGTACATGGAAGAAATGAGCTTGCAAACATTGTACAGCCCATGTGGTACCATGTGCTGAAAATTTCAGCGAAGATTTAATCTTTCAGCATGATAATGCACGCCCTAATGTTGCCAGAATTGTTAAAACCTTCTTTGAAGAACACAAAGTTGAACCAGCTAACATCCCAGACATAAACCCGATTGATTATCTTTGAAAACGTCTATGTCAACTGAAAATGTTTCATAATTTTAAGCAACTGGCAAATTTTCTTCAGGAAGAATGGGAACAAAATTTTGCAAGAACAGATAAGACTCTAATAAACATGTCAGGAAGTCATACGAACACGAGGAGGACATACTCGTTATTAATTTTTACTTTATTACAAACGTCGAGCATTGGTATCTTTGATTTTCTGAATTTTGTTATGAGTCATAAACACATTTTTTCTTGTATTTTTTTTGTTTTGTATAATTTTATACTATTTTCTTATTTATTTATTGTATAATAAAACTATGTGTTTTATATTTAAGTTTCAAATAAAATTTGCTGCATTGTTATTGTACAGTGAGATTTATTTAAATGATCCCTAATTCGTTATAAGCTGTATATATTCAAAAAATATATTTAAATTGTTTATAAGTCCATACTATATAATTTACTATTTCCTGACATAGATTAGAATTAAACCTCAACTGCATTTCGTTCCGCAAAACTCTGTTAGATGTCACCCGTAGCACGTTTTGAACTTAGACCTGAAAATAGGAAATTCTCATATTATTAGTACATAGTAAATATTACTTTTCTTGAAAATAAGTCTTAAAAAAACCCACAAAATTAATTAAATTTTCTCCTAAAAATTATGCACTAAAAGTATCTTTAATTTTTTTAAATGTTGGTTTTGTTAATATTCATGTAAAAAATGCTTACAAAGCGGCATGAAACATGAAAAAAGCCAGAGCCGCTTAAAAATACCGTCCGTTGATTAATCGTCGCGGTGAAAGAGCGTCGAAATTACGAATTATTGTTCGGCGGCATTGAAGGGTGCGATCGGCGCTTTATAGTCTCACCTGTTCGCTGGAAGGGCTGTTTTAGGGGACGTCTGTGCCAGGGAGGCGGCTTCATGCCGACATCTGACACATGTTGCAGCACTTCGATCGAGGACATACATCATTTCGATATTTATTGCACTTATCTGGACTAATTATCTAGCGGGGGTGGCAAAAACGGCCGTATTTGAATTGTGGGTTGGCAAAAACCGGAGAATGGGGCGATTGACTGAGGGTTGGGATTATTGCGAGAATGTGGGTGACAGGGTGGAGAGTTTGTAATTGCGTGAGGGTTGAGCAGGGATTAACTGTTGAATATACAGTGTGATTTTTTAGATTTCGTTTCTATAGCGGATCAATTAGATTAAAAACCGAGTGATGGATACTTTAGCAGCAGGAACAAAATCTGAATTTTGTAACTGACATTTTATTTACAGACAAATCGTGTTTTTTATACCGTGGGTTTTTCAATTTTTATAATTACCACATCGAATCTGAAGAAAATCCACACACAATAGCACCACAAAGTTTTAGCAATTTTTTTTTATTAATTTATATACTAGCATTATTGAAAATTTATTGGTAAGCAATTTTTTACATTATTTTAGCAAATTATTAAAAATTTAACACTCTAGATTAGATCATTTAAACTACCTGCGCGACTTAATGGTGTCTCTTATCAAAACATTCTCAACAACGAGTTACCAGGACTTTTAAAAGATTTTTTACTTGATCTGAAGCTACGTATGTGATGGCAACTCGATGGTGCTCCAGCACATTATGCCAAACAGGTGGGACGTCTACCACACCAAAGGTTTTCCAATTTCCGGTTTGGGCGTGAAAGTCCAAAAAATTGGCCACCTAGATCTCCTGATTTGACTCTCTTGGACTACACTGTTTAGAGTCATATAAAAGAAATCTACAGATTTCTGTGACTCTATAGATTTAATTGAGAAGCTAAATTACAGAATTACAGAGTCGCTAGAAACTATTATTATAACATAATTAGAAATTCTGAGAAGAGTTTAATTCGGCGAGCACATTTTTATTTCAAAATAAAGGGTGCTCATTTTATACATCTTTTTTAAACAGTTTATTGTAGCTATATGTATTATTAATAGACGCTACTACTTTATTTTATTTTTGTCTTAGAATCTAGTAATATACACTCGACCGCAAAATTAACCGGACACTAAGTTTTTTGGAAAAATTTCAGTGACGAAAATTTGAATCAAAATAATTTTAATTGAAAATGTGCAGTGATAAAGATTTAAATTAAAATCAAAATAATTTTGAATAATAATGTTCAAAAATAAATATTTATTTACAAATTAAACAAAAATTTGGTTTCAAGTAACAAAACAAAGCAAAACAAAACTAAGAAAACTGCAAAAAAAAAATGATTTCAGTAGCGAGTATTTCTCCCTCGCGCTTGAATTTACAGCTCTCATTCGTCGAGGCATACTTGCAATCAAGTCTGCGATTTCATCTTGGGTTATTAGCTCCCACTCATTCAGCAACGCCTGTTCCAGCTCAACTGTTGTAAAAAACTCGCCGTTGTTCTGCCTAATCCTTTTCCCTAGGTTGTCCCATATGTGCTCAATGGGGTTTAGATCAGGGCTTATAGGTGGCCACCTTAGCACCTGAACATTTAAAGTGGTGAAGGTACTGACGCGTAATTTGGACTGTGTGAGGGCGCGCATTGTCGTGCATTAAGAGAAACTCTTCTCTTACAAATGGCACAAAAAGAACCACATGCTCTTGTAAACACACCCTAATATACCAGTCAGCGTTAATGCTACCTCTCCGCACCGTTACAAGAGCTGTATGAGCCTCCAAAGAAATTCCTCCTCATACCATTACACCTCCGCCACCAAATGCTACTCCAGGCGCAAAGCAACACTGGGCATACCGTTCCCCCGGGCGTCTAAATACTCGTTGACGACGATCAGGTGAGTACCTAGTGAAACGCGACTCATCCGTAAAGAGAACGGAGCCCCATCCGTTCATATTCCAATCAACATGATTTCGCGCAAATTCTAATCGCTGTCTGCGATGCTCTGAGTTTATCTTAGGGCCAGTAGCAGGTGGATGTGATGTCAAACTGCTTTCCTTCACCCTTCTTAAAACAGTATCAGGAGAAATCATGGTCTCATGAACATCCGCCAGTCTCCTGGCCAAAGCTGTAGCAGGAAAAGTCTGTTCTCGCAGTATTTGTAATCGAAGAAATCGGTTTTCCACTTCATTTGTTACTCGTTTTCTGCCTTGTCCAGGTTCTTTGAAATAAGAACCAGTTGCCCTTAACTTTTGTATTGCATCGGATACCGTGCTTTTAGGAAAGCCAAGCACATTTGCAATAAATCGTATGCTGCGTCCATCATTATGTAAAGCAACAGCCTGGGCAGCTTCTTCGTGACTCATTACAATATGAATCGCTTCTACAACAAATCTCTTCCCCAAAAAGCCAAATTAAACAAACCAGAACTAGCTATCGACACAAATTTGACAGACGTGTAAAACAAACAAAACCTTTCTGATTGGAAGCCGCCTAAGAAAATAGGTACAAAAAGTAATTTGCGTGATAAGGGTTACCCAAAAACTTAAATATCCTTTCTTTTAGTTGGTTTTTATGTGTAGCCATATGAAATCAATGTAGAGGGGGTTTTCGCAAATTTACGGGACAAAAATCAAGTGTCCGGTTAATTTTGCTGTTAGTGTATAAACTGGTTGAAAAACTAGATCCCAAGATTAGTTAGCATGTTTATTGTGACTTGTTTTAAGTTTTCTATTTATTTATTTTTTGTTTAAAAACATTAGCTAATAAAGACGGTTTTTTGTCGAGTAAATTATGTCTTGCAATGCCTGAAATATTCTTCAAATTTTTAATTTCTGATGATATGTCTGTTACTAACCAAATTTGCGTTTGTTGTAAAATTTAACTTTGCTATTGTTTAAAAAAGACACGTAGTTGGCTAATTTCAAAATTTATTACTTATAACTGAAGCAGAATAAAAATGAAAGCAAATAAAAATTTAGTTTTTGGTGATCTTACCCTTTTTGCACTTTCAAGCTCTTTCGTCAATTCTGGAAAATCCTGAATAAATATAAAAAAGTAGAAACACTAATTTATAAAAGTCTTAGGTATTGGTAACAACATCTGTATCTAGTCAAAAACTAAAATATCTGTAGAGAAAATAAACTGTTTTTGTAAAGAAAAAAACAGAAAAACAAATTTTTAGTTTGAAAAAAGAAAACTCAGATGAGAAAAGAATTCGAAATAAAGAGTGAGTGTATGCTTTAGAAAATTTGCGTAAAAGGCATTATAAAGTGCTGACTGTAGTGTAGAAGAAAAGAAGCTTTTCCAAGAATTGAAGAAAAGAGGTAATCAAGCTTAAAACTAAAGTGATTTAACATTACTTAGACCTACTTACAAAATTTATGGAATAGTGTTAGATCAGAAGCTAAAAAAAATCACTAAAAAAGTATGTTACCACATGGGCAGATTCCGATATTAATAAACAAAAAAAAACATAAAATGTAAAAAAAATATTGCAATATTAACTATTTATGTTCTAATTAGGGAGAAGGCTGGAAGAAAATGAGCAGAATATTTGAAGAAGAGAGAGAAACAATAAAAGATTGGTCAAAGTGTGCACAGATAAAAGAAAGAAAAGTACAAAGTAAAAGTAGAGAAAATAACAGTACATAAAAAATCTAAAGACAAGAAAAAAACGGGAAAAGAAATCGAGCAAGGTTGTTGGTGAAATGAATCTATAAATATGTAGATTTTTTTTCTGTTTGATAACCAATGTATTTTATTTTTTGTTGATATTTTTATGCGCTAGGACTCTAATGCTAAACAGGCAGTAAAAACATTTTGTACTAAAATATAAGTCTTGTTTTGAAAACGTTTTTTATTTCGATATTAAATATAGTCTCTCTTACGGTCTTTTAAGGTAATCAAATTATTAGAGTATGTTTTAATCTGCGACGTATAGATTCATGTGAATTTGACATTTAACAGAATACAAATAAGTATTCGAGTTTCTAATACTACACTCACCTTCGAAGCTTTGTCTTTGTCGTCGCGTTAACCTGAAAGAAGATAGAAACGTGTGACATTCTTAATGCAATACGTTTTGTGTTTGTTGCATTTTAGGCCATAATTAAAAAAGAGATAGCAATAAGAACGTAAATCTTTACTTGCGTTTTAAGGTTTTATTACGAAAAGTGATAAGAGCGTGAGACAGACTTTAGAAGACGTAACGTATAACACAGCTGGTCATCTACCCCTATCTTGTACTGTAAGAAAACGCTCTGTATTATATCAAACAACAAACAGTTAGATTATTGTTTGTTGTAATATTTCAAATTCTAAGCAAAAAGCAACAACTTTAATTCCCTGTCTTTCTTAATTGCTGTTCTAAAATTGTAAACAGAAATGTCAACCAAATTTATGTATGTATAAATTCTCTTCTGTTCGAAAATCCTGGTGAAGTGCATTCGTCGTTCGTGTCAAACCCCTCTCAAATGTGCGGCATCGCAATAAATAATTGCGTTAGAGCCGAAGCAACGGGCCGTGCATGTGAAATTTATGCGCTCGGTTCGCGGCTGGCAAATTCAAATTCTCCTCGCAAACTTTCAACAAAATTCCTTAAAGAGAGAAAGTATCCGGCGGCGGCGATTCTTCACCTCGATCATAAATATTTCCCCAACTACCACACCAACCAAAACAAAAGTATTAAGCACCTAGCCGCCTAATTACACGTCGGAACATTTGAACGGCGTGGTACGAGTTTCTTAGCAACAGTTTTGGCGGCGGTACCATTCGCGGCCTGCTTTGATGCCGCCGCTTATTTCGTGAAATATGCCCCGGACTGACACTCGGTGCATGCGATGCCGCCATAACGTAGACGTAAAGGCAGACGACGATTGTTATTCAACAGAATACATTATCTTGCTAGAAGATAAGCCGTACAGGGGCATTATTTAACGAAATGTGGCGCAATTGAAATTGCAAATCGCTGAATTAAGGCAAAACTTCGGATGGTCGTGAGCCACCCGCACAGACGAATATTTATTACAAGCGTTACTGATCTTATCTACTATCGGGATGTTTATGTGAACGCTAATTTATTTCAATTAGACTAACATTCGAGAAACTAATCGCAACTAAAACGCAAACTCGGTATACTAGAGTTAAAATTGACAACCTTCCTTTATTTTAAAAGATAGTCTTTTAATTTTATAAACTGTCTTTTAGTCTTTAACGTGCATTTAAAGGACACAATTTGTTCTTTTATTTAGTTTTTTTTAAAGAGAAGCAAACGGTAGAAAATTGACATAGCTATTATTGTAATTAGTAAGAGAAGAGAAGAGTTCTAAAAACTATAATAAGAATAAGATGGTAAAAAAAACACAAACTCAATCCTCTTTATAACTCCTTCTCTCACTCCCTAAAAAACAATCTTAGATACATCTTTAACAGTGTCTTTTATTTTGACAATGAAATTTATATTCTAACTAGTGTAGGTATAATTATTTTTTTTTTTTTTTTGGTGTAAGCATATTGATCTCATCTCTTGGTCGTTGGCTATAAATCGTCGGCACAACCCTCTCCCTTTTTTGCGGAAGCAATCAGCGATAACCGCTGCAATCAAGAGCCGCTGTCGAGTGATTTCTTGTAGAGTTTCGGTGACGCAATTTGTCGACCTGGGGGCAATGTGTGTGAGTATTTCTGTGTGTCGGTGTGGCCAGTAATTCAGCTATGATAGCTTTATTAAGGGCAGTTGACCGTGCGGCGCTGCAGCTAATGGCCGGACCCTGAAGACGGTGATAAATAACTAGTTTGCGGCTATCCGACTGACACTTGCTAGTTTGCGGATGACCGCCGCCGGCCCACCACCGGGAAAAGGGACATCGGACCCAACTTTACATTACGAAGGGCTGAATCTTCACTCTAACCGACGTTATTTACGACACAAAAAGGAGGAAGATGATTATTTTATTCCCGTTATTATGATATGAACTATAAAGAACAGAAATATAAAAAAAATATTTATTTTATTTATATTTAGACTACTGACTCGGCAGTATATAAAATAAAACTTATAGTTAGACAAAATGTCATTACTCCTGCCTACACTGCCTAGATTTGATTATATAAAATCATTGCCAATTTCAACCTGTCGAAGTAGATGGCATATCCTACCTTGAACATGTGCGTAATAATAATAATAGTTGTGTTTGTTCACTGATCCATTATTACTAAATTTTTCGGTGGCTCGCACTTGTGGTGGGGGGGAAGTAGGATTCTACCAACGGGTTAATGCGCCATGGGTAGCGGTTTCGAAGAGGATTCTACCAACGGGTTAATGCTCCGTAGGTTGCAGTATTGGAGAAAAAGCCTCTAGGTTAATGCTCCAGAGGAGGACGGGTTAGGAGTGGCTACTTACGAGGTTAATGCGCCTGCAAGTATGAAATATTGGCGGCGGCTAGGTAGTATTTATACCCTCCGTTTGTAGGCGAGGGGAACTAGCGACGAGTAATGTAGCGAAGCGTTGGTGGGAAGTATACGTGGCGGGAGTGGAGCATGAGCAGAGCTCGTATATGAATGACGTCGCGGTCACGCGGTCCGATATCAGCTGCTCGGCGTCATCTTGCTTGTTTACTAAATTCTTCTAAACAATTATTATATAACGCTTCATTACAGGCTCATGGCTTGGTGTGCGATTTTTTTTCCGCTGCTTAATTTGTCGTTTTTTAGAGATTGTTTTCTACTTTTTTTTAAACTCTGTTTTTGGTCTGCCTCTTTGTCTGTGGAGTTTTATTTCTGTTTCTAATATTCCTTTTTGGTATCTGTCTTCTTTCATTCTTTTTACGTGATCTGTCCATCTAGTTTTTTGTGATTTAACTACTCCTATTATATCTGTGTTTGTAGAATTTTTTGTTTGTTTTTTTAACCCAAGTTTCTTCTACTGTTTTCTTTATAAATTTTTTTTTTTTGAATTTGTTTTTACTATGTCTGCACTACGGACTGTTCTTATTTTCTCAGTGTCCATCTCTCGAAAGCGTCGATTATGATTTTGTTACTCATGACATGAAGATTTGTTACTCTTGCTACAGCTTTTGAGCTTAATATACAGTGTAATGCATAGAGACTTTCGTTTCTAGCTGCTATTCTTCTTTTTATTTTTTTATTACACTTCTTAAGTAGACAAATCTGTTGGTTTTTAGGAATTTGTATTTTTTCCTTTACTTTTAGATATCAGTCTTTATTAAATACTTTATGTTACTATAGCATATGTTTAGTTTTACTTTTTTTGCGATTTTAATCAGTCTTCTTGTTACACTTGGTAGCTCTTCTTTAGTCTTGTCATACCTGTTACATAGTCTGCAAAGCACTGATGTTGATGAAAAAGTAGAATTTGTTTACATATATGGCTTTGTTTTAATTTATAATTTATCTAGGTTAAATTATAAAATCAGATTTGTGTCTGCCATTTAACCTTTTGTACATTTTTGTTTTAATGTGCAATAAACTTTATTATTATTATTATTATTATTATTATTGGGTGTGCCAAGATCTTTTTATGCTTGGTATAATTGCTTTTTGTTTATGTTGACGTAGACCGTTTTGAAGTGGATAAAGAGCAAGTATGGTATTAGTTTTTATTAGTAACTTCTATTGCATCTGTTATAATAAAAATATTTGGTCTATTATAAATCTTTCTTTTCTAAAAGCACAATGCTATTTTGTTACTACTTTTTTTATATGTTTTTTTAGTTTTTTATTTAGTAGTGTTGCTATTCGTTTATAATTTTCGCATTTTGTAATGTCTCTTTTTTATAAATTAAACATAGTTTTGCTGTTCTGCATGCTTTCAGCATTTTTAATTAAGTCACGTATCATCTTCGTCATTGTTACTCCTCCGTTCTTTATTATTTCTTCTTGTATGTTGTCTTTTTCTAGACTCTTGTTGTTTTTCTGTTTTTATATAATATTTTTAATTTTATCATATGTAGAAAGTTTTTCTTCTTTTTTTTTATTGTTTGTTTCTGTTGGTTTTTTGTTCTTCCACTGTTGGTTTAAAATTTCTTCAAAATATTTACCTCATCTTTTTGTTACTTTATCTTTGCTTCCTAGTAATTGACAATGTTTATCTCGGCAAAATTTGGCTTTAAGTAAAAATCTTTGTTTAATTCTTTTTTTCAGAAATTTTATTTTTGTAATTCTTTTCAATAAATTTTATTTTTCTAGCTTTGAGCTTTTTTCTTCTTTCTGTATTTTTTTGTATTCTGTTCTTTATTTCTGTTTTTATATACTATTATTAACTATATAAAGTAGAAGTAACTAATTTAATACAATTTCTACGACAATTTTTTTAAAATATAAATTTTGTTTAGTTCTTTCTCTTCTTGTTAGCACTAGATATGTGTTAAAATTCGTCCTCTTTTTCCGCTTGTCTTGATGCCGTGACATTTTCTGAAAATATAATTCTGCATGAGCAGATTCAGACTAATTGCCAGGACGATAATTAAATGTTAACTGCAGGAATGTGTATGAGTCCGGAAGTTGTGACCATCAGCGCCACCACCTCCAACGACCAGATGCAACACTGAACATGGCAGGTTAGCATCGTGCGGGTCGCTACACATTCTGACATCTTTATTACGTCGTAAACCGGGTTTAACTTTGTGATGGCGGGTTTAAACAATTACGGCTGGATTAATGCAAGTGAAGAGTTTCAGAGTTGCGACGGACGCGCTGGAATGAGCAAACCGGACAAAAATGGACGCCGCCGGAATGTGCCCTAAATTATTAACCGGAATTAACAAGATGACCAACAAACTAACACTATAAGCCAAAAATAAAACACACAAAAAGAATTTACATATTACTGATGAGAAAAAAATTCTTTCAATAATTTTGTTTAAACAGTATTGTACCAGTCTTGGACGTCTTAAAATCCTCGTTTGCAAACTCACTTAAAACACAAATCGACATCTGTGGTTATTATGACTTTGCTTATAACTGTGTGTAACCAACTACAGTGAGAACGAAAATGTGTTGAATTTCGTCTCGTAACTGATCAAGTAAAACTATCAAAAATATGACAGACTACATTTTACTCTAATTCAGTAAATTTTCGTTCTCACAAAAGTTTAGTGTTTAAAAATAAGACTTTTGTCTTGTGTATCAATAAAATAGAATTGGTTTAGCAATTTGAATATAAATTTCCGCTCCAAGTTCTTCTGTCATTTGCAGGAATTGTTTCAAGTTGCGGTTTTCAGCATTCCACCAGAACCAGATTAATTGGCGTCTCAACATTGCCAACATTGAAACAAAACGCAAAGTTATCGCAATCAATTCGGTTCTTACATGCAAGAAGATGAACTCTCGACGCATTGAAATAACTTATAACTTCGAAAGTTATAGTGCATAGAAACACTTTAATAAAATCTGAATAGAAAGGGGTTTTATTAAACCATTATAAGAGTCGCCGTAAATCTCATGAGGTACAGTCTAATCTACACAGACAAATTTATTGCAGTCTTGTAGTTTAAAAGGCCAATAAATTGCGCTACGTATAGACATGTAAATAGAGAAGCCGGAGTGCAAGTCTTGTGAGGCTCTATTTCCATGACAATCGAGCTTTTCATTATTTCGACTTTCTCTGGATGACACCGACTTCTTTCTTCTCTCACATGCAGTGCGAGGAAGAGATACGGGAACCGGGAATAATTTATAACAGTCTTATGGCGAGCAGTTTCGCATTTATCTGGCAACGTTAAAACGATAGTTGTCGGATTAAGCTCCATCCGCAACGGTTTTATGTGTTATTTTAATATCTGGCGATAAAGCGATGAAATATCGCTTCGGGAATTCCTCTTATAGTGACATCACAAATTATAAAATTATATTTTTGTAATTCCACTTTTATTAAGCTTTATGCATTTTGTTACCTATTCTATCTTCCATTTTTATTATTAAAACTAATTTATTTAATATTATATCGTAATAAATTCAACAAACAAATTAGCAGAAATAAGTATATACAGCTATAGAACAAAACCAACAACAACAAGAAACTACTAGAATAATAAAAAAAATGCGAAAGAATACATAATCTAATTAAACATGCAATTAAAAATCAAATTAAAAATAAAAAGAAAACACAAAAATATGGTACGTTAAAAACTGTAGACTATAAAAACAGAAGAAAGTTATAGCAAAGAAAATGATGTTAAAAGAAAATACACAAAAAAGCCAAAAAAAATATAAAAAACAAAGAACAGAATACAAAAAATTTCCAAAAAAAACCGCAAGCACTACGCTAAAAATAGAAGATGTAGAAGAAAATTGCACAAATAGAAAGATAAAAAATTTATATTAAGTATGCAAGAAACAAACAAGAATTCCAACCTAAAACCATATTTTGTCAAAATAAACCTAAACAATTTGTAGGAAGCAAAAATGAAGTAAAAAAAATAAGCTAAATACTTTGAAAAAATATTAAACAAACCATTAATCAAAAAAAGAACAGTTAAAGAAGAGGAAAATAACAGAAACAGAAGAAGAAAGAGATGAAAAGTACCACGTATGATGAAGTTAAAAATATTATAAAAAAAACCAGAAAAACAACAAGAGTTTAGGAAAAGACAACATAAAAAGCGAATCAATAAAATACAATAGAAAACAGCAATAAGAAAATAATTTATGGAGAAAAAGTAAAAAAGAATTTGCCTAGAAGAACAAACATTATACAAAGACACGTATATAATAGGAGTAGTTACACTACAAAAAATTCGTTAAATAGCCCACGTAACAAAAATGAAAAAATTAGAAACAAAATTAGGATCAAACAGACAAACAGGCAAATAAAGAACAGAGTGCTAAAAAAAGTAGAGAACGATCTTCAAAAACTACAAAAAAACAGTAGAAAAAGACAGCTCTTAAAAATGAAAAAATCGCTTACCAATCTATGTGTCTCCAAAGCTTGTAGTGTTTAGTAGATAGATAAATTATAAATATAATTATAAATTATATATAGATAAGTTTTAAATTACGTAAATAACAGTTTTTTTTTACAGGAAATACGTTATGACAGCATCATTCTGAAAACATTTTAAAAAATTAATAATTTACAAATAATGTTTTAATTATTAACCACACAATCACAGGTAATTTTAGCTAATCCCTCGCCGTTTATGACATGTGCAAGATTTTATCAATGACTCTCTATAAATAATGTCCCTCTTTTGAAATATCGTGTCCTAAGCTCCAAATGGCAGCGATTACGGGTCATCAAAGCTTCATTTCCGAATGTCAAAACTTTGCGAGTTTCCTCAATAAAACGTAATGAAAGTTCGAAAAACGGCCTCGGACGGCACGCACACCGATTCTAATTTCGTGTGAAATAATGGCACGTTGTGTTAATAATACGACGGAATCCGTGGCCTAAGCTCTTAAACATCAATAATTTCGGTTAAAGCATGCACTTCTCCCTGTTAAATTTAATTCGCCGTATGCTTCGCTGTTACTAAACTTGCTTTTAACTTTAAGCTTTGGTATTCTGGGTAATTGTGCATTATAATGTGTTAGTGTTGGCTTTGCTGTCTCGTAATTGTTTTAGTTTGATGGTTTTGGTATTACGAATGAGATCTATTGAGTTATAATACAAATAGTATAATAGCGTAACTCAAAATTAACTTGTTTTTTTAAACTACAAAATGGCTTCATAATAGTGTACAATAAAATATTTATTTATCTCTACAAATTTCTATAATTGCAGATGTAAGAATGAATTACAACTCACTACTATTTAGCGTTTTTATGGTATTATTTCAGGTGATTTAATAGTATAAAGCAATATTTTTACCAAAAATACAGCATTACAAATCATAAAAAATTTAAATCACATAAACTTAACTGCTGGTCGGTCAGGTCAGGTCAGGTCAATCAGGTCCATTATTTATTGTAATTAAAAAGAAGAAAACAGTAGATCTAAAAATATATATAATTTCTATATTATTGTACAAAAATATCAATAAACCACGGCTGGTCAGTCAAGTCAGGTCAAGTGATTTTTATTTATTTTAATTAAAAAAATAGAAAACGATAGATTTAAAAGTATGTATAATAATTTCTATAAAATTGTACAAAAACAGCAATCTACCACTGCTGGTCGGTCGTCACAATGTGTTGGAGGATGGTGATGATGATGATGGTCAAAATGTGGTGTAGGTCCAAATTGTTGATTGTGGTGGTGATGGTGATCAAAGTGTGGAGGTCCATGATGATGTTGGTGGTGATCGTGATGGAATCCAAAATGTGGACCGGTATGTCCATGAAATTCGTGACCTCCATGATGTCCACCGTGATGATGATGATCCATTATCACTTGTTCTTAATTATTACAAAATCAGCTAAATACAAGAGCAGAATGAAACAACTTTATATACAAACCTACCTACAAAACTAGTCTTATCTAATCTGTTGAAACACTGATTCGCGATAACACCTATCCTTTTTTCCAGATAAAAAATATTTCATCAAATTAATAATAACTACTTATCTTATTTGCTGAATTTATGATTCAACAAATTGAATACCTAGAAGTGAATCAGTCTAATTTAATAAGTATCTGTTGTATACAGGGTGGATCACTGAAAAGTTGATAATCATGTAACACTTGAATCATGTTCCCTATAATGATTTACAAAGTAGATGTTACCCTGGCAACAACGCTGTCTTTCATATAGTGTTTTTTCTGCTATTATTGAAAACAAATTTGACCTCTTATAAATCACTGAATAAACACTAAGTACAATCTTTTAGTGAGCCATCCTATATATCTCTATAGCCCGAATTTTTCTAAGCATTTGAAACAACAAAAAGTGCTTACAACCTCAAATTTATATACTATTTTTACAACTACCTGAAAGAATAAGAAAGCATTAATCTGCTTTTAGGTTTTAGAGCTTGTGTTTACTGCTCTAGAGTTGGTAATTAGTGTTTTTTTGTAGTAATTATTTCACATGCAGTAATTGTTGTTTGTTATTGTTGTTACTTCAGGAAAAAACCTCTAAGTTTATACACTATTTTTACCACTACCTAAAAGAACAAGAAGGCATAATTCTGCTTTTAGATTCTAGACCTTGTGCTTACTGCCCTAGAATTAGTAATTAATGCCGTTTCTGTAGTAATTATTCCATGGGCAGTAGTTGTTGTTTACTATTGTTGTTACTCCAGTATAACTAGCTGAATTTTTTTTAACGATGTGTCTGCTGTTACAGTTTGTCTAGAAACGCTTGAATTTTATGGTGTTATATAAACAATTAACTTTTTGGAATTCTAAAAAAAAATAGTTTTTTCAAAATTGCTTCAACGGTCTAGCTGGTTATTTCGGTAACAACAGCGCACAGTTTACTTTACAAAAAACTTTATTAAATCTCTCATAAACTAGTTTGTAAGTCAAAATTATAAAATTCAAGCATTTTTGGACAAATTATACAACAACTAGGTTAAAATTGATAAAATTTGGCATTGCTGCAATGCGCAGCAATCGAATTTTTTCGTTGATGTAACGCGACCACGGAGATGTGCCAGTCCGGTTAGGATTAGATCATAAAAGCCGTTTAGGCTGCGTGCTAACCGATAATTGCTTATTAAATTACGTTTAAACTGTCATAAATCCAATTTAAAGCGCAAATATGAAAAGTTAAATCGACGATATCGCCCCGAATACACTTTACCAAACAGCTTGTAAAATACTATTATTATATCGATATTGCGAGTACTTGTTGGTTGTTATGGCTATTGCCTCACATTGATTTAACACCGTTATGTTGCAATAACGGGAGCTTTACTGCACCAATCTGCACCTAAACGATGCTGGACGAATAAATATATCAAAATTTTACTAAATTATAATTACAGACGTATAACCAGGGCCGGATTATACTGGGTTTTCATAAATGATTGTTACATTGTAGGTGGCTGTGAAATAAATAAAAAATGTTTTACTTTTAAAGGTCAATAATTTTAGCTATTATTATAATTATTATTAGAGAATTGAGTAACTCCAGGAACCATTCTTTAATATTCCGTTGTAAAAATAGGACATTACAATGAATATTAGTGATTTTAAAAATTTCCACAGCCACCTACCATGTTACAATCATTTATGAAAACCCTGGAGTTTTTAGCGCTCCTAGACTAATCTACGCTGCGTTCTCCCCCCTTTTCTTAAATTCTATTTTCTAGAAAAAAAGTGCCGTTTTTTTATTTTATATAATTTACGCTTAATTGTTTTCAAGTGAAATAGTAAGTACAAGTATTTATTAAATTAAAAAATTACAAACATAAACAAAATATTTAAATACAGTAATGTATGGATAATCCGAACACAAAGTTGGCAGACCCCGTTCGGATTATTGAATCGTTCGGATTGTAGACACCAAATTTTTTATGATGCCTTAGTCAGAATTCCACTTTTGTTTGAGTTTTTATTTAAAATTTTACAAAAGACGGTGACAGATCTTACAAATTATTAAAACAATCCTAAATAACAAAATAAACCTAGTACATACATATCATACCTAGGAGTTAGAGATTAAGTAAGATTAAAAAAATGGTCTAATGTAGATTGTGAACTTTTACTTATCTTTAGTTCAATTGCTTTTTGACGAATTTGTTTTAACAAAATTATATCTTGAAGAAGAATTCTATTTTCTTCTGCCCATGTGATGGACGTGTTTAGGGCAAGGATAGCGTTTTTGTTGGATACTGATGACATAGGATCTTCATTTAAGTTGTTATCTGCAGAATTTAGATTTTCTACAATGTCTTCATCAGTCAAAATTTCAAGATCTAAATTTTCTTCCTTATCACCTCTTGCCCACTGCTGAATTTCATTTGCGTCTATCTGTTCATTAGAACGGTTGAATTTGTTAACCATTTCCACCAATTTACGTTGATCATCTGCGATCTGCTGTAATGACAGTTCATCCTCTTCATCCCAGTCATCCTCGATCATCATCAGTTTATTCTAAGACTTTTTTATCAACTGAGTGGATACTTTACTCCATGATTCCTGTAGAGCAAAGACTGCATCTTTTAAGGTCACGTTCTTCAGGCATTTTGCAATGTCGTTGTCTTCTTTTGCCAAAACTTCTTGCAACAAGGTTTTTCTGTAACGGATTTTAACATTTTGAATTACGTTTTGATCCATTGGTTGGATCAGAGCAGTAACGTTGGGAGGCAGGAATGCAGCAGTTATTTGCCCGTCATCACTAGAAATATTGTCGTCAATTTTATGAGCAGTAGCGTCATAAGGGCTTTTTGGGGCAGTTTTTTCTTCTTAAGTTCTTTTTTTACGCTGGGCACAAATTCGTAATTGAAACAATTTTGAAAAATTTCTTTCGTAATCCAGGCGCTTTTTTGGCCATAATATTTGACAGGTAAGTGAGTATTCTTGAAAACTCTGGGGCTTTTTGACTTTCCAATAACTAATAAGCGAAGCTTATGTGTGCCACTTGCATTAGAGCAAGACATGAAAGTTATTCTATCCTTGCTAATTTTTCGACCTGGGGCACCCTTTTCGTCTTAGTCATCCAAAGTTTTATCCGGAAGACAACGCCAATATACACCTGATTCGTCTGCATTGTATAATTGATCGCTGCAAAGACCTAGATTTTCAATTTTTTGTTGAAGTTCTTCACGAAACGGTTCCACAGCTGCCACATCATTAGATAGTTGCTCTCCGGTAATTTTCAAAGAACGAATACCAAACCGTTTTCGAAATCCTTGAAACCATCTTCTGCTTGGTTCATAAGACTCATTTTCCGTGGGATATGGAAAGGAAACAAGAGCATGTCTTTGCCGTTGCTGGCGAAACCAAGTGTAAACCGCCTCATCCATTTGAGGATATTCCGCTTTCTTTAAAGTCTTTCTTGAGCCTGGTTTCTTTTCTGATCTCGAGACATGTTGTAGAATTATTTGCTTTTTCTTTTTAATATCAGCGACCGTTGATTTCCCCACGTTGTAACGTTTAGCGAACACACTGTATGATAATCCATTATCTAAATGTTTTAAGATGTCGACTTTTTGTGCTAAACTGAGACTAACATGCTTTCTTTTATTAGAACTCATCTTTCACTCACTTTCACTGCATTTGCAATTTTACCTAGACTGCAAGCTATCGATGATTGTGCACATGTGCGCATAACATTTCATCAACAAGCTAAATCACTTCTTGGAAATATTTTTCTTTTGATTTTATTTTAGGGTTCGTTTTATAGATATCCAAGAGTTCGAATTACAGACACCATTTTACACAACCCGGTCGTGCGGATTACAGATGAGTTCGGATTAGGGAGGGTTCGGATTACCCATACATTACTGTATTGTAAGTTTGGGAATTAAATTTCAGAAAACTTTGTTGCTGCCACAGAACTCAGTTACAAAGAATTATACCCAAAATTTTAATTTCTTACGTATTGAGAAAAAGTGAGAAACTAGAAAAAAAAAGAATTTTTCTCGCAGCAGACTGAGTTTACTGATTAGCATGAGTGATTTTGTTTCAAAACAATTTTTTTCTATAATAATATTTTATTTTTTATTTATTATAATGCTATTTATTAAAGCTTTTAATTGCAGCCGCAAGCAGCAACTGTGGAGAATTAACCCAGATTAAGTTAGCTACACTGACGAGAATCAGGGCTGAATAGGGACTAGTAAACTGGTAATGAAAAATTACTTTCAACCAGTGGCTTGGTTCAGAGAATAGTAAATACGACTAAACATTAAAAAAAAAAACTCGTAGCTAGCCATGAGAAGGTTGACTGCTACAAATAATAGTCGGTGGGCTTCTGCTTATTATAGTCGGCCGGCTTCTACTAGTAGTAGCTACTGGTAACAACTATAGTCGTTCCACTACAAGTAGTAATAGTCGGTCGATTGCCCCTAATAATAATAATAATAATAATAATAATAATAATAATAATAATACATATTTAATAAATCAAAATTTAACAGAAATTTGCCGGAATTTTACTCAAATTCTAACAAGAAAACTTTTTTAACAATTTTTTGAATTTGAAATTAATAAAGGGTGACTTTCGGCTCCTTAAAAAATTAAAATGAATAAAATATTTTCTCTGGCTTCTACAACTAGTAAAATATCGCTTTCCAGTACCAAAAATTACAAAAATATTCTCGTCTTTAATTAAAAAATAATAATAATAATAAGAAATACGTATATCACATTTGGCGTCTGACAAAATCAGTAAATCTTTAGTTAATTATAATTACCTAATTAATAATTGCTAATTAACATCTCTGGCTCTTAATTAAACTGTTATATGCGGCTTTATATTTAACCTAAACTATCTGCTGAGATTTACAAAACTTCCAGTTTCTACAAAATTGTAGCCTGCGGCTTTAAATTTTTATAAAATTGTTTTCTCTAACGTCCAACTCCCAATTTTAATAAAACTGTCGCCAGCGGCTTCTAGTTTGACCTAAACTATTATCTGAGATTTATAAAATTTATAAAAATTGTTGCTTGCGGCCTCAATTTACACAAAATTGTCGTCTGTGCGAGACCGGATTATTAGTTGTTAGTGCCTCTAGGCTATCTTACACTGCGCTTTCTACTTCTTTTCACAAAAACTATTTTATAGAAAATAAATGACGCCGTTTTTTTTATGATTTATACTTTACAGATATTAGAAAACAAACACACAAGCATTTATTAAAATAGAAAATTAGAAAATTACAAATATAAACACTAAAATTTAATTTTAAACCAAATCTGACTCAACAGTCAAAAGCAAAAGACGAACGGATTTCTGCTGTCCAGTGGATTTCTAAGAACATTTTGTATACATTTTTTTATATTTATTATAAAATATAAACAATTTGTTGAGCTGTTTTCATGGTGACACATTTTTATTTCGTTGAAATAATTTTGTTGGAGTCACTAACTCTTCCTCTCCTCTTCAAAATTTGACAGTTCTGACACTGGTTGTTGCACAGCCGATCGCACTAACGACATACTTCACAATTTTTTTTATTTCCAAAGCACTCTAAACTTTATTTTTTTGACTTTATTTTACGGTGAAATCGTAAAAGGGGTTGTGTCGTTTAGCACGTGGTGGGCAAAAGTGCTGAACATAATTTCAGCGGAAAAATACTCTTTGAAGAAAGGCGCTTTCAAGTAACATTCTGCGAAAACTGTAAGCCGCTCTTTAAAGATGCTGTACAGTCGTCAGTTGGTTGTATTTTTTTCATGACCCCCTAATGCATTTATATATAAGGTTTATTCTTAACTCGGCTAAGTGGGTGAGAGTTTCTGGTACACTTTCAGACTGGGACAAACCAGTGATCCCAAACTGTTTTGTTTATGCATAGTAAAATGCATGGCGCACGTTGAAATGTTTCAGAACCACTGACCTAGCCGAGTCTAAACGTTTACTCCGAAACACCACCTACACTAACTGATTTAAGAACGACCCTTATTTACAAATGCGTTAGAGGTGTTAAAACAACACAACTAACAGACAACCTATACCAATGCGGTATGTAGTTTTACAGAACACGTGCTAACCGGTACTACTCCTTTTATAATCTGATTGGACAAAGTCAAAAAAATAAGGTTTAGAGCGATTTTTTACTTGAACACTTGATATATTAGCTAACATATGTTTGAGATGCATATCTTTTTATACAAATATTCAAATTAACTATCTCTGTGAATACATTTGGAGAATTCTATTATAAACAAAAGACAGGAACCAACCTCATGTAATAAGCGAATGAGAGAAGTGTTGATTAAAATCCAACTTGGTTTTATTTCCCACACCGCACTGCTCCCAGTTTATTAAAGATTGGACTTTAATAAAATAGACTTAATTCGTTTACTAATATAAATTCACTGCCAAATGCAAATTATTTAAATTCGTTCAGACCGTTCGAATGCAGCTTTATATTTAATTTTAATTGCGAAACTCTCATTATTTCTTTAATGAAGTTGACATTTTCTAGCACCCCTCGACGTTTTTCGCACTTTAATTAAAACTAAATACAATTTGTTTAATTAATGAACTAAAGTATTGGTGACTTCCACTTACTCATTATAAAAATTAATTGCTCGTAAATAATTTATTGATATAACCTATCTATATGAATATAATTTGAACCTCATGTATTAACAGTGTCAGTGTTTGTGTAGAACAGTGCAAAGCTTGTTTCTATCGTACCCCACACAAGTTCGATGGGATTTAAATCCGGTGAACGGAGTGGCCACTACAAAACTATAACGCCAGATTCTTGGAGAAAGTCTATAGTTTGATGAGTAATATGTTGACGTGCGTTGTCTTGCTGAAAAAGAACATGTTGACGGTTATATATGACAAGAACTGTCAAAAATAGACCGTTGCAATGAGCATTAAATTCAGCTATTTACTTGCTAAAAAATTTCTAAATCACTGTTCGGCAGTTAGTGTGATAATTTAAATGGTCACCCGTTATATTGTTGTAAGTCTTTGTGCTCAGACGTTATTGTATAGTGTCATTATCGCTGTAATTATTATGAGTCGTTTTTGTTGTTTATTCCTAAGGTTGTCACCCCTTATTAATCCATCGCGAGCATAATTGACGTGTAGTAAGACAGTTGACCAGTTAACTTGTCGTTAATAAGTGGCAGACAGGTTGGCGTTATCTAAAGTAGCGCTGACAACAATAACAAATAGGCAAAGTTCGAGCGTGGCGAAGGCCGCGGCCCCTGCTATTAATCACAGCGCTATTATCATATTACAGCGCCGGTGACACCTATCTGGCAAACAATATCTAAGTGGTTGGCACCACTGCACGAACTAGAGGACACCAAACAACGATCTACTTAAACACTTTATTGGAAACGTTGAAAAATACATTGCAGAATAAGAGAAATATTGATACAGTGCTTAATCATTATTAAACAGATTTTTTCTTTTTTTTTTGTAATAATAGGATTTATTTCAAAATTCGTTATAAACTAGGAACGATAGCTTAAATAAAATGCAATAAATGCTTTATTATTTTGGAATAATTAAAATTAGGTTTGTTAATCCGATTTTTGCTTAGCTCAGCGGTGGCAACAAAGATTTGTCTTATTCGTTACTCACTTATCAACAGTTTTGATTTGTTTATTTTCAAAATTTTTACGCAAAGTAGGCTAATGCTATGACACAAATAGCAATAAAGAGGAATAATAAAAAGTCTGGAAATGTCTGAATCTGATATAAATCCGGCAATATCGACAAGCAAGTCGCGAAAATCCCCGGAAACAGTTCGCTTTTGGGCAATTAAATCCGGTCGCATATTTTCGAAAGACGATAAAAATTCGCATTTCGTATCCCGGACGAGTTCCATTAAAACAACAAAAGTGCGCCGTATAAAAGGGATAAAGCAAGTTTACTTCTTACATATCATCTACACAGTGTAGATAATGTTTATGGCGCGTTCTCCGCCAGTAAACCGCCGGCTTTATATTCGCCCGATAAGAACGAGGCGCTGGAAAAGCTTCAATTGTATTTTTGCCACGTTCATCTGCAATTGCAAATGAGACAGTTGACTAATGGCGAGAATAAATCACACAAAAGACCCTTTTTAAATCTTAAAGAGTGACAGGGCCGATGGCAATCGCCTCAGGACCATTATCTAAAGCGCCATTAGTCAGGTCAGATTAAATTACCGACTTGAACTCTGATGGTTTCCTGATCGGGATTTTTAATTTCCGCCCAAAGCATTCCCTTGATTGGAAAATACAACGTATATAAAGAGACGAAATGCGATAAATTGACAAACTAAATCAACGCCAAATTCGCTTTTAGATGCTCACTTACACAATATAGACTCTGATTTAAAATGACTACAAGAAATAAACTGATTATTGGTTCTAATATTATAACGACATCTCTCTGAATATTTCTTTTATATTTATCAGAGCCGACTCCTGCAAATCAAAAAAAAATATAAGCCAATAATGCCATAGTACGAAACCGCACACCACACATTAGCTTTTTCTAAATATGATCTGCGACAAAAAAACCTGAAACTTGAATACGTCTCACTCCAGTACCGGCAATGTTGAGATGAAACGAGTTCGTTAGTTGAAGAGGTTGATTCATCGAAGAACAATTCGTTTATAAAAATTTTAATCTTCTAAAAGTCTGTACTAAACAAATATCCAATCGTTTGGTTTTATCACCATTTTTTCAAGCTTGTTTAAATGTGGATTGAATAAATATTGTTTTTTTTAAAGATTCTTGATAAATGAGATTTGCTTGTACTAGTTTGTAATACCCTCTTTCTTAAAGAGAACCTTGGAACTTTTCTTGCGGAATAAACGGCAAGAACTGAAGCAGTATCGTCTTTATTAAACAATTTTTGTGACATCTTAATGTTTAAAACCGAGCCCGTTTTAGAAAATCTGGACACCAATTTTTTGGCACCGGAATTTGAAATTGTAAGATTGGATATTTTTGGTTGAATTTTCTGATAACAACTCGGTAGCACTCTTCCTCAGTTCTGTAACATTAATTTAGATAAATTCTTTGTTGTAAAGTTAACATTATTGCATAAATACTGTTCAAATTAAGGAAAATGTAATTTTAAAAATAATAAAAATTAAAATATTTATTATTATATTTTTAAAATATTTAAAAGATAAATTAAGTGTAAATTCTTGATCAGCAACAGTAGAAAAGTCTTCTCTGTGAGTAGTGAGCTTATCCAGAATTGGTTTGAATTTCCTTTCTCTCCCTCACGTACAATCAACGAAGTTAATGCATTAAAAGGACTTGTGGATAAATAACGAGCAGCATTACATCCCCAACTCCTGATCTGCCATAAATTTCGATCCCTTTAAAACTCGCAATCAACATGCGGCCATTAGTGCTGCTGTGGACGCGTATATATCAAGTCGGGATCGGTGGGAGGATCACATTATCTACAGCAGACGTATCGTGTATCCTGCAGAGTCTTCGCCAAGTCCTGTTCTTGCAACGTCTCTCAACATGAAACAAGGTCTTATCTCATCACCCCCTAAGCTATCCCTCCTGCCATTAGGCATAGGGACCTCTAAATAAAAGGTGTTCATTTAAATAAGTTGTCAAGAATGTTATAAAATTTTGTTAAAAAAATAAATAAATTTGATAAATAACAAAATAAATTATTTTGGCTATTTTTGAGTGCGTGTTTACAAGTTTCCGAGTCATTTTCAGTTCTAGTTTTATGTTGTTCCTTTTTTTTCTGTTCAGTTTTAGTTTGTTCTAAGTTTCAGTTTAAATATTTTGTGAAATAAATTTCAGATCACTAAGCCGACATAGTGTGACAGTTCTGACATTTCTGACTATTATCACTGACAGTAGGACAGCTGAATTTAACTATGAAATACTTCAAAATGTTTTCGTTTTGTTATGGTACTCTTGACAACATTTTTAAATGAACACTTGTTATAGCATAATTAAAAAAATATATTTTGGCAAAACCAAATATTTGCCTTGAACTTGTTGCACAAATAAACTTTCATTTCTTGAAGGAGTTTCCTTCTTCGAGATCATTTATTATTTATAATCTCTGGATTGGCGACTTGACTCTCGCCAACAAAAAATATATCAAGTCACATTTCTCTCGAAATTCGATTTGTGGAAAAAAGGCCGAAAATTCGTCGTCACTTCCGGGCTTTTAGCCCCGTGGTGGTGTGTAAATCTGCATAGGGGTGCGCACACCGCACACTTGATCGAGTTAGAGGCGCCGAAAGCCGTCGCCGTAAACGAATAATCGTAAAAGCCAGCTAAAGTCTCCTATCATCGATCGGCAAATGAAACATTCATCTTGATTTGGCTCACGGAACAATCGTTTGATAAAAACAGACACCGAGGAAATTCCGGCAGTTCCGGTGATGGCGGCCGTTTCCGTTTCATATCGCGAAAGGAACTAGTTGGGGATGTCGCTCACGTCTTGCCCGAATTTACATTGTTGTGCCTGAGAGTAAATTACAGGGGCTCAGAAGGAGAGATTTGGCCCCACGGGAGATGACAGTTTATTGGGATAAGCACTTAATAGACGCGGGGATGGGGCTGCCTAACTTCGTTACGCCATTGCCTTAATTCATAAAGCTTTTGTTTTCGCATTGTCTTTGTTCTCTTTGAAAGATATTGGTGTTGAAAGTAAGTGCTTCTTTATTTTAGAGGTAGAAAGGGAGGACAGTGACGAGGGCAAGCATTAAGAAACTTTCCGGGGATGAACCCTTCCTTAAAACAGAGCAAAAAGCACCTATTTCTATCAATTTCTAATAGGAAAATAACATTTTTTTAATACCATATTCTAATTAGATTTTTAGTTGCAAATTACCTGTATTTTAATTAAAACAATGTCCTACAGCAAGATTTAAATATTTAGCAGATTAAAATTGTTACAGGTCGTACTGATTTTTAATTACAATTAACAGAAAACAAGTTAGTATAAAAAAAGTAAGTGTAAAATAAAAATAATGATGTTTCCAGACATTGTAGAACAAGCCAGAGACACCACAAAGTCTTTGTTGTCAGCAAAATTTGTTAAAGCCTATGACAATAAAGTTAGATGACAATATATACCGGACATTGTTTTCGTCGCAGTTCTGCGACAATATTGATTGATGCTAATCGTAATATTATATATATTATTATATAGAAAAATTAGTTTAAAATAAAGTAAATATTAAGCAAAAATATTAAATTTGATTGAATATAATTAGACCAGTAATTCATTAATAATTGCTCTACCTTTTTTTATTATAGCTGGTCGTAGAAATAAGATTGTATGCAATACGCATTAGATAGCTATTAAGTTTTATTTTTACAGTTCTAAATCAAGTTTTTTTTTAGAACACTCTGTATAGATATATTGGGTATATCTTGTGTCGTTTTTACGATAGCTTAAATATTTTTATTTGTCCCCAAAGGCTCGCGAAATAAAGCGAATCGAGCCGGGGTAAAAAAGGAATGGATGCATGAAATGGCCGGTTGCCAGTTTCCGTTATCCTCGGTTCCGGTTTGTCCTGCGATAGGACACGTCGAAAAATATCTGCAGAGGCTGGCGTCGTGACGCTCGGTAATGCCAACAACTGGCCGGGTGGTCGTGCGCACTGTCCGAAAAGGAACGAAGGGTGGCCGGTGATATATGGGGACAGTCGGGATTAAGCGATAAGCTACACACTCTTCCGTCTCCCCGTATCTCCTGTTGAATGAGCTGGACGATAATGAGAATGCCGTGAGGTGGTTGCTGATCGAACAAAAAGACTCTAAAAATAGAAATTAGTTTTTTCTGTTGGACAGTACTGTGACGCTCCTATTTACTCATCTACTTTCTCAAATATTGCATCAAATTTTTTTTTAAATTTTTATCTAAGCTGATTTCTGATTTTTAATCGTGATAATTAAATTTTATCTATGACTGCTTTGATAACTGTATATTATATTAAATATTTGAGTGAAGTAAAGTGACATATTGCTTTACTAGTAAAGTAATAAAATAAAAATTCACTCTTTAAAATAATTTGTTTTAATTTCAAACTCAATCTTAATTACATGCTATTATTGCTATGAATATTAATAACACAATTTTTTACACCTATTTATAGTAGGACAAGCCATTGCTGATACATTTTTCTTGATAACAGCTGTCGATGCAGTAGTTCTAACTGTTATAGTACTTTTGCCACCGAAATTTTTTAAGCGATTGTTTTTTATTTTCTTCTGCCGTGTCTATATACCTCTCCGCCACTGTATTCGGGCGTCAACCCTTATAACTCTTTACTGTTAAAAAATCAGCTCTCGAATTTAGTAAGCAACGAAGTAGATGAGCGCTTATAACAATGTTCTGTAAATCCTGCTGGATTAGGTAACTGAAGAAAAGTAAAAATATTCTTGGGGAAAGCAGCAAATGTGTTTATACCAACAGGTAACTTTATACACCTTTGGTTTCTGTGTTCTAAGAAAAACCGTCTACTACTGGCGTTATAAGAGCAAAGTGCAGCATATTTTCACTGATTTACACTGTTTTGATAAATGATCAAAATATGCAAGTAGAACCTTCTCGTGTGTAATATTATTAACATTTTTCTTGTCGCACCATGAACTGAGCCGTTAAAAAGCTATTTCGTACTTTTCTTTAGACTTCTCTGGCACTAAGCAAGAAGCAGCATTTATCGCCGCTTTTTCGATATCAGAAGGTATACTTTCTGAATCACTGATATTACAATTTTCTTATTTTTACCACAAAGCACAAATTTTACTGATTATCTTAAAATAACAAACTTTGTTTAAAAAATTGTTAGCGGTTGACAGTACTTACTGAACACATCTATAGGTTACCTTACTTTTGATGTAAAAAATAGGAGTTATCAGCAGCAATAAATATTTGATTTTTTAAATTTTTTGCAGTTATAGATAATAATAATAATTTAGGCAAGTAATAATACACAATTTTAATATAAAGGGCTATAACTGTAAATGATATAATAAATAATCAAAAGACAAAATGAAACAACGATTAAAATAATTTTTATAGTATTTTATTTACAGTTATAGCTCTTTAAATTTAAATTGTGTATTATTAGTTGCCTAAAAATCTAAGAATCAGTGGCTCCATCTTACATATTTTACGTAAAGGGATGCTAGCTTTTGACAGGTTTTTATCAGCTGTCCATACTGATTTATTTTTAAACTGTGGTAGTGTCTACTTTTAAGGTTATTTTATTATTGTTATTTTTACTTTTGTTTTTTACAGAATTTATGATTTGCCAAGTAGCTTTGACTTGATTGTTTGAGTTAATAATTTTGTTAAGATAGTATTTCGATTTTGAAGAGTCTATTAAATCTTTGTGTAGTTTTTTATCAAATTTATATGATTCTATAAGTTGTAGATATGTCCGACTTAGCTGAAATAAATCCTTCAGTTTTTCTGAAGATTCTCTAATTTTACTAAAAATTTCAAATTTTTTTTATTAGACCACGTAGTAATTTTTTCAGTGAAAAACATAAATTAAAATGATAGAGAAAAAGATCCATGACAATTTCAAACTTCTTATTTGTATTGCGTTCGTTATAAACAGGATACCAATTCTCATTTTCTAAGGCATCCTTAAAAAGAACTATCTCATTACGGCTAAAGCACCTTTTAATAGAATAACAATTACTAGACAGGGTTTTCCCTAATTTTGACTGATATGTGATAGACCTATGATCTGAGATGATATTGTCTTTCATGTTAATGGTTTCTGTAGAGACAATATTAGCGTAAAAATGATCAATTAAAGAGCTTGTGGTAGAGGAAACCCTTGTAGGCATACCGCATCAGCCATGTAAAATGAATAGAATCTTAAAAGAATTGTAAGCAGTTATATACAACCCGTTATACCATACTATATGATTTGTATACATTAGAACGAGAAGCATAATAAAGATAGCGCTTTCTGCCAAACACGTAGAAAAGTTGTCTAAAAGAACACATTTTAGAAGTAAAATATTTTAAAGTTTTCTGTTTTAAATAAAATTGTTTATTATTTATAAAATTTGTGTTTATATATACATATTTTTTAAGTGTTGTATAAACAAGATTTAGGAAGGTTTTATCTGCAATCAGAAAATGCAAACAAAGAATATTACTTATTTTTTATTTAGAAGCTTGTTTAGTTTCTTAACTAATTCTATTAAAATAAAAATAAATTCAAAAACTTTTAGATACTTGAAATTCAGTGCCATTACATACTGTCTTATGTTTTCTTTCGTCATTTCTCTCTCGATTTTTCTCGCATTACCTCCGATCGTTTCCAATTTTTAACACTTGTAACTCTCTAACTCGGCTTAAACTCAAACCCAAACTCCCAGCTTTTCCCGAGATAAATCTCCTCCGTTCCCTCTGAGCTCTCCCATTGCATAATTAACAAATTATCGTTGTTTCTGGCCTCGTTAGAGTCGCACAATGCAAGAATCCAAGCCGGAACGTGCCAAATTAAACGAAAAAGGTGTTTACCGAGGCCTCAACAAGTATTAATTAGTAAATGCCCCAAATACCAGCTCGATAATTCCTCAGTAAACACTGAAAATAAAGTTTTTAATGTAGCTCAAAAGCGGAAAACCCAGCCCCAGTAATGAGAAGTTAATGTTCTCCCTTTTCCGCCATCAACAGGAGGCACGTGCGCCATGTTGACAAACAAACGAAGATCAGCTAAGATGCAGCAACATAAATATGTCGCCGTCGCCGGACAACAAACAACCTAATGCGTATCTAAATAAACGGCCGGGGGCGGCATAGCGGCGTCACGGTGGCGGCAATTCCACGAAATGATTCATTGCACCAGTGGAGGAAAATTGCGTGCGGTGGAGATTTTCAAAGTCTTGAGGTTAATTGCACTAGTTTTTTGGTTACTTGAATTGAGTTCAAATGAATTTGGTTAACTAAGCAAATAAGCTTACAACCACATTTCTACTTAAGAGGAGTATGGAGTCAGGTTGACCCTGAAATTTCTCGTCCGAACCCTCGAGTGTGAAATCTTGATCGGTAGCACCGAGGAAAACAATAAATGACGATTTACAACGCCAAGATCGGAGTACAGAGGTTGTTTCTCTTATAGTAGAGTTCCAAATGCTCTCTTACTGTTTCTCGGGTTCCCCCACTCTCGATGTTCTACCGTCTTCACTGCTAATAGTGGAGTAAAATCACTGTATTATCAGGCTTCTTTCTCGCAAAATTTTTTTTTAAGATATAACCAGACGGGACCTTTACGGTCTTGTAAAGTACCATTTTGGCCATCTGAAATCGCTATCTACAACTTTTTTTAGTAGGAACTTTGTAAAATATTTTTTTTTATATCGGAGCAACAGTGTTCAAAATCGTGTTTTTAAAACATACATCGCGCTTATAAATTAACTATTTCACCTAAAATTTTGAAATTTTGTCCACTTATAGAGCAAACCAGAGCGCAACTAACAGTAATAAGAGATTTAAAAAAAAGTTTTTTGTTTCTGTGAAAGGGGCATCCAAAGTCACTAGTTGTAAAATTGTGCATTGACAATTTCACCCTACGGGAAGCTATATGAATTATTAAAAATTTGTGTATATAACATACATTTTCGGATTCACAAAACTCTAGATAAGTTTTTTTTAAAAAAATTAAAACAATAATTCAAATGGTTTCCGAAATATTATTTTTTTAAAACAAGGCTTTGCCGTGTTGCTCCGCGCCACACGCGATCTACGCACTCGCACAGTAGTTCTTCGTTTGTAACATTCTAATTGAGGAGCTCGCGTGCAAAACCGGATATATCCACTTTTCACAAAAAATCATTTTTTGGTGGTTTCTGGGTCTTAGTTGTGATATCTATAAGCCCATATATTTGTTTGCAGCCAAAACCGTGTAATTCCTTTTAAAAACGTTAAGTAAAGTTCGACTTTTTTCCATTTTTTTTGCTAATAACGCCAAATTGTTTCTTTTTTTATAAAAAAAATAGATGACAATCACTTGCACAACCCCATTAAATTTAAACTGTTTTTAGTAATAATAACACTAAATAACACTATTTTTTAAAACAGATGTGTAGAGTGTTTTTCTCATTTGCTGCAAAATATGTAAAAGTGGATATAACCGGTTTTGCACGCGAGCTCCTCAATTATATTATGACTTACTTGAAGGTAATTTGATAGCTATAATTATAAACCCCAAAAATAATTTACCAAATTTTATTAAAAGAAAAATGTTTTTATGTAAAATTTTTAAAAAAGTAAAGCTAAATTTCTTCTTCATCTTCATCTGATTTGTCGTTGGTCTCTTCAACATTGTTTCACTGCTGGCAGGAGCAATCAATACAAGACTTTAGTCCTTTCAAACAGATACATTTTGAAGTATTACATGATTTTGCACTTTTACTAAAAGAAAACCTATGTTTTGAAGAATTATATTACATAAATAATTAGAAAATTTTGGATAGTGCCTTTTGACACAAAACAATTTTTGAACAACTTCGGATATAATATATTTAGGGCATAAGCCATCATTTCTGAAAAATCAACTTTTAGTCTTGAACTCACATAATCACTTTTTAAAGCGTTTTAGGCGTTCTATGTACCATACTATTATGGGAATAAGAAAAATAATAAGGAAACGCGCGAATCTGTAACACCTTTATTTACAATAATATTTTAATGAGATTTAGTACAATCATTCTTCTAATTATTAGCTACAAAATGACTTAAAGTGATTCTTAAAAAAAATTTTCATAAATAATATAAAATAATTATTAAAAAAATGTTAAAATTTAAAATTAACGAAATTATAAATTTAAAAAAGTCAAAATGTAGTTCATCTTATTACAATACTTGTAACGAAAACCTATTTTCCTTTTTTTTTTATAAATAAACATGCTATAACTTCGCGCATATACATAGGAATATACAAGGTGTTATAAAAGGTTGTGCAAAAAATTTAACCTGTAATACAGCACCACAAATAATAACAATCTGCAAAAAAAATTTTTGTCCTACCTCAACTAATAATAAGATTACAGGCCTTCAAAGTTGGATATAAAAAAACATTCTCGAAATCTCGAAAACCGCTTAACCGATTAATACCAAATTTGGTACACAAATGAAGTTGACTGTACTCTTTTTATTTATAGTTGCAAAATTTTGCTGCACATCTCAATTTCAAGTTACAGCACTTTTGTTACACATTTTGGGTAATTAACCAATTTTATCCTTATTAATTACCACTTTTTATAGCAACAGTGAATATGCCAGTAGATTTCGAATAAAAATGCAAGAACGCAATATTTTGCTAAAACGTACCGTTTTCAAGATATTTACGTTTAAAGTATAAAAATGACTTTTAATCTCTAACTTTGGCGTTCTCTAGCTCCTAAACTGTGCAACATGGTATAGAGGTAAATTCTGTTAAATCGCTTTATTTTGACCTGAAAAACCTATAGTTGTCTTATGTTAAAAAAATTGTTATAGGTTTTGTAATAATTAATTTTTAGGTTATAATTTTGTTATCAGTTGAGATAAGCCAAAATTTTTTTTTGCAGATTGTTATTATTTGTGGTGCTGTATTTCAGCTTAAATTTTTTGCACAACTTTTTGTAACACCCTGTATAATACATATATTATACTATATTATACACTTATATTATACTACTTATACTCCAATTTTCTTATGGAAATGGACTTTTATGTTATTTTTGTTATTATGAGACAAATTTTAATTTTTTTATTTTATTATTAGAAAAGGTATGAGGTTATTTAGAAACATATTTATGTGTCACAACTGTTATTTTTATGTAATTTATTTTAAATATCAAGAACTAAATACTCTATATTAATGCCATAATATCAGTAATCAAAAATTTCGAATGATGACGTAAATTCATTTGCATAAGATAGTTCGTATAGCTAATTTTATCATTAGGTTAAAAAAACAAATATGTTTAATTTTAATAAAACAAGACATTTATTTTATAAATCTAGAAATAAACTTCTTATTGGCATATTTCTAGACATTCTGGGATCAATTAGCTCTGGAAGAATGCACAACTTGTAAAACCTTTCCAATTTCTCTTTCATCTTCGTATCCCAAAAAGTATCGTCTTTAGTAATAATTTGTCTTTTAATTTTTCCATAACCAGGCCAAACAGCTAATATGCAAACCTTTTTGTTTGCTATGTGTAACTGTCCTTGAATTTGGTAGTACCAATCATGATTAAAATTAACTTCCTGACTTCCATCAATAGTCTGTTTCCAAAATGTTATAATTTTTTTTTTGATTCCTTCGTCTGGAGTTAAATTTTGTTTATAGGCCGTGTATGGACACTTTATTTCTACTATATAATCATTCTCTTCTAATATGCCATCTGGCGAAGCTTCTAAATAAAAAACTTGTTTGTCGATAAAAAGTCCACATGGATTAATTTTCATTTCTTTTCCAAATTCCGTACTTAATTTTTTTTTCGAATTCTTTTTTCGCATCCACTTCATAAATTTTTCCATGATTTAAGGACGGAATATTTTTATGTTTTATATCATATAAAATGGACTTGACGGTGTTGGCGGTATTAGTTTTCTTTTTCAATTTACACACTCTTCCAAAATTTGACGCAGTCAGTAATTTTCTTCTTTGCTCCATCCATTCTCCATCTTGATTTTGATCGGCTGTTCTTTTTTCAATTGTTTTAATTTCTTCCTCAGTTTTTCGTAATTTCTGCAAACATTCTTTCTCTTCTTCTTCGTATATTGCAGCACTTATATCTGTTTTTTGAGAGTTTTCGCCGCAATATTCATCAGCATTGGATATTTTGTTGTCTTTGTTTGTGTGTTTATAAAAACATTTTTTAAATAATTGTTGTTTCCTAACTTTATTAATTCTGCCAAGCTCTACTTTTTTAATGATTTTGTTATTTTTGGATAACATAAAATGGGGCATTTTGATATTATGGCTTACTACCGCTGCAGCACATCTGGTACGATATGAATTGCCTAAAGCATAATTTATTTTTTTGCCCCCTATAAATTTTGCAACAATTGAGTGATATTGTTCAACAATATTGCTATTAAAATTTATTATTAGACTGTTGGCATGATTAGCAATGTATCGAGTTATATAAATAATTCTGTTTAAAAATTCATTTGAAATTTCTTTTAAAAAATGTTGTTCCTCTTCCCGTTTACAAAAATATGATTCACAATTTTTGTGTTCGCCAAACACATGATATACACTGTTTAGAATATCTTTGCGCAAAAGCTTGATTGCTTCATTTTTTCGATCGTTGCCTTTATGATATTTCATTGCTTTATTAATACCTACCCGTAATCTTAAAATTCGTCCTTCTAATAATTTTCTATCTTTTAATTTAAAATTTTCATCTGTTACTAGCAACCTCAATTTTTTGCAAAAATTACGAAGAAGATGATTGCTAAATTCAATTTTTTCAACAGATATATTGTTGTATGGTCTGGACTCAACAATTTTCTTATAAGTGTTGCTATCACCATCCCCTATCAATATATTATATTTAATTCCATACAAAGTTACACTAGATTTGAACCCCTCAACAATAATATTAGACTCCATGCTAGTAGACGTTCCCGAATAATTTTTTGTGCAGATGTGGGATTTTATCTCCTCATTATTGTTATTTCGTGAACAAATTACACAATATTTGTTTCGGACTCCAAAAAAGAGTACTTTGCCTGTGTACTGTCCAATAATTATTTTATATGGCTGAAGGATTTCGGTCAATGGCCATTGAGAATCCCCAATAAAACATTATTATTATTATTTTATATTATTTATAAGTATTTTTTTAAAAATCACTTCCAGTCATTTTGCAGTTAATAATTAGAAGAATGATTGTACCAAATCTTATTAAAATATTTTTCTAAATAAAGATGCTACAAATTCGCGCGTTTACATGGAAATTCCCATAAAAGAACTTACCTCTATACTCCTTTTATTGGTGAGAGGTCAATTGTCGAGTTGTAAATCAAGAGGTTGCTCGTACGGTTTCAGATTGAAAACTGCGCGAATCTGTAGCAGCGTTATTTATGAAAATTTTTAAAAACGGTTTTCACTACGAGTATTGTAATAAAATGAACTACATTTTGACTTTTTGAAATTTTTAGTTCCGTTGATTTTAAGTTTAAGTAATTTTTAATATTTTTTTTTTATTATTTGCAATAATTTTTTTAAGAATCGCTTCCAGTCATTTTGTAGTTAATAATTAGAAGAATGATTGTACCAAATCTCATTACAATATTTTTGTAAATAAAGGTGCTACAGATTCGCGCGTTTACATGGGAATTCCCATAAGAGAAATACCTCCATACTCCTCTTAACTACTTAATTCAATAACAGGGAGTAACCACCATGGAGCAAATTCACTTACATACATGCAGTTTAGCTCCCACATGGATGCAATTACAATTTAAAATTAACTTATATTTTAAATTAAATTTGTTTTAAATTCTAATGTGATCTCGAGCTTCGCTTTCGGTTAAATAACTTTCTTTCTATTATGTCTAAATTAGAAAATCTTTTCTACTAGGTATGTACAATATGTAGAAATAAATTTTTATTTTTATTTTTGTAGACTAGGTTATCTCTTTTGCAGCACCATAACCACTTCATTTACTTCACAAATTTGAATTTTAATATGTAAAAAATGACTTATACAGGCTGTATGTATGGAGTTTTGGGCTTTTAGACTTTTTTGCGCAGTAAATTTTTTTTTCTATCAAGGTGGAATGACTACTAAACAGGTGATCAAATCGGCCTAAAAACTGTATTTGCTCTTGTTTTTAAGATTATCGAAATTTATGTAGAGCTTACATTTATTGAATAATTGTTGTATGAGCATTTGTGTAATCTTCTAGTATTTAGTATAAAAGTAAGTAATAAACAATGTGTGATAGATAAAGGTTTTCGTTTATTTGTTTTGAGGTCAGTAGCCTTCACCCTTACCGTCAAGAATTTCGTTTGGAGCCCATGTAGATCGGCTCGGCCTCCAGTGATTAATCGTCGGTTTAAACAGCAGCAGTTTTTCTTGGGTAATTGCCTTTGGGCTGACGTGATGTTAAGCTTCGGAATTCTCCCATCGTGAAGATTTTTAATTTAACAGTGTTGTCACCGTCGCGCATCTTTAAATCATTAAAAACGCTGAGTCGCTCCGGTGCGGGCCGCGGCAGCTCACCGACCGGATTAACATCTCCGGAAGGATATATGGGGATAATTCCGCTTCGTTTTAAAAGAAGATAAATGTTGCGTTTTATCTAGGCGAATTTATGAGAGACGCGGCATAATTGTGAGCTGTTTATACGCTTCGCTGCGACTGATACCTCCAAGCGGGGTTTAATGACGCCAAGGGCTCTCTATACCGCCCCATATTTCACTAATTTCACGGCAATATTAGCCCGGAATGTAATGGTTTTTCTTTGCGCCCTCCACACACAGATCTCTCGTAAACTTGTTTTTCTTTTCGCCAGAGGCGGGGAGATTTTATCGAGAAAAGCGCGCCCGAAGGCCGCAGCTAACTTTTCCGGGGCCATTAAGATAAAATCATCCTTCCACTGCGAATTTTATCAGGGTGCGGTCAACTAGCTGCAAAGATTAAAAATTAGAAACGGTAGCGTCGTTAAATATTACATTTTATACAACGGTTACAAACTGACTGAATCATCCACAGGAAATGTTATTATTCATAAGAGGGCAGAGGCTTATTTTATGAGTCCTTCCTCCAAGTAATCAAGTATTTTTCCAGACTTAAGGCGACTGACTAATTTTTGGTTATACAAGTCTATCAAAGTTAAAAATTACATTAAATCACCTGTACTGACGAATTTATTTGCACAATACATGCAATAGAAATAAAAACAAAAAAACCATTTAGTCGTTTATTGCTGTATTACCGTTTCTTGAAAAAAAAGCAACTAAGACTTGATTTTAATTGATCTCTTTATTGATGGTAAAAATGACACTAAATTAATCTCTTTTAACTTAAGCTATAAAAAAGAAAGATAGAGAAAAAAAAAAGAAAATTTAGTGAACACGTCTTTGCTACCGATTTAGAAGTCGCTACTTAAGTTACTGTTATACTCTATTTTTTTACTGTTTTTTTTTGTGCGTTGTTACTTGTTGACTAGTAGATTAAAGCTTTTGTTGTTTTATTACCTACTATATTAAATTTACCTACATTTTTCTGGTCTGAATGTTTAAATTTATATTCGTTAAATGGTAAAGAAACCAACAAGAAAAATCGGCAACCAGCTGCTTGTAACAACGTTGAACGCAGTCAACGTCAACCCAGTCAAATACAGCCTTTTTTTTTTAATAAAAATTTGCTATTTAATTAAACTTTCTTTACTTATCAGTAAATTCAACTTAAATTTTTGTATTACTAAATTTTTTTCGCTTTAATTAGTTTTGATTATTAAGTCAAATTTGACAAGAATTTTGTTCGTATTCTTTAACTCAATTTTAGCATTATTGTTTTTTATCTCTTCTTCTTTTGCGTTAACTTAAAATAAGTTCAATTATATTTTTTGCTTTAAACGCCTAAAGTTTATAGTGACTGTTTTTTAATTGTGTTATCTTTTGTTTTTTTATATTGAGACCATCCAGGAATACGGTTGTGCTACAATTTTTTTGAGCTTTTTATTTTGTTCTCTAATTGTTTCAGCATTTTCATAAACAATAATCCTACTAATTATCAATTTTACAGTGGGACATCAAGTAGATTATATTTCTTAATACTGTTTAATTAATAACAATTGAAAATTGATTAATTATTTCTGGTTTCGGAGTAAACTATTTAACAAGATTAAAATTATAAAAACAAATTGCTAGTCAAAATTAATTGTTTAAATATTTCAGCAAGTGCATAATTGTTTATATTTTAGCTGAATTAAGAACTTATAAATTTAAAACCGCAGATTTTAAAAGACAAAACAAATCGCTGTTTGACAAAAATAGGGTCGAGCAATTAGCAAATTTATAATAAAAGAAATTAATAAGAACAATCCTTTAATTAAATAAATAAAATGCACGCTAAGCATCCTTGTAGAAAGTCACGTAGACACCCTTTATTTGGCAACACCGATGGTTTAAAGACGGTTAGAAAAAGAACCAATCGTCGCTGCGGAAACTTGCGTATGATCTTTAGCAACAACAACGGCCGAAGACGGTTAGGAAACGAACCAATCACCGCTGCTGAAAATAACGCGATCATTCCTAGCAACAGCAACCGTCTAAAAAAAGTCGTTAGGAAAGCGCGTTAAACATCTCCGATTGCAGTCACATAGACAGCTCTGACGTCACTAAAAATTTGGATATAAAAGAAACCCCCAGAAAAGCCATCGTCAGAGAATAAATGCTCTGTCATTCTCCAGACTGGTCGACTTATTTTTTTAATACAGGAATCTCCGACGGGTGATCGCTGATCAAAAGACTGTCTTCTAGCTAATAATCACGTTCGTGTCCGAAATGCAGATTCTGAGTCTTCGACGGGTGATCGCACCAAGGGCTCTGAATCAGAAATTTTCTTTGAGTACCGCATTCCTAGTCTTGGACGAGTTGATCGCAACCGAGGAGAATTCTGCACAACCAGTTGGCACTCGGTTTACTTAATATTTCTCTCCAAATTAGCTGTCCACAATGTCAGACGAGCCAGAAAAGCCAGAGGACCCCTCCTTCGTGGTTCAAGAGCTGGTACTATTTCTGGAAGAAAAGAAGATTTTTACAGGTCTGTATCAAAGAGAGTAAAAACTTTTTTTATTACTTCACACAGTGTTTACTGACTTAGGCCCGATTGTACATTGCGCGCTTAAACTTAGTTTTAACTTGAACCTGCACTAAACTCAAAAACTCGCCCTTATCTGATTGTATAAACGACGCTTAGCAACGTGAGTTTAAGTTTTAGGTTAGGAGTTTTAGTTCAAATCAAAAATAAATACTTTGAGTGGTGGCATTTGTCAGTTTAAACGTTACTCAAGTGAATTTATTTTATTAATTTAGTTTGGCTTTTAAAAAATGAAAGAATTCCTGGGTTTTTTACTGATGACAAAGATATATATTAAGGGAACACTTCATTGAACCGCCACTTTTGTGAACCAAAACTTAAGCGCGCATTGTACAATCGGGTCTTATAGTCGCAGGGGAGCCTTTGTAGTTTCAAATCTTTAACAATCTTTAATTGTTATTTATTTAATTATTTATTATTATTTAATTATTTTAGTATAATAATTATTATTTTACTAAGTAAGATAGTTCCGCGTATAACTTGTACGTGTCTAACCTACCAATGGCCTTTTGTTGTAATTAACAATAGTTGATTACATTCATCTGACTCATTACTCGCATAAAAATTACAATATCTTTACTATCCTCCTGGCCAAGCCGGAGACCACTACCACACCGATCAGAAAAAAACGAAGCCAGTCCGGGTGTAGTACTATGGCACACTAAAACTCAAAACATGGCTAAATGTAATAAATAAAATACATAAACAAAAAGACTCCCTGGTAAAATAATAGACTAAATATGGGACTATTAGGAAATGAGAGTACGCGGTAGTTTGTTCTTTGGTGAGGCTCCTATGCACTCTTATCTATAAATTTTCTAAGTCGGAGGTGTTTAATCAGCTCTGAAATTAAATCCGGGTTTTTAGCCCATACTGGCCTGCGATGGTTCTGATACCGGAGTGTTGTAATCCTAGCAAGATGCAACTTATTCTGTATTACAGAACTAGACTTAAAAAATTTAATTTGTAAAATAAGTGGCCTCACTTTGGGCTGCGCAATTACACTTGTAATATTCTTCGAATAAATGTATTTATTCAATTTCAGCTGTTTTACTCTTCCTTGATACACAGTGCTTAAACATCGAACACACAAATACAAAACACAACGTAGAGTCCTAATAACACAATTTCGATCAGTCAAAAATCTAATTTTTTGACAAGGCTAGGCCTTAGAAGCGTCACAATATTTTAAAATGTTTATTTTTAAAACCAAATTTTTTTTGACTAATAACTTGGTTGTAAGTTATACTAATAAGTTAGACTAATAAGTGGCAGAAACACTTGATAATAAATTCCTTATTGTTTGATTAAGGTGTTTTTTTTATAATCCTTATTTATTTAACAAATTTAGTTATCAGTTCAAGCTCTCTTCTTTTAAGTAACTGCTGTTACCCATTAATCCTTTTTATGCTCTGGGAATGAGAACATGAGAAAATATCTTACCGACGTGCAAAAACTCGCACGAGCTTTTTTTTTGAATCTGGGGGCATTCATTAGAGATCGTGCGGGTGGATTGTCCCTAGATCTAATTAAATAATATATTGATTAGCCTCAATAGAGCTCTTTCGTGCCTTATCTCACCGTCGGAAGCTTTGCTACAAAAACGTCCAACATAAAAGAAACATGCAGTTTTTTTAAAGTCTCACGTGATCAGATACTTTCAAGATTTAATTCCAAGTTATTCTAAATTTTGTTTTGCTGAAAGCATTTCTGATGTGTTTGTTTTAGCGAAGCGAAGACATAAAACGAGGCCAGTTCAAGAGATCTTTTGTCTCGAGTTCAAACACTTTAAAGAAGCAAATAATAAAACATAAATCAATCGACGGCACTTAGCACAAATAAAAGAGAAAACCTCGAATGTATACTTTGCGGAAACAACCCCTGCACTTGTAACAGTAACAAAAGACTTGGAATTTATCAAAAAGAAATAACCCCAAAAAGGCAAAATTTAGAAACTAGTTGATTTTAAGTATCATAAAAATTGTATTATTATTGTCGATATTTTTTTAAGAGTGAATAAAGAAAATTGGTGTTCCGTGTTGGAGCGTATTAAATTGTTCCGAGGGTGTAGAGTGAGATAGAACTAGCTTTGTAAATATCATAAACGAGCTAACGAGATTGTCTGATATATAAAAATAAGCGGTTCGTTAGAGTTCGTTTTAGAATTCTGGATGCGCCTCGCGGAGGTGTTTGAAGGCGCCCGCATGAACTAACTGTGCTAACAAAAAGAAGGATTTACACTCTCAAGAGCACGAATATAGCGGAAACTTAGGAAACAAAGAAGATCCTTCCTACCTATTGGATTCAGATCAGATGAAATAGCGCAATGCCCGCACGTGTTAAGTTCTCTTAAGTTTTCCGCATCCGGTGCACACAAGGGATGGCTGGAAAGCTACAGAACGGCGACTGAAGAGCTATTTTAAAATGTAATTTGAGCTTTTCAAGACAAATCGGTTCTTTATCTTTATGCAATAAGCGTTTTTATAAAGAATCACTTTTTGTCATCTTTCTCATACATTTTTACTTCGCAGAACTTGAAACATAAAACGACAACTAGTTTTTCTGATTCAAATAATATTTTGATACACATAAAAACTCGAAATGTTGTTATCATAAATAATAATCTAGAATTTTTTAAACAAATTTGTTGTGTTAATTTGCAGATTGCTAGATTAAAGCCTGATCTTTTTTTTACACTTTTCTACAAAAACGTTAAAAGACTAACTTTACACCATATATTATAAAATTATTCATACTTTGTTAAAGAATATGAAATGTCGTTTTTAAAAAGTCTAAAAAAAATGTTAAAAAAAAGCTTAACCAGTAAGCAAATACTAAGTTTTCTCAATTTTCTAAAAATAGCATAGGTTATCAAAATCTATTTCTTTCCCAACATTATCTTTTACAAATGCTACTGTTCCTTCTTTTAAAAAGGGTACGAAAGATAATTTGAGTAGAAGAGCATACCATGGATGCAGAAAAAAGTAACAGACATGAAAAAGTGTGGAAAATGATAAATAATAAGACCAAATCTCAAAAAAGGAAGCATGAGTCAGGCTTAGGGAGAGAAGAAGACATTTTTCACAAAACTATGCATGCAAACTTCAAACAGCTGCAGCAGTGTCAATACAAATCCTCACACATTCCTTAGAAAAACAAAGGCACAAAATTTAAATTCAATTTTTTTCTATGAATGTAATTCGACCGAATTACTTAAAATTTCCAAAAAGTTAAAGTCTAAATCAACAAGAGACATTTATGGAATGACAACAATTATTTTCAAGGACATAATACCACATGTGGTACTTCCATTGACGACTGTAATTAGCAAATGGCTTACCGAAAGTCACTTTCCACATCAACTGAAGAAGGCAAAAGTAATTCCTATTTATAAAAGTGGAAACTTAAACTCTCCTGAAAATTATAGGCCAATCTCCATTTTTCCAGCATTTTCAAAAATTTTCGAAGTGATCATCAAGAACAGACTAAAATTCTTCAAGAAGCAGAATATCTTCTGTAACCAGCAACATGGTTTTTTGGAAGGCAAATCGGTTGAATTCGCACTGACTGAAGTACTGCAAGAAATAATCGATGCCTTTGACAATAAAAAAAAATGTAAAATTTAGGCATGCGATAAATCAAAGGCATTTGACAGCATTCCTCACAAAGTACTTTTGATAAACTAGAGTTTTATAGGATTAGAGAGTCAGCACTAGCTCTTATGAAAAGCTACTTGGAAAAAAGGACACAAAAAACCCTCTTCAATGGCCAGCTTTCTTCTTGGAGAAAAATGAATTATGGGGTCCCACAATGTTCAATATTGAAATCACTGCTATTTCTCATATATATATATATAAATGACCTACCTGCAAATGTAAAAGCCGACAAAGTCATCCTCTTCGCCGATGATACTTCATTTCTAAATAGCGGATTAAATAGCCAAGAACTCCAGGAGAAGGGAAATACTACATTAACCCAAGCTAAGCAGTGGTTTGATGCAAACAAGATAAAGATAAACACCGAAAAAACTCAAGAACTTCTTTTTGAAACAAAAACATCATCAGATACTAACTTAATGTTTCTCGGTGTTACTTTGCAACCAAACCTCAAGTTCTCAAAGCATATTGTAACCTTGATGCCAAAACTATCTAGAGCTACCTTTGCTGTCAGAAGAGTGAAACAAATTGCAGGAGCTGATGCAGCTTAAATAACACTTCGGTTAATTCCACAGTGTAATGGGTTATGGGATATTGTTTTGGGGAGGATCATCTGACAGTAAAAAATATACCTGAAACAGAAAAATGTTCTGCGAATCCTATGTGGCGTAAATAGCACGCACAGCTGTAAATATTTATTTCCAAAAGAAAACATTCTTACTCTACCTTTCGTCTTTATACTTACCTGTGTTTTATTTGTATATGACCATAAGAACCTTCTACTGAAAAACAATTTTAACCATAACTATGACACGAGAAATGGAAACAACTTCCTTGTTCTTTATCACCGAGTGAACGCATCTCAGCTAAGTGTAAACCACTTGGCTATAAAAATTTATAATCGACTTCCTGAAAAATTTAAGAAAATGAAGAAAAACAAATTAAAAAAGGAACCAAAAAGCTTCTTAATAAAAAGAGCGTATTATTCGACCGAGGAGTATCTAAGCGATATATGTTTGTTCAGTGTGTGATTTTATGTGTTTTACTATACGCTTGACTATCCATGTAAATTTTTTTTGATGGAGTCTATTTATTTATTCAAAATGTATGTGTGTATATATAGAACTAAATAAAAATTATATAAAAAACTTTTACTCTATCTTATTGTTTATCTTTTGTATAAAAAAGACACAGTTTTTCCTGAGAAAGTAAATTGCAGAACATAATAGAAAGATTAATAGTGTTGTTAACAAGTTTACCTAATCCTAAACTTACTAAACCTCTACAATATTTTCCCATTTATCATTAAATGCTTGAAAGCTACTCTAAATTAGAGAACTAATTAATTAAATAAATCTGACAAATTAAACAACATTTCGACAAACCTAAACAATAAATTTTGAAATTTATCACGACCCCTTAACCTACATCTTATTGTATTTCTTTCACAAGAAGATTCTTTGAAGGTCTGTTCTATAATTTTTAATTTGAAGCGCAAAATTATATTTAAATTATTAATAATTGCAATTGAACAACCAATAAATCAAACTTTTGCTTCAATTATGTGGTTATTAGAGCTAAAATTTTGTTTTTAATTATTGGTTGTAGTGTGTTCCCAAACTTATAACCATCTTCTAATTTCGTAACGAAATTGCATACTACTTACCTGAGAATCTCAAAGATTTCCAAATAATGTAATTAATGTTTAATTGTATTACTTACTTTATTATTATATTACATACTATAAAGCCTTGTAGAATAATTAAGTAAGAGAATTATTTGATATACATCAAATTAAGAGGAAGGATAATATCAAGAAAGTAAAACCAAGCAGCACTGACTTCACTTATATATTTTTTAATATAGTCGCGAAAAAAAATTTTGGTTGTCAAAATCTAAAAAAAGTCACAACTTTCTATTACTATTAAGAAGTTTGTTGCGTTAGGAAGCAAATTGATCGAGAAAATAAAAGAGTAATGCTTAAGATCATTTTTTGTGTCAAAAATTAATTTGAGAAATAATTTTTTTTAACTAAAACTAACGTTAATTAAGAGAAACGTTTTGTTATATATTCAGTCCTTGATCTACTTCATGACAGTCAAAGTGGCTTAAGTCACACTGATTGAAAAGATGATTATAACGCACAGCAGGAAAGTTGAAGGTTTTTGGTTCACGAAACAAATTACTAATCGAAAAGATTTCAAAATAAAAGCAAATTATTTTGTATTTTTAAAACACAGCAAGTTAAAATTTAAATGTTTTAAAAAGAGTTTGTTGCATTTGTTAAGTATAGCGTGTGAATGGGGCTTGAGAACCAATTCATTTGTGATTGCATTTTAACACATTACAATTATGAATTGGAATTAACAGATGACACATTATTTAAAGCTTTTGTTATCAAAATCAGAAGCCTAAGCAAAAGTTTATAAAAACTGGGAGCCATAGACAACAATTTGTAAAAATAAAAACTGCAAAAGACATTTTAGAAAAATTGCAATCAAAGATCGTTTTTTTTTGTAAAAAAATTTTCGAAATTGTAAACCACATTTTATAGTAATAAAAAAACAAAAAATATTTTATATTGATTTTTATTAAAACCAAAAACCGTATGTAACATTTTATAAAAAGTGAGAATTAAATACAAGCAATAATTTAGAAAAATAGAACAATATATAATAAGCATTTTATAAAAATTGCTATAAAAAACTCATTTTTCGTAAAAAATAGCACAGAAAATTTATAATTATAAATTGTAAAGTTTATTTAAAAAAAATTATTTGTCAAAAAACTATTTTAAAAATTGGTATTAACAGAATACATTTTGTTTATAGTTTTTGTATCAAAACTTTATAAATCTGCGATAGGTATTTTAGTATACTGGATATTGTAAACCACATTTTATAAAAAAATTGCTGTCAGGAAAAGTATTTTATAAAAAGCCGAATTAATAGCAGAGAGTCTAGAAATTGTAGACTACATCCTATAAAAATTTGATGTAAAAAGAAACATTTTAGAAAAATTTAAATTAATGGAATACATTCTATTTATCCTTTTTCTATCAAAAGCAAAAGCCGAAAATTTTTTTTATAAAATCTGAGTTATTGACGAAAATTGATAAAAATAAAAACTGCAAATAACATTTTAAAAATTTGCAGTCAAAAATAGTTTTTTTTTAAATAAAACGTTTAAATCGAACGTTTTTCTGTTTGGGTGTCTTCTGTTTGGATAACGCTCAGTATGCCTTCGCATGGCTTCATGAGAATTGCTTAGGCATTCTCCATATATCAAATGCATATCAGTGTATATTCACTGATAGAAATATTGTGTCATTTTATAATCTTGTCATTTTGACAAATTCAAATATTAATGATAATGCTAGGATACCATTTAATTAAATTATAAACTATCTAATAATGGTGCATTACCTATAATGAACGGCTCGTCAAAATAAAAAAGGGAAATCAAGGGAAATAATACATAATAATTTTTGGAATTTGCCAAAATGTGACTGAGCTTTTGTGTCACACCTGATGAACACTATGGCCAGCTGAGCGTTGGCCAGACATTTACCTAACACCCTGTATAATATTTCATAAAATCAAAGAGTCATAGTCGACAATTTAAAAAAATGCAACTTGCTGTAGATATTTTATAAAGATTGATATAAAAAGTTGTCTTTTTGTAAAAAACAGTAAATTAGAAGTTGTAAAATTTACTTAATAAAATTATGTGCCAGAAAAGCTTTTTAATTAAAAAAATAGAATCAACAGATTACATTTTATTTATTACTTTATTCCCAAAATCAAAAGCTATAGATAAAATTTTACAAAAACTGGATACCATAAGCGACATTTTATTAAAATATAAACTGCAAGGGGCATTATAATATGCTAGATATTTTAGACTAAATTTTATAAAAATTGGCTGTCACAAGAGGCATTTTATAAAAATCCAAAGTAATAGAAAAGTTTTCTATCAAAAGCAGAAGCTATAGAAATTTTTTATAAAAACTAGAAGCGATAGGCGATAATTTAAAAAACTAAAATCTGCTATAGACATTTTGTAAAAAATTTTTGAAATTTTTATATAAATAATTGTAGATAAAATTTTATAACAATTGGTTGTTACAAAAGCATTTCATAAAAATTGATATCAACAGAAGACATTTAATAAGTTTTTTTTTTTTGATTATTAAAAGCAAAAGTTGTAGATAACAGTTTATAAAACGAGGATTTATAATCGACAATTTAAAAAAATAGAACCTGCTATAAGCATTTTGTAAAAATTGCTATAAAAATTTTTTCTGTAAAAAAACAGTAGATTAGAAATTGTGAAGATTATTTTACGAAAATTATCTATCAAAAAAAACTTTTTAAAAAAATTGGAAATAACAAAATACACTTTTATAAAAACTGACTGACAAAAATTTATTAAAATGGACCTTGCAAGAGGCATTTTAATATACTAGAAATTGTAGGCTAAATTCTATAAGAATTGGCTGTCACAAGAGGCATTTTATAAAAATCTAAACGAGTAGAAAACTTTTTACATCTAAAGCAGAAGCTTCAAGAATTTTTTTTAAAAACTGGGAGCGATAGGCGACAATTTAAAAAAATAAATTCTGCTATAGGTATTTAATAGTAATTTTGTAAAAAGAGGTATTAGAAATTGTAGACAATATTTTATAAAAATTGGGTGTTACAAAAAGCTTTTCATAAAAATTGGAATGAATAGGAATAGTTTTGAATAGTTGAATAGTTTTTTTTGTTATCAGTACCAGAATCTGTATATAACATTTTATAAAAACGAGAAGTCATAGTCAATTATAATAGTATATTAAGTATGGAGAACGGTAAGGAATGCTTACCGTTCGAAGACAATTGTTTGGAGGAGGAGCGAAGCGACGACTCCAATTATTGCCTGAGAACGGTAATCCTTAACGCTCGACATGCTTATAACGTTTTTTGTGCGATTGGAGTTTCTAGAATAATAATAATAATAATAATTTATATTAATACATTTGTGATAATCGGGAAGATTGAAACTGAAAACTTTGGGTAGCTGTTTCATGGTTGCTATGGTTTTGTTCCAAACAAGTAAAATTGTCTTTTTGATACAATCATTCCTACATAGTTCTGTTTTGTGGTTCCGTTTTCGAAGCAAATATGAGCGATAGTGATGATCTCGGATGATTTAGAAGACGCTTGGAAAGAAGGATGTTCGGCAATAATTCCAGAAAAATCTAAAGCCCGATATGAACAGGCATACAAGTTGTTTAAGGAATGGCGTGAAGCAAAGAAGATTTCTGTAAATGAAAAGAGCTTGTTAGCGTATTTTGTGGTGAGAAGAGGACACTTGAAGGCCCCAGGCAGTTTATGGGCGAAGTGCTGCAGTATGCTGAAGAGTACAATTTTTCTCCATGATGCTATTTATATTTCTAAGTTTGCTACATTAATTGCTTATCTTAAGGGAAAAAATATTAGATATCGGCCTAAGAAGGCTAAAATTTTTACCAAAGAAGACATAGAAAAATTCTTGAATGAAGCACCAGACGAACAATTTTTAATTAAAAAGGTATGTTGTAGATGATGAGGTGGTACATCTGAGTTCTAAGAAAACAATATATTTGCAGGTAGCAATGATATTGGGAGTATCGGGCGCTTGTAGACGAGAGGAATTGTACAATATTAAAATGAGTGACATAGAAGAACATGAAGAAATGATTCCAAATACAAAAACGAATATTCAGCGAACGTTCAGAGTTATTATTAAAGAAAATGAAGCAGTTTATTATTTGGAAATACTTCGAAAATACATAAGAATTCGACCAAGCAACCCAACGTCATCGTCAGATCATTTATTTCTGAACTATCGAAATGGCAAATGCACTAGGCAAGTCACAGGAAAAGGTACAATTGGAGGCTGGCCGTCAAAAATTGCAAAGTATTTAAAGTTGCAAGACCCTGAAGGTTTTACTGGACACTCGTTTCGACGCACATCGGCTACATTTTTGGCGAATAACGAAGTCGATGTGTTGGGACTAAAAAGACATGGTGGGTGGCGTTCATCAACGGTGGCCGAGAGTTACGTGGAAGATTCCCTCCAAAACAAAATTGAATTTGCTCATAAAATTTTACACAGCGATGTTGGTGGACTATTACAACAACCTGGGACTTCTACGTCGGAAAGTTTGTCTATTAACACTAGAAACTCAAATGCGAGTGGTATTACTACTATTAATTATAATAATTGTACATTTAATTTTAATAAATAAATCGCAAAATTGTTTTTTTTAGATTTAATTGCTTACCGTTCACTGAACGGTAAGTGAATTACTTACCGTTTTGTTACACGTAGCAACCAGTAACAGCAACCTATCGTCGTGGAAACAGGCACAGTAAACTGATTAAAACAACCAATCGCGCAAAAAGATTATTAAAGATTTTATAAAAATTGCATTTGTATAATAAAATGTCTTTTTTCATCAAGTGGTTGCGACATTTATATTTATAAATTAGTGTCCTTTCTAAAAAACATTTTAAGATAGCTTCACATATCTTAGTTCAACACAAATACTAAGTTAATGTTGTTTTTAAAAATTTTTTTTGATTTGCGCTTTTTGATAAAAAACGAGAGAATATTCAGTCTTGTTTTTCTTATCTAAAAATTTGTCTAGAGCTTACTTTTAAGCGTTTCTAGAAAAACCAACAACCAACCAACCAAGAAAAACCAACAAAAATCAAATAAATTAATTCAATCAAAACGGCTCTAAACTGTTAAAAATAAAATATTGCTTTGCAGGTTTTATTATAAAAAATTTACTTCTCTATAAACACTTAAAAAATAATTTGACATGTTCTTTCCAGTAAACCTTGACTGTCTTTTATTATCATAGATAGCATCAACAGTTTAATTCACACCAAATATGAATGCAACAGCTTGCATAAGAAAAAAATGTGTTTAGATGAAAATCTAAATAACTTCATCTAACAAACGTCAGAAAAAATTTAAAAAGGATTAGAACTTTTCCTTTCTAAATTTTTGTTGATGTAGAGCATGTGAAGATAAACAAAACATTGAAGCAATAAATTAGGATAACAATAATTTAAATAGACATGTTGCAATAGACCTACTTCCTACAATTTAAGGTTATATCATCCCTTGGATGTGGGCACAAACAATTGTGAGAATTTCTCTTTTGTAAAACATCTTCACTATTTTGTCGAAGCTTGAATATTAATTAGAAGAATAAATTGCGCTAACGTTAAAAAGTGTTACTCTGTTTTCTTATCTGTCATTCATTAAAAAAAAAATAAACAAACAGTTCTTCTTCATTGCACAAAAATAAATCAATTGAGCAATTTAATCAGAATTAAAATGTAACAATCCACACGTCATCACAAATAGAAACTTAATTACTGAGCTTGAGAACCGATCGCTCTTCAATTATCGTTAATTGTCCATCCGTTACGTAATCCCCGAAACGTAAAATTGTCATCGAAACGTTACGTAAACGCAAAGCGCACCGTGGCCAAGCGGGGATTTAAATCACTTGTGGGAGTTAACTAGAGTAAAAGTCTTACTCCATATAACCACAGACAATGGGTTAATAAACATCACAGACCATATATAAACCAAATTAGTTTTGCGTCTGCCAGTCTTGAGGTACGTTAGTAGTGCGTGATGGCGGCTAAGGTAGGGTTGGGGGTGGGTTTAGTCATTCTGATTTAAGTTGTGATTTTAAGATTGTTTGGATTGCTGTTGCGGTTTTGGGAACCGTGAGGTGTGAACCTCCGACTACGAGTTATGGGACGCCACTGGCTAACCCCATTAATAATTATGGGGCGTCGGGGTATGACAATGGGTACAATCAAGGGCATGATCATGGCGGACACGATCATGGAGATCACGAAGAGGTAAAAAATAATATTAATGTAGATTATATAGAATTTGGGAAAATCTTCCAACAAAATTAGAAAATAACAAAAATTTTATTTTAAGACGCAATTGACTAAACTTTCTAATCAAATTGTCTATAGCTGTAATTACATATAATTTAGTAATTGTATAGTGTAGAATGCTAATCTGGATAATACAAATTCCTGTAAAGTTCAAAATCTATATTTAAAATGATCTGCAATAGTAAGTAAAAAAAAATATTTAATAAATCACTCGGTATTTATAGTTCTTCTTTTAATTTCTATAATAACCGTGTAACATTTTGTAAATCAATTCCTCTTTTGACGTGCATTGTAATTACTGGTTAACCACTCTTGTGTTTTTAATGAATGGATGTTGGCTTCCGGTTAATTGTAATTGGTCAAATTATTAACTCGCATCCATTCAAGTTTTTAATTTCTTCATTCATAAAACTGAATGTACATATATAACAATGAGAAGCTTAGTATATAACCGACTAGAGTTTTGATTGATTTTATGTAATTTCAATTTCCGTATTTTGGATTAGTTAGGTATTCAATTTGGCAAGAACTTTTGTGAAATTCATCGCTTTGTTCAATTTTCATTAAATTTATTTAATAGAGATAAATGTTTAATGTATTTAAAAAATAACAAAAGTAATAATAGAATGTATAGAGTGTTTTAGAATTATTCGGTACAAATTTGGAAGTAATTTAGGTTTAAATCAGGTTTTACAGCTCTGATTGGTTAAAAATGACTCAATAAAAAAGAAATAGTCTATTCACTTTTATAAACGTTTATATTCAACCGATTTTAAGACTTTTTCCAATTTTTTTAATTAGTTTTGGCTGAGATTTGCATAATTTGTATCATATTTCAGCAAATTATGGGTTGTACTGCAAAAATTTTTACCAAAAATCGCATTAAATTTATAAAAGCTTTCTCTTTTTTAAAAAATATTTTTGATTTTACTGCTAGGTAGAGGCACTTAAAAATATAAAAAGGTTTAACCAATAATTATGCCATTTATAAAAAACATTTTTTAAATTATTTAGCGAAAATTTGAATGGTAATAGTAATTTTAGAAATCAATAAAAAAAATCTTTTTATCAAGCTAATGTTTTTTATAAAACTTACCTATAATCAAGAAAATGCGTTTTCCGGTTTCACAACGATTTGTAATCCTCTCTTTTCTATCACTATTTTCTGATAATGTAGATAAAAATTAAGAATGAGTTTTGTCTAAAATCTTCACTCTTCCAGAGCAACATTTTTATTTCAATTAACGGCTTGAGGAAGCATAAATCATACTCGAAACGTTGCCCGAAAGTTAAGTTTAAAACGACAAATAATTTTCTACCATCAGAATGTAGATAACAACAAACAAATTAAAAACTAATTTTAAAATTTTTGGAAACTAAGGATAACCAACAATTTTAACTCGTTTCTAATCACTCTTTATGAAATAAATCAATTTCAACAAAACTTTGAAAAAAAGTAGCTTTTAATTACAAATATGTATAATATACAATTCCTAAAAAACTTTTTTTTTAAAAGAAGCTAATATTTTTTAGATAAATCAACTATTTTTTTTTTAAATTATACAATTTTTTATAAAGTTTAAAATAATAGAAAACTCTTAACAGATTAAGACTTTTTTTTGTTTTTTATTTTTTTAAAAAGACAACAACAAAGCTACTATAAATTTTTAGTATAAATTAAAGTGTCTTTATTTCTAAAATATTTTTAATAGATAGTGTTTCAAACTTATTTTATGTCTAAAATTTCAGTTCAATATATTTTTTAGTTTATAAATATATATTTAAATGCGATAACCAAATCAGGTTTCGATTTTAAACGTTTTAATAAAATAGGTGCTGCTTCTGAGGAATAATATAGAAAAAAAAATTATTGACTTGTTTAGAAAGTTGTTTTTTGAAACTCTGTTTACCTAATCTTTTGGTTTTTTCAAATTTGCTGACATCAATCAAAGTTTAGCAATTATTTATTTATGAAAATAATGTCATATTGTTCAAAAAAAAAATCTTAAAGGGATTTCACAAAAATGACTGTTTCAGTTATGCAAATTCAAATATATCTGGTCCAAATTATAGTGAAAGCAAATACCAAAATATTTTTTTTGTTTGAGGAGATTTTGTGCTGATCATAGAGCAATAACCACAAAATTGTGTACAGTTTTTTGATTACTGTGCTTATTTAGAAGTTATTGTCTCTTATTAATTAACCCCAAAAGAAAAATTTGCCGCTAAAAACCTCTTAAAAGTACTAAAAACATTTAAAAAAATTCTGTTATTTTTAGGATATTTTGAAACATAGATCTAATAGTAAGACTGGATTGAGCCTCGCCTATACGTTGCCGAAGCGAGCTGCGGTGACAACATAGTCAGTACATAGTATAAGAGAGAGAGATAGTATAATACACAGATTAAATGTGTGTGAGAGAGCAAATCACTTGCTGGTAGGCAAAAACATTAAATTTTTGAAAATACAGGAAGGATAAAGCAAGAAAATAAATTTTTATTTTAATTCAGTAAACATATGCACGCCAGGCCTTTATTGTGCATGCATACAACACTCATACTTTACAAATTAATATTTAATTTATCTAAAATTGTTTAAAACGCTTCTTGTAAACAAAATTGTTTAGAAATATGCAAGTTTCAGCGATTTTAACACTTGTCTAAATGCAAATACCACCTTTAACACCATAAATACACCACTTTTAATGTTTTGACTACCAATATATTGTCACCGTACTTCTTTGCTTACCCTCACTCCAGTCTTATTATTACCGGAATGTTTTGAAATGAGTTTGATGACCAAAATTATATTCTCACGAGTGTAGCATATAGCAAAGTACTTAAATAATTGTTTTAACAACTAAACAGCAAAATTTAGAAAAAAAATTTGTTTTGAAGTTACTGGCATATTTATTTTTGAAATAAAATAAAACTAGTACTTGAGAAAATTTAGCAAAATTTTACTATCATTAGAAATAAAATAAACATTTAACTTTGTTTATGTATTAAATTTTGTAATAATCTGTCAAGCTGTTTTTGAGATAATAAAAAAAATGTTTTTAACCGATCGACAGTAGCATTATTTTAGTAACAATTTAAGCTCACTAAACTATTACATTTATTGACTAGGCAATATGTTAGCATTTTTATGTATTAAGCAGTAAAGCGGTCAGTTTAAAGCCGTTTAGGATTTTATAGGTGTCGCAAAGTCTTGTGATTACATGTCAAGCTAGAATTTTTTCTAAAAAAAGACAATCCAGTGTAATCAATGAAAAATCGGCTGTGTCTTTGCTTTGGGCTGTCAGTCACGGCATTAAATCACATGCTTTAATGCCTAATTAAACAAATAAAAAATTATTTATTGTGCTGTCTGTTAGGTTATTTTGCTACCTACGTTTAAATCACTTTATATAAAAAATTGTTTAAATATTAATTCTAATTATAACACAAATCTTTTATGAGTTCTTTTGCTAAAATTTAAAAATTAAAAAGAATGTTTATTACAAAATTTAAATCTTCATTTTTTACCTCAACACATATTATGAAATTTTATTTCTTGCTTTTTGTATTAAGCGTTTAAATTAGAAAAGCGCAAAAAACTATGGATTTTAAGACCTAATTATCTATAAAAAATTATAAAAAATACGTGCTCTCTTGGTCAAATTTGGAACTAGTGAGTACCTTATACCGAAGGAAAAATTCTATTTGTTGATGTTGTTAGTAAAAACTACTTGTTTTTTTCTCAGAATTAAAAATTCTTCTGATATGCTTGATATTTATACAAAGCAAATTCAAAATGGCGGAAATCTTCTAATAAAAAATAGTAAAAAAATCTCCATTTGCTTATTCTTTTTTGTTTTTTCAAAATTTTGAAAATTTCTAAAGTGTTTCATAATTTGTTGTATGTCGTAGACTATATATAGTGCTCTACAAAGCACTCACTTGGTTTTATAACCACTGTCAGCAATGTTGGCATATTGTCATAATTATTTTTTAAATTTTTTTACAAAAATATAAATATTATTATGTAATATTATCAGATATTTTTGTTGGTATATAAAAAAAGATTTTAGGGTGTTCTGTACAGCCTAAAAATATTGGGATTTATAAATTGTTTATTAAAAAAAAACTGCACATCTAAATTTTGCAATTAATAATTGGTATTAAATAGCAAAATTATTAATTTTGAAACTGATAGTTTAATTATTTTTTTCTTGAAAATGAGGAATATAAATATGTAACACGCCCACCATCTGTATTATGACCCAATTTCAATACCTCAACTACCCAAATTATATCTATAAATCGTGACCAAACGCAAGCAATTTCATAACAGTTCAAGTCACGATAAAAAAACCTAAGAAAAAACCATTCTACATAAACAGCACAAATTAATTTCATAGATAAACAGAGCATTCCACGAGTAGTATCACGATCGCCACAACGCAACGGTACCATTTCTAACCAAAACCACTCAACCATGCACCAATTAACCTTTAATTTTGACCCAAATGTAAATTTTTAGCCAAAAGCGTACGAATTCGGCTACCAAGTTAAAGACGAGTACTCCGGAAACAACTATAACCGGAAAGAAGCCAGCGATGGTAATCAAGTGAGAGGCGAATACCGGGTTCAATTACCAGATGGTCGGACCCAGATTGTTACCTATTATGCCGATTGGCAGACCGGATTCCATGCCGATGTCAGGTATGAAGGTGAAGCGCATTACCCAGAACAGTACAATAATTACCAAGGAGGGTACAACTATAATAATGGGTATAATCGAGGCTTTACCGCGAGTTTCGATTAATATGGGTTTTTTCAGTGGCTCGGGAGGAGGGTATAATAACGGAGGGTACAATAATGGTAATAACTACGATCAGTACTCAAATCAGTACGGAAATAAAGGAAGACCTGGATATGAATATGGGGCACCATAAAAATTAAAAACCTCAGAGGATTACCATTTTATTTATTGTAAGATATTGTAAGATTTGTATATATGTCAGTAGGAAATGCCAATTTTTTTTGTACATTTTGTATTTAAATAAAAATATTTTTTGTATTTATTGTTTTTGATATTCAAAAGTGCTTATATTTATGATGATGGAAATTATGAAATTTAACTTGAGTAAAAGCTTTGATGTAGCAAGTCAAAGAACGATATTCTCACTATTATTTGGAGAACAATTGCAAACAATAAGAGCGTGAAGTTATGTAACATATTGTTTTACATCTAATTGAGAAAATCTTATTAAATTTTTTTGTTCTAAACTGATTTCAGGGAATAATTAATACACTTTTGTTATTTTATCTTGAGAAAAATGAATGTTAAACGTTTAAGCAAAAGAAAGCAACTACCAGTTTTATAAGAAATATAGATAGTCTTCTTGGTATAAAAAACCATTGTTATTATTAGAGTATTATTTCTGTAAATTTGGGAAGTTATAAAGTCGAGAAGCGAAACGATTCTCTATTCTTCTATCAGCTTTATTTACAAAAGTTATTTTGAATCTCCTAAATTTTAGGAAACTATAATATAAAAATTGCTTTTAATTTTAAAGCTAGTCTTTTGACTTCTCTTGTACACAACAAGAATAAAATTTCTTTTTTACATTATTCAGACAACGTTTACAAGTTACCTTGTAATGACTGCAATGCGGTTTATATAGGTCAAATAGAACGAAAGATTAAAACTAAAAATTGTAAAGACAGAAGAGCAATAGAAAAGTATAAAAGTTATTTAAAAAAACATAATTGTTTAATTAAGATAATTTTCTTTAGGTACTTGTTTTTGCAGACATTATACTTGTTAAAAAAATAGGTGTTTTATTTATACATTAAATAATTTAATAATAAAACGAATAACAAATTTCTAGTAAATACTAGAAAGCTGTTAAATGTTTTTGCTAATGTAAATTATATAATAAAATGAAACAAAAGTAAACCAAACTAAATTTTTGAAATTCGAAATTAGACTTTTTACAATAGTTAATTAACTGCTATCTATAAATCAAAGTATAACAACTATTGCTAGTAGGATAGAAAATCCTGCTGTTAATGAAACTCCTGAATTTCTGTACCGGACATTTTGAGCTGGAATGAATCTTTCGACTGGTAAATTTTGTAGTGCAACATGAATTTCTTCACGCGGTAAAAATGCATTTGGATGGTATTCAGGTGAATGACTTCCTGATGTACTTGAAGAAACAGTACCTGTCGATGGTGATGGTGTTGGTGTTCGTGATTCTTCAGAATATGATGACCAGTCTGAATTCGTATTAAAATTATAATAAACCGTCAAATTATTTTTGAATTTGTCTGTCCATTCTAAACTAGTCAAAGTCTTAGCAACAGCTCTCCAATCTAAACTTTTGAAATTATGCGTAAAATCAGATGCAGTTTCCTGAAAATTTTGTGTCTGAAATTACAAAATTTAGTACTGAGATAGTGCTAGTTTACTTACATACCTTTTCAGTTTGTTTCCTTTGTGTAAATCCATTTGTCAAATGACTAAACAACAAACTTTCTGAGTTTATTTTTTTGTAATTTTTGTAGAGAAAATTAAAAGCAACGTCGACTTCTTCAGAATTTTTATTGTATGTAGAAGATATTACCGGAAGTGTGTCTTGTTGTCTAATATCAGGAAAAGCATCAATAGAATAACTCAGATACTTGTCAAGTACTGATAAATCTTGAGCCAAAACCTGCTTCAGTGAATAAACTCGATCAGAATTTCGTAGTTCATTAAATAGTGAGCAACTAATCAAACCACTGATTGTATTCAGAATGTAATTCTACAAAAAATTTAAATATTATAAATCTACAATAATTAAACCAGTGAGTGCAAAAAGTGTGCAAAAATAGATAACCGCAGTTTTTCTCCTAATTTATAATCAGAAAATGTATGCTGCCATCTGCAAAGTTGGTAGATTTAGTCTAAATTTTCTGATTGAGTGTTAGAACACAAATTCTTTCAGTTATTCCTGATATGATTTTTTTTTACTTTTTATAATATATTAAAAATTATTTTTTGTGTAATAATACATGCTAAATTAATGTGCAATAATTAAAAAAACAAAAACAAATAATACCTTAGATTTATATTTATGGTGGAAACTTTGAGGTAAGCTTTTGTTACACAGTAGTAAAATTATAGCACTACAAAACAATTTTAACAACTACATTTTGTTAAATAAACTTTTTTTTATTTACGGTAAGTTATCAACTTTATTAGTCTTACATGTTTAGATATCTTGTCTTCTAATTCTACAATTTTAGAAACAACTCGAAATGTTAAACTGATTGAAAGATAGGATAAATAATTTGTAATTAGGTTCCTAATGATAAATTGTATTTATTGCCTACCAATTAATTGTTATTTAACGATGGTATTTAAAATATTTATTTCAGAGAATAAAAATTGCTATAGCATCACCAACAAAATTTTATAAATTATAGCAACAAATCAAAAATAATCTTTAATCTGTTGTTAAAATAGAGAATTTTAGATAAATATTTGTAAAATCTAAGATAAATTTGTTATGACAAAAAATTTGTTTAAAAATTATGTAATTTGTTTACACACAAAACACTTTCGTTAAATTATATAATATTTATCTAAAAATAATATTTTTAGTTAATTTTTGTCGTGTTTACATCAAATAAATCTTAACACAATGTTTGAAATACTTTTTGCAATTAATTTATTAAAAACAAAGATAGGTTGATGTTACAGTGATATAACAATGAACATATTCTGTGCTTTTTTATTTATTTTTATTTATTTTATTAAAAATTTCTAAGTTTATCAATTTTTAAATAAAAGATTTATATTCTTTGCCATATTAAAGTGCTAATTTTATTTTTAAAATTCGTAATTGTATGTATTTGCATTTATTCAAACTGTCAATGCTATATCACTGCAAATTTATTTAATTTTTTACCCGTTTTTTTAATAACACTTATTTAAAAAAAAATGTTTTATATGTTTAATTTTATAGTTTTTATGTTCTTCCTTCTATATTGTAAAGAGGTAAAATAAAAGACTTTTGACTTGACAACGTTTTCTTCAAGTCTACTTTGTTGTATTCTTTCTCATTAAGTTTCACCTAAATTTTCACTAATTTTCTTATACAATTTACTCTTTTTCGTAAAGCCAATAATTTTTTTCCAAATAAACTATAATTATATAACAGTGTGTCCATTTTAAAAGTTGCAATTAGCAATATCTCTAGAATTAAGGTAGTTATTGAGAATCACTTAAAACCGTTTCGGTGGTTGCTAAGGAAAATCGAAATGACATGATAAGTGACGCACCCTTTTACCCACCCTTTAAGCCCCAGCCACCGCAACTTGAAAATTTTAAATGCCACTACCCTACTTGTGATAGTTGGAAAGATCATGACAAGCGCTTTTCAAAAATGTTATGCAAAAGCCTATTTGGAACAGTCGTTCTCCAAATAGTCGACAAGAAAGACTTTAAATTTTCATTTTTGTTATTTGCTGTAGTAAATAAACTCTAATTGAAACTAAAATAAAATATTGCCTAAGTGATTAATTTTTATTAAATGCTATAATAGATGTTGAAAATGATTTCCGTTGTTTGTTAAACAAAAATAAATCCTTTTGAAATTCTTCACGAACTTTTTGAAAAGTTTCTCTGCGAATAGCTCGACACTCTTAAATGATGTTTTGTCTCAATTGTTCAAGTGAGTCTACTTTTGTTTATTAAACCACAGATTTTAAATGACTTTATAAAAAAATCCAGTGGTGACCTAGGGGGCCACCATTCAATAAGTCCTCTTCTCGCAATCCATTGATCTGGGTAGTGGTTATTCAACCACTGCCTAACTGGAAGTACATAGTGTGGAGGTGCTCCATCTTGTTGAAAATGCAGTAGATGTTTATTTAATCCGAGATTTCACAATTCGTCTAATTGATTTTCAAACTCCTAAACTATAAAAAACTCAATGGTTGTCTCTAGCATATTAGCGTATTGTTCGCCGTTCAAATTGCCATCAATAAAAAGAAGTCTAATAATGGCATCTTCTAGTATCCCAGCCCAAACATTTAGTTTTTATGAATACTGCATATGTCCCTCTCTAAATATGTGAGGGTTTACATCACTCCAATACCTGCAGTTTAATTTGTGCAGTTTACTAGCACAACAGCAATAAAATTTACTTTCCATTTTTTTTATTTTGCTCCTAAAATGTATATAATATTTAAGTGACTTTGTTTAATTGAATTATAAAAGAGGTTGTCAGACAAGGTTATGTAATGTTTTTGATTTAAAAAATTAAGTGTAGAAGATCATTATTTGCACCGCCATTGTTTTTTTTTAAAAAATACCTTAGATTTAAATTTATGGTAAATCTTTTAAAGTGTAACGGTTGTTTCCGTGTCGGGTTCTGGGTATCGTAGAGAGAGAGAAGAGCGGCTTTGATGGGGTTTTATTGACAATAATAGCTATGTACAAATTAAAAATAAAATAAAATAATACTTCTGAACAAAACAAAACGAATCTTCTACTAGTATAGACACGGCCTCGTCCCCGGCGGTCCCTCGTCCTCGACTCCTCGTCGTCGGCTTCTCGTCCTCGTCTCCTCGTCCTCGGCTCCTCGTCCTCGACGTGTCGGCTTCGGTGGCTTGCACTTGTAATGGAGGGGAGGTAGGACTCTACCAACGGGATAATGCTCCGTGGGTAGCGGTATCGGAGAGGAAGCCCCTAGGATAATGCTCCAGGGGTGGACGGGTCTGGGGGTGGCTACTTACGAGGATAATGCTCCCGCAAGTATGCAAGTATCGGAGGCGGTAGGCGCAATATATAGCCTTCGTTTGTAGGCGAGGGGTATGGGAGGAGTATCGTAGCGAAGCGTTGGTGGTGGTTCTCGGTGTGGTGGGAATTATACCACCACTACTGCCCTGACGTATACGTATGACGTCGCGGTCACGCGGTCCGAATCAGCTGCTGGGCGTTATCTGGTTTTGTTTACTGAATTATTAGGAATTATTAGAACGCTTCGTTACACCCTCCTCTTCCTTTAAAAAAAAACTCTTCATATTATGGAGAGTTTTCCAGGTCTCCATGCGGTGTCTGCGGTCCATTTGCTGTAAGTAGATTATTAAGGGACGGGTTTAGGACTTTAGAATGGATTTTTTTTTTCCTTCTTCTCTTCCAGTTTGGAATCCACTTGGTTTTGCTCGGCTTCCGGAAAACTGTAATTAGGTTCTGCCGGTGTTCTGCGTTTGTGCAAGTGATGTCATCTATGTCCATTTTAGAAAAATTCTTTGCTTCCCGGAGTTTGTCTAGGATGCCGTTAATACGGGGAAGCGGATAGGCATCTTTTTGAGGTACGGAGTTCTTGTTTCGGAAATCGATGCAGAAACTATTCTTCTTACCGACCTTTTTGTCATCCAGGACAATTGGAGAGCTCCAAGGACTCTCAGACGGTTCGATGATGTCTTCCTGCATCATGCGGTCGACTTCTTCATCAACAATAGCTTGCATATCCTTCACAGCTATTTCGCTCTTGATGAATTCGTCTTCTACAGCTGCGGTATCAACTGTATCGGTGATGGGAATTTCGGTTAACACCTGGGCTAGTGGTGATCCCATGTTCAGCAAAATTCGGCCTTGGTGGGAAATTTCACCGGATTGAAAATTCAACACCATTTGCTGACCCATGATGAAGTCTAACCCAAGGATTATCGGATTTGTTAAATTCGGACAGACTAAGAATTTCCATTCAAACTTCAGATCAATGGCCTGAAATTTTATGTTGTAGGAAACGTTAGTATCTACGGTTACCCCATTGGCCATTTTCGCCTGCATTCTGGAAGTCAAAACCTGTGGCTGCACCCCTTGGTTTACACAATAATCGGCCGTCTCTTCGCTAATATATGAGAGCACAGAACCAGTGTCAAACAAAGCGGGAATTTCCTGGTTAGCCACGGAGATTTTCCAAATGATGCGATTGTCATTTTTGGGCTGGGGTTGAATTTGTGTTATCGGTTTTGAAGTCGGTGTCGTGGTTCATAAGTCTCCTCCGGAAACTCGGACATCATCCCCGTCCAGTTCGAACTGGCAACCAAACAATTTCTTATATAAGTATAACTTTTCCTTGCCATTACGCACTTCTTAACATTACCTCGGAAGTACGGATCCCTGCTCGGGCGCCAAATTTGTAACGGTTGTTTCCGTGTCGGGTTCTGGGTATCGTAGAGAGAGAGAGAAGAGCGGCTTTGATGGGGTTTTATTGACAATAATAGCTATGTACAAAATAAAAATAAAATAAAATAATACTTCTGAACAAAACAAAACGAATCTTCTACTAGTATAGACACGGCCTCGTCCCCGGCGGTCCCTCGTCCTCGACTCCTCGTCGTCGGCTTCTCGTTCTCGTCTCCTCGCCCTCGGCTCCTCGTCCTCGACGTGTCGGCTTCGGTGGCTCGCACTTGTAATGGAGGGGAGGTAGGACTCTACCAACGGGATAATGCTCCGTGGGTAGCGGTATCGGAGAGGAAACCCCTAGGATAATGCTCCAGGGGGGGACGGGTCTGGGGGTGGCTACTTACGAGGATAATGCTCCCGCAAGTATGCCAGTATCGGAGGCGGTAGGCGCAATATATAGGCTTCGTTTGTAGGCGAGGGGTATGAGAGGCGTATCGTAGCGAAGCGTTGGTGGTGGTTCTCGGTGTGGTGGGAATTATACCACCACTACTGCCCTGACGTATACGTATGACGTCGCGGTCACGCGGTCCGAATCAGCTGCTGGGCGTTATCTTGTTTTGTTTACTGAATTCTTGGAACGCTTCGTTACACCCTCCTCTTCCTTTAAAAAAAAAAAAAACTCTTCATATTATGGAGAGTTTTCCAGATCTCCATGCGGTGTCTGCGGTCCATTTGCTGTAAGTAGATTATTAAGGGACGGGTTTAGGACTTTAGAATGGATTTTTTTTTTCCTTCTTCTCTTCCAGTTTGGAATCCACTTGGTTTTGCTCGGCTTCCGGAAAACTGTAATTAGGTTCTGCCGGTGTTCTGCGTTTGTGCAAGTGATGTCATCTAAGTCCACTTTAGGAAAATTCTTTGCTTCCCGGAATTTGATACGGGGAAGCGGATAGGCATCTTTTTGAGGTACGGAGTCGGTGTTTCGGAAATCGATGTATAAACTATTCTTCTTACCGTCTTTTTTGTCAGCCAGGACAATTGGAGAGCTCCAAGGACTCTCAGACGGTTCGATGATGTCTTCCTGCATCATGCGGTCGACTTCTTCATCAACAATAGCTTGCATATCCTTCACAGCTATTTCGCTCTTGATGAATTCGTCTTCTACAGCTGCGGTTTCAACTGTATCGGCACTGGAAATTTCGGTTGACACCTGGGCTGGCGGGGACCCCATGTTCAGCAAAATTCGGCCTTGGTGGGAAATTTCACCGGATTGAAAATTCAACACCATTTGCTGACCCATGATGAAGTCTAACCCAAGGATTATCGGACTCGTTAAATTCGGACAAACTAAGAAATTCCATTCAAATTCCAGATCATTGGCCTGAAATTTTATGTTGTAGGAAATGTTAGTATCTACGGTTACCCCATTGGCCATTTTCGCCTGCATTCTGGAAGTCAAAACCTGTGGCTGCATCCCTTGGTTTACACAATAATCGGCCGTCTCTTCGCTAATATATGAGAGCACAGAACCAGTGTCAAACAAAGCGGGAATTTCCTGGTTAGCCACGGAGATTTTCCAAATGATGCGATTGTCATTTTTGGGCTGGGGTTGAATTTGTGTTATCGGTTTTGAAGTCGGTGTCGGTAGCATTTCGGTCATTTTCGGAGTCGGTGTCGGTACTATTTCGGTCACTTTCGGAGTCGGTGTCGGTAGTATTTCGATCCTTTTACGGGGGCTGCTCGGAGCCATTTGGGGCACAGTCCCCTCAGAGTTTGACGTCTTCGTCTTAATACAGTGGCATTGATGGGTCATTACCCCCTGTAAGCCACACCGCGAACAGAAATGTTTTGGGGGTTGCCTATATGTGAACCTCATATTTTTCTGATCGATTTTTGGGCGAATACCTGAAATCTGTCGTGGTTCGTATGTCTCCTCCGGAAACTCGGATGTCATCCCCGTCCAGTTCGAACTGGTAACCATACAATTTCTCGGCTCGAACTTGTTGGCTTTCAGCTCTCGAGCTAGACTCTCATACTCCTGCACTTGGTCCAGCAGGTCCATAAGGGAATTTACCTCGTTCCGGCGAATGTATTGGCGATACTCTGGGAGCAGGTGTCTGTAAATGCAAGACAGTTCTTGCGTTCTGCTCCAGCCACCATGTCTTCGGATCAGAGTCTGCAGGTTTGTTATAAAATCACGACCATTTTCGTGCGGCTCTTGGAACCTCCGGAAAATTTCTTCCTTCAAGCTTTCTCGGTACTCTCTCGGAAAATAAAACGCTTCGAAAATTTCAATAAAATCGTCCCAAGTGCGGATAGTATGCTTATAATTACGGTACCATAAAATAGCTTGATTTTTTAACAACATGGGCAGAGCACGTACCAGTTGTTCCTTTTCGATCATGTAGGTCTCCGCCAGCTCTTCGATTCGCTCGATGAAAGCGACGGCGTCGGTTTTTCCGTCGAAGGTGACGTTCCATTTTCGGACTTGGTTCAACAACTCACTATCTGTCCACTGCCAGGTCTCCATTCCACCATCTTTTTGGCTGGCTTCTTTTCCTTGCTCTCATGTACCCTGTCTCAATAAAGTCGATTTTCTTCGTACTTGCTACTCGGGCGCCAAATTTGTAACGGTTGTTTCCGTGTCGGGTTCTGGGTATCGTAGAGAGAGAGAAGAGCGGCTTTGATGGGGTTTTATTGACAATAATAGCTATGTACAAAATAAAAATAAAATAAAATAATACTTCTGAACAAAACAAAACGAATCTTCTACTAGTATAGACACGGCCTCGTCCCCGGCGGTCCCTCGTCCTCGACTCCTCGTCGTCGGCTTCTCGTCCTCGTCTCCTCGTCCTCGGCTCCTCGTCCTCGACGTGTCGGCTTCGGTGGCTTGCACTTGTAATGGAGGGGAGGTAGGACTCTACCAACGGGATAATGCTCCGTGGGTAGCGGTATCGGAGAGGAAGCCCCTAGGATAATGCTCCAGGGGTGGACGGGTCTGGGGGTGGCTACTTACGAGGATAATGCTCCCGCAAGTATGCAAGTATCGGAGGCGGTAGGCGCAATATATAGCCTTCGTTTGTAGGCGAGGGGTATGGGAGGAGTATCGTAGCGAAGCGTTGGTGGTGGTTCTCGGTGTGGTGGGAATTATACCACCACTACTGCCCTGACGTATACGTATGACGTCGCGGTCACGCGGTCCGAATCAGCTGCTGGGCGTTATCTGGTTTTGTTTACTGAATTATTAGGAATTATTAGAACGCTTCGTTACAAAAGTAAGCTATTGCTACAATTTGGAAAGCCACATTTTGTCAAAAAATCTTCTTTAAAGTAAATTATAGGTTTTATATATCGTATTTACATTTTTTATTTTCTTATCTTATCTGTATATGTAAATATGCTATTTAGAATATTTCAGACAGAGTATAAATTAAAATTAATAAGATTTATTGCTATAGAAACACTAATAAAATCTCGTAAATCAAAGCAATAAACTCAAAATTATCTTTAATCTGTTACTAAAATAGTGGCCCTTAGATGATAAATATGAGATAATTTTATTATAATAAACTATTTGTTTTAAGATTATACAATTCGGTTTTTGTTTTTTTTTTGACAAGAGGGGCCCGAAGCGCGAGCCGCACACGGAGGCTTACGCCCATTGTGTGTTACCTCTTGGAATAGTACTACTGCAGTAGCCCTGTGTCTTTGATGAAGCTCGGTACCTTCTTTGCAGGAGACTTCTCGATAGCACTGGGCTTTAGATATCGAGAGCCTAGGTATAAATCTCTGATGCCTGCAAATGCAGGGCAGTAACAGAGAATATGAAGAGGAGTTTCCTCATCTTTAGCACAACCTCTGCAAATCTCGTCCTCGCTGAGTCCGATGACGTGCAGGTGTCTTTTTAGTAGGCAATGTCCTGTGTACATGCCTACCACCAACTGAAAGTCTCTACGATTGAGACACATCAGGTTTTCACTGCGTGCCTTGTCCGGTCCTTTAATAAAAAACCTAGATTGCCGCATGCTATTTTGAAACTGCCATTCAGAGAGATGGCGGAATTCTATCCACTTATGAAGTGTGTCTCTCTGTCGTCTTTTGGTAACGCCAAGAGCCGGTTCTGTCCCGATAAAGTCCATTTGTGAACCCTTTCGAGCCAGAACGTTAGCCCTCTCGTTACCTGTTAGACCACAGTGTCCTAGTACCCAGCAAAGTACAACCTTTCTGTTGCACTCTGCCAGTTCCTGTAATCTGTTGTAACATTCCCAGACAAGCCTTGATGAGTACCTGCACTATTGCAAAGCCTGCAGCGAAGTCTGACTGTCGGTGCAAATGCAGATTCGCCCGTTTGACAAAGACCTCTGCACGCACTCAGTCACACAAGCGAGCAAAGCGAAGATTTCTGCTTGGAAAACGTCAAGATGTTTGCCCAAAGGTATTGAAATTTCAACAACGAGCCCACATATAGTAATTCCTGAGCCCGCCCCATTGGGGTGAACCGACCCGTCGGTATAGCAAACGAGCCAGTCCCCCGTTCTAAAGCTGCTCGTTTTTTTACACCACGTGATGGAATGTTCACAAGATACTTGTGATTTGTAGCAATCCTGGGGGTCATACTGTCGTCCCCCATTTCAAAAATGTTGTCCAAATTTAACATCCTAGTAGATATTGTCAGATGACCTTTTCCGGTTGCTGTTTTCCACCGATTTGTACCGCGAAGCCGTAGGAATCCCTAGGTACTTGTATTTCTACTAGGTACTAGATACTTGTTAAACTATTGTTTGGTACAATAAATCCGAAAATATAAACCTAAATAAGCCTAATAATCAATCATTTTTATATAAACTTCTTTTAGTTCACAAATTTTGGATCTCTTTTTATAACTCACAAAGTTTAAAAAGTTATTTATTCAAGCTAATTTTTTAAACAAACTTAACAACAAAATTACATCTAAAAATGTAATAAACGACAAACCAATTGCTTCAAAAAGCTTCTAACAAAAGTCTTAATAAACAAAAAAAATTTTTTTTAGATAATTTAGAGATGTACTTCTCAAATTTTGGAACAATCTATATAACTACATTAGACTGTTTCCATTTGTCATTACTCTGACGTATTTTAATTATTTTTAATTTATACATTTTCTAGCTCTTTATAGAGATTTAATAAACATTTTAGCATTAAAAAAATTGCAACAAGTGTATCTATTAGTTTTTTTTATCACAAAAAACCACTTTTACAGCTGCCTCTTTCTCAGTTAATCCTTTTCTACCCTTTTTTTCCATCCCTTCAACGCATCCGAATAAATTAACCCATCTCCTGCGTTTTTCAATTTGTCGAAATGAGTCTTCCGTCTCTATTTCAATTTACAATAATTACGTGTTTAATCAAACCCGGCACGTGTTATTAATCTTATACAGTGCGAACAACAACAAAATCTCTGTTGTTTGCAAGAGTTCAGTCTCCGGAGGCGTTTAATATGTTAATATGATTTGCGTGAGGCTCGACATTAATCAAGAGAGGTGGCGGCTTTATCTTTCGCTACGGAGACGGTCTTATTTCTCGATCATCATTAATCAGAGATCTCTCTAATCATCGGCTTTATAGTCGCGAATATATTGCAAGAGACGGTTTGATTGTTGCGAAATGGCGGATAAATTTCTAAAGTTTCTACGGCAGATTCGTATTTTTCATATCGAACGAATTAAGATTTAAGCTAAGAATTAAACGAAATTCCAAAGTTAGATCTAACCGGAGCGCAAATTCAATTTGTTTAACTCTAAGAAGACGGGTCGCATTAGGAAAATTAATTTTCTTTAAGACAGATAAAGAGGACTTGCAACAGCGTGGATACGGTATCAAGAAACTAAACTAATTTTTCAAATATTTTATGTTCATCACACCATACCTACTACCAGAACGAAAACAAGTACAGCTGAGACTAAAGTTTTACAGGCTTTGAATTACTCTACTTTGGCTGCATTAACCAGCTAAATATGATTATGAAAGAGCAAAAAACTGTTATCAGCAGCCGCTACATGTCCTCTTTTGCACTTGTCCGTTTCCATTTTAGTAATTACTCCCAATCCCGTTATGGGAAATTTTAAGAAGCTTATCGAGCTTGGGGATAAGAATCGTCGAAAGTTTGTGGCCGGCTCTGTTACGTCACGTCATATTGGTCTCCTCGGTTGAAGTGTGTCTCCTGAAAGTTTCGAGATTGCAACGGATTAAGGGAGTTAGAGAGTTAGTATCGCGGAATCAATTAGTGGTAGAAATAAGGGATGAAATAGAGTGAGAGAGAGAGAGAGTGCGTTGCACACGCACGGCCCACTCGAGCACAGGCCGCGATAACGGGTGAATCATGGACGGTTCTGGTGTGTCGGCGTCACGCGTCCGAACTACATATCAGTGGGCCCCACCCTCACAGCACAGATTTGCTGGTATTGACAAACGCCATTGTTGGATGGTATAAATTGTATTTCGGCTGACGTTTTGCGTGTGTCGACACGGTCCAGCCGTTCCGGAATGAAATGAGTAATGATAGCGATTGAGATCGCTTATCTTGCATTCAACAGAGGGTGGGGTGGTGGTTCAGTAGGTTTATTGGCTTTTCGAAAGGGGGTAAATTGTGTAAGAAACTTAGAAGGAAATTCAGGTAAAACTTGAAGAAAGAATAGGTACAACAAAGTGCACAAAAAAAAACTTTGTCATGAGTTTTTTTTTAATTATACCGTATACAATCATACAAAAATAAAAAACGTAATAAATTTACTCTCTTCTAGAAAGTATTCGGAAGTTTCAGCGACCTTTCTTTACAGACAAAGCAATGAATCATTAATTAGTTTGACCAATTCATAGGTGTAACGAATAGTTTCGCAGAATTTAACGCTATACAATGACTCTAAGACTATTTACATAAAACTCTTTTTTTTTAAATATTTTTAACAGTATTATGTGCAACAGAGTGTACAAAAAGCTTGGATAATTAATTCCGGTTCTGGCTCTGGAACAAAACCTCTCTTTGTTTTTTCTTCTGAATCCCGCGATAAAATCTAAAAGATCCTCCATTTCGCGCTTAAGCCGGCCGAGACTGATTAGCATAAGGAGATCGGCTCTCCAGCTCCTGTCTAAAGCTGTTAATGTGTTCATCGGGCCGCACAAGAACGTCTGAATAGAAAACCGTCCAGATTGACTCGAATCCACCAACGAAACAAAATAAAAAGATTGCATTTAAGGATAAAACGATTCACCCGACTTCCGGTAATTTTCCTAAATTATAGTTATCCGAAAAGTTTTCTTTAATTTAACGATTTTAACGTAATTCACTTATACGCGCGACTCTCGCCATATTTATTCTGTTAATTTGGCTAATTGCGCGCCATTAACGGCAAAAAAACCAACAGAACGATGTTTTGACAGTAATTAATTGAAAAGTTGACGGAAAGGGAAGTAGGTGGAGGAAAAGACGACCATTGTTTTCTGTTTGTTTTTATTCTATAATTAAATGTAAATAGAAGGGAATTTACGCTGAGGATCAATATATAGCGGAGATTAGGTATAATTTGTAAGTAAATCATGTACAACAAAAGCCGTTCCTGGCTTAATACAAGTGTATTATGAGCGCCAATCTACCTTTATCACCTGCAATCAATTATAAATAGGTAAACATTAGATGGACTATAGTAGATAAAGCCCGAATTTGGATAGCGTCAAAAGGCAATTGGAATAATAGTTAGGGTATATCCACAAGCTAAAAAACGTTATTTTCAAAGCAAACAAATATTTGGTCTGGCCAGGAGTTTATTAACTTCTCATTTTGTATATGGATTGTTTGAAAAGTTGGTAGAAATTAGTATTTGGAATACACTAAAGTACACAAAGACTAGTTAGTAGTCCTACGTTCAAAACCCACCAAAATCAGCTAAATTTTGTTTCAAAAATTTGTGACTAACTGCACAAATAACAGGTGGTTAAAATTCAAGACTAATTCTGGCTTAGAAGAACAGTTAAAAAGAAGAAGAACAATGAAAAAAGACAAGAAGTATTTTAGAAACAGGACAAAGACTTAACAGACAAAGAAGAAAACGAAGAACAGAGTGAAAAACAGAACTAGAAGACAATCTCTAAAAACTACAAATAAAACAGTGAAAAAAAATGTTTTAAATAAAGAATAAAAATGGAGAAAAATTGTTTGTCTTGCTTATATAATATATAATTTAATATAATTACGTACAATTATAACAAAAAAAATTGTTTTTGCAAAATTAAGCTAACTTACGAAGCTTATTAACATTCTGTATAACATGACCTTGAGTACTAGCTTCGCTGGTCAGCTGATATCGAAGGGAAACGCCTACATAGAATCAAATACATAAATATACTCAAAAATGTTATTAGAAGAATAGAATCTGTAAATTTTAATTCACATAATGCTTGAGGAGCTTAATTGAAAATCTAACAACAAAATTCTTTAAAATAATTATCAAATATTACTCAAAAAAGTGTAATGCCATTAAGACAAACTTTATCCAAACAGCTTAAACAACAATACCCGAAGATAAAAAAAGAAAGAATTTATAAAAATATGTAAAAAATTATGACACTGTATGACATTTAACCTCAGAATTTCGTGAGAGTTGAAAAATTCTGAACGGCTTTAAAGTGTCGGCTTTACTGCTTAGTCCATAAAAATGCTAACATATTTTATAGTCAATAAATTGTGAAAATTTAGTACGGCCAAATTCTCACTAGATTGTAGTGTTTGCTGTAAACCAGCAAAAAATACTTTATTAGATTATTATTATTTAACATTTTTGTTTCTAGATTTTGTTTAGTGGTGATATAAAGCAGACACAATTGCTCGTTTCTTTTGTTTTATTTGCCTATGTTTCGTCTCTGTGTTGAGGCTTCTTCAGGATAAACTAAACTGGGAAACCGCTTATACACGTAGTGCGTTACAGAGGAAAAGCCATTTTGTGCTGCGACGCACAAAGATTTTGTTGTAATTATTTTGTTTAAAAAAATCATTGGCAACTTATAAAACTTCAAATTTTAATTATATCACATGTTTCAAAACTATAGTCATTCAAAGTGCCATTGAAAAGTGAGATGCAAAAAAAATCATGTCTTAGGTTGGATTTAAGCCTAATTCTAAATTTTTTTTGACAGTAGTTGAAATAAATTATGTGACGTGAGGTTATGTTCTGTTTGTGTTAATTTGTCTGTTAATTTTACAGTTCGCTGCATTTTCGGTTAATTTTTTTAGTTAACATAGAAAATTACTGGTTTAAAATAACAAGATGGCTTTCAACAAGCAACAGAAGCGCTTCATGTTAGAAGCATGCTTCAGAAATGGTCAGAGAGTCGACGAACAGTGGGTTTACTTGATAAACGCCGCATCTGAAGATCTTCAGGAAGAGTTTCCTGGATTGACTGTGTACGATCTGCGCCGTGTTGTAGATTTGTACAAGGAAACTGGGAGTGTGAATCGCAAGGCAGGTAGAGGCAGACAACGAGTAAAAACCGAAGCAAATGTGGAGGCCGTAAATAATATTATAGACGAGAAGCCTAGCACTTCGGTTCGTCATCTGCGACAACAGGCGAACCTGTCTCACAGCACTTGTTGGCGGATCTTAAAAACGGACCTCAATATGCAACCGTATAGGCTGCAGGCCCATCAAGAATTTCTACCGAATGATTTGCCACAGAGACAGGCATATAGCCAGTGGTTTATGCAGAATCTTGCCAACAATGACAAAGTGTTGGAAAAAACATTTTTCACCGACGAGGCTTGGTTTTATCTTTCCGGCTATGTTAACTCACAAAACATAAAAATGTGAAGCGGCAAAAATTATTATTACGTTGAGGTTCTGTTACACCCGCAGAAAATTGGAGTGTGGGGTAGAATAAACAAACGTCTTCTCATTGGATCCATATTTCTCGAAGGTAATTATTGTTACATTTAAAAAAAAACAACTATAAAAATAAAAATGTTGTAGGAATATTAACAACTCAGAGATACCGTCTTGAAATCGTCACTCTCTTTATAGAGCAGCTGCTGGATGACGAACTGCAGCAGGGATATTTCCAGTAGGACGGTGCGCGTATTCACACTTCTCGGGATAATCTCAATTTTATTTGTAAATTTTTTGATAACAGAGTGATCAGTTTGAATAAGCCAGTGATATGGCCACCGAGGTCATGTGATTTGACTCCATGTGACTTTTTCTTGTGGTGATATGTGAAAAACTCAGTTTTCAATACTCCTGTTGTAGACTTAGACAACCTACGGGAAAGGATAATCTTCAAGTTAGAGAAGATAAACAATTCACCCAATTTGTTAAAGAACGCGATTGCTTTTGTGAAAACACGAGCAAGAGTGTGCGGAGAACAGAATGGAGGTCATGTAGCACATCTTGTTTAATGTGCTGCAACGGTTTTCTTCTATGCTTTTGGTATTGTTTCTAATGTTTTGCTTTCGCCAGGCAAGTTTCATCAAAGATGTCAAAATTTACATTTTTTTCTTGTTTTTTAGACCTTAAGTAACAACGAATCAATATTTTAGGTTTAGAAGGTCTAAAATTCTTGATGCTTTTGAAAAATGTATCTTTTTCTTTTTATGACGTCAAGTGTGAAGAAGCAATAATTTTTTGTTTTACAATCTGCTATAATTGTATTTTGAGTAGAAATAAGAGCTTCTAAGTTAAGATATTAAAAATAATTTCTTGTGGATTTGCGAGAAATTGTTAGTTATTCAAAAGCAGTTTGTGGTGGTGATAAATTGAGATAAAAGTGCTTTTCAGATACTTTCCTTAAATTTGCGGCTAAAACCAAATTGATAGCTCTCTCGGGATTTTCCGGTATATTGTGTCTCTGTTAAATTTTTTCGCTTAACTATCTATCCAGTCTTTACATACGGTTTGAAAGCAGGATCGGCAACAGTCTGCGATTAGAAAAAGAGCGTCATTGTCGAGAAAGATCCAGCTTCAGCTCCACATAATAGACTGTTAAATCTCTTCGCTTCCATTAATCTCCCGTATGATTAATGTCCGTTATTGAATCCGCGGCTGCAAAGAGAATCCACACCAATATCACATTGGTAATCAGCATAAACAACGTTCGACCTCTTATAATTGTGATTTATCCCCGCTTATCTCTAATTGTAATTATCACGTACAAAACAAACGGCCTGGGAAATGTGTACACGACCATAAACACAAATATTCCTCATCTCCGATAAACGCCTTTGCTCTATGTTAATTCAGTTTGATTGCGGACCCCCTCGGCACGCCTCTGTTCTAACGAACGGATTATGCTACAAATGCCAATGCCGGGTCGGCACCCTTATAAAAATGAATAGCATTTTCGCCCTCGGCGCCGAGAAAATCCCATGTTGACACCAGCTCCTTCACACACGAACATTGCGAAAAAATAGAAAGAAAATAAGGCATCTAGAGGCTTAGCGTGAAAGAGGAGCTTCTTTAAAGAGAAGCGAGTAAAGCGTAAAGCACTACTCTTTTACACAGACACGAGCTCGCGTCTCAATTCACATTATAAGATTCGACGCTAAATAAAAGAAAACCTTCTCTTGAATATTTTATTAGAGACGCTTTATTTCAAACACTTAACTTTTTTACGCAACAGTTGAGAGTCTTTAAGACGCCATGCTGTCGAGCTTCTTCATTAATTAGGAAGCTTTGTACAAGCTGCAGACCGACGAAAAGATTAAATTTGAAAATATATAAAAATTGCTTCTAATTAAAGCCGCGGTTAGTTAATAAATAATGGCACAAATATTCGAAAAAGGTTTAAGAGTATTAAGACTAATTCAAGGTAGCTAAATAGCGGATTAGTACACAAACCAAGTTAAAATTGATTTAAGTAAAATATAAAATTTACATAGCCGACATTTCGCTCTGTTATACAAAAATAACAAACTAAAAAAATAACTAAGTGTTAGTTGCAAACATTTTGATAAATTTTATAATTTGTTTATTGTTGGCAAGCAACAGCAAAGCTCTATCTATTTTATTCTAATTTTAAAAAACAAAAAACGATTTTAAAGTCGTAATTATGATTTTAAATAATTATCTAGAGTTTGTCTTTAATATAGCTAAACTATTTGATATACTAATAGTTAAAACGAGATAAATTAAGATAAAATAAGTTTGTCGATGTCTGCTTGTAGCGCCTGGGTTCAAGTAGCTTAAACCTTATAGATTAACTGTGCTAGAGTTTGTGAAAAACGGTGCAAAGTGGACAGTTTTCTTCTCATCATATTCCACATATGCTCAGTAGAATTTAAATTTGGTAAGCGAGATAGTCACGGTGCCATGGCAACTTTTGAAGATTACTTTGATAAATAAAGCATAATGGTTAAATATATGAATTAAGAAACTTTATTAAATGTAATATTTAATGGTTGCAGCAAGATTAGGTTTGCAAGATGTGTACATTAATAACAAAAAATTGATCTCCATTATCCTGACCATTTTAACAAAATTAAATTAACGTTAGCATTTGCTGCCAAAGTCGCAAAACTTCTTCAAAAGCAATGTCCTGTATATTCTGGCAAGATTGATAGTTTTATAAATTCAGCAACAATAGAGAGCATTTTCTTAAAAAAATAGATTCCTACACGTTGCACTCTATATTTTTTTATTACGATAGGAAATAAAAAAGTAATCGTGCTCAATTTTTGCTAGCCTTAGTCGAACAAATTTTTGGTATACTTCCAGAGGATTAAGAGCCTTGCCTTCAGCTACCACTAGAAAGACTCTTTTGATGTTGCTCTTCGTATCGAGGATTGTTATAAAAAGACATCCTGCGTCTTTTTCCACAATATTTTGTATTTTTAGTGAATGTAGCTCTTCGCGCCTACAAGCTCCACACACGCCAATAAGGAAAGCAACGTACGAAATTAAATAAAAAACAGATGGATGTCATTAAAGTATTATTTTAAACCTACTTTTATTAATAAATACTTAGCATTATCTGCATCTTGTAACGAAGCGTTCTAAAAATTCAGTAAACAAAAGAAGATAACGCCCAGCAGCTGATTTGGACCGCGTGACCGCGACGTCATACGTATACGTCAGGGCAGTAGTGGTGGTATAATCGAGAACCACCACCAACGCTTCGCTACGATACGCCTCTCATACCCCTCGCCTACAAACGAAGGCTATATATTGCGCCTACCGCCACCGATAGTTGCATACTTGCAGGAGCATTATCCCTGTAAGTAGCCACCCCCAGACCCGTTCACCACTGAAGCATTATCCTAGGGGCTTCCTCTCCGATACCGCTACCCACGGAGCATTAACCCGTTGGTAGAGTACTCTCCGAAACCGCTACCCACGGAGCATCAACCTGTGGGTGAATCCTACCTCCCCTCCATTACAAGTGCGAGCCACCGAAGCCGACACGTCAAGGACGAGAAACCGAGGGCGAAGAGACGAGGACGAGAAGCCGACGACGAGGAGTCGAGGACGAGGTACCGCCGGGGACGAGGCCGTATATATATAATTAAAGGATTCGTTTTAATTTGAGAATTATTATTTTATTTTTATTATTTGTACAAAGTTATTATTGTAAATAAAACCTCATCAAAGCCGCTCTTCTCTCTCTCTACGATACCCAGAACCCGACACGAAAACAACCGTAACAATCTATCAAAAATAAATTGATTTCTTAACGCGTCAAAACTTTTGGCTTTGTGGGCTCGTAGCCTAATACATTTTTTTTCAAAAAAGTTACGACTCTGGCAACATTCAATATTTTCTTTGACAGACAAAACAGCTTTTATTTACAGGTATTATTAACATGGAATAAATACGAAGCGCACTTATTTAAAAAAAATATTTGATCTAATTTTTTAAGCGCTTTAACAAAAAAATGTTGTTTGCAACACGTACTTAAATAGTTATATTTTTATTTTATGAGGTTTTTGAAATATTTAAAAAAAAATGTTTTTTAATACCCAATTGTGTTATCACTGCAACTAAAACAGAAAGATTTTGTAAGATTTTTATTTTTTTGTAGTGCTGTATATCAGGACAGGTCAGGTCAGGTCAGGTACTTGTTACAAAAATATCATTTTTTTGGTAGACAACTGAATAAGTTATTAATTTGTAAGAGCTTCCAGATCCGACTTTGCCTTAAATTGTTGTCTTTTTGGTTTGCATACATTATCCTTGATTATTTATGTTGTCATTACATAAATGTCTTGGCAAGCAAAAATGGTATAATAACGTGAGCAATCTAAATTTGTCAAGCAAGTAATTTTCCATTTCTTCGTGCAATCGTAATGGAAGTAGTTCCGGTCTTAAAGCCGTCCTTCTCATTCAATAAGCGAACAAGTAAGTAAGCGATTCAGAGATGTGAGAATTTCGCTCATTAAGGGCCGTCTGTTCGGGCAATAACCCAGTCTGATGGTGACAAACCGTCAGTATGCAAGAGGTAGTAATTGAGTAAATGAGTAATGCGCAAAGTAAAGCAACCGTACAAGTCCTAAATCCATAATTCCCTTCATAAAATGCTTACGTCGTCGTCGTCGTCTATGCTAATGGATCGACATGGCCGTGCAAAGACGGAGCCACTTGTCATCTCTAGAGTAAACAGCCCGACTCGATGTTTGCTTACGAGCGCGCTATTTGTCAAACATTTTATTTTCTTTCCTAGTTTAGTCAGTGTGCAGGCATGAAGGGGATGACGTATTGGCTCATTTAGCGAAAGGCGAGACTTTTTGTGTACTTTTATCGCTGCAGATTACTTTGTCTACACAACAGATTAAATCAAATATTTTTCACACAGAAAGACGAGGTGAGATTTCTAAATGACAAGAACAACACATATTTTGACAAATTATTACTCTTATTTTAAAAATTGTTATTTTATTAAAGCAAAAACAATTTTTGTTTGTCACGTAGGACTTAGTATAAGTTAAGATATTATAAAACAAAAATAATTCGTTTGTCAATCTGACAAAACAATAATAATATGGTTGCAAGTACTAGTATTGTAAATGTTTTTTTTTTGTTACAGCGTTTTATAACAGTAACTTTTTGATTATCATTCTGATTACTAAATAACGGATTTTTACGCACTAGTGCGTAAAAGTGACAGACTTTTAAACAACAGTGCTCAAAAATAAAAAATACATTTTTTATTTTATTTATTTGTTATAAAAATAAAATGCACAATTACTTAAGTGACTAAAGTAAACATTCAAAGATTTCAGATTACTTTCTTGAACTTTAATACAAGTAGAAACGGTACTTGTAAACAGCACTTCAAATTTGCTATTTTCGTCTCAGATTCTTCTTTTCTTTGATTCCTACATTTTCTTCTTTCCTCATAATTGTTATCAAAATTGCGATTTTGATTTCAACAGAGTTTTCTATGTAATTTTCCGTAACAAAACTCGATCGCCATCCTCCATGTTTTCTAGAAAATTTAAATTATTTTAAACAAGAGTGGCTTTAGCCTTAGGCACAAATAATCTAATTAAAGAAATATAGTGTATTCTTTTAAAATTATTTTTTGTGTTGGCAATAACCATTTTTTTAATTTTAACTATGAGCTAATCCAATAGGAGATTCTAACTGGGATTTGCGTCTCATTGTTATTTGCGGCTTGCATACCATATTCAATACATTCCACGTCTGATATCTGTCTGTAGATAATTTCACACAATGAAATGACAGTTTCGTGTACAACAGGATTTCCTCTAATTCGAGAACAAACAGCCGTTCTGTATCTAATACAGTGAACAAACATATCTTTAGTATTCAAGCCAGTGATTTAGAAATGGCTGTACTAGCGATATACACACACCTTGTCAGAGCGTTATCTCTACCAATTTTTCTAGTTTGTTGAAATTGCCGATAATTGTTGTTGGATTAACTTGTCTGTACTGGTAGTTTATTGCTTTTGGTTTATTAGTAGTACGTGTTTGTGTTCGTGCACTGACTAATTAATTATTGCAAACCGAATTTCGCTGTAATTTCTTAATTTTTGTGTTGGAAATGGTGGATGCGCCGGGTTATCATTAGGCATGTTGAAGAGCACATCGTTACGCCTGAAACCATGACAGTGAGTGGATGGCAATGGTCCGTTACAAGAATCTGTCACAATCAGCCACATTAATTAAACGAAGAGCTCTGGTTGGCTCGAGATAAGCAAAAAATTTCTCAAGTAAAAAATTATCGTAGCTTATTTTATAGCAAGTAGCCAGTCATTAAATGTAATCGAGAGTGCTGAAAGCTTTTTTCTTAATTAAAGTGAACTTTGACTTACACTTATTGTGCGATTTTTATTTCTAGAAAGACGTAGGTGGTAAATGTGCTGACGTCACAAAATGTTGAGTTTATAAAGTTGTGATTTTATTTTATAAGCGGTTTCAGGTGGATTGCATGTGATGGAAAATTACTTTTCTATTAAGTTTTTTCGTGCTTTGTAATAAAGGCATGACAACTATAGCGATATTTTTAAGTTGATTCATGACCAAGCACTTTATGTAAATGGAAATATTTATTTTATTTTTAGTTCCGTTTTATTACTTACTAATAATTAAGAAGAAAAATTATTAAGATATTTTTTGTTTCGTGCATAAAAAAGTTTAGAAATCGTTCAGAAAATGTGTTTAATTTTTTGCTATATATTATCAAACTATACAGAATGCTATATTAATTTTTATAATAAAAATATTTTATAAATAATTGTATAAGCAATACAAGCTTATGGCTTGGTGGGCAAGTTTTTACCATTTTTTCTTATTTAAAGATTTCTTTTTTTACTGTCTTATTTGTAGTTTTTAGAAATTGTTTTCTACTGTTTTTTTCTATTCTGTCTTTAATCTACTTCTTTATCTGTTGAATCCTAGTCTTGTTTCTAATCTTTTTATTGGAAATCTATTTTCTTTTATTGTTGTTACGAAGCTTATCCATCTGATTCTTTGTGATTTGTGTTATATCTGTGCTTTTGTATAATGTTTTAATGTTTTTTTAATCTTCGTCTTTTCTACTTTTTTTCTGTAAATTTTTTTAAAACTGTTTTTTTATATCTGCAGCATAGACTGTTTTTGTTTTCTCAGTGTTCATTTTTAGCAAACGTATGCTTTTATCAGTCGTATTATAGTTTTTTAGATACGAAGTGGTTGTTTTTGCTGGGGTTTTTCTATGATTGAGTCTTTCTCTTTAATATAGGGATATGGGCCAATTTCAAGTTGTGATAATAATACCGGTAGTATCTTCGTCTCTAAGCAAAATTAAAGGAATTCGGATCTGTGATTGGTTGTTGCAATGGAAAATTATTAAAATGTATCATTCAAATTATCACAACTTGAAATTAACCCATTAGATTCATAAACTTATGAAAGCATTAAACGGTTGGTTTTTAGAGTGATTTGTTCTGTTTTATTTTGTATGGTAAATAAACTTACCTTCAGTGTTTTTAAATCTGTTTCTAATTGAAAAACCAGTAGCTTGTATATTTTGTATGTGTTTATTTAAAATTCCCGTCACTGAAAGTATTTTCAGCACAAATTTCCCATCGAATTTCCTCTTTTGTTGTTTTGTCATTGTAATTTCGTGACTTTCCTGTCGTCCTGATCTTTTCTTTGAAAATCGCTGGACAATTGCTTCCTGCGACCGCGCCCCACGAAAACAACAACAAAAGCCCGGAATAATTTATTCGCACAAAGTGGATACTCGTGAGCTTTAATAAATCAGTTTAGGATTTCCGTATTTTCCTGGCATTTACACTTAGTCATCGCAAAACAACGGTCCTAACATTGACGTCGGGTCTGGAACAAGGCTTGTTTTATGTCGAGGCAACAAGTAAATCATGAATTGTTGATTTGGATTCTGCTGCGAGAGGATTCTATGCAAACGACAGCTAAGTGCTGGATGGAATATCTATGTCTAAACAATACTGCTGTTGACTTTAGATAGCTGGCTCGAAAGCTTTCTGATAGATTAACAAATCGAGAGCACTTACAACCAGAAATAAAAGATTTTTTGCTGGTTAAGGTGAACGCAATTAACGAGTAAAGGTCGTAACGCTCGCCCATTTCGAAGTTTTTATCCTTCATAAACCGGCAAGTTTGTGTTGCCCGGAGTCACATTTTATTGAAGTGTAACGCGAGTTTAAAGTACTTTGATAAATGGTCGGCGAGTTATAAAAAGCGAAAGGCGCCCCGGAAATGTATGCGAGAAATTAGGGCCCGGAAACAGAGTCCCGCCGGAGTTATTATTTCGAATTTATAATAAATTCGCCGGATAGAAGCACACAACACCGAAACAAATAAAAAGGCGATTCTATAACGCCGTCGAAAATGAGATTATAAATTCAGTTATAAATTTTATCGAGATAAATTTGCATACAAAACGAACTGCATCGAATTGAATCGACTTGCACAAACGAAAATAATATTACACACATAAAACAAACGGATCAACTTTGCTAGGTATTTGTCTACATTGATGCCAATACACAAATCGATACAACACAGTGTCATTGTCTTGATATTTTTACACTTTGTAATTACTCGTTTTCGTTTAATATTGTTTACTATTTATTTTACTTTGTTCTTCTTAGTTTTATTGTAGTTTTATGTTAATTTTAGGGTTGCTTGTGATTCTAACATGCAGTCTTAAAAGAAAGTGTTTTTAAAATGCAGACACGCAGATCCTCTTCACGCAAATGTATACTCATTCTACGTTTAGCGATTTTATCTCTACTATTTATATAATCTACTCTAATCACAACAACAATCTACACGTCAAAATACTATTTAAGAGTCTAGTAAAACTTTATTGCTCTTTAATATAGCTATGCAAAATCATTTTATTAATTAATTATTTTATGTTGCAAATTTAACATATTTTAAGCGAGACAATTGTTTATTAAGAGAAAATTTAGAATTGCATAACTTTAAATAAGTAAAAACTTAGTTGACTGTCAATGTTTAATTTATATATTTTTGCAGTTTCCATTTTTAAATTGTTTTTGGCAGCTTTTTGTTTTTATGAAACGTTATTACTTCTAGTTTTTATAAAAAAATGTATAAATAATAAGATGACTTTTTTATTTAGGCAAATTTTTTAATTAATAAACATTTTGTAAAGTGTCTGCCCGAAAAACTTTAGACAATAAACGTATGTTTAATTACGTAAAAGCTTGTTTTGTTTATATAAACACTGATTTTAAACGCTGTTTTTAATAGTTTGTAGTCACTGGTCTATTAGAAAAATGTGCTGATTTGGTGTTGCATTTCCTCACTTCGATGCTCTACTTTAATGTCAAAATGTTCATTAATTGTTAAAAAAGTACAAATTATAGAAAGCAAAAATCAATCTGTTTAAATAAAAATTAAACAACTTAAGACTTTTGTCTCTGTGTTCTAGTTTTGTCATTTTGTTCCTGATCAGTGCAGCGCATTCTAGTAAAACTAAATTTACAGTATATCATAGGATTTGTAGGAAACACTTTAATTATTTCATGAAAGCCGTACAAAAGTTGTATAATTTAAATTGTTATCGATTAGCATTTCTCACTTGTTTTGATAAACCGTTTCAAATTTGCATTTTCCGTAAGGGAAAGTGTTTTGAGATTTGCTGATAAAAGAGCGCTCGCGTCGTTTAAATTACTGTTATAATCCGTTTAGACTTGCCGTCTTCGTCATTTGAACTTTTTAAATGATTAAAAAATAAATGGTAAAAACCCTCAGTCTGTGTATTACGTAAAATAAGAACCTTTAAAATTTTAATCACCGCTTCAATTTAAAACAGATGCTCCTCCATTTTGCAATTTATGTATTCTGGATAGTTTTATTATAAGGGGTCTCACCCTCTAGCGATTAGCTAATGAGCTAGCGTATGTCAGTCACGTAGAACCTACCGATTAGATCACTTTTCACTGGATTAATATTTATCTCAGCGCTTTAGCTGGAATAATCGACGGAATTATTGTTCGTTCATTATTGAAAATACTGTACATGCACGATTTATGTGACCCGAGTTTGGTGCTATTACGTGGAATCCAGTTACGGTCGGTAATGGAGGAATCAATGAAGCTAATGGGGGGTTTTATTTTGCGTTACTTTTTAATCCAGGTTTATGGCAAATAATCGACTAAAACTTCCAAGCATTTCAATTCAAAAGAAAAATTAACTGTTTTTTTTCTAATTTTAGTAAAAGTTTGTTAATCTCTTTATTTAGAGACGATCCAAGTGTGAACAAACAATCCAGTGATTTATTCCACAAATCTTTCGATTGCTTTAGTAATCCACTAGGTGCCATAATTGAGTTAGATGGGAACTTTTTCACGAGAATAACAATTGCTACAGCCAACTCTTAAGTGGGATGGATTCGAGCCATGACTAAAATCAACAAATTCAGAAGCGGATTGGTCTAATGTCTTTAGGTAATCTCATTTATCAACAGATTGAAACGCTTGGTCATCATTCATGATAAACAGAAAAATGCTTTATTTCTTAAATTTAGGAGAGAGCTTTTTTTATTGAAATTTGGTGTTAACAATGGCAATACAGCAAATTACAACATAGTTAGCAATATATACTGAGTGGTATTAAAAGTGTGACACGCAAAAAAAATATTTTTTGTGACGTGACTTTTTAGCAATTATAATTTTTCGATTTGAAGCACCAAAATGCCACGAAAACAAAAAAACTTGTTAAATTTAAAATTAAAAAAGCTCTTGTTAAGTGCCACGACAAGTTGAAAGCATTAGCATCAAATTTAAGCGACCATCAACTTCAAGAAAAACTTAAAAATATTTTTTCGGTAAAATCAATATTATTTGCAAGAAAATCTAACTTTAGCGATTGTACATTTTACTGTAAATAACCTGAGAACAAAATGTAAGGGAATCACAGCAGGCTGTGCCAGCGTAACTGTAATGATGTGCCTACAATAAGCACAGCCTGCTCGATTTAGTTACATCTTGATCTCACCTTATAATTTTTCAGATCTCGTTTTTGAACAAAGTAATGAGAATAGTTATTTACAGTAAGAGTGAGAAAGGTAAAGCTTTCGTTTACGCAAATTGTGTGTTCGTCCACAAAACAAAGCTGTTGCCTGAAAAATGGAAATTCAATTATGCGTGAGTGAAAACGCGTGAGCGAAAGTGAAACCTTTACATGCTGGTAACTATGGCTACAGAGCTACTTTCTAAGGAAGTATTGAACAAAATATATAACACTCCCTTAATCTTCATCGCTTTTCTGTGTAAATTTTGAAAGCGTTTGATAATAATACTGCAGTATAAAACTATCTGAAATTACCTTATACAACAACTTTTATTTTTTTAATTATTATATAATAGGTATTACGAATAACGGTTTTCAATAGTTTAAAACATAAAAAACTCGGTGAAGAATTGATATCTTCTAGAAGTGGTAGAAGTATCTAAATAAAGTTTTTTTTTAATAAACTTGGCATATTTTGTTATTAGAGTGTGTTGTAATTAACACTCACGTTATAACATGTAAATATAAAAATCACAACGTATTTTATAAAATGGCTATTTCTATTAACCCTGTTATAACAAAAAAATTTTTAATTTCTATAACTTTGTCGCTGTGATATCTCTATAGAGGAATTTTATTATTTAAAATCCTTCAGAAAAAAAATAGTATTTTTGGTAGTCGCGACCGCAAATAAACATGACAATGGTAATCCTGGCAGAGAATGGGCATTGTGTAGGAAAACGAGAACCGTTTCAGATTTCCAATCCTTTGAAGCGACCACCTGACAAGGCAGATCCGAAAGGATTTCCTTGTCAGACGTGAAGTTTGAGTGGATTTTAGCTAAACACGTGTATATCCATCCGAGAGGGAACGACGACGAAAATGAACTGTTGCATCTCACGTCAAATGCATTACAACTGAGTTTGACACATTTCACGTCTGATATAATAACAGGGTCCACAATTCGGGAACTCGCTTCGAGGTCGCATAATACTTAGTAATTGACTTTGAAGTTAACCAGATTCAATTTGAAAGTTGGGAAAGCTGTAACACCTGATGCGATAAATACACAACCGCAATGTTTTGCTTTATTGTTAGTTTGAAAAGGGAGAAGGTATTCATAAATGTGCGCCAGAGGGTGACAAATTTTCTTAAGGGCGGATTAAAACCAACAAGTGAATCAACACGTATATGGAAATATTGATCACAGCAGAGTAAAATCTGAAATAAAACAAATTAATATTTTGCATCTTACGAAACCTAGTAATCTACAATTTGGTGCTTAAAGAAATACTAAATAGCTAAAAATTGCTAAAACAATTTTGCATTTATTGTCTCTAAGACTGTGTTACCTAATTTTAACTTTAATTACTTTTGCAGAAACAGACAAATCAGTTAAAAATACTAATTTAATTTTTTTTTGTAGTTTCCATTTATAAACTTGTACTTTTAAAATTTTCTGTACCATCTATCCCACGATGGATAAGACGCTGAGCCAACATAGAGCATCAGTGCATTTTACAGTTGTAACAAATATTAAATTATGATTTTTAAGCATCTATTATTGTACAGTTGAGTTCAAAATAAATTTCTAATTAAAACTTAAATTATTGCTTATTATTAATCATACCGATTACTCAATAAAATATATTTTAAGTGTAGACTACAACTACTTGTTTTAAAACTAAAAAAGGTGTCATTCTACATTTACACCTGTTAAATAATGCCAATGATTGTCACTCTTGATGAATAAATCTATCACGTGTTGCACGCAAAGAATGTTGAAGTATTATTTTACATTAATAACTTGTTCAAATAATTGATGGATTGTTATTGATTTAAAAAATGTCGTAATATACATTTTACAAATATTAAAATTACAAAAAGTGTTAGAGCTGTTACTGAGTTTTATGTAGCTAAAATTATTTTATTTAACTTTTTCGTAAAGTTTATTTTTACTTTGAGTGAAACGCTCTTTGCTGTTTAGTTTATTTATTCAGACACAACAGTTATTGATAACTCTTAGTTTTCAAAATATTTCTTATATTAATAAAAAAACATTTAATATTTCTGTCAGTGCTGCAAGAACATCCAAATAAAATCTTCTTAAACTCTATTTACAAACAATGGCTAAAATGTTGAAAACTGTAATAAATATTATTATTAAAAGTATTATAAATCAATTAATGGTTACTATCTATCTTTGAGTTTATACATTAATTAATTATCAATTTAATAGTGTGAGGTCTGCTTTACAATGTACAATGAGCCTAACTGCAAAATCTAAGTGTTAGAAAAACTGTAGTTGTTTATTCTTCCTATCAAATCTAGAATTAAACATCTTGTAGAAACTTCTAATAAAGAATGTTTTAACAACCATTTTTTAAAAGAACGTTTTAACTGATTTTCTCTTGTAGTCAAACAAAAATGAAATAATGACTAATCTTACTCTTACTTTGTTTACATCGACAAAGTTCAATCGTATTAAATCGTTAAACCCGATTAAACCTTTTATTCAAATAACTTTGTTTTGTAGTTGTTTATTTTCTATTACTAAATTAGCTAAATTAATAAATCAAAGAATATAATTAATAATAATAATAATAATAATAATAATAATAATAATAATTAAAAGAGGAATTTTTCAAGGAGATTCTCTAAGTCCTTCATGGTTTTGTTTAGCAATTAATCTACTCTCTGACATTTTAAACTCTTCTGGTTATGGATTTAATATCAAAAATAATGGTCAAACAAAATCAAAACTCACTCATCTTATGTACATGGATGATATTAAATTATATTCATCTACAGAACGACAACTAAAACTATTATTAAAATTAACTGAAAATTTTTCACAAGATATTGGCATGAGTTTTGGTGTAGATAAGTGTAAGATTTTAGCAATTAATCGTGGCCAAATTAAAAACATAAATTACACTACTCAAAATAATAAGGTCATTGAAAATCTTGATCAGGGTGACTTTTATAAATATTTAGGTTTCCAACAATCTAATCACATACCTCACAATATTATAAAAGAAAAACTTTTAACGAATTTGTATCAAGATCTAAACAAATATTAAAGACACATCTAAATGGTAAAAATATTATGAAAGCTATAAATACATTTGCTGTACCTGTATTGAATTACTCCTTTGGTATTATTAAATGGTCAAAAACAGATATTAGTAATTTAAATATAAAAACTAGAACTTTATTTACCAAATTCCGAAAACACCATCCAAAATCAGCTATTGAAAGATTTTCTTTATCACGGCAAAATGGTGGCCGTGGTTTTTTACACTTACAAAATCTCCATGACAAACAGATTAATTTACTAAAGAAATATTTTCTTGAACGTAGCCAGGAAAACCTTTTGTTTAAATGAATATGCTTAAGTAACTTATAGTTATACACCCTTAAACCTTTGTGACTTTAGGTTAGAAGAAATTAATTTTGATGAAAAATTATTAATTAATACTATAAAAGAAAAGTCACTTTATGGTAGATTTTACAAAGAGCTTGATGATCCTCTCATTGATAAAGAGGCATCGCACATTTGGCTGCCAAAGTCTAACATTCACCCTGAGACAGAAGTATTTATTTTTGCAATTCAAGATCAGGTCATTAAAACAAAAAATTATAATAAGTTTATAACCAAAAATGAAAACGATGATTCATGTAGAATTTGTTCATCTCAGCCAGAAACTATTCAACACATTATTTCATCTTGTCTTGTATTGACACAAACAGAATATAAAAAAGACATGATAATATGGCTAAAATTATACATTTAGAATTGGCGTTTAATTCAGGTTTAATTGAAAACAAGTCACCTCATTTCAAAGACGAACCAAAGCCATATCTTGAAAATAATAATTATAAATTATATTGGGATAGAACTATATTGACTGACTTAAACATAACTGCTAACCGTCCAGACATAATCTTAATTTCAAAGATCGACAAACAGGCATACTTGATTGACATTGCGGTTCCAAATTTACACAATATACACACAACATACACTACAAAAATGTCAAAATACATGTTACTTGCTGGCGAAATCAAAAATTTATGGAACCTGCAGACAGTTAAAATACTTCCAATAATTATGTCGGCCACTAGAATTGTGCCGAAAACTCTTAATAAAAATTTAAAATTATTAAAATTAAATTCAAACTTAATAATTGAAATTCAAAAATCAATACTTTTGAACACATACAACATCGTCCGAAAATTTTTTAACATTAATAACACTACACTAACACAACAAGAACAAAGTTGCGTGGCAGGCGATTTGTAGTCCCGCTTGACGTCAAGTAAGGAAATTCGTTCCTTACATCTTTTTCATTTCATTTTTTTTTTTTTTTAGCATCATTACTTGATAATTTTATCCGTAATGATGTCTTGCCTGACTATAAGTTTATACTGCCGGGTCAGTGGTGTGTAAAAGACGTAGGGATTATTTATCAATTAATTTTTGTATAAACAATTAATCAATTAAAATTTCAACTCATAAAAAAAATTAATTGTTGAAATGATTCCTATTCTTTTGCCGGGTTTAAAAAGAAATAATAATAAAGTTTATTGCACATTAAAACAAAAATGTACAAAAGGTTAAATGACAGACACAAAATTTGATTTGTTATCTGAAATAGTTAAAACATAAAATATAAAATAAATAATAAAATACTAATAAATATACTTACAATAAACATAACACAAAATAATACATCAGATTAAAATTTGCTAAGATCAATTTCTAAAAGTTTTTGCGACAAAATTAGTTTTTTACATTTTTTTTTAAATATGCAGAAGTGTCAAGTGTTAGAAGATCAGAGCAGTTACTTAATATATATGGTACAATATATGAGAAAGACGTATGAAATAAAGTAGTCTTGTGTGCTGGAAAGTGAAAATGCTTTTCAACAAAACGTAAATTTCTAAAGTGTGTTTCACAGCGTTTGATTAATTTAACATACAAATAATCAAGAATTTTTAACTTTAGTAATTTGAAACAAAAACATAAATAATGAACAAAGCGTTGCTCATTTAATTTAAGCAATCCTAAAGATCTTAGGTAGGGAGTGTAACATGTGCAAAGTGAGGTATACTAATCACAAATCGTAAACAGTAGTCTTGAATTTTTTGAAGTTTTTGTTTATTACTTTCAGTTAGGCGCGGGCCATAAACAATATCACAGTAATGCAGATTGGATAAAACTAGTGAGTAAATTAAAATTAATTTAGTCTTTTGATTTAAAATCTTTTTAAACTGTGCAAGTTGCTTAAATTTAAAATAACAATGTTTAGATAACTGGGAAACATGATTAGTAAAATTGAGTTGAGAATCCATAGTGACACCAAGATTTTTGACTGTACTTTGGGAAGGAATTTCTACATTATTAATTCGAACGGTGTGTTTTAAATTTTCTGCTTTATTCGTTGTTCCAAAAAGTATGTTCCTACATTTAGTTGCATTTAAATATAGTGAATTACATTGAGTCCAATTATATATTTCATTAAGGTCACTGTTAATTATATTTTCAATATTTCGTATTTCTAGAGAGTTAAAGCTTAGGTAGAGTTGAATATCATCTGCAAATAGATGTATTTTGCAAAATTAATCATACTGAATATCTAAAATAAAAATAGAAAAAAGAAGTGGGGTTAATTTAAAGGTTTAAGTAGCGAGAATATTTGGTGAAGAAGACATAAATATGAGAAACCGTTTGAATAGGGTCTATTTATTACTCACATTTTAAATCAATAATAGATTAAATAAATATTAAAATGTATTTATTATTTTAGAAAACGAAAGCATTATTTTATCAATTTAAAAGCCAGAAAGACATTTTACTAATTTTAGAAGCTAAATTTAATGTTTTTTATTTTTTAAATTAGAAAATATTTAGAAATATTATTTGTGATATTTTTAATTTTTAAAATTGGAGACGACAATTAATAATTTTAAAAGACAGAAGCAAAATTTTACTAATTTAGAAGCAACATTTTAGACACAAGAGACAATAATTTATCAATTTTTTTTGTAATAAGTTTAAAGATGTAATTATTTTTCAATTTCAAAAGCCATAAACAACATTTTAATAATTTTAAATATTACACTAGAATTTTACTAGTTTTACGACTTTGAGAAGATACTTTATTAGTTTCAAAACACGAATAAATAATTTTACTAATTTTAGAAACAGAAAACAATTTTTGTAAAAATTTTTAAATAATAATTATAAAAGTAAATTTTTTTTAAAATTTAAATGTAGGGAAAAGTCTATTAAGAACTTCCGTTGTTAAAGACAAAATTTTACCAATTTTATAAATTGGAGATTTAATTTTTAAATTTAAAAAAAAATTATTTTACAATTTTAGAAGAAGGATGTAATACTTTTTATTTTTTTTATATGTAGTAAATACAACGGTTACATTTTTTTAATTAATTTGTACTAGAAATATTACTTTATTAATTTTAGTAGGTGCAAGTGTCATCTTACTAATTTTAAAACACAAATTTTACTAATTTTATAAACCAGAAGCAAAATATTTAAGTTTCCAATTTAAAGAAGCTTTTTGGTAGCTTAAAGTAGCATTTTACTAATTTTAAAATACAGATTTATTTATTTCAAAAATCAGAAACGGTATATTTGATTTTTAAATTTAAAAAAGCGACATTTTATTAATTTTGGGAACTGAAAGCGATATTTTCTATAGTTTATAACTTATAATTTAATTTCTATTTTAAAATAAAAAAAACAATAATCTGTGAATCTTCTGTCTAGATTTGATTTTTGAAATGCGTTATCCCTTTGGGTCGTTTCCAAGGCCACGTATCCTGCGAGTCGTGATCGGTGGCAACAGGGAGATGAGGGTATTCGACCACGAATACGTAGACGTGGGACAAATGGACAGAGTGGATAGATTGAAACGCAACAGCGCAATGAAATTGGCTTCGTTTCCCGGTCATTCATCAGCAGCTAATGGCTGCTCGTTCCCGAGGGCGACAGGTGGTGTTGGTCCTACTCTTGCTGCTTCTGCCTCTTTCTCGCACTAACCCACATAACAATTGATTATACTGTACGGCCGTATTTTTTCCCCTCAACTCTAAGAAGTGCTTTTGTCTAATCAGCAGTTAGGTTGGATGCAGATGGGGGAGGTTTTAATTTAAAAATTCTCGACCGGATGTCGTCGGAAAGTCTCCAAAAGTTTTCTCCGAGAAAAGGGATAATTATCGAAGTTGTGGTTGAACGATCAGAAGAGCAACGTTTCCAACATTGATTGCTTCGTGAAAAACTTTCTTTTTACTGACGAAACATTTCGGATTGCTTTCAACCAATTGATACCTCTTCGAATATTGATATTGGAAATTTTTTGTGTTTTTACTGAGCTTGCAAAAAATCGGTTGTTGGTGAAGCAGCGCTGCCACATCCGACCTCGTCCTGCAAATCTCGACAAAAAGTGATAGATGATCCCTCTGGAACACAAGAGATTTTTTCCCCTCCCTTGTCCCCTAAACGGGCCGCATTTTTCTCCCGTGAAATTATTCCCGTCCTAAGCACACATTTCTTACCGAGTTTAGTATTCTGCGGCGCGAAGTTCGCACCGCCAAAGCCCGCATTTCTATTCTCCTTGCATTTCCACCAGCATTTGTTCGTGACGTGATTTGTGCGTCCCACTGTTCCCGATGTCACTTGATATCGTCTACTACGTTCTCACGACGCTTTAATGTGAGACAACTACTTATATAAATTGTGTCATCGTGTTATACTTGAGATAATTCCTTGTCTTGTATTTGTCCCCATTCCGACCTTCTTTATCCTGATTTACTCCACGAAAAACACTAAAACACGCCCAGGACGAGATTATACTTACACCTAAGACAATACTTATGTATAACGTTCTGAATACACATTTTATTTATATTTTATTCAAACCAATGAGTACAAATTTAACAAATAAAAAATTTTTTTGCTACAAAATGCGTTTTTGTTTTTGACAGATGTGTGGGAAGCAACGTTGTCTGATAATCTAATCTAACTTTTTTAATTTTATTTTGTTGTCAAACTTGTGATTTATATTGTTATTGTTATTGACGTTGTTTTAACGTCAAAACGTCTTTTTTATGACTTTATTGAAAAGTTAGTAAACACTGAGGAACAAATAAAGTATAGTTCAACGAAAGATAAGTGAGCTGACTTTTTAAGACCTTCCAATAAACAGAAGCATAAAAATTATTGCAGTTACCGCAAACCTCAAATAAACACACAAAGCACACTTACACATTTAACAACGACCTTGGCAAAGTTTGCTTACATCTTTTAATGGTTCCGAGAAATGGGGACTTTTATAAATCAAATTTTATGAGTGATTTTATGGTTTATTTCAGATTTGCAATAACTGCAAAAATTTTGACCACATCTCAAGTTTCCTATTCTATTCTGATCAAAAATCCAGATTGTTTTTCTATTTATTTAAGAAAAGCTCTCAAAAATAGCATTAATTTGTTGTTGCTCTGAATTTCTAAGGTAAAAATTATTGATGGGTGTAAGAGTTATTTATATAATAGACTGTTTGTTCGTATCTTTGGAAAAAATTTTGTAAAAATTTTCTGAGTATTTTAAGTGTCTGGTACGTTGCTTTTTATTTGTTGTCTTTAGCTTCAAAAGCATCTACAGCTGAATCAACTTTATTACGTAACATCTAAATGATAATTACTTCTGTTTTAGTTTTAGTAAGGATTATATACAAAATTCTGCTAATAGTAGAACACGTCATAATATAATTTCGAGTATATTTAGAAGTGCTACATATAAAACTTTCGAGTTATTATCATTTTTTACCGAAAATAAAAGCTCTCCAGTAATCTCTTAATTGTACAATAGCAGCTGTTACATTTTTTATGTTAAAATAATTAATATTATTCCTCGGGCAATGAAAGACCGTATCCGTAGCGGCTTTTCCCTCAGGAACGCAACAGCGTTGTCCAGAATCGGGCTGTTCTGGGCCTGTTGCGTGCCGAGGGCAACCTGTGAAGATAGCGAGGACGCGAGGGAATTAGCCCTAACGAGCAGACGAACAATCGTCAATCATTACCGCCGCCGCTGCCGCTACCACCACCGCCGCCGCCACCGCCGCAACCCAACGGTCTGCGTGTTCACAAATAATGTAATTATCCTCACGAAGGCTGCTATCGACGCTGCTAGAACGTCACGCATTGTTGTTGTGATCCTTTGTGATCCGACAGATATCTGACGAGACGGGACTTCTTATCGAAGAGTGCCGGAACAGAGCTTTGTACGATTATTTATCTGCCAATTCAAAGTTCGACGATTAAAATGATTTAGATGTGCATTACTGGAACTAATTAAGCACGCTGTAACGGTTTTATTAGCGCCGGGTGGCTTTGTGCCTTCAGGATTGTTTTCTTGATTTCACGTTCGATGGAGGAACGCCAATGAATGCAAAGTAGCGAGAGGTGGAATTTCAAAGGGAGACTAGGAAAGTGGTGCGGAAAAAGACGATAAATACGACCAAAGTCTTACTGAAACTTTCTGATTTGCAGTTACAGTAATTATATTTTTTTTATTAATTAAAAAATTACTTTTATAAAACTTTATCTTTCATTTTGTTTTTGTTAGACAAAAGTTACTTAGATAATCATTAAATGTCCAAAATAATGTCAGTGAACGAAAAGCGACTAATTAGCAGTTGAAATCTGCAAGATACAGTATGCCCCCGAAACAAATTTAACAGAGAGAAAAAAATTATTTTTTATTTTTCAGAAATTTTACTTGCATTGATTTGTCAAAAATCTACAAAACACAAATTACTTTTTATTTTTTGAGATAATATAATTTTTTTTCAAAATTTGAACTTTTTTCGTAATTTGGAAGTTTTTTCAAAATTTATTTTATTTCAAATTTCGGGCAAAAAACTTAGAAACCAAATTTCTTAAAACGGGGTCGGTTTTAAATATTAAGAAGTTATTTAATAAACACGTTTTTGCTTCAGTTCTTGCGTCCATTTCGCAAAAAAAGCTTCACGATTATTTTTAAAAATTAAGAAGGACTTATATATTAAAATTAAGAGCTTATCTTTAGAGAGCATTTTTTAAAGATGCTTCGGAACTAATTTTTAAATTAGACACTGTGAGTTATTGCTAAAAAAATTGTGAAATAGTGTCTATTTCCACTTTACGAGTCCAGTTTTTATTCAAATTGTCGATAGTGTTGGCTCCTACCACTGAGCGATGTTGGATTCTCGTGGGATAAAGACCCAACAACCCTGACGCCTCTGATTGCCCGGGGACGGGCCGTTCCCTTATCGGGTCTTCTGTTTATGCAATCGAAATTGGTATTCCAGATAATTGATGATGTCGGCTATTTTCGGTAGTACGCACGTGTTTTGATTGAGAATTGACCGGACTCGCTTTCTTATTTATAACTTTTGGTATCCCCTAATGGATTTGTTTTCTCGACATCTTGTAGGTTATAAATATTGAATTGTGTGTTGGTTGTGATTTGGCCGCAATCACGGCCGGCTTTTAATTAACCTCATAAAGTCGAATGTTTGGCTTATAATTTACCAAAACAATACCTCCCGTGGCATACACAGTGAAATTCCGAACGCCATAATAAATCGGAATGCACAATGCAATTCCGCTTACTGACATCGCCGCAAAGAGCACGAAAATAAATCACCATACACGTTGCTCCTCCACACCCCAGTTCACATGTACATTAAACCGGAGAGGGTGAAAAAATCGACGCGCTGTGTATAATGCACACAGTTTTAAATTGCACCGAGCTCAGGTCACAGCTATTATAATTAAATTTATTTTCGAGAGTACATAAAAATGTCATGACATTACGTTGGCATTATGCTTGTCTGGCTCGATGTGGATGTGCGAGGAATAATGTGTCAACAAGCTGCGTTACGCATTGATTGAAGGGATCGGATTCATCCTTGTCGAGGGATGATCCCTCATGGACACCTTCAGAATTAATTCGCACAAGTGCGTGGCTCACTGCGTGTCTAACGAGAATAGACGCTCTCTACCAAGATTGAAATAGAGAGAGATAAATTCAGAGAATGTTAGCTCTTCAGATGAAGTAATAACGTACCATCAAAACAATTGCCTTTTTGTTTAAACATGACAAAAAAGTGTTATTGTTAATCAAATTTTTTACTTTACTGCCTGCAAAGCATTTTATAATTTTCAATTTCTGACAGAAAGCTGCCTACATTATTTATATTTTTCTAGTTTTGTCATATAGATATAGATGTCAGATGTTACTTTTTTTTATCTGGACCAATAAACAATCTAGTCTTGGGGTAGATTTTTGATAATGTATGTTCTGTATATAGATATTGCCATCGTTATAGCAAAGTTTGTTCTGTCTAATATTCGCGCTACAACAATTTTGCTGGTTTTTTCTAAGACAACGATAAAAAAGTTATTTGTAATTTTACTCTTTAAAGATTTATTAATAAACACAAAATTTAAAATAAAGTATCGCCTCCGGTTTCAATAATTTAAAAAAACACAAATTCGTGTTTTAAATTAGTAAAATGTTGCTTTTGACTTCAATTTCTAAAGCAATGTCGTGTATTTTATAACTGAATTTTTTTTATATATATTTTATTTGCGTATTTGCAATCTACATCAAAAATAGAGTATTAAGCAAATTTGTTGAAGTAGTTTCCAGTGAAGCATCCAGTGATGCATCTCCTTATGGCCGGGTTACTACTATTTCATTGTTGTAGTACAAGATCGTGGGTCCAGGTGCGCTGCAGTCATCTCACTTGTGGTCCGTTAGCAAATAATTTATCTACTACGTTGTTCTCGTAGTTTGATGTTTGTAGATTATATGACGAAGCCATACGAGTGATCTCGTCTTTAACATAGGGCACGTGAAGGTCAGTGTGGAGAGTGTGGTTGCTTACGAACCAAGAGGCGTCGGTTAGACTTCTTAGAACTTTGATTGAAACCTTTGAATTATGTTGACTGATGACGATTTGAAACATCTCTAAAGCTGTAGACCGTACAGCCTGTAAAACTGTAAGACCGTAAAACTGCTTTGTATAGTAAAAGTTTGTTGGTTAGAGAAAGTTTTAATTTTCGTCCAAAGAGCCAATACATTTGCCGGAATTTGAGATCCAGTTGCTTTCTTTTAGTCTCGATATGTTTTTTCCAGGTTGGTCGTTGATCCAGATGTAGACCAAGATATTTAGTTTCGGTAGCAGCTGGTATTCTCTGGTTGTTCATAGTTACAGGAGGACAGGTGTTACGCCGCATGGTAAAGGTGACTTGTACCGATTTGGTGTGGTTGATCTTAGTTCTCTATTTCGTATACCATTCGTGAAGTTGATCAAGATAATTTTGTAAATTGTTCGAGGCGACATGCGGATTATCATAAGAAGCTAAGATAGCTACATCATCAGCAAAAGAAGCTATACCGGTATTGTGAGTTACAGGTATGTCTGCCGTGTAGTTAAGGAAAAGCAGTGGCGCAAGGACACTACCTTGAGCAACTCCAGATTTGATAGGGTAAAAATTGGATTGCTGGTCTGAGAATTTGACAGAGAAGTGTCTATTTGATAAATATGATTTGAGGAGAAAGTAGTTGTTGCTTGATAGACATTTTTTTAGTTTCGGAAGTAGATCCCTGTGCCACACTTTATCAAAGGCATGTGAGATATCAAGGAAAGTTGCGTGGCAGTACTTTTTTTCTTCGAGTAATTTGGATATTTTGTTTTTTAATCTGTGAACCTGTTGGGTGGTTAAATGGTGCTCTCAAAATCTGAATTGATGAGCCGGTATTATTTCTGAGAGGTTATGGTTTTTATGTATCCTATTTTGCATAAGTCTTTCTAGGACTTTGCTCATTGTTGGTAGCAAACTGATTGCTCTGTAGGAGATGGTTTCATTAAGAGTTTTTTCTGGTTCTTGTATCATTATTATCTCTGTGTATTTCCAGATTGTTGGGAAATAGTTTATACTTAATATGCAGCTGAATATGACTGTTAAGAGGACTAAAGCTTTACGTGGAAATTGCTTCAATATTTGTCTATTTATTAGATCAAATCCAGGAGTTTTCCGAGTGTTGTGTTTATCTATTTCTAGTTTGTCTATCTCTGTTGGAAAAAAAATTATAAGAGGAGATAGTTGACAGGGCAAGTGGTTTTGGTTCAGTTTTAAAAACTTTATACAGGTGCTCAGCGAATATATCAGCTTTTTCTTTGTCTGATCTTGCCCACCCGCCGTTTGGTTTGCGTATAGGGGGTACGGGAGTTTGCGGTCTTTTCATGTGTTTTGTTGCTTTCCACAGCGTGTTGTCATTTACCGATAGCTTTTACTGAAATTTAAAAATAGCTATTAACGCAATAAGTTGTAAAAAGAGAATTTTTTAGGCACGCTAGTGCTCAAAAAATCTAAAAAAAATTTACAAGAAAACTTGATGGCATTTCTAAAAGAAATTCAGTGGATGCAAAGTTAAAAAATTCAAAAAATTCACCAAGCAAGAGATAGAACGTTTTATGAAAACAGCTAATAACAAAGACTATTTATTGTCAAAAATTGTGCTAATTACTGGGATTTTTGGCGCGTTACGCAGAGAAAAAATTACGTTTTTGAAGGTGGAAGATATAGAAGATTGTACAAGTTTTATTAAAGTGAAGATACCGAATACCAAGACAAAAATTTTATGAATGTTTACAATAACCAAAGGATTTGAAGATAGAATTTGTTTCTTTGAAATTTTCCGCAAATACGCACAGCCTTGACCACCTCATATTGAACATCAGAAATTTTTCTTAACCTATAGAAATTCTAGGTGCTGTACGCTACTCGTTTGTATAAATACTATTGGAGGTATGCGTAAAAAATTGTAGCATTTCTCGACCTTCTAAATGCAAAAGAATATACCGAGCACTGCTTTCGCCGTTATTTAGTCACACTCTTAGCAGATTCAGGAGCAGATATTACATTACTTAAAAGACATGGAGGCTGGCGATCAAGTTCTGTTGCTGAAAGTTACATAGAAAACTCTGTTGAAAGCAAAAACGCAATTTCGATAAAAATTATGAGAAAATAAGAATCTGTATCAAAATAGCAAATCAGAAGTTGCGTCTACAAGTGCCGTTTCCAATTGTATTGAAGTTCAGGAAAAAAATCAAATATTTAAATTAGTCACTTAAGTAATTGTACTTTTCATGTTTGTAATAAATAAATAAAATAAAAAATGTATTTTTTTGAGCACTAGTGCTTAAGACTATGTCACTTTCACGCACAAGTGCGTAAAAGACGTCATTTAGCAATCAGAATAATAATTAAAAAGTCACTGTTATAAAACGCTGTAACAAATAAATATTTTTAGTTTCTAAAGGGGGTGAAATTACATTTTTGTTTTTCAAAATTAGTAAAACATTGACTCAAGCTTCTAAAATTAGTAAACTGTTTTGTCCTGTTTTTAATAACACAAAAACAATGCCGTCTTAGTCTTTACCTCTTCACCTCTTAAATTAATACAACAATTAATTGAATAGAAAAGAAGCAAAATAAAAATGTTGATTTGGGTGGCAGTAATTCCAGCAATGACTCTAATATTTAAAATTTTGAAATATCAAAAGTACGAAAAACCACAAACATTTGTATATAAATTTAAGTTGCTTTGTAAAGCAGCAACCATTTAAAACAGTTTTCGCATACAAAATTTTGTATTTTGCAATAAAGCCAACCCACAACATCCTCTGGATATTGAAACGTAGTTCAGGTGCGGCAAAAACCGTCGGCGCATTTTCGAAATTACATTATTCAGTAATAAAGAAAAAGGTTAGAATCGCGGCTCGTTGCATATTGAAAAATAAAATCGAATTTATTGTTGGCTGTAGTGGGATGGAATTGTTTTCAGTGGTAGAGGAAATGGAACCACACTGAGGGGATTTTCGCGGTATTTATGACGAACTGTCCCGATAAATTTTCAATTCGACTTCGTTTATTGAATTCTCCGTTCATGTATCAATTTCTTTATCTAAAATTCGGCGCATTAAATTTGCAAATTTTTGAATTCAATCTTGCGAAAAGAATTCTGCACAAAAATCAATGATCCAGACGAGACTTTATATGACTTGTTACTGATTCACAGCCAACAATACTATTTTATGCAACGAGCATTTAATAATAGCTATTAAGACACAAATATAGTAATTGCGGGTGTCTTAATAGTTATTAAATAGACTATTTTTTCTACGACCAGACATAATAAAAAAAAAGAAATTTATTTACAAATTGTATTAAACTTAAACTCACTTAATAAAACAAATTAATTTTTTTAATGAACTGTCATATTTTCAATAGTGCAGTTATTAAACTGCAACTGTGGCATTCTTGGAAGTTCTATAACAATATTGACAGATGCTATTCTACTTCTTGTTCACTATATTTTAGACTGATTTTAATATTATTATTATATTATTATTATTATATATGTAATATTATTATCAACATCAACCAATATTGTCGCAGAACTGCGACGAAAGCAGTGACCAGTATATTAATAATAATTTTATTGTGGTCTGTTTAATTTATAAATTAAGAATAAATTTTTTTATAGTTGTTAGCAGATTTTGCCGGCAACTAAGACACTGTGGCGATTCTAGCTTGTTCTTCAATCTCTGGAAAAGTAAGATTTTTTATTTTACAGCTATTTTGTTTTATACTGTCTTTTTTTTGTTGATTGTAATTAAAAACTACTGCGATCAGTCACAATTTTAAATGTAATAACTTTGTGGTAATCTGATAAATATAAGCATTATTAAAGTACAGGTAATTTGCAACTAAGAGTATAGAAATAAAAAAAAGAGTTGTAGCATCTCGTATTGGTTTAGTTTTGGGCAATACATTTTATTTTATTTGTTAGCAATAACAAACATCATCAAGTCTGTTTTTGTAGCTCTTGTTGTGCATTTTTCTTTTTTGTTTTGGTGTAGTAAACCGTGTTTGCCGCCCCCGTGACGTGTTTGTGACAGGAACTCGCAAAACTTATCAACAAAAAGCGAAATTATTTGGAACAATTCCATTATGCACGCCGCAAATGTACACAATACGTATAAAATAGCGCGGTGCCGAATAAAGTAGTTTCCATCGTCAATCTTGTGTCGGCGGCGCGGTTAGATGCCGCCGCCACATCGGAAATACTTGAAGAGTTTGTTTGAGAATTCGTATTGTTCGAAGCGGCGGTGATGTAGCGACCATAATTTTGGCCAGATTAATTATTATGAAAACGACACAAATGTGCGGATGACATTCTTTGTAGGAAATTAATGGTTCAGAGGACAGAGGCGGCAGGAATTTTTCACAGATGACTAAAGAGATTTTGGTGCATCGGACATTAAAAAATCTCAGAGTTGTATAACTGTTCTTTCTGCTGCCATACTCTAACTGGTTGATTAGTTGCAAATTACCTGTACTTTAATGATTACTATAATATTAATTTTTCATTAAAATAAAAATTTTGACTAATAAAAACGATGAACCACAGCATGATTTAAATATTGATTAGATTGTCATGCCCTGAATTATTAACATTTACCATTGTGACAGATCGCAGTGATTTTTAATTACAATCAACAGAAAATGAATTAGTATAGAAGAGAGTGACTGCAAAATAGAAAATTTTACGCTTCCAGAGATTGTAGAACAAACTAGGAGCGTCACAAGGTTTTTGCTTCCGGCAAAATTTAATAAAACTTATGCAAAATTTTATTCTTAATTTATAAAATTAACAACAAAAAAATTAGCATTTTTATACCGGTCACTGTTTCTGTTGCAGTTCTGCGACAGTATTGGTTGATGTTAGTAGTGATATTACATCACTAAAATGCCACAGTAAGTAAAAGTTCAATACTAATTTTATTTATTTATTTAATATTTGTTGAAGCACTTATATCTATCAATTTTTTTTCTTAAATTTGTTACAAAAAATAGTCTCGATAAAAATTGCTTTGTGTCGATTTAATTTTAGTGGTAGAATCCTCTTGTTGGTCCAAGTCAATTTCGGCTTTCCGTTTCGAATCGTCGTATCCTGAAGCAATCGAGCGAAAATCGGCCCGGACCTGTTTGTCTTCAGCAATTCCTAATTCAGTGAATGAGAGAGGATTTGAGCTTGTCGCAGTGAGTCGAGTCATTCGCCATGACTACACCTAGTAACATTAGCATAAAAGTGCCCAGGAGGAGGAGAGTTTCGCTTCACCAATCTGAATTTCGTTCAGTTAAATTTAATTGCGCTCCGTCGGTTAGCTTCGAAATCGAACGATATCACCAAGTAGAGAGAAGAGGGCAATTCAATGCCATTTATAGTCGGGCATTCACGTTTATACGGCAATCAAGTGTAGTTTTCGCCTGCCGTGTCGTAATAGAATTAATGTAATGGCGCATTACCGAGAGGTGTGGTGTGGATAAAGGAAATCATCCGGGCCCAACAACCTGCATATACCTACATTCTGATCTTTATGCTGATTTTTACTGCTAATCCGAAGACAGCTTAGAACCAACACGACAAAAAAATTTATTATGATTATTTTCTATATCAAATAACGAGTGCTTATTAAAAAAAAAGTTTAGAGTAATTTTTTGATATAAGAGAGGCTCGAGGGTCAAGTCACACACCGATGCCTATGCAACTATACAAAATAAAATTACTGTAGCAGCTCTGTGCCTCTAATTTATCCAAGCTTTCTCTACCAAACGTTCTTGCTACTTCATTCAAGTGGTTTACTAGAAAGTAAATTCAAAATAATTTTGTGTGTAACATTTCTGAAGACACAAGTGAAACAAATGTATTTAAAAAATATTTACAAAAATTTAAATTTAGTAAAACCGCCTTGAACTCTAAGAAAATTACAATATTTTAAAAGTAAAATTTCTATTTAAATTTCGAGGTCAAATTAAATTAAAATTATTTTGAAAATATTATAGAACAGAAGCTCGACAATTCGAAAAGCCATCTAAATTGAATTCGCATAAAGCACACAGGCGTCTGGCTCCCTCACTGAAAGAGAGAGGAAACTGTTGCTCCATCATCGACAGCGATTTTAACTGTATTTATTCTGTAAATACAAAGCTCCGGCTCGGGATAATTGCATTTGTAACGATCGCGCAATTAACGAATAAAATGATTCAGCACAAAATCAGAGAGGGTGACTTTTCCATCTTTAATATCTCCATTGGCAATTCTAACGGCTCAATTTATTCACAAAGGATGGAATTACGGACCGGAATCTCGAACAGGGTCGATACTAAAAAATATCGAACGGACGTGGCCTACATTTCTAAACGATTTTTGACACACAATGTGGAAAATTCTACAGGGTGTTAAAAAAAGTGTAAAATATTTAAGATGATAATAGTATAAACCAAACTAAACAAAAAAGTAATTTTAATTAACATAAATTCTTTGTAATTATTTAATACTTATTTATTATGTGCAAAAAATAAATAAAGCATTAAAAAAAAACGAAAAACAAATATACAGAAGATGTCAAAATGTCTTCCTTTTGTTTCCAAGCAGAAATAATATTATTTTTAGAAAGATATTCAAACTGTTTCTAAAATCCTTGCATTGGTTCAAATTTGTTGACATTTTTAATTAATTTATTGTTGCAGCTTTTTGAGGTTATTTAGCAAAATACAATAGACTAATGTTTATAACTATTCCCAAAAAAAGAAATCTATCTAGAGGCTCTAACTCAATCAATCTTGTGAGCTATAAGACAAATCCGCTTCTTCCTGCTTATCTGCGTAAAATCATTTGGTGTAAATGCTCTCTAAGGGTAATCGAAAAATGAGCTGGAGCACTATCTTGCTGGAACATTTGTTGCCTTCAGTCTAAAACTTGAAAACCTTTCGCTTACAATGTTCATCTAAATGTTTAATAAAAAAGGTACTTGATATCTAGCTTCCATCAAAGTATGAAGATTTTTGTTATCAAAACATGTGCACTGTAAAAATCTATCAACTTGGATAAGTGGCAATCCTATTAGTACAACCAAACATAAAATGCATGTCGGCTAATTTTGCATTAGACATTACGTAGACATGAGTCATAACAAACAAAAACTTGGGCACTAACAACATACATCAAATAATAATATTTATTTATTTTCTCTTTATCATTAGTCTACTTTGATAAAAAAATGCAATTTTTTGCAAAATATATAAGAGTAAAAAAAATATTTATTTATTGTATAAGTGTTTTGGACAGTGTTTTATAATGCAAAAACGTTTAAGCGCGAGACGCAGTCGAGCGTTTAATATTCTTAAGTGGATAAAACGCTACTAAAACACGAATTTAATATGACGTTTTATTTACAATTACAGAGATTTAAAATCAGAATCGTCACATTAAAATTAACTAAAAAACATGGGAGGTGTTGAGTCATTGCTAATTATTTTCGATTGTTTATCGACTCTATTTGTACAAAACGCTGTGCAAGTTGGGAAAAATGGGATGCTGAAGGCCGCTTTAAAAGTCTATAAAAACATAGACATTGGAAAAGATGGTAAGCTCATGGCCTATCTGAAGGATCAGTCAAGACGATACCTACAGGCCGAAGAAAGCTGCAGTATTGGAATGAGCACACGTGAAAGAGTTTTTGACAAGGGCTTGCGATAAGGAATATTTGATAATCAAGATAGTCTCTGTCATTACATAGACATTGTAGATAATAAATTTTAGAATATTTTAGGTTGCATTAATAATAGGGGTGTCTGGTGGCTGTCGATGCTGTGAGCTGACAAATTTGAAAATCAGTGATATAGAAGACAGGAGCGCATACCTGATTGTTTCGATACCAGATACCAAGACAGGCGTTTCACGAAAATTCACAATTATAGAAGAAGGATTCTCTATCAACACTGTGAAGAAGTGTAGGAAATACATGTCCTTACGTCCGAAAAAGTTATCTATTGAGAGATTCTTTTTACGATACGCTAATTAAAAATGTACTTCGTAACCTGTTGGAATTAACACTTTATCGAAAGTTCCTTCTAAAGTTGCTTCGTTTTTGAATCTGGCAAATGCAAAAGCTTATACCGGCCATTGTATGAGACGCACTTCAACAACTTTACTTGCCAAAGGAGATGCTAATCTTACAAGAATTAAACGACATTGTGGGTGAAGAAGCTCCGCCTTAGCAGAAACTTATATCGAAGATTCTGTATCTAATAAGCTTGATATCGCAAGGAAAATCCAAGGTTCTCTTGGTACTATTTGTTTCTTACTAGAGGAGACGTCCATTGTTCCTACAACTACTATTCGTTTTGAAACCGATAACAACTACAAGCTTTTTATTAATGGAAACGAAGTGAAATGTGATAAAACAAAAAACGAAATGTCTATTAATGTAAATGTCAATGTCAGTATTAAAAATAAATAGAACGCAATTAATTATAAATTGTATTTTTTTATTATTCTACTAGTAAAATAAAGTGATTTTATTATTTCACTAGTGTATAAAGTGTTACTTTATACGGTTCGTAAGTGTAGATAAAACTTCAATTATAAGGTAATTGTGGATAAATAAAATTTTGTATCTCTTAAACCGTTGCTTTGCATACTCATCTTCATTAAAAATATTTTTTTGTTTATTTTACTTTAGATTATTACCACTTTTTTTAGCTCTCTGTATTATTTTATTGATTTGCTTTTACATAGTTAATGTAATCTCGTTGAAAAAGTTAAAACCCATTTCGTCTATGTAATTTGCAGTTTTGCCAGTCACATATCCGCTAAAAACTTTGTTTGTACAAATGTTATTTAAAATTAACAAAAAAAAAATTCGTGATGGACGCAAATAGTGTAGTGAAACAATTTGCATGCCGCCATAAATGGTAATTTGCAGATTCAAGCTCCGCTTCCAGAAACACGTTCTTCAATTATTTACCGGCTTTTGTTTTAAACTAACTAGATTCCTGTCTGTATTCCCGACACGTGCAACTTGAAGCTTTTGTTAAATTAAGGCGAATTAATCTAAAAAGTATGAGACGGAACCTTTCCAACTAACTCCAATTGAACCTTCAACGTTCCTCTACTGGGAGATCAACTGAATTAAACTTTTCTCCGTATGATAATTAAAAAAAAATTGAACGAGCGTAATCCCGGCCATCACATTGAGAGATGTCGAGGAAAAATTTGGTTAAATTTTTGATGAGTGCTGGCATGTGTGGCAGATGCGCCAACTTCGATCCACATTTGTTGAATGGTCTGGGATTTTTGAACTCGCTCTCTGCATGCTGTCACGAATCATTATTGACTTAATAATTAAAATGATAACCGCTGCTATTGTCGAACAAAATCAACAAGCTTCCAACAGAGAGAACAATGCAGAACGATAGGATAACAACTGTGTTATTTGTTCGATGCCTTGTAATTCGCTGGTTATGTTAAGATTTCATGAGAATGGAGTGTTCACATCAATCAAATAATGTGGACGCTGCATATTTCAAAACGAGAGTTATTAATAATCTAAAGCACCGAAAGCAACATGCTTCAAGAAACAATATTTGAGAGAAGAAAAAGAGTTATTAGATTATTGCAAATTTGCTCAGCTCTTCTACTAACAAATTAAATTAAAATCATCTCACAGATTTAAAGTAGTAACTTAAATAAAAATAAATTAAATTTAAAATGTTTTGCTGTAACAAATCTTGCATAGATTAGGTTGTTTCTAAACTATATAGACCCCAGAAATAGTCTTAATAAACGTTTTTTTTTAGCTAACGAAAATAGAACATGTGTAAATTTTTTCGGGGGTTTTAACACATTTGGGGAAATTTGATCTAAAATTGCAGAATATCTGAAATTAGAAAATTCTTCGGAATATACAGGACACTGTTTCCAGAAAAACACGGCTATTCTGCTAGCAAGCCATAAAAGTAATTTACTGTTTTTAAGGAGACATAGAAAATGGAAATTATAGAAGACTACTATAGCCTCACTACTAAAACGTTACAATTAACTTAATTATTTTTAACTCAGATGATTGTGAAAATGCTAAAAATTAGTGTTTTTTGCAAAATTTTTATGCAAGGGCATGACCTCAATTGGGAAGGAGAAGTTCCGAATTAAGTGTCGAGTGCGTGGAAGAGTGTTTTCTAAGCAATGAGTACAAAAATAGCTTATTATACTTCAATATAAAAAATCCACAAAGACAGTTAGGTATATTTTTTGGTTCTATTTTGCAAGAAAGCCGAAATTGATGAGAATTTGATGCAGGTCCTAATTCCGTTCCTCTGGGAGTTCGCGCCTGGAGGCATTAATCAAGCAATCGTGATAAATGACGTATTAAATGCCTCGGTGAGACGGAACTCACCTTCATCGGGGATATCGAGGAAGTGGTGACAGTCCCTTTTAATCAAGTAACCACCGATGATCGCATCAGTCACTGTCGCGTGTCCGATTGGTTCAGAATCTAATCCTTATCAGTCGTTCGCTTCATTGGACAGGTCAGCGAGGTCTCCTAGCCCACTAGATTAAGGCCTGTCCATAAATCAGTGTAAAAGGTAATGCATCGAGCCGATTCAGATCTGTCATCGATATGCCGGCACCGACATCACATCCATATGTGCCTGATTGACAAGCACTTAACCGGTGCGAAAAATACCACAAGTTCGATGGGGTGGCAACCACCTCGACGGGTTTGCATACCCATTACAAAGCATGAATATTTGCTGACCCTTCGACTCGAGGGATTTTATCGGTGATATACGGAGTGTGAACGGTAATGACGGTTCTGATGTCATGTTTCTAAAAAAAAACTAATGCACTCAATCGGTGGAGGGAGGGAAGAAAAAAATGTCGAATTTACAAGTCACAATTTCTGCAAAATTTAGAAAAGATATGACATGACAATAAGGATCAAAAAGATAATTTCGGTTTTGATTGTCTGGATTCACACAGCATCAAGCAATTGAAAAGGCAAAAAGATAGCAAAATAAACAAAACCGAATATGGAACTTTGCAATATAAATCTCTGTAATCAGATTGTGTCGTAAAAGCGCGTTCGAATTTTCCATCGTCAGCGCAAACGGCAAAATATAAGAAACTTCATCGAAGCAACAAACACAACAAAACAAACACTCTCACGACTTTCATTTCCTGAAATAAACAGCTATGACATCGTCCAAGACGACATTTCATACATCTCGACATTTTGTTTTCGATAAAGACATTGGGCCAATTATCGTGGTGTGGAAACACTCTTCTATTAGGAAACAGACACGAGATAAAAAGACGGCGGCAATAAAGACAGAAACGGACCTGTTAAGACGCCGAAACCAATGAATTGAGATGAGATAGCAAGCCAAAGCCCGATTCGATATATGTATGTATGGGGGAGTAATCTGAGGACATTAGGGACACGTCCCTAATGCTCCCACTTTGATTCCCACACACGGTACGATGAGCAAGCCTTATCTCCGCCCGGCTACCGATAAAAAATCCCAACCCTACTTTGTTACTTTAATGATGTTAAGGATTTTAGAGATAATTGCTTCTTGCCGTCGGAACGAATTGTAGAAATTGCCGAATTTGTTACCTAAACAAGGTTTAAATCCAACTGGGACCTAAACAGGGAACTTTGAAACAGGACAGAACCGTAATCAGGCCTGAATTGCTTATTTTATTTCAGATTTTTTAGGTATTTTTGCGAAACAAGTTTTAACTAATTAAAACTTTATCTATTTAAAATATTTCTTAGGAAGAATTGAGTGTGAAAAATTAAACAATTTGTAAAACACTCGAGGAGAATAATAATAAGTTTTCTGATTATTTCAGCTGACGGTGTACGTCAGTAAAAGACTTTGAAGTCAACAACATAATAGTTAAAAAACTAATTAAGACAAGTAAAACTATTTTGATAACAACTTAAATTATATAAGATATACTTACAAAGAAGTGTTTTGTACTTTTACTCAAAACTTTATATTAAATTTCAGAATTATACTTCTTATAAAAAAGAAGTGTTAATAGTGGTATAGTGGTTGGGTTTTGTCGTGGGTAATGACCTTGAACAGATCTGCGTGAAGAAAAATCTTAAATGCGATAAGTGAAAACCAAAAACATCTCACTAGTTTCAGATGGCGGCAAATTTAAAAGTCTGCATGAAATGAGCAGACAGGGACCCGTTGTTTGTTGTATTTTGTACTATAATACAATAAAAATACAAACTAAAAGACAAATTTAATAGAATAGACTGCACAGCGATTATTAAAAAACAAAAGATGAAATAAAGAGTGTGAATTTTTTTTAAAAAATTTATTCTGTTGTCATAAAACATTTTGCATTATTCTTGCAATTTTGCGCAACCTAAATCGTTTTCCTCGTCGGAAGAAATGTAAAATTATGAAGTCGTCTATATCATCCATAATGTGTTCTCTGGCCATGTATTCCTCCTCGGTTTTTTCTACGTGGTTACATACCTATATTTCTCCACTGTTCCAGTGAAATCGTAGCAAATTTGTCTTCAGCTAATTTTCAGACGTCTTCTAATTTAAATGTTACGTTGAGAACGGCCACATGATTTTTTACTAATGCCCAAATTTTTTTGATGAGGTTAAGCTCCGGGTGATATGGAGGCAACCGTAAAACTGGCATATCACATTCTGCCAGAATTTTGTCGATCGTAAATTGCTTATACAGTGGTTTATTCAAATTAATCTTTTTATATAATTCTGCCTTTGTTTCTTTGGTTCCAAAAAAAATTTCACTTTCGTTTAGCCATTGCTGCATTGCTGCTTTTTTCCATGATGAGTTCGGACTAGGTTCTATTGCCACATTATGATAGGACGCGTTATCCACCACCAAGATCGATTTCCTTGAATTGTTGGGAATAAATTTTTCTTTCAACCATTTGGTAAAGTTGTTGTTGTTCATTTCATCGTGATAGTCGTCTGTTTTCGATTTCAATTTAAATATATTTAAAGCATTAGGCACAAAACCTTGCGCGCCTCCAGCGTGTAAAATAATTAGACGTCGCCCTTTGGCTATCGGTGCCTTAAGCATGTTATTTGTGCCATCATCCCATGCCATCGGTACAGTATGGGAACTGTGAAGGTAAGTTTCATCACATAATATAATATTTCGACCTTCTTCTTTGTACTTTTTAAGTTGTCTTAAATATTCAACTCGTTTTTACCAGATGTCCGTTTTTTCAATTAAGATTTTTCTATTATCTGTCGATTTCTTCCAACGAAAACCTAGCTTTCGGATGAACTGTCTAAATGAATCTATTTTCCGAGTAAAATTAACACCATCACGTTTTACTGCCTCAAATAAAACTTGGATTGTCGGTCTTCTTTTATGAATGGCGGCAAAATTATAAATTACTTTTCGAACTACTTCTTCTTCGAATTCATCCAATGTATTTTTTGGCGATGGTTTGTTGATTTTTTCACGAGGAGATTGAAATTTGCTATTTTCAGGTTTCTTGCTACCTTCTTCCATTATTCTCCTTACCGTGTTAAGACCAACACCAGTGGCTTTATCAACACGTTCTTGTAAACGACTTAAAGGAATTACAACTTCACCTTTCTCTTTTTCCTCTTTCATAAACGAAAAAACGTTATAAATTATCTGCTTCCCTTGACTATGAACAACACGCCCGTTATTACCCATCATATTGTCGCAAAGTATGTTCTGCAAAAACACATTTATATCCTTGTTTCTAAATTGTACTAGGTATACTTACAAAACTGTAAACCACGAAAAAAACAGAGTCTTGAAAAAGGCTGTTGAAATAAAATTACAATTCTGTCAATAAACGCAGGCTTAACCACAACCGTTCGAGATGAAGGAACGAAACGAAATGAGAATGTTTTTGGGTTAGTCTGTGCTACAACAAATCAACTAAATACAGTGGTAAACAAATCAAATGAAACATCTTAAAATTTTAACAAAATTTAAGTACTTTCAACTTCTAGAAAAGTTGATTAACCAAAGTAGTCTTTGTTTTACTCGGTAGCGCATCTATTATACTTTAAGATTTTAACAGAACGTTTCTTTTAGTTTGTTGTTTAAATTAAACAAGATGTTACACTAAAAACAAAAAGTTTAAACGTCTCCTTATTTACTAAAATTTTTTTAGAATTTTCGAATAAGTTTCGAAAAAGCATTAGATCAATTCTTTAAAACAATTTTGCAAAATTTGGAAAATTATTAGAAAAAGATAAAATACCAACAAACGCAAAATGTGTTCTAAATTAGCTATTAGCAATAACAAATAGTCTGTATTTAGTTTAGTAATTTTTTTATAGAAGATAGAATTTTTTAAGCAAGCTCTTGGAAACACTTATTAAAAACAAGACTACACAGCAAGCTAAAAGATTAAGAGATGGAGACAGACTACATGCGCTAACAGTTAGTATGAGTTTCGGAAAAGAACATCTTTTATTTGAGCAGTGAAAAAAGAATTAAAGCTTGTAAGGGAGTTTGATAAAGAATACTGCATACATTTTTATATAGAAAATTTACAGAAAAAATATACACTTACTTGATGAATTTATTCTCAAGTTACATAAAAATAAAAAAAAATGTAATAAAGCTGAACAGCATGTTAGATGTGACCAAGAGAGTTCTACAAAGTTCAAATCTTTAGAACAACACTCAGTATAATTCACTTTAGATCTTAAATGAGATTCCAAAAAAGAAGAGATGTTAAAAAGCCTTGTAAGCCTATACCTTGGTAAAAAAATTTTTAATTTTTTTTTTTATTTAGAGCTTTCTTTTTCTACTGCTTTATTTGTAGTCTTTGGAGTTTTTGGTCTGCTTCGTCGTCTGTTGGGTCTTATTTCTAATATTCTTTTTGGTACCAATCTGTTTTCTCTTATTTTTGTTACGTGGCTTATCTATTTGATTTTTGTAATTTAACTACTTTTATTATAACTGCATATTTGTACAATGTTTTAATTTTCTGTTTGATCTTGTAATCCAAGTCTCTTCTACTTTTTTTTTATACATTTGTCTTAGAATCCTTTTTTTCTATATCTTCATCATAGACTTTTGATTTCAGCTGCTTTTCATGCTTTTATCTTTTTTGTATATGTTGGTTTTTTTATTACACTTTTTGGTAGACAAATTACTTGATTTCTTTGAATCTGTAGCTTTTTCTTTTGTTTACTTTTAATTTTAAATATTTGTCTTCTTTGAATATCTTATTTTGTCATATCACAAATTCAATTTACTTTTATTAGTTTTTAGACTTATTTTTTTGCGTTTATAATTAGCTTTTTTGTTACCATTGATTCCTCCTCTTGCTGTAAGTGTTACGTCGTCTGCAAATGCAAGACATTGATGTTGTTGATAAAAAAGTAGATCTTGTCTATACATATTCCTTTGTCTTAATATTTTTTCTAGAGCGGTTATAAACAATGTCTAAGAAAGCGAGTTTTTCTGTCTTAAATCCTTATGAGCTATCAAACACTACAATCTTTTTTACAGTTTTACAATTACTTAAATTATATTTTTGTTGTCTTCTCTAATATCATTTTTAATAATTCTGCTATTTTATCAAGTGTTTTAAGGTCGTTTAATGCCTGGTATAATTGCTTTCTGTTTATAATGTCGTAGGCCTTCTTGAATTTCTTAAAAATAAGTATTTTTTGATTTTTTTGGCAAATTTTCTCTTGTATCTGTTGTAATAAAAAATTTTAATTTATTACAATTTTTTTAAAAAAACCACACTGGAGTTCTGCTACTCCTTTTTCCATATGTTTTTTCAGTTTTTTATTCAGTAGTGTTGCCATTATTTTATAGACGGTGTTCAGTAACGCTATTCCTCTATAACTTTCTTGTAATATCTCATTGTTAAAGGTAGCTTTAAGAATTGTTTGTTACAATGAAAACAATACCTTAACAATCAAGGATCTGTAAAGAGCGGCCGTTAAGAGCGGCAGTAAACACTAAATCACTATAGAAATACAAACGCTTTTTCAACCAACAATTTTCATGTAAACAACTGTTGACATTGACAACGTACAAGGCACTCGAAATCATCTCTTTTTTAATTAAAATTAATAAAATAAAAAAAATGCGGCCAAATTATTGACGTATTACAAAAACTACTGTACAATACACGTCTGTTAGGGCCTTTACGGCCTCGCCAGTATTATTCGACTCGCTCTTTAATCTCGTCTCACAAACTTTCTGGCTCGGCCGTAAAGGCTACCCTAACAGACTTCTACTGTAATATACTATTACAGTTTGTGTTGTCTCGTTTTTTGCAGGTAGTATTCCTGTTTTCTATGTTTACGGCATTTCTTTTTTTTTAATAATTTATATTAAATCATATTTTCTTTCCGTCACTGTTTTTTTATACTTTATTATTTCTCTTTGTATGTTGTCTTCTTTTAGACTTTTGTTTTATACTATGTCTAGTATTGCTGTTTTTTATGCCTGCGATATTTGTTCTTTTATAAATGCATTTTTAACTAAATCACATATCACTTTTGTCATCCGTACTTTAGCATTTCTTCTTGTGTGTTTTCTTTTTTTAGGTTTTTGTTGTTTTTCTGTTTTTTGTAATATTTTTAATTTTATAATATATGGAAAGTTTTTATTCTCTCTCTTCTTGTTCGCTTCTGTTTTTCTTTTTGTCAACGATTTGTTTAAGACTTTTTCAAAATATTTAGTCTATTTTTCTGTTACTTTTTTTAGCTTTTCACTAATTAGTCATGTTTATCTCGACAAAATATGGATTTAGGCTGCAATCTTTGTTTAATTTTGTTGCATCTTTAACAGAAGTTAAGTCTTATCTCTTTATTTTTGTAATTTTTTTTATATCTTTAAGCGATGTGCTCTATTTTTTCCTGCAATTTTTTTTGTATTTTAATCCTTGTTTTTATATTCTTTTTGGTTGTTTTGCGTACTTTCTTGTAGCTTCTTTTTCTTTGCTGTGTTTTTCTTCTGTTTTTGAAGTTTACAATCTTCATTGTACCAATCTTTTATTTTCTTTTTTATTCTTTTCTTTAATTTCCTTTCTAATTGTTTGTTTAATTAGTTTTTTGTTGTCTCCCATATTTCTTCTATTGTTTTCGTAGGTAGTTTCCTGTTGTTGGTTTTCTTCTTTCGCTGTTCTATATTTTTATTTGTTGATTTGTTCGTCAAATATTTTTTAAGCAATGAATTTGTTTATTATTTAGGTTACTTTTAATGTTACTAATTAATTTTTTATAAGTACACAAATAAATCGAATGGTTTAATTTGTGAAATTAGTTTTGATTGAACCTCTCCCTTCTAAAACTCATCTGTCCAGTGATTATCCTTTGGCTTAAACTGTCAATAATTTCAATCATAGTCTCTAGCTTTGTGAGCAAACTATTTAAATAAAGTAATCCTCTCCTCCATCATGGTACGTCGTAGCCAGAGCTTGAAACTCCCTTCATCTAATTCAATCTGAATGTGACGTCTGATCGAACTAGTGTAGTCCGTTTTTGAGTCTGTGAACATATAAAGTTTCCAGTGAATGGTTAAAAGCCTTAAATGAAGCACGCGTGAAACTTCCGCATCCATCAGAGCCGTTTCCAAAGCAAACTCATTACTTTGCTGCTAAGCCGGCGGACTGATTCTGCAATTCGTTATGTTTACGTACGAGACTGTAATGCATCAAGGGTTTGCATTTTCTTTAGAGAATTGAAAGTCTTTAACGGACTCTCGCATCCGAACTCTTGCCACGTAATCTCACCCTCGCTTATCTCCACCCGTCGATAAACCGAGGGAGAGGGTTTTTACGGCCGGCACGGCGGGCGCCTCTCCACCGAATACACCATTAAACTTGACGTGCAATTATTAGTTGCTATTAAATATTTGCATATTTAGACAATAAGGGATTCGAAATCTTTCCAGATTGATATACATATTTATTCAAAATTTTGACTTTTTCCAATTACTGTTATGCCGAATAGTCTGATGAAATGAAAGAACTAGTAGGCAAGAAAATGAAAGCCTATCAATAATGGCTACAAACACAAGACTCGGAAGATAGAAAAAATTATACATATTCTAATAAAGAAGTTGAAAGAATGATAACAAAAACAAAAATCTAATATAGGAAAAACATTTTAGGAATTAGACAAATACTTGACAGGAATCAAAATGTCAGAAGCATGGAAGACAATCAAGAACATAAAATGAAACGGAAAACAAACTGCAAATATAAAGTTAATTACAACAGTGGAAAAAATATCATAAAACACTGCTTAATGAAGATATAATAGAATATGAAACACAGGACATAAATATAGAAAATGCAGAAGACAGAAATGTTTAGGAAATAACACTAACAGAAGTGAAAACAGTATTGAAATTATTAAAGAATAAAAAGACGCCTAGACCTGCGAACATCCCCATAAAGCTCGTTTAATATAGACCAGATATTCTACATAAAATTATAACAAAAATATACAATAAGTGTGTATTAGAAAAAAATGGCATCCCAAAAGATTGGACCAAAATAATAATAATAAATTTATTCAAATATATATATACATATACACATACATATTGAATAAACACATATACTCTATCAAAAAATTTTTACATGGATAGTCAAGCGTATAATAGTAAAACACATACAATCACACACTGAACAAACATATATCGCTTAGATACTCCTCGGTCGAGTAATACGCTCTTTTTATTAAGAAGATTTTTAGTTTTTTTTTTAATTTGTTTTTTTTTTATTTTTTTAAATTTTTCTGGAAGTCGGTTATAAATTTTTATAGCCAAGTGGTTTACATTTAGCTGAGATGCGTTCACTAGGTGATAGGGAACAAGGAAGTTGTTTCCATTTCTCGTGTCATAGTTATGGTTAAAATTGCTTTTCAGTAGAAGGTTCTTATAGTCATGTACAAATAAAACACAGGTAAGTATAAAGACGGAAGGTAGAGTAAGAATGTTTTTTTTTGAAAATAAATATTTACAGCTGTGCGTGCTATTTATGCCACATAGTATTCGCAGAACATGTTTCTGTTTCAGGAATATTTTTTCACTGTCAGATGATCCTTCCCAAAACAATATACCAGAACCCATTACGCTGTGGAAGTAACCGAAATATGTTATTTTAGCTGCATCAGCTCCTGCAATTTGTTTCACTCTTCTGACAGCAAAGGTAGCTCTAGATAGTTTTGGCATCAAGGTTACAATATGGTTTGAGTACTTAAGGTTTGGTTGCAAAGTAACACCGAGAAACTTTAAGTTAGTTTAAAAAGTTTTTGAGTTTTATCGGTGTTTATCTTCATCTTGTTTGCATCAAACCACTGCGTGGCTTGGGTTAATATAGTATTTCTTTTCTTCTGGAGTTCTTGGCTATTTAATCCGCTATTTAGAAATGAGGTATCATCGGCGAAGAGGATGACTTTGTCGGCTTTTACATTTGCAGGTAGGTCATTTACATATATGAGAAATAGCAGTAATCCCAATATTGAACCTTGTGGAACCCCATGACTTATTTTCCTCCAGGAAGAAAGCTTGCCATTGAAGAGGATTTTTTGTATACTTTTTCCAAGTAGCTCTTCATAAGGGCTAGTGCTGACCCTCTAATCCCATAAAACTCTAGTTTGTCAAGAAGTACTTTATAAGGAATGCAATCAAATGCCTTTGATAAATCGCATGCCTGAATTTTACATTTTTTCTTATTGTCAAAGGCATCGCTTATTTCTTGCAGTACTTCAGTCAGTGCGAATTCAACCGATTTGCCTTCCAAAAAACCATGTTGCTGGTTACAGAAGATATTCTGCTTCTTGAAGAATTTTAGTAGTCTGTTTTTGATGATCACTTCTAAAATTTTTTTTTTTTAAATGCTGGAAGAATGGGGATTGGCCTATAATTTTCAGGAGAGTTTAAGTTTCCACTTTTATAGATAGGAATTACTTTTGCCTACTTCAGTTGATGTGGAAAGTGACCTTCAGTAAGTCATTTGCTAATTACAGTAGTCAATGGAAGTACCACAAACGGTATTATGTCCTTCAAAATAATTGTTGTCATTCCATAAATGTCTCTTGTTGATTTTGACTTTAACTTTTTGGAAATTTTAGGTATTTTGGTTGTATTATATTCATAGAAAAAGATTAAATTTAAATTTTGTGTTTTTGTTTTCCATAGCTTATATTAGCTCAATATACATATAAGAATAGAAACAAACAATTATGCTAGAATTATAAAAGCATAAATATAACTAGCTCAATAGGGAGATTGTATAGCAAAATTTTAAAAATCAGATTCAAAAAAAAAAAAAATTAAAGTAATAGAAGATCAAAGTGGATTTCGCGCTGAAAGATCTTGTATTGATAATATATTTGTTCTTCAACAAACAGCAGAACTAAGCAAAGCTATAAATTTACGCACTCATTTGACGTTTGTTGACTTGTAAAAAGTCTACGATGCAGTACTATAGAAAAAATTATTTGAAACACTAACAAAATGTGGAATCAGTAAAACCTATATCTTTGCAATTTTAAATATCTACCGTAACTTCAACAGTTCGGTTAAATTATATAACAAAATTTCAGAATTTTATTAGATTACGAAAGGTTTTAGACAAGGTTGTTTCTTATTACCTACACTTTTTGAAATATATATACAAGAAGCACTATATTCGTGGAAAGAAAGAATTAAAAGAATGGAGATAAAAATTGAAAACCAATTTATGACATCGCTGCTATGTGCTGATGACCAGGTAATTATAACAAGTGTTGAAAGTGATATGAATTTTATGTTCAAATAATTGACAGAATAATACAACAGGTAGAGATTAAACATAAATTTAACAAAAACTGAATATCTAACAATATAAAATGAGAAAATAGACTCCAAACTACAAATAAACAAAACAATTAAAAGATGCAACAATTATAAATATTTAAGCAGTATAGTATGAAAAGAAGAAACAACAAAAGAAAACGTAAGTAACAGAGTAATACAAGCCCGGAAAAGCATTTGAATTTTTATCTAATTTTTATGATTTATGAGAAACAAATTAAATTCTAAGATAAAATTGCACAAATCGATTATAAAGCCAATATTGAATGTTGGCAGCTTTCAGAAAAAGAAAAAAGAAAGAATCAAAACGATAAAAATGGAGTACCTAAAAAAACCATGCAAAATATCTAGTCAAGAACACATTTTAAATAAAAAAAACTAGACGACACACAGAAAGGGTATACACGATTATAAAGCATACAGAAGAGCGACAATTAGTGTGGTATAGACACGTAATGAGAATGCCTAGAAACCGATGGCCAAAAAGATTGAAATACACGCCCTAAACCGAAAAAGAAAAGGTAGACCTACGATATCTTGGATACAAAAAATAAAAAAAAATTTAAACAATCAAGCTATAAATGAAAAAGCTGTAACAGACAAAGAAAAATGGCGATCGAAATGTGGTATGCGACGAAGGCTGTAGAAACGCTACTACAATAAAAAAAATAAAATATAAGATTTTCTGACTATGTGAGTTAAATTTTATTGTTTTTTCTAATATTTAATTTTTTTATTTTCATAATTTTGTTAATTTTTAGATAGTTCTTGTCGAAACTTTTTTATTTTCATTAAAATAGCTCTATTTTATCTTTTTCAACCGTTCTAATTATCTTAAACTTTATAGAAAATTAGAGAAAAACATAATACTACTATTACACGTCACCAACAAATATAGATTAAGTTAGAAATAAAGTTACCAGATTTTTTTTATTGGCGGTGTGTCGATATATAACATAAGTTGTGTCTTACACGTATCAAAAAAACACCAAATAAATTTTTATAATTATTTGTTCTTAACAAGAATAACTATTTAATTATAATTACATAACATAAAAAAATAATAAAAATAAAAAACCAAAAACAAAATTTAAAAGCAAGTATAAAATTAAAATAAAGAATAAAGATAAAGTTTGCATTGCTATTTTAATTCAGAAATTAACTTATCGTTTTAGGTTTTCAAATACATTAATTATTAATTATTAAACTGGTAGGACCTGTTTGCAATAAAATCAATTTCAGATTGTTCTAAACCTTTCTCCAGTAAAACGCAAATATCTTCAAAAAGTGTAAAAAATTGACCAGAAAGTTTTGTTTTTGCAACATTACCTGTATTTAAAATGTGTTTTATGACTCGCATGCAGTGTTATTAAACATCATTGAGGTGATAATAGGACTGGAGTCAGCGTAGACAGAGAAAGTATGGTGACAACATATATCGAGAGAGACAGAGCTATTGGTAGGCAAAACACTGACTAGCAGCATTAGCGGTGCATTTACCGTGTTTGTTAAAAGTGGTATTTGCAGTAAAACCAGTGTTAAAATCGCTAAAATTTGCATATTTCTAAACAATTTTGTTTATAAGAAGCGTTTTAAATAATTAAGCAATACGATTTTAAATAAATTAAATATTAATTTGTAAAGTATGAGTGTTGTATGCATGCACAATAAAAACCTGGCGCTCATATGTTTACTGAATTAAAATAAAAATAGATTTTCTTGCCTTATTGTTCCTTTAATTTCAAAAATTCAAAGTTGTTGCCTACCAGCTAGAGATCTTTCTCTCTCACACACTACATCTGTATATTACACACATCTCTCTCCCATGTGATCATCGCAGCTCGCATTGTGCGAGGCTACATCCAGTCTTATTATTATTAGATCTATGTTAAACATGATAAAATCTACAATCACTTAAGGGTAACTTTGTAAAAATTGGTCGTACAAAAATATTTCCTTAACTTTGTTAAACTGTTTTTTCTACTTTACGTCGGTAACAGAGTCCGATTTGGGTGCGGTAATAGCCATTACCGCACCCAAATTGCGTGCTGTAACAGCTAGTGCAATTTAGTGTTTTCGGATTGGTAACACCGTGTAACACGCTATCGCTGAAATGAAACGTTATGTTTCTGTCGCCGATGAGATTACAGTAATTATATTCGAATAAATTTTGTGGCACTTGATGATCAGCAGTATTCCTCAACAAAGTGTTTTTGTGTGTGCGTGTCGCAATTAATCTATAAAATATTTGAAAGTGGGCGGAACAAGCGGCGGTGGACATGCGACAAACTTCAGCTTTTGAGGTTAGAACAGCGTTAAAGTGAAACTTGAAACTATAATGGAGCTTTTGGCCTTTATTTTGACCATTTACAACCTCCATAGCATTCGATAATTTACGAGTTATTTGCTAGATGAGTATATAAATCTGCTTGACTGAATGCTTAACGATGAAATGAAAGGAGTCGCTGTGAACCGCAAATGGAGTGGGAATTTAGAGATAAATAGAGTTTTTCCTTACTGTGCTAATGCCGATTGGATTATTCAATCAATAACCGATACGGTAGGTAAAAAAAACCATTTGTGAGTTACTTACACAGAATTTTAGACAAATTTGAAAACATTTCAAAGTTCAATGACTTTATTGACACTTTAGTGACATTTTTATTACCAGCTGTCTCGTATTAACGCAAAAGTCCCTAAAGATTAAATAATTAACTTTTTTACTTAAAAATTACGTAAAACACGTAAAGTAGAAAATATAGCATAAAGAACTTGTTTTTTAGTCATTGTGGCACTCATTCTTTATAAAAACTCGCGCTCGCGCTCGTTTCATAAACTTGAATTCGTGCCACAATGTTGACTTTTCAAAACGCGTTCTTTAATATACTATTTCCTTCCAGTTCTTAAATAAATAAAATTAATTTAAACATTTTTTTTAAGTTAAAAATTATTAGTTTTGTCGTCTTTTTTATATTAGAGTTAAACTCGTTTAGTACGTCATCGGATAGAGAGTTAACCCGGTTAGTACGCAACATTTAAGAGGTCCCTTTTAGACATTAGACTTTTAATTTCACCTCGGATTTTGCGTCACTCCGCTTAGAACGTCAAAATTTCGCTGGTCTGGTGATTGACGTTATATCCGAGTTTGACTGTATTACCATAACTTTTTTAATATTTAGAAAATAAGCAAAAATATTTGTCAACGCCGTTTTCTAACTGCTGATTTTTGCCTGAAACATTTTATATTTCACAATGCTGTATCTTCCAAATTAATGACAACATCGTATTGAATTGCAAAATTTTGAATTTGCTAAAAGCAAGTTATAAATATTCAGTTGAGTAATTTGTCGCGTCTTTATTTTTCGAAACCGAAGCAATTCTGAAAATCCATCCAAATAGAAGCAAAATGGATGTCCGAGGTCTCCATCCAGCTCTCGCGACCATTTATCTTGAAAGCCCTTCGTATTCGGGTCAGTGTAACGTGAAAGATAATTTATGGCAACAGTTTATAAATATTTCCAGCAAGGAATCCTCAGGTTCGGATTTATGTCTCGCCATTCTTCGTTCCTATTCAGGTTTCAGGAAAAAAATTAAACAAACTGGAAGTTGCTGCGACTTTTTCATTCGTCGCGATAATAAATACCTTTCCGCGACACTTTTACGATACCATCCATTATCATTATCATATCGAGTCTGATGGATATGTCAAAGTTATCAAAGGTTACGCCAACTGTTGAACTCGTGTATATGTTTCCAGATATACGGATCATAGAGGAATTTCAGAAAGAGTCGAGTTGATACAAGTTATAAAAGTTTATGCGCGAAGTCGGGTTTATGACTTTGCCAATCGCATTTTATTTTATTCAAAAAGTTTTTTATATTAAATTTCTTTTTGTAGGCGCTGTACATTTAGACGTTTCGTAATATCTATAAAGTTTGTATAGGAGACGGATTTATAGCGGGGGATATCGGAAGGGACACAAATCAAATCGACCAACGCCAAACTTCGTCTTCTCCAATGCCCCTTATCGCTTCAAATAACAAAATTCGACAAGTGGTGGTAATGGGAATTGCACTACGATATATTTTTTTATCTAATAAACTTTATGCTTTATTTTATTTATACTCCTCCACCTCCAGCTATTACTTTGTAAAGAAGTAAAATCGGTCTGAAATTATAAGTAGAAGTGTCATAAAGTTTCATAAATGTTCATTTCATTTTCTCTTTCACTACTTGACCACTTTCTGTTTTATTCATATTCGCAAGCATTTTTTATTTATTTTGCAAAATTTTAGAATCAAAATTTTGTGTTACTATACTCTGTTACTTCCAAAATCTACAAACATTCTGAAAAAAAGTGTTTTAAAGAATTCAAATTGCAATTATGCCTATACTAATTGTCTGATAGCCTTTGTTACGTACATTTTTAATTATTATTTATTTATCTTTAATTAATTATTTTTATATTTGTCTCTGAAAATCACATTATGTAATTCCGCCTCTCAAACCTGCCGTTCTCTGCACCAGTCTAAACGCTGACAACAGTGTTATGCAGTTAAAGGAAGCAATTTTTTTGCAAAAACTATTAAAGATAAACTGTTGCAATAATTTCTATAATTAGCTTTAAGTTTGCTTATTCTGTTGCTAAAAAATTCCTTTCAAAAAACTATTCTTATTTGCTGTATTTTTCTACTTAAAAAATTATAATTATTTTAACAATTGTCAAAATATCAAATGTTTTTTTTTCTTTTTGTTATAGCTGTATTTCTAATTGTCTTTTTTTTCTATTTTCATAAATATGGTCTTTGTGTGTTTGTTTAATTTTATTTTTTAATTTTTGTACATTAAAAATCAGAATTAATGCTGTAATTTAAAGAATTGGTCATTTTTCAGCAATTCTAATTTTTCTACAATTTCTAAATTCCACTGTCACATTATTCCTTTATCTGGTGTAGCATCCCGCCAATTGCCGTTAGAGAGTTGTCCTTTTTTTATTCGAGGATGATCGCGTACGCCTTTGGTTATCGAAAAGTTGGAGCATTTGAAAAGGGAGAACGCAATCCGCTCCTCTTCACGTCCCAAGGGAGAATTTATGTCGTCGTTACTGTCAGACGCTGTTTGGGTATTCCAGAGCTCGTAGTCAGGCAGTGATCTCCTACAGCCTGTCCCTTAGGTGTTGTGATCCTCAAATTACAATCTAGCTGCCGCTTGTCGCTTCACGCCCTAAGAAAGCTGACCGGAATAAAATCACTCCGATCGATTTACCTTCACCTGAAAGCCAAAAAAAAAAACTTGTTGCGGTTAGACTGAAAAAATTCTTCAGGAACGTTACAAGGTTTGGATGGAAATATCAAGCTAAATCGGATTATTTGGGTTATTTCAGGAGTGTTTTCTGTTATGGGGAAAGACCTGACAAAAAGTCGGAACGATTTCGACTGAATTATTTAGAAGGGGAAAAAGAGGATTCTGTTTGGGAATAGTTTCAGAAGTTTTCAAACATTTTATTTATTTATTATCTAACTCAAATTTGTTAATTACGAAAAGTAAAAAAAGTTTTGTATTACAACAAATAGAAAGAATGTTTTCCTTTCATTTGAATACTGTTTTTCCAAGTCTTGTCTCGTCACAATTCTTGTGTACACACTGAGCCGATTGGATTAGAATCGGTAAAAAACGGAGCTCGAATCAACATGCAGCCGGATTAGGCTAGAATTTACGATGTTTTCAAGTTCAAACAGGCTGTCAGATTATGTTCACTTGTTTACAGTGGAGCTTTGTCTCCCCTAAAGCGCTTGAGTACCTTCGGATCAAGCCCTTCTCGATTTCTTCGGTGCTACACAAATAAATTATACCCGAATTTACACTAAATGGGCTTTTTGATCAATTTCAATGCAATACAAATCGCAATATAAAAGTTTTTCAATAAGAAAAAAAAAGTTTGTGAGTTTAAAAATTTGCTCAAATTTTATTATTTATTTTATTTATTCAAATTACGTTAAAATATCTCTAAAAGTTAAATTATTTTATATCGAGACTTAAAAGAGTTATTAAATAAACTTAAAAAAATTTTATTCTTTCAAGAAAAATAGAATTTGAAAAATTATAGTAAGTTTTGCATAACAAAAACATATAGAAACAGCAGAAGTTATAGATCTGTATCCGGCTCAAAGGACCAAGTCTAGTTTGTAATGGTTCTTAATGTTAAACGAAATATGCTGACTTACTTTACAATGCCTGACAATGTCCTACAATGTTCTACTTTAATTAAGCAATAATTTTAAATTAGTGAGATTTAAATTTGTTTTCTGCTGTCACCAACAACAGAGAAAAAATTTTTGAGTTAGATTTAATATCAAGAAGTGATAATAATCAGTTTGGATAACTCAAAAAAAATACAAATAGAGATTGGTTTGTAGAAATATGATAGCTAATACAGTTTTTTTAATTTTGTTCTTCTAGCTTTCTACAGATAGTAAAACACAGTAAAACAACTCTAAGAAATTTTTTTATAATTTAGAAAAAATTTGTAAAATTAGCACAATCAGCATTTTGCTTTTGTATTTTGTATCATGACTCTTACTCGATTTTGGTAGCTTAATTAGTGCAACTTCAAAATACTTTTGTGTAAACACTTTCTCTTGCAAATATTCTTGATATAACAAACCTTAGATTAAGTCACAAAAAATAAGTAAAAAACACAACGTTTATTTCAACTGCTTCTACAACAAATAGTTGTACAATAAATATTGTTACGAATTATTTTAGAAGAACCTACCGCTTGACTACTCTAAGAATTCTTGAAAATAGAAGTATAACTTTGTACTATGTACCGACAGCGCATGATTCTGGAAACTATTAGTCACGACCACTGGCCGATACAAAAAATGCTTACATATCGTTCTAGCAGAATAAAAAATGTTAAAAAAATTACATCTAACTGTATATAAACAACTTAGAAAGCAATGATCTAACAGTCGAATATAAACAGTAAATGAGTTGAGTTTAGTAGATTAGACAAAGCGGCAAACAAAGCGAATCAACAATTTAGCAGGATTTTGAAAAATGGCGTTTGAAAGGAAAAACATAACAAAAAAGTTTTTGATATAATAATGTACAATATATCTGATATATAATGCGAAAAACAAATCTGGTAGGACCAAACCTGATAAGCTTGATAAACAACGTTTTGAAAAAAAATATATAGGTAACAACGGTTAGTAAAAAAAACCAGTTAAAAATTCTAGAAAATGTTAGAAGACTATAGAGAATAGAAATAAAATATATAGACTTAGAAGAAAATAGTAAAAAAAAAGAGTTAAAAAAGTTTACAGAAAGTTGGAAGATAACAGCGATGGCTAAAAGAAACAGATGATAAAAGAAAATTTCAAACAATAAAAAAAACTAAAAAACAAAAAGGTTTTTAAAACAAGAAATAAAAAACAAAAAAACTAAAAATCGACGTTTAGAAAAAAGAATATAAGCAACGATTAGTAAAAAGAGAAGACCAATTAAAATTCTAGAAAATGTTAGAAGACGTTGAATGATAAAAAAAGACCAAAAATATTAGAAAACTACAGTTAGATAAAAAAAATAACTTTAAAAAACAAAAAAGTTTCTAGAACAAGAAAAAGACTTTGAAAAAACAAAAAATATCTAAAAAAGCTTGAAAATTGTCATTTGGAAGATAGAAAAAACTATACAAAATTGTAAAAGAATAAAAAATAATTTCAAAAAAGTTTAAAAAGCAAGATTAATAAAATAGAAACAAAAACTAAAAAAGACAAAAAGATTGATGAAATAAAATCACAAATTAAGAAATTAGAAAAAATACAAATTGTAAGAACATTATCGGTTTCACAAGGAGTAAAACTTTCAATTTTTAAAGATTAATAATCGTGGTCAATGTTTAGAAGGTAAATTGAAGCAGTAACAAAAATAATCTAATAGAGTAATTAAGTAAAAATTTAAGCCTTTATGTTGGTACTACTAGAGCCAATACTCTAGCTAATAGAATCAGAAAAACTACCAAGCTGTTATCGATGTAATGAAACAAAGTTATGGAGACAGGCATAATACTGAGACTATTCAAATAGAAGAGTTAAAGATCCAACCAAAACTTGCAAGAATATAAAGCAGAAATAAGAATACTACTTAATTTAATCTGAAAAAAATTGCAATCATTTGGTAGCGGATGCTTTTATTGACAGACTGACTTCTAAGACTAGAGAAAAAAAGGAGACTCTTTCTGATCTTATCTTTTACGATTTAAAATAGAACTTTAAAGAGAGGAAGCTACATCTCACAATATAGAGCTGAACGACTATGTTGATAGAGCTGCATCATATACCAACTTACACTAGGAGAAAACCTGTTTTAGAGTGGTTGAGTTTTGTCGTAGGTGATGACCTTGAACAGATATGCGTGAAGTCAAATCTTAAATGCGATAAGTGAAACGCAAAAACATCTGACAAGTTTTAGATTGCGGCAAATTTAAAAGTCTGCATGAAATGCGCAGGCAGGGACCCGTTGTTTGTTGTATTTTGTACAATAATACAATAAAAATACAAACTAAATGACAAATTTAATAGAATAGACTGCACAGCGATTATTAAAAAACAAAAGATAAAATAAAGAGTGTGATATTTTTTTTTAATTTATTCTGTTGACATAAAACATTTTGCATTATTCTTGCAATTTTGCGCAACCTAAATCGTTTTCCTCGTCGGAAGAAATGTAAAATTCCGAATCGTTATCACTTTCGTCAGCTCTAACAGAAATTATGAAGTCCTCTATATCATCCATAATGTGTTCTCTGGCCATGTATTCCTCCTTGGTTTTTTCTACGTGGTTACGTATATTTTTCCATTGTTTCACTAAAATCGTAGCAAATTTGTCTTCAGCTAATTTCCAGACGTCTTCTAATTTAAATCTTACGTTGTGAACGGCCACATGATTTTTTACTAATGCCCAAATTTTTTCGATGAGGTTAAGCTCCGGGTGATATAGAGGCAACCGTAATACTGGCATATCATATTCTGCCAGAATTTTGTCGATCGCAAATTGCTTATACGGTGGTTTATTCAAATTATTTTTTTTATATAATTCTGCCTTTGTTTCTTTGGTCCCAAAAAAATTCCTCTTTCGTTTAGCCATTGCTGCATTGCTGCTTTTTTCTAAGATGAGTTCGAACTAGGTTCTATTGACACATTATGATAGGACGCGTTATCCACCACCAAGACCGATTTCCTTGAAATGTTGGGAATAAATTTTTCTTTCAACCATTTGGTGAAGTTGTTGTTCATTTCATCGTGATAGTCGCCTGTTTTCGATCCCGATTTAAATATATTTAAAGGATTAGACACAAAACCTTGCGCGCCTCCAGCGTGTAAAATAATTAGACGTCGACCTTTGGCTATCGGTGCCTTAAGCATGTTATTTGTGCCATCATCTCATGCCATCGGTACAGTATGGGAACTGTAAAGGTAAGTTTCATCACAGTATATATTATTTCGACCTTTTTCTTTGTACTTTTTAAGTTGTCTTAAATATTCAACTCGTTTTAATCTGATGTCCGTTTTTTCAATTAAGATTTTTCGATTACCTGTCGATTTCTTCCAATGAAAACCTAGCTTTCGGATAAACTGTCTAAATAAATCTATGTTCCCAGTAAAATTAACACCTTCAGGTTTTACTGCCTCAAATAAAACTTGCATTGTCGGTCTTCTTTTATGAATGGCGGCAAAATTATAATTTACTTTTCGAACTATTTCTTCTTCGAATTCATCTAATGTGCTTTTTGGCGATGGTTTGTTGATTTTTTTACGCGGAGATTGAAATTTGCTTTTTTCAGGTTTCTTGCTACCTTCTTCTATAATTCTCCTTACCGTGTTAAGATCAACACCAGTAGCTTTAGCAACACGTTCTTGTAAACGACTTAAGGGAATTGTAATTATTTTCTCTTTTTCCTCTTTCATAAACGAAAAAACGTTATAAATTATCTGCCTCCCTTGTCTATGAGCAACACGACCGTTATTGCCCATCATATTGTCGCAAAGTATGTTCTGCAAAAACACATTTATATCCTTGTTTCTAAATTGTACTAGGTATACTTACAAAACTGTAAACCACGAAAAAAACAGAGTCTTAAAAAAGTCTGTTAAAATAAAATTACAAATCTGTCAATACACGCAGGCTTAACCACAACCGTTCGAGAAGAAGGAACGAAACGAAATGAGAATGTTTTTGGATTAGTGTTTTAGTGAATCAGTGTTTTCGTACTTTGCGCAGAATGACTCATCGCCCACGACAAAATCCAACCACTCCAACTGTGATAGAAAAAGACCTTTAAATTAAGACTGTCGTTAGCTAAAAACGACTACAACCTGACTTGAAGAAACGCGTTTTCTAGAAGCTAGTAGCGGAAAAAACCAGAACTGATTGTAAAAAAAGAAGATTTAAGATAGATTGCTTAGAACAAACAGTCTTTAAAGAAAGGAAATGTTACAAACTGTTCTAGAAAGATCTATCTTCTCATATCAGAAATGTAACATTGCACTATACACCAATAGCGTGTGTTACTAAGATATATTAGTCACGGTCATTGTCTGGATTTAAAGAGATTTATGCATTGTTCTAAAGAAATAAAAAATGTAGAAAGAAATTACTACTAATTGCAAGTAAGCTAGTTAGAAAGCGATAATCGGTCAGTCTGAAATTAAATTGTAGTGGCTTGAGAACAGCGGTTTAACAGATCGGCAATCAATGATATGGAGCGATAATTGTGAGCGTTATACGGTGTGATTGAGTTATTTACTTATCAAGTTATCGTTGGTATTGTTCGTGTAAATAATTCGTTGTAAAATAAATTATTTGTTAAAAATTTGTTTTATATGATTTTAAAAATCACAAGTTATATTATTAATAGGTAAGTTATTTCAAATATTTTTGAGTTTAGTACACATAGCTTGTGCTACTATAAATTACAGTTCTTTATTGAAATCCTAAAAATTTTTTGCTTACGTATTTATAATATTGCACTATTATAGGTAGTAAAAAAGCAATATTCTTTAGTTTTATGTTGTTTAAAACGATGTAATAATTCTGCAGCTTTTGTGCTTAACTCTGACCTCTATTCCTATATTTCGCGTTTTCACAGAAAAAACTGCATCTTCTTGCCGATAATATGCACCATTTGCATGCGTCTCGTGTATTTTAATTGCATTGCGTGGTAATTAATGCGTCTGTTCTGTTTTTTTAAATAGAAATGGTAACCTGTGTGCACGCTTAAACATTCAACAAGCTCGGTAGTTTTCGTGTCCTATTTGCGTGTCGTCGACAACAAAAATACCCAACCTTTGTACCAATAAACCACCTGTACAGTATCGATAAAACGAACCGAAATACACAGGATATTGAGTCATTGTGAATCCAACATGCTTGTAATTTATACGATTTGGACCACCTGTCAAATATACAGATAGCCAATTAACCTGCGGATGGATGACAAGCTTTAAACCGGACTGTAATGTTACCGTCGTGGCGGAAGATCTGTCAATCTGACACTCTAACAAACTGGAAATTCTATAAAATGAACATTTTTATGCTTAATCGAGGTTTAATTTGCAAAATTGTGTTCTTTATCTAGACACGTGGAGTGCTTGCTTAATGAATTTATAATTAAGGTAATAACAAGTTTTTGTATGCTGGACTATACTGATAATTTATTTAGTCGTTTGTCAAGAGTGTTACTTGAATTTAAATTTAGATCTAGACTTTAAATAAAAACGCACATTTTTAATAAATAATTAAGTAAAAATTTTTTTCTGCAAATCTATAACAGAACTACAAGTTTTTTTATTTTAAGCTAAACTATATTGCAGTCAAACATAATAATATTGTAAAATAGGTAATAACAAATAATTAAAGCACTGCATTTGAAATTTTTATTTTTAGATGCATCAAATTTTAATTTTTTAATTTCAGCTGAAACCTGAAAACGACACTAAATATTTAAACTCTCGTTAAATTGTTAAATGAATATTAACTCAACTCTCAACAATATTAACAAAGCTTGTACTATTTTCACGTTACTCAAAGCAGTTATACCAAAATATTCAAATTAATTAACATTTATTTAGCTATTTTTATAAGTATTGTTACGGCTATAGATAATTAAAACTTATAGTCTGAATTTTAAAACTTAAAATTTATAATTTAAACTTTACTAAATTAAATAGAACAGTAAATGTTAAATTACTTTAGCCTATCTTGTTATACTGCCCACTATACACACATCATTATCTGTTTTGTCTCATTGTCACTTTTCCAACTAAACTGAACTGAACTGTCTGGTCAGTCTCTTTTATATAATGGTTAGTCTACCTTCTAACACTATCTAGAAGAAATTGTTCTAGAAGCCTAATGTTTCATCTGGTTCTAGGAATGATGAGTCACCAAAAACGCCTTCAAAGCGTGATTAGTTATCCGTTACTGAGAATGATCAATCATTAGACACACTTCGAATTTTCGCGAAACTTTTTAATGGTTCACCGTAACAGTATATAAATATAAATATATAAGTAACAGTATATAAATATAAATATATTTGAAAAGAGTTTAATAATGAGCTATAATAGCACAGACCTATTGGGTTAATAGTTATATTTCTGTGTTAAAGAGAGAAGTTTGAGAGAGAGATGCGAGCCGCTGCTGTTGTAGATATAAAAGTTATAAACTGTAATTTTTTATTTAAAGTAATTTCAAAACGACTAAAAGAATATTGTTATCTAAAAAATTATTTTTTTAATATTTCTATTTAGTAAAATTTAACAAAAAAAACTAGTATAACATATGTCAAAAAATTCAAGTTTAAAATTCGTGCAGTACTGGCTTTTTTTGAAAATGCTGCTTAAGTAGTCAAACGTATAAAAAACAATTAATTATTAAATAAAAAAAATCTCAAAGGCAATATATTTTTTTGGTTTAAGCAATACAAATAAAAAAAAATTAGCAATCTAGTTTATTTAAAATTTTCTAATTTCTAAATGTATCTTATACCAAAGATATTAAAATAGTTATTTATTTTATCAGTGGGATAGAATTATCATTACTCAACGAGTGTGTTGATAACAGATAACGAGGGCGTTAGCTCGAGTATCTGTAACACACAAGTTACTGTAATGTGCTTTAGCCCACGTATGATATACAAAACTTTATCTATGACTGCAAAAATTTAAAAAATCAAAAATTTAAAGCTGCCGATAACTACTATTTTTTTTACATCAAAAGTAAGGTGACTTATAGATATATGTTTAGTAAGCACTATAGCAACAGCTAACTATTTTTCAAACAAAGCTTGTTATTTTAAGATAATCAATAAAAATTGTGCGTTGTGGTAAGAACAAAAAAAATGTAAACATGAGTGACTCAGAAAGTTTACCTTCTAATATCGAAAAAGCGGCAATAAATGGTGCTTCCTGGTTGGTACCAGAGAAATCCAAAAAAAAGTACAAGATGGCTTTTCAACGGTTCAGTTTATGGTGCGACGAAAAAATTGTTAAAAACATTACGCATGAAAAGAATCTACTTGCTTTATCAAAAAATTATAAATCATCAAGTCTCTGGGCGTTTTATTTTATAATTATATTTATATTTATATTGTTATATTTTTTTAATGTTTTAGTAACTCTTTTGTCAAAGTAAATTAAATTTGTTGGTACCAGCTAATAAAGAAGTTAAGGTAGTGTCCTTTTTTCAAAATATTATCAGAAAAATTATAGCTATACAGGGTGTTATGGAAGGTATTGCAAACATTTTAACACTGCGCTCATGATGGCATTTTCAAGTTCAAGCGAAGGGATAAAAAATTTAATCTTGTAAAAACTTGAGCGTTTTTTCTGGAAAAAAACACTGATAACGGTAACCGGCTATAACCTTATTTCACATTGTGTCGTTGTGATTAACAGTATTCTAATAATAAATTGCGGTTGTGCAACAATAAATTTATATTAATAGTGCTTTTTTCTAATATGGATATGGTCCTATGTCGCGGTAATGCGTCTGCAGCTCGGCGTTTGTCCCAACGTTTTCCAGAAGTGTAATTGCTATAATGCCAACGTTCACAAGTATTGTAACAACCTCAAATCATTGAGAAGGACGCCGAAGAAGCGATCACAATCTTGAAATGGAGCCGAAAATTTTTTATGTGATTGAAGATGAACCAGATCTAAGTATTCGTAGACTAGCGCTATAATACGTGAAGGTGTTTCTGCCCTTATTGTGTATCGTACCCTTTATGAACAGAGTTAATAAAGTTTTATTTTGCCCTACTAACCTACCTAAAATCAGCTGTGTTTACACTTTTCTTTGGTAAGTTTTTGTTTTGAATTTTTTCTGGTGTGTTTTGATCGCTGCGTTAACACATAGGTGGGTATGGTTTTTCGTGGTCTACTTACTTTTAATTTTAACTCGATAAAAGTGCGTTTTTGACAAAAATGCTAAATAAATATTTTGTTTATTTTTGTGAGTTCTATCTGTGATTAAATTTTTTGCATTCACTTCCATAACAGTCTGTATATCGAAGAGTTAGTCACGACTAATTTGTAAAAATTTTTATTTTAATTTTTTTTCATAGCTTTGAAATGTATTACAATTGAGATATGCTAGGCTAAGTGCTTTAATACTTTCTTTAGACTCTAACCTAATAAATTTCTTGCTTTTTATTCTGTTTTGTTTTATTTGTATCAACTTTATTTTATCTATAACGTTTCAGATTCGTTTGCTTTTTTCTGATGCTTTAATTCGTGTTTTTATAGTTTTAGTTAATTACTTTAAATATTGTATAGGTATATACAAATCTATTTTTTAACAAATTTTCATAATTTTTAGTGCTGTATTCAAAAAACTAAAATACTATCTCAGTTAAGTTTTTTAAAAAAAATCTACTCTCAATTTGCATTTTATTGTTAAAAAAATTTGATTGTTAAGTTTTTGTTTAGTAAAATGCATGACACAAGTTGCAGTCTTTTAAAATTACTGCCTTAGATTTTTACTTCGAGAATCTATCTACCTTGACTAATATAAGAATTTTTTTTTTATTTCGAAATGTGTTAGAAGTGATCAAACAATACAACCAACAGGCGACCAATATCAATGCGGTACTTACATTTACTAAACACGTGTTAAACGGTACCGTTTTGTTTATGATCCTACCGGTCAAAGTCAAAAAAAATGAAGTCAACACGAGATGTAACAACACAGTATGTTGTATAAGTACACGAGTATGACAGGTATGTCTCGAAATCTCTAAACTTTTGTATAAGACAAATTTGGTTTATTAGCATTCATTGAACAACGACTATCACTTGTTAAAATTTGTAAAGTTACTTCAGAAACACCTTGTATATTAATTTATTAATAATTGAAAGAATCTGCGAGATTTCTATTTGCGAATTTTATTTAAAAGAAACTTTCTACAAAATGCGGGTAGAATAAAATGTTGTGATTTTAAGTCTTGAAAAAAGTTAGTATGTGTTAAACGAACTGTAAATTTAAAATGAAAAAAAGGCATGCTTTTAGCACTCGGCTCGACATAAAATCCAAGCATCTTAATTAAAGCGTTCTGTCAAAATTTCTAAAAATAAAAAATTCGCTATTTCCGCATATTTCTTGAAAATTAGGGTTGAGCTTTATGTAGTTAAAGCGAAAAGAAATTTGCCGTGTTTTATTTGCCTAGTAGCTTACTCTGTTTCCTTTTCATTACAGTCGTTAAAAGTTTCTTTTTCTTTCATACGAGACGGTGAGAGGTTTTATTTCTGTGATTTAGCTCGAGAATAACACTTTATAAAAGTAAGCACCTGCAGAACATCTAAATTTCTCGAGTTAAACGTCCCAAACGATGCTTTTTCGTATTCGACTGTCAGTTCGGTGAATTTGAATCGACGTCGATTGTAGCAAGTCAAAATTCAATATTGAGCTTAGAGTTGTTGGTAAATAGCTGCGGAGAGGACCTGTTGCCATTTAGAATTCGCCGTGGGTGTTGCATGAACATCACGTCTTGGTTTTATTAGAGCCATCTTTGCGAGCAGAAAGCAACCGGTCGCAGCTATGGCTGCAATCTACAAAATAGACTACAACGTGGCGGGAGCGCGCGAGAAGAATCGTTGAAAATGAAACGAGGGGTTTTTGCTCGTTGAAAATTGCTTTCGGAGACTTTGTGTTTATGGTCATGGAAGAATCGATTATTTTAGCATATCTTACGAGATACTAATAGATAAATAAAGATATTTCACACATAAAATTAAACAAAACAAAAATAAAATTAAAAATAATAGATACTCTTATTCATAAAGCTCAGAGCAAAAATATCTAAAAATTATAAAGTAATTGCTTTCTATAAATTAATTCTACGCGAATTTTTTCATAGAAATGTTATTTCCAAACGTTATTTTGGTAATGTTTCTGAACATGACGTGTGTCTTTACTAGAATTTATCTCAATAATAATAATAATTCATATAATTTAATAATAATTAAATATTTAAATTATTTTGCTTTCAATACTGTTTACTAAACAGTAGAAAAAGTTATAAAAGAACAAGAAAAAGTAAAGTAAATAGAGTTAGTCTGTCTTATTTAAACCAAAGAAAGCAGAGAGTACTTAAAAATGTAAATTTTTAAATAAGATTACTTTATAAAAACAGAAAAAAAATGGTTGAAAAATCTAAAACATAAAAAACGAAACGACAACAAATGTTGTAACAAAAAACAATGTCAAAACAATTAAAAAATACATTGAAAAAAAATGAAGAGTATCATTGTATAATAATATAAAGAAAAAAAAAAGAAAATAGCAATAATAGCAATAACAGAAAAAAGGTACGACTTTCAGATTCGATCTTAATGTTGAGAATAAAATTCTTGTAGGAAATTTTGTGGTTTAAAGTTACTTATGCTTGTACAAAACTTAATAATTTTGGATCATGACTTCCTACCACTGATAAGGGCTTTATTAGTTTTTCAAGCTTTAAAAAAAATAACCTGCATTAATTATTTTGGATTAATTGTTAATTACTCCGCAATACATATCACGTGTTTCAAAATTATTGTCATCCAGAGTGCTATTGAAAAGTGAGATATATACAAGAAAAGTCATGTCTTAGCTTGGATTTAAACCTAATTCTGAAATTTGTATGACAGTAGTTTAATTATGTGACGTAAAAATGGCTTTCAACGAGCAACAGAAGCGCTTCATGTTAAAAGCATACTTCAGAAATGGTCAGAGAGTCGACGAACAGTGGGTTTACTCCATAAACGCCGCATTTGAAGATTTTCAGGAAGAGTTTCTTGGATTGGCCATCCACTTTGACCATTTCAGTCGAAATCTGCGCCGTGTTGTGGATTTGTACAGGGAAACAGGGAGTGTGATTCGCAAGGCAGGTGGAGGCAGACCACGAGTAAAAACCGAAGCAAATGTAGATGTTGTACAAAATATTATAGACGAAGAGCCTAGCACTTCGGTTTGCCATCTGCGACAACAGGTGAATCTGTCTCACAGCACTTGTTGGCGGATCTTGAAAACGAACTTCAATATGCATCCGTATAGGCTGCAGGCTCATCAAGAATTGATGCCGAATGATTTGCCACAGAGACAGGCATATAGCCAGTGGTTTATGCAGAATCTTGCGAACAATGACAAAGCACTGGAAAAAACATTTTTCACCGACGAGGCTTGGTATCATCTTTCCGGCTATGTTAACTTACAGAACATGAGAATGTGAAGCGGCGAGAATCTTCATTATTACGTTAAGATCCCGTTGCACCCGCAGAAAATTGGAGTGTAGGCTGCAATAAGCAAACGTCGTCTTATTGGACCCATATTTTTCGAAGGTAATTATTGTTACATTTTTTAAAGAAAACAACTATAAGAATAAAAATGTTGTAGGAATATTAACATCTCAGGGATACCGTCTTGAGATTCTCATTTTCTTTATGGAGCAGCTGCTAGATGACAAACTATAGCAGTGATATTTCCAGCAGGACGGTGCGCGTATTCACACCACTCGGGATAATCTCATCTTGATTTGTGAATTTTTCGATAACTGAGTGATCTGTTTGGATACGCCAGTGATATGGCCAGCGAGGTCATGTGATTTGACTCCATATGACTTTTTCTTGTGGCTATATGTAAAAAACTCAATTGTCAATACTCCTGTTGTGGATTTGGACGACCTACGGGAAAGGATAACCCTCGAGTTAGAGAAGATAAACAATTTACCTAATCTGTTAGAGAACGCGATCGCTTCTGTGAAAACACGAGCAAGAGTGTGCGGCGAACAGAATGGAGGTCATGTAGCACATCTTGTTTGATGTGCTGCAACGGTTTTCTTCTATGCTTTTGGTATTGTTTCTAATGTTTTGCTTTCGCCAGGCAAGTTTCATCTTACCTGCCTAATTTTATTCCTGTCTTGTGTTTGCAAATAACAAAAAATTAACGGATTCTGTGATTTATTTGATTTTTAATGGTAATTATTAGTTTCTGGGTTAGTGGGGTTAGAATGCGAAAAGTATTCTTTGGATAGTAGGCGCAAACATTCAACAGTAGATTTTTCTAGCAGTAGGCTTAAAACCCAAATAAATAGTTCAAATTACTCAGACATACGTCCTAAAAACCAAAGCCTGCTTTGATGATAATACTCTTGAAGCACACTCTATATCTCGACTACATATCTACTATAATAAATAAATTGTTCTTAAATATAAATTATAGACTTGTTGATTAATAATTTGTATAGACGATATTTATAAAAAAACAGTAAATTTTTTTACCAAATTTTAAATTTTATATTTTGTTAAATTTTAGTGATTTTTTCCTTAAATTATGTGAGTTATTTTGTTTTTATTCTTTTATTATTGAGTGCTCATTTTGGTTTATTGCATTCAAAAACAGCAGAACAAAAATCGATTAATCCTTCCGTCGACGACAAGGCGTTAATAAGTACGACGATTTTAATTAACGTCAGATTGAGCGTAATTGTTGATCAATCATTCGGCAGCGCAATGAAACACCGCCATTAAAGCTCGGAGGATCCTTTACTTGTCGTCGTCAAAACACCGCAAACACGACATCCGTGTAATTAATGTCCTTTAATGTTTATTAGGATAATTTATGAGGTTGACGGCGAACGCTAACGATCGGTAAAAACAGATGCAGATATATCATGAACGGCGCTTGAATATGAATCGCGCTCCGGTAACGGCAAGATTGCTGTCCTGCCATGCTAATTGTGGCCCTGAGAGCTTAATTTAGACGTAATGTCCTTCGGGTTCTCTCGAATTAATGGCCGTCGTCGTGGCCGGCACTCTACGTTATTCGCGTGGTTTACTACTCGAACATGTGTGGATTTTATGGCAGAGACCGAGGGACGCTAATATGCAAAGTAGAAGGGCATAGAAAACATGACAGAGAAAAGTGAGGGAATAATGAACCTGATGGTCAGGACAAGGATAACTCAAAGAAGAAAGCTGCACTGGTAAGTCTTACTTAGTTAGCTCAATGCTTTTCCTCTCTTAAATGTAAAACTACTGGGTCCTTTTCTCTTTTTTAAAGGAAAACGCAAACAAACACAAATTTTATAACGACCAAATATCCAAAAAAAATTAATTTTTAAGAGCAGAGGAATACTGAAATGATATAGTCCTAATAAATACACTTTCAAAATGTTTGAAGTCACAAAACGATAAATACAATGCACAAGAAATTAGGAATTTTTTAAAGTCTATAGATTTCAAACAAAAACTAATAATAAACAAAAAATATTGGCTGTACTTCTGTATAATAAAAAATGATAAATAACAAGAATAAAATTAGAAAATAAACTTTCAGTGTTATTACGTCAATACAAAACTAAAACATATTTTAAAGGCCTATAGTTTCTTATACCTCCTAACCATACCTCCTAATAGTTTTGGAAATTTTCTAGTTGGAAACTTTGATTCAACAAAATTAGTTATTTTTTTACTACAACCATTTAGTAGATAGAAAAAAAAATCAAAAATAAAGTAGCAAGAATATATGTTAGAGGAAACCTAGACATAAAGAATTGTTTAAATAACGCGTATTTAACTTTTCTTAATTTTTATTTTTCAAAATCTTAAATGATAAAGAGTATTAGTAACTTTTGACTTTCCTATTATAATTACCTCTTTAACATATAGATTATGTTAGTTTTAATCTTTCAAACTATATTACTGTTTATAGAGTATTTATAGCATCTAATATTGCTGCTTCCTCTATACTATTTAAAACCAACCACGTAGTTACTTGTAGGTCTTGATACTAGATAGTAATATCATCAGTCATTCCCACCAAACAAATCTATTACAAATTTGTAATAAAAACCTAGAAACAAAATGAACGCTAACAATATCAATTTTGTATTGTTTTGTTAAAATAGCAGTTTATTCAAAATTTGGTATCACTTAAGCAGCCAAAGCTGTTGTCAATAAATAAAACAATTTCTAGTGGTTACTGTCTAGCTAAAAAAAAACTTAAAAAAATTATTTACTATATATAAACAAAATAACAAATTACAATTAATTATATGAATGTTAAATTGTGGAAAGAAGTCTTGTAAAAACATGCTGAAACGGTATGTCTCTTATTTAGCGTTAGAATATCTGAACTCACTTGTGTTTTAAACAATAATATCTTAAAAAATTCGTATTTTTTTATTAATATATACATTTAACACAATGCAAAATCGATAAAAATGTAATAAAAAAAATTACAAATCAAAATAAAAAAGCTACTCACAAGAGATCTACCAAATTCCGGATATTTGTCATAAGGCAAATAACAGAAAAAATGATATAAACAAACATCAAAATCTTTTGTAACAACACATTATTTAAAGAAAGCATTTTACAACAACAACAAAAAAAATTTAGAAAAATTTTGGAAGCAAAAAGAACGAACAAAAGGTTAACTGAATTAATTAAAATGTTATACAGATGGGAGATAAAATTACTGAAAGATTTAGAACAACTAAAAGCTAAGGTAAAAAAAGTGTACTCAAAAAGTGAAAAAAAAAACAAATAAAAAACAAAAAGCAAGTATATAGAATACAGAAACCTTAGACCAATGTGTATACACTAGTAAATATATGCAGACGATGTGTAAAACTTTAGCAATAGTAGTTGTATAGACAGACACAGTGTGCCATATAATGAAGAGTGCAGGAAGGTGTGAGAGTTGGTATAATAATGTTGGCGGATAACAAAGTTATCTCTTTGGCTCTCGCTCGGCCACCAATATAACCAACCTCCACGATTAGGCAAAAACAATTACTTCGCGGACTAATGCCCCGAGCGACATTGAATTACATCATCTAATCGCCCAACCAGCAACAGACTGAAAGGCAGTGTAACCAGAACTAGCAAAGGTGTTCCAATTGAGCAACAACGTCGAGAAACTGTATACCGGTTTCGAGATTTTTGCTCCTCATCAGTACAGTGTATCCCGGAGAGTTGTGCTTGATTGAAACAGGTGGGAGAAATGCAGGTTCAAACAAATAAAAATATAATAAACAAAAAAAAATTAAAAGGATTTAGGATGTTAAAAAAATTAATAACAAACGTTAAAATGGGTCATTTAGATAAATTAAAAAACGAAGATAAAACAGTAAAAATAAATGAAGAGCAGGAACAAAGAAAAAAAAACAAACCAATAAAAAAGTGAATTACAGAAATTATAAAATTGTCGAAAAACAAAAGTACTAAGCTAGAACTGAACAAAAAAGAAGCAAAAAAACAGTATTAACTTCTAATTTTTTTATCTATGGTTATAATTTGTTTATTATAAGTTCTAAATGTAATTTCCGATTGAATATCTCGTTTCTGTTTTTACCTATATTTTACTTTCTGTTTATTTTTGTTTAATTTTTTTATATATACACTGCTCCAATAAATTAACGCACCACTTGAATTTTTTTGAAAATTGAAACATGTATTCGACCAATTGGTACAAAATTAAGAAAAATTTAACAAAAAATTTGTTTAAAGTAAATTAATATCTAATGTGTCCAAATATAGAAAAACAAACCGAAAACAAAATTTTATTAAAGTTACGCCGTTATAAAAGTTACAGAAAACATCTTAATATCGCGTATTTCCACCTCTACTTTGAATAACCGCTGCACATCTTCGTTCCATACTCGAAATTAACGAACTTATGTCTTCTTGATTTAAGTTATTCCAAATTTCATTTAGATGAGGACCTACCTTTTAAAGATGGACAGGAGGATGTGGAAGATTTTTTAAACGTTTCCCGAAAATGTCCTAAACATGCTCAATAGGATTCAGGTCAGGGCTTCGAGCTGGCCAATCCAAAACATTGATTTCTGCCTCATTCAATTAATCTTTAACAATTCGGGCAGTGTGGGGTTTTGCGTTATCTTGCATTAACACAAAATTTGGACCAATATAAGGGGCGTATGGTACGACATGCTCTTCAAGAATGTCTGTTATGTAACGGTCCGCATTTATAGAGCAATTTTTAACAACCACTAACTACGTACGAGCTTGTAAGGAAGTACCACCCCAAACCATTACTGAGCCTCTACCAAACAATGTGGTATTCTAAATGTTACACTGTGCGTACCGCTCATTTGGTCTACGATACACACGAACACGTCTATCGCAATTGTAAAATCAAAATTTTGACTCATCCGTAAAAAGAACAGACTTCCAATCCTCTCTTTGCCAATTTATGTGCTCTCTAGCTAATTCTAATCGGGTTCTGCGGTGTTCTGCAGTCAATGCAGAACCACGAGCAGGAATATAGGGTGATAAATTATCCTCCTTAAGTCTTTTTCTAACAGTTTCGGTACTGATTTGAATTCCTTCTACGTCACGGAACTCAGTTTGTAGCTTCCTGGCGGTTACAAAGCGTTCCCTTAGCGCACATATTCTTAAAAATCTATCCTGGATAGGAGTGGTTTTCGTTTTTCTTCCTTGTCCAGGTCTTCTGAGGTGACTTCCTGTCTCTCTGTACCTTTGTATCATGCACGAAACTGACGTATGAGATACACCAAACCTTTCACCAATTCTTCTGTAGCTCCATCCTTCCTCCCACAAAACCACAGCTTGGGCGCATTCTTCTCGAGTCAAATTCCTCATAATGATTTTATTATTGTTTCAAATGATAAAAACTATCCACAGAACGGCAAATTCAAATAACAATAAAACGAAATTACAAATTAACACAATTTAAAAATGAAAATTATTTTAAAATTTCTGCTTAAAAAACTATTAAACTCAAATTTCTGACTTTAATGTCAAAACTTTTATTACAATGGGTAACTAGATTATAGCTTGATTAAACCTTCTCAACCAAAGTTGTCAAATGTACATTGTTTTAATTTTTTTAATTTATTTTCAAGTGGTGAGTTAATTTCTTAGAGCAGTATATATTTAATCAATTTTAATACACATTTATCTTTTTACTTTTTAACAAAGAGTGCATTTAAATCAAAAATCAAATTTGTTGGTTGTTATATTTGGATGCGATAATCTTAAAGGCACAGTAGTAGGTAGAGCAGCCAAAGGAGAGTAATTCTATTTTATTTCTATTTTTTGGAGACGGTATGTTGATATAATATAGCAAATTGTCATCTAAAACATTCGCCAGTTTTTATACTAGCCAGCGATTTTTATCATTATTACCTATTATTATTAAATAATAATAATGCTATTTTTTTTGTTGTGTACAAATTTTGTTTTCTATTTTATAACTTAGTTTCTATTGTCGTATTTATTTTTTTTATAATTTATAAAATTTATGTTGGTACAAATTCTATATATTTTTTTATTTTTTTAAATTCCGTTATTGAGACTATTAAAGCATTTGTTTTATAGTTTTATAGCACTCATCTATCTTAAAACAAGACCACCTCTAACGTAGCTTAACAACCTTTCGGTCGATTTAAAGCGCAGGAAGTCCAGAAGAAATAGCAAATGGTCAGACAAGTAGCATCTCCATAAACCCCAGCATAAATTCGAGTTTATTGACCAGCGTGGCACCTCATTCGTGGGTATTTTTTGCGTCCGAAACCGGAAAAAGTCCAAGTATTGATCGTCAGATTTGTAAGAAAACATAGCATATGAGTGGCAAGTGGCCGGGAGAATGTCTCACATTGCACGTTTCGCGATCAACATTTTTATGAGGTTGGCACGGAATATAAAACAAATATATGAGAATGACGAATGAACACAATTGGCTGAATCTGGGCAGTTAAGGTGGTGACGTAGGGATAATATCAGCACCGGGGCTGTGTTTTATGGTGGTCGGACCTCGCGCTTGCTGACGATTGCTGAATAAACTAGGTAACAGTCCGAGCATTAAAACTATAGGAGCAGGAGGAAATGGCCGACCCCTCCGACCTGCTGAGCAGGAAATTTTCACCCCAAAAAAATAACGGAATTGCGAAGAGGAAAAAACTAAAAGTTACGAGTTTATTATTTTTAAAATTTATTAGCTGGAAGAGAAACATTTTCTTATCTATAGAGTACTACAACTTTCTATAGAGTTTATATACAGGATGTCCCAAAATAGACAAAAAATCTAAAAGCTAAATTTTTAATCTGCTTCGTTGAAGAAACAAGTAACAAAGAACAGCTTCTTTGTTAATTTGCGGACAACCTGTATATTTCTATGTCAGTTTTGTCACTTTTTTTAAATAATGTATAACTTTCAAAACAGTTTATATACATGAAGCTAGAGAGAATTAGTTCTCGTGGAATATTTGATTGAGCAATAAACCGTATTGCCTTTAAATTATACATTTCTGTCGTCCAATTCTGAGAAAATAATCGACACAAACTCCTTATTGATTTAGTCAACTCGATCATTTCCTCAACAAGCCAAAACCCAGTTCACTGGTATAGTAAAAATCGATTCTAAAGTCAAACATAGTTCCAAAACAATTCAATTCGAAACTCTCTAATTAAACCAAGCTTATCAAAGCACGAACAAATCGCTAATTTTTCTCCGAGTCTGCACATTTGCGGTTCTCCAACTGAAACATAAATTCAACTAAACCGTTTCAGGTAATTACACAATACCGGAATTTATCGGAAAATATGAGCAGCTCACGAAAGGAAATGTTCGGAGGTATTAAAGCGCCCGGATTCAATACATCCGGTATCGGATCGGAATTTCTTTGCCTAATCCGGACTCGTAATGATCCGATCGCGAGGAACCTAGATGGATATTGAGGAAACGCTTCTTTTGTATAGCTACATCTCGAAACGTTGCCAATAGCATGCTTGCAGCGGAATTAGAATTTAGCCGCGTTTTTTATTTGACGCTTTTATGAAGAACCATTTCAGTTTTAGACTTTCAGGTATTTATATTTAGAAACGCGAAGTAATCCGAAATTTATTTCAAGATATTTCAGTTGGAAGAGCCGTTATGGTTTGTAGCTGGACAAAGGTCCCTCTCTCACGAATTCCATTAATTATAGTAACGCTCACCGACAGGTGCTTGTGCCCTTGTAAATAACGCAACAACCCCCACAAATCAATAATTAAAAGCACACTCCAGCGAAAACGATACCACACAGTCACATAATACTTAACAAGGGGTGTATGTTACATTTAATTCTAGGACTCAAACCGATACACACCACCAATACCCGCAAATGTCGTTTCCTGTTGTATCAGGTAGCCACAATAATCATGATCGGAAACCTATCAATTATACCGACTTGGAAATGGAATACGGCTTTCCGGGAAATGACATGTTTCAATTTGAGACCATATGGGTCTGAATCTGAAGGTACACTATGAGAAATTTCGACTAAATGACGGTTAGAAACTAACAAATCTACCCACTAACAGTGTCCACATAGCTAAAGACTTAGACTTTTTTTCTGACTGGCACTTTAAAGACAATTCACAAGCTTTTAAAGCTATACCTACAAAATACTAAATACGTTTTATTGACGTATTAAAAACATAATAATTTTTTCATCGATTCTACTAGTTTATTTATTTATTTATATTTTAAATTTGCTGTTTAAAGTTTTAAACGGCTCAAATGTGTCTGATTTACTGCTTAGTCAGTAAAAATGCTAACCAGTCAATAAATGTTATGGTTTAGTGCACTTCAATTATTACTTGTTGGCTTTTTGGAAAATCCGCCGTGGCTTGACGTCAAAGTACAACAGCGTTTTAAACTTATAAATCAAGACAAGAAAACATCACTATCTTGAACACCAAAGGCAATTGAATTAAATTCTAAAACAATATAATGATTCTACAGTCTTATACACTGACGAATCTAAAACAAAATTTTGGGTTGGTTTTGTTTTGGTAGTAGGCGAAACGGAAAACTCGTTGTCTCTCTCGCCTTAGTCATCTATTTACACCGCTGTGGCAAGCTCTTCTTTTTGTACTGATAAGTTCTTAATCCGTATGTGTAGTGGTGTCTGATTAATGCAATTTTTTACAAAATTTAAAAAGACCCAAAGAGAAAAAATCTTTAGCCTGAATGATTGATATATCTATACAAAAAGATTAGAGAAACCGTTATTTTGTTTAGGTTCTAAGCCACGTAGGTATTACAAAAAACAAAAAAGCTGATAGAGTAGCTAGTCAAATCATCCAAAAAAATGAAACAGATGTAAATTTTAGCAAACACACGGATCTTATCGCAGAACGTATAGACCTGCTCTGGCAGGAGAAATAGAGCAGACTCGATAACCACTTGAAGTAGATTAAAGACACAATCAGGCCCTGATATTTTAATCCAGAATTTGAAAAAAGAGACAAAAGTAAAGTACACCTGCTGCGTATTGGTCATACTGCCTTGACTTATACATATTTGCTTTTTGGTGGATAACTTTGTGGCCAATCTCTGACGGTTAGACACATTATATGTAGATGTTCCGCTTTGCAATATTAAACAATGAAGAGAAGATAAAAGATGTTTTAGATTTTTTTAAAGCTTCAGGGTATTACAAAGAAATATAAGATAAGTTTTCAGAAATATAGCTAATGGCCGAAACAAAGCTATAAAAAAAATACAAAAACAGAATAATTAATTTTTTATTACCTAATAAATAAAACTCCTAACCTCCTAATTTTTTAATATTAGTTGATTGTGTGCTAAGACCAAAAACTAGTTTGTCTCGGCGGTATCTTTCTAATGACAAAGCAGAAGCAGGAAACAGACCAAAATTCCTATAAAAAATAACTCGACTTTAAAAAAAAGTAAATTTGGCTTAACTTTTTGACTCATTTTTTAGAAATGGCATATTTTTCGTCCGGTCAACTGTCACTTTTAGTTCCAAAGAAACCTAAAATAATTTTTTTTAATATAAGTCGACTAAACAATATTTTTTGCGCGATCGGTTGTTTTATCAGTTTACTGTGCCTGTTTCCACGACGGTAGGTTGCTGTTACTGGTTGCTACGTGTAACAAAACGGTAAGTAATTCACTTACCGTTCAGTGAACGGTAAGCAATTAAATCTAAAAAAAACAATTTTGCGATTTATTTACTAAAATTAAATGTACAATTATTATAATTAATAGTAGTAATACCACTCGCATTTGAGTTTCTAGTGTTAATAGACAAACTTTCCGACGTAGAAGGCCCAGGTTGTTGTAATAGTCCACCAACATCGCTGTGTAAAATTTTATGAGCAAATTCAATTTTGTTTTGGAGGGAATCTTTCACGTATTTCTCGACCACCGTTGATGAACGCCACCCACCATGTCTTTTTAGTCCCAACACATCAACTCAGTTATTCGCCAAAAGTGTAGCCGATGTGCGTCGAAACGAGTGTCCAGTAATACCTTCAGGGGCTTGCAACTTTAAATACTTTGCAATTTTTGACGGCCAGCCTCCAATTGTGCCTTTTCCTGTGACTTGCCTAGTGCATTTGCTATTTCGATAGTTCAGAAATAAATGATCTGACGTTGGGTTGCTTGTGGGTTGGTCGAATTCTTATGTATTTTCGAAGTATTTCCAAATAATAAACTGCTTCATTTTCTTTATTAATAACTGTGAACGTTCGCTGAATATTCGTTTTTGTATTTGGAATATTTACTATAAACATTTCTTCATGTTCTTCAATGTCACTCATTTTAATATTGTACAATTCCTCTCGTCTACAAGCGTCCGATACTCTCAATATCATTGCTACCTGCAAATATATTGTTTCCTTAGAACTCAGATGTACCACCTCATCATCTACAACATACCTTTTGAATTAAAAATTGTTCGTCTGGTGCTTCATTCAGGAATTTCTCCATGTCTTTTTTGGTAAAAATTTTAGCCTTCTTAGGCCGATATCTAATATTTTTTCTCTTAAGATAAGCAATTAATGTAGCAAACTTAGAAATATCGATAGCATCATAGAGAAAAATTGTACTCTTCAGCATAGAATACTCCGCCCATAAACTGCCTGCGGCCTTAAGTGTCCACTTCTCACCACAAAATACGCTAACAAGCTCTTTTCATTTACAGAAATCTTCTTTGCTTCACGCCATTCCTTAAACAACTTGTATGTCTGTTCATATCGGGCTTTAGATTTTTCTGGAATTATCGCCGAACATCCTTCTTGTCAAGCGTCTTCTAAATCATCCGGTAGATCATCACTATCGCTCAAATTTGCTTCGAAAACGGAACCACAAAACAGAACTATGTAGGAATGATTGTATCAAAAAGACAATTTTACTTGTTTAGAACAAAACCATAGTAACCATGGAACAGCCACCCAAAGTTTTCAGTTTCAATCTTCCCGATTATCACAAATGTATTGATATAAATTATTATTATTAATATTCTAGAAACTCCAATCGCGCAAAAAACGTTATAAGCATGTCGAACGTTAAGGATTACCGTTCTCAGACAATAATTGGAGTCGTCGCTTCGCTCCTCCTCCAAACAATTGTCTTCGAACGGTAAGCATTCCTTACCGTCCTTCATACTTAATATACTATTTCATTTTCGTAGTCGCAATGAGGGCTCTTTAATTTGCGTGACTCTAAAGACCTTGTCTAAATCCCCATATGTAAAAGAAAAAATTCAACAAAAAGTTAAATAAAAATTATAAAAATAATTACAGTTATTTATTTCAATTTTGCATAAAAATATTGTATTTGTATTAAAAGCTAAAAAGCAGCAACAGCTTTCAGTAAAAAGTGTTTTTAACTCGGCAATAAATAAAACAGGAGTGAATAGAGGGTCAATTTTGCACATAAGCCGGCTCATTAACATGTAACACGAGATGCCGGCAGACTAAAGGATTAAGGTTTTATGAAGAGAGAGTGTTGTTGCATCCGCTGCGTTGCGTTTAAGAGAATGTCGGTGAATGGCATAAAAGAAAATCTGATAAAACGAAATGAGCACGAAAAACAGGACGAGTGAGTGTCCGGAAAAAACTTGTTGATTTTGCTTACGAAATTCCGGTGGTCTGTGCGCTTAAAAATTCTAAACAAGTCTCCTAAACCCCGAAAAATTTAACAGGCAAATCCAATAATTCTTCTCGGCGAAACAAAGGAGCGTAATTTGGAATTTATAGTCCGGCTGTGTAAAAGTTTTATTGCTAGCATCTCTTGATTTGTGAATGTGCGTCCCTCCTCTGTTGTATAAATATTCATTTTTATTTGGTTCGATCTATAAAAAATTTAGTGTGCGTACTTAGCGCTGTTGGTCTGCAGTTGCCATAAAGACCGCTTATAAATCATAAAATCCGGCGACCCCACGCCGCCCCCGCCACCATTCATCTTGAAATAATCCAAATTCATTCAAATATCCGACAAACAGAGCGTGATATATGAGTGAAAAATGAAAAGATTGTATATTGGAGTATCTAGAAGGGGCCTTTGTCTGCTTTTGATGGTTGGGCGGCGCCGACTTGGACGGATATTGTGATGCGTAATACTATCGTCAAACAGAAGTTATTCGATATTTTATAAAAGCAAAATTAGACGGTTATTGGAATGCATGAGATATCAACAAGCAAATTTTTATCTCGTAACTCCCAACCGACTTTATTAAAACTACTAACTCGGTTTATTGGGACATCAAATTTTGATAGTTGATGACGGCTTCTGTTCTAGACGCAATTGATATAAATTTGCTTCTATCTGCATCAGCAACTCGAAATTGCAACACTAAAATTTCGGAATGCCAGCAGAAGAAAAGGGTCAATGGTGACAGTAAAATTTTGCCTAAATGTAAACAATGCACTAAATCAAGGGGCAGGAATGGGCTCGAGTCACCCGCTCTGACAGAAATAAAACCACAAAAAATTCGGTTAATTTTATTGCAACGTTCAATCTGCTTTAACCTACTTTTAGAAAACCTAATAGGAATGATTTTTACAAGCGAATAACAATTTCTATTTAAAACTAATTATCAATATTTGTTTTTTTTTAATACAGTGCCTAACAATTGAAACACCCTAAAATTTTAACAAAGTTTAAAGTCTTGCAACTTCTGCAAAAATTTGTTAATTGAGATTATCTTTTTTTTTCTGTGTAGCCCATTTCTTATACTTTAAAATTTTTAATAGAGCGTTCTTTGTAAATTTGTAGTTCAAGTTATACAGGGTGTCAAAGTCAGGCCTTGCATAAAACGAAAAGTTTAGACTGCTCCCATTTTAACAAAAAAATATTGGATTTTTTTAATGGGTTCCAGAAGAGCGCTGGATTAATCCATCTATACAGTTTTACAGATTTTGAGCTACACTTATAAATAAAAGCAATATTCCAAAAAAACTGTTTTTTGCGCATTAAGCAATAATTTTGGATTTTTTTTAGAGATAAAAGTTCAAACTTAAATTTCGAAAGGCTCCTGTAGACATTCTGTCAATGTTGTGTAGAAAAACACTTCTGAAGGTGACTAAATTTTTAAACAGCTCCTAATTTTAGTTTAATAAAAGAAGGATAAAAATTTTAACGTGTATTTAGAGACATAACTTGTTTTTTGTTTCTCAACATCCTTGTAGCATTACTTTACGTAGTATTAGTCGGTGATTAGGTCCGATTCTTAAAAGCATATTTTTAGGAAAAAATTAAAGCTTTTTCTAACTTAAACAGCTCGTTACTACGATACGGACGCTACTGTTAGCTATCCACAATTGTTTCATTAGAAAAAGCAAAAGTTTTCATTAAAGCAAAAGTTTTAATTTTTTCTAAAAACATGGCTTCAAAGATCGTATTGAACCACCATCTTAAACTGAGTAAACTAATGCTACAAGGGTCAAGCAATTTTGCTCTATTCTTCCTTATCTAGAAATTTTTTTTTCCGCTGACTTATTTGTAGCTTTTAGAAGTCGTCCTCTACCTTTTTTTCTACTCTGTCTTTAGTCTGCTTTTTTGTCTGTAAGTTCTAGTCTTATTTTTAATACTTTTTTTGTTAAATAATTTTTTTATTTTTTTTACGTGGTCTATCCATCTAATTCTTTGTGATTTAAATACTCCTATTATATCTGTGTTTTTGTATAACATATTTAATTTTCTGTTGGTTCTTCTAACTCACGCCGCAAGTGTTTTCGTCATCAACGCTATATTGGCTGACTGACGTCTTAGTTGCCTTCCAAACAAAATCAGTTTAACACTTTTAAAGTGCTTTGAATTTAATTTTGGTTTGAACTAAAATTGTTTATATGGTAAACATTTTTTTAGATGTACTCTTTAAAGCATTTTTTGCGCGATTGGTTGTTTTTATCAGTTTACTGTGCCTGTTTCCACGACGGTATTGTGACGCGAACGACTCAATTCTAAGAAGCGGTGAATCAGAGTATCGAGTATTGTGTTGTGGACCGCTCACTTCTAGGAACTGAATAGAACTTCGAGTATTATTTACGTTTTGAATGGGTTTATTTATCCTTGTTTACGTCGGCATTGTTTGTCGCTATTGTGATTGAATTCCAATCATCTTGCCGAATTGAAATAATTCAGGAGAAACGCGAGAAAATACTCGAAAGTTCTGGAAAGAGTCCATACCCATATATATATGCGAGACAGCGAGTCAGTCAGTCTGTCTGGTTTTGGGAGAGCGACATAAAGGCGAACTCCGGCGATATCCAGCGAATTTAGAAAGCGATAAATTAAAGTGTTTTGTGTTCCGTTAGTGATTTAGAATATTAGCTGTGTTAATTAGTTGTAATTAATTTGATTTGTAAATAAACTTGCCGAGAAATTATCTCCAGCTCTTTAAATCAGAAACCCACATATAAATAAACGTCACAGTATGTTGCTGTTACTGGTTGCTATGTGTAACAAAACGATAAGTAATTCACTTACCGTTCAGTGAACGGTAAGCAGTTAAATCTAAAAAAAAACAATTTTGCAATTTATTTATTAAAATTAAATGTACAATTATTATAATTAATAGTAGTAATACCACTCGCATTTGAGTTTCTAGTGTTAATAGACAAACTTTCCGACGTTGAAGTCCCAGATTGTTGTAATAATCCACCAACATCGCTGTGTAAAATTTTATAAGCAAATTCAATTTTGTTTTGGAGGGAATCTTCCACGTAACTCTCGGCCACCGTTGATGAACGCCACCCACCATGTCTTTTTAGTCCCAACACATCAACTCCGTTATTCGCCAAAAGTGTAGCCGATGTGCGTCGAAACGAGTGTCCAGTAAAACCTTCAGGGGCTTGCAACTTTAAATACTTTGCAATTTTTGACGGCCAGCCTCCAATTGTGCCTTTTCCTGTGACTTGCCTAGTGCATTTGTCATTTTGATAGTTCAGAAATAAATGATCTGACGTTGGGTTGCTTGGTCGAATTCTTATGTACTTTCTAAGTATTTCCAAATAATGAACTGCTTTATTCATTTTCTTTATTAATAACTGTGAATGTTCGCTAAATATTCGTTTTTGTATTTGGAATATTTACTATAAACATTTCTTTATGTTCTTCTATGTCACTCATTTTAATATTGTACAATTCCTCTCGTCTACAAGCGTCCGATACTCCCAATATCATTGCTACCTGCAAATATATTGTTTCCTTAGAACTCAGATGTACCACCTTATCATCTACAACATACCTTTTGAATTAAAAATTATTCGTCTGGTGCTTCATTCAAGAATTTTTCCATGTCTTCTTTAATAAAAATTAATGTAGCAAACTTAGAAATATCGATAGCATCATGGAGAAAAATTGTACTCTTCAGCATAGAATACTCCGCCCATAAACTGCCTGGGGTCTTCAAGTGTCCACTTCTCACCACAAAATACGCTAACAAGCTCTTTTCATTTACAGAAATCTTCTTTGCTTTACGCCATTTCTTAAACAACTTGTATGTCTGTTCATATCAGCCTTTAGATTTTTCTGGAATTATTGCCAAACATCCTTCTTGCCAAGCGTTTTCTAAATCATCCGGTAGATCATCACTATCGCTCATATTTGCATCGAAGATGGAACCACAAAACAGAACTATGTAGGAATGATTGTATCATAAAGACCATTTTACTTGATTGGAACAAAACCATAGCAACCATGAAACAGCTACCCAAAGTTTTCAGTTTTAATCTTTCCGATTATCACAAATGTATTGATATAAATTATTATTATTATTATTATTATTCTAAAAAATCGAATCGCGCAAAAAACGTTATAAGCATGTCGAACGTTAAGAATTACCGTTCTCAGACAATAATTGGAGTCGTCGCTTCGCTCCTCCTCCAAACAGACTTCGAACGGTAAGCATTCCTTACCGTTCTCCATACTTAATATACTATTTTATACGATCTCTAATAAGATCGAAAATGATGTTTTCAATTGATTTTTAACCAGGAACGTCTACTATATTTAAACTTTCATATTTTTTTTAATTTTTCGTATTAATTTTTATCCATTTACATTGTTTAAATGTTATAAAAGTAATATGTTTTTGACAGACAATGTCGTGCTCAATCAAATAGTACTTTTTTCAACTTTCTGCGATCTCTAGCAAGATCAAAAATAATGTTTAAATTTTATTTTTAACCAGAAGCATTTACTACTTTTAATCTTTAATATTTTTTTAATTGTTATATATTTACATTGTTTAAATGTTTTAAAAGTAATATTTTTTGATAGACAATGTCCTGCTTAATCGAATAATTTTTGTTTCAACTTTCTACAATATCTTTAACAAGATCAAAAACTTGGTTTGTTTAGAACGCAACCCAAACTTACTTCAACTAATGACGTCACACTTGCGGCGTGAATTTAAATCTCTTCTACTTTTTTTCATTAATATTTCTTAAAATTTATTTTACCATGGTGCAGGTTAAACTGTTCTTGTTTTTTTAGTGTCTATTTTTCGTAAATTTATGTTACCACCGGTTGTGTTTATAATCTTTTAGACTTCTCTCATAAATTTGCTATAGAATGTAATAAATTTGAAATGAATCTAATAAATCTTTTGTTTCAAGCTGCTATTTTTGCTTTTATTTCTTCTGTATTTGTTGTTTTTTCAACATTTATTTCAATTTGTGTCTTTTTCTTTCGTTTACTTTACTTCTAGATATGTCTTTTTTGAATACTTTATTTTCTGCGTATTTTCTTATAACATCTTTTTTTTGACTGTGTTTTTCATCTGTCTTTAAAGTCTACTATCTTTATTGTACCATTCATTTGTTACTTTTTTATTTTTTTTTTAGTTTGTTCTTTGATTGTTTGTTAAATTAGTTTTTCTATTGCTTCCTATTTTTTTCTATTTTTCTAGTATCTTCTTCTTCTTGTTTTTTCATTTTTTCTATCACTGTTATATATTTTGCTTTGTCGGTTTGTTCAGATTGTTATTTGTATGGACTGGTATAATTTGCTTTAATTTTATTTCTACCACAAAATAATCGAAATCTACTTTTGCGTTTCTAAAAAATCTTTTGGAACGTTTGGAACGCATTTTTTATTTTGTATCTCTAGATAAAAAAATTCCGTTTTTGTTTGTATCTTTGTGTAGTCTTTCTTTTCTTATGTATATCTGGTATATATTTTTTCTCGCAATCTTAGTATTGCAGTCTTTTCTATTTTAGGTTCTATTATGGTAAGTTCTATTTTAATGTCATATTTGGGTATTTTTATATATTCTTTAACTTCTTACATTCCTGTTTTATACAAAATGAAAAAAATTTGTCGCGATTACTACTAGGTTTGAATAAAATTTTAAAATCTGAGACATTTTTTTAGTCAATAGTTATTAGATAGGACTTTACTGTAGTTCAAATATTGATATGACATTTTTAATTCTGCTGACTGTACTTATATACTATCTAACTACTCTACTCTATCTGATGATCTTCTGTTCATTTCCGCTGTGTCCTGCAACACTTAAATCCCATCTATTTTATCCTTTTGTTAATTTTTCTCTCTTTGTATCTAGTCACGTGCCTGCATCCCTCTATGTGACTATATATCTTGCGATCATTCCTGCGAATGACAGCTCTACCGGTGAAGCAACAGAGTCTAACGAACTGAGTAGCGCTGTCTGCCACATACATATCTCATAACTGAATTACCGGTTGGTATGGCAAAATGTTGCCGTTACTGGTGCCCCTGCGCCGTCGCTCCACCGCCACCACCGCTAGCAATAATTCATCGCGCCCACACCTCGCCTCGTGAAACATCGCTGATGCCTGCTGGGGACAAAATCGGCAGGGACGCGTGCTGCAATTGTTGGTTAAAGAAGCAGGATCTATCAAGCGGAAAATTCTCTTGTCATGTATAGGGAGTTATTAAAATGGGAGAGAATTTTAGGAAATGCAGTCGTGAGGAAAAGTCAGATAGTGAGAGATAAAAGATATCTTATAATAATAAAAAAACACAATAATTATATAAGAATAGAGTTTTATTGCATTCTATCGCAGTATTTGAAGTAACACATATACAACAATAACTTATAAAAAATTGTATTTTTAATTAAATTATTTTTTTTTTAATTTGAAGTATCTGTTATGGATAACTAGTTGCATATCCAGTCTCTATAAGTAGTGACTGTACTGTACAATGTAAAAAGCTGTATTTTCTTATTAAATAGTTAGAAACTTAACTAAATTTTTTAGCTTGTTGGTAAACTTTATAACTTTTTATCCTTTGCTAATACCGGGTCTGGTAATTTTTTCCGAAGCTAGACTAACTCGAAACTATATTTAAATAGAACTCTCCAAGTCATTTATTATACATATTTGACAGTTAATCCCGAATCAACTATTCGAAACGCGGCTAAATGTAATCTTCGCATGTTGTTTATATGTAAATGCTATTTAATTTCATTTTATCGTATTTGAATAGATAAGTGAATATGGAAATTTCTGATGAGATAACATTTTAGATTGCTATATGCTGTTATTTTTCCCTCTAAAAAGTCATTAATTGTTGACTCAATTAACTTACACCAACGATATTTTTCAGCTTTCATGATAAAAAAACGTGACAGAGCACGGAAATTTAGATTGTGTAAAGTGAAAGATAATGGTGAAAAGCTTAGTCGAGATTTTTGAATTTAGGTTATTAGATGGAGAGTTTTTAAACATTTACATAAGTTAATAAAGTAGCAGGTACGACAAGTTTAGTACGAGCAAAATGGAGTTTTTGTTTATTTTTTGTCGAATTAAAAATTCTTTATTAGAAATTTATTAAAATTGTTATAAATATTTAATTTGTTTAATATTGTAAAATATTACAATACACAGTAATAAAAAATCTAACAATTTATTTTGAGGTGGTATATAAAGCATAAATCTACCTTAAGTCAATAAAATATTTTATCGCCCGGCGCATCCACCATTTTTACCTTTTGTTAAATGTTACAAATGCTAAAATTTTATTAACTACTCATGTACAGTCTAATTTTAAACGGTTCTAAACTGTTATTAATAGTATATTAAGTATAGAAAACGGTAAGGAACGCTTACCGTTCGAAGACAATTGTTTGGAGGAGCGCGACGACCCCAATTATTGTCTGAGAACGGTAATCCTTAACGCTCGACATGCTTATAACGTTTTTTGCGCGATTGGAGTTTCTAGAAGTATAATAATAATAATAATTTATATCAATACATTTGTGATAATCGAGAAGATTGAAACTGAAAACTTTGGGTGGCTGTTCCATGGTTGCTATGGTTTTGTTCCAAACAAGTAAAATTGTCTTTTTGGTACAATCATTCCTACATAGTTCTGTTTTGTGGTTCCGTTTTTGAAACAAATATGAGCGATATTGATGATTTACCGGATGATTTAGAAGACGCTTGGCAAGAAGGATGTTCGGCAATAATTCCAGAAAAATCTAAAGCCCGATATGAACAGACATACAAGTTGTTTAAGGAATGGCGTGAAGCAAAGAAGATTTCTGTAAATGAAAAGAGCTTGTTAGCGTATTTTGTGGTAAAAAGTGGACACTTGAAAGCCGCAGGCAGTTTATGGGCGGAGTATTTTATGCTGAAGAGTACAATTTTTCTCCATGATGCTATCGATATTTCTAAGTTTGCTACATTAATTGCTTATCTTAAGAGAAAAAATATTGGATATCGGCCAAAGAAAGCTAAAATTTTTACCAAAGAAGACATGGAAAAATTCTTGAATAAAGCACCAGAAGAACAATTTTTAATTTAAAAGGTATGTTGTAGATGATGAGGTGGTACATCTGAGTTCTAAAAAAACAATATATTTGCAGGTAGCAATGATATTGGGAGTATCGGGCGCTTGTAGACGAGAGGAATTGTACAATATTAAAATGAGTGACATAGAAGAACATGAAGAAATGTTTATAGTAAATATTCCAAATACAAAAACGAATATTCAGCGAACGTTCACAGTTATTAATAAAGAAAATGAAGCAGTTCATTATTTGGAAATACTTCGAAAATACATAAGAATTCGACCAAGCAACCCAACGTCAGATCATTTATTTCTGAACTATCGAAATGGCATATGCACTAGGCAAGTCACAGGAAAAGGCACAATTGGAGGCTGGCCGTCAAAAATTGCAAAGTATTTAAAGTTGCAAGCCCCTGAAGGTTTTACTGGACACTCGTTTCGACGCACATCGGCTACACTTTTGGCGAATAACGGAGTTGATGTGTTGGGACTAAAAAGACATGGTGGGTGGCGTTCATCAACGGTGGCCGAGAGTTACGTGGAAGATTCCCTCCAAAACAAAATTGAATTTGCTCATAAAATTTTACACAGCGATGTTGGTGGACTATTACAACAACCTGGAACTTCTACGTCGGAAAGTTTGTCTATTAACACTAGAAACTCAAATTCGAGTGGTATTACTACTATTAATTATAATAATTGTACATTTAATTTTAATAAATAAATCGCAAAATTATTTTTTTTAGATTTAATTGCTTACCTTTTACTGAACGGTAAGTGAATTACTTACCGTTTTGTTACACGTAGCAACCAGTAACAGCAACCTACCGTCGTGGAAACAGGCACAGTAAACTGATAAAAACAACCGATCGCGCAAAAAACAAACTTACTGTATTTGTTTTTATTTTGTTATAATTAATAATAATCTATAAATTGTTTATATGTTTGCTAATATAAATCTCTATATTTATAAAAAAATATTTTTTTCTAAGAAAATAATCCAGTTCAGCACTGGTTATTAGTGCAGAAGTAATGAAAGTATTATCAACGAATAACAATAATAAGACAGTATCTGTAAAAATAAAGGCTTGTGTCTCAACTTGAAATTTGCTCAATAGAATTTAATAACAAAAATAGTAATTTCTAAAACATTTATTTACGTCAGGTAATATTATAACTATAACAATAATACAATGTAGCAAATAAATAAAAAATCTCTTGAAGTTTAAGAGTACTTGCATTTCTGTAGATTTCTAATTAGAAAAAACAGAACGAATATTTTCAATTATTACACCAACATTTTCCACTACTGTTTTAATCACCATTCCAACGACCACAATAAAATAACCAAATCCTAGAAGAATTTTTTCTACAATCACAAACAGGACATCAAAGACGCATGGAATCATAGCAATTAAAGCCAGCAGAATCCATCGTCCCTTAACACAAATGGTTTGTAGAAGTCTGTTGTTAGGAGTAGTGTTTTCTTCAATATTACCATTAGGTTCCATATTTAGTTTTTAGTTATTTGTTAGAGTTTTTCAAGAAGATTTTAGATTAGGACTGTTATGTAATTGTCAACTTTTGACAGTGCTGTATTCTAACTTGATCGTTCTGTTAAATTTTACTTTGCTGTCAAATTTTGACATAAGTTAGAAAAAACAGTGTTTTTAATAAAATGCAGCAAAATTTTTGCAATAATAGATATTTTTTTAGTACAGTTCCCGTCACAGAAATTTGATCGTCATTTTTATGACACTTTAAAAAAATTTGATGTAAACCGAGTATTAATGTCAATATAAATGAAAATTGTTGATTAAATTTATGTCAAAATCATGCCACCAACTTCTTTTGATAAATTTTGAGTCATGTCTCTTACTGCTGATGGAATGTCCTACGCTCATATTGCTGAAATGAACTTACTCAACTAATCGAAAACAATTCTTTTTCCAACGCTGTTCAAGCGGTGAAGTTAACACATTTCCTAGGAAGTGTGAAAACAGCACAACGCCGCGTAAAAACAAGTGGTCTTTATAATAATGTTGTTGCACGGAAAATAGGATTCACCACGCGGCATAGAGAAGTCAGGATAGGCATTGCTTTAGAGCATATGCTCAAAGATAAAGCCTATTAGAGAAGAGTAGTGTTTTCAGATAAAAAAAAGTGTTTCAGTTTTTTCCAAATGGTCGACTAAGAGTTCATAGACCAAGAAACAGTCGCTTTAACGAACCATACGTTCAAACTACCCAAAGTAGCAGATGATTTTTGGTCAATATATGGGCCTAGATTTTTGTGAGTAGTTGTGGTTTAATGATACATGTAAAAGAACGGCTAAACGCCAATGTATATAGGATGATTCTCGAAAACGTTATGGTTCTATCAGTGCAAATGATATTTCTAAATAATAATTTTATTTTTTAACAAGATAACTGCTTTGTGCACACCGCACATAGAATAAAAGGGTAATTTGAAAATCATTATGTAAACGTCCTGGATTGGCCGAGTCGCAGTCCAGACCTCAACCTTATTAAAAATATGTGGGGTCTCTTAGTAAGAACATTACAGCAGCAACGTTTAGTGTTTCCAAATAGAGAAGAGCTCTTATCTGCTAGATTAGAGCACTTGCACAATATGTGGTAGGGAGTTTCCTCTTCCTCGTCACACATCCTACAGTGAGAATTCGCTTCAACTTCTATCGTGCTGAAATGTTATCTCTTGAGACCACAATGTCTCCTGAATAGGCGGATTGCTCTTCTAAATTTGAGCCTACTTAACAGTACCAGACTATGGGTTCTTTCACTAGATAGGTTTTTATGAATATCCACGATTGCCTTAATCTATTAGCCTGTATCCAGTGATCCCCGTGTTCTTTTCTAAGCAGGTCTTTTATGGTCTCTTTTGCGGTCTGGTATATGATATCCCGCAGACATGTTCCGGTCCTACTAGGCTTAGGTCTGCGTTCCTTCTTGCTAGGGCGTCAGTTTTATCTACCTATTTTACGTTCTGTCGGAAGTAAATGTCAATTCCTCGGTCAAGTTTAACAGTGTCAGTAGCTATTTTTTGACAGATGGTCAAATGAGAGATTAATAGTTCTTAAGGCTTGCTTCACAATTAAATGTCATGCGAATGACATTGACGACCAAATTTCTGTGTCGGGAATTGTACGACAGATAGCAATTAGAAATTAGGTGATAGAAAACTGCTTCTACTAAGACTGCTTTTACTATTGTAGTATAAATTGTAGTTTTGCAAAACGTAAAAAATAGAAAAAAAATGTTAAAAAGTCTATTAACAATTTTTTTTTATTTGTTGTCATTACGTAGATATAACGTCGTCTAGTATTAATAGGATAATGATAAAAACTATGTTACACTTTTGTATACAATATTTGATTTGTATAATAAGAATTCTGTTTCTCTGTCGATGCATATTTTTTGTTTGTTGTGCACTTTTCTGTACATAAAATTGTGTTCTCTAAACTTATAGCTCCCAATATCGCCTCCAGCTGCATCAATCTGCCCCAGCTCGTAAACAAAGTGTCCGCATTTCCTCCTTCTCCTTCTCTTTTCCAAGTGTTCCATGCTTATCGTCATGATCTCCAATAAACCGTCCGGTCCCGAAACAATAAAATTTTCAAGAAATCGATCGTCTGCATGAAAGCAACACTTGGAATGAATAAATCAGAAGCCGGTGGTGATCGAATCGTGTGCATGTGGAGCACTTGGCAGTCGTGCAGACTTGCTCAGATCGATAGAGATTTTTCTCTCAAGCGCAAGCAAACCCTTAGAACAAATTGCCACTAATGGATGGGGGCCGAAGTGACCACCCGACTCCATCTATCGCAACCGCTCTGCTGGAGGCCGTGTACTTAGTTGTTTTTCGACGTGCTCGTTTAAGCTGTATCATGCTACTTAGTCAGCACAATGCTCAAGTACTTCGCTCCTGCCGATTCTTACCCATGCATCACGAGTGGCTTTGTTGAGGCGAGACGAGCCTCTTTACGAGACCCGAGACGAAAGACCTTCATTAAGACGACAAGATCACCACCATCTATATAAGATACAAAACATACACCTTTATTAAAGCTAACTCGCAATATATTTTTGTTCAATTAACATCAACAAGAAAATCTACAAAGTTATAATAAGAAGAGTACAAGATATATAGCTCAATATGTAAATATTTTATTATTTCTATAATCTATATTTATGTCGCAGTCAGTTGATAACAAAAATTTCTTGCTATAAGACCAAATAATTTCGACAATTTTAATAAACTGAAAGCTATTAAAACCATTTATTTAAACCATTTACAAGATTTAGTTTATAAAAAAAGCTACAGAAAATAAGTTATTTTGTAAAAACTAACCAGACATTTTCTAAATTAACTTCATTTATCAAGTGACTGTACCTAACTAAAAATTCTAAGATTATTTGCTCGATTTTTTTTTCTAATTTGAGTTTTGAAATAATACTAAAAATAGGTATAGGGTCCGAATAATTTCATCGAACGTCACACCCATCATAACCGTATCATTTCCCTCGTCGCGATGCTGGCAAAGCGCCTGGTTGTCGGAGTTTCGGTTCGAATTTCCGTCGCAAAAACCAGAAAGAGTGACATGTGGTGGTGGTGGTGTGGGGCGATTGCGAAAACATGTTAGATTCGTCGGATTATGAGTGAGGCGAAAGCGGGTTTTGTGCAACTTACTTGAACAAACAAGATAACTCGCTAACGTCGACTTCTTTTGTTCTCCTCTCTACCTAAAGTAATATAAGAAATATTTATATTTCATTAATTTGTTCTGCTTCAAGCTTTAAAATTATTTATGCAACATTTAAGTTCCGTTATTTTGCCAGGAAGTCGTCTCATAATTTATATGCCTGGTTACATTCAGCCATAGAAAATGCCCGGTTTCCTATCTTGCGATTTCATGCGCCCACTGGTTACGCCGACTGGTATTCTCCTGAAGCGCCTTCTAACGAACCAAATGGACTTTTTTCAGGATTCAGGCGCAGGATCAAGGTTTTTCAATTATCAGGCAAACCCGTCAGGTTTATACTCACTTTACAGAACATGCCAATTCAAGAAAAATAAGCAATTATTTTTCGCATCACTAACTACATTTTAACAGATAAAACAGATAAACGCAAGTACTTATTTCTAACAATGTTTTCTTAATTAAAATAAATAAATAAAAGTAACTGAAAATCTGTATTACAAACAAGACAAACAAAAGAAGAGGATTCGCCACACATCAGTTGTGACAGAAGAATATACAAAAAGAAAAGTTTTTTTGCTAAATAATAATAATAAAAAGCCCCTAAATAATATCAGCCAAGGAATAAGTCTCTTGAATAATTTGTTTCAAAGTGCAATTAGGCACATTATTTTAATTTCTTATTTCGAAATTATTAAAGAATTTGTAACATCAAAGAAAAACTCTTCTGCATAAATCAATCGTTTCTGACGCTTCTGAAGATTCGCAGACGATTAATCCCAGCACAACACCACTTTCGCGTCTCTTATGATACTTTGAAGTCGTAATTTGTGGTTCTCATTAAAGACTACGTCTGTTCGGTGGAATTCTTGAACGATTTCAAGAGTCTATTTCAATTTACCTTGAATAACTCTTCGTATTCAGTCATGCATTCACGATGAGTTTTCTCTAGTTCCGACATAAGAATTTTGGCTTATATAACTATAGATAGGTGCTTTAACTTTATCAAACTTGACGCTTTATAACACTACTTTAAGGTTTTCGTCCGGTTTTTATTAATAGTAAAAATCACGATATATTTTTAGAGCTTGTCAAGACAAAGTTTGTATAAACACTTCTTTTTGTTTTTCAAGTAAAAAGAAATAAATTTTTTAATAAGCAAATGTTTGGGTCTTTAGCTAATGAGGGCCTGCCAGACAGCAAAATTAAACGTCGATAAATTTGAATTACTAAAGAGGTATTGATTAAGTCATTAAGTGATTACACATGTGCGTAAGAGACGTTTCTAATCCTCCTATAGACATTTAACTACAAACAGCTTACCAGAAACTTATAAATAAACTTCAGCTTTTGCTAATTAATACCTTTGCTATAAATTTTTATTGTTATAATTTTTATAATATTTAGCTTTGAGTGCTTATACATTTTTACTTATTTTTTGTCTTAAAAAAAATCAGAGTAATAGACACTAAGCTAAAGTTTAAAAATCATATTGAGCACAGTTACAATAAAGCCTGAAGTCTTAACGAGATTACTTTTAGATATAGACTGTATTCTTGAATTTCTTGATGGTGCAGCTTTATTCAGATAAATTTCTACAAAAAATTTTAAAAAATATATGGCTAATATTTGAATAACAAACTTTGCTTATTGCAAATTTCAGCGTTTGCCTCGGTTTACAAACCTTCTTGTTGGATCTTCTTGGTGTGTTTTTTAAATGAAAATTGGAAATGAAACACCCACTAACACCAAACTTCTTTACTTGATACGACGCACGTTTCACGTCAGTTTTAATTCCTACCTGAGGATGACAACATTGTTGTCGAAACGTGCGTCGTATCAAGTAAAGAAGTTTGGTGTTAGTGGGTGTTTCATTTCCAATTTTCATTTTCGGTTTACAAAGTTGGGCTGCGCGTTGTTATTTATTCTATATTGGTATAGTAATACTAGTAATTTATTTTTTGCTTATTTTAAAAAAATTATATCAGTAGTAACAACTTTTGAAAGCAGAAAATACGTTTTTGTTACCCTGTTTTGTCAAAACAGCGTTGTTGCTCGTTTTAGTCAAAAATGACAGTTTTGTAAGTATCTTAGGTATGTCAAAAAATAAATTATTTTTTTAAAATTAACAGCAATGCTCACATTGCTGTTACAAAGTAACAAACCCACCAAACTTAATGTTTTCTTAATTGCGGCAATTTTTGTATTCTAAAAAGCCTCGCTTCTTTTGTTTTAATTGATTTTAAAGATAGATGCTGCCCTAGAGACACAAAATACTGTAATACTGTCTTATCTAGTTTAGGAAAAGTTTTTTTTATCCATCGGTTACTACACATAGAGAGTTAAAGTGGTTGTTTAACTAATTTTTGTTTGTTTATATCACTATAAATCTATATTTACACATATTTTATTATTTATACAGTTTAAGAGCTGTCAATCAGTTGTTATTGATAAAGTTCTCAGAAAGATATTTTGTGTTTACAACTAAACCTTATATAGTTTTGATTCTTTAATAAGTTTATAGCCACTCTAACACTAGGACAATGTTTAGCACATGTTGGGCCTGGACTAGCATCGACGAAATCTGTTTACCTCTTTTTATTGGAGTTTAGAAATAATGGTTTGCGGTTAGATCATCATAAAAATTACTGAAAGTTAAATACCGGATTAACTCGTAAACACGAAATATCTTTCTAAAGACTCTGCCATAACGACACTCCATAATTTTTTTTAACTCTAATTTGATTATTTTTGACTCGAAAAGTTCTAAAATTTGTGTGGATATTAATGCAGTAACATCAAGCGTCCTAAAAGAACCTAGGATATCAAAATTTATTTGAGTGATTAGTGCAACGACAGTAAGTGTTTTATTTTAAAAATAATTATTTATTGTATAAGTGTTTTAGAAGCGTTTTATCCACGCAAGAATCTTTAAGCGCGAGACGCAGTCAAGCGTTTAATATTCTTATGTGGATAAAACGCGACTAAACACAAATCTAATATAACGTTTTATTCACAATTACTGCGATTTAAAACCAGAATTGACAAGATTTTATCTCATGTCATCAAAAAATGATTTGACATTACACTCTGACAGCGGATCAACATCATTGAAATTAACTAAAAAACATGGGAGGTGTTGAATTGTTGCTATTTATTTTCGATTGTTTACCGACTCGATTGGTATAAAACGCTGTGCAAGTTGGTGAAAATGGAAGAAGGTGATACTGTTTCTGGGACAATTCTTGAATAAGCTGAAGACGCGACTCGCCAGTTATTGCCTGCGAAGTCCAGGAAACATTATGAAAAAATATTATCAAAATTTAATAAATGGAAAGAAAAACAGGGGGTAATGACAATAAATAAGAAAGTTCTGCTATCGTATTTTTTAAATTTGAAGAAGGGGTATGCAATTTCATCTATGTGGTCAAAATACCTGCTCCATGCTGACCGAAGAAAGCTGCAGTATTTGAAAAAGCAGAAGAACGTAGAAGAGTTTTTGACAAGGGCTTGCGATTAAGAATATTTGATGATTAAGGTAATCTCTGTCACTACATAGACATTGTAGATAATAATTATATTTTGAGATATTTTAGGTTGCATTAGTAATGGGAGTATCTGGTGGCTGTCGATGCTGTGAGCTGACAAATTTGAAATTTACTGATGTAGAAGACAGGGGCGCATACCTGGTTGTTTCCAAAACGGGCGTTTTACGAAAATTTACAATTATAGAAGAAGGATTCTCTATCAACAATGTGGAGAAGTATAGTAAATACATGTCTTTACATCCGAAAAAGTTATTCATTGAGAAATTCTTATTACGATACACTAATTAAAAATGTACATCGCAACCTGTTGGAATTAACACTTTATCGAAAGTTTCATCTAAAGTTGCATCGTTTTTGAATGTGGCGAATGCAGAAGCTTATACCGGCCATTGTATGAGGCGCACTTCAACAACTTTACTTGCCAATGGAGGTGCTAATCTTACAACAATTAAACGACATGGTGGGTGGAGGAGCTCCGCCATAGCAGAAACTTATATCGAAGATTCTGTATCTAATAAGCTTAATATCGCAAGGAAAATTCAAGGTTCTCTTGGTATTAGTCGTTCCCTTACTAGAGGAGACGTCCATTGTGCCTACAACTACTAAAAAACGAAATGTCTATTAATGTAAATGTTAATGTCAATATTAATAATAAATAGAATGCGATTGATTTAAGATTGTATTTTTTCATTATTCTACTAGTGGAATAAAGTGATTTTATTATTTCACTAGTGGATAAAGTGTTACTTTATACGGTTCGTATGTGTGGATAAAACTTCAATTATAAGGTAAATGTGGATAAAGTAAATTTTATATACTGTGATTTAAAAATTACAATTTTACAGTATAATTTTTTTTTTATTATTAGAATTTAAAAGATGCTCATCATCAGTCTAGAGTAGAATATCCAAGAGTCGCATTGCGCTGACTGGGTGGTAATTTTATTGTTAAGAAGGATGTAATGTCAGCACAGCTCATTAGTGGCGTGGTTTTCCTGGCAGTGCTTTTCCTGTCACCGTTTCAGGCTTGATATTCCTGCTGCAGGCCATCCGACCTTTCCATACAAAATGTCGTCCTCTAATAACGAACCAAAAATAAAAACTTTGCACTTTGTGCGGTTTTGTCAGAAATGCCTCGACCGTACAAAATAAATTAGCTTGTTGATATTTGGGATGAAGACAGCGCCCTTAAATCATAAGCGTGCATGACCCTCTTTATTCCCTGTTATTCCCGTCACTGTTTACCCTTCCTAACGAAATGCAACAATTAGATCCGCGGATTGTTTGGATACGTTAATGGGGGTTTGTCTTACGGATTTACATAGCGAAGGATTATTCAACAGTCGAAAAAATTCCCTAAAATCTATTTGTTATTAATTAAAAATGGGCAATAATCGTAAATTGTGTTTGAACCCAACTCGCTTGTAACAAGTCTGGTAAATTTCATTTTTGTCGTCTCGAGAAAATTGGAAGCGGAAAAACCACTTTGGTCAATCGGTGAGAATAAAGCCTGTGGTGTTGTCCTCAGGCCACACGAGAAAATTTGATTTGAAAGCACCAAGAAGGGGAGTGCTAAGTGTTGGCACCTAAATATTTCTACAAAGTTTATTAAATCTCTGAAAAAATTGTCGAGTATATTACTAAAAATGTCGGTGTTAACTGGAAAGAAATACGAGTGAGGCTCCACCTCACACCGGTTCTGCTGAATGTTATAAGCGAGAAGGCCTGGAGATTGTAACTCTTAAAAAATTTCTTGCCAGATCTGTTTCACGCTCCAAGTATTTTCCAATATAAGGACGAGTTCGTAGAACTAAAGGGAAAGCCTAATGAAAAAGTGTCTCGTGACGAAAACATATCAGGAATCAGGTGGTTCGATCGGTGGTGGGCGGCTGAGAGACGAAGGAGGGGCAGATTGACGATGAAATGTACACATGGGACTTTAGAGAATTTGTGGACGTGTTAGAAAGTTTTGCGGCCGAAGATCTTTCTTATTCAAACGGTCAACATTCAAAATAAAATATGAAACTATCTTTATTTCACAAATGACATTTCAAATACATTTAGCTATTTTGTGTTTGATTAAAAATCTGTTTTAAGGTTTGTCTCACGGTGTTATTCCCTTTTGTAATAAAATTATTAGAGTATGCCTCAATCTACGACGTATAGCTTCGTGTGAATTTGACATTTGACAAAACACAAATAAACACAAAAAAATGTGAATTAATAAAGCTGTATTCCAGTGCATTCCAGCAAATTGATTAAATTATACCAAACATTGCCAGAAGTTAATTTAACTTGTCAAAAACGTGAATTATATTAAATAAAACCATTTTTGGTCTACTCCCTTATTTTATAAAAAAAGAAAGATCTTTCGTTTATCACAATAACAACACAAATTTCTTGAGTAAATTCACTGTATTTTGGCATTTTGACCAGCTGAAACATGTTTCAACTGAATGACATACCACTAAGTGTCTACATTTGTATATGTTTTACCAGCACTAGTGTAATTCTTAATTGAAGTTTGTTGAATTTAATAGTGTACTTTCTTTTTGGATAACTAATATAGGTCAGCATTATATCAAATTTGAAATGAAGCTAAGAATTTTAAAATTTGGAAGAGCTACGAGCTTTTTTATCGAAAATAATTCGGCAGTATCTTTAATAAATTTTGACTAAAATTGAAAAACGTCCTTGCTAAAAAATCGTTAATTGCCGAATTTGAAATATATTTTTCTGTGACGTGGTTTGAAAATAGCTGGACCGATCTGCTAATTGGGGTGAAACGCCGGTTTATAAACTTTCAATATTATTCTTGTCGGCCTCCCTGGGGCCTAATGACTTTCCTTTCGTAGTTTAATTGCGACCACAGTAATTATATACTTCCATGTAATTTCGAGGCTCGCTGAAAAGTTTAAATTACTTTACCATGGGTGTGTGACGGATCAATAATAATTTGCGTTGGGAAAAATTTTTTTTAGATGCGTTAAATCAACAGGTATTTTGTGCCTGTATATACAGAAAGCTCGCGTTTAATTTTCCCGGCATGTAAAAGGAAAATGAACTTCCTTTATCCCTAAGTGCTGCAATTAGCCGCGACATGAATTTGTACTTTATGTCGCGAGCTTATAAATAATGTCTGGCATTTCCAAGAAATTTTCGTGTTGTATTTACTAAGAAATGACAGTTAAAGCTCATTTTCGCGCTGAATGCTTTTTAGAGTTTCGCCTGCGAGGAAGACCTTCTAATTTTTTCAGTTTTTTAATTTTTTTTATTTAAATTATTCAAACTAGAAAAAGTTCAGGAAGTGTTTCTCCCTCGCACTGAAAAACAAAGCCTCCTTATCCAAACAAACGAGAAACTCTCGTCACAAAGTTGTAATTTCAAGTTGAGAGATCCTTCTTGCGCCTATCTCTATATATTCACTATATTTGCGCTGAAGAGCTGTTATTTGTTTTCGGTTCGGTTCGAGTACAAAAGCCGTCATTTCGTCCATCTCTTTTCGATGCTATGTGTGCTAGATGCGCATCCGATTGTCTGTCGGAATTGCCTCAAATTGCTTTTTCCGACCGATTCCATAATGAAGCAGGCCCTCTTTCAGGTTATTCGACGGAATATTACTGTTTGCTTGTTGCGTCGTCATTTTTCCGTCTTTCGTAAATAAAAGACTGCAACAAAACAAACACAGGTGGAATGGTTCGCACATCTGCCAAAAGGGTCACACCCTGTATGGATTTACTACTTTAATACAAACCCATGACATGTAGTTCAAGTATGTCATAAACACCTCAATTTAATACTATCTATAATATATACAGGATGTTTCTGAAATAATGGTAAAATTTTTAACAGGTAACAGCTCTCATTAAAAAGATTTTAAACGTATAGATTTAAAAATATACGATGTAAAAGTTTTTGCTCACAAATTGTGTTATCATTTATCATGTTTCTCAAAAACAATGATTTTTGAAAAAAATTGTTTACAGCGTATATCTCAAAAACTATAAATTAACATTTGTATAAGACAAATTGAGCTTTTTAAGATCTTTTAAAAACGACTATCACCTGAGAACATTTGTAAAAAAAATTTAACACTCTGTATACATATATGATTTTCACATTAAAACCATCACTAAAAAAATTGTTTAATATATTTTAATTACACATGGTGTTTCAAAAAACTTGCTATATGTAATACATCTTATTCCATTCAAAAACAAAAATTATTTTTTTAAAGTTCTACAAGGTGTATTTCGAGAACTATAAACATTTGTATAATGCAATTTTAGTTTTGTAGCATTCTTTTAACGAGAGCTATTACCTGTTAAAATCTTTGACATTATTTCAAAGGCACTATTTACAATTAATAAGTAAATATAAACAATATATACTCAAATAGGTAAAACCCGAAATTATAAGACTTTTTGTCGAGCCGAAATGTACGCTTGATGTTGCTGCGTTAATATCCACACAAATTCTAAGATTTTCAGTGCTTTGAACTTGCTTGGAACTGACCAAATTACAGATTAAAAATAAAAAAAAATTATGATGTGATATAATAACGATTGATCAATATTGACAGCACTTAAACTGTATAAATAATAAAATATAGTACATTAACTTTTTAGTAACACAAATAAACATAAATATTTATAGAACTAGTATGTACAGTAAGTTATGGTTAAAAAAACGTGTCATAAACTAGATAAGGTAGTATTACAGTATTTTGTGTCTCTAGGGCAGAAAGTAGACATTCGCAGATTGCAGATGCATTCCTAAGATGAGTTCCTAAGTGCCATACATTAGTTTTTCACTTTCCTATCTTTTACTGTATGCTTATCTGTCTGTATCGCAACGTTTGTGCAAATTCTGGATTCTTTTAATTCAATGAGTTAAATTAATAATAAATAATTGATTTCCACTATGTACACTAATAGAACAACAATAAGTAAACAACTGAATATTTACACTACAATTGCTTTTGCTGAATTAATGTCGCTCACTTTACTTATTGCTTGTCTTGTTCTCGCTAACTGACTGACTAACTTCCGACCAGTCTTTTTTTTTTATAATTATATAATATTGATAACTTTGATAATTACAATCAATAGACCACTTGATTTCTAAAAATGCTGACATATTGCCTAGTCAATAAATGTAATAATTAAACAAGTTTAAATTGTCACTAAAATGTGTTGTTTACTGTCGATCAAAACAAAAATTATTTGGCCGGTACAGTAGAGATTTATTTAACAACTGTCATATTAATATATCTTACTGATAATGAAATAATACTGTTTTTTACTGATGAATAGTAAACACTAAATTTTAGTGAAAATCTAAGCGCACTAAACTCTCACATTTATTGAGAAGGCAATATATCAGCATTTTTATAGATTCAGAAGTAAAAGAAAATATTTAAAAACGCTCAGGATTATTCAGCTGTCTCAAAATTTTAAGATTAAATATCAAACAGCAAGTCTGGTGGAACCTGCAAAAAAATTATTTGTTTTAGACGGCAATATAACAGATAATGTCTTGCTTGGCTTCAAAGCCTCAGCTGCGCCTTGAATTGTAAGCGACAGTCACGGCATCAAATCACGTGCTTTATTACCTAATTAAACAAATAACTATTTTGTTTATTAGTATCTATTATAATGTGCTATGTTTAAATTTCTATTTTATTTTTTCACAAAATAAAATTATTTAAATTGTTTTAAAAGTCGGCTGGTATAGTAGAAAGAACACTCTACTAATGTAATTTCATAGATTTCTCGTTTATTAAAAGTTTATAATTACGTCTTTTTTAATATGTTTTTGAGTGTTTTATTAATACAAGAAATATACATACAAAATAAGAAACATAATAAAATTTAAGATAAAATATAATATAGTCTTTCTAGACCAGTTTCTTTATTAGCAGTTTTAAGCATATTGGAAGCATTTCTTCGTTGAATTGTCAGACTAATGTTTTGTGTTGAACATCTCTCACACCTGTTTTTTTGTCGTAAGAGATTGTCTATTATAAATTTTAAAAGATTAATTATTTTTTGAATATTTATTGCACTTAATAAATTGTTTTCTTTAAATCTAAATTATTTCATACTGCTTGAATCTCTATTTAATATGCTACAATTTTCGTTGATAATAATCTTATATAATGTCTTTCTCTATATTATTTTTTTAATTAGACTAAAATTAATTTTTTTTAAGTGTCCATTACTCGAGCAGTTACCCTCGTATTAATCGCTAGTCGATAAAACAACATGACAATATAGAATTTTATATATGACAAATAAGGTAAATTGGTAGCAAGACGCAAACAAAAAGATTATTTTATATTATTTGCTGTGTATCGTATTATTTATTTAGTGAAATGATCGATTTCAAATTTGTTTGTAACTTGCAACAATGCTTATTTCAATTATTAGATGCGACATTGTTTGTACAACTTGCAACTATGCTTTTTTCTAACTTGAATTATTATTAGATGCGACATTGACAACACTAACCCACATATCACTAAGAGGTCATTAGGTAAGATTTTTCTTAATAAATGTTATCTCAATATGAAGGATTTTACTTAACGACAAATAAGAGATTTTGCTTTATTTTACCACTTTGTCCGATGAGAAAAGTTGACAAATATGGTAAGCAAAATTTGTTTTTGTTAATTACTTTATTTATTTTTTTGTAGAAGTTTACTTTTACCACTTTTGTAATAATTCTCTCGATATACTTTTATCAATCTGAAGCTTGTTGTAATCAATGTTCGACTTCTACCTGTTCCAATTGTTGTTCATCTTGTCAACAACAATGCACAACTCCACAGTGTACTTCAAGTTGTCAAACCAACTGTTGTCAACAGCAAAGTCAGTGTTGCAACACCCATACACGTTCATGTTGTAGCGAACCACCTCCAACCATTATTACATTTAGGCCACCACCAATAAAAGAGCGTGATGAAGCTTCTTCTTCTTCTAATGATCAAGTTCACGTTAATGTTGACTCAAAAAACATCATCAACAACCAAAACATTGTAAATATGAGCATTAACGTTAACAGTAACGTCGTCAACAATATCTCAAATAAAGGAAGTGATTGCTGTAAAAAAGGTGAAACTACTGACAGACCATGTCCGCCATGTCCAACAATATATCCAACACCACCAACACCATATCCAACACCGATACCGACACCATGTCCTCCAAGACCATGTCCTCAACCTCCTTGTCCCAGACCAGAACCACCATGTATACCTCTTCCACCTCCACCACAACCCAAATGTTGTGTTGTTATAGTTCCTTGTGCCACTCAAGGTTGCAACCCATATCATTTCAAATGTCAAGGGTGTTATGGACGGTATGGATATTTACCACAAAATCCATGCACGACTGGATGCCACAAAAGGGAAACCATTGGCTGTAGTTCTTGCAATGAAAATTATTATCAAACTTTTTCTGGATATTCTAGCTGTCATGGTTGTTACTATCAATAATTTTTAACAAAGCTGTTTAGTTTTAGTTTTTTTCTAAGCATATTATACAAAAATGTAAAAGTTTTTATAAAATAAAAATATTTTTTAAATAACATTTTTTTTTCTATTAACTATACTAAGCTATTTTTAAACTAATAATTTAAGACTATCGAATGTCAAAAAATAACAGTCAATTACAGATTTGTATTATATTATTCAACAGTCTATTATTGTCAAGATTGCGTTATGTAATTTATAAGAAGTTGTTTATCACAATTTTCATATCTTTAGGTCGCCATTTAAAATTTTTAATTTCTACATCTTATCAAAAAGCAAAACGTAAAGTCACTACAAGTTATTACCAATTTGTTTTTTCTCTAGAAACATCAATCTTCCATCATGGTAAGTGTTAAAGATTCTAATTTTAGTAATAGAACTTTTTTTGTAGAAATTTTTTCTGTTGATGGTGTTTTTGTCAAACTTATCTTTTATCTACACTTGTCAAAGTTGCAACACCTGTTATCAGCAATGTAGAACAAGTGCTTGTATTAATACCTGTAATATCAATTGTTGCAATATACAACCTACTTGTTGCAATATACAACCGACTTGTTGCAATACAACACAACCTGATTGTTGCAATAAAACAATAACATCTGTGCTTCCTACTACTGCAACACCTACTACTACTGCTAGTACTGTAACTAGTTCAAGAGAGACTGAGAAAACAACACAAGTAACGCAACGAATAAGTCCAACGAGTACTAGCAAACACGTAATTAATGTAACTTCAGCTAATATTATCAACAATATAAATCTCGTTAATTTGAAAATAAATGTTAGTGAAAACGTCAACAATATCGTCAACAACAATATATCATCATCATCTGGAAATATAACGTCGAGAAAAGTACCATTTCCAATACCTGTAACTGTAAGAGTACCAGTACCAGTACCTGTGCCAATTCCAGCAACAACAGAAAGTAATGAAGTAACAGATGAGACTACAATTTCTACAAATGTAACTACAAGTTCATCTGTTAAAAATTGTTGTATTATTATTATTCCATGTGTTCCGTATGGTTGTAACCCATATTATAATTCATGTCAAGGTTGTAAAGGTAGTTTTGGGTATATGCCAAAAAATCCATGTAACAGTGTGTGCCAAAAAAAGGTGACCTGGAACCAAGATGAATGTATAGGAAATTTTAAACCTTGTTTTTCACGCTCTATAAATTGTTCTTCTTGTAATGACGATTATTACCTTCATTTTGACACTTATACAAGATGTCATGGTTGTTTTTTTTAAACAGAAAAAATAAATTAAATGTAAAATAATGTAATAGTTTTTTCAAATAAATTATTACTAAATATATTTTTATATTTTTTTTTATTTAAATTTAACGTCGCATTAACCTCTGGGGTTATGAGCGACAGCTGGTACAATAAAGTTACATTACGTATATTACGGCACTAAATTAAGTTGAAGAGTAGCGATTTCTGCAAGAAACAGCTTACTTTTAACATTATATCTTAGGATCCTATTAGTCCTATTGTTCATGGCATTTGGACTTCGCTTTAAAGTTTTTGCCAGAGTTTGTAGACCGCAGATTTCAAGTGGCGTTTAATGCCGTTATCTACGTAGTGAGATAGTGCTTCTACGGATTTAGTTTGTGCCCTTTCTTTTGCTAGTTTATCGACTGTTTCATTATCTTGAATGACAACGTTTGACGGCACATATAAGAAACAGACTTGTTTTCCCAATTGACTAAGTTGTTGGTGTTGTAGAATGCTACTCGTATTGCCAATAGGATTGTAGGGTAGAGTTGTTTGAGTGACTGGAGAGAGCTGATAGAGTCAGAGCAGATACTTTAGTACGACGAAAAGCACGCCGATGTAGACACTGCTGGTTTCAGTAAAATGGAATTGTAGATTTCTTCATGAAGAGTAGACTTACGTCATAATCTGACATTGATGCATATGTGTAGACAGACAAATGGTGATTATAAACAGGAGTTTGTAGAAAATGAAATTCAGATTTAAGCAACACATGCGGTGTATCTGTTTCAGAGAAACTGAACAACGATTGGTCGATGAAGTAAGGTAGATTACTACTCCAAAGTAGAAATTTTTCAGGTTATTTAGTCAAGACTGGCAAGAAGTTGTCGAGATTTAAGGATTGTAGGTCTGAAATGTAGCAAGCACTGAAATGCACCAAACAATTTTACTTTGCAAAACGCACGTTTCGACAACAAAGTTTCTCAAATTAAATTGAGTTTAATTCTCTACCTAAGGATGACAACTTTGTTGTCGAAACGTGCATCGTGCAAAGTGAAATTGTTTGGTGCTTTTAGGTGCTTGCTACATTTTATTCTACACATCAAAAAGATCCAACACAAAGTTGTAGGTCAGGTCAGGTCAGGTCAGGTCAGGTCAGGTTGTAGGTCAGACTCAAGACAAAGTTTAAGAAATGTATAGATTTTTGGTCTCGAGTGAGATTGTATTTGGTTATTTTTGATTATTGCGTTTTTAGAAAAGAGACTTTTAGGGTTTTTAAGGACATTTGTTGCATAAGGCAGTCTTAAGAGCTTGAAATAATAAAGCAAAAGCATTTTATTTGCTAAGCATAGTATGCTCTCTAAGTACTGGAGATGTTCTGAAGGCTTCTTAAATGCTTAAAGGCTTCCTCAATGTATGACGAGTACGCTACTACACCAGAGTCTAGCCGCGGTCTTATTAACATTTTATATACAGTGTGAAAACTACTTATGGAATAAATTCAGTAATTTCAAAACGAAAAACATTTATCGTAAACGCTGAAACATGTCAATTTTTATTTCTAATAACGCTTATTTTGAGTTGCTTTACTTGTTCATGACATCATCTATTTCTGAGCTATGACGTCACACTCATTTTTTTATAATGCAATGCAATAATTTTTGTTTTGGCTTTGAATACTACTCTTAACTACTTTTACTCATTATCTGCAATAGTTTTTGATACAATCAAACTACGGTACATGAAACTCTTCTTTAACGTTGTTTAAAGTTTCAGGTGTAATATTTCTAATTTCTGTTTAAATACGCTGTTTCAAATCATCTAAGTTGTTCGGTTTTGTTTTAAAAACTTTACTCACTAAGGCGATCTAGCTGGCCATTCTTAAAAACTCTCCTCCCAATTCATCTATTTGGAAAAAATTTATTTATATATTGTCGAACTCAAAAAGAATAGTGAGTTGGTGCTCCATCTTGCTCTTGGTGTTTCGTGAAATATCTAAATTTTGAGGATCTGAATAAAACTCTGTTAAGCCTGGAACAAGTTCGTCTCTTAGAAAATTCAGATATTTTTCTCCGATAAGATTGCCATCAATAAAATCAGAATTTAGTATGCGATGATTGAGTATGTCTGCCTAATCGTTTACTTTTTCTAGACGTTGGCTGTGATTTTCGCGCTTCCAGTAAGAATTTGTGGCAGCCCAATATCTACAATTTTGACGGTTTACTTCTCCATTTAGAGTAAATGTAGATTCGTCACTTTAGAAAATATTATGTTGTCTAAAAAAAAATTATTTCTATCTAACAAATCTATCATTTGCTCACAAAATTGAAGACAGCGGTCCGGATCATCTTTTATTAACTCTTGAACATATTGAAGTTTATAGAGATAAATAAGCTTCTCTTTTTCGAAACACTTTAATAGAGTTGTATGACTGATGCCAGTTTCTAAAGCTACTTGGCGTGACGTAGATATTAGATTTTTTTTGAGAAAAGTTAAGATATACTTTTAACAGATTCGCTCTGTATATTTATAGAGTTTCTCAATGAATTAGAAATTTGATTACCATAAAACAAATTGTTTAAAATAAGAATGAAATCTATGAGAAAGCAGTTGTTAATTTTTTTAGTAGATTTAATAGAAATTCCACACGAATAGCCAGGACACGTCAATTCCATTATAGTTTCTAGCAATCGATCAAAGCTTAATAAACCGATCCGAGTCCATCCCCCACCTTTAATTTAAAGCATCGAATCAGCTTTGAATCAATTTATTATAGACCGTTCTTTCACCCACACCTCAATTCGATAATATCCCACAAAAGCATAAACAAGTCGTCCCTGCAAGTGCCCCAACATTGATCATAACATTGTTTACGTCCAACTTTATTGTCATGTTACATACTCAGTAAACAAATATTAACGACATCATATTTACCGCACAAGCCTGTAATAGAACGCGAAACGATGATTTATTACCTTTCCTGATACACGCCACCGTGTAAATACAATTTATCACCTCAAGATGGCGCCGCGTCGAAATGATGTAATTACCCTAATTAGAGATGAAGTATCGGGACCGTTGAGTAATGATATTGTTTTGATAGAGCGTTATCCGTGACGTATGCAGATGGTTGAACGGTCAGCTGTTGATCTGCACCAGGTGCTAGCCTACAGCTGGGTCGTGACAATGCAACAAGTCCGTTCCGCACTCCCCTACTAACCCGATCCAAGGCGACGAATTTAAATTTAATATCGGATCTATATTACACAAAGCGGCACTAGTGCAATGGGAAAATTATTAAAAAGGAGGCTGCTAGCGACGTGCGTGTGCTGATGGACAGATGGTGCCGAAAAACGGATGGCAGATGGCAAATTAAATAGGAAAGCGTGCCGCATACCGAAAATATTATATCCGGAATGGTCGTGATATATTCCGTTTTAATTTGGCCAGGTGGGAGGGAAAAGAATGAAGCCTACATTTTTTAAATCGCATCAAAAAATATCTACCTCTCTAAAGAATTCTTTATTTATTACTTTAAATTAAAAATTAGATAAATAAATACGAAATACTACACTGTGCACAAAGGTTTAAGGATATTAAGAAAATTCGTATTTAAATTGGAACATATTTAATAAATAACACAACAAAATATTTTATTTGCTAATTTTTAAACATAATTTGGTTTCATAAAAATAAATTAAAAATTAACTCCAAAAATATTATTTTTAATGTCAGTAGCAAGTATTTTGGTCTCTAACACGTAACAATTTTTAATTCTACAAAACATACTTCTTATGAGAACGTCAATTTTGTCAATTTTCTGTTCCAAGAAGGTCCCATAGATGCTCTATTGGATTTAAATCTGGTGAACGTGGAGGAAGAGTAATTTGCTCAATTCCATCAAAATTAATTGCATTCGACACTTCCGCGGTACGGTGAAGCCAACAATTATCATCAATAAAAACAAAATTTTGAGCAATAACAGTTTCAAAATTGACAATAATGTTGTTTATAATGTTAGTCGCGTATTTGTGGCCAGTCATCTATTTATGGTAAATGTGCAACCCCCAATACAGATTCCTTTTCATATCATAACTGACCTTGGAATGGAACGGTTTCTCGGATAGGATAAATTGTTGCTGATACTGTTCACCAGTCATTGTCCATACTCGAATACATCTTTTGTCACTTCTGAAACCAAATCTGAATTCGTCAGCAAATAAAACCGCGTTTTATATGAGATTCCAATTTTGATATTGGGTGGTGGCTCATCTCACACGTGCTCCATCGTCTTGGTGTGATAACGGAGGACCTCGATATGGTGGACGCTTTCTTAACCCGAATTCCCGAAATAGATTTTGAAAGGTTTGGATGCTTATTTTTGGTCTATTCGCAGCATAAAAGACATTTCTTGCTGTCGATGCATGAATTGCTAGTTTTCTTCTTACCACGACACGTAATAACGGTTTAACTGCCACTTTCTTTACAATCAAAAATAAAATTTGTGCTGCAACCCAGAAATAATAAATAAATCGTCATGTAAAACAACTTTTGTTCAAATTTTACAATATCCTTAACTTCTTGTGCACAGTGTAGTATTGTTTCGAAAAACTTGTTTGTAGGTCAGTAACCACACTAAGATGTACTCTCTAGATTACTAAAAATGAGACAATCAAACCGAATACATTTGTCGCCAACTTAAAAAAGTTGTATTTCGAAAAACAAAAATATGGTAAAAAAAATTCTAACAACAAATCTCCAAAGGCAACAAATGACAGATATGTGCGATTGGCCGTTTTAGAAGTATTAGAAACCAAAGTGTAAAAAACGTTGATTGTGACGTCATACCGACATATTCTGTTCCGTCTGATATGTTGTAAGATTGTTTATGTTCTGTGACCAAAAGATCGTTTGTATTGTGTTTAGAATAAACTAGAGTTGAAAACAATTGTGAAAAATAAAAACGAGTGTAGTACATGAAGCTTGTAAGAACACAATTTAAAGTTTCGACTTTTTAAATTTGTCGCGCCTTAGGTAATTTTAAAAAGTATTTTATATTCTATTAAAAATATTATCAACAAACACACAAGTGTAGTCAGCCCGACCATCTCATTCTCAGTGATCAAAAGTGTATTTTTTATATTATTTATACTTAGTCACGCCGAATAGTAGTAGCTAATAGAAACTTTATGCTTTTTAAAACTCAAATTGTAGATTTGGTTGCAGAGTTTTTCCAGTAAAAATAATGTCGTCAATATCAATAATTATTTTATTTTTTTAGATTTCAAATTTTGAAGTTTGTTACATTTATATATTAAAGACCGGTTGTAAAAATTTTGAATCTACAAAGAGACGTATTTTTTTAAAAACTAAACTCTTTTTTAATTTTTGTATTAAAAAGTATTTGCAGTTTTATATTTACAATTTGCGAAAGAAGTATGAACATTTCAAAGTCAATTCTCTTTTAAAATATGTTTAAGAAGAATTAGATAACAAACAGGAAAGAACCACATTGTTTGAAATTTTAAAGTCTACGGGTTACACGTACAAAAATTAAATACAAAAAAAAATTGTAACAAGAATACGTTATTGCGGCTAGAGCAAAATTTTTAGAGAGTCCTTACTTTTACTAAATTTTAATGAAAATTAATTATTTACATTTCTAAATAAGACCTGGATTTACAGAAATGGCTCTTCTGCACAGCTCACAAAAATTAAAAATAAAGAAAATAGATTTGCTATTCTATATGCTGGTTGTGCCTTATGGGCAGATTTCAAGTTGAGATAGTACCGGTAGTATCTTTGTTTCTATGGAAAAATAAACTAATTCGGGGCTGTGATTTGCTGTTGTCAGGGAAAAGTATTAAAATTTGCGATACTACCGGTATTATCTCAAGTTGAAATTTTACAGATAAGACTTTTTACAAGGCTACTCTTTATTGTTAGATTCTACAAACAGTGATAGAGATTATTACAAAAGCAATACTGGGGATGTTTCTAAACAATAAACTTTACAAAATTTAATTTTAGCTGTAAAAAATGCGTTGTAGTAATAGGTAATGCTCTTTATCATTTTATGCTCATTATAACAAAAGCATTAAGTCGAATTAAGTCTGCAAAAAAGATGTTATTGATAATAGGTATATTAAACAAAAATGACTACAAAGTGTTGACTTGCTACCGTACCACTGTCAATACAACCCAATTGAGCTGTCTTGGGCTCAGTGCAAGAGTTTTTACAAGAAGTACATTAATTCAATAGACAGTTGTAAAAACAAAGTTTCAAAATTATAGATGAAAGCTTTATCTCAGTGCACTCCAAAAAATTGGTCAAATTATATTAAACATTGCTGAATGTTAACTCAACTTTATTGGAATAAGAAGATAGATATCTGCACTGTACACACTATTTCTCCAATTATAATATTTTTAGCAGAGTCTGACTCAGATTCTGACTCGGAAGACTTGGATTCTGACTCATACTGATTCCGACTAGTTTACAAATTTTGTTTTTTGCTATTGCGGTTGATGAATGATCTCTTTTTTTTTGCTGATTTGCTTAACGATTTGATATGTTTTGATTTTAATATTTTAATTTTATTTTTTATGTAGCTAAAAAATAAAATGTCACACTTTTGTCTCTTTTTTGGGGCGTGAATGAGGTATAGATGTTTCAACAAATTAAAAAAAAAATATTCAAAAAATCGATAAAAAAGGAGGGTTACTTCTGATCTAAATATTTGTATTTTTTTATTTTTATTCGACTCATAATTTTTGCTAAAAAAGAGAAAACGTTTAACATTGTTTTTCTTATACTACAATTTGTGTAAATCTTTTAGAACCATTTTATAGTTTTGTTAAGAATTTTTGTTTTTAACAGTTTTCTTATTTAAAAAAAAAACTTAAAAATGGACAATAAATTTAGCTTCTTCTTTTTATTTAAAAAAATATAAAAATAGAACACAACAGCAAGTCCATCTTCTCTGATAAAACTAGTTCACCGCCTCTCTTCGTTATCTCTTAGTCCTCAGGTGCCTGCACTCGAGTCCACTCCGGCTCGTGTCTGTGCAATCCTTGCAGCTCTCAATGGCCACTTGTGGCTACAGGCCTTGCATCCCACACGTCCTCTTCTGCATGTCCCGTGATGCATTGTGCAAGTGCATCAATTCTCGGCTTTGCGAGTTTTGCTAACTAATCCAATCACAACGGTTGGACGGATGCAATCAATCGACGAATTAATGAATTACGAACGCTCTCGACCGTGCTGCGAGATCCGCTCCGATGTGCCATTTCTACCCCCTTTTTTTCTCTACTCCTAGTGGTGAGAACCTCGCTCGTTAGCAGGCCTCTCGGCCGCGATTTTAATTAACAAAATTTTTAATAGGGCGAACCAGAATTTTTGACAACATAACTAGCAAATACTGTTCATTCTCATCTGATCTCTAAAATAGGTATTTTGCAAGTCACAGACTTCTGCTACAACATTGAAAAGATATTATCTTTTAAATATTTAAAACATTAATAAAAATATTTAAAACTTCGCCCCGTTTTTTAAAATTATATTTTATGTACTTGATACATAAATAACTATTTTCGTATTACTTGATAAATGCTCGGTTTTTTACTGTTTTATTTTCCTCTTAGTAAATAAATTAAAAAGAGTTTTGCCAACAGGTGCAGATATTAAAATCGCATCAATTCGCCCTAACAACAGCACTCCCCCTCTTAATTAAAGCGAAGCTCCCGAATCGGAAAAGAAAGAACTGTTGAAGAGGACGAAAATTACAAACATCCCAACCGCCGCATTTCAAATGAACTCTAACACACACACATGTACAAAAAGATCTCTTTGATCTTTGACTCGGCATAGGCAAAGAACGAAATTACGAGAATTTGTCGATCTTCTTTTACATGGCCAAACGGGAATTATGCAACAATTCCGAGGAATTTTTCTTCGACTTGTGTAGATAGAGACGCATGAATGGACAATCAATATTTACATTGGCAGCCGTGACCCCGACGTATTTTTCTGCAGAGTGTATGCAAGAGGGAAATAATATAGCTTGCGGAAGTTGGGTATTGATAGAAATGTAAACATTTTACACAATGACTTGCCAAACTCATAACAAAATAGACGTCGTTAATGCTTCCATTTTATATCGGCGCTGATTGATTAGGTTTTTATAATGAACAATAAACATCCTTATTTTTACACATTTTTGTGTAACTCACGTGGGAAAATTAGCAGCAAATATGGTTCTAGTCCTCATTTAGTAACTCATTTAGTCATCAAAAAAAGTAACTAAAAAAAAATAACTGCAATAATATAATATACTGCGATAATAACTGCAATTATCGTTTCAATAAGGTTTCAAACAATAAACTGCTCTCTTTTTAATAGCTTGTTGGCTTGCAGAGTTCCACACTAACCCGGTCTTGATCTTTGCGCCGCTTATATAACGATACGTCGCTTCTCAAAATTACCCGAAAGTTTAAGCAAACCATCTTCATTCAGGCAAAACGTTAACTCAGCTTTCTTGTATCCCGTCAAAATCTGCAATGTATATTTTCAGAATTACGCGCTATAGTGTGATTTAAAATTCTAAAAAATGTACGCCATATTTCTAGACTAGTTCGTAAAAAAATCGTTTGTTCCGAATAATCTACCTTATAACTGCTTGTTTTTTTGCAGTCACTTCTGGTTTTTATTTAGTTTGCTATCGGTTTCTGAATAACTCGTTTTTTTAGGGCTTTAAAATCGTTCTTAGTTTGTAACAGCGTAGTAGTTCTTCTGATCTTCCGGTATGTTTTTCAACTACTGAAGAGCTGAGTCTTGTAGTTCCGACAAGACAGCTATTAGCTTTCTTGTTTATTTTTGCTGTTTATTTAAACTGTCGCTCTCAAATGTTTTCTATACATTGGTTACCAAACTTGATTGTTAAATATCAAAATTTCTTTCCTTATGATGCTGGCTCGATTCTTATAATTTGCTTTCAGACTCTCAATTTTTGTTTCTATTTCATTAATTTTTTTATTAATATGTTTTATTTTGCTTTCAAATTCATTAACCTTTTTTTCTAATTGCTTTTAACTTACATTTTCATTTTATCACGTTTTTTCTTTAAATTTTCCTGAACTTTCAAAACCTTCTTAAATTTTTTTTACTTCTGGTACGACTTCTGAAAAACATCAAATTTTTTAAAAATATGTTACTGTTTTTTTAGTAGTCGTTTTCCATAGCTTTCTAAAAATTTTTTATTGCTTTTCTTTCATATCCAATTGTAAATAACCTGAGATCAAAATGTACTGTGCGCCGAATGAAACTTGAGTGGTGCGGAAAGGGAGAGGAAACGCACCGGTCGCGCAGATATCTTGGAATTCATAGGCGGCACAGCCGCGCGGCGAAGGCAAATTTTATTTTGTGAACTGCTATCATCCATTTTATTTTATTGGAGAATTTATTTGAAGATAGTGAATAATATTTATTTAGTGCACATATTGATTACATTTACAATGATTTCTCTCGCGCCGCTTCAACTTGTTTTCCCCTTTTTGCACAATTCCCAACCTGAAGTAATTGGTCGCACCACTGCATTGCACATGCTACTATAAAAACGGTAAGCAATCAGTCCCACCTACTCCAGTTGTCCATACATAACTGTGATAAGTTTGTCGCGACGCCGCGTTAATTAATACGCTGAGTTGTTGGGAGGCAAATACTACGACGTTGCGCTGGATAAATTTTGCAAGGAACGAATTAGAATTATAGCAGCGCTTCGTTAAGATAGGGGCACGTATTATAAATTTTTCACATTCTTTCTCCCAATCATCTTTCATTCGGCGCACTGTAACTGAATTAGAGCAAACCGTGGAAGTGGGTATCAACATTAAACACATTATTACAGTACGCTGGCACAGCCTGCTCTGATTCAGTTACATTTCAATGTAATTGACAGTAACATCTGAATTGATAGTATATAATATAATTTTATAGTATATACAATATAATTGACAGTAACATCTCTGACAGTAACATTTCAATTCTGTTTTTTTTTAAATCGTTGATTTTCTAGCTTTTTTAAAATCGTCTTGTATTTTTTGTAATTTTTTTAAGTTTTCTTTATTTTAATTGTCGTTTTTTATTTTTTTTTAATTGTAGTCAAAAACGCCGTTTTTCAAGCATTAACAGAATCTTTTTTTTGTGTTTCCAGAATTGTTTCTTGCATTTCCAGAACTTTTTATATTGTTCCTTGTCTTTTAACCGACGTTCTTTAACTTCTTCTACAATTTTTTTTTGCTTCTCTAACTGATAACTTCAAACGCCGTTTATCAAGTTTTTTCAAAATTTATTTTTGTTCTTTCAGAATTGTTTCTTAAATTTTTAAAGCTTTTTTTTCCTTCTTTTTTTTTCTAAAAGTAGTTATTTGCTAGTCTTCGTTTTTTTATTTTTTTTAAAATTTTCCGTTGCTATTAATTTTTTATTGAATTGCTGTTTTTCTTCTTCTTTTTTTGTATTAAGAATCTGTGAGAAAAGTTTTAAATAAAATGTGGAAAAAGAGAGAAATCCTTTACTCTTCAAAAGAAGATCATTTTCACCTTATAGAAATCTAATGACCACTCAAATTTAGATTCTTTTGTATCAATCGATAGCTCTTGAAATAAGGAGCAATTGGTATCATCAGTGACAGAAGTCATTTAAACTTTAAATTAATCTAGCCACTTTATTTAAAGAAATACAAAGTTGACGCAATGATACCAATTGCTCCGTATTTCAGAGCTATCAATAGATACAAAAAAATCTCGATTTGAGTGGTCATTAGATTTCCATAAGATGGAAACGATCTCCTTTGTGATATTCTTAATAAATTTTAGAAAATAAAAGACTTTTCTCTTTATTTACATTTTTTTTTTTCGAGTTTTTCTAGCAATAAACGCATTTCTCTCTTTATGATTTTTGACCGACTTATTGTTGTCGCACTTTTGTCTACAAATAATTCAAAATTCCGTCTAATTTCCTCAAATTTTACTTCTGACAACAATGTAACAGATGTGCAAATTGTTAGAAAATATTTAAATTAGGCTAAAGTTTTATTTAATAAATTTAACAAAGAGTAAAATAAAATAAAATTCTCAAAAAGCTAAATTATTAACTTTCTATTCAAATAATGCTTCTCTTTTTTCTACACAGATTTCAATGCGAGCTCTAAATTTATTGAAACTGCGTCTTATTTCTAAGACTAATAAGGACTGTACTGCATTTTGTATCTTATTTTTTAATTGCTCTACATCATTGTCTAGTAGCTCACTGTACACAATTTGTATTAAACGACTCCACAGATATCAGTCAGTAATTGTGAGATCAGGACTTTTCGGTGACCATCAAATGCTACCATCTTTTCATATCTAGTTATCATAGAACTCTGTATTGAGCCACTGGCGAACAATGCCGGAATAATAAGCAAAGCATCCATCGAGCTAGAAAAACGTTTCGATTCGGTAATTTAACGGCAGTTCATCTAGTTTACTAGCTAAAAACTTTCTCAGCATTCCCAAATATAAATTACGGTTTAAATTTTGATCAAAAAAATAAGAGTCAATAATAAGAAGCCCTGAAGTTTGGATTCGAGTCACTTCAGTACCGGCAATGTTGAGATAAAACGACTCCATTAGTTGAAAAGCTTAATTCATTAGAAAAAAAATGTTTATAAAATTTTAAATTTTCCAAAACTTTGTAGATAATTTCCAAACAAAAATCCAGCCGTTTGGCTTTATCAGCCTTTTTTAAAGTTAGTCTAAATTTCGGTTTAAATGGTAAAATTTTGTTTTCCTTGAAGATTGTTTGTAAATGAGATTTACTTATCCCAGTTTGTATTGTTCTGTTTCTTAAAGACAACTTTGAAGCTTTTCTTGCGAAATGAACGGCAAGAACTGAAGCAGCATCGTCTTTAATAAACAACTTCTTTGACTTTTTGCACCGGAATTTGAAATGGTAACTCTCGGGTATTTTTGGCTGAAGTTTTTGATAAGAACTCGGTTGCATTCTTCCTCAGTTTTGTAACTATAAATTAGATAAATTTTTTGTTGTAAAGGTAACATTATAGCATAAATACTGTATAAGATGTCCCAAAATTTATAGATCAACTTTGATGTTGTGAAATTGATACAGATCGATATCAAATCTAATCTCCTTAATTAACACATTTGCCTTTTTGCTGGTATATTTCTACAACCTTGGCTTGATATTATTTTAATATAAATCTATATAGATATGTACGTATTTTTGAGAAAATAATGTTTAATCTTTAGGGGTTAACAAAACGCTTCCTAACCAACACCTTGATCTTGTTGCTAATCAGTCGTCCGTATTTGGTTAATAACCGGTGTAGGCGCGTAACGAGAGGTGCTTAGGTCGTTGTAGGGCCGGGAATAAGCAGGAAGGACGTGTAGATGGAGAGAAGGTTGACAGATTGCACGCGCACTCGAGTGCTTCCTGGCTCACTTGATGAAACCAGATCTGTGTAGGATATGTCATTCGATAGGGCCATTAGCCTCAAGCAACTAATTTAGCACTTGATGCACTTGTACAAATAAACTTTTCAAATTGAATTTTTCTTTTTTCTCCAACAAGTAGATGATCCTTTTGCGTCATTAGCTGAATCGATTCGCCCATTTCGTGTTATATAATGTATATCCTAAGAGTTCGGGAGGAAATGTTTCGGCGATGTCTGTTCGAACACATTAATAAGAGGATATCATGGCCGATATTTCCGCTCCACCTTGATCTAGGGGGCACGATGTGGCCGATGCACTGATGGGAGTGGAGGTAATCAGCAGATACATCACGTCATTTAGCTAATGGCTTCCTGAATGTTAATCCCGCATCAGCCGTTATTCGATTGCCACTGATGGTATAGTCATAGTCATAGTAAACTGCGCTTTATCTAAGGATAAGACGCCACCTGATGGTGATAGCAAAATTACTAAAAAAAGGGTTACCTGACTTGTCCTTTTTAGAATTAAATTATTTAACTTGTCGCTGAAAGTTTTTTCATAAACAAAACCCTTAAGCTTTTATCTCAAACGATTCGGTTTAAATTTATAGCGGGTCTAGCAATAACATTTTCTAAAAAAACAGGACGTGTTTATCGGGTTGTTTCCACATGAAAAAACGGGTTGGTAATCAGAAAGATATTCGTCGACAATTAGACTGTGATTAGTAGTGTGAAAATTTAATAAAGTTTACTAAATTTTATCTAGGAGTATAATGTATTTGATTCAGATAAGAAAGAAAAAAAAACGCGAGAGTCAACTTTGACCTTTAACCAGCGATTATGTGAACCGATATAACAGTTTATGGTATTGCGAGCTATTTTTGCCACTTGATTTAATTTCTAGAATACTAATGTAGACTCTTTTCTAAAGAAAGACAAATAGCTAAATCTTGAAACTGTTTTTCAAAATGTTATTTCTAATTTAAAATTGTTCTAATTTTTGTTATTAATTTATTTTTTAACATTCTAACTTTATTCTCATTTAGTAGATAATAATCAACATTATATGCTTTAAATAAACATAAAAATTTGCTTAATACTCTCGATTTTAGAAAATACAGCGTGATCAAAAAGTAGTGATTAGGTTGGCAGCATTAAAATGTTCCTTAAAATTGACTATTCTAACAGCTGAACATGTTGTAAAAGTAAATCTTGTTCGAATAGAGCGTAGACAACAAAAATCTGTGAAGAAAATCTCATTAAAAACAGGTTTTACCTCCTATTTTTTAGATAATGTTTAAAAAAAAAATAAAACTCTATCTCTTTAAATCTACCATAGTCCAGTCTCTTAATCCTTTAAATTATAAACAAATAATTAGATTTTGTAATTGGTTCAATAATGTTTTAAATGATGATAACGCTCTTAATAAGACGTTTTTCTTAGATAAAGCACGTCTTAATTTACTCTTAAAATCAGCGTATATAGTCAGCTGAAAATCCTAAAGAAGTTACTTTCAGCAAAATTCTGCAACAGCTCACAATGCTTGTGTGACAATATATTATTTAAAGCAATTTTTTCTAAATAGGTTAATTACTAGAGGAATTTTGCCAAGTAAAACACCTGATTTTATTTTATTAGATTTTCTCGTGTTTGGTCACCTTAAAAGAAAAGTATTCAGCAGAAATTTAAATACTGTTGAAGAATTACAGTCTACAATTGTAGAAAAAGTAAACAATGTAACTCCGAATGAGATAATTAATGTATTTAGTAACCTAAAAAAGCGAGTTAATTTATGTATTGAAAATAAGAGTACACACTTTAAATCTTACTTTTAAATTTTGTTTTTAGTTTTTTGTTTTCATTATATTTTATTATATTATTCTTAATAAAATTATTATTATTGTTGTTGAAAATAGATTAATTATAAAATTGTATTTAGTATTTTCTTGACAGGCGTAAGACATATCCTAAGAGGTAATCTTAACAAACCAATAACTTGCAAAAAAAATTTAGTAAATTTATTGCCAACTTAATCAAATGTGTTGTTAGCCAAGTAAACCACAAAAAAAATTGTTTACTCAAGAGCTAAAAAGTGACGAGAGAGTTAAGTTTTTGAATGAATGAAAGCCACAGTATATTTTTTGAGAAGAGATGAAATACCAAAGAAGTGGAATTCACTCTCCAGATTGTATGGAAAAATAATTAAAAACAGAATAGAAAATGAAATAGAAGATATAGAAGATCAAAACAGATTCCGCGCTGTTCGATCTACAAAAGATAAAATATTGGTTTTTAAACAACTCGTAAAAAAAAAGAAAAACTTGTAGCCTAGAAACTCATCTTGTTTTTGTAGATTTACAGAAAGCTTATGATAGTATACCCTTAGTCAAGCTCTGGAAAGCAATAAAAGACGCTGGAGTTAAGACATATTCATCCAAGCAGTCAGGTCCCTATATTGTAATATAACTAGCTCTGTAAAAGTCGTCACTAAACTATCTGACGCGTTTCCAGTTACCAAAAGCTTGCAACACTAATGTACTATTGCCTTCACATTATTCAAAATATGTATAATCTAAACTCTACATTAGAACGCTGGAGAAAGATTTGCTGCAATATGAGAATATCTATCAAAATCAGCAAAATTTTTACTTTACATTTCGCTGATGACTATGTCATTGTGACAGAAGATCATGGCGATGTCTCATATATGCTAAAAAAACTAGAAAAAAAATATCAGAAGTAGAGCTTTACAGTTAATACAGAAAAAACAAAGTATGTAATAGTAGGCGAAGAAGCTTCTAATATGCGGCTTAAAACTGAAACTATAAGAAAAGTTACAAAGTTCTCTTGAAAACTACAAGAGAAGGAACTAGGGCTGGGCGATACCTGTTTTTAAGTATCGGGAATCGATACCTGCAAAGTATCGATCTTTGCCAAAGTATCGAGGTATCGGAAGTATCGAGGTATCGGAGGTATCGCGGTGTCGAGGTATCGGGAAGTATCGAGGTATCGCGGTATCGAGGTATTGGAGGTATCAAGATATCGAAAGTATCGTGGTATCGGAAGTATCGGGTGACGATAAATAAATATTGCATCAAATAGTTTGTGAATTTGTTTGTTTTCATCAAAATGGCTTGTATTTCCAACATCCAAAGCACTCTGAATAGGATATTCATTTATAGCCACTCTTTATTAAGGTATCGCAGATATCGAAGTATCGGAGATATCGGAAGTATCGGGGTATTGCAGTATCGGAAGTATCGAGGTATCGAGGTATCAGAAGTATCGGAGTTATCGAGGTATTGGAGGTATCGAGGTATCGGAGGTATCGACACTTTGATACCTGATTGCAGTCGGTATCGGTGTACGATACCTGAGCAGATATCGATACCTTCTGTAAGTATCGATACTTTTCCCAGTTCTAGAAGAAACATGTAAAAAAAAATAAAAAGCCGTATTGAACAAGAAAAGATTGTCACAAGACAACTGAATTTGGTACTATGAAGTAAACAGATAGCTAAACACACTAAACGGCGAATATACAAAACAGTAGTTAAAAACATTATAACATATAAGGCTGAGACTTGGTCTACACCACCAACACTTAAGAAGTTGCTAAGAACAGACATAAACTTCTAGAGAAGAGCTTGTAGACTAACACTAAAAAAGTGAGTGAAAAACGAACAAATAAGAGAAAAAATAGGAGCAGAAATAACTATATTCGACACTATAGAAGCTAAAGGTTTAAGGTGGTATGGGCATGTAAAACGTATGAATCCCAAGAGATGGCCAAAAAACATAATAGAATGGAGACTAACTAAAAGAAAGAAAAAAGAAAGACTAAGCAGAAAATAAAAAAACAATATAAAAGAAGCCATGGAAAAAAAACTTAAACGAAAAAGATTGTATAGATAGGAGAAGATGTATGTTAGAATGCGGAATACAGTTATAATAAATCTATAAAAATCCGCTAATATATAAATATATAGAACCACATCATACTAACAGCCCCAAACCCCAAAATTCTTAGTTATGTCACGAAAACAGTGACAAAAATTAGGCAAACTAGCTGACAGTTTTGACAAACTATAGTCAAGACGTTTCTTGGAAATCAACACATAAAAAATAACATAATAATCCCATATTAAAAATGTAATATTACTCATTCATTTCTGATGTTAAGAAACATATTAGTTGCCTTAAAGACGTTAAAAATTACTAATTAAAAAATAACACATTCTGTTTTTTTTGATTATTAAAAACAAAAATTCTAAAAAAGTTTTATATAATGGGTCCACCTTAGAAGATATAGCATTGCACATGATCAAAACTTTTGCCTAGACGAAGACATCAAAAGTCAAGTACTTGAATTGGTTAAATTTGAAATTAAAATACACTTTATTCTAAAACGCAAAGATAAATTCAGTTTATAATTACCAGGACCATTCATTTACCTTCTCCTCTCTAAATACCAAATCGAAGAGATAAACTAAATACGTTGCATCTTCTCAGCTGTGGTTCAGTAGTAGCGGTAGTTATTGGGGTACACTGCGACATGATTGATTCTATTTACTCTAAATTATAATCGTTCTTTATTAGTTGAAAAAACAAAGTAAATTTATAAACCTTGACTTCATGAAGAATCGAGTTGTTTTCACAGGATAGCTGTCAGACTTGCTATGTTCCTTCGAAAAAAATTGGAAAAGAATGTGTGGTGTCTTCAACAGAAAATTTTGTCATTTTCCTTTCAGTCACAAAGGCTTGGAAAAATTGTGCCTGTTGCTATGAATAAACAACTAAGCGCTCTGTAAAATTGTTTATTTTTTCATTTGTTTTAGAAAAAATTTTCAAAGTTTTTGAATTCTCTTCTAAATTATTATAATTGCTTTTATCATCAGTTAAGAAAGCAAGTTTAGTTTAAAATATCAAAACCCAAAAAGTGCGTACTCAGCTAGCATCAAAAGCAGGTAAAAGTTATACGAATTTTACTCTATTATTTATCAAAATTAAAGTTTATTTTACTAGCTCAAAACTGAAGAAAAAACAAGTTTTAAAAGACAGAAAACTGCTTTAAAAAAAAACACAAGTTTTGTAAGATTCTGAAAAAGAGAAGCTCCCAAATGGTAAGTCAGATCAAACTCAAAAAGTCTGCTGAATTGTAAATACCCTTATTTCAGATAGCTGCGCAAATATCCTGGCTGCTTCATAATTCCTTGGCTGTATGAGATTCTGTTGGCATAATATATGCCAAAAAATTTAGGTTTTGTCCCTCAATTTTAAAAATTGTGTCTTTGTCAGGTCCTTTTAACTTGATCATCTGATGTAACTAGGGCTTGGAATAAATCTTTTACGATGCTTTTTTAAAATTTTTTTATATAGCCGAGACAAGCAGCTAGGAGATCTATCCCACACTTCAATACATTAGATTTTCAAATTGAAAGACACAAAGCACAATCTTTTAAACGGTATGATAGAGCAGGACCTAAATTGTCGTCCAAGAAACTAAAGCAAGACAGCCAATAATGATAAGATTAAACGTTAAACGTTAAAAAATATTAAATTATTTTGAATAAATTGTTTTTCAAAGATTAACAGTTGTTTATATATTATTATTATAAAAAGTTAATTTCTTACATATTTTACTAAAATATCAAAAATAATGAGCTTTAAATTTATAAATTATGCAATTTTAAAATTATTGCATTATTGAAGTGAGAAGCATCGACTTTGGAGATTGCCACATCAAGTCAGCACATTTTTATTATTTAGATTATAAATTCTTGTTATTTTATATTAATAAATTAATTATAGAATAATACATAGTGTGGCTTTTTTGCAAAATTAATAGACAGCACTATTAAAAGCTTAAAAAACTTTTTTAAATTTAAATATTGTTCTACGAATTTTTACACGATTAGACGTTTTATAAAACGTCAAAAATATATACAATAAAAAATATTCTTTTATCTCTAATTTAACAGTAAATCTTTTTAATCTTTATCGATATAAAAAATAAAAAAATAAATTTTAATTATATAAACAGCATTAAAATATTTTTTTTGTACTACTTTTGTAAATTTCTTTTATCGGTAACAGCTAAAATAAAGATAGTGGTGAGACTTACCTTTCTAAAGACCATTTGTTGAAGAAATTCTTATCAATGCTGTGTTAAACAATATAAAAAAGATAAATTCTGTTTAGTAAATGTTACTAGGAAATGGATAAAAGTTTGTTTAAAAAAATAAAAAAATTGTTAAATTTTCTAGTCTATTTATTATGAAAATATAATACAAAACTTACTATGTAGTGTTACAGTAATAATAATAATCATAATCAAATATAATAAATATAATAATAAGTGGTCAAGTACTGGACTGCAAGTGTACAGGTTCTGCAAGCTTTGCGCTTAGCCAAAGTGTCTAAACCTCTGCAATAATTTATCTGCAGAACACGAAACATTCTAAAAAATATGCACGAAACATCATCAACATGTCCACATCTTTGGCATTGCTGCTACTCGCGCGTGACTCTACCACGCTAGAGGGCTATTTTTAGTATAGGTTCGTCTAAACTCGTCTACCTATTATACTAAATAAATAATACAGTATATGGTATTGCTTTGATTATATTCGTTAATAGTATAATTGTAAACTATTGCTGACACTATATTGCTATATATTTATATAGATAGGCAGGCAGCTAAACTATCCGCCAGCACCGCTGTCCGCTTCACAAGTCACATGATCGTACAGCGACACTGGCATTGGCTCATTCGATGTCTAGTCTTAAGTCTATATTACTTAAGTATTCGTTATCTATATATTGCTATGGTTCCAGGCCGCCTTTGACCCGACTACTGTGCTTATTGCTTTTGAATACCCGGCTTCCGGGGGCCGATACTGAGCCCCGCTGCCCTTACGCCCCACCTCAGTATTATTGCTTCTACGTATTTCAAAGGGTGTCGCGGCTCGCGTCTCCCCCCCGAATTTATTGCCAGCGAATATTTTAATAAACTATATGTATATATGTCAAATAAATAACCCCTATTCCTATACTCTCACACGCTACAGTGCTCTCTACGCTACTGGACTTGACAAAGCTGGTAACGCCACTGGCGAGACGCTCGGAGTGGACGAAATCAATTCCGGATTTTTCGTTGTTGGGCGACGGCGCCCCCTCGAACGTCGCGTTTTTTAAGGCACCATCGACACCGGATTGGTTGCCGAGGACGCCAGTGGCGCCGAATGCGACCCCACACTACTAACGGGCTAATGACTAGATGCACACTCGCCTGGCGCAGCGCGCGGGCCCCAAAGGACACAAAAATACACAAACAAACAACAATAATTCTATAACACATTTTTTTTTAATTAGGTAAGCCAAATAAAATAAAGTTGAAATTTACAAAGAATAAAACAATCCTACTATAAATAAAATGCAATTTTGTTGGTGGTAAAGTCTAAAGTTTTAATAAAACAATTTAAGGTGGTTCAAGTCAAATTCTACAATGTTTTTCAATGCCTACCTATATAAAAAAATTTGTTGTTTGCTCGTTATAAATCGATGTTTCGTTTAATTAAGAATTTAATTGACTTTTTATTGACAATAATTTGTTTTTTAATAATAAAACAGTATAAAATAATTTTGTGTTTTTGTTTGAGTTATTTTTGTGGTTGATCCTTGTTCATTGCACTGGCCCACTTGTAACAATCAGGGACAACAGGTTATAGGTGCTACTTGAAATTTCGCTTACCTAGATGTTGGTATGACTTAGTCAATACCTTAGTAAATATATAATTATCATGTATAATATATGCTTGCAAAAATACTGCCAAAACTATGCTTCGTTGATTTTAATTATTTTTTTTAAATAATTTTTTTTGTTCACTATGTATATATAGTACAATTGTAATTAAACTCGTTGTCTAACTCGTGCTTTAGACTCCGCGCAGGTATATAGATTTGAACAACAAACCGAAACGAAACGATAATTGACTATAAATGGGACTAGAACTTGTGGATTAAACAGGACCGGGACTAGAGGCTGCGACTAGAAGCGGCTCCGGCCGCTCATTATAATATTTAAATCTCACTTAATTCCACTCTTAATCTAAATATGTATAATACTAGTATTTGCATAACTTCGTTGTTTGTGAAACTTTGCTTTTGTTCGTAAAGAACATTTGGAATGTCGCGATTTAATTAACTAAATGACTCCTATACAGGGTGCCGATAACATCTTATTTGGTGGGCTTAGAACGCTTAAAGCCTTCTTTCACCCATGGTGTTCTAAAGGTAGAGACCATCTTACATCTAACCCTAACTTATTGGACGTGTTGCGATGTGTTATCTCTTTGGGAGGGATATTTACAAGGGGGCGTCAGTTCGCGAAGAATAAATCACGGCTAATCTAGGCGGCGTGACGCGTTTCGGAACACTGCCACTACGTGCCGCGCTTACAAACTACACTATGTATAATAAAAAGTACAGGAGGGGATTGCCCAATCATCGGAAACATATTGATTTTACGACACGAAAATTTTTAAATACAACACTATTAACAGTACTAAAAGTACTCAAATTTGGTGTTCAAACTAGCAGTGAATATTGTTGTGAACGCGCCTTAAATATATTTGTATAGTAGTGGTCACAAACAAATGCGTTGGCATCATCAACTAAAGGTGCGTTTGTCACTCCGAGTGCACCTACTTTGTCTTTGTTTGTCTCATTCAAGACAGATAAATCTTTCGCATTACGTGAATTCAGGATTTACTAATATAAAGACTGTTTTTATGACAACGTACGCTCTTTTTACCTCATCTAATAACTGGGTGCACAAAAAACGTGTGTTGTTGTGGATACAGTGTCAAAAAGCATCAAGTTTTGATCACCGGATAAAGATAGTGATATATAGACTTAATGAAGTAGATAAAGAAAGAGGCAGTGCACTCGAAGTAAACGCAGTTTAAAATTACGAGGAAAAAGTCGATCTGTAACGATGTTATAGTGACAACCCGATGACATTTTTAGATAATAATCTCACTGTATTTGTGAGTGACCATTATCTCACTTTTATTGCACAAAGTGAGTAGACTAGTTTCTGATTAGATTGGGAATTCCTTCCGGTACTTACCAGGAAAGACGGAATGACTAGAAGCTGACTAGAATAGGCCCACTTAGGCCGCATAGACTCGTATGGGCACTGGTACATCTCTTGCGACTTCTTCAGCACAGCTGACTGGTGGTACCGCCTCTTCTTTCAGGCAAGCCGATTCCAGATGCTTATTCAAGTACGACTTCAACGCAAACGTCTTATGGCATCTGGGGCACTCGAAATTCTTATCAGCTGAATGTGTCTGCATGTGTGCTCTTAAATTCGACCTATCCGCAAAAGCCTTCCCACAATGTGCACACCCATATGGTTTTTCCCCCGTGTGCGACCTTAGATGTCCTTGAAGAAGCCACGGTCTGGAGAATTGTTTCCCACAAACCCCGCATCTATGTGCTAGCTTGTGCGTTAGCACGTGCATTGCCAAAGCAGGCATACTAACATATGCCTTGCCGCAGGTGATACACTTCTTGGCAGATTGGGAGTCAAGACTCCGGTGTGTTTGCTTGTGCCGAGAGAGATTACTGGAGGTGGCGTACTGTTTCCCGCATTCGCTGCAGGTATATTTTGGTTTTTCGTTGACTAGAACTTTGGCGGTGAGAGCAGGATCGTCGGGACTGTACCGTTTTTTCGATCGGCCGTCGCTTACGAAAAAGGCTTCGTAGGTGTAAGCTATCGTTTTACCACCCTTCACCGGACTTGGAACTAGTACATTCTCCTCGGTTTCACTTCGTCGCTCTTGGGGTTCGACCTGAGGCGGCGCAGGTGGAGGGAGAAACACTGTCGTAGAGGCGCTCAAGTCGAGGATAGCGTGGGCTGCGTGGAGATCTTCTTCGGCAGGTACTCGAATGGTTGGTGGTGGAATTGGTGGCGGGGAAGGTTTGTCGTCGAGAGAGTACGGACGGTAGATGTCTTTCTTTTTGGGAGGAAGAGAGAGAGCCGTTCCCGTACTGGTAAAGGTCATAGAGAGGGATTTGCGAGAACGAGGTGTTGTAGTGGGAGTGGGAGTACTGTATTCAGGGCGAAGGTCTTGAGTTTCTACGACTGTCCTTAAGGTTGCATAAGACGGTTGGGTTTGGCCGCTGATTGGTTGATCGTTGCGTGGAATGAAGGTGCTTGGAGGGTAGGTGGAAGGAGAGAATTCATGAAGGTAGCCTGAAACAAAGAAAGAAAATTAAGTACTAAATTTAACACTAAAAAACTTTTAAAATTAATTTCAAAAACACAAAATATATTTCTTTAAATAAACAAAATTTTAACGAAGCGTATGACCGTCATAAAAATTTAGACTGATTTTTGGTATGTCACAGACAAGAAGGTAGCCAACATAAAGAGGTTATTTTTTAGACCGCTTACAAAAAACACCACAAAACATGGGGTTGTCATTTAATAAGAACTAATGATGACGTCATTGCGCAATAACACATCACGTCAAAAGTCAAAATTTGTCATAAAGTGGCAAATTAAAAAAAAAATTGACCTGTCCTAGTGTTTTGCTCAAAAATATTCAATAAGAGATTTATGAATTTTGTTCCTTACTTTATCATCACACTGTATACGGGCCTGCATATTAAGTGTGTTAATTTTTGATTAAAAAATTTTGTTTAAAATCGAATAATAATTTTTTATGTTACAAAAGTCAATTTAAATTCAGAGGCTTTTTACTATTTGTTAAATTAATTATATTAATCATAAAATTTAAAAGTGAGGATCTTAGTTAAATAATAAATGTGATAAAAATAATTCTGAAGTATTCCAAATAAATTTAAAATAATTATAATCGTGTTATAAATTTAATTTGTAATATTTTTAATATTTTTAGAGTGCCTAACAAAACGTTAAACCATTTGATAAATAAAATTAATTCCAAACAATTATTTATTATTATTGAATATAGACATGAATCTGATTATATTTTGATTTATGGTTATGCATTTAAATTTGTTGTTGGCAGAAAATTTATGAACAGTAATTACTCTATGGCATTATGTTTATCCATCGTTCTTATGACAGTGTTAAAATAAATGAGAACCCAGCCCCAATTTTTCATAAAGACGTCGAAGACGCCGTCCAGACTTATCTGCGACTGTTGAATATTAACTTTTCTTTTTATCGAGTTGGGACGATGATGGGTCTCTTTTAATGCCGGTGGCAGCGTGTTTGCACCGCCAGCTGTTGTGATGTATCCGATTTAATTAAAAGGGGAGCTAGGTTCCTCTCAACAGCCAGCTGTTGTAATACAGAGAGAGCCTTCTGTTATTCTATGCATATCCCGCATTCTCCTTCTTATAGGACAATAAGATGCGACTTCTTTTACGATCCCTGTTTTTATGGCATTGTCCCTTTTTCCGAATTCCAGAGAAGCGCTAAAGATGATTATTTTGCGCTTAAACCGAGGGGAAACTGTTGCTCGCCCCCTCAAAGAATTTGCATAAGGCACTAAGGATTTTTCACTGGACGCTAATTATTTTAATTCTGACAGGAAAGAGAAGAAAAAACGAAAATTCCTACAGATGATTTAATAAAGATGAAAGAAGACAAGAAGTAATAACACAAATTTTCTCGTTAGCGGCGCCTCTGTCTAGGATCCGGTCTTAACGAGTTCATTATCAAAGTGAATTAAAATGATTAGATTCCCTAGTTTTCGATGCAAATTCTGCTCATCTTCAGCGTTATTTAAATTGAGAATGACAAAGATTTTTGGTAGCAACTGCTAACTTTCAGCCTAAATAAGTAAATAGCTGCATGGATTCCATTTGAGAGAAATTTGATACTGATTACACTGATATTGTCTAAGCTGCAAAGAACAGACTTGAGTGACCTACTAACCTACATTATGGCAATAATAGGGACTAAAGAACACAGCTTTTTTCCAATGAATTAGTTTTTAACAGGAAACTTTCTTTTCATTGAAACAGTACCTATAATTACGTCAATTAAAATATAATATTGAGTAGGAAAAACTTCTATAATTAGTTATTATTTAAATCTAGTTTTAAACAGCGAGTGATCAAAAAAATATTGCAAAGGTGTTCCAATCGAACAACAACGTCGAGAAATTGTATACTGGTTTCGGAGTTTTTGCTCCTCATCAGTACAGTGTTTCCCAGAGCGGTGTGCTCGATTGTAACGGGTGGGAGAACTCGCATATATTAAGTGAAGTTCTGCTAGTAGTCATATAGACAGACACAGTGTGCCATCTAACGAAGAGTGCTGTAAAGTGCGAGAGTTGGCATAATAATGTTGGCAGATAACAAAGTTATCTCTTAAGCTCTCGCTCGGCCACCAACTTAACCAACCTCCACGATTAGGCAAAAACAACTACTTCGCGGACTAATGCCCCGACCGACATTGACTAATTGCCTAATCGTGGAGGTTGGTTATATTGGTGGCCGAACGAGAGCCAAAGAGATAATTTTGTTACCCGCCAACATTATTATGCCAACTCTTGCTACCTTCCAGCACTCTTCGTTAGATGGCACACTGTGTCTGTCTATACGGCTACTAACATAATTTATACTTAAAAAAATTAAAATAATAATAATTAAAATATTAACAACAGAATATGTAATTTTAATACTAAAATGTTGTTGTTAAAGTTTATTAAAATCAGTAATTAGTGCTTAAAATAGTATATTAGACCTCATGGACTGTAGATATAACTTTTTGTAATTGAGAACGGAGATTTAATCAGTCAAAGAGAGCGAAGTTAAGCTTTCCGAAGCGTTTGAAAGCAACAAACAAAAAATAACCAAACTGTTTAAAACTATACAAACTACCCAAAAAACTTATTTAAAACTATCGTCACAAATTTCTGCAGATATCAATAAAATTTATACACTAGATAAGACAAATATATACAAAAAAAACTTTTAATAATCATTTGTAGTAAGAGCTATGTAACGTAATGTACAAGATCATACAAAAAATAACCGAAACATACACAAAAAAGTTAAAAAAAAAAGAAAAAAACTAAAACATATTTTTAGTGGTATTGGATCCCATTTGGTTGTTTACCGTGTCTGTTTCTAATACTATAAGGGTTTATAATTTTTTGTTTAGTAATAATAACTTGATAGTAATCATTACTTACCGCTGCAGAAAAGCAAAATTTTTTTTAAAATTAATTGAACTTTCTTTTAATAAAATCAATCTCACTAAAAATATTGAAAATAAAAAAGATGTCTAAAAAAATATTTTTATAATTTATATATTTTTAGAATTTGTTTAAAAATAGTCGCCATTATTGCTTTACTGGATTTTAATGATTCAAATGACTGTTTATTTATCTGGATCATAAAAATAGTACAATTTACAACAAGACATAAAAGTAAAGTTTTTTGTGTAAGAATGGTTTGTTTGAAAGCTGCGCGAGCAGTGAGTACAGCTATTATTTACACGAACAAAAAAACTAATTTTACGCCAAATAGTTAATGTAATTCTTTCTACAATGTTGGATTTAAAATAGTAATTTTTTCTTTAAAATCTATAATTATTTTTGTTATTAATCAGACTGTCAATGTGTGACACTGCAAAATTATTTAATTTTTACCTATTTTTAAACTAACGCATATTTTTATCTTTAGTTAAAAAAAATTGTACTTTCACATAGTGTCTCTAGTTTTTTTTGTAGTGCTTGTGGATGACAATAACAATAAAAAGTAACTAAAACAAATAATACTTTCTTAAAAAAAAATGGTGTAAAAGCTATACTTTAATTATTTCCAATTTTCTTTGTTTAAAGATTTTTAAAATTTGCTTTGTTATAAGCGGTTTGGCACTCATAATTTGACCAAAAATTAATCGCGATATTTTTATAAAACTAAAATAAATCGGTTTTAAATAAAATGCAACGTTCTAAACAAATCAAACCTTAAAAAAGTTTGGAAAAAGTATAGAAGTGTCCTTAAAAGAAATGAAATTAATTTAAATCAAAATAAAGTTATTTAACACAATTTATTTCTACACCAACGTGCACCCTTTAGAAACATTTTTTCCAATCATTTGTTTTTGTACAAAGTACAATAAAATAAACAATTTTTTTATATACAGGGTGTCATTAAAATATGTGCAAAAATTTCTCCTATTAGTTCTAATAGTTCTCATTCAAACATTGATAAATGTCCAAATTTGCCTTCCTTTTTTAAATGCTGCTAATTTTTGACATGCATGCTGTAAAAAAACGTATAACTCAAAAACTAAAAACATTTGGTTAAGACAAGTTTGTTTTGTTAGCAGCTTTTCAAATATTTAAATTTGTAAAGTCACTTCAAAAACATTCAGTATATTATATCTAAATAAAAAAAAAACAGTTCTAATTTCTATATAAGTGCCTTTTAGGTGCAACTTAGTATAGAAAATCTTAGGCTGTTTTATAAAAATGTCTTACTGGAGCACTTGTATTGTATAATACAAAACACTATTTTGATTTGCTTATCTAAAAAAAAATTATATTAGCAAATAACTACAAGTTAACTTAATTTTTTTTATTAATATTGTAATTCTTATTATACAGCAAGAGTTTTGCTTAGTCTGTAACCTAAAGTCCTTAATAAAATTAACGAATGATCAAAAATAAATTGAATCAAAGTAGGACAAGAAAGAAATGTTTTTTTATTCAAATTTGTTTATAACTATTATCTCAAATTAAATATGAGTGTCATATTATTTGATAAATTAGACAATAAGGGTTTTCAAAATTTTAAAAAAGTTAAAATTTAATTCTGACAGTTTACGATTCCCAGACTTGCTTTAGAGTGTCTATTTCTTTCTTCCAAAACCTGTTCAAACCTCACTGCTTTTATGAATCGCCCTGTAATTTGAACTTTTAAAAGTCAAAAAAAAATTCTAAATGTCTAACAATAAGTAACAATTTAGAATAATATGTTTTTAAAACAAGTTGTTTTAAGAACTTATAACGTGTGTTCAAAAAAAAAGTTTAAATTACACAAAACGTCAAGACTTAAGATGCAACAAGTTAAAACAATTGCACACAGTTATTTATAGCACGAGTGCATTGAGCTAGAAATCGACGAGCTTTTAGCCGAGTAAAGCATATTAAAAATAAATTTATCTAGATATTTTCTAAAATTTAATTGAATATTTTTGTGTTTTTGAAAATTCAGGGCAAATATTGAATCTGACGTAAGCCACAACAGAATTATCGACTATTTTATCTAATTTAAATTGGTGTAGTAACAATCTCTTTATGTATAGGTATTGAATAGTACATTAATATTAATTTATGTTAAATTTGTGTATAGCTTCTGGTGAAATCTGTAATCTATAGATAAACTAACTATCTATTAACTATAGATAGATAAATATATCTGATAATAACAACAAACAAAATTTATTTAGATGTAAAATTTTAATTTAACTTTCTGAAGTTAAATTTCTAAAAGTATTCGGCCAAAAAAAGAAACCAGAATAAAACTTTTTTTAATTCACTTTGATCGTTTATAAAACTTTTTATTGTTGTCTAATCGAATTTCACATAAAAGAATTATAATGCATTTTCTTTTTAATCGAACAGTTTTCATAATATCTATAAAAAATTTATAAGATTTAAAATTAAAGCTATGCCTGAAAATTGATCACTGAAAACGTTTTCTATTTTTAGAATGATCGAAGTTAGACGCAAACTGTAAAAATATTCTATTACCTGTTGAATAAATTCTCAAATCGGTCTCACACCGAGTCGATCTAACTTTAAATCCCGAAAATGTCAAAAGTCTCAACCAGAAAAAGGCAAGTGGCTACACACAATTCTAAAGTATAATCTGTTTTTTTATTATTTTTGTATATTTATTTAGTTATTGTACCGTTGTAGATGAGCGTGGTTCCGTTTGGAGAAGTCGGCGGCGGGCTAGGGGCGGTAGCACCAGCAGTGGGACTAGAAGGCCCCCAGCAGGAAGGCGCATCGCCGACAACGTCGATCTCCTCGTCGTCCTCCTGATCGGGCGGGTCCGGGCGTTCCGGCCACGGATACGCTTTCCACTTCTTGGCCATGAGACAGCGCGGCATGGCGCTATCGCGTGACTAGTCGGCGGAGACAGCGTGCCCTCTTCGCAGCGTCCATCCCTAGAGGGGCGCACTCGCGCACTTGCACCACCCCGAAGACATCGAAACAGACGGAAGAACAGACAACAGGATAGGAGAGAAGACAGGCAGAGCACAGGCACCGAAAGAGCGAACACAACAGAACTAAACTAAACAGACCCCTCGTGGCTTTGAGCGCGCCCTAACCCTCCAACGCTTTATATATAGAGCAGGAGGGAGTGGGGGTGATTCCCACCCCGAGGCCGCGCATCGATTGCGGAGTACGCCGCTTCCGAGGGGTGCGCCCGACACCGGCTTAGACGTACTCCAACACGTGGCCGTGGGGCGCGTGCACCAGCCCGAGGGGCACACGTGCGCCACCGATTGCTTCCCTGCTTGCATACTTACCTACTCCCTACCTGTACGACCACCTGATTGCGTCCAGCTTCCGGAAATCAAAACACACCACAACAGATTTTTTTATACAAAACAAATATAATCTATACAATATTTTTTTATATCTATTATATTTCATTTTACAAGAGTTAAACTACAAAAAATATAAATAATAATATACTTGAATAATTATATCTGTCGTGACATACAGTTTTTATTTTAATGAACACTTGTTATTTATTCCTAAGCACATCTATACAAAACAAAAATTATTCTTTGTATTTTAGGAAAAGTATTGGTCATTATTTAAATTTTTTTTAATATACAGTATGTCCCCGGATCGAATTTGAAAGAAAAAAAATTTCTTATTTTTGATTTTGCATAGAATTTTACTCTTGTTGATTCATTCTGCTTGTTTGCCTTGTTACCAAGTTTTTATCAGAAAAATCAACAAAAAATAACAAAAGTTACTATTTCAAATTTCGGTGCAAAAAGCTTGGTAACTAAATTTCACAAAACAGTTTTAAACATTTAAACATTAAGACGTCAAGTTGGTTAATGAAGACAATGCTGCTTATGTTCTTGCCGTTCATTCTGCAAGAAGCTCATAGGTTGTCTTTAAGAAGGAGGGCAATACAAACTGGAATAAATAAATCTTTTTTACAAAAAATCTTCAAGAAGAATTAAATTTTACCATTTAAAACGCAATTTTGGCAAAATTTTAGAAAATGGTGATAAAGCCTAACGTCTGGATTTTTGTTTGGAACTAGCCTCCAAAGTTTTAAAAGTTTCAAATTTTTATAAGCAATATACAGGCTGTCCCGACGGTCCGAAAAAGCTCAATAACTTCTTTAATTTTAAAAATATGATTTTTTTTTAAATTATAACTGCGTTTTTGATGCACATTTTAAAAGTATTGCGGTTTATATACAGGCTGTCTCATTATTAAAAAACACTAAAGTTAAGATTCTTTAACTAGAATCTACTCTGTTTGTTTTTATTTTTAGATTCTATGTTAAATTACAAATAACTTTAATAAAGGTTGTTTTTATTTATCTGTTATCAACTTTGATTTGTGGCGCTTATTTAGCAAAATTTTTGAAATACAAAAGTCTGTCTAAAAATTTGTACTTTTTAAATGGTTGCACACAAGTTAAAGTAAGTCACGCCGTTTGATTCTTGAATGTTTGTCGCATCTTTTAAGTCTTTACTCAACAACCTGTTCAGTGGCATGTGTCTACTGCAATTTTTTAAACATGACAAATTAAAAATGTTAAAAACTCATTTTTTTTCAAATGGCACTTTCTATTTATTATTGTACCAATTAAAAAAATTTTTGACAACCTTTCTATTAATATAAGGTTTGTATAGTTTAGTGTAAAATTCTAAGTTGCATACATTAACTAAATTTGGATAAACTTTTCTGTTTTGAACAATAAAAATCGAGTGGACTTCTGTCATTGTTGCAATTTGTCAATTTTATTGTGAAGATTATAAAGTTCCAAAATGAATAGTACTCGTCAAGAACTCATTATCATGATATACAGTCTTGGTGAAACAGATCGTAATATTTTATTGGCTCAAAGACTCTACAAACAAAAATACCCAAATGCAAGACTGCCGCAAAATGCTGCATTTAAAAAATTGAAAAATAGATTTGATGCTACAGGAAACGTTACATACCAGAAAAATGAAGTATTAGCACAAAAACTAGCCGCAAACCTAAAATTGGAAGTTCTTTTAATGTTACAAAAAAATCCAAAATTGGCTTGCAGGGAAATTGAGGCACAAACTGACATATCGCAAATCAGTATTATTTGAATTAACTTAAAACACAAGTTTCATCTCTACCACCTTGAGCTACATCAGGAACTTTTTGAAGATAATTTTTAAAATCGAGTAAATTTTTGTGAAACTATGGATAATTTGATTAATAACAACTGGAACTTTGCATAAATAAATGCACGCAATTTTATTTAGTGATTAAGCAACATTTAAAAGTAACGGGTCTGTTAATCGACACAACATACATTACTATGATACTGAAAACTCTCATTGAATTCAGACAATTGATCAACAAAATAGATGGTCATTGAATGTCTAGGGCGAAATTTTTGGAAACCATGTGATCGGGCCGTTCTTTTTTGAAGATGATTTATGATTACATCTAAATGGGGTAAGATATCGAGAATTCCTTTAAAATGATATGCTACTTCTGATGAAAATTTTAGATTTGCATACGCAAAGGTTTATGTGGCTACAGCAGAATGGAGCCCCTGTACATTATCGAGTAGTTCGACAAATTTTAAACGAAACTTTTCTAAATTGTTACATAGGCAGAGAAGGAGCAATCAGTTAGCTTACTTCGATTGATTTCTTCTTTTGGGAATTTGTAAAAAAAAAGTTGTATAAACTGAGACCAACAACTGCGAAGGATATGAAACAAAAAATAAATGAAAGGAAGGATATGAAACAAATAAATGCAGATATGCTAAGTCGTTTTCGACTATCTTTTAGACAAAGACTGCAAACTCTTGTATTGAAGAAAATGGTAATATTTTTAGGCATCTGTTATAAAAGTAAAGTAAAATAGCTTTAATGTTTTTTTTTATTTGTTAATGTTTTTACATTTTTCTAGTAAATTGGGTTAATACTGGTTTGCGATATGTTAGATTTTGCCTAATTTTCTCTGTAACTCAATTGTGCACAATATTGTACATTTTCTTGCAACAAAGAATTTCCATTTTCATACTTTTGTTTATTTTTAGTGCTAATTTTTTTTGTGCATAAGACCCACTGGATTTTTGTTGTACAAAACAAAAAAGTTTTTTGAGATTTAGTCAATGTACGATTGCAACTTAGAATTTTGCACTAGACTATACAAATCTTATATTGATGGAAAGCTTGTCAAAAGATCTTTTAATTGATAGGTATAATAATAAATGAAAAGTGTTTTTAATTTGTCATGTTTAAAAAATCGCAGTAGGCACTTGTCACTGAGCAAGTTATTAAATAAACACTTAAAAAGATGCGGCAAACATTTAGGAATCAAACGGCGTTACCTACTTTAACTTGTGTGCATGCATTTAGAAGGTACGAGCTTTAAGACAAACTCCTGCATTTCAAAAATTCTGGTAAAAAAAGCGCCACAAATCAGAATTGATAAATGAAAATAACGTCGATAAGAGTTATATGTAATTTAGTATAAAATTCAAAAATAAAGTCAAACTGACTAGATTCCATCTAAAAAAACATAACTTTAGTTTTTTTTTAATATTGGGACACCTATATATAAACCGCAATATTTTTAAAATAACGCAGCTATAATCTAAAAAAAACAATATCTTTGTAATGGTGGTTTTATACTATGGCATTATTTGTCCTTATTTTTTTGATCAAAATTAAAACCTTAGTTCATATTTGCAAATGTTGCTAAATTTTTTAGCTGATAAATTGAATAAATTGCAGTTGAACTACCGAATGGAAATGTTTTTTGAGCACGACAAGTGCCCTGCTTATTAGGCCGACATTGTTCGTCAGTGGCTTAACACAGAGTTTCATGTTAACTGGATAGGAAGAGGTGGTAAATTTTATAGCCACCGAAAAGTCCTGATTTTACAATAATAGACTTATTTGTAGGGTCGTTTAAAACAAATTGTATACAGTCAGCTACTAGACAATGATATAGAATAATTAAAAAATAGGATAAAAAATGCAGTACAGTCTTTTATCAATCTTAGAAATAAGACGTAGTTTTAATAAATTTAGAGCTCGAGTAGTATTATTTAGTAAAATACAGTTCTAACCAATACTCTTAATTTTGTCTTTATTTAAAAAATAATAATAAAATACTATCTACGTACTTTAAATTTTATCATATTTACCAACTTGTATAAGCACAGAATGCTGAAAATCCAGCAAACAAAGGTATATTTAGATTTGTTTTTAAGTACTTGAAACTTCGTTTTGTTGATATTTTTAAAACGTAGAACTTGTTGAAAAGAGCAAATAAAAGTTGGACTTGATTCAAGTTTTTATTCTTTGCAGAAGCAGGAAATTTTTAACAAAGGTAAGTGCTTAACGTAATAATATTACACATGACATAAGACAAAACTTCGAGATAATGTGACGCCAAGAGAAGGCATTTAACTAGATTATTGTAATCCAAGATGATATGGTTTTATCAACTTTTAGAAACAAATTTAGACTACGTTTGTTTTTGAAATATTTACATATGACTTAAGCTTAACAAAAAGTGTAACAATGTCAGAAAAAATATATAATTTTTAAGCAATATTGATTGTCAATATAATAACAATTGTTTTTCTCACATTTATCATATTTAAAATAATTATTTATAATTATATTTAAAATGATTTACAAATATTTGCACAACAAACTTATAACTTCAAATTTTTTAAAAAATTGGGCAACAAGTCAGCAGTTAAAGTGTGCAATATCCACCAAAATTGTCAAAAAATATTTTATTCATTTTTTACTTATCTTTATTTGTGTGTTGTTTCTGAACAAATTAAGAAGTTTTTATTTCAATTTGCTACGTTCTAATCACTATCAAAAGCAACAAAAACCGCCAAATTGACCCACCAGTATAAAGCACCCTATTATGGTCCCAATTGTCCTTCACTCACATCTGTTTATCTCGGGTAGTTTTTATTTTCATCTGCTTTGGACATTGTTGCAACTGCCACGTGCTTCTACTTTTCCGGTTACCGAAAATTTCCACCCCATTGTTCTCATTACATTGGGAACTCACCCCTCGTGCAACAGGAGGTTGGCCACATACAGGGTGATTCACCTATTTCCCTTGATCGATTTTCCGCCCTTTGCCGAAATTTGTCTTAGAGTAATGAATAAGGTGAACCCGCCCCTGCTCATATTTCAGATGGTTGTTCGATGGGTTTTGATGGATGATGACGTGAATAATGATAGAGTGCTAAAATAAACCGAAATCGCTGCTAATTGCTAAAGATTTTTTGAATTGCGTTTCAAACAAATTACTCGCCCTCCTATCATCTGTAGGTACTTAAGCACCTTGGCACGGGGCAAAATCCCGCTAATGTCCCCAGTCGGGCGTCACTCTCTTTAGATAAGACCTATCTGCAAGCTCCCGGCCCCAACTCGCACACATCAAGCGATCGAAGGCACTCGATAAGCCCTCGGTGTGCTTCCGGTCTCCCCTGCATCATATCTGCAATATGAGACGACTTTGCATACAAATTAGCCGCAACACGGCCCTGTCCACACATGCAGATACAACAGTGGAATGTTAGCGCATTTAATTTTAAAAATGCTAATTAATGCTGCGTATTCTTATGCAGATATGGACAAACCCCTGATTTTAGCGAGACGCGGTATGCTAATCCAGTAAAGGTGACTATTGACTGATAGGGACAAGGGGGGTGCGAATGAAGATCAACAATAGGGGGAATACGAATGGTGGAAGGAAACAATTGGTTGAATGCTGTGTATTTATAGTGAACATGTGATAGACGTCGATGCATTATGTATTATACAAGGAGTTTTTAACACGAATCAAAATTATTCTATAGAAAAGTTCTTTTGGAAAATTTAAGAGAGTATATAACAAGTCTGTTTTTTTTTCTAACAACAATTACTTAGTTACTGTTTGTCAAAAAACTATGAAAAGTCATATTTATGGCTTAAAGCTATCATTACGTTTGATGTACAGACTGAGATAATAGATATAATGGGTAAAAAAATCAGATCACTCCTTCTTTTAAGAGAAGATCAAATATGATGTTATTTTTTTTACAACTTATGTTTTTTTATACTATTATTGTTTTATTATAGCACTACTTATAGCATTATATTTTCTGAGAAATTAAAAATAAGATTTTTTTTTCTTTTAAAGACGATCCGTAGACATACTGTAGAAAATCAGAAAACCTTCTGAACTCCTTTTAAAATACTTAACTTTTCAAGTTTGTAAAGTAAGTTTGGCATTCGTGTCCAGTTCCATCTCATGTAATTACTCGTTGGTCCGTTTCAGAGTCCGCAATTATGACTATTCATCTGGTGGCACATTGTGGTCGAAAAGTTGTTGAAAATTATTCGTATTCTTTGGTACGTGCGAGGAATATTTTGTCGCGTCTCGTCGAGGGAGTGGACCGGGAAATATTCCACTTTTCAGACTGTCATGTTTGTAGCACTGTCATTACGAAGAGGGTGCAGCTCCAGGAAAGTTTGATTTGAAATCGAGGTGATTGGAAATCCATCACGTAATAGCCGCCATGCTGTCAAGGCGCGGAATGAAAAATGGCTCCCAGATATTTTCACGTCGAAAATACCCTTTCATTTTCGACGAAGGACTACTCAACGAAGCTTCTCTATGATGGAAAGTTTCATTTCCGAAGAGGATTTGCTTAATTGCAAAAGGAACGAAGATCTATACACATCTGAAATACTAAAATTTTAAAAACATTTTACATTTTTTTATACAATTTAAATTTTAAAATTAATTATAAAATTAAACAATAATAAAAAATATGAACAAATCTAGAGAGTTTTTTAAACAGATCAACTATAATTATAAAGAAAAAACTAGAGATGGAATTAGGAACCTACTAACTGGGTTCTTAACTGGCTTTTTATTATCATGTAAACGTAACATCATTCCTAATGATATCAAAAACAATTTCAACTGTCTATATTCAATATCAGTTAATGAACATCTGTTTCAAAATCAACTGGACAAGATAATAACTAATTTTACCAAGAAAGTCCTTAATTGGGAACACAAAATCACTTATTGGAAGATTAGAAAATTTAAAAAAGACATCGTGTTAAGCAAAAACTGGTAAGAAACCAACTGTCTCAAAAAATATATTGAAAACCTACAAGATTTGCTATAAAAATGTACACAAACAACTTCAAATACATGAGAACAGGTAATAAAAAGAAATTAAACAAATTTTTAAAAAATGGCATAGTAACTGTAGGAAACGAGAAGTGGGTTAAAAATTTTACAAAATTACAATTACCAGATTAGGTTATAGAAATAGCGAGTTTAAGAGAGAAAATGGGATTATGTCCAAATAATGAGAAGATTCTAGTACTGACAATCTTAAGTAATCTTTCTAATGATGAAGGAAACAATAGAAAAAGAGCAAGAAATGTAAACATTCTAACACTTTGAATAATACAAAAAAACAACATGACAAAATAACAAAACACTATTTATATTCTAAAAAATACTTTAGAGAAAATAAAAATATCATCTTATCAAAATCAGATTAAAAAATGTAACAGTAATACAGAATAATATGGAAAACATCAAGAATAAAGAAGAAACTCTAAAAGACAATAAACACATAAAAAAAAAATTGAAAAAATTGCTAATGAGCTATTAAATAAATTGGCAAAAGAAAATAACAGAAAGCACATTGCATAGATATAAAACAAAAAATTCGACAGCACTAAAAATGTGTGAACAACGCAAAATCCACAAACCAGGGGTAAAATTTAGATCTGTTGTATCATGCATTAACCCTCCAACTTACGACCTAGCAGAAATAGTACACAATACATAATTTAACGACTCACAACAGCAAAAACAGCTTCAAATTAAAAAAAAACTGAAGCAAAAAAAATTAAAAAAGCATTATTTTGGTATTGTTAGACGTTTGTAACTTGAGTAAAGAATCATTTATAAAAACGATTGAAATCTTATTGAATCAAGATATTTTAGCTTTAATAAAAAGAGCTACAAAAAAATTAGTGGCATAGCCATGGGTAATCCAGCGAGTCCCATGCTGATGCTCTTATTGATTGGATATTAGAGAGAAAAGAGAAAAAAATCAAATTTGTAAAAATTTATGTTGACAATCTAATTTTGATTATTCTTCAAGAGTTTAAACAAGACATCAAAAACATTTTTTATGAAAATGACAAGAGTTTTTAGGTATAAAAATAATAAAAACTGAAAATGAACAAATTCTAACAAAATTATATTATAAACCAACAGCTTCTGTAACGATTATTAACTGTTTTCCTAATTAAAAACACAGTATTAAAACCAATACCGCCAAAAATCTAATACTGAGAGCTGACATACTGAAACATAAACTTTTGAAAAAGAAAGCGTTAGAGAAAGCAACAAGATACTAAGAGTAATGAAATAGCCGATCAAGCAGCATCTATAGCCACAGAAACATATAATAAAGAAATCAACATAGAAACACCATTAGACGCAGTGTCAAACGTCAGGAGAGCAATTAGGTCCATGTGGAACATCCAGTGGCAGTCAAAATCAACTAAACTCTTAAAATGCCAAACAACATTTCATACACAAAAACCTAAACTGACAACTAGAAAATACGAAGTCATAATGAATAGACTACGCTTAGGCCATTCGAATCTAACTCACAAACATCTGTTAGAAAAGAATCCGGCCCCACAGTGTCCAACACGCCAATTTAAGTTAAGTATCAAACATAGTCTCCTTGAGTGCCCCAAATTCGTCAAAGCCCGTACAAGATTCCATATACCAGATAGTTTATTAGAAGCCATACATACATATAGAGCCCCCCAAAAGTGAAAAACATCGTAAGATTCTTGAAAGAAACTCAACTTATTAACTGTATATAATATTTAACTGTATTATCTAACTGTATATACATTATAGTATGTATACACCACTGTACCAATCGATGCCAATAACCCAGTTGTTGAGACATCTTTTATTAAATAAAAAAAAGATACTGAAAAATAATAATTATCCAAAGAAATTTATTAACAGTTTATTAGACAGAAAAATGAGGGTGGATATTACCATCAGAGAAACGAAGATAGAAAAAGAAGAAACTTTCTATAAAATACTTACTTCCTCAGCCCGATCGCACTCTATAATAATAGTAATAATAATAATATTAATAATAATAATAATAAGCCATCGAAACGCTGGTAATAAAAAAATATATACAAAAAATTTTGGTTTTTGTAGTCTACTTTACCCTTTTACAAATTGTGAGACATTAATTATAAAAATTTTATAGATATAAAAACAAATTATTTTCTTGGAATTGACTGCGAAGAATCAAATAAGAAAAACAGACAAAATGCGGTTACTGTTGAAGAGTTTTGTCAAACAAACAAAAAATAACCGTCAAAAAACAAATAAAAGAAAATTTTATAAAAACAGAAAAAAAATCTAAAATATATTAAAAACAGCATTTAAAAAAATAACTAAGAGCAATTGGTAGAAAGTAAACAGCAAAATAAAATTCTAGAAAAAGCTGAAAATATTTACTGAGAACAAAAATTATAAAAATACAGAAAAAGTTTCTAGAAAAGAAGTGTTTAACCATCGTTAAACAGATTATGTCCTTTTTTTTCTGTAAAACACAAATGTATGTCAAGATGCAATAGGTCATTAACTGGGACCTATGGCTTAAGGAAATTGCAACAAATATTTCTGCTTGTTGAAACAATTTAAACAAAAGCTGTGTAAGCACAGATTTGCTTACTTCAGCGAAGGCAAAGTACTATGACAGTTGCATGGTTTTCCAGCGACCGACAAAATGTAATTTATTATATCATTTAAATATACAGAGTATCAATTTAAGTTTTAGTTTTGTTTTATATTCACTGTAGGTTAGGTTTATATTGTTATGTTTTTGTTTTAATAAAGTTAGTATTGATCGAAGCCTTGTCTTGTTCATTACTCACCTCTTAACATAGAATACAGAAAAAAAAATATTTTTAAAAAATAAGAAAATAAAAAGCTAAACCTTGTTTTAAATAAAGTTTTTTTTGAAGAATGTTTATACAGAATTTCTTTTAATATATCTACAATTGTTTCTTTTCACTCTCTTCTAATAAATATTTACTTTACTGTAACTCTACTAACGTTATATATTTGTGTAGCAGAAAGTAATCTATGATTAGGTAAATTATATTAATTTTTTGAATAAACATATATTGTGCACATAACAAATTTTATTTTTATTCTTAAAATGCGATTTACCTATTTTTATAAACAAAAATAACTTCATAATTTATAAAACAGCTCCTAGTTTTAAAAAGTTTTTGTGTTTGTAAATAAAAATAACTAAGTTAGGTCATCTATATTAAGAAATCATGCTTTATCCATCGTTTAATAGCTTTAATAATTTATTAAACCCAATTGCAGAGCATTGAGAAAATAATCTATAACAATTAACTATTTACGTTCATGCAATGACCTAAAATATCAACAGAAAGTGCGACTAACTTAAATATCAATAAATTAAATTGTTTAAAATTTTAAAACACTGTGATACACGTATGTATAGTCTAAATTGGCTCTTTTTAACAGAAAATATTTATTTTAACAAGTATTTGAGTTTAGTGTGTACATTTAATAGCATAAAATTTTGTTTAAATTTAATTTTAATTTTTAAACTTGTTGATATTGAAATTTGTACAAAGATAGCTATTTCTATCAGAATTAGGATTTTAGTTAATCGTTTTACAGTTGCTGTTTCTAAAAACTCTGTATTTTGACAACAATAAAAAACAACAAGTTTTGGTTACTTTATTTATATTGTTTTAAACAATTTCTTTGTTGTTTCATTTAGCTATCTCATTATTACCTATCTCTGCAAAAAAATCTATTTTTTTTATTATTTTCTTATATCAAATTTCTTGAACAATACTTTCATATTTATTAATTAAACTTTTTACTTTTTATTAAACCAGTTCAAGCAGTCTTGAAAACTTGATCGTCTTAGTAAAATTTCCTTGTCAAGCTAAAATAACTAGCCTTTGGCAGTTCGTATCGTCCAATTTTCCCCAACATAAAAAAATTACTTCGTTGTCGAAATAAGTCGTTTGTTTAGCCACCCTCTTTGAGAACATTTCAAAGATTTAATATTAGTCCAGGCCTGGTCTTCGTATCATCATTAATTACACCGAACAGGGTTTAAGTTGATGGCTCCGGACATTTTAAAGCGGCTTCCTTCACCCTTCGTAGCAAAAATTCCGCACCCGTCTTGAGGAAGTCGCCGTGATGAAATTTTAATTGGTATCGATTCTTTGTTAATTGTTGCTTCAAGAACAGAAGCACGTGAATTGATTTATTGTTCTTGTGAACACGATAATCTGATTAGGTTGATGACCACAGCTCTACAGAAGATGTTATGCTAATTCAATAAAGTTAATATGGAACACGGGTAAGGTGGAAATTAAATTAGCACCGGGTCTAGAGGATGTTCACAGACTGGTAAGCTGCAAGATATGCAAAAAGATGGAGGTGGAAGAGCAACAGTTGGTCAGGATAAGAGAATTACGAAATTTTTAGAAGGATCTATAAGAATTGTTTATGTATACTCTTGATGACTAGAAATGAAACAGTTAAACTAACTACCCTTGCATTAGTATTAATAATATTTACAATAAAATACAGAATATTCAGTGTTTTAAACAAAATATTTATTTTTATATTAATTTTTAAAATTACAAAAAAAATGCAAATGGAACTTTGTTATTTTAAAGTAACGACACGTAAGTTTGGTTTGATTGTCTCATTTTTAATGATCTAGAAAGTACCTCCAGAAAAAAATATTAATGACTCAGCTCGATAAGTCTAAGAACTAAGCAAGGACAATGGTGTGAGTCAGAAGTGATGTAGCAAAGCTTGTTAATGCTAAAGTATCTAAAAAAATATTTTTGTATTTCATATCTTTTTGGAAATTACTTAAATTTTCTAATTTTAACTCAGTTATTAGTAAAAAACACTTTTTAATTATTCTGTCTATTTCCTGGTTTTAATTTCAGTTGTGTCAGGTGATTCAGAGTCACCCCTTTCGTATCGAACGCGTTGTTTCCCCTTGGTAGTGTGGGAAAATTGCGCCTTGCCATCCTCGTACAACTCTCTCCCTTAGGAGTCGGCCGGCCAGCACCAGGTACCGTCGTCCGTGTTAGATTCTATCATTTACTCATATCTCGGCTAATTTCCCTCCAGACACGGTGTCACTCCAACCAGAGCCCTAAACACGCTTTAATTTCATTCCGTCTCTTTGGGAAATGGCCCTGAAAGTCGACGTTTGTTCACTTTTAGGAGAGATTTCAGCAATTTTATCGATACAAATGCGAGTTAAGCGTGCTGCTAAATCAACGCCATGCGTTCATTTAGATAAGATTAACTTAACACAATCGCATTCGTGCAGGACTTTGAATAAAGTTGTTATGGCTGGTGGAGGTGCAAAAGGTGTAATTATTTTTATGGGTCACGGTTGACGGGAGAAAGACGACGATTTGGTGAATGGTAGTGAGTCATTTTGATAACACTAGATTAATCTAATTGAAGCTTTTACATTAAATTTATTAAAATTGGTACTAAAAGTTAGAGGGGAAAATAGGATAGAAGCTCACAGGCGTGTATATCTACTTAAATATTAACATAAAAAAAGATCTACATACTGAAAAATCTTAGTACAAGTGTCTACAATTTTGATTGTTAATTTTTTTATCAAATATTCAAGCTACTACAATTTTCAAGCATTCAATAAAGCTTTCTACTGCATAATTACTACATTAATTTTCTGTATTGCACAATATATTTTTAGATAGTATCAGTTAATCAGAGTTATGTCTTTGATTAAGTTAGATAGAGTTATTATTTGGCGTTTTGTTGATTAGTTGATAAATTTAATGCAATTTAGCTGCATTAAAATATGATGAAAAACGAGATTAATATTAAAATTTGGTATGAAAGGATAGTTTAGTCACACTACACATTGAGCCAATTAAATTGTGATGTCGCTCAATTTATCAACTACAAAGCTCTCTCCTATTTTAATTAAATCCGCCACTATCCAAGCATAAAAATAAACTCGTTTGAAAATTTAATCAACCAATTTACTAAATTAATAATTTCATTTTCATCGATGTAATTCACTTTAATTTATTCACCTGGCCTGTGTGGCCTCTCATCGGAAAACAAGCTTGTTTCTCTAAAGACGTTTATTAATTCTTGAACGATTCATCATCATTACGAGTAAATTCCTTCATTAGCCGGATCGCTGTCTAACTTTACGGCGAATTAAAAGTTGGATGGAAGTCCTATTTTTCATCCGCAAACTGGAAACGTGTTATCTTAAGCTGAAATCGCCATTTTTGATCGTTGCGAGCCCGCTATGCCGGAACTAAAAGCGTTTTCTTGTCGGAGATGCCTGGATTAGGTGTTTGTCTTGCAGATGGCTTGCTTTGAATTTTACTCGAGGATTTCTTTTCAAATTAACGCTTTGTATAGCCGTTAAAACTGATTAAATAAAATGCGAGGAGGTTTTCTTATACCAGAAACACCATACTTTACTTATATTATGTTGCTTTTTTTGCATTTATATTGCTTTTTCTTTCATTATTTTTTACAATATTGTTTTTTTCAAGTGTTAATAAAATCAGGTGTTGCAAGCTTTATAAAACTAAATTAAATTAATACTAAATATTATTTACAATTACTTTAATATACAGGATGTTTCAATAATAAATACAAAAATTTTAATCTCTTGTAGATCTTGTTTAAAGAAGAGTTTTTCTTAGATATTTTTTTTCCGAATCTCAACCGTTATCAAGATAAAATTCGTTAAAGTTTTAGCAAGAAATTTTATATGCGTCACTGGTCAAAACAGTAGAATGCACCATTATAATGGTCACCATAATAACTATAAAAAAATTAAAAATTATTATTTGTTATTGCATCAAATTAATTTTATGATTAAATATTGATTAAAAACGTTAAATAAAATAATAAATTATTAAATAAAGTGATTAGTAGATCAGTGATTAAAGCTATTACTAGTAGTCGTATAGACAGACACAGTGTGCCATCTAACGAAGAGTGCTGGAAGGTAGCAAGAGTTGGCATAATAATGTTGGCGGATAACAAAGTTATCTCTTAGGCTCTCGCTCGGCCACCATAACCAACCCTCACAATTAGGCAAAAACAATTACATCGCGGACTAATGCTCTGACCGACTTTGAATTACATCACCTAATCGCCCAACCAGCAACACAATGAAAGGCACCGCAACCAGAACTTACAAAAGTGTTCCAATCGAACAACAACGTCGAGAAAGTGTATACCGGTTTCGGGGTTTTTGCCCCTCATCAGTACAGTGTATCCCAGAGCGTTCTGATTGATTAGAACTGGTGGGAAAACTTGCTAATATCAAGCAAAGTACGGCTAGTAGTCGTATAGACAGACACAGTGTGTTATCTCACGAAGAGTGCTGGAAGGTAGCGAGAGTTGGTATAATAAAGTAATAATAAACAGAAATGTGAGAAACTAGATCAAAAACAGGACCTTTAGACATAAACCACACACATTAATAAAAAAATAGTAGAAGTACTTTCAAAAAAGTAAAAGAAAAATCAAAAACAAGATAAATAAACAGAGTTAGAAAAAAGAAAAAAAATATTTGAAACAAAATTAAGCATTTAAATTGAGATGGACAGCAGTGGAGACAGAGATGCCGAACTCAATTTTAACAGTTTTATACTTAATGGTAGAAAGGCTCTAAAACTAAATAAATAAATACTAAAAAGCCCCTAGAGCCCTACATCTCAGTTTTGTCTGTCTAATCGAGTTTTATACTCAGAAAAAACTACTCGAATCTGCCGTTATTGTTGCCGCTTTATCTGTAAACTAAAACGGGGTGCCAAATTACATCATTTTTAAACTAATAGATAATGAAATAAAATAAATAAAAATAAATAATAAAAAAAAACAATTACCTGCGAAGGTGTAGCGAGATTTGTGTCATTTGTTTTATTTTCAGACTCATTCTTCTCGAGTACAAAATTACCATTTGTCTTGAAATTGTTGCTGGATGTCGCTTAAACAAAATTTAACAATTATTTTTTTAAAAAATTAAAAAACAGTATTTATATAATCACAAATTTATTTGTTTTGACAAAAAATTATATTAGATTTTTTTTAATATAAGATCAATTTAATGACTCGTTTTTATAAAATTAATTGCTTCTCTTAAAGCAAATATTAACAGAAAATAATCAATTTATTAAATATCAACAAACACAACTATTGCAATGCCTGCAATGTTTAAACAAATTAATTAAACTACAGTTCGTGTATTCAACGCTCGATTAGATTTAATTTTGTAGCACTCAGGTTTCTATTACCTGTACCCTCTAGGATTTATAAATATCCAACATTTTTAGTTAGATGTAGATTAATTAACTTGTAAAATAAAGCCAAATTGCTTATAATTGTCTATAAAGCGACATTCTAGATAAGATTAATCTCATTTTGTTTTTATATCTCAAAAAAGACAAAACGAATTAAAATTTTAAAAATGCACAAAATTGACTTGTTTTAATAGTTTTTATTATTTTTCTTAATGTAATTAATGTAGGCTTCTGAGTTAGTAAATCATTTTTCATTATTTTTCTTTATTCAAAGCAAAGTTGTTTTTTTCTACTGTCTTATTTATAGTTTTTGAAAGTTTTTCTTCACTTCTTTTTCTCACTCAGTCTTTGATCTCTTCGTCAGTTGAGTCCTAACCCTGTTTCCAATTTTTTTAGTAATTTGTTTCTTTTTATTATTATTATTTTTGTTATTCTTTGTGATTTAACTACTCTTATTATATTTGTGTCTTTGCATATTTTTCTTAATTATTTGTTTGTTCTTGTAGTCCAAGTTTCTTCTACATTTTTTTCTTCATAAATATTTTTTAGAATCATTCTTTCTTATAGATTGTTTTTGTTTTTGTATTATGGTTTTGCAGACATAAAGTTTTGTTGATCCTGTTACTACTTTGAAACTTGATACAGAGTGTAATGCATAGACGCTTTTGTTTTCAGCTGCTATTCTTACTTTTATCTTTATCTTTTTCTATTGCATTTTCTAGGTAAACAAATCTCTTAATTTTTTAAATTTGTATTTCTTTTGTTTACCTTTACCTCTAGATATCTGTCTTTTTTGAATACTTCAATTTTACATATAAATTTAGTTTTTTTTATTAATTTTTAGTCTTATTTTTTCTACGCTTTTATCAGTCTTTTTGTTACGTTTAGTGTCTTTTTTTAGTTTTTGTTGTAAGTATTACGTTGTCTGCAAATGCAAGGCATTGATGTTGTTGATAGAAAAACATACCTTATCTATATATATTGCCGGGTTTTAATATTTTCCTTGGACGATTATAAATAATATTAAAGAAAGCGTGTCTTTATACCTACTTTAAACCATCAGACATTTTACACTTTTTTGACAGTTTTCAATTAATACGAGTCTTGTTCGCAGTTTTTCCCAATATTTTTTTTACTATTCTCTCAATTTTATTAGACATTTTAAGCTTTTTTAATGCTTGGTAAGATTGCTTTATTTTATACTATTGTAGACCTTCTTAAAGTCAATAAAAAAACAATTGTTTTTAATTTTTGTTAGTGACTATTTTTTGTATAAGTTGTAATTATAAGCCTTTAATATTCTTACATAAATAAAACGCGACTAAAACACGAATCCAATATAACGTTTTATCCACCAACAGTCTTTTAAAATCAGAATTGACAAAATTTCAACTCATGTCATCAAAAAATAATTTAACATTACACTTTGACAGAGGATGTCACCTTAAAAATCATTAAAATTAACAAAAAAATATGAGAGATTTTAAATCGTTGCTATTTATTTTCGATTGTTTATTGACTTCATATCTACAAAACGTTGGGCAAGTTGATGAAAATGAAAGAAAATTATAGGTACTGTTCCTGAGACAATTCTTGAGAAAGCTGAAGAAGCGACTCGCCAGTTGTTGCTTGCGAAGTCTAGAGAACATTATGAAAAAGTGTTTTCAGAATTTAATAAATAAAAAAAAGAATGGGAGGTAATGACAATAAATGAGGAAGTTTCTAGTTTTTATAAACAATCTTGCCTCATCAATTAACAGTAAAATTATACTATACGCAGATGATACCACTATAACCGTAAGAGCTGATGACTTAATTTCAGTAAAAAATGGATTACTATCAACGCAGTCGACTGCTTGTGGATGGTTCACACAACATGGTTTACTTTTAAACCAAAATAAGACCTGCTCAATGATATTCTCCTCAAGAGAACTCGAAACCAATAATCCTAAACATGTTACCTTCCTAGGAATTAAACTAGATCCTCGGCTATCCTGGGACAAACATGTAGATGTGATCTGTACTAAATTAGTTAAAACTGTGTATCTTTTAAAAAAATTGAAATTGTCAGTAAACATATCTATATTAAAAATGGTATACTTTGCTTTATTTCAGAGCTGTTTCTCTTATGCAATTTTTATTTGGAGCCACACTAGCCACACCAATAGAATTTTCAAAATTCAACGAAAAGCGATACGTGCAATAGAAGTGCTAAAATATCAAGACGATGTCAAAGAATCTTTTAAAAACTTAGGTATATTAACAGTTCCATCTATGTATGTTTATGTATGCCTTTTATATGTAAAAAGAAATTTAAGTTCTTATAGAAACCATTTTGAAAATCACAGTTACTGCACACGTAAAAATGACAAAATACAATTCAAATACACCCGCACTAATACAAGTCGAAATAGCTCAAATTATTACGGCCCAACTTACTTCAATATGTTGCCGAGAAAAATTTCTGCACTTCCTGAAACTATTTTTTTAAATGTTATTAAAGAAAACCTGTTAAAGTTTCCACTGTATCATGTTGTTTCTGTATTATTTATTGACTATGCTTGTGACAATATGTATCACTTTAAAGCAAATACACATTATTATTATTATTATTATTATTATTATTATTATTATTATTATTATTATTATTATTATTATTATTACTATTATTATTATTATTATAAGTTTTGCTATCGTATTTCTTAAATTTGAAAAAGAGGTATGCAATTTCATCCATGTGGTCGAAGTAGAAACTCCATGCTGAAGACCGCTATAAAGGTCTATAAAAACATAGACATTGGAAAATATAGTAAGCTCATGGCCTATCTGAAGAATTAATCAAGAGGATACAGACCTAGGAAAGCTGTAGTATTGGAAAGAGCACACCTAGAAAAGCTTTTGACAAGGGCTTGCGATAAAGAATATTTGATGATCAAGGTAATCTCTGTCTTTACATAGACATTGTAGATAATAAATTTTGGAATATTTTAGATTACGTTAATAATGAGGGTGTCTGGTGGCTATCGATGCTGAGAGCTGACAAGTTTGAAAATCAGTGATGTAGAATACTAGAGCGCATACCTGATTGTTTCGATACCAGATACCAAAACAGGCGTTTTACAAGAATTCACAATTATAGAAGAAGAATTCTCTATCAACACTGTAGAGAGGTGTAGGAAATTCATGTCCTTACGTCCGAAAAAGTTATCCATTAAGAGATTTTTTTTACAATACGTTAATCAAAAATGTACATCGCAACCTGTTGGAATTAACACTTCATAGAAAATTCCTTCTAAAGTTGCTTTGTTTTTGAATCTGACGAACGCAGAAGCTTATACCGGCCATTGTATAAAGCGCACTTTAACAACTTTACTTGCCAATGGAGGTGCTAATCTTACAACAATTAAACGACATGGTGGGTGGAGGAGCTCCGCCAGAGCAGAAACTTATATCGAAGATTCTGTATCTAATAAGCTTGATATATTGATAAAGAAAATCCAAGGTTCTCCTGGTACTAGTCGTTTCTTACTAGAGGAGACGTCCATTGTTCCTACAACTACTTTTCGTTCTGGAATCAATAACAACCACAAGCTTCTTATTAATGGAAACGAAGTGAAATATAATAAAACAAAGAACGAAATGTCTTTTTATGTAAATGTTTAAAATGTTTAATTTAAAAAAATTATGTAAATGTTTTATGTAAAAAGATTAAACAGTATTGTTGTTTTCCATGTCTGCATCATTTGTATTTTTATTCATATATTTTTAATTAAATTATTTTTTATTATTCTCTTTTTCTTTTTTATCATTTCTTCTTGTATGTTGTTTTTTGTCAGACTCTTGTTGTTTCTTTGTGTTTTTATAATAATTTTATCTTTAATATTTGTAGAAAGTTATTTTTCACATGTTTTGTCCGTTTTGTTGTTTTCTTCCTTTTTAACTATTCTTCTTTTTTGGTAAACGATTTGTTTGAGTATTTTTCAAAATATTTAATCTATCACCATTTTTTAAATAAACTAATAGATTATTAAAAACAAACTTAAACTATTAAACTTAACGATTGTTTAAAAGTTGTAAATTTATTTCGGAATTTTTGATCTTTTTAAGTAGTACTGTTTTGTTTGTGGTTTGTTTATTTATTTGTAATTATTAGAATGATATGCTGTTATCTATGTTATTTTAATTTTTATAAATACATTTAAAAATTATTAAAAATAATATAAACATGTAAATTGAGTTAAAAACTGCTTAGGAATTTAAAAAAAATTAAAACAACCCGGCGCATCCACCATTTTTTATCATTGTTATTATTGTTATATACTTACTAAAGGCTATTTTTGGACCTTGAGAACACTTTGTATAAACAATATAACTTAATGTTTTTATACTGTGACGCGAACGACTCAATTCTAAGAAGCGGTGAATCAGAGTATCGAGTATTGTGTTGTGGACCGCTCACTTCTAGGAACTGAATAGAACTTCGAGTATTATTTACGTTTTGAATGGGTTTATTTATTCTTGTTTACGTCGGCATTGTTTGTCGCTATTGTGATTGAATTCCAATCATCTTGCCGAATTGAAATAATTCAGGAGAAACGCGAGAAAATACTCGAAAGTTCTGGAAAGAGTCCATACCCCTATATATATGCGAGACAGCGAGTCAGTCAGTCAGTCTGGTTTTGGGAGAGCGACATAAAGGCGAACTCCGGCGATATCCAGCGAATTTAGAAAGTGATAAATTAAAGTGTTTTGTGTTCCGTTAGTGATATAGAATATTAGCTGTGTTAATTAGTTGTAATTAATTTGATTTGTAAATAAACTTGCCGAGAAATTATCTCCAGCTCTTTAAATCAGAAACCCACATATAATAAACGTCACACTGGTGTCAGGAGTGGGATTTAAAGAAGCTTGGTGGACAAAGAAAAGTTTATGTCTCTGGAACCTTCTGGAAGAACAACAAGAAGTCAGACAAGAACCATGGAGGAACAACTTCGTGTATTCTTCGAGAAACTAGAAAAACAACGCTTGGAAGATAAAGAAGAACAGAAGAAATTTCTGGAAGATCAAGAAAAACGAAGAATGCAAGAAAAAGAAGAAGAAGAAAAACGACGACTGCAAGAAAAAGAAGAAGAAGAAAAACGTCGAATGGAAGAGCAAGAAAGAATTTTCGAAAAATTCGATACCTTACAAGATGCTCTTAAGAAAGATGTCGAAGAAGTAAAAAAAGGAATTTGAGGAAAAAGTTTTCGAAGTAAAAGAAGAAGTAAAAGAAGAGATAAAAGAAGTTAGGGAAGAACTAGAAAAGAAAGTTTTAGAATTGGAAAGTAAAATGAAGAAACTTGGAACAGGACAAATTTTAGGAAGCGAAGTAACATCGCAACGAGTAAAACCCCCAACTTTCGATGGTCAGTCTTCGTGGTCAATGTATAGGAGGCAGTTTGAAGCAGCGGCGGAGATAAATTGCTGGAATGATGAAGAAAAAGCCACAGCTCTGGTGTTAGCACTGCGAGGACCAGCTCTCCAGCTGCTTCAGAATGTATCTGATCGTGATCAGAAAAACTATCACGCAGTGGTCAACGCCTTGGAATTGCGCTACGGAGACCAGCACATGGACAGAGTATACCAAATGATGCTTAAGTCCCGACATCAGAAAAGCAACGAAAGTTTGCAAGAATATGCCGCGGAAATAGAAAGATTGGTTAATTTAGGTTATCCTTCCGCACCTGCAGACCTTCGCCATGAGATGGAAGCCAGCGCATTTATTGATGGTTTAAGAGATGGCGATTTACGACGTTATCTACGTCTACATAGATATAAAACCTGTGCTGACGCGCTTATCCACGCGTTAGAATATGAGGCGGCAAATGAAGACTTTTCACGACGACCAGCTCAACGCGTGCGATTGATGTCTGCAGAGGAAACTCCAACAAATAATTGCTGCTGCGAAGAACTGAAGAGTATGTTGGAAAAGATGCAGCAGACACCAGCACGCACTGGAGGACGGCCTAAGTGTTATGGTTGTGGTAAGATAGGCCATATAAGAAGGGATTGCCGCCAACGGGGAAGGTCTGAGGATGTAAGGAGGGGTCAGGAAGATGTCACAGGCCCCTCAAATTTCCCGGCATCAGGAAAACTAATTTCAGCTAGCACTTTGGGGCGTGTGCTAGCTGATACGCCCAAAGCCCCTAGGATCATCTCCGTCTCGCAGCTAGGAAAAGGAAATGATAGTCTGTTGCTGGATGGACGAATCAACGGTCGAGACACCAAGATGACGGTTGACACGGGAGCAACACTTTCTCTAGTGAGACGGGACATGCTGGAAACATCTCAAAATATCTACATGACAAGATGTAACTTCGTTTTGAAAACCGCTACTGGTGAAACAGCACAAGTACATGGAGAAGCTAATGTCAAACTTGAGATAGGACCATTCAATATTGTACACCGAATGGTTGTAGCTGAGATAGTTGATGAAGTGATCTTGGGTTTGGACATTATGGACAAATATGGATTTGTGCTGGATATTAAGAACAGGATGTTACAAATGGGAAACGAAGAAATCTTGTTACATTCTGCGACCGCTTCATCTGACCATGTAAACATCATCGTCTCAGAATCAGTTCGTGTCCCCGGCAATTCTGAGAAAATTGTGCTGGCAGAGTTGGAAAAAGATCCTGGGGGATACCGAACGGGAGTTGTTGAACCGGACATGACGAAATTCACGAATGCGACACACAATAAACAGATCTTGGTAGCTAGAGCACTCGTTGAGGCTGGTGGAAAGATTCCTATCCGCATAGCCAATCTCAGCGAAAATCGAGTTACGTTGCAGAAAGGGGAACAGATTGGCTTCTTTCAGCCTGCATTACGAGTTGTTCGTTGTGAAGAAAAGGACAACACGAGTTACCAGGAAGGAGAAGGTAAAAATAACCCGGAATTGGAAAATTATTTTCTGGAAGAATGGCAACACTTATCAGAAGATCAGAGGAAAGCAGCCACTGCTTTTATTCGAAAGGAACAAGACATTTTTGCAATAGGGGACAAGATTACGGGAAGAACTAATTTGGTACAGCATCGAATTAATACGGGATCAGTACAACCTATTCGTCAGCCCCCGAGAAGACTCCCCTTTGCGAAACAGGAAGAAGTGGCTCGAATGATCGAAAAAATGAAAGAAGATGGCGTCATTGAAGATTCGTCAAGTCCCTGGTCTTCACCAGTTGTACTAGTAACAAAGAAAGATGGGTCAACTCGTTTCTGCGTTGACTATAGACGGCTCAACGAAGTAACGAAGAAAGATAGTTACCCACTTCCACGCATCGACGATACACTGAGCATGTTAGCTGGTTCCCAATGGTTTTCTACTTTAGACTTGAAGAGTGGGTATTGGCAGGTTGGAATTCACCCTGAGGATAAGGAGAAAACTGCCTTCTCGACTGGAACTGGGCTCTACCAGTTTAATGTTATGCCTTTTGGACTTTGTAATGCGCCAGCTACGTTCGAGCGGCTAATGGAACTTGTCCTTCGAGGGTTGACTTGGAGAACTTGCCTTGTGTACCTTGATGATGTGATGGTTATTGGGAAAACTTTCGAAGAACATCAAAGTAACCTGCAAGAAATTTTCAGCCGATTGCGAAACGCTCGTCTTCAACTTAACCCTAAAAAGTGTTGCCTTTTCCAAAGAAAAGTAAAGTTTTTGGGACACGTTGTTTCATCGAATGGGATACAAACTGACCCTGAGAAGACTGCAGCCGTACGGGAATGGCCCCGACCTAATGATAAGCACCAACTACGAAGCTTTTTGGGTCTTTGCACCTACTATCGCCGTTTTGTCAAAGGATTCGCCGATATTGCCAAACCTCTTCATAAACTGACCGAAAAGAAGACGCCTTTTATTTGGGACAAAGAGTGTGAATCGGCCTTCAAAACATTAAAAGTTACACTCTGTACGGGACCAATACTTGCTTACCCAAGGGCAAAAGGTCAGTTTATTTTAGATACGGACGCCAGTAATAATGGAGTTGGCGCAGTATTAACTCAAGTACAGGATGGCGAAGAGAGGGTTATCGAATATTATAGTAAGGTTCTTTCTAAACCTGAAAGGAATTACTGTGTCACCCGAAGAGAACTGTTGGCTATCGTGAACGCGGTAAGCCATTTCCACAAATATTTATACGGCCAACATTTTACAATAAGGACAGATCATGCCGCTTTAAAGTGGCTGTTAAATTTGAAGAATGCTGAAGGTCAAACAGCGAGATGGATTGAGAGACTTCAGCAGTATGATTTTGAAATCAAGCATCGCTCGGGAAGGTCTCATCAAAATGCAGACGCCTTGTCCAGAAGACCGTGCAGAGCCGACTGCAAACATTGTAGCCAACGAGAACAAGCTGACCACCTGTGCAACCTTAGAAGGCTAGTTTTGCAACCTACTGACGGATGGACAGCTGAAGAAATAAGAACAGAGCAACTGCAAGACGATGAGATCGGACCGATTTTACAAAGCAAGGAGAACGGAAATGTGAGACCGCAATGGCATGACATTTCAAATAAGAGTCCTGCTCTGAAGGCGTTGTGGGCACAATGGGACTCCCTGAAAGTCGAAAATGGGCTGCTCAAAAGGGCTTGGGAAAGCGCGGATGGAAAGACGGTAACAATGCAGCTAGTCCTACCGAAGAGTCGTGTAAAGGAAGTCTTAAGGGAAATCCATGATGGAAGATCTGGAGCTCACTTCGGCGTCAACAAAACCTTGGGGAAGGTTCGCGAACGCTTTTATTGGGTCAATAGCCGAGAAGATGTCGCTAATTGGTGCCGGAAATGTACAACATGTGCTGCGAGTAAAGGCCCGAAAACTCGTAGCCGGGGAGCCATGAAGCAATACAACGTTGGGGCTCCGTTTGAGAGGATTGCGTTTGATATTGCGGGTCCATTTCCAGTCACCGACTCGGGCAACAAATACATTATGGTTGTTGCCGACTATTTCAGTAAATGGCCTGAGGCATACGCGTTACCAAACCAAGAAGCTATTACTGTGTCTCGTGCTTTGGTGGATAATTGGATTTCTCGTTATGGGCTTCCCATGGAAATGCATTCGGACCAAGGGCGAAACTTTGAGTCAGGGGTTTTCCAAGGAATTTGTGATCTCTTGGGTATTCGGAAAACCAGGACTACACCGCTGCATCCTCAGTCCGACGGAATGGTCGAGCGCTTTAACAGCACCATGGAAGAGCACCTATCGAAAGTTGTAGAGGCCCATCAAAGAGATTGGGATCGCCATTTACCGTTGTTTTTGTTGGCTTACAGAGCGGCGATCCATGAAACTACAAATCAAACTCCAGCCAAGATTTTGTTTGGACGGGAACTCCGCTTGCCTTGTGACCTTGTGTTTGGGACACCCACTCAAGAACCCAAGGAAGTTAGAAGCTATGTAGAAGAGCTTCAAGAGACGATGTCCCATATCCACGACTTGGCTCGAGACCGAATTGAGATTGCCAGTGACAGGATGAAGACGCGGTACGATTTGAGGGCGAATTCGGTAGGGTTTCAAGAGGGAGATTTGGTCTGGCTATTTAACCCTCAACGGAAGAAAGGGCGATGTCCGAAGCTTCAGCCGAAATGGGAAGGCCCTTATACCGTACTGACCCGACTTAACGACGTGGTGTATAGAATCCAAAAGAACCCCAGGGCTAAGATGAAGGTAGTGCATTTAGACCGTTTAGCCCCCTATGCGGGTTCAAATGACGATGAATGATTGTTCGAGACGAACAATTCTTAAGAGGGGGGTAGTGTGACGCGAACGACTCAATTCTAAGAAGCGGTGAATCAGAGTATCGAGTATTGTGTTGTGGACCGCTCACTTCTAGGAACTGAATAGAACTTCGAGTATTATTTACGTTTTGAATGGGTTTATTTATTCTTGTTTACGTCGGCATTGTTTGTCGCTATTGTGATTGAATTCCAATCATCTTGCCGAATTGAAATAATTCAGGAGAAACGCGAGAAAATACTCGAAAGTTCTGGAAAGAGTCCATACCCCTATATATATGCGAGACAGCGAGTCAGTCAGTCAGTCTGGTTTTGGGAGAGCGACATAAAGGCGAACTCCGGCGATATCCAGCGAATTTAGAAAGTGATAAATTAAAGTGTTTTGTGTTCCGTTAGTGATATAGAATATTAGCTGTGTTAATTAGTTGTAATTAATTTGATTTGTAAATAAACTTGCCGAGAAATTATCTCCAGCTCTTTAAATCAGAAACCCACATATAATAAACGTCACAATACAATAATTTTTTTGTAAAGAAAATTTCATGTTTTTGTTTTAATTTTTTTGTTTTTGTGGTTGTCAGTCCGAGATCGTTGTTCCATATAGTCATGCACCGACTGCATCCCTTCACAAACAAAGATAGCAATCAAATAGAAAAAGATAAGCAATCCGTTGGTTCGGTAACAGGTGTCGGTCCGGATCGATCCCACGCGCTTGTTTGGCGCATGCTTGAGCGTCGCCACCCCGCTGGCAACGTCACGACGCCAGCACTTGCAACCAGGGAGTGGTGAGTCGCTACAACAAACCCTCAGTGCAACCAACACAGTGAGCAGAAGACTCCAGTGGCTGTGGTAGTGCAGTGCGAATGCGGGATGTGTTTTTAGCGCCCTCCCGATGAGGTGTCCTGCAGGTTGTTTACCTGTTGGCTAAGCAGGCCGGCGTGTCGCTCCTGCTACTTGTTGCTATCACCTATCCTCCGCCATCACTCAACCACCTGCCGGTGCATTCCGGGCCCTGCCTGCAACAGCAAAAGATCGATACGGCCGCACGATGCCGCGCTGCTACATGGTGAAGAAGCAAAGCAACAAGTATAATAAGGACTGCTGGGACGGGGCAGCTGTCTCGCAAACAGCCCCTGACAGCCCCACTGAAGGCTGTGTCGCGCCACCTTATTACACGCCGCTTACTACCAGTACAGGTAAATAACGTTTATATACTCTACAGTGTGACTCATAGGTCGATACAGGGCGATCAATGTGCATCGATATTATGCATGTCACTGAGGCGGATTGCGTTCGGGGAAACTCGGATAAACGTGGAAATACGGACGACGCTAACTTCGCTCGATGTTTTCTAAACGTGCTAAACAGGTTGCAGCGTTCCGACGACACACAACTTACTAACACACTTTAAAAGATATATAAACGTAGTAATAGTAAATTTAACTCAGCTTATAGATTAATTAATTAATACTTTTATAATAAGTTACTTGCAATTTTATTTTCTAGCTAGCTAAAACCTACATAAAACAGTTAAAAGTAACTTTCAACAAATATACAATTTATTAACACACTTCTATCTCTTTGAATAATTGCCGATGATTTGCCTGTTGTGTCTCTCATAAAATCTTAACTACTCTCTGGTAAACGACGAATCACTCGCTTTCTATAAAATTCAAAAACAGTTTCACGTGTGTGATATTGAGAGACAGTAAACATATACTACGATAGATGCCTTTTATATAGTTTATTATTAGAATGTGATTTTTAACAGTTATAAAAACTTACTTAAATTAAGAGTAAAACTGTTAAAAAGCCGCTCATACCTCACACCTTACTTTTAGCTTGTATCCTTTTGTTGACAGCCACTTGTCGATGTTAATTAGATAACTTGTAATATCGCGAACCCTTTAATAACAAGCTTAGGTATCGCATCAGCTAACTATAGAGAACAGCCAATATCAGCAACAAAATGCAGATTTTTGAACTACCAGGCTACTGACGAGAAAATGACTTCTAATTAAGTTTATTAAGTAACGATTAAAAACACTATAAAAAATACAAAAATTTATTTAAATTAAGAAAAATAATTAATTTTTTAAACGTAAATTTATTGATTTATTAATATTGTTTTATTATGATAAGTAGTTAAAAACAATTTTGTTTTATTTACAGAGCTTACTTTGTGTTTTTACTAAAATTTGCTCCAATTCAATTATTTTTCAAAAAAGCAAAATAATGACTTTAATGACAAATTAAATTTATTTTACTATATTAAATGCATTATGTTTAAAATAATAACAAAGAGACATTTATTTGCATTAAACTAGTATTAAAAAAACAAATATTGTATTTTTAAAAATAAAAAACAATTAAAACGAAAAACAATTTTTATTTAAAAAATTATAATTTTGCTGTATACCCGAAAAATTAAAAAATCTAAAAACTTTTAATTACGTAATTTTTTTTCTTAAAAATTTATAGTAATGCCAATTTTTATTTTTTAAGTTAGTTGAAAATAAAAATGTTACAGAATTATAAAGAAATTAAACAAAAATTTAAAAAACACAGTATTTCAGAAACAAAAACTTTAGTCGGACTATGAAGCTTTAATGACGTTGATAGTTTTATTTTGTATACTGTAGTCTGGGTTTTGTAATTTTTTAATTTTTGTTGATTTAGTAAAATTCAAAATTTTTTATAAAAATCTGCAAAAAAAAAACAGAAAATTGCTTGATTTATACTCTACGTAAATTGTATCTTACTGTTTATTATTTTTTATTTAACTAATATTTATTTATTTATTGATTAATTACAATTTCTTATAAAAAACTAAAAATATTTTTTTTTAGAGAATTTAATAATAGAAACACTACCGTGTAATTTGTGTTGTTTATATTTATCAAAATTGTATTATAGAAGTAGTGTTTTATAACACATTTGCACATATATATATATATATATATATATATATATATAAAACTTATTCTAAACCTTCTGTAGCAGTACAAAAAAATTACAACAGCAGAGGTATATTGAGGGCTTTTATGTCATCTAAACTTACAACAAAAAGCTGAAAAAACACTTTAAAAAAATGTAATTTAAGCTATTTTAATTAACTTGCTATAGCGCCCATTAATATAAAACTACGGCAGCTTTATAACTGCAACTGAGCTGTAGATTCAAGCTGTTTTTGATTGTCATTGTCTTATTCCATTATTTTAACGTTAATCTTAGTTTTTTATATTCTATTTTGGTCATGCTGTCTCTTCTTTTTATTTCAATATTTCTGATGAAAGATTGTATTTCTTTTTTTATCTACGAGAAAATTGTTAACACAGATCTTTAATTTCGGTATATTTCTTAGTATTTTTTTGACTTTTAGTATACTTATCTTCCATTTTCAATTTTCTATCACTCTCAGACATTTTATATCTTATCTGTTTTGCATTTTAAATTTTTGCTTCGACTTGTAGTTTGTTTTTGCTATTTTTTTTAAATTCAAATATTGGTTTATTATCTCTTGTTTATATCAATTATTAAATTGTTTTTCTATCTTTGTTGTCTAGGTTTTGTACGTGTTACATTATTTCGATATTAATATTTATTTTATGTTTCATTCATTCACTATAATCTAATTAATTTTTCTGTATTTTTTTAATTTTGCCGGAAAGCCTTGTTAACATTTGCTTATTGTTATTTTTTGTTTCACAAGAGTTTCTTTTGTTAGTTTGCTTTTTATTAAGATAGTCTCGAAACTGTTCTTTTTTTTCTTTTATATTTTTATAATCTAGATCACTTCTAATTTAAAATAAAAAAGAGGTAAAGACTTACATCAAAAAACACAGAGAAAGATAAAAGCTGCAAGATAAAAATAGAATACAAAAAACTAAGATAAACGCCAAAAAGTAGAAAAAGACAATGATAAACTAGTCGAGTCTACAGCTCAGTTGCAGTGATGAAGCTGCTGTAATTGTTATAATAATAGGCACCACAGCTGGTTTTATGTCATACAAAATATTATTTACTCAAATTTAAAAAATATCTTTTACTAGTTTATTTATCACACGTAATCAGCTAATTCTGTCATTTTTCTAAACAGGTTTAGAAAAATCAGAGTGCCTACATATCAAAATTTGCTTTTTATCAAAGTTAGTTTTTCAAAAAAATATCCCAAAAATGTATTGTTTCTGTTCTAGAGTTTAATGCTATCAAAAAAGCTTTTGCAAACAAGGTACTGAGCTCTATTAGAGGCATAGAGCTGCTAGTTTAGTCATTTTTTAGTTATTTAAAAAAAAGCGTTTTCTTACGGCATCCTGCAAGTAGTTCTCTTTGTTTAATTGATAGTTTGTATTTTTTCTTCATTTAGTATTTAAAACGAAATAAATAGCTATCTGATATTTAAATAGTTTAGTATCTATATTCAAAAACAATATTTAGAGAGCAATTCTCGAATCGACAAAGTTTTGCAACAAATTCTGAGTGACAGTAGTATACAAGGTGTAATCAAATATTGTACTTTTTACCTGGTAATAGTTTTCGTTAAAAGAATGCCAAATTTTCAAATTTTCTTTATTGTTAATGGTTTTTGACTCTTATGGGCTGATTTCAAGTTGAGATAATACCGGTAGTATCGCAAATTTTAACAGTTTTCCATTGCAACACCAATCACAGCTCCGCTTCTTTTAATTTTGCTTAGAAACGAAGATACTACCGGTATTATCTCAACTTGAAATCAGCCCATTAAAAACGTAGAATAATTTTTTTAGAAATTTGTTTTTGTATAAGCAATTTTGTGATATACAGGGTGTGCTTTACTTGTCAATAGTATAAGTTTTTGAGCAAAATCTGGTACACCGCATATCTCAAAAATCCTGAGCATTTGTGTAAAACAAATTAGAGCTTTTAGCATCTTTTCAACGAAAACGATTTGTAGGTAAAATTTCTGTACCTTACTTCACCTTGTATCTTCAATCTTCATATGAACATACTAAGCAATGTGCATCAAGTTGCTCGAATTCGCTTGGATGAAGCCGACTAATTGAATTGAAACGAAGTTCGAACGTTGCTCCAATGTATGTTCTAATATCGACATGTTTTAGTTGGATGGTAATTATGGAAATATCAAGCTTGCTGAAAATGACACATAAACATTGTAAAAGCTATATAAACATATAAACCGTTATTAAACTTGATATTTGAAAACTTGTTTAAATAACAAACTTTTAGGTTTTATTTTGTGCAATTAAAATTTATATACATGTTGTTGTAACTTTTGTAATTGAAGAAAATTAAGTTTACTCAAAAGTATCTCGTTGAAGTATCAAACGAAATAAACTACAGAAATACGAGTATTTAACTGTAAAACAAAAATTACTTTTTACATTAAAGGTTAAATAAAATAAAATTATAATTGTATATTAAAGAACGCGTTTCTAAGTCTAGGATTTATTTTACTGACTTAATTTTTAATTTTTGGAAAACATAATTTAAATTACCTTTATTTTTTTAATTTAATAAATATTCTATTGTTGTACAAAAAATTGTAGAATTTAGTTGTCTAAAACAAAATTATTTACGTGGCTAGAAGAAATTACTATAATAAAGAAAAATTTATCAAATCAACTCTACAATAAAATCATTATCACATACAAATTATTCACACAATCAAAGAAGATATACCTACCTACTTTACTTAAAATAAGGGAAAATCAATAACCAATTGCTTTATCAATAGTCATTAAGTTCAAAGCTGGGTCGAAATAGAATGTGCGTGTGACTTTAGAAAAGTAAATAATCAAGTTGAAACGTCTTAGAATTGTAGAAATATTTCATAAGAATTACCAGATGTTAGATACATTATTGTTAAAAGAAACTTTTTTAAATGTTTAAATTAAACTAATAAGAAATATTTTAGCTTGCTTTCGGAAAAAAATATAGACATCTCAAAAATTGTGCTTTATCTAATCTCTTATAACTCTCAGAATTTAACATTAACATTGACAACAAAATTAACATTAAAAGTAATTACAAACATGTTGTTTTTTAAAGCAAATAAAACAAATATTTTTGTAGACGAATCTACCATATGTTTATTATAATTTTTGATCACAGGCTGCCATGAAAAGGAAAAATTCTAAAAACGTAGTGCCTAACTTATTTCACTTGATAACACATAACCTCACTTTTTTCATGTTTTCGAACACATTGATAAGAGTTGCAGGAGTATTATTGTTTATCTCTTCCTCAATACGATTTTTTAGTTGTTCAATATCATTAACTAGCTCTCTAAAAATGATTTTGTTCTGGAAATTTATTACTTTTGACAGTGACAGCAAAATGACATTTATCAAGTGAACTAATCTAGACGCTACGTTTTTAGAATTTGTATTTTTCATAGCAACCTATGATCAAAAATTATAATAAACATATGGTAGTAATTGAGCTCAGTTATTGATTCTAAAACAATCTTTTTAAATAAAAATAATCATGTACAGAGTATTTTTTTCTATCATACCTGTCATTTTAAAACTTATAGGATTTCTGTTAATGTGGTTAAGTAATTGACAAATTAAGACAGATTTAAATAGTTATTTATATAATTAGTGGGATAGAAGCATCTTTACGCAATAAGTGCGTAGATTATAAATAACGAGAGCGTTAGCCCGAGTATTTGTAACACACGAGTTACTGTAATGTGCTCTAGCCCACGTATGATATACAAAACTTTACCTATGACTGCAAAAAATTAAGAAAATCGAAAATTTAATGCTGCCGATAACTTCTATTTTTTACATCAAAAGTAAGGTGACCTACTGAAATGTTTAGTAAGCACTATGGCAACCGCTTACAATTTTTTAACCAAAGCTCGCTATTTTGAGATTATCAGTAAACATTTTGCTTTGTGGTAAAAATAAAAAGATTGTAAACATAAGTGACTTAGAAAGTTTACTTTCTGATATAGAAGAAACGGCAACAAACGCTGCTTTGTGCTTGATGCCAGAAAAGTTTAAAGAAAAGTACGAAATGGCTTTTCAACGGTTCAGTTTATGGTGCGACCAAAAAAATGTTAAAAATATTACCAATGAGAAGGTTCTACTTGCATATTTCGATCATTTATCAAAACAGTATAAATCATTGTTTTTCTGAGCTTTTTATTTTATGATTAAAACAATAAAAAAAATAAACAAAAATGTTGACAACAGTAAATACGTGCATTTACTTGATTTTATGAAAAAAAAATCTAAAAGATTTCGAGCTAAAAAATCGCAAATTTTCATAAACAAGATAGTAGCAAATTTTTACAAGAAGCAAATAATGATAAATCCAGTTAATGAAGGTAACAAGTGTTCATTTAAAAAAGTTGTCAAGTGTGCTATAAAAAACAAGAACATTTTGAAGTATGTCTTAGTTTAATTCGGCTCCCGTACTGTCAGTTACAACGACAAATCACGACTGCGCGCACTGTAAAGCTATGTATCAAGTTCCGACATCCCTTCTTCGCTACATTTTCTTTTATCAAAATCTCATAGCACACTTGACAACTTTTTTAAATAAACAGTTGTTACTATATCTTTTTTATGTATAAATTATTCTTACTAAGTAATGTTAATTTTAAGGTTGCTTTAATTATTGAAGTTGGTGGAGCATGTAGAATCTAAAAATTTACATGCTTTTGGAAGATGTCAAAATTTACAGACAATGCTTCCATGTTCTAATACCAAACACTAAAACAAAATTACTCCGAATTTTTTTTATTACGTCAGGCGGAATTAATGCGGTCAACATGTTAGAATTAATTTAAAAATATGCTGCACTTCATTCTAATAACGCCAGTAGTAGACGGTTTTTTAAAGATACAGAAACCAGAGATGTATAAAGTTATCTGTTGGTAAAAACACATTTGCTGTTTTCTCCAAAAGTATTACTACTTTTCTTCAGTTATCAATCCAGCAGGATATACTGGACATTGTTATAGACGCTTATCTTTACTTGCTAATTAGGAAACTGATGTTTTAACAGTAAAGTGACATGGGGGCTAGCGCTTAAATACAGTGGCGGAGAGGTATATAGACACGGCAGAAGAAAATAAAAAACATATTGCTTCAAAAATACTATATCGACAACTGTTATAAAGAAAAATGTATCAGAAATGTCTTGTCCTACCATAAATAGATATGAAAATTGTGTTATTAATATTTATAACAATAATAGCATGTAATTAAGATTGAGTTTGAAATTAAAACAAATTATTTTAAAGTGTGGATTTTTATTCTATTACTTTACTAGTAAAGTAATATTTTCTTTTATTTTGCACAAATATTTAATATATTATGCAGTTATCAAGACAGTCATAAATAAAATCTTTTAAGGAATTTTACGCCAAATGTTCCGCAAAGCCGATTCAGCAGTTTTTGTTCTGAAATATCTAGTTTCAAATTAATAAATTGTTGTTTACACCTCAGTACCACTTATTTTAATTTCGCATTTAATAAATTACGCATTTTCTTTAGATTCATAATTAATAAAAAAAAATTTGATTTACAAATAGTTAGTTAATATGACAGGTAAACGGAACGTGAAACATTAAGCAACAAAATTCACTGTCATTTCAAAAATAATATTGCCAACTGTACAACAATTTGACAAGTATTATAAAAAACACTTTATATACATTATTCGTTTTTATAATTTCCAACTTTAAGTGGACCTTGAGTTACCCCTTAGGGTGGAATATCTTATAAGACTTCAGAAGCCCCTCAGCAAGCGTCTTAACCCCGGCTTACTTCGGCGCAACTTCCGGTCACTTTTTCCCCATTCCGTTTACAAAACGGTCAATTTATTCGCCATCAAGCGATTTATTGTGCCTTTATTGTAAATACAAACACGACCGAAATGGAAACGCTGACTTTATTGGGAATCAATTGTTGTAAATATTAAAAGACTCGTAAAAGTCGTTCTAAGTGCAGGAGTTTTATATTGGTGCAAGCATATGCTAAAAAATATCAACTTGTATTGATTTACAATCCACCTGTCAAGTTATTATTCAAATATTGAACGTCGAAATAATGAAATCGTAATCCTTTGATCTGGGCTCAATCCGAGAGTGATTGGATTGGTGAGAAAGGTATACGAGGAAAAAATATTTTTATAATATCTAGTTGTGATAAATGTTGGAAGTGCTAGGGAAAGTAATAAGTCGTAAAATTTAAGTTTTCAAGTGGTGAGACATAAAACTTAGGTTTAACACTAGTTTACTTCATCGCCTCAACGGAGTTGTAATTTTTATGACTGGTTGTGTATGAACAGGTTTATGTATTACATGAAATTTGAGAATGTTTGGTTAGAGGTAAGCTGTTACAAAATAGCTATTTTCTGTAATAAACCTGCTTCATTATATATACCTAACATACACAAAGTGTCCCATAAACAAAAACCAAGTTAGAAACACAAATGTCTGATTTATCCCAATCAAACAAAATTAATAAAATAAAAAATAAGTCATTCTCGTAAAACGGCGATTTTAACCTAAATTCTTTTTAAGTATTTTTTGTTAAATTATGATTACAAACAATAAAAACACAAATGACTTAATTAATTGACTCTTTTTCATTTGATTCATATAAGATAAATGTCTGGTGTCATCAGATTATTAACGAATGAGTGTAGAATCCCCATTACGACAAATGGCAACTAAGCACGATAGACATTCAGCAGTTAAATGCTCCGATAAAACTTAGAATTAGTGTTTTTATAGCAAGCTGAAAGCTATTAAACGGTATTAGTTCATAAAAAAGCAGTGCCCTATTTAAACCAAGACTCTATACAGCGTGAGTCTGTTAAAAATATATCCTAACTTTTCTCAAAAACTAGTTCACCGACTTCAGGGTTTGCCATTAAATTATTTTTTTTAGAATTTTTCTAATATTTCTTCTAATTAATATTAATTCGTTAATAAAAATGTAAAATTGGCATTATTATAATTGTTAATATTAGAAAAATTCTGAAAAATTTATATGCGTAGAGAAGAGAGCAGAGTTTTTAATAGCAAACTTTTAAAACGATGCGGTGTAAAAACTATTTTTTTTTTAAATAAAATATATTTTTAACAGACTCACCGTGTAGTAACAGATCTCATTTTACATGTAAAACTCAATATTAAATTCGAGCGAAACTCTCAGGTATATTGCTTTTGTAGATTGTTTGTAGATAAGCAATATGTTCCTGTTTTAACCTTATTATGAAATCTGGAAGCAATATTGCCAATCTCTGTTATTTGGTCTGTAGAATGTTAAGAACACCAGTATTGCGGCTATAACAGTAAGCAAATAAAACTAAGAGAAAACAAGTGCACAAAGTCATACGAACAAACATCAAGCAGCAAATAGAGCAAAAGTTTTTAGTATCTTTTGTCCCTCCTACTTTGGCAAGAAAATACGACCGGGATGACCACTAAGCCCAGTCTTATTCGCCATTAAAAGCAACAAGAGCCGTTAGACGCTAGTAAAATTAATAACAGCACTAAAACCCCAAAGTAAACCTTCGTGACACTTCCGTAAACAAGCCGTTGAAAATTTTTACACGGCCAAATCCTCCGCAAACAACCTTCCCGCTTAATTTCGGCGATGTTTGTAAATTGTGAAAGTGAAATGGGATAAATAACGTAAAAGAGAAGGAAGCTACTTGTTGCTGAGACCAATATGGCCGCCGGGAGGAGTTTGCATGTGCAAACGTACTGAGCGCGTTAAGAGACTGAAAATAAACGGTTTCAAAGATGCCTTTGATGATACACCAGAAATGATTTAATTAGAAAGGATGCTTCGCGGCGCAAAGGCTCACGTCATTTAATTAAAATTTGATTTTTTCGGACGTGCTAGACACTTCATTAACAATAACAGAGCGAGAGAGTGACGGAAATTATTACAAAGAAGGAGACTGTTGCTAGCTAAGGTTTCAGCCGCAATGAAAACGACAAAATAAACGAAAACAACGTTGTTAAACTGATTAAACCAAAATTCAACCTGTAGCTTTGTGGTGGCTTGTTTGTTTGCTTGCTTGGGTGGGTCTGTGACGCAAAAGGTTTATTTTATACGCAATAATTGGGTACAAAATTATAATTGGCACACATTTTACAATTCAGATGAAAATCAATTGAAAACATTATTGGTGTACAAAACAATAAAAAGTGTTTGATATTTATAAACAAAATAAAAGCTTTATCGATTGGTGTTTGTTTCCACAATTTTTATTACTTTCTATTATTTTGCTTTTATTTATTTAATTGTACATAATAAAAAAACAAATAATTTATAAATTTAATTTTAACCCGGCGCATCCACCATTTTTCCACTTGTAAATAAAACTTAATTTTTAAATTTTTTTAATTAATTTTAGTTTTTAAATTTTAAAAAGTATTTTTTCTGAGAAAAAATTGTTTGCTTAATCAATTAATTTAAAAAAAAACATTTGCTATTAATAATTATACCAGAAATAATTTATGAATTTACTTTTAACCCGGCGCATCCACCATTTGTCTACATGTAATAAAATTTTATTTTTTTCAAATTTAAGCTTTATTTTTTGAATTAAATAAATATAGTTTTTAAGAAAACATTGATTGTTTAATTATTTGATATTTTTTAAAAAATTTTGCTGTTACTAATAAAACCACAAACAATTTGGAGAAATATAATATTAACCCGGCGCATCCACCATTTTTATAAAATGTATTAAATAATTTAAAATTTATTCAGAGCCTGACTATAAAAAGTAAATAAAATTTGTCATTATATTTGCAAATTGTATTTTGTATATCATGTTTGATGATAATAAATTCAGCAAATGTGTGTTTGCTTTCGTTATTTCCAAACACAAACAAATGTAAATAGAGAATTTTTTTCTGAAATTCAAAAGAATGCAAAACGTTGTTTCTGGTTGAGTGAAAGGCAGAAAGTGGTTGAGAGAGTGTTCTTTTTTAATCCGCATTTCCTTAAATTATAAAATTTTCCAATTAGAATGTACTTATGGCCCAGCGGAGCGTTTTCCGCGCGAAATAAAACGAGTGCTGAATAAAGCCCTCTAAACAGAAGTCGAGAAAAGGCCGCTGTATAAAATATAACGTCAGGAGTTTTGAGTAGGTTTACCAAATTAGATTAGGTATTCTCAAGGGAGAAAAGTAAGACTGTCGTTTGTGCCGGTCTTGTTATTGTAGAGAGCGCTGTTGGCCGCTTTTCTTTCGGTAATAAAGATAACGAGGTGCCTCAGAAACCCACTTGTTTAATATTATAAAATTACAGTAGATAAGTTAAAAGTTTCAGAGGATTATATACAGGCTGTTGGGCACGCTATTGCTCTTTCTAGTTTAAATTCCATTTGCCAACGGTGTTTAATAATATATATTCGGGGAAATTTTCAAGTAATATCAACTTGTTGGTTTACATGAGGGTGGGCTTGTTTACCGTCTTCGCGCTCTACACAACTTTCCAAACAATTTTCTGACAGAAATATTTGATAGGTTTAAGAAGATGAGTTTGAGTTTTGAACTGTTACACGATTCGCTCCAGATGCACACCCACGCTTCCGCCCACCGGAATTATAATTTTAGAATTGTAGGTAGCTAGCTTGTTTTACAAAATTCATTAGTAAAATGCTTAATAATATAAAAGTACACAAAAAAATTTATTATCAGATGAGAAATTAAATAAGACAAAATTATCATTGTAGCAAATTATGTAGCATACAAAAAAAAGTATAAAACAAAATTTAAAATGTTGGCATTAGTTTAGTATTTTAAAATAATAATTGAAAAAAGCATTGACACAAAAATAAGTATTTTAAGTAGTAATATATGTGTTTTAAATTTTATCAAAATCGATAAAGTGGTTGATAAATTATTCATAAAAAGCAAATTTTAATTTCTAATTTTGGCGCCCTCTAGCTTCTAAACGTTGCAAGTTTGTATATAGCAAGTTGTTTTATTTTAATCCTAAGTGCTTTAGGTTTAGTTTAAAAAAAATAAATTAAACATTAAGTTTATTTGGTTTTCTATTTGATATATAACCACTACTACTATACACACTACTACAACAACTGCTACTATAGTTTTAAAATTTAAAAATTGTGGCTAACTTGTCTGACAAAAATCATGCTGCGTATAGAGTGTTTACCCCTCCGAAGATGTTGGTATGACGGCTTTCGAAAACGCAGCAACGCCGAAAGTTTCCAATTAGATAAGTTTGTCGGACTCGTTGCAAGAAAGGCACTCACAAAGTTTTACATTTGATTGTATTCAAAGATTTTTAAAGACACTGTACTGGGGACTAATGATATTATTCTGAAAACCGTTCAAGTTAAATAAAAAGTAATTTGTATTTTGAGTGTTTGAAAACAGGCAGGGCAAAGCAACAAATGTAAAATTTCCTGTGAACTTAAAAATAAAAAATATATCTTTTTTTAAAGTCGGTCCGAGCACATACTGTAGATCTCACCCTAAATTAATCAATAATACAGAATCTTAAGCATCGGGTAGAATAAATTCAGCAAAATATTTTTCCAAATCAAACCCTCTGTTTACCAACATCGTTTCTCCGTTTGAAAAACGCATACTTAACGAACTCTGTCATCCCTCGCTCACCCTCTTACCCCCTATACACAGTAGTATATTAAACCGGGCGTCAAAATCGAAAAGTTTACTTTTGAGAAAAGAAATCTGTAAAAGAAATCGGTAATCGATCGCGTCGTGCTATCTACAACACCTCCCTGAGGAGTAGTTGCTACTTTGGAAGTCGGAGTTAAGACGGGGCGGGGGCTATTCACGAGCGCAACAAGAAACTAAATTGAACGGAAATTTCGCCATGCCTTTAATCGAGCGGGCCAAATGCCAACAGTTCGGAGAGTCGCGCCAATTCCCTGTTGCCTTCGCTTCACTCCACTTCCTCCTTTCTTGTTTGGTCTCCTACCAGGGCCTATTCGAACCCATCGGACTGGAATCTTGCACGTTCTATGATTTATTTGTGTTTTTGGACACGTGCAGACCGGGGGAAAATCGAAAAAAAAGAATTAAATTTTTCTAAAGCAAAAAATATTTGTTTTAAATTGGGTCAAACAACAAAATTTTTAACACACTTGAATCACTCGGAGATTATCTTTTTTTATAATTTATTATTAAATTATATAATTATATAATTTAAGTATCGCCTTATAAAATCACTAGTTGTTTTGTAAATGACTAAACATAGTATAAATAATTGAATAAACAATAATAACTCGGTAAATAAATAACTCAATAACTCTCAGAGTTTGATTAGCAGAAATAACTTGTTTTGGAGTAAGCAAGATGATTTTGATTTAAAGTGTGTTATAATTTTTTAAATAAAATAATCAAATTATGAAAAAAATTGTTGGTAGCGTCAGCCCGAGAATAGTTGTTACTGTATACTGTTAAGGGGTGAGTAAAGAACAAGACAAGGCTTCGATTAATACTAACTTTATTAAAACAAAAATATAACAATATAAACCTAACCTACAGTGAATATAAAACAAAACTAGAACTTATATTAAATTGATATTCTGTACATTTAAATGATATAATAAATTACATTTTGTCGGTCGCTGGAAAACCGTGCAACTGTTATAGTACTTTGCCCCCGCTAAAGTAAGCAAAACTGTGCTTACCACAATTTCTTTAAATTGTTTCAACATGCGGAAATTTTTGTTGCAATTTCCTTGAGCCATAGGTCTCAGTTAATGGCCTATTGCATCTTGACATACATTTGTGTTTTACAGAAAAAAGGAAAATAATCTGTTTAACGATGGTTAAACAATACTGTTTTATAACAGTACTAATTTTATTTTTCAAATCTCTGTCTTTGCTAAGAAGTTTTTTTTTTTTCAATAAAAAACTTTGTCAACTTAATTGGACAATTCTTTGTAGAAAAAAAATGAGTTAATATAATTATTGTCAACAATAATCTCTTTAACTTCAGACAGAACCAATAACACAAGAGAAAACACGTCTTTTCTAGGCGTGCTCAGCTTGACAAATCCTGTTACAAGATACTTGTGCGACAGCAGCGTCTTCTCAAATCCACTCAATTATTAATTTTATTGTACACAAGGGTTTTAGCACTCTTATCTTATAACAACTTTTTGCTTCTCTTATATAATTTTGTTTCTTTGCATATCAGAAAAACAATAAATTAATAAGTAGAGCTGTTTTTGTGCAATTTTGAGTTTTTCAAACGTAATAAGTTAGATTAATAGCAAATAATCTATTTTCTATTATTGAGACTAATAAAAATGTTAATAATTATTTATTTATATATTTATTTATTGAACTAGTTTAAAAACAACAATAAATAAACAACTTAATATTTACTCTGCAATCAAGTCGCTTTACTAACGTCGTTCACTTTACTGTTTCTCTCGTTCTCGCTATCTGACTAACTTTTGTAATTAAACGTCCTTGCTAGAAAGTGCCACGTGTTTCGTTACGTTGCAAGATTTAATTAGAAATAATAATTAATTTTTTTCGTTTTTCTTTTTTCTATGCAATAAATTTTAATATAAATATATTTTTTCTTATGTTATATAGGTTACTCTCATGAGTTTATTCCTAACGGTTCCGTGGAGGCCTCCTCCACGTCATCAAAAACCGTTTTGGCATCCGACTCGCCAATCTTCCGTACTCGCAGCGCCGAAGAAACCGAAGCCGCTCACGACCTCCTCTCCTTATCACAAAGCCTTCCCCCATTACCCGCCCCCTCGGTCGTCACAATCCATCCGACTGTCCCGCACGAAGACAGTCCTCCCTCACCCAGTCCCTGCTACTACCGACCACTATCCCCCGAGCCCGTATTGCCCGTCACCGTACCCTGCTACCCGCCGCCGATCGTGTACGTGGTGCAGGTGCCTGCCGCACCCACGCCGCCCACCTCCGAGTGTTCCTCCGACGCTGAGAATCTGCATTTTAGCGACAGGACCAAGCTGAGAAGCGTGCAGTCGCTGGCAGGAACTCAGCAGGATATTTTGATTCTGCCACTTTCGCCCGAGCCTGACAGCAGGCTGCAGGAACCGCAGGCAACAGCAACGACGGATGTGGGACACAGCGACAAGCAGGAGACAGTGATAGCATCTTCCCATCTCAACATTCCGGACAGGCGGAAGCGGAAAAATAAAAGGACCAATAAAAGCAACAAGGCTGCGAGGAACAACAATGATAGGGCAGCGCTCGATAATAATATAGAAGGGGAGAAGGAAGCGAAAACGGCCAAAACGGTAAGAAACTAACTAAATAATTTTACTTAAGACAGAAATAAGAAACAATTATAAATACTTAAACATAAGATTTATATAAATACTAAAAAGAAACGAAAACAGTTACTATAAAAATAAAAATATATAAAACTAAAATAAATTTAGAAAATTAAAATTACATTTTGCAATTTAAATGCTCAAATACATAAACAAAAAATTATTGCTTTTTGTAACAACTGAGTAGTGGCGAATCCCCTCTTTCTGCTTCCTTGCTTTTTAGGTCTACTAAAGTAAACTAAAATAAAACAAAAAAATTAAACACTTAGACTAAATTAAAATTTGTTTGCATTATTTAAATTTTATCGAAAAATAATTTTTTACAGTTTTGTAATAAATAATAGATCACTTCATCAAAGCACATTTAGTGGATGCGCCGGGAAAATCTAAACAAGCATCCCATTGCACATTTTATTACATATGTATAGCTCGAAAATTTATTTGTTTTGTCCGTTCCAAATGGTTGTTTTTCCTGTTTTATTTTGTCGATGTTTTAGAAAATTGTTCTAGCAAAAACATTTTCCGGTTCAAGAACCGTTTCAGCTGCAGAGAGTCGAAGTATCTCGACATTACCATGTTAGTGAGATCGATGGCACCGCCGCGTCCCCAACACAAACACTTGTTGTAGTCTCTCAACACATAAAAGTAAAACTCGACGCTCGTTTCAAAAAAAAAGGCGACGGAAACAACAGCGAACTTCATCAAAGTTGAGCGGCGACGAGCTGAATTTCAGCAATTTAAACTTGCCCCTCCAAAACTCTGATCACAGCCAATTATTAAGCGACATTTTTACGTTTCGAGACAAGCCTTCGTTTATAAATTAGCAATGAAGCTTCGTTAGACGGCTTTTCCAATGTATCGTTTCATTTATACACAAACCTGTTGCACCGACGGCTTACCGAACTCTTTATACATGAAACTGGTTAAAAAAAAGTTTATTTGTGGATTATCGCTAAGTCAAGGTTTTTTAGCAAAAAATAAACGTTTATTTAGTTTGTAAAAAGCGGGAAAACTAACTTAGCGTGCTGGTTTATAATTAAGCACTAAAGTATATACGTTTTCTTGGATATTATTTTGTTTTTTAAAAAGAAAAAAAATTAATTGCATGTTGGTTTAACAACTTTCTTGAAGTAGTCTTGATAATACAGTTATAAAAACAGAATTTTATTTTATTTAGTATAGTTAAAAAGAGACCCAATGGTATATTTACTGTGTGCTCTAGTGAGTCTCTTTATGTTCAAAAATTTTATAAGCCTCTTACAATAATAATTGTTATAACGTGTGTGCATTAAAAAAATTAATTAAAGACTGTATAACTGTCAAAGAAGAAGCTTAATCAAATAAAATTTTTACATAGTAGTGGTACAGCGTTTTTGAGAAATACGTCTCATCATCAGAGCTCGCACGAAATATTGGAACAAAGATGCATTGCAGCCGTCTAGCTAACTACTTGCACCTGTCAGGCAATAAAACATTGAAACTTGAATTGGTCGATAGTAGTACCGAATTAGTACCGCTATCGACCAATTTAAGTTTCAATGTTTTATCGCGTGGCGGGCGCGAGTAGTTAGCTAGACGACTGCAAATGGTTTTTATTCCCATAATTCGTCCGAGGTATACTCATTGTCAATGCTTGAATATTAATGTGAAAAAATTATAAAAAAATTTTAAAAAATGGTTATAAATACTTACCAAGCTTTTGTCAATAACAAATCAAAAACATAAAAAATAATAATCAATAATAAAAGCAAAATAAGTCGCTACTTTTACTAAAAAAACGAAGTTTATCAATTTAAATATAAAATTTAAAACTAATTTTGAAGGAAAAAATAAGCAAATAAATGGCTGCTATTTAGAAAATTAGAAACAGAAATTATTGAAAAGCTTGAGTATTAAAAACTATGTTTTATGCAACTAACAATTCATATACAGACTGCTTCACGAGTAGTAAAAACCTGCGAAGCTGAAAATACAACTAGCAATACAATTCCAGAGTTAACGTAGATGATATTGATTTCAAATTTTATTTGTCAAATCTGTCACCGATAAAAAAAATTATTCAAACGATAAAAAAACCGGCATGATAATTATATATGAGAAAAAATGCCTCTGCCGCGATGAGTTTGGACAGACAACGTTTTCCGGGTAGACAAAAACTCTTGCTAACACCTTATTCCAACGACTTGAAACTACTTTAAAAAAAATTGACCATCTTTAAAAACGCCAAAAAAACAGCAACTGGTCCTGCTCACATGTAAGTCAAAAAATAATTTCTCAAGCAAGTGGCATTAGTTTGTCTTCAGTTAACCGAAAGATTAAATAATTTTTTATTAATTGTGTTAGTAAACAAAAAAAATAACTACGTTACATTTGAAATTGTATTGCTGGTTGCATTTTTAGTTTCGCAGACTCATTATCACTCGTAAAACACCCTATATAAAATTTAGATCTCTTTGTTAATTTTTTCATGGCAAGCTACTAGTTTTTTTGTTAATAAATAGTCTGTAAACAAACTTTTTTTAAGTTATTAATTTTATTATACACTGTCTACAGTTTTTCCGAGTCAAATAAAAATAAAACAAAATGTACGTAGAAAATAAGTCTAGTTTAAAGAAAGAATTAATTCATTTCAAAGTACGTCTTTACATTACATTTCTTTCGTTTTTACCAATTAAACTTCAAAGAAGTTTTTAATTCTTGAAAAATAAAAAACCGTAACAAATTTTTCAACTGTTACTTTTATAAATGTTAGTGTTTTAATTAAAGATTCTTTCTAATGGCATTAAATAAAATGTTACGGAATTTTAAAATAAATACATTTTGTCTTTTTTATCATTTTGTAGATGTTTAAAAACAGATATCTACTTTTGAATATATATTCTTGTTTAAATTGTAGTGTATTATCTTTTTCTTGTATTTACAATGTTTTTTAGAAATAAAAAATAAACCAACTCAAAAAACCATTAATAAAAACAGTGTTAATTTTTCAGTAGTATTTCAACTGGAAATTAGCTTATAAACTACTAATGTGCTACTGAAAATTAATTTTGAAAATATAAATAAACAAATAAGAATTAAGCTACTTTGGCTGTATGCACTGCCAGAATATAAATAACAAAAAAGCTTATTAGTTTTTAAAGTTAAAGACAGAGACTTATGGACTGATTTCAGGTTGAGATAATAATACCGGCAGTATCTTTGTTTCTAAGCAAAATTAAAAGAATTCGGGATTGTGATTAGTTGTTGCTATGAAAACGTATTAAAATTTGAAATACTAGCGTGTTATCTCAACTCGAAATTCACCCACAAGTTTGATAAATCATTCAACGTTGTATTTACTGTTCCAGATCTCAATTTTAAATAACATGCCCAATTTATGTAAAAATTTTGCATTTTAAATTATTTTTTAGAGTAGAATTTAGCCAAAAAAGCTACTGATAAATTTTGTTTTTTTTACTAGATTAACTCAGAAAAAAAGAGTTAAATAAAATTTGTAAAAAAAATTATAATACAACTAAATTTAAAAACGCTTTCCAAGCTCACAGCATAAAATGTTTTCAAAATTTATTTTTTTAAATAAATTATTCTATTTTAGCTTTTATTTGACACCAGAAACATTGGCTAATAACATTTCTAAAACAATGTTATTAGCCAAAAAAAAAAGATAAAAATCATTTTTTTTACTTTTTGTTAGTTGTAAACAGAAACCTTTTTTTTTTGAGTCTGAATTAATATCTTTACCAAGTTTTATCAAAATTAAAACAGTGTGGCGCGCACATTTAATTATTTTGTATATAATATTTTGTTTTAATTTCCAAATACTTTGTTTTGTTTGTTTTATTATGTCAATTTTTGACGTAATAAGTTCATAAATAAACTACTATTTACTTTTTTTAAGTTACTTATTTTAATAACAATCTAACCTTAGGAAGAACTTAACTTAAATTTATCATAAACAACAAGCTAATTTATAAATTTTACCATTTTAAACAACTTTTACAAGCAGCTGGCACTGTTAGAGTGGTTGGATTTTGTCGTGGGCGATGAGTTATTCTGCGCAAAGTACGAAAACACGTCTTGGTTAAGCGCTATTCACTAATACACTAATCCAAAAACATTCTCATTTCGTTTCGTTCCTTCTTCTCGAACGGTTGTGGTAAAGCCTGCGTGTATTGACAGATTTGTAATTTTATTTCAACAGTCTTTTTCAAGACTGTTGTTTTCGTGGTTTACAGTTTTGTAAATATACCTAGTACAATTTAGAAACAAGGATATAAATGTGTTTTTGCAGAACATACTTTGCGACAATATGATGGGCAATAACGGTCGTGTTGTTCATAGTCAAGGGAGGCAGATAATTTATAACTTTTTTCGTTTATGAAAGAGGAAAAAGAGAAAGGTGAAGTTATATTTCCCTTAAGTCGTTTACAAGAACGTGTTGCTAAAGCTACTGGTGTTGGTCTTAACACGGTAAGGAGAATTATAGAAGGAGGTAGCATGAAACCTGAAAATAGCAAATTTCAATCTCCGCGTAAAAAAATCAACAAACCATCGCCAAAAAGCACATTGGATGAATTCGAAGAAGAAATAGCTCGAAACGTAATTTATAATTTTGCCGTCATTCATAAAAGAAGACCGACAATGCAATTTTATTTGAGGAAGTAAAACGTGAAGGTGTTAATTTTACTGGGAAAATAGATTCATTTAGACAGTTTATCCGAAAGCTAGGTTTTCGTTAGAAGAAATCGACAGATAATCGAAAAAATTTAATTGTAAAAACGGACATCAGGTTAAAACGAGTTGAATATTTAAGACAACTTAAAAAGTACAAAGATGAAGATCGAAATATTATATACTGTGATGAAACTTACCTTCACAGTTCCCATACTGTACCGATGGCATGGGATGATGGCACAAATAACATGCTTAAGGCACCGATAGCCAAAGGGCGACGTCTAATTATTTTACACGCTGGAGGCGCGCAAGGTTTTGTGTCTAATGCTTTAAATATATATTTAAATCGGGATCGACAACCGGCGACTATCACGATGAAATAAACAACAACAACTTCGCCAAATAGTTGAAAGAAAAATTTATTCCCAACATTTCAAGGAAATCGGTTTTGCTGGTGGATAACGCGTCCTATCATAATGTGGCAATAGAACCTAGTCCAAACTCATCATGGAAAAAAGCAGCAATGCAGCAATGGCTAAACGAAAGAGGATTTTTTTGGGACCAAAGAAACAAAGGCAGAATTATATAAAAAAATTAATTTGAATAAACCACCGTATAAGCAATTTGCGATCGACAAAATTCTGGCAGAATATGATATGCCAGTTTTACGGTTGCCTCCATTTCACCCAGACCTTAACCCTATCGAAAAAATTTGGGCATTAGTAAAAAATTATGTGGCCGTTCACAACGTAACATTTAAATTAGAAGACGTCTGGAAATTAGCTGAAGATAAATTTGCTACGATTTCAGTGGAACAATGGAGAAATATCTGTAACCACGTAGAAAAAACCGAGGAGGAATACATGGCCAGAGAACACATTATGGATGATATAGAGGACTTCATAATTTCTGTTAGAGCTGACGAAAGTGATAACGATTCGGAATTTTACATTTCTTCCGACGAGGAAAACGATTTAGTTTGCGCAAAATTGCAAGAATAATGCAAAATATTTTATGTCAACAGAATAAATTTTATAAAAAAATTTCACACTTTTTATTTTATCTTTTGTTTTTTAATAATCGCTGTGCAGTCTATTCTATTAAATTTGTTTTCTAGTTTGTATTTTTATTGTATTATTGTACAAAATACAACAAACAACGGGTCCCTGCGTGCGCATTTCATGCAGACTTTTAAATTTGCCGCAATCTGAAACTAGTCAGATGTTTTTGGGTTTCACTTATCGCATTTATGATTTTACTTCACGCAGATCTGTTCAAGGTAATCACCCACGACAAAACCCAACCACTCTACAACACCTAGGTTCTGTTTACAAAAAGTAAATTAAATATTTTCTGCATTTTAGTTCCTACCCAGAGAAAACAAAATATTACTTTTAGTCTCAAAAGTTTTAAAGTGACGTTTAAAATTTTTGAAATTTAAAAGTATCTAACATTTAAAATATCTTAGAATTTTATAAAATTATTTAAAAATTTTTAAATTTTTAAAAATAGAAAAATCTAAATCGCATACCTTTTTGTAATTAACGGAAGTGCAAAAAATAGCCTATGTATTTCAAGATTAAGGTGTTTTGATCTCTTAAGTGTTTGACAAACTTTTTTTAAATAATTAAATAAAGCACTTTACTTCTTAATATACCCGGTTTAAACGAAATTAAGCTAACCCCATTTTTTTTAAAGTATTTCTTTAAAATAGAAAAACAAAACTTAGGAAACTTATTGTGTTAGAAAATTTCTATTAACTGAGATTAAAATTAACTTTAAACTTTAATTTTATGTTTAATTTGTTATTTCTTATACTATAATTTATATTCAATTTATTATTATTTTTTTATAAATTTTCCCTTCTGTAAAATTTTTTATTTTGTCTTCAATGTTATCAAATTGGTTTTTTTTATGTAGTAAGTTGTATGTTAATTTACTCAGTTCAATTAAACACTTCACCCTTATCTCTTTGGAGTTTTACATCCATTATTGATCTAGTTAAAATATTTTTTACGGGGAAGCCGACAAGGCAGATAAACTATTTTATATAACCGACGTTTCGAATCTTTATTGGATTCTTTATCAAAGCTTATAAGTATTGTTAAAATTTATTTGACATGGTACCAACTTGTCTCGGTCAGTGGTCGCCGGAAGAATGGCCAAAGAATAACCATGCCAAACGGATTTTGACATTACTTATAAACTTTGATAAAAAATTCAATAAAGATTCGAAACGTCGGTTATATAAAATAGTTTATCTGCCTTGTCCACTTCCCCGTAAAAAAATGTTTTAACTTCACCCTTATATATTTAATTTTTTAATTTTAATCTTGTTTATAATTAATAAATACTGTGTAAATAAAAGTTTGCTGAATTAAAGCTAGCTGTAGTCTGTCATATTTTTAACAGTTTTTCTCGATCAGTCAAAAAACGCAAAACCAACTTTAGTTACTAATATTTTCGTTTTTACTGAAGTTTTATTTTATTTACATTTCTTATTGTTTTATTTATCTACAATTTTGTCAAAACTTTGCATACACTAAGAATAATTCATATTAATTACAGTGTTAATTACAACACCCAGACTTCTCAATGTTAAATTTTGCTGATACAGATTGCACCAGTGCTATTGTTACCTGTTAGAGCCGCGTTTGACACTCTCGAAAATAATGAAAATTTCTCGCTACGCTCGTTGTACTCTAAAACTAAGCGTGTAATAAAATGATTTCTAGAAAACACCTATTATATGACATTGTATCAGATTGCAAATAAATAATTATTATTATTTAATAATAATATATAATAATTCAGCAACTTTTATAAAAAATAAGATAAATCTGCTTGCATTGTAACGCTTTTATTAAAATAAGAGTGTTTTTGTATTTCTTGTTATTGCTTTTCTAGGTTTTGTGTGTTTTTATTTTTTTTATTTTTGCTATTTTCTTGTTTTTGTCTTAGTTTTTTTAATAATGTTTTGATTTACAAATTATTTATGCATTTTGTCAAAAGTAATTTCTTTCGTCTTACTTATTGTAACTGTTTTTTTTATGTAATTATAAATGTGTTAATTTTTCTCTGATTATTGTGTTTGTTTTACAAGCTTTACTTCTTCTGGACTTAATTTTTTTTTCTCTGTATATTTTCTTCTGTAAAGTAATTTTTGTAAATATTCTTTAGTTATTTTTGTTTTACTATCCCAGTTATAGCAAACATTCGGTTATAACAAACAATTCTGAAAATACTTTTCATAGCAGATTTCAGTGAAAAAGAACAATTTTTCTGGATACTACTGTATACTTTTATAAATTTTTCTTATTTCTGTCTTATTGTCAGTTCTTGAAATTATTTGTTAAGTATTTTTTTCCTTTCAGAAATTTTACAAAGTCGTCGAAGAAGAGTCCGAGGAATCCGTTGATTGCGAGCCCACCGACTCCCCCGACTCCACGACGACAAAACTGAATCGATACTCCTGCGGCGAATGCGGAAGACAATACGCCACCTCCAGCAACCTGTCGCGTCATAAGCAGACCCATCGCAGCTTGGACTCGCAATCGGCCAAGAAGTGCATGACGTGCGGTAAGGCCTACGTCAGCATGCCGGCCTTGGCGATGCATCTGCTCACGCACAAGTTGGCGCACAGCTGCGGCGTTTGCGGCAAGCAATTCTCGCGGCCGTGGCTGCTCCAAGGACACCTCCGATCGCACACCGGAGAAAAACCCTACGGCTGCGCCCACTGCGGCAAGGCCTTCGCCGACAGGTCCAATCTGCGGGCGCACATGCAGACACATTCCGGCGATAAAAATTTCAGCTGTCCGCAGTGCCACAAAACTTTCGCGCTTAAATCGTACCTCAACAAACACCAGGAAACTGCGTGTTTGATCTGGGACGACAGGGCCAAAAAGCAAAAAGTCGATGCACCGCTCACGACGACGCCTACTGTACACGCCGAGACGCAGACCATCACCGTTGACTAATTATTCAAGCTCTATGACTAACTATTACACGATTGAAAAAATGGCTTTTTAACACATTTCTAGTAAAGGTGAGCAAATTTTTGACAATTTTTAACAACTTTTTCAAAAAATATAATACAAATTACTTAGAGATAACCTTGAACTCTTAAAAAAAACTAGTGACTGCTTTGAAATTGCAACTTACAAAGATTTGAACGAACAACGCTTACAAATCTCACATTTAACACTTGTGAATGAAATTTTAATTAAAAATTTATTTATTTTTTTAACAAAAGACTGTTTTTTTATATTTAGTCAAACTTAGTACTATACATAGAACTTTACTATATATACTATGCCAGGTATTTGACATTACAATTGGTAACCCTCAGAACGTTACTAAGACAAACATTTACTTAAATATATCGTATCACTTGAGTTACAAATAACAAATTAAATAAGTTAAGCTCTACGTTTTCAAATAAGTGGCACACTAGACGTTATTTTTATTAAACGCTCGATATATTATTAAAAGTATAAACTACGTATTTTGAATTTAGTAAGAAATTATGTTACCTACATTTACAGATGTTTTATTATTCCAGAACTGTATTCAACTTATTTCTATAAACATTATCTGCAAGTAGTGTATATTTTAGATTATGTCAAAAAAAAACGTTTTATCTAACTACACTTGTTTCGTCCTACGTTATCTTCAGACAAAAGAAAAATTATAAAGAGCATCTCAAAGAAAAGTAAACTGTTTTTGCAATTAAACAGAAGTTTAACAAAAATAATAAACAAAAATTTAGACAATATTTTTGTCCACTCTATATACAAACAAAAAATCTGCGAATCATTTTTGCTAGAAAAATAAAAAAATTATTTTTGTGCATTTTTTGTATTTCATCAAAATTAAAAATTAAATTCAGAAGTTGTTACTAAACAGGGTGTTTCAAAATTATATTTATAGCATGCATTCTTTTATATAAAAATAGTAGATTACAATCTTCTGGGTATGCTTCAAGACTCCAAAATTTTAATTGTTTAGATGTACAATTAAGACATTTATTTAAGAGCGCTTTAATATCTTGCTTTAAAACCAAACTCGGGCTGACGCTATTAATTGCGTTTGTTTCTTATAATTCATTCATTTTGTAAACACTTGTTGTTAAGGAAGACTGTTAGTGGCGTCTGGCTAAGTTTGGTTTTAAAATAGAATAGATCTGTATAATGTAAGAAGACGCAAAGCGCATATATTTTTGTAAAAATTAAAAAAAAATCTAAAATTAATAAATTACTTTTAGTAAGCTTGATTTCTTGAATATTAGTAAAAAAAAATGTTATGACGACTCTCTTACAGAATATCACACGTCTACTAATTTATTTTTTGTAATAAAAAAATTTAGAGGCTGGCGTTATAAATAGCTAAATAAAGGCCAAAGTAGCCATTTTGTTTCTTTACAGTTTGATACGCTAATACTCGACTTTGCATCAATCTTTGTGAGATTGCTATAAGAGAAAAAGAAATTCTGTATTAAAATGATTGTTGTTCTAACAAAATTATTTCGAACTGGTAGCGCAAAAATTTAGTAAAGAAAGTTTTGACACGAGAATTAGAATAAACACTAGTAGTTATTATTCCCCTATTTTTTCAAATTTTACGATCTTTTACTAATAAACAAAGTAGTAGAAAGCTACAAGTAATAAAAGTATTGTAGCATCTGTATTGTTGCTCTAGCATTCTGGCTTGTCTACATCAAACAGCTACAATTACAAGCTAAGAACTGAAGTAGCAAGAATATCTGTTGATGTGAAAAAATGGTGTTGTTTGTTGATGTGAGTTGTTTTGATAAACCTAACCTAAAAAAATGTTTATTTTGACGGTTGTTCCAGTTTAAATTCAGAAAAAAATTACTGTTTCTTATTAAACTAGGACGAATTCGATGTCAGCTCTCTCTCTCTCACTGCTTTTCTAATATATGCAACTTTATTGCCGCTGCGTACCAGAGCTGCCAACTGAGAATTTCTTTCTCTGCTGTTGATAAACGCGGGAGATTCAAATTTAAAACGAGTTATTTTAATATTTTCAATGCAATTTTGACAAGAAAAATATAAGAAAATTGCTGCTCGAAGCAAAGCCCAGCTGTAACTCTAGTTTAACAAAATTTTACATCTTTTAACAACAAATGCTTTAAGAAAAACTATTTTAAAATTCTAATTTATGTAATTTACGAGAAATTTTGTAATTTTGACAAGTAAAAACACAAAATTATGTTAAATTTAAAAAGTAAAAAATTCGAGAGTCACTGTTGGCAGTTTTAGTGTGATAGACAGACACAGTAAAACTGACAAAATTAAAAATCTTCTTTAAAACAAAAGATAAAAAACTGTAGACGACCTGGAATAATAAAACACTTTGTATAAATAATATAGAGCATAAACGAGATCTTTTCCATCTTATAGAAATCTAATGACCACTCAAATCGAGATTTTTTTATATCAATTGATAGCTCTTGAGATAAGGAGCAATTGGTATCATTGCGCCAACTTTGTAGGTCTTCAAATAAAGTCTTTATTGAAGATTAAAAAAATTAAAAACGGCAATACAAAATGTATTGGCAAGAGTAAGAGTCAGTGAGGTCGGACAAATTGAGAGGTAGGAATGTTTGGAAGTCTATAAATCATCAAAGCTTAGTTTGAACCCTAATAATATTGTACTTTTAACAATAGGATTAACGCCATGAGAGGGTGCATTACGGTTTGGGACATTTCAAATAATATTGAGAAAAATATGTAAATACCAAGAAATATCTATTTAGCAGGTTTCTGATTTGAGGCCCAAGTACCGACTTAATCCTTATAAATAATAAGTGAAAGTTTCATGAACTTAGTGACAGAAGTCATTTAAACTTTAAATTAATCTAGCCACTGTATTTGAAGAAATACAAAGTTGACGCAATGATACCAATTGCTCCTTATTTCAAGAACTATCAATTGATAAAAAAAATCGATTTGAGTGGTCATTAGATTTCCAGAAGATGGGAACGATCTCCTTTCATTTCACACCTGGTATAGTACTGATTTCAAGTAAATTAGTTTTATATTTTTAAAAATTTCAAATCTTTCGCAAAAACCTTTAAATTTTTGCACATCTCTACCGGAAATGTACTCGTAACTCGGAAACCGGATGTAAGTCAAAACTTCCGTTATACAAAATAAACATTTCTACTTCTACAGAAAGCTACTTTGTCTGCTTATTTCATGACCACTATTAAATAAATAAACCGTCCTTTAGGTCATAACCCGAAAACGGCTAGAATTTTGTATATTGGAAGTTGTTGATTTTCTGTTTATTTGTACATAAATCGTGTATTATAATGAAGCAAACTTTTAAAAATAATTTAATAAAATGATTGCGGCAAGGCCAGGCAATAAAAAGCAATACTCGAATACCGAAAAACGCTTAATATTCGTACGTAAACTGACAGAATTTAATAAAGCAACGAACTCATAGTCGTAGATGTCAATTCGTATTATAAAATTATATTCCTGTATAGTTCCATATTCGTTAAGACCTTAAAATCAAGTGAGATATATAAGTAGAAAACATAGAACAAAGTTTATCTAGTCAGTGAAGCTTTTAAAGGACTGTGCCAAACAAGTCCTTTAAATATAATTCATATCTTTATTTATTTATTTATTTATCTTAAAATTTCCATTAGAATTAGTGAATGTTTTACGAGTAATGGCCAAAATTGTACAACGAAATGATTTCGAAAAGCGACAATTTTTAATTGTTACCAGTATAACCATCAGAGCCTGAAAAAAAATTATTTTTGCATTTTTAAAGCGTTTGCTGTAACATTTAAAAAATGGACTTATCAAATTTCAGAAACGGATTAAAATCGCTAAGTATAAATAAGTACAAAATTGATGTCTCTCAGTGTTCTACGTGTGCAAAATAACAAAAATGCAGCTGATAAACCGAAGTTTAGTGTCTTTTTGTGGCTGTGGATTTTGATCTGTGTCAAAAAACAAGAGAGGAGCGGCGAATCAGCTGCGTTTTTGAATTAGTATTAATTTGAATCCTTATCTGTAAAAATCTGTGTGTCTCTCTAAGAAACACGAAGAAAATAAGAGAAAGGAGTGTTCACTTACTGGCCAAGACGAGAATCTAAATATCCAAAATATATATATATATATAGGTATATATATAAAAAATCTAAAACATGTTTAAAAAATGTTTTATTATTTTATTTCGCTTACAAATATTAATAATCTAATTTTTATTCGTTTACAACTATTCTTTTTACATTTCACCTCTCATTGCGCGGTTGGCTGTCAGAGTGAATAGTCCTGTCTTATTAAAGTTCGTGTAAAGAACAGAAGGTCCAATAACAAGACTGTTTTAGTCCGTTTCTGAATCAGATTGCTCGTTTCTAGTCGTATTCTGTGTTAGTTGTTTATAATTTACCACTGTTTTGATATACCCATTATACATAATCCCATGATATTGGGCATAATATATTTTTACCTTTACTACATGCATACTCTATCGGAGAGAACAAAAAAGCCAGTCACTCAAAAAATCAAAACCAGAGCCACAATTAAAAATGACAAAGTTCAAAACGATTGAATGAGCGAATGGTAGAATTTGATGTAAAATCGAAGCAATACTGCATGCATTTAGAGTTAAGTTATTTTATAAGGCTTAAGATAGTGAAACAAGTGATATTTAAGCATATAAACAAAAACGTGATTTCTCTGCCGGCTACGACAGGCAGAGAAAAGTTTGTCCTAGTCAGGGAGAAGTCACGTCTTGTAGACAAATCTGTGTTTGAAAAAGCGCTTTCTCAGTTGGTTTTTCAAGTAGAGGTTTGTTAGAATTGAGGCAGACTTGTTTTGGTTGTCAGCTTAAACTAGTCGCAGCCTTACAACATACACCAATTACATTTAAAGAAAAATCTTTCTAAATCGGTTGTTGCGTTTCGAATTTCGTAGTATTCACGTGTAAAGATTAGAATAGTTAATTCACGACGCTTGTTAAAGGACTACAATAAAGCGTTCCATCCGTTCTATTCCGGATTCAATTCGAACTTTCAACAATCAACAATAATGCGGATTCTTGCATTCATTAAATTTCTATTAGGCGTAAAATTCCCGCGAGTGAAAGCTTTCAAATTAGACCGTCTCTGAATTTTATTAAACATTTTTCCAATTTGAACTCGATTGAAATCTTTTAAATACAGTTAAGACTTTGGAGCGCCCTTTCTCTTTCGTTATCATCGATTTAATTATCGAAAGTACTTTTTTCGAGACGAAAAAGGGCGATTTTTTTACGCTCTTCTCTTAATGCAACGCGGATTTTCCGCCGTCAAGCGATATAAATAAAATGGAATGGAATGGATGAATCGTCTGTTGTAGACAAGAGCTTGACTGAAGATAACTTCATAAACCTTTTGCAGTCGATAGAACATTCTGACACAAATTGGAATAGAAAGCAATAAAATTCAACAAAAATAAAAATGTGAATTACGTCAATCTTTATATACATCACCCATAGAGGAAAGTTTAGGTAGTTATAGTGTATGCATGTGTTAATCTAGAGCAACATATATTATATTCGATTCACTCTAGCCCAAAGAAGCAATAAAATATTTTTAATCTGTACAACAATTTTGTTTCATTTCTTATTCTTCTTCCAGAAGTTTAACAAGGTAAGTAAAATTTTAGATTTCTTCAAAGATGGAAAAGGTATTTGCCCTCCTTTCACCAGTGCAGAAAAGCTTACCAAAATTAGTGCTTTACAAAGCAGGTAACAGCCTAATAAAAGTTAGCAAGGACTACTAGGAATGTTTCCACGCCAATTTCTCAATAAAACTTTTGTCTAATTAAAACTAAAATCTAATAAACTAACACATAATTTAAAAAATTAAATGTCTATCATTAAATTATAAACTAAACAGTTACAAATTATAAATTAACTTTTAGGTTTCTACCTGAAACAAACGATCGTTTTATATATGTTTTGTTAGTTTCGTCCGTAACGTCGAAATCTGAAAATTGGGCACGAAATTCTTGTGAATGGAATAAACTTAAACAAGATTTTCTTGTGTTTCAATAATAGAAACGTTTTGTTTTTCTGTACTAAACCATTTAAAAGGCTAATTTCCCAACAATAAAATTTTTGAAAAACCTGTTTTTAAAACAATATTAATAAACTAAATAAATAACTAAAAGGTGGGTTTGGTTAAATTTAGTTGACACTGTTGACAGTATTAATAAAGCTAAATAAAGATTACTACGGTTATCAAAATGCAGAAATAAGTGTTGGTGTTTAATAAGTAAAAGTTCAAACAAAATTTTGGTTATTACAATGGTTACTCAAACAACAATTTGACTGTAAAGTATTTCTTGAGAGACAAAAAGACTATTCTACAAGCGATAAAACTCGAGGGCTCAGTAAAATTATTCGAAACTTAAAACCAAAAAATAGATATAAATAGAAGCTTTAAGTGGTTTTAATTTTTTCTGGTTTTATCTTTCGAGCTAATAGAACTCACAATCAATGCAAAACTAAAAATTTGAAAGTAAATTTTAAACAAAAACAAGTAGCAGACGGTAATTCTGCTAAAAAAACCTAAATTTGGATTTAGTTCTAAAAAAAAGTTTTTAATAAAAGTCTAGGTTTTTTAAAAAACTTTTATATTAAATGAAACGCCAACAACACTTTTTAATTTTTGACGATTTTGCAGTTTAACGGCAAACAGTAATACCTTCAAAATTTTAATAACTAGCACTTCAAAATATGTTCGAAATTCCTTAAAAATGTAATGTAGCTATTTAACAGTTAAAGTATACAAAAAATTTTATTTAACGTAGCGACAGAGAAGAAACAAAGCCACTTAAAATATCTAGAAAACGTGCTCATTTTTTTAAGAAGGTATAAACGAATCTTAGAATTTTTGCTGGCCGAGACTCAATGTGTTTAATTTCAGGATTAAAGCGATAATTAAAAAAAAATTGTCTCAAAATTATGCTGAGACACTAAGCGGTACATTGAATTAAGAATTTTCTAAAGCTTGCAGCTTTTGGAACAACAATGAACTTTAAAATTTAGCTGAATAACGATAATAATTTTAGAGTTAATGCTTGCTATTATAGCACTGACAAGAACAGCATAGTACCTCTTTTTTATTTCTGTCTACTTCGTCATAATCTAACGAATCTATATTAGGTATAGAATTATAACTATAGATAAATTGTCATTCATTTTGCGCTTGTGGCATACTATTAAAACAAAGAGAAACAGCAAAAACAAATTTAATTTTTTTTTGTTTAAAAATAAGATTTTTCTTAAGCTAGAGACAACGAGGAAGATTAAAAATCTGAAAATTTACGTCGAGGCGGCTTAGAGACTGTGTTCAACTAACGTCATACAACTAGGCAACAAACAGAAACTTTGTGTGAGATAATAAAATAATATTTTCAAAATTATGTAAAAGCTTAAAACAATACAACAAACTGTAATGGCGAATGATGAATTTTTTGAAGCTTGCATCTTCTACAAGGTGCTGCTTTAGTAACCTTTCAAGATTTTTTAACTTACCAGATAGGTCAAAAATGTTCAAATTAAAGACAGATAACGACACAACATAAAATTAAAAATAAATTTAGCCAGGCAAACACATTAATTTTCAATATTTACATAGTAAATTGCAGTTATAAACAAAATGGCGTTTTTTAAATTCAAAAAATAAAATATTTTTTTAAATTATCAGATTTTAAACGTTTTTTTTTTTTTTGAAGAGATAAGAACATCAAGATTTGATAAAGCTAGTCAAATAAGTACTGTTACATCTTGTAACGTGAACAATCAAACACACGTATAGTGACGTCAAAGTTACCTCATCAGAGCTGGTCAATCGAAATCAGTCAGGTGATGAGAAGTTGCATCTCGTCAGAAATTTTGCTTTTTTGCAAATTAATTGTGTAAAAGCTGATAATTATAACCGCGGTTAAACATTAATTAATCAATTTTTAAATTGTCAGAAAATAGTGCCGAGACAAGACTGTTAGAACACTATGCTTAACCTATTCCAAAAATTAAAAAACAAAAGACAATTACAAGCTGTTAGATGATTAATCATTCTGCTTCTTACAATTTAATTAATTAAATTTGGAGCTAAATTAATTATTTCATTTATAATTTTGTAATTAAGCCTTAGATTTAATAGTTATTGTAAATGCAATATATTTTGTTTAAGCTTCAGCTCGGTTAATTGTCTATTGGTTTGTAAATTATGTTATATAAGCCTTCAGCTCATTTAATTATTTCATCTGTAAATTAATTAAATAAGACTTTAGCTCAATAGTTTCTTTAAAGTTTATCTAAATTGCAGTTTAATTGATAAAATTTTGTTCTTCTTAAAGATTGTTAGCCTATAGTTTGTATAGCCTTTTTTTTAAAGACAACCTTAAAGCTTCTCTTGCAGAATAAAGAGCAAGAACTGAAGCAGCATTGTTTTCATTAAACAACTTTTTTGACTTCTTAATGTAAATCAAGCCGGTTCTAATGAACTTATTCACTAAGTTTTTTGCATCAAAATTTGAAATGGTAACTTCCAAGTGTTTTTGGTTGAATTTTCTGTTAAAAACTTGATAACACTCTTCTCCAGTTCCGTAGCATTCAATTAGATAAATTCGTTGTTGTTAAGTCAACATTATAGCATAAATTCTGTTCAAATTACTAAAGATTTCATTTGCAGTTCTACTAACTTATTAGATTTGTCATCTGCTGTCTTTTGTATTTTTTAATAAAATCTGCCTACTAGAGGTACTTCTAAAAATTAAGAAAAAAAAAGTTCAAATTTTCAAGAAAATGATATCTGAAAAACCGTTCGTGTTAAGTAAAAAGTAATTTGTGTTTTGAGGGTTTGAAAACAAGTAAATCAACCAGAGCGGAATTTCAGAAAAATTAAAAATATATTTTTTTAAAAAAAAATTAATCCGGGAATATACTGTATTCCGTGTAATAAACTAGAAGTTAAAAAAATGTTTTTGCTGAAAACTAATCTACTGAAAGCTATAATATCTTTAGTTTTGTTTTTTAAAATAAGTAATATTTTCAGCATCTTTTTCTGAATGTCTTTTAGCTTTTCGAAAACAAAATAATAATAAATCGAAACAACTTTTTCCATCAAAGTCAAGCCCTCAGCCAAAGAATCTCATCTAATCCCATTTGAGCTGAAGGCCGCGCGAAACGGCCTATCTACAGGTGTGTGCGTCAGATTATGCTCGGGTGGATTGATGCGCCCTAACAGCCCTCCTCATCTCGATCTCGACACAAAGCAACAATCCACCTATCTGATCTCATTAAATCCAACAAAAACAAAATTTTTATGACGCGAGACCACTAAACCGGCAAAAAATACGACTCCAGAGAGTGGAATATTAATGGAATTCAGCAACAAAAACAAAACATCTCATTGTTGTAATTTATTTGAATTTCGAAACAAAATTGGAGGATTAGGAGATTAACGACCGCCTGGAGCTCCCGGAGCGCCCGGAGATCCCGGATTGTTGGCAGCGTCGATACTCAGTTGGTCGAAGAAGTTTGAGAGGGATCTGAAGACTTCGGCTTGATCGTTGGAACGGACATTTCGATTACGAAAGAGAGGGTGAGTGTAGTAGGCCAAGGTTGATGTTAAAACAACAGCAAGGATTAAAATTACTAGAACTGACTTCATGTTTATTTGTTTATTAGTATTGCCACTCCTATAACAAAAAAAAAATTTAATTTAAAAAAAAATTGGTCATATATTAATTAAGAAATTTATTCAAATTAATGAGAGGTTTGATCTACTAGAGTTCAAAAGATGTTAAAAAAATAATGAAAATTATTTTTAACATAATAATATAAAAAATAAAAAAAAATGTTATAGAACGAGAAAAAATCTAATAAAAAGCAAAAAAATACAGTAAACAATAAAAAAAATATTTAGAATTGTATGAAAGGTGCTAACGATAAAAGAAACGAACACAAGCAAAATAAATTACACAACAAAAAAAATAAATAAACAACAAATTATTTCAATAAACAATATCTTTGCACAACAAAATGAGTTACTTTTTAGAAGTATATAGAACTTGTAAATGGATGCTTTAAATCGTTAAAATAAAATTTAGAAAAAGAATATTAATAAAATAGAATGTTATAAAATAACAAAAAAAAAAGTTTGTACACAACAGAAAAATGCAATAAACGATAAGAAAACATACTAACATGACATAAAAAAATCTTCGTTGTCATACAAAATGTTTATTTGTAGTGCCGAAAATTATTTTTGTCGTGCTTCAAGACAAACAACCCGTTTTTAAAAGCACTTTCAAATTGTATTTATTATCTTTTTTTGGACTTCTCTAATATTACTAAATAAAAGTAGGAAAAATATAAAAAATACAGTAATAGTTTTACCTTTCTAATGTTAGAACTAAAACCACACTACTGAAATCCAACCGGAGTTTTTGCTTTTATAACTACTAGAAGTAATCCCTCAAAATGTTGTCAAAATAATCTACCAGAAACTAATTTAATAACATCTAAATCAAGCTACTACAATTTTGTTTATCAAAAGTGAAACACAGCTACATCATAAATCACCTAATCTTTGGTTTTATTAGTGACACATTTTGTCCCATTTTGCTTTATTACATATTTTTGATTAGCAGTAAATTGACTGACGTTGACTTATCTTTTTGAATTAATAAAACCCGAATCGACTTAACTTAATGCAATATAATTAAAAAAAGTTGGCATTGCAACTGTTGGGCTTATTATGTTTACTTACAGATATAAAAAGTTATATTTGCATATATAGGTAGTATTAGATAGCTCGAGACCTAAAAACAAAAACTTCCAGAAGTTATAAAAACGATTAAAATTTATATTTAAACGATTAAATTTAAACTTTAAAATTTAAAATTTATTTTAAAGTTTAGTGTTTAAATAAGTAGGCTGAAGTCAGCACTCTGAATTCAGGAAAACCTGGAAATAGCATACCTACTTAACCCTCCAGCGGTCGCGCCAAGTCTCACAGACCCATGGCGCACATTTTTAAGTTTATTTCGCAAGTGGATGGCGTTAATTTTTTGTGTTTCCGGGTATCTGTGTATTTTGAGGTTTAGTATACGTACAGTTAGTAATAGGAGTGGTTCTGTTCGATTTGCCGAGATATTGAGTTTTAAGTCTCACAGACTTGGCGCGACCGTTTGTGTTAGAAATTTATTAATTTCGCATCAGAAAACAATCTTCATTTTTGCAATTCTGATAAGTTATACATACATGTTTTGATAAGAATTAGCAACTAAAAAATGTCGTTTAAATAAAATGTCGTACGAAGCCGAGCAAGGTCGATTACTTGGTTTATTAGAGGAGGTTGATGCAACTAAAAAAGTTTTGACGATAAGTTCAAAAATGAAGAAGTTTTTGCAGAAGCCTATAGCGTTGCTGAAACGGAGCAAGAAGGTGAAAGTGATGACGATTTTGACATAGAATCTACTGCAAAGATGACTAGAATTGCAACTTATACGGGTAAAAATAGCACCATTTTGGGAAAACACATACCTTCCACGAGGAGAAGAACTTTACAGCAGAATACTGCTACACAACGACCCGGTGTAACACCCATCTCTGCAGAAGCAAACATGTTTTTCTTGCTTACAATTCTACCTTAGATTTAGCACGAAAAACTTTCTTAAAAAAATTGACAATAAGTTTTACTGAGAATCACTTGAAAGGAAGAACTTACCAGCCTAATCTTCTACCGGAAGTTCGACAAAGAAGACAAGAAGTATCTGAACCTCAGCAGATGTCCCCTTGTAAAGATGTAAACAATTCCAATATAAAAAACGTTGCTACTTTTGCAAAGAAGACTCAAAAACAAGATATCCTTACAAAAGGTCAAAAAAAAATTATGTTTTTCTCATGCAAAGTTTTTGTGTAATGGGTGTTTGAATATGGAAGACAATAATGACTACTAAAAACTACTATATTTTGTTATAATATTTGACATTCAAGGATTTTTTTGTTATTTAATAAATTAGGTTTTTTGCAATCTGTTTTCTCTTTGTATTAAATTCATGTTTTTCACTTATTTGATTATATTTTTTAAAGAACCATTTTTATGGCCAAATATATGTTAACCGTGTAACGAAGCGTTCTAATAATTCAGTAAACAAAACAAGATAACGCCCAGCAGCTGATTCGGGCCGCGTGACCGCGACGTCATACGTATACGTCAGGGCAGTAGTGGTGGTATAATTCCCACCACACCGAAAACCACCACCAACGCTTCGCTACGATACTCCTCTCATACCCCTCGCCAACAAACGAAGGCTATATATTGCGCCTACCGCCACCGATAGTGGCATACTTGCAGGAGCATTATCCCTGTAAGTAGCCACCCCCAGACCCGTCCACCCCTGGAGCATTAACCTAGGGGCTTCCTCTCCGATACCGCTACCCACGGAGCATTAACCCGTTTGTAGAGTCCTCTCCGAAACCGCTACCCACGGAGCATCAACCTGTGGGTGAATCCTGCCTCCCCTCCATTACAAGTGCGAGCCACCGAAGCCGACACGTCAAGGACGAGGAACCGAGGGCGAGGAGACAAGGACGAGAAGCCGACGACGAGGAGTTGAGGACGAGGGACCGCCGGGGACGAGGCCGTATATATATTATTAAAGGATTCGTTTAATTTGAGAATTATTATTTTATTTTTATTATTTGTACATAGTTATTATTGTAAATAAAACCCCATCAAAGCCGCTCTTCTCTCTCTCTATGATACTCAGAACCCGACACGGAAACAACCGTTACAACCGTAAAGGATTTGTTTATACAAAACAACATTAGAATATTTAAAAAAAAACCTTTTTTCTACATTCAAAAATAATGGCAGTTAAAAAATGAGCCTGTCAGGCTTGATGCGACCATTCGTGTTACAATTGAAAGCGCGACCACTGAAGGGTTAATATCGTCAAGATGTTTTAATTTTTATTAGTTGCAGTTTTTATGTTATTAAATATAACAAAATTATAAACTAAACATCCCTTATTTTATTTTAGACGTCTTGTAGTCACAAAATTAATAATTTTTAGCATTTTTGTAAAGTAACAACATATTTTAAGTAAAATACAAAATGCTTCTGCTTGATGTGTGATTTATTTATGACCACCTTGTATAACAAATTTTATCCAACACGTTTTTATTATGACGTTATAAAAATAATGATTTTGATTGAATTATGGGGTCTATAAAACACAAGTGGTTTTATGAATCAATAATAAAACTGTTTTTATATAATTGAACAGTTTACAGAAAATAGAATAATTTGTTAAACATCAAAAGATGAAATCATTTGCTGAGATTTACGTTAACATTTATATTAAAAGATATAACTTTATTTGCTTCATTTTTTTTCACTTCAATGTTGTTTCTACATTCATTCGATATTTGCTTCTCAGTATTCACAATAACATTGTTTTCTGCTTCCGAATTTCCACCCAGTATTTTCTTAGCAATGTCTATCTTGCTCAAAATTGTCTCTTTGGCATACGCTTGTTCCACGGTTGTCGACTTCTATCTATGGGCCCTGTGTAAGACTCCGATTCTGGTATTTTTTTTTTTAAACCAGCTACAACTGATGGTATTATAGATAGGCTATTTATTTCCACTGGCTGTATTTGCATTTCTCATTTCTATAGCACAAAAACAACCTGTTGTAAGAAATATTTTTAGGTCGGAGAAACATATACTTTCTACAAATATCCAGCACATTAACTGCAAATCCTTCTTCTATAATCGTAAAGCTACGTGAAACATATGTTTTTGTATCTGGTACAGATACCAACATATAGGATCCTTTATTTTCTACGTTATTAATTGACATGTTCAGTAATTTACAACATCGACACCCACCTAACACACTAAAAATTAGTGCGACCTGTAATGTAAGAAAATTAGATTTCATTCTCTAATAACAAAATTGATATTTCGTCCACATTGAAGAGGCTGCAAATCGTTTTTTGGCGTTGAAGAAGTAACCTAACAGCACGTCTTCGCTTACCACACAACATCGTTTTCCTGTTTCCAGTTATTGAACTCACTCAATTTTTTATAATAAGCGTTCTTGGATTTCTTGGGTTGCAAACTCGATGTGACTTCTTCAACATCTTTCGCAATTTTTTTAGGAAGAGAACTACTTCTTTTCCAACAATATTGAAAGCGCCGAAACAGTCTGTTTGCAAAATTTGTATCAAATAATAATTTTGTTGTCAACAACAACATGGCAACCAAATCATAGACTACTGCTAATCTTTGTAGATATAAAATTTTTGGGTTTTGATGATTTTTTAAGAACTCTTACAGAGAGAGGTGTTGGATAAAACTATGTATTGTACTCATGTTTTAACAGCAATTGAGTCATTTAAGAAAAATTAGACTACTCGAACAAGCTCTCGTGGATAAACATTTCTTACGTAACTTATGTGCCTTATAAGACATTTGTACCTATAATAAGTAGCTATTATGAATTAAATTACGAAATATAAACGTTAATTAAATTATTTTTTTTATTACTAGAGACGTCATTTTAATTCAATAAAGTGCATTTCTATTACAATACCCGACAAAAATATATATGATAATGCATCAATTTAATAATTTAATTTATTATTGTATGAAAGCTGTAACATGTTATATTCCAAAAAAAAAATAATTTAAAATACCTTAATTAATCAACACTCTAAAAATAAATATTGACTTGTAATTAAATTCTCGCTGTTGCAAAAATAGAGCTGTAGAAACGTCAATAAAATCCTTATCTAAAGCAATTAACTATTTTTAAAAGCGGTTTTATTAACATAATAACTACGATGACAGCTCATTTAGGTTTAAAAATTGATATTACGAAATGTAGTTTTAATTCTAACAGAAGATATAAGAACATTTTTAGTAAATGGCCGGAGGATTCTAGTTTCTTCTCTTCAGCGTTTTTTTATTATTTTGATTTTTTTGTCAACTAAATTTTTACCCAAAATGTGCTATACAAAAGGCGTGTGGCAGTCGTCTAGCAATTCAGTTTAAAAAATGAGATAAAAACGATGAACGGTTATTAAACATAGAAGAATAAAACAACATAAAAAAAAATAAAATTGAAAAGATTCTATTTTTTTACGTCACAATACTATTTTTTATATTTATTTTTTAATTTTTAAAACATATATATTGTATATTATCGGCAATAGAATATACTCAAATAAAATGCTTGTATATCACTATTAATCTTAGTTTTGAGTTTATCCGACACCTCGTTCAAATAAATTCTGGTAAAAATTATAAAATATTTACCTTGACTTTTGAAATATTCGCAATGCCTTTCCGCAGTAATCGTTATTTGTATCGTCTAACCCCCGTCCTTTTTAAGCAGTGTCATAAAGTTGAATATAAGAAGATTGTGTCAGAGCATTTATTTTTTCTATGAATATAAAATTAGTCTGAACATCGTAGACATGCCATTTCTGCAACAGCAACACACCCTTACAGAAATAAAAAATTTTCATTTTCGTTAATTACTCCCATTATACATTGAAAATCGATTTATTCAACAATATAAATACAAAAGCTTTGTTTGGTATTGTTTGCGGCCGTGCTTTGTTCCCACACCTTGTGTTCCCATTACGGCTATAATTAAAGTTATATTGCGACGTTAATTTTTGCATTGTACTTCGGGGCGTTATCAACAGGATTCCGTTTTACGAGTTGCAAATAAGATAATACACACCACTTTATGGACAGAGCCGTAAATTTGATCCGGAATTGCAATGCGGAAGATAACGACACGAGGAAGAGAAGATAAGCATGGGATCATCTAAAACTGTCATTTTTTCGGCATCTTCGAGGCGGTAGTGTCGACATTTGATTCGTTAATCTTCCAACAAAAGCCGTCTACGTGCTATTGAGTCGTAAGTCGTTGGTAATTCGGTATGTGACACGGCAGCTTGTCTGCACATATAATTGTCGTTGTCGCATGTTATTATGGAAATACAGTGATGATTTAATGGCACGGTTTGTAACTTTACGCCGACGGTGACAAGGGCAATATTGCGAAAAATGTCAAGGGGGCTATATTTCACGCCTCTGGAAACATTCGCAACAACCACCCATATTAAATTAGCGTTATGTACTGTATTTTCAACATTTTCACCATTGAAGACGAGACAAGCAGTGTTAAATACACAAAAGACTTACTTTTTTTATTTAAACATATTGCGTGTATTTACAGTATAAAGATTTAAACAAAAGCGCTAATTTTATCAACATTTATTAGTACAAGATTATTCAAGTTCAAAAATCTAAATTTAATTTTTTTGTAGATACAGAGTGATTTTTTATCTGTTCCCGTCCGAAACGAAAAGTAAGTTAATTAATTAAATAATGTAGCAACAAATGATCTAAATAAATTGATTCTGGAAGCACTTTTGAAGGTATTACCAACAATGTTAATTAATTCACAACTCTTTAGACCTTAATTTTAAAAATAAATTTTTCAAAGTATAATGTGTTGCCTATTTTTGGAGTTTCGGGCGGGAACAGATAAAAAATCACCCTGTATATGAGATTTAAATAGTGACAACCCAAAGTTCAAAATCTTCAGCTGGAGATCTATGAAGCTTCACAAAATACATATCTTTTTAGTGTAAAAACGTCCGAAAAAATAATTTTATTTGGTATTTATTTTTTATTTGGTTATTTTTTGACACAATTTTTACTTTCGACAGATTTAAATTTTGCTTTTGACAGATTTTATATATTGAAGGTTGAAGGAAAGCCGATGTTAGCAGTGCCATGCGGAGATCTCTCTAAGTGAGCAAATGAACAGACTGCTATAAACGTCAATTTCAAAAAAATGTCATTCAGACGGTTGTGATTTTTAGTAACTGTTTAATTTTAAAATTATAAGTTTTATTACCTAAACTGAGTCCTATTGCAACAACTAAAATTGTATAAGACTCCAAAGAAAACATTGGACTTGGTGGTCAAACTTTAGGTCCAGGTCTAATAACTTTTATAAAGCCCTAAGTAGAATATTTTAGTGCCAAAAATGCTTTTTTAGCCGATTTAGCTTTTTCTGTTATTAACTATATGTAAATGTTAATTTTAAAAAATCTTGATTGTGATATAACAGACGTTAAAGCACCCAAATCAGTGCTATATGTTAATATCAGTTTAGTTTAAACTGAAACTAGGCTTTCTAAATAACAGAAAAATTACATAAACTGAGAATTGCATGCGTTTCAACATACCTAATACTCACCATATAAACATGCAAGTTGGCAATTGCAACTCTGATTCTGTAAAACTACTCAAAAAAACTGTTCAGTTATGCAGCCAATAAAATTTTTTATTTGAAACTCATAAATAATCATTAACGTCTCTAAAAACTCTCATAAAAATTATAACGACTGATCTGCGATTACCATTTACCGACTTTCAAACTGACAAAATGTAAATTTCGTTGAGTTTAAAACGTCTGTTGGCAATTCTGGCTTATAATTTGGCGTAGTTGTGTCCGAAAGCGAAACAAGTTCAAAACCACTTTATTTCGTTATTTATGTGCATAAGTCAAACGTCAACTGGAGAGAGGGTCGATAATAAATGGAAAGCCAAGCTTGTGATAGCACCAGATGAAAATGCTGTGAAATATGACGACTGCTATCTCCTGTTGTCAGTAGGTCTCTATGTTAAAAAGCGAACTGAAATTTACATACGAGATGGCAAATGTACGAACATAAAAGTTGATTCAAGGGCGGACGAAACGTCAAATGGTGGACCTACAAGACTAATCACAAACGTACACGCATAGGAAAAGGATTCCAGCGAAACTTGGGTCAAGGGTAAATTTAGAAAGTTCTAATTTGTTTATCTATGACTTCTTTGATAACTGATAATAATTTCAAACTCAATTTGAATTACATATTATTATTGTTATAAACATTAATAACACAATTTTCACTTCTATTTGTAGTAGGACAAGCCATTTCTGATACATTTTTTTTGATAACAGCTGTCGATGCAGTAGTTCTAACTGTTATAGTATTTTTGTCACCCAAAATTTTTGAAGCAATTTGTTTTATATTTTCTTCTGCCGTGTCTATATACTCTTCCGCCACTGTATTCGAGCGTCAGCTCCTATGACGTTTTACTGTTAAAAGATTAGCTCCCAAATTAGCAAGCAATGAAGTGGATAAGCGCCTATAACAATGTCCCGTAAATTCTGCTGGATTAGGTAACCGAAGAAATATAGCAATATTTTTGAGGAAAGCAGCAAATGTGTTTATACCAACACCTCTGATATCTGTATACTAAAAAAAAGTCTACTACTGGCGTTATTAGGACAAAGTGCAGTATATTTTCGAATTAATTCTATTATATTGACTCCATCAATTTTGCCTGACGTAATAAAACGTTTTCTGGATATTTTTGTTTTAGTGTTTAGTATTAGAACATGGAAAACGTGATTTTCCACTTACACAGACGTTACCGTAAGACAAGTTATGTAACTAAACGCCACACCGGCCGACATCGCATAACAACCCTAATTCAAGACCGATTTCTGCGTTTGAGAGCTCGCGGAAATGTTACAATTACAGCACCTGAGTTGGCATTACAATTGCAACAAGTGCTCCAAGTTACTGTTGGACCAGATACAATTTGAAATCGGTTGCGAAAAGGCAAATTGTTTTCCAGAAGACCCCTGAGAGTTCTAGCTCTAACACGAGGCAAAGACGAGGAACCCGTCTTCTGAATGCTCGAAAACATGTTGTTTGGCAATAGCCTCATGTTTTGTTTAGCAATAAGTCCCGATTAATCCATCCGAATTCAAGAAGAATCCGTGTTTGGTGAGAGCCTGGTGGTGTAAATCGCCTGTAACATAATGAAGAAGATCATTATTATCTCGATGGAACAATTATGGTGTGGGGCGAAATACAAAAGGGCCGAAAAACTGATCTCGTTTAGATTAAACCTTCCCTAAGCGCAATTTGATACAGGGATCTTACTCTTTACACTGTTGTGTTGCCATAGGCTGAACACTACGCAAAAGACCAACTTCTTGGAGGAGCACGAAATTTCTGTTTTGCCGTGGCCAGCGCAATCGCCCGACTTGAACCCCATTGAGCACTTTTGAAATGCGCTCTAAAGAAGAGTTTAACATATGGGATTACCGCGAGAAAATCGTCAACAGTTATTTGCAGCTCTCAACGCGACGTGGCAAGAAATCCCTCAAGAAGATATTGACAATCTCATTACAATTATGCCACGACGATGCAGAGTTGTAATTAATAATGCAGTAGATTATATAATTTATTAATTTTTTATAATTTGTTTATAAAGACAGTTTAAAAAATATATATATATATAATTTTTTAAATTATTATTATTTATATTTTATAAAAGTTTTAGTGTATAATACTTATTTATGTTCTAAAATTTAATAAATTTATGGTGACAAACCCCAATTTATTTAAAAACATTTTAGACTTATATAATTCAGAAAAATTATTAATATCCCTAGATTTTTCTGGTGTGTGTACTTTGCCACTTCTAAAATCTGTTTTTTAATTCTTTTTAACAGTGTGTTTTTATCTTTACTTTCTATTTTTATTTGTAGTTTGTTTTTACAAAGTATGAGACAGTTTTCCAACGTTAATTGTATCAAAGAACGGTTACCAAAAAAGTCATAAGCAAAAATTGACCTATTTTAGCATTTTTGCGAAACTTAAACACAATCAGAAATTTTAGAGGGTGCAAATTGTAGTTGTGACACTCTGTATAAAAATGTATACAGCATAGCCACATTTTCTCGTGATAAACAATAGATATACAGAGTGACATAAAAGTATAAAATAAAATTCATATTTTCTATGTTAATTTCTTAATTCTAAGCATATAATACTGCTTATTTTGAGTTATATTAACTGTATTTTTTTTTGTTAATTTGTTATCTAAATTTAGCTTTTGTATATTTTTTGTGCGTCTCTCTTTCCCATCCGCCTTGAAATATTAAAGCAGTCTCCTCGTCTGTCATTCATCTAAGTGAATCCCACCCCAAATGACGCAATAACTTTTTCCGTAAATTTTTTGTTAATTTAGCTTTGTCGTCACGACACCTCCACAATCCACTCCGGAATTGTAGCATTTCTGGTGAAGTGGGCGCCTCTTACTTGTGTATTAATTAAAACTTTCCGTGAAGAGCTCGATTCCGGAGCACTCCAGCCAACCAACCACACATGTAGTCAATGCATGCACATCCTGGTGGAAATGCGATTCAGTGTACCGTGTCCGCATGTTCCGTGTATGCATCAGAACGGGAGAGTTCGTCCGGATTTCGCCCGGATCCTGCTGGAATCATTAGTAGAGGAGTAGCGTGATAGGGCACCACGAACGGCGCGCTATCGTTCCTTCCGTTCAAGCATTACAGGAAACTACACCCACACACAACCATCCACATGCCAAAGTAAAATATACATCGTAATTAAACGGGGAGAGACATGCGTCAAGATAAATCAAGTTTTTACTATTCACCTGTGGAATATAAATAAATGCTTAGCCAGAGAAAGGGTGTGGAAACGGCACTGACTGATGCTACAATGAGATTTGCACGCTTAAAGGCAAGCCTTACGAAACTACTAGTACTACCAAATATCAAAAATTAAAAGTGTTTCTAAAAAAAATTAAAACATAAACAAAACAAAAAACACTTAATTGCTTTTTTCTACTCCTATAATGTAGGTAATTAGTTTATTAGTTGCAAATTAGCTGTACTTTATTTACGTTTATTAAAATACAAATTTTGACCAATAAGAAAGATAGACTACAGCAAGATTTAAATATTTATGACTATGACTTCTTGACATTTAAAATTGTGACAGATCGCAGTGGTTTTCAATCACAATCAACAGAAAACAAGTCAGTATAGAAGAAAATAACTGTGAAATAAAAAAATTACACTTTTAGAGATTGTTGAACAAGCTAGAAGCGCCACAAAGTCTTTGTTGCCAGCAAAATCTGCTAAAACCTATAAAAAAATTATTCTTTATTTATAAATTAGAGAAACGACAATAAAGTTAGCATTTATATACAGGACAATGCTTCTGTCGCAGTTCTGCGACAATATTGGTTGATGCTGGTGGTATATTACATTATTAAAACGCCACGGTGAGAAAAAGTTTTCTAAATTGGCTAAAAATTATATTGAAACATCAGTCCAAAATAAAGTAAACATAAAGCAAATATTTTTATCTAGTTTTGTTTATTTTCTTATTTTTTGTTATAATATTTCTTATTTTTATCATGTTCTTTTTATTGCTTGATTTTCCTAGTAATCTACATTATGATTTCTGAAATAATACTAGTTATACAACAAAGAATACTAAAGAAACCTAAAAATAAATGTTTTATAAAGCATTTTCCTGTTTAACAAAAAAAAATTAATCTGATGACGTAAAACGCGTGATGTGGGTCAGAATCGTTTATTAAAAAATACAAAAGTCCTATATTTAAACGTAGACACTCCCTGATAAAACATTCAGGTGCAACAGCAGCCCGAGCAAAAAAAGAGTCAACATAGGTCAGCTTAATTTGACAAAACAATGTAGCCGTGTTGTGAACGCTTCTATTTTGGTTGTAGAGTGAGATGACTAGGTCCCAGTTGGGCCGTTTCGTTCGCTTCCCGCACTGTTGCTCCCGGTTCTCATCCCCGAGTGCTCTATTGCCCTCCCCCTCTTTCAGCCAGACCCATTCCCTTTACGGCTCCTCCGTAACACGGAAAGCACCACACAGGAATAGCCGACCATGAAAAATTTAATCTAGAATCCCCGTCGTTGGTTGAAACTGTCGCAACGGCCATGAGCGTCGACTACCAAATTCTTATGGGTTATCAAAGAAACATTACGACCTAGGGGGACTGATGTGAATGCTGAGGAGGCTGGAGGCGCAATGCGATCGACGTTCTTATAAGAAATATGATGACACGATATCTAAAGAGACTTTATACACCTAAAAAAATTACTAATTCTTTAGAACTAACAGGAAAAAAACAAGAAACGTAATAAAAATAAAAACAAAAAATAAGAAAATAAACAAAACGAGATAGAAATAGGCACAAAGAACGTAAGTAATAATATCTAAAAAAAAAGAAAATAAAAGACATAAATAAACATTTTTGAAATTACAGAAACAAAAACAAAATAAAATCGTTTAAAAATATAGACTAAGAATGATATTAGATAATTTAATCAACAATACATAAAAAAATATAATAACAGCATACTGTTAGCAAACGATAATAAGACCGTTAAAAGTGGCGTCTGCAAATAACAGTTTTTGATGCTGTTAGATATTGTAATTCATAACAATACCAGATTAAATTCATGTCTTTCCATTTACGTGACTATAGTAGAGCTTAAGTAGGTACTGTAAAAAAAAAGATAAATTGAAATTAAAAATCTAAGAATAAATTTGTGAAAAAATGTTTGTTTGAATAAATTTGAGCGATTAATTAGCTGTAAGCGTTATGGTAACCTCTCGTCAAGCGGCTTAAAATTATGACATCCAGACACGAAAATTATTTTTAACCCAAGAAAGAGAGAAAGAAAGGGGTGTATTTAAACCACCACCCAGTCGACATTCTTTTCGTACGTGACCGTCGTGCATTGGGACTACAATCAGCTGTTTTAACAACCGGGACTTAGTTAAAACGCTCGATTTCTGTCCAGATAAACACGAATACTAAGCGGCTTTACTCCATTTTATTAAAGCACGACAATTAGAAATAGAATTAAGCAGTTACTATAAAATGCACGTAACAATGCAAAATTTAAGCTTTCTTAATGGCGTGATTATCCACCTTGTGTTTATGCAATCGGTTTTTTATCCTTAGCTAAGTTAATTGCACACATTGTAAACATTTCGAGTTATTTATAATTCATTACCATAACTCGTTAAGTCTGCATGCAATATTTTAGTTAAGAAAAAAAAAACAAAAAAATAAAAAACTAAAAATCGCACAGAAACTAATATACCTATTTAGTTGAAAATTGTTTTACTAAATTTTTTAATGCGGATAATACCAGAGAGTACACAGAGAGAGACAAAGATTGCAATTGCAACAATTTTCCCGTTTACAACAAATTTTTGGTAGCGCTAAATTTAAACAAAACGCAAATTTTTTGACAATTTTTGACCTGACCTGACCTGGCCTGACCTGACCTAACCAGCGGTTTTTGTGCTATGCCGCTTAACGTCTATTTGCATAACCGACAGACGATCTAAATTTTGAAAAAAGTTATGAAAAAAAAAAATAAGAATTATTGTTTATAGGTATTCTTTGATTTTGCGAGAACGTGGTACTTGGTATTAGGTACAAATAGTACATAGTACAAATAGTACATAGTACAATTTGAATGTCTATATGTATAGGCTAAATCAAAAACTAAGAGATTTCGAAATACGAGAAATGTTTCTAAAGTTCTGGGAATCGTGCTCTACTTAAATAACACAAAACTTATATTCAATGCTATAGGTAACAGACAACTCTTGACATGTTTCTGCAGTTATCTATTACAATATTGTTTAGTATAATTTACGTTGTCGCTTGATGTAGACGCGTTTTTGTAGCCCTGTTTTTGAACCATCAAAAACGCGGCTAAATTTCAAAGAGCAACAATTTTCTTTTTGTGAAAAGAGGATGCAAAAACTTCAGAATTTATTCAACGTCTGCAAGAAGTGTTTGGTAAGTCTGCAAAATTTAAAAGTACTGTATATTGCTAAATCGATCGTTTTAAAACTGGTAAAACATCATTAAAAGACGCTCCCCGCAGTGGTCACTCGAGTACCTCGGTAAATGAAAGAAACGTTACTGTCGTGAAGAAACTACTGAAAGAAGACAGGCTAAAGTCGATTCGTAGAACGAGTGTACGTCTAGGACTAGGTACATAACAAGTTTATAATATCTTATCTGTTTTTATAGGCGTAAGCAAGGTTTTAACCCACTGGTTACAAAGACTGTCGAGATTGAAAAAGAAACTTCATAACTGTGACTTACCAAAACTGTTAGCTCATTATAGGGATAAATTTAAGCAACAAATAACAATTACTGACAAATCATTAATTCTTTATTTTAATCCTAAAACCAAAAGTCGATCCAAAAAATAACGGAAATCCGAAGAAAGCCTCTACTTAAGGCACGTGCAGTCTCGTTTATTGCAAAACTAGTGCCGTATTCCAAACTTGCAAAAGGATTATTTTTATAGATTACCTATCACAAGATGTTACAATTAACGCAAAATATTATTTAAATTAATTATTTAAACCACTGCGGCAGAAACTTGTCAAAAAACGACCTGAAAACTTGCAGAAGCTTCAGTTATTGCAACCGGATAATGCTAGACCCTACACTGCCCGAAAAGCAAAAGATGTTTTGAACGATTTACGATAGGAATTGCTTTGGTATCCACCTTACTTGCCGGATCTGCTTTTCATCTGTTCCCAGAACTGACATTTTTTATGGGGTGTTCGATTTGAGTGTTTAACTGACGTAAAATATGTCACAAATAGGTAGAATAAAGAGACACCGAAGAGCTTCCTCGAAAAGAGTATTTAAAATTTAGAACATTGTTGAGAAAAATGTATTCAGTTAAATAAAGATTATATTGTAAAACTACGTCATAATATTGACAAAAATTAATAGAATAAAAAAATATATCAAAATTGCCAGAACTTTAGAAACATCCCTCGTAAATCAAAAACACATTTTCAAAATTTTTTATATTTTAATTTATTTATTTTGCTGATCTCTCTGCTTAGAATCTTGTAAGTCAAATTTAAGCTAGTTTGTGTTATTCCAATAAGTTGAAATTGTATATATACTGAAACAAATAACTTCTAGTTCACTTTTCAATTGCTTGTCGAGTTTTTTACTAACTCTTTGATTGCTTTGAGTTCCTCTCAGTTAATGGTCAAAACAAATATTTCTCAGAATTACGCGCTATAGTATGATTCATAATTTTGTAAGTTTTTGACATCTTTTTGAAATAATTTGTAACATTGCCATTTTTTAAAAAATTGTTCTTTCTAGTCTACTTGTTCTGCTTGTCTTTTTGCAATATCTTTGTGTCTTTTTTTGATCTACCATAAGCCTCCAAATAACAGCGTCTGGTATTGAACAGCTTCAGGTATACTACCTCTATGTGCTGGTCTCTATATCGTCTTCTAATACATCAATAACAGAATGGTAATTTTTCTAATTTTCCTCTGATGTAGCCTCCAACAGCTGGAGAACTGGGATTCATAGTGTCAACAAGAGAACTGTTAGATTATTATTTTAAATCTAGTCGTTTATATCTACTGCTGCTTCAAATTGTCTTTCATACATTTGCCACGAAACTTGACCTTCTAATGTCAGAGGTTGATGCTGATGCTTTGAGATGTTGGTTTGATAAACGTAATTTGCTTTATATCTAGTTTCTTATTTTTTGCTTCTATTTTATTAACTTTTCTGTTAAGATTTTTGTTCATTCTTGTTTCAAGTTTATCGTCTCAAATTTTTTTGTGGTAAGTACGTCTTTCTGAAAAGCATTTTGCAAAATGTCAAATTTCTCTAAGATATTCTTTTGTTTTTTTTGTAGTTGATTTCCAAAATATTCTAAAAATTTTATTTGTTTTTCTTTATATCCAGTTGTAGTTTTTTTTCTTCTAGTTTTCTTATACCCACTCTTTCTTTTCTCTTCCAGCATTTGTTTGTTCTTTTTTTTAAATCGTGTTTAAAGTCTTTTTAAAACCGTTTTTTGTTTTTTCTTTTCTAAAATTAGTTTTTCAAAATTTTCTAAAATTGTCTTTTGTTTTTCATTAAAATAATCATACATTTAAAGACTTGGTTTTGAAATTGCGGTTTATCATAATTCTCTACTTATTGTTAGAGAAAAAAATCTCTGAGAAGCAGAAATAGATCATACGAATTTAAAATGTTACTATCTATTAAGCATGCTTTATATTTTGACTGTGAAGCATCTCTACGTCTCTTTATTTTGTAAATAAAAAAAATAAAATATAGCTTGAAAAACGAGATTTGGAAGAAATAAAAAATGACGGTTAAAAAAAAGATTTCGGAAAACTACAATTTGAAGAAAAATAAAAACTAAAGAAATTTTTAGAAAAGCAAGAAACAATTTTAAAGAAGCTTAAAAAACGATTTGAAAGAAAAGGTATAAAAAGACCAGAAAAAAAAATAAAGAACCATATATACCAAGTTATTTTATTACAACGTCCACTCCACCATTTCGTTGATCCAAACAACCACAAAAGTGTTAAAAAATCAGAAAACTTAAATTCATTACCTGTTTGTGCAAGTAAGTAGTAAATTTATTATTTCCTATAATGCCATTTGTGTAATTATTAAAGTCTTCTAATTTCTTAGATCTAACAATATGTTACTTTATTATTTTTAGTTCTCAATTATTTTTACGTCAAATTTTTTGACATCTACTGTTGATTTTTTGATTTCTTTTTGATATAAACTAATTTTGCCCATTTTGCTGCTTTTTGAAGTAATTTTTTTGATTTTAACTTTTGGTTAATTTACTTATTTCATTTTTATTTTGTTTTTCTTATCCCAATTTTTCAGAAAGCGTAATAATACTGAAAATCTTTTACGATGTCTCGTGGTGTTACTGCCGGCTACGACCGCAATATAACAGTTTTCTCTCCTGAAGGACGTCTTTTCCAAATTGAGTATGCTTTCAGAGCTATAACCGAGGCTGGTGTTACCACTGTAGCCGTCAAGGGAGCTGATACAGTTGCTTGCGTTACCGAAAAAAAGATTCTTGATAAGCTGATAGATCCAACTACCACCACGCAGTTATACCAATTGACTGAAAGCACAGGCTGTGTTATGACAGGAAAGCTGGCTGATAGCAAGTCACAAGTCTTCAGAGCAAGACATGAAGCGTGTCAATTCAAGTATAAATGTGGGTATGACATGCCTATTAATGCCTTGTGTAAAAGAGTAGCAGATATTTCACAAGCCTATACTCAAACTGCCGAAATGAGGCCTATGGGGTGTTCTATGATTCTGATTGGGTATGATATAGAAGTGGGGCCTTGCCTGTATAAGACTGATCCGGCGGGGTATTTTTGTGGATACAGAGCTGTAAGTGTAGGGCCTAAGCAAATAGAAGCTAATGCTTTTCTGGAAAAGAGGTTAAGGAAGAATCAGGAATTGGAGCACGATGAGGTTATTAAGCTGGCGATTTCTTGTCTTTCTACTGTTTTGGGAATTGATTTTAAGCCGATCGAAATTGAAATAGGAGTGGTGTCAGAAGATGAACCCAAATTTAGGGCGCTAACCCAAACTGAAATTGATAGATATTTGATTGCTATTGCTGACGAAGATTAAGTTTTTTAATTTTTGTGGTAATTTCTATTTATTGAATCTTGTTGTTCACTTAGTTATTTTTAATTGTGTTTGAGTTAATATAAAATTTTAAAAATATTTTATTTTCTTTACTTGATTTGGAAAATGACAAAATGGTAGTTATCAATGGAAAAAAAAATAGTTTAAAATGAAACGCAATCAAACGCTTTGGTTAGGTCACAAAAAATAACAAATTGATAACAAATTTAACGTTAAAATTGTTTTTTATTTATTTTTGTTTAATTCGTTAAATTCTGTGCAGTTCTAAAATTTTCTTTAAAAAATCTCAGAAAAGCAATCTATCTCTGTAAGAAATCGGCAAATAAAATTAACATTTTAATATAAGAAAAAGCGTCCGAAACAAACCGGCTTTCGTATATGAAGGCCTGGATGTTGGGACCGAATTGTGTGTCGTATAGATGTGGGCCATTCCATGGATTTATTGTGATAGCCTTTCCGCTAAAGCCGCAATCGGATTTGATTTGGCGGCATGGAAGGAAGGCAACAGAGCCCGGATATCGCGACCGAGACCGCTCTTCCCTAAGCACACCCGTCTAGTTACCACTTTTATGGTCGAACCCTATATTCAAAAATTACTTTTATTCCCTGTTTTATGCCTCCCTCGAACTGGAATACTAAAGTTTCATATAAGAATTGCCTCGACGTTGCCGACGACCGATCACTATAGAAAATGAAATAACTCGAGATAAGTCCGATGCATTGGGAAAAGCTCTTATCGGGATCGGCGCAGCTTTATTGCCCGATTTTAATTTTAGAAAGCGCGCAAAGAGAAAAGTCTTATGTCCTCTCATAAAAAGGAAATAAAAAAATAATTAAAAAAGTTATTGTGACGTATAATTTATAAAATAAATTTGAGTTAATTTGATAAATGAATTGACGATTTGAGGGGTCACCGCACCTGTCTTGCAAGATGGGCACGAAATTTTTATCAGTCGAACATATCTAACAGTTCTCTTTGTTTTTCGGTAAAAAAAAGTAATATGTCATATATAATCAGGTAGAATATTTGCAACACATACTTTATACTCTGTAAAATAAATTTCAGTTTAAATAAACAAGAATTTTTCTGTAAATTTATTAAAAAACCATTTATAAAACTAAATGTAGCTGATTTGATTTAGTAAAATTGTGTTTTTTGAATCAATTCTCGGCTTTTGCATGGCAATAATTAACGTTTTGTGCTTTTCGTTTGACACATGTTTGGATTTACGAGATTGTTTCGCTGCCAAGAAAATGGAAATCCATGGAGGCGTTTGCCAAAACCTCGGCAGGTCATTTTTATCGCGCAAAAACTCAGCAGTAAACTTGGAATAGAATGCAAAATCTGCTCTACTATTTCAAGTTGACGTTGACAAACGTTCCTGCAATTTGCGCATTTCCTGTTAACATGTGGATCGGTACAATATAAACTATAAGATATAAAAAAAGGAAATTGAACAACTCGGAATGTTTGACGAAAGTGCCACAACGAAATGACAACTAGGATAAAAAGCTTGATGTCAACATAAAAAGGATTTACGGCTGTAATCCCGCAGAAAACAAGAGTGTCGATGCCACTCATATTTTATTCATCTTTTGTATACGAGATGCATGCGTGTGCAATACATTTCACAGCTGCTGCAACTCATGCGACCAACAAGTTTTCAAGAAGTTCCACAAATGATAATCATGTTGGGTTTTTCTAAACCCATTATGTCGAGAGGTTTGAAACGACATGCACAACTAACTTTCCAAAAGAACTTGTTTTTTTATGTAATTTATTCAATAAATATTTGAGATCGCTGCTGAAAGATGAATATTTAATTTTGTAGTAATTAAGGTGCTTTTACTCTTATTTCCACCAAATGTGTTCGCTAAATGTTACAAGTTTTAAAAAGACGTTTCTTTAGAGAGTAATTGAAAAGATTGAAAATTGAAATTAACAAAAATTTAGTTGTGGTATTTCAAAACTTTTAGGCTGCAATGACCCAAAACAAGCCACACTTCCCGCCAAAAACTTATAATTACTACAGTCGTAATCCAGTAGTAAACAGCCATGTGTTGTGTTTGACAAGATGGCGGTAGAGTTCTTTGACAAAAGTAATTTGAGTTTTTGCTTTATATTTTTACGTTTTTCGGGTAAATAAACTAAAAAAAAAACACCAATCTGCAAAAATCTTTGTTTTTTAAAGCCATTCGTTTAAAACACTATCAACAAAAGTCTTCTTAATAATTTTGCGGTATTTTAAGGTAGTTACTTTACCAAACTTAAATATAATTACTTATAATAAATTTTTAGTAATGCCACTTACATACTACTCTCTGTCCGGTAAATCACTGACTCAGTTGACTTATCTCAACTTTTGCTATTTGATATTTGCGTTACCAACATAAGCTTTAAAACTGTTAGCAATTGTAAAAATATTTTAAATCTAGTCTGGCTCCTATTTTTATAAGCAATAAAACCATTCCCTCTAAATACTTTTTTAAAGTTTTTGTAAGAGCTATATAAAAAGCGTATGGTGCTACTTCAAAATTTGAATTTTTTTTCCGAAAAAATATTTACAACTATTTCATAACTTTCAGTCAGAATTATAGTCAGAATTTGACAAATCATTTTTTTTTGACTATAATAGTTGTGAAAAATAAAATAAATAATAATTTTTAATTTTAATGTCTTTATTGCCTAATTGGCTTTACAGTTCTACGTTTTTGAAAGTTGATATACTATTTATATAAAATCTTTTTAATTTAACAAAAACAAAATTAATTCTTCTCAAATCTTCTTCTAGCACAGGTAACTTATTTTATCCGTTCTTTTTCTTCTCCATTTTTGTTTAGAACTTTGATTAATTTATACTCACACATTTTTAACTCTACGCACTTTGACAAATACTCTCTTGTTTCTTTTTCTTTTCTACATAATCTACACATTCTTTCCCAATCTTCTCTTCAAAATTCATTTTTCTTTTCTTCATTCCCACATCTGTATCTTGTAACTATTTTTTTATTTTTATTATTGATTTTATTTAAATATTCTGGCAGTTTAGTGATAACAATTAGGGCATATTTTGAATTGTATCCTAAATTTTTTATACTTGCAGTTCTTTCCTGTTTATCTATATCTTCATCTCTTTGTCTCAGCTCTTCTTTTATTGATCTTTCTGCTTCTTTCATTCTTTCAATTTCTGCACACGCAAACCCCTTTTTCTTATAGTGATTATTTCGTTATATCTACCTAATATTAACATTTGCAAAACACTGTAGTATTCTGTATTCATGTCGCATTCTTAGATTATCATTCTTCTTTTATTATTTTTACCAAATTTACATTCTCCTAAACTCCAGACACTTTCCATTACATTGTTTGCTTTTTTTGATTACTTCCTTTATTTGTCTTTTGTCTGTCATACTACTATTTAATATGTATCCCAAATATTTCAACTCTTACTCTTGTTCTATATTTTTTCCTTCCCGTTTCCATTCTTCTTCTTCTTCGATTTTTACTTTCTTTCCAAACATCATCATTTTTGTTTTATCTACATTAACTTAAAGTTTTTTGTTTCTTACATATCTTTTCATAATTTTTATCATTTCTTTTATTTCACTCTTGCTTATTGCTACAATTACTAAATCATCTGCAAGCGCCAGAAACCAGTTTTTCCGCCTACAACTATCTTTCCTACTTGCGCTCTACTTAAAACTTTACCTACATCTTCCATTTATGCTAAGAATAGTGCAAAACTTAATAGACAACCTTGTCTGAGACCTTTATTTGTCCAAAAACTTTCACTTAGTTCTTTACCTACTTTCACTTGATTAATAGTTTCCTCGTAAATCTTCCTTATTAACCACTTACACACCCCTTTCTTTCTATGATACTGCTATAATTTTTCTCTATCCACACTGTCAAAAGCTTTTTTCAAATTTATAAACAATGCATACATACGTCCTTCCGCCTTGTCTATTTCCTTCTTTGCCAGATGTCTCAAGATGCATACATTGTCCATAGCTCTTTTTTCTTTTCTGAACTCTGCTTGTCCGTCTGGTAACATACTTTCTTCGTGTATTTCCTTTCTCAATCTTTCCTCTAAAACCATCGCATATATTTTGTAGATCGTATCAAGTAAGGATATGCCACTGTAGTTTTCAGTTTGATTTTTATCCCCTTTTTTATGTATTGGTACAATTAACCCTTTTCTCCATTCTATAGGAAAACCTCTTTCCATCCACACTGCATTTAGCAATTTTCATACCATTTCCCATAGCTGTTTTATAACAAACAACAGCGCTTTATTTGAATTTCCTTCGTTTCTGGGTGCTTTCTTTTTCTTTAACTTAAGAATCTGTTTCTCACGTCTTGACAAGATATTTTTATTGTTACTTTTACCTAAAACCTCTATAAAGTGTTCCCTTCATTTATCTATATTTTCGCTTATTTTGTCCTTTCTTTTTTTTCTTTGTTTAGAAATTTCCATATTTCTGCTTCTGTTATTATTTTTTTATATTTCATTCTTCTTTTCTCTTTGTTGTACTTTTCTTTCTTTACACTTTGCTTTGTAATTTTTTTTGTTTGTAGATACTCTACTTTTGTAGCTTTTTTTTCATTTTTTAAATTTATTACAAGCTTCTTTCTTTAGTTTGCCGCATTCCTTATTCTACCATTTATTTCTTCTTGTTTTTAGATATATTTTTTCTTTGACTACTGCTGCTTTCATTTTACTATCTAGGTCTTCATTCGTACTATCAATGTCTAAACCTCGAAAGTTTTATTTGTTTATATGTGGTCTGTATTTTTCAATTGTATCTTCGTTCTATTTTGTTCTTACTTGATATTTATTATTCTCTTTTTTTCTTCTTGGTTTTATCGCTTTTTCGAGTCTTTCTATCTTGATTTCTAGAGGCATATAGTCAGCTTCGACCCTATTACCTACCCCAGGCTTTATTATTTTTAATTCTATAATCTATTGTGGTCGTTCCATTCTGTCCAATATATGCGAAATCTCCTTCACAGTCACCTTCTTTGTTTCTTCTTCAATCATCTCGACTAGTAATCAGCCTTTTTTATTTTCTATTTTATCCGTTACTGTTCTTTTTTTTATTATTCCATTGTTCTCCGTTTTTGCGAAGTAGAAAATAAATAATAGTTTGAATACATTTAATTTTCGTATAAAAATAAATTGTTTTGTGTAGTCGTGTTTTCCGCGACTATAATGGCGGTATCTCGATTGAGTTAGCGTACAGCTGACTGGTCAGGGCATGATGTATTATCACATTTACCATTCAGTGAACAAGGGTAAATTGATATATAACATTCATATCCTTGTTCACAAAGCCTGATTATTATGGGACATTGATATCGCCAATGAGCCTTATTGTTGATTTTGCCCGACAAAAACTATACGGTTGGCTTGCACGGCTCTCCGTATTACATTTGATTTAGTTGCAGGGAAACAATAAAATGATTCATAAATGTTTCGCTGGGACCACCTTTTTTTTGTAAAAAAGCACCACGCCAGAGCGGAATGCAAATTCATCACGACGCGATGATGGGACTCGATAGCGGAACGCTTCCTCCATAAACCAGATAAATAAAATTAAATTCTAAAAGTAAAACATAAAATAAAATTTAATTTAGCAGATTTTGGTTTAAGTGGATATATTCTGTTTGTATTTGTTTATTTTTGTTTGGTATTTTCCGGCGTAATAAACTAATTCCGACATATAGCATGAGGGATTCCGGATCGTGCTTAACCACGAGCAGAACTTATAATATGGCAACTTGTTTGTTACAGCCAGAGCAATTAAACTAATCTCAAGTATAGTGAGTTTAGTTGTACGAATTTACGCTCTTCCATAACTACATAAGCCCTCATATACAATTTAAGCAACTCAATTGTCCATGTAAATTAAGCGTCGGATGTGGGTTGGCATCAGCCAAAGCACAATTTATCCCCGGAATTGGAAATGGGGTTAAACGTGAAACGGAGCAGAAGCTGGCGAATTTTTTAAAAGCCCCCACCAGGGTTTAATGGATGCTGGAAGCTCTAAATGGCCGCCAATCGGACAAAAACTTGCTGAAATTTTCATATTTCAGACTAATGTGGACGAGATGGGCTTGGATCACAGTCATTTGACGAAAAAGGACGCTTAAGCTGAATGGAGAAGTTGATGGGAAGAAGTTTGTGCATTTTTTTAAATATAAAATTTTATTTTATAAATAACAAGTTTTTATTTATAAAAAATTGTCAAGAGAACAAAACAGAACAAAACAAAAACATTTTGAAGTACCTATTTAGTTAAATTCGACTGCTGTAGTGTCAGTGATAGATGTCAGAGATAAGTATAAATTATAACTAAATTAGGTGTTGACTAAAATTTAGCAATCTTTTAACATCTTAAAGTGTTAAATTCTAAAACTAAAAAAATTATTTTCTGTGTAGGCATCAATTTCACTTAGAGAAAATTTGACATCGATCCGTTGTCTCAGTCAGAAAAATCTTGTCAGTCAAGCTTCAGCAGCGCGTCTGTCTTTAATTTAATTCTTCGTAAATATTTTAGAAAAAACGTGTTAAATTTTCGATGAGGCCTCGTCTCAAAGACCGACACCTATCGTCATGAAAAATTCAGTAAATCTAGAACGGCGGGCGTTCCCGCGAGATCTCGTCGAACACAACACCTACAAGCAACAACCTCGCCGTTACCGAAAATATATCAACAGGTCTATTACACTAAAACCGTCCGTCGTTCGCCTATATAATAGTGTTTTTATTCGGCGCATATGCGGCCAATTTCTGACTTTAAACCCACAGAATTTTTCTAGGAATTCGGCGTCGAGCGGTCTCATTACGAAGGGAAATGCACCGAGGAAAGCGTAAAATTGTAGTGGCGAGGTCGTGGTACTTACAGCCAAGTCATAATTTTTTACTGCTCTTTAAAGTTTTATTTTTTCTCGTAAAATTTGCGCAAATCGAGCAAGGGTATGATTGACCGTAATTATTTTTAAAACTCTATTTGCGGTTTTATACGAGTATAAAACATACACGGATATCAACAACGCTAGATATTTTAATAAATTAAAAATTGTGCAGTAAAAGAAACTTTATAGCTAATTTATCAGTGTTCATAATACAGAATAATATTGCTATTTGTTTAAATTTAAAATTAAATTATTAATTTAAAAACAGAAATATACAGAATGTTCCAACTAGAGTCCGTACACTTTCAGAGCAGCATGTTGGGTCATCAAAATCTGTCAGCAAACGACACTAAACAGAATTACCAAGAATGACAAACGCGGCTGACCACGTGCCGCTTAGCTTCCTCTCTGACGCGCATAACCACTCCTTCAAAAAATGTAATTATCAAGTGGGATCGAGTGACTCATCATTTTAAAGCTGCTTTCATTGTCTATAAACTCACGCATCCTTTATAAATTTTGAACGATTCTTTTTTGAAAATTATAAGATTGTTTTAAGCTTATTAAAATTTTCAAAATTGTCAATCCGAAACACTTGTTAAAATTGTAAACAAGTTTTTTGATATAGATTACTTCCAAACGTTATCTTATCTGCACTAATAATTTTCTTTTTTAAATTAATAAAAAATTTTGACTGTAGGTTGTGAAATTATCATGTTTTACGCAGTTTCTATTTGGTTCCATACATTATTGTCTTTTAATAACTACGTTAAACATAAAAATCCGTAGTTTTTAAATGGTTTATAGTACAGAACAAAAACTTAAATTAGTAAAATTCTACTATAGTAACTACAGTTTTACCAGTGTCCGTTCATGTGGAACAACAAGTTAGTGGTCAATACGTATCTACTTTAATTGAGAAATTTTAGAAAACGGGTTCTGTTGCTAACAACAAACATCACCGTGAGCGTCTTATCCAAAACGACGCTGTTGAAGTGGCTACTCTTAATCATTTTTACTAAAAGACAAGCAATTTATCAAAAAAATTGCTCAAGATTCTGGCGTTTCAAAAAGTATTTTATATTAGATTGTCAAAAACCACAAGTTTCATCCACACAAAATAAAAATTTGTCTAAAAATTAAACTAAGATGATCTGAATTGACGTTTACAGTTTTGCGAAAATTTTATTGAACATTTGAATAATGACCCAGGTTTACTCTACAACATTTGTTCTGTAATGAAAGTGCGCTTATGTTGAACGATGAAGTAGATAGGCATAATTCTCGCTATTGGAGTGATAGAGTGGTTGGGTTTTGTCGTGGGTGATGACCTTGAACAGATCTGCGTGAAGTAAAATCTTAAATGCGATAAGTGAAACCCAAAAACATCTGACTAGTTTCAGATTGCGGCAAATTTAAAAGTCTGCATGAAATGCGCAGGCAAGGACCCGTTGTTTGTTGTATTTTGTACAATAATACAATAAAAATACAAACTAAAAGACAAATTTAATAGAATAGACTGCACAGCGATTATTAAAAAACAAAAGATAAAATAAAGAGTGTGAAATTTTTTTTAAAAAATTTATTCTGTTGACAAAATATTTTGCATTATTCTTGCAATTTTGCGCAACCTAAATCGTTTTCCTCGTCGGAAGAAATGTAAAATTCCGAATCGTTATCACTTTCGTCAGCTCTAACAGAAATTATGAAGTCCTCTATATCATCCATATTGTGTTCTCTGGCCATGTATTTCTCCTCGGTTTTTTCTACGTGGTTACATATATTTCTGCATTGTTCCACTGAAATCGTAGCAAATTTGGCTTCAGCTAATTTCCAGACGTCTTCTAATTTAAATGTTACGTTGTGAACGGCCACATGATTTTTTACTAATGCCCAAATTTTTTCGATGGGGTTAAGCTCCTGGTAATATAGAGGCAACCGTAAAACTGGCATATCACATTCTGCCAGAATTTTGTCGATCGCAAATTGCTTATACGGTGGTTTATTTAAATTAATTTTTTTATATAATTTTGCCTTTGTTTCTTTGGTCCAAAAAAAAAAATCCTCTTTCGTTTAGCCATTGCTGCATTGCTGCTTTTTTCCATGATGACTTCGGACTAGGTTCTATTGCCACATTATGATAGGACGCGTAATCCACCACCAAAACCGATTTCCTTGAAATGTTGACAATAAATTATTCTTTCAACCATTTGGTGAAGTTGTTGTTGTTCATTTCATCGTGATAGTCGCCTGTTTTCGGTCCCGATTTAAATATATTTAAAGCATTAGGCACAAAACCTTGCGCGGCTCCAGCGTGTAAAATAATTAGACGTCGCCCTTTGGCTATCGGTGCCTTAAGCATGTTATTTGTGCCATCATCCCATGCCATCGGTACAGTATGGGAACTGTGAAGGTAAGTTTCATAACAGTATATAATATTTCGACCTTCTTCTTTGTACTTTTTAAGTTGTCTAAAATATTCAACTCGTTTTAACCTGATGTCCGTTTTTTCAATTAAGATTTTTCGATTATCTGTCGATTTCTTCCAACGAAAACCTAGCTTTCGGATGAACTGTCTAAATGAATCTATTTTCCCAGTAAAATTAACACCTTCACGTTTTACTGTCTCAAATAAAACTTGCATTGTCGATCTTCTTTTATGAATATCGGCAAAATTATAAATTACTTTTTGAACTATTTCTTCTTCGAATTCATCTAATGTGCTTTTTGGCGATGGTTTGTTGATTTTTTTACGCGGAGATTGAAATTTGCTATTTTCAGATTTCTTGCTACCTTCTTCTATAATTCTCCTTATCGTGTTAAGACCAACACCAGTGGCTTTAGCAACACGTTCTTGTAAACGACTTAAGGGAATTATAACTTCACCTTTCTCTTTTTCCTCTTTCATAAACGAAAAAACGTTATAAATTATCTGCCTCCCTTGATTATGAACAACACGACCGTTATTGCCCATCATATTGTCGCAAAGTATGTTCTGCAAAAACACATTTATATCCTTGTTTCTAAATTGTACTAGGTATACTTACAAAACTGTAAACCACGAAAAAAACAGAGTCTTGAAAAAGACTGTTGAAATAAAATTACAAATTTGTTAATACACGCAGGCTTAACCACAACCGTTCGAGAAGAAGGAACGAAACAAAATGAGAATGTTTTTGGGTTAGTGAATAGCACTTAACCAAGACGTGTTTTCATACTTTGCGCAGAATAACTCATCGCCCACGACAAAATCCAACCACTCTACAAATCCACACATTTTCTTTAAAAGAAACTGCCAAACGCTTCAAAAAATAAACATTTTTGTAGAAGACAGATTGACTAACGACAGCTATTTGCAGTTGTTAAAAGACTGTATTGACTACTTAATCACTCAAACACAAGAAAAAGACATAAATTTCTATGAAAACCAATTTTTTCTTCAACAAGATTCAGCGTCACCTCATTGATATGTATTAGTACGCAAATTATTAAATGTTTTCTTTTTCTGGACAATAGATAAGACAGAGAAGTTCTATTAAATAAACACCTAAGTTTCCCAATTTAACCTCTAGACATTTTAAGCAATTTATTAAATTAAATTGCTTTTTATAACAATTTTTGTTTCCTTTCACAGTAATTTAGACAAATATTAAAAAAAAATTGTTTAAAATTTATGAAAGATACGTGTTTGCACAAACAATAAAAACAGTCTTAAAATTATGTGTCACTTGATCCCACTTACTATTTAATTTTTTTAAGGAAACAGCTCTACGCGCTACAAAAATGTAGTAATAAATTTAAAACTATAATAAATTGTAGTCTTTTTTAAGCTGAAAGTGACTCGTTTTAGTATTTTTTTGATACCTAGGCGAAATCAAAGATTTTAAAGAGTATAAATATAATACTAATATATTACTTAAATGTACATTATAATAATTTTTATATATGACTGTCTTGATAACTGCATATTATACATATTACATACTTAAGTAAAGTAAAAGATATATTACTTCACTAGTAAAGTAATAAAAATCCACTCTTTAAAATAATTCGTTTTAAGTTCAAACTCAATCTTAATTACATGCTATTATTGTTATAAATATTAATAACACAATTTTCACTCCTATTTATAGTAGGACAAGTCATTTCTGATACATTTCTTTAATAACAGCTGTCGATGCAGTAGTTCTGACTGTTATAGTATTTTTGTCACTCAGAATTTTTGAATCAATTTGTTTTTTATTTTCTTCTGCCGTGTCTATATACCTCTCCGCCACTGTATTCGAGCACCAGCCTCCATAACGCTTTACTGTTAAAAGATCAGCTTTCAAATTATCAAGCAACAAAGTAGATAAGCGTCTATAACAATGTCCCGTAAATCCTGCTGAATCAAGTAACTGAAAAAGAGTAGCAATATTCTTAGACAAAGCAGCAAATGTGTTTATACCAACAGGTAACTTTATACACCTCTGGTATCTGTATACTAAAAAAAAGTCTACTACTGGCGTTATTAGGACGAAGTGCAGCATATTTTAGAATTAATTCTATCAGTTGACTTCATCTATTTTGCCTGACGTAATAAAACGTTTTCTGGATATTTTTATGTGTCTTTATACCAACAGGTAACTTTATACAACTCTGATTTCTGTACCTTAAAAAACCGTCACTAGCGTTATTAGAACAAAGTGCTGCATATTTTTAAATTAATTATAATATGTTGACTCCATCAATTCCGCCCGACCTAATAAGAAATTCTTTGGATATTTTTGTTTTAGTGTTTAGTATTAGAACATAAAAGCATTGACCCTGATTTTTGACAATTTTCAAAAGCATGTTGGTAAGTTCTTGAAATCTACAAGTTCCATCAACTCTAATAATTAATAATAATAATAAAGTTTATTGCACATTAAAACAAAAATGTACAAAAGGTTAAATGACAGACACAAATCTGATTTTATAATTTAACTTAGAGAAATAGTTAAAACCTAATAAAATACTAATAAATATACCTACAATAAACATAACAGAAAATAATACACAGATTAAAATTTGCTAAAATTAATTGCTAAAAGTTTTTGCGACAAAATTAGTTTTTTACATTTTTATTTTAATTATACAGAAGTGTCAAGTGTTAGAAGATCAGAGCAGTTACTTAATATATATGGTACAATATATGAAAAAGACGTATGAAATAAATTAGTCTTGTGTGCTGGAAAGTGAAAATGCTTTTCAACAAAACGTAAATTTCTAAAGTGTGTTTCACAGCGTTTGTTTAATTTAACATACAAATAATCAAGAATTTTTAACTTTAGTAATTCGAAACAAAAACATAAATAATGAACAAAGCGTTGCTCATTTAATTTAAGCAATCCTAAAGATCTTAGGTAGGGAGTGTAACATGTGCAAAGTGAGGTATACTAATCACAAATCGTAAACAGTAGTTTTGAATTTTTTGAAGTTTTTGTTTATTACTTTCAGTTAGGCGCGGGCCATAAACAATATCATAGTAATGCAGATTGGATAAAACTAGTGAGTTAATTCAAATTAGTTTAGTCTTTTGATTTAAAATCTCTTTAAACTGTGCAAGTTGCTTAAATTTAAAATAACAATGTTTAGATAACTGGGAAACATGATTAGTAAAATTGAGTTGTGAATCCATAGTAACACCAAGATTTTTGACTGTACTTTGGGAATGAATTTCTACATTATTAATTCGAACGGTGTGTTTTAAATTTTCTGCTTTATTCGTTGTTCCAAAAAGTATGTTCTTACATTTAGTTGCATTTAAATATAGTGAATTACATTGGGTCTAATTATATATTTCATTAAGGTCACTGTTAATTATATTTTCAATATTTTGTATTTCTAAAAGGTTAAAGCTTAGGTAGAGTTGAATATCATTTGCAAATAGATGTATTTTGCAAAATTTAGTTGCATACTGAATATCTGAAATAAAAATAGAAAAAAGAAGTGGGCCTAACACCGATCCTTGAGGAACTCCTGTTAAAACATCTTTAATATCTGATAAACCTAAAGTTGTTCGGCATGTGTGCTAACGATTGTGTAGATAACTATTAAACCACTTGAATTTATCATTAAAAATTCCATAATACTCTAATTTTTTTAGTAAACAATTTATGTCAATTGAATCAAAAGCTTTACTTAAGTCTAACAGAGTTAAAGATGGTATTTTTCTTTTGTCCATTAAAGCAACTTTCAAATTAACATTACCTAGTAAAAATAATTTATGCATAAAAAGGGTACAGTAACTTCATTAACAAAAATTTGTTAAAAAAAGACGATTAAATGCACGTATTTACTAATCTCAACATTTTTCTTTATTTTTATTATTGTTCTAAGCATATAATAAAAAGCTCAGAGACTCGATAAATTATACTGTTTTGATAAATGATCAAAATCTGGAAGTAGAACCTTCTCATGCGTAATACTTTCAATTTTTTTTGTCGCACCATAAACTAAACCGTTAAAAAGCCATTTCGTACTTTTTTTAAACTTCTCTGGCACCAAGCAAAAAGCAGCATTTGTCGCCGCTTCTTCGATATCTTCGAGCTGACGCCTTCGTTATCTGTAATCTACAGAATCGTTGTGTAATGATGCTTCTATCTTACTAATAGTATAAATAACTATTACTAAATATCAACAAACAAATTATTTTTTAAAACGTCTCAGTTTTGAACTATTGACACAGGGTTCATACGAATTAGTTGTATTGATTGTCTCAGATATAAAACAAAAACTTTGTGGTTTTTTTCCGGTTTGTCTAAGTAGTGCTTTCAACCGTTTTAATAGCTTTTACTAAAATTCTTCTAGTATAAATTGCCTTTAAAATTTTGTTTTTATTTATTTTAAACCCGGCGCATCCACCATTTATGCAGTTATAATAAAAGTTTATTATTATCACTGTTTATTATTCTTTTAGGTAAGAAAAAAATTGTTTAAATTTTAATTAATGTTGTATATTTATTGTATATTGTGTGTTTTGTAATTTGCCATTATAAAGCGAAACTTTGTGTTAATAACTGGGGTCCGCTTCGTCCTTGTCCTGAAATTTCATAATAACGTTTTAATTTCCCATATAAAGCGATTAAAGGGGTTAACATACGGCGAGTGCTTTCTTTATTAGAGCCAGATTAAATCCGAATATTTGGAACTGACGGTGCGAATAATTCGAAACGAGTGGAAAGGCGATTTGTTCTCTGGATATTGAGAGCGCTCTATCAGCGACTGATGCGATTTATTCTCGTTGTTAATTTACGTATGAGCCTCGGAAATAAATTACCGGACGAATTTAATTCGCACCCTGACATTTTGTTTTGCAGGTTTGCTAAATGCATGTCGATCGACTGCTTTTTTTGCCCTCAACAAAAACGTTTTGTTACCAAATGACAAAAACGAGGAAAAAATTTTTAACAAGCAACGGCCGCAATAACGACACGTTCTCTCTGCATTTACTGAAAATTATTTGACGTTTTTTTAATTCAATTCGATTTGTTTCGAACTGACCGCCAATACAAATCCTAGATTTGTGGTGCGAATTATTGTCTGCTGGTGATTAATTTTTAGAGGTGCGATGCTGATTGGCAATGTGAAAAGTTTTAAATGTTTTGTCGATTGCTAGCTCTAATCGAAACATTTGCGCTAAAAGCTAGGCGTCAAAAACAGAATTTACGGTCTAAATGAGCTTAAATACTTAAATATCTCAATATTCTGACTTAAAAAACCCAATTATCAATACTGTTTAAATAATAATATGTATAATAAAATAAAATAAAAATTCTAAAAGAACAAAAAACATATTTAAAGAAACTTGAAAACAACGATTAGAAAAAAAAGAAGAATAAAAAAATGCTAGAAGAGAAACGAAAAAGTAAAAAGAAATTGGAAAAACGAAATAAAAAAACTACTACTAGAAATAAAAAAAAACAAGAATCTTCTAGAAATTTTTAAAAAACATCTATCAGAGAAACAAAAAAAAATTTTAGATAATTTTTAAATTACACATGTGATTTTCAAAGGGGTTAAAATAAGAAATTCAGTAAATTAAAAAACCCAGCTCTCCAGCTGATGGAAACCATATCAAAACTGGGTTAAAAAAACTAGCACGCTGTTTTCGATGTATTGCAACGACGATGTAGAGACCTTTATGTAAAGGTAGTACACCAGATGCGTTTAATAAGAGAGTTCAAAACGCAACCAGAACTTGCAAGAAAATGGAACAGAAATCTTTTTCGAATAAAACTTGTTTTGTTCTCTTATGGTCGTAGTTTTTTAAAATTCTCTTTTTTTTCTAAGCATTGTTTTCTTAGTTTTTTTTTGTTTTTAATTACCGTTTTTTTAAATTGCATATTGTTTTCCTAAAATTATTTTTTCTATTTTTTTCTCAAAACGTCTTTTTGTAAAAAAATTTAAAATTTGTGTTTTGTTTTTATTTACGCTCGACTGCAAAATTAACTGAACACTAAGTTTTTTGGAAAAATTTCAGTGACGAAAATTTCAATCAAAATAATTTTTATTGAAAATGTGCAATGATGAACATTTAAATTAAAATCAAAATAATTTTGATTAATAATGTTCAAAAATAAATATTTATTTACAAATTAACAAAAATTTGATTTCAAGTAACAAAACAAAGCAAAACAAAATTAAGAAAACTGCAAAAAAAATGGTTTCAGTAGCGAGTACTTCCTCCTCGCGCTTGAATTACAGCTCTCATTCGTTGAGGCATACTTGCAATCAAGTCTGCGATCTCATCTTGAGCTATTAGCTCCCACTCATTCAGCAACGCCTGTTGCAGCTCAACTGTTGTATGAAACTCGCCGTAGTTCTACCTAATCCTTTTCCCCAGGTTGTCCCATGTGTACTCAATAGGGTTTAGGTCAGGGCTCATGAGTGGCCACCTTGGCACCAGAACATTAACGTCATGAAGGTACTGACGCGTAATCTGGACTGTGTGAGGGCGCGCATTGTCGTGCATTAAGAGAAACTCTTCCCCTACAAATGGCGCAAAAGGAACTACATGCTCTTGTAAACACTCCCTAATGTACCAGTCAGCGTTAATGCTACTTCTCCGCACCGTTACAAAAGCTGTATGAGCCTCCAAAGAAATCCCTCCTCATACCATTACACCTCCACCACCAAATGCTACTCTAGGCGTAAAGCAACACTGGGCATACCGTTCCCCCGGGCGTCTAAATACTCGTTGATGACGATCAGATAAATACCTAGTGAATCGCGACTCATCCGTAAAGAGAACGGAGCCCCATTCGTTCATATTCCAATCAACATGATTTCGCGCAAATTCCAATCGCTGTCTGCTATGCTCTGCGTTCAACTTAGGGCTAGTACAACAAATCTCTTCCCCAAAAAGACAAATTAAACAAACCAGAACCAGCTATCGACACAAATTTGACAGACGTCTAAAACAAACAACACCTTTCTGATTGGAAGCCGCGTAAGAAAATAGATACAAAAAGTAGTCTGCGTGATAGAGGTTAACCCAAAAAACTTGAATATCCTATCTTTTAGTTGTTTTTTTTATGTGTAGCCATATAAAATCAATGTAGAAAGCGTTTTCGCAAATTTACGGGACAAAAATCAAGTGTCCGGTTAATTTTGCGGTTGAATGTATTTTCCAATTGTTATATTTCTAGTTTTTCTAAAAGCTTCACCTATTTTCTAAAAAATTTTATTGTTTATTTTTTTCTGACAATTTTACAGTTTTCTTAAAATTTTCTTTACATTTTTCTACCAATCGTTATTTTTTCAGTTGTTTTTTATCTATCAAATGCCATATTTAGAGTAAAATAAAATATGAACAAAAGTTAGTTCTTTTTTTGGTCTTCCAAAACCTTCTTTGGTTTTTTTGGTTTTTGAAAACACTGTTTTTAAAAACTATAATTTTTTTTAGCTTCTAAAATTTTTTTGACACTTCTTTCTTTTCCAGACAATGTCTTTCATCTTTTTGGTTAATCTGTTTAAATCTGTTACTCCATTTTTTTGTCTGACTTTTCTAAAACTTTTATTTATGACGACAACTAACAAAAGATTAATTTTCAGATTTTAATAAGTTTGAGAAAGACAAATTAATTATTATATTAAATGTAATAAATATTATCATTAATTATAGTATCAGGATGTAGCAAAACCACAGAATACCAGGTGTTCACCCTTTATCAGTACAGCAGATGTTAAAGCATTTTGAAAGAACTCGTCTATAATAAGCGCTAATAGGACGCTTAGGTAATAGAATATAACATCGTTTAAAATTTTGTTTGCAAAGTAGTTGTCTTCACCTAATCGTTGAGATTGGTTTTATTAGTAGCGAAATGACAACTAAAGTAGAAGTAAACTACATCGCTAGCTACCAGTAATCTCTGTGAGATGACGTATAGCGTCAATCTAGATGTACTCTTACCACAAATGCTTAAATTGTGCTTACATTAACAAGATACTTCCTTATTAGGTCTTGAAACAAAGATATAAATTGGCTCGATGTAAAGCTGTAGACCAAGTAGTTCGTATTAGCAAAAGACAGCGATTATTACGGCTAATTATAGCTATTATAAGAAGCAACAGAAATATGATGTTTAATTATTAAGAGTTAGTTATTTGTGTAAATTAATTTGCTGATAAATTAATTAATTCTTTCAAAATTTAACTGATATTTATAATGCGATCTAAAGTAATTTGGAGTGTAATTTAAATAATTTATTTTTTGTGTAAAGAAACTAAAGAGAGTCAGCCAAAAAAATAGAAAAACAAATTTATTAAAAAGATAGATGTTGTTTGGAAAAGAAAGAAAAGTAAAATTTTTTTTATAGAAATTAAAAGATGTTAGAAAAGTTAGTTAAAACAGTGTTTTAAAAAACCAAAAAAAATAATCTAGTAGCACAAAATACAATCGTAAAAGAAGTTAAAAAACAACGGTTAAAAAAAGTAGAACAAAAAATAAGAAAGAAGAAAAAAAAGAACATAAAATCTACCACCGTAAAAAAATATTTTAAGATAAAAAGAACTGATTTTTATTTGTATTTGTAAAATTGTTTTTATATAACGTAGCAATATTTTTTGTATAGCCATTTAGACCCTAAAGCTAAGTAAATGATCTAACTTACTCAAAAATATAGCGTTTGAAAGATAAAAAAAATTTGAAAATAGATGATTTGTAACAAAAGTATAAAGAGAATTTTAAGAAAGTAGAAATTCGTTAGCTGGAAAAAAGCTTTTAAAATCAATTGAAAAACAATATTTAAAAATAAGGAAATAATTTACTAATTTTAATACGTAATGTATTTTTTTTTTTTTTAATTACTAAATAATTAAAGAACTTTCAGTGTTTTATGAAAATCATACAAAAATATGTACAGCCTGTCATTAAATGTTTTACTGTTTACTTAACTCTCTCTTCAAGTGTGGCCATTTTGTGAAAAAACCAGAAACTTGAGTTATTTATCAACAGGTACCCGGAAACAACTTGTATAAATAAACAATATGCCATTTAGGACGGTTTTCCTTCACCAACATTTTCTGTTTTCATTATTAAAAAGCCACCTGTGCTGTATTCGTTTGTTTCGAAATTCCTAAGGGTGTCTCAAGGTCACCGATTATATAGAATTACATTAAAGTCCAGATTCGTGGTAAAAATCTGTTTCAGGAATCGATGCTTGAATGTTGCATGTTTCAGGACGGTGACCTGAATACATCAGAAAATGATATTAGGAGATCATCGGGCTGAAGGCTGTTTTACATGTCAATGCACAAGTCGAGAGGTTATTAATGTGCCCCATTTCAGCGAATCGATCCTTGATAAGAATTTCAGCTTTTATGCGAAAATTTTTACATTAAAATTACAGTGTAGAGTGTAGACAATATAAAGTGTCATTGGGATGTTTTAGAAACGCTTCTGTCAAAATTAACAAGATGACATTGGTTGCGACAGTGACAAATGACATATTCACCATGAATACTTTTATAATAAAAGAAAAATAAGAGACAATAGAAAAACTAAGTAAACAAGCAATCAAAAAAAAAATTATAAATAAAACTAAAAGAGAAACATAAAAGAATGGTACGATAAAGATTGTAGATATACAATACAAAACAAAAACACAAAAAGAAAACGGAAGAAACAGAACTAAGACTCAACAAACAAAAAGACAGTAAAAGCAGTAAAAGTTACAAATAAAACAGTAAAAAAAGAGCTCTAAATAAAAAAGAATAGAGGAAAGTTTCCCACCAAGCCATAAGCTTACAAGGCTTTTAGTGCTTATATATATTTATATATATATTTGTTATTAGTTGATTTTAAAAATAAACCAGTCACAAAAAATTAGTTTAAATTTCTAACAGCTACTAGTTTCTTCCTGTAACAAAAAAAAACTTTAAATTTGCTCCAGTTTTCTGTTTGTAAATGGAATTTATAATCTGAGAGGAGCATTTGTAGAAGTCAGAGCATTTCTGGAAAGTATAAAGGTGTAATAATAATTAGAGAGTTCATTATGGAATAATCCTCGTAAGGATAATTATATTAGCTGAGATCTGTCGGAACACATATGCTAATGTCGGCGTCGTCCTGTCGGCCGTGTTAATAAAGAAAGTCGCGTGTAGAGCTGGTTTTAATTAGAGTCGGTAATTAGTGACATTGCGCAGGTGGTTGAGAGGGTGTCCCGTATTATTTACTAGAACTGCGCTATATAACAAGTCCTCGTCGTTTCTTTAGCAAGTGATGCGGAAATTTGCATACACACAGCTTTCTAAGCAAACTTCACGGCGCATACGAAATGTTGGGGTGGTAATGACGGAATGTTCTGAAAGAGCTTGTTTTTGTTTGAGAGGGAAACGTTGCTAAGGTGTTTTTCTATTCAAGCGGCGAAAACAACGGAATTCACGGATTTCGGACACTGTTTCAAGCTTGGGAATTAAACGAAACTTCTTTGTCGACGAAATTCTATTGAACAAAATGAAACTAAGACACAAAAAACAAATATATCAAACGAAAAACTTCAAACATAAAATTAGTTTTTGTTTAATAAAAATACACTATTTTCGTTTTTAATTCATTGACGTTTCATTTTGATAGATAGAAAGATAAGTTTATCAAAAATATTTAAAATAGTTGTCTATTTAAATACTTAACAAACTATATTTAAAAAAAAATATAAGCTTTATTTAAAAAGTGTTACTGAAAAATAGATACTTTGAATTCTCTCCTTCTGATTCCTTCAGTCCTACCTTTAATCCGGTTTTTTTGTTGTTGGCAATTTTTTATTAAACCTTAAACAGTTTAAGCTAAAAAACCGTCTCTTTCTTGTTTTTAACTAATTCATTGTTAATTTGTCTATTGAAAAGTTTGGTAGCTGAAAGAGACATATTAAGTAGCGTGAACATTCAACAGAACACAGTTTAGAGACTTCTGTTCTTATTTTGAAATACCTTCTTGCCTTGCACGTGTATAGAACAATACGAAGTGAAATAAGAATCTCAAATGCAAGTTTGTGAAATGTTGCGTTCCTCTACAGGTAGTCCCGGAAATTAGTTGGGGGCCTTTAACCGTGGTGTGGGAGAGCGTTGTACGTGATGGACTTGCGGGGAAATACGGCATTGTAAATCACTGCTGCTATCTGGATAACGCGCGTGCCAACCTCTATCAGATGACCTGCGTGATCCTTCGTGATGGATTTACCACTACCTCCTGCTCCCACACACTTGACTCCACTAATGAGAAATTACACTCGGCTTGCTCGAAAATTGGAGCTTTACTTTCGTATCGGACTTGAATTCGCAAAAAGAGGGTTCAAATTAAAATTTGTAATGGAGGAAAAAATTGGAATAGACAATAGGAACGGTGTTGTGTTGATGACATTGATGGTTGTTATACCATTAAATTTCCAGATATAGTAAACAATAAAAACAAATTTGGGATAGCAATAAATAAAATTAAAATTCATATTGTGTGTGTATATGCAAATATAAATCATTCTTAAATGACTGTTGTGATTTATTGAATGGGGCTCTATTGAAATGAGTACATTCGTGCAAAAAAATTTAATAAACAGAGAGCTAAATTAGGCATTAAAAACGGCACAAAGAAAATAAAAACAAAAACAAATTAAAATGTCACCAAACCAATCGCTTTAAAATCAGCTGATGTCAAAGAAAACGCTTACATGGAATCAAAAATTAGAACTTAAAATACATTTGCGTAATAATTAATTAATTCTAAAGTTGATAGAGAGTAGAGAAGTGACAAAAAAGTGCTATAATCAAAATGGTAGTGTCACGTGGCGTCGCTTGAAAAACGCGATAAATATTGCCATAAAATTACAAAAAACCAGTGTCCCCACTGGTGCAAGTCGATCGCGTATTGAAAACATGCAACAAATGTCGCTTGTTTGTTTTTTTTTTTCTCTTCTCGTCCGATAATGCTGGAAAACGGGGAGCACAAAGCAAGCTAGTTAGTGGCAGCCAGCAGCTGGGTAATTTAATTTGGACCCTGAAAGTTTCGCATGATTACGTTTACAGGTGCTATTGATCTGGTCGTTATGTGTGAGCTTAGCCTCAGGTTAGTCGGTTTGGATTTTTCGTTTCTCTCGTGCTGGATTAAGGCTTAGAGAAATAATACTGCTATCAAAAGTTTTTGTTAATTTACCAAACAATTTACGGCTTCGGTTGGTCGAAATTATTGCCGTAATTGAATTTGTTTACCGCCACTTTTGTATGTGGAAAGAAGGGGAGTTTTTGTCGCTGCCTAATGATAAATTTAGGAGAAAAATACAAACAAGAATAAGACAAAAAAAATATTTAAAAAGGAATAATAATAAATAAAAGTTTTAAAATTAAGCAATTAACTTATGACCAACCCATTCATATAAAAAAAAACTTTCTGCTAATGTTTCTTTAGCGAAATTCTTCCCTTTGATCCTCCATGGCGTATCTCATTCCTCTCATTGTAAAAAAATGTGCATTTACTGGTCTCGTAGAGGGCGCGCTTGATGATGGATGTTGGTAATTTGAATAAAAAACAGCGATTTCGTTTAGAAGTGGGTGATTTTTTCATGTCGAAATGATTATTGAGGCAATATCGGATCGCATCCGTTTCCATTAGTGCGGTAATAATTGTCGGACAATAACCATACAGGGGTTAACCGGGCAATTAACCGCTACGAAACTATCTTGATTATTGTTAGGTATATCCAGCTGTGGAAGTTAAGAGTGTAGGGCCGTCGCATTACCATTTAAATGTCCTCGGAAGCGGGGGTCCGTCGTTGTTTGGGATTATGGTAATGCTTAGAAGGAAGAGCGAAGTTAGTCGGTCGCTAAGACCGCCATAGGACCGCACTAAAAGCTGATTAAACCGGTCCCGAATGCAAATTCGACGCACTGAAAGAACACTTCCCTAATCGCCGACAGGTTAATTTCATCGACCCAGCCAGAGGCGAGTATTTTATAATTACGTTTTAATTTTGCATATAAAGAGATTAGGAGGGTTAACATGCCACTGGACTTCTCTACTTATCCCAAACAAGGTTTAACTTTAATACTTTACTAAAGATAAAATATCGAAACTAATTTCTAAATTATAAATATGCGAAAAAGTATAATTTTTTAATAATAATGGCAATAAAAAAATGTCAATCTCACAAGTTTAATTAAAATTCTAATATAACAATGGTAAAGCGCTTTCGAAAACTAAAGTTCTATCATCAGTGACTAACAATAACAATGTAAAACTTCTTTTGAATCTTTAAGATAAACTTAAAGAAAATAATTTGTTTTTTATCTAGTTTTTTTTTTACCAAGAAGAAACAAGCAATTATTAGAAAATTGACACATCTATTTCTAATTAGTTGATTACGAAAATAATTTTATTGTCTAGACGGCTTTTTAAGATAGAAATAAAAAGCCTATCAGAAATGGCTACAAACACAAAACTCGGAAGATAAAAGAATCTCTACATATTGGAATAACGAAGTTACAAAAATAAAAATCAAAAAATAAGAAATTAGACAGATATATGAGAAGAACAAAAATATCAGAAGCATGGAAGACAATCAAAAACATAAAAAAAACAGAAAAGTAACAGCAAATATAGAGTTAATTAATATACAACAATAGAAAGAATATTATAAAACACTGCTAAATAAAAATAGAATAGATTATAAAAAAAGAAAAAGACAAATATAGAAATTGCAGAAGACAGAAAAGTTCCTGAAATAACACTAATAGAAGTGAAAACAGCATTGAAATCATCAAAGAATAGAAAGGCGCCTAGACCTGAAAACATCCCCATAGAGCTAGTTAAATATGGACCAGATATTCTACATGAAATCATAACAAAAACATACAATACGTGTATATTAGAAGAAAATGACATCCAAAAAGATTAGATCTTAAGCGTATATCATCTCAATATATAAAAAAGAAAACAAATAATTATGCCAGAATTATAGAGGCACAAGTGTAACTAACTCAATGGGAAGATTGTATGGCAAAATTTAGAAAAACAAAATTAAAAAAGAAATCAAAGAAATAGAGGAACAAAGTGGATTTTGCATCGGAAGATCTTGCATTGATAATATAAATTAATATTTGTTCTTCAACAAATAGTAGAAAAAAAAAAGTTAGAAATTTACCCACTCATTTGACGTTTGTTGACTTAGAAAAAACCTATGATACGGTACCCTAAAAAAAATTATTTGAAACACTAACAAAATGTGGAATTGTAAAATCTATATCTGTGCAATTTTAAATATTTACCAAAACTTTAACAGTTTAGCTAGATTAAGTAACACAATTTTAGAAATTTTTTACATTATGAAGAGCTTTAAACAAGGCTGTTTTTTACCATCTACATTTTTTAAAATATACATTCAAGAAGCACTATATTCGTAGAAAAAAAAAGAATTAAGAGATTACAGATAAAAATTGAAAACCAATTTCTGACAATGCTACTAATTGCGAATGACCAAGTAATTATAACAAGTGATAAAAGTGATACAGATTTTATGTTCAGAAAATTGATAGAAGAATGTAACAGATGGGGATTAAACATAAATTTAACGAAAACTGAATACCTAACAATAGGAGATGAAGAAATGGACCCCAAACTACAAATAAACAAAACAATAAAAAGGTGCAACAGTTATAAATACTTAGGCAGTATAATATCGAAAAAAAAAACAACAAAAGAAGACATAAGTAACAGAGTAATACAAGCACGGAAAAGCATTTAAATTCTTAACTCATTATTATAGTCAAGACAAATTAAATTGAACACTAAGATAAAATTGTACAAAACGATTGTAGCGCCAATATTAACACATTGTTTAGTATATTGACAGCTTTCAGAAAAAAAAAATCAAAACGAAAGAAATGAACTACCTAAGAAGATCATGCAAAATATCAAGACAAGAACACATTCTAAATAAAGAAATTAGACGACACACAAAAATAGTATACACGACTGTAGATTATATAGAAGAACGACAACTTATATGATATGAATACGTAATGAGAATGCCTAAAAACCGATGGTCAAAAAGACACCCCCCAAACCAAAAAAAAAAAAAATGTAGACCCACGATATCCTGGATACAAGAAATTTAAAAAAATCTAAACAATCGAGCTCTAAATAAAAAAGATGTAACAGACAAAGAAAAATAGCGAACGAACCCCACTACAATAAAAAACAAACAAAAGTTCTAGCCAGACTTGAGTTATAAGACGTGCGTAAATAGGGTATGAAATGGTAAAGAGAAAAGAACAATATAAATAATTACGACTTATAGAAAAAGAAGAACAGATGTAGATTCTAGAAGAATTAGAGAAATATAGAAGAAAAATATATTTCATAAAAATTTGTAGAAAAAGTGTTTAGATAATTCTAAAAGAACTGTAGACTCCATACCTATAAAAAAAATCACAAAACCTACGATTAGAAGAGATGAAGAAAAAATACAGCTAAAACGAAAATACAAAAAAGATTTAAAAAGTTGCAAAATGTAATTTGAGAGTTCCTAGAAAAACAAAATTCTAGGCGAATTTAAAAAACAATATTTAAACAGAGATCAAAATAAAAAAACGACTACTAAAGTTGAGAAGAGAGAAAAATTCTAGATTAATAAAAAGATAATTTTTCGAGTATAGTGAAAAAAATCTTGGTAGATACGAAGCAATTACAATAATTTTTGCTTCAAACACCCAAAAATCTATATTATAGTTATCTATATTAAAGTTTTTAATAGAATTTAGGAGCTGGAGACGACAGTCTAAATTTGTAATCATTTTTTTTATAACAATTACAATATTTATATTAATAATAGTAGTAATATAATAATAATAGTATTTATATAATAATAGTAAACATTTATTATCGTAATAATCGTTATTTTTGACTTTCCAAATGTATATATTTTGTGATCTTTTAAGCCAGATAAAGAAGAACGTCTTATTGTTAGCCTAAAAAGAACAATTTCACGCGAGCGTTTGATTATGCTCTTAACACTGCAAAAACAATTTTTTATATTAGTTGTTTTTCGGTTTACAAAGTGTCTTTAAAACTGTATCTCTCTTCGAGCAGAATGTAGAAAAGCCTGAGTATAGACCAGACAATTTGTAATTGCTCTATTTATTGCGCCCTTTTTTTACGCTTTTACTTTTGTTTTGTTACTGTACTATCAACGTTTTAGGGCTTATTAGCTCTTATAAATTTTAAAACATTAAGAAATAATAATTTTTTATAAGCAAATAAAGTAAATACTCAACAAAACATAAAATTTCAAGACATTTTCTTTTTTTTTAATATAAAAATTGTATTAGAAATTGATAGTCCTTCAAGCAAAATATTGAAAGAAGTCTGAGTTTAGAAAAACTAATTTACAATAATTCTTGTTTCCGTTCTTCAAAAATGTATATTTTAAAATTTTTAATAGAATTTAGAAACCAAAAATAACAATTTTTATTTATATCCATGTAGAAACATTTGTTCTTAGAATAATTATCGCCTTCAGTTCTAAAATTGTTGCTTGAAAAGCCAAATGTAAACAAAGTCTAAGAGCCTACCCAAGAGAAGAGTTCTAAAAACTAAGATGATAAAATAGTAAAAAATAGATGCAAACTTAATCCTTTTCTATCCTCTTACCCACCTTTAAAAAACAATCCTAGATACGCTTTTGACAAGGTCCCGTCCTTTATTTCAACATCGAAAACTTGCCATCTCTACTGATAATGAAACTTTAATTTCCGAAAGCGCTTTGCTACTGTTACATTAGAATTTTAATTAAACTTAGAAGTTCAACATATTTTTATTGTCATTCATTATTTACGTTTAATAAAGTTCAGAAAAATAAAAATAAATATTTTATATAATATTTTTTTATGTTATAAAAGTAGTGTCCTTAAGGCTTTCTGTTCTTTTAATAAAAGTCCTTAAATTTCTTTTAGTATGTGCAATATTCGGTGATATATCAGTGTCTGTGATCTCTTCACAGCTTGTTGCCAAATAATTTACTTTCCGAAATCCAAACACCACAACGAAGTGAGCATTAAATCCAGTGTAGAGACAGTTTACCAACAGAATAAAAAGCAAATACAAAACGGTGAGGGTCCTCTCATCCTCATCCAATCAGCTCAACTCGATATTTATAATATCAGTAGAACGTTGCAAATTACAACACCATCCTATTGTTATTATATACGTAATCAGATCCGATTAGTTTGGGTGGTGGTAATAAATATCAGCGTCACATTTTAATTGAATTCTGTAGACCATGAGATAGTGTTTCTGTTGAATTATTAATAAAAAACCAATTATATTTTGGACAAACCAATCTAAGCATTAATCTATGCAATTCGAATCTGCATCGAAATGAAACGCGAGCTTATTACATCCAGTAATAGATAATGCGGTCGGTTAATTTCAATGCTGCTGCCTGGTACTGCTGGATGATGCATGTCTCTGTGTCAAACGTAGAGTTTAATCACTTATCTAGCTTCACATAAATTTTAGAGTATCTATAGAACGACTTGAAAGTGGCATGTAGACAGAGAATGACAATCACACACAAATGGAAACGCATAATTTATGGGAATTACACGAAACTATGCCAGAATTACAAAATGCATACACTTAACCTGGAAAATATCATTTAACTTGAGTACAAATTGCACCAGAAGTAATTTACGTGATTGATTATTTAATCAACACAATAGGGAAAATTTATTGGATTTTAGATCATAATTAATTCCGACTATTTTGGTGATTTTTGATAAGATTGACAACATTTTTACAGCGCCCTTCTTTGGCTTTCCAATAGAACTCAGTCAGGTGGTCGATGCCAACAACTTGTCGAAAATATTTCTCTTTTGTAATCTCCTCTTATTCGTTTCAAAATAATTTATGTATTAGGGTAAGCCAAAAAAATCGATTTTTTTTAACTTCCGGCACTAAAAATTGATTCTTAGGCACATTTAAAAAATGCTTTTTAAAGATAAACTCTTAATTTTAATGGAAAAGACCCCCTCATCTTAGTTATCTATTTTTTATTTTAGTTCTATTTGCAAAATCCATATCTCGTCACTACTTAACCGTACAAAAAAAATTTATTTACATTTTTTGTATAAAACTGAACGCTCTAAAAAAAAAATTGTAAGATTTTTTTATTAATTATTAAACGAAATATATCGCGATTTTGTTTAAACAAATACATTTTTGCATTTTCTAATTACAAAATAAATCAAAAATAGACGAAAAAACCGACTAAAAAATTCAATTAATAAATGATATTATCTGTGGAATTCAAGCAAATAAATGAAAAATTGAAATTATAGAATAAAAAATAAAAAAGTAGAAATATAAAATTGTAATCGGTTTATTCAGAAAATAGTTTATTTACAATAATTAAAGATTACACTACAAACAGTTTATTTACAATAGATGGGTTAATGTTGTTTCGCACTCAAGTCATGACCGTGGTGTTAAGTTCGAACGCGGATGTACCGAGAGTCTAACCAGATAGGGACCACTAGGATGCCCTATTGGTGCAGAAGGTCACGAAGGAGAGCTTTCAAAACTAGGTGAGACCCCACGGTGCAAGAAAGCGACTCCTTGACGATGCAGAAGAGTATGAGTAGCTCACAAGACCAGTTGGGACCCCCAGAATGCCCGGTTGATGCAACAGAGCAACTGACTGCTTGGCTGTGAGTGGATGCTTTTTATTTAGGGTTGTCGGTACCCACAAGCGTCTACAGACAGAAATTTCACTATGCGTTGAGGGCTGAGCATGCGGATTAAAATAAAAATGTCACTTAAGAAAATCACAAGACACTATATTATATTTTTTAAAACAAAGCTTTTATTCACAAAAATGTACTAAAATTGAAAAATCAATTTTTCCGTTAGAGAAGAACATTTTTGATTATAACTTAAAATTTTAAAAAAGCTTTGGGAGGGCTCATACGGTAACAATACGAGTATTATTACAAAATTACAATTTTCAGTTGATACAATAAATTTTCTATAAAAAATAATGCAGTTTTTGTTTTATAGAAGATCAGGGTGATAATGAATAATTTCTTAGACCGGTTTACAAAAATATTTTTTATTTATATACAGTGAAATAATACATTATGTACATACTTTATTAATACATATTATGTGTATTATTATTTAAGAATTCCCAGTTGCCAGCCTATTTTGTGGATGTCAAATGGGTCTTAAGACTCATGTTGATGAATGTTAGATAATGTTTTATTACAATTTCTTTGCTATTATTTTATCGTTACTTTACTCATTTGGTCTAGTTTGAGGTAAATAATGAATCCTATTATTTCATGGTTAATTAATTACATTTCGTCATTTTCGTTAATTTATCGTATTACTTACTTTTTGATTCATCGGCTTATGCCAGGTAAGAGTCGTAAGACCCTCTTGACATTCACATAAATAGTCTGGCAACTGGGAATTCTTAAATAATAATACATATAATATGTATAAATAAAGTACATAATGTATACAAATAAAAAATATTTTTGTAAACTCGTCTAAGAAATTATTCATTATCGCCCTGATCTTCTATAAAACAAAAACTGCATTATTTTTTATAGAAAATTTATTGTATCAATTGAGAAATGTAATTGTGCAATAATAGGTACTCGTAGGTATTATTACCGTATGACCCCTCCCAAAGCTTTTTTAAAATCTCAAGTTATAATCAAAAATGTTCTTTTTTGATGAAAAAAATTGGCTTTCAATTTCAGTACATTTTTGTGAATAAAAGCTTTGTTTTAAAAAATATAATATATTGTATTGTGATTTTTACAAGTGGCATTTTCATTTTAATGCACATGCTCAGCCCTCAACGCAAAGTGGAATTTCTGTCTGTAGACGCTTGTTCGGTACCCTTCGGTCAAGGGTGGTTCTTTCCGGACTTCTAGAGAGGGTGAAAGCGATCTTAGCGCTACTCTGATGGGCACTCGGATTAGACTAGTGTTATTAGGAATTATGCGGTTACAAAAGTAGGATAATCTCTCTCTAAATCAATAAAATCAAGACCTCAGCTATAAAGATCCAAATTTTGCTAATTTTAGGAAATGCAAAACATTGCAAAATTGAAATAAAAGACCTCCTCAAAACAACTTTTCTGTGCAACCATTTGCAAGATTCCCTTTTACAGATGTTGTCGAAACGTTTTAAAAATAAAAAAAACAAAAATTAAAAATGCAAGAAACAGAAAAAATTAAGACTCCTCAAAACTATCAAAAATAATATAAAAAACAAGTGTAAACGACTGCAATTTTATAATAAATTTATGGATTTTTTTTTAATTAAGTATTTAGGTACATTGTATTTATGTATTTAATTAAATAAAATACAAATATTAAATTAAAAAAATGTTAAAACTTGAAACAAAACAACAAACAATAATTTTACATTTTTAATTAGTTTGTTTTAAAGTTCGCAACATTTAAATACGCAAATAAAGCACAAAAATAGGCTTTATTTACAGTTTCTAAAAATAATTATTTTACAGTTTTTAAAGATTATTAAAACGCATTTTTTTTAGCTTCTAAATAACTTTCATAAAACAGCTTCTGATCTGGATATAATTGTCGTAAAAAATTTATGTTTAAATTTTGTTGTGACGTCAAAAAATCAGTGTTGAAGTGTAATAATAAAGTTATTATTAAATAATTTTAATAGATATAAAATTACAATAATAAGCATTTTTTTCTGCCACAACTGATAAGTAGCAAATACCCTTCTTCTGTTTTTTTCGGACCTACCTTTAATCTGGATTTCTAGCGATGTTCATCCAGACTCTCAATTCTAATAAAATAAAAGTAATTTACTTTTAAATCAGTTATTATTTAAAAATTTGTGAAATGAACTACCTATCTAAATAAAAAATATATAATACACATATTTTTTAAAGTTTTATTTATTATAAAAATATAAAAAATTATTACCAAATTTATAAACACATAGCTTTACAATAGAAAACGATAAAAAACGCTCAAAATAGTCAAAAAATCTAAATTTTTAAGACGTTTTAATAATTTATAAAAACCATTCTAAACATTTAGTACTGAACTTCTCCTTTAAGTACATCTCAAAAACTAAAAGACTAAAAAACTAGGACTAAATTATTTTATTACGCTTTAATAATTTATAAAAGCCTTTCCTAATATTCAGTATAAAAATTGTCCTTTAGGAACATCTTAAGGACTGAAAGACAAAAAAACTAGGACTAAATTTAAAAAAATGTCCTTTACAATAAAGAATAAACGTTGAAATAGAAACCATTAATTAGTCATATTGGACTCTGGTGTATCGATTAAGTTTATTTTACAAGGTAGAATATTATTACATACACCTGTTGATTTAAGACATTTTAATAGTGAATATTCAACAGGTATGTAATTAAATCCCATCAGCGACACGCCAAAATAAACACTGAAAAAAAATATATTCACAAACATTTCCTAATACGAGTAATATGTTTATTCAAATAAAATTGTAACTGCTCCTTTCAGAAAAAAAAAGTAGTTTTTAATAAAAGTCCACAAAAAAGCTGCAAATAATAATAAAAAAAATACAACAACCAGTCAATAAACCAATCAATAGTTAATAAATAAATAAACAATTAAAAAATGCAAAATAAGCAACCACCAATACGCAAATATTTTACGGCTTCTTTTGTCTACTTTACAGACGATATTTGATTATAAACAATTGTCACATTCTCAGTCAAGAGGCTAGTTGAGACATAAAATCGTCTCTACCACCTTGGACAGAAGCATTTATTGAAACATTAGTACCATTTCTAAAAATTCTCGTGCCTTGTACCTTCTCTGTCGAATGTTCGTGCTGCCGCTCCAAGAATCAATGAGTGAAATAAATAAAAATGTAGCAATTGTTTTTCATTGATTGAAACAAGATAAACCTAGGTAATTACAATTTTCTGAAAAACAAAAATCTTTAAGAGGTCCTAGAAGTTTTCAGCCTCGTGAAAGGTCCTTCTAAAAAAACGTCTTAAAGATGAAAACCCTTAGAAAGTCCCAGAAGTATTAGTTCATAGAAGATTCTTCTGAAAAATCCAGAAAAAAGTTCTAAAGACGAAACCCCTAAGAAAGTCCTTTTTGTGTGCTTCTTCTTTATTAATATTAATTTATTAATAATATTTATTTATATCACAATTTGTTGATTGACTTTAATTAATTTATTATTTGAAAACGTATTTAAGCTTTGTTTGTAGACACGGTTTAAGAAAGTTTTATCCGGTCCTTGTAGTAAACTAATCAGAAAATGTCATAACAAAATGTTACATATAATTTAATCTTGATTTATGTTCTTTTTTATACGATTGTCTTGTTTTTATCTGATAACCATATTGTTATTTGTATTATTGACAAGTAATTTATTTTTATTTTATTTATTTTACATACTGTTACGCCTTAATGCCATTATTTATTACGTATACACTCCATTGTTGTCAGTTATTAATTAATTAGTTAATTACTCATAAATATGTCATTATCATTATATAACGGCATGAATCATCTGAACAACGCACTTTCCTCCTTATTTTTTGTCTCTAGGATGTAAAAACGATAAGTTACGTAGTGTTAAAATCCTTACAAAATTAGTCAGTTGGTTCGAAGTGTGCAGATAAGACGGATCCATTAAAACATCGTAATTACGGATATTATTTTATTTCAAAACCCGATCCGCAATAATAAATAATTTACTTAATTCAAAAAACAAATGTTTCCTTCTATACTGCAGTCACCTGTCAACAAACTTTGCCGCCATCTTGTCAAACACAACGTAAATCCTTCTTCTCTACCAGATGACGCAGTAAGTGAACATTTTAATATTCTTATAGAAAATATTGCAGAAATCCAATTATACTTAAGTTAATTAATGATTCAAATATTTTTTTCTGTAATTATTGTGTAAATTATAAGCTTTAAAAAAATGTAATAAATACACAAGATAGCAAATTACAAGCTCTTTCCATTGGAACAAATTTAATTGTACTTCTCAGTACATTATAAGTCTTTTTTTATTGTCAAAACAAATAAATACACAAGAAATTATTAAACATACTTTTATTAAATACACTTCATCGGCAAATAACGAACTTAAATACCGTCCATCAACTACCAACCACCCTCTTATACTTTTTCTGGCTGTTCTTCTGTCGTCTTCTCCTTATTCCAATCCTTCAACCCTTCTGGCAACGACGTATCTTCCTCCAACGATCCCGTCCCTTCCACAAACTCCTCATAAGTCGATTTTTCTGGGAACGGTCTTTTTCCCAACAACTCAATCATATCATCCCTACTAATAATCTCCTGTTTCAACAACCTCTCCGCCACTCGTGCCACCTTCTCCTTGTGTTCCGTCAACAATTGCGTGGTTCTTTTATGTGCCGTTTCAATAAGATTTCTCACTTCGACATCAATCATCTGTGCTGTACTCTCTGAATAAGGCTTCTCTAACATCATTTCACCTTCTCGAGGCATATCAAAACTGACATTCCCGACTTTATCATTCATTCCGTAATGAACCACTTGGGCATAAGCGCTCTGAGTGACCTTTTTAAGATCATCCTGAGCTCCTGTTGTGATTCTTTTAAAGAATAATTCTTCGGAAACACGACCACCTAGTGTCATACACATCCGGTCAAATAACTGTTCTTTAGTGTATAAATACTGGTCTTTGGGTAGATATTGAGCATATCCTAGACCTTTACCACGAGGAATTATCGAAACTTTAAGTAATGGATCAGCGTATTGTAAAAACCAGCCTGCAACAGCATGACCTGCTTCATGATACGCCACTGTTTTTTTCTCTTCAGGTGACAAAACATTTGTTTTTTTCTCCATTCCAGCAACAACTCGTTCAATTGCTTGTTCAAAATTTTTCATATTGATAGTCTCGTTTAAATCTCTCGCTGCAATCAGCGCCGCTTCGTTACAGACATTAGCAATGTCAGCACCGGTAAATCCCGGAGTTAAAGCCGCCATTTTTCTTGCTAATTCACCTTTGTCAAGCTTAGTTTTAAGAGGTCCTAAATGTACTTTAAAAATACTCGCACGGCCTTTAATATCAGGGGCGGGGACGAAAATTTGTCGGTCGAAACGGCCAGGTCTTAATAAAGCTTTATCCAGAATATCTATTCTATTTGTGGCGGCGAGAACAACAACGTTTGTTGTGGTATTAAAACCGTCCATTTCAACAAGAAGTTGATTCAGAGTGTTTTCTTGCTCGGAATGACCGCCTAAACTGCGACCTCCTCGTTTGCGACCTACTGCATCGATTTCGTCAATGAAGAGGATACAAGGGGCGTGTTTCCTAGCCATTGAAAATAAATCACGAACTCTAGAAGGACCAACACCGACAAACATCTCAAGGAACTCGGAACCAGAGACTGTGATGAAGGGGACATTAGCTTCACCAGCAGTTGCTTTCGCTAAGAGAGTCTTCCCGGTACCAGGAGGCCCTGTATTTAAGAAAAAAATTATTAATAGTCACAAACCTTAATAAAACAAACTGTGGTATTACCTGTCAACATAGCGCCTTTTGGTATCTTGGCCCCGAGATCAATGTACTGTTGTGGGTTCTTTAAAAAATTAACAAATTCCATTATTTCTATTTTGGCTTCTTCACAACCAGCTACGTCTCTAGAAATCACAAAATAAAATTTTACGAAATAAAAAATTAGACTAGACTAACTTGAATCTAACTCCAATTTCATTAGAATTAATAAGCTTAGCTGTACTTTCCATAACACTACCAAATAGACCTTTCCTTTTTCCCTTCCCACCTCCCATCATTTCGGCAGATCGTCTCATCATGTAGATCAAAAATCCAATAACAAGAAGCGTTGGTAAGACTCCAGACAAACTTGCAGCTTCAACTTCAGTCTTGTAAATAACTGGTACAAAGTTGGGAGGTTCCACATTCATTTCAACTTGGGCATTTTCTAAATTACGTTCAAAAGAATCTACACTACCAATATTAAACCATACAAAATTCTACAAATGATAGATTAACAAAAATTAGTGAGTTAATTTAGAAACAAACTCACAGCACCATCAACTGTATTTCCAGGGAGAAGTCTCACTCTCACCCATTTCTTATTAACAACTTCTAACTTTTCTACAATCCCTCTTGTTAAATAACTATGTACAAATTCCTTCCAGCTGATTTCCTTATACCCCATCTCCCACATGGTCACAGTGGCTAAGAGGGCAATAGCCGCTCCTGCCCCCAAAATATACCACTTGTCTCTATCCCCATCGCCAAACGGCTTACCACCACTCCCTCTAAAACCACGTTTTATTCTCATTACTCACAAAAAACAATTTACCGGCTGCCAGTGCCCCCAAACAACCCAAAAGACCACTGGTCGTAAGGCTTAGGGCCTTGTTGACTTCCCGGTGTCTTGGGAGGCACCTTAGGTTGCTCCTGTTTGGCATCTTTGCCTTTAGTTTCCTTCGCTTCTTTGGCTTCTTTTGGAGGTTCAGTTTTGGGAGTTTTAGCTTTCTGTTTAGAACCGGGCTCAAAGTACTTTTCGAAGCCTTTAGGGGGCTTCTCACAGAAAAGTCTCCACTGGTTTAGAACAGCCTGAAATGTGGAATTTTCCTGAAAGATATTTGAAGTGACAAGAGATTGCAGAGGTTAGGTAAGAATTTCGTCATACTTTACTCACAACGTTGCATTGTCTGAGATTTCTAAATAGCAATTTTTCTAATTTCTTGCTGCTACTAATGAGACGATATGCCATAGCAAATTGATGGAAAAGAAAATTATTTTTATCACATAACTAACCTCACACTTAAATTTTATTTTTGACAGGTGATTTGATGATTAAGTTTTATAGGGTTGGCAATCCTGAAAAAACTAAATAAAATATACAACTCACAAATAAATTGTTTAATTGTTTTTAATAATAAAAAAACTTAAATAATTAGTTTAAATAACAATTTAATTTTTTATCTAAAAAAAAACGATATAAAATATTGGAACTCAAAAATAAGTCTAGTGTGAAATGTGGTGGCGACACTGCGCGGTGAAGTTGTAACTTTGACACGATGATGTTTGCAAAAAACACAAATTTCTTAAAACTGTGTACAAAAAACGACTTTACGTAACTCACAACTTGATTTTTGAATGTAATTGTTGTGTTTTTTTTTGCTTTAAAACAAATTTAATTCTAATTTTGTGTCTTTGGTTCAAAATGTGAAAGGTAAGTTCAAATTTTTTGAAAGGTACGTTCACAATTCAAATTAGCGCACTCTGCTGGCGAAATTTGGAACTCGTGAATAGAGCAGAGTGGGGGAAATGAGGAGTCAATTAAACTGAAAATTGATAGTCTTTTGTTTTAATTTGAGCAGGTTGTTTGATTTGGAGTCGGTTTCAAGGTAAAGTTTGCCAAATAAAACTAATCTCCTATCAAATATTATTTATTGATTCATAAAAATGTAGGTACAAGTTGATAAGGGGTCTATATAATTTTTTTCTAAGTAAAAAACAAAATTGAAAAGTTTATAAAGTCAAATATTGCATTGATCCTTGCATAATAAACAATAGTAAAGTAGATATAATACTCACTTAACTGTTAGCAATATTAACAACAATTTTTAAACAAAAGTTTAAATAAAGAAAAAACAAACAGAATTGCAACAACCACACGGTTTTGTGCTTGCAATAACTTAAGTTTCTTAACCTAAAAACCGAATACCACCTTGGAGATTGTCTTAAATTAGATCCCAAAATCCTTAATTTACTTGTTACCATTGTGAGATTTATAATCTATATAAAGAGCTTTCATATCCGAGAGCGCTTTTTCTATTCTTTTAGCAAATCGATGGCAGTCCTAAAAAAACAAGTATTACCAACTGGTCATAATCATACGTGTCCACTAGATCTTACCGTTTTGGTGCTACTTTTCTTATTAGACACATGGAAGAACAACATATCCTCGCCTGCTATAATATACGATACCCCATACCCATCATCAGCAACAGGACCAAACCCACCACCAGCCGATATACATTCTGGGTGTTTATTGAGATCCATTCTACCAGTCTGGCCGTGTGGTGTTTGCGACGTAGATAATCTCCAAGGTTCACTTAGCACTTCTTTAAGAAAAGGTGATTCGACTTCTAGATACTTCGAAATAACATACAGACAGAACAAATGCCTGTCGATACCTTTACCACACATTGCGTCCTGATATGCAACCTAAAACACATTAAATAAGACAAGGTTTTGCGAGTGGCGCCATCTACCTGGTGTCTCTGACACGCTGCTGTTAACAACTGGATTCTTTCTTCTGTGGTAGAAGAAGGATTTTCCATTGTTTTAACCCATTTTGCAGCTTCGATAGTACATGGTCGGACAGTTTCAGTTCGACCTTCTCTGAAAAGTCGAGTCATGCTAGCTTCGTAGGTTAAATCGAACTTTCCAGCATCTCTGTAGTATGCTAATTGAAGCGCCATCTGGAGGTAAGCATCAGGACTTACACGACACTTCTTAATAAAACCTTTTCCATAATTATTGTGGACATAAATACGTAAATCTATATCTTGGATAAGATTTCGGACGACTTTCATACTTTTCTCGATAGCTTCTTGACATTCAAATCGAATTTCCCAATTAAGTCGTGTGGGAGTAGGGGGTGTGATTTCAGGCTTGCCAACTGTATTTCCATTTTCGTCATATCTACATTATAAAAGACATTTTTTTCTCTTGTGATTTACTCGATAAGATCAAGGCATGCCATATACAACACCACAAACTAAACAAAAGCTTTCATGCAGGACTAAAGACAGTTAGTGCAGACAAAAGATGCAATGTGTATCAAAATCAAGGATAAATTTACCGTAGAGAACGTTCATCAAGGATGAGTAGCTCCATTAAATGAACAATAATCGCAGCATCAGCCCTATCATAAAGAAAGAATCACAGTTAAATCCACAACCATTTTGACGATTAAAGCTTGAAAGGCAAAAGATATGGTACAAAATGAAAAAAATAAAAAAGTAGGACACAACAGCAGGTTCCGTTCACCTAGAGAGTAAAAAAACACGGAGAAATTTTATTATTACCGAGTCTCGTGGATCTGGGTTGTTACCACCCACTCCCATAGATGGGACATCACTGCTGCATCAGCCCTATAAACACATATTCACAGAAATAAAGAGAGAAAAAAAAAGAAAGAAATCAGAAATATCGAACTCTTTTACATTTGCCATCATAGTTGGCTAAGGAATTAAATAAATGGCGCCTGTATTTACATTTCTGTCTATTTAGCTAAAGTCAAACGCCATGGGAGTTTGCGCAATACTGACAGCACCTAAATGAATTTTATATCAGGTTTTTACCGACGCAAATTTTAAAAATAATTATTATGACTTAAGTCTTTGTTACACTGTTACCAACTGTAAAATACTAGTGTTCCTAGACATACTACAGACTATCATCTTGAGTTAATTGCAGAAATCAGACTTGAAATGTCATTACTTATGATTTTGATTGAAATAACATTTGGGGCTTGTTCAGACCAACTTTGATGCCAAATTTAAAAGAGCTCTCTATATTTTTTGTAACAATAAGATACAAAAACTTAATCAACTTCACTTCTGTTAAAACAAACTGGTTTATTTAGTAATTTATTAAGTGATTTACATTTTGTTTTAATAACTTTCTTCAAATTCAAAAGAAATCTTTCTTTTGCTTCTAAATTTATTCTTGAAAATTCTTTCAACTGCTAACAGTTTTACAGTTTTACAAATAATGAAAAAAACTCCAAAACCTGTAAAAATATCTCTTATCAATCTAAAATTTCCAACAATTCTATAAAAATTTAGAGGTCAATCTATGAATACAGTTAGCTTTTTGTAATTGCAAATAGTACCAACCTTATGGAAGGTTTCAAAATTATAAAAATATCACAATTGTGTGATAATGCAAATGTCATGTTTGTTTAAAATAAACATAGAAAACTGTAAAGAAAATCATAAAATTACAAACAAAAAACTCACCACGAGTGCTCAGCATTAAACCCAATCTAAAAGAAACTAAACTAGTAAAACAAAAACAAAACAAAAAATAATTACACACCCTTCCATTATTTCCAACACATAAAGTAAACGACTTATCAAACCATCGATCATAACCTTTTCCATGAAGTAAAATTTTACCATAATTATCTAACTTGGTCGGATCTTTCTGAAATCAAACTATAAACCACAAATCTAACTAGCAATCAACCAACCTCATCAAATTCATAAGGAACATCATCTAAAGCAACAACAAACGCTGCTTTTTCTATAGTATCCAACGAGGTTTTATTGACTCCTCTACTGAAAAACATCCGTCTCACATTGGCCCAATGTGTTCTTTCTCCTGCTGTTAAAGCTGCTAATTGTTCTTCGCCTGGCAAAGGCTCTGATTTGTCATTCAAAATCTGCTCGATCTGTCTGTAATATCACTGAGGTAGTTATTTGATCAAGTGCGAAGCACGACTTACACTTGAATCTCGCACGGTTTTAAAATCCTTCCTTTATAAATCACAACTTTGAAATATCTTCCTTTATGATAGACAACAATATGGTTAGAATCCTGCAAATGTTGGATTTTATCAGTTTCCATTCCTGGAATTCTGGTAGTATTAAAAATTCTTTCATACTGCCAGGAACACAAAGGTACAACTCCTTGAATCATCATCGGTTCTAATTCTTGTCTTTCAACTAATCTTCTCATGACTAGACAGGAGTTAATTGCAGAGGCAGCTCTAGCAGCTTGATATGATGTCGGTGTCATAAAAATTGCATCAATTCCATAGAAATTCGAATTGATCATAAGAGGAGAACGGCCTCGTAAATACACATATTCTTCCCACCAATCAGAAACGTAATTGCTTGACCACCATGATTTCAACCATAAATAACGCTGAAGTTTCTTGCCTATACCATTTTCAAATTCAGAGGCAAGGCGCTGCATGCGCTCGTAATTTTTGTCATCGAGAAGCGGTCGGACGCTTCGCAAATACTACAAAAAACAAGAGGGACATACAGTATTTTTTGTTACACCCGACATGAGGGTTGGATGGAGCCCAGTAAACTGGCGGATGCTAACCATGGTCTCATCCAAACCTACTCGCATTTACGAGTAGCTTGTGTTTTATTTAAAGAACAACCAGAATTTTAGTGCGAATATTACAACAATCTAATCACAGTTTGTTGTAATTGTACTAAATTTCTGGTTCTTCTATACAGTAATACTTACTCTAGTCATAGTATCATGTAGAGCAGGTAAAGGTAATCTAGGAAGTGAGCCTTGGAAACTATAAAGTTTTGGCCTATTCCAGCCGCTAAAAATTCTAACACATATGAACCATATTTTCGTAGGCAAAGATGTTTTAGTGCCTTTACCTCTTGCTTCATACATCCAACCCTTGTACATAAGTAAAAATTTAAATGTGTACCTCATGGTAAATACTATTGTTAACCAATAAATTAATGCTGCTAAAAAGCAAGCGAGGACTTGCCATCGTGTCGATGTACTGAAAAAAAAAAATAGGGTCTCTATAATTTGTCTAAAAATACCTACAAATTGTCTAGAATCTAGAAATTATTATAGACAAACTATAATAATAATTTTTAAAAAATCCAGAATAATGTTTCTCCTCTAGACTAGAAAGCGAAGTTCATGGTTAAGTTTTCTTTGTTTAAAAATGAAAAAAAAAAAACATTACGCATTGAACTTTTAATTATTTATAGGTTATTGTCCAAGTGATTTTATAATTATGTAAGTCTAATAGAAATGAATTATGTGACATTGAATTTTTGAAAAAAAAAAGTTCAAATTAATAACATGACATCTATTATAATTATTCCTAATTGTGTTAATTATTTATTCTGGATTTCTTTGATTTATTAAAAATAAAAAAAACTTACTCGTTAAATAAATATAAAAATTTTGCAGCAAGATCAAATGGGACTGCCCTGTCTAAATAGTGCACTGCAGTCACTATTGAAAATATTAACCATAAACTCCATAAATGGCCTGGATATACACCGTTATGTATGCTGTTCTGTAAACAAAAATACAATTAAATAAAAAAAAAAGAAACACAAAATTTAAACTAAGAGAACATTAGGGAATGTAAATTTTACAGCACGAGTCCAAGCTTAGAAAACGAGCAATTTTTAGCACCCTTTTTTTCTATTTTGACTCTTTTATCTGTTTTATATACAAAAGTCATTTAAAAATTTGATTATCTGTTATTTTACTTATTTTGGAAGCTGCAGATGATAAAATTTTGGTAGCCAAAAGCGACGTTTATAATTCAATTTTTTTGAAATAATAACGACAGATGAGAGAGGAAAAGATAAATTTCACTCATTTTAGAAGCCGGTCTCCGATCAAGACGACATTGTTTCTTAATTTTGAAAGCCGAAAATGACATTTACTAACTTTGAAAGTTGGTGGCAACGTTTTACTAATTTTTTATAGCCGAAGGCAATCTAGATTTCATACGCAAAACAATAAAAAAATTAACATAAATTAATATAAAAACAGAGAAAATTATGCATTTCACTTTCGTTTTCATTGTCGTGAAACGAAATTATTTTCATAACATGATTCATATGCAAGTTATATAAATAAATACAAAAAAAATTAATAAAACTAAGTGAAATTTTATTACTCACTTAGATCGCAGACTTAATAGATTAAGTCTGACATGGTCTAAGACGTATTGTCTTACGTAATTATTACGCAATTGAATTACGGATCTTCATCCGTATTAAAAAAATTTCCTTTCTGTGTAAATTGTTCAATTCATTTAAATAGCAATGATAAGACAAGTAGTATAAACGTAATAGTCGGCGGAAATTTCATACACTTAGCAACGTTAATTACATATAACCAAACTGTCCTTGATAGTAAAAAAATTATCAAAAAAGTACGTAAATTCGGTATCTAATATCCTTAAAAATGAAATTACTACAGAGATAATTTTTGTTAGCAATTTTTTATTATTTTTAAACTACTAAGGATCAAAAAAATTCCTGTGGAATTCTTTTGGTACTTTCTCAAATTTTTTACGCAAAACTTTTTTTTTCTAGAAGTGGACAATCAAAATTAATTGACACTCCTGGACAATTATTTATGACATTTTTTTTTAATATTTCTTATACAAAAATTTGTAAGTAAATGAAATAATTTGGTGGGCAACAATGGTCAATCGATGTGTTTCTTTTTTCTAACTTCACTCATAGTGGAGTACCGTAAGACATGAAAATGTAAAAATCTCGGAACCCGGTTCCACTGAATGGATTTTTATAAAACCTTTTGAATTGTTGAAAGCTTAAATAAAAAAGTTTACCCATCAAAATTTGCCGATCTCTATTTAAGCAACAATTTATAATAACAATTAAGTGAAAAATTAGAGAAATATGAAGAAAAAAATTTTTTCAGTAAAAATCTCAATTTTATATGCCATAAATGATGGTTTTATCGTTACTGTAATATTAATTTATACACGGTATTTCCATAAAAAACGCAGTCTTCTAGATTTAATTATAAATAATAGAAATTTTTGACAACTTTGCTTGAAAAAGCAACAAACGCTGCTTTTTCTATAATATCCAACGAGGTTTTATTGACTCCTCTACTAAAAAACATCCGTCTCACATTGGCCCAATGTGTTTTTTCTCCAGCTGTTAAAGCCGCTAATTGTTCTTCGCCTGGCAAAGGCTCTGATTTGTCATTCAAAATCTGCTCGATCTGTCTGTAATATCACTGAGATAGTTATTTGACCAAGTGCGAAGCACGACTTACACTTGAATCTCGCACGGTTTTAAAATCCTTCCTTTATAAATCACAACTTTGAAATATCTTCCTTTATGATAGACAACAATATGGTTAGAATCCTGCCAATGTTGGATTTTATCAGGAATTCTGGTAGTATTAAAAATTCTTTCATACTGCCAGGAACACAAAGGCTTTTAAAGGCTTAACTTTGGTCGCACCTGGGGTCTGTAGGAGTGGGGGAGCAAATCAACTACTATCTTTCTCTTTTATTACACATTCATATCTGTCGATTAAAAAGAAAAAAATTCTAAAATCGGACAATTTTTGTTCCATTTCCGCTCAATTTCAGCTCAAGACAGGTGGTTGGAGTAGAACTTAGTTATATATGGCCCTAAAATTTTGAAACTGTGGGGATATAAATTTCGAATTTTTTACAGGTATCCAAAATTATTACGGTCTTCTTAGGACGTTCTGTTACCGAAGACTATTGAGGTTTATTGTCAGCGCTAGGAAGCCTCAACGGCACTATTCGAGAACAGAAAATAATTTTCAAAGTAAAAGAAGGTAATTTTTGCTACTTTGTACCCCATTGTTTTTCATTCCCTAATTAAATGAAGTAATTAATTTTTATAAAAATGTGTTTAGGATTTAGAGTAGTACCCCCATAAAATAAATCACAGATCTCTAGATCCGCTATTCTCAACCGGTGGTCCGCTAAGAAATTTTACTATTTTGTGGACAATTATTTATCCGCGAAAAAATTTAAAACTACATTTTAATTTATCAAATTACAAATATCTCAAACTAATTTTAGCGACAGATACTTAAGTCGCTAAATTTTAGTGGTCCGCAGGTCAAAAATGGTTGAAAAACGCTGCTCTAGATTTATTTATAGATTTTAGAAATTTTCGTCAATTTAGGCCACGTCTGGGGGCTGTAGGAGTAGGGGGGCGGAGCAACTGATATTTTTCTCTTGTATTCCACGTTTGAAAATCGGACAATTTTTAGTTCACCTTGCACAGCTCAAGATCCGTATTCTGGACAGTTGGAAGAACCAAAAACTTTTTTATTTACAGTCCAAAAAATCTGAAACTTTGTGCATATAAATTCCCTATTTTTCCAAAGTGTCTAGTACTATTACAGTTTTTCTACAACATCCCGTTACAGAGGTCCATAGAGATTTATTTTCAGCGATGGGGAGCCTAAACGGCACTATTCGAGAAATTTTTTTTTTTTTCAAAATATTAAACTTAAGACACGTGCAAGAATAATTTCAAGAGTCTCCTTTCTTCGATTTAATATACAAGAGGTCAAATAAATTTTCAAAATTAAAATTTGTGATTTTTGTCACCTTTGGTCCCATTTTGGGGGTTTCGGAAAGGATTTAAAGAAAGGAGTTTGGCAAATATAAAATGCCCGGTTCATTTTACCTATGGATATGTCAAACTTAACAGTCTGAATTTAGTCTAAATCTAGCTCACAATCCCAATTATATGTAATCCCCTCCCCCTTCTCACTTTTTTACCTGAGGTTCCTTGAGGCCCCAAAGACAGGTTTGTAATAATTTTCCCCTATAAAATCTAACTTTAAATAGAAATAATTCTAATTGTTATTAAATAATAAAACTAGTTTATTAAAAAATAAATTAAAACTCCAAAAAATTATTAATTTAAATATGTAATTAAAAAATTCAGATCGGTAAAAATAAATGAGTAAACATTTTATTACTTAGTGTTAAAAAAAGTTTGATACAAATCCGTTCAGTGGACCCGGGTTCCGAGGTATAAACCTTACGGCACTCCATTATCAATAATATACTGATAGAGTCCGTACACTTTCAGAACAGCATGTTGGGTCATCAAAATCTGTCAGCAAACGACACTAAACAAAATGACCAAGAATGACGAATGCCGCTGACCTTTCGCTGACCACGTGCCGCTTGGCTTCCTTCCCTTCAATTTGCAAATGGGATTGGCCCGACACTATTTTGTCATCTGCACACTTTTATTGGTGTGCTGTTCTGAAAGTGTACGGACTCTAATAAGAAATATGTAGTTAAATTGTTACTAACCTTCCCGAAAATGTCAGTGTTTTTTGCTTTTTTTAATACCGTTTCATTTTAGTTATACACCCTTTATAAATACAGAAGTTAATTAATTTATATAACCACTGCGAAAGTTTATTATTGTTATATTAGAGTGTTTGAAAAATGCTAAAAAAAGTGATAAAAACCTAAATAAAAACAACATGTAAAACTAGCTGTAGATAAACAATTAACTCCTAATTAGCTTGAACTACCTGCATACTACATATACTTTAAAAAAAATTGTAACAAGCCTGTCAGTTATTATAATAATTTAGTCATCGTCATAATCGTTATCTAAAAGCAGCTATTGTTGACAAAACTCTTATTGATCCTACCAAATGCTTTCGCATACAAATTAACCCATCAAGTGAGCCAATATTAAATCGCTGATAAATTTAAACAGTTAACTCGATATATAATATACCTACTAATAAGACTATTATATTGTAGTTAATAACGGCAAAAATTGTCCTTGACCGGTCGAAATTAACTAACCTGAAATCTGGCGATTCTTTTCTTCCATGAACGAATACCAGATTGCCACACCAGATGAAGGACTTCTCTATCAAAATTAACATCCCATCCTTCGTGGGTGATAGAAAATGAGAAAGCTACAGCTGAATGGGCTTCCGCCATGCTGCTTCTTCACACTGGAAAAAAAATTACAAATTGTTATAACTTTCAAATCGGAAAATGTAGGCTAAATTTTAAAATTTTTGACGAAATTTTAATAGAACTGTGTCAAAAGAAAAAAAAAGAAAGAATTGTATAAAACAATTTGTAAAAGTAGATCCTTTTTACTAAAAATAAGTGGGAACGTGCGAGATATGAAAAGACAAACATATAAATCATTTTTAGGTGCTTTATAAATTGTTTAAAACTTTGTTTGATAACTTTGTTGTGTAATTGTGTACATACTGCACTGCATAGATATACAGTATGTTCCCGGATCGACTTGAAAACAAGAAAAAATTTCTTATTTTTGATTTGCCCTGCTTGTTTTTAAACTCCCTAAAACATAAATAATAACTTTTCGTTTTGTGCAAAATTGGATATCATCCCTTATGGTCTAAACAATAGTTATAAACAGTCTAGAAAATAACAAGTTTCTTAAATAACCGACAATGATTGGCCCGTTATAATCACTCTCTATCGCTAAGTTGAAGTACTCCCCAAGAACTGAACACTAAAGACTCGTTTTTCGCTGTTTCAAGCCGTCAACTGCTTTCACGTAAATTTTGAGACAACAAACAACTCAAGAAAATATAAATTTTCTTTTGTAACTCTTGAATTTCCCAAATTTGTCCTTATTGAAATTAATAATGTACCAAACAGCTGTCTTCATGTACTCGTAAGCACTATTATATGTAAACAATGATTTGACCTTTAACGTTAAGTAAACGACAATTGAAGAATATTCGCAAGGCTATTGACCTTTTTTTTCCTTAAGTGTAGGTGTACATTTCATTATTTCATCATCAAAAACCTATCAAAGGTCACCATTTTTTCTTTGACCTGGACCTGAGATGATTTCTGGCAACATTAACTGACCTTCAATGACGCATTTACTGATAAAAAAAGCAGAAGGAAAAAAAATTGTCAACGGAATTTACCCTGAGATTGAATCGAACTTGACATTCTTAACAACTTTGTAAATAATCAGCTTCCTAGGTGAACTACCATTGAAATGAAGGTTAACGCGTGGAGAGGTGACAATTTTTTTTATTTTGTCCCTTAATGGAAACTCATCCAGGATAACCTTGGGTCGATCGCAATGGATTATTGTCGGATTTAATTGAATTAATCTAGTTGTTTTCCTAAACAAACGTAACTGTTGAAACCTTGGAATTTGGAAGCGCTTTCGGACGTGGATTGTGTAATTACATAAATTAATAGGAAAATAATTAAAAGTACATTAATAACCGTAATTTAGGCTTTTAGAGAGTGAAATATTTTATTTTTCAGCTGTACTTTAAGAATTCCTTTAGAAAGCGCATTGTTTTCCAATACTAAAATGTCTTCTTGACAATAACAACATCTATTTTTAAGATGTCACGATTGTTTATCTCCCGGAAGGATTATCTAATTGATCACTGTTTACACAAATTACGTTAATTGTCTACAACTCGAGAAAACATTTTTTTATATAAAATTTATTAAAAAATCAAATACAAATCAGAATAAAAAATCAAAACCAAAAAAATGTTCGCACAGTTTCGAACTTTCTTGTTCATCCAGAATCTTCCTGTTCTTCTGGCGATCTGGCGTTATTTTACGCCTTTTCCCTTTCTTCCAAAATCCTCTTTTGTTTTTCAAAAGTTTTATTTTGATCCTTCGCTTCATTTCCTCGTTTTCAGGCTATTAGTAAAACTTTTTTCGCCCAGAATCTTCCTTTTCCTCTGGTGTAGTTTTTTATATTTTTCCTTTCTTCCACAATTTTTCTTCTAGCTCTTCTTTTTCTTTCGATCGTTGTTTAAATTCCTTCATAATCCTATTTTCTTTTTATACAGTTTTTCTTTGATCTTTCTCTTTATTTTTTCGTGTTTCACACTATACTTGAAAGCTTCTTGTTCGTCCAGAAACTTCCTTCTGTTTTTCTATCTTCTAGCATAATTATTTATGTTTTCTCCTTGCTTCCACAATATTTCAACATTCTAGCTCTTCCATTTCTTTCAATTGTTGTTTAAGCTCTTCCAGAACCCTTTTTAGTTTTTCTATAGTTTTCCTTTAATTTTTCTTTTCATTTCCTCGTTTTTACGCTATTCTTAAAACTTCTGGTCTAATTTTTTGTTTTTCCTTTCTTCCACGATATTTCTTCGAGCTCTTCTTCTTCTTCTAATCGTTGTTTTAGCTAACCCAGAATCCCCTTTTGATTTTCTAGAGTTTTTCTTTTATATTTCTTTTTATTTTCTCGTGATTCACGCTATTCTTAAAAGTTTGTTGTTCATCTAGAATCTTCTTTTTCTTCTTCCTTTTCTTTTAGCGTAATTTTTTCTTTTTTCCACAACCTTTCTTCTAGTTCTTTTTGTTCTTTCGATTATTGTCTAAGCACTCTAAGCTCCTACAGAATCCTCTTTTGTTTTTTAGAGTTTTCCTTTGTTCTTTCTCTTCATTTCTTCGTTTTAAGGCTACTTTTAAAACTTTCTTGTTCGTCCAGAATCTTCCTTTTACATCTTCCTTTTTGTCCTTCCTTTTCTTCTGGCGTAATCTTATGTTTTTTCCTTTTTTCCACAACCTTTCTTCTAGCTCTTTTTGTTCTTTCAACTGTTTTTTAAGCTCTTACTAGAATTCTCATTTGTTTTTCTAGAGTTTTCCTTTGTTCTTTCTCTACATTTTCTCGTTTTCACGATACTTTTAAAACTTTCTTGTTCCTCTAGAATTTTCCTTTTATTCTTCCTCTTCTTCTAACGTAATCTTTTATGTTTTTTCCTTTCTTCCACGAACTCTATTCTAGCTATTCTTTTTCCCTCAATCGTTGTTAAAGCTTCTCCAGAATCTACTTTTGTTTTTCTAAAATCTTCCTTTGATCTTTTTCTTCATTTCTTTATTTTCATGCTATTCTTAAAACTTTTTGTTTGTCCAAAATCTTCATTTTTTTCTGGCGTAATTTTTTATGTTTTTCCTTTCTTCCACAATCTTTCTTCAAGCTTTTCGTCCTCTTTTAATTTCTGTTTAAGCTCTTCCAGAAACCTCTTTTGTTTTTCTAGAGTTTTCCTTTGATATTTCGCTTTGTTTTTTCTTACTTCCACAACCTTTCTTCTAGCTCTTTTTGTTCTTTTGATTGTTGTTTAAACTCCTACAGAATCCTCTTTTGTTTTTGTACAGTTTTCCTTTGTTCTTTCTCTTCCATTTCCTCGTTTTAACTCTACTTTGTTCTACCTTGTTCCTCCAGAATTTTTCTTTTATTCTTCCTCTTCTTCTAACGTAATTTTTTATGTTTTCTCCTTTCTTCTACGAACTTTATTCTAGCTATTCCTTTTCCCTCAATCGTTGTTAAAGCTTCTCCAGAATTTTCTTTTGTTTTTCTAAAGTCTTCATTTGATCTTTTTCTTGATTTCGTCGTTTTTAAGATATTCTTTAAACTTTCTTGTTTGTCCAAAATCTTCCTTTTCTTCTGGCGTAATATTTTACGTTTTTTTTTTCTTTCACAATATTTCTTCTAGCTCTTCTTTTTCATTCAATCGTTGTTTAAGCTCTTCCAATTCTTTTTTGTTTTTCTAGAGTTTCCTTTTATTCTTTTCTTTATTTTCTCGCTTTCAGCTATTTTTGTAAGTAAGTTTTTGTTCGTCCAGAATATTCCTTTTGTTCCTTCCTATTCCTCCATTTTTCTTTTCTTATTTCCTGCACTTGGACCCAGGAAAATCTCACACCTGAGACTCAATTTGGGCTTCTTGCGATTTAAAGAGTTGTATTTTTAAATATATAGTTTATTTAACAACGAAATAATTTACATAAATAACTCAATAATAACTTTCTTTTCTCACTCACTTCTATACCCGTCAATAATCGCCAATGATTCACCCATAATAATCGCTGTCTCTCGCCAAGTGACAAATTCATCATTTAATTGACCAAAAAAATCAGAAAATAAACGATTTAAATCCGTTTCTAATTGACAAATACAAAATTTTCAAACAATAGCAATTCATGGTTACCACAGTAAACAATGTAATTTTTGATTTCTGTATAAGACGTCAATGAGAAATAATAAATTTCTAGGATCTTTAGCAATAAGGGTAAAACCCATTATCCCATATTGGGATCACACCGGATTACTTTCTGGCTCGCCCATAAAGGTTAATATACTAGGCTTGTCACATAAATAACTATTATAAATCTCTGGAATTCAAAAAAATGTTTCAAACATTTAATTAGAAATTTAATACTTTCATTTATACGGTTGCTGATATCCAATGTCTGTATATTAATAAAACAATATACTTTAATTATACGAGTAATTAAACAAGATTTCGTTCAATGTTACTACATTCTTGTTTTTTTTTTTAATTAAGAAATATAATTCTGAAAACAATTTGTTAAAAAATGTTAAAACAATCATACGGAGGCGAAACAGATTTAATAACTTGGAATAATTAGGTTTTTTTAATTTATTTTACACCCAAATAAAAAAATTTGTTACAACAGATGGACGTTTTCACTACACCTGTTTTATTTTGAATACCAAATGTTTTTTAATTAACTAGATCTCATGCATAACATTTTTTTTAATAAAAATGTCCCATTTAATAATATAGCTCTTTCACGTCTAATAAAATAACCAAACAATAGATAGAATGTATAATTTCACTGTTTAAATGGTTGTACCCCAATTATCCATTTTTTTGGACGACCAAGAGAACTAAAATCCTTTGTCTGAGTTGTGGAAAACAACCCTCAACTGTACTGTCAATCTTAATTTACGTAAATATTTTTTGAAGTAGGTCTAACATTGTGCTTTTATTAGGTTTGTTCCAACATTTCAGAACCAGTTTAAAACGGTTTTATACAAACAGTTTAAAACGGTTCAGAACTGAACTGAGCAAGCGCAATAGAGATTTGAGTACGCTAAAACGCTACTGCAGGCATGTGCAGGCCAATTCAACAAATTGAAATCGCCTTAAAATTTAAATTTACTGCCACAGAGTGGGTCAGATTCTGACCAATACCGATTTTTGTAAAAATAAATAAAAAAAAGTTATCTAGAAAAAATAAAAGTCTCGATAAAACACCAATAATTAAGTAATAAACTTTATAATAAAATGTTGTTTAAATATCCATTTTAGCTTGTTTTATCGTTCTGTTTTTTTATATTTTTTGATAAGTCAAACCAGAAATATTTTGCCTCCTACAATAATGATTTATGAACTTCCTTAATACTGTCCTCAGTTTTGAAGTATTTATAAGTGTTTTATCTTACCTATGATTTGAAAATTTTTCTTAACAGATTTTTATTTTTTACACAACACGTACATTCTTAACTTATTTATCACGCAGTTGATTTAAATAATACAGTTTTAACCTGATCTGGTGTTAAATTTGGCAAGTTGGCGGTGACAATGATTTTCTGAATATTGAACCCACCACAAATTTTGATTATTTATTGTTGTATCAAACCCACAAATCATTTTTGCGCATTTGTAAACAATTCGCAATAAAAAACATTTATTTGATTAATGAACAGTATCAGAAAATTTTAGAGATTTAGAATAAAATTACACAGTAAGTACTATTCTTCCCCAAGATTTACTGTACATTAACAAATTATTTTGTTGAAATTAGATTAGATTTTGTTTTCAAGGCACAAAACCATCCGAGAAGAAGCGTTACATCGAATTAAAAATCTTCTGAAACTCGCAGCAACAATAAAAAAACGATAAATTTTCAGTTGTTTGCTTGCTGTGTTTGCGCAATACATAACAATAAACAATTTTTTTTAGCTAAGTAAACGATAAAGACGGGATTTTTTTAACAAGGTGGTGCATTAACAGGTGAAAATTTGAAGTTTTGACAATAAATTTATGGTGATCTAATCAAAGTGGGTTCGGCTTTGCCACTGCGAGTGCACCGCCTCTTTCCTTATCTACTTTATTGAATCCATATATCAATGTCTCTATCCGGTGACCAAAAATTGATGCTTTTTGCCACTGCATTCAAAACAACACACACTCTTTGTGCACTCAGTTATTAGATGTGTTATTGGACATGAAAACAGTCTTTATATTAGTAAATTCTGAATTCAAATAATGCGACGGATTTATCTGTCCTGAATGAGATAAACAAAGACAGAGTAGATACACTCGGAGTGGCAAAGCCGAACGCACCTTATGAATGAGTCGTTCCCATGTACCATCACCAGACTTAATACCTTTAGATTTTTTTATTATTATTTAACTGTAATCAGTTTCTCAACAAATTGAACGGCAAAACATTATAAATTTACTTTTTTTTTGATAAAACTTGTTTTTATTTTTCTGGTTTTTTGTATAAAAATATTTTTTAGCAGACTTTTTACACATAGTCATAATACATTTAATAAATTATTAAAACCAAAAAAGGGCAAAACTCTGTTTACTGTTTCAGATTTTTAAATGTTTCTGAAAAAACCTTAAAAATAATAAAATCGTAAAATATGCAAAAGAATAATTTATCTAATTATTTATTTTTATATGATTAATTTGTTTAACTATTTTTTATTGTTCTTTATTTGCACAAATTTGTTTGTTTAGTAAAGAGTAACCATAAATAATTTTCATTTAAAGTAGGCGCTGCAAATGTTCCGCTCTTTGGTAATAAGTCGGCTTACTAATTGTGTCAATAGTGTCACCTAAATCTAACCTAACTGTTGTTATTTATTTCATTTATTAATATTGCTTGAAAAAAACAGTCTTTTTCAAGATTTCTTAACCGATTTTGTTTGTCTCGACTGTACAAAATGATTAAAAGCTGTAGAATATAATATGTTCATTATTGAAAGACAAAGAAGCCCGTTGGATTTATTCGATTGACAAGAATTTCGTGCCCAATTCCAGATTTCAACATCTCTCATAAAATTAATAAGCCTTATAATATTCAAAATTATCGGTTTGTTTCAGGAATACAGCAAGCCTTGATAGAGCCTTAAGAGCGGCATATTTTGTTATCAATCGATTCTAAACGCTTACTACAACAAATATTTATGGTTACTTTGTATTAATAAAGTTTATATTAAACAAAAATTCTAGAGAAATTTAGCGATACAGTCTAAAGACAGGCGCTCATCTCATTTAGAATGACTGGACATGCATTTTACAGTGCTTCAACTATCAAAACACGTGGCTTAAACAAAGTTGTTGCACTGTAAAATAAGATCTACTGTGTTTTAATCTTTAAGACTACATATAGAGGTAACAATTGAAGTTGAACACCCTAAAACTTTAACAAAGTTTAAAGTCTTGTAACTCCTGCAAAAAATTTTTAATTGAGATGATCTTTTTTATCCTGAGTAGCTTATTTCTTGTACTTTAAGATTTTTAATAGAGCGTTTTTGTAGATTTGTTGTTTAAGTTATACAGGGTGTTATAGACAGGCTCTGTAAAAAACTAAAAGTTTAGACTACTCCTATTTTAACAAAAAAAAAGTTTGGATTTTTTTAATGAGTTCAAGAAGAGCGTTAGTCTAAACCCTCGAAACGATTTTGCAGGTTTTGAGCTAAGTTTGTAAATTAAAGCAAAAATTCAAAAAATCTGTTTTCTGGGTCAATTTGAGTTCTGTGATAAAGGAACACAAAAATAAACGATTCTGAATTTGATTCCGACATTGAAAATGCTGCGAAAGCTACACAAAAATTACAAGGAAACATACAGGAAATTTGGTAGTTGGTGTGAGGAAAAAAATGTAACAAGTATTGAAGAAAAAGAATTTTTGACCTATTTTTCCAAATTATCTTTTATGTATAAGCCGTCTACTTTATGGAGTACCTACTCAATGCCAAGAACCATGATATATCTTAACAAGAATGTAGATATTAAAAAAAATACAAACTTGATTGCATTTCTAAAATGAAATGCCAGTGGGTACAGGGCTAAAAAATCCAAAATATTCACCAAACAAGATATAGAACGTTTTATGAAAACAGCTGATGACAAAAACTATTTATTGGCAAAAGTTGTGGTAATTACTGGTATTTTGGCGCGTTACACAGAGAAGAAATTACGTTTTTGAAGATGGAAGATGTAGAAGATTGTACAAGTTTTATTAAGTGAAGATACCGAACACCAAAACAAAAATTTCACGAATGTTTACAATAACTGAAGGGTTTGTAGATGGAATTAGTTTTTTGGAAATTTTCCGCAAATACGCACAGCTTCGACCTCCTCATACTGAACATCAGAGATTCTTCTTAAACTGTAGAAATTCTAGGCACTGTACGCAACCCGTTGATAGAAATACTATTGGAGGTATGCGTAAAAAATTGTAGAATTTCTCGGCCTTCTAAATGCAAAGGAATATACCGGGCACTGCTTGCGCTGTTATTCAGCAACATTCTTAGCAGATTCAGGAGCAGATATTATGTTACTCAAAAGACATGAGGATGGCGATCGAGTTCTACTGGGGAAAGTTACATAGAAAACTCTGTTGAAAGTAAAAACGCAATTTCGATGAAAATTATGGGAGAAGAAGAAACTGTATCAAAGAAAAGAAGAATCTGTGACGAAAATAGCAAATCTGAAGTGGCGTCTACAAGTACATTTTCCATTTGTATTGAAGTTCAGGAAATAAATCTGAAATTTTCGAATGTTCAATTTAGTCACTTAAGTAATTGTACTTTTCATGTTTATAATAAATATAGATAGGAAAGATGTATGAAACCTGAGTAGAGCGGCACAGGTTTTGTGAGTCGATTATAATGGTGTAACACGAAATAAAACTTGAACGCTCGATCAACGAAGACCGTACTAGCTTGCGCCTGCTCAGGATTGGCTTTGATAGCGATGGTCAGTGGCGTTGCCTTAATGTAATTTTTTGTAATAATGTTATAAGTTATGGTAATAATCTCAAAGAGTTGCTTTTTAGTCGCATAAATTTACAATACCACATGAAATAAAGAGCCAAGGTGCAATATCGAGAAACGAGTAACAAATATATTAAATCAACCCTTAATTCTATTGAAGGAAAACATGCGCGGACTACACCAATGAGTAGCATACGAATTTCCTAACTGTAATAATAAATAAATAAAATAAAAAATGTATTTTTCATTTTTGAGCACTAGTACTTAAAAGTATGTCACTTTAACGCATTAGTGCGTAAAAGTAAGTCATTTAGCAATCAGAATGACAATCAAAAAATTACTGTTATAAAACGCTATGACAGAAAGTTTATTTTCGTTATAAAGGTAGGCGAAAAAATTCTAAACAAACACATAATATGAATGAATTTGTATTTTAATGAGAATTCAAACATGTGGTACATTTGTTGACCTCTAACCAAATTTTAAACAAACAAACACTTGTCTAGTAAGACATTATCAAAAACAATAGTCTTATCACATTCTAAATTCAAGTACCTAAAAAATAATTATCGAGACAAAACCTGTTTTTAATAATTTCGAATCTAGACATTTTCATAACCCAAATACAAGAACAATTAGCTATAAACTTTCATTCATAAAGCATGTGTTAACATCGCTGTAAAATCGTGAAAGCTTACAATTGCTTCAACTTTCTTCTTATCATTAATTTATTAAAAAATAAATAAAAATAGGTACCTGCCAAATTTATGAAAACTAAATACAATTCAAATAACAAAACAATAAGCAAATGACGTCAATACAAGAAACTTGTTATTAATGAAAATCTTAACCTTCAGACTATTTACAACATCGAATTTTTTGTTCAGGTAAAAAAAAAACAATTTCAAAATATTTTAAAGAGGGACATTTTGCGGATTTGGTGTTAGTTTTGCGATGTAGGAGCGCGCAATAACACGATAAATAAACAGAGTTCAAAGTCCAAACTAACAGTCCAAAGGTCAGAAACTTAGAAAATATCACTCACCCAAAAAAAAAAAAAAAAATAGGAGCCTCAAACTACTAATCAAAGGACGTAACTTTATAAAATGACTGATTTTGTGCAATTATTCATAGATTACTGCGTCAAACACTTGAATTTTGAACGTGGGAGTGTTACTAAGGCCTGACCTGATTGGTCGATTTAAGAATCGGGCCTTTTATCTCGTTGTTTACTATTTACAAAAATTTTATCAATTAAAGGGGACCCGTTGTTTAATTCTCGTGCGATTATGTGGCAGTCATATGGTTTCACTTCCTCCAACAAACCACTCGAGAACACCTCCAAGAGCTTAATTTAACTCGTGACCTAAATACACTTCACTTGGGTCGTTTCGAATTTCACTCATGAAAATTTCTAAATATTATTAAATAAACTCACCCTGAATTCACGAAAATAACTCGGCTTGGGGCTCGCAATTTTTGAATTTAGGAGCTTTTTTTAGTAGGCCATGCTGGGTCAAATTACGACGAGGGGCACTATATTTGATAATTTGTTTTTTTAGAAAAAAAACGGGAAACACGAACCGAATCTAGTCAACACAGCTGGAAGACTGCCGAACGCGGAATGCCAATGCGAATTTGTTGAATACTGGACTGGACTGCGAGCAAGTGCAGTTGCTGTTGGCGGTTGTTGAAACAGCCTTGAACTGTCACTTTATGGTTAAACTGGTGTGAAGTTAGCAGCGAAAATGTGAATGACTCGACAGGGGCGGAACAGGCAAAAGGACACCCTAAATAAAAATTTATTTTGAATTTTAAATAGTAATGCCAACTGTCAACACAAAACAATAACATAGTAATGTGTGTTTGTTTAAAAAAAACTCGTAGCAAGCCATGACATTTTTACGTATGTCGTACATAACCCCATACAACAACAAAAATTTTATTATTTACATTATCCTTGTATTGTTGGTTGCCTGCTATACCATTTTACCCTTCACAATTTTTTTTAACCATAACCTAAGAATGTCTTCTCTTCCCGCCAAAGCGAGCTTGGTCTTGGTGTGTTTTTCTGTGGTTGCCTTTGTGGTGTTTTTGTTTTTCAAACATTCTTTATTTTATTTAAAATGTATTTTTGTTTTAATTGTTGAAAAGTGAGGTTATGAGATCTTTCATTTTAACAAGTGTGTAATCAGTAATCACAGACATACAAAACAATTGTTTTTTAGTTTCAAAGCACTCGTAGAGTTTTTTTAAAAAAAGCACACGATATTATAGCCATTTTTTATTTTATTAGCGGCTGGTATTGCGAAAAGCGCACTCTGGCGGCAAACAATTAAACTGACTCATACTTGAGTACTTGACCTTGAAGAGGACTTTCTAAAGTTCATAACCTCACAAACGTAGCGAATTTTTATTTGTTTGTTTCTAATGTATAATAATTTCGTTTGTTGAATACTGGACTGCAAGTAAGTACAGTTGCTGTTGTTGTTGACGGTTTTTAAAACAGCCTTGAACTGTCACTTTCAAAGCAGAAAAAATGAGCAACTTACATAATAAGTGATTTTGTAGGTATTTTAGACAGTAATGCCAATTGCTAACACAAAACAACAACAATAAAGTAATAGAAATGTCATTTTTCTATTTTATTAGCGTTTGATATCAGAAAAAGCACACTCTGGTGACTAAAAATACAACTAACAAATGCTTGACCTTGAAGAGAAATTTGTAAGTTTCTAACCTCACAAACGTTGCAATATTGTTTATTTCTATTTAATTGTACAATAATTTCATTATTTTTGCCAATGTTGCCATTTATTGTTTATTTGTAAAAACAACAAATCCAGTCATCAGTATTAAGTCGTCTTTCATATAATTTAGAGTTTAATTTATATTGAAATCAAAAATTATTTTAAACTGTTTCTTTTATCAGGTGATTCAAAAATATGAAGCAAAATTAATAATAATAAATTAGTTATATAAAAAATAATAACTAAATATAGCGGTCGAATATAATGAACATTTTTTGCTTTATACACCAGTTTGATACAATTTTTTTCAAAAAAACACATTTTCTTATCCGAATTTCATTTTAAAAAAATTGAAACAAAATTAATATAACCTAAAAATTAATTACAGTTACCTACATTACCGACAACAAAAAAGCACACAACATTCGCACTTGTTACGCCACTGCCTATTTGCAAATATAAGTGGAATGCATGTATGTATGAGAAAAAAGAGATTTTTCATTTCAGTTTTAATTATATTTCTTAAAATAATTTTGTTCAAGAGAGAGAAAATTTAAGTTTTGCGTTGATTTTGTTGTCCCAGTTGTTTGAAAAAGTTTTTTTTTACTGTTGGCACTCTTGTAGAAAGTGCAGCTAACTTCACTCCTTGACCTGGGGGTAACTGTCACTGTCAAACTGTCATTCGCTGCATGCCTTTGTGTGTTTTGTTCTATGTACTGGCTCGGTTCCAGAGAAATTTATAATTGTGCTGATTACATTTATGTTTTCGTAAAGTGTTTGTTACCTCGTGTAAAAATGGCAGGAGCTAGCGATCGCCATATTTACAATAATAACGACACGAGCAGCGACACTGAAGACTACACAGACGACCGTCGTCGTAGGGTCTTCAAAAACCGTCTTAGGTAATAAGAAATTTCCTTAAATTTCCCTCAAGCCGGAAAACCGAGGCAAAAAATTACGTTACAAACTAGTGAAAGTCAGGCCATGAGAACACTCCATTGTTTTGTCTCACGACAATGACAGCATTTTGCGCAACCAACTCGTGTTATATTTAGCAAGAATTGAGTTATTTCAGTTGTGTTTTGCCTCGTTTTTTGGGTGAATTATCTCGAGACTTAGCTGATGATTAATGATCATATTGCTTTGCGTAGTTATGGATCGTGTTCGAAGCCGAAACCGTGCCTTGTGCAACGTTCAACGTCCCTATCGGACCCCCGGTGCCACTCTGTAGCTACGCCTAAGCAATGTCACAATGCTCCTCGCAATAGGCAAGGATCATTTGCATTTAGCAAGCACGAATCTAAAGTAGAAATTTACAGAAGTCGTAACGTCCTGCCCCCCAATAAGAACCAACCAAACGCCACAGCTTCAGGAACCACGAATATCAGCGACGATAGGGTTACTCTCGTCGTGGACAACACGCGATTCGTGGTAGATCCGACCCTCTTCACAGCACACCCCAATACGATGTTGGGGAGAATGTTCAGTTCTAACATGGAGTTTACACAGACGAATGAAAGGGGCGAAGTTGAGGTAGCTGATGGGATACCAGCGACTATTTTCAGAGCCATTTTGGAGTATTACAAGGGAGGACTGATCAAGTGCCCTCCGTCTGTTTCAGTACAAGAGCTAAGAGAGGCCTGTGATTACTTGCTGGTGCCTTTCGATGCCAACACTGTTCGCTGCCAAAATTTAAGTAAGTATCTACTTTATTATATTTATTATTATTTCAAAACTAAGACATTAAGAGGCGGCGTAGAATTGATAATGTGAGAAGGAAAGGAACTTTTTACTACGATTTTACCAACAAACAAAAAAGAAGTAAAGTGAGAAATAGTAAGTTACATTTGTGAAATGAAGAGGTCCTAAAAATTACATGATCTTCGCATTTATACTTCACTGGTTAAAATAAGTCTAGTGAAATCAGCCTTACCACTAGTTTTATTTAAAAAATAGAGAACGTTGCTCAAAAATTTTCGGTGCAGATTATACATACTTATACCAATATTGAGGATTGCAAATTTCTAAATACAAAAAACTCTGGGATTCTACAATGAGGTTTCAGCTATAATCTAAAAAAAAGAAATAATCAATATCTCTTAAAATAAACAGGTTATAGAGCTTTTTCGGACCGTTGGGACAGCCTGTATCTTAGATGGAGAGTCCATCACAATTTTTTTTTTAGTGCATTCAATAGTAGAAACCCAGCATATTATAGCCCTCGCTATTTTTATGCTTGATTTCAGTTTGATGTTTATGGACCATATTTATTTCTAGGGGGACTGCTGCACGAACTGTCCAACGAGGGCGCCCGTTGCCAATTCGAAGTTTTCCTTGAAGAATTAATTCTTCCTTTGATGGTGAATTCCGCCCAAAGAGGCGATCGTGAATGTCACATCGTAGTCCTTTTGGATGATGACACCGTCGATTGGGATGACCAATATCCGCCCCAAATGGGCGAAGAGTACAGCCAAACTGTCAATAGTACTGCCATGTATAGATTCTTTAAATATATTGAAAACAGAGATGTGGCCAAGCAAGTGTTGAAAGATCGTGGCTTAAAGAAGATCCGACTTGGAATTGAAGGTAAATAAAAAATATCTTGGCATTAAATAAAGTTTCAGCTACATGTTTCGACTGTTTAGACCTGAAGATCATATTCAGAGTAAGCCATGATTTTACAGTGGTCAGAAGTGTAACTTTAACCACTTATAAACTGTCACCTCTTAATAATAAAGCATTCAGGATATAAATAAATGATAGAAGTGTTGTCTGTTTTCCCTAAAATAGGTTTTAATGTTGTAAATAAGTTTCAAATTGAAATTATTAGACAGTTTGTAAGTGGCTAAGGCCACAATACTGTCAGTGATAATCAGTCACGTGATACTTGAAAAATTTCTTTACAGGTTATCCAACATACAAGGAAAAAGTAAAGAAGCGTCCTGGCGGCCGAGCTGAAGTAATCTACAATTACGTCCAAAGACCGTTTATACACATGTCTTGGGAGAAAGAGGAAGCCAAAAGTCGTCACGTAGACTTCCAATGCGTCAAATCAAAAAGTGTTACAAATCTAGCAGAAGCTACTGCTGATCCTGCTTTAGAACTGGACGCTAGGGGAAATCCTATCGTAGCAGTGACAATTTCTGATCCTCCTCCACTTGATGTGGCACCATTGGGTATGGATAATGATGAAGGAGCTGTAGGTGGCCTCCCGGATTTGGATGCTGTTAACGCACCCATAGAAGAACAAAATTAGGGTTCAATCGACTGAAAATTGTTGCTGTTGTATTTTTGTTTTTGGGTTTATTTTTCAGAGATCTGTCGCTGTTTTTTTTGGGCAATGCCAAAATTAAATGTCTTTTTAAAAATGTATCTAAATGTGGTTTTTTTCAGTTACTGGTACCGCACATTTCAGGTGTTGTGATCACGCTGGCACAAAAGTTACTGTCCTGGCTGTGTCCTCATCAAGTAACGAACTGTTTTTAAAAACACATTCCTTGATTTACAGAATGATCAACAAGGTTGTGATAAAGTTGGCGTTACTGATATTTCAAAAATTTTATAATAGTGCCTTTGTTTTTCCGATATTTGACAAGTGTTAAACTGCCAATTCTCAAACAAAAAAAAAATTGTCAACTTAATCATTCTTCTGGTTGATCAGACTGTACAATGTCCAAAATTTGCGAACCCTTGAGACTGAAATTTGTAGGTTGTTTTAATTTGCTCATTTTTTTATTTATTTGTATATATTGTATTTTATTGCAGATAATCTGGTAAATTACGCTTTGCTTTTAATATCAATGTAGCTTAAGGATTTTATACCTGTTGTTTTTATGAAATGAAAATAAATGGAGTTTAAGCATAGAAAATTTATTTAGCATCATTAGATAAAGGTTCCTGAAGTCTGAAACAATCACTCACGATTTTCCATTTATCTCCTTGTGCTGTTATAACAAAGTTTTGTTGGAATGATTTGGGGACTTTATCTTGATATCTTACTGTACCACTAACTTGTATCATAAAAGTGAGTTGTCCATTTACAACAGAGTCTAAAACAGGGTGAGCATCCAAAGTACTTATCATGTGGTCAGAAGTGGGCAAATCAATAAAAAATTTCTGAATTCTTTCATTGCCAGTGATTCCATTACCATTCCATGCAAGCAAACCAGAATCTAAATATAACTTCGACATTAACTGCAAGGAATTAATGAAAACATTGTTTATATAAAACAAAGGCATTACGTGTCGTCTTTTATCCGCAGTTTCGTAATATAATTTTGTAAATTCTTCAGCCACTCGACAAGCTTGGTCAATTTTACTTTTCACTATCTGTATGTAAAAATAAATAAATAAGCCATTTATTGAGTTTTTTATTACCTGTGCCATTTTACTAAAAGCTGTTAATTTATTTTTTGAATAAATTTAAGTTTTTACCTCAACTACGGTGAGGTTATGTTGTTACTAAAAGTGAGGTTATGTTGTTGCTAAAAGTGAGGTTATGAGAAAATCCCCAGTGGTGCCAATATAAAATTTTGAAACGTTTCCAACATTTTTTACAAATTGAAACACTAAAATTGGTTTAATTAAGGGAAAAAATTTAATTTTTCCAAAAGGCAACACCTATTATATTTTTTTTAAAGACATCACTACATTGCGCAAGTTTTTCCAGAATTTTCGGTGAAATTTGGTTGGTAGTTCTGCTGGCTATTCACTGAGTGCTGTGCAGGGTGCCTACCTTTTCTTTGGTTATTTTTAGGTATATTATTTGTTTTTATTATTAAAAAAGCTTTTGCGGAGTCTTTTTCTTCTTCTTGGGATTTTATTTGTTAAAAATGTTACAATTTCGCTTTTCCTGAGCAGATTTTTGTAGTTGTATTCATTTTATGTAAATTCCCTACAATTAAATATGGGGCGTGATAAAAAATTCGGTTTAGGTGGGCAACAAAAATTTTATGTAATAATATTTTTGTGATTCACAGATTGAGCAATTTTGATCAAAATGGAAAACGTCTTGCAGGATATTCACAAAAAGTTTATTTCACTTCCAGAGGCTTCAGTTCAAGAAAATAAAAAAATTCTAGAATCGGTAAGTACATACAATAATTAAGTAGATATGTACTACTATAAATGCAAATACGTTAGTGGATTTAGGGGAATTACCTAATTTGTTGTTTTCCCCGATAAGAGATTAAGTAAATAATATCAGTTACAGATTAGATTAATCATTTTGTAGCACAGTGAGTCAACAAGTATTTTTTTAATAAAGTACACAAAAATATAATAAGTTATTTGGATATAAAAAAATAGTGTAGCAACAGTGTAAATTGTAGAAATCTGTAACGTTGCTAAATAAAAAAATCTCTAAAATAATTTATCACACCAATACAATGAAGACCAAATATTAATTTTATTTAATTTTGAAAAATAGTTTATTATTCAAATTTGACTGAGACGTAGAGCGCCTTTAGTTGCGCTGAAATTAAATGGATAGGCTTGATATAACTGTCAATCAAAGCTCTAAACTTGTGTCATTCGATCTATTAGCGACTAAAATGACCACTGAGGGCACGACTGTCGAATTGTGAAAGTGTTATAATAGTAAAACACTGTTCAAACCTTAAAAAAGAAGAAGAGGAAAACGACTTTGATCACTTTAATAGACTTTTTCCAAGTCTTGCTTAACTTAATACAGTTGTAGGCCACCCAATATAACAAATTTTTTGTTAATCAGATCCTGCAATCCTTTGTCGATTTGATGAAAAAGACAGATCCTCTTTTTAAAGCCTTATTTCGTCGTGTTTTTTACGGAGGAAGTTTTTACGATGGTTTGAAAGTTGGTAAACCTGAAGAATTCGATTTAGATTTGCTTTTACACATACCAACTTATGCTGAACCAGTTTTACAAGAAAGCAATATTCCTGGTTTTGTTTGGTTGAAAATAAATAATTTGGACAAGTGGTTGAGACAACCTGAAGGCCAAATTTACAAAGACTTTAGGAAAACATTTTTGGATTCTAACGATTTTTTAAGTACTGACAAAACCCTCCGCTGGATGGAAAGCCTTGTTCAAATGACTTTAAACCGATTTTCTTCTCTAAACAAGGACTATTTAGTATATAATAATTATTTAATAACGGGTGACAAATAAAAAAAGATTTTTTTAGATCAAGTTTAAAAAGGGAGGCCCGGCTATAACCCTGGAAATTTTTTATTCTTCTGGGATTAAAATAATGGATGTGGATTTAGTTGCGTGTTTTGTTTTTGGTGGCAATAAATGGCCGGTCAATGGATACCGTAGCAACCCATTCCCATCACAAAAGGTTAGAAGAAATTTATGTCTCTGACTAAATAATGGTTCTAATAAGGACCATTTTTGTTTTAACGTAAAAAGCTGTTCAGGCGTTATCTTGGGTTTCTTCTAAATTCTTCAAAATCACTTCATTAACAAACCCATTTTCTTCATAAACTGCGTTAATTTTTTGTAGACGTCGCTGCTACTTGCGCCACCCTTCGCTAGCAATAAAATATTGGTAACTTTGCTTGTCATCTCTACCTAATTTCTGTCAACACGCTTGGACTTTATACTCGACCTCATAAAACAGAGAACACTTATAACTGCTTTTAAATTACAGCCCGAATTTTTTATTGTTCCCAAAAAACCTAGCCAACCCGTCAACCCCTTGGAACGCTACTGGAGAATGTCTTTCCAGGAACAGGAAAGAGTTCTTTTAGATAACAAAAACCGGCTAAAACCGGCAATTAAGTTGATTAAGGTATGTCAAAAAAAGTTAATCTTGTATTACATAATTTTTTTTAAAGAAACTTAAAGAAAAAGAACACAAAAGTATTGCGAGTTATTTCATCAAAACTGTCTTTCTCCATATTATTGCCCAAAAAGAACGGAGTTTTTGGAATAAACCCTTAAACGAAGTTTTTATGGAGACATTAAAGATGTACAAAGAATTTATTGCGCAAGGCAAAATTCCTTATTATTGGAATAGAAACAATAATTTGTTAGGAAATATAAATGGGATTGTTTTATCAAATATCAGTAATAGAATTGGTTACATTATTAAAGATATTGATAAAAATCGTAATGATCCTAAAACCGTAGCTAAATATTTATGTAAGTATAATCTGGACTACGTAGCAATGAATTTACGTTTCACCACCTATAAATGTCATCTGCTATTTACAGGATTTTTATTAAATCCTGTAAAGTAGGCAACCAAATAATTAATTCGCTTTAATGTATGAATAAAAACGACATTTCTAGCTGGTGACGTAAATTCGTTGCTATGTGGCCCCGACTATACTAATAGTGAAAACAAAAAAAAATGTAAATTTTATAGTGACCAAAGAGGAGTATCAGGGATATATGAATGGTGAAGACTTTATGGCAAAGGCAGGGGCACCCCCCAGCTGGCATAACGCAGAACTGTATTAGCTCTTAAGCCTATTCAACTCTCTGTTAAGATGTGACGTCAATCTTAAACTTAAAACGTAGCTACGAGAGCTACCAATCACAACTTGTAGTTTAGTTTTTGTGTTTTAGGTTTTTATTCGTTTTATATAGTAATTATTTACATATTTTATAATAATTTTTCAAGTAACATTTACATAATATATTACATATTTTAATTAAATTCTTGTATTTCTTTTGAAATTTTTTTAACCAAGATTAATTTAGGAGATTCAATAACGGTTTATCTTATTTTCAGTACACAATTCTATATTTTTATATAACAAAAGTTTGGTAATTTATTTCTTTTTATAATATTATTTAGGTACTGACATTGAGAGATACCTACTTTCGAAAGCGCTCTGCCACTTTTATGTAAGACTTTATTTGATTAAACTTGTAGGAGTGACCATTTGAATTTCATAAACACAAATTCAAACAAGATCTTTGGCCGAATCATGTCACGTTTTTTAAGCGACTTTCGAATCAACGTTGTTACTTATTTGAGCTTCTTGGAGTAGATATCGCCAGTCTTTGGATTATTTAGGTGCTTAATTACCCTTCTTGGAGTAGATGAAACCAATCATTGGTGTATTTACTTATCTAACCTTCTTGGAGTTCATGATTTATGAGTTATTAATGTATTATTTTGCAAAAAACATTGACAAAACAAAACTTTTTCTGTAAGTTAGTCGTGAAAAACAATTTGTAGCTTCTTAAAAAAACACTCTCCGTACTTGAAATTAAGGTGTTTAGATATTTCTAGAGATAAATAGTATATTGTTTTCCCACTTGATAAATTTGAAGATAACAGAATTTTATAAACTGATAAATATTAGAAATTTAAAAGCCTTCTTCAGTTCATTTCAAGTTTTTGTAATCCTCAAATTGAACAAGTTATTTTTAAAAAATGGAAAATGTATTGCAGAAAATCAATGGAATGTTTATTTCACTTCCAGAGGAAGAAGTAAAACAAAATAAAAGAATTCTGGAATCTGTAAGTACAATGAATATTTAGGTAATAAGATAAATAAATAAGTTTAAAAATTAGAATAAAAATTGTAATTATGGCAGGTTTTACCCTAAAACCGGTAAAATAATTGTTTATCAAACAAAATTGATAATTACTCCGCAGATTTAAAACGCTTTAATTAACACATTTGTCATTTTAGCTGTATATTTCTAAGACTTTGGACCTCGGATTGACACTATTTAAATATAAATTTATACACGTATTTTTGAGAAAATAATTGCTGAACTTTAGTTTAGTTAATTAGGTCCTAGTAAACTAAGATGCTATCCGTTCTATTAAATCTTTCATTTTGCCAATCTCAAGCACTTAAAAATTAGTTATTCAGACAGTTATAACTTGGTTAAAAAATTTCACACCAGATGGTGCATCAAGCCCACATATCCTACTTAACAAAGTTTTAGGACATCCGTTATAATATTTTTTACTCCTAGGTGCTAGAAACCTTTGTCGATATGATGAAAAAGACAGATCCTCTTTTCAAAGCCTTATTTCGCGGTGTTTTTTACGGAGGAAGTTTTTACGATGGTTTAAAAGTTGGTAAACCTGAAGAATTCGATTTAGATCTGCTTTTACACATACCAACTTATGCTGAACCAGTTTTACAAGAAAGCAATATTCCTGGTTTTGTTTGGCTGAAAATAAATAATTTGGACAAGTGGTTGAGACAACCTGAAGGCCGAATTTACAAAGATTTTAGGAAAACATTTTTGGATTCTAACGATTTTTTAAGTACTGACAAAACCCTCCGCTGGATGGAAAGCGTTGTCCAAACAACTTTGAACCGATTTTTCTTTGTAAATAAGACGTATCAATTCAAGAATGAGATGGGAACATTTCCGGTATATAATAATTAATAACGGGTGACCATTTAAACGTGCCTACATTAAACTTCACATGAAAATTTTAGTAGTCACCCGTTATTTGATTACATTTAATAGATAAAGATTTTTTATAGGTCAAATTTAGAAAAGGGGGTCCAGCTCTAACCCTGGAAATTTTTTATTCTTCTGGGATTAAAATAATGGATGTGGATTTAGTTGCGTGTTTTGTTTTTGGTGGCAATAAATGGCCGGTCAATGGATATCGTAGCAACCCATTCCCATCACAAAAGGTTAGAAGAAATTTATGTCTCTGACTAAATAATTGTTCTAATAAGAACCATTTTCGTTTTAACGTAAAAAAGCTGTTCAGGTGTTATCTTCCAAATTTTTCAAAACCACTTCATTAACAAACCTATTTTCTTCATAAACTGTGTTAATTTTTTGTTGACGTCGCTGCTCCTTGCGCCACCCTTTGCTAGCAAAATATTGGTAACTTTGCTTGTTATCTCTACCTAATTTCTGTCAACACGCTTGGACTTTATACTCGGCCTCATAAAACAGAGAACACTTATAACTGCTTTTAAATTACAGCCCGAATTTTTCATTGTTCCCAAAAAACCTAGCCGACCCGTCAACCTCTTGGAACGCTACTGGAGAATGTCTTTCCAGGAACAGGAAAGAGTGCTTTTAGATAACAAAAACCGACTAAAACCGGCAATTAAGTTGATTAAAGTATGTCAAAAAAAGTAAATCTTGTATTACATATATTTTTTTAAAGAAACTTAAAGAAAAAGAACACAAGTATATTGCGAGTTATTACATCAAAACTGTTTTTCTCCATATCATTGCACAAAAAGAACAGAGTTTTTGGAATAAACCCTTAAACGAAGTTTTTATGGAGACATTAAAGATGTACAAAGAGTTTATTGCAGATGGCAAAATTCCGTATTATTGGAATAAAAAAAATAATTTAATAGGACATCTAGATCAGATTGTTTTATATAATTTGAGTAACAGAATTGGTTACATTATTAAGGATATTGAAAATAATCGTGATGACCCAAAAAGAGTAGCAAGCTATTTATGTAAGTAGGATATAATAATAATAAAAAAATCTATTAAATTTTTTAGTGACTCCAGGCGAATATCAGAAATATCTGAATAGTGAGGACTTTGTAGTAGAACCCGAACCAGTCTCAGCTGAGTCAACTTCAAAATGTGTTATCTGTTAAGCTGCTAATCACAGGTCCAATAAAATTTAAAAATCAATTATTAAAATTCTGTATTAAAATATTTTAAAACAATATTTACACATAAATTGTTTTAAATAAAACTCTTGCTCATAATATATTAAAGATATCCAACCCTTCTACGTACAGTGTGATCAACAATAAAATACCAAGTACTGAACCAGTAACATACACAATAATTTTACTTTAAATTATTATAATTTAAGAAAGATTTTAGATTATTCTATATTTACGTTAATCCTGTTTATTTGATTTCCGTTGCTAATTTTGACATAACAACTACTCAGTGGACAGAAAAAAAATCTTCTATTGCAAATTTAAATACTCATGAAGACCACACTGTACTTAAAAGAACTATTTACGTATAAAATAATAAATTGGTGTAAAAAATACAAATCAGCATAAAATTATTTTTTTATCACTAAATCACACTACTTGCAGTCTTAAAAAAATAAATTACTCTCCAATTTTTCTACCTGGTTTCATTAACGGTGTTTCCGAAAATTTTGCTGAATTTTCATTGGCGTACGTTACAAATTTTTCTCCATAAACTGCAGCACACGTAATCAACATTATAACATCACCTTCAGCTTCATGCGCTTTGATTGGTTCTTTGGATGTGAGCCTTTTATAAATATCTTCTAATTTGTAACTTACGAATTCCCTGAAATAACATTAATTTTAAGAACTTAATGACTATGGAGTTCAGGATATTGAGAATTCAATTTAATTTTTACTTGGTAAAAAAATTCTTTGCGAATGGGCAGTATATATATCCTTTATCTAAGGGACAGATCAAGCGAAATGTTTAGGAATTCGCAAATTTAACAAGAAAACCTCAAAAATCCACGTAAAAACATGGGACTTCTGCTCCCTGTGTGTACTAACATTGTCTGTTGTTTAATTGTGTAGATTGTAGCTTTTATTTGTGTCTAACTTAATCATCATTTGGGATTTTGTCCTTGGAGTAGTTGTTCAATCACAAATTATAAGTAGCCATATATTGGCAAAAGATAGTTGTAAAACTTACCTAACACGACTAAAATTCCGCTTAGGAACGCTACTACTAGCCCCAATTCGTGGTTGCAGTGAAATCATCTGTTTTTTAGGTGTAGTTTCATTAATTTTTTGTACTTCTTCAGGTTTAAGTTTGCACTGTTTTTCATACTCATCAACTGCTTGACATAATGCTTCATCAAAACCATCATTAAAATCAAAAGGAATGTCATCCTTTGGTACTATTCTCTTCTCAGATTCTTTGTGTTGATCAATATTTCGAAAAGCGACAAGAGAATCAACACAGAGAATATCATCAGGCAAACAATTTCCAGTTTTTTCAATTTCAGTCCTCAGTATTGGAAAATCAAACCGATTTCCATTATGTGCAACAAAACAAATTGGTTTTTTATTCATACTTAACCATTTATTGACAACATCGACGATTTCACTCGAAAAATTTACCTGTTCTTCAAGTAATTCATTTGAAAGCCCTGGAAATACAACTTAACTCTTTTAAAGTTTGAAAAATCCGAAATTACCAGTCATAGTGGTGGCTTCAGGACTAATCATTTTCATCGGATTAAAACAAAAAGATAATTTGTTGTGAACTCGAGGAAAACACCCGAGTTCAATATGATCAGCTTGAACTGCCACAGCACAAAATTCCGTTATTTTAGTCTTGTTATGCTCGTGTTGGGGCAAACCTGTGGTCTCCAAATCAAAAAAAACAAACGTTTTGATTTGGGACATTACTCCTGGGGGCTGCTTGGTTTGACTTGAAAAACGAAACACCGACTGACTGTACTTTAATAGATTAGTCAGTTCCCTTATTTTCATATTAGTCAGTAGTAGGGAAAATAATTATTGATAAAAAGGGAAGCTTTCCCGCTCATGCCGCCGCCCCCACGCCGCGTTTTATTTTCAAGTATTGACAGATAATTGACAGTCAACTGTCAAAAGTGTCACAATTTGACAGTTGCCACTAGCGCCAATTTTTGACATTCCTAATTTTTTTACTTGTAAATACAAATACGTTTATATTAATTTTAGTTATAAAATGCAGATTTTTAACTTGTTACTGTCACGAAATTTAATTTGTGATATTAAGGACTAAATAAAAAATGTTTTAGCATTTGTTGGTAAAAGAGAATCCTGTAGAGTATTACAGAAATCTGTAATATCAGAAATTTTTTAAAAATATTTAAATTTTTATACGTTATTTGTTTACTTTTAGTGTTAAACACATGCTAAATACTGAACTAAATATTTATTTTATCAGTTTTAGTATTTCTTTTTAATAATTAAAAAAAGTCCTGTCATATAAACGTCAGTGTCAAAAATAACCTAACCTTCAAACGACAGCAATACAAAAATAGTTCTAAATCCGAATAATTAGTATTAAATCGATCAATATGGGTAACTGCGAATGTGAAAAATAAGAAAAATTGTAAATTTAAACAGTAGGAGTGTCTGAGTGAAGAAATCAAAATGACTCAGGCTCTATTAACCAGATGCAGAATGCATACTTTAAGCCTTTTCCCCTTCTTGAAGCCTCCTAAAATGTCATCAAATCTCAGGTAAGCAGTCCCCTGAATATTTCCATACCAAATCTGAGATTATTTATAATTGTAGGAACTTTCATACAACCCCAAATCTACATAGAAAATCCCTCTACAAGACTGAATCTAAAAAAATCCGATTTTTCGTAGTTCACCGTTATCTCGAATACCTCAAAAACTATGACAAAGTTTTAGAACGAAGTTTCCCTGGAGCAATGCGAGTCTACCGCGTTTTCGCAGTTGGAATCAAAGATTTTGCCCAAGATTTAAAAGACTACTTCCGTATTGTTCGAATGTTAAATTCCCCAACTAAAGACAGGTTTAAAAGTTTAACTCGGCGTGAAATTGAACTTTATCACCAAATGCCCAAAGATATGCGAAAAGTTGCTCCTGTCTTGTTAATTTCTGCATTACCATTAGCGAATTATGTTATTTTTCCTATTGCTTATATGTTTCCTCGGATTTTTCTCTCGAGACATTTCTGGAATTTGCAGCAGAAGTCTGAGTATAATGTGCATTACTTGAGGACACGTTTGTTACATAATAGGCCGCTTTTTCGGTGTGTCCAGGGGGAATTAGACAGGTTGAAAAAGCACGCATTGTATAAAAAATGGGCGGGGATTTTGGGCATGATGGGCAGTGGGGTACAACCCAAAGTTGAGCAGATTTTAGAGTGCAAGGATTTGTTCACGTGTGAGCCCTATCATCTGTTTTATTTGAAGAGGAAACATGTAGTAAGTTCAAAATAACTCAATTGATATAAGGTACATAACACCCCAAAAAAGTAATGTCTGTCTCAACTGAATTTCTAGTAAATTTAATCTTTCATGTGCTCGTTTTGGAGAATCAATTTCGAATTTTTATAGCGGTCACATGCTTTGTCCAAATTTAATTTGAAGAACTGTACTTTGTACAAGCTTAATGTTCAATTTTGTCCCTACTTATTGAATATTCCTTCACTTAAAAATCAAAACAGACATCACTTTTTTTAGGATACTGTACTTCAACACAATTCGAATATTTTCTGTCTCCTGAATATCTACCAATTCTAGAGACACTTAATAAGAGTTCACGACCTCCACATGGGATGGTTTAGACGATCGCGTCTTGTAGAAAGGGCTGTGATACTTCAAGAAATGGACAAGGCTATAGTCCGTGAAGGAGGGGTCCACAACATGCCTCTTGATGCTTTACGAAATGCTTGTTTAATCAGAGGTTTAAACCCTTCAAATATGCGAAATGAAGATATGATAAATTGGCTAAATAATTGGATAAAAATTTCCAATGTTGTTGATAAAGAAAGCTGGTCATTACTTTTACACTGCCCTATTTTGTTGGCTTATAACGAACCTTCAAATTGGACACTAATTTATAAAACCAAGTAATAGCTTAGTATTTAATAATTTATTTTTGTGATACAAGTACCAAACAAGAATTTAATTTTGTATAAAAGATATGAAAAGGGTTAAAAATTAAAACGATTTGTTTTATTTTTTTATTTTCGTTTTTTTTATAATATAAAAAGTGTCTTTAAATTGCCAAGAAATATTCGTCACGTGGCATCAAATAACGGTATAAAAGCCGGTAAAGTCCCCAATTTTGGTCTATCCTTAGAAACTGTCTTAATAACATTTTCCTCCCCACTAATACACTCCTTTTCATTTTTTTCCTTGTAATACCGATTTTGTTCCTCATTTAAAACAATTTTCTCCTTTTTCTCTTTTTTTGGTGAACATTTCTTGGCAAGTCTATTTAAAACTTTACAATTTTTTCTTACCGTATTTCCATGTGGATAAGGGCACCTTCGTTTCGTACATTTCTTATTCTTCTCAAATTCCGGACACAAAAATTGATGTCTCTTGTCACACTATAATCACATTCTTAACACCTTCAATACGTAACGTCACACTCACCTCTGAACCCTTTTTACAAAAACCTTCCAAGAAATCTTTACAAATATCAGCTTTCGGACTTATCTTGACATGGAGATAAGGACAATTGTCTTTGGAACATCTCCCTTCAAGAAAATACTTACACGTCGGCATTTTCTCGTGTGAAACCTTATGCGAAAGCAGACACTTCTCGTTACGACATGCTCCTTGCAAAAACCTTGAACACACCAAATGGAAATTAATACCTTGTAATCCGGATTAATACCTCACAACACGGATTAATGTCCCGTAATCCGGATTAATGCAGCAGAAACAAGGATTAATGCGTTTTAACCGTGGAGGGAGAAATAAGAAGAGTGGGCATGTCTTATACCGGCAATGTTAGGTTCTTGGTCGAGATACAAACACCATTTATGGTCTTATTTTATTGTCAAGACCACCGTTTGCAAATTTATGGTGGGGGAAAGAGCTATCCCGAATATGTGAAACGGCCATAAAAGGTGTTTATGCCAGCTCCTGTTATTCCTACCTCCACTTAGTGCCTCACCTAGTGCAAAGGATGATCTGATCAGGGTTGTGAAGTTTAATACATCTCCCTGTTTCCTTTCCTGGACATTTCCCGTACTTTCGGAAAACAGGGCAAGGGATGTTGCATTTACGTAATTTACTGGGTGTTGCGAGTTTTTTCGATCTGAAATCTGTCCGTGACCTAACTAGCCGTTGGCGGGTTGGATTAGAGCTAGACCTGATCAATTTGTAGCGTTTTACGAGGCTTCGCCGAGTGAGTACAGGAGTTTGTTTGGTGTCTTTTCTCACAATTTTGTACTTTTTGATGGAAGTTTTGGATTTGAAGGACGTTTCAGCTTTCTTTAGAGAGTTTGGAGATTTCTTGTATAAAATACCATTGATATTGACAAATCCAGGCTTTGATAAATTCGAGTTCTTTTTAAGTAGTACGTTTTTGGCCATAACGTTAATACTTAAGAAACGATTTACGTAAACATATTTCTTTTTAGCAAATCTAACAATTGATTTATCTTGTCTTTTGTCTAATTTAAATCGACTTGTTGACGTATTTTTAGCACCAGATCTCACAATTTTGTACTTTGTGTGTAACGAATTGCGTCTTTTGCGAATTTCAGGAGAATTACATGGGATTCGGATTAATTTATTTCTTGTAGATATCACAGTTGTTGGTTTCGTTGAAACCTCTTTTGGCACATTATTTACACTTTTTACAAAATTTTTTAATACATTGGGATTAATGTGGATTTTTGGTTTGGTATTTGATGGTGGGGGGACACTCAAAGGGGGCTTAAATTGAGGATTGACGTAAACTTTCTTCTTGAAATGGGGGTTCACAAGGACTTTTGGGGCTGGATTAGGAGTGGGATTTGGTGTCACGAAATTGTGTTTTACGTATATAAAACGATTTGTTGGTGGATTTGGATTAGGATTGGCAGGATATTGGGGGAAATTGTAATAAGACTGTTGAGGCATATGGTGATTCATCGCTAGAACATTTATGCATAAATAACATAAAACTCACAAAAGATTTCACACTTACATTGATAATAACTCATGCTGTCTTGAAATTTATGTGAAATATTTAAACAATCTGCTTTAAACACGTTTTTTCTACACTTTCACAATAAATAAAATCCGTTTCAGAAATTCACTGACATTGTGACATTGACATTTCAATTTTGATTATGCGCATGCTCTGTACTCTGTATTTGAAAACGTTCCTAAATTTTGGGCAATTTTATAAAATTTAATATTAGAAAAAATTAAAAATAAATACAAAAATAATATTAACTGTAATAAAAGTAATTTGATAATTTATATTGTTTTTGTACAGTTTTTAAAAACAATTAACAATTGTATTTTGATTATTCAAACTATTTCTGAACGTATCCAGAAACTTAATTTAATGTTATTTAAAAATTTTTCATCATGTTACTACATTTACTTGACTCGACATTTATAATATTTTAAAAAATCTTTATTTTTTTAATAATTTATATTTAATAAAACACTTAAAAAGTAGCATAAATTTCACAAACAGTTGCTGTTTTGACTCATTTCCATCTGTCAAAATTTAATTTCCGGTCGAGGTGGCGGCCATCATTCTTTTCATTTTGTAGTGAAGCATGGTAGGTCTTATTTTGCTTAAATTTTCTAAATAAAAAGAAAAATTTGACAAAACTCACTTAAAATAAAACATAATTCTTAAAACCTAAGTCTTAAATATTGTTTTTTTGTCAAATTTTTGTTACTTAACGAGTTCTGTGAGAAAATCAAAAAGTGTACACATGGCTTGTTATTTTACTTAAAATTGTGTTTTTCAGCCTTTCCAGAGGTTCGTGGAGACAGGCCGCGTGGCTTTAGTAGCCGACGGCCCCAATAAAGGCAAATTGGTCAGCATAGTCGATGTAATCGACCAAACTAGGGTGAGTAAAAGTGAGGTTATGTGGTGTCTTTTATAATTATGATGATCCAGTTTTGATAGGAATTGCCGACTGATTCTTAATTGATGTTAAATAATTACTGAAAAAATTGTATTTTTGATCTTAATTTGCCAAAAGTGTGTGACTTGTATAAATTTTTTGTGTTTTTTAGGTACTAGTTGATGGCCCTGCAAGTAAAGTCCCAAGGGGTCAGTTACGTCTAAATCAGTTACATTTAACTAAATTTAGGTTGAAATTCCCATTTACTGCTTCAACTCGTATTGTGCGTAAAGCATGGAATGATGCTAAAATTGATGAAAAATGGGAGGAATCTGCTTGGGCAAAGAAGGTTGCAGCCAAGAAAAAGGTGTGTAATTTTTGGATTTGAATAGAAACAAATTTAAATAATTTAGTGATGATCCAGTAATTGATAGGAATTGCCGGCTGACACATAATGAAGCCACTACATAAACTGAAAAAATTTAAATAGTGGCTTGATTGTTTTGTTTTAGATTTTGGTTAATTTAAGTTGTATTTATTGTAGAGGGCCCAATTGACAGATTTTGATCGGTTTAAATTGCGTAGAGCAAGGTCCCGCAGGAATCACATCAGGACTATTGCTTTCAGAAATTTAAGGAAAGCAGCGTCAAGAAATGGTACGTTGTATGGCAAGAAGAAAATGGCAAAAGGTGGAGATAAACCCAAGCCGAAAAAAGGAGCACAAGTCAAGAAGGGCAAAAAATAACTTGTTAAAATAATGACCGCAAAATAAATTTTTTAAAGAAAGTTTTTATTTTTTTTGTCCTATTAAGAAATCAGTTATTTAAATGCTATAAAAGATAATAAATAATAATAGGAAAAAATCTAACCTTGAAGTAAAGAAGGCGTTGTTGATACACACTTTGGACTGTTTGGGCTCTGGAGTAGGTCATTTCAAAAACGTTACCTAAAATTAAAAAACAAATTAATACAAATACAACAAATTTCTAGTCCCAGTAAATAATTTTATCAGTTACTAACACGATTTCATCAAGATTGTTAAAAAAAAAAAATGATTTTACACAACTATTAAAACGTTCAAACTAAAAAAAAAATTTTACTAGGTATTTTCTCTAACCTAATAATCTGAAACAGAATAAATCGATTGAAGAACAGAGATAAACAATTTTATAACAAAATAATATTACCAGGATCAAGTCTTAATTTAAAGCAACTGATAGGTAGCGAATCCTCTCCTGCTTCTTTCGGACCTACCTTTAATCCGGAATGATCCGGATTTCTAGCGATGTATTCCCCAAACCCCAGTAAAACGAAAGCAATTTACTTTAACTCGTTTACTTCTTTTTTTTTAAAGGGGGGTGGAAAGGGACTTTAAATAAAATGCGTGAATTTATTATTAAATCAATTACAAATAAAAATAGTAAAATTGTTTATCTCTGTGTTATTTTGTAATTCTAAAATACAAAAATGTATTTGTTTAAACAAAATCGCGATATATTTCGTCTAACAATTAATAATAAATAAAGTACGCAGTTTTAGAGCGGCTGTGATGCGTCCTGTTTGAGAGCTGGCGCTCGACTAATTTAAACGAAGTGAAATCTCGATAAATTTGCAAAAAACAACAAAAAATCTCTGTTATATCACCGATGTCGAAGCGCCTTTGTGTCTTTGAGTACTGAGTCATCGTCTTATGAAAGCAATTAATTCAAATAATAAATCAAAAATGTATTTAAATATGTAGGTATTTAAACAAAATGTTTCGCAATTTGTTATTTATATTTAATCACGAAAATAGCACCGAAAAGGCAATAATTTTGTTTAAACAAAAAACAAACAAGGCTAAACATTGTTTTAAACGATCTCCTTATTACCAATTGAAAGGTGAAGTAAAAAATCTCATGCCAACATTTTACGCAATCACAAAAAAACTGTTTATATTTTTTAAAGTCGCAGTTTATATACAGAATGTTCTAATTTTATTTCTATTGCAAGTCTCTTTTCACCCTATCTTTTATCGGAAAAATAATGAAAGAAATAGAGTGGTCTTTGACAAGAGATTTCGCGAAATTTTACATTAGGAATTAATAAAAAAATAATTATGAAATTAATTTGCATTTTTTTTATTTAATAGTTTTTGAAAAGAATCGTATTTTACACTATAAATTGAGATTAGCGTATTTTTTACACATAAACTACCCTCTAAGATACCTAAATTGTAGAATAAACAAACTGCAACTTATTATGACTTATTAATACTTTTTTTAATTAATTATAACTTCTGGTGAGTGTTTCACCCTGCTATTTTCTAACACTAAACAATTAGGAATTACCACTTTTCGTAAAAGGGTGAAAAAAGAAACACTCTACACTCATTTCAAAGAATACAAATCACAAAATTGAAGAACTATGGAAACAAGAAAGAAAAAAGAACTGTCATGACAAAGAGTTTTATTTAAGTTATTCGGATGGAAATACATATTTTTTGCGCGAATGGTTGTTTTTATCAGTTTACAGTGCTTGTTTCCACGACGGTAGGTTGCTGTTACTGGTTGCTACGTGTAACAAAACGGTAAGTAATTCACTTACCGTTCAGTGAACGGTAAGCAATTAAACCTAAAAAAAACAATTTTGCGATTTATTTATTAAAATTAAATGTACAATTATTACAATTAATAGTAGTAATACCACTCGCATTTGAGTTTCTAGTGTTAATAGACAAACTTTCCGACGTAGAAGTCCCAGGTTGTTGTAATAGTCCACCAACATCGCTGTGTAAAATTTTATGAGCAAATTCAATTTTGTTTTGGAGGGAATCTTCCACGTAACTCTCGGCCACCGTTGATGAACGCCACCCACTATGTCTTTTTAGTCCCAACACATCAACTCCGTTATTCGCCAAAAGTGTAGCCGATGTGCGTCGAAAAGAGTGTCCAGTAAAGAGGCTTCAGGGGCTTGCAACTTTAAATACTTTGCAATTTTTGACGGCCAGCCTCCAATTGTGCCTTTTCCTGTGACTTGCCTAGTGCATTTGCCATTTCGATAGTTCAGAAATAAATGATCTGACGTTGGGTTGCTTGGTCGAATTCTTATGTATTTTCGAAGTATTTCCAAATAATGAACTGCTTCAGTTGCTTTATTAATAACTGTGAACGTTCGCTGAATATTCGTTTTTGTATTTGGAATATTTACTATAAACATTTCTTCATGTTCTTCTATGTCACTCATTTTAATATTGTACAATTCCTCTCGTCTACAAGCGCCCGACACTCCCAATATCATTGCTACCTGCAAATATATTGTTTCCTTAGAACTCAGACGTACCACCTCATCGTCTACAACATACCTTTTGAATTAAAAATTGTTCGTCTGGTGCTTCATTCAAGAATTTTTTCATGTCTTCTTTGGTAAAAATTTTAGCCTTCTAAGGCCGATATCCAATATTTTTTCTCTTAAGATAAGCAATTAATGTAGCAAACTTAGAAATATCGATAGCATCATGGAGAAAAATTGTACTCTTCAGCATAGAATACTCCGCCCATAAACTGCCTGGGGCCTTCAAGTGTCCACTTCTCACCACAAAATACGCTAACAAGCTCTTTTCATTTACAGAAATCTTCTTTGCTTCACGCCATTCCTTAAACAACTTGTATATCTGTTCATATCGGGCTTTAGATTTTTCTGGAATTATGCCGAACATCCTCTTGCCAAGCGTCTTCTAAATCATCCGGTAGATCATCACAATCGCTCATATTTGCTTCGAAAACGGAACCGCAAAACAGAATTATGTAGGAATGATTGTATCAAAAAGACAATTTTACTTGTTTGGAACAAAACCATAGCAACTATGGAACAGCCACCCAAAGTTTTCAGTTTCAATCTTCCCGATTATCACAAATGTATTGATATAAATTATTATTATTATTATTCTAGAAACTCCAATCGCGCAAAAAACGTTATAAGCATGTCGAACGTTAAGGATTACCGTTCTCAGACAATAATTGGAATCATCGCTTCTCTCCTCCTCCAAAAAATTGTCTTTGAACGGTAAGCATTCCTTACCGTTCTCCATACTTAATATACTATTAGGATGTAATATACTTACCGGCAGAACTAGCAGTAGCGTAAGAGTGTTTTTCCTCCCTTGAAAAAAATTAAAACAGTTCTAGGTTATTACAGCCTTATTTTTTACACACACTCCTGAAATTCTATTCAGAACAAACTGAACAGAAATTTTGGTTGGGAATGCCTTCTTTCACGCTCTAGGACTAACAATTTTGTGTTTCTTACGAGTCTTTTCTTACCATTGGTTTACTTTTCAAGCATTTGTTATAAGAATAAAATTAGAATTGCTTGTTCTTCTCTTATTTATTATTAAAGTTTCAAATTACGAAAGACAATATTTGATAAAAACACAGTTGGGCATATTGTTAATTTGTTATCAAATGATGTAAGTCGGTTTAATTAATTTGGGTCTTTCTACACTTACTTTGGATTGGACCAAATAAATTAATTTTGAGGAGTTTCTACATTGGTAAAACACTTAGACATGCAGCGATTTCCGGTGTTAGTTGCTTAATTCTCTGTTTTTTAATACAGTGTAAGTCAATTTACGTCACTAGTGATGTAATAAATACAACTTTCTAGTATACATGTCAAGATAACTGTCAAAATTTCGGCGAAAAGTAACTGAAGAAAAACTGCTATAGAATTCAATTTTTAATGAACGATATTATCTGTAAAATTTAAACAATTAAATTTATTTTATTCTTGGAAAAAATCGAAGTTAATTACTTGAAATTAATTATAATTTCTGAGTTAGAATTAACAGAAACTAAACGTGCCAACCACTTCTGACTATTTAACAACTTTTTGAAAATTTATCTATCAAAATTGTGTCTATTTATGTATTTTGACAGCTGTTTTAACTAAAATGACTTAACGTCTCAATATTTATTTATATTAAGTAGTATTTACGAGCTTTAAACTTTTAAACAGTATTTTTTTGGTATTACAATGTTGGCAGAAACGTGTTACAAAGCTACTTCTCGAATTTATTTATCAAACTCTCTAAAATCTTGAAAAGAATATGTATATCAAAACAAATCAAACACAATAAAATATTAAATTTTTCCGCGTTTTTATTTTAATAATAATATTAATAAATATTAATTTACATAAAACAGTTGAAAATAATTTAGTTTTAACTACAATTTTAAATAGACTTTGAATTGTACTTTGTACCACCCTAAATAATTAATTTGAATATCGTTTGTTAAATAAGTAAAAAAAAAATTCTTAAAATTTATTTGTTGATGTTTCAGGTGAGTTGTAAAAATCTGAAAACGCCTTATTTTTACTGTTATTTTATAGTTAGTTACTGTCATTAAATAATAACAGTTCTTGCTGTCAGTAGACTATATTTTACATAGAGTAGGTAAAGCAACCTACCCAACTAGAATCTGTTGCTTTTAACAGCTGTAAAAGCTATTTTTACAGTTAGTGAAACTGTAGAAATTTTAGTAGTAAACTGTAGTAGTAAACTACCTTCTCAACTAGAACCTGTTGTCTTTAGCTTAAATCTTATTGATAGGAAAGCATTTTTTCCGGCTGAAAGGAACAAAAGTCTTTTCTATTAGCTGTTATTATAAAAATAACAGCAATTTTAATTTAGTTAGTTAGTAATAATTATTAAAAAATAACAGTTTTTGACGTCACTAGGCTTTATTTTACAAAGAGCAGGTAAAACTACCTACCCAACTAGACCCTGTAGCCTATAATGTAAATCTCATTGATGAGAAAGTTTGTTTTCCGGCTGAAAAGTATGAAAGCCTGTTGTATTAGCCGTTCTTAAATATATTTTCTTTTTAGTTTTTCTCTAAATAACAACTTAAAAATAACAGTTTTGAACTAACGGCTTAAAAATAACAGCAATTTTTAACTGTTATTTTAAGATAACAGTAACAGTTAGTAAAAAAATAACAGTTTTTAACAATTAAACAATTGCTCTGTAGTTTTAGCTGTAAAAATTGATATTCTTCGTTTTCATCACTTTATACAGTGAAATCTCTCATAACGGACAGCTCCTATAATCTTTTAACCGGTCAATTTTCTGGACACCGATCTATACCCATGTATTTTAAATCTGAAGCCAGCTCTCTTGTGTGGACACTCCCGTGACCCGACGCGGACACGAAATCCAGCCGATTTTAATATAATTTCACTCCTATAAATGGACAATGCATACGCACCATTGTTTTGAAACAGCTATATGGCCTGATTTTCCGAAAATCACACTTCTATAAATGTGTATTGAGATTACAGACAGCAGATGGTAATAAAATGGTTCTCGATATTATTATATTATCAAGGCATCATCTCTAATTTTAAAACGTTTTACCGACTGTTGATGTTGAAACATATTTTGAGTCAAATGAACGACGCTGCATTCTTATTACAGCATTTCACCAAATCAGTTGACCAGCTTGATGATATTAATTTTATAAAACAACCGTGAGATCAAGTGAGCGCCAACACAATGCAAAATTGCTTTCGCAAAACCACATTTGAATTTAGAAAGTCTACTAAAACGGATTTGCTTCCTCCAGAGCAATATAAAGCAGAAGATGAAATTCCTTTGGCTACTATGGTACACACTCGAGTACACATTCTTAAAGCTCTCAAAAAAGTGGGTAGTAGCCATGACGCTTCCGATTTTGTAAACATGGACTCAGATCTTTTAGTGGACGACGACGAACTAAGAATACAAAAAGAAAAAAACGAAGAAGAAGAATTAGAGGAGGTATCACAAAGCCGCTTTTGTACGCCGTGTACAATCAACAGCTTAAATGAAGCTATGATTATGGCAAGAAATATTAAAGTGTATGCGAAAAAATTAGACGATTATGGTGGATTTGAACGAGCTGCAAATTTGGAAGCATACTTATACAATTAGTTAATTTAACAACATTCAAGAAGCAGACAAAAATTACGCACTTTTTCAAAAAAATATTGGTAGTTCTGTCATTTTTTTTTCTTTCTAAGTAACTAGACATTATCGTATGTAATAATATTATATACTATATACTCCAAATAAATTTGAATGATATTTAATTTTGTAAGTTTATAATAAGATAAGTACTATATTTGATGTTATTTGAGTTAGAGTTATACTTATTTTGTAATTTAGAAAAAAATGGTGTTTTTTGGGGGGGGGGAAGAAGATTTATAATAAAAACTTTAAACAGAGATAAAATTTCTAATTTTCCCTTAAGAGGACGGCTCCAATAAGCGGACAAAAATCCGGCAACCGTCGGTGTCCGCTAATGGGAGATTTCACTGTATTTCCAAAAACAATTAATTAAATTTTTCTATATAATTGATTATAAATTTTGTAACTTTACATAGAGAAGGTAAATCTACCTACCTAACTAGAACCTGTTGCCTATAGTTTGAATTTCATTGATGCGAAAGCATGTTTCCCGGCTGAAAAGTAGGAAAGCCTGCTCTGCGTCGTAGAAAATCGATATTTTCCAGCATCTCTGTCGTGCAGTGCAGTAGGGAGAGTGTCGAGGCAAGACCAAGTTGACATCAATGAGATGAGGCATAAAATAGTTTTGTATTGTGTGATCAAGATGTGAATAGTCCCTAATAGCTAAATATTGAAAAGGTAAGAATTTCGTTTTGTACTTTCTCTAGGGCGGAACGAGCAAATTTTACCGGCATTTCCGCTCCGCCCTCGCATTTCCTTCTGATAATCAGCGATTTTGCAAAAAATGACCTAGGAGGAAAAACACGTCAGAGAATTTAAATATTCATGTCGCTCGATATCTTATTACCCTATAAATCTTTAATTAGAGCGTTTAAAGAAAAGTTTTAGGTCAGTTCGGGATATTTAGTTGTTTAAAGTTGAGTTATTGACTTGGTCATTCATTTATTAAATTTAAGGTAAGAGATGAAAGGAAAAACCTATAAATTAGTGTCTTCAGTTATATCATTGTCAATCGATAAAGGAAGCAGTAGACAGGTCGTTAAGGATAAACGATTGTTTTTCATTTTTTCAGAACAATTTTCTGTCAGGACCAAAAATTGCTCTAATTAAACGAATTAATTAATTGGCTTAATTGATAATTTGTCACGCTTGTTTTACCAGAAAAACCATTTTTTAAGAAAAAAAAATGACTGTATTTATTACTACAAAAATATTTTTATCTTTATTTATTTTTTGTTAAATTGAGAGGAATTTTGAACAATAAACAAACAAACTATAGAGCGTTTCAGAATGATTGATATCTCAGACAACCATTAGTGTGTGAATGGCACATAACCTAAATGCGGCATTTGAGATCAGTAATCAGATTAGTTAAATAGATATAAAGAATTATTGAAAAAAAATCTGTAACAATAAAATTTTGTAAAAATTTGTAACACAAATTTTTAAAAATTTTTTTGCTTCTCACCTTCTTTAGTGAATATTGTATTGCATAATTAAACTTAAATTTTTACAGCCACTTGAGATTACAATCACTCTGAAATGCTCTAAATAAAAAAAATTCTTTACCAAACATTGGATCTTGGATACATTGGATAATTCACTACTGTTTTTCATTTTTTGTAATTTTTTTGCACTCGCGCTCTAAAATGGTTATTTTGCGGACTCAAGTACTCCAGAAAATGCTGATTTTTAAGCTCAAAATGTCTTTGTAGAGACATTTTAGTGGATTATTTTTATTACTTCTAGAAATTATGAACAAATTATATTATTTTAAAAAAGAGTTTTTTTACGGTTTGTGCATAAAACAACAATTATTACTGATTAGATTGTTACAATAACAAAACCGGTTTCTATAAAAACAAACAAGTTATAACATTGAGGAAATATTTTTTAAAAATATTTAATAGTTATTTATTGTATAAGTGTTTTAGACAGCGTTTTATCCAGGCAAGAATGTTTAAGCGCGAGACGCAGTCGAGAAACGCAACTAAAACACGAATCTAATATAACGTTTTATCCACAATTACAGCGATTTAAAATCAGAATCGCTAAAATTTCATCTCATGTTATCAACAAATGATTTGACATTACACTCTGACAGCGGATGTCACTTTAAAAATCATTAAAATTAACTAAAAAACATGGAACGTGTTGAATCGTTGCTACCTATTTTCGATTGTTTATCGACTCCATTTGTACAAAACGCTCTGCAAGTTGGTGAAAATGGAAGAAAGTGCAACTGTTCCTAAAACAATTCTTGAGGAAGCTGAAGAAGCGACTCGCCAGTTATTGCCTGCAAAGTCCAGGGAATATTATGAAAAAGTATTTTTAGAATTTAATGTATGGAGAGAAGAACGGAGGGTAATGACATTAAATGAGGAATTTCTGCTATCGTATTTCTTAAATTTAAAGAAGAGGTATGCAATTTCATCCATGTGGTTGAAGTACTCCATGCTGAAGGCCCCTATAAAGGTCTATAAAAACATAGACATTGAGAAATATAGTAAGCTCATGGCCTATCTGAAGAATCAGTCAAGAGGATACAGGCCGAAGAAAGCTGCAGTATTGGAAAGAGTTTTTGTAAAGGCCTTGTGATAAAGAATATTTGATGATCAAGGTAATCTCTGTCATTACATAGACAATCAGTGATGTAGAAGACAGGAGCGCATACCTGATTGTTTCGATACCAGATACTAAGACGGGCGTTTTATGAAAATTTACGATTATAGAAGAAGGATTCTCTATCAACACTGTGAAGAAGTATAGGAAGAAATACATTTCTTACGTCCGAAGAAGTTATCCATTGAGAAATTTTTTTTACGATACGCTGATCAAAAATGTACATCGCAACCTGTCAGAATTAACACTTTATCGAAAGTTCTTTCTAAAGTTGCTTCGTTTTTGAATTTGGCGAACGCAGAAGCTTATACCGGCCATTGTAAAAGGCGCACCTCAACAACTTTACTTGCCAATGGAGGTGCTAATCTTACCACAATTAAACGACATGGTGGGCGGAGGAGCTCCGCCATAGCATAAACTTATATCGGAGATTCTGTATCTAATAAGCTTGATATCTCAAGGAAAATCTACGGTTCTCCTGGTACTAGTCGTTCCTTACTAGAGGGGACGTCCATTGCTCCTACAACTACTATTCATTCTGAAACCGATAACTACAAGCTTCTTATTAATAGAAACGAAGTGAAATATGATAAAAGAAAAAACGAAATGTCTATTAATGTAAATGTCAATGTCAATATTAATAATAAATAAAATGCGATTGATTTAAAATTGTATTTTTTTATTATTTCACTAGTAAAATAAAGTGATTTTATTACTCCACTAGTGGATAAAGTATTACTTTATACGGATCGTAAGTGTGGATAAAACTTCAATTATAAGGTAATTGTGGATAAACCAATTTTTTTTATTTATATGGTGCGTTAGAAAACTTTGGCTCGGAAACTCGGCTTCTAACGTCGCCTTGTCCCTAATTACAGTTTGTTTTGTAAAACTCTATTTTGCATATATTTTATAAATAAATAATTATTTTATGAGTTAACATTTATTTTTGTAAAATATTTTGGACTTTTAAATTTTAAAAAAAAGTTTATTTAAAAAGTGCATAGTTTAAAATTTTTGTATTTTAAAAAAATAGTTACACTTGAAAAACTAAATTATTTTAATTTAAACGAATTTTTTTTATTAAACGAATTTATTTTCTAAATTTGGGATTTATTGCATCGGTTTAATTTGTAGAAAGTTGTTTACAAACTTAGAAAAAATTTTAGCAGTCAAAACCCTTCTATATAAATCAAAAATCTAAAAAATAATAATAATATAGTTTTACAAGAAGTTATTAAAAATATAAATTCCATAAATACAAAAATATGTAGAGTGTTCTATTAGATTATCAGAAATATATGAAGAACCCAAAAATATATTTAACTTTTTTAATTGTTTTTATAGTTTTAAACAATGTTTTATTTAAAACTAATAAAGAACTATTATTATCACTAGTGGCAACGGTTGCAAAACGATTTTTGTGCAACTCTTCACGAAATATAATATTTACAGTATTTCCACCGGCTGCGAAATTCGTTTTCGTAGACCGACCGTAAATTGCAATTATGAATTACTATTTTCAGTTGTACAAAAACTAAAAAAATACTGTATTAGCCTTAAAATAGTTTTGCTTTAACAACAATTTTTTTTTCTATGTTAGAAACAAGTATAGTTTGTCTATAAATGCTTGAATTCTATGGTGCGCTAGAAGCAATTAAGTTTTGGGTTTTTGGAGATACAAAAAATTCCAGTATTTTCAAGAATCTTTTATGAGTGCAGCCTGTCACTTCGGAGTTAGCAGCACAGACTTCTCTTTAAAGCAATCTTTATTAATTCCGTTATAATCTAGTTTGTAAGTCAAAACAATAAAATTTAAGCATTTTTAGACAAATTATAGACGAAAATTAGCTTGCCGAGGCTAAAGAGAGAACACCAAAGACATTTTGCAGACGAGGTAGAATTTGTACATTAAGGTGTGACTAGCAGTTTAAAGGCAAGACGCAGCCGAGTCTTTGAAGCTAGGCAAGGCATTAAATCTGTTTTATTTCAGTATTGAACATATAATTTTTTAAGTTATTTTATTAATTTACCATTTTTTAACAAAATTTTGCTGTACAGACATTAAACATCAAATTTAAATTTTTAATAAAGCTCTGACCGGTTCTAAAGTGTTTATTTTACTGCCTAGTAATAAAGAAAACAGACATATTAACTAGAGGTCAAGAAGAACGAATTCTATGGCTGATAAACAAGCAATAAAACAACACTTTTACAGAAAAAGAATTATTTATGACCGTACTAGAAGCAGCGGCTTTTAAACAAGATTTTGAGGACACTAGTCGAAAAAGAGATTTGTTTTTTGTATTTTACTAGAAAAAATAGATGTAGAGATTTTTTTTTGAATTTCTTTAGAGAGTGTTACATTACTATTTTTACAAAAATTAGTAAAAACAGTAATTACATCAACTGATATTTCTTATCATTGATATTGTTCTATTCTTAAGGACCATTTTTGAAATTTGAATTTGTTTATTTTTTTTAGTATATTATTATAATTTTGTATAAAAAAAATGAAAAATGAACTAAATGCCTGTCTCATTTAACTTTGCTTTAAGGCTAAATTTATTGTAGGGCCCAAAATGCTTTAGGCAGGGCAAGTCTTACTTTTGTTCTTTTTTTTGTGAAAGACAATTTTCTTTGTTGTAGTTAAAACATTTTTTTCTGATTAATTATTAAATACAAAAATGATATAGCTGTAGGCATCTATAATGTTTATTCTAATTACACTGTTAAATAAATTTCAAATTGCTTCTCAAGGTAACTAAACAAGGTATATTATTCCTTCTTAATTATCCGACAAACAATAATAATCTCATAATCTTTGTAATCAGTGTAGTGCAGAAACAAAAACGCATTCATTATTATTTCCTTAAAATTTGTTAATTAATTTAAGTAGTTTAATTGCAATGATTTTTTTAGGGTAAGTAAAGATATGTTTACATCTTTAATAAGATATTTATTTGGGTGCCTTTTTATACCATTTATTACGTGGTTATTGACCTTGGTGGGTCAGAGGCTAAAGGTGTCCCTCTCAACCTTACTGACCTTTCTCACTAAACTCAAGTAGTGATTACATGACCTTTATATTTGACAATTTATTTTAAGCTAATTTATGCAGTTGATTAGTAGTTCAGAGGCAGTTTTCAATTTTTAAATAATTGGGTAAACACACTAATTAAAACACCAATCAATAGCTTTTGTTGGATGTTAGGTCAGTTGAATTGTGCTTAAAGACTAAAACAACTGTTTTCTTTTCCAGGAAAAATGTCTACCGAATCCTGAAGATGCTCGATAAAAAACTTTGGCAAAACGTAATCTACGTCGTGATTCTTTTTTTTCTTTGTGTGACAGTATGGCAGATAACTACAGATTCGGATCACTTAACCAAAATTGCAGTGTACAGTCTTTACACTTCAAACACTTCAGGATACTCTTACCCTACAAACACACTTTCTCAAGATGACTACCACCAGCTTATCAATCTTAGAAATTTTAATTTTACTATTTTAAATTCACCTTGTAATGACTCAAACCCAATTTTGATTATTATGATACATTCCGATCCCAAAAATTTTGAAACGAGAAAAATTGTTAGAGAAACATGGGGTAAGAACAGTGCTCAAGTCAAGGTTCTTTTCATGACAGGATTGGTGAAAAACAGCCGGACTAAAGTCCTCCTCGAGAAAGAAAATGACGAATTTGGGGATATCATCCAAGGTTCATTCTATGACGCTTATCGAAACATGACATACAAACACGTGATGGTCTTCAAATACGTCATCTACCACTGTCCTCAAGCAAAATATATTCTCAAGACTGACGATGACGTTTTTGTTAATATGCCCTTAATGATGAATTTTTTAACCTTAGATTTGTCACCTTTTGGAGGTTCGAGGATGATCTTCTGCACATTAAGGAAAAGAAGCAATGCGTTACGCAGTTGGCGGTCAAAATGGCGCGTTTCATTTAAAGAATACCCTGCTAAGACTTACCCTCCGTACTGCCCAGGTTGGGCTATTCTCTACTCGCCCGATGTTCTTTTTGAACTGTATAAAGAGGCCCAAAAGACGGATTATTTCTGGATTGATGACGTCCACATCACTGGAACTCTTGTTGATAAAATCCACGTAAAACACGTCAATATTGATAATCTGGTGTTATCAAGGAAGAGTCAGGTCAAGGCTTTACACCAACCATCGAAATTCAACCAAACGTTTCTCTATGGAGCTCCAAATTCGAAAAATCGAGAAATTAGAGCGTTGTGGGAGTATGTGAAGGATCGGAAGGTTCATATTTCTGTTCTTAAAGATATCACGTAAATGTATTACCTCGATGGATAATCAAAACATAGAGACTGTCCGATAGGTACTAGAAATTTAAGACTGTCAAAAACGGCCAAAATAGATTCGCAATTTTGCTAATTTTAGGATCTAGTTGAAGTGCCTATGGTTCTTTGATTCTTTAATTAATGCAATACGTTTCAAAGTATTATATTGTTATAACGGGTGGTTCAAAAAATTTGTTATTGGAGTCGGGCAAATAGGTTGTTAAAATTTAGCTTTAAAATGCAGTAAAATTAGTTTTTTTTTGTTATATTGATAGACTTTAGCTTAGGTTACAAATTTTATGAATCACTAGAGTATTCACTTTTTAACTAGAGAATAATTACGTCGAAGGGGTCCATGTATTTTAGTACCTAATTAAGTAGGATATTCAAAGATTTTCAATTGTTACTCGTACTATAAGAAAAAAAAGTTTGTATCGTTTGAATGACAGAAGGAAAAGGTGTGTTTTAGTACAAATTTTTTGTTGTGTTGTTTTTATTGTAAATCAATTTTAAAAATCTCATCTATTAAATTTGTTATTAGTATATCTAATAATATTTGTTGAAAAAATTAGTCATGTAGAGTATTTTATTATTATAATATTTGTATCTCATAGAATCACATTCAGATATCCAAATTATTGTTGATAAATTAATGAAATTAAAACTGTTACTTATTAGTAATACTTAGGTACCTAATTGTCTCTAAAATATATAAAAACGTGCCAAGTTCAAAATTAAATGCATTTCATTAATTTTTTGTTTTATTTATACCTTTTTATTTTAAAAAATTGTATTTTATTTTTTCTTTTGTATAACATGTATTAGTTCTTTATTGCTTTTTTTTCAGTCTTTTCTGTTACAAACATTACTTCGTTTTAGAATGTCTAAAATGTATCTTCTAATCGTAGTCTTTATTTAAGTTTTTTATTTACATAACAGTGATTGTTAGCGTCATTTTTTATAGTTAATGTCATTTTATATTAACTTCTCTTTCCGTTTTTAAATATATCTTTATTTAATTATGCCAAAAAATTAATATTTTTTTAAGATTTATATAAATAAATTTAATATCTAGTACTTTTACCGTATATGTGGCTAGTTTATCTGTTTTAGAGCTTTTTCTTTCATAATTTTGTTTTTTAATTTTTTTTAAGGTAACACTTGGAACACAGTGACTACAAGTCCCAAAGCTTTTGATTTTTGGTCCCAAAAATCTTATTTTATTCCCGATTTCGGATAACTAAAGCGACCTCTGATGGCGTTTGGAACAATCAGATTGAAACGTACCATTATTATTGTTGTTTGTGACTTAAACGTCTAAACTCTCCGTTTCGTTTTTAATTTTTATGTAAAATGTCTGAGACAGCAAAAAATACATAGAAAAATAAGACTAACTGTTGTTTTTATGGATGTCACACACTTAAAAGTAAAGAATCTAGTGTCAGTTCTCATTTCTCTTTACCACAAAATAGTTGTAAAGTTAAGATCGTTAATTTTTACGGTACTGAGGAACTTATGGACAGAAGAAAAGCTTGGGAAGGAGCTTTATTGCTGTAAAGACGTTCTACAAAGTTATTGAGAGTGTGTGGAAAACATTTTGCAGCTAAAGACTACATTTTTCCTCTAAGGTTTTCCAAATAATCACGTTTAAAAATTTAAATATTACATCACTTACCGTCAAAATAATTTCTTGAGATACAGTTAGTTATTAGCTTATCTATAACATACTAAAAATGCACTTACATTTATGAAAACACACGTTATGCTGACAAAGGTTATTTCACGCCGTATGCTTTGTAGACCTGTCAACTGTCAAACATCAGCTGTTTGAAATCGCGAATTCAAATTTGAATTTCTACTACTTTGTTGTTGGTATTTAATTTTTATATAATCGTTTTTACAATGAAATGTTTACTGTAAATAACAGGATTCTTTATTAGATTTTTTTGGTTTTTGTTTTTGAGACTTTGGAACTAGTTTTTTAACTTTTATTTATTGTTTATTAGAACTGTCTTTAAAATTAATATTTTTTTCTTGTTTGAATTGGTTTTAAAGATATTTTCTCAATTAATTTGAAAATTGCTTTCTTTGCTAGTTTTTTTTTAATTAAGTGCAATTGGAGCTATGTTTCTTCCAGAAGAAGAGTACTAACTGCAGTTTATAAGCTTATTGTTACTGTTGATGTTTTGGAGGTTTGCTTTCTAAATCTTTACAAAAAAATCAAAAAATAAAATAAATTATCTTATGGTGGTAATGCTTTACCCAAATGCCAGAAATTTCCAGATCATATTTACAGTTACTATCAAAACCTAACGCCTACTAGTGGCCGAGACTGACTTAACGTTTCCTCCGAAAAACGAGAGAGCTGCATAACTTTTGTGTGGGTGGTGACTGTCTTGCTTAATTTTATATATTGAATATATTATAATCAACTAGGCCAGCTTTGCTAAGCAGCTACTCAATCTTCTATTTCAGTTTTTTTTTAAATCTTCTACTGAAAGAAAGTGTAGAATTCATCTGTAGAGCCGTTTCTAATCTAGTGTTAAGGAAAATTAAAAAGACTTTATCCAGGGCCGCTTTGTGAACTTTGAACTGGTTGTAGTCAGGCTGTAGCACAAGCTCTGCTGAAAAAATAAAAGTTATTTAAATTAAAGTGTTTTTAAAAAATATTAAAAAAATTAAAAAGTTTGACTGGCAAAGATTAGAGTTTTTATTTATTGTGTATATATAATAGTTTTAATCGTCATTACTTTTTTTTTAAATTTATTATTAATATAAATATTAAAAAATAATAAACAACAAACTGTCTGTGACAAGTAGACAGAATATGCCACATTAAATAACAAAATTTACTGTTATTAAAAAAAATATGTTGCCAACTGTAGAACAATTTGACAGATATTATGAAAAAAAGTTGCAATTCTAAAAAAAATATTTATAGTCTTTTTAAATATCGCCATAAATATGTTTAAGAACTTTTTTGTTTTTTAGAATTTATCTTTGTTTTTAACATTTTTTTTATTTGCAATTTTCTTGTTGTTTTTCGCCATCTTTAAATGTTTTTTTTTTTAATTTTTTTGCATTTTATCATATATTTATTGTAATTTTTGATAAGGGCTTTCTATGGAAAACACAAATTTTAAAAATGTGTGTTTTATTTATAATTTTTTTTTTATAAATTCGTTGTTTTAAAATTTGATCGAGTAAATGCATTTTTCAAATCTCTATTGCTGGAATTCTACATCACTACGCTACTCCATTAGAGTAGCGCAAAGTTACGCCTTCTAATATCACGTGTTTCAAAACTATTGTCATCCAGAGTGCTATTGAAAAGTGAGATGCAAGAAAAGTCATTTCTTAGGTTGGATTTAACCCTAATTCTGAAATTTTTATGACAGTAGTTGAAATAAATTATGTGACGTGAGGTTATGTTCTGTTTGTGTTAATTTGTCTGCTAATTTTATACTTCGCTGCATTTTTGGTTGATTTTCTCAGTTAAGTTAGAAAATTAGAGGTTCAAAAGAACAAGATGGCTTTCAACGAGCAACAGAAGTGCTTCATGTTAGAAATGGTCAGAGAGTCGACGAACAGTGGGTTTACCTGATAAACGCCGCATTTGTGGATTTTCAGGAAGAGTTTCTTGGACTGGCTGTCCACTTCGATTATTTCAGTCGAAATCTGCGCTGTGTTGTGGATTTGTACAGGGAAACAGGGAGTGTGAATCGCAAGGCAAGTGGAGGCAGACCACGAGTAAGAACCGAAGCAAATGTGGAGGCCGTAAGAAATATTATGGACGAGGAGCCTAGCACTTCGGTTTGTCATCTGCGACAACAGGTGAACCTGTCTCACAGCACTTGTTAGCGGATCTTGAAAACTCACCTCGATATGCATCCGTATAGGCTGCAGACCCATAAAGAATTGCTGCCGAATGATTTGCCACAGAGACAGGCATATAGCCTGTGTTTTATGCAGAATCTTGCCAACAATGACGAAGCACTGAAAAAAACATTTTTCACCAACGAGGCTTGGTTTCATTTTTCCGGCTATGTTAACTCACAGAACATGAGAATGTGGAGCGGCGAGAATCTTCATTATTACGTTGAGGTTCCGTTGCATCCGCAGAAAATTGGAGTGTAGGCTGCAATAAGCAAACGTCGTCTTATTGGACCCATATTTTTAGAAGATAATTATTGTTACATTTAAAAAAAAACAACTATAAGAATAAGAATATTGTAGGAATATTAACATCTCAGAGATACCGTCTTGAAATCCTCACTCCCTTTATAGAGCAGCTGCTGGATGACGAACTGCAGCAGGGATATTTCCAGCAGGACGGTGCGCGTATTCACATTACTCGGGATAATCTCAATTTTATTTCTGAATTTCTTGATAACAGAGTGATCAGTTTGAATATGCTAGTGATATAGCCACGAGGTCATGTGATTTGACTCCATGTGACTTTTTCTTGTAGTCATATGTGAAAAACTCAATTTTCAATACTCCTGTTGTGGACTTGGACGACCTACGGGAAAGGATAACCCTCAAGTTAGAGGAGATAAACAATTTCCCCAATCTGTTACAAAACGCGATTGCTTCTGTGAAAACACAGCAAAAGTGTGGGCAAACAGAATGGAGGTCATGTAGCACATCTTGTTTGATGTGCTGCAACGGTTTTCTTCTATGCTTTTAGTATTGTTTCTAATGTTTTGCTTTCGCCAGGCAAGTTTCATCTTACCTGCCTAATTTTATTCCTACCTTGTGTTTGCAAATAATAAAAAGTTAACGGATTCTGTATTTTATTTGATTTTTAATGGTAATTATTAGTTTCTAGGTTAGTGGGGTTAGAATGCGAAAAATATTCTTTGGATAGTAAGCGCAAACATACAACAGTAGGTTTCTTTAGCATTGGGCTTAAAACCTAAATAAATAGTTCAAATTACCCAGACATACGTTCTAAAAACCAAAGCCTGCTTTGATGACAATAGTTTTGAAACACACTCTATAATGAGTATAGTACATTTACGACGTTGCCCCTAGCATCTCAAATTACACCGGCGTAAGTCTGATTTAGAATAGGACTAAATAGGACTTTACCAAAAAAATGTGCTCTACAATAAACTTTATAACTTTATTTAACGTAATAAATAAATAAATATACAGAATGTTACAAAAGTAAAAAATAAACAGAAAAATGGTGAAAAAAGGAAATTTTTTTATGTTTTTGGCAATAAAATATTTCGAGGCCATTTTTTTCTAAAATAAATGAATAAATTTCTGTTTAAATTAAATTTTATTTTTAATTGTAGGAAAGAAAGGAGTAGAGTGTCCGAATTTTTTTTTAACAGGAACTTAATAATTTCTTAACATTTTTCTGTTTGTTAATTTATTATTTTTGAACGACCTTTATAACTTTCAGATATTTGAATTTTTTCTTTTTCTTATTGTCCTTTTAGTTAAATCCTCCTGTGAATGAATAATGTATAATTAACCTTGTGGCTAATCGACCGTCCTCCCATCTAACCCTATCACCTCAAGGGTCGTTAACCCGTCGCGGCGTGTATTTACCTAAAATTTGTTGACTGGTCCCATTCATTTCCGATAATTGCCAAAAACTCTAATAATACCCCTCTTATCCTGATGCTTGTATCGAGTTACCATGGCATTAATTAGTACAATGAAACCCAAAGTCGGCAACCATCTGCCAAATCCCACATAACTAGATAATCTCATAAAAAATTTAATCGAGTCCTCGGCTATCCTACGTGTACGTATCAGAATCACAGACTCTATTATCGATCAGGACAATTCTCAATCTGCCTTTACTTGTCCTACTTTCCGTTCCGTTTCAAACCCAGTCGCGCCAAAAAACACATTTCGGAATTTAGCACGAATTTTGGGGCGAAATTCGGGCCCCAATTTTCGTTTTTCAGGAATAGTTTCAGTCGTCCTGAGCTTGCGCACTCATCTTTTAAGAAACAGTGGCAAATACAAGTCCGGCAACGTTCATCACATTGACATCAAGCTCTGGGAAAAAGTGCGACGGTTTTGTTTGGACAACTTGGACGAATAATTCAATGTTAATATCCTGAAACTGAAATTGAGGAAAAATTGCGACTCTACTCATTGTCAAACCCTGCAACAAGGTTAGTTTTTTTTGTTTTCATTTGGAGAAAATGCGCGTTTCTGGGTTAAGCCACACAAACAAATTTTATTAATAAAAGTTGGACTCTTTCCATAAGTATTTTTAGAACACTGTCAGTTGTTCTAATTTAATTAATTCCAATAAATATCGTTACTTCAATCCACTGTTGTGCATTTATTTAAGGTTTTCTTATTCTTAATTTCATTTTTTTTTATTTTTACATTCTTAATTTGCAATTTTTTTAAGTCAAAAATTTTAAAAACTGTGCTATATTTAATGAAGCGAGAATTAACCTTTATCGATCATTTCTGTTGCCACGATATTTTAATAAACACAGTGACAACAAATGATATATTGTGAAAGTGCATTTAAGGTGTGAGCTCTACTTTAAAAGGTTATACAGATAATTTAGTTTTTTTTTTATTATGAAAAATAAAGTCCTTAATACTTTATGAATTGTCGTTGCAAACTCTATTATCACTTTAATGTTTCAGCAAATTTCAGACTAATCTAATAGGTAATTTTCAAGTATTGCTGTTAAATATTCAAGAACTCGAGTAATTTTAAAGTAGTTTAGAGAGAACTGTTTCAGGATTAATCAATTTTCAGGTCACAAACTTATAAATTTATTATATTTTTGTGACGTTGTTTTCATTTTGTATTTGCGTCGAATTCGCTGTTTTGGAATTAATTACCTTGAAATTCATCGAATTGTTATTTCCCGTAGTTAATGATTTTTATTGGAAAACAACAATCGTAGCTATAAAAATTAAAATAACAATAATTTATTTTTTATGAATTTATGTTCTAATTACCTTGGACAATAACTATTATCTGAGTCTGTTATCATTATTTCTTTGCTTTCTTAATGATTGACATATATTTTTATATTTTCTTCAAATTTAAGTTGATATTTGTATATATAACCTAATAACACACTTATATCATCTTAAATAATTTTCAATAATTTGCATGTAATAGTCGCTGTCTATCTCTAAGCGAAACTGTGTCATCTCTACCACTTCTCTTATTTTATATCTACAAAGTCTTGAATTTTTTTTTGGATTTTTCTTCTTGAGCAGCGCTGGTTTTAATAGCTTTTTTGATATGGACAACTGCAGGGTTTTCTGGTTTTATTCTACTATGCGATGCAAAGATACTCTGCTAGTTCTCATAATCTCAACAAAAAGACCTGACCTAACCTGACTTGACTTGACCTGACTTAATCTAACTTTCTTATTATTTCAGCCGTTTATTTTTTGCTGTTGTTTTAACCTATATATATACACAAAAAAATTTGATTGGCAAATATCAAGAGTAATACTCGTTGTAACGAGTGAAATTTGGTTTAAAAAGTTGCTTTACGCTTTATTTTTTTTACCAGATTTTTATCGAATTTTTTTGAGAATACACTTCTGTTCTGCTTCGTCGTTTTTTTAAGAAGTTTTTCTTTTTTTGTCGTAGTTTTTATGTTTTTTATAACAATCTTTTGTTTTTTCAGAGCTTTCTTTGTTTTTTATTTTGTTTATTACTAGTTTTTTCTACAATTGTTGTTCTTATTGCTTGTTTTTATCTTCTAAATTTACTAAATTTTTCCCTCTATCGGTTGTTTTTTAAGTTCCTATAGAAGCAGAGGGCGAACTGCTACGTGTAGATCGTAAGGTTAAATATTTGGGGGTTATTTTAGACTCCCGTTTGACCTGGAAATCACACGTAGAAGAAAAGATGCGAACAGCTACGAGCACGCTCTGGGCGTGCAGAAGAGCTGTTGGCAGAACCTGGGGTCTTACACCCCGAGTTATGCTTTGGCTCTACAACTATGTTGTCAGACCAATGATCACGTACGGCTGCCTTGTCTGGTGGACCATATCGTGTGCGTCCTGGGCCAAAAAGAGTTTGGCACGGGTCCAGCGTTTGGTCTGCTTGACAATTACAGGGGCCTTCCGAACTACACCGACCGCAACCATGGAGCTCATTGTGGGGATTCGGCCACTTTATCTTGTTGTGGAAGACTCTGCTGCAGTGGGTTTCCTACGGCTTCGCGGTACAAATCGGTGGAAAACAGCAACCGGGAAGGGTCATCGGACAATATCCACTAGGATGTTGAATTTCGACCCCATTTTTGAAATGGGGGACGACAGTATGACCTCCAGAATTGCTACAAAACACAAGTATCCTGTGAGCATTCCACCACGTGACAACTGGTGTGAAAATACGAGCAGCTTCAGAACAGGGGACTGGCCAGTCTGCTATACTGACGGGTCGGTTCACCCCAATGGGGCGGGCTCAGGGATATCTACATGTGGGCTCGGTGTTGAAATTTCAATACCTTTGGGCAAACATGTTGACGTTTTCCAAGCGGAAATCTTTGCTTTGCTCGCTTGTGTGACTGAGTGCGTGCAGAGGGCTTTGTCAAATAGGCGAATCTGCATTTGCACCGGCAGTCAGGCTTCGCTGCAGGCCCTGCAATCGTGCAGGTACTCATCGAGGCTTGTCTGGGAATGTCACAACAGATTACACGAACTGGCGGACTGCAACAAAAAGGTTGTACTTTGTTGGGTACCGGGACACTGTGGTCTAAAGGGCAACGAGGAAACTCCTCTTCATATTCTCTGCTACTGTCCTGCTTTTGCAAGCATCAGAGATTTACACCTGGGCTCCCGATATCTGAAGCCCAGTGCTATCGAGAAGGCTCCTGCAGACAAGGTACTGAGCTTCATCAGAGGCACAGAGCTACTGCAGTAGTGCTATTTCGAGAGGTTGCACACAATGGGCGTAGGCCTCGGTGTGCGGCTCGCGCTGCGGGCCCCTCTTGTTTTTTTTTTTTAAAAAAAGTTTTTATAGAAACTTTTTGGTTCTTTTAGAAAATTATTTATTGCACATTTTCTTAATTCAGCCTATGTTTTTTAACTTTTAGTACAATATCTTGTGGCTCTTCTTTGTTTAAACGTCGAATTTTAAATCTTTCTAGAAACTTTTTCCTTTCTTCTAAGATTTTTATTTGATTCTTTTTTAAGCGGAGCGTATTTTCACTTTTCTTTTGTCTTTTTTCTATTAGTCATAATTCTTTTACCAATAGTCGTATCTCAAATTTCTTTTAACTACACGCCGCGCTGTTTTTTATTTCTTCTAAAATTAAGTTTTGTTTTTTTACAATCTTCTTTGTTCTTTCAAAATTTTATTTTACTCTTCTTTTTTAACCCATTTTTTTCTTTCTTTTAACAGCTAGAGAGCTAGTTCTCCTATCATTCTAAAAGATTGTTTGTTTTGTTGTTTTACATTGTCTGTATACATTAGCTACAAAGTATGATCCTCCCAATGTCGGGAATTTAAAAAACTTTTTCTATATTTTAAAAGTTTTGTTTCTGTTTCTTTTTTTTCAGAACACTTTTTTGTTTTTCTAGTCGTCGTTTTTTGTATATGTCTAGAATTTTTTTGTTTTTTTTTCTAGTCGTAGTTTTTTTTTAATTTATGATTTCTTTATTCTTTTATTATGTTTTATCAGTAGTTTTTTTAATCGTCGTTTTTTAACTTTTTTTAAAATCGTATTTTCTGCTTATAGCAGAGCGCCAAATGCCCTAAAATGTGTCACCCTGTAAGGGTTTCAAAACTAAAGGTTGATTTTTTCAAAAATGATGGCTTATGTTTTAAATATATTATATACGAAGTTGTCCAAAAATTGTCCTATGCAAAAGGGCACTATTCAAAATTTTCTAGATATTTATACAGTGTAATTTTTAAAAATATAGGCTTTCTTCTACTAAAAGTTCAGTTTAATCTCTATAGCCGTCTTGCCACAAAAAAATAAAATATATTTGAAAATGTATTGGCTCTGATGGCGTTCGCAACTTCAAAGCTGAATATCTCTGTTCAAAATGTAATTGATTTTACTGCTTTTCGTCACTTCTCAACGTTTTCAAAAACTAAGTCGTAATTTAAAAAATATGTTTCTTAAAAAGTTTTCCTCCCATCACTTGTGATTATCACATTTAAATTTTTTTCTTATGTCGGTTTTTTCAAAAATAATATAATAAATAAACTCTGCAAATTATTTAAATATGATGCAGCATCTATCCTCTCAAGTTGTCGATTCTTCACTCTTATTTTTCTCATTTGTATATTTATAAATTATTTTCTGATTTTATAACAAATTCACTGAGTATTTATAGATTTTTAGTGAAACATTTTAACAATTTATGAAACGAAGTAATAGTCTAGTTTAAATTTCTAGCTACGTAAATCCTGATTTTGATCATATTTAAATAATTTGTGCACAGTTTATTTATTATATTGTTTTTGAGAAAAAGACATAAGAAAAAAATTTAAATGTGGTACCATTCTAATCATAAATGCGAGGAGAAAAACTTCTTAAGAGACATATTTTTTTAAATTAAGGCTTAGTTTTTGAGATAATCGTTGAAAAGTGGCGAAAAGCAGAAAAATCGATTACATTTTTCGGGATTTTGAACGGAGATATTCAGCTTTGAAGTTGCGAACGCCCATCAGAGCCAATGCATTTTCAAATATATTTTATTTTATTGTGGGAAAATGGCTGCACAGATTTAATTGAATTTTTCATTTTTCATTTTCATTACACTTTGTGCAATGTTATTCTGTTTTTCTTTAAATTTTTTTGTATTTTTTTTAATTATTGTTTTTTACTTTTTTTATATGCCGTTTTTTAAGCTATTTTAAAATTATTTTCTGTTTTTCTAAAATTTTCTTTTTTTTTAACAATCGATGTCTTTCAAGCTTTTATAGAATTTTATATGTTTTTTTTTCTACAAATTGTTATATCTGGTTTTATTTTATTTTTTCAACAGCTGCTTCTTGTAATAGTTTATTTATAACTTCGCTTATCAAATTTGTAACTATTTTTTTTATATTTTTATACATTAAAATTGATGATGGAAAAAAGAAGACGAAAAGTAAAAAAACTACTGCAAAAAAATATCTCTTAAATAATTTGTTTTTAATAGAAAAAGAACAGATAATTTAGAAAAAATTTGTAAAACAACATTTAGAAGAAAAAGAACACGAATAACTACAATCGGTTAAAATCACTAAAAAACTTTTGAGTCAAACTTAAACTAAGACTGAAAAAAAGATCTAGAAAAATGTACTGCTGAAATAAAGAAAAAAATATTTTAAAAAAATTTAAAAAACAACATTTGAAAGAAAAGCTATGATTCGAAAAATAGAAGATTAAATAAAGTTTAAAACAATTTTAAAAACGACGATTGAAGACAAATGAGGTAAGTAAAACTAGATTAAAAAAAAAACAAAAGAAAGTTCTTGAAGAATAATAGCATATACCAGAAAACTTGAAAATTGACTATCGAAAGAAGATGAAGAATAGGAAAAACTATTATTGAAAAAAAAGTAAAGCTACATATATTTAAAACAAAATCTTTTTAAAATAAAAAAATAAAAGAAAATTTGGAAACAACTTAAAAATTAACATTTAGGAGTAAAAAACAATAAAAACTACGATTAAAAAACACTAAAAAATGCTTTAAAAGAACTTCAAAAACAAAGAGTGAAAAAAAAACTTAAAAGCTTACTGAAACACATAACAAATAAAAACAATTACTTTAAAAAAATAAAGAAAGATTCTGAGAAAACAATAAATATGTTGCAGAAGAACTTAAAAAATGATAAGTATAACGAAATAATAATAACAAGAATATAACAGAATAAAAATAAGTGTTAACAAAGTATAATAATAACAAGAATATAACAGAATAAAAATAAGTGTTAACAAAAACTTAAAAGACAATGACTGTGAGAGAAAGAACAAGAAAAGTAGACGTATAGAAACAGAAAAAATTCTCGATAGTTTAGAAAGTATTTTCAGTAAAAATGTTTTAGAAATAAGTAAAGACAAAATAGAGAAATAGAAATAGGTTTTTCTAATTTTCTAAAATACGATTAACGGAAAATATCGTAATTAACACGTTTGTAATTATCATTTAGCAATAATCACGACTCTATTAACCGGCTTATCTCTTTGCTCACATTAATTGTGTTAAAATGAAAATTTCCCCAGCAGATTCAGGATTAAATATACATTAAAAATTGTCTCTGAAATTGAATTGAGTTAGTAAAATGACTAAATAAGTGCTAATTATTCTTTTTTTTCCCAACGCATCCAGTTTCAATGTCAAACCGTAAAAACCCTCCTATATAATTTATTAATAAATTTCGAGAGTGTTTCGTCTCACCGTGCCAATTATTCAAAGTTTAATTGAAACAGGGAACCATTTAGCCCTTTGAGCTAATTCAAAATGCACCACAGCGGTTTCAGCTCGAAAAAAATTATCTCAACATTCTTAATTGCCAATTTAAAAATACATAAGGTAAAGTCTTTGGAGGGTGATGTGCCTGAGAGTTATTTTCGTTCGGGTAATTATCCCTATAATTCACATGAAACGGAAGGAAAAAGAAAGCTGGATTAAGGTGGATGCACGATAACGTGCTGAATAATTTCGACTGAGTCAGATTTAAATGTAACACGTGCTTGATGGCTTTTTTTTTGAATTAAACAAAATCATGCTTTATCACAATTAGAGAAACAACGCTGACAGGTGTAAACAAATGAAAAATTGCGAGCACGCAACCAGAATCTGGGGAGATTTTTTTTTATTAAGATTGTTTGAACTTAATAAATTTTAGCAGCTTCGAGTGGTCTTTGGCTTTAGTACTTCTCAGAGAAAGTTAATTATAACAGCTTTCCCATGTCTTAATAACCAAAACAAATCGTTTTCAGATATTTTTTTTCTAATTATAATAAATCGGACGAGTCGCTGTTAACAAAAAGACAGATTATGAAAACACAAAAGTTTTGTAATCGAGCAAAACTTTACTCACAAAGGTATTTTAAATTCAAATTTAGGAAAATTGACAACACTGGAAATTATATTTGGCTTACGTTTTTTAAACCACCTGATTCGTTAACACGCTACAGCTACAGTAACAGTAAGAACAGTTACTGCATTTGTAATAATCATCATAGAAATGTAACAGTTTTAGTGATGAATTTTTAACTGTTATTTTATAGGAGTAACAGTTATTTATAAACAAGAATAACAAATTTTGTTTAAAAAAATAACAGTTATTTCCAGACAAAACCCTTATTACAAATATAACTATTCAAGCAGTCAACAAGCCTTAATAAAACAGCAACAATTTGTTATTTTTTATCTGTTATTTTGTAACTGTTGTTTATAAATAACAGTAGTAGGCTGTTACTATAGCCAAAAAATAACAGTTATTTACAATTTAAATTTTTATTTCTCAAAAATAACTGTTATTTTAAGCAACCAACAAGTTTTATTAAAATTTATTTATTATTTTGTAACTATTATTTATAAATAACAGTAACAGGTTACTAAAAAATAACAGTTATAAATAACATAAACTATTGTTTTAAGCAATCAGCAAGTTTTCTTAATAACAGTCTGTAAGTAACAGCTTTAAAATAGCCGTTTGTAACTAAAAACTTGGAAATAACAGATAAAAGAAACAGTTTAATAATAAGAGTTATTTTTAACTCTTATTTTAACAACAGCTTTTATTAACTTTTAATAAAAAAACAGTTTTAGTTCTTAATATTTTGTTTTATTTACGATTTTTTGGGCCTAAAACGCGAGCAAAAATTAGCTCTATAGCTGTAGATTCTAAGCAAAACAATGAATAAAGACTGTTATGTTTTAACAACAGTTACTACCTGTTACTGTTATTTTATAATAACTGTTAAAAAAGGCTTTTTAGCACACATGCATAATTATATTTTAGTGGTGTAAAATCTTTATTGAGCATGATCAGCTTAGCTAGGGTGTTGTTAGAGCGAATCTATTATTATTTAATAACAATAACTAGCTTTATTTTGTAACTGTCTTAATAGTATTTGTTGGTTGTTTAAATTCATAGTTATTTTTAAACTAGAAATAACTGTTATTTATAAGTACCAGGAACAGTAGTTGGCTGTTACTACGTTCAAAAAATAACAGTCATTTTCAGTTTAAATATTTGTTTTTCAAAAATAACTGTTATGTTAAGCAACCAACTATTTTACCAAAATTTATCTATTATTTTGTAACTATTATTTATAAATAACAACAACAAGTTTCTTAAAAATAACTGTTATTTTTAGTCTAAATTATTATTTTAGAAAGAGCTATTGTTTTATGCAACTAACAAGTTTTCTTAATAACAGTCAGTAAGTAACAGTTTTAAAATAACCGTTTGTAACCAAGAGCTTAGAAATAACAGATAAAAGAAACAGTTTAATAATAACAGCTATTTTTAACTATTATTTTAACATAACAGAACAAGTAGTAATAAAAATAACAGTTCTACAGTTTTAGTTCTTATTTTTTGGGTCTAAAACGCGGGCCATAATTAACTTTAAAGCCATAGTTGTAAATTCTAAGCAAAACAATAAATATAAACTGTTTTGTTTTAACAGTTACTACCTGTTATTACTGTTATTTTATAATAACTGTTAAAAAAAGAGTTTTTAGCGCACATGCACTATTACGTTTTAGCGGTTTATAATCTTTACTGAGCATGATCAGCTTAGTTTTAAATTGGTTGTAAAGCGTTGTTAGGGCAAATTTATCATTATTTAATAACAATAACTAGATTTATTTGTAACTGTTTTATTAGTATTGTTGGTTATTTGAATTAATAGTTATTTTTGAAATAAGAATTTAAACTAAAAATAACTATTACTTTTTAAGCGTATTAACAACTTGTTACTGTTATTTATAAGTAACAGCAGTAGTAGAGTGTAGCTATGTTCAAAAAATAACAGTTATTTCCAGTTTAAACTTTTATTTCTCAAAATTAAGTGTTAATAAAATTTATTTATTACTTTGTATTTATTATTTATAAATAACAGTAACTGGTTACTTAAAAGTAACAGTTACTTTTAGTCTAAATTGTTATTTAAAAAAAACTATTGTTTCAAGCAACCAACAAGCTTTCTTAATAACAGTCAGTAAATAACACTTTTAAAATAACCGTTTGTAATTAGCAGCTTAGAAATAACAGATAAAAGAAACAGTTTACTATTAGCAGCTTTTTTAACTGCTATTTTAACAACAACTATTAAATGTTAATAAAAGAACAGTTTTAGTTCTTACTATACTCTTTTATTTATTTTGGACCTAAAACGCGGGCCGCAAATTAGCTCTAAAGCCGTAGTTGTAGATTCTATGCAAAACAATAAATAAAAACTGTTATGTTTTAACAACAGTTAATACCTGTTATTGTTATTTTATAATAATAGCTTTTTTAACGCACATGCACAATTACGTTTTAACAGTTCAAAATCTCTATTGAGCATGCTCAGTTCAGTTTGAAATCATTCTAAACTAGTTTTGAAGAATTGTTGGGAGAAACTTCTTTTATTATTTTATAATAATAACAAGCTTTGTTTTGTTACTGTTTTAATAATACTTGTTTGTTGCTTGAAATAATAGTTTAAAACTAGAAATAACTGTTATTTTTTAAGCGTAGTAACAGCTTATTTGTAAATAACAGTTATAAAATGACAGATCAATAAATAGAAATATTGCTTAGTATTTTAAATAAAGCTGCCATAAAAACCTAAATTATTCCCGCATTTCTATGTTTATTTACAAAATTATAGTTTTAAAATAAAACATAAAATATCAATTATAATTGTTTAAATATTTAAGAAAATAATCAGAATTCAAAGTGCTTCCGTGCCTTTTAATATTTAGGTCATCTTGCAAATCGTAATGAACGCAATTTCACTTGTTTCGTGTCAAGTAAATGTCATCTTTGACATTTATTATTTTTATAGGGTTATTAAAATACAAGAAAAAAACAGTTCTAATATAATCATGTTTCAGTGACGTGTCTTTTTTAAATTTAAGGACACGTGGTATCTGTCAAATAATGCAATTTTAAAATTATTATTGTTAGGTATCCAAATTTTTAGATTTTCACATTTTTAGATACAAAAAGGAGTAGTCCAAGCTGTTGTAGTTAATTAATTAAAAACAATTTAATTAGTTTAATATTGATTTAAGTAAATTAAATAAAAAATTAACAGAAATTTTTTATAGCGTGACATCAGGCAACAAATTGTAGATATATTTTTTAATAACATTATCGAAGTAACAAAAATATTTAATTATATAAATGAATTCTAGAAGATTTATGTTGTTTTATAACTTTTAGATATTATTTATAATAATTTTATTTTTCTGTCATTCAGAGTTTTTATTAAAGATTTTACTGGAATTTTTGGTGTAATACCAATCATTTTTTTTTTCACAACGACGAGCCTAGTTTTTTAAAATTATATTGTAAATGATATTTACTTATTTATTCTAGTTTGTATTGCTCTTCTTCTTAAAGACAATCTAGAAACTATTCTTGCGGAATAAACAGCAAGAATTGAAGCAGCATTGTCTTCATTGAACAACTTTTCTGATTTCTTAATATTCAAAACCAATGAAATAAAACCCGTTTTAAGAAATTTGGTCAACAAGTTTCAAAAATGATATTATCTCGAGAACCATTCGAGTAAAACAAAAAGCAATTTGTGTTTTGGAACTCTTAGAACAAGATTCGTATATTAGTACATTTCTGTATAGGTCTATACACTTCTCTAAGCAATATTTTTAAAAAATTTTAATATATATTTTAGAGACTTATCAGTTGAAGTATTGCAGATTTAAAAAAAAAGTCAAAATTTCTCATAAAAATATCTAAACTTTACTCACTCGAACGATGAAACAATTCTATTAAAGGAAATCATTTTACGTCACAATTGTTGACGAGAATAGATTGAAAATTGGATGTAGAGTGTTTATCGAAATGTGCTTTTAATCAAGTGATCGTAAAATAAACAGACAACATTTGTCTGTTTATATAACTGTAGCCGTTCATCATTCGCTAATTCGCTTCTAGTAAATACTATAATAGTTATTTATGGGACACTAGGTTTATACGTTGCTGTTTAGGGACTTAAGAAACGCCACCTGATATAAATTATAAGCATAGAGAGGTTTTATTCGTTAAGTCGCAGATTAACATTACAAACTAATGAATAATAAAATGATCGAAAAGGGTTAATCTATAATAATTTTAGATTATTAAAAATATATCTATTTTATTGATTTTTAAGCGTAATGTCTGCTATTATTTTCTATTTTTCTTACAATTAAATCGATTTTTGTGTGACCTACACCTTTAATTTAGGTACTAGTTTTAGATAAAAGTTATATCGAGGGACATTTTATATTTTGGTGATTGACTATTTTTTCTAAAAGCCATTAAAATTATGAAGGGTTATTGTCTTTTTTTTACTATAATAAGTGGTAATAAAAAACTACAAATAATTCTATTTTTATCTGAGTCGTTTATTTTTAAATACAATGCTTAGCAATAGAAATTTACTCTCTGGTCACTGTCCATAATTCGGCTATTTATCTCAACCAGAGAACTAGAGTAGAGACACTTTTGATTAAATTTACTTGAAGGTGAAATATGCATGGTTGCCATTTTACTGTTTAAGCAAAAATCGCTTTTTTGTTACAGCGTTTTATAACAGTGACTTTTGGATTGTCATTCTGATTGCTAAATGACGTACTTTTACGCACTAGTGTGTTAAAAGTGACATACTTTTAAGCACTAGTGTTCAAAAATAAAAAATACATTTTTTATTTTATTTATTTATTATAAACATGAAAAGTACAATTACTTAAGTGACTAAATTGAATATTCGAAAATTTCAGATTTCTTTCCTGAACTCCAAGTACTTTTCCTGTACAAGTAGAAACGGTAGATTGAAGATGCCATTTCAGATTAGTTATTTTTGTCACAGCTTCTTCTATTCTTTGATACAGTTTCTTCTTTTCCTATACTTTTTATTGAAATTGCGTTTTTGCTTTCAACAGAGTTTTCTATGTAACTTTCCCCAGTAGAACTCGATTGCCATCCTCTATGTCATTTGAGTAACATAATATCTGCTCCTGAATCTGCTAAGAGTGTTGCTGAATAACAGCGCAAGCAGTGCCCTGTATATTCTTTTGCATTTAGAAGGCCAAGATATTCTGCAATTTTTTTAGGCATACCTTCAATAGTATTTATACCAACGGGTTGCGTACAGGACCTGGAATTTCTATAGGTTAAGAAGAATCACCGATGTTCAGTATGAGGAGGTCAATGCTGTGCGTATTTGGGAAAAATTTTTAAGTAACTAATTCTTTCTACAAATCCTTCAGTTATTGTAAATATTCGTGAAATTTTTGTTTTGGTGTTCGGTATCTTCACTTTAATAAAACTTGTACAATCTTTTGTATCTTTCACCTTTAAAAAACATAATTTGTTTTCTTCTTAACGTGGCAAAAATCTCAGTAATTAGCACAAATTTTGCCAATAAATAGTCTTTGTCATCAGCTGTTTTCATGAAATGTTCTATCTCTTACTTGGTGAATATTTTGGATTTTTTAGCTCTGTACCCACTGGCATTTCTTTTTAGAAATGCAATCAAGTTTGTAAATTTTTTGATATCTACATTTTTGTTAAGATATATCATGGTTCTTAGCATGGAGTAGGTACTCTATAAAGTAGACGGCTTATACATAGAAGATAATTTTAAAAAATAGGCTAAAAGTACCATTTTTTTAATAGTTGTTACATTTTTTTCCTCACACCAACTACTAAATTTCCTGTATGTTTCCTTGTAAATTTTCTTACATTTTTTGGGCATTGGCGTGGGTAGTGCAGCTTCCGCAGCATTTTCAGTGTCAGAATCAAATTCAGAATTGCTCATTTTTGTGTTTTTTATCACAGAACTTAAACACAAAACCTAAGTTGACAGTCTGTAATTTTATAAAAACTGTAAACAACAAAATTTATATTTATAGCAACAATACAATGTGAATGTTCGATTGAGATCATTATTTTTGAAAGAAAAAATTGTTATCAATAGCATATATATAGTATCGAGAATGGTAAGGAATGCTTACCGTTCGAAGACAATTGTTGTCTGAGAACGGTAATCCTTAACGTTCGACATGCTTATAACGTTTTTTTGGGCGATTGGAGTTTCTAGAATAATAATAATAATAATTTATAACAATACATTTGTGATAATCGGGAAGATTGAAACTGAAAACTTTGGGTGGCTGCTCCATGGTTGCTATGGTTTTGTTCCAAACAAATAAAATTGTCTTTTTGATACAATCTTCCTACATAGTTCTGTTTTATGGTTCCGTTTTCGAAGCAAATATGAGCGATAGTGATGATCTACCGGATGATTTAGAAGACGCTTGGCAAGAAGGATGTTCGGCAATAATTCCAGAAAAATCTAAAGCCCGATATGAACAGACATACAAGTTGTTTAAGGAATGGCGTGAAGCAAAGAAGATTTCTGTAAATGAAAAGAGCTTGTTAGCGTATTTTGTGGTGAGAAGTGGACACTTGAAGGCCCCAGGCAGTTTATGAGCGGAGTATTCTATGCTGAAGAGTACAATTTTTCTCCATGATGCTATCGATATTTCTAAGTTTGCTACATTAATTGCTTATCTTAAGAGAAAAAATATTGGATATCGGCCTAAGAAAGCTAAAATTTTTACCAAAGAAGACATAGAAAAATTCTTGAATGAAGCACCAGACGAACAATTTTTAATTCAAAAGGTATGTTGTAGATGATGAGGTGGTACATCTGAGTTCTAAGGAAACAATATATTTGCAGGTAGCAATGATATTGGGAGTATCGGGCGCTTGTAGACGAGAGGAATTGTACAATATTAAAATGAGTGACATAGAAGAACATGGAGAAATGTTTATAGTAAATATTCCAAATACAAAAACGAATATTTAGCGAACGTTTACAGTTATTAATAAAAAAAAATGAAGCAGTTCATTATTTGGAAATACTTCGAAAATACATAGAAATTCGACCAAGCAATCCAACGTCTGATCATTTATTTCTGAACTATCCAAATAGCAAATGCACTAGGCAAGTCACAGGAAAAGGCACAATTGGAGGCTGGCCATCAAAAATTGCAAAGTATTGAAAGTTGCAAGCCCCTGAAGGTTTTACTGGACACTCGTTTCGACGCACATCGGCTACACTTTTGGCGAATAACGGAGTTGATGTGTTGGGACTAAAAAGACATGGTGGGTGGCGTTCATCAACGGTAGCCGAGAGTTACGTGGAAGATTCTCTCCAAAACAAAATTGAATTTACTCATAAAATTTTACACAGCGATGTTAGTGGACTATTACAACAACCTGGGACTTCTACGTCGGAAAGTTTGTCTATTAACACTAGAAACTCAAATGCGAGTGGTATTACTACTATTAATTATAATAATTGTACATTTAATTTTAATAAATAAATCGCAAAAATGTTTTTTTTTAGATTTAATTGGTTACCGTTCACTGAACGGTATTTGAATTACTTACCGTTTTGTTACACATGGCAACCAGTAACAGCAACCTACCGTCGTGGAAACAGGCACAGTAAACTGATAAAAACAACCAATCGCGCAAAAATATAGTTTTATAGAAAATGAAACGCTCTACAAAAAAGATCTTTTGTGATTATTCAATTACTCTGACCACTTAGAAGATATTCGCATTTAAAAACTAAAATTTGAGACGAAATCCTCACTTTCTTTTAAATTCTTGAAGTAATCAAAAAAAACTTTTTTTTGTAGAGCGTTTAATTACTTACAAAACTATATGTTGTGCATTTTCTAATATTTATTTATCTATAAGTTATAAAATTTAGAAGTAAAAAAGAAATTTTTGTTAAATTCTTCAAACTTTGATCTCTGATATCTTCTAAACGCTAATTGCTATAAAAAATTGTAAAATACCTTTTATAGAGCGTTAAATTTTATACAAAAATTGTAAATAAAATTTTTTTGTACGATCAAGTAGTGACGAGATATAGATTTTGTCAAATGGAACTAAAGAAAAAATAGAAAACAGAGATAAAGGAGTCCTCCCTATTAAAATTAAGAACTTATCTTTAAAAAGCATTTTTTAAAGATGCCTAGGTACCAATTTTTTAGTGTCGAAAGTTAAAAAAATGTATTCGATTTTTTTTGGCCTACCCTAATATATATACCGGGTGAACTAAATGGTTTTTTCAAAATTTGGTTTATTAGGATATTTGGTTTTTCTAAAATTCTTAATATTTTAGTCAAAAAAGTCCCGATTTATTTGGTCCACCCGGTACCTATTTTTTACTTTAACAAATATGCCATTTAAAAAATCTAATATACTGTAGTAGCATTAACTTTTGGTAGAGGAGGCTTAGTCAAGCGAGACTTTTATGCTCGAACCTACTTAAAATTTAAAATTAGTTTTTTAAAATTATGTTGGTAACAAAGTATGCTTTAATTATTTTTTATACATTATTAAACTATTAAAAATCGAGAATTAACTTTGTCAATTTTTAGGTGGCGGCAACAGACGTGAAAATAGCCCCTGATATGTCAACAGCTGTGACAAATGGACACCAGGCGGGTCCGGAAGATTTCGCCAAACATGTTTTTGGAGGTAAAAATTATAATAATATACAGAGTGTTGATATAAATTAACAGCTAGTTGCGGTTGTATAACTACTTTTAGTTAATTTTTTGTTTGATCGGTTTTAAGTACATTTTTATTTTTTCTTTTGTAGCGCATGAACGTGGACACGGTGAGTAAAAAAAAAATTAAATTGTATGTATCGAGTTAGTAGAGGCTTTTTAGAGATTGTTGAGCTTTATGTAGGGTGTGTCTTGTTTGTGATTAACGTTATTATCCTAGTATAACGAGCATCTAGAAATTAATGACGTCTAGAAAAATAAAGAAAATTTCTAGAATGCCTTGAAAAACAATGATTGGAAAAGAGAGAAGAACTACAGATAATTTTATAACAGAAAAATAAAAAAAAATGTAAAGACAACGTTTAGAAGAGAAGAACGAGCAGAGAAAGATTGTAGAAAAATTCGAAAAATTCTGGAAGAGAAACTAAAAACGATGATTAGAAAAGAAAAAAGATTTAGGAAAGATTTATAATGCTGGGAAAAAAATACTTAAAAAATAACGTTTTTAGAAAAGAAGAACGAGCAAAGAAATATTATAAAAAGATTTAAAAAATCTAAAAGAAGAAACTTGTAGAATACTTAGATAAAAATGATTGGAAGAGAAAGAAGAGTCAAAGAAGCTTTTAAAAACAAAAAAACTTGTAAAAACTACATTTTGAGAAGAAAAACGAGCATAGAAAGATTGTAGAAGCATTCAAAAAATTCTAAAAGAGGAAACTTGTTGAATACTTTAAAAACGACAATTGTAAGAAAAAGAATAGCTAAGAAGGATTTTATAATAGAGAAATAAAGGATAAAGTTTAAAATCATCGTCTGGAAGAGAAGAATGAGCGAAGAAAGATTTAAGAAAAATTTAAAAAAAACTCTAGAATAAAATAATTGTAAAATACTTTAAACAGTTCAATTTTCTTAAAGAAAAAAAAATACGAAAAATTTTGTAATAGAAAAATAAAAAGAAAACTTGAAAAACAACGTTTAGAAGAGAAAATAAGCAAAGAAAGATTGTAAAAAATACAAAATATTTTAAAACATGAAACTTGTAGAATATTTTGAAAACGATTGTGAGTAGAGAAAAAAGAGCAAGATAAAATTTTATAATTAAAAAATAAAAGAAAATACTTAAAGAATAACGTCGAGAAAAGAAAAACGAGCGAAGAATAATATTAAAACATTTCAAAAAAATTCTAAATAAAATTGTAGAATCCGTTAAACAAGACAATTGAAAAAAAAAAAAAAAATAAGAATAATTTTGTAACACGAAAGAATGAAAGAAATAACTTGAAAAACAACATCTAGAAGAAGAAAACGAGGGAAAGACGATTATAAAAGGATTTAAAAATTCTGGAAGAGAAAACATGTAGAATACTTTAAAAACGACTACTGAAAGAGAAAGAAGAGCTAAGAAAGATTTTATAACTAAAAAATAAAAAAATAATAATTGAAATACAAGGTCAAGGAGACCAGAACTAACGAAGAAAGATAATAGAAAAGGTGAAAAAAATTCGATTCTTTAAAAACGACGATTAGAAGAGAAAGTAGATTTAAGAAGTATTTTGTAACGGCTAGTAACAAACAGATTAAAGAAATGTGTGCTAAGCTAAGCCTACAAGTTCGCAAGTCTACATACTACGACGTCATTCTTTTCTAGACGCTCTTTATAAGAAAAATATATTTTAGAAAATAGGTTAATGGCTTTGTTTAATTTGTACCTCCCCAAGTTTCTAAATTGTTTTTCGTTCATTCTGATAAGTTAATTCGATTTATTTTTAGCCGTTCGGCGCAATCAATTAAAAATTAAAATTCAATCTAATTGACTGCCAGGAAAACGTTTTTCCGGTGCCCAATTATCGGTTCAATACCAACCGCCAATGATACGCCTTCAAAAACTAAATTTCTATGTACATAAACTTGTCACGCAAATATGATTATTATTTGATAAAATTAGATCTAAGAATGTCTCCACGCATGTAGTGTGTTTGTGCAACACTGTAGTGGTTGAAGAGTTTAGTGTGTTTCATCAAGCGAAGTTAATTGGATGGGGGTTGGTCGAGGCCGGTTATAACCCGTGTTCGATGTGATAATTGATTCTGAAACTGGGAGTATTGTCTTGGTCTTGACTAGAGAAGAGGTCAGAAGACTAGGACAAGATTTACCTACTTGAGGCTGTTTGAGGATGAGATTGGGAAGCGATTCAATTCGGGATTTTGTGCGGAAATTTGACGAATTCAACTGTTCAAATGTATATGAATGGTAATTAAGAGCAAATATTGGGTTTAGACGTTGGGTTAACTAAATCATTGACTTACTATTTACTTACATAAATATTATAAAAATGGTTAATTGATCATGACATTTACAATTAATTTAATATACAGAGAGTGACATAAAAGTAGAGAATAAAATTTATATTTTCTAAGTTAATGTTTTTTTAGAAAAACGCCAAGACAGGTCTATTTTGTTTTTTTATTACGCACGTTTTTCACTTGTTTTCAAATTTTTTTGGACAACCGGTTTTTTGCTACGACTTAATCAATATTTTTTTTAAATAGCAATCTCTATTTTTGGTGTTTAATATTGAAACTACTTTTTTTTGCGTATAACAGTATAAGATTTGTAGGGTCTAAAATAAAAACTTAAAGTAATTTAACCAATTTAAATGTTTCATTAATTTTTTTAAAATAGACGCAATTTTTTACATAATTACTGAACTAAATGATTAAATTGACGTCGTTCTGTTTCTGAGTAATAATACAACTAATTTTCGAAGTCCGTTAGCACATTATTTATCATTTTTTGACTAATTAAGCGGTACTGATTTGTAATTCTGTCTCTTAAATCCTTGATTTTGTTGCAAATATTTTTGATTTTAAGTAGCCTTTTAGAGAAACAGTCAAAACATCATTTAAATATTCTCTTTTAAACAAGACCAAGAACGTATAAATAATTCTAACAGACAAAGTTAATAGTCCTAAAATTATTTAATTTGTATTAATTATTAATTAAAAATAAATAAGATTAAATAAGGTTTTTTGCGGTTAGTAAAGTTAGTAAATATGGGTAGTAAACCAGAAGTGATTGACCTAAAAAAAATTCAACAATAGAGTTTTGAATAATTGACGTTTTAAAAGTTTTAATATGTTGGTTTCAACAATAGTCAGTGCTAGTTCAGAAAGAAAAGTAAAAAACTCATTAACACCAAAAACTGTACTTAACACAACGCGCGTTTCGACAACAAAGTTGTTATTTTCAGGTTAAAAATTAGAACTTAGTTTATCATTAATTAAAATACACCAAGAAGATTAACGATAAGATTTTAGTTCAGAACGATTTAACACTCTACTGAACAAACGCAATAAAGATTTTGGTCACTAAAATGGTACAACGCATGTGCAGTTTAATTCTAGTATTGAACTGTTCTGGACAAACCTATTTATTTAGGTTAAAAATAAACTATGTGTTTTTATAAAAAAATTATTAAGCAACAAAATTATAACGTAAGGGAACATAAACTAAATGGTTTTATTCGTAAATAAAAGTATTTTTTTATAAAAATAATAAAAAAACTGTTGTACCTATCTTGTTTTTTCTGAATGTACTAGTATCTATTCTGGACTTAACTAGGGGTTTTGGAATTGTATCTTCTAGATGTCTTCTAGCAGGAAAACTCATGGAATAATAATAATATTTTGCTGGAAAAGCTAAATTTACGCTTGTATTAATAAATCTTGCTTTTTTTAATGAGTTGTTTTTACTTGTTAGCTATGTGAAAAGATCGACTTTTTTTTCTTAGAACAAGTTTTTATATTGAAGCTTTCTTGGTTTAGATTTTAAGTATTTAAAACATTTTATCTTTAACCAATTTTTTTATCACTAAAGGTATTTGGAGAGCTGATTAAGATAAAAAAAAACTGAAAATTTTACTTTTTATTATGCGGCTTCTTGCTAGACTTAGATGTTTTCGCTATTCAAAAAGTTGTTAACTAATTGAATATGCTATCTACATTCATATAGCTATACATGTATAGTTAGAACTTTGAGAAGTTTTTGTTTTCTAACTACAACATTTTAGGTATCTACTTTAGATTTACTTAAAGATTAGTTATATTGCATCAATTTTTAAAAGTTAGTATTAATATAAATTGCAGTTAATAAATAGTTAACCGAGCTGAAGGTTCAAGTAAAACAATTACAGTTGAGCTGAAGACAAGATTCTAGAATTGCAATTTAAAAAAATAATCCAGTTAAAGCCTTAATTAATCAGATAATAAAAGCAAATACTATAATAAAGTGTGATCGTCTTGTGTCTTTCAAAATTTTTTAGATAGTTGAACAAAGAATTATATAATCTTGTTTTACCAAAAATTGGATAAAAATTTTGTTTCTGTCATGTACTCTAGTAATTCTAAAACTTTCTAAAAACATGTTACGTCATAATTTTTTTTGTTTTGTGTTATCAAAATTAAATAGCTCAAGTACATAACTTAATTAAATAAGTAATTTATATTTTTTATTCACAATTACCTTATAATTGAAGTTTTATCTACACTTACCGTATAAAGTACCACTTTAATACCACTAAAGAACCGTATTACCACTAAATTACCACTAAAGAACCGTATAAAGTAACACTTTATCCACTAGTGAAATAATGAAATCACTTTATTTCACTAGTAGAATAATGAAAAAATACAATCTTAAATCAATCGCATTCTATTTATTATTAATATTCACATTAACATTTACATTAATAGACATTTCGTTTTTGTTTTATCATATTTCACTTCGTTTCCATTAGTAAGAAGCTTGTAGTTGTTATCGGTTCCAAAACGAATAGTAGTTGTAGGAATAATGGACGTCTCCTCTAGTAAGGAACGACTAGTACCAGGAGAACCTTGGATTTTCCTTGCAATATCAAACTTATTAGATACAGAATCTTCGATATAAGTTTCTGCTATGACGGAGCTCCTCTACCCATCATGTCGTTTAATTGTTGTAAGATTAGCACCTCCATGGGCAAGTAAAATTGTTGAAGTGCGCCTCATACAATGGCCGGTATAAGCTTCTGCGTTTGCCAGATTCAAAAACGAAGCAACTTTAGAAGGAACTTTTGATAAAGTGTTAATTCCAACAGGTTGCGATGTATATTTTTGATTAGCGCATCGTAAAAAATCTCTCAATGGATAATTTCTTCGGACATAAGGATATGTATTTTCTACACTTCTCCACAGCATCGACAGCTACCAGACACCTCCATTATTAATGCAACCTAAAATATGACAGAGACTACCTTGATCATCAAATATTCTTTATCACAAGCCCTTGTCAAAAACTCTTCTGCGTGTGCTCTTTCCAATACTGCAACTTTCTTTAGCTTGTATTTTCTTGACTGATTTTTCAGATAGGCCATGAGCTTACTATATTTTCCAATGTCTATGTTCTTATAGACTTTATAGGCTTAAGACTTATAGGCCTTCAGCATAGAGTACTTCGACCACATGGATGAAATTGCATACCTCTTCTTCAAATTTAAGAAATACGATAGCAGAACTTCCTCATTTATTGTCATTACCCCCAGTTCTTCTTTCCATTCTTTAAATTCTGAAAATACTTTTTCATAATGTTTCCTGAACTTCGCAGGCAATAACTGGCGAGTCGCTTCTTCAGTTTCATCAAGAATTGTCTCAGGAACAGAAATTTCTTCCATTTTCACCAACTTGCACAGCGTTTTGTACAAAAGAAGTCGATAAACAATCGAAAATAAATAGCAACGATTCAACATCTCTCATGTTTTTTAGTTAATTTCAATAATTTTTGAGGTGACATCTGCTGTCAAGGTGTAATGTCAAATTATTTTTTGATGACATGAGATAAAATTTTGGGAGATTCTGATTTTAATTCGCTGTAATTGTGGATAAAACGTTATATTGGATTTGTGTTTTAGTCGCGTTTTATCCACTTAAGAATATTAAAACACTTATGGGCTGATTTCAAGTTGAGATAATACCGGTAGTATCGCAAATTTTAATACTTTTCCATGGCAACAACCAATCACAACCCCGAATTGTTTTAATTTTGCTTAGAAACGAAGATACTACCGATATTATCTCAACTTGAAATTAGCCCATTATACAATAAATAATAATTATTATAAAAAACTTGTAAAAACTGGTGAAATATCTTTTCTTAAAATACCGAAATTTTTAAAATATCCACACCTAGATACCTGTGCTAATAATAAAAAACTGTTACAAAAATTTAAATAATAAAGTATCAATTATCCAGCTAAAAGCTTAAAACACTCCCTTTTTAAGTATACAAGTGTTAATTACATTTATTGCACTGGGACCACCGTAACAACGATTTCATACCTCAAATTACTTCACTAACGACCACCAAAATCAATAAAAGTATCAAATAAATTATGAAAGCTTTGTTGTCTTTAATCACAAATAAATTCCAGAATTAGATACCAATCAATGAATTATTAAAAATAACGAGCTCCAAAGAGAAATAATCCATTAGAAGTAAGCGAGGTTTCTGCTTATTTTATTATAGTTAAACACATTAACGAAAAGAAAGTACACGTGTTATTTTCAAGCATTTCACAAAAAAAACTTCACAAAAATTTGTTTCACTTTATTATTCTATTAGCGATTGAAGTGTTATGGTGAGTGTAAGCAAGACTTCAAGAACCAGCAGTTCAACAGCTTCCACAGTACCGATGTTTAAAAATGGTAAGAAATAACTATTTTTGTTTAAAAAGAATGTAAAATAGATTTTTATGTAAAAGTGGCAAATTTTTTTGTTATAAAATTTGATATATCCTTCAAATTTTAATATCATCTATGGGTCAATTAATTAATAAATAATAAGAGATAATTAATTTGAGTAGATTTGGGATCTTCATACATAATTTAAACGAATTAGGGTAGAATTATTTAAATGCTTTTGCTAAAGTTGTGTTAATGATCCAGTGAGTATTCTCTGGTTGGTCAGTTTTATTGATATTTTGAGAAGTGACTTGTTACGATGTATAAGGGCACTAGTCTAACAAAGAGCGGTAAGGGCAAGACATTTATTATTAACGGAAATTAAAACACTTCTGGTTAGCTTGTTAATTAAAATTTAGACAATCAAATTTGTATCAAAGTACTGATTGATAAGGCAATAAAGTTACTAGAATTTTTTTACTAAATTGTCGGTTTGCTGAGATTAAATAGGTTATGTCTTACGCTTGTCAAGAAAATAATTAGTGTATTTGGAGTTAATAGAAAGTAAAACTTGTTTGCAATAAGAGCTTTTTTATTTTTTTCTGCAGGTTTCGCTTTATTCGAACGGCAATGTCATTCACAGTACGAGTAAAAGTGGAAGGTCGATTAGGTGTTGTTTTTGCAACATTACCTGCATTTAAGAGACGTTTTGTTAGCCCTCATGTTAAATTTGTTAAAATTCGACATCGATTGAATCTAGGAAATACTACCAACTATTAATTTTATTGTAGACTACAACTTTGAAGTACATCATTACAATAAAAGTGACATATTCTAATTCAAAAACTATTTTAACAAAATTTATAACAGCTTATTTTAAATTTATATTTTAAATCAAATTTTTAAAATGTCAAATTTAAATTTGAAGTATGAGAATAGCAAAGTTTAAGTCGTATTTCAATGCTGCCACCCTAATCAATACTTGTTGATCACGTTGTATAACATTTTGTTTGGTTTTAAATTACTAAAAGAAGTAATTAGATCCGTGTTTAACATTAAAAGGTGCTAATTAGCGACTTTATACCGAATAATTTTCTGGTAAATTAAGTTTGTAACAAATTTTTTGATACATTAGAGGTATTTTAATCAATTATTTAGTAAGTCATGGACGAATTTCGATATTTTCGATTTTGTCATTACTGGCTAAAAGATATTATTAGTAAAAACGTGTCGTGTTAAACTGTTTTCTCGGAATGAACGCAAGTTAAATATATCAATTTTTAAAAAAGTATAAAATAGATTTATCGATTTGTTTGTATCGTGGATATTTGATTAGCATTTAGGAACAGAAAAGAAACCATAAAGTTTTGATAACTGAGTATGTGTTTGTGTTTGGTTTTAGTGTTTATTTAAATTGTAAAAAAGTAATGGTTGTTTAAACAAAACATCAGTTATAAATAAATAAAACGCAAGCTACTCGGTGAGGTAAATTTTTGCAATATAGGATTGATAAAAACCAACCAGAAATTTAGTGCGATTAGGACTTAAACTGGTGACTAGCTTTGGTAGCTTTGGGGCAAGAACAGCATTTGTGGACCGGTTAAAATTCTAACTATGATAAAAATAGCTGTTTTAGTACAGATAGAAGTTAGATTTCTTTTCTTATTATAGTCGGTTGTTTTAAGGGTTTTGTTTACAAAAATTAATGTACAAATTTTAAAAATTAAGCTTCTGGTTTGATTGAAATCAAGTTTTAAGTTTTAACATAATTTAAGATCTAAATCTGAGCGTTTTAAACTGAAATAAAAATTATAAATAAAAATGAAGATTTGTTCAGAAGAAAAGATTTTAATCTCTTTAGCAGCTAAGAAAACTTATTAAGCTTAAAACAATAAAAAAAAAACAAAGAAACAACATTAAAACATTTAATAATAACACATAAAAAGCAAAGGCGAGAAACAAGCAGAGACGCCATAAACAAACAAAATTTTTACAACGATCAATATCAATAAAAACCGCTGGTAATTTTTAAATTTAGTGTTTTAAATTTGTTAGGGCTTGGCATCTTTAAAACAGAAACACAAAACGAAGTTCAACAACACTTTTGCAATTATAATGTGGTTATGTATGTTATAAACTATTTGTAAAACATGAGCGATATTTTCATAATTATTAGGTTGTTTCACTAAAGGCTTTTTGTAGACAGCAAATATAAAATTCGAAATAATTTTTTAATAAATTATTGCTTATTTTATTTATATTTTATGTAACTTTAAGAGTTTCTTTGTACAATTTTGTGACATACAGTGTGAGTTTGTTAAAGTATGTCCTAACTTTTCTCAAAAACTAGTTGTCACACCGACTTCAAAGTTTGCCATTAAAAACATTATTTTTTTCTCTACGCATGTAAATTTTTTTGGAAATTTTCTAATACTTTTTTTAATGAATATTAATTAATTAATGTTTAGGGTTACTTCAACGTCCAAAAATATTCAGTATGTAATAAGGATAACGGAGGATGGACTATGAAAAGAAAAATTGCACTTGTAAATTAATCGACGTTTCGCTGATTTTTCTCAGCTTTCTCAGGACTTTATTACTCAGTTATTAAGAGACTTTATTACTCACTTTATTACTTTCTAAATAACTGAGTAATAAAGTCCTGAGAAAGCTGAGAAAAATCAGCGAAACGTCGACTAATTTACAAGTGCAATTTTTCTTTTCATAGTCCATCCTCCGTTATCCGTATTCCATATTAATTAATTAATATTAATTTGTTAAAAATATATAAAATATACGTTATTTTAATTGCAAAAGGATTGTTTATCTTCGCTTTTTGTCTCTGTTTTAAAGAGCCGCGCTCCAAAAAATTTAAAACACCAAATTTAAAAACTACCAGCGGTTTTCAAATAAAGAAGATACATTATGTATCTTAAAAACAATCAAAATGTGTATAAGACAAGTTTATATATTTAATATATATTTTCAACCATGAGTATTACCTAGTAAAATTTCTACACAATACGGCTTACGGCTAGTGCTTACCCTCCTAGGGTTTAGAATTATTTAGAGGCAGTAATTATTGTTTATAGTTGCTGTTACTACAGTATTATTGGCATGCTTACGAGACACGGTGCTTGAAAAAATAGTGTATAAACCTTGAGGTCTAATATACTATTTTTGCAAATATTTAGTGTATAAAAAGAAGTAAAAAAAATTAAATAATTTAAAAAATAAAAAATTTAAAAGAGTGCCAGTTTTACAGTGACCCAATGCACACCCTGTACTTTGGTCATACATTTTAAGCAATAATCTAATTTTTTGTCTAATTAACCGCCAATTTTTATTAGAAAAATATACAAAAATTGTGTAACCGTGGGTTACAATACAAAGAAAACTAAAACTGTTTTCTGATTGCTTACACAGATTTATTTTTAATTTTGTATTAAAATAATTATTTTTTATTCTCTATTAATTCGTTTATCAAAAGCGTTTAATCTGATTAGAATAAATTTATTCTTGGTAATTATATTGTGTAGATGAAGCTAAATTTGTTTTGTTTTAAACCAATTTGAGAAAAAAATAGGACTTATTAAGTAAAAATTTTAATAGAATTTAATGGTTTAATCCGATTGAACTTTATCAGTAATATAAACAAGATATTTCTTTAAATTTTATATTTTTGTTAATCCAAGAGCTATGTATCTGTAATCTGTACGGCAACTAACGCCACAACATCAAATATTAATTTTTGGTTAAGTCAAAATTGTTTTGTTTTTCAAAATTTGTTAGAATACTAACATGTAAAATTAAAAAAAAATTGGTCATTGTAAAAATTTTGTTTATTTTTGTGTTTTACGTGTTATAGGATTACGTTTTACCATTGGTCTTTTGTTTTTCTTGCTGTTTTTAGCCTTGTAAGTGCCTCTAACTGGGCACCATACTACGCCACTAAAATTAAGATTTCTTTTATTTTTAAAATATCCGTTTTATGTTTTAATTTTTTGGCTTTTTCTATCGTTATGCTTTTACAATTTACTTACTTGTAGGACTGTGCAGTCCACTGCAGGCGTTAGATTCTGACAAAATAAATAAAGCAATGCAAATACAAGCAATTAGAGTTTTTTCGAGTTATTTCAGCTTCCAGGAGCTTTTGACGACTTTTGTCTTTTGCAAAATCGTTTTTCGAAGAAGTCTTTACATGTAATCAACATTAAATTATGTTAAAACTTGAAATTTACTTTCAAAATTTTAATTATTAAACTTGAGACTCGACTTTCGAAATTCATACAATAATTTTCGTGAAAAAACTTTAAAAAGCACCGATCTTAATGGCATAATTATGCCGTTTCTAAAGTTTTTATTTACGGAAATTACTGTGCAAATTTCAAAAATTTGACTTCTGTATTATAGAAGCAGTTATAGCTATCATAGTTAGAATTTTAGTCAATCATTCCACATATGCGGTTTTTTTTCAAATTTTTTTTTATAATTATAACCGTGAGAGCGTTTTATTTGTAACGTATTACTGTACTTTAAATAAACAATACACCGATCAGGTGACCAGAACCTGAAGCTTGTCAGAGAAAACTTTTTCTAATCCAAACCGATCGCCATTAAAAAATATCCAAAACATGTTTGTCTCAAAATAATTTAGTAAATGGCTAATTGTTAATAGCGGAAATAATTAAATAAATAAAACACAATAACTGGGAAAGAACTACGACAATGAATATTTAAGAAACATTTAAGAAAAACTTTTACAAAATTAAGAAAAATATAACAAAAACATTTGTTTAAAGTAAATTAATATCTAATGAGTCCAAATATAGAAAAACAAACCGAAAACAAAATTTTATTACAGTTACGCCGTCATAAAAGTTACAGAAAACATCTTAATATCGCGTATTTCCACCTCTACTTTGAATAACCGCTGCACATCTTCGTTCCATACTCAAAATTAACGAACTTATGTCTTCTTGATTTAAGTTATTCCAAATTTCATTTAGTTGAAGATCTACCTCTTGAAGATGGACAGGAGGATGTGGAAGATTTTTTAAACGTTTCCCGAGAATGTACCAAACATGCTCAATAGGACTCCGAGCTGGCCAATCCAAAACATTGATTTCTGCCTCATTCAAGTAATCTTTAACAATTCGGACAGTGTGGGGTTTTGCGTTATCTTGCATTAACACAAAATTTGGACCAATATAAGGGGCATATGGTACGACGTGCTCTTCAAGAATGTCTGTTATGTAACGGTCCGCATTTATAGAGCCATTATTTACAACCATTAACTCCGTGCGAGCTTGTAAGGAAATACCACCCCAAAGCATTACTGAGCCTCCACCAAACAATGAGGTATTCTGAATGTTAGACTGTGCGTACCGCTCATTTGGTCTACGATACACACGAACATGTCTACCGCAATTGTAAAAGCAAAATTTTGACTCATCCGTAAAAAGAACAGACTCCCAACCCTCTCTTTGTCAATTTATGTGCTCTCTAGCAAATTCTTATCGGGCTCTGCGGTGTTCTGCAGTTAATGCAGGACCACGAGCAGGAATATGGGGTGTTAAATTATCCTCTTTAAGTCTTTTTCTAACAGTTTCGGTACTGATTTGAATTCCTTCTACGTCACGGAACTCAGTTTGTAGCTTCCTGGCGGTTACAAAGCGTTCCCTTAGCGCAGATATTCTTAAAAATCTATCCTGGATAGGAGTGGTTTTCCTTTTTCTTCCTTGCCCAGGTCTTCTGAGGTGACTTTTTGTCTCTCTGTACCTTTGTATCATATGCGAACCTGACGTATGAGATACACCAAACCTTTCACCAATTCTTCTGTAGCTCCATCCTTCCTCCAACAAAACCACAGCTTGGGCGCATTCTTCTCGAGTCAAATTCCTCATAATGTTTTTATTATTGTTTCAAATGATAAAATCTATCTACAAAACGACAAATTCAAATAACAATAAAACGAAATTACAAATTAACACAATTTAAAAATGAAAATTATTTTAAAATTTCTGCTTAAAAAACTATTAAACTCAAATTTCTGACTTTAATGTCAAAACTTTTATTACAATGGGTAACTAGATTATATCTTGATTAAACCTTCTCAACCAAAGTTGTCAAATGTACATAGTTTTAATTCTTTTATTTTATTTTCAAGTGGTGCGTTAATTTCTTGGAGCAGTGTATAAGACGATCACAAGGTCGTAAGAATTTTAGTTAAATAATTAACGTTATAATTTTGTCTTAATAATTTTATTAATCGGGTGTTCAGCTTCATTATTTATCTGTTATTTTATTCGTAAATCAGTAAATTCTTTCTGCTTATTGTACTTTTATTTTAACTTACACTTTTAACAGACTCACGCTGTATACCTGTTTATGTGATATAATAAACACGGCAGCAGACAACTAAAAGCCGTTTTTTGCAGTTTTAGTCGAGAAACAAGTAGATACAAACTTGGAGATAATAATATTTTTGTTTAATCCGACATTGTTACATGAGATCATGAGAACTAACAAAGCTAATACTCCAGACAAAGTACAAAATAAAATGAAAATGTTGGTGAAACAACACTTTCATTTCCATTTCTAAAGTTTGAACGAATATAATATCAAAAGTTAAAAAATGGTGGCAGTTTTGCTAATTAATAATTGTTCAAAGCTTAAAAGTGTTCTTTCATCTTGAACAACCTTTGACCTAACATTACCTAGAAGCCCACCTCAATAATTCACGATGATTAAATTCTCGAAGCTCGCCGAATTCCTAATAATCAATTTTTTGTGAAACGTTGAAAAGAAATTGCTAAATTCCTCCACAGACTCATCTATTGTATTAAGCACGTGACGGATTTCCAACAATATTGTCAATAAAGCCGAGCTTTAAAAGCCTGACAATTTGCAAAAAAAGCTCCCTGATCTTGTTCTTTACACTATCATTTCCGTTTATAAATCTGGATTGACCCGGTCGGGTTTTTCCGAGTTGAGTCGGTCCTACTCGACGGGCGGAAGCTCGCAAGCTGCGAGCTTTCAGCTTTCAGACAGTCCTGAAACGTGTCCTGGTCGAGGCATGCTGCATCCATCTATTGTTTATAACTGAAAACGAATTGTTTAATTATGACTGAAGGTCAGTTTTGTTTGTCTGTTTGCATGGCCTGTTTCGATGTTTAACGATGATAAAAGCCAATCATGGTGGTAAAAGCTCGCTGAAAGCTTCAGATTTTTTTACACAACTTGTTCAGTTTACTACGTGATGACGTCTTTACAGTGACGTCATTACTCGAAACCTATTAATATCGGAGATGCGGTTTTGTCTGTGTTTACTCTTGGCCTGGGGATAGAGATACGAGATTGCGAGAATCTAAATTTGTTTTTTGAAGCGAAATTGATTTGAGTTTAATAAAATAAGATGTTTATGACAATTCTGAAATGAAAGACACAAAGAGTGAATAGAGAAATTGAATTTTCTACACCGGAGTAAGTATGTACCACCCGGAGTGTTCCGGATAGTGTGGATTTCGATGGTTATCCAATTCAAAACGAATTTAATTGGGGTTAACAGCTAAGTTTAGCGTTTCGCGAGGACGGAAATTAAATGCGAGGTCTTTTGGGAAATACTTCGTTGCTTCAGCTATTGTTGCTAATTAAGTTTATAGCTTTGTTTATTATTGTTCAAGCCAAAATAGTGAATATAGTGTAATTAGCTAAAGAACTAACTTAATTTTACAAAAGCAAATATATGAACATCTATAGAGTGTTCGAATAAAAATGGCGTTATGGTGGGCTAAGATTTGAAAACGTAGAACCGATTTTAATAGACGCCTATTATCATTTGTCAATTATAGTCATTGAAACAAAAGAACAGCGGTGCGGAAAAAGAAAGTAAAAGAAATTTGCTTTTTTAAGCGTTTTTCTTAGCTGTTATCAACTATATTTAGAACAAAATTTGAAACTCTTATAGCAATTTATTTTAACTCAAAGTAAAACAAACCAAATTTATCTAAAAGCTTTCTAATTTTAATAAAATTTTGGATGAATCTAAGCTAAAAAGAAGTTGCTTAAGACACTGTGCAATCAGCATTTCGTTCCTATTGCTGTCTATCGTCTGTTGCTTTATTTTGTTGTAACACATTGTTTGTTCTCTCTGTTTCCTTTCTAACACTGTTTACTATCTTGTTTTTAGTTTTTTTATGTTTTTTGTCCGCCGTTTTATACACATGTCTGAAAGATCTAAAGTAAGTTTTATAATTTTTTTCGTTAATGATTAATTTTCGTCTAAAGGCTTGTTTCTAAATTACTTTTTTGTTTTGTTTTTTTTATCTTTTACAAGAACTTTATTTTTATTTTGTTTTTTTGTAGTTCTTGTTTTTTTTTGATCACATTTTATTGCTGAATGTTATTGTTGGTCTGATTTTGACCACTCTGCTACTTTTTTTATTTTATTTTTTATTATTTTCTTTTTAATTACTTCGATATACTTAAATTGTTCAATTTGTTTGTCATTGAAGTAACAGAAGAGAAAAGGCAGTGTTATCAACTTTTTAATACAAAAACCATTTTTAGGAATATTTTGCGATTACCAATCTAATTTAGCATTATTATTTATATTATTATTATAATAAAACCAATTGTAATATTGACAACAGATTGACAACTCGTTTTTAGAAAAATTGTAGAATTACCAATCAATTTGTATAATTACTACTATTGCAAAACTGATATGACAAGAATAACAGACGAGAAAAGACAGTGAAGCCAACTCTTCTCTTTAAAATAAAAACCATTTTTTAACAATCAAATTTGGCATTATTGTTTACATTACTATTATTATAAAACCAACATTAAAACATTGACGAACCATTTTTAGAAAAACTGTAAGATTATCAACCGAATTTGGTAACCGAAGAGTGATAGGAAAGAAAAGACAGTGAAGCAAACTCATTAAAAAAACATTTTTAAGAAAATTGTGTAATATAAACCTAATTTAGTTTTCTTTATTTTATTATTATTGTAAAACGAAAATGATAAGAATGACAGAGGAAAAATGGAGTGTAACCAATTATTTAATACGAAAACCATTTTTAGGAAAAATTTTTTGTGATTGTTAACTTAGTTTTGCATTATTACTTACATTATTATTATAAAACCAATTTTAAAAGAGTGACAAACTATTTTTTACAATTTTAGGCAAATTGTAGAATTAGTAACTCAATTTAGCATTATTATTGTAAAATTATGATGATAAGAGTGACAAACGAGAAGAGGCAGTGAAGCCAACTATTTAAATCAAAAACCATTTTTAGGAAAATTTTGCAATTACTAACCTAATATAGCAGTATTATTCATATTATTATTATTAAAAAACTAACAATAAAACAGTGATTTCTACAATTTAAAAAAAAAATTGTAAGATTACTAACTCAATCTAGCATTATTATTATTATTATTATGAAACTGAAATGACAAGAGTAGCAGATGAAAAAAAGGCAGTGGAGCGAACTCTTTAAAACAAAAACTATTTTTATCAAAATTGTGCGATTACAAATCTAATTTTTATTTATTTTATTATTATTGTAAAACAGAAATGATTAGAGTGACACAAGGAAAATGCAGTGTCACCAACTCTTTAATATAAAAACCATTTTTAGGAAAATTTTGTGATGGCCAACCTAATTGAACATTACTATTGGCATTATTATCATTATAAAACCAACATTAGCAGATTGACAAACCGTTTTTAGAAAAATTGTAGGTTTACCAACCAATTTAGCATAATTACTATTATTGCAAAACTAAAATGACAAGAATAACAGAGAAGTCAAGGCAATAAAATTAACTCTTTAATACAAAAACTATTTTTATCAAAACTAAAATTTGCAGATTGACAAACTATTTTTAGAAAAATTGTAGGATTACCAACCTAATTCAGCATTATTATTATTGTAAAACTATGATGATAAGAGTTACAGGAGAGAAATGGCAGTGAAGCTAACTTTTTAAAACAAAAAACATTTTTAAAAAAATTGTGCTAGTACTAATCTAATTTACTTTTTTTGTTTACATTATTATTATTGTAAGACAAATTATATTGTTTTTTTGGTTACTATTTATGAGAATTGCTTACTAGAATTAGCAGATTTCGATTTTTGCATTTGATAATATTGCAATAAAATTAGTATTTAAAAAAAAACAGAGATATGCTGTATAAAATGCTTCTACTCTAATTACTCTTATTCAAACATAATATAACATTTTTAATATTAAGTGAAAATGATGTTTGTACAGCACTAATAAAACTTTAAACGATTAAAACTAATTTCAACTTCAAAATGATCTAATTAGATACTAACTGTAATGATAATAAGCTAAAGTAATTACATATTAAAATTTAATTCATATTTGGATTTTCGATCTGGTAATCCCAACAGTAATTACTCAAACAGACAACACGCGTAAACACAACAGTAAACAATTTTGAAACAACAGAAGAAAAAAAAAAAATAAAAATAATGATCAGCAAATACATTTCGTTGCCAATTAAGCATTCAAATCTTTTTTATTTGCTTTTACCTAATACCTCAAGCTCGTCCAATTTCACGTTGTTGTCAATACTGCTGTGTGGTATTTTTCGATTGTTTTAATTGGAATTTTCGTAAATATACTCAGCGACATTCGAAGAAATATTTTTTTTTAAATAATTTTTTGTTTACAGAATAAGTAAATTTAAAGATAGTTATAGTAACAATTGAAACGGTTTATCTTTGACAGTTTTTGCAAAAAAAGTTTAAGTGGGAAATACCGTCGTCAACGTTTGGACTGGTGCAGAGGACGGCAAGTTTGGGAGGCAGTAAAATATTATTTCTTCTAGGTGTAACACTTCTAGTGTTACTGAGTATATAAAAACGTTAAATTAACTTTTATAATTTATTAATTTAGATGAAATTTTACGCTATTTTAACGTATTATGTGGAACAATTTTTAATGTGCTTACTGTGTAAAAGACACTTCTTTTTAAGTTTATTAATCTAACTTTGTAATAGCGACATTATCGATGTAATTTCCCGAGCAATTTGCTAAGTTTTTGAAAGTTTTATTGCGTGATACACCTTGATAGCGTCAACAAAAATGTCGGTCGCTTCCGACATTGTTAAATGTTGTTCATTAGTTGTAATAGATAGCGATGGGCCTTCGTATAATTCAGGAATTCCTTCGTATACCTCACAATAATTAGCGAAATTACTTGGCAACTGCGATCGATAAATGTAGCATTTCTGATTTGGGCCTTAAGGCAACATATGTTAATTAACGGAACAATATAACGATGTCGTTAATGTTGAACGAGATAAACGAATAAATCAATGGCGAGGACTCGTCGATTATTTATCGAGAATTTCAGATTCTATTGTCGGATATTAATGCTCTTAGAATTTGATGTATTAGGGTCTAATTCATATTTGTTAAAAGATGGAATTTACTTTCGGATAAATTAGATTTACAAGGTATGAATAGAAATTGAAACTTGCAAAGTTTTAAAGCAATTTAGGTTACTCTAATTGAATGGGAACAGAACATTGAGAGAATTACGGGAAATTACACAATTATTGCAAAATATAGAGTAGCTAAGTGCAGAAAGGTTTGTCGACATGTCACTACCAACTAATTTTGTTTATACGATAATGGAATGAAAAATTAATACAATTTATTTTTGACTACACGAAATGGAAATAATTATATATTTAGTTGTTTTTTGTTGAATGTCTAATGTTTAATCAGGTGTTTTTGTGTTATTAAAAATCATGTATTACCTTATAACTATTGCAGTTTGAGCACGTGAAACAACAACAAATTTTCTATTAATTTAAAAATAATTTAAAAAAGTATTAAAACTAATATAAAAAAAGAGAAAGAAAAACAAAATTTGAAACAAACCAAATAAAATAAAAATTTAAAGTCACATGTTTATTTAAGGTTTGTTGAGAAGATTAATGGGTGAATTTAAAAATTTCTAAAGATTCTAAAAAATTTAAAAATAACCCTTATTGCAAATGTGAAAGATTTTAGAATTATCTGTAGGAGAAAAGATACCGGAAGAAAGAATGTGAGAAGCAAATGTAGATGAAGTGTTGACTATATCTGTATTTTTGTTCTTTTCTATTGTTCCCACATGTTCGTGAATTTTGATTTTAATATTTTGTACTGTCTGACTGATATAAACTGCGTTGCAGCTATTATTAGATAACTTGTAGACATCTAAATCATCTAAAGGAGAAATTTGATCTCTATTGCGTACCAGATAAATCGAAAGACTATCTCTAGAATTAAAAGCAACTGTTATAGTTTTTTTAACGACACTACTCCAAACAATCGCACTATCTGCAATATTTGCGATTTTTTGAAAATGATAACTTTGAATTTGCATTCAAAGACTTTTTCTTTTATTTCTAATTATAACAACATTATCAAGAAGCGTTTTTATGTGGCATTAATTTTTTCTTCAAAGATAAAAAAAAAGACGATAAGAATAAAATTTACCTGAAACGAACGTTTGGTTTTCATTCTTCAGTCTTGTTTTAAAAACACATCAGTGTCAGTATAATTAAAATTTTGTTAAATTTTGAAAGCAATGGAACGTAATCAGCGCAATTTAAGCAATGACAAATGTGTCACAATAGTTACTTTATCCCAAGAAGGCTTGAACTACCGTGCTATAGGAAGATTTGGTGTAGCCCATACGAAGGTGTCTAGGATAGTTCAAAGTTACCGGAAAACTAATGCGTATACTAGATGTCCTGGACAAGGCAGACATCAAAGTACAACGGCTATTGAAGATCGTTTTCTAAGAATTCGTGCTTTACGGGAGAGGTTCACTACTGCTCGAAGTTTACAGAAACAGTTAGCAAGGGTGCATAATAACCAAGTAAGCATTGAAACCGTTCGGCAACGACTTGCAGAAGTTAACTTAAACCTCAGAGTGCCAGCTAGATGCCCAGCTTTGTCTGTGAACCACTGTAGAGCTAGACTAGCTTTTGCTAGAGAACACGTCGAATGGAATAAAGAAGATTGGGGACGGGTTCTGTTTACAGATGAGTCGAGATTTTCTTTGTACGCCAACGATAGACGTGTAAGAGTGTACCGACGTCCACATGAACGTTTTGCTGAGTGCAACATTCAAGAAGTCCATTCTTTTGGCGGAGGCTCTGTAATGGTATGGGGAGGCATTTCTTTGAAGGGTTGCACAGAATGTTTTTAATGGAGGAAATTTGAACGCTGTGTGGTACATTACCGATATTTTGGAGCCGTATGGTATGCCTTTTGCATCTTATGTTGGAGACAACTTTATCCTGATGCACGATAACGCCAAACCGCACGTCGCTGGCATTGTACAGACATACCTTCAAGAAGTAAATATTGAAAAAATTGATTGGCCACCGATGAGTCCAGATTTAAATCCTATAGAGCATGTGTGGGACATGCTGGAAAACCATCTGAGAACCATGCAACCACCACCAGCTAATCTGGAAGAAGTAGGCCAACATTTAACTGAAATTTGGAACAGGAATCAATCAGACGACTAATTTTGAGTCTGCCGAGTCGGTGTAGAGAAGTTATCTAGAAAAGAGGTAGAAATACTCGTTACTGACGTTTTTTTTTTGGGGTTTTATAAAATTTTAAGGTTTTGTTAAAAGTTTTTTTTTAGAATATTATGATTGTGTTTGAAAAATATAAGTTTTATTTTGTTTAAGAAGCTCTATTGTTGTTTGGTTTATTATACAACTGCAAATATTTAAGTAAAATTTCTAACTAAAGATTTGAGCAAAAATTTGAGAAGTGGTGCGATATTTGTTTGGAGTAGTGTATAAAAAAAGAAAAAAAATTTTGCCAATAAAAGGGATAGAAGAATAAAAAGGTTTAAAAGAGAAGATAAAAAAGCGAATTATGTAAACTGTTGAAGCTTAAAGGGTATTTGTTTTTGAATTTATGGAAAAGTTTATTTAAGTTCTGTAATAGAAAGTACTTATATTTACTGCTATTTATATTATGATAACCCGTTCTTTTCTCAAAGGCAACATGACCTGAAGATAAACGAAAAATTCTTTATAAAAAAGAATTAAATGCAGTTTTGATATGAGAACAGCAATGTTTAGAATCGGAAAGAATTACTGTATCAGTTGATATGGATTTTCTATAAATTTTTCAAAAGCATAAGATAAATTGCCTGTCTTTTCTAATTGTATTAAGATCTAAAAATAGAATGCAAGAGTTTGTTCTTGTTTCTACAGTAAATTTAATATTTTCATGTAATGTGTTAACTAAAAAAAATTATCTAATTCTGTCTTGACGACTTTTATTGAAGAGATGTCGTTAATCGTTATTAACATATCTAAACCAGAAACAAATATGTTTTGAAGAAAAGGAAAGTTTCAAAAATTTTTTTTCTTAAGACTGTTTATAAATAATTCTGCTAAAAGGGGGCTAATGGAAAAGTCCATAGCTCGTCTTTTATTTATAATAATTATTATTAAAGGACGAAACGATTAAAAGAAAGGAAAGGAGATTTAAATATGTTAAATTTAGAGTTAGACAGAATCAAAAGTAAAGTAAAAAGTTAAATTTTTGAGTTGGGTCAAACTTTATCTTTTTAAAGTCACCATTTTCTGACAAGAAATTTTGAATTTATCGCTATAAAGTGACATAGCCAAAAGTACTACGCTATTTTTTTATTGGCTTTTGTAATTATTAAATTTTTAGTTTTATCTTATTTCAATTGAGCCTAGTGTTTTCTTCTCTCTGAAAATATATTTATTGAACAAATCTCTTTATTGTGACCTAAATTAAGATGAGGAATAGGAGAAACTTTCTCAGTATTTTTTTAATTTAAAATAACATTTCTTGGAATTAACAGCTAAATTATGCATATCGGAAATGGTAGTTAGTCAAATTTTTTGAAAGTGTCAATAAATAATAATTAATATCTTAGATTTTAAGCAAGACAAGACGAAACATTGAACGCGGCTCGTCTGCAATTACCTTTTATTACGTTGCTTATTTTAAAAATTTTTCAGGTTGTCTATAATGACTAATTCACAAGGTTTGCTCTGTAAATAACTATACAAAATCTTTTAGAAATATTTTCTTATAAGACAACTTGAGATTATACGATTGATAATTATTTTGTGTTGTAAGAGCTTCTTCTTTGAATTTTTCTTTAGCTAGATCGATGCGTTAATTAATCAGATTTTTAAATAATTTTTAAAGTAAATGATTACAGAAAAAGTATTTGTTGATGGTTTACTTGTTATGGACGTTGAGATTTTCATATTTTTAAATATTTATCAACATAATTTGTTTATTGTAAAGCAGATTTATTTTAGTTTGCACTTTGAAGTAAAATCAATCTAAACTACTTGACATCGTGTTTGTAGTAATAAGATTTGAAGTGAAACCTACGATCATTCAAGCGTAGGAAACATGGTCAAAGTGGTGAAACACAGCAAGTTGAAATTTTTAATTAATTAATTAAAAATGACTAAGATTAAAATTTTAGTATTAACTAGTTCAGTGGTATTTCGCTAGTGTATGTAAAGATGCTTATAAAAATTAGTTAATTGGGTACTTAGAAGAAGCAGCTTTTTTTTAATTATTTTTTATTAGAATCTTTAAAGATTTAGTAATATAACAACAAAATTGACTAAAAATAAAAATTAAATCACAATTAAATTTCAATTGATGTTCAATCCAATTTTTAAGCATTCTCCTCTAAATTGAATTATTCTACATTAAAATTTAAGATACTTTATATTTTCACAAATGCAGTTTTTTCAATGAATTGAGTCGGAACCCTGTTGGGTTTAAACTCATGTCTTAGAAGTTAGAATGGGAGCGTATTAGCCTGACTACCTGACCTGTGCTTCTTCTTTGGCCTTGGCTGTGCCATAGTTTAAGAATCTAGTGTATGGTGATTTATGCCAATACAATTTAAGTTCAATTATCTAAATGTATATTTACTTATTTTAAATTATACGCCAAGCAAAAAGTTTTCGAAATTTATTAAGGTCATTCTAAGTGAGCTTGAAGACGTTTAAGTGTTACAAAATAAGTCTTCTTGACCGTGAGTTTACAAAAAATAAGTCGATTTCAATTACTTTTACATTATCTAAGGATAAATCTAATGAATGTTTATTTAGATAGGTAACCATAAATCGCAAAATAGTAAATAGGAAATAGTGTTTTATAAAATATTATCAGAATCTTAAAGAGTTAGTTGCGTTTATTTGAAAAGTAATAGTTAAAATGAAAAGTATTTTTTTTTAATTTCGTGTTTAATAATTATGGAGCATTATTGTGTAGTTTATTAGTTTCGAATTATATAAATGTATTCATTTTATTTTAAAACGTTTATAACATTTTAAAACGATTATACTTTAAGAAAAAGTTTCGTTTTATGAGGTAAATCATTTTTAAATAATTTATTAAGTTTAAGTCTGAGTCACTTCGAACATAATTCAGTAGTTCAGAATGAGTCTCCTTGATGGCGAGTTTATTGCATTTTACTTTGCTGAAACTAACTTTAATTTTTAGGTCGTTTTATTATTATTAAAAAAATCTTTTTGGATTTCAGTAAATCCAAAATTTCGAAGTTGTTTAATATTTATGTGGCTATGTTTTATACAACTGTTTATTGCTTAGAACTGTTTTATTTATTTAATCATTTTAATTTTAATCTTTTGATTAAATACAGCGTCTTTATAACATATGTAGCAATAGTAAGTACTTATACAATTACGAAACTAAAAATATATAATTTATTTTTGAAGCTGCTATGTTCAACGTATTTTAGCATAATTTATAATAATGAAATTCAAAAAATATGTGCTATTCTTCTTGAAAACTGTTGGTCTTTTGATGTTATAAAAACTGAAAACCAAAAAAAATTATTAAAAATATGTCGAAGTCTAAATATTGCAATTATAATTATCTTAATAATTGTTTCATCAACAATTATTATTCATTTGCCAATTTTTGGTAGTCAAAATGATTTATATATTTGTATCCAAGTTTTTCAATATTATTTTCATCAATGGTATTTTTTGTTTTATTATTTATATTTTTCAACATTTTCTTTTTTGGTGTTTCCTTTGATAAAATTGCTTTTTTTATTTCTTTATGTTGGATTAAACTTACAATTACAATATTTTTTAATAAACGAATATTTAGTTCAAAATTTTATTTATCTTAAGGAAAGCTGGAGCATTTTAGAAGACACTCAGTATCAAAAAACAATTAAAAAAGTGTTATGTGCCTGTATTGACCAACACGTAGCTTTGAAGAGGTTCTCAATTAATTAAAAAAATGTTAATATTGTAATAATTTTTCAGATCTTATCAAGATATGCTTAACGTAGTGATAAAATTTATGCCGCTTCTTGTTGTTTTAGTTATTTTAATGATCAGTTCTTGTTTCTTCTATATTATTCATGTAAGTTAATTTATAAAAAAAAGTAAAATACAGTAAGAAAAATAATATTTAAATTTATTGCCACTATGTCTGATATTTTAAAAATTAGATTACTTTTTTTTGTTGCTTCATTTTTGAGTATGACAGTTATTGTTACTTGGAATGGTCAAGAAATTATTGATGCGGTTTGTAGCATAACATCTACATTTAAATGTAATAAAAATTTATTTTTAGTCAACTTCTGTGTTTCAAACTCTCGTTTCTGCTCCTTTCTACTTTTGGAATACTGAAAACTGCAAAATTTTGTTGATTTTTGTAATAAATTGTACAAAAAGTGAAGCAATTACTTATCTTGGAGTTTGCTTAGATTTTAAATTACTTGTTTCTGTGAGTATAAAATAGTTATTTAATCAACAAGATTAATGAGCCCTATTAATAATCGAAACGTTTTAACTCGCTTTGCTCATGCGTTTAGTATAGTAGAAATTATTAATTTTCACAAGCAAGTTGATTACAAACTTTTCCGTTGATCGTACTTTAGTTAATGAAAAAAATACTTTTGAGACAAAACAGTGATATTTTACATTAAAATTTTAAAGTAATTTAATAATTTCACTTTGCGTCACCTTTGCTGTGTTTTGTAATCTCTTCTAAAATTTTCTTTATTTATTTGACAATTGTACGCATGCGCAGAGTGTTGAAAACACTCTATTTACAACGATTTTTCAGGAAAAATTATGCGTTAATAACCTTTTTTCTCTAAACAATTAACAGAAAATGTATATTTGAATTTTATTTCAGGTGATGCAAACATCTGTATCTTACACAATAATCTTTCTTCAACTTGGTCAAGCTAATGGTATTTATTAGAATACTAGATTTTCAAAACAAGATGTACATATTTTGCTGTAATATTCCTCTTTAAAACAATATATATTTTTTCTTGGAAACGAAAGTTTTTTTACTAAATATGTTCAAATCAGAGAAACCCCAGTTTAATTTTTTAAGCTTTTTTATATTTACATAATTTTCGAGCTTAAGAGGGCGTTAGATCAAGAAACAATTATTCAATGTTAATCATTTCTATTTAAAACAAGGGTATGTACAAAAAAAACAAAAAAAATCAACGCATTAATCTCTCAAGATTAAATAATTTTTTCCTACTCGACTTCAAAGTCAGGTCAGAAAATTGCCCTTGTCTCAGCTTATTTTACCGTTAAAAGTTTTTTATTTTGAGTAGGATAAAAAATAATGTGTGCACCTCATCAATAAAGAGCTTTTCCAAGGCTTTTCGACTTCGTCTCAGCCGGCCATCTCTTCCTTCAGCTTGGAAACTGCCTCTTTCTAGCTAAGGTACACAATATACTAAACTGCGGCAAAAATTTAGGGATTTAGGGATGAAAATGCAATAGATTCAAAATAAATTTAATTTCTACTTATTAATTGGTTTAGTTACACGTAATTATACACGTTTTTTGTATGGTTTCTTAATTTTTATTAATGTAATTGGCCAGGACTAAAAGGTGTGCTAAACTTACGATTTGAAACATTTTCTTAATAATGGGTGTGTCCGCCCCTGACTTCCAAAACTTCTGCAATTCTGTTGAGCATGCTTCTTATGTGATTATCAATCTCTTCTTGAGACAAATCATCCCACAATTGTGGTAAAACTACCCTTAACTCTCCTAATGTCATAGGGGCAGGTTGATGAGATCCAACCTTCTCTGGAGCAAACTCCACACATGTTCGATTATGTTTAGATCAGGAGACAGAGCTGGTAATGGAATATGCGGTATACGGTGGCTCCTGAGCCCATGCAGCACTATTCCAGCCCTGTGAGGACGAGCATTATCATCCAAAAGTTGCAGTGGTGGGTTTCTATGGTTAAACATAGGGACGATTATGTTTAAAATAATGTCGTCCCGATATATTCTCCCTGTCATATTCCCCTCACAGATATACAATTGTGTGCGAGTGCCCAAAGCTACCCCAGCCCAAACCATAATGGAACCCCCACGAAAAGCATGTGCCTCCTGGACAAAACCTCGATGACGCGGTGTGTTTCATGTTCTCCAAACTCGTACTCTTCTGCTGTCACTATGGAGACCAAAACGAGATTCATCTGTGAAAAGGTTCTACTCATTTCTCCAATTCTGCCTTTCAACAGCTCACGCTTCTCTACCCCGCATATGATGAGGTCTTAACGGAACTCTTCTAAGAAGTTTTCTAGACAAAAGACCCACATCATGCAACCGATTTCGTACAGTTCTAACAGATATGGCAACTCTTGCAGCATTTAAAAACTCCTGCCGTAACATTGTGGCTGAGGTTGTTGGATGCAATCGGGCATTTAAAGTAAGAAGTCGGTCTTGTCTTGCCGTCGTTTGTCAAGGACAACCCGCACCACATCTTCGCCTTACAGTACCAGTGATTTCATGCCGACGAAAAAACCTACTGATAACATTTTGCGACACTCCAAATCTACACTGCTCATGCTCCAATAAATTAACGCACCACTTGATTTTTTTTGTAAATTGAAACATATATTCGACCAATTGGTACAACATTAAGAAAAATTTAACAAAAACATTTGTTTAAAGTAAATTAATATCTAATGTGTCAAAATATAAAAAAACAAACCGAAAACAAAATTTTATTAAAGTTACTTCGTTATGAAAGTTACAGAAAACATCTTAATATCGCGTATTTCCACCTCTACTTTGAATAACCGCTGCACATCTTCGTTCCATACTCAAAATTAACGAACTTATGTCATCTTGATTTAAGTTATTTCAAATTTCATTTAGTTGAGGACCTACCTCTTGATGATGGACAGGAGGATGTGGAAGATTTTTTAAACGTTTCCCGAGAATGTCCCAAACATGCTCAATAGGATTCAGGTCAGTGCTTCGAGCTGGCCAATCCAAAACATTGATTTCTGCCTCATTCAAGTAATCTTTAAGAATTCAGGCAGTGTAGTGTTTTGCGTTATCTTGCATTAACAAAAAATTTGGACCAATATAAGGGGCATATGGTGCGACATGCTCTTCAAGAATGTCTGTTATGTAACGGTTCGCATTTATAGAGCCATCATTTACAACCACTAACTCCGTGCGAGCTTGTAAGGAAATACCACCCCAAACCATTACTGAGCCTTCACCAAACAATGTGGTATTCTGAATGTTACACTGTGCGTACCGCTCATTTGGTCTACGATACACACGAACACGTCTATCGCAATTGTAAAGGCAAAATTTTGACTTATCCGTAAAAAGAACAGACTCCCAATCCTCTCTTTGCCAATTTATGTGCTCTCTAGCAAATTCTAATCGGGCTCTGCGGTGTTCTACAGTCAATGCAGGACCATGAGCAGGAATATGGGGTGTTAAATTATCCTCCTTAAGTCTTTTTCTAACAGTTTCGGTACTGATTTGAATATTTTCTACGTCACGGAACTCAGTTTGTAGCTTTCTGGCGGTTACAAACCGTTCCCTTAGCGCAGATATTCTTAAAAATCTATCCTGGATAGGAGTGGTTTTCCTTTTTCTTCCTTGTCCAGGTCTTCTGAGGTGACTTCCTGTCTCTCTGTACCTTTGTATCATACGCGAAACTGAGGTATGAGATACACCAAACCTTTCACCAATTCTTCTGTAGCTCCATTCTTCCTCCAACAAAACCACAGCTTGGGCGCATTCTTTTCGAGTCAAATTCCTCATAATGTTTTTATTATTATTTCAAATGATAAAATCTGTCCACAGAACGGCAAATTCAAATAACAATAAAACGAAATTACAAATTAACACATTTTAAAAATGAAAATTATTTTAAAATTTCTGCTTAAAAAACTATTAAACTCAAATTTCTGACTTTAATGTCAAAACTTTTTTAACCAGATTATAGCTTGATTAAACCTTCTCAACCAAAGTTGTCAAATGTACATACATAGTTTTAATTTTTTTACTTTATTTTCAAGTGGTGCGTTAATTTCTTGGAGCAGTGTATTAGCCACATCCACTTGCCGCATGCCCCCTTGTAACATCCCGAGTGCCCTACTGGCTTCTTCTAATGTTAGATGAAGTCTCGGCATGATACACCACAAAATTAACAAAAATTAACACGAAATAGCACGTACAGATACAAGGAAACTAAATAAAAATTTTAAGATATAAATGTTGCGCTCATAATCGGTATTTTACTTTTTTGGGAATTATCTGAGAAGCCCCTATTTTATCTGACTCTCTTTTTATTCAGATTTTAACTTATAAAAACAAAAATTTTAGAAATAATTTATATTACACAAATATTTCAATATCCTTAAATTTTTGCCGCCAGTTTATTATCTATTCACTTTTCTAATGAGTAGATGATGATGTATTTAATTTTGTTTGGTCACATTTGCAAATTCACTAAAATATTATGATAATCATAAAAATTGAAATTGTTATTAATGTTATTAGAGATAAGCAACGTGAAAACATCTCCTAAATACAAATAAATTGAGTACTAAGGTATCAGGTTGCTCGTATATTACTGGACTACTCCCAGTGATTCTTAATTTAATTAGCCGACATTTTGGATGTTTTATTTATTCTTTATCAAGACTTATAAGCTAGCGTCTTTTTTCACTTCTAACAAAATTTTTCTTAAAACTTAAAAAAAATTAATAAAAAATTAAAAACAAAACATTCTTGTTTAGCTAACAATTCTTAATCGCTGTTAATGCAGGTCATTATACTAAAATTTGGTGGGTAGTGTACAAACTAGCTTATTACTAACCCCTTAATCATTAATTTTAGAACCGTATTCATAAACTTAGTTTTGGGGTTGTGCTACTTGAACTATTTTGCTCAAATTCGCATAAATTGGCTTTTGATTGTGAGAAAATTTGGCTAGTTTGTATTACAGTTCCTATTACGAAATAATAATTTTTGATTTTTATAAAGCTGCATCTATATCAAAATATTCTTCAAAAAAATCTAGAATTTTTTGTAGTGTAAATAGCTTCGACAACAAATTTGAAATTACTTATTATTTTTTACTACTGCAAAATTGCCATTGTTGTTTTTATTAAAATCACAGTTAGGTATTTCACAAAAAATATTTTTATAGTTTAATAAATCGTATTAAAGAGTTAAAAAGTAGTTTTTCTAAGTATTCTAAAGTGTAAAATCAATCAGCACACCAGAATTGATAACGTGATAAAGAGGCGGCGTGTCAGGTAGTAGTTGTTGGTTTCTTCGGTATTTCTATTCTGTTGTTGTTAGATATGAGCAAAAATAATTTTTTAAAGCAGTATTTTGAATGTTGTTTCGTTATATAAAAAAAGAAAATTTAGAAAAGTGAGTTGAAAATACAATTAATGAATTACAAGAAATACTAGCGATTTTTAAACGGTAGCAATGCCAGCAATGAATGGTAGAAGAACAAATAAAATCTGTATAATCAAAACTGTTAACAAAGAAAATAAAATTTTTTGTTGCTAAGGGGTTTATTAAAAATTTACAAAGGAAAACTATTAATATACCCGGATCAGATTTGTAATATTAAATTTCAAAATTCAACCCAAAATTTAGGCTTTGTGAATTATGTTATAAGACAACGTCAACGTGACATTGTCATATAAAATGACCTACATTTCAAAAACCCAAATTTTCGGTAAGAAACATAATTCACAAAACCAAAATTTTGGGTTGAATTTTGTATTTTAATATTACAAAAGTGATCCGGGCTTAGTAATAAAATTTTACCTTTATGTTGTTTCTTTTTTCATGGTTTAGCTATCTTTCAAAAATTAGGGCATTTTTTAGGCCCACCTTAAGGTACACTCAGGGTTACAAAACTTACGGAAATTAAAACTCTTGCAATTTACAGCCGCCCCGGAAACTACTTACAATAAATATCTAATTTTTTTTGTTATTAGAAACTACATTTCTTAACGTCGATCTTAATATTGCAAATATTTTTTAGTTCCAATTTCCCTAGAGGGCGCAAAGCTCGCTAAAAAATCAAAAAGAGTAATCCACCAATCACAAGTTATCCTAAATCACGTGATTACGACACACACCGACAGAATCCGATTTCAAATCGTGATTGTCTTGCTCTGTAGCTATCGTTATTCTTTGGTTTAGTTTAGTGTTATCTGTGATGCAAGCTACAGCCGCGAATTGATAAGGTGCTACATAATGATGTGTGCCCTTATTTAATATTTTTTTGTTTTTGTAGCTGCCACAGTTTTGATTTTTACCCAGTCAGCATGACATTTTTTGAGATACTTTCTAATTTATAGAACTGCACCAGTGAATAAACAGTATTATAGCCTTCGAGATAATTAATTAAATTTTTTTTGTTCTTTTGCTGCCACAGTTTTGGTGTTTTCTCAGTCAGCATAACATTGTTTGTGATATGTACCTTTTAATTTAAAAAATTGCACTGAATAAACCGAATTATTGTCTTTGAGAGATGAATTTCAGCTACGTTTCTAATCGTATTTCCAATAGTCTCTCTCTCGTTTCCAATAGGTATTATTTAAACAGCATCCGAATACGTGACTTGCTACATAATAACCGTTCCAAAGTTTTAAAGTAGATTCTTTCGTTTATTTATTTACTTCGTATATTAAATATTTTTCCAGCTAGAAACATATTAAATATTTTCAAGACTTTTATAACGTTGTGTGTTTTTCCGGATCCGGTTTACCTCAAAAAGCAATATTTCGTCTAAATTTACTCCGGAAAAAGCGAGTTAATTAAAGAAGCTTCAACTTGATGTGTGGATACAATTTATTAACGGAATGCTTTCTAAAGTTAGATGTTTGTTTCATAGAGATAATTTTTTTTTGTTTTCTGGTAAAATTCGCAGGTACTTATCGATAATGCAGTGATCTTCCACGCTGTTAACAAGGTATAAGGAAAATGATGGATGGCTTTCGAAGCACCGAAAGCTTTTGCATAATTTATGGATTTATGAATTTTAATAAAAGTGTATCGATTTAATGCGCTCGAATCATACACGGGAATTAATTATCGCTCTCTAATCCATTACATCGCATTTACATAATTAGCCTAAATATACCGTTATGTAGATTCTCACTTATCTTAAAAATACGTTCTTTTTTAATACGTTAATGTGTCACGTTACCTTAACGTATACGGTAAATTCTACGTTTATTTATTCGCGTTTATCTTTAATATTTTTTTTAATTGACTGCACAATACTATTTTATTGGAGAACAAATTTAATTAATTGAGTAATTTAACTAAAATTTTGGTTAAAATTATAACCGAAAGAACTAAATTTCCTTTTTTTTTCGTTTTAGAGTCTTGAGTTTTTCACAATAGTACATTAGATTTATAGAATTGTAAGCATAACTTACGACAAAAACGCAGATTGAAACATCGAGGGTAAAGACAGAGGTGCTCTGAAACGATCTGTACAATATTTTTTCTATTTTATAAGCACTTTTTGAGGTTTTAAATGGTTTTAGATGGCATTAATGTGCTTTCACCCCTCTTTAAAAACTGTTAGCAGAGTCTTTTTGGGCAGTAATTGTTGCTTACTGTTGCTGCTAGTCTGGCATTGATTGGCAAAATTGCTTTAAAATCTAATATTTTATTTTGTAAAAGCTTTTTTAGGTGTATGAAATAATAATTAACGTTAAAAGAGCTTCTACAATTTACACAATTAAATCAAAAATAATTATTAAGCAATAGAGATGGGAATTATCGTTCTGTTGAATGAACTAGTTCACGCGAACTAGTTCGTCAAAAAGAATTGTTCGTTTTTATAGTTCGTTCGCGAACTAATAAATCGGAATGTATCTTCGCGACCGAGTGAGACCGATACGTTCGCGACCGAGTGATACGTTCACTCGGTCGCGAACGAACTAGTTCATTTATAGTTCGCGAACTAGTTCAAGTAGATCGTATAACAGAACCGTCCTTTTTATTAGTTCGTTTGCGAATCGGTCTCACTCGGTTGCGAAGATACATTCCGATTTATTAGTTCGCGAACGAACTATAAAAACGAACGATTCTTTTTGACGAACTAGTTCGCGTGAACTAGTTCATTCAACAGAACGATAATTCCCATCTCTATTAAAGATAACTCTTAATAATATAACTCAATAGCACATTTCTAGTAATCGCTACGTTTCTCTAACTCGAACTACTTCAGATTGATTTCTATAGTGTGTTTGTGACTATTATATAAATCGTTTCAATTTTTTTATGTATTTTCCACGATTTCTTATATACTTCACTACTCAAACGTATAATTAAAGTGCAGTTAACTACAACGTACATTTCAATTGTTCTAAATAATTTTCGCTGCCTGTTTGATAATTAAATTTTTTGGGCTTGCGGCAACCAACACGGAAATTACACAAAACTCCGAAATTTTTTTTCCGTTTGAATTTATTTCTGACGCACCAATTTCCATCAATTACAGAATAGGAACTGTTATCGACGTTTACAATCGCATTCACAAAATTACAAAACGAAACAGCTACACAATAAATACAATACTCATCATTCTAGTTTTATTAAGTACCGGAAAGGCTGAATATTTGACGAATTTATCTTTATTGACTGATTTTTTTTCTCTGTTTACAGCCGAGCTTGTGGAGGAGGACACCAAAATGTGTGGGAAAATCCTAACGGTCCTGTCTTGGGTGATTGTCATTTTGACGATGCCCTTCTCTCTGTTTGTCTGCTTTAAGGTAAGGAGATATTTGGGAATTTAAACTGTTGTTGGTTAACTTTGAATTGTAAATAACACGAAATTGAATTTGGGAATTTATAGAAATGCGGGATGTTCCGGATATCAAATCCGGACAGTCCGGAGTAGTTATGCCACAGGAAAATAAATTCAAATGTGAATATTTTCACTTGGATTAATCCTGAAATAATTAGAATTGTATTTTTGTCTTTATGTTATTATTTTAGTATTATTTTTGAAGTTAATATGTGTTTCGATCAACATTCAGAGCAAAAGAAAATTATTTATCTTGTTACTTCTTAAAGATTATGTTACTTTTATAATGAAATTCAAACTGTGGATTGGTCATTTATTAATAATAATAACCTAACAATTGATGAAAAATTTAACAACTTTGTCAACTTTGTTTATCTACTGTCTTCGTCCGCTAAACGTAATTTTCTGCCAAGGTTAATTTCTGACTCAAAAAATCTACAATCATAAATTGGTTTACTAAGGATATACAAGCCTTACGTGATTCTCTGATATTCTTGATTTCCTTTTATAAATTAACACAAGTTTCAACAGCTCTATACAGATTAAAACGTTTAAAAGCTCTCCATTGTCTCAAAATTAAAGAAGCAAAACAGAATGGGCCGAATTCTTTTTCCTAAACTAAAATGTTATTTAGATGTTTATTAGTAAAGTAATTGATTAGTCTAAATTAACATTTTAACGAATATTTTAATGAATGGTCTATTCTAATCCTCGTTTGCACATCAATTTGTTAATGGACGCCTCTAGGCAAATTGTCTGTTTTAAATCAGGCTTTTTTGTAATTAGTAATTCCTCGCCAACTTTAAATTTTAAACATTTTACAAGTGATTTGAACGTACAGAACAATAAAAATTAATAAACAATGTAAGTGTTATTAATTGATTAATGTGTAGTTCTATGTAGGTAAGTGTTTTTTAAGACAGCTAATAGTAAAAGAGAAAGACAAAAAAAACTTCACTGTGAACGATAAAGTGAGTGTTGTAGATTTTGTTGCCATAAACAAGCATATTTTGGAATCACAAAAGTCAGAACCTTGTGTAAATAAAATAAAAAACAGGAATTGTGGACAGAAATAGCAGAAAACTTAAGAGCGACGAACGATTATTATTGAGACAGTAAAACAATTAGAAACGAGTACTACAGAATGAAGCAACAAGCAAAATCTGTGGTAGGGAAGTACAAAAAAAAACTGGAAGTGGCGAAGGACAATCAAGTGAATCTTTGGCAGAGATCAAAGAAGATATTACAATTTTTAAATATATAATTTTAAAATATATTTTTATCTCAATTAAAAATTGTTTGGCAAAAAATCTAAGAGCAACTGAAACTTGAATTTTGGGGGTTAAATCAATCCTCCTATGATATACAGATTCAAGTTGGGGTGTTAAAATGTTAGCAACGATTCGCGTTGTTTCTTTGCTTAAGCGATATCGCTTTTCAAAATGATTATCTGATCATTCATCAGAAGAAACAAACCGTTCTCGATACATATATTTTTGGATTTATCGGTATTCGGTCTATTTCTCTGATTTTATCAAAATTATTTTCAATTAATTCAATGTTTTCCAATGAGTCATCGTAAACCGTCATTTTCAAAGAAAACAGATATTTTTTATAACTGACAAGTTAATAGACATTTTAAACAACGATTGGCGTTTTTCAAAATATCCACTAAATGTGATCGTTAATTGAAGTTTCTAAATTCTTAATCGAGAGTAAAGAATAGGTGAAATTTAATGACGTTATTTAATAATTTTAAAGAATGTTATTAGCGCTAATATAGAGAAAAGAATTCGGTCCAATGCGTTTGACAGATTTGTTAACCAAGCAAAAAATAGTTCTCAAGCAATGTGAAAATTTATTAATAATTTACAAAGCAAAAATGTTAATTTTTCTTTCTTCTTTTTCTTGCTGAGACATTCAACATATACTTCTTTAGTATTGCGGAAAATATTTCTAATAAAATTTCTTCATACAAAACAAATTCTTTGTACTCTTTGCCTTCTTCTTCAAATCTTAATTCTGTTCCTTTTCCTAGCTTCACTTTTCCTGAATTGACTTTTAATCAAGTTTGAGATATTATCTCTGGTCTTAAAAACACTTTTAATTTAGATGTAAATCACCTTAATTATAAAATGATCAAGTCCATACAACATCTAATTATTTATCTTTTAACAGCCTTTTTGAATAAACGTATTAGATCAGGGATATATCCTGAAGCTGTAAAAATATCTAAAATTCTTCTCTTATTTAAAAAATATGATCAAAATAAACTAAATAATTATTGTCCAATTTCAATAACACCGGTCTTGAGTAAAATTTTTGAACGAGCAATGCAGGCACAAATTTTATCGCATTTTGAATCAAATAATCTGTTTACTGCTGGTCAGTTTAGTTTTAGGAAAAAATAAATCAACAATTTTAGCTATCTCTAAACAAATTTGCTATATTAATAAAACATTAAAAAAGAATTCTTATTGCGGGGTAATGTTTGTGACCTAAAAAGTGTTTGATTGCGTTTCATTTCAAATTATTGAAAACATTCTTATATAAAATAGCTTTTTAAGCCCTCGGGTTCATGGCTTTAATTTTTCCACAATTTTCCTCCATTCTTTTCTGTTCTTACTCCCTTCAATCCAGTCCCTGGATTTCTTCCTACTCCCTTTAGATCTTTCTTAACCACTTCCAACCATTTCTTCTTCGGTCTCCCTCTACTTCTTTTACTTCTTTCTCCTTTCAGCAGCGCTTTTTTTGTGCCTATTTGATGCCATTCTTGCCACATGTCTTAACTACCGCACTCTTTGACCCTTTACCTTTTAAATTATGCTTGGGTATCTATATATATATATATATCTGTTACTTCTTCATTTGTTCTTTTTCTCTAGTTGCCTTTCTCGTTTTTCACTACCCTAAACACCTTTCTTAGTGCTTTTCTCTTCCACTTTTCTAACTTTTCCTAGGTGCTTTGAGTCATGATCCATGCTTCACATCCACATAGCACCGCTGGCTGGAATACAGTTCTATACATTCTAATTTGGTTTTTCTCGACACTATTTTGCTTCTCAACACCGTGTTTAATGCTCCCAACGCTTTCGTTCCTTTAGTTAGTCTTTTTTCTATTTTCATTACTTCTTTATTATTTTCATTCACCGTAACCCCGAGGTACTCATATCTGTCTACTCTTTGAAAACACTAATTTCTGTTATTCTGTCCTATCACTTCCAGGTCACCTTGTACTTCTCTTCCGTTTGTTCCCATATACTTTGTTTTGCTTTCATTTACATCGAGTCCATACCTTCTCGCACTTTCTTCTAAATTTTTAAACATTTCCTTCATCTCCTTTTTAGGACTTGCGATTAATGCCACATCGTCCGCATACGCAATCATCTGCTGCTTACTGTAATATATTACATTCTCTGTTCTTATCCGACTTTCTTTTATGATTTTTTCCAATACCAAATTAAACAGACCTGTCGCCCTGTCTTAACCTCTTTCGAATTGGGAACGCTTCTGTCACGCTTCCATCCACTACCACCTTGCCCGCCGAACCTTCTAACGTTATTTTTATTAATTTGTTAAGTTTATTTGGTATTCTTAGGTTGTTTATTGCCTGGTACATCATTGTACGATTGATTGTATCGTAGGCCCTGAAAACATTCTTACCAACTATAAATTTTCAAAAAATGCTTTAAATTTATTAATGTCTTATTTAAAATCTATGTATTAAATGGTTTCGTATTTGAGTGTGATAACTCTTCCTAGCTACCAGTAAAAAAACATGGTGTTCTTCAAGGTTCTGTCTTGGGGTCCGTTATTTTTTTATTGTACATTAATGATATTAATAAGGCTTTTCCCAACGAAAATATTATTTTGTCTGCTGATGATACCTCTTTATTTAAAAATAATAATGACATTAATGTCTTAAAAAATGATCTATCGCAAATACAAACTTCTTTATCTCAATGGTTTGCGTCTAACAACTTATTTCTAAATGACTCTAAGATAATTACATTTTACTTTTGTTTAAAACAGATTCTTCTCGATTTTGTCATCCAAAAATCTGTCAACTTTCTAGGTCTTTGTTTGGATATGCATCTTACATCGCATTTTTATATTGATTATATTATCAGTTATTTTGCAAAAAATACCTTTTTGTTAAAATCCTTGAGCAACTTTGTTTCTAAAAAAAATTAATTTCCATTTACTACGCGTACATTCCTCGCGTTTAAGTTACGAAATTTTGGTTTTGCTTCAGAACGATTATTTAAAATGCAGAGAAGAGCTGTAATAACTGCTGGTTTAAAATATCAGGAGGACTGTAGGTATTACTTTTCTCAATTCCAAATTCTTACACTTCCATGTGTGTATATACTTTCTTGTTTGCTATATGTTAAAACACACATTGAAGAGTTTACTAAACGGAGAAAACTCTATATTCTCAACTTAAGAGACTAAGAGAATATTTATATTAACTTCCATAGATTAAAAAAAGTCGCTTTAGCATCTCCTTTTGGTGTCCAAAATTTTTTAATAAACTTCCTATAACAACAAGGAATCTGCCCCTTTCCAAGTTTAAAACTTGTATTAAATGATTTGTTTTAAAAAAGAGTTTTTACTCATATGTAGAATTCCTTGAAGATTCTTTAATAGATTTAGATTTAGTCTAAAGTTTTCTTTAATTTTTTTTCTCCTTTTTATATACACTTTGTATATGTTCAAACACAAATAAATATTATTATTATTATTTATTTATTTTGAGAAAAACAAAATGTTGAGAGTGTGTTTGCGAGACAAGAGTATTATAATTATTTTTTTCGATTTTTTCTAGTCTTTCAATTAAACGCTTCAGTAAGTTGTTATCTGAATCAGACTCCAAAAGCTGGTTATCCGTGAATGCCAGAAATTTCAGAACAATTCAGGAAATTATCTTGTTCCTAATAAATTATAATAGAGAAGTTCGGATTTGGTAAATATTTTAACCGAATGGAAGCAGAAGTAACTTTTAACTAAAGTTGAAAATTTGATTGTATTTGCGTTCAGTTCGTCAGGGTTTAATGAGGTTTTTATTGTGTAAAGTTTTGTGATTGTACGAGAGGATTTTCATAAGTAACTTCCATAAAAAACCTTATATTTCAAAACAAAATTTTAATTATTTATCATATTGTTACAAACAATTTAAAACAACATTAAGAGAAAAAAAGTTCCTACAAAATAGTAGAAAGGTTTCGCGCCAGAATGCGTAAAATTTCACAAAATCGTTAATAAACTCACTCAAGGATCGATCGAGAACAACAAATCATCGCTTTCAATTGAATCTACAAAAGTGTACGAAACATCCGGCACATTCTAGCAAGGACGTTTGATTATATAAACTTGAAGACTGACTAGAAGGTAGTCAGTGAATTAGTGAGAGTCAGTCAAGGGATGTAATTAAAGCGACGGATTATAGTGTAAAAATCAAATTATTTATTTATTTGTTATTAATCCAATTCTTTAAATCTGAAGAACCCGAATACAAACCGACGTTACAATATTGTTTGTAAAGAAAGGTGACTGACGGAAACGTATATTAGGTCAAATAGTGAGAGCAGATAAATAAATTGAGCGGCATTAGTAAAGCAATGGCGCTAAGATCAACAAAATAAAAATTTAGAAATTAGGGCAAGAACTAAATATTTAAGTAGAATTGTCTTCACAGCGCAGCAAGTAAAACCCCCAACTCTTGACGACAAATTATCGTAGCCACTGTATAAACGGCAATTCTAGAAAGCACTTAAAATGGCGTACTTTAAAGATGAAGTCTACAATGAAACTATTGGTTGGTAATATTCCCTAGTGGTTGCCGATTTTACTATGTTTAAACAACACTGCATACAGGTTGTGAAATGTCTTTTATATACAAATAATGTTGCAAAAACAAAGTCTGGTCAATGTTCCACTCTTACTGAAAATGCTGTAAAGACATTTGTGTTTGAATTGAACGAAACTTACAAAAATCTGTAAAAAAGTTTTCATTCTAAACAGGCTTCTAAACAGACGAGTTTAGTTGGTTTCAGTTTTTTTCTTTGCTTTATTTTCTGTAGTATTACTGAATACAATTATTATTGTTGTTGAAGATGAATTAATTATAAAATTTAATTTGGTTTTTTTTGACAGAGAGGTATTTTTAACAAACCAACAACCTGCAAAAAAATCTTAGTAACTTTATTGCTAACTTAATCTGTAATTTTAAAGGAAAAAGAACATTAATAAATTTTTATTAAAATAAATATTTAATATCTAATAATAAAACTTTTAAATTTAAATGTATTGATTTATGTCTGGGTGTTTAAAACTTGAAAGAAATCCATCGTTTATAAGTTAATTACAATACCGAAACTTTTCAAAAAAACAATATTTCAGAAAACATATTTCCTCCTCGCTTCCATTCTTGAAACCCACCTCCAGCCCACAATTTCATAGAAACCTCAAACAAAATTATCTCCGTTGCCTGTTTACATTATAGAAATTGTCCTCAATTTTCCGGAAAGTGTCGTTCTTGTTAATCCCAACCCCTTAAATCAAGAAAAATTCTTTGTGTAATCGTGTTTTTCCTTTTTCCTGCAAACTTCAATAACAACAAATTATTCCAGTTGTCTGCCACACATGCTTGTAATCCCGCAACGCGTTGTTATTACAGAGAACTGGGGTTTGCAAATGAACAGCATTCAAGCCCGTACCGCGAGTTTACCCATCTCAAATTAGTTGTTTACGATCTTGCCAAACACACGACTTTGATGATGGTTCATGCAGGTCGAAACATCGCTTAATATCGCAGCATGAGACTTTAGAGATACGAAGTGGGATAAATAAATATGTAGCAATTTCAAATAGATTATTTTAAATTTTAAACAAACTATAACAAGCAAAAAAACAAGGAAAAATGGTACATTAAATTAGCAATTTACTGACAGAAATACAAAATAAAAAATGAGTTTAAAACGTAAGATTCTATAGAGGCGCCAAACGTAGATTGCAATTACTTTGCAATAAATTCAACAAACAAATTAACAAAAAAATATATAACAGCGATAGGAAAAAAACAACAAGAAGCTACTAGAACAATAGAAAACTAATTAAGCACGCAATCGAAGAACAAATTAAAGACAAGAAGAAAAGGAAAACAAAAGAATGGCATCTGTGATAAGGATTATATGGCCAATTAGTAGGAAACGAAGAAGAAGTAACAGAAAGATGGGCTAAATATTTTGAAGAAATCTTAAACAACAGAAAACAACAGAAACGGACAAAAAGAAAAAATTCTCAAAAATGATAATGTTAAAAATATAATAGAAAAACAGAAAAACAACAAGAGTCTAAGAGAAGACAACATACAAGGACATAATACAAAAGTTGTTTTTTTTTTTTGATGAGATGTATCACTGGTTAAATTTTTTACTATAATTTCTGATGCACCCTGTAGATAAAACTAGCAATTATTTTAATATTTAAGGTTATTATTCGAAAGTCATTCAAAAGGATCAATTTTTGTCGTCATGTTGTGGTTAAAACCACAAAACAAAATGTAGTTTTATATATTTTTTTAAAATAGATGTTTCTTTAAAAAGATGATTTTTAATTTTTTACATTAACAAAAAAGTAATTTCTTTTTTGAAACATTGTTAGAAGCCTTATTACCTGTCGTGGAACTCTTTTGAATATAATATTTACGTTATACTTTTTTTTCCCGTATTATTCTCTGAAAATAATACTCAATTAACTCACTGTAAATAAAGACACCAAACGTATTCTGCTTTTTTAATTAAGCAAAATACAATTTAAAAAATAATGTAGTTAAATAATAAAATGTTTTTATTAGGTATTGTAGCTTCTGTACTGTAATAACGTCATTTAGCTTGCCGCATCATTAGTTAGTTTTTCTATCGAGTTTCGCTTATTTTTCATGAAAAATAAAAAATCACCCTGTCATGTCGAGGTTTAATCTTTCAAGAAAAATACCCATAATTACACAAAAACGAGGCGCAATAATCTTAATGAAAATAAACCATCCCTTTCGATGAAATTATCCTGAAAAAACACGTGTTTTTGCCATCAGCCAGATTCTTGGTTGCTTTGCCTGAAAATGCGTATTTTATTGGCTCTTTGTGTTGCGTAAAATCGTTATTGAAAAGGTAAGAGCTTTATTAAAAGCAAACAATGGCTTTTAATCTGAAGTTGTAAATTGGGTGTGGAGGAGGATGAAATGATGTCATCGAGGTGTTTCCGGTACGGGAACATTAATTTACGGATTAGGAGTCGTTCGTTTGTTGCTACATGTCTCATAGTTGTACGTTTAAGTCTTTAATTAATTGTTGAGTATTGTCTTGAATTGTGAGAAATGTTAGAAGGGTGGATTTAAGCTGATTGCAACTAACACTCTGAAAGGTTAAAACACACTTCGAAATGACCAAATTGGTATTGGAATAGACATTTAAGCATATTTTAATGGTTTCGGTTTAGTTTTGTTACAAACCGTGAAATTGCGAAATGTTCCACTATTACGCTTCCGAAGCTTTTATTATCTACAAATGCGAATCGATTAAATGTGAGGTGGGTTAAGAACTAAGTAATAATTGAGTACAGATTGTACAATAAATCATTAGAAAACACGTTTGTGGCACAAATTCAAAAAAATTATTTAGTAAAATTGATATTATTATCTTCTATCTTGTTTCTAAATTTTTCAGAATTTTTATAAGACGTAGGAAGAATACCAGAACTTTTTCTTTTAAATGTTTATGCTACCACGACTTTATTAAACTTAAACAGAAAGTGTAATGTTGGTATAATATCACGTATTTCAAAACTATTGTTATCCAGAGTGCTATTGAAAATTGAGATGCAAGAAAAGTCATGTCTTAGATTGGATTTAAGCCTAATTCTGAAATTTTTATGACAGTAGTTAAAATAAATTATGTGACATGAGGTTATGTTCTGTTTGTGTTGACAACCTGCTAATTTTATACTTCGCTGCACTTTCGGTCAATTTTCTCAGTTAAGTTGGAAAATTAGTGGTTTTAAAAACAAGATGACTTTCAGCGAACAACAGAAGCACTTCATGTTAGAAGCATACTTCAGAAATGGTCAGAGAGTCGACAAACAGTGGGTTTACTCGATAAACGCCGCATTTGTAGATTTTCAGGAAGAGTTTTTTGGATTGGCTGTCTACTTTGACCATTTCAGTCGAAATCTGCGCCGTGTTGTGCTTTGTACAGGGAAACAGGGAGTGTGAATCGCAAGGTAAGTAGAGGCAGACCACGAGTAAGAACCGAAGCAAATGTGAAGGCCGTAAGGAATATTATGGACGAGGAGCTTAGCACTTCGGTTCGTCATCTGTGACAACAGGTAAACCTGTCTCACAGCACTTGTTGGCGGATCTTGAAAACGGGCCTCGATATGCATCCGTATAGGCTCCAGGCCCATCAAGAATTGCTGCCGAATGATTTGGCACAGAAACAGGCATAACCAGTGGTTTATGCAGAATCTTGCTAACAATGACAAAGCACTGGAGAAAACATTTTTTACCGACGAGGCTTGGTATCATCTTCCCGGCAATGTTAACTTACAGAACATGAAGATGTGGAGCGGGGAGAATCTTCATTATTACGTTGAGGTTTCGTTGCACCCGCAGAAAATTGGAGTGTGGGCTGCAATAAGCAAACGTTGTCTTATTGTACCCATACTTTTCGAAGGTAATTATTGATACATTTTTTAAAGAAAACAACTATAAGAATAAAGATGTTGTAGGAATATTAACATATCAGAGATACTTTTGAAATCCTCACTCCCTTTATAGAGCAGCTGCTGGATGACGAACTGCAGCAGGGATATTTCCAGCAGGACGGTGCTCGCATTCACACAACTCGGGATAATCTCAATTTTATTTGTGAATTCTTTGATAACAAAGTGATCAATTTGAATACGCCAGTGATATAGCCATTGAGGTCATGTGATTTGACTCCATGTGACTTTTTCTTGTGGCCATATGTGAAAAACTCACTTTTCAATATTCCTGGTGTGGACTTGGATGACCTACGGGAAAGGATAACCCTCAAGTTAGAAGAGATAAACAATTCACCCAATCTGTTAGAGAACGCGATCGCTTCAGTGAAAACACGAGCAAGAGTGTGCGGCGAACAGAATGGAGGTCATGTAGCACATTTTCTTTGATGTGCTGCAACGGTTTTCTTCTATGCTTTTGGTATTGTTTCTAATGTTTTGCTTTCGCCAGGCAAGTTTCATCTTATCTGCCTAATTTTATTCTTACCTGGTGTTTGCAAGTAATAAAAAATTAACGGACTCTGTGTTTTATTTGATTTTTAATGGTAATTATTACTTTCTAGGATAGTGGGGTTAGAATGCGAAAAGTATTCTTTAGATAGTAGGCGCAAATATTCAACAGTTTTTTTAGCAGTAGGCTTAAAACCCAAATAAATAGTTCAAATTACCCAGACATACGTTCTTAAAACCAAAGCCTGCTTTGATGACAATAGTTTTGAAACACTCTATAATAATATAAGTACTCTATTATATTATAATAAACGCTTATAAGTACTCTATTATAACTGTTGAAAAATATTCTGAAAAATTTAAAAAAAGTAATTAATAGAATGAAAAATTTAGATTTCTTTTACTGTACTAACTTTTGTAACTCTTTATTTAAGTGTCTTAGACTTGATAAAGCCGATTATGAAAGAATAAATAAGACAGTTGGAAGATATAAAAAAGAATCAAAAATTCTACAAAAATAATTTAGAAAATAAAGATTGTTTATTTGTGACAAAAAATGATTACAAAATTTTAGTGAATAAAAAGCATTTTGCAAGTTTGGAAATTATTTGTTGTTTAAAAATACAATTTCTGGAAATTTCAGTCGACTTGCAATTGGTAGAACACATCGTTGCACATTTTCTAGTAGAATATCTCCAATATTTTTCATTGAGACTAAAATAGTCATGAGATTCAACATCACACATGTCAGTGACATTCTTGATTAGATCTCAAACAAATGCATGTTTGCAGATGACATTAAATTTTGTAAACAGAGTCAAAACGCCACAGGCAACAGCTTTAAAATTAAAGCTGCAAGGAAATATGGAGAGTTGAATTCTGTAATGCATATTTTAATCAAACTAAAAGGCTTTTCTCAAAGGTTCTACAATTTTAATATTATTAAAAAAAACCGAATATAATGTATAAATAGTTTACATGAAGGTAATTAGTAGAAATTTTAGATAAAAATTGTATAAAAGAAAACTTTTAAAATAAGTTAATTTCCCCCCTCCCCCCGTTCAGAAGTCACTTCTTTTAACATTTAGTATTCTCTTTGAATTTAGCTGAAACCTTCTTTAACAACATTGAGTTAGATCAAAACTAGATTTCCTTTTCTGTTAAATAAAACACGTAGATATAGCTTTAGCAAACATTTTTACATAAATCTGTCTTATATAACTATATTTTTCTCTCGACAATATATCAGAAAGCTGAAATGTTTTACAGTTTCAGCATTTTTAAAAACACATTCAGAACAAGCTGTTCAGATAAAATTTATTCGTAAAATTTGCGGATTTTAATGGTAGAAATAATAAAGCTCACTGAGCTTAAAACGGAAATTTTACGTAATAAAACCGTCCAAGGTTTCAGAGTATTTACGCTCTAAATAATAATACATTATTTATTATTATTTCACTTTTGTGGATTTTACTTATAGTTAATCAATTAAATTTTTTTTGTTAATTTTCGAACTAAAAACATAACTTTCTGACAAATTGCAGTGATAACGATGTAGCAAACCCAGAAACTACCATAAAATCAAAAACACACGAACATACGTGGAAAGCAGATTAGAGAGTCTCAGGTTTCGTTTCCTGCTTTCGAAATGCGGTGTTGTTTTATCCAGGAAACCCCACCATCAAGTACTGTATTCACAGTGAACTTTATGGGGGGTAATCTATGCGAAAAGGAGGAGAGAGTGGTTATAAAATACAGTAAAGCACTACAAAGCTTTTACTTTTGCTTAATTGAAATTGCTGTCGTTTGTCATGGGGCAGGTTGTGGACACAAAAACATTAGGATAATGTCGTTCGGGTTTTTTAATTTGTATAAAGTATACTAAAAGAGTATTATAATAAGTAGAATAAGAGGAGATTTTCGCTGTTGTTATAGTAACTGTTAATAAAATATTACAGACCAATTACTCTCTTACCTGAATATGGTAAAATTTTCGAAAAAATAATCAAATATCGACTATTGAAAGAGAAAAAAAATTTCCACTCTGAAAAACAATATGGTTTTTGTAATGGACGTTCTACAATAGATGCTATCAAAATATATAAGAATGAAATAACATCTGACAATTGGAAATACATTGTTACTGCATTCATTGATATAAGCGGTGCGTTTGATAATGTTTGGTGGCCTGCTTTAATTAAAGAACTAAAAAATAAAAGAGTATCACCATACTTAATTGCAATGATGAAGAGTTATGTAACAGATCGGACAATAATATATCGAGATGGTAATGTAGAACTCTCTAAAAAATGTACTAAAGGATGCCCACAAGGATCGGTATTAGGTCCGACAATCTGGAATATAATATTAGATAGCTTCCTAAATAAACAATTTGATGATGATATTAAAATACTTGCTTATGCAGACGATATTGCAATAATAATCAAATCCAATTTCAGAAATAACATAATTAATAAAACTCAAGAAATTATAGACATCTTGAACAATTGGGCAAAACAACAAAAGCTCACATTATCCACAGCGAAATCAAAGATTTTAATCAATAAAAGCCCAAACAGATGTCATAACAGAGATTTTAAAAATAAAATAAATGACACTACACTCGAAATAGTTAATAAATTTAAATACCTTGGAATAATCTTTGACTCAAAATTGGAATTTACAGCCCATATAAATACTGTATGTGATAAATCTAAAAAATTTTTACATGGACTGCGATCCTATATTAGAATCAACTGGGACATGGAATTACGTAAATCAATAACATCTATCTACCGTCTTGCTATACTTCCAATCATCTCATATGGTTCTGAGATCTGGATAAACCGTTTGACTATCTCAAAGATAAAACGCAAGTTATAAGGAATTTATGGAATGATCTCAAGAATAATAGCCCAATGTTACGCTTCCGTCCCATGAAGCAGCTGGAGTCCTAGCAAGTCCCCCTATAGACTTGGAAATTGCTCGCATAAATTGCCTAAAATCCTGTAGAAAGTTCAACCAAGGAAAATTCTTTCATCTTCAAATTAACACTGACGAATTTAATGGAATTCACCATATAAAAAGATATTTACTTTCTAAAATTGAAGACATCTGGCAAACTCGTTGGGAAAATTCCACAAAGGGGCGTGTTACTTTTCAATTTTTTCCTGCTGTCTCTTGCATTCCTAGATCCCATTGTTCTTGGTTATCATCTCAATTCTTCTCTGGTCATGGTAATTTTATGTCCCATCTATACCGCATTGGTAAATCTATCGATGATTTATGTCCTGAATGTCATACCAAAGATGACCCTGTACATAGACTCCTTGAATGCACTTTATTTCTAAATGAACGTCAAGCAATTAAGACTCATCTTGGAGTAGAAACAATAGATACCCACCTCATCAAAGAAGTTCCTACATCCCTAATTGATCCATTTACAAGACAAACATGGTGAATTCTACAATAAACATTTACATCTCCTTAGCATCTCTTACCACCTACTGGTTCTCTTCTGAAGACATGATGTAGTGATCTGTGAGTGAAATTGTAAATTCGCGAAAGGCCTGTATACTCGTATAAATTGTGAAATAGTTCGGAAATTTTCGTGTTCGGTTATGGCCTGTTACAATTAGTGACTGTGTAATGTAAAGTTTTAACTTTCCTACAGGATTCACCATTACTATAACTCCGAGACTTTTTTTTTTTAGAAATAGTCTTTCTAAAACTGAACAGTATAATCTTGTAAAATCTTATCACCCATATAATATAACCTAAATAAACTTTATTCTTTCATTAACCTAAAGACTTTATATGGTGAGCCCTATCTACATTGTTACATTAAATCTTGCACCTATTATAATCACTGATGTGTGTGTTTATAGTACTTTAAGTTTAGGAGTTTTATGTAATTTATATATTGCTCAATGTCCAATTTATATGTTTATGATAAACTTTAAGATATAGTAACAATACTGTAATAATTATTACCTAACATGCCCAATTTGGCATTCTGTATATAAATTGTGCAATATATGTGCCCTTTTTTTTTTTGTTAAGTAGTTGTTTTAAGAGAATTTTGTGATTAAAATTTAAATTGGGTAATGAATCAAGATGGCTATATTTACTGCCTAAAACATAAGATAAATTTAAAGTCGAAGGCTCCCAAATTCTAATAAAAATTTTTAAATATATATTTTTGGAAGTTGAAACCTACAATTATTAAAAATTGTTTTGTTTAAACCCGATTTTTTTAATATTCCGCTTAAAAAACTCTTCTTTTATTATTCTAAATTTTTTTATTGTTTTATTTCTTTCAAACATTGTTTTTCAAATTTGCTTAAAATCTGTATTTGTTTCTTCAGAATCTTCTAATTTTCAACTTCTTAAAACTTTCTTTATTTGTTTTATTAATTGTCTAACGGATCTTTGGTTCTAAAGTCATGTCTAAACTATATCTTTCTAATTTTTGTAGTATTTATTTCTTTTTGTTCTTCTTTTTCTAGTACTCGTAGTTCTGTTTGGTTTTTTTTGTTTATCATTCTACTTGTTTTTCAAGATTTGTTACCTTTTGTAAAAACATTTTTTTATTCTAAAATTTTATCGTGTTTTTATTAGTCGTAATTCTTTTGTTTCTTTAAATATTATTGTTTTTTTTTCTCTAATAGTTACTATACTATTATTATTGTTTTTTATTAACTGTTAGTTCTTAACTTTATTTATTTTTTTGTGTTTTTAAAATAATTTTTAACTAACTTTTTTTAAATTTCGCTTTAATCTTCTTTTCTCCACAATTTTTTTTGTTCTTTTTTGTATGTAATCTGTAGTGTCTGTTCTTTTTTTTCGTTTAGTCGCTTTTATCACGAAGCTTAAAAAACAGCGTTTAGGAGATAAGAAATATGAGAAGCGACAATTAAAAGAAAAAAAAGAATTTGAAAAACGCCGATTAGAAAAAAAAAAGATTAGCAAAAGACTGTTTTTGAGTATAATAGAATTAAGTAAATAAAGTACAGCTGCAAATAGAAGAAAAACGAGAGAAGCTTTTAGAAAGCTTTGAAGAACAATTACGAAAAAAACAGTAGAATATTTTTGAGAATTTTGGCACTTTGCAAAATGTTTTTCAGAAAAACGACCCAGAAGTGAAAAAGAAATTTGAGTACGTTCTAGGAGTTTAACAAAATTTGGAGAAAAAGATCTATAAAGTAGAAGTAGAGTCAGAAAAATATGAAAGCATTTAAGGAATTTGAAACAAAAATTAAAGAAAATTTTGACAAAAAGATAAAGAAATAAATGTAGATTCTAAATAAATTTGAAAAACGTAGTTTAGACACAATTCTAGAACTGACAAAGTCAGAACGTTATAAAAATTAAAGTAAGCTTTAACGAGTAGAAAATTAAAAAAATCTGGAAAAACAAGTAAAAATTTTAAGCTAATTTAAAAAACAATATTTGGAAGAAAAAGGATATGAGCAAGAACTATTAAAAGAACGAAGAAGAACTTGAAAAATGACAAGTAGAAAAAGAAGAAGCTAAAAACGGTTAAAAAATGATTTTAAAGAATCTTAAAAAACAACGATTAGAAGGAAAAGAAAAACAACAAAAATACGAAAGTAGATACTAGAAGAGAAAATAAAGAGTTATGAAGTAATAAAAAACAAAAAACTACAACTGGAAATAGAAGAAAAGCAAGAGGAAAGCTTCAGAAAGCAATCACTAGAAAAATAGGAGAAAATATTCAAAAAATTTGACTTTGTGGAAAGTGGTTTTTAGAAAAACAAACCAGGTGTGTAAAAGAAATTTGAGTAGGTTCGGTGAGTTTAAGAAAATTTAAAGAAAAAGATTGATAAAGTAGAAATAAAAATGATTTTGACATAAAAGCAAAAGAAACAAAAGTGGATTTTTTAAAAAAATTGACAACGTAGTTTTGACACGAATTTATAGTTGACGTTGTTAAAATTAAAAAAAAATGATAAAGAAAGCTTTAAGAAGTTAAAAATTGAACAGTTTTAAATAAACAAATAAAATTTTTAAACAAATTTGAAAAATAGTGTTAGGAAGAAAAAAAAATGTGAAAGAGAGCTAAAGAGAGTTCTAGAAGAACAAAAAACTATTCTAAAAAAGCATGTAAAACAACGATTAGAAGAAAAAGAAAAACAAAAAAAACGAAAGTAAGTACTAGAAGAGAAAGGAAGAGTATGAATAAATAAAAAACAAAAAGCTACAATTGGAAATAGAAAAAAAGCAAAAGAAACTTTTAGAAAGCTTTGGAGGGCAACCACTAGAAAAATAAGCGAATATCTTTAAGAAATTTGACTGTGTGCAAAACGGTTTTCAGAGAAACGAACTAGAGGTGTAACAGGAATTTGAGTAGGTTCTAGGAGTTTAAAAAAAATTGGTTAAAAACGTTTATAATGTAGAAATAAAATAAATAATATAGAAAAAAGTTTATAATGTTGAAACAAGTATAAAAGAAGATATAAAGAAACAAAAGTGGATTTAAAAAATTTTTCGGAAACGTAGTTTAGACACGAATTTATAATTGACGTTAGTAAACCTTATAAAGAAAAGGAATGTGAGAGAGGATTATTAAAAAAAGAAGAATTCGAGAGAAAACGATTAAAAAAAGAAGAGTTATAGAATGTTCTAGAAGAACAGAAATCAATTTAAAAGTGGTTGTAAAACAACGATTAGAAAGGAAAGAAAAACAGAAAAAAATACTGAAAGAATAAAAAAAGAGTATGAATAAATTAGAAAAAAATAACTAAAACTGGAAATAGATGAAAAGCAAAATGGGTTTTCTGATGTTTCACGGTCAAGCTTCGTGGCTAAAATATAGACTTTTAATTGTTTATTGATTCTAACTGAATTTCTGTTTTACTTTTCTTTATACTAACGATAATATATAAATAATTACTGTGATTGGTGTTTGTATTGCACTTACTTTAAGTACATATCTACCATACCAAAATTAAGTAAAGCAACTACTTTAAAAGCATTACATTAATAATGGATTACACGAGTTTGTAAACTTTCTAACTACAAGAATATTTCCTAGACGACATTTTTCATAAAATTTTCCACTCGAATAGAGTTTGTAGGCTTTTAATCTTTCCCTGTTATTAATTCTAAACTTACCTTGAAGGTATTAAGTAGAATTAGAAATTTTGTAAAAGTGTTCAAGAAACTTGAAAGTAATTACGTACGCATCTTTTAATATGACACAACTTTATTTAAGAGTAGAATGAAGAGACTTTCTTATTTCATAATTTTCTTTACGTTTTAACACTGTATAAAATTATACAGAAAGATATTTTGTTACTTATTAAATATTGGATTATAATAATAGCGTATCCAATTTGGAAAGTTCTCTCTCCATTTTGCTTGAACGAAATTTGATACAGCTTATCTTTTACATAGACTGTATTATCCCACATCGCAAAGTCAAAACCATTTTCTCCCTATCCAATCGTTTTCGGTCAAACGAAATATGAAAAGGGAACTCCAACAAGTTTCTCGCGTATTATTCACACCCGAAGGAACGAACACTCTTCAACATCGTAATCCGGGATGAAAAACACGTTTTTCTTCTTGAATGCACATTAATGGGGTTCTAATTATCTGTTTTTTATTTTCAGGTTGTACAGGAATACGAAAGGGCGGTGATATTCCGTTTAGGTCGGCTTTTATCCGGAGGCGCTAAAGGACCAGGTAAGACGTATAGATTCTCCTCAAGGACAAAGCTTTGTTCTGTTTTGTTTGCATTTTGTTAATAATTCAATTTGGGATAGTTGGCAAGACTGAACGCGAATCGTAAATATTTAATCGTTCAATTGACATTTTCATGGCCGTAAAAGACGGTTTATTGGACGAGACGGGAGAAATGTCTTTGCGAGTTTAATCCACAAAAAAGAGATTTATAAGGAAAGTTAAGACAACATCTAGTAAATAAAGTGTGTTTATTTAAATTTGGTGTCTCAGTTGACTACTGAAATTTTAAATTGATCTAACTTTAACTTATAATTACAGAAAACGAAATGTTAATCAATAAAAATAAATAAATTTCGATCACACCAAAGCTTTTTTTTATTCTAGAAATCTAAAACAAATTTATTACTCAAAAATTAAGTAACAGGATTATTTCATATTTAAGATTAATTTATAAAATTTTTTCTTAAAATGTTTATTTAAATTACTACTTGCTTTTACACTGCAGGCATAGATGGCGTTTGTATTTGCATTTCCGTCTATTTTGTTTTTCTCTAACGCCGGCGTTGTAATTTACACAGTATTCTCACCTTTACACTCTTTAAAATATTGTGTTTAAACCAATTTTGCGCTTCTAACATGATAGAAAATTAAAAAACAAGTAAAAATAGAATTCTATAATTATTTAGTTAAAAAGAAATAAAACCTCACGTAACTGACATAAACAAGAAGCCAAAAAACATAATCTATTCTAATCTTAAAAAATGTTTTCAAAATTTTCTAAAAGAACAAATAGAAACGTTATAACAACCTATTTTCTAAATTTTTTTAGATCTAAAACTGTGTAAAGACACAAAACAATACTAGAAATGAAATTTCGAATTTTGAATCTTTTGAAACTCACAACTTTTAGTAAACGAAATGATAAATAACCGTGAATTTTTCCTGTAAATCCTGTAGATTTTACATAGATAATGTTTACCAATTTTAAACGAAAAATTTTTGAGTATTGAAAATGTTTGAAGCTTTAAAACTGTTTTACAAAACACAAAATTATCGAATCTAATTGTTTGATTATTTTCTGGAAATATAACGTCACGCTATGACTCATCTTACAACGTGTGATTTTGAGAATATTAGTTACGGCAGTGGGCTGATTTAAAGAATGCTTAAGCATCGTTTAAGACAAATAAAGATTGTTTGAGTAAATACTACATAGTCAGTCAAAGTTGAATAGTCGAGTTCAGTTTAGCGGTTAAACAGAGGTATATTGTGCGATAATTGTGGACGCTATACTGTGTGATTGAGTTATTTATGTATTTATTATTGTGTTGTTCTTGTAAATAACAGTTTTAAATACTACTACAAGTCACAATAAAAATTTGAATAATGTTCGAATACCCGTCTTTGATACACTAAAAGTAATTTAAAGTATTAAATCAACTTTAGCAAGACATAGGCATACCCTAAACAAAATAATACAACTCCATCTTTGCTCATACTATAAAGTCGAAACTTTCCTATTACCTATCTTGGTAAATAACAGAGGAGTTTTCAGAAGTTTCAGATTGGAATTTTAGCCTCGAGGGTAGCAGGAATGGTAAAAGACTGAAGCTTTCTATTCGCTGTGTATTAATTGGAATCCAATAACATTCTTTAAATCGACGTACCGGAAAAAACACATGATTGATTTAAACCGGACGAAACGAATCGGATCAGGGAGTGCAATTAAAGCATTGCGATATAGAGAAAAAAACTCGATATATTTTTTGCAATTAGAGTTGGGATATTTTTTTTTAACAGTTCTGAAAGCAATTGAAACTGTGTTAAAAAACGAATTTAATGATACAATTAAGCGATCCTCTTGCGATTGTAAAACTCAATTAAATGGTCACTAAAACACACAAACTTCTACCAAGGGAATTAATCGAATTATTACAAAGTTTGCTTTTTCTGTTTAAGTTAAGAAAACCTACATTTTCTCTTTGAAATTGCAAGAGGTGCTATATTTAAATATTCAAGAAAATTTACTCTGATTTTATGCATGAGAGTCGCTTTTTAAAATAAAACAAACAAGCTACTTTTAAATAAGTCAAAAATTGAAGTTAATTAATTTTTTTTATAACTTAGCTCGATTTGAAATACAAATAAGTGCCTCATCAACAGAAATTCAAAAGTTTTATTGAAACGCCAACTTTCAGTTGTGCTGAAAACCCCTAATAAAGCTCTCCACACTCCTGAAATATTTATGTCTAATTCACTCGAACTTATCGACCAAATCAGATTTTTTTCGCTTGTTCTTCTACAAGAAGTATTAACAAAATTAACTTCTACCACTTTCGGCTAAATTATTTTTTTGGCCTCGTGAAAGATAATCATATTATTATCTGTCAGTTAAATGTCAATTTACAGTACTGGAAATTTACTGGAAAATTTTACGTTTACGAGTTACTTTAGAATTAAAGTATTTATATATTTTTCCTAGAATTATACGTTGTAGGGTGAGTCATAGCGCGACGTCATATTTCCGGAAAGTAATCAGAAGGTAGATCTTCCTCGACTAGTTTATTACAGTATGTTATATAAAAAAAAATAATAAAACTTTGTGTTTTCTAAATAGTATATTAAGTATGGAGAACAGTAAGGAATGCTTACCGTTCGAAGACAATTGTTTGGAGGAGGAGCGAAGCGACGAATCCAACTATTGTCTGAGAATGGTAATCCTTAACGTTCGACATGCTTATAAAGTTTTTTGCGCGATTGGAGTTTCTAGAATAATAATAATAATAATTTATATCAATACATTTGTGATAATCGGGAAGATTGAAACTGAAAACTTTGGGTGGCTGTTCCATGGTTGCTATGGTTTTGTTCCAAACAAGTAAAATTGTCTTTTTGATACAATCATTCCTACATAGTTCTGTTTTGTGGTTCCGTTTTCGAAGCAAATATGAGCGATAGTGATGATCTACCGGATGATTTAGAAGACGCTTGGCAAGAAGGATGTTCGGCAATAATTCCAGAAAAATCTAAAGCCCCATATGAACAGACATACAAGTTGTTTATGGAATGGCGTGAAGCAAAGAAGATTTCTGTAAATGAAAAGAGCTTGTTAGCGTATTTTGTGGTGAGAAGTGGACACTTGAAGGCCCCAGGCAGTTTATGGGCGGAGTATTCTATGCTGAAGAGTACAATTTTTCTCCATGATGCTATCGATATTTCTAAGTTTGCTACATTAATTGCTTATCTTAAGAGAAAAAATATTGGATATCGGCCTAAGAAGGCTAAAATTTTTACCAAAGAAGACATGGAAAAATTCTTGAATGAAGCACCAGACGAACAATTTTTAATTCAAAAGGTATGTTGTAGAAGATGAGGTGGTACATCTGAGTTCTAAGGAAACAATATATTTGCAAGTAGCAATGATATTGGGAGTATCGGGCGCTTGTAGACGAGAGGAATTGTACAATATTAAAATGAGTGACATAGAAGAACATGAAGAAATGTTTATAGTAAATATTCCAAATACAAAAACGCATATTCAGCGAACGTTCACAGTTATTAATAAAGAAAATGAAACAGTTCATTATTTGGAAATACTTCGAAAATACATAAGAATTCGATTAAGCAACCCAACGTCAGATCATTTATTTCTGAACTATAGAAATGGCAAATGCACTAGGCAAGTCACAGGAAAAGGCACAATTGGAGGCTGGCCGTCAAAAATTGCAAAGTATTGAAAGTTGCAAGCTCCTGAAGGTTTTACTGGACACTCGTTTCGACGCACATCGGCTACACTTTTGGCGAATAACGGAGTTGATGTGTTGGGACTAAAAAGACATGGTGGGTGGCGTTCATCAACGGTGGCCGAGAGTTACGTGGAAGATTCCCTCCAAAACAAAATTAAATTTGCTCATAAAATTTTACACAGCGATGTTGGTGGACTATTACAACAACCTGGGACTTCTACGTCGGAAAGTTTGTCTATTAACACTAGAAACTCAAATGCGAGTGGTATTACTACTATTAATTATAATAATTGTACATTTAATTTTAATAAATAAATCGCAAAATTGTTTTTTTTAGATTTAATTGCTTACCGTTCACTGAACGGTAAGTGAATTACTTACCGTTTTGTTACACGTAGTAACCAGTAACAGCAACCGACCGTCGTGGAAACAGGCACAGTAAACTGATAAAAACAACCAATCGCGCAAAAACAGTTTTAAAGCTTTATATGTTTTAAATTCCTAGGAATTGAAAAATTGTTAAAAATAAAACGGTAGATTTTTAAACATTCTTAAATTTTCTACCTCAAAAGCATTCGAATTACAGAAATTTTTGATTTAAAACTGATAAGCATTTTCATGTAAAATATACTTTTTTAATATAATTGTCGAATTTTGTTGAAAATAGGATTTAATAAAATCATAAAAACATATATAATAAAAAATTAAGCTGTATTCAGAGTAATTCAAAATTGTCAAACTCTATTATTGTTTTATTTAGAATTTTGTATTTTTTAGTGTTCTGAGATTACTTACAACAATTTTAAAATTTCTAAAGCTTTAAAGTTTTCTGAAAACTTAATCAAGTATATTCTTCATCAATTTATCGTTCAAAATTAGTTAAAATCAGCAGAACTTAGTAATTCTTTAGTAAAAAGAACCAAGTCGTTAAAGTTGGCTGCGCTGAAAGTATTAAATGACATTTAGCGTTAATCCGAAATATGAATATAAATATTGATTTTAGTAATTTCTTTGGCAAAAAAATCTAATACAGTGGTCGTGCGATGGGTAATTTATAGTACTTAGACTTACTAAACTCTCTCCTTCGGTTCGGGCTTAAAATCAAGTCTTCGCACTGTAAATTTTACTTACCGCACTCTAATACAAATAACTTTTTCTTTGTTTGACAGGAATCTTCTTTATTCTGCCCTGCATTGACGCCTACGCCCGAGTTGATCTGCGCACGAGGACCTACGATATACCCCCCCAGGAGGCAAGTGTTTTTTTTTATTATGTTGGAGTTTTATCTAAAACATTGAATTAAAAAAGTGACATCAGGGATTTGTATTGCTTGGATACAGTCCCTTTTCTTGAATAATGCGGTCATGTTTCTTTTGTGAATACGACTTTCGTTAAAATAATGATATATGACCTGGAGGAAAAAAGACATCTCACGAATTTTTTATTCGAAAAAGCAAAACAAGATCAACGTCAAGGTCGATGTAAGAGAGCAGTGCGGTTTGGGATGTCACTCAACTCACGTGATGGATGTAAAGTTAAAAAGCTTTCCGACTTTTCGCTATTGTTATTGATGGAGAAATATTTATTTAAAAGATATAGTTGAGTTTGCGTTAAAAAGTTTAATAATTTACAATTCAATAAAATTTGTAATTAGTAAACACGTGCGTCTTTGAGGGATAAACAAAAAAAGTCAAACTCAAAATTATTTGTTCTTGACTAGACTATCGCTTTTATCTTCTAATTTTTATAAAACTGTCATCTGATGTTTCTAATTTTATAAAACTATCTTAGATGGTTTCTAATTTTTATAAGACTACTTCTTTTAACCTCTAACTTGTAAAAAACTGTCTTCTGTTGTTCTTAAAAGTTTATAAAACTGTCTTAGACGCCTACTGTTTTTTATAAGACTGTCGTTTTCAGTGACAAACTATTTTTACTTAAATATTTGTTGCTGTTTTTTCTAGTGTTTTTTTTGTTAATTATTTTGTAGTATATTTTCTGTCAAAGCTTTTCAGTTGATAGAAAATCGATAGTTTTATCGGCGACTTGACACCATGCGATATTGTTTTCTAAGGTTTTTCTTTTTTCTTTCTATATAGTCTTGATATTTATATTGTATTTTTTGTATTATTTTTATTTTTCTTATTTGTACTATTGTTTTACTATTCTTAATTACAATTTTTTGTACTTCTTGTTTTTTTCTTTTATAGTCTAGGTAAAAATGATAGTAGGATTTGACAGCAGCAATTTTGAACTGAAATAACTGACTTATAAACTGATAGCATAAAGCAAATTTCAGTTTCACTCTATATATAAAGTGTTCACATAAAAACGTTTTCTAAAGTGCCGTAATAACAATCTTTAAAGTATTTTTTACTTCAATTTAGCTGTCAATACTGTCAGGCGTGGTTGTCCCAACTGTCACATTGCCACAGTTTTATATTATTATTATTTTTTATTTACATTGTTTCTAGGTTTTGACCAAAGACAGCGTAACCGTCTCTGTGGACGCCGTCGTCTACTACCGCGTCTCCAACGCCACCGTGTCCATCGCTAACGTAGAAAATGCCCATCATTCAACTCGCCTTCTAGCTCAGACCACTCTCCGTAACATCATGGGTCAAAGACCCCTCCACGAGATCCTGAGCGAACGCGAGAGTATTTCCCAACACATGAAAGCCCTCCTTGACGAAGCTACCGACTCTTGGGGGATCAACGTAGAAAGAGTCGAAATGTGAGTTCTCACATTTCTCAATTGACTCAATCTGAAATTTTTCGTACAGTAAGGACGTTCGACTACCCGTCCAACTGCAAAGAGCTATGGCAGCTGAAGCGGAAGCTGCTCGTGAAGCCCGTGCTAAAGTGATTGCAGCTGAAGGCGAACAGAAAGCCTCCAGAGCTCTGAGAGAAGCTTCGGAAGTGATTGGAGACTCACCGGCTGCTCTCCAGCTTCGCTATTTGCAGGTAAGGGATCGATTGCATGAGTTTAAAGGCTTTTTCATGCTTGGATGCTCTTGATTTGTATCATTCACAAGCATGGCGCAATTTAGCAGGTGGACTCAGAAAATTAGGTAGAGACAATTGAACAGAATTGCCCACAGATTGATTAATATTGCTCACTTTTTTTAAAAGACATTTTTTCTCTTCTTGTTAATGATTGCAAATTGCCCAAAATTACCGATTTTTTTTTAATTTTTTTTGTTATAATAGTCAAACAAATTTGGGCAATAATTGAAACCCGATAAACTCTCAGTTACAGTAAAATAATTTATAAATTTGTAATTGGCTGACAAATCATGAAGATTGTCTCCGTAGTTTTTTTTTTACAAAAATGAACAATCAAAATAATTTGATAAACAATGACAGTCAATCGGTAGTCAATTGTTTTTATCGTTTTTTTCTTTGTGGGTCCACCATCACACAGCTCACTTTAGCGCTTTTCTAAGACACTGAATCAAGAAACACGGGTTTTAGTGGGAACAAAGGGTGTCTCAACTTTAAATCGGGATTTTTTTTTATAGATTTTGGTGTTTAGAAAGGGTCGTTTTGTGCAAATTTAATGTTAAAAGGGTGGTTTTGCGTGGCTTGACTCTCTAAAACTGATTTAAATAACTTTTTGTTTGGTAAAGTTTGTTTGGAAGTTATTTTGTATTTTGCATGAAATGTCGCCTACTTTTCCTGTTGGAACACCCTCTTAGTTGCTTTTATTAAGGGTACTGGTTATTAATTTATGAAATAATTGATTTCATAACCAGGACTTTTAATCTTAAAAATTTAACTAGTTTTTCTCTTTTTTAATCTTAGAATAGTTGTTAGTTATTAGAGTGGGAAGTATAAGGAAGATTATATAAATCTAGGTGCTTGTTAATTCGGTTCAATTTCTAATTTAACAAATACTTAATAAAAATCTAATGTTTGTCACAAATAACAAAGAGTATTTTTTACTGTCATTACATTGTCTACTTTAAGTAGATTTTCCTGTCCACTTTACACGACATTAAAACTTAGTTTATCAGGACTAAGCTTTAGCTTCATTTTCATGCAAGATCACTCTTTCGACTCGGAAAACTTTCTGTTATAATCGTTTCGGAGAGTAAATGGGCTAGCTTGAATGGTATTGATGATGGCTGGGATGGAACACAACTATGAATTACGATTTATCCTTTTAACAGATGACGAATGGGGCGTGAGATCTGACTAATATAAAAGGGTAAACGTGTAACTCTACAAAACATATCGTATCTATGACAAGTTTTCATTATTTCGGGATTTGTTTGTCACATTTTAAAATTGATGAACAAACTTTGGAATAAAAACTATAAAAGAACATAAAAACTGTATGAATATTACGAGTTAAGTAGAAGCGAAATAAAGTCAGGATATTGACAGGTGCAAGGAATGGCAAAAAGTTTCTAAAAACAATTTCGATAGCTAGTAGAGACACTGTCGCTTAATTGTAGACTCTAGCCGTCCCACTAGCTAGAACGCTGAAAGGCAGCGTGCCAGTCAGATTAATGTTCGTAGAGCAGGTACTTGGATTTAAAAAAAAAGTTCGGGTTTCTGTTCTAAATGAGTAAAATATTCAATTACGGTTCCGGTTCTAGATTAATGAGAGAATTCTGATTTTAATCTAATTGTAAAAAATAATCGCTTAGGGATTTATGTCGACAGTAAATTATAATTATTATTTAGTAACTGTGGCTGACTATGCAATGCAGGCACCTGCTGGCTGTACCCAAATAAAATAAAGAATTTGTTATAGTTTTAGTTCTAGATGATTGCAAAAATTTGATTTAAGTTTCGGTTTAGTTTTCGACTCAGTATAGGTTTAGTTCGGGTTTTTTGCTCGCTAATGTATAAATTAATTTTTACCAATACATTCACCAATTTTTTTTGTCAGTACTCTCACCAGATAGTGCTACTGGCTTTATGTCGCTGCTACTTTACTAATGGGTTTGTTTAAAACAGTTTTGAAGCATTCCAGTCAGACACATGAACAAACTACTTTGTGATAATATAAGATAACGAAGTGAATATCTCGAAACCGGTACACAATTTTTTGGTGATGTGTCTGATTACAACATTATCGATTTTGTGTATAACAATTTATTTCTAATTTATCTCATTTTTTGTCGTTGTAAAGACTTGTTTTGGCTACTCAAGCAAGATCAGATGAAGATTAGTCAGAGCGCCAATACAGTGGTTTAACAGAGTCTTCTAACTGCTCTGTCTTGCTGATGCTCGCCAACAATTAATAATTCTATAGACTGTTGGATTTCTTGCAGCTGAGGCTTGTTTACACAGAATTAAAGGAGATTCTTTTTAAAAAACTTGTTTTTGTATATTAAATATATTAGAATAGCAGTTTCAGTATTTTACATACGTCAAATTTTTACTCGGTTTGTATAATTACCCGCTATTCAGCTACATATTTTAGACCTTCAGTTGGTCCCAATCTTTTTTAAATAATTTTATTTACTGTGGTTAATGAACTGCAGCTACGAGTATAACATCACTTTACATAAATACTTATTATGTTGATTCAATGACAGGATGTTTAAAAAAAAGAAAAAAATTCTGACAAGCAGCAAGTGCTGGTAAAGAACACGCTTGATACGCTAGTTTGAGACTCTTTGTAGATACATATATACTGAATTAATAGTCGTTCTGTCATTTTATTATAGTTAATAAAATTGCTCTATTTTTATGTCTAAACACAAATGATGTTTGAACTTGTTTATAATATTAGAAATGTTAGAAGTTAATTTACACATACTTCAGAATTGTCAACAAGCTTAGTCACTTGCAGATGCACTTCGTTGGTAGAATCAAATATTCCATTTTGGTTAAATTAGGTTAAAATACACCATCCAATTCTAGTTTTTTATTTACAAAGTTTACTTTTATATTTTTAATTTTATTGATATTTTAAATATTTTAAAAAATTAACTTTAGCTCAGAGCTTTCACTATTTTTATCCTTTTTATTATAATTATTTTTCTCATAATTTGCTTTATTTAAATTTATTTAAATAATTAGCTAATTAATTGATGTTTATGTTTAAATTTCTAGAGTTGTTAATAAATTTAAAAAAATTCTAAACTTACTAGATATTAACTATAAGAAACGCCTAATAAGTCTAGAGCTTCAGTGAGCTACTCCTTTAGACTAATAATAATAATACATAATATTATAATAAAGTGTTTTTTATTTTATTTTGTTTTAAAAATCATGGAACATTTTTTTAAGACACACTATGGTGATTAAGTTATTAAAAAAAAATATAGGGCATCTTCAAAAATTACTTCAAGGCTTGTGACTAAATAAAGATAGAATTTCTAATAAAGCTTGTGTGGCTAGATTATATAATCAAAGTTGTCACGTGGGCTAAGATTATTTTACACAAAGATTCTAGACTATATTTTATAAAAATTATTTATCTGACATAAAAACAAGACGGCATTTCATAAACTTATAAAATGATTTCTTTTATGGAATCGCTGCGACATATTTCTTTTGTATTTTGAGAGGCATTTTGGGAGTGCGGATAAAACTTGATTCACCCAGTACATTTCAAAAATAAGTTTAGTTTGTTTATTGTTTTTTTTTAACAGGATTAGTAAACCAATCGTGAACGCGTTAAAGCTGTTGTACAGTCATGCACCCAAGTAATGTTTTTTCCGTGATGTATTGCCCCCCGTTTCAATGTATCACATGCGACACTTTACAGTTCTCCTGCGCTTCGTTGAAATAAATCTCTGACGTCAAACCGTAAAACATTCATTTACCAACAAGTCGATCACATTTCTCACTGGATAGTTTAATAAGTTTAGCGAAAAATGTGGACATATTTTTCGTAGCTTAAACTCCGGTTTTTATTGCTTTTATCCCGTAAAAACCGCTAATAAATCAGGACTAGCAAATGATTTAATCTTCCTTGTATGAGGTCCACTATAGTTTAGTGATAAACAAAAATTGTGGTTACGTCTCGTATACACTGATTGATTGATTCCATCTCAGACCTTGAACACGATATCGACTGAGAAGAATTCAACGATTGTTTTTCCTCTACCGATTGATATTATTTCGTACTTCATGAAGTGCAAAGGGGCTGCAGATAACCAGAGTCCTTTTTAAGAATACTAAAATGGTCCGAAAATTTATGTCTTGTTAAATAGTGTATGTGTCCTCGTCGCCGTTAGTGTCTTTCCTATTAAGATATATTAGGTGTAAATCTCGATTTCTGTTTGTTCGTTCTGTGGGCTCTTTTGGACGTTTATATTGAGGCACAGTGTACACTCGTCTTTCATCATTATGTATGTATACAACGTCACCGTTTAGACTAATCAGGATAATAATAGGAATAATGCACGTTAGTTAGCTCGCTGTATCCATACAATCTCGATATTGTGCTCAATGTAAAGCCAAATGTAATAGAAATGCACATTTAGACATTTCTATTGCAATCGACTGTTACATGCATTTATTACTACATCAATATCTAAAATAAGACAACGCTTAAAAGTGAAAATTAAAATAAGAATAAGATGCATTATCAAACAGATTTTTTACGTTTTTTTTTACTGTAAATAGTTACTAAAAAAATTTGCAATTTTTCTAGCACTAGTTTAATGAAATCACTAATTATTGTTTGTAAAAGAAATTCAAAAACCATGAAAATTGCTAACAATTATCTCATTATTGTTTTGTTAAATAAAAATTGAGTTATATAAAAAAAAACAAAAAAAATAAAAAACAAAACAAAATAAAAAATAACATAAAAGTGATAAATAATTAATAACTAGGGAGAGTTGATAGTTTCATGGTTTTTACAAAATATAGTGTGTTGCAGAAAACTATATTTAAAACGGTTATATACAGGGTATTACAGCGAAGCGTCATAACTTTGCATAAAAGTAATTTACTACTTACATCAAGTAACCAGCGTCTTAATGCCAATTATGACACTTTTGTAGTTGACAAACATAAGAAACTAACATAAATAAAAAAACTTGTTTTGTAATTTTGATCAACTTCAAAAATGTTATTTTTTTTAGGGAATTTCGTTGATTGACGTTTTTACTTTAAAATAGTAACTTATCAGAAGTTGATTCATTAATTTATTAGTAATAAACGCTTTAGCAAAGTGATAGATAAGTCAATTTTTATTTTTAACTAGTTACTTGATTTTGAGCAAATTCGCAACGACGCAATGGGTTCAGCGTCCTTACTGACATTATTAATTATTAGAATTACATTAAATCACCTAATAACGTTCAAAATTTTATTCCAATTAAAATTCGAATATTGAAAACACAAAATGGACTTTAAAAAACTTCTTTCAGAAGGAAAAAACATTCAGCTTTTTTACCCTTAATAAACAAACCTTGGGGCGGCCAGACACTGTTTATAACCTCATTTTTTAAAACTTTTAGTAAATAATTTAGAAATATATTTAAACTGCTTTGTTAATAAATAATTTTTTGATGATTTTTAATAAACTAATAAAATCTTCAAAGTTAATTTTGCTACAATCAGAAATTTTTTGGTTATGAAATTTCTGTATATTTTTTTAATTAAAATAATATTTTTTGCAATAAATTTTTGATAAAACACGTTAAATAATTCTAATTATTTTTTTAAAAACATAATTATAATGCCGACTACTAATACTATCAGCGCTGATAAATTCTAACACTAGCAAAAAAATCTTTGAATCGATCTTTTTTTGTCAATTTTGACATTGTTCGTGTTACTGTCATTTTTGATTTTGCTTAATAGAAACAAAAACTTAAAATTGCTTTAATGTCGATGTCAAAATTTGACGTCTTGGATTTATTTTTTGTTGCAGAGAGTACTCAATAACAAGTGACTAATTTGCCGTTTAAATTAACGACACTAATGGTCAAGTCAATTTTTCACTGTCAATTTTTGACGGAAATTTTATAGTCTGAAAATTTGACATATCATAATCGGATTGTCACAAATGACATAAAAATTTAGCAAGCATTTTTAAGCTTTAACGCCCACTTTTATCAATTTTTTTGGGTCTTTTTTCTAGTAAATAAAAAAAACATTTTAAGAATTTTGACTATTTTTTAAGAAACACTGTAAAAAGAGCTACATAGTCAAATAAATACTAACTGACGTAATCAGAATTAGATGACAGTTAAGGTCACGTGACAAATGGCAAAACTTTTGTGGACGTTATACATTAAATTTTGAGTCGTTTTTTGCTATATATAGCATCAGTTATGTGACGAATTTATTTTTTTATCTAATTTGACAATAACACTTCTCGTTTTCTTAATTTTGAATTTTTTTTTGTTATATTATATGCTCTTACAATTTTGACGTAGTCTCAAATTATTTTAGTTATTTTGTCACTTATCACGTGATTAAGTATACAATCTATCTATTTTTGTTTTTGGCAATACAATTTTATATTTCCGAATTTTTTTATACTAATTGACACAGCTTTATAATGTAGCTGTAGCTTCAAATTTGACAAATCAGCCTTTATGTCATATATTATAGTACATATCATACACAAAATCTGTTTTTCTTTTTTTTGCAATACAATTTTTGGTTTTTAAAATCTTTTGATAAATTATTACATCAACAATCTAGATTCATCTAAAAAAATTTTTTTACGTTTGTGTTGTAAATAAAACAAAGTAAAAACGTTATTACTATTATTATTTGTGTTTGTACTTGAAGCTACACTATCAAATCAGATCAGGTCAGGTCTGATATTGTCATTATTGTATAAATGGGAGCGTGGCAACTAGTCATAGCAACTAGGAAACTGCAAACCGGTTTTCTGGTCACTGTCTCAACAGATCTCACAAATTTTTGTAATTTAATACCAGTCGGGGCTTGTGTCCGTGGAGTAGTTGCGTTTATTCTAACTTTTAAGATTGAAATCGCGATTTATGTTCTTCCATGTTTTACCAACAGCTCACATCTACCAGCTCTGTTTCAAGATGTCGCTGCTACTTTATCTCACTCTTATAAAATCACGTGACATGTGGCAAAACTGTTATTTTAAAAATTTAAAGAAACAACTACTGTTTATAAAAAATCGGCTTTTAACGAAGTCTTTTAAAACCTGGCCTACCTAATTCAAAAATTTTATTGCTTTAACTATACAAAAAAAATATAATTTAAAACATCAAAATATTTTTTTACAACACATTTTTTATTAAATTTTGACGCTTTGTTAGGACGCCCTGTGTATAACTTTTAAATTATTTTAATTTCAAAAATGTTATAATATTGCTAAAATATAGAATAAATGAATATCGGTAATTATAAAACTGTATCGTTAAGTAGCCTAGATATTTAATATACTATACAAGGTGTTGCATAATTGTAACATTTTGTATATTTTTGACGGTAATAGGGTCCACCCCCCTTAATCACGGCACACCACTAACACAGAGAGTATCAAGCACTTGATTTTTTGATCATTCTGTATATAAATGTGTTATTGGCCTAAATTGAGTGAGAATTTTGTGGTGCCAAATTTTCTAATTAAATCAAATCTAACTACAGGGTGGTCAGTATTGCAATTTTTTACTAATCACAGTATAAAAAACCCGATTTATAAATAGGCTGTGCGTAAAAAGCCATCAAATTTTCTGTGTTATATTTAAGGCTAAATAACATGTACTAGCCTACTTAGATTAACAAACCACTTATCAAATAATGTATTTTTTTTGCTCATTTATATCATCAGCTTCTAGTTGTTTGTAAATAGTAGATGTGGCCGGAATTCTAAGTGTATCTAATGTATTTTTTTGAGCCACCATCACTACAGTTTTTCTACTAACTCACTGTATTGACTCATACAATAAACAAGGATTTAACATTAACGTGTTGCTTTTTGACCTAACACACTCACATTTTGCTTATAAACATGGAGGTAGCGACAAGGATACTACGTCATGGAGTTTCGAGCTGAGTTTTCTTATATACACTGGTCAACAATTGAAATGACACTCTTAAATTTTAACAAAGTTTAAAGACTTGTAACTTCTGCAAAAATTAATTAATTAAGATGATTTTTTAATTATGGGAAGCTTAATTTTTTATACTTTAAGATATTAAATGAGCGTTTTTTAGAGATTTGTTGTTTAAGTTATACAGGGTGTTATAGAAGGTTATGCAAATCAAAGCCAAATTTTCGTTTTTATAAAACTTGTTTTTGACACTTTGTATAACTTAAACAACAAATCTATAAGAAACGTTTTATTAAATATCTTAAAGTATAAGAAATAAGCTTCCCACGAAAGAAAAAAATAACTTAATTAATTAATTTTTGCAGGAGTTACAAGTCTTTAAACTTTGTTAAAATTTTAGAGTGTTTTATTTTATTTGTTGATCACATTATTTTAGAAACAATAAATTTTTTAATATTTTAACAAGATAATTTCGCTTGTAAGTCGTTGACGTAGTTTCATGTCGTCGCTTTTCGTTCTAATATTGCGTTGTGTTTTGAATTTTACGGTCCAATCAACGAAATAATTTCCAGACTCTAAACACAATTTCTGCTGAGAAGAACTCGACTATTGTGTTTCCGCTACCTATTGATATGTTGACGTACTTCTTGAAAGCCCAGGAGGCCTCTTCGTCGTAAAAAGGGTAAGAAAAAGGTGACACTTGACGGGTTGTTGTCACCACAACGAGGGATTTTCCTGATATTTAAACACTTATGTAAGTTTTAAAAAGATCACGTTTTCGGGCACATTTTAAATAGTTGCTGTTTTATCAATGTTATTGTAAAAAAAATGTATATTTAAAGTTAATAAAGTTCTATTTATTATTTTAAGTTTTTACGTTTTTTCTAGAGAGTTAAATTCTGTATAATCTTCCTTGTTACGTCCCCACAATAGTCAAGATGTAGATACATATTTTGTAGTAATTTTTTTTTTGAAATAAATTTGATTTTTATCAGACTTTGAGCTCGATATCTACCGGAAAGAATTCAACAATTGTGTTTCCTCTACCACTTGATATAGTTTCATATTTTATGAAGTTTGAAGAAGGTATGGAAAACTATCTAAAATAGAATTTTACATAATCGCCGAAATATTTATGTATAACGAGAATAAATGTGTCCTTGCACCAATGGTGTCCTTTAAACAATGTCCAAACTAAATAAATTTCGGACCCTCTCTCAGAGAAATAATGTAAATTTATGTTCAAGCACGGTGTTCACACTATAAAACGTTGTTGTTCTAGAATTTAGTGACAATATTCTAAAACAAGTACTGCATGTTAGATAGATTTCGTGTTATGTAAACGCACCTAGATTCCTGTTATAATTGAAACTTATTACTCAAAAACTAAAAATGTACACTAAATTCAATGTCAAGAATGATTTTTTTTATTTTTTGACGTTTCTTAAATGAAACAGAAAGTTTTTTAGCAAGATACTTGTGGCCTCCTTTGGAGTATTGTGTCCATTAGGCGGCAACAAGTTTTGTCAAATTTTTTTTATAATATTACAACTGAGAGCAACGATCAATACCAGATATGCCAAAACTAGTGCCAAATTTATGTCTTTGATGTGTTAAATAAAAAATCAAAAGTGGAGTTTACAGGGTCATTGATAGTGTATCTCTTTAGTAAGACTATATCAAATTAAAAAAATCAAATTTTAAAATGAGGTTGTGTCTAAATGTGGATAATGTTAGACATGCATTAAATAACAACAAATATAAAAATTCTGAAATAATTATATTAAATTTTGTACTAAATTGGGAACAAACAATGCAATAAAAGCAATTGTGTTTTTATCAAAAGATGGCTTTAGTATTATTAAATTCTTTATTAATAATTACGACTCTTAGAGAAAATTATTAGTTAACAAATGTTTATAAAAAACGGTTTGAGAGCGTTTTTAAATTGTAAAACAATTAATTATTTTTCTGTTTTTATAGCTTCATCCACCTACGTTTCAAAATGAAATGTCAATACGAGGGCCGGCTGATAAATTCGCGGCCTAAGGTACTTAGCGATGACTCAGCGTTTTGTCACTTATAACACTGGTTGTGTGACTTATTGTGAGCATATATATTACGCCTTTTTAGTATGTTCTACTAAGACTTTATTAGAAAAAAAATTAGTACACGTTGGCTACCGCGAATGCTCAACAAGCAGCGTCGATTGGAGAGTTGTAAAAATTTTTTGGAGTTGTGTCAAGGGGCTTTCGATAAAATTTGTAACCAGATTGTGACGGTTGATGAAACCTGGATTCGTCAATATGATCCAGAGTTCAAACAAGAGTCAATGCAGTGAATAAAAAAGGGAGAAATGCCACTAAAGAAATTCAATATGAAAAAAACGGCGTTAAAGATTATGGCTACCATTTTCTGGGACAGCGAGGGAATTTTACGAATTGGTTATTTGCCTAAAGAAACTACAATGAATGGTCAATATTACGCTAATTTACTAGATCAGGCACGTAAGGCAGTCGTACATAAAAGACGTGGCAACTTGGCGCGTGAAGTGCTGTTTCTGCAAGACAACACGCCTGTTCACACCGCTTGCGTTGCAAAGGATGCCTTGAAAGCCACGGAATTCGCCGAATTTGACTACTTACCCTACAGTCCGGACCTGGCCTCCAGTGACTTTTTACTTTTTTTAAATTTAAAAAAGGAGTTGCGGGGACGAAGATTTTCGGACGAAAATGAAATGAAGGCGGCTGTAGAAAACCATTTTACAGAGAAATCAAAGGAATATTTTTTAGTGGTATAAAGGCCCTATATTTACGATATGAAAAATGTATTGTTCTTGTGAAAGATCACATTAAAAAATAAAAAATTTAAAACTATACTTTTCATTCATTAAGTACCTTAGGCCGCGGATTCATCAGGCTTCCCTCGTACATTAAAGCACTTAATTAGGAAAAAAATATTTTTATACAAAATCTGTTTAACAACTCAGAATTAACAAAGAATGTTATAACAATAAACAAATTTCGTTAGGAAAAAAATATATAAGTCTTTCAGTATTGTGGCCTATAGCTTCAATAATTTTATTTATTGTAGAATATTTAATTTTCTTAGTTGCTATCAATATTAATAACTTCTAAAAAATTTCAATTTTTTTTATACTGGGTTGATCAAAAATATGAAAAACTAAAACTAAACACATTTAAAAAATTGATTTGAATATTTAGATAAATTTTAATTAGAGTAATTTAATATAATGGCAAAAACTATTAATTTTTTTAAGAATATTGCTGAATTTGTTAGTACTTTTGATTTCAGGAACGATTTCAGTTATTTGCATTTTTTAGGCCACAAGTTTATAAATTATGTAGTTTCTTTAATTATTTTTTACCATTTTGAACGTTTCACTTTTGAGTCTAAGCTTCTTCAGGGTTTTAAGTCTCCAATTTTATAACAAAAATTCTTTCTGAGACAACCATTTTTGAAACATTAACCAACGTAAAAAGTTGTTTTTCAAAAAAAATTGTTGTTAAATCTGATTACCAAAATGTCTTAAAATATAGGTTTTTTGATAAAAATTTATTTAAATTTCTTTCTGTTCTGTGATGAAATTTTTTTTGAGATATTGACCAGTATTTTATTATTTCTCAAATATCAAATAATCTAATAATTGTATAATTTAAATAAAAATTGTGACAGCTATATAATGAGTTTGAAATGTGTTTAGGGAGCTACAAAATGGCTAGAACATTTTAAATCTGTTATTGATTTAGTTCTGAGATATTTTTTGAGATATTAGTCGGTATAGAAAATTTTACTCGCAGGAGTGTTTTTCAAAAATATATGTTTGCAACCCTGATTACTAAATTATCATAAACTATATGTTTTTTTACTTTAAAATCTTTGGAAATTTTAAATTATTTTTAATTTGTGTTTTGTAGAAGTTATTTTTAAGATAATTACTGATATCCCAAAAATATTTTTCAAAAATATTTGTTGACAATTGTGACTAAGAAATTATTTTTAAATTTATTTTTTCTAACGCCAAAATTTTTGAGAATTTTGAATCTGTTGTTATTTTTGTTTTGTAGTTATTTTCTGAGATATCGACTAATATTTTATTATTTCTTCTCTACTTGTTAGACTAATCATATTTTAAATAAAAATTTTGGCAATTAGCCACATAATGACGTTGAAGTTTTTAGAGAACATTTATCACTAAACAAAATGGCGACAAATTCAAGAGTTTTAAAAATATTTGAGTTAGAAGACATCAAAGAATTTCCAAAACATTTTGTTGATTAGAGTTCTCAAAAAATATTTTTTAAATAAAATTTTCGGTACATTTTATACCTGTCATTTATCTAATCTTTTAATAAAAAATATTCTACTAGGCTTTAGGTATTTTATACTTTTTATTCTAAGATAAAAAATTGATTGACATTTCTTTTTTGAAAAGTAGATGAAATAATTTATCAAAATTATACAAGAATTAATTGTTTTAAAATTCTAGAAGTTTATGGCTTGATTTTTTAATCAGAGAAAAACCAGTTAGTCTTGGAAATTTAAAATACTTTTTTGTGATTGGTTGATCTTAAAAATTAACAAATTAACCTAAGTTTTACTATTTTCTTAACTATAAAAGCTATTTCTTAGTAAACATTATTGTTATATTTTTAAAATATAATTGTTGGTATTGAAAGATATAAAAAAGTTTAAAAAATACAATAAAACTGACGGATAAATACAGGGTTTTTATAAATGATTGTAAAGACGTAGGCGGCTGTGGAGATAATAAAAATATTCTGTTCTTTAAAGAGAAAGACTTTAGCTATTATTATAATTATTATTAGACAAATGAGTAACTCCAAAAACTATTTTCCAAAAATAGCGTAAAAAGGACATTACAATGAATATTCGTGATATCAAAAATTTCCACAGCTACCTACGTTGTTACAATCATTTATGAAAAGCCTGTACATATCTTATAACAGTGTTAAAACAAAACAAAAAAATAAAAGAGTTAAAAAACAAATATAAATTAATATTAAAACAAAAAGTGGTTGTGAGTTTTGCTACAAAACATTGGGCTTAATTCTTTATCTATTGACTAGGCAATACGTCAAAAAATTTTTTTAACCAAGCAGTAAAGTAGACAATTTAGATCCGCTCAGGATTTTTTAGCTGTCACAAAAATTTGAGATTTTGTCAAACAGCAAATTTCTAAGAAAAGGTAAAGTGGTAGGATCTGTAAAAAAATGTTTAATGCAGCAATAAAGCAGATTTATGGGCGGATTTCAAGTTGAGATAATACCGGTAGTATCTTCGTTTCCATGGAAAATTAATAAAATTCGCTGTTGTGATTGGTTGTTGCCATGGAAAAGTATTAAAATTTGCGATACTACCGGTATTATCTTAACTTGAAATCAGCCTATTAATGTCTTGTCTGGCATTAAATTCAATTCGAAATTTGTTGTAACGGGGAAGTGGACAAGGCAGAAAAAAACTGTTTTATAAGGCCAACGTTTCGAATCATCTATTGATTCTTTTTCAAGGCTTATAATAAATGTCAAATTTGTTTGGCATGGTACTTCCGTGGCAAGAATTCTTCCACTGGCCGAGACAAGTTGGTACCATGCCAAACAAATTTGACATTTATTATAAGCCTTGAAAAAGAATCAATAGATGATTCGAAACGTTGGCCTTATAAAATAGTTTTTTTTCTGCCTTGTCCACTTCCCCGTTACAACAAATTTCGAATGTAAAAAGAATAGACGTAATTTACCAAAATAATTAAATTTAATGCTTGATGGACTAATAACACAAATAATTAATATAATAATGTTTAAAAAATTAAATAAATATTCTAACAAAACTTATTTTGATTCATTTTACATACTTTTGCAAAAAATCTGTAGAATTAATTTGTTTTTTTTTAAATATTTAAATAAATGAAAACTTTGCGAAATGTCACATTTTATTAAATACTCTCATCAAAGAAAGTAAATTTCTTCTTGACAATAATAAAAAGAAATTAATGTTTGTGACATGAATTATAAAAAACCTTCTTAAGGAACACTAATCTATAACAGTTATATTATAAAAAAATATTAGATTATTTTATTTATTACATTGTTTACCTAACAATATTTACGACTGATACAAAATCATATAAAACAAAATAACTTGTATATCAAATTTTGTCAAGTAGATATGGCCTAGATTTAAATTAGTCTCAATAATTTATCAAAATGTTACAAATGTGCTTTGCCAAGTGAATTGTGTCGATCTTGTTGTAATGGTTCTAAATAATACTAAATGTGTAAGTATAAGTATTTAGATATAAATTCTTTTGTATTTTGATCACGATTTTTGTGCGTTTTGCTTGTTACAAATCTATCACTCTACCAATTTTTTTGTATACAATGTGTGTAGTTTATGTACAGTTAAAAGCAAAATTAAAGCACTTTAATGTTGCTTTTAACTCACTGAAATCACGTTTTTAATAACACTGTATTATTTGAAATAAAAGACTTTTAATCGAATCGTTTACCTACTGACTGCACCAAGTATATACAGATTTTTTTCTAACCCACTATGTATAATTGTTTGATTACACCTAAATATTTGAAGCCATTTTTGATAAATTACTTTTGACAGCAATATTTTATTGAAGGTAAGTAATTATTTTGTTTTATTAAATTAGATAGAGGCATACAAAAAAATCTTAAATAGATTTGATAAAAGCATTTCTTTCTTTTATAAAAAAATTTTCGAATTTTTGTTAATTTTTAAATAGACACTATTTGTTTATTTATTTATTTACTAACTCTTTTACTTTTTTATAATTTTCTTTTTAACTATTTTATTTGAAAACAATAACTTTAGTCTTTTCTTATTTAACACTTCTGAAATTTAGGCAAATCACAATAATAAACTGGTAACTGTCATAAAAATTTATTTAAAAATCTGGGACAAAGTCATTTATATAAAATAATTTGTACTAAAAAATAGAAACTTGCACCTCTTATGTACCTAAAATAGCGTAATAAAGCCAGCTTCCATTTTGCGTTACGACCTGCCATTAATTTTTCCCCATTTGCGTAAAATAAATTTTTTACTACGTTTATAAAACGAAGCTATACTGTTTCCGTTTTAACCAAAAAATTAAATACGCTTTTTTTATTATTAAAGACAAAAAAATTGAAACAATACGATGCATTTTAAGCCAGATTATTCGTGCACGGTTGTTGGACGTAATTCAAGCAGAATCCTTTGTTGGCGACATCATTGGGTGCTTCAGTACTGTCAGTATGAAACCAAAGCCTGAAAGGTTTCACCGTGCCTGAAAAGCAAATATTTAAATGATTTAATAACGATTTTTTTTTAAATGAGTTGTAAATTGATGAGCTTATCGTGTCATTTTACAAACGTTTAAAAAGTCGATCGATTAATGGCGGATTTACGTATTTTGACGGCAGTAACACCACGATTATTATTAATAAATGTTTGTAGTATGGCTGTTTGTATTTTGATTAAGAGGGTTATTAAGGTATTGGTGGGTTTGTTGGTCGGATGGAATTAAATTGGGATGATTGTGTTAATGTGAAGGATTTAGGAAAGGTACTGTATAAATTTGAATTTTGATTTAGTATTTGTTTGTGTGAAAGAATAGTGAATGTTATTAAATGTAAATTAGTCCGGCGCATCCACCATTTTTAATACAGTGAATAATAATTTGGTTTGAAATTTACATCTATCGACTTTATGAGCGATTGATTTAGAGGTACACAAGCTATGCAGTTATGAATTTAAAATTTATGCTGTGATATAACAATGATAGTGTAAAGCTCTAAAACAACGCTATAATTATATAATATCTAAATTAAGTAAACGCTTCTAAAGAGCAAAAGCAAAAAATTGTAAGTGCGAACATGGTGGATGCGCCGGGCAAATTTTAATTTAAAAATTATTTGTAGTTTTAATAATAAATATAGAAGCTTGAAACAATTATTTATCGATTAAACAAAATTTTTTCTATCAAAAACTATCAATTTTTATAAAATTTAAAAAAAGTAGATGTTTCTAAAAAGCAAAAACCAAGAAATTGTAATTGCAAAAATGGTGGATGCGCCGGGCAAATTTAAAAATTATTTGAAGTTTTATTAGTAAATGTTGAGAGTTAAAACAATTGTTAATCAATTAAACAAACATTTTCTATGAAAAACAATTAATTTGTATTAAATCTAAATAATATAAATGCTTCTCTAGAGCAAAAGCAAAAATGTAATTGCAAAAATGGTGGATGCGCCGGGCAAATTTAAATTTAAAAATTATTTGTAATTTTATTAGTAAAAGTTGCAGCAACTAACAATTGATTAGACAAAAATTACAATACAAATTTTAATTTACTCATGTTATTTTGTTGCCTTTGTGCTAATCAAAGTAACTGCAGGTAAGCGAGATTATCAAAAACGCGCCTGCATTTTAGTTTAAAAATTTTGGGTCAATTAAAACCTAATTTTAACTTAATTTTGCAAATTATAAAACAGATATCCAACTGCTAATTTTTGAATCAACATTTACTACACATAAATTTACAGGTCAAAGGTAATTTACTCGATGCAATCACTACTAGTGCGTTCAATTTAAAGCGAGTTTATACAACCGTTTTGAAATTATATTTATGCATGAGTACATTACCGAATAATTACTATTTTACAAAAATAACCAAACAAAATTAAATTAAACTTTTGTGTATTTATACTCGAACTAACTTTAATACTTGTAATAGATTCCACCTACTACCAACTAAAACCATTTCATCTCGATAAATTAGTTAATGCAACTAATTGTAATTTTAGATTAATCTCCACATTGTAGCAGCTCGTTCAGAATAAATTACCAATTATCCTTTGGCAGCTTTGCTTCTCACTAAGACAAGTTTTATGCACTTTAAGAGGATCAATTTACATTAAATAATTTGCTAATTGTTACAAATTTGAGCAGAAATAAAATAATTAGCGACTTAATAACGTTTGAAACAGATCATAATCGTCTAGCTGTCAAAAAATCAAAGTTCTAGTTACTAAAATTCTGAAACTTTAAAAACAGTTTATTTTATTTAATAAAAGTGAGACAATTACTTGTTTTTTAATGCCTTTAATTATTCTCTAGTTAGTAGATTTATCTAAAAAAAAATAAGCAAAACTTACTTCTCACTGGAGTTGATATAAGTGTTACATCCGCACTTAAAACTCCACCACAAATTCTATCTACATTTGCCGAATTTCCTGTAACAGGTCGTCCCACATTTGTGGCCATCGGAATAATTAGATAATCATTTTGACAGAAATTTGAAGAACCAGTGCTGCCTACCATAGCCTGAACTGCATTGTTTGAGTTACCTGAGAGAGTGAAAGACTGGCTGCGATTGTGAGCTGAAAAAAAAAAAACTAGCTGAAAGAGACTTGAATTCTGTAAAAATTTGTTTGATTGAAGCGATGATGGTGACATTTTGGACGAGATTGTGTCGCAATTTAATTTTCAGGCGTGAGTGACGCGTGTCCTTTTCAGCAAAAGCTGATCGAATTGGGACTGCGATTAGGAAATGTTCTGGTAAATTGAAATGCAATGGTAGTGTAGTGGGGTTTACTTTGGTGTTGAAATAAAGAAAATGAGTCAATTATGTTAAATTTAAAAATACCAATTTATATTAAATTTAAATAAACTTTATAAAGCAAAAAATTGTAATTGCAAAAATGGTGGATGCGCCGGGCAAATTAATAATTTAAAAATTAGTTGTGGTTTTATTAGTAACTGCAAACGGTTGTAACAGACAATAATTAATTAAACAATAAGTTGTTTTTAATACAAACTTGTTATATTCAAGTATAATATACATTTCTAAAATGAATTTAACTTAGAAAAATGATTGTAGCCCCAGAATACTAACAAATGAAATTTAAAAATTATTTGTCATCTTATTAGTAAAGAAAGAGAGTTGAAACATTTATCAATCGATTAAACAAATTTTTTTTTTATCAAATACTACTAATTTTTATTCAATTGTTAAATTGAGAAAACAAAAAAAACACTAAAAATTGTATTTGTAAAAATGGTGGATGCGCCGGGCAAATTTAAATTTTAAAAATTACTTGTGGTTTTATTAGTAAATAAAAAAGTTAAAACAATTACTAATTAATTAAACAAAGCATCTTGTTTTGAAAATTATAAATTATTATCAATTTTAAATAAACTAAATTGACAAAAAGATTTAAATGCCAAAATGGTGGATGCGCCGGGTTAGATTATTATTAAAAAATTATTTCTGAACTTAACAGATTTAGCAGCTCACCTGGATCATCACACTGTGTGTACTGTATTCCACAGAAATTTCTTTCGTTCCTTATACAAATACTATAATCCTGATTCGACAACTGCAAGCCACTTGTCGGATCATAATTAAACGACCGAATCTGGCCTGCAACTCCTGTAAAGTACTGCAAACAGCCCTCTTCAGCTGAAAACCAGATTGTCAGTAGTTATTGTCGGAGAGATCTGAATGTAGGTTATACCGCGATAAATTGAGTTACAGAGTATTTGTGTGATGCGGATTTTCCAGTTCCGAGCAAACATCGGGCCACTTGTTACAACAGAAAGAGTAACTGGATTCGATGCTCCGGTGCCGGCATCCACGTAAACTAAAACAAGGGAGATTGAGTAGAGAATAGAATTAGGGGGATGTTGTACGGTGGTTGCCGACGTTGTTGCCGCAAATGGGGGGAACGGGAGTGCCACCAGAGACAATAAACTGGTCATTGTTGCAGATGTGGTTGGTGGATTCCGGACTCATCAAGTTGAATTGGTCAAAATCCAATCTAAACAAATTATTTGGTTTTTGTTTTGGTCATTTCTATAATACTTTAATAATTTATTAAGAACGAAAATATTAATTGATAATGCAAAATTATACAAAAATAATAAACCAAAGCTTGCTTTGATTCGATATAAATTAAATTGTTTTATTTTTAGAATAAAAGAAGAGAGTTATTAAACAACTTATATTTTAATCAAAAGCAGAATCAATAATTTTATTTAAAAGTTGTTAATAATTTTTTCCTCACGTTTAAACGTCTAAAAATATTTTCTTTAAGCTCTCCTTTTCCGACTTTTTAAATTTGCATCAATTTCTCTTTGCCTTTTGCTCTTATACAGTGATATTTCCGCATGAATCGACTTCAAAACCCCGATCCTTTGCAATTACATTCTTTACCTGTATTGGCAGACATCAGGATGTGACTTTACCAGCGTCACCTGACAGGATCCAGTGCCGTCATATTGATTAGGATAACCTGCTTGAACGAAATAAGTGCCGTTTTCACGGATCGTCGCACCGCAAGTCGCTAAAACTGAAAGAAATTTATCGAAGGTAGATTAGGATTGATTCGAGTGAAGGATAATTTATTGAGTGGGACTAACACATGCAACATGTTCCAAAGCCTCCAGCACATGGTCCATTTGATGAGCCGCCTTTTTGGGCACATTCGGGGGCTGAGACGCAAGTGCCGTTGTCGCCGGTGGCGCCGGTGCAGACTTGGTTGTCGAATTGGACGAATGTGAATAAAGAGAGGACTGAAAATAATTAAAAAATTGTTTTGTTGTTGCAAATTACAATTTATTATTAAAACTACATAAAAATAGTTATTAAATAAAATTATAATAATTTTTGTTACTTTACTTATATTTTTTTATCAATTTCTTACCTTGAATTTCTATTCTCTATAAGTTTAGTTATAGCATGGCTATTAATTAACAAAAACATATTTGAAATGCACTCAAAAAAATCTACAAATAATCAAATTACTTGTGGTATTATAACTAGTCGCAATCGACAGTTTTATAAAAATTAGAAATCGTTTTTTCATGATTTATTAAGGTACAAATGTATTTGTGTTGATTGAAAAAAAAATTGTTTTAACAAATATTTTGTTGGTCACAGTTTAGTTACAAAATTATAAATATATAAAATGAAACAAAACTTCAACCAGACCGAATGATCAATATCAGTTTGTTGCCCCTAAAGGCATTTTTACACGGTAAAAATTTTGTTGTATAATTTGTTATACATAAAATGTAAAATATCAGAGTCTATATTTGGAAAAAAAATTGTAATTCTGTGTAATACTAAACCAATTTAATTCGCATATAACTACAGAATAATTTATTATAAAACCATGTAGGTAACATACAACTGACATCAAAGCTTGTCAAGCTCAAACAGCACGACAAATTAATAAAATATGGGTTTTGGGTGCTCATATGTACGAATATACACAAAAGCTTGGATTAACAACGAGTAAAATTTGCTAAGCTTAAGTCTACACTATATTATCACTATTATCAGCCTAAAAATTTTTTAAAAAAAGTTATAGGAGCATAAGAGGTATTAGGTAAAAATAAAAAATACAATAGATCACTGTTACATGAAAACACAATCGTCATTAGTCCCCAAGCTAAAGATAATTTAATAACAAATTATGTATTTTTTTTATTATTATTATTTATTGTTAAAGGTTTGACGTAAATAAACATTATTATTATTATAATCTACAAAAAAATAAATTAAAGAACGCTTTAGAAGAACTTGAAAACTGAAAGCTACAAGAAAAATAAGAATTTAGAAAAATAACATTAAAAATGACAACTGAAAAAAAAAAGAAAAACAAACGTCGACATAATAAGTAAGAAACAATTTTTCAAAAATTTGATAATTTAGAAAACGTTTACAATAAAACGTTCTAAAAAATAAAAAATAATAAAGTGTAAACGTATGAAAACGTACACGTAGTAGTCTTAAACAGCTTAAATAATCACGTTCAAAAAAAAAAGGACAAGGAAAACTATGATTAAAAAAATTCTTATAAAAATCTTATAAAACGAAAGTTAGAAGAAGAATAAGAATTTGAGAAAACATATAAAACAACGATTTGAAGAGAAAAGTATTTATGTCGATAAAATGAGTAAAAAAAATCTCCGAAAAACTGTTTATAATAGAAACGTTCTAAAATAATAATGTAATGGTTTTAGAAGATCAAATAAAAATGTACAAAGACGTAGTTGTCTTAAACACCGTAACTAGTTAGGTTTAGACTTTAAAAAAACCTTCTAAAAGAACCTAAAAAACTAAAGCTAAAGGAAAAATAAGAATCAAAAAAAAAAATGAAAAATGACAACCGAAAGCGAAAGTAAAACCAACGATGAGATATAAGTATCAGAAAATTTTCGAAAGTTTAATAATTTTTTATAACAAATGTTTATAACAAGTGTTTATTTAAAAAAGTTGTCAAGTGTGCTATGAAAATACAAAAACATTTTGAAGTATGTCTTAGTCTAATTTAGCTGCCGTACTGTCAGTTACGATGACAAATCACGACTGCGCGCGCACTGTGAAGCTGTGTATCAAGTTCCGACATCCTTTCTTCGCCATATTTTCTTCTATCAAAATCTCATAGCACACTTGACAACTCTTTTAAATTAACAGATAATACGTTTAAAAAATTGATGAATTTAGAAAATTTAAAAAAAACGTAATAGTCTTAAATAGATTGAATACCATATGAGTGACAGTAAAATGATTTTATTATCAAGTGAATTAATCTAGGCGCTACATTTCTAAAATTCTTGTTTCTATGACAGCCTCTGATCAAAAATTATAATAAACATATAGTAGTTACCTTTAGCAAAAAGATAAGACAAACTACAATTGAAAAATATAAAAAAGTGCTTTAAAAGAATTTAAGAAGCAAGAGCTAGAAGAAAAAAAATCTAGAAATAACATTGTAAACGACAACTAATAAATAATAATAATAATAATATTTATTTGTGTTGTACATACACAATGTTTACACACGTCATACAAAAAAGAGAAAAAAATTATAATAATAAATTAAAGAAAACATTAGACTTATTAAAGTCTAAGACATCTATTAAAGTATCGTAATATGAAGAGAAAATTTTTTTCAAAAAATTTAAAAATTTACAAAATGTTTAAAACGTTAGAAAAAAGCAAAAAATTAGGCAAAAATTTTTATAAAAATTTAAAAAGATGTACAAAAAGATAATTGTATTAAACAGCTTTAATAATCACGTTTAGAAGGAAGAAAAAACAAAAAAGGCTACGATTAAAAAAATTATGAATGATGCTTGCAGTAAACTTTCAAAATTAAGACTAAAAAAAAATTAAATCTTAAAAAATATAAATAATGCTAACTGAATACAAAATGCCGACATAATACACAATTTGATTTTTTTTACTTACATCTGCTTTGCCTAGAGTTAGCTAAAAACGGATTAATTATTTTGCTTCTCATTACATCTTCCAGCAAGTTTCTTTGTTTTTTTTGAGGCGCCTTTTGTGTAATTTCACCATAACAACACGAAAACACAATAAAACCAAAAATAAAAACATTAAAGAAATACATAATGCAGAGAATTTAGTATCAAACAAACTTTGCTGTTCTCTTTAACAAAATGATTTTTTCTTCATCCTACTTCGTCATTTATATAACAATTTTCCTCTCTATAATTCCAATTAATCCCAGTGGCGTCCCAATATTTTAGGTTTGCAGTCATTTTAGAAAAACAAGTGGAGCAAATAACGCCACCACTGTTTTGTCGCATACATGGCCAGCCAAGAAACGAAACGTTATTCGGATGAGCGACCTGAAAGAGCTTTTTGTTTTTGTGATGTGAAAGTGAAAGAGTGATTAATTATAACAATAGCGTGCACATCACGTAAGGATTGTGATAATGTAAGAATAATCACGGTTTAGTTGAGGGAAAAAACTGGATGAATTAAAAAAAAGATTTTCTTTATTGTTGTTTCTGTTTAATGCATTCGTGATTTTGGCACAGATTTGTAACGATGGAAGTTTTGGACTTTTAAATTGAATTTTTTAATTAACTCGCTTGAATACCGTGAAACAATGGATAATTTGATAGGGATGATGTGCGGAAATTTGACAAATTATCGACGGTGACGATTTGGTAAATCAGGACATTTGCTGGAAACTCATTTGGGGGCAGATTCGTGGAAAGACTAGATTAATGTTTATCGGATTATTTCACACAATCGAATTTATACTCAAATGTACAAAGAACAGTTCATAAAATAAAAAAAATAAGAGAATTTAAGAGCAAAAAAATTTGTTAACAAGAGAGAAGTAAAGATAAATAAAACGAAACAAAAATCACATCAACAAAAAAAATAGATTAGTTTAACACAGGGATGTTTTAAACAATAAACAGTGTTTAACAATTTTTTTAACACAAAGCAGTTTTACATTTTTAGTCTACATAAAGTCTTTTAAACCGACTTTTGAAACGGAGAGGTAGTCGGTAGGCGGTAACCATACTACAATCTATTTTTTGTAAAGCGGCAAATAAGTCCTAATCATTAACACCTAATTATATTAAAAAATACTAGCCTGCATAGTTTGTATAACCGCAACTGCTGGCACATCTTAAAAAAGTGTCTTTACTTTATGAAGCCGCTTGATAGGCTTGATAGATACAAGAGCAGGCGTAACAAACAGTTTGATCAGATTCAAGCGAAAATAACTATTTTATTACAAAATGGCTTATTTTCTGTTTTACAAAAAATGAATCGTACAATGGTTAGCGCCTGCCGACTATGTCTTAGTCTCAGAAGTCAGTTTAAAAAACTTTTTTTATGTATTTCTTGCTGTGAAAGTCGAAATTTAGTAAATGTTAACATTTCCTAGTAAATGGCAAGAATTACTAGTAAAAATGTGACTTTTGTTTAGAGACAGAATATCTCACTTTAAGCAAAATTTAAATTGTTAAGTTGCCCTCTTAAAACAATTTTTTAAAAACACTTATTACTCTTTATTTACAAAAATATATCATATTTTGAGACCAAACTGGAGCTAAAGATATTTGCTAACCTTTTTTTCTACAATCTGTTTATTTTATGAGCAATAGCTGACGATATTAAAAGCTTTCTTTTTACAAATACTTATATAATAAAGAAGAGAAAAAAAAACGATCAGTAGGATCAGTCCAAGTTTGTTATTAGTGAAAGGGCGCTAAGCGCTTTAAAAAACTGATTTAGACTGACAACTAAATAACTAAAACTTTAGGCAATATGGAAGCATGTCAGCATGTCATTGTCGATAGAAAAAATACACATCTACCAGAAGTTGTTAACATTCACTAAATTCTCAACTTTAACGGTAATAATTTATTTAAAAATAATTCTTTATTAAAACAGTTTTTAAGTTAAGATGTGTTAATTTTATTAAAGCTAAAAGTAAGTTAAGTTTTTTAGATGTACCTATTTTTAGATTTAAAAAAGTCGAACATTTCTACAATTTTCGGATTTTTGTGCAAGCGGCTGCAAAAGATGTGTTTTACAGTCTCTATATATCGATAATAGATAGATAAATAGATAGATAGATAATATCTATCTATATCCATAATAATTCTTTTTGGCTATAACTACTGAAATCACATACAAGAAAAAAAACGTTTAGCTTAAATAATTTGGTAAGAAAATCAAAACTTGGTATGTCAAAGACAAATTAATGTCTTTGATGTCTTTGGTGAGAAAATATTCTACTGTTCACATCTTTACAAAAGTTTTTCGAATTTTTTTCAATGCTTCTTTTCGTTCTTTCTTTTTTTCTGGTCATGATTTTGTTATCTACAAGCATTTTTTTCTTTTAATTGTTCTTTAAGTTTTTCCAAAATTGTTTTTTGTTTAATATAAAAATTTTTTAGATCTTATTTCTTCCAAATTTATTATTTTTTAGCTATTCTAAAAAAATTTTTATTCGTCTAAAATCTACTTTTTGTTCTTCTTTTTCTTAAGTACAGCTAACGTTTTTTTATAAGGTGAAATCAAAATGTAACTGAATCAGAGCAGGCTGTGCCAGCGTAACTATAATGATGATGTGTCTAATCATTACAGTTACGCTAACACAGCCTGCTTTAATTCAGTTACATTTCGATATCAGGTTAGTTGTCTGTTACTCATTTTCTACTAATCACAACTTTTTAATACTTTTTAAATCTTTTCTATAACTGTTTTTTTTACAATTTTTTTTTGGTCTCGTAAAACTTTTTTTGTTTTTTCTTTTTTTTAGTCAACATTTTTTAAATTTTTCTAGACCAAACGTCGTCGTTTTTCAAATTTTATTTGTCATCTCAAACAAGGTTTTTTGGACTTTTAAAAAATTTTACTCTCTATAGTTGAACCTAGGTAAATCTCATCTTTTAGAATTTAGACGTAGACTTAATTTGGGCTTATTGCAATTTAAAAAAAAATATTTTTTTAATAAATAATTTATTTTACAACTAATTTATTTACACAAATAACGTTCAATAATTAAACGACTTATTCTACTGCTTATTACTATTATACTGCTATTGCCTTGAATAACCACCAATGCTTTTCTAGTAATAATTACTGTCTGTTGCTGAGTCAAATGATCTGTTGTTCGTTTATATAAAGCCAAGGTAAGACACACGACAATTTTTAAAAATATGCTTTACTTTCAGCTTATATATATAATTTACAAGCTTATTTCGTAATAATATATTTGATATGAAACTTATCTGTACTTTCTACCTCTCAAATTATGGTCACTGTGACTAAAATTATCATAAATTTTGAACAGTACATGTAGTAGCTTTTTGGGCTAATTTCAAGGTGAGATAATGTGGGTAGTATTTTCGTTTTTTAATGAAAATTAAAAGATTTTAAAGTTGTGATTAGTTGTTGCTACGGAAAAGTATTCTACTATAGTATAAGAGTTAGTTCACTAGCCTATTATGTCAATTGTTATAAACTATAATTATATTTATTGCTTAGGCTGTAAAGACTACAAGCGACCTTAAAATAACAAAATATTTCTTATTTAGTAAAGCAGGTAAGACATTGTTTGAAAATTTATATATAATTTTAGTTATAGTGGCCAAAACTTGACAGATAGAACATTTTTTATTAATGTAAACTGTTAATCAAACATTCAGAGTTGTAAAAAACAACTAAAAAACTGAGATTCAAGTCAGGTCAGTTTAATAATTTAATAAATATAGTAAGAATGGCAAATAAACGGTAAGTAATGAGAATTTGGAAAGTGTGATCAACAGTCACAAATTGTCATAAGTAAAAAAATTAAAACAAAAATTAAATAAAAAATATATTAAACAAGAACAGAATTTTTTCAGAAATGATTTATTTGGATTTGGATGTTAAAATATCTTCTAAAAAAAATCTTCTTAAAAACGGTTGCGATCGCAATTATTACTGTGTAAATATTGAGTTATTTATAGATCTAATTATATAGGTATAAAGTAGAAATAAATTATTTGTTATTAATTCAACTTTTTAAATAAAAAAAATCCGATTTCGCATATACGTTGCAATTTATTAAACATAGAAAATGTAGATATGTTCATTTTTTATTTTTTAAAACAATATTTGAATTAATAATAATAATGCCAACAAATTTTGTTTACTTTTTAAATCAAATTTTTATTTACATTTTACGAAATCTGATAATGTAATACAAACAATATATATATATTTATTATTTTTGAAGAACGAGTATCCTACACATTTTTGCTAACAATTTAACTTAAAAAAACTAAAAAGAAAGTATTTAATTATTTATAAAAATGAGGAAAATTATAACTGATATAAAATATGCAAGTACAAATTCATCGAGTAGAAAAAAAAGTCTGAACGCTTTTTCACGCTTCAAGTGGACACGTGTTAAAACTTTTGAATTGTTTTAGACTACAGAATAATTTATTCTGTATTATATTTTATTACGGACATATAATTATGTATAAAGTTTATTACTTTTATTTGTTTTTTTACATGATTTACGTCTACTTAAAATGGGTACACTTATAATAAAATAATAACACAAATCAATAAAAATGATAGAAAACATAAATAATAACAAAAAAATAAAGATTTTATTATTTTAGTTGTAAATATTGTAATTAAGTAGAAAATTTGTTAGCGACTAATTCTAACAGACATGCAAGAGAAGGAGACAAATACTTTAAAGATACCTGTAATAAATTAATAATATAGCACTCGTTATTTAGCAACAAAATATTAATATTGTATTTATTTTGTTAAATAAATATGTATGTATTTACATTAAAAATATTAGAAATGAGTTAATTCTGTTTCTATTATCAGCGCCATCTATTGAATAGCGAGTTAACAGTATTTAGAGAGAACTGTTTGGACTACCTCCTCTAGAAATTGAAATAGGTGAGGTCATTGTTAGGTGGCGACACGTACATTATTTTCGTATTATTTCACATTCAATTTAATAATAATAAATAAAAGAAAAGCAACACACAAAAAATTTGTTTATTTATATTTAATTATTTTCTAAAATGCTATTAAATATCTATTTAAGAAAATAATGAAAATAATTAACAATAGAGCTGCAAGTTGATGTAAATGTCCTATTCTTTGAGATCCATCATCAAGCAGGTGAGAGTGATTAATTTTACACTTTGTTGAACGAACAATTAACGATGTTGTCCCGTGTATTTATAATCCACGTTTTAACATTAAACATGCTAACAATTCATTAAAAAAATTAATGAATAACAGTGTCGATAAATACAAACAAGCGACCGTGTGAGATAAAAAGAATGCACTATTATTAATAATAATAACTATAAAATAATAATGAAGCTTTCGTGCCAATAGACAATATCCGTTTGTAATGACGAAAAACAGCTTTTAATTCATTTATTTGGATTTGTTTAATTTATGTTGCGTATAGAAAGATGTTCGTTTAGAATGTTAATTCTTCGGTTGGACGTTTTTTTTTAATGTAAACAGTGCGCTCTACTGGAACCGAAAAATATTTATAAAGCTTTGAACAAATTTATACGTAAAAAGACGTACAAATTCTAAATCAAGCAGAATTTTTAAATAAATATCAATATTTTAACAAACAACAAATATTAACTAACTTGGAAACATAAATTAATATATAAAAAAATTAGTAGTCTAGAGAATTTTATTTAGTTTCATACAACAGTTATTTATATCAGAGTACAGTGGGTAATATTGTTTTACTATTATTTGTTAACTACAATTTAATAATTTATTATTTAATAATGTTTTTGATAAACCGCTTACTCTTCAATCGCTTGTCAAGTTCTATACTAATTCTGTTAACATAACGATACTTTTTTTTTAGCAATTATCTAGAAATTTACGCAAACAATCTTCATTCAGGCAGAACAATGATTTAATTTTCGCCTATCCAGTCAATGGCCGTCACCAAAATTTCTCAGAATTGCGCGCTATAGCGTGATTCATAATTCTGGAATGGTTTAGTATTTTTTGAACTAGTTTGTAATATTTCTCTGTCTAAAAGATGGTTGGACAAGCCAAATTAAGCAGTCTTTCTATTTTTGCTCCATTTTCTTGTAAGCTCTTGTAATTTTGGACTCTACTGTTGAACAGCATTGGGTATACTATTTTTATGTGCTGATCTCTAAATAGTTTTTCTAATTAAAACATTGATAACAGCGTGGTAGTTTTTCTGATTCTGTTCAGATATGGCTTCCAACAGCTGGAGAGTTAGGCTTTTGTAGTTTCAACAAGAGAACTATTAGCTTTTCTTTTTGAGTCCAGCCGTTTATTTCAAATAGATACTAGAGGTTGTATTCGTTGTGATGGGTTGATCCTCATGATTTTCTCTTCTTTCAGTTTCTTAATTTTTGTTTCTATCTCATTAGTCTTCTTTTAAGAGTGTTTTTTATTGTTGTTTCAAATTTATCAATTTTTTTTTCAAACTTTTCTAATTTTTATTTCTATTTTGTTTATCTTTTTCTCTACTATTGGACCTTTTTTAAATTTCTTTTTCACCTCTGGTACGTTTCAGGAAAAACATATTGCAAAGTTTAAAATTTTTGAGTATATTTTCGTGTTTTTCTGAAAGCTGTTTTTTAAAATGTTTTAAAAGTTTTTTTTGCTTTTTCTTTATTTTTACATGTAGTTTTTTATTATTTTCTTTTAATTTTTATAGTCTTTCTCTTCTCATACAGCATCTTGTATCAATCTTTTTTCTCTTTATTTTTTTTAAATTGTTGTTCTTTAAGCTGTTTAAATTCTTTTTTTATTTTTATAGAACTTTTTTTAGCTTTTCTCTTTCTTCTAAGAGCCGTTTTTAAGATACTCTACAACCTTCTTTTTTTAAAAACTTCTGAAACTTAAAAACACAAATTAGCAGCTACAAGGTAATACCAAAGCAAGAGAAAACATTTTGAAATACTTATACAAGAAAGAAAATTTTTAAAAAAGTTAGAAAAAAATACTAAAAATTGTAGAAAAGCTAGAAAAATCTAGGTAAAACAATGTAACAAACTCTAGATTATGTTAATTTGTAGAAACTTAAATTTATATGGGATAAAATATTAAAAAAACTTACTAAATTAGTGCAGATAAGATTATTATATTTAGCTGTTCTACAAAAATTAGTGCTCGACAAAAATGCAATACCAAACATTATAACAAATACAGAAATGAAATAGAACATAAAAAGTATAATAAAACAATAATAAAAAAAAATTTTTTAAACGTAGAATGTATAGAAAATAAAAAGAGTTTATTTACTTACAACTCTACTTTAAACGTGTTAGAATCTTGGGTTTCTGAATATTCCCTCTCTGATCATAATTGGATACATTCTGTAATTGACTTTAGTAAATACATTCCTGTACGAACAAAAAAAATTATACGCACATTTAAACACTTTGATTCAAACTTATTCAATGCAGATGCACAAAATGTTGACTGGAACTTCATCTATATGATTAGTAACATTGATGATAAGGTAAATTATTTAAATAAATGTTTACTCAAACTTTTTGACAAACATGCCCCGTTAACTATTGTCGAAGGAATTTCTACAAATAAACGTGAACCGTGGTTTACGGATAATCTGAAACTTCTGAAGAAGTTAAAAAAGAATGCATGGCGTCGTTATTGTGTATCTAGAGCTGACAATCATAAATCATACTATTGTCAAGTCAGAAATTACTACAATTTAGCTCTTAGGCAGGAAAAACGAGTGTATTATGAATTTAACTTTAAAAACAATTTTAGCAAGAATCCGAAACAGTTTTGGAAAAACTTAAAAAAATCAAATATAATTAAATCTAATAATAATTGTGAAATCTCTTCTGAGTTTTCTGATCCCAACCAAATTAATAATTATTTTATAGAGTCAATTCCTCAAACGTCATCTTCACCAGTTTTTCGTAAGTACCTTGAGCGCTCAAATTTTCCATCTGGCAACAAATTTCAATACTTACCTGTAGACGTAACGTCAATTAAAAAAATGATTTTAAAAATAAAACCATCAACAATCGGTTATGACGGTATATCAGGTCGCATGCTGCAGCTTTCTTTGCCTTTTGTTGCTGCACCATTAACTCACCTAATTAATACTAGTTTTGAGCAGGGATATGTTCCTGATAGCTGGAAAACTTCTTGTGTCACACCAATACCAAAAAAATCTGTTCTTACTTGTCTCAATGATCTAAGACCCATAAGTATTCAACCAGCTTCTATGTTAATTGCAGAGTCAATAATTTATAACCAACTGAACGATTACGTATGTTTTTCAGTGCAATCTGGATTTCGTATGGGACACAGTACATCAACTGCCCTTTTATCGGTGACCGATGAAATTTTATCAAATATGGACAAAGGAAAAATAACATCTTTAACTCTGTTAGACTTAAGTAAAGCTTTTGATTCAATTGACATAAATTGTTTACTAAAAAAATTAGAGTACTATGGAATTTATAATGATAAATTCAAGTGGTTTAATAGTTATCTACACAATCGTAAGCAGACATGCCGAACAACTTTAGGTTTATCAGATATTAAAGATGTTTTAACAGGAGTTCCTCAAGGATCGGTGTTAGGCCCACTTCTTTTTTCTATTTTTATTTCAGATATTCAGTACGCAACTAAATTTTGCAAAATACATCTATTTGCAGATGATATTCAACTCTACCTAAGCTTTAACCCTCTAGAAATACGAAATATTGAAAATATAATTAACAGTGACCTTAATGAAATATATAATTGGACCCAATGTAATTCACTATATTTAAATGCAACTAAATGTAAGAACATACTTTTTGGAACAACGAATAAAGCAGAAAATCTAAAACACACCGTTCGAATTAATAATGTAGAAATTCCTTCCCAAAGTACAGTCAAAAATCTTGGTATTACTATGGATTCACAACTCAATTTTACTAATCATGTTTCCCAGTTATCTAAACATTGTTATTTTAAATTTAAGCAACTTACACAGTTTAAAGAGTTTTTAAATCAAAAGACTAAACTAATTTTAATTAACTCACTATTTTTACCTAATCTGCATTACTGTGATATTGTTTATGGCCCGCGCCTAACTGAAAGTAATAAACAAAAACTTCAAAAAATTCAAAACTACTGTTTACGATTTGTGATTAGTATACCTCACTTTGCACATGTTACTCCCTACCTAAGATCTTTAGGATTGCTTAAATTGAATGAGCAACGCTTTGTTCATTATTTGTGTTTTTGTTTCAAATTACTAAAGTTAAAAATTCCTGATTATTTGTATGTTAAATTAATCAAACGCTGTGAAACACACTTTAGAAATTTACGATTTGTTGAAAAGCATTTTCACTTTCCAGCACACAAGACTACTTTATTTCAGACGTCTTTTTCATATATTGTACCATATATATTAAGTAACTGCTCTGATCTTTTAACAGTTGACACTTCCGTATATTTAAAAAAAAAATGTAAAAAACTAATTTTGTCGCAAAAACTTTCTGCAATTGATCTTAGCAAATTTTAATCTGTTGTATTATTTTGTGTTATGTTTATTGTAAGTATATTTATTAGTATTTTATTATGTTTTAACTATTTCTCTAGGTTAAATTATAAAATCAGATTTGTGTCTGCCATTTAACCTTTTGTACATTTTTGTTTTAATGTGCAATAAACTTTATTATTATTATTATTATTATTATAAAGAGAAAACTTTCAATTTATTAATTTATGTAATTAACAAATATGAAATAGATATTTTAGCAATTTAAGAAACTAAGAAACAAATCTTAGTACCAAAAAATAATATATTTTTATAAATTGTGAGGCAAATGATAGAAGATTTAGTGTTACAGAAAGTCATTCGAAAAACAAAAATTAGGACTTAAAAAAAACAATTTATAATCACGTAATTTAAATAATGCCTTACGCTGGTAACAGTAATTTTGAAATAAACAAAACAAAAACAAACAAAACAAAACTTAGAAATAAACAAAGACTGATAGCAGTGTCGGATTAAGCACGAGACACGTGCCTAGAGCCCGCAGAGATTGGGGGCCCCAATCACAAACTTTATTTGCAGAAAAATTATGTTTTGTGTTATTTAAATATGACTATTACAATTCGAATATAACCTGAGAATAAAAATTTGCTGATTCTTATCAAGCCTTCTGTTCTATCATATTTTTGCTCGATTAGTCAAGAAATGCAAAGCTAATTCTAATTCAGCAAATTCTTGTTCTTACTGTATTTAGCAGTGTCTTAGAGCTCCAAATACAATAAGTCAAAAGACATTTTTTAAATTGGTAGATAATGTTTCAAAACAGACTTTTTGCTGTAAGTCTAATAAACATTGATAATGATGACTATATCAGGTGATTCTATTATCTAAAGTTAATAATAATAATGACTACGAAAAATATAGCATTTTAGGGCACTAAAAACAGAAAACTAATCCGGCACTGACTGATAGAAGCGTTTAGAAAATTAGAAAAAACAGCGAAAATTAAAATGACTTAAAAACCAACACAAATAAAACAAAGTATATGATGTTAAAGGTTCAAGAAAAAAAACAGCTTACAGTTAGGACAGTTCGAACAAAAACCAAGAAAACTTGTGAATTAATAAAAAATTTGAATTATCTGGGTGTAAATGTGATAAAGAACTACGAGATGTGTAGAACACATATTGAGAGACAAAAGAATATAGAGGAATATTTAAAAAATAATTTATACAACTATAATTAGTCAGCTAAAAAAGTAAATTATAAAAACCTAAGAAAAAATATTTAAAAAAATTTATGGAAATAAAAAAAGCACTGCTAAATAAAGATAGAATAAAATATAAAACACAAAACATAAATATAGAAAATTCAGAAGGCAGAAACGTTCTAGAAATAACGCTAACAAAAGTGAAAACAGCATTGAAATCATCAAAGAATGGAAAGACACCTGGACCTGGAAACATTCCCATAGAGCTAGTTAAATATGGACCAAGATATTCTACATGAAATTGTAACAAAAATATACAATAAAAGTATGTTAGAAGGAAATGACATCCCATAGCTTATATTAGCTCAATATACAATAAGAAAGGAAACAAACAATTATGTCAGATTTATAGAAGCATAAATGTAATTAGCTTAATAGGGAGATTGTATGGCAAAATTCCGAAAAACAGAATCGTAAAAAAAATTAAAGAAATAGAGGAATAAAGTGGATTTCGCGCTGAAAAAACTTCCATTGATAATACCGACTGATTATAAAAGATTGGCCGGAAAAGAAGGCTATGGAATTTGCCGTCTTTTTGAAATAATTCCATTACTATTTTTTGATTGTCAACTTGACAGTTTCTGTCATCTATCAATCTCCGTTACATTGCCGTCTTTTTGAAATAATTCCATTACTATTTTTTGATTGTCAACTTGACAGTTTCTGTCATCTATCAATCTCCGTTACATTTTGTCAGTTTCGTTGCCTCGCTCTGTGCTCTAATTCTTACTGCTTTTATAATTCCACTTTGCTTTGTTGCGACTCTGTAATTTTTCTTCATTTACCGTTATCTTCAAAACCTGTCTTTTTCAAGACAAAATCTGTCTTTCTTAAATCGAAATCTATCCTAGCGCTTGACTTCTGGTAAGTTTAAAAAGTTTTATTCAGCTGATGTAGACTGTCCCAATTTTTTCAAACAAACCAGAGACAAATATAGCTTACACTGTGGAGCAAAACGTGTTCATTGTCACTTCCTACTTCTGAAGTAGTAGGTTGCAAGAAGATGCTTCTTGGAGCTACAACATCAATACTTGCAAAGAGAAATACCTCCAGAAATTTCCTAATTTGGATATTGCTAAAGATTCGCTAATTCAGCATAACCAAAAAACTGTGAATCGCTCGAAACTACTGAAAGTGTCAACAAAGGGAAATCTCCAGGCAGACCTACTGTTGCAGGTGAAATTGTGAAAGACATCAGAGAAAGGATGGAACAGAGTCCTAAAAAGTCTTTGAGAGCACTTTTTTTGCAAAAGCCCTCTGTGGATAATACAAAATGAAAGTGTGTTTGTAGCAGCAGCATCAGAATGCAAAGCCCTCCGTGAAGGCGTGATTTCAACAAAAAAGTGCATTGCATAAGAAACTCTACTTGCGTGGTGGCTTCATTGATAAATGATTCTGAGTTTGTAATGAAATAGGTGCTGAAAGTGTTTACCTGCAAGTAGTTTTTCAGGATATATTTGTATCCTTATGAGTTCAAAATTTTCTGAAATGGATAAAATTAAACTTATTTCAGTGATCCACCTTTTGAATAAAATGAAATCGGTAGTTTTAATCTATTCTTTCTTTATTTAAAATTGCAATTTTGTTAGATAACCTAAAATCACCAATTTGACAGATTTGAGTCGGGAAATGCGATGCGAGCGGCAAAATAAAACAAAACACTAATTCCAAAGCACTCTTTTTCGGACAATCTTTTATAATCAGTCTATTCGTTCTTCAACAAATAGTAGAAAAAAGAAATTTACTCACTCCTTTGTCGTTTTTTGACTTAAAAAAAGCCTATAATAAGGTACCCTAAAAAAATATTTAAAACACTAATAAATTGTGGAATTAGTAAAACCTAGATCTGTGCAATTTTAAATATTTTCTGAAACTCTAACAGTTCGGTTAAATTAGGTAACACAATTTCAAAATATTTTTGTATTACAAAGAGCCTAAACTAAGGCTGTTTCTTATCAGGTACATTTTTTAAAATATACATTCAAGAAGCACTATATTCGTAGAAAGAAAGAATTAGGAGAATGCGGATAAATATTGAAAACTAATTTCTGATAACGCTATTTGCGGATGACCAGGTAATTATAACAAGTGATAAAAGTGATATAGATTTTATGTTTAGAAAATTGATAGAATACAACAAATAGGGATTAAATATAAATTTAACAAAAACAGAATATTTAACAATAGGACATAAGAAGATAGACATCAAACTACAAATAAACAAAACAATGAAATGGTGCAACAGCTATAATTACTCAAGCAGTATAATATTAAAAAAAGAAACAACAACAAAAAACGTAAATAAGAGAGTAATACAAGTCCGGAAAAGCATTCGAATTCTTAACTCATTATTATGGTCAAAACAAATTAAATTAAACACTAAGATAAAATTATATAAAACGATTGTAGAGCCAATATTAACATATGGTTTAGAATATTGGCAGATTATTGGATAGAAATGGACTACCGAAGAAGATCATGCAAAATATCAAGACAAAAACACATTTCAAATGAAGAAATTAGACAACATACAGAAGGGGTATTTACAACTATAGATCATATAGAAGAACGAGAATTGGTATGGTATAGACAGTTAGACACGTAATAAAAATGCCGAAAAACCGATGGCTAAAAAGACTGATAAAATACACGTCTCCAAACCGAAGAAGAAAAGGTAGACTCATGATATTCAAGATACAAGGAATTAAAAGAAATCTAAAAGATCGAGCTATAAATGAAGAAGATGTAACAAACAGAAAAAAATGGCAATCAAAATGTGGGATGCAGCGAAAGCTGTAGAAAACCCACTACAATAATAAAAATAAAAAAAATAAAAATAGATAAGAAAAACAAATAAAGACTTAATATAAAAAGAAGATGTATAGAAATCCTAGTGTTGTCAGGTTAATAAAAACACAAAACAGATGGTTAAACCATGTAATTTAAATGAGTGACACAAGGCAAATGAAAGCAAAAAGAAAAAGAAAACCAACAATGAAACGGCTTGCACCCGCAGAAGAAGATTCAAAGAAGTTGAAGATGTTTGGCACAAGACAAAGTTAAATAACTCTGTAATAAAGCCGTGGGCATATTAAACTTGACAATATACAGCGCGTTTACAAATTCAAAACTAAAAAAAAAATTTTCGAAAAAAAAATTTAATTTCTGGTAAAGCGGGTTTGTTTTTATCAGTGGAAACATTCATTTTGCTTCTGGCAAAAGTAACAAAATGTCAAATTTAAAATGCCATTAGATTTTGACATTATACCTGCCAAAGACGCTACGAATAAATTTGTGAAGAATTTCTATTTCGACAATGTTGGTTTATGTGGTCAAGGAAGGTTGTCTGATTATACACGTTAGAAATATAACAAGTGAACTATAACTCTACGTTATTAAAGATTCATAGGAAGTTATAATTAATTAACTATATACATTTATGTTAATAGAATAGGAACGCAAGCATGAAGTACTAAATTTTACGTCTGACCTTCTTGGAAATCGCCTAAAAACGCCATGAAAGGCCGGTTACCTAGTCCTTTGTATAATTTACCCAATTATTTAAAAAATGCACTTCTCCGAAACGCACTTATGCGTAGACCCCAAATTATACCCACATTTCTCTCAGTAACACTTCCATCAAACGGTAAAACAAAAAAATAAATAAATTTCGTTTATCGACTACATTAAAATTAGCATAAAACAGACATCTCATAATTTTCACAAATTTCCAATAAGTCAGTTGATAAAATCAGTGATATCAAAATTCGGAAGGCCAAACAAGACTATTTCTTAGATATAAAAAAATGTTTTGCCGTTAGGACAGCACTTAAGCCACATATTCGAAAAATTCGTACTAAAGCTAGCTACCGAATATTTCTAAACGAAAAATAATTTATTCTCCAACTGAAAATATCAAAAAGTTCGTTGGCATCTCTTAAAAGCGAATGCCACAAATTCATGAATTGCCCGGTTTGATGAGTCGCATAAATCTCCGGTTTTACTATGAGAACGGAAGCCACTGGAATTAACGGATTGAGCAATCAATTTCTCATACCAAAAATTTTATTGCTTCAAACTTCGATGATTTTTTAGTTTTATTAACCGATAATTGAAGATTATTATTATTTATTGAAGCAGATTAGTGATGCAGAATAGCCGGTTTTCGATCAGATTGAATTCGTAGCGGTTTTAATGGAAATTTGACTTCTAATATGCCAGATGTACGATATATTTTATAATTTGTCATATCGTAGATCTATGACATAATTTAATGCTCTGATATTTATGCTTTTTGAGTTTTAGATAGGTATGTAGTACCTACGTTATCTCTCTATCTAAACCGACAAACTGTTTTGTAATCAATTCAATTCCTAATCAATTTCTCCTAATCAAATTTTTTATTAAGTACTTAGAAAATCGAAAATTACACCCAATCACACCAAACACTTTCTTGCATACAACGCGCGTTCAACAACAATTTTTAAGTGTAACTTAGTCTTAAATAATTAAACTCCAAAACACAAAAAATATACAATATAAAAAACAAAAAGAAGTACAGTCAAACTCGGATATAATGTCAATTACCGGACCAGCGGAATTCTGACGTTCTAAGCGGACTGACGTAAAATTCGAGGTAAAATTAAAAGTCTAATATCTAAAAGGGACCTCTTAAATATTGCGTACTAACCGGGTTAACTCTATCCGATGACGTACTAAACGAGTTTGACTGCACGTATTTTAGTCTATTGTTGCAGGGACCTCTGAAATGTTGACGTTATAGCCGGGTTAACTCTCTATCCGATGACGTACTAATCGAGTTTGATTGTAGTTAAAAAAGCAAAAATGAAAACGAAAAGATCGTTATAGGAAAAGTTTGGAAGGAAAATAAACAACAATAAAAACAATTATAAAATAAATTTTAGAGTCTTGAAATCAATAAAAACTGAAAAAAAAAAACTCGATGACAAATTTAATTAGCTAAAACAGATAAATTAGTGAATGATATTAGAAAAATAAAGAGAGTATTTTGACCAGCAATTAAATTCGACAGAAAATACTTGATAAAAAAAGTAAAGCAATAAAAAAACCAAATGCCAGCAAAGCTAGGAAACAAAGAAAGAAACAAATTTAAAAAAATTTTAAATACAATAAGAAACATAAAAAATGGAAAAACTTTAGAACATGACAAAAACGGTTAAATGCTTTGATAAAAAGTGTACCCAATTTTTAATAAAAATGACTGAGAAAGCTTAAAAAGAACAACGCATACTACAAGATTAAAAACTAAGAAATAAGAGTTTTAATCCCAATTTATAAAAAAAGCAAAACAAACAAGAACAACAGTATTATTATATTCTAATACTTGAAAGAAGATTTAGAAGAAAAGTAGAGAGACAACTGATAGGTATTTATCAATCTAGAAAAAGTCTTTGACAGTGTTTTAAATCAAAATATTTAAAAATACTTAGAAAAGAAAATAATTAAGTATATTGTATTGACTTCACACGAGATTATTTTAGCTACAGAAACAATAGATGTATACTGGATCTAATGAAATAGTAGAGTGACCTTTATCGTATTTGAGTACAGCTAGCAGGTGCCTGCACTCCATAATCTGTCGCAGTAAATAGCTGCGTTTAACAATCGGACTAGAGCTAAAACTAAACCGAAATCGAAACCAAAATATGTATTTTTTTAGTTTTATTTGCTACAGGACCAGAATCGAAATTTTCTTATTCATCTAGAAGCGAAACCGTAATGAAACCGGTATAATTTTTTTTTTTTAATTCCTATTGTCATTAATTGGATATATTTTCTGTTTGACAATAAATCAATTATTAAATTGGTTCCATTTTTTTTGTTGTTGTCTGTATAAAGATTTTTGTTTCTAAATTTTGTTTAGTGGTGGGATGAAGCACTGTATGAGCAGTGTATCAGCGGTTTCCCAGTTTAGTTAGCTCTGAAGAAGCCTCAACACAGAAGCGAAATGTAGGCTAATAAAACAAAAAAACCGAGCAATAGTGTCTGCTTCATTCTACCACTAAACAAAATCTAGAAACAAAAACCGGTATATTTCACTTATTTACAACCGAAACCCGAACGAAATCTTTATTTTATTTGGGGTCAAGTTCCTGAAATAAACAATCAATAAAACAACAAGACAGAAATTAACAACAGAATTCAGCAGCGTCAAAATTGTATTTCTCACTCATTAATGCATTTATTGAGAATAAAAATGTTTTCAGAAAATCAAAATAACAGTTTTTACACAATCTATAAGCTAGTTTTGACGTTTGATAGCAAATCATAGGTCTTCAGCAAGAAACAGAAGAACAGAATGAAATGGAAATAAAATATTTTAGAAAAATGGTAGAAGTAACAAAGAGAGAACATAAATATGAGAAAAGAAATGAGTAACAAAAGAATATAAAATGCCAGACAACCAAAAAGTAGACTGTCACAATCTTGGAATGAAATAGTTGTCAAAACCCTGAAAGACCGAGAAATAGATTGGGGGCAAACAAAGACTACAGCACTAGAAAAAAAAGAGAGACTGACATCTTCTAGTGCACAACAGTAAGTAGTATTTAACCAAGTCGATTTGATAACTGACTTTCCATAATCTTTGTGATTTTATTATTGTATTTTTATTGTTTAATTATAATAAAAACAAAAAGAATTGATGTTAAACACTATATTACGTTTACTAAATCAGCTGTTTGACTATTGAAAAGTAAAACGAACTAAAATTGAACCTTAATCTGCTACAAGAATAATATCGTAATCAAATATAAATAACTGTGTTAAATTTAAAGAAAACAACTATCAGAATTAATTATAAATCACCACAAATTTCTATTTCAAGTAACAATAAACAATGTTTAGAATAGTTACAAAACATAGTTATTACTACCATTTTTACTTTTTAAAGCATGAAAGAGGATAATTAATTAATAGACAGAGTTAGAAACTCTAAAGCCAAAAAAAAGAATAATTAATCTCGAAAGAAGAGTAATAAATTCGAGAATAAGTGACTTTAATAAATCCACTAATTAATGCGATAGTGGCGCTCTCATAAGTTATCTCATATACGAAATTTTCAGACTTAAGATTTCTCGATTACTTATTACTTAAAAAATAGAAAAAAAATAATAAAAAAAATTTAAAATTGAATAAACTTTCCATTTGTTAAAAAATTTACATAAAAAATATGTGCATCATTCTGTTGTAGGTATGACCAGGTGTATTTTACAGAATTTACCGCACGCAAAGTTGCACGAGAAGCTTACGTAAAAGCAGGCAACTAGAATATTTATTACCTACGTTTTGCATCTGTAAAATAAAAATTGATTTGAGAAAAACAAGACAAATTTAACTGTACTTATATATAATATAAATTTAGATATATATATATATAAAAGCTATATATAAAAAATTTAGATTTTAGATTTATCTACACTCTGAGTGATTTTTAAATTTCTACTGATCGAAATATTTACATCAAAGTTCGAAATTCGTCGACATAGATTTTTATCAGTTTGTTCCCACGATCTTGCTCCTGTCAGATGGGTCGAGACTGGTATGGTGGACGGTAGTCGGTAGCTGATGTCATGGTACACATCCATATCCGTCACCTACAGATAGCTCTACATTCATTGCATTACATTCCATTTTATGATGTTCACACCTATAAATCACTAACATATTTTATAGCACTGGTTTCCACTCCTAAAGATTTGTTTATTTAGTTTTTTTCATTGTCGGTTTCTTTATTTATAGACTACCGATAGCCACAACTTTATTTTTTATTCAAATCGACGAGAAATTATTAATCTAGATAACCGGATTTGGAAAAACTCGAAAGAAAGGTGTGGTGACATAATTTTTTGTCATGGAGAGAATATTTTTTTAAAATTATTAAAACAAACACTTTTTTTTGCTCTCTAATTTTTATTTCTGTTATTATTTAGAGACCGGTTTCACCGATTTAATATCAAATAAAAAATAATTTTTAAAATTTTATGTGTGAACTGTTTTACAACACTCAATTAATTAAAAAAATAATTTAGGCTTAAAAATGTACTCTCTACCTCTACTATACTCCATTTAAATAACATTCTCTGATGTAGCAAAAAAAGGTAGAAAAATTTTGTAACTTAAGCAATTTTAATAAAAATTAATGTAAAAAGTTAAAAATAATTACAAAATATTAAACAAAAAAAATATATGAAAAAATGTATATTTATTATTTTGGTAGTAAGGGTGAAAATTATTACGTAAGCTTAAAAATAGTAATTTCAAATTAGATTTGTTGGTAATGACAGGAAGTAGTAATAAAATAAAGATTATCTAAAAAACTTAATCTTCTTTGGTATTGATTTTGATAGTGTTTCTCATTAGAAGAATAGCAGGAGTAGAAACCTCTTAATGTATAAATATTGCAAATATTTGAAGACTTATTGTTTTTATTAATTGTTAATAATGTCAAAATTTTAAATTTTGTACTGATATTGTTTCACAAAAACTCAAAAAGTGAGTTTTTATGCAATAATTAGCACTTTCATAAATATTAATTACCAGATAAAGCCACAAAAAAAATGAAAATTAGAAAAAGGTGTCAAAAATTGCAAATTCTTTTTATAAACACTGCTCCAATAAATTAACGCACCACTTGAATTTTTTTGAAAATTGAAACATGTATTCGACCAATTGGTACAAAATTAAGAAAAATTTAACAAAAACATTTGTTTAAAGTAAATTAGTATCTAATGTGCCTAATATAGAAAAACAAACCGAAAACAAAATTTTATTAAAGTTACGCCGTTATGAAAGTTACAGAAAACATCTTAATATCGCATATTTCCACCTCTACTTTGAATAACCGCTGCACATCTTCGTTCCATACTCAAAATTAACAAACTTATGTCTTCTTGATTTAAGTTATTCCAAATTTCATTTAGTTGAGGACCTACCTCTTGAAGATGAACAGGAGGATGTGGGAGATTTTTTAAACGTTTCCCGAGAATGTCCCAAACATGCTCAATAGGATTTAGGTCAGGGCTTCGAGCTGGCCAATCCAAAACATTGATTTCTGCCTCATTCAAGTAATCTTTAACAATTCGGGCAATGTAGGGTTTTGCCTTATCTTGCATTAACAAAAAATTTGGACCAATATAAGGGGCGTGTGGTACGACATGCTCTTCAAGAATGTTAGTTATGTAACGATCCGCATTTATAGAGCCATTATTTACAACCACTAACTCCGTGCGAGCTTGTAAGGAAATACCACCCCAAACCATTACTGAGCCTCCACCAAACAATGTGGTATTCTGAATGTTACACTGTGCGTACCGCTCATTTGGTCTACGATACACACGAACACGTCTATCGCAATTGTAAAGGCAAAATTTTGACTCATCCGTAAAAAGAACAGACTCCCAATTCTCTCTTTGCCAATTTATGTGCTCTCTAGCAAATTCTAATCGGGCTCTGCGTTGTTCTGCAGTCAATGTAGGACCACGAGCAGGAATATAGGGTGTTAAATTATCCTCCTTAAGTCTTTTTCTAACAGTTTCGGTACTGATTTGAATTCCTTCTACGTCACGGAACTTAGTTTGTAGCTTCCTGGCGGTTACCAAGCGTTCCCTTAGCGCAGATATTCTTAAAAATCTATCCTGGTGTAGCGCTAATTTTTTTAATCTGGTTACTCCTTGCACCTAAAGTATACCGCCGTAGGCCCTGGTGTTGCCGGCTTGTCAGTGGGCGGCGGGGTTCTTTTAGAGATGGTAAAAACAGGGCGCCACGCAATTGTTATACACCTAGGCGATTGCGGTGAGCCTCAATTGCAAAAGGCTCTAGTGAAGGAGAAGCACAAAAAAAAAAGAAAGAAAAGAAACCACAAGATGTCCCAAACAAATCTAATTATACTCCAGCAAGAACAAAATAACAAAAGAGAATCCCAAATTAGGTTATTATCGAGTTGACTAATGAGTAACACTTGATCGTCTGACTACAGCCGTAGACAGAGCAAAAAAAATGAATTAACAAAAATACAAGGCGTAACGAGATAGCGCTATCTTGGAGTACTAGTATTCGTGATTTCTGTTCCCAATACTACTATACGTGCGCGTAGTCAGTTGATTGACAGTTTACCTTTTCAAATCAATTTAAACAAAAATTATAAATAAACTCGATAACTAACTTAATTTCTAAAAAAAATCTAAACAAAAAAAAATAATACAATACATTAAGAGTGCACCAACAAAAGTGCACCGTGATGGATACCTGAAGGGTACGACACAAAAAAACGCGGAAAATATAAAAGCTAGTGGTGCCGTGAAGCGACAATTAGAGTGACAAGAAAAACAATGAAAAATGACTCAGCCCAGTGCCTGGCTCTTCTCGACGTGGGGTTCCAGAACAGGTTGATGGTACGTTACTCCCAAATCTTGACTTTTCTTCAAGCCAACCCTCAACCCAAGTTCAAGGTCAGAAACACTGCCACTGTGTCCCAAATAGCAAAATCCGGACAAAATTCCACGTGTCCGACTCAAAGAACAAGTACCATACAAGTCCCAAACACTCCCACAATAAATCCAACTCAAATAAATCCACGTAAAGGAAATCCAACTCAAATAAATTCAAATCTAAATCTAAATAAATCCAAAACCCCTACGGCCAAGTGTAAAAATATTGGAGATAGGTCTCACAAATTATCTGGCCCAAACGTTATCCTTATTACAACTACAGAAATACTTAAAATTGCCAGACAATTTCACAATAACCAGAGATCTTTTCCGTGAAAATAGCCTGCTACACTGGATAGGAGTGGTTTTCCTTTTTCTTCCTTGCCCAGGTCTTCTGAGGTGACTTCCTGTCTCTCTGTACCTTTGTATCATACGCGAAACTGACGTATGAGATACACCAAACCTTTCACCAATTCTTTTGTAGCTCCATCTTTCCTCCAACAAAACCACAGCTTGGGCACATTCTTCTCGAGTCAAATTCCTCATAATGTTTTTATTATTGTTTCAAATGATAAAAACTATCCACAGAACGGCAAATTCAAATAACAATAAAACGAAATTACAAATTAACACAATTTAAAAATGAAAATTATTTTAAAATTTCTGCTTAAAAAACTATTAAACTCAAATTTCTGACTTTAATGTTAAAAGTTTTATTACAATGGGTAATTAGATTAAAGCTTGATTAAACCTTCTCAACCAAAGTTGTCAAATGTACATAGTTTTAATTTTTTTACTTTATTTTCAAGTGGTGCGTTAATTTCTTGGAGCAGTGTATATTGAAAGATTAAACCAGCTTTAAACCAGCTTTTTTTTTAAAAAAAAGTGTCTGGATGTTACCATATGTTTGACCTTAGCTCTAGTAAAACGTAAATTTTGTGCGTTTACGCAGCGATTTTACCGGTGCTTTTTAACAGCTGATTTTAGCATAATAAAGCAATGTTTTTTATTAAATTTAGATATCAGAATAAAGTACTTATAATTATATCTTCCATCAATTCACTTTAACACAAAACTTGGGAAAAGCGCTTTAAACAGCCACTATTTTCGCAGTGATCACGTACTAGAGCCCGGCGTTTTCGAAGTTGTTACTTCAGGTACCTAGTACACACTAATTAGGAAGAAAACTCTTACAAAAAAGGTATACACAGTAAGTTCAGATATTTAGCTTTTTAATATGAGTCATTTTAAAGGCATTTGAACGAGTTGAAATTTTGCTATTTTGGCCGTAAATGGAGAAATTGGACACACTGTGTACTGGTGTAGATGAGTCAACTACTGCCAACCAAATTACGAAGCAATCTTATTTATAAAAGCCTTAAGGTGCATTATTGCTTCTTTTTATTATAAAAGATGTTCCTCACTTTCCACAAACACGGTTAAAAAGCTCCACCATTTTTATTGCTTTACTGGTTAAAGTTATTTAAATAGACTTTACCTGTTGTTTAATATAATGCAGTTTTAACACCAGTTCCATCTCTTCAAGCTGGTTCAACTTCTTAAAGAACTCTCATTTCAAACCAAGAATGAAACTTTATTCTTTACTTGGATTTCGACAGCAAAATTTGACAACTCGTCTTTTTGAATTCTTGCTATTTGGTTAGTTCAAAAGAATCGTAAACATTTGACGAGTTTGGAGGTGAGTTGAGCGACTTAGGAAGAGTATTTTGTCTTTTATGTAGTTTACTAACATTCTCTTGAGTTTTACTTTCTGGCTTGATTTTGTTACTTGATCCAGGTGAATACGAAGATTCAAAACTCATATCAAAAGCATTCTGTATTTAGTATTTTTATTCGCTGTTTTTCTAGGCTGTAGGAAAGAGTGATTGCGATTTGGTTGATTCGAAAAGATTGTAATCGTCTGGCGAGATTGGAGGTGAATTTGAAGGCTCAGGAAGAGTATTTGGTTCTTTATTAATCTATATTTTAAACATTTTTTAGCACACTTGGGAGTAGAAATAACTGATTTTTACTGTCTTATATATAACAAAAACCAGGTGATTCTTTTTAAGGGTATTTTCATTCAAAATTTTACCTTCTTGAACTTCTTCTTTAAGCACGTTTTAGAGTTGAAATTTCTGCATCTGTAATAATGTTTGCAGCATAGCAAGAACCAGTTATTTTTGTTTTTGGATGTATAACATCTCTCACAATTTTTAGTTGCTGATTTTTCTGTCTAGACCTAACACCAGCTGGATTTGGCACTGCAATACTTAAAATTGTTCCAATTTTTAACATTAATTGTCTACTCTTCGCGTTAACATTTGCTAAATATATAGCTATTAATTTTATTTAAATTAGAAACTTACATTCACAGAGATCTTACTTCCTTCTTAGGGAAAAAAATTTAAAATTTTTGAAGATTGATGTAGCCTAGAGATGTAGTGACTTACTTGTGAAATGCAATTAGAGCATTTCTTACAGAATACTTGAAAAACAATATCTTTTATTAATAAATAAATAATATATTACACTCTCAATTTTTAATTCAGTTTATAAAGTTTGAGGTTAGAATGAGCTATACCTAATAATTTGAGGTTAGAAAGTCTAACAAATTTTGTCCAATCGTAAAGCTTTATTTCATTGAACTTGGTGACGCATGCGTATTTAGTAGTTTTAAAACAAAGACAGCAAGCTGAAAGAAAAGGTCGGCATCATTTGTCATCTAAAATTCAAGGTGAATTAACTATTAGAGAGGTGAACGCATTCGTTATGTAAAATGTTGCAGGTTTTTTAAAGGATTGCAAGCGGGTATAAGCAATCCGTTATTTCATACAATATAATTTCTAGATGTTAAAATGAGAAGCATAATAAAGATAACGCTATAGTTGCAATCTTATGTTGATTAGCTAAATAAGTTTTGCGTTCACCTTGTAATAGTAACTACCTTGGTTGGAGATATTGGTTATGTGGTTTTATAACGAGCGTCTAGAAAAAGAATGACGAAGATATCAATAGAAATATATCTAGCCACTTCTGGCTTTCCCGGGCAAAATCAAAAATACAACGGTTGAGCTAAATGCAGTACAAAAGCTGCGCATGCGTCTAGGTTTATTCTTTTGTTTCCGTGCTTCCATTGTATACAAGAGTTGATAAACAAATAAAAACACAGTTTTTAGTGAATTTTGAACAGCAATTTACCAGGTAATAATTTAAAATTGTCTACAATTAACAAAAAAAACACTTTTAATTGTTTTATTATCACCTATACGTTATTAAATAAAGCAAATGTTTGTTTTTAATGAAACCGTGCAGAAATGCGAATGAAATTTATAATTGACATATGTAGGTAAGTCCGATTTTTTTTTTATAAACTATTGTTAGTGTCAAAACACTGAAAAAGAACAAAATCTACTAGCGACTACCCTAAAATTAGTACCTAGTTAACGACCGGTTGTATAGTTTGTTTTTCTTTTTAAAGCGTTTGTCTGTCTCTGTTTAACACATTATCTATATGACATAGCAACATATACAACAATGTGTTGAAAAGAGACAGACAAGCGCATTGAAAAGAAAAACAAACTAAAGTTTGTTTACTTTTCAAAAAACCACCACTTGTTAAATTATGTTCGTCAAAATTAAATTTGATAGAAAAATGAAGAGAATGACAGCGTTATAGAGATCCAGTGATTAAGAATCAATTTAACAATCTTTTCCGTAAAATTAAAAAAGAACTTGACAATTACAAAATTCACTCGTACCAAACCTACTTGAGCGATTTAGAGTCTAATGATCCAAGACTTTGGAAAGCTACGAGACGTATACTACGAAAATCACAACAAATTCCACCAATCATGGTCGATTACAAACTACACACAACAGACCAGGAAAAAACAAAATTATTTGCCGATCATCTCTAAAAAACCTTAGCCAACGCTAAACTAACAACACCACATTATAAACTCTATGTAGATAACTATGTTGAAAAACACATTTAAAAAAAGCTCCAAGCACTGTAAAACACAATACTCAGAACAGCTGTAAACGCCCCTTGGTTTATTAGAAATGACCAACTCCATCGCGAGCTCAACGTACCTACAATTCAAGAATTTATCACATACAAAAAAATTTCATACAAAAATTCAAGATTGCAACAGTGCTGAAATATATCAACTGGGACGAAAAGGCATCCACCAAAGACTCAAAAGACGTCTTCCGCAAGATCTCTATCTATCTGAATAACAATTAAAAAAAAACAGTGCATGCCAAATATGAGGCAATCGTGATTGAACTAGTGAGCTATTATGTGCTATTTTAAGACAGTTGTGTATAACAATGTAATTTATGTATTGTTGAACCAACTATAATTAAAAAAAAAATAATAAATTTACTAGAATTTGACATTGTCAGAATTTATGGTTATTCTGTCACTCTCACGTCATACTCAAAAATTTTTGAAAAATTTGGTTTTCAAGTAAAATAAGAATGTTAAAAAATTACAAACAGTTAGAGATTCGTTTGATCAACAACTGTAGTTAACTGTAAAGATTTAATAAAAAGATAAATTGCAGCTTTAATACCTGTTAAATTTACGTTAATTTTATTGTACATCATTTTAGAAGTTGTGCCATTTTGTCAGATGTATTTTAGGTGTAAATTGCAAAGTTGGTGGTTTTTTGAAAAGTAAATAAACTGTATATAAGCATTGATCCCAGTGGCGTCTCGAACTATAGTGCGGAAATGCAATGCACCATATAAAATTGTAATTCATTTATTACATTTTGTATTATTAAACTTTCAGAATATTTGGTAATGAAATTAAAAACATTGTTAAATTTATATTTATGACTCATCTGTAATTGTTTTTTTAAGTGTTTTAATTGGTGCACTTTAACATACCCTGCTGTAAATATGAGCACTCTGATTGGTCTGTTCAGGCGAATTTGACAGATTCAGATTTTGACAGTGCTTAGTTCTGTGAATTTTAATAATTTTATTAATTAATTAATTTTAAATTTAAATCAGAAAAATTTTGGATCAAATTAGGTAGGTATGAAGGGTTTAAATCACGTTACTACTAGAGTCTCTAAACATAAAAAAGTTCCAAACATTTAAAAAATTCACTAAATTTCGGATTTCTAAAAACGTCAAATATTGCTACTTCGGTCGATTCTGCATGTAGGAGATCTAAGGAACAAAATGACAATGTTTCAAAAAAATTTTATGTTTTAAATTTTTGATTAATTGCATCCGCTTTTGTGGAAATTTGAATGTGTTAAGCAGCTGCTATATACCTACCTATACCTATGCTAATTATAAATTTCATTTATAACCATATCTTTTATTTAATAACGTATGAGTTAAAATAAAACAATGAAACAATTAACAGTGTTTTTTGTTAATTGTAGATCAACAAAGTAAAGATAGATATAAAGAAAAGAGTAGTAAAAAAATGGACGACTTAGATGAGATAGATATTGATAGACAAGAAGGAAAAGAAACAACCAGTGACGGTGAAAATAAAAAAACTGAATTAGCAAGTAGTAATGAGCAAAAAGACAATGATAGTGTGACTGGGGAAGAAAGTGACAATGACTGTATATTAGTTGAAGATACAGAAACTGTTATAGATGTGGATATGCAAGTTGATGAAACCGAATTGGATAATGAAAATGAAGATTCTCAGAAGAAGAAATCATTAAAGAGAACAAACTCAGAAGAAGATAAATATAGTGTCACAAAGAAGTTTCAAACATACCTACCACTTGGTAATAAAAACAAAAAAGAAGAGAAGTCAAAAGAAAAACTGCCATTAAAAACATTGTCATTATCAGAATTTATGAAAACAAAGAAAAATAATAACAAAATGACTATGACGGATTTAGAAGAATTCTGTATACAAAAAATATCTGAAATAACAGCTTATAAGACTCAATTAAAAAAATCAATTCGTAAGAAAGTAAAAATGCAGCAACAGTTGATAGCAACAATGACACAAGAAATACGACAAGTAAAAAACCAAGCGCGTGAATTACAATTTGTAAATGAAAAACTTTTAAATGATTTGAAACAACAAAATCCAACACAAAAACCTTTAAAACTACTAAAAATGGCTCGTTCTATAAAGGTACAAGTTAACATTCCTTCAGATTCCTCTTCTGAATCTACCCAAAAACGAAAAGAAGCAAAAGAAGAAATTCAAAATCAAATCACTATAAATAAAAATCTACAAGCCGACTCTAAATCTACTGCTTCTTCAACATCTTTCATTAATTTCACTTATGAAGATGACAAAAAACAAAAAAATAAATTATTAAATAAAGATCCTTTAAGCACATCTCCAGTACGAGTTAATGCCAGTTCACAAAAAATAACGTTAGCTACAGCTCAAAATACTTCAGTAGTGACCTCTAACGCATCACAGCTTATGTACTTGATGCCGAAAGTTTTAAACTGCTTGCCGGGATCTAAAACAGTTCTTGTAAATACCCCGTCAGTAATTCAAGCTTTGAACAAATCTGCAATTTTGGAAATCCCCAAACAAAATAACACAATTTTGTTGAAAGAAGTAACACCTGCTAAGTTTTTGCCACTATCAAAACCTATCCAAGCTTCTATTAAGCACCCCGCACCACTTCCACTACCACCTTTTGTTAGAGTGAACGCAGATAACTCGTTGAAACTAGTTCCACCAAAACCATCTTTGTCAGTTTGTAAAATAGATACTGGAATAATTCTTCAATGGAATATTCACTATGCGTTGGATGTGTATGAAATTATACATCATTATGAGTTGTATGCATATCAGGAGAAAAGTGTGCCTCCTAGTACCGACATGTGGAGAAAATTGTGTAATATACAGGCTTTGCCGCTGCCTATGGCGTGCACCGTGACAAAATTTGCTGATGAAAACAAATACTATTTTGCCATTCGAGCTGTGGATATACATGAAAGGATTGGAATGTTTAGTGATCCTGTAGAAATATCTTTTTAAATACAATTTGTTCATTCATTGTTTTGCGTTTTATATTTGTTAATAATAAATTTAAAATTTTTAAGGTCGGTGTTTAATTGTGTTAAGGCTTATAAAAAAATAATCTTATATAAAACTAAAAGCATTTGAGTTTACTAAAACTAATAGTTATTTATTGTATAAGTGTTTTAGACAGCGTTTTATCCACGCAAAAATGTTTAAGCAGGAGACGCAGTCAAGCGTTTAATATTCTCAAGTGGATAAAACGCGACTAAAACACAAATCCAATATAACGTTTTATCAACAATTACAGCTATTTAAAATCAGAATTGCCAAAATTTTATTTCACGTCATCAAAAAATGATTTGACCTTCTTTATCTATAGATTTGACATTACACTCTGACAGTGGATGTCACCTCAAAAATCATTGAAATTAACTAAAAAACATGGAACGTGTTGAATCGTTGCTATTTATTTTCCATTGTTTATCGACTCCATGTGTACAAAACGCTGTGCAAGTTGGTGAAAATGGAAGAATGTGATAGGTACTGTTCCTGAGACAATTCTTGAGGAAGCTGAAGAAGCCAGTTATTGCCTGCAAAGTCCAGGGAACATTATAAAAAAGTATTTTTAGAATTTAGTGAATGGAAAGAAGAACGGAGGGTAATGACAATAAATGAAGAAGTTCTGCTATGGTATTTCTTAAATTTGAAGAAGAGGTATGTAATTTTATCTATGTGGTCAAAGTACTTTATGCTGAAGGCCGCTATAAAGGTCTATAAAAACATAAACATTGGAAAATATAGTAAACTCATGGTCTATTTAAAAAATCAGTCAAAAGGATATCTACAGGTCGAAGAAAGCTGCAGTATTAGAAAGAGAGCACACGTGGAAGAGTTTTTGACAAGAGCTTGCGATAAAGAATATTTGATAATCAAGGTAATCTTTGTCATTACATAGATATTGTAGATAATAAATTTTAGAATATTTTAGGTTGCATTAATAATAGGGGTGTCTGGTGGCTGTCGATGCTGTGAGCTGAGAAATTTGAAAATTCGTTATGTAGAAGACAGAGGCGCATACCTGATTGTTTCTATACCAAATACCAAAACGGGCGTTTTACGAAAATTTACAATTATAGAAGAAGGATTCTCTATCAACACTGTGGAGAAGTGTAGGAAATACATGTCTTTACGTCCGAAAAGTTATTCATTAAGAGATTCTTTTTACGATACGCTAATTAAAAATGTACAACCCAACCTGTTGAAATTAACACTTTATCGAAAGTTCTTTCTAAAGTTGCTTCGTTTTTGAATCTGGCGAACGCAGAGGCTTATACCGGCCATTGTATGAGGCACACTTCAACAACTTTACTTGCCAATGGAGGTGCTAATCCTACAACAATTAAGCGACATGGTGGGTGGGGGAGCTCCGCTATAACAGAAACTTATATCGAAGATTCTGTATCTAATAAGCTTGATATCGCAAGGAAAATCTAAGGTTCTCCTGGTACTAGTCGTTCCTTACTAGAAGAGACGTCCATTGTTCCTACAACTACTATTTATTCTGGAACCGATAACAACTACAAGCTTCTTATTAATGGAAACGAAGTGAAATATGATAAAACAAAAAACAAAATGTCTATTAATATAAATGTTAATGTCAATATTAATAATAAATAGAATGCGATTGATTTAAGATTGTATTTTTTCATTATTCCACTAGTGGAATAAATTGATTTTATTATTCCACTAGTGTATAAAGTGTTACTTTATACGGTTTGTAAGTGTGGATAAAACTTCAATTATAAGGTAATTGTGGATAAAAATAATATAAAAGGGCTTTAGTATTACGCACCCAAATATTCCGAAACTTACCATCACGCATCGATTGCCTCAGGCGTGAATTCTCCATCTCGTTTCCTTAATAGTTTTAGACATTTGTGCCTTACTTCCCAACCTTGTGGTTTATAATTAATTTTTGTTGATTTATCACATAGAAATTAATTAACTCGAGGATGTTATATTTAAATTAGTTTTGTTTTTTCACACATGTTTCGCGGCCTCCTATGATTACATAATTATTATGAAAACTAACAGATTTTTTCAGGCACCTAGTGGGTCTTCATTTCAAAACGCATAAATTATGCTGGACACCTTTCATCTGGAAAAATGCCGACAATCAATGTTTATAATTGGAAACTGTTAACCGTTGTACTACTGCAAAACACTAAAAATTTTATGAGAATTATTTTGAAATATTTTAGATTCTTGGCGACATTTCTAAAGAAAAACAAAAAAATTACAGGAATGTTGAGCTTTTCCGTAAATAATTTTATTATAAATCTCACCTTTACAAAAAAAACACATTCTTTACATTAGATAAATAAAATTGTGTAATACATAATAATAACTGTCAATTTTTATTGGCATTAACAATTATATCAGGTGCAATGTGAAATAAAATAAATATTATAATATTGACATAAAATTGCATATACATAACGCCATCAATTAGAAGGTAAATAAAGCTGAATTACATAAATTAGAGTAATAGATGTGCAATATGAACAATAGAATAATTTAACAAATTTATCGTTGTTGCTAACATCAATTAATGTTAGTCTAAACAAATCCAAATAATTTATATATACCTACACTAATGATAATTATTATAATTGTTATTGAAGCTGACACAGGATATTTATGGAAATTGTCGCCAGATTTAATGACTTGTTTTTAAATGAGTTACTGTAAATGGCGTCTAATTACCACCGTAACAAGAATGCCACAAAAACTTATCATAATCTGTTTTATTTTAATTAATTTTATAAACAAATTGAAAAATGACAGGAACATCCAAGGTGGTCTCTACTAAATCAATTTTTAGAATTTTTGGTGTGTGAAAAATGGTTAGTAAATTATTTTTTAAATTTTTAAAATAATAGTAGATTATATATCAATAGATAGAAATGTATGATTATTTTCGAGATACGGTTTTTAGACAAAAAAAGTGAATTATATAATATTATTTTAGGACTTTTATAAATTTTAGATTCTCAATAATTATTACAATAACACAAATTAATTTAGAACTGCACATTTAGGTATGTATACGACTGCAAAATTAACCGGACACAAGTTTTTTAGAAAAATTTTAGTGACGAAAATTTGAATCAAAATAATTTTAATTGAAAATGTGCAATGATGAACATTTAAATTGAAATCAAGATAATTTTGATTAATAATGTTCAAAAATAAATATTTATTTACAAATTAAACAAAAATTTGATTTCAAGTAACAAAATTAAGAAAACTGCAAAAAAAATGGTTTCAGTAGCGAGTATTTCCTCTTCGTGCTTAAATTACAGCTCTTATTTGTCGAGGCATACTTGCAATCAAGTCTGCGATCTCATCTTGGGCTATTAGCTCCTACTCATTCAGCAACGCCTGTTCCAGCTCAACTGTTGTATGAAACTCGCCGTAGTTCTGCCTAATCTTTTTCCCCAGGTTTTCTCATATGTGCTTAATGGGGTTTAGGTCAGGGCTCATGAGTGGCCACCTTAGCACCTGAACATTAACGTCGTGAAGGTACTGACGCGTAATCTAGGCTGTGTGAAGGCGCGCATTGTCGTGCATTAAGAGAAGCTCTTCCCTTACAAATAGCGCAAAAGAAACCACATGCTCTTGTAAACACTCCCTAATGTACCAGTCAGCGTTAATGCTACCTCTCCACACCGTTACAAGAGCTGTATGAGCCTCCAAAGAAATCCCTCCTCATATCATTACACCTTCACTACCAAATGCTGCTCTAGACGCAAAGCAACACTAGGCATACCGTTTCCCCGGGCGTCTAAATACTCGTTGACGAGGATCAGGTGAATACCTAGTGAATCGCGACTCATCCGTAAAGAGAACAGAGCCCCATTCGTCCATATTCCAATCAACATGATTTCGCGCAAATTCTAATCGCTGTCTGCGATGTTCTGAGTTTAACTTAGGGCCAGTAGCAGGTGGATGTAATGTCAAATTGTTTTCCTTCAATCTTCTTAAAACAGTATCAGAAGAAATCATGGTCTTATAAACATCCGTCAGTCTCCTAGCCAAAGCTGTAGCAGGAAGAGTCTGTTCTCGCAGCATTTGTAATCGAACAAATCGGTCTTCCACTTCATTTTTCACTCGTTTTCTGCCTTGTCCAGGTCTTTTGGAATAGGAACCAGTTGCCGTAAACCCTTGTATCGCATCGGATACAGTGTTTTTAGGAAAGCCAAGCACATTTGCAATAAATCGTATGCTGCGTCCATCATTATGTAAAGCAACAACCTGGGCAGCTTCTTCGAAACTCATTACAATATGAATCGCTTTTACAACAAAACTCTTCCCCAAAAAGCCAAATTAAACAAACCAAAACCAGTTATCGACACAATTTTGACAGACGTGTAAAACAAACAAAACCTTTCTGATTGGAAGCCGCATAAGAAAATAGATACAAAAAGTAATCTGTGTGATAGGGGTTAACCCAAAAAACTTCAATATCTTTTCTTTTAGTTGTTTTTTATGTGTAGCCACATAAAATCAATGTAGAGAGCGTTTTCGCAAATTTACGAGACAAAAATCAGGTGTCCGGTTAATTTTGCGATTAAGTTTATATAGGGTTGCCAACCGTCCTATATTTCAAAAAATAGTTCCTTAATTTTATAAACTGTCTTTTAGTCTTTAATATGTACTTAAGGAACACAACAATACTGAACTATAGACTGTTTACTTATCAAAAAACTATCAACACCACAATTTATTCTCAAAATACATCCGGCAACAGGGCACAACTTTTGAAATAAAATGTCAATATGCAAATAGTAGTCTCTTGACTAATTTACTAGAAATGACAATGTTAAATTCTAGTAAATTTAATTTTGACAAGCGTAATTTAACAGGTGATAGTTTTTTTAATAAGTAAACAGACTTTACTGACCCAACAACAGTTTGACAATTGTTTTTAATTTTCAATCAATAATAAACTGCAAGTGATGCTTATCGTTGCAGCAAAAAAAAGGTTAGATAACAGAAAAGTCACTGCCTTACTTAATTTTTTGAATTTCTCTCAAACAAAATGTATTTTGGTATTTAAGATTTCTTGATTGAGTCATACATATTTTAAGTTTTTTTTTTAATTTTGCCTGAATTCTTGTCTTGACTGGCACCTTTTGATTGTGATTAGTGGTCAAAGAAGACTTCTTCTTCCAGGCCAATTATTGCAAACACTCATCATACCGACCGGTGCGGTGTGAGAACTTGAAGACAACCAAAGAAATAATAATCGTTCCGCGTCAACGGTGAGAAAAGTCCGTATTATATTGAAAGAACCGTCGAGTCATCGTGACGGGCGTCCTCGGGCGTCCTCCACACAGGACCGGCTCTAGCTCCTGTCACTTTAGTTCTTTGTCTTTCTTCAAGTCTTACCCGAAATTTCACAAGTGTTCTTCGAAGTAAGTCGTGCAAAATTACAATTTTGTGTTGTCAATTTTTTTTGTGTGATTATTGTTTGGAGGTAAGGCGCTAACGCCGGTCCTGATTAACGGTAGCTCTCTATCGGAGGTCGAGTCTCTTCCACCCATCCCGTTAATGCCAACCTATAACTACTGTCAGATAACCATCGACCATCACAACTTGGAGTTTTTGCTCAATTATTCCAACACACCAATTCGAGAATGTTATTTTTTAAATGCACCACATTGGTAGATAACATCGTCTGTAGACGTAATAAGACCAAATTACACACAAATCGGCCGGATTCGGTTCCAAAGGGCTTGAGCTCAAAGAGAATTATTATGATGATTGGAGGCACCTGGATAGTGATTTTTTCTCCTCATTTTATTGGAATACAATTCTACACTCTATATACATACCTAAATGTGCAGTTATAAATTAATTTGTGTTATTGTAATAATTATTAGTAGACTGTTCATTAAAAAACGCCGAAAATTTTGTTTCACATTTCTCTATTATTTCTAAAATTAATGAATTAGAACAAGACAAAGATGTTGCAAAATTTAATTTGAGACAAACGATTTTGGGTTTTTCGAGTCATTAAAGTATCAAGCCCTAAATGATATATTGTATCGTCCCATCCAGATATAGCTAGCCCATCCCAAATAGTTAGATGGTATCGTGACCCATCGACATGAATGAACATCTGAAACCGATCCACTACCCAAAGTAAAAAACCTTTATCTTGAAGAATTTTTATACCCTCACGATTCATTACAAGCTTAAGTTTTAAAACTCGTCTGTGATCTCTGAATGAGTCCTGGCCTGGCCTACGCATTGCCTATACCGAAAATGCTCTTTTCAGGTTTAATGCGCTACTGTTGTCGTTCGATTTTTATGGTTCCGGTCAAGTTTTTTTTGTTCTTAGTTGTATGTGAATTTGGTGCTCGCTTCGGTGAGATTTCAACGATTGTCGGGCCATCGGGTTATAATTTTTCCGAGTAACGAAGACATCACTGACACTTTATGGTGCCGGTGGATTTTTTTCCAATCGGATAAAAAAGAGGAGTTTTATGGCTGTGTGCGCACATGTTTTTCCAAAAGATGAACGATAAGTCTCATTATTTATGGACGGCTTGTCGAACTGGACGGATGGAGATCTTGGGAAATGCTTGAAGAAGCGATCATCGATACCAGATTTCTAAATATATCTACATAAAAAGGCTACTTTTACATTTTTATATTTTAAAAAACTGTTTTAAAAAAGTTTTATAAATAGGTTTTTTAAGTTTTGATATTATCTATTGGCATTTTTTGCAATATTCTAGAAAAAGAGCAACATCTTAAGTTAGAAAAGAGAAAGTTAACCGGAGTTTTAATATTTGGTAATAAAATAACAAAAAAATTCGAGAAAAGTTAAAAAACATGAGCTGAAAGAAAAAAAAACACAAGACAAAATTCTAGGAAAACAAAATAAGCTTCTAGAAAAATTAAAAAAAATATTGCTAGAAAATAAAGCAAGAAAAAGACGTCGGTTAGAAGAAGAAAAAAATAAAAAGAGATCTTAAGAAAGTAAAAAATAAATATCTGGTTAAACACAGTAGTTTTTAGAAAAATATGAGAAACGACGACTGGTAAGAAGAGTCAAACAGAAATTTCTAGAAAAAATTAAAACCGTCGCCTAAAAGAGAAAAATAATAACTGAGGATTGTAGAAAAACAAAATGTGCAAATCAATTCGAACAGTCAGAAGAAGCAGCGGAAAAGTTCAATACGTAACTTCAATGTACAGTATTCAACAACACAACAACACAATACAAATAATAAACATAACTAAAAGAGTCAATTTATCTTATCAAGGTCAGAAATTTGGTTTAAGAAGATGGCAATATATAAGATAATACTGAATAACACAAAGCAGCAAGTTAAAAGTAAAATAATAAAAACTAAAGACGTCAGTAGATCTACTTTAGATATTTAAGTATATTAGTTTTAAGTATTGTTGAAGTATATAATATAAAGTATAAATAAATTAAAAATATCAGTTCGAAAAACTACTATTGAAAGCAAAAGAATAAAGCATATTGTTCAAAGCGAACAATTTTTTTGAGAAAAATAATGTTACAGAATTAAAAACTTCTATTGAGAGCGAGCTATATGTAACTCTCGTGCTTCTAAGCACAATGCAAGCTTTTGAGAGAGCTTTTGCAATGAAAGAGCGTTAGTATAGAGAGTTCAGGAGCTTACAAAAGCGATACCTATGTGAAATGCGAACTAAAAAATTCTCTAGACTAAAATTTTAAATACACTGTGTTCAAAAAGCCAAGGATATTGTACAATTTAAAGAAAAGTTATTTTACATTACGATTTATTTATTATTTTTGAGTTGCAGTACAATTTTTATTTTTGATTTTAAAGAAACTGACATTAATTGCTTTTTGTTATTTATGATAAGTTTTTAAATTTGCAGTTTAGATTTTGAATCAGTCTCGCTTTTGTCGTCGTCGTATATTCATTATTGCACAAAATTTAGGGACTTTTAAGTAAAACAGGAAGACATGGAATTTTGTCTGAAGCTGAAAGCAACAGAGATGTTGGGATTTTGCAGGCTGGTCGTACTCCATCGAATGTTGCTCACATCCTTGGAATGAGTCAAAGTGTTGTAAGTCGATATCTAGAGACAGAATCTGTTTGACAGACCCAGAAGAGAAAAATCCTAGTCTACAATCCGAAATTAAAACAGTTTTATACACGTAGTGAGAAAAAGAAACTCAGCAATTTATGCATCGGCTGTAAGAAATGCTTTTCATGCTGCGAATAGACTAAGATTAAGCGTCCAAACTATTTAAAATCGATTTTAAATTCAGGTTGAGAAGTCATCTACCGTATCACTGTCTTCGATTATCACACCAAAACCATGCAACATGTGTGAGATAAGCCACCTACTCTCAAAATTGGGATCTAGAATAAAACTCGCTTTTGTTTGCTGACGAATTCAAATTTGGTCTCAGAAGTGACAGTAGACGTATTCGAGTATGGAGAATAGCTGGTAAACGGTATCAACTCCAATTAATCCAAAGAAACGTTTTATTTCAAGGAGGTTCAATCATGGTATGGAGAGAAATCTGTGTTGAAGGTCGCACTGACTTGTACATTTATCATGGGCTACATATACGCGACTGACATTATAAACAACATTGTTGTTAATTTTCAAGCCGCTTTTGGTCAAAATTTTGTTTTTATTGGTTATTATTTTCGACCTCACTGTACCACAGAAGTGTTAAATGCACTTGATTTCCATGAAATTGAACAAATTGCTCTTCCTCTACGTTTACCCGATTTCAATCCAATAGAGCATGTATGAAGAGCATTACATTTGCATAGATCTCAACCCGAAAACGTCAAGGTGCTTACGAAGCTTTTACCCAGTCTCGGACAACCTATTTTGGGACAACCTCTAGAATTATCTTTCTTAATTAATTTTTGAAAGTTGCAATTTTTGTTTCATTGTTTTTTAATTAGTTTATTAGTGTTATTTGACACTTTTTTGGATTTGACTTAATTTTATGGCTCTAATGTTTATTCATGTATTAGATAGGACAGGTGTGCTCATACATAACCATTTGCATGTGCTGGAACTTGTACACGACTTGGTTATGCATCAAGAACATAAATGCTATTGAAATACAACATTGAACTGTGCAAATTGAACAGTAAAATTACAGGGAATTAGTACTAATTAATGGTAAAGTCGTCTGGGGTTGTGTTAAAATCACTTGTTTCCTGTTAGGAAGATTGTCTCGTGATAGGAATTTTCTTTTATAAACAGAGCAATTCAACGGAAAATATTTATTTATTTGTATCAAGTGTTCAAAGAGATAACCAACCAATTTTGGGTGCAGGTAGGTAATTATTAATGCAAATCAGTTTGTTGTAAATTAAAATCCCGCATGATCGGCTCGAATCAAGGTGGTTAGCGTAATGAGGTTGCAACTAGTTAATTATCAATTTTATTACATTTGATTGGTGCCTTTTTCCAATCACTCAATCAATCAATAAGGGCAATATTAATTACTAACAAGTGTTCATTTAAAAAAGTTTTCAAGAGTGCTATAACAAAACAAAAACATTTTGAAGTATTTTTTAGTTAAATTCGGCTGCTGCACTGTTGTCAGAATCATATCAGAAACATATTTCACAAAGTATTTTATAAAATCAGTAATCTCTAATTGTTTATTAACTTGTTAACATCTCGTGTATAAAATTACTTACTCTTCTTTAATGACTTTGTTCTGTGTTCCATCGAATAGATTCACTCGCCTTCAATTTTTCTACCATTTCGCAAGTAACTTTCGACTAGAAAGACAAAAATAGAAAACAAACTAAAACTGAAAATAAAAATGACTTGAAGAATTATTAATTTATTTATGTTTTTCATAGTTAACAGTGCATCAAGTTCCGACATCCATTTTCCTTTATTAAAGTCTCATAACACTCTTGACAATTTTTTTAAATAAACACCTTTTATAGCAAGTGTTAAAAATAAAGTTTTTTTGGTAAGTTTTCGGTCGATTGAGAATAACGTCTCAATCTCAGGTAGACGAGGTGCAAGATTTGTGTTGGGGTCGTACCTATCTAGTAGACGGTGACATTATGGAAAGGATAATTTATGGTGGAGCCGTGCATTTTGTTGAAATATCGTCGGTAATTTTCTGGCTCATTGCGAAACAATGATATACATTAGAGGCGCGTGACGGCTGACAAGGGACCAAAGTTGGCCTCTTCTTGTACGAGGAGATAACGCTCTTCGAAGATATTTTACGGTGGGAATGCCGCTGATATCTTAATGTGTTTCAGTCACTCAGGCGCTTTTCGGAGAACCACGACTTAAATAACCACAAGCTGAAATGTAATTACAGGAAACTGCAAAATAGAAACAAGAACACGAATTAGAAAACAATCACAAAAATAAATTTTAAAAAAAGAAAATTATTTTACAAAGTATCTAAAACGTAAGTATAGTTTTTAATAATGTCAATTTTAAACAACATGTTTGGAAATGATTTTTCTATCATCAAGAGCCATAAAGTACAGATTGACAAAACAAAAAGGTTTTGTTAACAACCTTATCTCATAAAAAAAATTGTAAAAACCGCAAATCAAAAAAGATGGTATATAAAACTTGTTTTATAACTTAGCCATTTAGAATAGTTATTTTTTCTAGAAACAGAAGTTGTTAGATATAAGCAAAAAAAGCACTGAGCTGAGTATTAATGTCTTTTATCAAAAAATGCAGTTATTTCAGATGAATCAACGACGATTATTAAAACTGATAGAAGTGTATTACTTAGTTGTTTAATTTGCAACATTTTCTAATATTGTTACATTCATCTAACAGTTTTTTTCTTGGTGAAAAAGCTAAGTGTGCATTCTTAAACAACATTTTTAAGAAGAAATTTAGAAACGTAACCTAGGTAACAAGATTTGTGGCTAAGTTGATAAAATTTACTTAGAAATAAAGGCGAAGAAACACAACAAGTAAATAAAACTGAGAAAACTATACAAATACAAATTTAAACATTTAAAATTATAGAGTTATTTATGTAATTTAAGTTGTTAAACATATTATTTGTTTAAAAAATAATTACAAAGTATGTCTATGTCTCATTGATTTCAAACGTAAGATTTAAGGAGTTTCGATGGAAATAGGACTACAGAAAGTCGAACAGAAAAATGAACAAACAAATTTGTTTTTGATTAAAAGAAAAAACCTGTTAAAAAACGTAAAAATTATAAAGAATTCTAAAAACAGTGGAAAGATGATGCATGGAAAGAAGGTAATTAAAAAAAATACTAAAAAAACAAAAAAATCTAAGAAATCCTGGATAAAAAAAAGATTCTAAAAGATCAAAACAAGATTTTAGAACAATTCAAAAAACAGCTTTTGAAAGAACAAAAGAAATTTGAAAAACGACGATTGGTGTTGCTAAAAAAACAAAATAAAATTTAGAAAGAACTTCAAAAACCTAAGTTGAAAGAAAAATTCAAAATGAAGTTCTAGAAAAGCAAGAAAAGATTTAAAAAAAACAGAAAATTTTAAAGAACCTAGAAACACAGTAATCGAAACAATTTGAAAAACGATGACTAGTATAAGAAACACTAGAAAGAGTAATAGATTAGGAAGAAAAAATATTACTACAACAATGTGTGTAAAAAACATTAAAAGTTTTTTTTGAAAAAAACAGAAAAATGTCGGTTGGCTAACAAAAGACGCCAGAATAAAAATAAACGTAAAAACGACGATTAAAAAGAAGTAAATATTAAAAATTACGAATAGAACAAAAAAAAAACAAATAAAAATTCTTAGTAAATATCAAAAAAAGATTTTGAGCAGAGGTTAGGTAAGTTTCAAAATAAAACAAATAAAGATTCTGGAAAAACTAAAACAACTTCTAAAAAAAAATATAAGGACAGTAGAGAAGAATAGATCACCTGAAAGAAGTCTGGGTGAAATTAAACAGATTTAGAGCTGCTAACTCATGCTGGATGTAATTTACTTAATGTTGTTTAAACAGAATGGAATGGAAAATTTATATTGTCAATTTAGTTAAGTTAAAAAAAACTGTATAGTCAATCTAACGAAATAGTGCAGTGACTAAAGCAATAAAGTCAGGTTAGGTCAGGTCAGGTCAGGTTTTATGAGGTGTTGCCAAAAGCTAGTACTTGGTGGTCTACCGTCGAAGCTTTATAATTTTATTTATGTATTTTGTTTTATATTTATTGTCATACAAATATTTATAGAAAAAAAAGAAACAAAAACAAAAAAGCTTCTAGAACTATTTGAAAAACGAGAACTGTAAAAAGTAAAAAATAATTTATAAAATTTAATAGTTTAGAAAATACTTATAAGAGAAACATTGTAGAAGTAAAAAAAGGTTTCTAAACGTTAAAAAAGATATAGAAACAAGGTTAAAAAAATAGAAACATTACAGATAATTTGGATAAAACTAGTGTAACAACGAGTGAAACTCTTGATTTGAGAGCAACTTAAAGCAGTATCAGCGGAAATAAACAGCTGAAAAGATGAGAAACAAAGTTACAGCTCTTTTGTTGTTACTAGAAGTGCCAGATCTCCAGTCTAAAATATATTAAAACAGAATCAAGAAAACGTATTACACAGACAATATAAAAGTAGTACCAGTATATTTATTGCCGTTCAATCAGAGACTTTATAAGGGCAATAAGAGTTTTCAAAATATGAAGCCAAAATAATGAGATTATAAATACTAAATAATGGTAAAATTTACAAATAAATTATAAATACTAAATAAAAAACAAAATAATGGTAAAAGTTTGTTGTCTTCAAAAAACAAGGCTACAAAATAAAAATGTACAAGGTTTTGTAAGACTAGAAAAAAAAACGAAAACTTCTTTTAATTCTACGGGCCTTAGAACATCTGTTACATCTACTTTAGCATGTGCTTAAGCAGTTCTAACAACTTACCAAATAAATATTTTAGGTTTGTCTAGCGAATAAGCTAGCACATATCTTGCAATTTCTAATGCCCGTAAAATCGGAAAAAGTTTTTGTTTTTTCTTTAGTCTTACAAAACCTTGTAGATTTTTATTTTTAATGGACAAAATAAGGAAAAAACTAAGTGTGTTAAAAGAAAAAAAAATGTCATACAAAACAAATTGCTATAAACAAAGAACGTTGGCAAACACTTTGTAAAAGTAAACAGAATTAAAGTAGATTGTTTAGAAAAGACTAGATATTTTACTAGATACAAACTTTTGTTAATATAAACAGAAAAAGCGCTACGTTAAGTTAGTTTGCCTTAGCAAAAGACAGCGATTGTCTGTTAAATTAACAGTGGTTATAGCAGGTTATAGAAGTTGTTTAATTATTTTAAGTCTATTTCTAGTCAATTTTTGTAAATTAAACTGTTTTTTTTTTTAAATTTAACTTTTTTCGTTGTACATTCTATTATCTCCAATCTACATCTATATTTTTACATTCGATATTCTAGAGTAACAGCAAATAAAATAAAAACTAAAAGTACTTAGTTATTAGTGCAAAATTAAAAAATAATTTCAGCTGTATTCTGGTATATATTTTTTTAAAATTTTAATTGCTTTCAGTTCTTGTATAAAAAGCAATTTTTCTTTTTTTGGTTTTGTGTTCACCTACAAAGCCATTCAGGTGTACAGTTGGAGCCACCAGATGTTTTAAAGCTTTTTATTCAATTACTGGTCAACAGCAAACTGCAATTATGATGAGAGGCATTAAGTAGGAAGCGTTAAAAAAGCAGTACCCGGGTACCAGATAACGAATCATTAGAGATAAAAGAGAGTACCGTTTTGCTACTGATGTTCCAATATTCATCAGTAAACGATAGGCCACCTGTCATAGAATAAATTTAATATAAATAAATAAATAATAAACCATTATAATCTTACAATACAGGTGTCTCAAAAAGACAGATGGTTATGATAAAGTTATCGCTGATTTACACGCAATTAAAAAATATAAAATAAAATAATAATAAAATAAAGTTCCAAAATACCATAAATTATAGGTGCGGTAAACACGGTCTTCTGATGACTGAGATAACACAAATAAAGCTCCATTGGCTAAATTAAAATAAACGAAAAGTTTTGTTGTTTCTCAGTTTGAAAAATGTAAATTTCTGCACGCGCTTCAACTCACCTCAAAAAATGACTTTAACCTCTTAGTCAGTTTTTAACTGCTTTCTCGACTATATAATAACAAAACGAATGAACTAATGAAAGTTAGAACGGCGAGTAATTGAATATAATAATAGTAATAAACATTACATACCACATCGTGCTGACATTTACTGGCATATAGAGGGCCGCATAAAACACACATAAATTTCGAGAAGCCTATAAAAAACCATCGAACAAATCAAATTATAGTTATTTGCGGCAAAGGATAATCAAGTGACCCATGTTCAATTGATAATAGCTGTGTTTAACGCTCATCCACGATGGATAACTCCAGTTATAAACCGAAAATCGGGACCAGAAAAACGAGACCAACCGCACACCGTTTCCATTATTGTTAACGTATTATTATTGTTAACGAGAATTTTTGGCAAGTGGCTAAAGTTTACCAGTAACGACCGGGACAAAGCTCTTAGAAATTCTAGCTGAAAACCATCTAAAAAAAAAGAGGATTTACTTACCGCCCTTGAATTGTAAGCAGAGTCATTTCTATAGTAATTACTTCCTGAACAGTAATTGTTGCTTACTGTTGCTGTTAGTAAAGTATAAGAAACAATCCAAAAAGAGGTCTCTTATAGATAATCGATTACTCTAACCACTTAGAAGATATTTGCATTTTAAAAACCAAAATTTAAGAATAAATCCTCATTTTTTTTAAAAGATTGAACTAATTGATTAACCACAAAAAACTTTTTTAGAAGAGCATTTAATTTCCTACAAAACTATATGTTGCGCATCTTCTAATATTTATTTATCTACGAGTTATAAAATTTAGAAGTAAAATTTTTTTTTTGTTAATTTCTTTAAACTTTGACTTCTGATATCTTCTGAAAGCTAACAGCTATTAAAAAAATTGTAAAATGCCATTGTAAAGCGTTTAATTTTCTACAAAAAATGTAAATACAATTTTTCTGTACAATTAAGTAGTGACGAGATATGAATTTTGCCAAATAAAACGAAAGAAAAAATAGAAAACCGAGATGAAGTGGTCCTTCCTATTAAAATTAAGAGCTCATCTATAAAAAACATTTTTTAAAAGTGCCTGGAAACTAATTTTATAGTGTCGGAAGTTAATAAAACAATATTTGATTTTTTTGGCTCATCCTAATATTTATACAGGGTGATTTTTTTATCTGTTTTTGCCCGAAACTTTAAAAACAGGCAACACGTTATACAAACTAAAAGTTTATTAATTAATTAAATAATGTGGCAACAAATGATCTAAATAAATTTACTCTGGAAGCACTGCTAAAGGTATTATCAACAATATTGACATTAATTTACATCTCTAAAGACCTTAATTTTGATTTTTTTTAAAAGTATAATGTGTTGCCTATTTTTAGAGTTTCAGGCAGAAACAGATAAAAAAATCACCCTGTATATTTATTTATAAAGCATATAGAATTATGTACAGTGGTAGGCGTGTCGGATTACAAGAGACGCCGTATTAACGAGAGTCTACTGTATTTGGCTACTAGTATTTAAAATTAGTAAAAAATTGTCAAGACAGCAATGTAGGTCGAGCACTCAGTAACACCAAATTTTTATTTTTATTAACTAGTTTGTCCTAAGTAGCAATACTTTCGGTAAATTAAACAATACGATAATACACTTATATCGCCTCAAATAATTCTCGGTGGTAATTGCTCTGTTTCGCCTTCGAAAAAGAAATTAAATTGCCGACCGTTTTATACTTGTTTATATAGGATTATAATTACATACAAGACTATTTCTGATGTTTTTTAGTCTGCATTGTAAACAGGATAATGTAATATTTCGCAAAAAGTAGCCAATAAATGACATCACTGTCTAGAATTTGCGAGAGTATTTTAAAACAGTATGTTTTGTTCTAATCTATATAATACTTACTTTTTTTAATTTCTGAAGTTTTATGCTTACGATTTTGAATTAAATATTTGTACAATTTGTAAAAGAGCTGACAGGCAACAAAACAACCGGAGACGCTAATCATTTGTCCTGCGACTACTGTAAAAACTATTTGCTCTTAGAATCACTGTACCTTTTCTGGTATTTTTTGTATATTTTCCGCCTTGGGGTTACCTTTCCTTCGTTCCCATGGGGCGACTCACCCCCTAAGGCGTCTTTGCAAGAAGTTGAACAAGCACGTGCCGCCCTCTTGGCTGGATTCCGTCTATTCAAGCCGGAAAAGTAGAGGGTCGGAGCGTGTCCGTGTGAGAAAAACGGACGTTATTAGCCAAATCAAAAGTTCGTGTGTGTATATACGCTCTCAACTTTCAGCCCTCGGTTAAAGAGGGTTAGTTTGAGAGGGTGACACCGGTGATTTATTCTTTTTTAATAGTTTTTCGGTTTTTATTTCTAACGAAAAGTGTCAAAGAGAACATAAACCCTCGTCAATCTGAAAACAATACCATCGGGTTTTATCACCACTAGCTGGATATGAAGACGTCGGAGGATTGACTCGACTTGAAATTGAATCTTTTACAACAGGTGATAAAATTGTAGAGTGTCGTCATCACTTAAAATGTAGATATAACAAAAGAAACAGAAAGAGTAAAGTGCTTTACAGATACTGATGTTAAAAAACAACGTCTCTTTCATATTTTAAACTTGCAGGTCACATTTTACCAATTTTGGAAATTAGAAAAAATATTTTATTAATTTATTAGAGTAACTAGAGTAGCTACACTCTATTTTTTTATGTGCTGTAATCTGTTTCTTTTCAACTCATAATATATATGACATAAGATTGGGTTAAACAGAGACAGACAACGGTATTAAATTAAAAAATGACCTATACTAGAGGCGACAGAGTACTCACCAGAATTGTTAACCACAACTTATATAATTTCCACGTGTTCTTCATGTATAGCTTGCTGAAGATGGCACAATAAAGTAGCCGAAACTAGTCCAAAACTACAAGGTTTTTTTCATTTAACTATCGTTTTTGTTAAAAATTATTAATAAATACAAGGGAAACATTTTTTACTAATTTTAAAAACAAAAAACATTTTTTTTTATAAATTTTTGAATTATTAAGTTTCTCTTCAGATTTGAGTTATGAAACCTACGTAAATAGGGTATCTGATGGTAGTAGCAAAAAAGAAGATTTTAAAAGAAATTGAAAAAGTAGATTTGATAAAAATTTGTAGAAAAGATGACCTAATGACAAAAAAACTCGGAAGATTATTATGTATGTCCAACAAAAAAATTGTAGTTTAAACTGTAGATTCTAAGCCTAAGGAAAAAAATGAAGAATTAGAAAATCATCAATTAGAAAAGAAGAATAAAATACAACTAAAAAAAACGACAACGAAAGATTTAAGAAGACGAAAACGTCAATTGAAAGATCTTGTAGAAACAAAATTCTAGGCGAATTTAAAAAACAATATTTGGGAAAAAATAAGAATAAGAAAAACGCCTATTAAACAAAAAAATGTAAAGAATAATACAAAAACAAGAAAAATTCTGGATTAATAAAAGAATAATTCGTTGAGCTAAATACTGAAAAAAGTTTTAGATGCTTCAGAGCAAATAGCAAATTTTTGCTTCAAACACCTAAAAATCTTTATTTTAGTAACTTAATTCTCGACTCGAATCTTTACAAAACCAGTCTTAGATATTCTTTTAACAATGTTCTTTATCACGATATCAAAAAGTTGGCAACTCTATGTGCATTATGTAGCTCTTTCTGCAGTTTTACTTAGTATTGCTTGGACTGATAACACATTTGACGTACTACAGCCTCCTCAGCAAATTTATTTTAATTTTCTAAAACAACCAAGTGTTTGTATTGTCGAATAATAAAGCGCTTTAATTATATTTGATTATCTTTATTAAAAGTGAGGAAGAAAAAAAATGTAGTTCAGTGTGCTAAGATCATCATTATAGAATTACTCCTCGTCTGATAATTCGTTTTTTCCGGAAATGGTAACTGAACCCGTCCGCTCTTTACCGTCCTGTGAACGTTTACGATTATGTTATTAAAAAAAAGTAGATCGTGAGAGATTTTTCTCCGATGTCGAATTATCACGTTCAAAATCGCACGAAACGAGGAAGCTGCTAATTGAAAAGGAAACGATTCCAGTCTATATGATGAGAACAAAGTTTTTGAATATTCGCATCGGGCGGTTTTTTTCGTCCGTTGTCCGGTGATGGCCGACGACAGCAAAAGCACCAGATAATAACGCGCATTCCGCTCACATTTGGAAAGGAAACTGGTCAGGTTGACGTGATTATCACAGAATGAAATGACTCGACTTGACATTTTATAAATATATTCCGTTCTGTATTTATAGATGCGACTGACTGGACGACTGGCCGGTTTCACTCGATCCGATCGACCGATTGGGATGATTGATTCGGTCGGGTTTTACTCAAACAACCGACTAATAACAATTAATCCTCAGATAGGACGAGACGAGAAATCACGCCCTATATACAGACCCATCGTCTCTACACAATGATTGAAAAATTATGTCTCAACGAAAAAACGAAAACAACTCAGATTCTTTGTGAGTGGTACTACCGAAAGATCTAATTACAAATTATCAATTAGTCTTGTTGGTTATATTAAATCTAGTCAACCTGTTTCTGAAATAAACGTAGTGCAGTAAGCACAATTAGATACATTAAAAAGAGTTTAAACACTGTAAATTACTTACTAATTTCAATTATTACTCTAATAGGAAAAAATTTACTATATGTTGGCAACACTGTATTTTGCATACAGGATAAGTACAAAATAGCGGAAAAACTCTACACTACATTGTAGGAAACTGCTAGCAGAGCGCAGAGCTCCGAAAAAATAGGTAAAAAATTCTCACTCTACCATTTTTCTAAATACCTATACTAGATTACTCTACTAAGAAAGTTTCTACTATATGTTGGCAACACTGCATTTTGTGTATAGGGTGAGTACAAAATAGCAAAAAAGCTCTACACTAAAATTCTCACTTATATTTCTAGATATACAAACTGTTTTACGAGTAATAATGAGCCTGTAAAGCTGAAAATACAACTAGCAATACAATTCCAGAGTTAACGTAGATTATTATTGATTTCAAATTTTATTTCTCAAATCTCAAATGATAAATAGGAAAAAATGTCTCTGCCGCGATAAGTCTTTACAGACAACGTTTCCCGGTAGAGAAGAACTCGTGCTGACACCATATTCGAACGACTTGAAACTACCTTAAGAAAAAATTGACTATCTTTGAAAAAGCCAAAGCAAGAATAGCTACTGGTCTTGCTCACATGTAAGTCAATGAATAATTTCACAAGCAAGGGGTATTAGTTTGTCTTTAGTTAACCGGAAAATTAAATAATTTTTTATTTAATGTATTTGTAAACAAAAAAATAACTACGTTACTTTTGGAATTGTATTGCTGGTTGCATTTTCGGTTTCGCAGACTTATTACCACTCGTGAAACACCTTGTACTATATTACTCTAATAGGAAAGTGTTTACTATTTGTTGGCAACAGTGCATCTTGTATACAGGGTAAGTACAAAATCGCAGAAAAGCTCTAAACTGCGTTGTAGAAAACTGCTAGTAGAGCCCCGAAAAAATAGGTAAAAATTCTCACTCGCCCATTTTTTTAGAGAAATATACGAGATTACTCTAATAGGAGAGAATGTGCAAAATATTTTATTACTGTGCCCTCTAACAACGCACTGAATGGCTTTTTCGCCATTTTATATTTATCTTGTAAATTACGTTTGCTAACCGCTCTATAGTTTGTGTTGGTAACGCAAATGTCACTTGTTAAAGTAGTACTAACTATTTTATATAAATTTTAATAAAAAAACCACTATAAAAACATTAAAAAAATTTCTGCTGATTTTTTGTAGATATATTTAAAACAATAACGTGCTTCTTACATTATTATTTAAATGTAATTAATTACCTAAAAAAATAAAAATATAGAAAACAACTCAAGAAACTATTGGTGCAGTTGTGTGTAAAATAGCGAAAAAAACACTTGAAAAAAAAAAGATTTCTGTTGATAATAAGAAACAGAAATTAAAAAACTAGATGACGAGCCTTTCCTTGTAGTACTCTGTATTCTACAGGAAATCTGTGCATGTTTTAGCATTGTTAAATGTTGTTTAAAACTGCCATTCTAATTATAATTACTAAAATTGTGATTTTATGTCTTTGAAAGATAGGACAAACATGGCATGACTGGTTTCATTTACAGTAATTGACAACTTTAAATTATAATGTGTGAGACTAAAATATTAGATTAAATATTGTATTAAATTTACAGATTACCTTTTGAATTAAATAATTTTATAAAATTAATATTTTGATTTCATTTTTGTTTCTGAGTTAGTAGTTTCTTGTTACAATAGATAGATACTCGTGAGAGAGAAGAAAGTGGGCTACTACCACACTAGACCGGCAAAGAAAAAAAAAATAGCAGACATTGAAGTTATTTTTATGACCAATTACTGGACTAAAACATTCTCTACTAATTGTTTTTCTTATTATTTTTTAGTAGCTTTGTTGGGCCAATATTTTTACCTTCTTTGGTTTACACATATCATACCTTTGCAATTTATTTAGCTTTTTCAGAATTAAATAAACTGTTTTAACCTGCCTTTTCTACATTTAAATGTAAAATATTTTAAAATTGTTGTAAATAGTTTTGTTGAATATTTATGTAACTTTTTTATTTAAAACACATATTTAAGTTTTGTTTGTAGATAGTTTAGAAAGGTTTTATCCGAGTTTTCTTGAAGTAAATATCTAATTGCTTATAAAATGCCATAACCGAATGTCACATATAATATTGTTTATTTGTGTATTTTGATGTGTTTATTTTATTTTATAATTCATTTGTTTTATTGTTTAATGATGTGCATTTTTGTGTTGTTTACAACTGATTCACTTTCATTTTGTTTATTTTACATTTCTTAAACAAATTATTGCAGAAAACAAACAAATAAATGTTTTCTTCCAAATTGTAGTGTTTTTCAATCCTCTCTCATACAGTCACATCTCAAAAAATTTTGCCGCCATCTTGTCAAACACAACGTAGAGCACATCTTTTTCACTAGATAACAATCACGACCTTTATCTACTTTGCCAGCAATTTTTTTTATTTTAAGGCTCATTTCGAGTCATTACAACGCAAAATAACAATATTTGAAAGAAACATTTAAAGAATTATAAATATTAAACAATCTCACACGTAAAAATTATAAAAAGGTGGATAATTACAGGTTTTATAACAAATTAATTTTAAATTGTTTTCTAGTCTGTTATTTTGTAATAGATTCGTCCGTGAGTGAGAAATTTCCAAAGAACAACCTCTGAATTTATTAAGAAATAAGTAAAATTAGATTCCTAATTTACAGGTTTTGATTACAATTTCTGTTTTTTTGAGCTGAATTATAAACAATATTATTTAAAAAAATCAGAAATTTATACAATTATGTAGCAAAAATCTGCTACCGCAGTCAATAACTTTCTGGAATAAACCGGTAAACACCCTCTTTGCCTTATGTATTATGTAATTTTTATAATTACAAGGCGCTCTTCTAATTTTTTAATTCGTCTGAACCAGTGGCGTCCGTCTCTAACACCCGATTTAATTAAAATCGTCTTTAACAGATTGGTAGATCCATATCTGAAAATTATACCCCCGGAGGTACATTGCCACCGTGCCCTAAACAACATAATTACCCAATAATTAGCCTATAAGGTTTACCCAATAAAAAATAATTAGATCCAGCATGTAATTATGTAAATCCTCGCACCGCTCTAATGCCAGAACTGAATCTAATTGAAATCGGCAAAGAACGTAGGGCGTCGCCAAGCCAACTGCTCATTAGTGAATTCCGAAAGGCGTCGTTTGAAACGTGTCATAAAAAGCCGACGCCGACGTCGCACAAAATAGCGCCGCTTTATTTTTATACGCCACCGCGCTTCATTTGTCCAGCACAGAGGTGTTCGTTGTACCAACTGGACGCAGAGTATTTTTTATTGTCGCAAGTGATGAAAGGCGTTATTTTCGGATGGGACTTGGTTGGTTTGTTGCTTTGATCGAGACAAGTGTCACGAGACAATTATCTAACCAGCCATGAAAGAGATGACAGATGATGGTGGTCGAACATAACAAGATATACAAGGTTTTAAATTAATTTTATTTCGACAACTAAATCATTCACACTAAATAAACAACAATTATTATAAACAGAAATTTAAAATTGTACTATTATTTTGATTTTTTTTAACTGTCTGGAATTATAACATTCAGTCAATAAAATTTTATAACAATGTTAAATAACCAAAGAATTTATAAATAAAATAATTTGTGCAATGTAAACTACAATAATGAAGACCACCAATCAGTGCGCATCTATGATTAATTTACAAGAAATACTGAAATGTATCGAGAGTGTTAAAAAGCGCATTTTTTTTTGATTCACTCTCTCAATTATTGAGCCTGAGCAATTACTGTCTGTTTCACGAAAGAAGCGACTTTCGTCATAGCCATTAATAGTCCAAACTATGATAGGCACGTACCGCGTTGATTGAATGAGCGCGGAGCGCCTGCCCCGTTTTCCAGAAAGACGAGAAGTATAATAAGTTGCCTCCACACCATCTAGTTTAATCAACGAGCGCAAGCTACTTCTAGTAGACACTACTTTGAATATTGTTTCTTTTTAGTACATCGGAAATGTGAATAACGTGTGTCGTAACTTAAAAATAAATTGATGAGGAAAGTCGCTTCTTTCGTGAAACAGACAGTATAAAGCTATCGTCAGAGAATGCTTTGACACTCTCTAAGCCGGCCGATTTAATTAAATTTTATGAAAATAATGCGCTACAGTCTATAGGACAAACAAAATGAAGTTAGCTAAGTTGTAAACCTAAATTAGGTTATATATTAACATAAACTCTAACTTCTGGTTTACACAATACTAAAACAACCCCACGACAATCGAAATTCTCAAAATTAAGACACGACAACACTGAAATCAATGCAAATCAACGAAGCCGCTTTGTGGTTATGTCCATTTTATGTCATGTTGTCGCTGATGCCAGTTACGTGATACTCACAAATAGCTAATTTTACTTTGTTTATTTTAATTAATATTATTAAAAAATTCAAAAATTTAGAAATGTTGCCAACAAAAGTGTTTAACATAAAACTTACTAGACAAAATCGTTTAATAATAAAAATAAGGTGTTTCAACTTCTCATTGTAATACTATTTCTCTGTAACCCTCGTATCACAAAAAAATGGTTGTAACACTTGCTTATTAAATAACTATTTTGTTATTAATCTAATTTTCTTAATTTTTTGGTTATTTTGAAAAACCAAAAGCTTTGGAAATCACATTGGTATTGAGAAGCTAGAATACATTTGGAATTTTTTTTTATTTATAGCTGTTTAATAAATTAATAATTAAATTAATATAATACAAAGATAATATCGGTAAACAAACCACCCAGATATTAGCTTCTATTTTTAAGTTTTTTTGTACTTGGTGTTAGCAGAAATAAGATATTCTTTAATTATCTACCCATATTTTGGTTTTTGGCATATTTTTCTTTGTTTGTTTTCCAGAATTTTAATAACTTTAATAACTAAACAGATATGAAAAAAGATAGAAGCACAAAAAAGTTTTTAAACAAACATAAAAATAGGTCTGAAAGGAAAAATTAAATTAAAAAAATCTATGTTTAGAAAAAATAAGAAAAACAACAATTTTACTAGATTTTTGTTCTTGTAAATCTTTGTTTTTTTGTTGTTTTTTTTCTAAATTCTAGAAAAACTTAAAAAATTAGTGATTTAAAAAAAACTAGAAGTAATACGATTGTAATAAAAATTATTGTATTAAAAAAAAAAAAACAAAAATAGTCTGAAAGTTTTGAAAAAAATGCAAAGTATTTTAAAGTTGACAGTTAAAAAACAAAGCAAGAAACATTACGTTTGGAAAAAAAATTTAGAAAAAACTTTCTTGAACTTAGCAAACAAGAGTAAGAAAAACTACAATTTAAAAAAATGCTTCAAAATAACTTAAAAAACAACTACAAAAAATCTGTTCTGAAAAAACAACTAAAAAAAAACAAAAATAATAAGAACTTAAGAAATAGAAAAAAATCTTTGAAAAATATTTGTGTAACCAAAGTTTGGATTATACAAATTTTTACATTTTTATAAATTGATTGTTTCAAACAACTTTTATTTAGCGAACAGCAAATAACGAACGTCTACAAATGAATGACGTCTTAGTGTGCTGTGGACCTGCGAACGTAGGGCTTAGCTTGGCGCACATAGTGACAAATTTTGACATTATTAGTTTGTAAATTGTCATTAAGGCCAATTGTCGAAATGCTAATTGTCAAATGTGCGCCAAGATAAGTCTTACGTTCGCAGGTTCACAGCACAGTACGACGTCATTCATTTCTAGACGCTTGTTAGAGGCTTTTTGAGCTTTAAAGATTGCTATATATATATATATACATATACATAGATCTCTACAAAATAATTTTATATTTTAATTTTGATTAATTTTTATTTTTTATTTTTTCAAACTGTTTTTAGGTGATCTTTGTATATGTACTTTCTTTTTTTACTACTTTTTTGTTTTTTATTTTGTGTGTAACGTTTTTTAAGATATTTTTGTATTTTTTTATATTTAATTTAATGCTTAATTTTTTTGATTACTTGTTTTGCGTTTTTATTTATTTTTGACAAATAATTATTGTTACACATTTTTTTGCAGTACAAATTTCTTTGAGAAATGAAGCTTTCTTTTTGAAAATTAAGAGATTATTCTTTTTTTCTGTTTTAAAAAATATTTTTTTTTCTCCTTTTTGTAGGTATGTGAGGACGAGAGATGGCATAAATAACTGAATCTATCAAAGAGGAAAAATCGATAAAATAGCAAAACAGTGGTGAATAGAATCGATCAATCTATTAATATATCTGTTATATCTGGCGTTCTTCTATAAATCCCACGACCTCAGTCCTGGATGACATGGTGGCCATTTCAAACGTCACTCGAATGCAACTTAATAATCAGTATTGGAAAAAATGTCACGTGTTAATAATACACGGTTCACTATCTCAATGATATGGAACATTGCATTGACAGGTATGGAGGATCGACTGTATAGATAGACCATCCGGTGTTATCACCGACTGTGCGATCATTCCCATCCATCATGGTCACGTCAACCCAACCAAAAACACGCCCAACGAAAAGACTGACTCTTTACACTGTCACACTCCTGTTTTGTGGCTGTCTCTAACCTACTGTCCCGATCGAAATCGACATCCATGACAAAACAAATTAATACCAGAAAACGAACATTTCGTCTATTGTTTCCCTCATCAGGAAAGGAATGCAAGCAAATCCGCATGAAAATGATTTAAATGCGACGTGTTCATCTGATAAGCCCGAACGGAGATTGCATTTTTATTTATGGCTTCCACTTAGTTAATTACAAAAACATTAAACGCAAACAATTAATCAATAGCGGACAAGACTCTATGCAAATACGGAAAAAAAAAACTAATTAAGTTATTGTAATGGAAGCTGGCGCTTTATCAGACCGGAATCTGGAGTCGGCCTATTGTTGAAACATTCGAGAGGATGAAGGACGATACCGGAAGAACAACAAGATTGAGCGCATCTAATTATTTCTTCATTAGCGTGACTTATAGATTATTAATAAAGCTTTTTTCTAATTAAAAAATGCGCTTCGTCTTAAGACTGTTATTAAAATTTCAGGAGGGTTTTTTATTCGTGATTATTTGTTTAATTAATGAATACATTAAGTAATTAGTCACTTATTTTGCATTATTTTGCATTTAGGGTCTTCACTAAAACCATTTTGTTTATTAAAAAAATTATTTTTAAAGTTTGCTAAAAAGAAACGTTTAAAATATTTGCATAATTTTTCGGCAACTTTGTAATCTAGTAGAAAAAGTAAAACACAAAAAATTGAACATTAAATATACAAAAACAATTAACAAAAAGTTACAAACAAGATAGAAAACAAAAAAAAGTAGTAGAAGAAAAACGCATACAAAGTTTATCTAAAGAAATTAACAAAAATTGTATATCTAAATTGTTTAAAAACTAAAATACAACAATTATTAATATAAAATCAAATTAAAATTAGTTGTCGGGATAAAAAAAATACGTTTTTGCTACTTACTAAATAAAGGTTTTACTAAATAAAAATTGACACAAAAAAGCAAAATATAAAAGACACCAAAGAGTTTAGATGTGGTCTTGCTTTGTTTGTTCCGTTGTGGTTACATTTTCGTAATTTTACATTTAACAATCCTAAACTTTTTACAGGTCATTGCTTTAGACGATTAAGTACCACACAAAACACATTGTATAGTTAATTCTAACATGTTTCACTAAAAAATAAAATTGTGTAATACCTTCATTATTAACAAAAGAATCTACATTTACTTGATGTATCAATTATTCTACAATTTTATAACTAAGAATTCACAGGAATAGTTACCGAGAGCAATGGGATTACGGGCTCGAGAACAGTACTAACAGCCTTAGAAGTTTTGAAAACTGTTAATTTATCTTTGTTAATTGTTTTAAAAGATCGTTAAAATAACTACGAAATTGTTTTCTACCGTAATAAACTATATATTACTTAATTTTAAACGAAATGAGCTTTCACCAGAACCGTTTCAAGTCTGTCGATTCATTGATAAAAAAATGAGTACATCCACGCGTAAGTCCATGCACGTGTAAATTTCGTATAATTTATGAGTAAAGTTAGTTCTCCACGCGCCCTCACTAGATTTTAATTCAAGAATGTTTCGAACGGTCTTTACCATGAAGCATAAATAATAATCAACTTTCCTGACGTCACAGTCAAGTATTAGCCACGCTTATTAAAATAACCGAATGCAGCCAACAGGAAGTGGAAAACAAAGCGTCTGCCTGTCAAAAATATTACGTCTATATTAAAGTCGCGCATGCACACGTCAAAGATGATGGCACAAGTGGAATTAATTGAAAAAAAAGTAAAAATAAATACGAGTTTCTTTGGTAGCAACCCTTATCGTGGCGGCCGGCTGTCTCCGGACTCACCGGAAATGACGGGAAAAAAGGGTGCACACACTTGACTGACTGATCATGCATACCAAGTTATAGCAGATAAAATGCACGAATGTCCATCTGCACCTGTCCTGACAATGGGACTTTACGCATCCTTGATTCAGACTGGCCCACTTGGGAGAAATCACTAAATATTCAAATAAGTACAAGCCCGGTGTGAACGAGCAATTACAACTCAACATCAGATTATTATGGTTGAACCACTACCATTTTAAACACATTAATCATCCGATTACATTAGCACATAAAAATCCAATTTTCTTGTAACGGAAGTCATCTATAAGTTGGAAACAAAGAGAAAGCTCGGATAAGAAAAAGCCGTTTTTTGTCTTGGACGCATTTTTCAGATTAGCACCAAAGAGGAAATTTACAGATTGTTACGCTGATGGGGCTACAGACCTTATCTTGCTATTGTGTGAGAGCAAGATGAAACTGAAACCAAATTAGCGAAATTCTAACACCAACAACATTTAGAATAATGAGATGCAAGCTCTAATGTCTAAATTAAAATTATTACATTGTGCGTCTAAATAAAAATAAATTCCAAGTCAAGAGTGCTTTACCGATAAATTTGTTCTGGTTTTGTACATCTATCTAGCTGATACATTTTCGCACAATAAAAATATTTTTTTTTGTTTTAATTTTGAATAAAAATATTTTATTATTTATATTTAATTATAAAATTTGTATATAGTTGTCCTGTTGGTTAGACTATAGCTTAACTGTTTTATTTTATTATCTGTTCATGTTTTTTTTTTGTTGTGTATTTTGTTGTGTCCACTGGCAACACAAGCTTGGTGTGTCGACTGTATCAGGAGTTTGGGATCTCTCCAGGAACAATAGGACGAAGAAGCCAATGCAAGTCGTGATATAAATAGTGCATCCATTTTCCACGGGTTACACAGTTCACGCAATTGCGATAAAAATCACCAATTAGTTGTTTATGGTCTTGTCTTGAAAGTTAAATAATACAATAGACAATGAACCTGTGGTGCTAAACGTCCCTCTACTTAACATTAAGTTGCGACGTGAGAAAGCCTGTCTTTTGCACACATGGGGGCTAAATCAGCGCTACATCTTTGCCTGAACAAGCGTTCTCAGCACGAACATCTGATAAAGGACTCTAACCCTCCACTCCCTTCAAATTTGCTGCTAATAATAAGGATAAGAAAGGGAATGGAAAAGAGCCAAAACGCGACAATTGCAAGAATTTTTTACAAATAGTCTACGAATTATATAGTTATTGTATTTGTTTTTCAGATAACTGTGACCCTTAATTCCTGTCTTTTGAAATATAAAATATTGGATCTTTATACAAATATTTATTTAACAACAAAATTTACACAAATAAAATATTTGTATCGTTTTAAATAACCGCAGAGTAAAATTTAAAAAATTAAATAAAATTGTTGTTAAAACAATTAAACGCTCCTAATTCTGCAGGAAAACAGAAAGTTTAAAAAATCTAAAATTAATAATAATCAGGTATAGACAAGCACAATTTCCTTGTTTTTTAACTTTTAACAAATTGCCTTACACAATATCTCCTGTTCTTTTAGAATTAATGTACCTAACATAATCTTTTTTTTTCTAGAATTTTTTAATTTGTTGAATCTTTTTCAAATTTAAAACATCTTTTTTTAAAACATTTTGCAAATTGTCAAATTTTTCAAAAATATTTTGTTTATCTAAACCGTCGTTTTCCAGGTATTTTCAAAAGCAAACTGTTTTCTGAATTTTTATTTTTATGTTTTTTTCCAGAAAGTTACTTTGTTTATCGTTTTGCTCTTTGGGCTTTTTTTTGTTTTTTTAATCGTTGTTTTTAAAATCATCTTTTTTTCTTTCAAAAAAGTCTTTATAATTTATACTTTTCTTTTTCGTTGTCTTTTTACACACTTCTAGAAACCTCTACGTTTCATAAAATCTCTATTTACTCGTCTTTTTCTCTAACGTTGTTTTTTTAAGCTTAATTTTTAATATCATTTATTGTTCTTTTAGTTTTTCTTTCTCTTCTAATAGTTGTTTTCCAAACTCTTCTAGAAACTTTTTGATTTTTTTTTGAATTATGTACAGGGTGCGGCAGCATAACGTCCTTTTTATAAAACGCAATAAAACCCATTTTACGAAACAATTTTTTTTATTTTTTGTTTATAATGTAAGTGCAATATCCAAAGTTTTGTTTTACACAGTTTTAAAAATCGTATCAGGTAAGTGACGCCCCCCATTGTCCACACACTGAATAAAACGATTTCTGGCGTTTGTCATGACTCTTAGCAGCCTATCAGCGCGTATGTTGGCAATTTCTGCCCGGATGTTGGCCTTCAGGTCTTGTAAGGTCTTTGGGCGGTTGACATAAACGCGAGATTTCAAAAAAACCTACAAAAAAAATCGCACGCTGCCAAATCGGAGGAGCGGGCTGGCCACTCCAAATCACTCCTTATTGAATTGAGACGCTCCGGGAAATGTTCCTTCAAAACAACCATCGATGCTTTTAAATTGTGAGCCGTTGCTCCGTCCTGTTGGAACCAAATGTCCCCCAAATTCAGTTTTTCAAATCGTTGGAAAAAAAATTGCTCTAGCATGTTCACATACCGATCTGAATTCACTGTCACTGTGACTTTATTTTCTTCAAAAAATCACGGACAATAGTTCTAGTTGAGGAAATTGCACACCACACTGTGACTTTAGGTGGATGCATAGGCCTTTGATGCAATTTTCGGGGATTGGTATCAGCCCAGTAACGTATGTTCTGTCTGTTTACGCATCCATTTAAGTGAAAATAGGCTTCGCCGCTGAAAAAAACAATTGCGACCTCTGGAACGTTTTCGAAAAGCGACTGACGTAGAAGGAATTAAAACCTTAAAGCCAGGTCTTGCGAATAGGATTACTCCCACCACGCTACGATCTCTACCGCCTGAATGGCACGCATTTCAAAAAAAGAAGTTATGCTGCCGCACCCTGTAGGTATATTAAAGTATTTTTATTTAAAAAAGTTTTTAAATTTTTTGGAATTTTTATTGCTTTATTTCTACTAAACATCTTCTAATCCTTGTTTTCTTTTTCTATGAAAGATTGTTTTTCAAACTCAACAAATGGTTTTTTTTTAGAATCTTATTTTATTTTTTAAATGCAAAATTTTAAAACTTTTTTCCCAAAATTAGATTTTATTTTTAGATTTTTTCTTTGTTTTTCTGTCTCTGTTAGACAACGTTTCTAACTTCTAGAAGTTTTTTGTGCTCTTTTTTCTACTATACACTGTTTCTAAACACTTATAACATAATTTAAAATTCTGTTTTATTATTTATTTATTTATTTTATTATTTTAATTATTTTTTTAACACTAAAATAATTTTTTTCTTTTATTTTTTGCCTAATTATGTGTTGTTAAATACAAGAAAATAAAATTTAATTTAATTTTTTATTTAAAACACCATTGTGGTGCAAATACCCTCCTGGTGGTGGTGATGGGTACGTTGGTGTATGTGGTGGTGTAAGTAGTGATGTTGTACTGTCAGCTGCTTGCTTGACTTCACGTAAAAATTCTGTTAATTTTTTTATTAGGATATTGAGAGTCACGAGTGGGAAATACAACTTACCAGACTTGTATTCGTATCCGTTCATTTTTTGTAACTGTCACTAAAAAATAACGGCTATTTTTTACTGTTATTTTAAAACAACAATAACAGGTAATTGCTACAAAAAATAACAGTTTTTGTTATCATTATTTAAAATACATTTTCTTTGTTTAACAGAATTTTTAGTGTTATTTTAAAACAACATTAACAGCTAATTGTTATAAAAAATAACAGTTTTTGCCATTATTATCAAAACACTTTTTTTTGCTTTACAGAATTTGCACTGCTTTAGTTATTTTCTATAGCTAACAGCTTAAAAATAACAGCAAATTTACTTTTATTTTAAAATAACTGTTATAAAGAATTGCATTTGTTGTCAACACTTTTTTTGCTTGATATTATTTGCACGGTTCTAGTAATTTTCTGTTGAATTTTGAACTGTTAAACAAATATTTCAGCGATTTAACGAAAAGTGGTTGTAATTTATAGTTACATAAATATTATAACTTTCAAATTGTATTAAATTTATTATTTTACTGTTTAAATAAATTCTTAATAAAGTTTGACAATAAAAATAAATATAATTTTCAGATAAACCAAGTTTTGGCAACTGTTCTTTTCTTTTCTTTCAGAATGCAGTCATCTTCAGGTGAGAATAATTGATTTAAAAAGCATCTATTTTATCTAAATAAGATCAATAATAATTTATGTGTTTTCATGTTGTGGAATCCTCCAGTTATCTTAGAGGCGGAATTTTAATACATCTTGTTTTACCAAATCCATAAATTATTTATTTGCAATTTTCTTGCATGTACTTTTTATCTTAGTGGTAATAAAGATTGTTCTAACAATTATAATTAATTTGCTTAAGTTTAATGTTTATTGCATTACTATTGTAATATAGCTCGCATCAAACCCGTCATTACTCCATTCACGTAAGTGGAAAATATAGCAGAAAAACAGAATTAATCTAACAATTATCTTTATAATTTATAATGCGATTAGCACTCGTCCGTTGTGGGTGGCTCTATCTGATAGCAATCTCCAGCTAGTCGTATTTTCTTTCGGACATTGACGACACCATGGCGTTCCGCTCTCCTTCTGATGAATGCACTCCTCCGAAGAAGACTAATTGTTCATTAGAAGTGCAGAAGAAGCACTAACGTTGTGGGAGTGATTCACACGCCAAGGTCGCTTGTCAACGATCGTGGAAACACGACATTTGCATATAGTAAAATGAAATTTCATTCATGCCAGACGGTGCTTTTCCATTGTCGTCGTATGTGAGAAATCCCGCGCGCTAAGGAAACACCATTCACTAAAATGAATTATGCTAAGCAGTGGCGGAGCATTATGAGAACCAGCGGTTCCAACCGTGGCCTTGCTGGGGAGATGATAATCATGGTTATATTTATGAATGAAGCTGGTTTTTTTTTAAACAATAGAAGATTTTTCGGAAAGATTGTAAACGCAGAGAGCTAACAATAACTGTAAACAAAACCATTTGACGCTTCGGTACTATCTGTTAATCATGTTATTATGGATTGCTCTAATATTCGTCTAACAAGCATCACAAATGTGTAGGTATAAAGTCAAAAAAAAATGCTCACTATATTTTTTTATCTTGTAATATGCTAATAAGTATGCAAATTCTTACGATTATGAATATTTTATACAATATTATTACAACAGTAAACTTACACACATGGATTTATCCGCACATAATAAAGCAAGACTGAGGAATACTTTGTTACAAATTTTAATATTTATAGTTTATTAAAGAACAAGGACTATATCAAATTTAAAATTTTGTAATAATATTATTATTATTTTCTGTTAAAATTTAACAATCTGTGAAACAATGACGCTCCTGGTGAAGAAAATTAGAATCACAAAATGAAAGACAATTAATTTAGCGGAAAAATTGTTGCGACAACTTAATGTACTCTAAAGAAAATAGAATTTTACAACCTAATAATAATTTATATCATATATTAATACAACACCGGACTGGCATACGAACTTACCGGAAATTTCTCGATGAGCATTTGGAAATTAGGAAACCCCAGTTTCAACAATTTAAAGAGTTATACAGTGTGTCAGTTTTAAAAGCTGCAATCGGCAATATCTCTAGAATTGAAAGAGTTATTGAGAATTACTTAAAACCGTTTCGGTGGTTGCTAGGGGGAATCAAAATGACATGGTAAATGACGCACCCCCACCCACCCTTTAAGCCACAGCCACCACAAATTGAAAATATTAAATAGCACTACTCTACTTGTGTAAATCGTTGGAAAGCTCATAACAAGCGCTTTTCAAAAATCTTATGCAAAAACCTATTTGATAAAGTCATTTTCCAAATACTCGAAAAGAAAACTTTAAATTTTCATTTTTGTTATGCGAAGTCCTAAAGGAAAAATTGACGTTATTTACAAAATACACAACCAAAAATATAATTTAAACCCTAAAGACTACGTTTCATGTTTCTTGTGTGATTTTATTGTCTTTTGAATCTTATCAAAATGGCAATACATTATGGTTTTTGCACTCCCATGTTTATTGGGATTAGATTATAATGTATCTGTTTTTGTAGATTCATATATTTTATTTATTAATGGTACCTGTTAACGATTGTAAATTATCAAAAATTAACAATGGTTTATAGTACGGCAGAGCGTGTTGAATTGATATTATTTACGGTTCTGAAAATCGTTGTGCTTTCGAACAGCGGCAGTGTTCAATAATAAATATCCAAATAAACATGTAAGTCATGAGTACGTTCACAAGTTAGTCGCCAAATTTGAGGAAACAGGATTTGTTAAGAATAAAAAAAGAAGTCAACCAAGAGTACTCAGTGAGGAAACTCAAATTGAAGTACTTGGACAATATGCTATAAATCCAACAATGTTAATTCGTCACGCAATTAGGGAAACTGGATTATTACACGAATCAGTACGAAAGAAACCTCATAAATTTCACCCTTATAAGATGCAAATTCTCCAAGAACTTGGCGATGACAACCCGGATGGGCGCATTGAATTTTGTAAAACAGTTACTGAAAAATGCATTACCGAACTATTATTCGTAAAAAACATTTGTTTTTCGGATGAATGTTTGTCTAATTTAAATGGAAATGTAAATAAACAAAACTGCAGGTATTGGAGTGATGTAAACCCTAACATATTTAGAGAGGGACATATGCAGTATTCATAAAAACTAAATGTTTGGGCTGGGATACTAGGAGATGCCATTATTGGACCTCTGTTTACTGATGACAATTTGAACGGCGAACAATACGCTAATATGAACTGCAGGTATTGGAGTGATGTAAACCCTCACATATTTAGAGAGGGACATACGCAATATTCAAAAATACTAAATGTTTGGGCTGGGATACTAGGAGATGCTATTATTGGACCTCTGTTTATTGATGGCAATTTGAACGGCGGACAACACGCTAATATGCTGGAGACAACCATTGAGCCTCTTATCGTTCAGAAGCTTAAAAATCAATTAGACGAATTGGGAAATCCCAAATTAAATAAGCATCTACTGCATTTTCAACAAGATGGAGCACCTTTACACTATGTAGGTACTTCCAGTTAGGCAATGGTTAGAAAACCACTACCCAGATTAATGGATTGGAAGAAGAAGACCTATTGAATGCCCCCCTATGTTACCAGATCTTACACCAGAGGATTTTTTTATGGAGTTATTTAAAATCTGTGGTTTATAAAACAAAAGTAAACTTACTTGAATAGTTGAGACAAAGAATCATTCAAGAGTGTCAAGCTATTCGCAGAGAAACTTTTCAAAAAGTTCGTGAAGAATTTCAAAACAGGCTCTATTTTTGTTTAGCAAACAACGGAAATCATTTTCAACATCTATTATAGCATTTAATAAAAATTAATCACTTAGGCAATGTTTTATTTTAGTGTCAATTAGACTTCATTTACTACAGCAAATAACAAAAATGAAAATTCAAAGTCTTTCTTTTCGAGTATTTTGAAAATGACTTTGCCAAATATGCTTTTGCATAACATTTTTAAAAAGCACTTGTTATGGGCTTTCCAAGGGTGTATTACAAGTAGGGTAGTGCTATTTAAAATTTTTAAGTTGGGGTGACTGTGGCTTAAGGGGTGAGTGGAATTGCGTTTACCACCAAAATGAGTTTAAGTAATTCTCAATAACTTTTTCAATTCTAGAAATATTGCCGATTGCACTTTTAAAATTGACACACTGTATAGTAAATTTTTAAAGTCATTATTAAACTAACAATAGCTAAGACAGAATTTATAATTTTATCGATTCTAGGTGGGAAAATTTGTTACTATATTCTTATACACTCTTAATAACTGGAAATGAGACGGTTGAACTAACTACCCTGATGTTATTATTGATAATATTACAATGAAAAATAGATTACTTACTAGTGTTTTAAATAAAGCAGTAAATTTGCCCAATTTTGTTAAATTTTTTGAAAATACAAAAAATTTTGTTACTCCAAGGTGTGTAACAAGTGTGAGCAACAAGTGTGTTCAGTTTAATTGACTCATTTCAAGTAATCTATAGAGTACATAACACATAACTGGCATGCCTCATTTTATTGCTCAAATTTAATAATAAAATTTAAAAAATAAAAAATTACTAATAATAACAGCTCAAAAATTAAAATATTAATTAATATTATAACTAGCAGTTGAAAGCAAAGGCGCAACTGTACCTTTAATAAATAACTATTATTTTTATATTGCATACACAAATAATTTTTTCGATAATTATTTTAATTTTTAGGACAGATAAACGACTCTAACCTGCACTATGTTGGTATATACTTTACTGATTAGCCAGCAAAAATGTTGATATATTAACTAAGGATTAAATCTGACACTCTAGTCACTAAAATAAGGCTTATATTGTCGAAATTCCAACAGAAATTGCTAAAAAATTGTGGGCGATATTAAAACCGAAAAATACGTATTTATTTAAATATGAGCTACTTTCAAGTTAAGATAATACCGTTAGTATCTTTGTTTTTATGAAAAATTAATAAAATTCGGAGTTATGATTGGTTGTTGCTACAGAAAATTATTAAAATTTGCAATACTACCGGTAGTATCTCAACTTGAAATTAACCTATTAGGCAATAAAGTAGGCAATTTAATGCCGTGACTGGCAGTTCAGAGGCAAGAGTAACCAAATTCTGAACAACTCTAGTGTCTGCTTTACTGCTTAGTTAATAAAAATGATGACATATTGCTTAGTCAGTAAATGTGATAGTTTAGTGCCTTTAAATTGTCACTAAAATGTTAATTAATTATTTCTTTAGCTTTTTGTAGCCATTTTTTTAAGACAACAGCATCTTTATTTTCGCTGTTTCCTGTTTTACTCTCTTTGATTCCGTCTTTTATTTTAGTTTTACATTTTTAATTTTGTTTCTTAATTTATTATTTTTTAACAAATTTTTTTTTGTTTTTTCCTAAATTTTATAGACATCTCCATTTGTTCTTCTAGATGTTTATTTAGTTTTTTTCTATTCTCAGATTTTTTTGAATGAATAAACTGACTAAAAATAAAATAATTTTTTGAAACTTTATCTTGTGTTGTTAGATATTTTCTTAAAATTGAAATAATAGTATTTACATTCCGTAGTCAAGAGAAATTAATAAACAGATGATATTGACTGATTATCTGTTTTGTATCTAAGCACATATAAATTATTTATATTGATAGCAAAAAAAATTATATTTAAATAATGTACCTACTGGTAGTAAACTAGATACTAAAATATAACAAAATTAAAATTGATTTATCTATATAGTGTTTATAATTTATAACTAATTTAACAGTTTTTGTTAAAAAAAAATATTTCTAAAGCTTCTATTTAATTAAATATAATTTAAACTAAAAAAGACACAATCAAGTGCATTAAACTTTGTGTATGCAGTAGACTAAGCCGCCCCTTCTGTTCACGGTGGCTTTAGCATCGCCGATAGCATCTCCTCCTCTCTAATAAATCAGACTATCCGATTAAGATGTTAGCATTTTCTTGATTTTCGCTAAGTTTTTCATCGCCGTTGTAATGAGAGTGTTGCTTGCGGCCATTCTTGACAGGATTACAAAGTGTTCTTCTTTTCCCAGCTGGATTTTTGCAAAGCATCCATGGCGCGAAACCAGTAGCAGATTGTTCAGATACCACACTTATTTAACTCATTACTATGAGAAATGTCTTCAATAAGGGCAAAGTGATATTCATTCTTTGAGTGCATGTTTCATTTTAATTAGTAATTTAGATCAAGTAGATGATGAAAATGCACCGCCAGGATAATGGGCACAATTTTTAAAAAGGATAATTAAATTCGAGATAGGATCGTATCGGTATGGAGGATGCGGGAAGCGTTAATAATGGGTCCTGATCAAGAAAGGATTGCCTGGTTTTTGGGTAAGGAATGCAAGATTATTTCCGAGTTTATTACGAAATTTGCATGTCGCGACAGGACCAATCATCAGCCAGTTTAGACAAAAAAATAATTGATACGTTGTCGGAATAATATACTTATAACTTTGAAATAACAATAGGTCAACAGGTTAACCAAGGCGTATTACAACTAGCTCTTAAAAACCGTTTTGCTACTACGCGACAACTCCTTGAAGAAGAACTTTGAGCACCAAGCATTTAAGCTTCTGAATTTTATTTATACCATCTACAGTTAGTGTTTCTTTAACTGCGAAACACCTTCGTCAACGTTTGGACTGGTGCAGAGAACAAAAAGTTTGAAAAGCAGTAGGTATGGCGTAATGTGATATTTTTTAATTTATTTTGTTGTATTATATTTAATCTAATATCACTGATTTAATCTATCATTTGGATGTAGGATTAGAGAAGTGGAAATGGCTGTCAGTAGTGAATGAGTACTTTACGACATCTTGATTTTAAGATCAGCAAACAATCTCTTGAGAAACCAGAAGCAAATTGCGGTCATCTTTAAAAAATCCTTAACAAAACTGCCACAAGCTCCATTACGTAATCCTACACATTGCAAACACAAATTTTTACACCGCCTTCCAACTACCTGACGTACTTAACAAAGCTAATAGCCGCACTAAACCGACAAACTTGACTCGGACAAGATAAACAGAAAATAATAATCGCCAGAGGACATAATGACGATAATTTTCCAACATTCAACAATAGCAACGGTGCTTTCAATAAGGCACACGTCATCTGCTTGCGGCCGGTCCAAGTTCTGTTATTTTTTTTTAAAGAAAAGCGACAAGAATTGACAGCTGTCACTTGGTGAGTTTCGCTCCGTTGCTTCGTTGAATAGGAACACCTCCAGTTTGATGGAAACAGGATTTTGGTTTTATTACCCAACGATAAAAACCTCATCTTTTACCATTTTAGTGTAATTATCTATTGTATCTAATGTACCGTAAATTCATTTCGGTGGCGCTCTGTTGAATTTGCATCAAATTGAACGTCTCTCTAATGGATGCTAAAGCAATTAAGAATATGGAGACGTTGCGTCACGGTGATATGCAAATGAACAACTGATGACTTTCAAATTAGTCAAAATTGAATTACAAATTTTACCGTTTTGCTTTCGTATTCAATCAGAATCAATATTTTTAAGGCACTTAAGTGTCGCTAATTTTATAACATTAACATTGATAATTATTATTTTATTGTTTTCCTTTTATGTAATTACTTAACATATTTTGTTAAACGACAAATCTAAACTCTGTACCTGTTTTCTGTTACGAGTGAAAAAATTTAAAATTAAATTTGTTACTAAAAAGAAGAGACATCAAAAGCTTTCTTAGTAAAATCAAAAACAAAAATTACAGTTTTGTACAAATTTTAAAACAAATAGTTGCTAGGTTGTTAATTAGGGTCTGAGAAACACAGAATAAGATAAGTCGTTTCAGCAAGATGAGACACTTTCACATTTCATAAAGATGTACCTCTTAATTTGAACATTGTTTATAAAAATAAATAAGTTGTTAGGTCTCTAAAAAGTCCAGATGTAACTCTACTTGATTATTTTTTGTAAGAAACAATTGAAAAATATCTATTGTTGATAGAAAATACTTGAAACACAGAATAACCGCTTCTTATAGTTTTCTAACACCTGAAATATGTACATGATGAATCAAAAGAGCATTCTGCAAGTTAATTATTGTCTATAAATGCAGTGATGAAACATTGTTGTTTAATTTATTGTTATTATAAACGATTTAAAAAACTGAGAATGTCTCGGTCTTCTAAATGCAAAAGAATATACCGGGCACTGCTTTCGCCGTTGTTTAGTAACACTCTTAGCAGATTCAGGAGCAGATATTACATAACTCAAAAGACATGGAGGATGACGATCAAGTTCTGTTGCAGAAAGTTACATAGAAAACTCTGTCGAAAGCAAAGTGCGTAAAAATACGTCATTTAGTCAATCAAAAAGTCACTGTTATAAAATGCTGTAACAAAAATCAAATTATCTAAATTTAGAATGCTTTGAAGTGGAAATAAAAACCAAGAATTTTTATTGTTTTCAACTAATTAATACTACTAAACCTATATTTAATGCTAATTAATTTTCTCAGTTTCTAAAAACTCTACTTAATTTCAATTTTCCATCCAATCCATCTATATAGAAAAATTAACCTAAACCTGACCGCCCATCTCCTTCAAAATTCATCCTTGAGCGCCTGCCCAGAGCGGTGTGAACGCCACTTTAATAGCCAGTTTAAACAAACTCGTATATCACTGCGTTACAAGTGGCAATAAATCAGGTGTTGTTTCATAGTGACTTTATATATCTAAGCGATTTTGCTCGTTCGTTTTATGCGTTTCACTTCTTTGTTTTCTCTTTTTTTCTCTTCTTTGCACACTCTGATCTAAAGGAAACGGTTGCTACGGTGATGAGGCTGGATTTTCAAGACGTCGACTACTGTATTCGACATTCTTTTATAACCTATTCATGTCAGTCAGAACTATAGACGCCCTCCGACGGTTGTCTGGCAAAACAAAGAGAAGCTGACGCTTGACGCCTTAATACTAAAAAGTAGAACGTAAAAATTGATTTTATACTAATTAAAATGTGTCTATAGTAGTTGTTGAAAATAGATTTTGTTGAATTGGTTCAAGCTTCAAGCTGCATGGAGCGGTCAGTTCCCTAATCCCGTTTTCAATTTGTAAAGCGTCGAAAGAGGCAGGTGCTGGAAGTGGACACACGCGACCTAATCCATAACTGATAAGTGTTCTTTGTGAGTGACCGCCTCGTCGCCACATCACAGCTACCGGCGCCCCAATAACCCGACAATGAATCCGCCGCCAAGTGCCCAGCAAACCGAAATTGCAGTTCACCAATTAGGTGGAATTGGAAAGGTGTTGAACGGACGCATTCGCCCCATCATAGTGACATCTGTAACAAAAGCCGGTTGGAAGTTTTAACAAGCGAACATCAGATATGGAAGGCGAACGACGGACGACGGATTATTTAAACAGATCTAGCCGTAAACTGGTCGTTAACATCAAATATTTACCTATAATGGTCTTTACATACTACTTAAAATCTCTTTGTTAGAAACTACTATAGCTGTTTGGTCATACAAATGGCAAATACTGATAAATTCTCCTTTTAACAGGCATACGATTTGTTTGTTGTTTGCTCAAAGAGATGATAGATGGCCAAGATGACATCAAAGACACGAGCGATTTTTTTTCTCTGTGTTTACATACTCATCGGGTCTTCCGTATTATTCGAACACCAAAAATAAACAATGTGTGATTTTGAAATTACTTTTTTTGCGTATAACAGTTGTTGTTATACGCAAAATATAATTTGTTAGGTTTAAAATAAAAACTTTAAGTAATTTAACTAATTTAAATGATTTATTAAATTTTTCAAACCAGACGCAATATTTAATGAAATTACTGAACTAAATGTTTAAATTGACGTTTTTTCGTTTTTTTTTTGGTAATAATATAACTAATTTTCGAATTTTTTAAGCACATTATCTCTCATTTTTTTTGACTAATTAAGCGGTAATTATTTTCCTTAAATTCTTGATTTTGTTTCAAATATTTTTGATTTTAAGTAGCCTTTTAGAAAAACGTTCAAAACATTATCTAAATAATCTCTGACCCCACGAGCATAATGTGGAGGTGCATCGTCTTGTTTAAACCATACATTAGCTGCTGGTATGTCTAGAATCTAGATCATTTTTATTGGGAAAAGTTCCGCTAATGCTGGTACTAACGTGTCGCAAAAGACATCCAAATAAACTATATCTAGTCAATGAGACGTCAAAAAAATACGGTTCTAAAATGTGATTAGCTCAAAAAGAGACACAACTGCCATAAGGGTTGATAGGAAACTCACACTAGATGAGAGAAACCACTACTTGTTACAACATTCACAAAAATTGAATGTTTAGTGCGGTTTTGTCAAATCATATTTTGGGATTTTAAGATATCAGTGATGTAAGAGAAAGAATAACAAATCAGTACTGCTTAATTAGTTAAAAAATGATAAATAATGTACTAACGGAGTTCTAAAATTAGTTGTATTATTACTAAGAAACAGAAAGACGTCAATTTGTACATTTACTTCAGTATTTCTGTTAAAAATTGCGTCTATTTTGAAAAATTTAATAGAACATTTAATTGGTTAAATTACTTAAAGTTTTATTTTAGACCTTACAATTGTTATACTGTTATATGCAGAAAAAAGTAGTTTTAATATACAACAAGAAAAATAGGGGTTGCTATTTAAAGAAATATTGATTACGTTACAGCCAAAAACCAGTTGGTCGAAAAAATTTAGAAATAAGTGAAAAATGTGCTCAATAAAAAAATTAAATTGGTCTGTTTTGGCTTTTTTCTAAAAAACATTAGATAACTTAGAAAATATAAAATTTATTCTATACTTTTATGTTACACTGTATAAATAAAGATAAAATTACAAACCCAATTTCGGTTGTTAAATTTAGAATTTCTTTCACTGTAAATAGTAGATTATATAACTAGGAGTAGAAGTGAGTTTTTTGTGGTGAGCCCAGAGATTGTGATTTGTGACATATACAATTTTATCTTCAAGCGAAAAGCATAAAAAATTTAAACGTAAACTACTTTATTTTTTTTTTGTATTTACAATAAAATTACAATTTTATCTGAACTTTGTAATAGATTTTCTAACCTCAAAACATGCATAAAAATTAAAAATTGTTTTTTTTTGTCTTCTGTAATGCCTGTGGTCGAATAAATCTTATGCCGTTCAGTAATACTAATTTTGCTTGTTGATAATAATTACTAAAGCTAGTAAATATAGTGTAATTCATTACATTGAAAACTAAGAATTTAATTAAAGAAGCGTTAATAATAAAAAATAGTTATTTATATATCAAGAGAGAGAACTGCATTATTATTCCTAAGGTACCGTTTATAGCCCTAGAGCAAAGTTTTTTTTACTGGAACAATTATACTAGATTGTTATCTTAGACTTAGATTATACTGATACTCAGCGTGTCTGAGGCCTGTCGGTATGATAAAATCACCAATTTTACAATGACAGATGTAGAAGATTTGGGCTCCGCTATATTAGTAAAAATTAAAGATACTAAGAATTACAAACTACGTTTATTCACCATCCTGGAAGAGCTTTATTTAGAAATTTGCAAAGTGTATACGTCTCTTTGAAAAGATATACAGTAAGCGGCAAAAGTATGGAACATTTATAGTATATTAAGTATGGAGAACGATAAGGAATGCTTTTACCGTTCGAAGACAATTGTTTGGAGGAGGAGCGAAGCGACGACTCCAATTATTGTCTGAGGACGGTAATCCTTAACGTTCGACATGCTTATAACGTTTTTTGCGCGATTGGAGTTTCTAGAATAATAATAATAATAATTTATATCAATACATTTGTGATAATCGGGAAGATTGAAACTGAAAACTTTGGGTGGCTGTTCCATGGTTGCTATGGTTTTGTTCCAAACAAGTAAAATTGTCTTTTTGATACAATCATTCCTACAAAGTCCTGTTTTGTGATTCCGTTTTCGAAGCAAATATGAGCGATAGTGATGATCTACCGGATGATTTAGAAGACGCTTGGCAAGAAGGATGTTCGGCAATAATTCCAGAAAAATCTAAAGCCCGATATGAACAGACATACAAGTTGTTTAAGAAATGGCGTGAAGCAAAGAAGATTTCTGTAATCGAAAAGAGCTTGTTAGCGTATTTTGTGGTGAGAAGTGGACACTTGAAGGCCCCAGGCAGTTTATGGGCGGAGTATTCTATGCTGAAGAGTACAATTTTTCTCCATGATGCTATCGATATTTCTAAGTTTGCTACATTAATGGCTTATCTTAAGAGAAAAAATATTGGATATCGGCCTAAGAAGGCTAAAATTTTTACCAAAGAAGACATGGAAAAATTCTTGAATGAAGCACCAGACGAACAGTTTTAAAAAAATATTTTCAACAAATTAAAAAGACATGAGGGTTGGCGATCCACGGCTGTCGCAGAGAGTTACCTATACCTATAGAAAACTTCATAAAAAATAAAAAACAAATAGCTATTAAAATTTTAGCACCTATGAATAATATTAATAACAACCAATCTAGTACTTCAGATAACTTAGAAAACGTAAATTTTAGTAATATTATTGAAGAAACTTCTAGTACTATGCATTTTGCGACTCCAAATTTTAATAACATTGCAACAAAAGAAGCAGAAATCACGAGTGCCTTAATCTCTTGGCTCACCACATAAAGATTTACTTTTACTCCTAGTGATATAATGTGCTATTTTTGTGTATTAAGCAAAAAAAATTCCGTAAGCAATAGTTTACCCAATTGCATTTTTCAAGTAAGTTACTACATCTGCTAGATAAATTTAGTCTGTATAAAATACAATTTATTTTAGATTTTTTACTAAGAAAGAAGTAAGATCCCTGTAGATAAAAGTTTGTAATTTAAATAAAATTAATAACGACATTAATAAAGTTGCTTTGTAAAATTACAAAGGTTCGGTTGGTAGAAGTTAGATTTCGAGTTGACTCATCTACACTAGTAGATTTAACATGTTTTAGTTACCAAACATTTAAGGAATTCAAAAAAACTGCTTAGAAAGAGAGAAAACTTAACAGTTTTACATTTATAAATGCATCTAGACTATATATAGACTATATATAGACTAACTTAGAATTTAATGTGGTACAAGTTTATAAAAAAGAGTGTCTCCTATTTTTAACAAGCTCATTGTTAAAGGGTTTCACCTCTTTTATTGCTACACCGGATAATGTCATTTGAACTTAGATTAGTAATTTGTTGAGTGATATTTTGATTAGGTACTATTACATTACTAAGTTACATTAATGTTTCTTTTTAGTAATTTTTCTATGTAATTTGTGCAATCACGGCTGACTAACATGCATACAGTGATTACAATACATCATATAATATTCAAGTAAGACAAAAAGCAAACACTAAAAGTAATATTTTCAGTAACAACAACTATTCTAAGACGTTTTCAAAACGTAATTACAAAGTTGCAAGAGTGTAGTAATAACGATTATAAATAAGTCAAAATTAGGTCATAAAAATTCACCAATTTAGTAAAATTTACTAAAAAAAAGTTGTTTTGTGGTAACGTTTCTTGGTAATAATACATGAAAAAATCAACTTTAAAGTCGCAATGATTTATTAACTCCTCAAAATGTTAGTTGAGCTTAATTCCTAAGCTAGACCTGCTTCAGAATTATTTATTTTAGTCGCTTTGTGGTCAAACTTGACAAAATTTTTGTTCGTTGTTTTTGATTTAAAATAACAAATTATTAAATTAGTTTTTTTTGCATTTTTGTATTTGTAGATAAAATTTTGTATATTATTCGTGGGCTAGAGTTTATTACAGTAAGTCGTAGGATTACAGATAGATGTAAGTCGTAGGATTACAGATTCGGGCTACGCTACTGGTAGTGCAGTAAGATTAATTATATCTCTCTAATAATATAAATGAGTATTATTTTATTAAGTTGTTTTATAAATAATTAATTTTTATACGAAAATGCAATTTTTTTAGTTTATTTTTTCTACTACTTATTATGAATTTAAGTAGGTGTAAGCAATTTTACTACATTAATTGAAATAATAATACCTTCTTAGTTTGTTTACAGGAAATATGCTATATAGGCATAAAGTAGTAGGTGTATCAGTGGTACGTTTATTAGATACATCTACCTACTTATTGTCATCAAATAAGGTTTTTCCTACAATAATAAAACAACAAGAATTTGGATTATTATTTTTTACCCATTTTGACAACTTTATAGTTTTGTCTAATTTTATTTGTTTTAGTGATTTTTTTTATTTTTCTTTTTATTAATTATCTAAGTTTTTTTATCGCTTTGTGTTACCTATTCTTGTATGTCTTTTATCAAGTCTTTTATCTTTCCTGTCTATGTCTTACAACTTCATTTAATCGCACATCAAAATGATTAAGTGCATTCTATATAAACCTTGCTATGTAAACCCATCACTGACAACTGCTATCACACCTAAAACAAAACCTCCAATTACCGCCAACGCGATAATGGTAAATAAGTCGTAAAAATGCTGTCCGTTTCTTTTACAACTTCATTCATAGAACCGCAAACAAATAAACTCATCGCACTGTAATTACCTCCCGAAATCTATCCCCATTCCCCCTAGTCCGTCCCTAACAAACGCATCCCTTGCATTTGTCTTCAACTATAAACAAATACGAACCGTTTTCTTATAGGACAACGCCACCCCTTCCATTCCCCGCTAACCCCACCCTTGTCTCTTAGGCGTGGCTTGCGCTTTTTGCCTTCTCACATGCGCATCAAACCAGCCGCCTGCGATCCGTCTGAGTGCGCGGACGCTCAAAACAAGTGTCTAAAACGCTAAAACACGCACACTAAAAACGCTGTAATAGTGATGTAAATGAGTGACATGCGCAGCGCTTTTTTTTTCTAAAGGTGTTTGTTTACGGCACTAGAGCGAGTGTATCGGGTGTGCGGAAACAATTGAATTACAAGTGACGTAAGCAGTGATGTGACATTGGTTGGTGACAGTGAATTTGAGGGTTGTGATCTGTGCTGGGGGTTGTTGAAGACGCAGTGACGGAAGAAGCTTCGGAAAAGTACGAAACGTCACCGGGTCTGCCGTCACTGCAGATGGGAGTGTTTGAAGAAAGACCTTCTCACACGCCCGGGATGCATTGGGTAAGTTTTACCAATCTGGGAAAACAACTTTTACCACTAAATATAACAAGGGTGAAAGCGCACTAAAGCCGGTTTACCACAACCGCAACTCACTTCGATCTTCTTACCGACGCTCACTAACCACAATGTCAACATCAAACCCACTTGATTCCTATATTTGCAAATCTAAGGTATTCATACAAAATATTGTGCGATTTTATCTCACCTTACCCTATCATCTTATTTTTTTTTAATAATAATTTTTGTACTCTCACTTGATTCTATTCTATTATATTCTGCTACATTTTATTATATTCTATTTGTAAATCTATATAGGTACAGGATCTACTTGTCAATCGCTCAAAAAAAAATCAAAAATAGAAATTGTAGCTTTTTTATTGTAGCAATAACATATTTTTTGTTACACAAGTATAGCAAAAAAAATTTTTACATCGTTTGCCAAACAGATTTTAGTTAACAGAGTCAATCTTGTAAAAAAAATTTAACAACCCCAATGATATACAAGTAGCTACATTGTGCGTGTTTATCCTACCTTACCCTACTTTTTTGTTTTAAATAATAATAATTTTTTTATTTGTTCAAACCGGCTTATAATAGTGCAAGTTTTTCATTCATAAAATTCTTCTTTCTACAACCTCATTAAATCTAGTCGTTTCAGCTGAGCCAAAAAAATATTTTGACATATTTGTTTTAAAAAAAGACTTGATTTCTCCTTTTATAGAGCGTAAATGAGCCAACTGTGATTTCAATATTTATGTCATATGTGATGGGTTTAATAAGTAGATTTGAGGATGCAGGTCATGGATAAATTGAGTCAAAAATTACAAATAAAAAATTAAGAGCAAACGTGCTTTTATAGGATTAAGTAGCAAAATTTGAGTCTATTATTACCAGGTAGAAGGTCACGATTAATTACCAAAAGTTATGGGTTTTGTGTTGAGTGATGGGTATGGATGGAATTAAGATAGTTGAAGGTTGAATCTTTTATGTAATAACCGGCATTTCCAAAATAAAATTATAAAGAAAGAATTAAGTTTAATAATATTGTTTGATAAACTACATACCTATAGTTCGGCTTTTTAATATGTCTTTATTAAGTTTGGAAATTTGGTATCAAATTGGATTTTTTTGAGTTTAAAAATAGACAGTTTTGTAACTTTTTAGTGTATAAACAGGTATATTACAGTATTTCAAAGTTTAATTCTCTAAGATTTGATTAGTTCCAGTAATTTTTTTTTAATTTTCGTTACTTGAAACAGAAGGTATTCTTTGTCTACGAAAAATAAAAATAATGACTTATATTGTTCATCTTACTAATAAAGACCTCTTATTTGAGCTATTGGTATTATATTAGGATTTCAGACGTCCATAATCTTAAAAAAACAAAAACAAACATCTGAATAGTATCAGTCTTTTTTCGGTTTTAGCAATACAAAATTAAATATATGGTAAATTGTAATAATAGCTTAAGTAGGAGTTTTTTGTTAGTAAAATTTTAAATAGAAAAAAATAACAACAATAATATCATTGTTTCAAGTTTTTTGTGTACAGTGATCAGATATGATGTTATGGTATCTCACACTGTCTAATACAGCCCCCTTGCAGTGCAGTGTTATAAAATTGCGTCTAAAGCTAATCTTCTTGAACAACATTTTAGTTTTTAACAGGTTTTGTTATAAAGAAAATTGCTAATTATAGAAAACTATTTTCTTTTAGAAAAGCACTTTGTATTAATTGTGCCTGTCATCATTAATTTTTCTTACAACAAGACGAAGTTAATTTTTAAGTTATCTAAGCTAGACAGTGATCTAAAAAAAATACTGATTGTGTTAGCAATAAATTTACTCAACATTTTTGTTCAAGACGTATCAAATTGATGAATTTTAAATGTCCAATATATACAACATAATTTTCTTTTTCATGAGTAGCTGCAAGTTTTTTTATACAAATTATTAAAGCATCTTAGTTTAGAGCGTGACCAGAATAAAAAAAAAATCATCGCCTTCTTCAAATAGATGTTATAAATGTTAGCGTTTATTTTTATTTATTTGTGGGCTGATTTCAAGATGAGATAATACCGGTAGTATCTCAACTTGAAATCAGCCCATTGGTGTATATTATGTGTTCAATTAAAAAATATATAAAAAGTAGTTTTAATGCGCAGTAAAAAATATTTAATTTTTGCAAATTTTGGTTAAAATAAACGGCAAAGAGGCTAAAATATTATTTTGTTGGTTAGGAAAAGGCTGCTAAGTCGAAATATCTTAATTGTAAAACACTTTTTATAAGTAGTATGGTTTGAAACGAGTGGGTCAAATTGGTTCTCACATCGATAGGTTACTAGAGAGAATTTATGAATTTAGAAACCAACTCACCCTTTACTGCTGCTATAAAATCTAGAAGGTTACATAACGAAAATATTTTTGGTAATAACATCTCTAGGTTGTTTATCTTGTGACTTAATGCCATGCGACTTTGTTCCCTAAGGTTTTATTAATGTCCAGAGTTTATACTAACACACCACTGTATTAGTAATTAGTATTTGAAGTAAATATACCAATCCAAAGCGTTTTTACTGAAATTAAACCAAGTTTTTCGGCAAAAATGAAAATATTGACAAAGGCACTGCCGCGGCAACTTTTTAGCCGACATTATATTCTACTTAATTTGTTAACATACTTTACTTAACTAACACAACGCACAACAATGTGTCTTAATAATTTATTGAGTAATTGAGATTTGTACTAAACTTTTTGGTCGGTCATATTTACTAAATAATGTCAAAAATGACAGTTTTTTACGGATATTACCTTACTGCAGTAATATTTAATTAGTAATATGCTTCTGCATTACAAAAAAGGCGTCTTTTATTTCATTTGGCGTTAAATAAGTAACAGTAACAACAGCTCTTTTTAATATTTTTTTTTGTTTTAAAATTGCACGGATTGGTTTTTTAGTGCGAGGTTATTTTTATATTATTCCCGTGTTTCTATTATAAAGTAAAAATCATTTACAAAAATTAAATATTTAGCAGTATAATAGGTAGATTATTGAATAAGTGTGGAAAAATAATACTGTTTTTTAATTGATTATTATTTATGTGATAGACCAATAATTTTTTAATACTACATATTTCGTATTTATAAATTTTTTATTGTCAATAAAATCAAATGTTTATAAAACTATATATTACTATAATCACTAACCAATAAATTATTTTTATGAGTACTTAAGGTCATAACATTGAATAAGTCATAATTGGTTTAACTGCTGATTGCAAAAGGTAAAACAAAATTTAAAATTTTAAAATATTTTTTTATTCCGATATTTTATTGAACAAATACTTAATATTTAAACAAAATCATCTTTTTTGTTTTTTTTTAATGTTAAAATTAGGTTTTTATGTTTTGGATTAATTTCTATTTTCTATTGTTATTTTATCTTTGTTAATATATTTCTATACGTATACCATACCTGAATTCTTGAGTATACAATAGTAAAATAAACAAAATAGTTTTGTTTACGACTGTAACAATAAACTTAAAAGTTTATTATTTATAAATAAACCTATTGTTAATTATTGTGTTGGTCAGTTATTTTTTTTTATTTAAAAAATATATATACATTACAAAAATTTTTTTGTAATATCTAGTTGTTAAATATTGTTTATCACTATTTAAACCTTTTTTTTACGAAGGTGGGGCTATAAAGAGCGGTCTTAAATAGACTAAAATTACTATAATACTGCAAACTACTTTTTTGCCGAAAAAGCATTCTTTTTAAATAATAACACAATTTTAAAAGTTAAAATACGGAAAATTAAATAAATAAGATAGGTATCAAAAAGAGAATTTGATTCACAAACAACCCCAGTGAGAGTGAATACATCCACTCTATAGGAGGGTTTATTTCTTTGTTCAGTTGTAGTCTAGCATTAGAAAGCAAATTTGTCAAGATTTTTTGTTGTGGCTTTTGTAAACTTCTATTGTGGTCAAGGAAGGTGAAATAATCCGCTTTAAGAAGAATTTTACTATTTATCTTCAATGATAGCAGTTTTACCTGTTTCCAGTAGAAACGTGTGTCTAAAACTTAAATAAACGTAGGTCTTAGAATACTAGAACAGTTTTATTATTATATTTATTTTGACAGCTAAAACGTAACTGATTTGAAAGTGTTAGCTACGAAAGATTTGAGACTTATATGTCTTATATCAAATGACTATTTAAATACATATTTGCAACAGTTATAACAACATAACTTACAATTTTGTTCACTTAAATAAAGCTGCGACAGGCATTGAATTACTCTATTTTGGTCGCACTAACTAGCAATCTTTTTTGTTTATAAAATGTTTTTAAAAATTTTGCAAAAAATTGCCTTGCTGTCTACATAAATTAATATTTAAATCGTGCAATGTCAAAACAATAATTTTTCAAGTGTGTTTCTCTTTAAAACAATTATGGCATCTCACCAAAAACTATCAGAACAGCTCTCGTATAACCTAAAAATAGAAGAATAGAAGCAATGTCTGATTCATATTTCACTAATTGTGCTTTAATAAATATTTATAAGTTTAATTTGAATTGTTTCTGGTAAAAACAAACTATTTGTAGTCGCAAATTTAAATATTTTATGTAATAGCTTAATTGAGTTTTTGTTAGATATTAACTGTGTTAGACAAGAATAATTCTGGTTGTTTAAATTTTAACACTGTCTTACAATCTTTACATAATTACCAAATATGTAGATATCTAGATTATTTAAATTTTATTGTTTAAACGTATTGTTACGTTATTAAGCAATTTATTTACAAAAACAGAGTTCAGAGTTTTTTTCTGGAGGTCTGGACGTTTTCTAATTCTGATGAAAGAAATTTTTTTATAAAAAATACAATGTTGGCGCAATGATAGCAATTGCTTTTTATTTTATTAATTATCGATTGCTACAAAAAATTTGATTTGAGTGGTCATTAGATTTCTATAAGATGGAAAGAATCTCCTAAACTCATAGATCACTTGATTGTAAATTTAATTGATATCAGTGTATTAAAAATTAATTAATCAAAAAAAAATTGAAATGAAATAGTAACGGTGTTATTAGTAAAAAAAATGCAAATCATGCATGACATATGGCGTTGAAACGTAAAATTTGACAGTTACGTCACTCTCCATCTCCATGATGGACACACCAGCCGTAGAACAGGAAATTTATTCGAATTTAAAACACCGAAAAAACCTTTGATGAGAAACATTAACCTGAACAGCTACTGAATTTTAATTTCTGTTGAATATCTTCGTTTTTAGTAGAGCTATAAAGCCGGACGTTGAAAATAATTATCTCTCTCTTGTCTTGTCATAACTTTTTAATTTCTAACTAATTTAAATTTGTCGCCATTTCAATACCGTGGGAACCTTCTAATCATCTTCCACAATTAATTAATTCTTCCACCAGGTGCCGCTCTAAAATCCGCGTTGCGCAAGTGATAACAGTCGGCCTTGACGCGATTTCCGCAAAGCGACACTTTTGGTCGAAATTTTTTTTTAACGAGATGTTGAAATGCATTGTGGACCAAGGCGGCTGAAAGCAGCGCTATCATTGTTTGTTTTACTCGTCTGGGGTCACTGCGATCTGTCTGTTGAAGATACTCTCTTTCGGGGTCAAGTTTTCAACTCTATGGACACCCTGTCTCTGCGATTAACATATTAGTCAAGATAAAGAGCGATTTGTTACTAGGCAAGCTCAGGACAGGGACGGACTCAAGGTCGAGGGATTAGTACACCACAATAGATGTCAGAGGATTTTGACTGATGGGGTAGAGGGTGCCAGTTCTAAGAAATGGCATGCAGATTACTATATTGCTTGAGATAAATATTTTTTAAATTTATACCTGTTTTAAAAAGAATAAAAATTTGTTATGTAATCAACGTTATCAGTGTAATATTTTAAAAATTATTACCATTATGACAGTACGTAATATAGTTTTGTTTTAAAAAATTTTTTTGATAACCCTGATCCAAAAATTGTTTAGAAATTTATAAATTGGTTCTAACAAGAGTTCAAAACCGTTCTAAACTGTTGTTTAGAAAAAACCTTAATTTTAAGTCTTCTGATGCAAATTTTTTTGAAAATTCTGTGTTCTGTAATAAATATTTTCTGAAAATTTTAAGATCATTATGTAGCTAATTGTCAAAATTTTTATTTAAATTATAATTAGTCTAATTGGTAATTGAGAATGGACATATCTCAGAAAATATTTATCACTGAATCCGACAGATCTAGAATTCTCAGAAATTTTTGCGTTAGAAAACATAAATTTTAAAACAAGTTGTTGGTCAGGGTTGCCAATAAATATTTTTAAAAAACATATTTGTGATAAAACTTTGTATAATAGTTCTTAAATATCTCAAAAAACATTTTTTATAAAACAAAAATAGAAAATGATCTAGAATTTTCGAAAATCTTTAACTAAAAGACATGTATTTTAAAACAATTTGGTAATCCAAGTTGCCAACAGATATTTATGAACAACATGAAAAAAGGTTTTAAGTGCCATTTATTTGACTTTGTCCGGTAAAAACGTAAAAAAGCTGGGACCGTTTAACTCGTGGTGGGTAAAAGTGCGAAACATAATTTCACGTAAGCCTAAAAGTACTGTTCGAAGAAATGCGCTTTGAGTATAACATTCTGCGAAAATTGTAAGCCGCTCTTCAAACAAACTGTATCGTCGTCTGTCGTTTAGGTTGTATCTATGACCCCTAATGCCCTAATGCACTTGTATATAAGGTTTATTCTCAACTCGGTTGAGTGAGTGGGATTTTCAGGTTTACGTTCAGACTGTGAAAAATCAGTGACCCTAAACTGTTTTGTTTATGCATGGTAAAATGCATGGCGCACGTTGAAATGTTTTAGAACCACTGATCTAGCCGAGTCTAAACGTTTACTCCGAGACACCACCCACACTAAAGGCTAGTCCACAATTAAACGTTAACGGCAACCACAACTGTAACGATTACGATAAAAAAGTTGAAACGTATGTAATATAATGGTGTAGTCCACAATATTGTGTCGTTAACGGTAAACGATTTCAGTCGCGGGAACATGACGGAAATTGTTCGTCAACATTCAACTTTTGCGTTCCCGATGCTTACCGGAACCAATCAAATCATCGATTGCACACATGCGGTGTTTGCACTGACTCAGCTGACAGCTTAATCTTGTAGCTTCTGAGGTTATGTTGTCTTTTATTGATCTACTAATATTTAAGCTAGACAAAATATAAATATAATTATCGTAGATATTACATTAAAGGGTAGACATTATAAATTTTCGGACCAGTTGCAGCTCGAAGTGGAGACTATGATGAGATTTTACCGTTTTGTTCCCGGGTATTGTGGACGTGATGCATTTAATACCGTTTGCGTAACGTTGGCGTTATTGTTGCCGTTATCATTTACGGGTGATTGTGGACTAGGCTTAACTGATTTAAGAACGATCCTTATTTACAAGTGCGTTAGAGGTGTTGAAACAACACAAACAACAGATGATCCATACCAATGCGGTACGTATTTTTACAGATCACGTGTTAAGCGGTACTACCCCTTTTACGATCTCACCGGACAAAGTCAAAAAATACCCTATAGAAATGAATTAATGACGAATTTGAAATGTTCTAGCAATTTTGTGTCACACTCTTTCAAGATTATAAGGTAGCTATTTGGCGCGACTATTATTTAAATAATACAATTATTAGTTTAATTGATATTTAAAACTTTAATATGTCAAACAGTACTTATCATAGAACAAAAGTAAATTCAGACTTAAAATCTTAAGAGATTTTTGCATCAGAAACATATATTTTAAGATATTGTGATAATCAAAGATGCTTACAGGCAGTTTTTTTGAAAACACCTTTTGTATGTTTGTTGATATTTCAAAAAAAATTTCAGAATATTTTTTATTTATTTAAAAATTGTTTGGCACGGTGAAACAGATGTCTAAAGGTTGATCTACCTGATATTTAAGAAATAATAAATTAGTGGTTGATATCTCAAAAAATACTTATTATAGAACAAAAATAAATATAGACTCAGAATCTTAAAAGATATTTGCAACCGAAAACTATTAATATCAACTAAAAAACTTTAAAATTCTACAATAAATAAAATTATTATTAAAGCTAGGGGTCTCTTATACTAAAAACCTACCGAAAAATTCTTATTAAGCCTGTGAGCTAGTCCGGCACTGAGCTCGTCTTTGTAACAATATTTTTAGCTTTCATATATAGACGTTATTTTTACAAAAAAAAATACTGGAGGCACTTAATTTAAGATGTTTCTGAAGTGGTTTACAAGTACTTAATACACAACCACATTGTAAAATCCAAAAAATGTTTAAAAAATTTATTTTCTTTAAATAGTTTAGAAAACTGCTTTAAAGTTTGTTTTTTACAGATTGCAAATTGACTACTAGAAATTAGAAGGGAGTTAGAATTTTTTATCATTTTTTAAATATACATTACAGTGTCTTTTATGATTATGACTGCGTATTGCTTGGAAACCAATTTAGGAACACGCTGTATAGTATTAAAGTTTGTTAGTTAATTAGCGGTTCTGTACTTTTATGAGAAATTTTTTTTGTAAAACACATAAAAATTAAAATTATTGTAACTCAATATTTTTGTTTTTGTTTCTCTTCACACCAATGCATCTACAACCCACATTTCTTTTCTGTTTCTAATAAATAATAATTGTTTCTCAGAAATGCTAATGTTAAGGGAGAAATTCTGACTTTCTCTAAATATTGTTTCGAAAAATACTTTGGAAACGGACACCTGCAGTTTTAATCTTCACAAGACTTCTTCTTCTCGTTAGCTATTTGGTTTATTTCTGGGGGACATCACGTGACCACATATTGTTTTTGGTTGTTGTAACGGTTTGAGTCCAACCCGCCCCTTTTTTGGTCATAATATCCGATAAACGAAAAGTCACGACTTGGAGATACGAGAAAATTGTATATTGCAAGTGAATGCTATTGACCTTTTCATATTGGCGCAGATTAACAGGTAAACCGATTAAAGTCGAGCACTGGTCTCCCTGAAAGCATGTCGGCATTTCACATGAGAGAATATACCCACACAAGCTCGCCTTATACTGACACAAACAGGAAACTGTTTTTAAAAACTGATTAAATCGTTTTTTTCCTGTTTGATTTGAAGCAGGCCAACGATCGAGTCCGGTCCTGGACTTGGAAATATTTCAAAAAACATCTCCATTTCCGAGACCACCAAGACTTGGACAGATGTTAGACGAGATAAGGAATATTTAGGAGAAATATAGAGTGCCGTGACAATTGACGTAGCGTGCGGTCTAATCCAAGCTACCTGGACGTGTCAAGTAGCGTGTGTCTTTTGTTCCATTGACAATAGAAACGTTGACAGCAAACCACTAGATCCCAAGAGGGGAAAAATTTTCGCAATTTCAACTGTCAACGCCAAGTTTTCGAAATGAAAATGTTCACATTAATTGGTCCGGTTCATGATTTGATGAGTGTCGTTAAGTAATCAGACGCTTCCAAATATGGCTGATAAGAATGTGAGACGACGAGCGCAGCCTACTTTGTCATAAAAGTTTGCGTGTAATTGAGGCAATTTAAATCGCGTTGCCAACGTGAAAAAAACTAAATTCCTGACGAGATTTTTCTGGGTTTTGACAGCAATCGGACGAAAAATGCCGTTTCCTGCACATACCCGGATCGACTTTAAAAAAGGAAAAAAATTCTTATTTTTCACTTTTGTTGATTTGCTCTGCTTATTTTTAAACCACCAAAATACAAATTATTTTTTATTTAACTGATACGGTTCTCGAGATAAATTATATTTCTATCATTTTATTGCTAGAAAATATCAAATAGTAAAGTTAAATAGCTGTGTGAAGTTAGCCCCACAAAGTTAAAAAAATAGTATATTAAGTATGGAGAACGGTAAGGAATGCTTACCGTTCGAAGACAATTGTTTGGAAGAGGAGCGAAGCGACGACTCCAATTATTGTCTGAGAACGGTAATCCTTAACGTTCGACATGATTATAAGGTTTTTTGTGCGATTGGAGTTTCTAGAATAATAATAATAATAATAATTTATATCAATACATTTGTGATAATCGGGAAGATTGAAACTGAAAACTTTGGGTGGCTGTTCCATGGTTGCTATGGTTTTGTTCCAAGCAAGTAAAATTGTCTTTTTGATACAATCATTCCTACATAGTTCTGATTTGTGGTTCCGTTTTCGAAGCAAATATGAGCGATAGTGATGATCTACCGGATGATTTAGATTTAGAAGACGCTTGGCAAGAAGGATGTTCGGCAATAATTCCAGAAAAATCTAAAGCCCGATATGAACAGACATACAAGTTGTTTAAGGAATGGCGTGAAGCAAAGAAGATTTCTGTAAATGAAAAGAGCTTGTTAGCGTATTTTGTGGTGAGAAGTGGACACTTGAAGGCCCCAGGCAGTTTATGGGCGGAGTATTCTATGCTGAAGAGTACAATTTTTCTCCATGATGCTATCGATATTTCTAAGTTTGCTACATTAATTGCTTATTTTAAGAGAAAAAATATTGGATATCGGCCTAAGAAAGCTAAAATTTTTACCAAAGAAGACATGGAAAAATTCTTGAATGAAGCACCAGACGAACAATTTTTAATTCAAAAGATATGTTGTAGATGATGAGGTGGTACATCTGATTTCTAAGGAAATAATATATTTGCAGGTAGCAATGATATTGGGAGTATCGGGCGCTTGTAGACGAGTGGAATTGTACAATATCAATATGAGTGACATTGAAGAACATGAAGAAATGTTTATAGTAAATATTCCAAATACAAAAACGAATATTTAGCGAACGTTTACAGTTATTAATAAAGAAAATGAAGCAGTTCATTATTTAGAAATACTTCGAAAATACATAAGAATTCGACCAAGCAACCCAACGTCAGATCATTTATTTCTGAACTATCGAAATGGCAAATGCACTAGGCAAGTCACAGGAAAAGGCACAATTGGAGGCTGGCCGTCAAAAATTGCAAAGTATTTAAAGTTGCAAGCCCCTGAAGGTTTTACTGGACACTCGTTTCGATGCACATCGGCTACACTTTTGGCGAATAACGGAGTTGATGTGTTGGGACTAAAAAGACATGGTAGGTGGCGTTCATCAACGGTGGCCGAGAGTTACGTGGAAGATTCCCTCCAAAGCAAAATTGAATTTGCTCATAAAATTTTACACAGCGATGTTGGTGGACTATTACAACAACCTGGGACTTCTACGTCGGAAAGTTTGTCTGTTAACACTAGAAACTCAAATGCGAGTGGTATTACTACTATTAATTATAATAATTGTACATTTAATTTTAATAAATAAATTGCAAAATTGTATTTTTTTTAGATTTAATTGCTTACCGTTTACTGAACGGTAAGTGAATTACTTACCGTTTTGTTACACGTAGCAACCAGTAACAGCAACCTACCGTCGTGGAAACAGGCACAGTAAACTGATAAAAACAACCAATCGCGCAAGAAACAATAAAAACAATTGTTTAGAATTGTCAATTGATAGTCCATAATCGCCCATCAAATTATTTTGATTGCCCACTTTTGTAAAAAGATACCTAAACTCGGATCACTTTTGTAATATTAAATTGCAAAATTCAACCCAAAATTTTGACTTTGTAAATTATGTTTTTTTTTGCCGCCAAAGTAAAATTTTTACTTTTTCTTTTCAGAAATGATTGCAAATCAATTGCCCACCTCTAAAAATGATGATATAAAACAGAAACCTGCGCGCGCTATCTGCACCTGTTGTCGTTCGCCAGTTATAAATTTATAAATTTTTCTATGTGTAAATGGTAGTTTGTCGATTGCCCAAGATTGCCTTTAAATTAATTTTAAATTACCACCCTCCAAAAAACACTTATCTGGACAACAAAACTGCGGGAAAAACAAAAATTTTGTGCTTTCTTTGTTAAGCAAAATTTCGTTTTTTTCTGATCATATATAACTCTAAATTAATTGCCCACTATTGCCGATTTAGTGCTTTTGATTGCCCAGTTATTACTTGTGATTGCCCAGCTCTAAAAGTAATGATATTAAATAAAAATCTGCGGGGGCTAACTTCGCGTTTTTTCTCCAAGCAATATTTTTACTTTTTTTTGTTATAAATAATTTCAAATTAATTGCCTACTTTCGCCCATTTATGCTTTTGATTGTCCAGTTATTATTTTAGATTGTTCAGGTCAAAATCTTTTCAGCTTTCATTTAAAAAAAATTGAACTAGATCATAAAAACGAGTTTATTTCAGTTTAAACTCTTTATTTTCTAAATTAGAGCTTTTAAAGAACTGGTTTTATTTGTCAGTTGTTGTATACATTATTTAATAAATAGTAAAAGAAAGATTTTTTAGCTATCACAGCCTTCTTAATAAGAAATCAAAAAATACAAAAAAAAGTTTTTTGTTTTACAAAAAGTTATAAAAATTACTGTATTATACTTAAAATTCAACGTAGATTTCAAAAATATAAAAATATACATAGTGTTCTATTTAAAAATCCAAAGTTATAGTCATTTCCGCTAAAACCAAAAATAAAAAGTTTATTTTTACTATTCCATTAATGGGAATTTTCTAATATAATAAGTTACTCGAGGTTCGTTTTTCTGTCTAAAAAAATACTATTAGAAAAAGAAATGAGCCTAATTTCGTTTATGCCTGGTACATATAGCAATATTAACAATTCGAAATTTTAAATAATAATGTAAATTCATTTGCATGTGCCTGTTGGTATAATAAAAAAATTTATAAGTTATACCTATTTTGATAGAAAACTTAAAGTTGGCCCAATCGTGCACAATCTCAAGTCCCCACAGTTTTTGTTTGATATTATCATCATTTGTGGAGCTAGGCAATCAAAAGTAATGACTGGGCAATCAAAAGCACTAAGTTGTTAATGGTGGGCAATTAATTTGAAATTATTTCTGACAAGAAAAAGCAAGAATTTTGCTTGGCGAAAAAAACGTAAAGTTAGCTTCGCAATTTTTGTTTGATATCATCATTTCTAGAACTGAACAATTAAAAGTAATAAATGGGCAATAGTGGGCAATCATTTCTGGGAAGAAAATCATCAAAAGACATCATCATTTTTAGAGCTGGGCAACTAAAAGTAATAACTGGACAATCAAAGGCACTAAATGGATAATACAGGGCTATCTATTTCGAGGTTGACAAAGTAAAAATCTGTATACCGACATCTGTCAAAGATAAACGTCAAGTACGCTGTTATTTATTTAATTGACATTCTGCCATTTAAGAATATGGAGCATTTAACAATCGACCAACGCGCTAAAATTATTAAATCTTATTATAAAAATAGTGATTTTGCCGTATCCACATTTTGCGCTTTACGAGCAGATTATGGTCGTCATAATTGTCCTACAAAGCAAATCATATTAAATACAGTGAATAAATTTGATCAAACTGGATCTGTTACTGATATTGTAAGGCCTGTGCATCATCGAAACATTCGCAATGCTGAAAATATCGCTTCTGTAGCTGAAAGTGTGGTAGAAGATTCAAATTTCTCAATTCTTCGTCGAGCTCAACATTTAGGCCTATCCTGTGGCTCATTATGGCGCATTTTGGATCTGGATTTGCATCTTCATCCGTATAAAGTCCATTTGACACAAGAGCTAAAGCCTGCTGATCATGGACAACAAAGAACATACGCAAATTGGGTGTTGGAAAAACAAGCCGTCGATGCTGATTTTTCGAACAAAATTTTCTTTAGTGATGATGCTCATTTTTCGCTTGGTGGATAGCTAATAAGCAAAACTGTAGATTTTGGGACTCAGAAAATCCACAATTGATTGTAGAGAAGCCATTACACCCGGAAAAAGTCACTGTTTGGTGCGCATTGTGGTCTGGTGGTGTGATTGAGCCGTATTTCTTTGAGAACAACCAAGGACGAACCGTTGCCGTCAATTTTGAGCGCTATGGCTGCATGTTAACCGATTATTTTTTTACGAAAATCGAAGATTATGATCTTGACGATATGTGGTTCCAGCAGGATGGAGCAACCAGTCACGTAACACAAGCAAATCGAGCTCTTTTGCAAGAGAAATTTCCTGGACGTGTGATGTCGCGATTGGCTGATGTCAATTGGCCTCCAAGATCCTGCGATTTGACACCTTTGGATTTCTTTTTGTGGGGCTACGCGAAAGATCGTGTTTACGCAAATAATCCTCAAACTCTTGACGAATTGAAAACTAATATTCGTAATGTAATGGCCGAGATACCGCCCGAAATGTACTGGAAAGTCATTGAAAATTACCTTAAAAGGATCAAGGCCTGTAAGAAGTCACGTGGAGGACATTTGAATGATATCTTGTTTAACTAAAAATGGCAAGGATCAATCTTTAAAATGAAATAAAGTTTACTTTATCAGGCTCGAATTAGATAGCCCGTTAGTAGGCAAGTAATTTGGAGTCATTTACGACAAGAAAAAGCAGAAATTACACTAGAAAAATTTATAAATTTATAACTAGCGAACAACAATTTTGTTTTATATCATGATTTTTAGAGTTGAGCAATTAAAAGTAATGACATGGCAATGGTGAGCAATCGATGTGCAATCATTCCTGAAAAGAAAAACTAAAAATTTTACTTTGCTGGTTAAAACGGGAAGTTAGTCTCTGCAATTTTGTTTTCTAAATATTTTTTTGTACAAAAGTGGACAATCAAAATAATTTGGTGAGCAGTTGTGGGCTATCAATGAGCAATTTTGAGCAATCTCTTATCGTTTTTTTAACTTGTGAGGCTAACTTCACACAGCTAAACTAAATAAAATTCTCAAAAAGCTAAGCTATTAATTTTCTATTCAGATAAATGCTTTTATTTTTTTTTGTACAGATTTCAATGCGAGCTCTAAATTCATTAAAACTGCGTCTTATTTCTAAGATTGATAGGAACTTGACTGCATTTTGCATTCTATTATATAAAAAACAAATTGTGTCTTTTAAGTACATGTTAAAGACATAAAGACAGTTTATAAAATTAAAGAACTATTCTTTAAAATAAAGAACAGTTAGCAGCCCTAGACACAATAGAACTGTTCCCAAGGCCACAACGATTTAATAACCTTAAAAATGTTAATTTTGCTCCTGATTGAACATACCTATGTGGTAGCATCTCCATATTAGAGTTGTAGCTGCGACTCAAATGGAGTTATACATCTATTGGTTCTGTATTAACATTGGTTTTTTGATTAAAATGCCTCCCAAGAGAGGCTTTTTGCTCTCTTGGGACTCTCTCTACAGAGACATCCAACAGCGATTTGTTGTCGAAGTAGTGCCGTAAAAATTAAGTAGATACGAGAAGGCCGTGAAATATTTTTATGTTTTTTCACCGCCTACCTGTTTTCCAGTAGCGTGCACTCATTAGACCGAGTAGGTGTAGAAGAGATACCGAATTTTCGACGTAGGGCCAGTTGTGTAACTGTAAATGTACGAATTTTTTGAGGTGAAACAGGTGTGGTCGAATGCGAGTTGGCACAGCTCGGTGCCAAATCAGGACGATCTGGCGGCTCTCTAGCGACTCTAATAACAAACTCAGCGAAGTGAAATAATTTTTAATTACAATATAAGACCACCACCCTATTAACTGTCATTTGATTCAGTTAATCCGACAATTTACAATTTAAGTCGGGCGCCGTTGCTTCTTTGTGTAATCTGCCCTAACATCAATCATTCACAGAGAAGCAAAATTACATAGGATCTAAGCAGATGGCTTCTCAGATAATCTTCATAAAATTCATGAGCTTTTGTATTGTTATTAAAATATTACCTGTTGCGTTTCTAATAACAGTTAATTGCACGCCATGAACCTGCACATATCGCGGGAAATTGAGACGAGGAAATCATCGCTCAAAGAAAGACTATACAAAATTTTTAATTTTTTTTCTCTGCCAGCAACGATTATTCTTCTTCAAAAACACTAAAATCGTATCTCGTTATTTGCAAAATTTTGTATAATAACTCTCTTTAAGAGTTCAAGCTCCCAATTTTACACGATTTTGAATGAAATTTTTAAAAAACGTATTAGATGAGTTGCAACGTATACTCTGTCTTTTTTTTACCATTGTGCGATTTTCTGAAACTTGGGCAAGAAAATGAAACTTACGGCTTCTTCTCTACTCCTAAAAGTCATTCAAGTACTGCCCAAAAAACATTTTTGTACGCTTTTGCTGGTATTCTACAAGTTTTATAATACTAATTTTTGATTGCTTCTTTCGTTTTTAATTCTGTTGTTTCTAATTTTTTCTCTACACTACTATCAACAGACCAACTAATGTTTTTGATGTTTTCTCAACTACATGTTATCAATTTAGGTATTTTCCCTCAATAACGCACGTGTTTACCATTTTCAAATATCATCATTAGAGAACTTAACTTTTCTATTTCGAAATTGTCAATATTTTAAGCCATTAGCATATTTTTGTTTTTTTTTCTTTGTGTTGAAGACCACAAAGAGTCCAAAAGTTTCGTAAAAGAAGCTGAACTAAATTATTTTGTCAATTTTACCCAACTTTCCCTAACCGTAAGTCTTTCTTCTTATTTTTGGTTTTGCTGAACTGTGACGTACATTTCTTGCTATCTCTTCTTTATTTTACTTACTTGTTGCTTTATGCAGTCATTTATGAATCTGATAAAAAAACTGTAATAAAAGCTTTAAATTATATTCGTTTCGTGTCTATATACAAAGCTCGAAATGAATTTCGGACCGATTTTTCCGATACAATCTACAAACTGTACATTTCAGTAATTCCACAAAGAGTAAATTAGTTAAGATTCTCTTACATTTCCTTTTTCCAAGACGTTTTAATGCAATTTGTACACAAAACAGTTGAAATCCACATAAAATTTAACGCAACGGCATTTAGATAAGATTTATGCGACTCGCTTATCGCCGGTCTTTATTATTTATTGTTCATTGTTTGGTATTGTGCATTTTCGGTGAACACTTTTATTAATTCAGTTAAGTTTTATTTCTGATAACGGTATAGCTATTTAGAAATTATGATAAGTGGAGAAAGAAGCAGATCTTGCTCTACATTTATTATGTGAACTGTTTTTATTATATAACGTGTTTAATACGGATGCTTGGGTTTATCAATTTGACCGAAGTTGTTTCCTGAAGATATCAAGCTGGTGGGTGTCGAGCTAAAACTCTTTCAACGGTTTATTAAGTCTTTCTTTATTTTGTTCTTTACTTGATTTAAATAAGAGGAAAAAAAGACTTGAAACTGCAGCGATCATTCAATGTGATAAAACTGTTTATTGAAGCGAAATATTTAAACAACTTTATACTCTTTTTCTGATATACTAAAAAGTATTTTTTTATTTTATATTTATTTAGGTCTTTTATTATGTAAATTGGTTTTGTTGCAAAAGATATATTCGTATTTGGATTTAATTTCGTAACAAGTAAGTTTGTTTAAATTATATAAATACTGATAACTTGTAAAAGTGTATTTATTATTGAGTTTTTTTTTAATTTTATAAAAATATATAAAGATGGACTACGGTTAATAATATGAGACTAGAAATAAGCTATACATATACCAATATTAAACAGTAATATTTTAACATTCTATATTTTTTATTAAAAAACGACATTTAGAATAGTGCAGAATTAAAAAACAATATAATTTGTAAGTCTTTGATAAATTTTTCTATCAAATTGTCAAAATATCAATCAGTTTTGTAAACGTCACTTTTTTTCAGAAACAATTAACTCTGTAATTTTATTAAGAAAAGCTAATTAGGTACAGTCACGTGCGTAAAGAATGTCATCATCTACATAGTCCGGTCAGGGCCTTAAAGATCGAGAGATAATTTATAATGAAATTGAGGTTGATCCAGTGACAGGGACAAATAAAACAACATTACTTCAATCGACTAGTTTCGTTTGTATATATCGAACATTTTCAGGACATAAGTAGAGTTAATTAAATCCTTTTAAATTAAAAATTGTAAAAATGACACAGGACATATCACTACTGGTGATGGCAAGGCGAGACTATAATGTAATATTTTATAATATTTATAATAATAATTTATAATATTTTTAAGTCATTGCTAAATAGCCGAAACATATGTACCCACCTTATAATAAATAAAAAAATTGAGAAGTAGACTCTAATTTATTAAAATTTATAAATAAGAGGTGTCTTGTATATAATATTTTTTAATAAAAGCAATTTTTTAAATTGCCTTTGTGACAGCTAACTTTTTATAAAATGTTTTTTATTTTTTTTTACAAAAAGGCGATTTTTGATTAATTTTTTTATAAAATGCTTCTTGTAGCTTCCATTTCCATGGCTTAAATTGTCGTTTGTTGCTTCCAGTTTTTAAAAAATATTGCTTATAGCTTCTGATTTTGATTAAAAAAAAGGCTATAGATAAAAAAATTACTGTTAATTATTGCGATTTTTATAAAATATGTATTTTTTGTGACAGTTACCTTTTCTAAAATGTGGTTTACGGCTTCTGGTTTTGATACAAAAAAGTCAAAAATTATTATTTTTTATTTTTTACAAAATGCGCTCTACATTTTCTCATATATTACTTTATAAAAAAAGACGTTTTTTGATTGCAATTTTTGTAAAATGCTTTTTACAATAAATTATCGTCTGTATAGCTTCCAGTTTTTTAAAATATTGTATACAGATTTTGGTTTTTTTATAAAAAAAGGTATAGAATGTCTTGTTAAAAAAATAACAAAAAATCTACTAATATGATTTTCAAAAATACTTTATTTTTTGCAGTGTTGGCTATATTTTAAACTGGTGGGCACACGGCAAAAGCTACAAAAAAGATTAGAAGAAAAACTTATAGAAAATTAAATTTTATAAAATTATAAGGATGAGAGATTAAAGTTTAGGCACCAAGAGCTGCCTAAAGATAAAAAAAAACATTTGGTCAGTCGAGATTGCACCAGGGATGTCTAAAGATAAAAAACAGTTGTCAGTCGAGATTGTTTAACTTTTATTTTTGTTTTAATTTTAAGCTTAAACAATAAGGTATAAAAATAAAAAAATTTTTTACAAAATTTAATTTTCTACAACTTTAGTCTCTAATATTTTTTGTACCTTTGATTGGTTACATAGAGTTTTCAAATAAAGACAACTCTGCACAAATTCTAATAACTACTTGTGTTTATTTTTTAATGCAAATATTAAAAATTTATTTTTTTGTGAGTGTATTTCTATTTTTAAGTTTGATTTTTTTTTAAATTTTTTTGTTTAATATAGAACTACATTCTTATAGCAAGCGGTTAGCTTTGAGAGTGAATAGTCATGTGTTATTGCAGCTCAAGTGTTACTAACTCAAACGAAACATTTTTACAATAAAAAATATTTTAGTCAAATACTGTAATTATTAAACTGCAAACCGGTTTCGAAGTTGTTGTCTCTTATCAGTGTGGTGTATTCTACACTGCTGCACTGCTCCAAGAAATTAGCGCACCACTTGAAAATAAAGTAAAAAAATTAAAACTATTGTTTTAACTAACTAAAAGTTTTGACATTAAAGTCAGAAATTTGAGTTTAATAGTTTTTTAAGCAGAAATTTTAAAATAATTTTCATTTTTAAATTGTGTTAATTTGTAATTTCGTTTTATTGTTATTTGAATTTGCCGTTCTGTGGATAGTTTTTATTATTTGAAACAATAATAAAAACATTATGAGGAATTTGACTCGAGAAGAATGCGCTCAAGCTGTGGTTTTGTTGGAGGAAGGATAGAGCTACAGAAGAATTGGTGAAAGGTTTGGTGTATCTCATACGTCAGTTTCGCGTATGATACAAAGGTACAGAGACAGGAAGTTACCTCAGAAGACCTGGACAAGGAAGAAAAGGAAAATCACTCCTATCCAGGTTAGATTTTTATGAATATCTGCGCTAAGGGAACGCTTTGTAACCGCCAGGAAGCTACAAACTGAGTTCTGTGACGTAGAAGGAATTCAAATCAGTACCGAAACTGTTAGAAAAAGACTTAAGGAGGATAATTTAACACCCCATATTCCTGCTCGTGGTCCTGCATTGACTGCAGAACACCGCAGAGCCCGATTAGAATTTGCTAGAGAGCACATAAATTGGCAAAGAGAGGGTTGGGAGTCTGTTCTTTTTACGGATGAGTCAAAATTTTGCTTTTACAATTGCGATAGACGTGTTAGACCAAATGAGCGGTACGCACAGTGTAACATTTAGAATACCACATTGTTTGGTGGAGACTCAGTAATGGTTTGGGGTGGTATTTCCTTACAAGCTCGCACGGAGTTAGTGGTTGTAAATAATGGCTCTATAAATGCGGACCGTTACATAACAGACATTCTTGAAGAGCATGTCATACCATATGCCCCTTATATTGGTCCAAATTTTTTGTTAATGCAAGATAACGCAAAACCCCACACTGCCCGAATTGTTAAAGATTACTTGAATGAGGCAGAAATCAATGTTTTGGATTGGCCAGCTCGAAGCCCTGACCTGAATCCTATTGAGCATGTTTGGGACATTCTCAGGAAACGTTTAAAAAATCTTCCACATCCTCCTGTCCATCTTCAAGAGGTAGGTCCTTAACTAAATGAAATTTGGAATAACTTAAATCAAGAAGACATAAGTTCGTTAATTTTGAGTATGGAACGAAGATGTGCAGCGGTTATTCAAAGGAAATACGCGATATTAAGATGTTTTCTGTAACTTTTATAACGGCGTAACTTTAATGAAATTTTGTTTTCGATTTGTTTTTCTATATTTCGACACATTAGATATTAATTTACTTTAAACAAATGTTTCTGTTAAATTTGTCTTAATTTTGTACCAATTGGTCGAATACATGTTTCAATTTTCAAAAAAATTCAAGTGGTGCGTTAATTTATTGGAGCAGTGCATTTTTAGCATTTCATACCTAATAAGACAATTAGTAAATACGAGATGTAGCTGTCGTGCTGGCAAGTGCGATAGATATTAAAAGCTATATAGACTAGAAATATTCCTTCAAATATGTATATTTTTTTCTGTTTTTACACTACAAAATCTAGTTTTTGCCCAACAAAACAGATTTCACTCTCTTCTAAAAAGACTACAAAACCACCGTCGTTGTTGGTAACCTCTTCATGATGTGTGATCCGCGGCAAATTACGCAATTACTGACCGCAGCTGTGCTTATATTAATTATTTCCCAATTTCCAATCCACCTGCCCGCTATCTCTCGGAGAAATATGGTTGATATACATACAGCAACGGTCGGGGTGATGTCCCGCTGGTTTACACATGTTCCAATTCGAAACAACAGCGATTCGTTATTTTGACACCAAGGGAAAAAGGCGGCGACACCAAAAAACCCTCTGATTTATTCATATTATGCATATTTGTGACATTCTATCTGATAAATGAGGAAAGGTTATTGTCCCATTCAGGAGATCAAATATTTGACCCAAAAATGACATAATTCACAAGCAAAAATATTCAAAGGGTCACGTGATGGCCTTGCAATGATGAAATCATTCTTTAAAAAGACTTGCAGGATATAAATTATGATTGGAAGAATACATTTTTATGGGAGTGATAAGGTACTGATAACTTTACTGTACTAAATTGTCTTTCCTTAAACAAATGTTGGGTTGGCTGCGAGATAAACAAATTTGCAATTTTTTTAATAAATTCAAGTGGCAAGCTTTGAGAAGATTTATTAGTGGTAATTTTCAGTTTTCATGGTATTTCCGCTAATTGAAAGATAATTTCATTTCTGTTAATTAAAATTCCAGAAGCTAAATTTGTTTTTGTATAATTTTAACTAGTTTCATAAATGTCAATTTATAGGTTTTATGGTAAAAAACGGATATATTAATCTGTTATTCAAAAATCTTATTAAACTTTATTGCCATTTAATAGTTATTTATATTATAGGGATTATATTATAGGGATAGAAGCATTAATATTTAAACAACGAATGTGTAGATTACAAATGACGAGGGCGTTAGCCCGAGTATGTGTAACACAGAAGTTACTGTAATGTGTTCTAGCTCACGTATGATATACAAAACTTTATTTATGACTGCAAAAAATTAAGAAAATCGAAATTTTAATGCTGCTGATAACTTCCATTTTTTTACAACAAAAGTAAGGTGACCTATGGATATCTTCAGTGAGCACTATGGCAATCGCTTACGATTTTTCAAACAAAGCTTGTCATTTTGAGATAATTAGTACAAATTCTGTTTTATAGTAAAAATAAGAAAATTGTAAACATAGCGACTCATAAAGTTTACCTTTTGATATCAAAGAAGCGGCAACAAATGCTGCTTCTTACTTGGTGCCAGAGAAGTCCAAAGAAAAGTACGAGATGGTTTTTTAACGGTTCAGTTTATGGTGCAACGAAAAAAATGTTGAAACATTACGCATGAGAAGGTTCTACTTGCATATTTTGATTATTTATTAAAATAGTATATAGTAAATCATCGATTTTCTGGGCTTTTTCTTCTATGATTAGAACAATAATGAAAATGAAGAAGAATGTTTACATCAATAAAAGAAAATCTATAGGATATCGTGCTAAAAAATCGCAAATTTTTACTAAACAAGTTATTAGAAAATTTTTACAATAAGCAAATAATAAATTTTTGTTTCATGAAGGTACTGTACCTACTCTTTTTATGCATAAATGATTCTTAATCAAGTAATGTTAATTTAGAAGTTGCTTTAATTATTGGAGGATTCAAGAACTTACCAAGATGCTTTTGGTAGATGTCAAAATTAGAAACAACGCTTCCATGTTCTAATACTAAACACTAAAACAAAAATATCCAAAAAAGTCTGGTGGACTTGATAGAGTCAACATGTTAGAACTAATTTGAGAATATGGTGCACTTCGTTCTAATAACGCCAGTAGTAGACAGTTTTTTTAGGATGCAGAAACCAGAGGTGCATTCCTCAAGAATATTGCTACTTTGTTTCAGTTACTTAATCCAGCAGAATTTACGGGACATTGTTCTATTTATATCTATTATCTTATATCTATTATCTATTTATATCTATTTATATATTGTTATATTATTATCTATTTCGTTGCTTGCTAATTCAGGAGCTGATCTTTTAACAGTAAAGCGTCATGAGGGCTGGCTCTCGAATACAATGGCGACGGGGTATACTATATCATACTATATCAGTTAGAACTACTGCATCAACAGCTGTTATCGAAAAAATTGATCAGAAATGCCTTGTCCTACTATAAATAAGTGTGAAAATTGTGTTATTAATACTTATAACAATAATAGCATGTAATTAAGATTGAGTTTAAAATTAAAACGATTTATTTAAAAAAATGAATTTTTATTTTATTTCTTTACTAGTGAAGTAATATTTCAAATATTTAATATAATATGCAGTTATCAAAGCAGTCATAGATAAATAAAATTACAACCAAATTTTGGAAAACATGTCATTTAATTTTAGGAAAGTTTAGTAACCTCTAAAATCTGTGATCAGGACAGGTGGTGGCGGGAATCAAACTCTCTTAATTTACTTCCCAAATTCTAGTGAAGCACACTACTCGCTCCGTTACTAGCCCGGTTAAATGAGTTTTAAATTACTATTCTACTCTCTTGCTAGTTAAATTGTTAATTGATATATTATAATTAATTGTTAAATATAATATTTTGTTTTGATAAAATAGCAACAATTTGAATTTCACTCCCCATTTCTCTTATTTACAATTTCTATTATCAGCCTCGAGCAGTTTATTACCTCCTTGCTCAGTCAGCTTACAATGTCTCTTTCAAGACAATTAACTTCGCCATCTGCGTAATTGAATCAGTGAAAAAGTCCACTCGTAATGATAATAGTAATGTCAAATGGAGTTTTATAGCTGCGTTAACAAATTGAATCATTAAATCGCTTGTAATACAACTCGACGAAGCAATTACCACATCACGAATTAATCATCGCCCCGTCCATCACCGTCTAATAGAGACCGCAACTGAGTTACATATAATATTCTAATCTCACTTATCGCAATTTTAACAGACTTACTACAACTCGTAAATGTTTAATTAGTAATTAGATTTTAAATAAAAATCGGAATATCTTTGCTCAATTTGCAATAATTTATCTTTATTTGCGATCTTCACCACGTGTATTACTATATCCGAACTAAAGAAAGGAAGTGATTTTCGACGGACATTCACCAATAAGGAATTTTATCCTTGCCGGACATTTAACAGGAATGTTTTAATTAAAACAATAATTTCCGTGATTTAATAAGAATGTGCATGAATGATTTATTATTATCGCTTATACCTAGATTGTTATTTTTGTTATAACATTTTTCGTTAAATAAAGTTATTTCTGTCTACAATGTGGGCTGTTTAAAACGTCAACAACTTCAAAACTGAAAATATAATTCAGTTCTGTCATCTACGGTTGACTAATAACTGGTTATTTATAATTATAAGAACTAACATGATTAATTAAGATAACGTTGCTAATTTTTTATAATTAAATTTAACTTATTTTCAGATAAGATATGTGTGAAAGAATCAAACTACTTAATAAATAATAATTTTAAATTAATTACTGCTATTAACAAAATGTTCTCAATTAATCAAATTATTTATGGGATTCTGACAAATGATCAATTTTTATTTTGTTTTATTAAAGTTAAATAGTAGAAAAACTAAGAGAATTAACATAAATATTACTTGTATACCTATGTTTACATTGTCCTGAAGCTGTGGAAGTACTACATCAAATGTAAGTTAAATTTACATTAAGCAAATTACTATAGACTTCATTCAGTCTGCTCTATGAAAATTATTTTAATTGTGTACTTTACAAACAATTATTTACTTTTTTAACAAACAGACTGAATTTACAACATAAACACTCTCTACTGCCATTAAATTATATTAGAGTTTATATCTGTGTAATGCAGAAATTGGATGCTGTTTCTTAGTTTAATGCTGCATAAACAATAACTAAATTTTTGTGACTTTAAAGGCCAACACTTAAGTAGCAGACGCTCTTATGGCGGTTAGCACGAATACCATACTGTAAAAATAGTTGCATTTAAATAATGTACAAATTTGATTATGTACTAGAAATTAAACCAATAGAAAATAACAAAAATTAAATTTTGATTGGCTATTGGAAAAGCAATCATCAAGTAGCTGCGCTTTCTTCAAAACAGCATTCTTCTGTGCTTTATAAAAATGATTTACTTGAAGATCAATATCTCGACTAAACAACCGTTTTTTGGTCACTTTCATTTTTTGTTTTATAATTTTACCCTGATGCATCTTCAACAAACTTTTGTTATTTTTCATTTTATGTTTTTTTGGAATATTTTTTTGTTCCTCGTTCTTTTTACAAATTTTCTGCAACTCTGCTTCTTTTTTAACATCGATTCTCTCTATAACGTCACGTTTCTTGTCTGGAGTATCAGTCCAAGAAGATCTATCAGACATATCAGGACCGGCTTTATTCTTAAATTGTCTAGCTCCTACACCAAATTTGGATGCTATAATTTCTGGTAACTCCAACACATCTTCTTCACGAGTGGTTTGAATCACTTGAGTGGACTCTAATTGTTCGATTTCTTGTACTTCTAAAACAATATGTGCTTTTAAACTTTTTAAAGCACTAGAAAAAACCGGTTTATAAATTTTAACGTCATTTTCTTCTTTCTGAACTTTTTCATGGAAATTGGAAGGTAATGCAGGTCCTACAGTTATTTTTTTTCTGTTTCTTGTGTAAATATGTGAACATCGGTTGGATAACCGGTATAAAAAACAAACTGAGTTGAATTTATAGATAAAACAATTAATAATTGTGTAAAAAAAAGGAAATAAAAGAAATATAACACAAGCACATAATAGAATTAAATATTTTTTTTTAATGCTAAGAAAACAATTTGTTTTTTATCTTTAACGATATACAAGGTGATTTTTTTATCTGCTTTTGCCCGAAATTCAAAAAATAGGCAACATATTATACTTTAAAAATTTCATTTTCAAAATTAAGGCCTTTAGAGTTGTGAATTACTGACAACATTGTTGACAATAGCTTTAACAGTGCTTCCAGAGTCAATTTATTTGGATCATTTGCTGCTACATTATTTAGTTAGTTACTTTTCGTTTGTATAACGTGTTGCCTATTTTTGGAGTTTCAGGCGGAAGCAAATAAGAAAATCGCCCTGTATATACTTATTTATTTCAAAGAGTTTACGGGTTCTCACTCTGCTTACTTTTTTGGTTACGAAAATTTGTCCTAGAAGTTTTCATAACTTTTTTTTACCTTCTTCTAACATGAGGTCCAAAAGTTTCGGAGTCAAGATACTTTTGGTGTCATAAACGTAGGGCTTGGATTAAAATTAATTTGTCAAATTAACTGCATTAGAACGTCGTTAAAGTCATACTAAACTTTGGTTTTCTGGACAGTTTTTATTGCAATTTGCGATTAATTTCTCCTTTAATCTAGTTCTACATTTTATTTAATTCTACTTTCATCCGTTAAAATGTTTTCTCCTGTTCAAAAAGCGTTTTTGATAGAATGTTATTTTCGTAATAGTGTAAAAGCTGCAGAAGGTGTGTGGCAGTACTCTGCAGTAGCTTGTATAAAGGAAAACGGAAATATAGTAGTCTAAAAAATCCTACTTCTTCAACAAGAAGGCTTACCCAGCAGTTAGACATTTCTCCTACGACTTTATTAAGGGTACTTCGACAAAACTTACACGCGTTTAAGATCCAAATGTATCAAGAATTGCTACCAATTAAATATGAGAGGAGGCTTCAGGATTGCCATTGGTTTAATTGGTTTAATCACTTTTAAAGTAATAAAGTTTTATCTGACGTTTATGACGTTTTTATAAAATCAATTTGACAAATAAATTTTATTATTTCAATCTAAGCCCTACGTTTATGACACCAAAGGTAACTTGACTCCGAAACTTTTGGACCTCACGTTATATTAGTTGGCTTGGTTTGACTATTTTCACTGCTGTTTTTTCGTATTTTTGAATTATGTTTCTTTTGCAAACATTTTTTTCTAGATTATTTTTATATTGTCATTCCATCTTAGTAGACTTTCTTGGTTTTATCTTGAATTGAGTAGTTTTGTTTATTTTTGTTTTCAATGATTTTCAAGTAGCATGATTTTAGTTGTCTCTTTTTGTTTCTTTGTTATTTTTTTGTTGTTTATGTTTTTGATTTATATATGAGGGTAGAGCTAGAGATAATTACTATTTTATCTATTAATACTGTAAATTACTTAAATAATTTAAAAAAAATAACGTTTTTTAAATTTTTTTCTATTTTTTAGTGTGCATGCATCAGCTTAACGAATCTTTTAATGTATGTAGAGATAAGTGTAGTAATGACAGTATAACGTCTATAACTAATTTGTCCTGCTTTATCTTACTTTTTTATTTTCTTTACTGTTTTTTTACAGTTACTTTTCTCGTTATTTTTTTATTGTTGTCTCAAGTTTTCTTCTGTTTTTTGTTATTGTTGTGATCGATTTCTTTATCTTTCAATATTTCTTTACATTTTTTTAATTTTTGTTACAGTATCAATTTTTAGATATTTCTTTTATTACTCGTAATCTTATTAAAAAAAGATTTTAATAACCACCACTGTTTTAATATTTTTTCTATTTTTTTAAAGTGTTTTTATTTTTATTTTGCCACTTTTTACTTATTTATTGTTCGTAGTTTGTGTTTTCTTAGTGATATTTCAATCTTTTCTTTTTACCACAATTTAACCTACTTCTGTTATGCCACATGCTTTTGTTACTCAAGTTATTAATATTGTTATTATTGTATACTAAATTAAATTGCGTTTGCATCATTAAATTTTATCTTTCTACTGTTTTTATTATCTCAATTTTTCAGTTTTTACATTTACTGTATTTTTCTCTTTTTGCTTGTTATACGTATTTACTAAAATTTGTTGTAAATTAGTGAATTAAACAAATTAATTATTATCTGCACCCAATTAATTACAAAATTTAATTGTCTAATTAAGTGAGAAATCTTGGTTATAAAAGTGTTGACAAAATAATTTTCGGCAACTTAACTAATTAACTAGAACAGTTTTAGTAAATTAGCAAATTGTACAACAGTAAACAGAATAATTTTTTTTATACTCTGATTTTTTATTAGTACACGTGTTTAATCAATTGTATAATCAGTTCCCACCAAGTAAAATTATTTGTGTGTACGCATCGTAGATAAATTATTCCAATTTGCATAATTTTGCCTAATTAAAGTTAATATATTCTATCGTTTTCCGTAATTATACATTCTTGTATGAAGCACAGATGGGTCAGAATAGTCCCCTTGTATTGCGATTAGAATCGCCACTTTAGCTTACAACTTTTTTTTAAGTCAAAAAACTGTATTTTTGAGGGGTCTAAAATAGTTTTTTTTTTAATAGAAACTGTTAAAATGGCGTATAGATTTTTATTTAGCGAATAGATAATTTTAAAATTGTAATTTGACTGTAATTGCCACCAAAAAAATAAATGTTCGAATTTCTGTATTTTGTGATCTGCTTGAAAATAAAATAGTATATATAATACAGAGAGAACTATGACTTGATCTCGTCTTTAATTTTTTTGGGGTTAGCAGATAAAGACTTACTTCTGTTTTTAATAATCTAATATACTTTTTTTAAAAGTTTAAACTGTCTATTTTAGTTTTGAAATTAAAGCGGTTTTTTTATTAGACGATCTGATATTGTAATCTACTATTTTCGAAATTATGATTTCACGCGATTTATGACCTCGAAAATGGCAATAAATTGTTCTCGTCAGCGAGTTTTATGACGTTCTCTCATCTACAAATAAATTAATTATAAAAAGAAGAAAACTCCTAGTCTAGAGGAATTTTAAATTTGTAAAGAATTAGCTTTCCCACGTATCAGCGTGGCCATCTTCTTGGCAAAAACGGGACGTATTCAATGAAGTACATGTGAACATCTCCTTTTATGTCCCCATATCGCCATCACTGAAAAATTCCTCGTTTCTCTCCTACATTCTTCTTCCTGTTTCATAATTCATAATGGCGCAACTACCGGTTTTGATCGACGTTTCTGAAAAAAAAAAAACTAAAGTAAAGCAGCCCTCGTTTCAGTTATTTCAGGACGATTCATAAATTATTTGTGCGGTCATTTGTCTGCGAGTGGCGCGACTACAGCGACATCGAGACACTTACGGCCGTACTCTGTAATTAACGATCTTAAAGTCGCATTTTTCAAACGTACACTACATAATATTTCACACAATAAATTTAGGGAGTGTCAAAACTATTTTTAACGGATGGAGGCGATGCCAGACACGTCACTGGAATTTCAGATTTTTTCATGCTATTTGATGTAATGCCAGAGACAAGCTGAGTTCAGCAATTTATTGTCGAGGAGTTTTCAGGTTTGAATAATGATTATTTGATTTGCAGACTTTCTCATTAGGAAAAATGTTTTACAATTACTCCAGATTAGGGTTGCCAACCGTCTTCTATTTCAAAGGATAGTTTTTAATTTTATAAACTGTTTTTTAGTCTTTAATAATATGTACTTAAAGGATACAATTGTTGTTTTATCTAGTTTTTTTTTACCAAAGAGATACAAGCAAGCGTTAGAAAATTGACATACCTATTTGTAATTGGATGATTTCAAAAAAAATTTAATTGTTTAGACGTTTTTATAAACTATCAAAACAAATTTTTTGTACACTCTCTCAAAAACAGTTATTTTACGGACTATTTTGAGTCTGTAAAATGAGTCTTTTTCGGACTGAATTTCAAAAAATTGTGATGGCAATTTTTGAGGACCACTTGGGTAAATAAAGCACAATGTTGGTTGAATATAAGAATTAAGAAACTTTATTAAATGTAATATCCAATAGTACAGCAAAATTAGGTTTGCAAGGTATGTACATTAATAAAAAAAAATCAGTTGTAATATTTAATAGATACTTATTCCGCAAAATAAAAATGAAATGAAGAATTTTGCGCATTTTCAAAGCAGTTACCTTCAAACGAAATACCCGAGCTTGAGGGTGTCGTGTTAATTTCTTTTAACGTTGCAACTTCGGTAGTAACATATTTTGTTACTCGATAATGATTTATTGGTTTCCTTCTCTTCTATTAACGTTCTGCACACCTTTTTCTTTTTGTCAATTATTGATTCTTCTATATATGACTCCGCTGTTGATGATGACCTGGAGTTAGTAATTATTTAGAATAACAAGACAATGATTTGGTAAAAAACTGACCTCTATCTTTCTAGCCGTTTTAACAAAGTTAAATTAACGTCAGCATCTGCTGCCAGGGTCGCAAAACTTCTTCAAAAGCAATGTCCTGTGTATTCTGTCGAGTTTGGTAGTTTCAGAAATTTAGCAATAATAGAAGGCATTTTCCCAAAAGAATGGATTTCTACACGTTGTACGGTACATTTTCCATTACAATTGGAAATAAATAAATAATCGTGCTCAATTTTTGCTGGCCGTAGTCAAACATATTTTTGGTATACTTTCACAGGATTAACAGCCTCGCTTTCAGCTACCACTGGAAAGACTTTCTTGATGTTCTCTTAAAGCTCACTAATTGCGAAAAATATTTGTTCTAATTACATTACTCATACAAATTTTTTTTTGGGCGCTTTAACTTTCTGTTTCAGTTGTTGACCACTGTAGTCTTATCTAATTTTTTTACTAAAATTTTTGTTTCTGTTTAGGTCAATTAGGTACATATTTTCCATCTACCATATCTCAACAACAAATTCTTTAAATATTTGTTTATTTGTTTTAGTAAATTTTTATCAGTTTGAGTATTATCAGTGAATGCAGACACTTCGCATGCATCATTTTTCCAATCAAATCCTTTTCCTTCGGAACGCTTAACTCCAAGATTGAAAGATCAAGGCCAACAGTGATAACGTCAAATCAATCATTTCATCAAACCCAAACAAACCTCCAACCCACATTTTCTTAAATAAATCTTAAAAACTGTTGCTACACTAAAATCTCTTCATTCTCTTCTATTTCTCTTCTTCTTTAGTCGTTTGTTTACTCGAGTTATTAAGTGTCCGAGAATCATGACACCGATGCATATATTTATGGTGTCAGCGAGATCGCAGTCGAAAGTTATGGGGGCACCTGTTGATACATTTTTTAAAAGCCGGCCAAACCTGTGGAGCCCGTCCGCTGTCAAAGCTGTTATGGAATGGTTCATTCACTTTCTTCGGTGAAGGTGCGAGGACATGGCGCAATCAAAAAACGAGTTCAAAGTCAAAATTGAGAACAGTCATCTAGAATCTCTAGTTCCACCCCAGGTGGTTGATTTTTCTGTTTGGTTTAGAACGCGTGCCTGTTGCCACACAGGTCGGTCGAGATAGTCCAGGTCACGACCCTCTTGGAGAGCCCTCGTGAGGTCCCTCACCTCCCTTCGGACTAGCGCCGTCGGCTCACTCTTCTGACAGCTATCACTCTCACGACCCGGCCAGCCGCACGACTTGGCCCGATAGGGACCCATCACACTCATTATGTTATGAAACCGGCGTGTTACCTCCATTCGTGTTTGTTTTAACCAAAAGCAATAATTATCAAGCGTGCGCTACAATCTACCATCAGCAATAAGCAATTGTTTTTTAAATGCATGGAACTTCAGACCAAGAGGTCGGGAAAACATACTGAGACACCAAACGTTTAAAAGATTGCCAAATTTTAGCAATCTTTCTTCAAAAATTTTGTCTTCAATTGAATTAATCACTCTTCGCTGCAGAGTTTTGTGTTTTAAATGGTCACCCGTTGTAAAAACCTTCTTAAGACAAAAACGATGTAATGACTGGTTGCTGCTAATTATTGTGATTGTCAGAGTTGGTGTGTCTGTCACGTTTCTCACGCACTCGTCTCATTTCTACGAAATGAAGGAAGTCCATCCATGTCGTCCCTTGAATTATTCCTTCCTGCGGCAATGGCGAAACCAGCTTGTCGCTGCTGGTGCCTGGCTCATGGCCGCAAGTGGCTCGCATGCAAGAATCCCGATGGGTTGTGCAAAGGCTACCGGATGACCATTGCATGAGTTATGCGCCTGTAATTCACTTTCTTGTACCGATTAGAAATGTAAATCATTCAGGACCTTTTAGTTCATCCTCTTCGTCTAACCTATCTTAGCAAAAATATAACCCTGCTTCTATCTTCAATCTTAATGACGACTCCTTAACATGTATTTACCTTGTTAGAGTAATAGCTCAATAATCGTGCGCAATTTTTTTTTAATACAACTTTACTGACAATGATAAAAGGATATTGCCTCAATGAAGAAGGTTTTATATAGAGACAAATATGTTAGCTCTGCTAGCACGACTTTCATAAAAAATCTAGCTCCAGCATTTTGAATTATTTAATTTTTGTATAAAAATCAGAAATTTGTATACAGTTTTGTAATTCTTGCTATAAATACCTATACTATAGATCAAGTCAAATTGGTAAATTAGAAAAACGTCTTTTGGTACAAAATCTTTAGATAAAAAATTGTTTTGTTTACTTGAAAAATTAAAAATATTATTTCGTTTTCTTAAAAAAGTTGTTTAATCAAAAAATTGCTTAAATTGTATCTACTATACAAGATTTTTCAAAAATATATTCCTCATTTTTCTTATTCTTCTTGTTGACCTTTTTGTTTGTTGTTTTAGCAGCAGCACGAGCAGTACATTGGCCCGGCGTACGATCCATCCCGCGACCTATCGCCGAATTTACCATCGTGCGACTCGTCAATGGGTGACGCTGACCCTTCGGTCTCCAGCGGCAGTTCCTGCAGCACTCCCTCCAACAATAACCACCAGTCGTGCGGTTCGGATACTTGTCGACCGCCTCCGGTAAATCAACCACAACCGCCTCCAGGAGAACTGTGCCGACCGCATTCCTCATTCGAACACCATATACCGAAACTCGAACCGCTTCAAACGCCGGGCACGCCACCAACGCCGCCGCCAAGTTGTGCCGAAGAAGGAAACGGGGCGGTTTGTGCGGGGTGCGGAATGAGAATAACCGATCGGTTTTATCTACAGGCGGTTGACAGGAGGTGGCATGCCTCGTGTCTCCAGTGTTGTCAGTGCAGGAACACTCTGGATGGGGAGATTACGTGTTTTTCTAGAGATGGAAATATCTACTGCAAAAAGGACTACTACAGGTACGTTTTTACAAAATTAAATTGAAGATTTCGAAATTTTTGCACAAAAAAAAGACAACTTTTTAAAGTTTTATAAAGCTTTAAAATGATTGATATCTCGCACGGCTGTAAAAATTTAAATTTAGCAGTATTTTAAAATTTTGATTGATGACGTTAATTCATTGGTATGTGGCCGCAAGTATAATAAAAAAAATAATTTTACTTTGGGAATCGTGGATAAGCGATTTAAACAATGGCAACGACAAATTTTATTTTGTTTAACAAAATGTGAACATGGTCTCTGCATTTTTGTGATTTAATTGTTGCTAAAAATGGGCAATTAAAATTAGTTAGTAGACCATTCTGGGCAACTGATTAGGTTAATTATCGAAACTGACCAATCATAAATAGGTATTTTAATTTTCCAATGCTTACTCATCTATCTCTGGTGAAAAAATCTGATTAAAAGACAAATTGTATTCTTTAAGTACTAAAGACTAAAGGCTTTAAAGGACACTTTATGAAATTAAAAGACAGCACTTTAAAATAAAGGACAGTTGGCAATTCTATTTACGTCAAAAAAAATGAGTGATTATACTTTGGAAGACAAGACGTGAAAATGCTCCCTGAAAATTTGTTTTTTAAACATTAATTTTTAGAAAAATGGACAGTCAAAAAAATTTAGTGGGCAATAATAATCAATCAATGAGCAATTGTTATTATTATTTTGTTTTACCTAAATTTTGTTGCAAGTGGTTAATCTTCGAAATAGACCAATCACAAATAAGTATTTCAATTTTCTAACGCTTACTCGTTTTTTTGTTGTAAAAAAATCAGATTGAAGAACAGATAATGTCCTTTAAGTGTTTCAAAAACTAAGGGACAGTCTATATATTAAAAGAAATGTCCTTCAAAATGAAGGACACTCGGCAACACTATTTATGACGAAAAAAGCAATGACAAAACGTAAAAATGTTTTGCAATTTTGTTTTTTAAATACTTCTTTTTCCAAAATTGGCAATCATTTTTTTTCTATCAACAACGTTTTGCGATTGATTAATTATCGAAATCGACCACCAATCACAAATAGGTAATACAATTTTCTAACGCTTATTTTATTAAAGGAAAAATGGTGTTTTCCAGTACTCTTTAAAGATTAAAGGAGAGCTTATACAATGAAAAGCCTGTCTTTTAAAATAAAGGATAGTTAGCCACCCTATTTATGACAAAAGACAGCAGTAATTTTACTTTGGCGGACAAAACATAAAAATGTCTTCTGCAAATTTATTTTTTAAATATTTCTTTTTACAAAAATTGGCAGTCAAAAAGGCTTTAGTGGGCAATAACAGTGAATTGATAGACAATTGTTTTCATTATTTTTTTTAAATAAATTTTTTTGGAATTGTTTTTTTTTTTTGGATTTTGAATTTTAGATTCGACCAATTACAAATAGGTGGAATTTTGCAACGCTAACGTTTCTTTCTGGTAAAAAAATCTGATTAAAAGATAATTGTTTTTTCAGTACTGTTTAAAAGCTAAAAGACAGTTTATACAATGAAAGGACTGTCCTTTGAAATAAAGGACGGTTAGCTACCTTATTTATGAAAAAGAAGAGCAGACATTTCACTTTGGAGGACAAACCGAAAAGATGGATTTTACAATTTTGTTTTTTAAATATTTTTTTTTACAAAAATAGACAATTATAATGATTTGGTGGGCAATAAATTGCTAGTCAATTGTTTTTATTGATTTTTTTAAACATTGTGGAGCTCAAACAACTCAAAAATTTATAACTTTCTTGTGAATTATTATCTTAAATAAGCCTACCTTATAATTTTAAAACATTTAAAATTTATAAATAATAATTTAGCATTATTTAAGTGACAGGTTAGAAAGTAAACGCAGTAGGAATATAAATAATATGTAAGTAAATATGTAAAATACATAAAATACTCTAGGGCAAGTTTTACTTTACTTAACTTTATAGTTTTTTGTAAGTAGATTTTCTCTTTGGTTTAAATCTAGTCTTAAATTCTTTTTCTTATTTTATTTAGTAAGTACCTTGTTTATGTTTTGTAAAGTAGATGCTAGATATTCAATTTATTGTCATGGTTCATTTCATTTGTGGTGCTCTTCGTTATCAGCACGAGCCCATGATGAATCCCCATGAAAGCCCTTATTGTGTTTGTAAGTTTTTTCTGTGGGCGTCAGCACCGGGACGCCTGCTGGTCGCCATCCAGCTGTCAACATACCTCACACAGTCAACTTGTATCTGGGATCTATTGTGTGCTGACATGAAAATTCGAACGGCGGCAATTTATCCGGCGATAAGTCTCTCTGCCGGAGGTAAATGGCCAAGTCGTGACCATTAGTCCCCTCGAGTCCGAACTTGGGTAATGCCGGCGAGTCGACCGCCGCCAGCACCCGCCGCCTCCGCTCGCCTAATTGATATACTTGCGTAATTTAAGGAGCGTGACTGCCGTGACTTGCGACAACGTTTGCCAAATTAGAGATTTTCAATGATGATGGGAAAAAGTAGAGGGTCGCGAATAGTGTCTTATGGTACCCCACAGAGTCTCTTCACCTTTGGCCACAAAATGGGACAATGTTAATTGAAATCTTTCCTAAGAACCTTAATGGCAATTACGGACAACGCGAGTGCCAGATGTCGCTACTGTATTCCGGCTGAAAGCGCTCTTCGTATTAACGCGTGAAGAAAAATGTTATACAATAGATGAGAAATTTATAAATAAATTAGCGAGCTGAGTCATCTCTCTCTAGTTGGTCTATTTATAAACATGTTGGATTTTTTTTCTCAAATTTCTTATCCGTTGTTTTTGTATAATTTCGAAAGCATTTGTAAATAAATACTTTGAAACTGGAGGGTCACGAGACTTGAACTCGAGATAATTGCTATAGACGATAAGAAGTTATTTTGGCGGATCGGTGTGCAAGACAGGGGCGGATAGTTGATGGTTTGACGGGCTGTTAATTGATTTTATTACTTCATAATTTTAATGGGCATCAGATTGTCAGAACTGAGACGTGCAATTAAAACATTAAATTTAATACGGTCGTAAAGAAGGCATAAACGATAGATGAAAAAAAAATTCTTATCGAAGAAAAACATTGACTTTGGCATAATTAAAAATTATGCGAACGGAGAACGAGAGGCTGTAAATAAAACAAGTTATAATGGGCGTTAGAATTTTTAAACAAACTGAAACTATTGCTTGAAGACAGTGCAAGACTAAGATATCTATATAAAGATAGCTATCTTCAGGATCCTTCAAAAAAAAAAATTTTTAGTTTATTTATTGGTAAAATGTTGTATTAAGTTTTCTAATGCTACTTATTCAATCTATGTTATAGTGACGTAAAGAAAGTCACTCTGACAAGCTACTACACTGGAGATGAGAATAGGTATTTAAAATAAAAACAAAAGCGATTTAATTTTCTAAATTAACTGTAGGCTTTGCTAAAAACACGTTCTCAAAACCATTAACAAGAAAAAAAAAATAAAAGATTTGGTAGAATTTTTTGCTGCTTTTGCTTATTGGAGAATCAAACTTGGTAAAAAAATATTGCCATTTGTTTTCTGAAAATTTATAAAACAATTTTATCGAAATTGCGACATTCCATCTCTTATATTTCAAGATACTTTTTTGCCGAAGCATATTTAAGCAAAGTTAGAGGCTGGCTTAGCTCTGACAGTTTTACAAGTTAGGGAAATTTCGATTTGGCTAGAACTGTAGTCATAAATGGGTACATCAAACTTCTAAAATTTACTGGTACTTTTCTGATAACCAAACAGACTATAGAACCGATTTAATTATATTTTCAATTTAAATTTTATTATCGACTTCTATAAGAAGGAAAGTTCAAAAGTATAGTTTGTTACGCCAACGTTTCGATTCAGAATTCGCCTTTCCTCAAGGCTTATGCAGTTCATATGCAACAAATAAATAATTTGTTTTTCCAATTTTACGAAACGTAATTATTCCGTTTTTGTAAATTTTAAGAATAAATTACAGATTTGATTACTCAATGCTTAGAGTTTATTGTTTGCCGAAACCTGTTGTTAACTGATAATGACCCTAAATGATTAGTTTTTAGGCAAATGATTTAAAATAAAAAAATATCAACAAGAAAACCACAGATACTACCATTTTGTTTTTGTTTGTATAGCGTTTTTCCATATTTTAGCTGAGACTTCTAGGCTTTGTTACCTACTCGATATGTAGAGTAATCCAACAAAGATAACATTATACAACCCCAATAAAATAGTTTAACTTCAATAATAAAAAAATTACTTACTACATCTGGCTTGTTTGTTAGATAACAATCCAAAAATTATAAAGCACTTTTAAATAAAGACCAAAACAGTAGATAGGACTGTTTTAGGGTAGGAGAGACCTGAAGCAGCATGGCCAACGCGACCAAATCGACCAACGCGCTAAAATTATTAAATCTTATTATAAAAATAGTGATTCTGCCGTATCCACATTTCGCGCTTTACGAGCAGATTATGGTCGTCATAATCGTCCTACAAAGCAAACCATATTCAATATAGTGAATAAATTTGAACAAACTGGACCTATTACTGATATTGTAAGGCCTGTGCATCATCGAAACATTCACAATGCTGAAAATATCTCTTCTGTGGCTGAAAGTGTGGAAGATGATCCAAATTTGTCAATTCTTCGTCGAGCTCAACATTTAGGCCTACCTTATGGCGCATTTTGCATCTGGATTTGCATCTTCATCCGTATAAAGTCCATTTGACACAAGAGCTAAAGCCTGCTGATTATGGACAACGAAGAACATACGCAAATTGGGTGTTGGAAAAACAGGCCGTCGATGCTGATTTTTCGAACAAAATTTTCTTTAGTGATGAAGCTCATTTTTCGCTTGGTGAATACGTTAATAAGCAAAACTGTAGAATTTGGAGCTCAGAAAATCTACAATTGATTGTAGAAAAGCCATTACACCCGGAAAAAGTCACTGTTTGGTGCGCATTGTGGTCTGGTGGTGTGATTGAGCCGTATTTCTTTGAGAACAACCAAGGACGAACCGTTGCCGTCAATTTTGAGCGCTATGGCTGCATGTTAACCGATTATTTTTTTACGAAAATCGAAGATTATGATCTTGACGTTATGTAGTTCCAGCAGGATGGAGCAACCAGTCACGTAACACAAGCAAATCGAGCTCTTGTGCAAAAGAAATTTTTTTGACGTGTGATTTCGCGATTGGCTGATGTCAGTTGGCCTCTAAGATCCTGCGATTTGACGCCTTTGGATTTTTTTTGTGGGGCTACGCGAAAGATCGTGTTTACGTAATCAATCCTCAAACTCTTGACGAATTGAAAACTAATATTCGTAATGTAATGGCCAAGATACCGCCCGAAATGTACTGGAAAGTCATTGAAAATTACCTTAAAAGGATCAAGGCCTGTAAGAAGTCACGTGGAGGACATTTGAATGATATCTTGTTTAACTAAAAATGGCAAGGATCAATCTTTAAAATGAAATAAAGTTTCCTTTATCAAGCTCGAATTAGATAGCCTAGTTGTGGTCTAGTGGTGTGACTGAGCCGTATTTTTTTAAGAACAAGCAAGGACCGTTACTGTCAATTCTGAGCGTTATGGCCGCATGTCAACCGATTATTTTTTTACGAAAATCGAAGATTATGATCTTGACGATATGTGGTTCCAGCAGGATGAAGCAACCAGCCATGTAACACAAGCAAATCGAGCTCTTTTGCAAGAGAAATTTCCTGGACGTGTGATTTCGCGATTGGCTGATGTCAATTGGCCTCCAAGATCCTGCGATTTGACGCTTTTGGATTTTTTTTTGTGGGGCTACGCGAAAGATCATGTTTACGCAAACAATTAAAATGTGCCGGAAAGTTATTGAAAATTACCTCAAAAGGATCAAGGCCTGTAAGAAGTCCCGTGGAGGACATTTGAATGATATCTTATTTAATTAAAAATGGAAAGGATCAATCTTTAAAGTGAAATAAAAATTACATTACATTCCGAATATTTTGTTTGCTAGACGTGTGATTTTGCGATTGGCTGATGTCAATTGGCCTCCAAGATCATGCGATTTGACGCCTTTGGATTTTTTTTGTGGGGCTACGCGAATAAATCGTGAATAACCATAAAAATCAAAAACAATTACAAAATGTTAAATTTTAAACCAAAATATTAAAACTTGGTAAAATTTTAACTTAAAAAAATTTTTGACAAGTAGATTGTAGGCAATTTTATTAGTTGCGACTAGTAGTTAAACCGTGTAAGGATATATTTGTGTTAATGTCTATTTATAATCAATAAAAAATTTTGAATTTGTTTTTATTTTTTTTATTTCTAGTAACGATTTAAGAATTATGCTTGTGCCCGAGTTTCTTAACCCAAGATGAAATATGTATCGGAATAATTTTCCATCGTGCGGCAGTAAAGTTGACATTTTTGTTCGGTCATAGCAACTACTCAAATTTTATGACTCCCATATAAGAAACATATTGCCTGGTTAGTATATAGTGCCCATAAAACACTTTAATGTTTTTTCTATACATTAATGCCAAAATCCGCTTTCATTTCAGAAATCTCTAATAAAACTAAATTACAGTCCTCGTTGCTTTTGAGCAATTCCGTGTAATTTTCCGAAATTATCGTAAATTAACCGTAATAACTGATTTTTTTTTCGGTTAGTAGAAGACAAGTGTTAGCAGGACTCCGTTGCGTGGCCGCTGCTAGTTTCTGCACCGTAAATCATTCCGTCAGATGTTTAGCATACCGAAGAGCGCGGCAGTGAACGGTAGTGAAAGAGGTTGGCGCACGGGCATTAATATGCCTCGTTATGCAATTAATCAGGGAGTCATATTAAACAGTAGCGACGCGTATTCTTCGAATGCCCAGACTGAGTGTTATTCAACCGGCAACAGCCGGTATGTACTGAGATTGTTGAAACATCTCAAAAACGGCTTTTTATTCTGTCTTCTTCAGCGATTTATTGAGACTTTACACCAAAACATCGTGGACTAGTCGCGACTTTCACACGGTTTCGTCCAATTAGACCGGAGGCATCGGCCACCGTAAATAATAACTTAATCTGTTGATTTGGCTTCTGAGATGGAATTTCAATAGCGTTGCTCTGTTGAAACGTAATTATTAAAACTAAAGGAATGAAACACAAAGTATGTGAGACTAAAAAAAAAGACGAAATACAGAGTGGTTATATAGATCATGTTAATATCCTTATACGCAGGTGCAACATTTCCAACAGTCAACAGCGGATAAAAGCAATAACAAAAACTTGTTACACGCATTTATATTCCAACTAATTTATTGCGAAACTTTCATATTTTCTACCAGAACACGCAAAAGTTTAATTGCGAGCAATTTTCGATGTGTATATACCTGTAATTGCGTCCCAAAAAATTCTAATTAATGTCCCTACATAACAAAAGTTTCGTGCACACAATTAATTGACATGGGATCTATGAAATTACAATAATAAATGGTTACACACAAGTTATTTTTTAGGTGGGTTTGTTGGCTAACCACAGGTTGGAGTTCTGAATTGATGATGAATGATTTTGTATACGTGTATCACTTTAATTGCGTGGCTATTGTAATAAGACAAGAACAGCAACTGGGGTTGCCTCAGGATGCAGCGTGATTCTCTTCAGAAATTTTTAGCGGAAAATTGGACCAGTAGATCGCCTCCAGATAATGGAAATTGATGTCTTATTAAATTACAGAATTAAAATAATGCTGCAAATCTTTGTGGTAAATATTTAATAATTCACTTGCAGCTTCTGGTTTTTCCTTTAGGCAATGTATGAACCGTTTCAGCTGCTTTATAACAATTTTTAATGTAGATACAAGATTCTTCAGTGCCGTTGTGTTAAATTTTTGCAAACTTTGGGTTGATTTAAGACAGAAACGACGCGAAAATCCAAAAATTGGTATGATGCGTATTGAAAAAAATTAACACAAAGTAAGAGAAACATATTTTTAATAAATATTGCAAGTTTGGAATTTGTACAAAGCTGGATTTTTTTGAAAACACTGTATAAACGATGAAAGCTACAAAAGTGTTAAAGAAATAATTTTTGTTTTTGGATTAGATTGTGTCAATAGAGTTTTGGTCCTATATACATTGCAAGTTTTTCGTTTTGAGCCATCGTAGGTAGCTATCTCAGGAATAGAGTGACAACTAGTTATAAATGTGCTTAACTGTTATTAGCCGGTGCCGAGATTGCAACGTAATCTCAAGATTCCTGAAAATCAAAGATAATTTCTTAACATTAGAGATGGGTAGTTCGCGAACGAACTAATAAAAAGAACGGTTCTTTTATACGAACTACTTGAACTAGTTCGCGAACTATAAATGAACTAGTTCGCGAACGAATCGGTCTCACTCGGTCGCAAAGATACATTCCGATTTATTAGTTCGCGAACGAACTATAATAATGAATTCGTTCACGACCGAGTCAACGTATCACTCGGTCGCGAACGTATCCGTCTCACTCGGTCGCAAAGATACATTCCGATTTATTAGTTCGAGAACGAACTATAAAAACGAACGATTCTTTTTGGCGAACTAGTTCGCGCGAACTGGTCTTTCTTCGTAAACGCATTAAAGCTACCTACGCAAACTGAGCTTTCTTTTCTGATATCTTCCAAAACTTTATCTGAAATTATCTACCATTCTGTTTATTGATGGCTGGTTAAATTTCTACTATATCACTCTTTGCAACAAAAACTAAAGAGTTTTTCAATAAGGATGGGTTGATGTTGGCACCCTGTGGCGGCCATGTTTTTTTGGTAGTGGCTATGTAATCTGGTGTTTATTGTTCAGTCACTGATGCCAAATTACCATGGCAAATTACACAATTAAGCAACACGTCCAAATGATAAAACTTTATTATCAAAATGACTGTTCGTTAGTTTGAACATTGCGCTCGTTGCGCCCATTTTATGGAAGACACGGTGTGGTGGTTCTTCAAAATCGACTCTGCTGCGTTTGCTGACCAAATTTGAAACAACGGGTTTGTCAAAGAAATGCTAGATCGGCCGAAAATATTGCTGCCGTACGTGAAAGTGTACTGTACAGCAAAACCCGAGACAGTCAATTCCGCGTCGTGCACAAGAACTCGGTCTTTCGCAGACATCAGTTTGGCGAATTTTGCATCGGGATTTAGGATTACACCAGTACAAAATCCAATTGGCTCAGGATCTTAAAATTAATGACCATAGACAACGCCGTTTGTTCGCTGACTGGGCTTCGTACCGTTTAGAAGAAGACCCCACATTTGGTCGAAAAATCATCTTTAGTGACGAGGCGTATTTTTGGATGAATGGCTACGTTAACACTCAAAATTGCCGTATATGGGACGACGCTAAACCCCACGAGGTTCAGCAAGTTGCAATGCATCCACAAAAAGTTACTGTTTGGTGCGGATTTTAGGCCGGCGGTGTCATTGGTCCATACTTTTTTGAAAATGACGTTGGTGAGGCCATCACCGTCAACGGCGAGCGCTACAGAACGATGCTAACAGATTTCTTTTGCCCTAAATTAAACGATATGGAGGTAGACGACATGTGGTTCCAGCAGGACGGGGCTACGTGCCATACAGCAGACGCCACGCCGGACGTTCTGCATGAAAGATTTGAGGGCAGAGTTATTTCTCGCAAAGGTGACGTGAATTGGCCACCAAGATCCTGCGATTTGACTCCGCTAGATTTTTTTGTGGGGTTTTCTCAAGTCGCAGGTCTATACCAATCAGCCGCAATCGACCGATGCCCTTAAAGTCAATATCACCAATGCCATCGGTCAAATTCAGCCAGATCTATGCGAGCGAGTCATTCAAAATTGGTCCACTCGGATCTATGCCACAGTTAGAAGTCGCGGCGGACATTTGAACGATGTTATATTCCATAAATAAAGGCATGCATGGACCTTTCATATAAAAAAAGATTTTTTTAAATACCTCACACACAGCTTGTTTTATTCCATTTTAACATCGACCCATCCTTATTGAAAAACCCTCTAGTAAATCTGTTCCGTCTGATGATACAATTTGTAAATAGTTTTTTAATTTCAAAATTGGGTCATATAAGCACAAAAAATGATGAGCGCGCGGAGCCCTTTATATCTAGAAATTTAACAAACTAATATCAAAAGAACACCATTTAAAAATCCCTAGAAGAAAAACCGTGGTAAGCTTATTATTATTACAAATTTTCGAATCCGAAACAAATGCATTAGTCAAAGAATTAAATTTTACACTAGCTCTCAACCAAGACTCCTCAGAAGAAATCATCAGTACCGTGGAATCGTAATTGAAACTTTTATAAAAAGTAATCACAGATAAAATTTGATTTAAAACTGTTAGAATACTTATTTTGGCTAAACCTCCAAAATTAAGCATCTCCAAAGAAAAACGAATTGCTCTAAAAAAGCTCAAAACAAATTTCGACATTATTATTTTATCAGTAGGCAGAGGAGATTCTACTGTTCTCCTAAACTTTTTTGACTACACACTAACACTATTACTAATCAATTCTTTGTGACTCAAGTTCTAGAATTGACAAAAAACTGGTATCTGTAATAAAGGGTTTTGATTTCTTCAATAATATCCAGAAACTTTTAATTTAGTAAAATTCTAAATCACCCTGTTTCTACTGTCTGCCAAATCTCTACAAGAAAAGCGTTTCTTTCAGATCAATTGTTACGACAATAGATTTCTCAACATAATTTACTTCTAAACTTTTGGTAAATATTCTCTGAGAATTTACAGGCAAAATGTCATTAAATGGTATTAACACATTTTGCCCATTTTGTTTAATTGCTAAATAATTTCTTTTGGATCCTCTCGACATTTTTGTCAGCTTTGATGTAAATTTATTATACAAGACGTTGCTACAAGGGTCGTCACACAAGCTCAAAATATTTAGAACACCTCTCATAGAACCACATTTTACTGTTGAAACACTTAATCAAATCGTCCATTTTTAATGTTTGATTATACTCTTCTTTATAATCCGTCCATTTTGCCTTATCATTACATTCAAAATCAGTAAAGAGTAAAGATTTATCTGATGATGAATTACCGATTTTTCTTTTAAAAGAATCTGCGTTAATTTTCGCTTTATTTGCGTTACTTTTTCAGCTCCGTATCACTTTTTTTACCTTTAAAACTTAACGTTCTTTTGTTGTTCCTTTATTTTCTTTTTTATTTCGTCGCTTTTCTTTATTTTCTAATGAAGAAAAAACGGCTGCAACATGTTTGCTTTGTTTTCTGAATAACGACACCTGATGTACAAAGCACAATATTTATTTTGCTTAGCATACTACCAGGAGTTTCTCCAGTTGGTGTCGTTTGTGTTATAATCATTATAGATGTTGTAGGTGCAATTGATTCTAGATCAGCGGCTAATTGCAGCAGAATAATGTATCTTTTTCCTTCAGCTTCCTCACGTCTTTTGCCAACATCTTTATTACATAAAAATTTATAATCTCGTATTACTTCTGAATTGAAGAAGCATATATTATTGCTTTCTGCACAGTAGATAATTTTTTCGTCGCTTCGCTCCTTCTCCAAACAATTGTCTTCGAACAGTAAGCATTCCTTACCGTTCTCCATACTTAATATACTATTTGTTCAATTTTTTTTCAAGGAGCACAAAATATGGTACTGTGTTGGCTCTATTTATTCTTTTACAGCGAGCTAGAGAAACATCTTTAGATCTTCGAACACTAGCGTTTTAAAAACATTTTTAATCAGTCGCTATCTAATAAAAAAACTTATATGTTGCTTACTTTTCTCTTTATTAAAGACATGTTTAACTTTTAATTATTCGGCTAAGTAAGACGCTGTGGATCTTACAATTTTGCAGGTAGAGACAAGCTGAACCGTTGCAACCATTTTATGTTTATCTTCAATTTTACTTCAGCTTCTAGATCTAACAGATTTTCTAACATGTTATTGGGTTTTTTGGCCTTGTTTCAGTGTAGAAAAAGGTATATTAAAATTTGTTACAAGTTCTTTCACTCCCACATTTCTAACCCGAATGGCTTCGACTTTGACGAGAAAAATAAGCTGCTGGTTACCTCTACCTTTTTTTACAGTTATTTTTGCTTTGGTATTTAGTAAGTATTGCTAAAAATGAAGAGATGTATAGACAAAAATAAATGGTAGACTATATATTCCATATAAGCTAAAGAAAATTGGCTATTTTTTCATTCGTTCGGAAGAGATGGCTTGCTGTAAAGTGTCTTCTGTTGGATTTTGTTTTTTTATTATAAAATTTTTGTTTTTTTATCATAAAATTTTATTTACTTTTTTCCGATTTCTTCTCTTCTAAGTTAATACCGTGTTTGGCGCTAAAAATTTGTTAGATACAGTTTTTATTATTTTTTTAAGCTTGGGCTTTGGTTAAATTAAGATAGATTGAAGAAACCAAGATGGAGACAAAGTTTTACATGTGATAGTAATACTGTTTATTTTAAATTATATATTTGTTGTTTATAACAGTAAGCAAGGCAATCTGAAGAAGCGTGGAAGACTCACCGAAACAATAAACGGCTTGGAGAAGCGTTTTATTTTGGATTTAGAAGATTTGGAAGATTTGGAGAACTGTTCTACTTTTACGGTGTTTGTTTATTAAAACATTTATTTTTGTTTGTTTTTTTTATAATCGTGGTAGTGTTCTATTTTATTTCTTTTTTAATGTATTTTAAAAATATCAAATTTATATCACTTTCAAAATAATTTGATTTACTCGATTATAAATCTTGAAATCTCTGTTAATGTTAAAATCTTAATTTGTTCTGCCAAGCAGATAATATTTGAAAACGTTGCTAATCCTTGTCACTTTGTTTAAGAGATTAATATTAAAAAATTTCTAACTGTCTTGTCAAAATAATATTCATCTATTGCTTCAGAATGTTAAAAAGTCGTGACGAAACTCAACTAGTCCATTAAATCAAGTAAAAAATTCTGAATTAGATAAGCTATTTGAAAAGCCTCGTCCTTGTCTCTTTCCTGCCAGCTCACACTATATGCAAATCCGTCTTTCCCTAATGTCGCAACTTAAAAGAAAAATTCCTCACGTCAAATCGCATTAAGCCATCTTAGTGAAACGTTATGAATCGATCAAAATAACCTTCAACGGTATTGTAAAAGGTTCCACACTGCTTACATTCTAACTGTAAATCTCTTCACCGGCTGCTGGTCATTCTTCCCTCACCAAAACTAACTGTCACATGATAAAAGCGTGCGTTAACAATTATAATTGCACGATCTGTACAAGACACGCAATCCTATGGGAAATCTTAATCTCACTTGCATTAAATTCGATCTTTAATGTTTTAATCGTACATGTAATATGCATTACTGGCGCTGTAATGAGCTTACGTCCTCTTCATCCGGGCTTAAAATGCTAAGTAATTGATGGCCAAGGCAATTAAGAAATCGCACCGGACAACAACGGGACCAAGACAGGGTCTTGTGGCGCGCCTATTTTTTTTCCGAAAATAGGAAAACACTGATAAAACAGTTGAAGAATTAGGTCGTGTTTGCTTGTAAAACAGAATGTATTTATCGACTTTTCCGTGTTTTTACATGGAATAGTCCATAAAATATGACTATTATCTGGGCGATAGTCACATGCAGGGCAGGCTTGCAGGTCTTCGATAATTGCGACACCATTACTCCACATGGTGATTATAATTTTTTTTTCTTTAAAGCAACATTGATAGATACCGTTTAAATGTGGCCTTGTCTGTTTCGGTTTTATTTATGACGGTTCTTATTACACGCAGCAAACCAAATATATACCCGCACGATACACTAATTATACGTATGTATGGCTTAAAATTAATTTAAATAGCAAATTAAGTCGTTCTTGTCTTGACCTAACCTAATCAATTTCGCGTTATGACAACACTTTGTTGGTTTTAAATGAAAAATAATTCTATATCGTCTTAAAGCTTCAAACAAAATTTAAAACACTTAATGGTCATCTAAACATAACTTTAAAAAAAACATTAAGCTGTTAAGACTTATTTAGAAAGCGGCAAGAGTTAAAGACTCGCCGGAATTTAAGACCAAAAACAGGAATTAACAGAAGGATTGAACGTTTTTTCGGCTTGGTTAACAGCAGATATTTACGTTATGCACTTACTAAATTTTTTTCTAAATTCATACTGATAGATATGTTCTAGTAACTTATAAATTTAGTAACCTTTTTCTGCAAGTCACTTCGGCATTGTTTGAAGACACACACGTTTCTATTTTTGATGGTTTAATGCTTTCTCTTGTTAGTTAGTCAGTTATCCTGACTTCTATCTCTCGGCAACTTTTTTTTTATTTTCTTTAATTCTCAGCTGGTTTCGATCATGCAAACCCACCAGCACGTAGAAAAAACCCCTGTCGTGTATTTTTACATGGTCGTTATGAATATGAATAACTCTGGTAGGTACAGAGTCGAAACGTTGGTTGGTAAGAACCGTTGGTTGCGATCATGTAGCGTGCCCAGAGCTGGCGACCTGAAACTCGCGTGTTGTTGTCCATCAGCTTGAGCTGAGCGGCTCACCTGCTTTACACACACCAAGACACATCTTCTCCAGCAAATTACAGTCGCCAATTAACAGCGCTGATTTGACGCACTCACGAAGCCTCAAGGACGGGGGTTATAACAAGTTCGGCCACCGGATTTGAATTAAAACACTGTGGGGCGACCTTAATCCCATGACCCAAGTTGAAACATCCTCCAGGCACCGGATTTTAGAGTGAAAGTCCGAAATTGGTGAATTTCAACGACCTTGATGCATTTTCTCTAGGCTCGGGAAACTAGAGTCATTAGCATAATGAAATGGATGCACTTAGGTGTAGAAACAGTTTCAGTTTATAACTTGATATTATGGTAAGATGGGTCGTAAAACTTGCTCTGTTTGGAATATTCTCAAGTAAATTATGTGGACGATTATGAAAAAAATTATACATGGAAGGATATGTTTGGAGATGAATAATGAGTGGCAGCACTGAGCGAGACAGGTGTACAATAAGGTGGTCAGTGTCAGCTTGAGGCAGACGATGAGCTGCTCATTAATTATCCCAAAGAGGAAAAATGCGGAAACTGTAATGAACTTGTAAGGTTAATTGCTTAAACGTGGCATTTTTTGCAAAGAAATTGTTCTTACTCATAGTGAAACTAAAAATTTTTCTCTTCGTAATTTTTTAGTTAATTAATAATTTTAGAAAACTGCTACAACTAATATGGCATATTAATCTTACTTCACTTTGAAACCAACTTTGGAAAACACTACTGACTGTTTTTTTTTTACAAATGTCTGGTAGACTTACTTATTACCAGGTTTCGGCAAGAGCGAGCTTTTTACAGTGGCGTCATTTCGCATTATTTTTACACTTTATTTTGCATTATAAAACGCGGTGCAACTGAGTCACTTACTTAAATAGTTTTTGTTTATGTTCAACTATAATAGATTTTTTCATTGAGGCAATTAAACTATTTTGACCACATCTTTCGCATACATCGTGATTGAAACCTGCTTATTACTGAGTTATTTTGATAAAAAATATATTTTTGCGCGATTGATTGTTTTTATCAGTTTACTGTGCCTGTTTCCACGACGGTAGGTTGCTGTTACTGGTTGCTACGTGTCACAAAACGGTAAGTAATTCACTTACCGTTCAGTGAACGGTAAGCAATTAAATCAAAAAAAATCAATTTTGCGATTTATTTATTAAAATTAAATGTACAATTATTATAATTAATAGTAGTAATACCACTCGCATTTGAGTTTCTAGTGTTAATAGACAAACTTTCTGACGTAGAAGTCCCAGGTTGTTGTAATAGTCCACCAACATCGCTGTGTAAAATTTTATGAGCAAATTCAATTTTGTTTTGGAGGGAATCTTCCACGTAACTCTCGGCCACCGTTGATGAACGCCACCCACCATGTCTTTTTAGTCCCAACACATCAACTCCGTTATTCGCCAAAAGTGTAGCCGATGTGCGTCGAAGCGAGTGTCCAGTAAAACCTTCAGGGGCTTGCAACTTTAAATACTTTGCAATTTTTGACGGCCAGCCTCCAATTGTGCCTTTTCCTGTGACTTGCCTAGTGCATTTGCCATTTCGATAGTTCAGAAATAAATGATCTGACGTTGGGTTGCTTGGTCGAATTCTTATGTATTTTCGAAGTATTTCCAAATAATGAACTGCTTCATTTTCTTCATTAATAACTGTGAACGTTCGCTGAATATTCGTTTTTGTATTTGAAATATTTACTATAAACATTTCTTCACGTTCTTCTATGTTACTCATTTTAATATTGTACAATTCCTCTCGTCTACAAGCGCCCGACACTCCCAATATCATTGCTACCTGCAAATATATTGTTTCCTTAGAACTCAGATGTACCCCTCATCATCTACAACATACCTTTTGAATTAAAAATTGTTTGTCTGGTGCTTCATTCAAGAATTTTTCCATGTCTTCTTTGGTAAAAATTTTAGCCTTCTTAGGCCGATACCCAATATTTTTTCTCTTAAGATAAGCAATTAATGTAGCAAACTTAGAAATATCGATAGCAACATGGAGAAAAATTGTACTCTTCAGCATAGAATACTTCACCCATAAACTGCCTGGGGCCTTCAAGTGTCCACTTCTCACCACAAAATACGTTAACAAGCTCTTTTCATTTACAGAAATCTTCTTTGCTTCACGCCATTCCTTAAACAACTTGTATGTCTGTTCATATCGGGCTTTAGATTTTTCTGGAATTATTGCCGAACATCTTTCTTGCCAAGCGTCTTCTAAATCATCCGGTAGATCATCACTAGCGCTCTCATTTGCTTCGAAAACGGAACCACAAAACAGAACTATGTAGGAATGATTGTATCAAAAAGACAATTTTACTTGTTTGGAACAAAACCATAGCAACCATGGAACAGCCACTCAAAGTTTTCAGTTTCAATCTTCCCAATTATCACAAATGTATTGATATAAATTATTATAATTATCATTATTCTAGAAACTCCAATCGCGCAAAAAACGTTATAAGCATGTCGAACGTTAAGGATTACCGTTCTCAGAAAATAATTGGAGTTGTCGCTTCGCTCCTCCTCCAAACAATTGTCTTCGAACGGTAAACATTCCTTACCGTTCTCCATACTGAATATACTATTAATTTATAGAAAACTAAACTGTCAATTTTTTATAAAGCAGAAACAAACAAAAATTGCCTACATATAATTATTTTTAATTTGTATATCTAGTAAAAATTTATTTACATTTGTCATCTTCAATTTGTACTCTTTGGTCAGTTCAGTGACTCAAAAAAGTTTAGATTTAATAGTTAGAGCTTTTTTCTTATTAATGCCTTTCTGATACTCGCATACAATTGACAAAATACGAAAATTTTTGTAGCTAAATTTTTTAAATCAAAAAAGTTTTTTATATTGCAATTTTTATCAAATATGCTTCTTACACTTTTTATTTTTATAAAATTGGTGCCTCCGTTTTTCAGTTTTTATAAACTGTTACTTACGGCTCATGCATTTATATAAAAGCTAAAAAATGTCTTTTGTTGATTCTAATTTTGTAAAATGAGTCTTACGATTTCTAATATGTTTGTTAACAAAAAGATAATTTTTATTTTTATAAAATGTTTCTTGCAGCTTCCAGTTTTATAAAATGTTATTTGTGACTTCTGGTTTTAATAAAAAAATTCCTTTTATGACAGGCTATTTTTATAGAACAAGCCCTACAGTTTCTGATGATGGATTTCTGAGGTTTTGTACTATGTAAAATGCATTGAGGTAATAATAAGACTGGAGTGAGGGTAAGCAAAGAAGTACGGTGACAACATATAGGCAAAACTAGGCAAAACATTAAAAGTGGTGTATTTACCGTGTTAACGGTGGTATTTGCATTTAGACAAATGTTAAAATCGCTAAAATTTGCATATTTCTAAACAATTTTGTTTATAAGAAGCGTTTTAAACAATTAGACAATGCGATTTTAGATAAATTAAATATTAATTTGTAAAGTTGCATGTTGAGTGTTGCATGCATGCACAATAAAGACCTGGCGCTCATATCTTTACTGAATTAAAATAAAAATTTATTTTCTTGCATTATTCTTCCTGTATTTTCAAAAATTCAACCTTCTTGTCTACCAGCAAGTCATTTGCTCTCTCACACATATTTAATCTGTGTATTATACTATCTCTCTCTCTCTTATACTATGTACTGACTATGTTGTCACCGCAGCTCGCTTCGACAACGTATAGGCGAGGCTCAATCCAGTGTTATTATTAGATCTTTGGTAAAATGCTTTTTGCAGCTTACTTATTGTCGCCTACTTATTACAATACTAATGAGAATTGTTTTTTATTACCAGACAATTTCATAAAATGATTATGTTTCTTATTGTAATTTTTATAAAATGCTTCTTGTAGTCTCTTTTTTCATAAATCGCTTGTTTTGATATAAAAAACTAGAAAATGTCTTTTGTTTATTCTGATTTTTATAAAAGATGTTTTATTATCGATATTTTTATTAAATAAGCTTTAAATTCTTAATAGTTTTTTAACAGAAAGGCGATATTTGATTGCTTTTTTTATAAAATGTTTTTTGCATTTTCTATTTTGTTTTTTTTGTTTTTATAAAATGTTATTTACGGTTTCTGGTTTTAATAAAGAAATCTCTTTTATGGTAACCAATTTTTAAAAAATGGGTCCTGTAAATCTCAGTATTTTTTTAAAGAAAAGACGATTTTTAATTGCACTTTCTATAAAATACTTTTTGTATCCTATCTATGACTATATGCCTAAATTCGTGTTTCTACACGTGCTAGAATATTCTTTTTTTAGTTTTCGTAATAATTTAATAACTAGTGTTTAACAGAACAAGCAGTTACACGAAATTCTATATTTAGGTCTTTTTTGGTTTCAATTTTGTCCTTGATGCTGTTACATGTATATGATATCGTCCACGTGCTGACATTTTTGTGAAAATCGATCATTGAACACATGATCCCTGTATTAATAAACCGTCCAAACTTGACACCGCCAATCCGGGGTTAAATAACCGTAACAAATGAAGGCAGAGAGAGAGTATCAGTGGCGGCTCGAACGGCACCAACCGGAACAAACTGTGATGTGTGAGCGACACCGCATTATTTCCGCCGGCTTTATTTCTCCCACATCACACTTATTATTAACCTGATTTATTCGAGGTGTCACAACAAACAAGCATCCATCATTTTCTGTTTGTTTTTTTCTCATTTTTCCCCCTGTCTATTTCGAAGCGCCACTAACCAAGGCAATAATAATAATAATTAGTGATTATGAGAAATGTGTAGATTCGTGTTAAGTTTCGTCATAAATAATTCAAGATTGTGAACAAGATTGTAAGATGAAACCGAGTGGAAACAAGTAGGGAGCCAACGGGGGGCCCGGCAAATACGAAACTTTTATTGCGGCCGAGCAACATGTCCAGAATGCGTGTAATATTCGTTTATTAGCAACGTATATTTTTAAATATGGCAACTTTAGTCGGGCTGTAAATTATTCAACAAAGTAAATGGGATGACAGGGCCGCCAGGCCGCTGCCCCCTTTAGATTGCGCCGAACAAGTGCAAGCGGAAAGCGAAAGCTCGATGAAAAGGCAAAAAGATGAGCTTCATGGTAATTATTCGGCTTGGCTGCAATAAGAGAACTCATGGATGGATCCACCTATTTCTAAAATGACAATCAATTTTTACATCAAAAATCTGTAACAGAAACCTGAAAAACAATTTTTGTATACTCTCCCAAAAATAGGTATTTTACGGACTATATTTCTGTTAATTATTTATAATAAAAAGACAGTGATTTTGTGAAAAACTAACCTCTATCCTCCTAACCGTTTCAACGAAGTTAAATTAACGTTAGCATCTGCCGCCAGAGTCGCAAAACTTCTTCGAAAGCAATGTCCTGTATATTCTGTCGAGTTTGGTAGTTTCAGATATTCAGCAACAGTAGAGGGCATTTTTCTAAAAGAATGGATTTCTACACGTTGTACCGTACATTTTCCATTACGATAGAAAATAAAAAAGTAATCGTGCTTAATTTTTGCTGGCCGTAGTCGAGCATATTTCTGGTATACTTCCAGAGGATTAACAGCTTCGCCTTCAGCTACCATTGCAAAGACTTTTTTGTTATTGGTCTTCGTATCGGGGACTCTTATAAAAAGACATCCTGCGTCTTTTTGCACAATATCTTGTATTTTCAGTAAATGTAGATCTTCGCGCCTACAAACACTACACACGCCAATAAGAAGAGCAACCTACGAAATTAAATAAGGAACAGATGCATGTCATTAAAGACACTTAGTCCATCTTTTTTCTAAACCCAGGATTTTATTAAAAAAAAATCTTTTTTTTGACTCTCCAAAAACGCCTCAAGAACGCTATCGTCCTTAAATTTTTCGCCCCGGAGATGTTGCTTGAGCTGAGGAAACAGATAGAAGTCACTGGAAGCTAGATCTAGGAAACAGAGCGGGTGTTCGAGCAGTTTAAATTTCGCTTCTTTAATGGCAACTATCGCAAGTGCGGCTTTGTGAGCCGGTGCGTTGTCTTGGGAAAACAACACACCAGCTCACAGTTTGCCGCGTATTTTTTCCTTAATACCCTCCCGCAATCTTATTATTTGGTTAATATTATACAACCCCGTAACAGTAGCACCCTTTTCCAAATATTTCACTATAATTATCCCTTCAGCGTCTCAAAAAACAGACGCCATAACCTTTTCCGCCGAACTTGACAATGAATTTTTTCGGAGTCGATGAGGAGGCTCGCTTCCAGGTCATCGATTGTTATTTGGTTTCAGGATCAAAATGGTGGATTCAGGTCTCATCCATACTCACAAAATGTAACAAATTTTTATATCTGCTTAAAACGTTTTGAGATTGGCCCTCAAAATGTCGACTCGGTTTTTCTTTTGCTCGTCGGTTAACATTCTCGGCACCCAACGCGCGGAGCCCTTTTTCATATGCAGTTCGTTGACAAAGATTTTTTGAACGCTGCCATATAAGATCCCTGTGACCTCAGCTACATGCCTAGTGGTCATTTTTGATCAGACAACACCATATCATTGACTTTTTTACGTTATCTTTAGTGAGAGACGTGGATGCGCGTCTTTTGCGATGTTCATCTTCAGTGGATGTTCTGACCAGCTTAGACTCTTTTGCCCAGCTTAAAACTGTAGGATATGGAGGAGCAGAGTCCCCCAATGTTTTCACCAAGTTGCTTTGTATATCTTTGGTAGATATTTTGTGTAGCAGAGGTACTTGATGACAGCTTTAATTTCGTTTTTGTCCATTTTGATGTTATATCTTCGACGGTTCGTATTCAAATGAATGTCTCTCCCAAGAATTGTAGCCGATTTATATGATTTTTTTATAGTGACTTAGTAGGTATATAAGCAAGCAAAAAAAAATGATTTTGAATTTTTATGCGAACTGGAAATACCCGATTATCATTACTTTTGGATCACCTCACGTACATTACTCATACGAATTTCTTTAAAAATAACTTTCTTCTAAATTTCTTCTAAAAATAACTATTTTTAGCTTGTTGACAAACAATAGAAAATAAAATTTTGTTTTATGTGCGTTTGTATCCTACCTTCTTTAATTATAAAAAAAAATCAGTGTCTAAAGTTCTACAAAATTAAAAAAAAATGTCAATTTGCTTTGATCAATTTACTCGTCTATTTGTGAAAATGACCAATTTTTTCACCTTTTCAAGATCTGATCTTATTAGAAAATATTGTAGGTGTTGTTACTAGTTTTAAGAAAAATCTAGGAATATTTATTAGTTAAAATAATTTATACCAACATATCAAATTAACAACTGTTTAACACGAACTGAATATTTACTGAAATTTTAATTTATTTTAAAACGGGTTTTTATTTATAAGTAAGTAGCACGATGATATTGTATTACTTTATGTGCATTCCATCGCGAGTGAATTTATCTTATACGTTTTCATAGATACATACAAAGATAATTTTTTTTCTTTTGAATTTTAATTTTGAAAGCGTTTTGGTGAGAAAATGCTTTAGACCAGACTTATAACAGCTTCTATTTTGTGTTAAAAATTGTATATATTTTTTAATGTTTATAAAAGCACATTATAATCAATAAAAACTTTTATAAAATATTAAATTAAGCCTGATTAAAATAGAAATTAAAAGCAATTTTTAAGTGATTTTTTACATTTTTTAGATTTTACAAATTTGATTGTTTTTCGGGTTTAACTGTTCTTCGATTTTTTTATTATGTTGTTTTACATTTATATTAATCTTTAGATTTTTATTAGATTTTTTTTTCTCTATTTTTTGATTTTACTAATTTTTTTTGATTTTTCATTTTTTTGGTTCTTTTATTATGCTGTTTCTTTATTTGCTGTTTCTGATTCTTTATTTTTCTATCTTCTAAATTCAGATTCTTTAAATCTTTCAGATTCTAACACGCTGTTTATTTTCTTCAAATTTATAAAATTTGTTCAATTTTTTTCAGGCGATTTATATTTTTGGAATTTTAAATTTTTAAGATATAAAAATATTTTTTATACTTTTTAGATATTTTTAAGTTTTTCAGATATTTTAGTTTATATAAAGCATTACCACTATAGGGGTGAACTACCACTATAGGTTTGATTCCAGGTATTTGTCTTGTCTTGTTTTTATAAATATTTAGAAAATTATTTTGGGTGAGTTTTTTAAATTTTACCATAAAGTATTTCAAAAATTTGAGCTGTTAAGACACAAAGCGACTAACTTTTAAACCAGCACATTAAAAATACTCTAAATCAGTGTAGTAATTTTGAGACATCATCATAAATAAAATTTTCAAAACAGTTAAAATTATGTGAAAAATAAAAGTAGGTGTTTTGCTAAAAATATCAGTTTTCAAAAAAGTCATTATTTTTTAAGTTTTGAAAGCTTTATGATAAGCGTCAGCGTCATGTTCGCCCACTGAAAAAATCTGAATATTTTCACGTCCATAATTTTCGTCATAAATCCAGGTCCGGGCCTCGAGTTCGTGGATTTAAGTGACGTGTCGTCACGTCTTCGGCCTTCTGTGTCATACTGTGGGCCTCCTGGGGTCCGGTGGCGCTCTACCTCTGCATACAAATACCACAAGTTGATCCCCATAGTCCATAAAGAACCATAATGTGCTTTTCTAATTACTACCGTGCATTGCCAGATCGGGTTTCTCCTCATCGAGCGTTTGGTGAAATCCACACAAAAGGAATTTTTATAGTATTCGTCTCGGTGCCTTCGGTTATTATTTTTATGGTCGATGGTATCTGGGAGTCCGCTGGGCGCGGGATGGGTTCTCACGGCCATCACCATCAGCTGGAGATGACGGAACGAAGAGGTGACGGACACAAAAACCCGACGAATTAAATTATACTCCCGTATAATCATCGCTGCAGATAGTAATCAAACACTCGAATGAAAAAGAGATCATCAAGTCTAGTGCAGATTGTCTTCTTAATTAAATTAAATCGCAAAGCCCATCATCAACTTACTGATAATGACACACGTCCGTAATATCAAGACTTGACGACCTGTTTCAAAACGTATATTCAACATTCCTTATGCTTTGTGGATATAATGCCGTGATAATGACATTAAAAATTTATAAGGGGGAAATTACAGGACTATTAAAGTGCCATTTACCAACAAAACTTTTTCGAAAAACGGCGATACACATGTGACAACTTACTAAGCAAAAAAAAAATTTATAACAACCTACAATTTATTATTGTCAAACACAAAAAATAAATTCCTGTTTATACAAAATAAATTTATTTTTATGGGATAATTTCAAGTTGAGATAATACCGGTAATGTCTTTGTTTTCTCATATAAAAATTAAAAGAATTTAAAGTTGTGATTGATTATTGCTATTCAAAGTATTAAAATTTGCGATACTACCGGTAGTATTTCAACTTAAAATTAGCTCACAAAATAGTAGTACTGTCAAAATTAGAAAATTTACCTAATAGTAGTGATCACTTAGTATAGCTACTTCTGTTTAATTATGTATTCATTACTACTGTCAGAATTATATATGACCATAATGTTATATACCGTCACTATCACTGTCTAATGCATCGTTTAGTTCTTATCTAACTCTTATCTTAGCATTTTAAGATAGTATCCTATTCTCTTTTTACGTACAGTAGAATGGTATGCATTTTTATTTTAAAATCTTTTTCTTAGTAACTCTTATCAAATGATTTATTGCTGTCGTTTTTGTAATTAATTGTTTGTTTGCATCTTCTGTATTAAATTTTTATTTATTTAAATACACATTTAAACGAACAATATGCTGCATTTATTCTAAATAAAAAAAAACATTTTAAAATTTGTCTAATAATTTTATAAAATCTAAACAAAATTAAAAAATAAAATACTGAGAAATTTTAAAAACCTAAAAAATCTGAACAATGATTTAAAAATTTTGAAAAACTGATAATAGGTTCTGAAAAAATATAATACATATTTCAAAAAATCAAAAAATGTTTATAGTATTTTGAAAATTGTAAAAATTAGAAAATACTTAACGATTTGAGGAATTTAGAAGATTTAAAAGATACACATTTATAAAAAAATAGAAATTATTTTTTATTTATGGTGCATCAACCGACGTGGATTATTAGCACCTGAAACTATATACAATAAACATAATATATACAAGGAGTTCTTGAGGTTTTCGGATAGAGCCTCTAGTAGACTGAATTGTTCTCTTTGGGCTTTATAAAATGGACACTCCTGGATAATGTGTTCGACTGTAAGAGATGCTGAGCATTTGGAATATACGGGCGGATCCGTTCCAGTGAGAAGGTGTTGGTGGGTTAAACGTGAGTGACCTAGTCGTAGTCTAGAGAGAACAACTTCATCTTTTCGGGAGTGGGTGTCGAACTTCCACGTCTTTGTACACAACTTTGCTGGTTCGCTGTTATACTATGTATGGCTTCTTTAGCTGCACTATCTGCCTGCTCATTGCCTGAGATTCCCAGATGTGACGGGATCCATACAAAGTGTTTTGGCTTTCCTATTTGTTGAAGAGAAAGGATCTTGTTTTTAATGTTCTTGACTAGGAGACTGTTAGGGATTAGCTGTTGTAGCTGGTGTAAAAAACCAAGCGAGTCAGATAATAATGTCTCTGTTTGCAGTTGCTTGTAGATTTTGGTCGTGTAAAGCCAAATGTATTGTAGAAAGTTCTGCTGTTAGTACAGAGTTTACAAGGGGTAGTTGAAACATTTTAGTGGATGTTGATGTTACATATGCACATTATACTTCTTGCTGTCTTTTGGACGCATCAACGTAGATGGTATATGAGTTGTTGTATGACTGAAGCATGTACATGAGCGTTTCTCTTACAGAAATAGGGAGTTCCGACTTTGAGATGCACGTTAGTAGTAGATTCAGGTGATTATGAAGGTAAATGGGACTAACTTTGTGTGAAAGATTTTGGAGAGTAAGCTGTATGCGGCGGTATATGAGTGGGCGAGCAGATTTTTTTTCTCAAATATTTGTTGGGAACGTTTTGATTTTAAGAGCTTATTAGTGAGATTTGTTGGATGTTTCGTGACTCGAAGACTGTATGCGAGTGTAAGGTAGCTACGACGGAGAGAGAGAGAGAGGTGGCTCCGATGCTAAATAATGGAGACTTTCGATTGGAGTTTGGCGAAATCCTCCTACAGCTATTCTTAAGGCGGAATTTTGTATGACGTTTAGATAATTCAGTATAGAAAAATTTGCAGTGGCGTACGCTATACTTCCATAATCAATGACTGGTCGAATTAGTGTTCTATATATTCGCAGTAACATACCTGAGTCTGCTTCCCAGGAGTGTTTAGCCAGAACTTTGAGAAGCCTTAAGCGTTTATTGTGTGTTTTTCAGTTTAGCCGGTTGTCAAAAATTACTCCAGGGTATGTGATAGAGGACTCATAAGTAAGCGGTTTGTTATTTAATAAAAGTTGACGTTGCTCTTCATTTTTTGCTTTGGAAAATACTAGACACTTAGTCTTCTGTACAGAAAAAATAAAATCTGTTTTTTGGGACTACCCCTCCAGTTTGCTAAAGGTTTCTGCATTAGTTTTGTTATAGATTTAAGGTTACTGCTCTTTGTGTATAATATCAAATCGTCTGCATAGAGGAGGTACTTTATTGGAGAAGATATATCTTTGACAATGTTGTTAATGGCAATTAGGAACAAAGTAGTGCTAAGGACAGAGCCTTGTGGTGTCCCGCTTTCTAGCTTTTTGGAAGAAGACAGATGACCATTAACGGCTACTTGGAATGATCTGTTTTTTAATTTTTTTTTATAAATTTGAGTATTTTTTTTGTACATTCTATTGTGCGAGTTTTCTCAAAATCGCAAACCGCCAGAAAGCTCTCTTGATGTCGAAGAATACAGCTAATACATTTTGTTTATTTGCAAATGCTTCTAATATTTCGGATTCTAAGTATATTATGTTGTCAGTAGTTGATCTTGATGGTCTAAATCCATTTTGATATGAGATAAAAAGTTTCTTATGCTCCAGATACCACATAAGTCGTTTGTTGAGAATCTTTTCAAGAAGCTTGCACATAGTGCAAGTGAGAGATGTAGGTTGATAAGATGCAGGATCAGATTCGTCTTTATTGGGCTTGGGAATTGGCATTGGAATTGGAATATGACAATAACTGTAGACCAAGAGTCAGGAAATGTCTCATTTTCAAGCAATAAGTTGTATGCATCTAGGAGATAGTGCTTGGCAGTAGAAGGAAGCATTTTTAGAAAGATAAAAGGAATTCTATCAGGTCCTGGAGCAGTATTTTTGCAATATTTTAGGGATTCGTCAAGTTCTTCAATTGTTTGTTAAGTCAATATTTAGATATTGTTGTTCTACAGAATTTTTGAGTGACAGAAAGTTTGCATTATAGTTGGAATTAACAGACGCGTTTTGGAATTGTTCACTAATAGCTTCTGCTATTTCGTTACTGGAAGTTATTAATGTGTTTCCTATAGTCAATCTTGCTATTTGATGAGAAGTTGGAGTGCCTTTTATAGCTCTGATTTTGTTCCAAACGTCAACGGCAGGAGTTTTACGGGTTATGGTAGACACATAGTTTTTCCGCGATTTTTTTTTTGCTTTTTTTGAGTATGCGACGAGATTTTGCTCTGAGATGCTTGAATTCTAGACGATTTTCGGGAGTGTTATGACGTTTAAGTTTGTTGAAAGCTCGTTTGCTTTTCTTTAGTGCATCTCGACATTCTTCATTCTACCATGGTACTGGGGGGCGTTTGGGTGGAACAGAAGACTTTCCAATGGCAGTATCAGCCGCTTGTGTGATAATGTTGACTAGTTGGTCAATCATTTTTGTAGCCGAGTTTGGAGCTTTGAGTGAGTCAATCTTAGTACAAATAATATCTGAATATAATTCCCAGTTCGCTTTTGGTAAGTTCCATTTTAGGCTCGGAGTATATCTTTGCCTATTGTACCGTAAATGGTAAATTAAAATCGGAGAATGATCGCTATTGTAGAGCTCTTCTAGGAAGTAGAGGACTAAAAAATGCGCTAGTGAGGGGTCACAGAGGGATAAATCCAGGGTAGAGAAATTACCGACTGAGGCGTTAAATCTGGTGTTTTGGCCTGAATTTAGTAGAATCGGATTGGATGTTTCCATGATTGTTTGTCTTACTTTGCCTTTTTTATTGGTTATTGCTGCACCCCAGTTTGGGGGAGAAATTTTGTTAAATCTGAAAAATTTAAAGTAATTTTAAAATTTAAATAAATCTTTTTTAAAAACTAAAAAGTATAAAACTATTGGCCACCCATTGGTTTTAATACGTCATACAATTCTCTAAAAAGTATTACTTTAATGACTTTTCTTTTAAGGATTTATATTTATAGTTTGTTTCTGAATTTTTTTTCTTTCTGACAATTCATTGATGGTGGTAGAGAAGTTGTTTAATCTCACAGAGCGTTCCATTAATTTCGCCATAAAGTTAATAGTGACCATTTAAATAGTAACTTGACGTCGGAATGTAGCAACTGTGTACATGCTTTTGGCGAATGGATGACTTCTTCGGTAAAGCATAATCATCACTACAAACATTGTTAGTACATTGCCAAGAACATTTTACTAAATGAGCAAGAACAGCTGTTGATAATGTTTTACCAAATTTAGATTTAATGGTTATTATTATTATCAGATTAGAAAAATATTTCAAGTTTTTTAAATTTTGATTAGGTGTATAGAACTCTTTTATAATTATTTTTTTGTGTTAATTAATGTTTTAGTTATTAAGCTGTTATGACATTTTTATATCTCTATTGCTCTATTGAATATAAACTACATCTAAATTAATTGCTGTTGTCATTAAAAATTGGGGAAATAAATCAAGCCATTCTAAACGAATTTCAACCTCATTAATATTAACAACAAATCTTTAACAAATTATTTATAAATCATAAATGTAAACCGTCAAACACGCGAATAGGAAAAATGTTTTGATTGAATCAATTATGTTAGTAAGAACATGACAGTCCACTAAATTATAACATTAAATAAGAAGTAATTGTCAACAAGAGACCTAGAAACCTCTCATTTTTCCCGACTTTACACAATTTTACTCTCTCTTGCAACGCGATAAATCCACACAAAAAACTGTTATTCTAATTTAATAATTCAAAAAAAGCAATTCAAACATTCTAACCTCATTAATTACAAGAAACAGGAAACATGGTGCACTTTCATCGCGCGTTTTTTCCTCGTCTATTATTTTCATTTATTCTCAACGTAAAAAAAAATCTAATTTTCCAAACAACAAATGGCAACATTAATTTTGTCACAGTACGTTTGGCACTTAATTAAAATAACGCCGAGATACTAATTGAGTGATCATTTCCTTGTCCCATAAAACAGCAAACAATTCATCATTAATTTGATCACAATGAAAAAAACTGTCCAATTTGTCACGATTGTGGCAAAAACAGGGACCGGACGTAATGCCAACTTAACAACACCTAGTTAACACTGTCGAACAAATGCGATGTCTTAATTAAGGCCCGAAAAATGTACACTGCGATACCGAAATTATGAACATTAAAAAGGGATTAGAGCATGTGACTAGCGTGTGAATGGCGACAAAAAATTTGTCGGGGGCGGAGCTGTGTGATTGCTTTTTAAAATGACGCTGGGGGAGATTAATTAAGCGTCATCAGGTTTGACGAGGTGTGTACATTGCAGGATTTCAGCGGATTCCTGCGGGGCGGACACTGAAATTCTCTAGCCTAGCAACAGAAATAATGACAATTTTACGTGAGAAGATTTTTCACTAAAAAAAATCTAGTTAATTTAATAATTTTTTTATAGAAGCGGAAAATAATACTATACAAGCTGTCCTAGAAATGGTTTACAACCATTTAATGCATAGTTATAAAAAAAAAGATATAATAAACAACCCGAATAAATGTTTGAAAAATTCTGTCTTTTTTAAATAGCTCAGAAAACTGTCTCAAAACTTGTTTTCTATAAACTGCCATTTTCGATTAGAATAGCTTATAAAATTATATAAAGTTTTTTGAGTTTATTAATGAAGTCTTGATGTCTATAAACTGATTTTGTTGATGACACTTTTGAAATAAGTAATTCTGCAGGATATTTCTCCTGAAACATATTTTTTATATTTTAAATTTTGCCAAGTTTTTTATATGTTTCAGTCTTTACAGGACATTCTCTATTCTCAGATTCTAAACACTTTCCAAATTTGTTTAATTTTTAATGACTTCACAAATTTTAGTTTTATATTATTACATCTTTTGGAGCTATTAGAGCTACTAAATTTTTTTTCTAATTTTTAATTTCTACGGATTTACTAACTACACACATCAAAAGAATCTAGAGGACAAGCTTAATAACGTAAAAACAAAATATTGTACACCGTTTTAACGAGTATTTTTTAAGCTAAAGTTTTAATTAAGCATATGTCTATCAACTTCTAGTGCTAACTTTCGGTTGACGAAAATTTTTGGGATTAGAAACGCTATTAAAATGATTTTTATTCAGTGGGACTAAAAACATCACTTTTACTGTCGGGTTTAAATTATGATAAGGGTAAAATTTCTTTGCATTTTATTCAGTATGAGGTCGGGTAAAGATGGAAAGACATCATTTAAACAGTGATACCCAGTTGCGTGTTATTGGAATGCTCTAAGGGGGTTTGTCCCAACGAGCAGTAGGTGACGCTCTCAACATTAGCAAAAGTGTTGTTAACCGACTTTGATTGAGATATCAGCAAACTGATGACGTCAAAGAACGACATACAGGACGTACAAAAAAAACAAATGCTATTGAAGACCGATTTCTCCGGTTACAAGCTTTAAGGAATCGTAGCATAACAGCTACAGAACTGATAATTCGATTAAATAACACTCACAATGTTATAGTGAGTGACCAAACTATTAGAAACCGACTTCATGAAGCTGGTCTAAATGCTAGACGTCTTTTAAGAGTGCCTAAATTATCTCGAGGAAATCGGGCAATCAGATTACAGTGGACGCAAGAACACGTGAACTGACAACGGGAAGAATGGGCCAGAGTTTTGTTTAGGGATGAATCTAAGTTTGGTTTACGTTTAGATACTAGACGAGCAAAAGTCTGGAGGCGACCTGGAAACGCAGAACTGCTGGCAACTGCTCAGGAGGTCTCCATTTACCAAGGAGGTACAGTGATGGTTTGGGCTGGTATCACCATTGGTGGAAGAACGCAGCTCGTTTCTGTAGATGGCAATTTAAATGCGGTGGGCTATCGAGATCATATTCTCCAATCTGTTGTTCTTCCATTTGCTGAAGAAATGGGAGAAAATTTTATACTGATGCACGGCAATGCCCGTCCACATTCGGCTGGGGTGATACGCGAGTTTTTGACCAACAACGAAATCAACGTTTTACCATGGCCTGCCCAGTCACCTAATTTAAATCCCATTGAACACATATGGGATATGATGGGCAGACGTCTTTTACGGCATAATGTCTTTTTAGAGTTGTAGAAACAAGAGAGCAGCTTACAGAATGCCCCAGAGAAGAATGGTGCTCTATACAGTTTCAGGAGATAGACAATTTAATTTTAAGTATGCCTAACAGGTGTAGGGCAGTAATTAATAGTCGAGGAGGGCACACAACTTATTAATTTTTATTTTCTATTGATTTATAAAATTATAATTTTTAATTTTTTTTTAGAATTTGTTTTTATTTTATTTTTTTTGACATTTTCGTTTCTTTGTTGTAAGATTTTGTTGAAAAAATAAAACTCTTAATAATTCTTATAAATTTTGTACATATTTTATTAAAATTTCTTGCCATACATATCTGTCCCCTAGATTCTTTTGATGTGTGTATTTTAAATTTAAACCCACATTAGAAGCTAATAGATTCTTTTGTCCCAAACCTTCAATTCTATCCAATTCTTATTTCCATTTTTTAGATTCTTCATTTTTTTTTAAATAGCATGCTTCTAAATAAATACGAATCTTTAGTTTTTTATAAATTACTCAGTTTCTAGGTATTTACTATTTGTTTTTAATTTAAATTTTAGCAGCAAATAGATTCTTATTTTTTTCTTTTTATATTTATCTTTTTGTTGTATCTTTTTCGTATATAGAATGAAACGTAAAAAACACCTAATAGCACCAAACAATTTCACTTTGCACGACACACGTTTCGTCAACAGTTCAGATTGATTCTCCACCTGAAGATGACAACGTTGTTGTCGAAACGTGCGTCGTGCAAAGTTAAATTGTTTAGTGCTATTGGGTGTTTTTTACGTTTCTTCTTATATTACTAAAGTTTTATTACTTTAGATGCTAATTGATTTTTTTTCCACATCTTTGATATTATCAAATTCTTGTTTCTATCTTTTAGATTCTTTAAATTTTTTTGATTTTTTTTGCTTTTATAAAAATAATACCGCTTTTATTTTTTTAAAAAAACTCTTTATATTGTATGTATTTACTAAATCTTTTAAATTTAAAGCTATTTTAGAAGCTAATAGATTCTTTTTTTCTAAATCTTTTTTATTATAAAATTATTATTTTTATTAGATTCTTTAAATTCTTTTGATCTACAGTCCTTTTAGAGAGGTAATGCGGTTTTTATCTTCTTCTTTTCTTGTAAATTCCTCATACTCTAGGTATTTACCACATCTTTTAAATTTAAACCTATTTTACATGCTAGTAATCTCAAATATTATCAAATTGTAATTCTACATAATTACTAAATTTTAAAAATTTGTTTAAACTTTTTAAGTTGATCTGGATTTACCTCTTTATATACTTTCGCCGAGATTGACGACTTAACTACAATTTGCAGGAAAAAGCAATAAAGTATTAAAAAAAAATTGTTGGTTACTATTTAATTAACTGCAAACAACAAATGAAACGTCTTCTAAAAATAATTCGTCATTGTAATCTACGAAAAAATTTTTTAGATTAAAAAGTGAGTTGGAGTATACCACAAAAAAATTTTGGACTTTATAAACTCAAATAATATCTAAACCATGATGGTAAAACATAGAAAAAAATTTTAAGGGCGTTTTGGTCGCCACCCATCTCGCTTGTTTACAAACCGGTGAAAATTACGTCCTTTGCGCGCTATAAACATGTCAGTAGTTTCAACATGAAAACCCCATGAAACTTGATACTGAAGTTGAAAAAAATGAAAACGGGCAGTAAAAATTAAAATTCTCATATATAAAAGGTGAAGTTTACATTTTTAAGTATTTATTGAGTCATAATAAGTTGTCAAGATCATAAACTATATTGAATAATCTGGGAGCTATTCTCGGTGACGGGTCAAGCAACCTTGTCGAGGCAGTATCCCGCGGTCATTTCAGCTCCACACATCGTAATAAATATTTTATCAAAGAGACGTATCTTATCACATATATTTAGGACGATTTCACAGTGAAATATACAGACATATACAGTGTGAATTAGAAAAAAAAACGGATTGATTCGTATTATTACAACTGTTTATATTTAACAGTAATTACATTGTCTTTGGTCAGATCCTAATAAAGATGCTTCAATTGTTGGTAATGTAATATGGAAAATGGGATACATGTTTGTAATGTTAACGTGTTATGAGACACTTCTTAGGTTACACGAGAACAAGAAGCTTTAGTCTTATAACGATCTGTAATATTAGAACTTTATTACACAGAAATGTTTTTAGACATTTTACAATACAGCTGAAATTCTAGTCTAATTGACATTTCAATGTTTTTTTTTAAGACGTCTTCAAGATATTATTGACTACGACTGTTGTTTGCGTTGATTGACAGTTATATCATGTCTATCCATTCAATTTCAGCACAACTAGAAATACTTTATATTTTTCTGCTCGCTTTTTAAAATTTTGTGTTTGTTGCTTACCGATTTCTTAATTTTCAAAAATTTAGGCTTCAGTTGCTTTAGTCTTGTTTGTGTTCGAAAGTTCGGGCGCCATTGCTAGGTAGCGGCTATAAATTTAGCAAAACAGTATACAAGGATACCTTGCCGGCTGATTATGCAGATTGAGCTCATAGCGCATACAATGGGGCATTGTCTCTGGGGGTCGCTTTGGGAGCGGGAGGAGACTGGACACGGGACATTTGAATGTATGGCGAGATGCCGATTGATTCTTTTATTTGCCAAAGAATGGGAAAATGGCCGAAGTACAGTCGAGTCACAAATTTCACAAACTTATACTTTACTTTAAAGAAAAATTATGTCTTGCTTAATATTTGATTTTTGTTTCAGGTACGATTAAGAGGCCGTTACCAGATTACACAACATTCTGTAAGAGCTTTTTTTCTTTTTAATGGACACGTTTTGAATGAAATTACAAACATTTTAATAATTTCGCTCTTTTCGGCTTGACATTTATTTCATTATCAAGTTTAATGTGCTGTTTATATAAAAAATTTTGAAAGAATTTTAAAAGTAGCCGAAAAAAGTCAACAAAACATTCGGAATTAACGAGATCACATAAACCACATTCATGAAGATTTAAAAAAAAAAAATCTTCCAGTTCCATCGTTAAACCGGAACGAACGGAATTTACTTTATTGCTTTAATTATATCTAATTCTTGTTGGTAAACGACGTTCCGCTACTTAAACAGTGTTACAGCAACCGAATTTTGACATACATTTTTAATTACTTAAATTTGATTTTATTTGAACATTTGTCATAAAGATTTGTCTATTTTTGTTTGTTTCAAAGTGTAGAAAATTGATTTCGCTGTAGCAAACATTTGTTTAGTCTATTTATAACCCCACCGGTGTTAAGTCTCTCCTCTTGTAAAATTCTTATTGTCAAGGTGTTCGAAACGAGCGTTCTTGTGACCAATCAGCAATAAATCAAAGTCTCGATTAGAATAAAAAAAATGTTGAATTTATAGTGTTGTTCATATCTCGTCCGAAAAACTGAAACAAATCCTGATGATAGTCTTTTTGATGACGAAACAGGTCGTTCTGTAATTTATTCAGTGATTTCGATCGAAATGGTTCAAAAACAAACGTTCAACATTTGTCCGTCTCGCTGATTTACGATAAGCGTTTGCCAGAAGCTGGTCGCTCTCGAGAATATCATCGAGAAGAAACCCACGTAAATTAGGACGGTTGTAAAGTAGCGTGGTACTTTATTTCTGGGTGCGACGAATGACTCCATTCATCACGTCGCACGTCAAAATGTTAGAGGTTAGGACAGTTCAGCCCACGAGGTGATGCGTGCTGCCTTGGGAAAACGACGAGATATTCGTTTGCATAATATACAGAGTGAATACGCAAAAAAATTTGGTTTTTAAAAAGGTTTTTTTTAGTTTTTTCTTAGAGCAAAAGAGGTTCCTATCGAACACAATGCTAAGAACTGTTTTATTTTAAATATAATAAGATATACCTAACTCGATTTTGATACATTTTTGACAAAAAAAATATTAAAACTAATGTGATATCGTCAAAAGAAAATCATCGATACCTCGATACCTTTGATATCTTAATTTTTCAAATATCTCTACATACTCAATACCTCGATACTTCTCATAATTAAATAAATTTTTGAGAAAGTTTTAGTCTAAAACAGAAAAAATTTAGATGATTAAGATAAAAATTCTTTCATTTTGAAGCTGCGATAGCTCACTTTCTCCACTTAGGATACCTCAAGACATTTAATACCCCAATACCTCCAATACTTCGATATTTTTAATACATTCTATACCTTTAATGTTTCGGTACCTCAGATACTTGGATATTTCTGATACCTCGATACCTCCGATACTTGCGATACTTTGGTTAGTATCAATACGTTTTATTTCCGATACTTCCAATTTGTCTGATACTACCAATACCTCGATACGTTCAATATCTCCAATACTTTTAATACTTGCGATACTTTAACATCTATATTTCGATTCTTCAAATACCACGACAGACCCAATACCTTGATACCTCTTATAATTAAATAAATTTCTGAAAAAGTTTTATTATAAAACAAAGAAAATTTAGATAACTAAGCTTAAAAGTTTTTTATTTTAAAGTTGCGTTGGCGCACTACTTCCAGTTACAATACCTCAAGACATTTAATACTTCAATACCATTAATACTTTGATACTTCTGATACTTGGATATTTTCGATACGTACGATACTTTGGTACCCGATACCTAAAAAGAGGAATCGCTTAGCTTTACTTGATACCTTCGATACTTTGATATCTCTAATACTTGGATATTTCTGATACCTCGATACCTTTGATACTTGCGATACTTTGGTTTAGGGCTGAGAAAAGTATCGATACTTACAGAAGGTATCGATACCTGCTTAGGTGTCGTACACCGATACCGACTGCAATCAGGTATTAAAGTATCGATACTTCCGATACCTTAATACTTCCGATACTTTGATACCTCCGATACCTCAATACTTCCGATATCTCGATATTTCTCTGATACCCTTGATACTTCTGATATCTCCGATACTTCAATATTTTCGATACCTTGATAAGAGGTGGCTATAAATGAATATCTTATCCAAAGTGCTTTAAATGTTGGAAACACAAGCTATTTTGATGAAAACAAACGAATTCACAAGCTATTTGATGCGATATTTATTTATCTCACCCGATACTTTTGATACCTCGATACCTCCGATAACTCGATACTGCGATGCCTCCAATAACTCGATACCTCCCGATACCTCTAATTCCTCTAATACTTTCGATACTTTGGTACCTCACATACATCGATACTTCAGATACTTCGATACCTACGACACTTTGGTTAAAGTTTGTCTATCTTTAGAAAAAAATTTATTGTTTTGACTTACAAACTATTTTATGAAGGATTTAATAAGGGTGGTTGTAAAGATAAGTGAACTCTGTTGTTACCGAAGCGACCGGCTGGTCTGTTGATGAAACCTCGAGGAAAACAAACAAACAGAATTACACGCCGGACTTTTAAAATCTATTTAAAATTTAGGAAATAGAGTTTCTTTATCGGTAAGGGACTGAAAAGTTAATTCCTTTATTGCACGATAAAATTCCTCTACCTAAATATAGACGGACTATAGTATCGATAATTTGCAAGTATTGATACTTAATATTTAAAAAGAAGATATCGCTTAGTCTTAGTACCTTATAAATGACTGTATAAGTTTATTTTTTATCTTATTTAATACAACAGTTTTTATTTCTAATGCGTAGATTTTCGGGCTAGTTTGAAAAACTAAAAAGGCTTTAAACAGTGACTTAAAAGACTTGGAATTTACAGTTTCATACAGATACTAACAGAGCAACATCAAACGTATCTATATTTTTATATTGTTGTTATAGTATTATTGTATATTTTTAGTATTATTATTTATATATTTTTATTTTTAGTACATACAAGCATTAAATTTTAACATTATTATCGTATTTTATATTTTTGTTTTGTTTGATGGGTGTCGAACTTACGGAAGTCTAGCCAAAAGTTATCGTGATATCTTTATCATTTTGAAAGCTGTGCGCTTCAGAAAATTCTTAATTTGATGTACACAGTTTATTATATCGTTTCGTGCTTTTACGTAATTAATAGTAGAAATTAAAAAATTGGACGTTGGTCGTTAGAAAATTTCTGTTTGTTTCTACTTTTTTTTTTAGAGAATTTTGAGCACATTTTTCTCTTATGTTAAGTGCTTTTGTTTTTCGTGTATTGTTACGTTAAATTGTGGAGACGTTGATGTAAACTCTTTTGTTCTTCTTGTTGTTATCTGCTATGTGATTGTTGTACAATTATAAAAGTATAGAATTGTTTCTCACTCACTTTTTTGCCGTATTTAGAGTGCAAAATTTATTTTATTAACGATTTTGTTTATAAACATAATCTTTACTTATTTACCTATGATATTTAGTAGTAACACAAGGTCTTTTATCTTATTTACCTTTGGCGAAATAAACGAAAAGACAAATGCTATCTGCCTATCTAAAAATTTGAATTTTATTTATGAATAATTTTTTTTGTTAATTTTTGCGCTTTCAAATAGGATAGAAAGTTATTCCTTTTGTGCTATTAAAAGCGTGCGAGTCGAAATTTTAATAAAAATTGTAATGCCCTGTGAAGGAGTTTTGAGAATATTTTAAAGTTACACATCCCAAAATTTTAAAGTTTTTCTATTTATGTCGGGGTTAGAACTCTGAATAATTAGATTTTTATTTAGAATTATTGTGTTTATATAAAGGCTACAAGATAAAACTCACTTTTACTGCTTATGAAAGACTCGAAGCGAAGAAATTTGACAATTTGGCTTATTTTCAGGCGAATCTTTACGAGCCTTGGTTTTTTCACATACAAATCTCTACGTCTAACAACCTGGTTTAATGTGTCGTTTACATTTTGCATTTCACTACTAAAAATTTTGTTTTATATATATATTAGCATAAGGTTTATGGCGAACTACTCTACAATTGCGGTTTTTGTTCATCAAAACTCTATTTTTGTATTTTTGCAAAAATTTTTTTGTGAAATTTGTTTCTAAATGTCTGAAATACAATAAAAGCCGCTTATACCGACTTAAATTTTTACCTAAAACGTAATTTATTAATATTAAAACCTGGTCTTTCCTGTATCTAATAATAATATCAAAACTGTTATTATTCGCTGTATTATTCATTTGTTTACTCCATACTTTAGGTAATTACTTTGTCAGCACTTAGGACGTTATTGGCTAGAATGATAAGAGAAAAAAATAGAAAATAACAAGCCTAACCTTGTTGGTTGGTTATTTGTCGTTTTTAATGACACTAAAAAAACTCTAATGATTACCTATTAATAATTATTTCATTTCATTAAATACATTCGTCGTTTCTTAAAGCATTAATTAAAGTAATTCAAAATCAAACCATATAATTATCGTTGTTGCGCCTACTTTTTTACTAAATTAATGTTAACTATTAAAGCGTAACCAGAAAATTATTATTATTAAATCGTTGTGGAGCTCCCGGTGAAATATCGATTGATTATAGTAAGTAGCCAGAAGAGGGCGTATATTACAACGCCTTGCCGTATAAAAAAAGCAAACTAAATAAGGTTATTTGAAAGGATAGTCATTTAATTTTATAAAGTGCTCTTTAGGCTTTAAGATAGAAAATTGACGTACCTATTTGTGTTTGGTTGATTTCAAAAATAAATTAATTCTCTAGACGTTCTTTTAAGTCACTAAAATAAATTTTAAGTACATATAAACAAACAAAATTTCTATCTAGACTTGAGTTATAAAACCTATCTAAATAGGGTATTAATAGAAGAGAGAAAAGAACAAAAAGATTTACGATTAAAAAAAAAAACAGAAATAGATTTTCGAAGAATTTGTAAAAGTAGATTCTACCGATAAATTCTTTTATAAAGGATGACCTAATGACAAGAAAATTTTCAAAATTAATATCTGTGTTGTACAAAAAGAAAGTTTTTAAAAACGTAATTTACACAATTTAATATAAAAAATAATAAAGAATTACAAAACCAACACTTGGAAGAGAAGAAGAAATAAATGTAACTAACGCAAACGATATAAGGAAGATTTAAGAAGTTGAAAACGCCAATTGAGAGGTCCTGAAGAAACAAAATTTTAGGCGAATTTGAAAAACAATATGTGCAAAAAATTAGAACAAGAAGAAAGACTACTAAAAGAAAAAAATTTGAAAATAGTAAAAAAATTCCAGATTAATAAAAGAATAATTCTTTGAGCCAGATACTAAAAAAAGTCTTGAAAGCTACAAAGCAATTACAATAGTTTTCGGCTAAAACAACCAAAAATCTCTATTAAAGATTTTAGAATAGAAGATAAGAATAGAATTCAAGAACCAAAGGTAACAGTTTTATATGTTTCTAACGAACCTTGTAGAAACATTTGTTTTTGGAATAATTATCTTCTTCAGTTTCCAAATTGTTACTTGAAATGCCGGATGTAAAAAAAAATTATAAGCCTACCTTAGAGAAGAGTTTTAAAAACTTCTAGTTCTAGTAAGATGGTAAAAAAAATTCTTTTCGACTTCTCCCACTCTCTAAGAAACAATCCTAGATACGCTTTTGACAATGTTCTTTATTTCAATATCGAAAAGTTGGCAACACTAAAACAGTAGCATAGTTCAGTTATACAAGTTCTACTGTTACATGTTTTGACTGTTTTAATTGGTCCTTTTAGAAATGGGACATGTTTAATTATCATAGTAGGCGAAATTTGGCGTGTGTGTCTCGATCTATCACTATTTGATATCAATAATGTCGTTTTTATACGATTTAGATGCAAATGAAGAGTCATTGTATTAATTGGTGTGAGATAGGCTAAAAACCTCGACAATTTGTATCGCTTTTTGCCATTAATTGGCCATCGATCTCGGCCAATAAGGAAATCTGCGTTTGGATTCGTCGATTGGTGGTTAGTTTTTGCGCTCCATTGTCTTTTGGAGAACCGAGAGGAGAAAATATGTTAATCTTGAGAAGTCCCGAATGACACACGAGACAACAATGCCATCTCGAAAGAGTAGCGTATAAAAATTCTTGTGGTGTCGTTAGTCAAGTGGCGGATTCAGAGCGTCCCGTTTCACCCACGTGATGCCATGTAGGGTGTCCGGTGAGGCAGTAAAGATACGGAGATAGCGTGTAAGCTGATACGGAACAAATTGTAGGTGCAGTGCTCGCTGCTGCCAACGTATAACTTCGCTATCTTGATGATGATGGCAGGACCAATGCCGGGTCGGGCTAAAGGACCAACATGGGACCAAAGGAGTGGCCCGTTTCAAGCACAACGACAGATATAACAACGCTCTTTCTTTTTATTAAATTGTTAGTTTAAATGAAAAGAAACAGAATTTGATATATTTTGGACTTGAATGTCATCCGGCGAATTCAATAAAGATTAATTACAGGCGAGTCGCATACAACGTTTTATTTAATGAAATTTTATTAACGACAGTAATGAGACTTGTCAGAACAAAATGTCAAAAACAAAGACAACCAAACAAAAAATTATCAATATCATTTCTAAAATGGCTGCATGGAGATCTCAATAACTGTCTTTTTATAAATTTGTACTCATTATAACCTTTTATACTTTGTGTTTTGAGTGAGATTATATACAAAACTAGATCTATTTTGTTCTATACAAAAAGAAAGAGTTTTTTTCTTTCACAATGCATCTTAGAAATACACAAAAAAAAATTAAAAAAAAGTTTTTTTGAGTGTTGAAGATTGCATATACAATGCTCGAGCTCTGTACTATATGTTTTGAGTGAAGTCATGGGCAATAACTAGGTTTATTCTGTTGCTAATTGCTCTAGTAAAGCATCTCAATACAAAAACAAAATATTTTTTTTATTTTGCAATGTATGCTAAAAGTAATCAAGAAAAAGATTTAAACCAAATTTAGTGAAGAAGATGTTTTCTGCATGGGGACTACTGGCGACTATAATGTCATGTGAAAATGCTCTTTTTAAAAATTTTGATTTTTAATGTGCTTTTATCTTGGTAACACTGGTCTTTTGTAGTCCCAGATTTTACCGGTAAAATGCGTGATGCATTTGTAAATTATTAATAAAAAAAAGCACATAAAAAAACAATACAAATAGCAGAGAAAACTAGAAATAAAGAAACACATTTAAGAAAAAAGTATTAAATGTCCCGATTGATGAAATGGGATATAATTGGAATAACAGAAATTGAAAAAAACGAGAGAATGACATAAACGTGTTAAAAAAATAAATAAAATAAAGAAGTACTAGATATAGACTTTAAAACTAGGTAATGTAACAATTAGAAATAAATCAGCAAATGATAGATAACGATATGATGTAGAAAATAAAAAAATAAAAATTAGAACATAAGTTTGCTAAATAGTAAAGACTTTTTTGTAGATTTTTTGTTCATGTTGATGGTTTTTTTTTTTGGCGATTTGAACTGTACATGAAAACTACTGACAAGGTTTTGATTTACAAAAAATTTTTCTTCGTCTAGTAATAAAAACGTGGTAGACAAGGACTAGAAAAAATATAAAACACTAACAGTAGAAGGCTAAACATTAAATTAAGCAAAGTTATTTAAAAAGAAATAAAATATTTAGAAAGACACATTTATAAAGAAAATAAAGATATAATTACATAAAATACCAAAAACAAAGAGAAAAGATAAGAGTTGCTGAAAAATAATGAACTACAGGTAAAAGAACAAAACGATTTATTCTTAGCAAAGATTATTATCTGTAATAGTTAAAAAAAAGACTTTTTATTTGTTTTAGCGACAGTTTAGTCTGTTTAGAATCAGATCAAAACGATTGAAAACTGCACTAAACAGACAAAATAAAAATTTCGGGCAGCTATTACTTAGACATTTCTTTTTGTTATACAAGATGTTATTCAAGTAACTTTGTGAATTGTTGTAAATAATAAGGACTTGTTCTTTAACAATTAGTTGACAACAAATAAGTAATCACATTTTTATAAAACACTGTTGTTAAATTTTGTGTATTTTGTAAGTCAGCAGCATAAATAACAGCTGATTATATTCGGGTGAGACAATTGTGAATTTGTCGTGCTCGTTAATTATTGATTATTAATTCACAAGATTAAAACCGCCATATTTACAAACTAGCGCTTTTCAAGCGAAAGTGATACATTATACAGAGTGTCCCAACTAAAATTTACACTTCCTAAAATCTCTGATTTTGTTTAAGTTTCGAAAAAATGCTAAAACAGATTAATTTTAGCTTAAAGGGAGACCAAATTTTTTCATAGTTTTAAAGTTATGCTTGCTTTAAAAAAATTAAAATAGCAAGTGGGATCGAGTGACACATCATTTTAAAGCTGATTTTATTATCTATGCAACTACAATTTTTTTATAAATTTTGAACGATTTTTGTCTAGATTACTGTAAGAGAAAACAAAAGTGTTTATTAAAAAAAATAATTTAACGAAAGTATTGCTTTAAATGACCATTTCTAAGTTTCAGACAATGGTACAAACGGTTTTCAAAAATTTGTCTAACGTTTTGCAATTTTTTGGGCATGAATACACGGCATTTTGCGACAATTCTTTCTCGATGCACTTGAAGAGATTCAGATGGTGTTGACCATGGACTAAGTAGCCTCACAAAAAGAAATCTAAAGGGGTTAAATTAGGAGACCTGGGTAGTCACTTAAAAAAACCTTTCCACCTTATCTATTGTTCGAGAAAACAAGCATCTAAAAAATTGCGTACTAGTACATAATAATGAAGAGGCGTTCCATCTTGTTGAAAGAAAAGTTGGTTTTTATTAAGATTTATGTCTTTTTCTAATGTTTGAGTACTTAAAAATCTATAAAGTCTTATAAAATCTGCAAATAGCTGTCGCTAGTCAAGATACTTTTACAAAAAGTGGCCCGATAATATGATCACTTAGAATGCCTTTCCAAACGTTCAATTTTTAAAGCGTTTGGCTGTGGTTTTTAAGTGTTATGTGTAGATTAGTGGCCAATACAGTGTTGCCAACATGGAGAATTTTTCCTAGATTTAGGAAAATTTATAAAAAAGAAGGAAACATTTAGAGGGAAAAGTACTGTAGGAGACTTTTTAAGGTACTTTTAACTATCACAACTAACTTACCACAAAATTTTAAACTGTTTATTTTTTGCTGCTATCGTAATCAGTTATTTATGATCACGGTGTATTCACATTCATTACTTATGAGCTAATTTAAAGTAGAGACAATACCAGTGTATTTTCGTTGATAAAAAAAATTTAAAAAATTCGAGGCTGTGATTGGTTGTTGCCATAAAAAAGTATTAAAATTTGCGATACTACCGGTAGTATTTTAACTTGAAATTAAACTATTATTTGTAAAGTGATTAATTATCTATTCATCAGAAAAAAATTAAAAATTATACGTTGTAAAAAAAATATATTTTTTTATTTTTTACTTTCGGATTGTTGTACTTTTTAATGTGTAGTATGTTTTGGGAAAACTTAGCTTGGATTTAAGGTATTTTATTTTATTAAACAAGTGTTGAAAATTTCAGTAAGCCTAAAATAATTTTGTGATTATCGAAAAAGAATCGTTCAAAATTTGTAAAAAATATGTCGTTGCATAGACAATAAAAGCGGCTTTAAAATGATGTGTCACTCGATTTCACTTGCTATTTAAATATTTTGAAGAGGTGGCTCTGGGTGCTAAAAAAATGTGGCAATAACTTTGAAACAGTAATAAAAAAAAATTTAAGTTAGAATTGACCTGTTTTAGCATTCTATTGAAACTTGAATGAAATTAAAGATTTTAGAGGGTGCAATTATTAATTGAGACACTCTGTATATGATATATCAAAAATTATAAATTTGAATAAGGCAATCTTAGGTATTTAAGATCATTTTGACGAAAGCTATCATCAGTTAGAATTTGTAAAGTTACTTCAATAACACTTTGTATATAATTTAATCTGCTCCGGTCCTGTGTAGCTTCCCATGAATTTATTTCCACATTGTTAAAATTCAGGATAAGTGTAAACGGCTTAATGTGTGTTTGAGAATTTATAGTTTTAAGCCATCGTCTCTTTGTAATCTTTGAGAAGTATTTCATTTTATGACTTCATAACCGGTGTAGCTGCGGATTCCTGCAGACAACGTCGATTCATTATTGCCTCATCGTTCATCCACTTAGTGAATGTAGCAGAACTTCTCCTTGGCAGTAAGAGAGAAAAAAAGACTTGGAGCAAAAACCAAAACTAGATCAATAACGATTAGACGGATTCCATACAGCTGGCAGGTTAGTCGCTGAACCTATATGAATATTCATCGTTTTCACAGAGTGTAAACACGGCAAGGTTCTCATAGCCACGGAAAATGGGAATAAAACCCACGGGCTTACATAACACGAACACTTTTAATGACCAATTAGCATAATCCTCATTTTTTCAACAATACATCCTAATAAAAAAAATATTATAAAGTGCAGTCTGCGAGTCGACATTCCTCGAAATCGACTTGAGAAAATATTAATAAAACGGGACAATTTCTTTGATGGTTGTTTATTGGGTAATAACAAGAGCTAAAGCTCGGTCAACTTTCAACAAATAGAGGATGCGAAGGCGCGGTCGCACCTGTATTAAGTGGGACGTTTTTTCGGTTTTTGCCTTAAGATCGAACATCTATATTCCAGGTTTCGTGTCAAATGATAGTTATTGAGGATTCAGATGTTGCCACCTGCAATTGGCAATTTTCGTATCAACGTCTTGTAATGTGTGTTGTTAAAGTTGTATACAACTTGATCAAGCAGATGTGAGGTTTCGATCGTGCGAAATTAATATCGAAAGAGGGAAACGGAAGTTGTTAACTTTGTTTAATCAAACCTGAAACTGACAAGCTACTTTTTATCTTCTTATTTCAACTTATCTTTTTATGATTTCATATCTAAGATACCAGTATAGATATTATACTCTCTGAACAAGTAAGCAAAACCTGAAAAATTGATCTAGATACAAGTTTTCGATTTAATTACTTTTCTTTTTCTACTGCTACAGAATACGGAAATCCGTAAAAATGTTCACACAACAAATTTACAAAACTAGCACAAAAGCTATTATACTAATGTGTAATAAATCACGTCTTTGTAACTATCATTTAAATTATGCCTTCCAGTTTAGCTAGTATCTTATTAAGTGTTAACTTGTGTTAACAACACTGTAATAAGTAGATCAGAAAGTACGATATTATCTTGGGTATTATTTGTTTAGAACTACTAATTTGGATTACGGAAGATGTAAGTTATGCCTTCATAAAACTGTTGTTTTCTCTGAAATAATATAAAATAAAATAACACTGAAATAGGATGCACTGGTAAAAAAATTAGAATTGGTGTATTGAAATTGGGAGACCAACTTTGCAACTTAAGAATTTCTAATTTTGAAAACATTGTAAATAACTTATATATGGTAACAAGCCACTAATAATCTTAATAAAATTAGACATTTACTCGCTGAGATTCGTTCTTGTTTTAAACAGTCTCGATTTGTAATCGCTTTTATCAAGATTTTTGTTTATTATATGACAATTTTTATACAGTGTTAGGTGTTAGTTGTTAAAATTTTTTTAGAAAACGGCAGAGGTGATTTTTAAGATACTAGAGTTAATGTCTTACAGAGATTCGCCGTAACTTAAAACCAAAAACAGGAATTAATAGAAGTGTTTAATTTACTCTATTTTATTTACTCTATTTTTTATTTTATTGTTATTGAACTTGCATCTTCTATAACTGAGTTTTGAATTTCACCTTGTGTTTGGAAAACAATGCGACATTTCACAATTTTTAGAAAAAATCTAACGTTATTTATTAATTTCCAATTTTAAAGCGCAAAAATTTACAACAAAGTGCTTTATTTACAGTTGCAAGAACAAAATTTTGGTCATTAAATTGATTTTTGACACAAAAAAGCTTAATTATAAGCATTGTAAAGCTTTCAGCATTAAGTTGTCAGTTATTATTTTTTTATCAATTAGTTTAAGATTCTTTAGCGCTGAAAACCTCTTAAGTACTTAAAAAGTTAAAAAACAAACCAATAAAACATTTTTTGACAATTTGACGACTAAAATAACAGTCAAAGGCACTTAATCTGCATTTCTGTCTGTTACGTCATAATATAACGTCAGAAGAATTTGTGCAGTTCAATCTATTGTTCATTTAATTTAATTTAATTTTGCAGTTTTTCTTTGTTTTTATAATAATAAAGTTTATTGCACATTAAAACAAAAATGTACAAAAGGTTAAATGGCAGACACAAAATACTAATAAATATACCTACAATAAACATAACAGAAAATAATACAACAGATTAAAATTTGCTAAGATCAATTGCTAAAAGTTTTTGCGACAAAATTAGTTTTTTACATTTTTTTTTAAGTATACAGAAGTGTCAACTGTTAGAAGATCAGAGCAGTTACTTAATATATATGGTACAATATATGAGAAAGACGTCTGAAATAAAGTAGTCTTGTGTACTGGACAGTGAAAATGCTTTTCAACAAAACGTAAATTTATTTCTAAAGTGTATTTCACAGCGTTTGATTAATTTAACATACAAATAATCAGGAATTTTTAAATTTAGTAATTTAAAACAAAAACATAAATAATGAACAAATCGTTGCTCATTCAATTTAAGCAATCCTAAAGATCTTTGGTAGGGAGTAACATGTGCAAAGTGAGGTATACTAATCACAAATCTTAAACAGTAGTTTTGAATTTTTTGAAGATTTTGTTTATTACTTTCAGTTAGGCGCGGGCCATAAACAATATCACAGTAATGCAGATTGGTTAAAACTAGTGAGTTAATTAAAATTAGTTTAGTCTGTTGATTTAAAATTTCTTTAAACTGTGCAAGTTGCTTAAATTTAAAATAACAATGTTTAGATAACTGCGAAACATGATTAGTAAAACTGAGTTGTGAATCCATAGTGACACCAAGATTTTTGACTGTACTTTGGGAAGGAATTTCTACATTATTAACCCCAACGGTGTGTTTTAAATTTTCTGCTTTATTCGTTGTTCCAAAAAGTATGTTCTTACATTTAGTTGCATTTAAATATAGTGAATTACATTGGGTCCAATTATATATTTCATTAAGGTCACTGTTAATTATATTTTCAATATTTCGTATTTCTAGAAGGTTAAAGCTTAGGTAGAGTTGAATATCATCTGCAAATAGATTTATTTTGCAAAATTTAGTTGCGTACTGAATATCTGAAATAAAAATAGAAAAAAGAAGTCGGCCTAACACCGATCCTTGAGGAACTCCTGTTAAAACATCTTTAATATCTGATAAACCTAAAGTTGTTCGGTATGTCTGCTTACGATTGTGTAGATAACTATTAAACCCCTTGAATTTATCATTATAAATTCCATAATACTCTAAACTAGCAAGGTTTTTGTTTTTTTAATATTAAATATTTTTACATATATTTTCTATTACATCTGATAAGACTTTAATAGTTTTATTTTTGTTTTACTTCTTTGTCTCATTTTGAAAATAAGATCGTGCGTATTTCTATTTTTCCTAAATCCTCATTGAATGTCATCTAGCGTTGTATTTATTTTATTTCTTATTCTTTTACTGTTATTCTCGCAATTTTTTTTCTTGATAGAGTTGACAGCGTTATTTCGATCTGATTATTACAAGTTTTTCTATCGCCTTTTTTATCTACTGGTAGTATGATGTTAATATTCCTCTTTTTTAATATTTATACATTTTTCAGTAAGTACATTTTACAGCAGTTTTGTTAGTTTATTTTGCTCTTGTTTACCTATATCGTACTTTTTATTTTTGTATTTAAATGTTATCTCTTTAAGCTTTAATTTCAAACTGCTTTTTTATCATCTCTTGTTATTATATTGTTGTTACTGTTTTTTTTATTTTTTATATTTACTGTATTGTACAAATATTTTTTATTTCTAAGTTAGTTTAGTGTGCCATAAAATAGTTTTGTACCATTTTTTTATAGTTCTTTGTTTAAATAACCAATTTTTTTAAAGACTATTGTGTCTATTAATTGATGTTTCTTTTTCAGATGTTACTTGTTGTTGTTTCCATGTATATAGTTAAGTATTTTTTATTAATCTATAGTTTTTCTCATATCTTGTTTGTTTACAATTCTGTTTCTCTCATGTAGTTGTTTATTATTATTTTTTATCGCAGTTTTTCCAACTGCAGTCAGTAAGCGGTTTTTAATGTATTCTCATTTTTTAAAAAGCATTATTTTTTTTTTTAATTTTAAGCTTATTTTCTAGTATTTCTTGCAGTATTTTTTTTTCCTCTAATTTGTAACACTCTTAATTTTTTTCCTCCTTTTATGTATTTTTTTTTTGAATTTTATTTAGTTTTATTTTTACTGAAATAGTGGTCATTTTTATTTCTATTTTCTTTGTTATTTTTACATTTTTTAAGCTGTTTCAAACATTTTTACCCCCATTATCTATCCCTTTGTGTTTAGCGAGTTATTTAATTTTATATTACATCTTCCTGTTTCTATCTACAAACCATCTTTAATTTGTTTTTGTACTTATTTCAATAAATTTTTAATATTGTTGTTTAATTCTTTTTTGTTAATTTGATGCATTTTTTTGTATTTACATATTTTTTATTTCTATTTTATTTATAAAATTCACAAAATTTATTTTTCCGAAAACCTTGCCAGATTTTCTCAGTCATACATCTCCGTTGTCACATTTAGTTTTTCATTTTTTATTTCATCCGTTTCATTTTTCCTCATTAGCAGTTCCAAGCCCGCACTCGTCATTGATACGTTACGTTTTCTCACGGTTGGCAACACTTGATCGGCATTTTTTGTTTACGTTGGCTAGTCGTAGCATGTAATTAGTGTACAGGAAGCCGCACTTTTCTCGAAATGCAAGTTGGACGCTGTCAGAAGCGACCGACGACGGCTGAAAATAGCGTCGCGTCGGCGACGATGACTTTTCTTTCTTACCTTTAATGATTTACTTCCTTATGTTACGTTTACGACTAGGGGTTTGTTTGCTCGCGCCTACAATTCTCTCAACGCTGTGCTAATCATCTACAATACGTCTTTCATTGCCTCTAATCACTGGCCACAACACATTTGACAGGATTTTTACAGCAGCTGACGATGACAAGAGCTCTAAACTAAATTAGGTCGTTTAAGAAAAAACAGATAAACTGTGGGTGGTATTACTGTTTTTTACGTTTTTAGATTTTCACAAAATATTTTTTCTATTTGACATCCTATGTACATATAATATACAAAAGTATTAAGGATCTTATATACAGTAAATGTAAAAGATAAAAAGATAACAACAACATAATAACAAAAGATGATAAAATAATAAACAGAGCAGTTTGAAATTGAAGTTTAAAAAAATAACTATTATCAAAACACTAGAAAAGAAAGAAAACATAAAGAAAACAAGCAAAACAATAAAAAAACATGATAAAAACAAAAATTTCGAAAAAAGAAATACTTCTAGGTAACAGAGAAGAAGACTAATAATACAAGACTAATTAAATATACGCATATTATAATCTATTAATACGAAATACAAAATTCAAATTCAAAATATGCATAATTACAAGAGGACTTATTAAGCAGAAAAATAAATTAATTATAAATTACTTTTTGGTAAGCAAAAATGTCTGAAACAGAATAAAAAAATGTAAAAATAAAATAGAAAACAGAAATAAGAATGACCACTATTTCAGTAATAGTAAAAGTGAATAGAATTTAAAAAAAAATACATAAAATGAGAAAAAAATTAAGAGTTACAAATTAGAGGGAAAAAAATACTGCAAGAAATACTAGAACTACTAGAAATACTAGAAGAAAAAAAAATATGTTTTTTAAAAAATGAGAATACATTAAAAACAGCTTACTGACTGCAGCTGGAAAAACTGCGATAAAAAATAATAATAGACGACTACATGAGAGAAACAGAATTGTAAACAAACAAGATATGAGAAAAACTATAGATTAATAAAAAATACTTAACTATATACATGGAAACAACAACAAGTAACATCTGAAAAAGAAACATCAATTATTAGGCACAAAAGTCTTTAAAAAAATTGGTTATTTAAACAAAGAACTATAAAAAAATAGTACAGAACTATTTTATGGCACACTAAACTAACTTAGAAATAAAAAATATTTGTACAATACAGTAAATATAAAAGATAAAAAAACAGCAACAACAACATAATAACAAGAGATAATAAAAAAAGCAGTTTGAAATTAAAGCTTAAAGAGATAACACTTTAAATACAAAAATAAAAATAACAATATAGGTAAACAAGAGAAAAATAAACTAACAAAACTGCTGTATGATGTACTTACTGAAAAATGTAAAAATACTGAAACAGAGGAAAATTAACATCATACTACTTTTTTGGTATATGCAAAGCTTACCCTTTCAAAAACATGTCCCTAAAAAACTTGTTAATATTTTAATTATTTTTTGAGAGATATTCTACTTAACCGATCTACTTGAAATTTGGTGTGAGTGTTCTCAATACATGTCTCTATCGTACTAACTATTATTACAACAAAATAAAAATTTTTACTATTTTTAAAAAATTCTGAAAAGGCAAAAAAATAGGACAAAAATTTTTCTTTTTTTCGGGCAGCCAGAATTTAGCAAAAATTTTTTTTTTACTTTTTCTTAGTTAGTACGATAGCTGCGTTTATCTAAATTAATAATCTTTTTTATTTTTTTGTTTCGGGTCATTAGAAGAGTTACAATCGTGACAAACTTGGCGCGCCATTTTTTTTCAATCTCCTAGTTCAACAACTTATAACATTTTAAGTTTTTAATTTTTAAACATTTTTTATTTTTTTATGTGTTCCTAAAATATTAGTAAATATCCTGTCCAAAAATAGATAGTAAAAATATTTTTTGTTTTTTATTTATGTCACCTGAAAAAACACCTCAAATTCATGCCTCTATACCAGAATACCTCCTACCTAAGTTTTTATAATTATTTTCTTAAAAATTTCTGTAGATAGTAGATTTATATTAAAATAGTGTATGTCAACCCCAAGTCCCAAGTCTTAAAAATGTTCCACTAAAAGACTTCCACTCAAATGTGTTTAAATTAAAGCGTTTAAATTTGTTATCAAATTTAATTAAATAATTGTTAATTCAGTTGCTTTGAAGCTTCAAAAACCAGAGTGTATTCGTCCGCTTAAATACCAGTCTTAAATAGAAGTTATAGTTTTGAGTATAGAGTCATAACACAACCATCCCTCTGTTTGTTGTCCCCTTAAAATCCTCATATCAATCCCTACATTACCATGTCAGAACTAATCCCAGCCACCCTGATTGTTCATAATCACCATGTGTGAAATGTGGGCCATGAATATAGCCGTTGCACCTGTTTCTCGCTCACTTCTCCTTTATTTAAATTCATGGCCGTTTGCTTAGAGAATTTTTAAATGTTGGCAAGCTTGCAGTAGATGCGACTCCATCTGTTAACGCTACTAATTACCTGCCCACGGCATTCTGGATTCTCGCACGTAAATTTGACGACGGAGATTTTCGTTCGTCTCTTGATAGCAATTATTCAAACAGATGATTTAGATAGTATGTCCTGCTTAATATGGATTAGATTAACGAGATAACGTCAGTTTGCATCCGAGCTGGACGTTTCCACGGTACCGTAACACCTTAATAACTTAAGAACAATTATTAATTCGCACCTAGTTTAAATCTTTAACAATGGAGTAACAGTGATGGTGTTATTAAAGTTATTAGGAGATTGGCTGTGGTGGAGTCCATCTGTGCTTTAATGAGATTTTTAAAGAGATTAGAATAGGGTTTCGGAGAAAAACATTATTTGGTTTAAGATTTTTGGTACTTTGGCAAGTTGAGAGTTACGCTCTGGTGACAGCATCCGGCCGGATTTAACCGAAAATTTCTAATTGAGACTAGATTAAGCAATTAGAACCGAAATTCTAAGAAAAACAGAGGGGTGCTACAACAAATTCTTTTTTTTTTGTTTAGTAACAAAATAACAGCAGAGATTTTTATTGGAATGGTATAATGGCGCGCATTTTAATGTACGAATCAAATAATCACACTGCAAAAAATAGCAGTGACTCAACTTTTTAGATACAAAGCCTTGTTGCAGACGACGATTTAAGAATAAATAAAATCGAGAATTGCGTGGATTGTCTTTTTATAATAATTTAGTTTTTTAATAAATTGAATTAAATTAAATTAATTAATTAAGAGAGTATTCTGCTGTAGAGGCGTAAATTTGAGGTGTTTTTTCGGGTGCTATAAATAAAAAACAAAAAATATTTTTACTATCTATTTCTTGACAGAATATTTATTAATATTTTGAAAATACATAAAAAAAAATGTCAAAAAATTAAAAACTCAAAATGTTATAAGTTATTGAAGTAGGGGATTAAAAAAAATTGGCGAGCCAAGTTTGTCACGAATGTAACTCTTCCAACGATCCGAAACAAAAAAGTTTATTGATTTAGATGAATGCTGCTATCGTACTAACTAAGAAAAAATGAAAAATAATTTTTTTTTGACAAATTCCGACTGTCCTGATACATCATAACCTGATAAATCAAGACAAACTCTTTGAAAAATGTAGTTTTGAGAAAAACGCCTTTGAAGTTTCGGGTAAAATTAGGTAGACCGATGATTCTTACGTCTTTTGTTCGATTCGTTTCGGCCTAAAACGACTATATCTCAAAAAATAATTAAAATTTTAACAAATTCTTTTAAGGACATATTTCTGAAAGGTTAGGAATACCAAATAAGCTTACCAGATTAATAAAAATGAGTTATAAGGTCCGGCGGGCAAGGTGGTAGTGGATGGAAGCGTGACAGAAGCGTTCCCAAATCGAAAGGGGTTAAGACAGGGCGACCCGCTGTCAACAGTTCTGTTTAATTTGGTATTGGAAAAAATCATGAAGGAAAGTCGGATAAGAACAGAGATTGTAATATATGCAGCAGGTGATTGCGTATGCGAACGAAGTGGCATTAATCGCAAGAACCAGAAAGGAGATGAAGGAAATGTTTAAAAATTTGGAAGAGAGTGCGAGAAGATATGGACTCTAGGTAAATGAAAGCAAGACAAAGGATATGGAAACAAACGGAAGAGAAGTACAAGGTGACCTGGAAGTAATAGGACAGAATGGCAGAAATTAGTGTTTTCAAAGAGTGGACAGATATGAGTACCTTGGGGTTACGGTGAATGAAAATAATGAAAAAGTAATGGAAATAGAAAAGAGACTAACGAAAGGAACGAAAAACACGGAGTTGAGAAGCAAAATAGTGTCGAGAAAAACAAAAATTAGAATCTATAGAACTGTAATCCAGCCAACGGTGCTATATGGATGTGAAAAGGTGTTTGGGGGAGTGAAAGACGAGGAAAGCAACTGAAGAGGAAGAACAAATAAAGAAGTAATGTATATATATATGGATATCCAAGCATAATCTGGTCAAAGAGTGCGATGGTTAGGACATGTGGCGAGAATAGCATCGAATAGACTCACAAAAAAAAGCGCTGCTGGGAGAAGAAGGAAGTAAAAGAAGAAGAGGGAGACTGAAGAAGAGATGGTTGAAGATGATTAAGAAAGATCTAAAGGGAGTAGGAACCCGGGACTGGATATAAAGGAGCAAGAACAGAAAAGAACGAAGGAAAATCGTGGAAAATATTAAAGCCATGGGCTTGGGGGCCTGAAATGCTATTATCTATATTCCTGAAAGGTTTAGCTTTAAAAATATCAAAAAAAAAATTGATTTTTTTAATTGCTAAACCAGAATACTCTCTTAAAAAAATAAAAATCATATAGGTACCATACAAAATACAAGAAAAAGAAATCCAAGAAAAGGTTTGTCTATGAATCATAACAAAATTCAAGAAATCAAAGATATCAATGCTCAATTTTTGTAATAAACTAAAAATTAATAACGAGTGTGTTTTTGTGCTCCTATGACTTTCTGACATCAACGGGACATATTATTTATTAGATATCTTATTCGTTCTTGCAGGATTTGTTCTCATTCTTCCTGAAAAAAAATTGTCAGTAGCTCAAATTTGTGAGGCATTTACCGCTGTTTTAGCTATCTTCCTAGTTCAACCCAAAAATGCTCAATCGAGTTTAAGTCTGAACTGTTGGCTGGCCAGTCTATAACTTCAACATTCTGTGCTTCAAAAGAGGTTTATATAATGCTCGCATGATGAGGGCGTGCATTATCATGCTGAAAGATAAAATCTTTGCCGTAAATTTTAGTATACTGAAAAAAGAACTACGACAAGCTCAGTTCTTCTATATAAACTTATTCTGTCCGAGACCTTTATTGAACCTTCTCTAAAATGTTGAATTTCTTACACCATATTGTCCTGAAATGTTTTATTTTGTCGTCTGTAGACACGAATACGTCTATCAAAACCACTTAGACTAAATAAAACAACTATTCTTTCAAATCATGTTAATGGTTATATCCTCAGGTTGCTTTCCATGGCATCTTTATAAACCCTTTAAAAAGGCACGCTTTAAGATTATATTTATTTTATTATGCCGAAAAACTATCTACTAAGAAATGACTTAATAGCATTTAAAAATTTATTTTTCGTTAACCGTGAGAATTACAGAATTATTACCTGTTGGTTGAGGATATTTAAGATTAAGAGACCATGCTTAATGCTTGCTTATTAACTGCTAAATAGTAAAATATCATTTTTTGCAAAACTGTTTTAAGAAATTAAAATCCTAATTGCTTCTTTAATAGTTTTATTACTCATTTTAATTTCGGTAATTTAATAAGACGGCTTTATTAGTAAGCTCTAGACTTTGGTACAAGTTTACTTTCGCAGTAAAATACTTTTTTTTGATAACTTTATACATATTAAAAAAATATTTTAATACGTTTATCTATTGATAATAAGTAAAGTACTTTTTGTGGTAGTGCTTCAATGACTGCTTTATATAAATTTGGCATAAGTGTCTTGAAAAAAAAATTATAAAAAGTTGACGCCTGGATAAAGTTCATACAAGCATTGTTATTCTTAGCATAAATAATTATATTTTTATTAACACGTCAACAGGCAAGTGAAAAAAAAACCTTTTTATTGTTATTAAGATTGATTTGAGACTTAAGTCCTTCATCACATCTGGTCCTATAACCTTGGTGAGCAAACACCGCTCCATGCACAACCTCCAATAATTTTACCTTAGCGATTTGCGTATTAATAGTCGGCGTTCAAGTCAGAACCCGGCGTCATAAACAATATTTCTATATTAAATCAATAAATCTTTTTTCTCTTTGCAATTTACATGCAGTAGAGGTAAACCCGCTCGATTTTATAAATATATAATAACATTCCTCTGTGGTTGCTGTAATTTTGTTGGTAATTTAGTGCGAATTCCCATTGACGTACTCGAAGGCGAGCTTGCAACAAATTTACATAACACGCATAAGTTTAACAGTTAACTGCATATCTGTAGGTTGGTGTCAATCGAAATTAGATTTCCTGTCCGTGGTGGAGGATAAACGATGCTGCAACTGCTCGCACTCTAACGGTCCGGACCTGTAAATAAGTCTGCAACACATGTAAATGTTACATGGATTTTTATAACGACCCTCGTACATCATACCATGGCGTTATTACCATTGCGGACCTCGCAGGTACTTAACGACTAGATATCAAGCGCCTTAATCAAGATCTCGACAAGAAACTCATATAATTCAACTGGGCGAAATGCTGCTGCCTGCACCACAAGGGTTTACACTGATTTGTCTACAAGATGTAAATACATATATTATTTTGAAAATTCATTATATTTGCATATTCAACTTAACATAAATTATTTCTGTTTCTACCTATAGAAATGTATTAACGATTAAAACTTTATAATTTTTTTTAAATGACAACTTGCTCATGTTTATTTCAAATTCTTGTTGATGAATTTTAAGAAACAATTTTTTTTTGATCAATTTTAAAAAGAGAAATTTAATTCTTTTTTTAAATTTTTTGATTTAAAGACAATTGTTTCTTGTTTTAAAGTGACAGTAATGGTTAATTTAGAATAAACAAACCAAATTTTTGTAGTAACCTGCTTTGATTTTAGGACTTTATTACAGATTTTTTTAATTAAAGACAATTTTGTTGCTTGTTTAAGTAAGAGTAGTGAAATATAAAAATCTACGTAATTACAAAATATTATAAGAAATTGTAGAGAACATGCAAGGTGTGAATAATATTCTTACAGGTAATAGAAAAAGAAATGTGTAAAAAGAGAAATAATAATAAGGTATAAGAACCTCACTTAAGAAAACAGTTCAAAAAGGATAAAACCAAGCATCAGGCTGGTGCAACTCTTCCTGCCAGTTCCCCGTCGCTGCTATATAGTTTCCGTTGGTCGTAATTCATTTTTTTTCGTGTTGATTTAATGCAAGTCTACCTTTAGCAACTAATTATTCACGTTAATGAAAAAGCTTGAGCTAGTCAAGTCGGCGGCGCCTGTGTTTACCTACCATGCAGCTCTAAACAGCACGGATGTGGTGTCTTGTCTTCCTGTCCTGGTGGTAGTCATCACGCAACTTGCTAACCAAATTTATGCAGTATAAAACACGGATTTTGGTCTCTAATCGTCCATAGGGTCTGCGTTCACACGAAAGGGGAAACGAAGAAACAAACATACGTACAAACACGGACACAATGGAGCATAAAAAAGCGTATTGTTGTGTTTGCGTTAGCTGCGGGGGGTAGCCGGCCCCCCCGCCGATTCTTACGTACGCACAAAGAATACCATGAAAGCCGCCGCGGTGCTGATCTGCACAGGGACGAGGTTGTTCGGTTCGGATACAGATGTAGCGGAATGGCTTTTGTGGCCGACTTGGGCGTTCAAATCTCCCGTTTCAGGAAGCCGGCCTTTTCACTGATCATGGGGACAATGTTTATTTATATTCTATTATAATAGAGGTTTAGAGAACGAAACTACAGACGGACTAATACCCGATTTGGAGTTTAAAACGATTTTTAAATAATTCGGATTTTTTTTATATACATTATTTAAAATAAATCAGAAGTTCTAGGATTTTTTCAGCCAAACAATTTAGCATGGTTTTCCACTATTATTGATTTAGAATCTAGTAATCAAAAAATTAAAAACCCAATTACATTATCGCATTTTCCTTTCCCTTCTTTTAAACAAGACAAAAACTCCGTTTTCCTTCTCAGCTACTGCAGTTGAGTACGTTTTCAACCAGTTGAACTTCTAAAACTAAAGAAGTTACTTATGATGGTTGACAAAACGTCAAGTGCCAAAACTCGATTGGTACGGTAAACACAAATTCATGAAGATGACTTGGAACTTTTAAGCAAGACTGATTTTGATTTACAACTTACAAAAATTTGAATTCTAAAAATTTAAACAAACAACGTTAACAAATTTCACACTTGACATTTAAAAAAAAAATTTGGTTAGGTTATATATCCTACTCATACCATGCTTTTCTAACATAACTCTAAACGTAGCTTGATGAATTTTTCTATTCAACACGCGTTATGTTCCTACATTAATACAAAAAAATTCGTGCTTTAGGAGATGTTTTAAAAGTGCGGATAAAACTTGATTCATACAGTTCAAAAAGACAAAAATAGAGCAGCAATAAAAATTATAAAGAGAATTGTTTAATTTAAATTAACCATTACTACCACTTTAGCTGTTAGAATTGGTTAAGTACAAAATTCTGTTATCAAATAAGATAAGAACAAGCAAGAAAATTGTTTTCAAATCAAAAATCTGTTATAAAGTCGTAGAATCAAAGCAGGCTAAGTCAAAAATTAGTTTGTCTATTTTAAATTAACTATTAATGTTACTTTAACTGTCAAAGTAGATAAACAAAATTCTATTAACAAAAATAACATAAGAATTCTGTGTATTATATTGTAGTTTCTGTTGACAGTAGTTAAAATAAAAGCATTTTAAATTTTAGTTTTCATGTGGTAATCTAAATCTAAAAAAATAAATAAATTTAAGTCTGAGAGTTCTTACATTTTATTTTATTATTTTATATTATTATATTTTATATCTGTCATTTTTTTCTATAGACAACTGAAATTCTAAGACTTTTGGATCGCTCGATGGAGAGCACAGATTATTATTATTATTACGACTTTATCTCAAGTAAATTTTACCACACATCGATGTTATAATACGTTATATTAAACTATACTTGTTAACTTATTATCATGTAATCTGCTTGTGACAAGAAGATTAGAATATGTCACTATTTTAGTTCAGAAATTTTTTATTTAAATAAGACCAAAAAATTGGTTTAAGTGATGTGTAAGCAAAAACTAATTGTCCAAGTTTTATAATTTCTTTGAAACATATTTTCATTAATTTTTTAACTGATTTGAATTGATTCTAAATTTTTTGTTAAACTGTTGTAAAAGGTTTACTAACTTGCGGCCTCTATTACTGCGTTTAGAGGCTCCAAGATTCTTCTTCCAGTTGATTCCAAATCTTCATCGTGAAGTCGATGCCTGGATCCGGTGGATATTTTCCTTGTAGGGTGGACTTCCATTTTGATTTCCTTGCTGATAAAGCAATGATGATTTTGCTTTTTTCTTCTTTCCGCAACCTTTGTAGAAATGCGAGTTTCTTTGCGGACGTAAAATTTGCCACCGCCGAACTGAAGCGATTAACGATTGTTGCTTCGTTGATTTCTGTCTTCGTTTTTTCACAATTTTTGTAGTTTGACTTCTTGAACTGCTTCTTATCTTGTTGGTGAATTTTTGAAAATAACTTGGGATTTGTGTATAACTGACCTTTACTTGAAGATTCGTTGTTTTGTTGACGAATTTTCTTTTTAACTCTCGGCTGTTTTATTTCACTGTTTTGAGATGTATTTTCATTTTTCTGTTGAGCTTGTTGACTTTTTCTCTTTTTCGGTGTTGTTTTTTACGGTTTGATGCCTTTTTTTTCCAATCTTGCAGGCATAAGATTTGGTTCTTGAGTAAATTTTCGTAAAACTTTTGATGTATCTGTTTGAAATTTGTCAATTATAACTTCACTTGGAAGCTTTATGACTTTTATTAGCGTTTTATCGTTGTCTAATTTTGGTTTGTTACTGGAATCGTTATCGGATTTTGAAGCTCTCAAAACGGATAATTCCTTTTCCACTCTTTCAGGTTCAAGATTTAGCTCTAGGACCGATTGTTTTTTCCATCTTTCCGGAAAATTTTCATCAAAAGTTTTGGAGATTTCTAAAATGAACACTTCTTTTTCCACTCTCTCAGTCTCAAGACTTAGTTCTTGAGTCAATTTTTGTTTTTCATAAATAAAATTTTGATTTTCTTGTGTTTTAGATTTGAACTGGTTGACATTTTTCTCTAATTTTTTTGCATCTTTTTTTGCTTGTAATTTAATCCAGCGTGGTAAAGGTGGAAGTCTTACTGGGCTCACTCTTTTAGCCGTAGTTTCTTGTTTACCTTTTCTTATTAATAATTTTAATATGACATCTACACAAAGTTGATTTATTGTTTCATATACGTTGTTGTTAAAATATTCGTCTGTAAATTCTGTTTTTTTACCTTGTATCTTGATGTCGATAAATTCTATTGTATTTAACTCTTCGTATAAACGTTCCAAACGTTGTTCGATGAAAATTGTTAACTTTTGTTAATTTTACCTCGACTTTGTCAAGATAATCTGATAATTCTAATAAACGAATTTTTTGCTCCTCAATGAGCATTATCAGGGCACTATTTTTGAAATGAAGAAGATTTCATGTTCATGTACATGATTATCTCCCAATGCAACGTAGCACTGTTTTCACACACAACACTACTTTTTAACTCGCGGCGAAGAGCTTTTGACCACGAAAAATCCTTTTTTTTATAACTCGCGACGCGAATTTATATTTAAATCAAATTTTTCATTATTTGATTTTGTTTTAAAACTGACTTTGTATTGTCAGTTTTTCACTTTGCTCGAAGGACCATGTTCGACTGCACTTGAGTAAGAAGACTTGAGGTTTCGTTCTATACTAATTTATTCACTCAAAAACTTAACAATATATAAACTATTTACAGTGGTTCTAAACCAGAATAACATAAAGAGTAATTTCTAAACAAAGAGAATTAAACTTGATTTATAAACATTTATATCGTCGCTGTAATTTTGGAAGTTATTAAATGCAAGCTAAGTAAGTCATTGCTCTACAGTTAATTGATTACTAAGGTTTAATATTTATTACGAAACAATGAGGATGTGTAACTAAAAGCGCTGACAAATAACGCACCATCCGTTTAGAATTTGTGAGAATTAATAAGGACAAAATCTGTTTTAATCGAAGATTAAACAGCGTTGAAGAAGAAATTACTGCTTAAAAGCGGCAACTACTCCACAAACACACACTTTTATTAACAATGAATAGCATTATTTAGCCAACCTATCAGGTATTTTAACAATAAATGCTCAAAAAAAAAAATTAATCCGTTCTATAATTAGTCAAATTTTAAAATTAGTAAAAATATCGCCTTCGACTGTTAAAACAATGTCTTATAGTTCTTTGTTTAATTAACTAATTAATTATTAAATTATGGCCGCAGTTTTAAAAATTACTAAAATATCTCTCTGATATTGTTTATTGATTTGTAAAAAAAATACTTCTGATTTCTTATATTAGTAAAATATTGTCTGTGATTTATAAAACAACAATATCAATAGCGCCATTATCTATTTGTTTAGTTTTAAAAATAAGTAAAATTATCGTATCTATATGTTTGTACTTCAAAATTAGTAAACTGTTACTTTTGTTTTTCAGTATTAAAAACGCAATATTTTTTATTGATTAAGGAGTATTTATTAATTTAAAAATCAGTAATAAAATGTTATTTTTTGCTTTTCAAAGAGAAATAGAAAAGCAGTAAAATTTGCAATACTACAGGTAATATCCCAACTTAAAATTAGCTCATACAGTTGAACAACGTCAACAGCTTAATTTAAGCTAATTGTTAATTTGAGTGATTGTATAAACAGTGTTTTACGGAAAACAATATAAAACGTAAAAGCAAAGAAAATTTATAGTAAAGCTCCCTTTAAAAATATTTTCTGAGTGTCTCACAAGACAGTTTAAATGTAAAGTAGCGCCCTCTCGTTTTGAATGATTCGACTTGTATGCGTTTTGCTCTGTTCTTGTGGGAATATAGAGTTTAAAAAATATAAAAAGCAATAAAGTAGTAGCTTGTATTTAAATTTGTAAAACAGCGTCTGAGTCCTATTAGCATTTCTCGAGAAATTCCCAAGTATGTGAAACAGAGAGACAGAACGAGGTTATAAAGCTCTACATTTCAGTTAGACATCTAAGTTTTTATCTCCCAGAATGTAAATTTCGTAATTTTTCCTTGTATATCCATCGAGTGTTAGTTGCGTGCGTGATATCTCGTCGCAATTAAAAATTTGAATAAGTCCGCTCCCCGCCCGCTGCGGTGACATAAATTACCTATAAATTCCGCCGCTGATTGCCTAATTAAAGTCTCTCTGTTTTTAATGTCCGGACATGTAAAAATAGTTCCATTTGAAATTAGGCGAACAAATTGTGAAATTTCTTTTTATAATTTTTTTTATTTTTGTTGTACCGCCAGAGATAAATACATAAAGGAACGGTTTGATTTGTACGAGGAATAATAGCCGGCCCCCTGTTGACTCAAACACGGGTATAATATGTAACATATGCCTGAGTGAGCCCATTCAACTGATCGGCTAGCAGTTTATACGGTTATAACGTTAAAGAGGCCGCAAATAGCCGCATCCATCAACCACTTTGGCTTAAACCCAATAATCCGCATCGATGGCCAAAACGATGGCCCGTGAAAAGTGAAAACATCAAAATTTATCATTTCGAGACACCAGACTGCTTCTGAACTCATAATTCATAGAATGCCTTTGACACATTTATGGCAAAACAACAGGGGGCCATCGGTTGCTTCTTGCGGCGCGGCGAGACACATTTTTATTGTTCTAGAAGACATCCGTATATTATAAAAATCAGGCTAAACACGTGCTTCAATTTACGTCATAAATATGAATATATTCCTGTTGATAAGATCATAATAGCAATAAATAATTCGTAAAATTTTGCAATAAAATTTCCAGCAGTGCAAGCCGCTCTTCCACGTGAAAAAACCCGTAACTTTTTGGAAACGTGAGTTACGGGATGCCACCGTCTAAGATTTATGACAAGATGAATGAGTATGTGAAGAGATAAGCCTTGCACTGTAGTTTTAACAATTCAAATTCGTCAAGATATCTGATAAGAAAGAAGGAAAAAACTTGGCACAATAAGTAGAAACAAATTAAGTGGCTGTCTTGTCGTAAACGTATAATTTAAGCTTCTATATCATGAAATGTCCGACATTTGTCATGGTTTTGGCCACTTCCGATAATATCTAACACCTAATTTAGGAAACATAAAATTGCAAGAGCGAGCACATGAATGAATGAATGTACTATTGTTCCAGTCCGGAATATCTAATTAAGGCGGAATTTATGAGTGGATAGTGCTCGGAGTGGCCGCTTCGGCGCTGTGAACCGCTTCATTTATTTTATTACGTCATAATTTAGACCGCACGCACCTCTACCTGGACATCGGCCGGAAACGGGACCATTGTTATTGCCCTTTTTCACGCATTTCAGACATTTGTCATGATTTTTAGATCTAATTGTTTTATTATCTTTTACTCATTTTGTTTTTATTTTATTTTTTGTTAGTGTATTAGTATATTAATTTTATATTTTATACAAAAAATAAAATAAATTTGGGTAGGCAACCAATAATACATCTTTAAATTTTTTGTGTTGTAACTGATATAACCGACACTTATAGTATATTGTATTCCTAAGTGCAGAAAATATTTTACTACTATTTAATATAAAACTGTTTTTTTTTAATCGAGTTTACAAGCAATTTGTTATATAAATAGAAATAGAAACATTATACACGTCCTGAACCAATTTGTATTAATTTTTTCAAATTGTTTATTTTTTGTGTGTTTCAATTTTTGATTTTATTTTCAGACTGTTTGGGATGAAGAGATGTGCACGATGCCAAGCCACCATCATCTCATCGGAATTGGTAATGCGAGCCCGCGATCTCGTCTTTCACGTCCATTGCTTTTCGTGCGCCATCTGCAACTCCCCCTTGACCAAAGGGGACCACTTCGGAATGCGAGATGGGGCTGTTCTATGTAGGTTACATTTCGAAATGCCCATGTCTGAACCAGTACCACCCGGAATGTTTCCACCTGGAATGCACCATTATCCTCCACCATTTCCCAGTCCGGAGTTTCACCACCAGATACCTCCACCGACACCTGTCGAATCAATCGGTAAAGTTCCTTTCTTCAATGGGGCGCCAACGACGCCCAGACAAAAGGGCCGGCCGAGGAAAAGGAAGCCCAAGGATCTCGAAGGGATGACTGCGAATTTAGGTAAATTGAAATTGGTTTTAAAATTAGTCTCAAAATATGGGTATTAGTAGCTGTAACACCACTCACTGCTCTCACAATAATAGGTTTTTAGTATACAGGGTGAGTTTGTTAAAAGTCTATCTTAACTTTTCTCAAAAATTAGTTATTACGCCGACTTTAGAATTTGACATTTAAAATAATGTAATGAATTTTAGATTTTTTTAACAAATTAATATTAATTAATTAATTTTCATTAGAAGAAATATTTAAAAAATTCTGAAAAAATTCACATACATAGAGAAAGAAACAAAGTTTCTAATGGTAAAACTTGAAGTCGATGTGATAATTAGTTTTTGAGAAAAGTTAAAATAAACTCACCCTGTATAGTCAGTTTTAAAACATGGGTATCGGTAGCTATAACACCCACTGCTGCTACAATAATGTGTTTTCAGCATATATCGTCTCGAATATTGATGGCAATAAAACAGTTTTATCTCTGAATGTGATAAGATCAGAGTTCGTTGAAAAAATAAACTTGTAAATTGATAGTCGAGATCAGACCGTTTACAAGCCGAAAAAACCGTCTATAAAAATTTGAAACATTTTAATTCTTCTAATGTCTTTTGAGAGTCTCACAATTTTATCTTCGAATCGTTGAAGTAAAAACGCGCTCATAAACAGCTTTAGTGCTCTTCCCACAACAGCTATAAAAGCCAGAACAAATGTCTCACCGAAGGCTATTATTTATCGGGTATTGAAGACGGACCTGGAAGGGCCCTAATTAAGCAGCGACGCAGTGACATAAACACGGATTAGCTGTTTGAACAAGCTTTGATCGGATTGACGGCAAATTAATTGTGCCACATGACAGTCGAGTGGCTTGCTCCTGAAACCCACTGCAAATCCTCTTTCGAGAGCTGTAAGCCGACTGCCGCTTCGACCCAACCAATAGGATTACAGCCCCGTGGCTGATATACTCAAAAAACGAGCCAGATTTGTTTTTGCGTTATTGGAGGATTTGCAGGCGGCGGCATAAAGCAATTGAATCAAGTTACCCTTTAATTAAAAATATTATTAATAATAAAAATGAAATAAATATTGACTCTAGAGCAATAAAATGTTTTCTCTTGATTTTAATTTTTATAAAATGTTTTTTGTAACAGGTAGTTGTCGTATAGACAGACACAGTTTGACATCTAACGAAGAGTGCTGAAAGGTAGCGAGAGTTGGTATAATAATGTTGGCGGATAACAAAGTTATCTCTTAAGCTCTCGCTCGGCCACCAACATAACCAACTTCCACGATAGGCAAAAACATTGCCCCGACCGACATTGAATTACAACACCTAATCGCCCAACCAGCAACACACTGAAAGGCAGTGTTACCAGAACTAGCAAAAGTGTTCCAATCGAACAACAACGTCGAGAAACTGTATACCGGTTTTGGGGTTTTTGTCCCTCATCAGTACAGTATTATACCAACTCTCGCTACCTTCCATCACTCTTCGTTAGATGGCACACTGTGTCTGTCTATACGATTACTAGCCGAATTTTGCTTGGTATAACCGAGTTCTCTCACCCGTTCCAATCGAGCACAACGCTTCGAGATACACTGTACTGATGAGGGGCAAAAATTCCGAAACCGGTATACAGCTTCTCGACGTTGTTGTTCGATTGAAACACTTTTGCTTTTTGTAACAGCAATTTCTTTAAAATGAATCCTACAGTTTCTGATAAGTTTCTTTACAAAAAGCGATTTTTGATTACAATCTTTATAAAACGCTCTTTGCTTTTTTCATTTTTACAAATTGTTACTTGCTGCATCTAGTTTTTATAAAATTTTATCTATAGCTTCTGGTTTTGACAAAAAAAGCTATAAATACAAATTCGGATTTTTATAAAATGCCTTTTGTGGCAGCGAATTTTTATGAAACAGTGTGGTGGTGTACAATTTCTAGTATATTAAAATGCCTCTTGTAACTTCCATTTTTATAAATTTTTGGCTTTGTCTTCCAGTTTTTATAAAAATTTATTTACAGTTTTTAGTTGTGCTATAAAACATTTCCAAATTTGTTTCTTGTCTGTACCTGCTAAAATTTCACACCTCAGATACTAATCATGTAATTCCCACAGCATTTCAATTGGACTAAGTTCAGGCCCGCCGCATTGCCGTTCAATAAGCAATAATAATAATTAACTAGCCGCTAATTAATGTTTCTACAAGCTAAAACTCGACTTTTATTAACTACAAAAGTAATTAACGTCTTTTATAACGCCATAACATTCAACAACAATAAAGATTTTGTGAAAGCTTATAGACAATGACGTGCTCAATGGACCAAGAAAGTTAATTTTGGGAAAGGTGCGCTATCTAGTGGCTAAATCGGTTAAGAAAAACGTTAATTGGACGCGGTATGTGAGAACGTGTGATATTCCAAAGAGTTATAAAAATTACAGATATTATTCCGTGTGATACGACCAAGTTTCCTGTAAGAATAACCAAGTAGATACAGTTTTATATTTGATATGTATACCTGCCCCCTCGTTATATGTGCCGCCCTTGTAGCGATTTTTTTAGTATTTTTTTCTACCAATCAGCATAAGCAATGAATGCATCCGATCTAAGATAGACATGAAAGTCTAAGCAAAGGATACAATTTGATGATATTAATAAAACATAATATGAATTATTTATAAAGTGTTATAGAGTGCAGTAAGGCCATGCACGACAAATCCAGCCTTTATATGGCTCTTATTAACATTTATTTCTTTATTTCGTTTAATTGCATCAAGCATTATTCAATTAATTAGATTAAGCGGATTAAGAACCGAGTGGAAAATTGCTGCTGAATAAGTTATGGATAGCATGAAGGAAATTTATCTCGTATTATAGTGAGGTGGTGGCGGAACTGCACGTTACTGAACTCAAATAGCTTTTTTATAACTGTAAAATTAAAATTGCACAGATAACAACGGGATATTGTCTGGAAGTAGCGTGATGAGCCACTCAAAATCACAAGTGATAAACAAACACAGAAAATTTATTTATGTATCTACATACATGCACTACCAGAACGAAAACAAACTGAAATATTATCGCAAGGAAAATCATTTCATACATTATTTATTAAAAAATCGTACTTGAAGAGAAAAAAAAGCGTTAAAAATGAACTAAAATATACTCAAAAAACAAATTGCATAAATAAATGGCATATTATTTTCAATCTCTGTTTGATGACTACTCTCAAATGTGTGATGTCTCAAATGACAAAAATTGTTCCTGTTGCTATGAAGAAACTATCAAGAGCTTTGTAAAATTGTTTACTTTTTCATTTGTTATAAAAAAATTTGCCTTTTTTTATTCTAAATTATACTCGCTTTTGTATTAGTTAAAAAACAAGTTTAATTTAAAAAATCAAAATTTTTAGTAGAGCATACTTGGTTAGCTTTAAGAGTAGGTAAGAATTACACGAATATCATACTCTGTTATTTAGCAAAATTAAAAGATTTCGAAAACGAGCTGAAAGCTTCTCTACAACTTTTGCATTAATCTGAAAGAAAAAGGCTTCAAACCAGTAAGTCAGATCAAAGAGGAAAGTTCTGCAAAATTGCAAATACTGTTTTTTAGATGGCTGTTGAGGCGATGTCAGCTAAATCTTCTGACTGCTTCATAATTTCTTTGCTGAATAAATTATTCTAGAAAACTTTGGTTTAATTCACTATTTGAAAAATTGGGTTTATGTCAGCTTACACTTTGGACATCTGACACAATTGCGGCTTTGAACATACCTACTTTTAAAAAGAAACTTTAAAGAACCGACAAACTAGCAGTTACAATACCTACTCCAGATCCCATTTAGAATAAACTAAAGATCGAGAAGAGTTAGAAGAGAATGATTTAGAAAACTATGTCAAAAAACTTGACTTGAAATGCAGTGAAAACTAACATAAAGACTATCAAAAAAGCTGCTTTACAACTTTTATATTAATCTGATAAAAAAGGCTTCAAACCGGTAAGTCAGATTAAAGAGAAAAGTTCTGCGAAATTGTATACTGGATCTAACGAAATAGTAGAGTGACTAAAGCAATAAAGTTATAATTTTTGTTAACTTGACGAACATGATGGACGGACTCGTCGTAAATTTTTCTGTCATCTTAGTCTGTTGCTTTTCTGAAATTCCAAAGCTTCGAGGCAGGTAGATATAAGGTGCCCATCATCTAAGTCTAAGCAACCGAACTTGACTACCACTCTTTGTTAAGTTAAGTTATGACTTTATTGCTTTAGTCACTCTACTATTTTGTTATATCGACTATAAAAACTGTTATTTCAGATAGCTGCTGAAATGATATCAGCTAATTCTCCTGACTGCTCTATAGTTTTTTCTTAGGATAAAGTATGCTTAAAACTTTGGTTTTACCTCATTGGGTTTATGTCAGCTTCTTACATTTCGGACATCTGACATAATTGCAGCTGGAATTAGGTCTTTGAACATTCACGCTTTAAAAAAAACTTTGTATAACCGAGAAACTTGTAGGTAAAATACCTATTCGGCCACATTTACGTCAGATTTTTGAATTTGCAAGAAGAACACGCAAAAACACAATTGTGAACTGAAAATACTGAAATAAAATAAAAACAATTTAAAAAAAATACCGGAAAAAGTGCTAGATCTATCAAATATTGAAAAAAGAAGACAAAGAAAGAAGTCCGCACATTTGAGATAAATAAAATAACTGGAGAAGAAAAACTAAAAACTGAGAAGAGTTGGAAGGGATTAGTCTACAAAACTATGTCGAATACAAGAAAAATTAAGATAATATTGTATCTAGAAATAGATGCAATAAATATTAAAACAGAGTGACAATAAAAATTTTGAAAAATGCAGTATTTATTATTTTATCTAACACCTCTTTATTATGACGTTATAAAAATGATGTTTTTGATTGAATTATAGGGTCTATAAAACACAAGTGGATTTATAAATCAATAATAAAAATGTTTTTATATAATTAAACAGTTTACAGAAAATAGAATAATTTATTGACCATAAAAAAATACAATACATAAAATTGCAATTATAAGAAAAGGAATTTCAGATGAAATCATTTGTTGAGATTTACGTTAACATTTATATCAAAAGATATAACTGTATTTGCTTCTTTTTTAGTCACTTCAATGTTGTTTCCACATTCATTCGATTTTTGCTTCTCAATATTTACAATAACATTGCCTTTTGTTTCTGAATTTCCAACCAGTAGGTATCTTCTTAGCAATGTCTTTATGTTCCAAATTCACTCTTCGACTTACGCTTGTGCCACGGTTGTCGACTTTCATCGGCCATGACGTTGGACCATACCAAGACCGGCTCCAGCGCTAGTGTTGGGCAATATACTAGCTGATGTGCGTCTTATACTGTGTCTTGTGTAAGACTCTGATTCTGCTAATTTAAAAAAATCAGCTACTACTGATGGTATTTTGGATAGACTATTTATTTCCAATGGCTGTATTGTGCATTTCAAATTTCTATAGCACAAAAATCTGTTTTAAAAAATATTCTTAGGTCGGAAAGACATACATATATTTTCTACAAATATCTAGCACAGTCACTGCAAAATTAGTGCGACCTGTAATGTAAAAAAATTAGATTTCATTCTCTAATAACAAAATCGACCTACCTTCAACATCAAATATTTTTTATTGGGTGCTTCTGCTAAAAACTGTTGTATATGCTCTCTTTCAAAAAATTTTGATTTTTTGCACTTGTAATTTTTTGATTTGTTTTTCAAAAAAGCGATCAACTTGCTATATTGTGAAATATCTCTATTTTCGTGATGCTTTAATGTCGATCTTAACATGCTGTATTTCGTCCACATTGAAGAGGTTGCGAATCTTTTTTTGGTGTTTAAAAAGTACCTAACCCAACAGCACGTCTTCGCTTACCCCACAAACATCGTTTTTTTGTTTCCAGTTATTGAACTCACTCACTTCTTTGTAATAAGCGTCCCTGAATTTATTGGGTAGCAAACTCGATGTGACTTTTTCAACATCTTTCGCAATTTTTTCAGGAAGAGAACTACTTGTTTTTATTTCCAACAGTGTTGCAAGCGCCGAAACAGTTTGTTTTTCAAATAATAATTTTGTTGTCAACAACAACATGACAGCCAAATCATAGACTAGTACTAATCTTTGTAGATAAAATTTTTTTGGGTTTTGATGATTTTTTAAAAACTCTTACACAGAGAGGTGTTAGATAAAATTATGTATTGTACTTATAATGTTATTATGTAATTGTATATTGTGTGACTTATTTGCTTTATAAGACACTTGCATAATAAATAGCTATAATTAAATATAAATAATGTATACAGACTATATCAAATACAATAGTCAAAAATTTGGCCAGTAGTAAGTCTCGCTAAAAAAAAAATTTTCTGTTTTTTCTGAATGCAATTTTGCTATTTTAATTTAATCAAAACATAGAATTCGAATAGCACTATTATTGACTCAAATTTCTATATAAGAAAGAGTAGAACAAAATCTACCTTTCCCTCAGTCTTAGCTAAAGTTATTGGCGCCTATACAGCGTTATGTAATAATCTAATAATACAAAATTAAAAATTTTTTTTACTGATTCGAAAATCGAAGACAATATTTTAACAACTTGTAGCTGATAAAATAACATTTCTTCTAATTTTTAAAATTAATGACGACATCTATTTTTATCAGTTTTATTAATAACGACAAACTTAATATTTTCTCTCAGTTTTGTTAATTTTATAATATAGAAATTAACAATTTTGAAAGCAATAAAGACGACATTTTTTCTAATTTTTGGTACCGTAAGCAATATTTATTTTCCTCAGCCTTAACTTAATATTGACAAATATAAATTAACTATCACTATTTTACTAATTTTGAAGTTTACAAACATAAGTTTTCTAGTTTTAAAAGTCAGAAACGATATTTTTTTATAATTATTAACCAGTAAATACAAAAAAAAAATTGTAAGCAATTTTGATTATTTTTTGAAGTCAGAAGCAATTGTTATCAATTGTTAAATCGATAAATACAAAGTCAACATTTTTTGTAACTTGGAAAACTGAATGACTATAATTTAACAGCTGTAGAGCTGATAAAGATTTTTAAGTTCGTTGCGACATCTATTTTTATCAGTTCTTTAATAACAACAAAAGTAATATTTTTCTAATTTTACTAATTTTAAAATCTAAATAAAACAATTTAATAATTTTAAAATCAATACAGTTATAAAGGCATTTTCTTATTTTAAAAGAATAGTTTACAAAACTGTGTCAAATAACAGAAACATTAAGATAATTTGGATGACTTTACTAGAAATAGATACAATTCGCGATTCAAGTGTATTTTCGCGTCACAAATATGGCGGCCAAATGAGTATAAAAACATAACCTCACCTTTTTGTTAATGAATTAAATTAATAAATGGCTCACTAAAAGCTTGTTTATCTACTTGTATTCCGACGTTTCTTTTTAATACTTCTGATGGAATCATTACTTCAGGTTTAATAACTTCATTAAATGTAGTGTTGTCCTGCAATACCTCTTTGCAAAGAGTTTATTTTTTATTTGCAGTTGTTTTAGGAACCTCATTTCTTGAGGATTTCCGTTTACTAAAGAATCCTTCATGACTACGTGAAGTCAAATTTAACGTTGGTTCAACAGTCTTCTTTAATTTCGACGACATGAATGATGTAATTGACTTGCTAAGAAATACGTAAAAAGATATAAATATATTGATAAATCCTTCATTTTTTATTTAGTATAGGAAGAAGCAGAAAAAATCACTTTTCTTAAAATCTAGAGAACACACTGACATACTATTTATAATTTTTTTACCGGATTTAACCCCTAATTTGTTAGTTATCTGAACTCTACTTTAATTAGAAAGGGGGAAAAGATGAAAAATTAAATGCTTTTTTCACCCCGCTTTCGAATGGCAATTAAAAACAAAACAATTGCGATTATTAGCTATTACAGACATATTTTTTTCCGTGCATCAAATTGCAACATACCTACTCACCAGACTAGTTACAAAAAGACCGCTAGAGGCGCTTTACAGTTATGTGGAATCGCGAATAGAAACTAAGATAGAATGACAATAAAGGTTTTAAAAAATTAAGTATATATTATTTAATCAAATACAAATAATGGTTAAAAATTTAGCTAGTAAGAGATATTGTTAAAAGAAAATGTTTTCTAGATTTTATCAAAATTCAAAATTTTTAGCATCTGCCGTAAAAATAGTATAAAGAAAAGTAGTTTCTTTTGAGGAGATTAAATTTTTGACCATTATTTGTGATACACTCAGTATATAAGTTTTCTAAAGTCGTTAATCAAATAAAGTAGAATAATTTTTTTATTGTATTATAAAGAAATTAATTGTTAAACAAGTAAACACTTTACTTAGGAGCTAAAGTATTTAACATAAAAAACCTGCCTTTTTCTTTGTTTTAGAAACTTTAGTTCTCTACAACATTCAAAATTCTTGAAAACCTTTCGATATTTTAATTAAGAACACAATATTGGAATGTTCCAATAATCCAAGTTTTGTTTTAAAAGTTACCAAAATTAGTCAAAAAAAAAATATAATCAGATTAAGCTGTGAAACCTTTTGGTAAACAAACGTTCGAAGAATTCGCCTGATCTGCAAGTGAATCCTCTAAAACCGTTAATCTTTGTATCAGAAAACGAAAAACAAGTGCTTGGTTCGAACCGCTACCTCCGAAATTCCGTGACGACTCTCTTTAATTGGGTCAGATACCATAACGAGGGACCGATCGCATTCTTGCGATTCGAAACTGTCTTTAGACTGTATAATAAAATATATTAGATGAGAGAGAGACTGGCTATATCGAACGCAATCGAAATAAATTCAACAAAGGAAAAGAGCCGGCACTGATTTGCTCACAAAAAACGTACAAACAATTTCAAAGACTCTAATTTACGGTATCGTAACAATGAGAGAACACCTTTAGTGTCTTATTTACGACACTCAATAATAGCATGAACCCTGCGATGAGAGAGGGCATAACACAAATTTTATATCTTCATACATCGTAAAAATCTGAGGCGGTTCGGAGAATCACTCCGAGAACAATAATAATGTCCACACGTTTACGATTATAGACCAATCAAAAGGCGGCTCAATAAGTTTTTGAAAAAAAACGCCAAAATGTCGCACTTGTATAAAGTTTACAGCGTCAATAATGCTTTAAATAAATAATAAAGTCGAGGGGGTTGTTGAGAAGAGAATAACAATGCGGAAGGGTGCGGTTCCCACGTGGGGGTGACATAGAGCTTGTGGGAAGAGATGGGTATCATATGGTGGATGTTTTAGTTATTGGTGAGGGTTTTTACACAACCTTCATAACAAATCAATTAAATGAGGCGAATTAAGCTGGTTAAGAGGATAAATTTGATTGATCAATGATCAAACAGATCTATTAATCTTTAAAAAAATATTTTAAAACAAAATAATATAAAAAAATTACGAATAAATAAATACGTTTATCAGAGACATTTAAAATATTAGTTTAAGTCAGTCAATCAAATCGAAGTTCTGTCAATGTTAAAAATTGTTTTTTTGCGTTTAAACAATACAATATTTTTGCAAATTTGACGTTTTTTATAAAATTTTTGAAAATATAAAATGAAAAAATTTTGTTTTCTTTACTTTAGAAACACCTGTATTTGTATCAAAAAATTTGTTTTTTTGTTTTCAGATTTAAACTCCGATTATTTGGACATGTCCTTTGGTCGTTCTCCAGGTACTCCCGGTATGCATGGTTCAAATCAAAGAACGAAAAGGATGCGAACGTCTTTCAAACATCACCAACTCCGTACCATGAAATCCTATTTTGCAATAAACCACAATCCAGACGCAAAAGACCTGAAACAACTATCCCAGAAGACTGGCTTGCCCAAAAGAGTACTTCAGGTAATTCAAATCTCTTTAATTAATTAGTTCTTTCAATTAGTATCATTTCTTCTAATCGCCTTAATTGTAATTCCAATGAATTGCTTTTCTTCAAAGTATTTAATTTGTTTTTCTCTCTTTCTTTCTTTGTCGTGAATAAATCCATTATTTCGATCTACTTCAACTAACAAATTGTCGATCCGCGGTTGGTGCGTCCATAAATCCGGCGGTGCTTTCTAACAAATCATTTCGTCGTTGTTCATCTCGTAGAAATATCGAAAATGCTTCGGGCCAATCGGGGACTTAACAAGAGAGAACTCTTCTCTCAAGACAAACAACCTCAGTCGACTGAAAGATTTTAATGGGCCCAGTTTTTAGAGCTGCCGGCAGACCGATTGTTTATCAATGGAAGGGGAGGCAAACTAATAACAATCGTCGCGAAAAAATCGCGCCGAATACGCCCGAATTTCGCATCGACGCCATCTTGGTCTTAACACAGATCGATACGCGTACAAGATCAAGTGAGCGGCGGCGGCGGCAGCGGCGGCGGTTACCATGACGATCAGTCCGACACTCATTTCTCATCGCCAACATTCCGACACAGCCGCCTTCGGCAATTAGCAGAAATAGAAATACTCGCTGCACTCAAACGACGCGAGAAACAGTTGGCCATGCATAGAGAAATTCCGGTGAACACAAATTTGAAACACAAAGTATAAAAATAACTAAAAAACTAGAAAAAAATTAAGTCGATTTTGGAAATTTAAAGTTTCCAATTCTGTCATGATTAAAACGTTATGAGAATTTGTTTGTGATGTAAACCCCTCAAGAAATCTAGTGTACAAGTTTTAAGAAATCTTTTTGAATGCTATATAATCTCTAGAAATGCTTAGAAATGTTTAGGAATTTTAAGAAACTTTTAGAAATTATTTAAAATTCTTAGACATTACCAGACATTTACAGAAATCGTAATAAAAAAAAAGAAATCTAGTGTTCTAGTTCTAAGAAATCCTTATGAATTCTATAAAAATCTCTAGAAATTTTAAGAAATAAACTACGCATAAATGACAGGGATATTCTAAAAAATTATAATGTTTAATGATGTAACCATTTTTTTTCAAAACTATGTGATTAATTAACCTTCATTTAGCTTATCTAAAAACTGAAAACCAAATGAATCGTTTTTCTTTTGATAAGGTTAGGGCCTGAAAGAAGAGGATCCAATGAAGATATGAGTTATTCTTAAAAAAAATTGTTTTCTTTTGTTGTGTTCACTTATTCGTATCAATTTACGGTTAAATTATGAAACGGCTTCATCTTCCAGCCAACCTTTGCGAAATTATTGTGCGAATGCTTACTGAGGGTTACAACAAGTTGACATTGACCAAACTATTGGTGTATCCCAAAAGGTGGTTTCTCACACCCTCTCACGTTTTTGGAAAACAGGATCTACTGCTAGGCGGTTTGGTAGCAGATTGCAACGTGTTACAACCCCTAGAGAAGATCGTAACATAGTCATACATGCCAGACGCAAGCTCTTTTTGACAGCGTGTCTGACTCTAAATCTATTGCAAAATGTTTCTAAGCGGCCTGTTGCACTTTAAACAATTCGGAACTGTTTACAGAAAGTTGGACAGTTATCGTATGCTTCTTTAAGAAGACCAGCCGCAACAGAACGTTATTGGCGGTTACGAAGAGAATGGTGTAGCGACTTAGCGAGCACATAAACTGACAAGCTGTTATGTTCACTCACGAATCTCGTATTTGTCTACACAGCTACATCCGATGACAAAGAGTGTACAGAGAACAAAAAATGCGCACCATGCCGTAATTTGTGCAGCCTGTCTATCGGTTTCAAAGCGGTGGTGTTATGGTCAGAGCTAGCATTTATTCTGGAGGCCGTACAAACCTAAACATCATTGATGGAAACCTCACAGAGGTGTGTTAGGTATTAGTCACAAGGAACTTTATTGGTGAAGAATTTCGCTTTCTTGGCGACAACGCACGTCCACATACATCTCCAATAGTGAATCAATTTTTGGAAAACTATCAAATTTCACATTTGTCTTTGCCACCAATGTTACCAGACCTTAACCCAATTGAACATATGTGGGATGCACTGCAAAAGAGACTTTTCGATCACTATCCACAGCCCTCAAACCTCCATGAACTACAAGAAGCGTTACCGCCCTTTTGGAACGCAATCTCTCTTAAGATTTCTAATAACATTATTAACAGTATGCCAGAAAGATGTCAGCAAGTTGTTAATAACCGTGGACATTATACTCGATGCTAGAAGTGACTTTAAATCAACAACATCAAAATTGCATAAACAAGCAACAAAGATTTTATTTTTTCTGAGTATTTTTATTAGTTTATTTTATTACAAAATCTATTCTAATTTGTAATGTTTGATGCCATTTTGTTACTTGAAATGAAATCTCGTAAAATCTTGAAATAAAATTAATGCCTTTTTTCTTTCGCTTTCTTAAAAAGACGTTTATGCAATTAATTTATTTTTGAAATCAAGTAGATTAAAAGACAAATTGTGTCTTTTAAGTACATGTTAAAAACCAAAAGAGAGTTTATAAAATTAAAGAACTATTCTTTGACGTAAAGAACGGTTGGGAACCCTAATAACGTGAGAACGAAAAAATTCTTAATTTACATAGTTTAGTGTGTGTATTAAATAAAATACATAAATAGTTGAAATACAAATGATTGTTGTTTGTAGTATGCACGTCAAAGCAGAGTGTCATGGTCCCTTTTGTAAGACCATGGCGACGGGATAGCCGTCGCCTTAGTAAAAAAAGGAATCGTCAAAGGAATCCGAAATCGATTCGCTGCGAGTTGACATCAAAGTAGTGCTGTAAGAACAAGTGTACCAACTGCGAATGTATCGCGTAGAACGGCGCTCATAAAACAGAATTGTTAAATTTTATTATTCAGTCGAAGGAACGGTGCGGTGGTTAATGAAAGTTGCATGAAGTCGGTGGTTCTGAGACCGTGTACTAATCAGGTGACTGAAACGTCTATGAAAGCGGCTGTTTTGCTCCGAATAAGGACACCACTATTAATAACAATAAACTGAATGTGGCGATAATAGTGTTACAAGAACCGGATGGCCGAAGAGTGCGTCCTCCGACGTCGTGGAGGAATTCCAAACTGCCCATTATCATTTGTTACGGCTGGGGCTTTCAGCATGGCCGACGAGCAAAAACCAAGGAGTTGCTGATACTCGATGATGTGGAGATATGTTGATGTTCAAGACAAACAACTGATTTCTTTTTTGATATAAAGCAGTTTCGCCATTTTTATTCTATCAAAAAACATACTATCCAAATAGCACTATTATTAACTCAAATTTCTCTATAGGAAAAGTTTAGAACAGAAACTATATTTACCGCACACAGAGATGTAATAATGTAAATAAAAAAATTTTTTTTTACTGATTTTAAAAATTGGAGACGATATTTTAACATCTTTGAAGCTGATAAAGATGACATTTCTTCTAATTTTTAAAGCCCGTTGCGACATCTATTTTCATCAGTTTTTTTTTTAATAACGGCAAAGGTAATATTTTGGGAATTTTACTTATTTTAGAATCTGAAAACAAATATGTGTGCAAGCATTTAGAAGGTAGGTACGAGTTTTTAGACAGACCCTTGCATTTAAAATTCTGGTAAAAAAAGCGCTACAAATCAAAATTGATAACAGATAAATAAAAACAATCTTCATAAAAGTAATTTATTTGTAATTTAGCATAAAATCCAAAAATAAAATCAAATTGAGTAGATTCTATTTAAAAAACATAACTTTAATGTTTTTTTTTTAATATTGGAACATTTGTATATAAACCGAAATGTTTTTACAATGTGCATCAAAACGCAGCTATAATCTAAAAAAAAAGAAAAATTAATATCTCTTATAATAAACAAGTTGCAGAGCTTTTTCGAACCGTTACAGCCTGTTAAATTGTAACTTCAGAAAATTACTTTTTGTAATTCATTTTTTCTAACCAAAAAACCAAATATAAATAGATTGCAGTTTCTTATGTTAAGATATAATAGTAAAATTGTAAATGTGTAAAGATGGCGTCGCGACGCGCGTCATCCTCTCAAGGGAAACCGGAGGGTTTGCAAGCTGAAGACAGGGAGACGCGGTAATTGGAACCGTCGCATCCCGGAGGGGAACATCGCTGATTTATTTCGTTTCTAGTCGTGGGTGGTTGAAATTTAAAAAGGCGTGTGCCGACGGCGTATTGATTTTAAACGGCCCAAGAAGACGAAGGGTGGGCGAGGGAGGATTTATACAGAGACGACCATAACAACACAAAAATATTCACAAGAAATGGTTTTAAAAAACTTGATATTTATAGCGAGCGTTTTTTTAAATTTAGCAATAAAGTGGCAATAAAGATTTGGTAGTTTTTTTACATTAAATTATTTAAATTCTTTTTTTTCTGTTCATTTTTATCATTTTTGCTACTTTTTGAATTCTATACTTATAAGACGACTTTGTCTGTGAATTCGTGAAAGTCCTGTCTGCTCAAGAAACAATTTAAAAGACACAAAGCTGATGTTTTATAAAGATTAAATTTAAAACGTTTTACTCTTCAAAAATTATGTTTTAAAATTTAGTTTTAAAAGCAATATTAAAACTTATTTTTTAAACAATTTATTCTTTTAAACTTTGTAATCTTGTAACAGTTTTACAAAAGCGAAGAACAGTGCGGTTATAAAACTTTCTGTTCTTTTTGTAATTAATAAGAACAAATAGTTTTATATAGATTTTGCAAAATGCGGAATGATTTATGTGAAATTCAATATCTTAACTTTAAGAAGGTTTTTTAAAAGCATTTCGTAAAACTGCTTTTTAAAACCTATAAGCAGTATTTACTGTATATCACAAAACCGAAATATATTAGGTTTTAATCCAGCATTTTTAAAAATATTTTTAAGCATATTTTTGCTATGTCACTCTTAATCAGTGCTTTACTAAAACTGTTAAACCTATTACCTAAAAAACGTAATTACCTAAAAGCATTGAGCCATAGTAAATATATCTCTGAAACTACAACAATGAATTTATTTTGTCAATGACCTGCTCTAATGAAATCACTGAAAACAAAATTTTAATTAAAAAAAAAAACATTGTTGTCGACAGTTATTCTGAAAGAGATAAATACAAAGAACAAGTTGAAAATAAGTGATTTGTAGAGTTAAATAATCAAAATAACTAAGAAGAATATGAAGACTGTCTTTTTTGAAAACACACGAATAAACAATTAAATTTAAAATTAAACAAAATTTATTTTTGCGCGTTAGACAAGCTTTTATTTTGAAGACAAGAATTTTTTTAAGACATCCTAAAACTCTGTAGTTTTAAGACATTCTGTTAATAAGATCAAACAGGCTTGATAAAAATTAAGTAAACTTGGTGAAGACTTCTTTACTTTTTAACAAGCAAATATACTTTTTAAAAGTGTCTGATAACGAAGTGATAAAAACATTTTTCCTTAAAATGATACTTTTAAAGAGAAATAATTTTGTAACAGTAAATAAGTTGTAAAAGGGTTTTATTTCAAAAGACGCCATGTTATTCTCTAATTTTCTTGAACTTGTTAACATCTATGTTGGAAAATTAGAGCCGTTCATAATAAATCTTTAAAATCTTGCAAAAATTAAGCGTTTCGTACGGTTTTAGGCAACACACATGATGTCACGTAGTATATTCTTTAATTTTTTGCTATTTGTAAAATCAAGAGTAAAATCCCAGTTTAAGAATGTTTTTTATTTTTTTAAACGTTCTTTTCTAAGAAACGCATTAATTTTACAGAGGTACATCAAATAACATCAGTAAAGTGACCAGCGTTTATAAGTCAGCTTTGAAAATGATTGGTTTTACAGCTTTTCAATTTATAGGAAATAACCTTTATACTATATACATCATCAACCATCATAATAACTTATAGTTTTCAGTGTAGATGAAAGTCATATTAAAGCAAACAGGTAGCTGCAAACAACCATCAAAAAATATTTTGTATTTAAACTATTTGATACGTAAGAGCCTAATGAAGCCTTTATGTGTTCTAATATTACTTTTCTAAAATCACTTTAAATGTCATTGGTTTTATAAGAGATTTAAAAGTAAATTTTAAAACAAGTTTCATAGCAGTTGTTAAGGCTTCTTTAAAAGTAATCTTAATAAAATAAGGAAGTTTTAAAAACTGGTTTGTAGAGCCTTTATAAGTAGGTTTTTTTATGTTTAATAAGTATTTATAAAAGTTTTAAAGCGATATATTGTACTAACAAGTTTTAAACCAAGTTTTAAGATATAGATTTAACAAGATTTTCAAGATTATAAAAAATCTAAATTGTTTGTTAGGTGAGCTTCTAAAAAAAGCAAAAAAAATAGAATTTTTTGTTGTTGAAAATGTTTTAAATAAAAAATATTTTTGTTGTATTAGTAATGAATTATGTCGTTACAACAACATGTTTTGTCGAGCTGATAGTTTCTCTGTTTCTCTCTCGAATAACACGAGAAATTTTATTCAGAATCTAACAGAAACAACCAATTTGCAAATAACAAATAAACATTCTGATTAAAATGGCGACGTAACGTGGCGTCACCAAAAAGACGTGATAAAACTGCGTTTTTAGACGCTACGAAAAGACTAAAATCGATTTCTATTTCTAAGATTAGTATTTTAAAAAACACACGCTATTATTTTTTTCATTAAGTGTGAGAGTTCAAAAAAAGTAATAGCATTTTTTGAATATTTTAAACGGTACATTCTAATCGACTTGCCGCCTTACATTTTTGTTATCTCATTTTAGCCATTAATAAAAACAAAGAAACCACATGTAATAACATCTTTGAAGCATGTAATATAAAGCAAATTAGAAAATTACATGTCTTAGTAATTTTTTTGAATGAAGATATTTTTTCGTGTAATTAGTTCCGAGTAGGTAATTTTTTTATCATCAATATCTTTTGACAAATCTGAAATATTCACCGGAAGTTTATCTAAGTATCTATAATATAGCATTTATCAAATAATCCATCTGCGGAAGTTCGTCTTTACCTCTCTGATAACTATCAAGCTAAAGTTTTGTAAACAAAGCTCATCTCGAACTCAAACACCTGAAATTTATTAGTTTCGGTCGCTTTGGCTGCGAGCGGTCGAGCCACGTGTTTGTATTAAACGTATGTTTATTACTAAAACATGCTGTTAAGATTGATCGTCATAAAAAACAACCCTCTCGGAAATAATATATCAAGCGAGATGTGGCCGAACGCAACATTTATTTAGACAAACGGAGCATTTATCAAGGCGAGTTTATTTCGAGCACGCTAATCTCTGTTCTTTGCTTTGATTAATTTACACCGACTTTGGGACCTTTTCACCGGAACGAATTTGTCCGGAATTAATTGATGGGGCGTCTCTTTGATCTACGTTGCGTTGCGTTACGTACAAGCTTTGATCGTGTCGCGCACTGTTACGACTATGACAAGTAACGTTACGTTAAGTCGGTCGAGTAATGCGATGCGTTCCGCGTGCTTGCGTTTATGTTTACGCTTTTTCTTTTATTGTTTCTTCTTTTTTTTTAATTAATTTCTGCTATGGGTACGTATTAATATTAAATACTCGAACGTTATTAAGAAAATGAATAAAATTTTTCAGATTTTTAATTACGATTGCGCTTGTAATACTGGATATTATTATGCTGAACAATTAAATTTGTGATTATAATTGTGGTTAGATTTGTGTACAGTCTTGTGTTACTACGTTTATGAATGTAAATGCTTGAATAATTTAATAAATGCTTGCGGTTTTCTTGCTTTCAATAGAGATTTCCTTTTCCTTCACCAAATTCTTGCGGTTTTTTAAATCATTTAAATTTAAAATCAACACTGAAATAGCCACATTGTTTTTGCAGCAAAACGACTATTAATTAGATTTAATTTGATTAATTAGAAACACCAGAATTAGTTTTGAATAGGAAGAAAAAAGTAAAAGATAATAAAGTCTATGTTTTTTTGAATAAAAAATGGGATAATTGAATGGTATAGAAGACACCAACAAAGAATTAAAACAGTTTCAAAGCTCTCAGAATTCAAAAAATTAAGACGCAAAATGTAAAAATAATTTCAGTTAATCCTCTCTTAAACAGCGATTAATTCGATTAAATTAGATTAATTAGAAAAATCAGAATTTGTTTGGAATATTAAGTAGAAAGGTAAAAGTTATTAAAAACTTAAAAAAAAAGATAATTACTGATTAATCTTGAATAGTAGGTATAGAAGATATCAACTAAGAATTAAAAGAATTTAAAACTCTAAGAATTTAAAAAATAAAGACGCAAAATGCAGACGATAAATCCGGTTCAATCCCTTTTTGAACAGCGATTAATTCAATTGAATTAGATTAATTAGAAAGTTCAGAATTTGTTTGGAATATGAAGAAGAAAATAAAAGATATTAAAATCTAATTTAAAAAACCACTGATTGAGCTTGAAAGGTATAGAGACACCAACAAAGAATTAATAGAGTTTAGAAGTTCTAAAAATTCAGAAAATTGAGATGCAAAATGCAAGAATAAATTTAGTATAATCCTTTCTTAAACAGCAATTAATTAAATTTAATAAGAATAATTTAAAAGATCAGAATGCGTTTGGAATACAAAGAAAAAATAGAAGATATTAAGATCTATGTTTTTTGAAAATAAAAAAAATACTGGTCAATGTTAAATGGTATAAAAGACACCAACAAACAATTAAATAGGTTTAAAAGCTCTGAGAATTAGTTTAAAAAAGTATCAGGCATTTTGTTCTCAATCTAAAGCTTTTTATGTGGTGTCTCAGATGACAAATGTTGTAATTCTCTTCTTAATTATAAAGGCTTAGAAAAATTGTTTATGTTGCTATGAAGAAACTATCAAAAAGTCTGTAAAATTGTTTATTTTTTTACTTGTTATGGATAATTTACAATTTTTTTATTCTAAATTATAATCGCTTTTTATTAATTAAAAAAGCAACTTTAATTTAGAAAATCAAAATTTTTAGTAGCGTGTACTTGGTTAGCATTAAGAGCAGGTAAGAATTTCCCAAATATCATATTCTATTAATTAGCAAAATTAAAAGATTTATACTACGAACTCAAAAATGAACAAAAAGCAAGTTTTGAAGAACAAAAAGCTGCTCTACAAATTTTATTTCAATCTGAAAGAGAGAGGCTTTAAACCGGTAATTATATTAAAGAGGAAAGTTTTGCGAAATTGTAAATGCTGTTATTTCAGAGAACTGCTGAAACGATATCAGCGAGATCTCGTGACTTTTACAGTTTTTTAGTTGTATAAGATTTTTTATTGTAAAGTGTCCTAAAAAACTTCGATTTTACCTCACTACGTATTTGAAAAATTGGGTGTTATGTCAGCTTTGTGCATTTTGAACATTTGACACGGCTGTGGCTTTGATTAGGTTCTTTAACATACCTACTTTTGAAAAAAAAAAAACTAAGAAGCTAGCAGTTGCGACACCTACTTCAGGTCCCATTTGCGTCTGATTTTTGAGTTGCAAAAAGCACACGCAAAATCACAATCTGTGATTCATGATAAGCCTAAATGTCTAGTTAACAGAAGATGAAACAATCTGAATAATTTTAGAAAAAAATGTTCTAGATCTACTAAATACATATTGGAAAAAGAAAAAGAAAAATTCGCCCAAGATAAAAATTGAAATAACATTAAAAAACTGTAGAAGCAAACTAAAGACTGAGAAGAGTTAGAAGAGAGTAGTTTACAAAACTACAAAACAATGAAGAGTGACAATACATAAAGTGACAATAAAGATTTATAAAAATGAAGTATTTTTTATTTACTTAAATACAAATATAACAAACATAAAATACAAATATATAAAATACAAACAAATATAAAATATATACGTAGCTTGCGCTTACAAAAAATGCTAGCTTTACAATCCAAAAGCAGACATCTGAGAAATATTCCTAACATCTACTAGAAGTGTTTAGTATCTCTCTAAATTAGTTTGAGCAGTTAAAATTGTCTCTTTCCCTTCTTCTCTAAAAGATTGTTTAAGACGAGCTTAAACTAGTTAATTTTTTAGTAATGACTTTTGATCTATTTCCAGTCTGCAATAAACTTTCAGATAACGCATTTTCTGGGGTTTTTAAAGTTGCTCTTAGTTGACGGAAATCTTTTTTTTAGATGTATTTTTCTAATACAATTAAAACACTTAGTTCTTCCTCAATGTGAGTTGATATGTGTCACAACTCTACTTAGTCTTAAGATCACCTAATATTTCAACTTTCTCATATTCTCTTATATTTTTTCGTTTTTCTTTTAGTATCTTTTTTGTTCTTTTTTATCTCGTTCTTAATTTCTTTCTAGTTGTTTTTCGAACTTTTTGAAAATCGGCTTTTGTTCTTCTACAACTTTCTTTAAGTGTTCTCATTTTCGAAGCGTCGTTTCTCAATTTCGATTTTTTAAATTGCTGTCTCTCATATATATTTTTTTTTTAAAACACCGTTTTGCAAGCCTTGTTAAAATTGTTTCTTGCATTTTAAAACCCTTTTTGTGATTCTATAATTCTATTCTTCTAAGCGATGTCTTTCAACTTTTTTTGCTTCTCTAATTGTTGAGAATTGTATTATTTGTTTTTTGCATTTTTAAATTTTTTTATTATATTTTTTTCTTCTAAAAGTAGTTTTTAAAATTTTCAAAATTTTTTTGTATCTTTCATCGTCTTCGATTTTCCGTTTTTTCATTTCTACTAGAATTTTTTCTTGTTTTTTTTTGTCTAGTCGCCGTTTCTCTTGTTTTTTTGTACGAGATTTTCTAACAATAAACGCATTTGTATCTTCATTGCTTTCAAACGATTTATTGTTGTCGCATTTTAATTTATGGAATATTTGCCAAGATGTTCCAATCGAGCAACAAAGTCGAGAAACTGTATACCGGTTTCGGAGATTTTGACCCTCATCAGTACAGTGTATCTCGGAGCGTTGTGCTCGATTGGAACCGGTGGGAGAACTCGCTTATATCAAGCAAGGTCCGGCTAGTAGTCGTATAGACAGACACAGTGTGCCATTTAACGAAGAGTGCTAGAAGGTGCGAGAGTTGGTATAATAATGTTGACGGATAACAAAGTTATCTCTTAGGCTCTCGCTCGGCTACCAACATAACCAACCTCCACGATTTGGCAAAAACTTCGCGGACTAATGTTCCGACCGACATTGAATTACATTATTATACCAACTCTCGCACCTTCCAGTACTCTTCGCTAGATGGCACACTGTGTCTGTCTATACGACTACTATAGATTATTTGGTTTCCCGTTCAAATTCTTCAAATCTTACTCCTGACACCAGTGCAATAACCCGAATGTGCAAAATTGAGGTTCTTTTGATTTAGAAATTCGACTAGTAACAAATAATTTATTTCTATTATATAAACGATTAAACACAACAATAATTTAATTAATAAATGACTCGAGATTTACACTGTAATAACCACGATTCGGTAAACCGCTTACTCTTTCATTGCTTGTAGAATTTGACACTGACTCTCCGGTCATTTAGGCGGAACAGCAGATTACTTTGTAACAACATAAAAAAATAAAAAAAAAAAGGTTTTACCTCAGTTTCCACTAGTTATTGCTAGTTGTAGTTCTACATTATTTTTTTATATCTTTTTCTTTTTCTAACAATGTTTTTCTTTATTTTTTTTTGTTTAAAGTTTTTTTAGAATCGTATTTTGTTCTTCCAAACCCTTCTTTAGCTTTTTATTTTCTTCTAATCGTTGTTTCTTGAATTGTTTTTCTTCTTAATTGTTGATTTTTATATTCGCCGTTTTTCAAGTTTTTCCAAAAATTTTTATTGGTTTTTAAAAATTCAAATCTTTCAGAAATTTCAAATTTTTTTCAGATTGTTTGTTGCTTTTCCACAATATAGTTTTGTTGTTATTTACCATTTAAACGACGTCTTTTACTTCTAAAACTTTTTTTGTTCTTTTAATCGTTTCTTATATTCGTTTTCTTTTAAGCGATGTTTATCAAGCTTTTTTAAAGTTGTTCTTTGTTTTTTCAGAATTGTTTCTTGCGTTTTTAGAACCTTCTTGTTTTTTTTTTAAAGCAGTTATTAGAAATCTTCTCTTATCTATCCTTGATAAAAGATTTTTTTACGTTATCGTCGTTATTAAGTCTTTGTTTTTCAATTCTTTCTAGAATTTTTTGTTGTTCTCGTTTTTTGTCCAGAAGTCTTTTCTCTTCTTTTTTTCCCAAGTTTTTCTAACAATAAACGCATTTGTTTCTCATTATTTTTGAGCGAATTTTTGTTATATAGACCTTAGCTTATAGATTATTTGGTTGCCAATTTATCTTTCTCAAACCACTGACACCAGTGCAACGATACGAATGTTTTGAAAGAAAATTGATTTATAACAAATATATTATTTCTAGTATATAAACGATTAAACACAACAATAATTTAATAAATAAATAACTTAATATTCATACACTAATAACTACGATCGTTATTGCTTTGGTGAACTGCTTACTCTTCAATCGCTTGTCAAATTTTACACAGATTTTCTAGTTAAGGGCGTAACTGCCTTGTTGGTAATAATTGCTGAAGCTTTCAAATTTTTTGATTTCTCTAATTATAATATAAATTATGTTTTAAACAAAATTTATTGTATTATTATATAAGTAGTTATTTTGTTTTACAATTTAAAATTGTGTAACTTCTAAGCATCTGTCGTTACGACCTACCTACATCTAAAACCGTTGAATTAGTTAATTGTGGTACAATCTCCGTTCTTTAATTAATACAAACAGTCTTGCTGAGCTTGAAATTTATGTCGCTATAAACAAACTATAAAATAAATTCACTACTGTTTGTGATCAAATCTTAAATTTTATAATCTCTGTTTGTGTTTTTGACATTTTTTATTACTATTATTTTATAAAAATTATGTAACTTTCTTTATCTATTCCGAGATTGAATATTTTTTGTTTATTTCAGGTGTGGTTCCAGAACGCCCGCGCCAAATGGCGACGAATGATGCTGAAACAAGAGGGCAAATCCGGAGACAAATGTTCCGGATCGGAGAGTATGAGCGACTTGGATTTGTACCCTCACGGTCCGGGCTCTATGGCGTCCAGCATTCAATCAATGGCCCCCCACAGTCCTCCGTTTATTTTGCCTCCAGGCAGTCCTTCGTCGCTCGACTGTTCGTGAAAGCGGCCGATATAAAATTAGGAAAAGTATTTATTTTGGTGACTACAATTGTGATTGGACTTTGTGTTAGTTTTGTTGTTTACTAGGAAGTGGTTTGTACTTACTAAATAGAGATTAATTGGCGAGGGACACGGTTTCCTATATTCCAGTGCAAAAATAGTTGAGGTTAATTATTCAAAGTGTCCCATCATTTATTTTGTCGAAGACAGCACATGCACCAAGTCACATGGAATCCATCAGTGTCAAAGCGGTTTTCTATTTTTGAAACGATCGAAGTAACGAAATTTTTTTTAACGTGAAATATACAAACGACAATAATTTTCCAATTTTATTTTTTAAGACACGTTACATTGTTCCTAAAATAAATATGAAATAAAAAAAATAATTTTATTTAATAATAAGAGGCACTTGTACATAAGATGCAACTGTTTAACAGTCTTCCTTCACTCTTTTTTCTTCTTTTCTTAATTTTTTTTTTACAAATTAGTGTCTTCCTTTACAACACGGCCAAAAAAATTCTCTTTCTTATTACTGTAATTATATTAATAATTTCTCTCTCAAAACAATTCCTTGAATTTTGTAAATTTGCAAAGAATTCTTTCGTTATCGCTAATTATTATTATTATTTTTAATTTATTTTGTTTAATTCTTTGCAAATGTGTGTAAAAGTGGTTTTGATAATGTATATGGTTTTGTGTGAATGGAAATTGTTGAATGTTGGCGCTACCTCGAAATTTATTGTATATAAAGGTGGTAGCATATTCCTATTAATAATAAATAATTTGATCATTTTATAACTTTGTTTTATTTATTTCCTACAAATTTTATTGCAAAAAATAAAGCATCGAATGGTCAATAAACGTTTCACCCTCAATAACGCACGTTTCTGCTAGTTCAAAATTTTACCAGCACGATGCGCATCTTACTAAATATAGCAATCAAATAACTATACAAAAGATAATAGAACTAGTAAAAAATAAAAACTAAAAAACATTTTTAAAAGATACAATGCTTGGTATGGAGGTAAGTAATAATTCAGACTGTTTATACACCACAAAAACGTTCTTGTGTGGTACACCCTATATATTTTTTAATAAAATTTATGTAAACGCATCAGTTTAGTATATTTTTAACATTTTTGTTGCTAACTAGAGATGTTCCAAATAACTAGAACGCCAGGAAGCTGTAAACCGGTTTCGAGGTTTTTGTATCAGAACAGAGGGTTTTAGAACATTGTGTCTGATTGAAACTGGAGCATTGTGGAGATAGACGAAGATTGTTGGAAACAGGAGCGGATTACAAACTTTTGAGAGTACCTTAATTAACCTAAGTGAGGGTTTGCTGAAAATTGCTACTCATTTTTTTTTTAAATTTAATAAATAAATTTATGTAGACAGCAAACATTATAAAAGCGTTATTGATATTACTTATTATGTATTTATTTATTATTTATTTAAATTTATAATTTTATTTAAAATTAAACGTTTGTCGATTGTTGATATTAGAACATTTTTTTTGCTTTTCTTGCTATAACTCGTATAAATTTTGTAACAAAATAGACGTGGTTTGACGCGATTGTAAAGAGAATTTTAAACTAATTTAAAAACGGCAATAAAAAAAATTAAAGACTTTTGTTTGGAAAAAATACACAAAAAGTTTTTAAAAAAACAAGAAAATATTTTTAGAAAAACATAAAATTTTAGCAGATAAAGAAAGACAAGAGAAATAACGATAATTAAAAAAGATAAAATTATAATTAAAAAAAAATAAAAATAAGGTACAAAGATAGATTCTTGAAATACAAAAAAAATATTTTAAAAGAACGTACAGAAAGGAGCTACAATTGGAAGAAAAAATAACAAACGATTAAGAAAAACAGTTGGCTTTAAAAAAATTGTGAAATGAAATTTGACCTAATGTGAACTGGAAATTTAATTTGTCAATTAATGATAATTTGTGTCTACATTTCTGACACATACGTGCAGTTTTTTAACGTAAATTCTAAAAGGTCGTTTCAAAATATAAAAATTTAATAAAATCTGACAGAATTTCTTTTCACAGTTCCTGTTTTATTGAAGCCGATTGTACTTAAAAAACAGTGACTAAAAGAGAGAGAAAAATGAGAAAAAATACGTTTACTAATATAAAAAAATTCTATAAAAAAATAGTTTTGTTATAAAAAAATAGGTTTAGAAAGCTTAAAACTCAATGATTGAAAAAAAAAACAAAAAAAACTTTATTTTTAAAGAAAAATTCAAAAAGATGAAGAACTTAGACTGAAAAACTCTAGAAATACTTAAAATTAAACAACTTTCTCTATAGAAGAAAAGAAAAAAGCAACGAAACGTTAAAAAACTTAAATTTTATAGTTCTACAAGTAAAAATAGTATATTAAATAACACGTTTTACAAAGTCAATTTTGTGGTACGAATTTAACTTTCTAAAACGAGCAGCAAAGCGCACATTTTAAAGAGAATTAATACTTTTTGAAATAGCAATAACTTATTATTAGACATGTTTTCATATTTAATATTTTTATAAATTTGCTTATTATAATTATTATTTATACATAAAAAAATAGCCAAAATAAATGACCTCTTAAAGAAACATATAAAAAAAAAATTTGAAAAGAATTTAAAAATTTTATTTTATTAAAAAAAATAGAGAAAAAAACTAATGCTATTCGTAATAATAAAAAAACCCAGAAAACAATTCTCTATTACAATAAGTGAATTTAGACTTTGACAGTTAAATTGTAAATTATTTTTGCATAATTTTTTATTAATTTAAGCATTTTAAAAAGTAATTTAAAATATTTTTCTGCTACATTTTTAATGTAACTCATTATAGCTCTATATTGTAGCAACAAATTTCAATACTTACCTGTAGACGTAACGTCAATTAAATAAATGATTTTAAAAATAAAACCATTAACAATCGGTTATGACGGTATATTAGGTCGCATGCTGCAGCTTTCTTTGCCTTTTGTAGCTGCACCATTAATACTAGTTTTGAGCAGGGATATGTTCCTGATAGCTGGAAGACTTCTTGTGTCACACCAATACCAAAAAAATCTGTTCTTACTTGTCTCAATGATCTAAGACCCATAAGTATTCAACCAGCTTCTATGTTAATTGCAGAGTCAATAATTTATAACCAACTGAACGATTACGTATGTTCTTTTAATATTTTACCTTCAGTGCAATCTGGATTTCGTATGGGACACAGTACATCAACTGCCCTTTTATCGGTGACCGATGAAATTTTATCAAATATGGACAAAGGAAAAATAACATCTTTAACTCTGTTAGACTTAAGTAAAGCTTTTGATTCAATTGACATAAATTGTTTACTAAAAAAAATAGAGTATTATGGAATTTATAATGATAAATTCAAGTGGTTTAATAGTTATCTACACAATCGTAAGCAGACATGCCGAACAACTTTAGGTTTATCAGATATTAAAGATGTTTTAACAGGAGTTCCTCAAGGATCGGTGTTAGGCCCACTTCTTTTTTTATTTTTATTTCAGATATTCAGTACGCAACTAAATTTTGCAAAATACATCTATTTGCAGATGATATTCAACTCTATCTAAGCTTTAACCCTCTAGAAATACGAAATATTGAAAATATAATTAACAGTGACCTTAATGAAATATATAATTGGATCCAATGTAATTCACTATATTTAAATGCAACTAAATGTAAGAACATACGTTTTGGAACAACGAATAAAGCAGAAAATTTAAAATACACCGTTCGAATTAATAATGTAGAAATTTCTTCTCAAAGTACAGTCAAAAATCTTGGTGTCACTATGGATTCACAACTCAATTTTACTAATCATGTTTCCCAGTTATCTAAACATTGTTATTTTAAATTTAAGCAACTTACACAGTTTAAAGAGATTTTAAATCAAAAGACTAAACTAATTTTAATTAACTCACTAGTTTTATCCAATCTGCATTATTGTGATATTGTTTATGGCCCGCGCCTAACTGAAAGTAATAAACAAAAACTTCAAAAAATTCAAAACTACTGTTTACGATTTGTGATTAGTATACCTCACTTTGCACATATTACTCCCTACCTAAGATCTTTAGGGAATGAGCAACGCTTCGTTCATTATTTATGTTTTTGTTTCAAATTACTAAAGTTAAAAATTCCTGATTATTTGTACGTTAAATTAATCAAACGCTGTGAAACACACTTTAGAAATTTACGTTTTATTGAAAAACATTTTCACTTTCCAGCACACAAGACTACTTTATTTCAGACGTCTTTTTCATATATTATACCATATATATTAAGTAACTGCTCTGATCTTCTAACAGTTGACACTTCTGTATAATTAAAAAAAAATGTAATAAACTAATTTTGTCGCAAAAACTTTCAGCAATTGATCTTAGTAAATTTTAATCTGTTGTATTATTTTGTATTATGTTTATTGTAGGTAGATTTATTAGTATTTTATTATGTTTTAACTATTTCTCTAGGTTAAATTATAAAATCAGATTTGTGTCTGTCATTTAACCTTTTGTACATTTTTGTTTTAATGTGCAATAAACTTTATTATTATTATTATTATATTCTATACGATAAATGGACCGAAAAGTGACAACAGTTTTTAATTTTTGGTGTTGCAATTTACAAAACAGTAACTTTTTCATTGGTTATGTTGGCACCGTAAGCATAAAAATTACGTCTACCGATTACGCAATGGAGATGATATGGAATAGTTGATAAAATTAAAAACGAGCTGTCGAAAATATCAAAACAAAATATTAGTTAATTAGTAAATCAGTTGAAAACCTTAATAAACTTGACAAATGTCATTACTTCATTAGTGCCAACAAAATTTATCAAAAATCTCAAGTTGTAATAATTCTTCAAAAGAGACTTTTTGAATGCTTTTTTTGCAACGCAAAGTAGAAAAAATAGTATATTACACTCGTTTCATAAGACGACTCATTTTATTTGAGCACTCCTCGCTTCAACAACAATCGTCTTATAAAACATGTATAATAATGTACTATTATAATCTATAATAAAAGACATAAGTTTTTACTTTTATTTTTTATGTATTCTCACCTATTTTTCCAATAGTATTTTTATTTTTTAATGATGTTCTTAGATAAAGTTGTTTAATTAAATATCTAAATACAGAGTTATAAAATATGATTGTAATTCTTTTTATTTAAGACAATTACCTAAGACTACGACTAAAATATCTGTCAAAACCCCAATAATAAAACTTTCTTTTTTTAGTTTTCTACGTCTAAAAAAAGCTGATCCAGTATGCAAGACATTAAGGTAGGCCATAGATTTTTTTACACCCTCTAATTAAAATCGTTGTCAGTGAATTTTCTAAATCTGAATCAGATGTCGTTGGTAGCATTTTTCTTCCCGAATTCTTTTCTCATACCAATTGCCACCTTCATATTGACGGTTCAACGATCAATTAGTGCAGACTAAAACCACGGGTCAGTGACGTCATCAATCAGAGCTTGTCCTAAAACCATATGTGAAGCATATGGATACCATGTGACTCAAAAAAATATTTCTAAATGCATTTCCCATGCCTAATCGCTTTGATGTGAATTGCGCTGCTCCGAAAACAATTCTCCGAATTATTTTTTTAATTTATAGAGAACAAAATCAGGCGCGTAAACAGTGTCTTGCGGAACTCCATGTGCAATAACGCCGACTCATTTTTCGCTTTGAGAGGGGTAAAAATGGTAATTTATTATAAGTCGTTTTTATGGCAAGCTTGACATCTCAATCAGGCAGTCTCTTGTTCGTGGCCGCTTTCATAGCACCCGTGAGAAATTAATTACGTCTGATTGAGATTTATCCTGCTCACGACTCATATTTATAGATAATGCGGACCGGCTGGGTACACCTCCAGACCGAAATCATGATCGAAACAATTGGCTGTTGATTGTGAATTTATTCATGTGAAAGAAATCAAGACGGCTGACAGCCAAGAAACATGGTTTGTTGGTAAAGCCGAACAAGAAATGGGAGCATATAAAAACAAGAAATAAATTAATTCGTATTGTTAGGAGATTTTAGACAGACGATAATAAAGAGCGATAAAAAGTGTGATAACAATTTTCGATTTTGGAGAAACATTACAAACAGATCGATCTTTGCTAAGTCATTAGATCATTTTCCTTTTTCTACATAATGAATCAGATATCCGCGTCAGATATCCGTCTTAGCCCTTGGAGCATATGTCCTGGTCCCAGTTGGCCTAATCTGGCTTACCTCAGCTTAATAATCCCTCGAGAGATCTATGGCAACGCGCCCTGTCAGACCTACCCCTAGCATCGTGTTCACGCTTGTCTACATCATCGACTGTGACATGGTCATATTAACTCGCATTGTGTTCGAATCAATGACCGGTTGGTACATCGTTACCAAACCTAAGGGGTGGAACCAGATAACATCTCTATAACAACCAAATTGATTCACTCAACGGCTTGATTAACGCAATTGATGATGTTTTTTAGCCTAAAGTGACGATAAATTTGCCCATCGGAGACATCAAGGGGGTAATGAAAGACAGATGGCGCAAATTATATCTAATTGTCTAAAATGGTAAAAGGGTAATACTTATGCCGTTATGGCTTTGTGGTGAGAATAATAATGCACTTTTTATAAACAAAATTAATGAGCGACTTTTACAATAGGTTTTTCTTGAAAAAAATGGGTCAATAATTTCGATATTCAGCTGTTTTTGGAAGGGCTTTTGCATTGAAAACAATTTTTATTTATTATACAAAGTGTTTCAGAATGGACTATAAGCTGATGCAATGTAGGGGATACTAAACAAGTCTTTTTTGGTTTGAAAGAACAAAACATTATTTTACTGATCAAGAAAGACACTTCTTATTTCAGTAATTTCTAAAAAATTCTTTCAGACTGTTGAAATTTAAAGAAACATTTTTTTATTTTTACAAACGGTTAATATTTCTGCTTTTTTTGCTACTATACAGGGTGTTTTAAAAATGATACAAAAATTATAACCACTAATAAGAGCTATCCATTTCGAAGTTGATAAACTAAAAATCTGTATACCGACATCTGTCAAAGATAAACATCAAGTACGCTGTCATTTATTTAATTGACATTCTGCCAATTAAGAATATGGAGCATTTAACAATCGTCTAACGCGTTAAAATTATTAAATCTTATTATAAAAATAGTAATTTTGCCGTATCCACATTTCGCGCTTTACGAGCAGATTATGGTCGTCAGAATCAAAGCAAACCATATTGAATACAGTGAATAAAGAACAAACTGGATCTGTTACTGATATTGTAAGGCCTGTGTATCATCCAAACATTCGCAATGCTGAAAATATCGCTTCTGTAGCTGAAAGTGTGGAAGAAAATCCAAATTTGTCAATTCCTCGTCGAGCTCAACATTTAGGCCAATCTTATGACTCATTATAGCGCATTTTGCATCTGGATTTTATATTATGATCTTGACGATATGTGGTTCCAGCAGGATGGAGAAACCAGTCACATAACACAAGCAAATCGAGCTCTTTTGCAAGAGAAATTTCCTGGACGTGTGATGTCGCGATTGGCTGATGTCAATTGGCCTCTAAGATCCTGCGATTTGACGCCTTAGGATTTTTTTTGTAGGGCTACGCAAAAGATTGTGTTTACGCAAACAATCCTCAAACTCTTGACGAATTGAAAACTAATATTCGTAATGTAATGGCCGAGATACCGTCCGAAATGTGCCAGAAAGTCATTGAAAATTACCTCAAAAGGATCAAGGCCTGTAAGAAGTCTCGTGGAGGACATTTGAATGATATCTTGTTTAACTAAAAATGGCAAGGATTAATCTTTAAAATGAAATAAAAATTACATTACATTCCGAATATTTTGTGTTTTTTTTTTAAGTTTATTTTATCAAGCTTGAATTGGATAGCCCGTTAGATCTTATCAATCCAAACAACTGTTTTATATAACATTTCACAATCGTTTATTGTTGCTCTTGTTCTTGTTTCGTTGTTGTTTCTGTTCGTTTCTTCTATCATTGTTGTTTCTGTTTGTTGGTGTTTTTGTTCTTGTTTTCTCCGCATTATTTTACAACGATGCCTGACTTTACCAACAGTGAGTACACACATATGATTCTCACCTATAGAGAAGCCTAAGACAATCCTTCTAAAGCTCAGAGAATTTATGAGCAAAAAATTTCTAATCGCGCAATTTCTAATTCCAAAACCTCTACAAACGTTGTCCAGCATGGTACGTACTAAGCTGCAGCTCGTGATTGAGGTAGACAACGTCCGGAAGCGATTGCGCATGTAGAAGAGGCTGTGTAAGAGGACGTTACTGCAAGACCTGAGTGCAGTACTCGCAGACTTGCTCTTCGTCACGGTATTTCCTCTACAACAGTTTAGAGATTATTGAAAGAACAACTATTGTATTCATATCACACACCACAAGGTACAGTTCCTAAAACCAGAAGATTTACCTTAAAGACGTGCCTTTTGTGAATAGTTGCTTACGCAAATTAAACATCAACGAAACTTCCTAAACTTGTTGATGACAACAGACCAAGCTGGTGTTACACAAAAAGACATTTTTAACATGCATAATACTCATATCTGGGCTGATAAAAATCCGCACGCCATTAGAGAGCATTGTTTTTTGACAATACGGTGGAATATCTAAATTTTTTGAACAACATTCTGTATCAGTTATGTGAAGATGTGCCGTTAGAGACTAGAGCTAGATGTAGTACATTTCTGATGAGACACCATATCACACTGCTAAGATTGTAAGACTATAGTTAGACAACAACTTTCCAGAAAAATGGATTGGTCGCAATAGCCTCATTGTATAACCAGCGAGGTCACGTGACTTAAATCCATGCGATTTTTTCTTATAGGGCCACATAAAAAACGTCATGTACTCTTTGCCAATTGCCACAGTTGAGAAATTACGACAACGGGTAAAAAATGCGGCTGAAAGTAAACGCATAACAGGGATATGTTAAATAGAGTGAAAGAATCCTTCACCAGGCGTCTCCAGCGTTATTTGGAGGATAATGGTGACCACTTTGTGCATTTGTTATAATTTGTGTTAAGTTATGTTCTTTGTCGGAAACAAATTCATCTAGAAAAAACTCTTTTTTAAACGAGATCTATAAGTGGTTAAAATTTTTGTATTCATTTTTAAAGCAACCTGTATTGTTAAAAACAAGTGGTCTTAGCTCTCAAAATTAACTAGGATGTTAGTTTGACAGTGCACAACCTGTACAAAACTTGATGTTGATCACTTCTACTAAATATAAAAGAACAAAAATAGAAATTCATTTGTTAAAACATTTTACAATAACATTTGATTTCCAACTCTGTTTAGTCCCGCTAAATAAAATAAGAAAGTAAAAAAAGTGTAAAATAATGTAGAAAAACTTTTAACTAATTATCTAATTTCTGTGCAAAGTAGCTGTGTTCCACCTCCGGCTTCATCCCACGACCCCATAATCAGGCCCCGATAAATTTCTAAAAATCCTATAACCGTCCACACACTCATCTCATTTCCTTGGAGTCATGCAAGCGTATAAATTAAGTGTTTGAACCCGTTCGAAATTAAACTGATAAATAACAATCAGTCCGAAGGAGGCGCAGACGTGTAGCCTCCCAGACGGGCCTGGCAGGGGCCCGTGTTTCGGGGCACCCGGCACTCTTCTCTCAAAGGCACCCTCCGACTGTTTTATCGAGTCTGAATGATAATTACATGACAACACGTGGTTTATAGGTCGGCCTGCCGCTGACCTACGCCCGAATTTATTATGAGAATCTCGATAGAGCACTAAAAAACAATTTTTTTTCTAGATCGTAAAAATGGCACGTTTTTAGGGAAACCCTCAGGAAATTAAGATTCTTCGAGGCATTGAGGGTCACTTGTGAACCGTATTATTTCTGATTCTACATGTTTTATGTTCGGTCCGGTGGCTGGGCGCACGTGGCTGACACGCGTAATATGTAAACCCATTCATTAGTGCAACCACACCGAAAATCTGCACCGAACAATGTTGAACACGCCACCCTTAACGGATTGAGGGAGGGCGAGTTTTTTTCGCTTTTTGTTTGATGGAGTTTATTAGATTCATTACGAGTTTTCCACGGCTCTTTGTTGATGATGCGGACGGCGAGCTACAGGGGGGTTTGTTCACTGAGAATTTAATCTCCTTTCGATTAAAAGTTAAATAACTACGTGCACAACATCATAATATTTGATATAAACAATTTAAAAATTTATTAATGTGTGATACTAGTAGTGATAGTGATACAGTCTGTCTCACGGTCTTATCCCTTTTTGTAATAAAATTTTACAACGAAGTAAAGATTTAAGTTCTTATTGTTTTCTTTTTCTACATCATGGCTCAAAATGCAACGAACACAAAACGTATTGTCAGAATTTTTTGTCTTTTCTCAGCTTAACGCGACGACAAAGACAAAGCTTCTAGGGTGAGTGCAGTATTAGAAACTCGAATGCAAACCAACATTTATATAAACCAACATAGTTTTTAACTCCAATTACTCGTACTCTTTGTTCGACCTTTGTAGCCCAAAATAGTTATTTTTGTATAGATGGTTTATTCAAGAATGAGATTTTGACTTTAACCATAAATTACCCTAACAAAAGAATCCAAATTGACCAATTATTAGTCATGCCGATTTATGATGCTTTGAAAGGCCGAAGAAGCAAATAACCTCAAGCAACGACACACAAGAAACAGGTAGAAAAGATCCCGGCATCGAACTCCGCCTGGGGTGCCGTTGCCTGAGATTATTTGCTTCTTCGGCCTTTCAAAGCATCATAAATAGACATGACTAATAATTGGTCAATTTGGATTCTTTTGTTAGGGTAATTTATGGTTAAAGTCAAAATCTCATTCTTAAATAAACCAACTATAACAAGTACATAAAATAGAGGTTTTGTGGACGAGTCGTTGATGATTCCAGAATAGCAGACGAGTCCGCAAAATAACTATTTAGGTACGTGTTACAAACAATATTTTTTTGTTAAAGCGTCCAAAAAATGCGAAAAAGTTGTGTTAGATTTACCACCAGTAATATCTCGTCAAATTTATGAAAGAAATATAAAGCATTCATTCAATGGAAGGAAAGAAACAGCATTGTAGTTGTAGACAAAAATGCGATGTTGAATTATTTATATAAAAAAGTAAGTGTCGCTATAAAGGTACTTTACTAATAACTTTTGTAAATTATTTTTATATTTTCCTATTACAGTCGAAAGAAGTAAAACCATCTACACTCTGGTCAAAATATTCGATGATAAAAGCTGTTTTGTCTGTCAAAAAAAATATTGAAAAGCAAGTTCGCCAAAGACGCAGTTTTTTTGAAAAGAATTTTAGTAGGCTACAAACCCACAAATTCAAAATTTGTGACGCGTCAAGAAATCAATTCATTTTTGATAAATGCAGATGATGAAAAGTATTTACTAACAAAAATTAAGTTTATAATAATACTTTAATGACATACATCTGTTTCTTATTTAATTTCGTAGCTATTTTCTTTTCATTGGCGTGTGTGGTGCTTGTAGACGCAAAGAACTATTGTACAAAACGACGCAAGATGTCATTTTATAACAATCCCCGATACGGAGAGCAACATCAAGAGAGTCTTTGCTGTAGGTACTGAAGGCGAGGCTATTAATCCTCTGGAACTATATCAAAAATATGTTCAACTACGGTCAGCAAAAATTGAGCACGATTACTTTTTTATTTTCTATCGTAATAGAAAATGTACCGTACAACATGTAGAAATTCAGTCTTTTGGGAAAATTCCCTCTATTGTTGCTTATTTTCTGAAACTATCAAACTCGACAGAAGATACAGAACATTGTTTTCGAAAAAGTGTTGCGACTTTGGCGGCAGATGCTGACGTTGATTTAACTTTATTAAGCACTGAGAGAAAATGCAAACAAATGGTTGCAAAGGAAGTCAAGAAGAAAAACTGGCAAAGACTGGCTTGATGAAGAGTGTGAGAATGCGCTAAGAAAAGAAATAAAGCAAAAATAAAAGCAATATAGAATACAGAAGACAGTAAAAAAAAATATGAGAAGAAAAGAAGGATTGCTAAACAAGTATGCAGAAAGAAAAAATGTGAATACTGGGAAGGAAGAGTAAGGAAGGTAGAAAATCGAATGGTTAATAAGAAGATAAAAATTTTTTACCAAGAAGTAAAGCAAAATACAATCAAGAAAGAAAGACCAAGATATTGTAGAAGTAAGGAAGATGAGCTGTTAAAGAAATTGACGGAGAAAAGGAAGAGATGGGTGGAGTACTTCTAAGAATTGTTGAATGAAGGTGGAAACGGAATGCATGTAGGTAGATTAGAAAACGAAAGAAACATAAAAGAAAAAGAATCGGTGGAAGAACCGAGAAAGAAAGAGACAGAAAAAATAATAAAAAAATTGAAGAATTATGAGTCTAGGAGAAAATGGAATAACTAACGAGCTAATAAAAAATAAGAAAAAGAGGTTACAAAATAAATTAACAGAAATAATAATAAGAATTTGGACAAAGACGGAAATACCAGAAAAATGGAAAATTAAACTTATATGTCCAATATTCAAAAAAAGAGATGCTATCATGTGTGAAAATTATCGTGAAATATCCCTACTAGACGTTACATATAAAAAAAAAAAAAATAGCAATGATGATACGCAAGAGGTAAATGAATATGCTGGGAATGTGGTGGGAGAATATCAAGGAGGTTTCAAGATAGGGAGATTAAGGATCAACCAAATTTGTACTCTGAAAATGATACAGCAAAATAGTTACGAACAAAAGCTGCCTCTACATATATTGTTTATAGATTGTAAAAGGACCTACGATACAATCGATCGTTAAATGATGTACCAGGCAATAAACAACCTAGGAATACCAAATAAGCTGACCAGATTAATAAAAATGACGTTAGAAGGTTCGGCGGGCAAGGTGGTAGTAGATGAAAGCGTGACAGAAGCGTTCCCAATTTGAAAGGGGTTAAGACAGGGCAACCCGCTGTCAACAGTTCTATTTAGTTTGGTATTGAAAAAAATCATAAAGAAAAGTCGGATAAGAACAGAGAATGTAATATATTACAGTAAGCAGCAGGTGATTGCGTATGCGAACGATGTGGCATTAATCGCAAGAACCAGAAAGGAGATGAAGGAAATGTTTAAAAATTTGGAAGAGAGTGCTAGAAGATATGGACTTGAGGTAAATGAAAGCAAGACAAAGTATATGGAAACAAACGGAAGAAAAGTACAAGAAAACCTGGAAGTGATAGGACAGAATGGCAGAAATTATTGTTTTCAAAAAGTAGACAGATATGAGTACCTAGGGGTTACGGTGAATGAAAATAATAAAGAAGTAATGGAAATAGAAAAGAAACTAACTAAAAGAATAAAAGCGTTAGGAGCATTAAACATGGTGTGAGAAGCAAAATAGTGTCGAGAAAAACAAAAATTAGAAACTATGGAACTGTAATTCAGCCAGCAGTGCTATATAGATGTGAAACGTGAATCATGACCCAAAACACCTCAGAAAAGTTAGAAAGGTGAAAGAGAAAAGCACTAAAAAAGGTGTTTGGGAGAGTAAAAGACGAAGAAGGCAACTGAAGAAAAAGAACAAATAAAGAAGTAATGAATATATATGGATATTCAAGCATAATCCAAAAAGTAAAGGGTTAAAGAGTGCGGTGGTTAAGACATGTGGCGAGAATGACATTGAATAGACACACAAAAAAGCACTACTGGGAGGAGAAGGAAGTAAAAAAAAGAAGAGGGAGACCGAAGAAGAGATGGTTGGAGATGGTTAAAGAAGATCTAAAGAGAGTAGAAGTCTGGAACTGGATGGAAGGGAGCAAGATTACAAAAAAAATAGAGAAAAATTGTAGAAAAAATTGAAGCCCAAGGGCCTAAAGAGCTATTATATATAATTATATAAAACGGCTAAGAAAATAGAAGTCAGCTTTTTACAAAATCATTGTCTTTTTATTCTAAATAATTACTAACTGGAGTTCATCATTAACAGCAGAGTCATATATAGGAAAAGAAGAAAACAGTAAGCAGAAAGTTAATAGAAGAAAAAAAACCAATATCCAAAATACAAAATATCGGTTACTAGCAAAGTTGCAACGTTTAAAAAATTAACAAGACACCTCTTCAAGCTCGGGTATTTCGTTTGGAGGTAACTGCTTTGAAAGTGCGCAAAATTGTTTATTTCATTTGTATTTTGCGGATTAAATATCTATTAATAACAGATTTTTTGGTTATTAATGTACATACCTTGCAAACCTAATCTTTCTGTAACTATTGAATATTATATTTAATAAAGTTTTTTAATTCTTATATTCAACCGTTATACTTTATTTACCCAAGTGAACCTCAAAAGTTGCCATGGTAACTTTTTAGAATGCAGTCCGAAATAGACTCATTTTACGGACTCTAAATAGTCCGTAAAATAACTTTTTTTGAGAGCGTGTATAAAAAAATAATTTTTATTTTTTTTTATTTACGAACTTAATTTTTATTCTATTTTGATAAAACCATCAAATTATGTTTTAAAATTAGTAAATAAAATATTTTGTTGTGTTAACGTAAGACAGTAAAAATATAGCCAAAGTTCTATGTTTTCTAATAAGTCATTCCGCTTAAGCTCTTTCCTGAATTGTCCCATATGGCCAAAAACCCATCGTTTTAATCGAGTGAAAAAGTAATGGCGTTGATCGGCAGGTGGTCCGTCCCATCGCCGCGATGCCAGTCCACGTCCATACGAACAAGCGATACCATATCTGATTAGTATTTATAAAGCCGGTCTACTGCATTCTAAACGACCATCCACTACAACACATAACTGATATTATGCAAGCGCGCAATTACAATCGGGTTCTTTTTATAAAAATTTTAATTTTTAATTTTGACATGAGTGGATAAGATGATTCCGCTCATATTCCAAACCATACATATATGATTTTTTTATGTTTCTTGAAATGTTGATGGTAATCAAGATTCGTTAACACACAACGGTAACCGTGCGTGAGACCAACTTTTTAATGGGAAATGATGCTTAAATATACCGAGTGTTCCAGGTGATGGTAATTTTTTGAATCAACATACTATACAAGTTAAGCTGGTATACAAACAGAGGGATCTTTAATTTCAATAGCAGATGAAATCCTGTTTGCTGTGCGAATTAACTCCCAAAGTTATGAAAAATAGGTGATGAGTTGCTAAATCAACAAATGACATCTGATTTATATGACTGTTTTACATATAATTTATTAGACAACAAGTTTGACAAATTTTCCCAATAACACCAAACAAATTTTTTGTCTATAACGTAGTGTTTGAAACTATTGTGTTAACGGTGAGAAAAAATTGTTTGGTGTTATTGGGTGGATTTTTCGATCTATTTTCTAAGAAGATTTAGCAAGAAATACCAAGTTGTACCTGCTCTCTTATAGTAAGAAAAACTAGAAACTGTTTTAAATCTTGTTTTTGCTAAAATTAAAGAGTTTTTTGCTTGAAAACGTTTCCAATAATTCTTTTTTTAAAACGAAGTTAGTAATTACATTTCTCAAGTTCTTTTAGTTATTTTTCCCGTCGTTATAGCGTCGTAAAATCTCGCCCCAGAAATCAATAGTTGGCAATCGAAGTGTTCTAAACAGGTTTTGATCTGATTCCTTTTTAAAATGACACGAATTTCCCGGTCGTCTCTAATCATTCAATTCCCTTAATTATCGTCGAAAGTGGAAGATTACACGAAACGCTGGTTAACAAATTGACAAGTCCCGTAGCAACTGCAATAACTATAATTCCAGCATCTCAGCACATCTCATTGGTATTCGTTGCGGGATCAATGAGTAAACCATTCCACCGATCCGCTTACATTCGCTATTGATAAATTCTTATTTCTTCTGTAAACGAACCAATAAATAAGGTGAAGCTCAAACCGGATACGCCGGCATTGTCGACCGTACAACCATTGTTCATTTCATATTAACACAACGATGTCGTCATGGGCTTTTAAGGAAAGTCGTCCATAATGGCCGTGGAACGGACACAGCGAAAAAATCCAGAGAAAAATTTGCCACCTCGACGCCGTTTCCTAACCGGGATCATAACAAATTAGGAACGATTAAGGCGATTCCGGTTAATTTGCTTGAATTTTAATTGGGATTGATTGATGGGATGGACTAATGCGGCGATTGCAAGGAAAAGAACTTTGATTAAACTTCGAAGAGAGGAAAAAAAAGTTTTTTCTTAACGAACGTTCTGCTCATTTGTTTGATACTTAGGTACTTAGTTGTTATGTGAAGTCAAAAATAAACGAATTATTTAATGATCAATATTTAATACTTAATTTGTGCCTTCTCATACTTTATGCAAATGTTGGTACCGTTAATAGTGTTACGGTTAAGAATCACGCAGTACATACATTTATAAGCTTTTACAGACTTTGCAGTATCCTCTTTAACTATTTTGCATTTATGATACATTTTTAACTATCAGCAACAGGATGTTTTTCTAGATGTATCTAGAATTATTTTTATACTTTCTTTTACATTTGTTGGAATTTAGATTTATTATTCTAGTACAAGTATTTAATAGGTTAACTTACTTACCTACAAAGAGGTCGTTTATTTAGAACAAATTAACTTAACAATTTCAAATTTTCATGTAAAGTTTGTTTTTGATCATCAATTGTTAACGTCAAAATTTTCTGAAAGACTGCTCTATACCACCTTAAACCTCATTTTTTTTTTAGTTTTAAGTCGTAATTGATTTTACTTTAGCTATAAATTCAAATATTAGTTTTACTCTTTGTACTACATACAAATATTTAACAACGTTAATGTGACTTCACCTCACATCTAGGATTAGCTACCTAATAACGTAAAATTATTATTTTTTATTTATATATAAGAGTACCAACCTGACAACACTTTAATAATTAATTATAAAGTCGTTTGTCATTAACCACTTTTTATAGTATTTTTTTATTATTATTAATGCTTTTATATCTTTATTTAACGATTCTTTTGTATTTTTTTACTTTCTACTGATCATATAGAAGAAGCCAGACAGACAGGCAGAAGCATGGAAAACATTGGAAAGAACAAAACTCTTATTACACCTTATTAACTTAGATGATTAGAAAGACTTGCGACAGGAATGTGTTATTATCCTCACGTTATTTAAAATATATCTAAACGCAACATTAGAGCGTTGGAAAAGAACCTGTTGCAATATGGGAATATCTATCGAAAACACCAAATTTTTACTTTACAATTTTCCAAGTTTAACGTCCTCTGAAAAGTGATTTTTTTTCCGATGTTGAAAATTATAAGAGCTGTCTTCAGCCTAATGATGTCTATTGTAATTAGATTAAACGTTACAGAACTCTTTTTTTTTGTTTTATTTATGGTCCTTCTCCAGTAATTTTCAACATCGGAAAAAACACCAAAGTTATTGTGGCAAAAACCATGACGATATCTTGTATATGCTAAGAAATCTAGAAGAAAAATATTAGAAGTGGGGTCTTACAATTAATACCGAAAAAACGTAGTTTATAATAGTAGGCGGAAAAGCCTGTGATATTGAACTAAAAACTGAAACTATAAAAAAGTCGAATGTTACAAATATCTCGGAATGAAGATTATAAGAGAAGGAACATGTAAAAGAAATCAAAAGCAAAAACAATAGTTGAAAACATTGTAACATATGGGGTTGAAACATAAGGCGTTTTGTCGTGAGGAACCGTTGACGTACCGAATGAACCAAAACGGTATTAGCATCGTCTCTTTCTAACATGTTTCCATTTTTTTCGTACGGCTATTATCATGAAAACGCACCGGTTTATTTATTTTTGGTTTATTAGACAAGTTGTTGTTTTTAGGTTATAAATTTCCTAAACTATCGTACAGTGAATATAGAAAGAAAGTTTTTTTTTCAAATATTCAGATTGCAACTCTTTAAAGATTGGCAAATTTTTGCCGGCATTTTTCAGCCCCTTCTCTTTCTTGGGAAATGTGATAGCCTTTACTTTTCATATCAGAAGCTATTTTCTGCGACAGAAACATTTTTGTGTTTTCTTAAATTTAAAAACACTGAAATAGCTTTTTTGGTACTCAAATAATCAGGTTCTTTCTTCACTACTACAGTTGTATCATAAAAGACTTCAGCTGTTTGCTAGGCTACGAGAGCTTCAGCATAATTCTGCATAGCTGCTTCATCTATGAATACAAATAAAACGTGTTTCATTCACATGTTTCATCCAACATCCAAGATGATATTTATAAATTGAAATTATAAAATGTTTTTTTATAAAGACACTTTCACAGTACATTAGCTTCTTCGAAAGTGACAATTGCTGTCAGATCAACCCCTTTGTGGTTAATAGATATCTCCACTAGTTCATTTTCAGATACAGATTCCTCCATTTCTAACATTTTTTTTTTATAAATAAGAAAATTTATACATTTATAACACTTTTTAGGTTAGGTTGTACAACCTTGGAAGAACCGCTCAAAGTAACCATCCTATTCAACACGGTCCTCGATTTCAGCTACCGTTGAGGTATATACACTCGCTACCAAAAACTGTGTACCGACCAGCCGCGACAACGTTGCGGGCGCTTACCGTTGAGTCAACGGTTCCTCGCGACAAAACGCCTACAGACTACATTATCCACACTCAAGAAGAAGTTACTGGTAACAGAAATAAACTATTAGAGAAGGGCGTGTGAACTAACACTGAAAGACAGAATGAGAAACAAACAAATAAGAGAAAAAATTGAAGCAGAAGTAACTATATTCGACACTATAGATGCTAAAGGTATTAAGTGGTATGAGCATGTAAAACGTATGAGTCCCGAGAAATAACCAAAAAAAAATAAAAATAAAATGGAGATCAACCAAAAGAAGGGAAAAAAAACGACAAAACAGAAAATGAAAAAATGATATAAAAGAAATCAAAAAAAAACTTAAAAGAAAAAGATTTTCTAGATAGGAAAAGATAAATGTTAGGATGCAAAATACAGTTATAAAAAATCTGTAAAAACCTTGTACAGACTGATTATAAAAGATTGTCCGAAGAAGAGTGCTTTGGAATTAGTGTTTTGTTTTATTTTGCCGCTCGCATCGCATTTCCCGACTCAAATCTGTCAAATTTGTGATTTTAGGTTATATAACAAAATTGCAATTTTAAATAAAGGAAGAATAGATTAAAACTACCGATTTCACTTTATTCAAAAGGTGGATCACTGAAATAAGTTTAATTTTTTCCATTTCAGAAAGTTTTGAACCCATAAGGATACAAAAATATCCTGAATAACTACTTGCAGGTAAACACTTTCAGCACCTATTTTATTTCAAACTTGGAATCATTCATCAATGAAGCCACTACGCAAGTAGAGTTTCTTATGCAATGCACTTTTTTGTTGAAATCACTCCTTCACACAGACCTTTACTTTCTGATGCTGTTGCCATAAACACACTTTTATTTTCTATCATCCACAGAGGGCTTTTGCAAAGAAAGTGCTCTTAAAGACTTTTTAAGACTCTGTTCCATCCTTTCTCTGATGTCTTTCACAATTTTACCTGCAACAGCAGATCTGCCTGGAGATTTTCCTTTGTTGACACTTTCAGTAGTTTCGAAGCGATCCACAGTTTTTTGGATATGCCAAATTAGCGAATCTTCGGCAATATCCAAATTAGGAAATCTCTGGAAGTATTCCTCTTTGCAAGTATTGATGTTGTAGCTCCAAAAACCATCTTTTTGCAACCTACCACTTCGGAAGTAGGATGTGACAATGAACACGTTTTTCTCCACAGTGTAAACTATATTTGTCTCTGGTTTGTTTGAAAATCTTGGACAGTCTACATCAGCTGAATAAAACTTTTTAAACTTACCAGAAGTCAAGCGCTAGAATAGATTTTGTTTTACGAAAGACAGATTTTGTCTTGAAATAAACAGGTTTTGAAGATAACGGTAAATGAATAAGAATTACAGAGTCGCAACAAAGCAAGGTAGAATTATAAAAGCAGTAAGAATTAAAGCACAGAGCGAGGCAACGAAACTGACAAAGTGTAACGGAGATTGACTGATGACAGAAACTGTCAAATTGACAATCAAAAAATAGTAGTAGAATTATTTCAAAAAGACGGCAAATTCCATAGCCTTCTTTTCCGGACAATCTTTTATAATCAGTCGGTATATATCTGTATATAAAATTAAATACACCTTTAAAACTTACGTTAACTCCTCAAGTGCTTTTTCTTATGTTAAAATTTAGAATGTCTGGCCAAGTTACTAATCACGTGTTTTTAGAAAATATTTAAAAATATATGCTTTTTGGATTATTATAACAACAAAAGTTTCTGAAGAAGTTTTACTGTATTTTGATTTTTGTAGTAGATTCAAAATGAAGAATTTGATGCAATTTTTGTTTCTATCTACCGTCTGTTAACAATTACTTGTTTCCATTAACCAGCTATGTATAATTTGATGTAACTTTGACACTAACAAATTAATGTTTTTTTAAGAAAATATATATTGCACCGAACGAATTAGAAATTACTTATATAAGCTTCACTGTACAATAACCATGCAGCAAATTTTATTTGAAACTTAAATCTAATATACTCGGTTTTATTACACAATAATTAAATAAATAAACATGTAGCATAAACAATTTACAAAAAAAGGAATAGAAGAAATAGTTAGTTTCTGAGTCATAAGTTATGACTCATAACAAATTTCAGGAAATCAAAGATATCAATGCACAGCGTTTGTAATAAACTAAAAATTAATAACATTCTGACATTCCTGACATCGACAAAACACTTTGTTAGACGTCTTATTTGTTCTTGCGGAATTCGTTTCAATTCTTTCTAAAAAAATTTGCTAGTTGCTCAAAGTTGAGACATTTCCCGCTGCCTTAGACGTTTTTCCACTCCATCCCAAAGATACTCAATTAGGTTTAAGTCTGTAACATTGTGTTCTTTAAAAAAGGTTCTAACAATTCTGGCAACATGTGGGCGTACATTATCATGCTGAAAAATAAAATCTTTGCCATAATGTTCAGCATACGATATCACATAGGCTTGTACAATGTAATTAAGGTATCAGTATATACATTGCACTGTCAAATTTTTTTCTTCAAACTACGACAAGCTCAGTTCTTCTATATAGAGTTATATTTTCCCAGGCCAATATTAAGCCTTTTCTAGAATATTGGACCTATTGCACCTTTTACGTTTGTCGTCTGTAAATACCAATACGCCCATCAAGACCACTTAGACAAAATCAAAACTCATCAGAAAAGAAAGATTATATGTTGCCAATTTCAGTCCAGTTTAGGTGCTGATGATAAACTGCAAGACACTCAAGACAGTGTTGCCTGCTGCTGAGTTCTGGTAACTTTGCTGTTTGTTTGAATCTCACCAAAGGTTCCCTTAATGACCTTAATCAATTCCTAATAGTTTGATTTAAGGTGAGTCTGTTTGTATCCTGTCGCCGCTCCGAAATGCATTTCGTATAGTCCTCTTCTTACGTCTTCAGTCTAAACAAACCGAGTCCATGTTCTTAAAATAACAGACTGATTTACATAGTTCTGCAGCAATTGCTTATTGGGAAAAACCATCCCTTATTCGTGTAATTACTACAAAAGCTTGAAATGTATTTAAACATTTTCTTTTTTAGTTTTAAATTTTATCAATGTAAGATTATATTCATCATTTTGTTTGTGTTAGTTTTATAACACAATAATTAAAAAAATTAAGTGATCCCGAATTCATTGATAGTAAGTAACACTTTTTATAACAACGTTTTAGTTATTATGTTTATTTTTTGTTTGTCATTTTTATTACCAGTGAGTCTCCGTCTCGTCAAACCCCAAACCGCCTTTCTTCTCGCCTCTCACACTGACGAAATAATTTGGAATTTAGCCGATTGACTCGTCATGTGGCATTGTGCAAGTGTTGGAAGGTGTTACCCAAGGGTCCTATTCACTATATGTCATCAGCTACCTTGCTGGCGCCTGATTGATACAGCCTTCATGACTAGACATTTCTTATTATGTCTACGATTTCCATGCCCGCTCACACTTGCACATTCCGCGATGTTTACACAGAATTAACCAACACCCATTAATCATCTTCCAGTCATCACCTAATCATGATCGGTTGGGATTTTAGGGTCACTCACAAGAAATGCCGGTTTGTTTTGCACTCTTTATTTAATCTGATGTTTTAATCGACAGGAAGTCTTTCGGTGGTCGGAAAAATGAAATGCTCGTTTAAAATTCATTAGTACTCGAGGATAATTTAATGTAAAATTCACATCAATTAGCTTGAGTTGCCTTGAATGGGTTGGATTAAAGGGTATGATATACGCATTAGGGATTGACACCAAAACCTTGATTTTCTGAAAATGTCATGATTCGAAGATTAGAAAAGTAACGAGCGACGTATTTTCGAATTAATCGCCTGCCATTATCAAAGTTTGATCACGTGTTCAAGACCCCTCTTTAGATCAACAAGCGTGCAAGTGCAATGTGACACATGCCGTCATTATTCAGTCGGATAATGCACTGTACTAATTGGCGAGGGGTTGATTTGCCCTCTCGCCCACCAACCTCTCTACGTTTAGACCTGAAAATGATCCCTAGGGATATCATTATTGGGAATCAGAAAGCATATGGTAATAAGTCATACACGGTTATGGCTGCGTTAAGCCTCTTCAAGGGTTACTTCACAAAAGGGATCCTTTTTTGACCGACAAGAGTTTCCAGTTTCTCTGATTGACAAGTGGTAAGCTCATAAAAATCGGCAGTTTTATTTTCTATTTCCTGCAACATCGTAACCGCAAGATAAGCAGAAACACGTGACACTTCCCTTAGTAACTCGAGATTAGCATCCAGGGCGGTCCTCACGGGCCATTTACATTAGAAACTTCAAGATGATTTAGTTTTCGGTGGTGCAAAAGAGGTCCGGATGTTGGAGAAGGTCGTAGTGGCGCCACTACGGCTACACGCCGAATTAGATGCGCGGCCGTTCTAATTTTTTCCATCCTCTGTGATATATGGTTTGCAGACACGCATACTCGTATTTCTTTCTCGGTTTAATTTCGACGAATATAATGAGTCGCTTGTTTATGTGCGCTTTGCGAATTCATTTCGATGAAGAACGTGCAGAAAAAGAGGTGACGTCAATTATCTACATGAACCGTGTCATTGCAACCGGCGGCTGATCATCATTATCCAAATTTTCACTAGACCAAATCTACAGTTTTTCAACCATGTCAAATGATACAAAAGCAGTGACCCAGCGACATATTAAAAGTTGAGGAACATTTGTTGTTTCTAAAGTTGGAAAACCTAGATACACTGTTCTAAACCAATATTAGATTTCTTGACTATATTTATAATTGACTATATATCGTTAGATAAATGTGGTGACAAATCTGCATGCTTCAGGCGGTTTTCTCAGATGAGAAAGAAGGGTCTAACGACCATAAATTATTTGCGTCTAGTAACAATAGTATCTTTAATGTACTAGTAATATTGCACTTGACTTGTATAAAGTCAGGTTAGCCAATATTGGTTAGGAACAGCATAACATCTTAAAAAAAAATTACTGCGGTGCAGATAATGACACTCTAAATTTAATTCCATATATTAAAAGCATTGCGTTGCCATAGAAACCATAATAGAGTGACATTTATTTGCACCACAGTGGTTCCTTGAAAAAATATTAGTACATTATGTGTTGCACTGTCTAGAAATACTTGAGATTTATAGTGCAGCTTCTTAAAGGTTGCTTTAACAGCCTAGCTGATCGCTTTGTTAACAATAACCTACACTTCTCTTTACAACAACTCTTAGTAAATCTCTCGTAAATACCATTAAATTCAAGTATTTCTAAAAAAAATTTAACATGTAATAAGAGAGAAAAACATTGAATAGATGTCTTGAGTGATAAAAGACAATAAAGATGAGTTCTTTAACAATAAAATTTTTAGAAGGCGTAACCAACCTTTTGAAATATGTTAGAAATTAGGTATGTCACTGATCTATGGAAATAGGGAGAATACCGAGATAGTAATTTATTATCGTAAGACAAATTTGAAGAATTTAAAATAGAAAGAAAGATCAGGACATTAGTTGTCACATGGTAAGCAAGAAAAATTACTTGTGTTTACTACGGTTATAAATAATTACCTATAAATAATATTTTATAAATTTTTAATTAAATTTTAAATGCGTAAAAAAAAAGAAACAAGACAATAAAACATATCGTACAAAAAACCAAAAGAGTAAATGAGAAAAAAAAAATTCTGTGTGCAAGTAAGCTTCTGAGAAATCAAAAATACGAAATTTGTTGTTCTTTTAAAGTAAATCCGGAGACATACCAGTACTGTAGAATTTAAGGTAGTTATTAATTTAAGTATTATTGGTTGAAAAAAATAGCTAGTACTAGTAAATAGACAAATGAAGAATACCTAAGTAGTCCTGTTGTGCTTTTATTGTGTCATTAACGTCATAATCGGTCACGTGTGCATTAAATATCAATTCATTCGGCACACTAAACGGTTGTCTATCAAGCGTATCGCCGGAGATGATATCTATAATGAAAGCATAACTGAATATAGTAATGCGATCAAAGAGCAAGCCAGACGCTCCCTACTGATGCCGTTCCAGATCTAATTGTTCGATATCGTCTGCTAATGCTCCAATTGTTTCAAATTTTTTTCCGTGTGGTAAAATTGTCAGAGATCACGTGAAGTGATTTCGTTTCTTAGAGAAGCAATTTCCGAGTGGTTGTCATTCGGAGAGAAGGTTGGGTGTCGCACCGACTTCACAGGACACGCACAACAACTAATTGCACGTAATTGACAAGATAGATGCACGACGTTTTAGCTTTTTTCAACCTGCTCATGGGGCAATTACGGATGGATATGTCGCCCTGGAGAAGACGCAAAAAACAGCGACGAGACGACGAGGGAAAGCCGACACGAACATAAGAAATTGATCGAAAGAGAAAATTTAAAATGAGAAATCAAATAAAAAGAATTAAATCGATTAACTGAACGATAGTTTTTATCAGTGGATTAATATTTCGATCGCAAGACTCTGATATATAGGTTTCAAAATGTTAGTCATTAATTTTATTTTTTTAAAACAACGAATTTGATATTATCTGTTAAATTTTTAATTTCTTATAAAGTAAATTAAGAAAATTTTTGCAATAATTTGTATAGATATACAGAATACAAAGTCAGTTAAATAGCTTTACAAAAAAAAATGTTCTATAATGTTTTGTATATATCTACAGAGTGTTTATAAATGTTTCTTAATCAAAAGTACAAAAAAATTATTTTAACTGATTTAAATTTATTTATTTACAATTTACAACAGTGAACTCGCTAGGAAGTATTTTCAAGAAAGTCAATTCATTACTTTCATCAATAAAACGTTTCAGGTTTTTCTGAATTAACAGAATTTCAAAAAAAATTTGCAGTAAACCAAAAATGTCTAAAACTTATAAAAATTTCATTACCAATATAAATAACACTTACCAGAGTGCCAAAATTTGATTTTAGATTGTTCATTGCTCCATGTTATGTTTTTGTTCTTGTTTTCTGTATATTCTCAAAGCTTTCAAAAGTTCCAGTCTTTTTTCTTCTTTTTTTTAGTGTAATACTTTTGTTTTTTCTTGGTCTATTTTATAGTCAGCTTCTTTCATATGTTGGCTTACCGTTGACTGGTATTCTAAAAGTTTTTTATCTTGAGTTTTAGTAATTTTTTTTTTCTCTTAAGTAAATCACTCTACAATTTATGCATTTATATTTGTACACTTTGTTTATTTCTAATGTAGTTACTGTTAGTTTTTTTTTAAATATATTGTTTTCTTGGTCTTTTTCTTATCTGTTATTTTCTATTTTTTTCTATTTCTATTTTTGTTATGTTATTGTTTACAAAGGCACAAAGTCTTCTTTACAGTGGTTGTTTTGTGCTATACGTTTTTATATATTTTTTTTATTTGTTGTTATCGATAAAATTACGATTCTTTTAAGTATGCTCTGAAGACAATTATGTATTATTGTGTTTGTGCTAATTTTCTATTTGTATATTCTAGTCTATAGTTTGTTATTTTTCTAATTTATGTTTAGATCTATAAAGTTTAGTTGTTTTTCCTATCCTATTCCGATGGTAAATTGTATATTTATGTCTACGTTATTTAGTTTCGTTTTTGTACGTTTTGTACTTTGCTTTCTCTTTGAAGTAAAACTTGTCTTTCAGCATTAATCTTGCCCTAAAATTTCCATTAAATATGGCTACGAAACGACCGGTTTGTTATTCTTCTTCCAAAATTTTTTCCTTAGAGATATTCTGTACTGTATCGACTGTAAATCTCGTTTTTTTACTGTTCCTTTTTTTTGTTTGATTTTTGAAATTTTTTTATTGCTGCTATGCGCTTTTATTTTAGTTCTCATGGCTATTTAGCATTACTTCTATGATGCTGCTTGGATTTATCTTTTCTTCTAGAAGTAGTTCCACTCTGTACTATATACTCTCTCATCTTTACCTGCTCAGAGTTCTTTTTTCTTTCAATCTGTTGTCTTATATTGGGCGAGTCTATCTTCTCTTGATACTGCACTCAACGAGTTTGCCACACGCTTCGTGTTTGTTCTGTGTTCTATCACTTACTCTTCTTGTCTTTTAGATCTTGAGATCAATGAGTAAGATCCCTGTCTTGCTTTTTTTCTACAAGAGCTAGACTTATTTTGTCAATTTCATGACTCTTTCTACAATATCTAGCGTAGATTTGCTCTCTAGAAAGCCATACAACTTTTAGCTAAAAAAAGCTTTTTTTAGGCAGGTGGGTCAATAATCTGTTTGTTTTTCTTCTTTCCTTCCTAGTTTTTTAAGCAATACCACTCTGACTTGCTTTAATTTCTTCAAAAAAATTTTCTCGTTGTATAAGTTCTTTTCATTTTTCGTAAGCTACTGCTTTGATAACTTCTACTGGTTTGTTGTCGAGACTTAATATTTTGCCAGTTTTAAGCTTTCCTACCGCAAACATCATTTCATTCAAGGTAAAGTCTTCTAGTTTGCATTCCGTTATAAGGTTTACTTTCAAAAATACATCTGCATTTTCTAATAACAGTGCAGTAGACTTCTGTTCTACTTGTTTAGCTCTATTGCTTCAACTACTTTCTCAGATTTGTGTCTGAATTTTAGACGTATTTGTCTAGATTTAGCTTATGTGCATTTTTTTTTAAACTGCTTGTCTATCTAGATTTTTGTTTAGTTTTTTTAGGAAAAACAAAAACCGATCTGTACATAATTAACTTCACAATATTCTTGCTGAAATTAAAAGAAATTTTGTTACATAATCAGTTGTAGCAGCCTTTTTACGCCTTGTATTTCTGTGTAGTTTTTTCAAGATAGTTTTGTCAAAATAGTTTCTTCTTATTTGTTAATTGTTGTTAATTCTTTAGATATTTGGTATTTGTGTAAATAAGTTTTTAACATCAAATGTAGTTGATCTTGTAGTTTTTTTTGTCAATTTATATTTTTTTTTGAGTACTTTCTTTAGAGTTTTATTTAGCATTTTGCTGAAGTTTTGGGCAGTTATTTTTGTAAATGCGACTATAGGTTTTTTTATTCTTTGTTTATATTTCTCTTCTTTCTAATAATACTGTTGTCTGTCGTTACTGCTTTGCTAGTTTTCGTGCATAATATATATTGTTTTATTTAGTTTTTTTTTAAATTGTTTTAATGAAGTTGTTCTTGTTTTTTCCTGTTGTTTGTTTTAATAACTGTAGTGCATTCTATTTTTATTTCTTTTACGTTTTGTCTGTGAGACCTAGAATATGCTAAATAAGACTTTGCGTTTCTTGACTGATCGAGTAAAACTACCATAATATGACAGACCAGAGCTTGCTATAATTTGGCAAATTTTTACTTTCACTGTATATTTTCTATTGCTACATCTCCAAATATCATACATCTGAATCTATAGCCAATTTTTCCAGTTTTTTTTTTAGTTTCTTATTGTAGTTTTGTCTAAGAGACATTTATAAACTCTCTATTTACATTAAAATCTTTAGAAAAACAAAAAATAAAGTGCCCTTTTTGATTTGACATAAGAATTGTAGGTCTTAATTCTCATCTTTATCTTTGATTCCATCACCAAACAACCTCGTCTTTACCAACCTAGTAATTTTTATTTTGAGTTGTTTCATGATTGATGATTTTTATGTCGCCTTATCAGATGTAGCAGTAGCTAAAAAAAGATTCGTTTTCATCTATCCACCATGACTCTGCCGAATCCGTGATGACAGTTAATTTGGGTGCTGCGGTTTAACAGTTGACAATCGGTATTTGAGCTTATGACAGGCGGTAACGCTATAATTTCAAGCGGCTGCTGATTCAGGTAGACTTCTTCTTCTCACGAACGTCAGTCAAATGTCACCCTCCCACGTACCAGTGGCGTCCGATAATCGCCCCCTAATTCCGGCTCTGTCATTAAATCTGCACCGCTGTTCGGAAGCCGAGGGCGGTTCGGTGATTCTACCCTTTAATTACACCAAAAGCCGGACCTGACTGTTTGTTCAACCAGGACCGGACTGGAGTGTCACAGCGGCTCCTATTAAAATTCCAAGGCGCCAAAAGCGGTGTTTTCGATAATATATTAATAGTGGAAGTGGGAGGATCAGGCATACATAAATCCCATCACGTGACACCGACCATCACAGCCGACTAAATTATGAAAATAATTTACATTTAAAACAAACACACGCTTCACGTGTCCGTTATTTATGTCTGAGTGCCTCTTGCATTTTTTTTTTATTATATATTGAATTATTATTTAAATGCTCATCGGAGCGTACATTAGCATACAGACGTCCAGATACAGGCAGGGCTTTAATTACAATTATTGTTGTTGGATTATTATTATTTCTGCAATTAAAACTGGATATTTTATCACGATTGATGCTTTGCCAGAATGATTGTATGTAGACTAATTATGACGTTCTTAATTGTGCGCAAAGGATTATAATAATTGACGGCGAAAATACTATAATTGGCTAAATGGAGGATTGCCTGCATATAACAGAAAATAAATTTACACGATACTAAGTTGTCTTAATTGATTTATACATTGTAGAAAAAATTACGACAATTCCACCGTATAATTTTACTGGAATACAGTTTTCCATTTGAAATCATTTGCTTCATGTTGATATTGCTGACTTCTGCATACATTTTTTTTGGTTAGACTCGCAATAATTTCAAGCAATTTATTCGAGAATTGCTTATACGTAATTTTTAAATATTTGATATTTATTTTATTAGTTTGTTCTTGATTTATTACACTGAAATAAAGAAAAAACTAGACTCTGCATCTAACAAAATAAAAAACTTAGATATTCGAAGTAAAATCAGCCAAAACTTATTTAAATTTAAAACGTTGTTATAATCATAAAGATATAGAACAGAATAACTAAACGCTAAAATTGGTAATAAACTTGTAACAAGCAACTTTTTTTATAAATCAGCTGATTAATGCAAAAGTGGTGCCCTCATTGACCATCTTAGTTGCCAATATAATTTGAGTGTAATTTTTTCTCTGTTTATTACTAATTTTTTCGGTTTATTGGTAATTAATGCAACACACATTCTTTTTATGTGTGTTTATTAAAAACAATGTGGCTACTAAAAATTCTAAAGCAAAATGGCAATGGTACCATTAAATTACTTTGTAGTAGTGATTTTTATATTTTGTATTTGTGTAGTAACTTTTATTTTTAAAAAAGTAGATATTACCGTTTGTACTTGTTTTATATTAAAGTTACATTTACTTTAAAGTAACAAAGTAAAGTAGTAGTAAACAAAATATTACTAAACAAATTACTAACAAATTCAAAGTGTTTAGAGTCTTATTGCAAGTATTAAATACGTTGAGAAGATTTCAAATGTTATTTTTTGAAAAATATTTCTTCAAAGTAATATTACAGTAACAAATTTCAGTCGCCGTTACTAACTAGTTACTTCTATAGAGATTTATGTATTTTAAAGAAAATAGCAACAGTTTTTTCTTCGTATAATAACGCAATCAAATTTTTATGACAAAGTAGTTTAAAAAAGTAATTTTAACAAAAATTTTACTAAAAACAATTGCGCTACTTTCACTTAAGAAACGTATAAATAAGTAACTTATCGGTAGTATTTACTATATCAAAGTAGCAAAAACTGAAATGGCAGTGAGTGCAACTTAGATTTTATTACTGATCTAACAGAATTACTTGAAACTGGTAGTAAAAGTATTTAATAGCAAAATATTTAACACAAATTTTTTTTAGAATAGGACCTTTGCTCTTCACACCTAGGTTCTCCTCAATATTGACAATCTTATGTTTATTATTAATTTTTCTAAAATTTTTTCAGGTTTGTTGTGGAAAAATATATGATTATAATTTCGTTAACTTAATTTACTCTCTCTCAAAAATTTTTGTAATAAACAGAGAAGTAAAAAATTTCAAATATTAAAGATATACAGGATGTTTCATTAACAAGTGCACATAATTTAACCAAAGATTAGAAAGTAAAAATTATTTGATATATATTTTTTATATTTTTCAAAAAAAAAATTATTAGTCCCCAAAAATATTTTTTTTTTTATGTAACAACGTAGTTGCTCGATTTTGATGAAACTTGGTATACGCTTTCTGTATTAGATAGCCACCCTACAGCGTAAATTGTAGTATTGTAGAACAAAGAGACTGCGAAAGCTCTATTGACACAATTTGCTTTATAACTTTGTAACACAAATTAGCCTAACGTTAAAGTTACTACTGTTTGAAAGCAGATTTAATTTAAAAACTTTTTTGTCTCTTGCAAGTTTTTTGTAAAACGCACCGTTTTTCAGTAAAACGATTCAGTTAGTATTAGCATGACCAGCTTTTATCCACAAACGTTCCTATATGGGTATATGGCCGTTTCATACACAATGATGCATTACCTCATTTTCAGTTAATTGTAAGAAATTGGCTTCAGGATCATTTTTCAGAAAGGATTTTGTTATTTTACGTTTGTGTTTTGTTATTTCACTTTTTCTTTTTTAGATACTTTTAATTTATTGTATTACTTTTGTTAATACTCCTAAACCTCGTTCTAAGACAGTGCGTTTTACGAAAAATTTGTAAAAGACAAAAAAATTTCAAAATTAAATGGGCTTTTAAACTGTAGTAACCTCAACTTTAAACTAAATTGTGCTACAAAGTTATGAAGCAAATTGTGTCAAGGGGGCCTTTGTAGTCTTTTTTTTAATGTTTTACAATACTAAAATTTACACTGTAAGGTGGTTATCTAGTACAGAAAAAGTATACCAAGTTTTATCAAAATCGAGCAAGTACTTTGTTAGATAAAAAAAAATAAAGTGTATTTTTGGGACAATTTTTGAAAGCTAATATAAATTTTTTTGGAAAAAAACAAAAAATATGTTTTAATTAATTTTTACTTCTTAATCTTTGTTTAAATTATATGCACTCGTTCGTGAGACACCCTGTATATCTACACGTTTTTTGCCTACCATAAAACTTTACAATAATCTGTTTTTAGTAATGTCAATAGAAACTGACTACAAGAGATGTTATTTTACCTAAATATCACCCTTAAAAGCAGTTCTTGCTTAAGACAGAACTATAAATCCAAACGTTTCTCATTCAAGAAAGCTATCTCTTATAAATAATTGTGGTAAGCTCTAATTTACTTACTACTAAGGTAAAGTTGTAAAGTTTTATAGAAGACAAAAATCGTTCAAATTTACTATAACGTAAAAACTACTTTTCTCTAATTTCTTTTTTCTACAAATAATTTTAATGAAAAATTTTAAGCTAAAGTTGTAAAAATATTTAATAAACAAATCTTGGATATAAAAAATTGAGTCAATTGTGTCTGTTTTACTAACGGGTCATTTTCTAAATTATTAATTGGAGTAGGCGACGCTTTAAATAAGTTGGTTGGCAAACATTTATGTCATAAAAGTGTCATATAATTAGAACTTTTTCTTTTACTAGAAAGAATAGAAGAGTACGCGGACGTAGCGCGTCTTCTGAGGAAGGAGGGATCCTCTAGAAGGAGCATTCGATAACAGCTTATAAGTAGCAAATGAAGAAGGCGCGTATCGCTTTGCCGTCTCGTTTTCTATTTTGATTTTGGCGCTTTATGTCACTCTCACAAATTCAGTACTGCCAACTACCAAAAATAATCTACATCACACTCTAATTAATAATTTCAAAAATAACCCGATATATTTCAATTTTTACTTCTGAAAAATCTACTACTAAAGGTAATAGTACAAAATCTATAAAAAATACAGCCCTGTAGAAACCAATTTCTCATCTATCACTGCTTTCTTCTTTATCTACCATTGAAATGGTAGAGAGTTTTTATACTTATATAAAATGACAGTAATTCAAACTTTGGCACTGTAGTAACATCTTGAAACTTTACCAAAAGAAAGAAGAATTTCTGTTTTGCAATGTTCTGCAGGAAACGCCATAATTTCCTTTGCCACAAATTTTTTATAAAAAAAATGTTCTTGAGAGTTTCTTAGATGGTTTCACTGTATTTTGCTATTTGTCTAAAGTTAAAATGAGAAAATCATCTCTAATAACTTAAAAAAAAAAAATTCTGCTGTTGAAAATCGCCTTCAAACGTCTGCAAAACAAAAAAGTTTTTGAAGCTTTAAATTTTACTGAGTAATTGTTATTAATTCTTTTGATAAAATTAATACAGCTAATAGAGCAATATTTATGCTTGAAAAACACAAACTATATAGAATTAAAATTTAAACAAAACTGATTTTGAATAATAAAAATAGAAAAAGGAAAGGAGGAAAGTGGATGTTTTATAGTCTTGATCTTGATGTTTTTTTTTTGTATGTCGTATAGCTACAAAATTCGTTGGGGTGTTTTCAATATTCATAAAGATTTAAAACAAGTCTTCCAGCACATAAACCATAATTCATATTCGAGTCCAATATCTCTGAACAAATAAAGAAAATTTATGGTACAGTGAAAACGATTATGTATGCATTAAAATTATAATTCGTTCATAATATTTGTTTAGTTTGTTATTTATTAATAGCATAGATTACTATTTAAAAAGCAATCACCTCGAAGCACCTCTCTGGAGCTGAAGATGATATAAATCCACTTTTACGATCCGAAGACTTAAGGGCGCTTTTGCCGTACCGAAATCTGATTTTATGGGAACTCGGCACGCCTCCCACATAAATCTCATCGTCTGACTCGAAAAAATTCAATTACTTTTCGACGCTGCACTGAATTTTAGACGCGGAGGGCGCCAGAGGCGGCGCTGGATCACATTTCGCCCCTTTGTCGCGGATTTCCGGTCGTTCGCTAACTACATAAAGTTCGACCACCTCGCCCTCTGTGGTCTTGTTCTAATCGAAGCCGGCACGGCGGGAACTTAGACACCTGCTGGCCACAAGAAGACCGACAATGACATTTCGATTGTTAATACAGTCAATATTTATACCCCACACTTTGATTATTATTTATTATTGATCTAAATCTTATAACTGTATCAACGAAAAAAAAACTAATGAGTAAAATAAAAGACTTTAAAGAGCAAGCTCTAGTAAAAAATTTTAGTAAAACGTTATTGACAAACTGTTTTACCATGGTAGTACTGTAACGTTGTATTTACCACACTCAAATGGGGTGTTCAGTACTATAACGAAATAAGTTCATTTGACGAGTTTTAAGATAGAAAGGCTCAAAGTTTGCAGTTATTATGCAAATCTGTATTATCTTAGAGCGGCGTAATTTTTAGGAATTGACTAAAATACATTGTAAACTATACATTAACATCGTTAGAACGATTTAATATTTTATTTAAAAGCATATTATTAAACAAAAGTTAGTGTAAAACATGAATTTAATCTAGTCAAAATAAAAATTCATTTCTTCCTGTATTTCTATTTTAATAATTCAAAATCAGTTTTAATTTTAATTTTAATTTTTTATAGTTTCTTCCAAGCATCAAAATTGCTCTATTAGCTGTATTAACTTTATCAAAAAAATTAAAAAACATTCAAAATCCCAACTAAAATTAGCACCTCTAAAATCTAAAAAAAAGAAACTTATAAGTTACATTGATAGATATTTTTAATTTGTTAATTAAGATTAAATTAAATACTCAAATTAAACAATTAATTTTTGAAACATAATTTATTGAAAATAATTTTTTATTGCCTTTATGTTAGTGCAGCATTTTGAACAGTCTTTCATTGTTGAGATGCTTATATTACTTCATTTTCTATTCAGCGAAGGCTCAAAGATATAGGCTCTGTACTGTTTTTCTTTTGATAGTTTAGGACATCTAATAATTTGTAAGATTGTGTCTATGTCTTCTTTTACAAGTTTCTATAACTTAAACTTCTGTCATAAACGTGGTCTGAAGTAACGCTCCTGCCTCATTTAAGCTGTTTTAGATATTTTTAGCATAAAGTATGTCAATGGTTTTACCTTAGGCCCCATTTACGCAAGATGTTGCAGTTCGAGATATGCAGAAAAGAAGATGCAGACAAAAAGTTACAAATCATAGAGCAAAATCTAAATTTCTTCGTATAGAACTTTATGCAAAAAAATCTTATACAGTCGTGAAACTAAGTACCAGCCAGGAGACTTCGTTGATGTTATTTTATCAGATTTCATACTAGATAATACCTGAAATAGCAATAATCACAATTTCACAGGCTTTTTGTAAAATCTAGCTTACCGTTTTGTAGCCTCTTTCTTTTATAAGCTAGCTGAGCAGGCGCTTCTAAAAATTTTGATTTCTCAAATTAAACTTGCTGTGTTGCCTGATAAAAGCAATTATAATTTAGAACAAAAAAATTGTGATATTTTTTTTCATAACAAATGAAAAGATAAACAAATTCACAGAGCTTTTGATAGTATATTTACAGCAACAGAAACAATTTTTCTAAGCTTTTGTAATCAAGAAGAGAATTACAAGATTTGTCGTTTGAGACACCACACATTTAAGAGTAGTCATTGAACAGAAATTTAGAAACTTTAGATTAAAAACAAGATGTCCGATTTTTTGTTTTACTAAATTGGGCAAATATCTTATGAAGAAGATTTTTCTGAGAAACTCTTCTCTTTTTGAGAACAAGATTTGCAAACCCACTTAAAGAGCTTCGTAGAATCACTGAGATAACTATCTTCATTCTCTTTATTTTTGTTGTTGTCTTCACCACAAACTCTAGAAAGCATTGATCGTTATTTGCCACAAAATTAAGATTAAATCAAACAATTAATTTTTAAAACATGATTTATTAAAAAAAAATCTCTCCAGAGGTGTTTTTTTACTGAGTAGATGTCCGAACTTATAATCATAAGCTCTACGTTGTTAGTTTTCTTGGCAATTTAGGTCGTCTTGTCATTGAAAGACAGTACCTTTGGGTATTTTTTTTGCAATTTGACAACTTGAGCATCTGACCTACCAGGACCTAGAGTAAGTCTTCTGACTTCTAATTTTCGGCTGTTTCAGATATTGTTAGCATAAAATATGTCAGATAATCTACTTCAGGCCTCTACTATGTATGATGCCCGAGTTGCACAAGCCTGATGAAAAAGACACAAATACAAAATCTTTTAAAATTTTAATTTACAGAAGAAGATGTAAATTTTTTAGCATACTTTATGCTAAGAAAATATCATACAGCCGTGATAGTAAGTTGCAGTTAGCAGATCTAGCTAATATTAAAAAAAGAAAATTGGAAATGAAACACCCACTAACACCAAACTTCTTTACTTGATACGACGCACGTTTCGACAACAATGTTGTCATCCTCAGGTAAGAATTAAAACTCAACATTGTTGTCGAAACGTGCGTCGTATCAAGTAAAGAAGTTTGGTGTTAGTGGGTGTTTTATTTCCAATGTTCATTGAAACACACCAAGAAGATCCAACAAGAAGAGTAGCTAATATTAGTTCCCCAGATTTTTTTTCATTTGTGGAGCCATCTGAAAGCGCGGTATTTACAATTTCAAAAACTTTTCGTTTTTGATCTGACTTACTTCTTAAAAGCCTCTTTCTTTCAAACTGATTTAAAATTTGTGAAACAGCTTTCTGTCTTTAAAAACTTGTATTTTCTTCAGTTTTGGGCTAGTAGAGTAAACTTTTTAATTTTGCTAAATAACAGAGTATAATATTTGTGTAATTCTTACCTGCTCTTGATGCTAATTTTGTCTACGTTTTTGGGCAGAGGAAACTTCAATATCTATTAGTTGATTTCTATTCAACCAAAGATGTTATTTATTAGATTCTAGATTGCTATAACAAAAAAGTATTTTGCAAATTTATCGAGTAAATATTTAATTAGCATATTAATGAACAAATTTAAATTTCTATTAGCAACATTTCTTATGCAACAAACAAAACATCTTCAAGAAAATCAAAAGTAATCGAGTATTTCTAGACAAAATTTGAATGTAAAAAAAAGAAGAAGATATCAACTGATAGCTACTAGACAATAAGTTTAGTTTATCTATCTTGTCGGCCATTTACATAAATTTCTTCAGTTCCTGCTGCCATCCACGAAATCTCTAGATTTAGCCACGATGTCTGAGTTGAGAAAGGTGCAGTGAGTGGCTAGATCGACAGCATGAGAGTGACCTGTGACCTCTAGGGCTCTTATCAGATTTAGAAAACACACGTAATGGCATTCCCTCTGTCAGAAGCATCATTGAGGGTCGTCATTCTTCTCACAATAGAAAAATCTAGGATTTTCTAAAATCCATTACGAGTGTATTTTTATAAAAAAAAATCGGAGATTAAAATCTACTCTTTCAGCATCATACATCTCGCTGAAACGCTGGAAGGCCCCAGCAAACTCATAAATTGTTATTTAACTAAGGTAGATTCAATTTGTGAACTCATTTGTTGGAGCTGCTATAAAAAGCGTTTCTTAGCCGAGCTTGAAACATATTATCTTGCACAAACTGGCATCTGCACCTTTTTTATTGGCCCATCTACTGTTTGTTTATTTTATTGCGAGCATCGTAAACAACAAGTTTTATTATTAAATAAGTGCAATTAACGTGAACTTATTCGACGAAATTTGCTGCCAAAACAAAATTTGAACGATTTAACGAGAGCTAAATTACTGACGCGGATGTGTGGAGGATACATCAACTGCACTCATTTAGATAACAAAAATCACTCAATTTATTTTTATGAACTTACAACACAAAGAATAAAAAAGATTTTAAAGCATTTTACACAAGAGTTTTTTTTATATAGCTTACTTGCTTATAGAACGCGTTTCGTAAAGTTAGTTTTGTAGTACAAATTCAAATTTATAAAATGAGTGATATATGTTTTACTACTTTTTATAATTGGCGCTCTTTACATGATTTTTTAATTTTTTTTAATGTCGTAAAGTAAATACTTTTTTTAAAGCTTGTTTAGGTACTCTAGTAGTCTCCAAAAACTATAAACTTTGGCTGTAATTCTAAATCAATCGCTACTCAATCTGGGCCAACGAATATCGAATATAAGGAGTAAAGTTACGACGCGACGTTACCCCTCGTAATTCAAATTACACCGGCGTAAATCTGATTTAAAATTAAGCCATAAGAAATTAAATTTTCGGGTATAAAGGTATAACTTCTTGTTTTGAGTTCTATTGCAGCAACAAAGTTTTTTGAAATTTAGTTTCCAAAATTACAATATTTTCGATATTTAAATGTTTCGTTTATTTGTGTTTTGTCAAATGTTAAATGTACACAAAGTTATACGTTGTAGATAAAAGCATACTCTAATAATTTTATTACAAAAAGAGATAAGACCGTGAATGATAAGACTATAGAATGATTTTATTTTTATAATAGAAGAGTGAAGACATTAGGATCAAATCCTATTATATTATTATTTGCCAAATTTTTGTTTTTTTTTAATCTTCTGAAAATTGTATATCTTGTCACAAGATTTTTTTTAAATTAATTAGACATAATGTCAAAGTTGTTAAAATAATTATTTTTTAAATGTGAAGTAACAAAGAAATTTCCGAAAATTATGTTTATCTTTTTACAAATTATCATAAATTATTTATAATTTAGAAAAGCAAGTACTTAGTCGTGCCAACGTAAAAGTGTGCCATTGACTTGGCACGTAATTAAGTCGGCTTTAAGCTGCAACAATTACAGACAGGAAAAGGAGGTGTCAAAACGTCGAAATGATTAATGACCGATGAACCCAAAATCTGTTTCAAAAATTTGATACCGTTAATGTCAAACAAAATTTAATTTTTGTCGGTACGTTTTCATGTTAAAAATCTGTAAATAAATATAGTACAAAAACTGCAATTTGATTTTGTTTATTTATAACTAGAATTAACAAATTTTATGTATGCCTTGTATCTATAAATAACTCTTCATTGTTATTTATTAAAAATCAATGTTAGTTTTTTTTTAAATAAATAACGTTTGGTCCAACCCCGAATTATATCACTTTTCTAAAAGACCATTATAATAACAAACTCGTCACCTGATACCCAAAAGTTTCGCCTCACCCACGACATGCGGAACTGAGTTTTTTGCGGTGTTGTTGCAGACGAGCAACGAGATCGATTTCACAAAAAGACCGAAAAGCATTTGCGTTGTCACAAAGTCTAGGGGGTGTTGTCAGCGGCTTTTGGGGAGAAGAGGTGACGGCATAAATTTCCTCAATTTCCAATCGTTATTTAAGTGACAACCTTGCTGCCTCGTAAATAATCGCACAACATTAAACATGTCATATTTCAATTTTACTCTGAGATATTGCTTGTCGAAATCCACCCACCCACAATGGGAGCCAGCTAAACCACATCTGCAGGGTCTCAAAGAACAATCACTGGCTAATGGAAAATTTAATTGAGACGGATTGTGAGGAGGTATACAAGAATAAAATCGATTTTATTATAACACAAAAAAGAAAATCAGAGATAAATTTCAAAATTAAATTTTATACACAGCTTTATCCTTTATTTTCAAATCCATAGTTCAGATTTTAGTTTCATTCTACAAGTGCTTAAAAATTTATTTTGATAGTAAACGCAGTCGTTATTTTTTATTTAGTAACTGTGACTGATTATGTATTGCAAGCACCTGCTGGCTGCACCCAAATAAACTTTTGTAACAGTGTCGGTTCTAGATTATTGAAAAAAATTAATTTTGGTTTGGCATTCCAAAAAAGTAATTTAAAATATTGATTCGTGTTTTAGATTGGTTTTTGGTTTAATATCAGTTTAACCCGAGTCTTTGATTCTTACTTTTTACATTTTAGGGATGTATATTGTATCCAAAACTGTAGAAGTAGAAGCAAAAACAAGTTTTTTATGTTCTAAGGTAGAGACTTGTTAGATCATTTATAAAGAGTAAAACAAGAGAGGTCTGAAATTAGAACTCTGGGGAACACTCCAGGCGTCTAAAAAAGGATTTGGGATTTATGTACTTACTTGTGTAAAGGTAATGATTACATTCAAGATAGTTTCAATTCAAATGCGAAAATAAGAAATCACTGAGGGATTCAGTAGAACTGGTAAAGGTTTTCATTTTTTTTTTACAGACGTTTTTGGTAGTGTACTGTGAGAACAAATGAGCTTAGTTGTAGTGTGTTTTACAGTAGGTATCTCTGTACCAATTATTATTAGAGATAAAAAAGAAATTGCTTTTTTTTAAATAGCGTTGTCAATGAATTTAATTTTGTAAAAACTTATTTGCGAATTTCCATTTGAAAAACCAGAATCCAATTCCCAAATTCGTGTTGGTTGGTCTTTTGTCGGAGGACCGCATTCCTTTGCAGTGGTCCTCGTTTAATGTAACTGATCAAGGATCAATAAGGAATACTCAATCTGTGTCAACTCATTAGGGCCATCGCACACAGGTGACTAATTGGCTGCTAATTCCCGACTAGTTGCGGGATGCAAAGGACCTGACGAGGACGGTGACGACCGCTTTTTTGTCGGCGGCAACACCGCCGATTACACAAAAACACGGCCGACCGCATAATTATCCGCTAATGTCGAAAACGAGCAATTAACGAGAAAACACACCACGCCACTTTGATGTCATTAGAATAATATATAAGAGTGCAATTAAATTTGTGACGTATGTGGCGGATAATGGCGGACGCCTATATTTACATCCACTAAAAGAAAAAAACGTTTCGAAGAATTTGCGTGTTTACAACTGTTTTTTTTTTCTCTTCTTCGATATTCTTAGTAATTTATAAACCAAAATTTTTATCTTATTCTAAGAATCTGAAATTCTGTCTACAATTTGTCATAATTCCGAATTGTTAAATGCTGAAAGAGTAGATGAAAGATAGTGAACGAAGACACACACAAAAAACTTTTTATAGCCTAACTGTCAGTCATAGTCAGTGTTACCAACACCCTGCTGTGATATAACCTCCAAGTGTAAATTATATTACCTACATATTTTTCAAAACTTTATCTTTTTATTTCTCAGTTGTGATGTTCACAGACTTCTGTCTTCGACGCATTAAATTAATTTCATATAAACGTCAAGTTTTATTATGATTTGTGATTAGGAAGATGCGTTAATTTTATAGACGAAACGTTACAAAAATTTTGCAAAAATAAACAATTCATCTGTTTCACCTGTTTTCGTGTTTGAATTATCTGTAATTACTCTCCCAATTATTGAAACAGATAATTTCTTTATTAAAAATTTAATTGAAGGTTGTGTCTTTTTTCCATTTATTTGATTTTATCGTAATTTTTACCTTAATCAACATACAGGTGCAATAGACTTTTAAAAACGTGTTTTATGTCTTTCGAAATTTCTCTCTTCATAGGGGGGCTTAAGACGTATTTAATTTTTTAATTACAATAACAATTTTAAGACAGTTCTACACTGTAAAGCTATACTATTTTATCTACCAAAACTCATCAAACTTTAACGTTAGTTTAAAACATTTGGTTAATTTAATTAATTTTTATGTTTTTGGTAAAACTGGTAGTCTGTTGTAAAGCTTCTCGTTTCCATTTAAAAGCTACTATGTATTTTTTACTCTAAAAATTATTTTACTCTTATTGTTGTTTTATGACAGAATAAAAATAGTTTTAACAAAAAATAATTGAAAAGTACAGGAATATAAAGAGATATGTCCAACAATTCGATTTTTATCGAACTGGAATTTCTATCGCTTTTCACCAATATTAAGAGGCCTCTATACCTTACGCTCTTATGGAACATTCAATGTATTATTTTGCCACTCTAAATCCAGTACTAATTAACGTATTTTAATCAAATCAACATCATTAGAAAAAACAAACATTTATATAGAATCTTATCGAACAGATTTAAAAAAAAATGTTTTTAAAAGCATTACAAATTAATTTAAATTTGGCATAAATGTAAGATTTTCACCAAACTCTATTATTTCAAAACTGAAAAGAATTTAAGAATTTACCGGGGTCAAATTTTAGAAAGTGTACTTTTAAGAAGATAGCTTCAAGTCCGAGAAAAATATATTAATAAATAATAAAGCTATTGTGGCATAATGATTTCGGACTTAAAATTCGTCTGAAAATCTATAATTTACAACCCTGCAGTTACAAGTTAAAGACCCCAACCGCAACGAAACCCTTATAATTACTTTATGACACTACTCGTACCGACCGTTCTGTACCTGTTAAATAACTTGAAATAATCTTTTTAAATACCAGCTTTTGTGTATGAAACAGCAATTATTGATTAGATTATAATTTAAAAAAAAATAGTGTTTAGTAAAACAGTTTAATCTAATAAATCTTCATATGTTTTTACAAACTATTTTTACAAGATACTTGTGAGTTATCTGCTTACAAAAGACAAAGAAAATAATACTTTTGTAATTTGCTTATAAGATCTTAGATTCTTAGAAGGGACAAGTAAACTCTTGTCGAGGTTTAAAACCACTTTCACAAAAGAAAGTAAATTTTGTCTTAAACTGCATTTTAGTATTCATCTTATATACGTTACAAATTTTGATAATATGTATTAGAAATAAATTTTCTCAAAAACCACTTAAACCGGCTGTTAATAATAAAATTGATTTAAACACATGTGCTGTGAATGGTATCATGTCAATTGGAGGAGGATTTTATAATTTAGAAGAATGGTTGGCATGTTTAAACATTCCCTCTATGTCGTCAAACACTTATTCAAAATGTCAAACTAATCTGGCCCCACAATGGAAGCAAACAGCGGAAAAAGTTATGAACGAAGCTGCGAAAGAAGAAGCAGAATATGCTCGTTCGATAAATTCTGTTGATGAGCAAGGTTTTCCACTAATTCCAGTTGTTGTGGATGGATGTTGGTCAAAAAGAAGCTACCGCACTAATTATAGTGCTGTATCTAGAGTGACAGCCATAATAGGACAACATACAAAAAAAGTATTGTACTATGGTGTGAGAAACAAACACTGCGTAATTTGCTCTAGAAAAGGAGAGGAGAAGATTCATAATTGTAATAGAAATCATTTTGGAAGTTCTACAAGCATGGAATCGGACATATTAGTGAAGGGTTTTCAATTAAGTGTTGCGCAACATGGATTAAAATATAATATTATGATAGGAGACGGTGACAGTAGCACATACAAAAAAATTATTGAAGCTCGACCATACGACAATTTAACTGTAGAGAAGGTAGAATGTCGTAATCATTTGTTAAGAAATTTTTGCAACAAATTAAAAACTCTGGTGTCCAATACTTTTTTTTCACTACCAGAACAAAAACTTTTGGATTCAAAAATTATGCGAATGCGTATGGGTGTCAAAGGTGCGATTAAATACCATAAAAATGAAAAAAATAAAGTATCTGCGATAAAGTGTTTACGGAACGACATTCTGAATGTTGCATACCACGTGTTTGGGCACCATGATAAATGTTTACCCTACTTTTGCACTAGAGGCGGAGAACCAAATGAAATAGAAAAATTATCAAATGAATTTTTTGAAAAAAATTTGAATATTTGCAGTATTCTTGCAAATCATTCTCGGAGCTTACTTTATGACATGGACAGCAACACCGTTGAACAATATAATTCAATTGTTGCTAAATTTGTTGGTGGTAAGCGAATTAATTTTGCTTTGGCGAATGCATACGAAATGCGATGTGCGGCGGCTGTTGTAAGTTGGAACACAAAAATGGGTCATACCGAATTTTCCGAATGGAAATCCGACGTATTCACAAAAACCGACGCCAAAAAATAAGGCGCGTAACAAAAAAAAATACAATAAAACGTTGGAAATTAAAAGATGTAATGAGAATGCTGATTACGGTGAATCGTGCCAGAAACCAGATCTTCCCATTGATGTTTATAGAGAACATGAAGTGGAATTTTTAAAAAAATTAAAAAAAACAAGAGAGGAAATACGCATCTTGGAAAAAGAAACTCGTTTTCAATGCTCTAATGGAAAGTGGATGGAGGAGCGGCGAAAACTATTAACCGCATCGAATTTTGCAAAAATTTGTAAACGGAGGAAAATACAATGAAAAAATTTTTGGAAAATTTTTATAAAAAATGTTTGTTGCCGGAACTGGTTGATCCGCGAAAAACTCGAAATATGTCTATTCAGGATATTTTTTTATAATGTAAAATATATATAAATTATTATTATTTTGTAATAAAATTTTATAATCTGAATGTTTATTTCATTTTACATTATTTTAATAAAATTAAATTGAAAATACAGAATACAATGTCGAATCTTTCTCAAAGTACCAAACATCAAAGCAAGCCTCAAAGTGAGTGCAGACCCTGTCACTGTCATAAATAACAGGTAATAAATTACTTGCGGAGGGTGGTCAACAACTTTAGCGCAGGGGTTCAGTGCTTGACAGATCAGCTCAACTAGAGAAATTTCAAGGTCGAGCGAAACTATGGAGGCCTCTTAAATGCAATACAGACAAAGCACAGTAGAAGCAATAACTATCAACACTCCTAAGTTTACTCAGGAGTTATATCGAATAAAAAAATCTGCGGTATTTATGAAAAACAATAGGAATCTCACCTCTGTAAGAAAAAAAATTTTTGAACATTTTTCATTTTATTCTTGTACTTTTTAATTATTTCTTAATTAGAGTTTTTTTGTTTTTACCCACATTAACCCATAAGGAGATGCATCACTGGATGCTTGCAAGCAAAACTACCTCAACAAATTTGATAACACTCTATTTTTGATGTAGATTGTAAATACTCATATAAAGTTAAATAATAATTTAAAAAATAATTGTTTGAAGCGTTCGTTATTTTTTGTTGATTTTGAGCTTTCGTTTGATTTTTAAAATCCTTTCAAAAATATTTTAAACAATTTTTTAATTTTTTTTTTGTTTTTTCAATATTGAAAAACAATTTTAAATAATGTTATCAGCAAACTGCATATTAATTGTTTTTATTTGATTACTTTTGTTACTAATAGTATATTAAGTATGGAGAACGGTAAGGAATGCTTACCGTTCGAAGACAATTGTTTGGTGGAGGAGCGAAGCGGCGACTCCAATTATTGTCTGAGGACGGTAATCCTTTACGTTCGACATGCTTATAACGTTTTTTGCGCGATTGGAGTTTCTAGAATAATAATAATAATTTATATCAATACATTTGTGATAATCGGGAAGATTGAAACTGAAAACTTTGGGTGGCTGTTCCATGGTTGTTATGGTTTTGTTCCAAACAAGTAAAATTGTCTTTTTGATACAATCATTCCTACATAATTCTGTTTTGTGGTTCCGTTTTCGAAGCAAATATGAGCGATAGTGATGATCTACCGGATGATTTAGAAGACGCTTGGCAAGAAGGATGTTCGGCAATAATTCCAGAAAAATCTAAAGCCCGATATAAACAGACATACAAGTTGTTTAAGGAATGGCGTGAAGCAAAGAAGATTTCTGTAAATGAAAAGAGCTTGTTAGCGTATTTTGTGATGAGAAGTGGACACTTGAAGGCCCCAGGCAGTTTATGGGCGGAGTATTCTATGCTGAAGAGTACAATTTTTCTCCATGATGCTATCGATATTTCTAAGTTTGCTACATTAATTGCTTATCTTAAGAGAAAAAATATTGGATATCGGCCTAAGAAGGCTAAAATTTTTACCAAAGAAGACTTGAAAAAATTCTTGAATGAAGCACCAGACGAACAATTTTTAATTCAAAAGGTATGTTGTAGATGATGAGATGGTACATCTAAGTTCTAAGGAAACAATATATTTGCAGATAGCAATGATATTGGGAGTATCGGGCGCTTGTAGACGAGAGGGATTGTACAATATTAAAATGAGTGACATAGAAGAACATGAAGAAATGTTTATAGTAAATATGCCAAATACAAAAACGAATATTCAGCGAACGTTCACAGTTATTAATAAAGAAAATGAAGCTGTTCATTATTTGGAAATATTTCGAAAATACATAAGAATTCGACCAAGCAACCCAACGTCAGATCATTTATTTCTGAACTATAGAAATGGCAAATGCACTAGGCAAGTCACAGGAAAAGGCACAATTGAAGGCTGGCCGTCAAAAATTGCAAAGTATTTAAAGTTGCAAGCCCCTGAAGGTTTTACTGGACACTCGTTTCGACGCACATCGGCTACACTTTTGGCGAATAACGGAGTTGATGTGTTGGGACTAAAAAGACATGGTGGGTGGCGTTCATCAACGGTGGCAGAGAGTTACGTGGAAGATTCCCTCCAAAACAAAATTGAATTTGCTCATAAAATTTTACACAGCGATGTTGGTGGACTATTACAACAACCTGGGACTTCTACGTTGGAAAGTTTGTCTATTAACACTAGAAACTCAAATGCAAGTGGTATTACTACTATTAATTATAATAATTGTACATTTAATTTTAATAAATAATTCGCAAAATTGTTTTTTTTTTAGATTTAATTGCTTACCGTTTACTGAACGGTAAGTGAATTACTTACCGTTTTGTTACATAGCAACCAGTAACAGCAACCTACCGTCGTGGAAACAGGCACAGTAAACTGATAAGAACAGCCAATCGCGCAAAAAATTTTGCTGAGATTAATGATTACAGCTAAAATATCGCTTAAGGAAATATCAGCTACTACTCGTATAAAATTGGTTGTAAATGCAATGTTAAAGTAATGAGCTTTAGAAGATGTTTTACAATCTCTCTAGTTTGACAATAAACATCTACAATATTTGATGACAACTTAGTTCTAAAAATTAAAATTAAATTATGTTCGACCCATCTAGTCTCACCCAGCCTAACGCCTATAGTTCTGCAAATTTAGACACGTTTTTCCGCAAATATAGCAATTCTTTCTACTGATTTTTTTGCGTGTTGTTAAATTTTTATGATTTATTTAAAATAAATTAAATTTCGAATTCAGTCATAAATATTAATCCAAGTGTTTTATACTTAATTCTAGGAAAATTTGGTTCTTGTATGCCCACAATGGCAGTACATAAATTCACTTAATTAAGAACAAACGTCGATGAATATGCATAGAACCGAAAACTTCCTTGAAATACATAGTTTCTAAACACAGAGTAGGTATCTGAAAGTTTTTCGAGCATCAGACTGTATGTTGAAGTCTGTAGAGAGATAAGAGTAAAGCGGAAAGAGAAGATTTTAGATAACGATAGTGGCTATTGTTATTGCATTTACTCTGATTATACAATCGGTTTATGTACGTAAATCACGATTTTCAGACACGGTCTCTTTCGGTATGCCTCTGGATGCATGGGAGATTTATGAATGGAAACTGGTGCACGCTTCGAAAGAAACGAGGAATTTTATTCACAATGTTTTAGTTAATTATTGATATAAGTTAGTCTAGACTAGGAGTCGCGGTTTACGACTTTTATATCATTATTTGAATTTTTAATTTTGCTTGCCCGGATGAGAATTAAGACACAGATTTTATGCTAAGCGGAAGTCGAAATGTTTAAAAATTACTAACAAATGCTAAAATAATTAAATAATAACAATAAAAAATCTTTTAAACTAACTAAGTTAAGCTAATAGAACTACACTGTGTATGAACCGCTTTATTGTCAAACCATTTTGTGCAAATAAGGTTGACTCTCCCTACTACTGTTTTTTGTTCTTAGAAACTTCCTCGACCTTTCTTTATCAGTTCTTTATCACTTGCAAAATTGCATTCTTGAAGCCCATTAGGTCGTACTATGCCAATACTTTGTATTCTTCTATTATCAAATGTAACTTGGAGATGAAGATTGTTTAACCAATTATCATAGAATATTTTGTAAAACATATGTTGTGGAATGATTTTTGCCAACTTTAACACAATATTTCTACTTGCACCGACGTCAGGAAAATCTGGATCTGCTTGTATGGCGCTAGTATACAACATTTCCCAATTGTAAGCCATCCCTTTCAAGTCGCACATAACAAAGGCTTTTAAACTGCTCTTTTTTCCGTTTTGATTTTAAATATTGTTTTAGTCTATGTCGTCCTTTGAAAGGAATCATTTGTTCGTCTAGGCACATTATTTTAGTCATTGGTATTTTATTAAATTTTTCAACTACACTATCCAAAAAGGTCTTAGTTTGAACAACTTGTCCGTGCAATTATTGTTATTTAAATAATCATTAAAGTGTGAATTGGATTTTATTTGTTTCCATCTAATTTGCGACATGCATTCCGACACCCTGTTTACATCTATTTCTTTCTCCTAGTAGATTCTGGCATTTGGTAATCCATAAATAGACATAAGAAAACAAATACCTATAAATCTTTGCAACTCGACTATAAAAATGACAAAAGACTTCTCTGGATTTTTGGCAGCAACGTACCTATTTGATTCTTTTACTATAAGTTGCAATAAATTTTGGTCTATCATTTTTTTAAAATACAACAAAGGTGTTGAAGGTGTTAGTGTTTGTTCTGGTTTATCAGGCAAAGTATCTTTCCATTGTTGAATTGATCGAGATTGATCTACTTTCTCGCGTTTCCAAATAATTCTTGCTTTTGCAACTTTTTTTACTGGGTCTTACTTGTGGTTTTTGACTTTCTGAATCTGATGAGTTATCATTACTATTTTTGCCTTCTACAATCTTGTATTGCTTATTATTTGATGCAATTTTATTTTCATTTTCTTCATACTGTACAGTCTCATTATCTAAGTCTTCTGTTTTCAGAACTTTATTTCTATTTCAAGTAATTCTATAGATTTAGACTTTTTCTTTTTTATCAAAACATCTTCTAATTCTCTGGAATCACTGTCAGATAAATTCGAAATATCAGAATCATTAGAAATTTACAGGATTTTAATAGATAATTTAGATATTTATTTCTAAAAGTGTCTGTAAAATTTGAACATACTCATTGCTCTCTGAAAAAACCGTAATCGTACTGTTCAGTGTAACTTTGAAGTATCATAATAATAGTAATAATAATAATATTTATTCGTGTTAAGATACATACATTGTATTTACACAAATCAATATAAAAAAAACTATAAACTAATACTGCTTATTAACATTACAAATTAAGTATACAAAAATCACTAAAGTCATTGCTTAAATATTCCGCAATCGAATAAAATGACTTGAATATTAGACACTTTTTAATGTTTTTTAATAGGATATTGGAAGTAAAAGAGTTAAAAAAAAGGTAAAACATTGTAAAATTTTATACAAAAATAATTAGCGTCGTGTCTCGATTTTAATAAGCGGACCAGGCTGATCTAAATGTCATTCCTTCTTGTTTCGTAGTTATGAAAAGATTGTAAAGTATTATAATGCTTTTTATTGATTAGTAAGTACTCTAAACATCCGTAAATATATAAACAAAGAAGAGTCAGAATATTGAGAGATTTAAATAAAGATTTGCAATCATCTCTATATCCTGGGTTGGCCTAATATTCTCACAACTCGCCGTTGCAATTTAAATAAGCATTCCAAATTATATGTAAAAACTTATGTTTATTTTTGCAAAATAGACTATGCTTACCTTTGGAACCTTTTCATACTTCAACGATGTAAAATGTTTATTAAGAATTCTCAAAAGAAAGCGACTGTGGTATATGTGCAATAAGTTTCATATTGTTACTTGAGAGAAACAGTATGTATTTAAGAAATAAGAAACAAAAATAAAAAAAATAAGAAACAAAATTTTAAGTTCAATGTTACATTCAAGTTCGAAAATTCGGTCATCCACTATGTCTAGGTTTTTGATTATTACACCAAGACCATGCAGCACGCATAAGATGAGCCAACCAATATCAAAATTGGGATCTGAAATGAAACTCGGTATTGTTTGTTGACGAATCCAGATTTGGCTTCAGAAGTGACAGTAAACGTATTCGAGTATGGAGAACGGCTAGTAAACCGTTTCATTCCAAGACGGGTCAATTATTGTAAGTGTAGGAATTTGTATTGGGGGTCGCACTGACTTGTACATTTGCAATAGAATGATGACCGACATACGCGACTGACATTATAAACAACATTATTGTCAATTTTCAAGTCGCTATTTTTCAAAATTTTGTTTTATTGACGATAATTTTCGGCTTCACCGTATTGCGAAAGTGTTAAATACACTTGATTTCCGTAGAATTAAACAAGTTATTCATCTTCCACCTTGACCGGATTTAAATCTAATAGAGCATGTATAGGACCTTCCTAGAAGAACATTACATTCGCATAGAGCTCAATCCGAAAACATGAGAGAGCTGAACAGCTTTTACCTAATTTGTGGTTGTAAATTCTACAGAAACAAATTGATACTCTCATAAGAAGTTTGTCTTCTAGAATTCGGAAAGTTTTACATGTTAGATGCCAAAATACTCGCTATTAACATAAAAAAAAATCTTTATGCACCAGAATTTTTTTTATGGACTTAATTTTTAATTTATTTTTATGAAACCATCAAATTATGTATTAAAATTAGTAAGTAAAATATTTCGTTGTGTTATTTATGAATTTTCTTCCAATTTAATATACAAAAGTGTTGCTTTACTTTTGTCCGATAGTGTATGTTAGACAAAGCATGTAATGGGTAGAAATAATAAGTAAATAAATAAAAAGTAAGAAATATCATCTGTCAAACATTTCTCGATATAAATCAGAAAGGCCTTCCTTCCCCTCTAAAAGCTTGTCAATCAAATCTCCCGTAGCGCGTTTTTTCGCTCCTCATCATCGTCTGTTGTTAATTAAACCAACCGTAAAAATCACGTGGACAAGTTCCGCTGCCAGTGATAATAACACCTGCATATGCTTCGTTAAGATTCCTTAACATTAAATGCTCGGAGTTATTATTTTAGTGAATGACACAGTATGTCCCCCGCCCCGCACCGAGGAAATGACCAACTCTCTGGCAATTTCCGTCCCGATTATCAAACCACCTGACATTCATCATTTCCTTAGTAGGGGAGCGGTGCCGAAGGTCATTCAGCTTATCCCAAGCTCCGATAAATCAATTGCCAAGTCGGCTCCGACTCGACAAATGACAATCTGGTCGTAGGCGGGTATTGTCGCATTGGTGGGGGATCAGTCTCGGGTGATTGGGCGCGTCGCGACATCGGCGCATCGATAGAGGCGTGGTCGGAGAATAAAGGTGTGGCTTATGCAGCATCCCCGAGAGAGACGCACGGGGCCTTAGATGCATCACTATACCGACGGTAAACTGCACGGTGGTCGGGTTCGAAACGTCGCGAGTGGTGTGTTATTGTGCTGTTTTGACAGATCTTGTGGATTATGGGCGGTGTTGCCAGGTAATCGCTTTATCTCTCACTCACGGACGATTATTAATTAATGATGGACACCGAAAACAAATAAAACGTGAAAGTTTATGGCGCTAAAACGATAAAAACTGGCCTACTTTGATTAATGATAATTGCAAACGTAATGGATAGGTTATAATGGTGAAGAGTGGGGGTGTTGCTGTCAATTATAACAGTCATTTGTCTCGGTTTACATATTTAAGTCGGTTCGGGTTACCGCAAAATAGATTGTATTTAAAACGAAATTAATTTAATTTAATTAACTTTTGACAGATGATATAAAATTTTGGTAATTTTTCGTTTTACTTCAAATGAGTGGCATTTAAATTTAATCTAAACTGTTTTACTAGATTTATTTATTTTCTTTTTTTTTATTGTTTAACATATCTACTTACTTTTCATTTATTAGTATTGTTAAAAAAAATAATCTAAATACACCAGTTTGCCTGTGGACAACTCAACACTGCCCATCATTATTTAGTTTATTGCAACTTATGCAATTTAGTCTAATTATTTTTGAGCTATTTTCATAATGTAGGTATGTTTAACTTGCTATATATCTACAGTGTGAATCAAAATGGCGAAAAACCTTGCCAGTACATTGTAGAAAACTCAAAAAATCCCAAAAAATTTTTTGCAGCTTTCTTTCTGAAATCAATGAAATAATTTTGACAGTTTGGCAACATTGCATACCAGTGATAATAGAATTATGTCAAGTGGGTGCTTTGTAGAAAATTCAATAACGCAATTGAACACTGTTAAAAATTAAATTTGACAGTTAGTAAAGAATTTTTAAAAATGATTTTGCCATAATATAATTCAGGATGTATAACAGATTATACAACACTTTAAAATTTTTAAAATTTCGTAAAAATAAAAGAGTTGAATACACGACTTTACCTCTACGTTTGAAAAATCGGCAAATAAGATTTTTTGCTAATTTTTTGGAGCTCTATTAATAGTCTCTTATAAAAAACTGGGTAGCTCTTTTCCTTATTTTGTACTTATCCTGTAGAAAAAGAAAGAGAAACAGAAACATGATTAGGTATATAAAAAAAAAATTCAAAAACGACTTAAATTAATAAAGAAGTATTAAAAATACCTTAAGAGATAACTTTAAAAGTTTAGAAACAATTTATAAAGGTTGCTTCTTCACATAAAAATTCTTTTCGGGTTTTTAATTAGGCAGTTATTAATTTAAATTTTATTAAAAGTTTGACACTATTTTTGTAAATTTTTTTTATTTTCTTCATTTATCTTCAAGTAAAACACATTTTTACAATATTCAGGTGATAATATATTTTTCAGGTAATATTGAAAATAGTTTTTTTACCTTCGTCGTAATGCAGGTACTATTTTTGTAATTTTTATTTAGTTATACGTTTGTCGAAATTAAATCCATAAATAAAAAATATAAATAAAAAACTAGAGTACCTAGCTATGAAAGCATAATTATACATATACGTATACCTAAAACATATTTCAATGGGCTGACTTTGTAAGAAACTCAAAGAAACCAAATAACAGCAATTTTTAAATTTATGAGAAACTAAACTACATTTACACGTTTCAAACGAACTATCTTCGTCAGGTATAGATATCCTAAATTAAAATCTATCGTTTTTCATTATAGTTTGACTTCCCATAAATTTAACAATAGCTATTATTTCGTTTATTGCAACTTTTTGTAAAGTCAACTTACTTAAATACGTCTCATTTATACAATTAATTACTTAAAAAAATTTACTTTATAATGTTACTACGAGCTTTATACAATTTGTACAGCCGGCAGAGTAGGTAGGTACACAACCTGTGCATTCTCAGTGTTGTCGGCTGTACCTACAGTAACCCAAAAAAGTATTGTCTTTTCCAAGTCAAAAAAAATTGAGTAAATATTGATGATAACAATGATGATTTTTGTGTTAGTCTTTTGAGTACTCTAGGTATAAGGTGATGTTTTATTTGCTTCCGTCCGAGATTGTAAAAACAGACAACACGTTATACAAACAATAAGCAACTTTAGAAATACTACAAATTTTGGAAGCAATGGCAAAGGTATTGTTAACAATTTCGACATTAATTTACAACCCTCTATGCCTTAATTTTGAAAATTAAATTTTAAAAAATTAGCAAAGTATTGTGTGTTGTCTATTTTTGAAGTTTCGGACAGAGCAAATAAATATCCCATCCCACGTGACTCGTTGTTTATAAAATCAGACATACAACAGTTTTACTTTCAGCAGTAGTTTAAGTTTAAAAAAATGTAGTAAACAAAGCTTTTGTTGTAATTCACGTGGGTTGTAGTTATTTTTGAAGGCACTGCATAGTGCATACCTACTTAATTAGGTAATTATATACTCGTATACATTATGTATATCAAAGGTAATAATTGCAATTATAATTCTAACAAGAGAGTATGTACATATAATGATTATATAATATTACAATATACTCGTAGGTTTTAATAATTAAATTAATTATTTCTGTTATGCCAAATTATTAAATACTATAGGCAAATATTAAACTATAACTATCTGTTTACTTAGTTTAGTAACGACGCTAATGATTGACTTTGTTAAATTTATACACATATATACACATTTCTAGACCTAAAACTTCTAAAAGTAAATGTATTATTAATTAAAATAAAAAAAACCAAATTTTATAATATTAATAATTATCGCAAGTAGTTTCACAGTTGTAATTACTATTATTTCAGTTTTGGCAACTTGATATAGTAAATACTACCAATAAGTTACTTAATTTACTTAAAAAATAAGTAAAATTAAACTCTACGCAATTGTTTTTAGTAAAATTTTTCGTATATTTACTGTTTTAAATTACTTTGTCGTAGATTTTGTTTTAGTAAGTTTGATGTTGCATAATACGAAAACAAAAATAGGACAAACAGTTAGTAACGACGACGGTAGTTTGTTACTTTAAAAAATTATTTTCTGAAGTAAGATGGCAGTAAGATTGCTTGCAGTTAGATTTTAAACACTAATTAGTAAATTGTTGAATGAAATTTCGCTTACTACTACTTTACTAAGTCACTTTAAAGAAAATATAACTTTAACATAAAACAACTACGGAAAACTTCCTTCACTAGCCGGAAATATTAGAATTACTACCGCAAAGTTATTTAATGTTACCAACGCCATTTTTCTTTACAATTTTTTGTAATAATATTCAATAAACATAAAAAATTATGTGTTTTGCATTACCAAAACCATACAGTAATAGTTACGGTTATAAATAACTCAAAATTACGTTATAAAAGATTATTACTTTAGTAAAATTTATTAAAAAACATTGCTCTAAAAACAATTTACAATAAATTAAATTATGTTTATTACGCATTGTTGATTTGACAAAAGACATTTCAAAACTAAAACCTCAAAAAAATACTTTTGAAAGCAATAATTAACTAACCATTGCTGGTGCTCTCTGACATTGACAAATGTTTAAAACAAATAATAACTGGTAAAACCTTCACAAAAAAATTGAAAGTATTTTTTATTTTTTACTATTTCTCTTAATTTTTAAAAGGTTTTAACGATTTTGCAGCAATTTTCTGTTCTGCATAACGAGACACTAAAATTAAGATATTTTTACACAAATACCCAAGTTTATATAATAATTATAGTTATATGAGTATAAAAAAACAAGTTTGCTGTATATTAGACATACATTTTTTCTGAAATAACAATTTTTATTGGTGTAAAAATGTGTGTTATGCAACCAACAATACATAAATACTATATCGTCCTATTGCTATAAACTACGTATAATAGCTATAATACTATAAACCTTCTAATTTAGAGACTCTTATAATATCTACATTATAAACAATTATTTATTTTAACCTGAGTGCGTAAAAGTAACTTTTTCCGGACTAATTTCTTTGTTCTAATTTGAAAGAAATCTAGAGTGCATTCCCAAAAATTTAAATATTTGTATAAGACAAGTTTACATTTTTAGCATCTTTTTAACGAGAAGTTGGTAATACTTGTCAAAATTTTCAAAGTTATTTCTGTAACACTCTGTATAATAAATTCTACAAAAAGTTTCTTCGATTTACTGCTAAATAAATCTTATAACATTTTTTTGAAAACTTTTTAATAGTTTTTTCGACTGCATTTCTTACACATGTAAGCTTTGTAAGAGTCATAAAAAACGTAAACATTTTTAATTTGTTTTTACGAATTTTATAATAATAACAACTCAAAAATAGTATATTAAATTTCAAGAGGTGGAAACATAGTCTTTAGTAGTCGAGAATGTAGCCTAAAAAAGTAAGAGCAGTTGAGACTACTAAAGTGCTTACGACTTTAAGATTCATCTTACTACTTTACCAACTCTTCTTTACTAAAAAAAAAAAACAACAAGACAGTAATTTGCAACAGCCCGAGCTTACCGCTCTAAGACCAGTACTTACCGCCTCTAGTCTTGTGTTTACAGAGTTGTTTCTATAGTAATCAATATATAGACAGTTATTGCTGCTTACTGTTACTGCTAGTGTAGCATTAATGCCATGCTTACGAGACAAGTGATTAGAAAAATTACTTCAATAATCATTTTTTCAAATTCTTGTTAGAAAGAGTTATAGAACATTATTCACCAACTTACCGCTTTTGGTTCTTTGTTAACAGAGTCGTTTCTATAGTAATCATACTATAAACAGTAATTGTTGCTTACTGTTACTCTTAATATAGCATTAATGACATGCTTACAAGACAAGTGGTTGGAAAAGTTACTTAAATAATCATTTTTTTCAAATTTTTGCAGACAGAGTTATAGAACATTATTCACTTACTTACCGCTCTTAGTTCTTTGTTTACAGAGTCGTTTCTATAGTAATCATTCTATAGACAGTAATTGTTGCTTACTGTTACTGCTAGTGTAGCATTAATACATAATTACGAAACAAGTAGTTAGAAAAGTTACTTGAATAATTGTTTTTTCATATTCTCGTTAGAAACAGTTATAGAACATTATTCACCCACTTACCGCTCTTGGTTCTTTGTTTACAGAGTCGTTTCTATAGTAATCATTCTATAGACTGTAATTGTTGCTTACTGTTACTCTTAGTATACCATTAATGACATGCTTACAAGACAAGTGGTTGGAAAAGTTACTTAAATAATCATTTTTTTCAAATTTTTGCAGACAGAGTTATAGAACATTATTCACTTACTTACCGCTCTTAGTTCTTTGTTTACAGAGTCGTTTCTATAGTAATCATTCTATAGACAGTAATTGTTGCTTACTGTTACTGCTAGTGTAGCATTAGTGACATGCTTACGAGACAAGTGGTTAGAAAAGTTACTTGAATAATTGTTTTTCGAATTCTTGTTAGAAAGAGTTATAGAACATTAATCATCCACTTGCTTTTAGAGTTAATGTGGAAACTTTATTAACTTAGATAATGTCTTTATAATTACTTGTAAAATACTGTACGTTTTATAAAAAAAAAAAATGTTATCAAGATTCTTATTCGTTTCGTGCGACATTTAGAACCTGTATGAAATCTGAGCGACAATTTAGTTCGCAGTACAGAGAATCCTCTCAGTCATAAATCGGCGACTATAGCGCAATTACAATTAGCAATTAACAAATTAACAGCACATAGGTCTGTCCCGTGCTTGCACAAACTAAATAAACCATCGGCTCGCCTCTCCAGTTAGACAAAGACAGATTAAAACCATGACGAGGACAACAAGTAAAATAGTTAGTAAAACGACCGAGAAAGAATCAATTAACTTGGGGAGTTGAAAATGAACGAAACAACTTTCAATAATTACATCAGGCCTACCAACTGAGACTAATAAATCGGCGGTGCGGCGGTTTGTTTATTAAAGCGCATGTTCACCAACTTTACAACAACAAATTGCACCTTTTACGAACCGCGTGTAATATAGTTTTAATTGTTGCGTAATTAAGGAAAAAGAGGAGGTTCCGCTGAAGGTTTTATGACATAATAACGTTGCTTGAAGCGGAGCCGTGAGGGAGGAAAGGGATAAATCAGAACTAGACGATATTTATGACTGTCATTTATTTATATCGGAGACTAAATTATAGCAAACGATAATGTCGCAAACGTGACATAAATTGCTAAGAGCTAATACATGGGTTTGTAATTGATATAAATAACAAATAGAGTTGGGAAAACAAAGAATTTCAAGTAGTGTTGGAAAGAAAAACCTTGACTGGGACCTACCTCTTTAACATTTTTTTTAATTTTCGATTTTATATACTTATTAAAATACCTAACTATTTTCAAAATTTATGTTTTAAAGAAACTTCTATTTTGCTACTGTGTAGTAGCTAACTAATTGAATAATCGTAAAACATATCTTAAAATCTTGTCATAAATGTCCAAGAGAAATGCATATTATGTACGCATGCATATCTATAGTGCAATACTTTACAAAATGGAGATAATAAAATAAATGTCACTTGCTATTATACCAGTAGCTATATACAAATGTAATCGTTAAATGCTTACACTTAATTACAAATTATTTATCTAAGAAAAACAACCTGTATCTAAAAACTTTTGTTATCAAGTTGTTTTTGGTAATTAAACGTAACGTAGGACATAAAACAATAAAACATGCTTTAAATTTATGATACAAAATTAATGAGAAGTTTTGATTTTTCTTTTTCTATTTATAGATGTAATTCGGTTATTTAAAAAAATGGTGCTTTTTTGTTGTGCCTATATCCATAAAAAAATATTAAAAATAAGTAAGTTAAAAGCCGCATTATATTTGATTTTGTTCCAACAAAATGACTCACATTATTATATGAACAATATTTGCTTCCATCAAAATTCAATGTTAAAATTAAAAAAATAAGTTTTAAATAAAAACTTGAAAAAGTACAAATAAAGTAAGAAAAGTCGCAGAAAATTTAAATAGTTTGTATTCAGTAGTCTTAAAAAAACTGAGAAAACATACAGTAGTGGTCAAAATAATAGCAACTTTTAAATAAATTTAAATATAAATACTAATTTAGTATTGTGACTACCCAAATGTATCTCCTATAAATTCTTTTCACATAAAAGCTAGAATCAGCACCTGAGATAAGATACCTTTCAGTTCTTATAAAAACAATTTGGTTTTTGTTGTTTTTACATTGGTCAAAGAGATAGCAACTCCGATGTTTCAGACGAACGAATAAGTCTCAGTTGTAGTATTGGTACACACATTGCTATATCGGCTGATATTAATTAATGAATTGACTATGGGCCGTAATAAAACAGTGTCTGAACCCCTAAGGAACATCATAGTGCAACGGTACCGAGACGGAAAAAAGCAAGTGGATATTGCAAGAAGTCTTCGACTTTGCAAGTCTGTGGTGTCCCGAATTATTAAGCGATTTCGCAGTACAGAGAAGTTTTAGCTCGGAAGAGTTCAGGGAGACCACGGAAAACTACAAAAAGAATGGACCGACAAATAGAAAACCTCTCTAAGCAGCAACCATTTTTATCATCTTTTAAGATTTGTAAACAATTAGCAGAGTGAAGATGCACAAGTGAGTGCACGAACAATTAGGAGAAGATTAGTGGAGGCTGGTTTACTTGGCTGATGTCCTGCTAAAAAACCACTACTTTCTAAGCGAAATATAAAAGCGCAAATTCAGTTTGCTCAAGAGCATTTACAGTGGACGGTGAATGATTGGAAAAAAATTGTATTTAGCGATGAGTCTAAATTCAATCTTTATCGAAGTGATGGGGCCCAATATGTAAGACGCCCTCGAGGTAAAAGACTAGACTAAAAGTATGTAGCAACTACAGTTAAACATGGTGGCGGTTCTGTGATGATTTGGGGATGCTTTTCTTCATACGGTATGAGTCCCATCTGCAGAATATACGGCAAGATGGACAGATTTATATATAGAGACATATTACGGAACAACTTAGTACCCTATCTCGACGACGTCATGCCTAGTCTTTGCCAATTTCAGCAAGATAACGACCCAAAACACTCAGCCAAGCTTGTTGCTAATTGGTTTAAAGAGAAAAAAATTGACGTTGTAAAGTGGCCCTCGCAGTCGCCTGATTTTAACTCAATCGGAAACCTTTGGGATCAACTGGACGAAGCTATCAAGAGCCAAAACTTCACAAATTTGGACGCTCTGTTTACTGCATTGCAAACTTATTGAGTCTATGCCGAAACAGTATGCAGATGTTATTACGGCGAAAGGTTATTGGACCAAATATTGATGTAATAGCTTCTGTTTTAATAAATGATAGAAAATCTACGCTGTTTTAGATTTGTTGCTATCTTTTTGTCCATTCTATGTACACAAATTTCTCAATTTAGTTTGAGGGATAAATTATATAGATTGAAATAATACATATACTTACTGCTTATTACGCCGTCTCTAGCTCCCTAACATAGTATTTTGCCTTGTTACGATTTAGAATATTTTATTTATAAAATAGTTATAATAACTTTTTGGCCACTACTGTATTTACATTTTTTGTATTTATTTGTATTTATTTTTATTTTCAGTGTTTTGTTTTTCATTTTTTAAGTACACAAAGCGAATATTTAGTAAATTACTGTTTTATATACTTTTTTAAGCTGAATTTAAAGTAAATAGGTTAAATTGCCTACACCTACTTTAATAACACTTTGTATATGCACTAGTCTCTTACAAAATATCTGCAAAGATAAAAATATTTATGAATTAAAGACATAATGAATCAGATTATAATTTATGACACAAGAAAAAGTATAAAGCCCGACATAAAAGGGCTTTTATATTTCTGGATTCTATTAGTAACGCTAATAGTAAATACAACGTTTTATTTTACATTGTTTTGGTTTTTTAAATTCAAAAACCTTTCAAAATTTCTGTCTAATTTAGGGAAAACTGTGCAAAAAATTTATATAAAAATAGTCGGCTTTTTCGACATTTCTAGACATAAATATCAATTTTTACTAAACTGTGTTCTAAAAAAAAATAATTAAAATAAATAAATTACTTTGGTACAGTGCAGTCTCGATAATCCGACCACAGGTTAATCCGAACACACGCTAATCCGAACATGTAATTTTCTTAGTCATAATCCGAACAATCTTGTTAATTCGACACGTATAAACAGGAATTACACATTTGAGAGATCTTCGACGCCTTGATTGTAATGCATGAGCCACGTAATAAGACTATAAAGACTGAAATGTGCTCCAGACAATACAGGTTCAGATCTTAATACATTTAGATGTGTAGTTTTCTCTAAGTTTAATTACTTTTTTTATGTTTTTTTTAATTATATTAATTTCTATTAGATATTATTTCTATTAGATTAATAGAAATATTAATTTCTATTTAATATACTTACAAAATTTATTTTAATAAAATTTTTTGTATATTTAATTGATCATCACTTTCTCTGAATCACTATTCGATAATCCGTGGGTGCCCGTGCATCAATTCGGTCGGATTATCGAGACTGTACTGTAGTTGTAATAAGTGGAATAGTTGTCAGCAATAAATAAAAAAAATGTGTAACCTGCCAGTTTGGATTAAAATTACTACATTATTTTCTAGAAAAATTGGTTTGCTCTACGCCATTTTTTTAAAAATAGTTTGCAAAAACCTTTCTTTAACATTATTTTTTAAAAAACTTACTAAATTTATTGAAATAGAGCTGCTTTTAGTTTTTTATTATTTAGACTTGTTAATTTTCTTTTAGATCATGTTTCCTTAGAAAAAAATGGCTTATTATTAAATAAGTAGCAGTAAATAATCACTTTTCATTACAAGACCATTTAGACTTTTCTATAAATTTAGAAACAAATCTTCTCTAAGCTTCAACGTATTACATAATTCTTCTTTTTGAAAAACTTTCTATTCTTCTATTCTCTTCGTTCGCAAAAATTTATTTTTCTATTTCTTATATTTGAAAAAAAAAACTATAATATAAAAATTGCTTTTAATTCCAAAAGTAGTCTTTCGTGCTGTCTCGTAAACAACAAAGATTGAATTCCTTTTTTAAATTATTTAGGCGTTTACTAGCTATCTTGTAATGACTACAATCGGTCAGACAAACCAAAAAAATTAAAACTCAAAAACTCACAATTTGTAAACATGTAAGGACAATAGAAAAGTACTAAAACCCAGATCCGAGTATAACTAACATTCTATCTGCTTTTGCTTCTCATATTTTTTATTTCTTCTTTTATTGTTATTCTTATTCTCCTACTAAATAATTTTAAAATCCTTCACATCTGCAATAAAGATTATTTATTAAGATTACGATTTTTTTCCAATATTTGAGACGTATATAATTGCACTTTACCAAAATGATATAAAAATTGCTTACAAAAAACAGAAATTACTCAAAACCAAACAAAAATTGTTGTTGTAATATAATAAAAATACAGTTACAGTAAAAAAATAAAAAATATTTTTGAAAAAAAAATTGTAGTTCTTGCCCTAGTTTTGATGCCGTCTCGTCATATTACTGTTAACTCAACTTTTTCTAAAACCATATTCTCACCCATATTCGCGTTCGCCAACCGTCTCGTCTGGGCGCCTATCTCGCGGAAAGCGCCACCCGACCGCCCATTACCAAACCGTTACCATCAATTAAATTTCACTCAGCAATTAAATTTTTCTTTTGCTTTGACATTTCCTCGGTACTGCAGGTAGCCTCAACTTCAGATCGCTTCGAAATTCGTGGTGTGCAAGATGCTGAAAGAGCGCGAGTCCATTGAACGCGCCATCTCCTCGCCGTGTTCAAGCCTTGGGGGTTCTTCGGCCTTAGATGGGACGACATGTGCCGGCTGCGGAGGCAGAATTCAGGACCGTTACTACCTCCTGGCCGTCGACAGACAATGGCATGCCTCCTGCTTGAAATGTTGCGAATGTAAACTTCCTCTGGATACGGAGCTGACTTGTTTCGCCAGAGATGGGAACATTTACTGCAAGGAAGATTATTATCGGTGAGTGCTTTCAAATGGGAATACAGCATGTCGAGAGGTTTTATATTGCCTGTACCAAAGCCTTTTTGCGATACAATAACATAATCCATTTATGTGCGAACGGGAAAGAGATTTATTGATCAAATACACGCATTCTAAAATACACTTCTTTTTTTTAACGAAAAAGTAATTACAAATACGTAGAGAAAAATTAAATATAATTTAAACTGTCATAAAATTTTATAATTAATAGTCTTTACTAGTAAATTGTTATTAACTGCTTTTTGCAATCGGTTCTTAATTAAATTTGTTGAAAACTCATATTTTTTTACTCCATCTCTAATAACGTCAGTAATTTATTTCGAGTGGACTAAACGTATTTATTTGTTTAAATTTTTAAGATAACTATAGCAACGCTTTTGTTTTTTTGTGAAATTTATTTTTAATTTTTTTTTAAAACAATTAACAGGTACAGCAAAATTTTATAAACATAGGCTCGAAAAGTATTTTTATAACCATTTAATACCTAAATTTCGTTTTTTAGTAGTGAGAAAACGCTCTGATTTATACATTTAGTTTATCCGGTATATTAACATATACAGGGTATGTTAAAATAAAAAATAAAAATTAAACAAAATGTATTCTCGATCGAATTTTTTTTGTAACAACACCTAAAAAACATTAATAGAACACTCCTGTTTAAATGTCAAATTTGCCAAATTTTTCTGACAATAATTATCTAACAATTCAAAAAATAGATGACTAAGCGATTGGTAGTAAATTAAATAAATATTTTTTAAAATAATTAACTAATAAAAACATTTTTTCTAAATATTACTTGAAGTACAGAGTACAGTTAGGAATTATTAAGTATCAGGTTTTAAACACTGATTTCGGTTTTTTTATTGGACAATTTATAAGATTAACATAACCTATTTTATTCTGTTTAACTAAAATTTCAATTTCTTATAACTGATTTACATAAAAGAGCATGAAATAGAGATGAAGTCGTATTAGAAATTTATTTATTTTTAAGGACTTTGAAAGGCTTACAAAATAATTTGCAAACAACACATTTCATTTTATTTTACCACCAATCGGTTGACATTTGCAAGCAACCTATTAACAGACACAAACACGAAAGGTTTTACTAAAATAAATTATAACAAAATAAACAGTATATAATATATAATCTACAGTAAAACATTATAAACAGTCAGTAACACATTGTAAAAAACAGTATACAGTAAAACATCAATGACTTGAACTTATTGAAAAGTTGAAATAATTTTAAAGGTTGTGGTATAAGTTATCAAAATTCCACTGTATTTATAAAATTTAATAAGCAAAAATTAAATTATGGAACAGTAAAAAAATTTTTTGGTCCAGTATTTCTAAGTCTTAGCATCACAGTAGGCCGAGAAAAAGAAAGATAAATATAGTAGTCATGTATAAAAATTACGTGTTATTTCAAATATCAGAACTCTCAGAATTGAATTTATATTTTTTCTAAATTTTATTCACTACTGAAAAACTAAAATTAAATTGTTTATGAAGTAACTGCTGCTGATTATGTTAATAGTAGAGCTGGGAAAAGTATCGATACTTACAGTATCGATACCTGCTCAGGTATCGTACACCGATACCGACTGCAATCAGCTATCGAAGTATCGATACTTTCGATACTTAATACCTCCGATACTTTGATACCTCCGATACCTCGATACTTACGATACCTCCGATACTTCGATACCTGCGATACCTTGATAAAGGGTGGCTATAAATGAATATTCTATTCAGAGTGCTTTGGATGTTGGAAACACAAGCTATTTTGATAAAAACAAACGAATTCACAAGCTATTTGATGCGATATTTATTTATCGCTACACGATACCTCCGATACCTCGATACTTCCCGATACCTTGATACCCCCGAAACCTTGATACCTCCGATACCTCGATACTTACGATACTTTGGCAAGTATCGATACTTTGCAGGTATCGATACTTGATACTTAAAAACAGGTATCGTCCAGCTCTAGTTAATAACATACAGTTTATAGCTTATTTTTTAACAATATTATGCACAGTAATTTTTGACAGTTAAAATGGCAGAAATGATTAATTTTAAGTAAACAAACTTAATTCTTGTTTTAGTTTGTCTTTTGTAGAAAATTTAGAATAAGCGCTCCGCGTTTAAACTTGAACGTACTCTACAGTCTAACCGAGTCTGAGCTAACGCTATTAACTGCCTAATTTTTTTGCCAAAACTGACTTTACTGTAAATCAAATAATTGAGTGTGTCTTCTAATTATTTATTATTTTACTAGCCATTTATTACTTTTTCTGACTTAAATAATAATAAAAAGTATACTGTTTATAAAATTTAAATACCAACTGATGGTTATCAGTCAATAAACGAAAATGTTTATTAATATTTTTAGTTTGGTCTTTCGATCCGGATAACAACTGCCAGAGCTAATGATATCCAGTTACAATTCTTGGGCTTATTTACTGTAAATTTTTTAATAAGAACATATTGTACGAAGCAAACTGCTGCCAACAAAAAAGCTTTTATAATTTTTATTTTACATATAATAATAAAATAATCATAGAATCTGTAAATCATAGATAACTGTATTAATGTTATTGGCGTACGAAAAATTTAGACAGCTTTATTTCTCCTGTTTACGATGGTCTTAAATGTTAAAGGAGATTTGAAGAAGAAATTTATATAAATTCTCATTTTTATACGTAGATTTTTTGGATTTATTAAACAAATTTAAGAGTTTTCGAAAATTTACAAAGTTATTGCAAAGATTTTTTAAATACTTCTTAACAATTTCTAAACATTTTGTGCTATTGTTAAATATAAAAATTGTTAATTCCTCTCTTTGCTTATCGTTTTGTGCCTTTACAGTTTTTGAGCGAAGAATTAGCAGACCTTAATGTTTTATATTTGCTCTGCTTCTGAAATTTAGAGCATTTTGAATATTTATCTGTTATGAAACTCTTACATCGAAATGTTTTGAACATATTTTTCGAGCATTTTAAAGCTCATGTTTCTTCTGTGTTTGTCAAGTTAAATTATGAAGAACTGTTAACGTAGATTTGTTTAATAATTTATTGTAAAATTAGAGTAAAACACTTTTTTTTAATAATGACATCTGTCAGGTGAACAGATAATAGGTGCTTTAAAACAGAATTCGCGGTTGTTACAATTTTAGTTGGTGTGATTTTTAATACAAAGCTAACAGCTGTTATAAATTCTTATCTACTTATCTTAATCTAACCAACTGCAACTTCTTTACCTGCCTCTAGAAAAACGTTTAGCCAGATGTTAATGATAAATGAGCAGTCACACTCTTTATAAAACTTTTAGATATTATTTCGATCTTAATTATTATCTTTATTATAAATCAGAATAAGCAAATATTTTTTTAAAAGAATTAGTTAAAGCTTTCAGAGCATAGTTATTTTTCTAAGTAATTTTTATAATCTAAACCACAAACAGCTTGGTTGTTCGAAAAATACCACAGATAAGGTAATCCGATAACAGTCTAAATTTCCTCCATCCTCTTAATTGACCTGTCCTGTTCTTAATAAATTACCATTTCGCAGCACCCTCTACCATCTTGGTCCCATATTCCCATATGAAAATTTCCGTTTGAAAGGGCAAAAACCGTCCCAATTAGTGCATTATTGATGTCCTTTGTCCTCCTCCCGGAATTCCTCCGGACTCATTCATCTGTCAGCGCAGTCATTCACAATTGATGCAGATTTGAGTTTTTTGTGTATTACGTAACGGAAATAATGAGTAAACATTCTTTTTTATCGGTTCATTAAAATTCTTATCGTGCATCCTCGACGAGGCAAAAATTATGACGCTTCGAAAAAGGTCGACGTTAGAAATTCTCAAATTAAAATTAATTGGTGGTATTAATTTATTGTTGGGTACGCATTCTTGGGAACCAACACGTGGCATTGACGGAACGTAACGCACTGGATGTTATCATAACTGCGGGTGGGGAATGTCATAACATTCATTAGGGGCGCCAATGGGGCGATTGACGATACGATAACATTACGACGATTTATAAACACACAAAATTCGAAAATGTGACAGTATTGATCTCTCAAAATGGCGATTTACTTTAAGTTATAACAATTAAAATTTTTATGTTTTACTGTTCAAAATTTTCAACTACTTTTACTATTTGTAATTGCAAAGTTGCTTAACAAAAAACGCTAATGTTTATAAAAAACAAATAACACTTTCATTTTTTTTACAATTACAGTAGTGTCAAGTTATAACGAACCTTAACGGACCGGTTTGTTATAACTAGAGTGCGAATTTCTACCATTTCTAGTTTATAAACTTCAATTATTATTTTATTATTTTGACTTAAATAAGTGTTTAGTACTTGTTTAATTTTTAAAAAAACTACTAACACAGCAGTTTACAGTTTGGTTCACAAAAAAAGTCCGCTAACAAACACGCATATCAAGCTCTTCAGTTCACTGCTTGATAGGTATAAAAAAAAACTACAACTCTACATTTGTGAACTGACAGCAGCGGATAGTAAAGCCAGATTTGCATATTTGTTAGAAGTCTTCTTTCGTGAAGCAAGCTATAGATCAAAAGTATATTCGGCAACATAGCAATTTTTTTAATATAAAACGAAATAGAAATTTTTTGGAATTGCATTTTAGTCTTGGTTTTTAACTTTTCGTAGCATTTTCCATTTCTTTTTTCAGATTTTTGCTAACGTTTTGATTTATTATGTTTTTAAAAGTTTCTCAAGGTTTAAATTCGTAACTCTCATTTTACATTTTATACAAAATTGGGTGTCTTGAAAGTTATTTTATAAACAAACATTTTTTATTTTTTTTGAAAATTTATATAAATAGAAAAACTAGAAAAACTACAAATCGTCTTTTATTAAATACATACATGTATATATAAATGAAATTGTAGATCACATTTTATAAAAATTGGTTGCCACAAAAAGCGTTTTATAGAAATCAGAGTCAACAGAAAAATTGTAGAAAACAATCATATTATAAAGATTGTAATAAAACTTTGCTTTTTTAAAGAAAAATATAGACTACATTTTATATAAAGTTGGTTTGTTTTTATTATTAAAACCAGACACTGTAAGAGAATTTTTTAAAAACCATTTACAACAATTTATAAAAATAAAATCTGCAAAAGACACATTAATATATTGTATACTAGAATTTCAAAATTTTTATTAAAACCAAAAGCATTTACGAGTATAAAAACTGAGAATTGGAGATGCCAGTGTATAGAAACAAAAGCAGCAAGAGCACTTTATAAAACCTGCTATAAAAAATTGCTTTTTTGTAATAAAGTGCCCTTTTTTATCAAGTGATTACGCCGTATAGAAACACTTCTGGTGGGTCTTGGGTACTTCAGTCCGGCACTGCTTAATAATTTTTTTTTCTGAATGTTACTTTTATCGCTTATTTTGTCTATTTTAAAGTTATTCCTAAGAAAAATAAAAAATGAGGATTTTTACTGCTTATTTTGGAAAAAATAAAAGCGTTTTACCAACACTTACATATTTCTAAAATAAAAGTGTATATTTTTCGGCACTCTGAAAATGACCGAATTTTGTTGTTATACAGGATATTTTACAAGTGATAATAAGCTGTGAAATTAAAAATGCAACCAGTAATACAATTGCAAAGATAACGTAGTTATTATTTTTTGTTTACAAATACATTAACTAAAAAAACATTTAATGTTTCGGTTTACTGGAGACAAACTGATACCACTTGCTTGTGAAATAATTCTCTGACTTACATGTGAACAAAACCAGTAGCTCATATATCATCATCGTGTCGGTTTTTTCATCGTTTGAATACATTTTTTTATCGGTGACAGATTTGACAAATAAAATTTGATTTCAATATCATCTATGTTAACTCTAGAATTGTATTGCTGGTTGTATTTTCAGCTTCTCAGGCTCATTAATATTCGTAAATAGGAATAAACAGAAATGTTGATAAAATCCCTTTCCATCCTTATTTTTCTTTCAAAGATATTATGCTTAAATAATTAGAGAGTAATAGAAGCAATTATCTTTTTGGGCTTTTAAAGATAAAAAACTGCGGCTTTTTCAAAGTTGTTTTAACGGTCTGGCTCGTTGCTTCGGTAACAATAGCGCTCATTTTTCTATAAAACAACTCTTATTAAATCTTTCCAATCAAAACCATAAAATTCAAACACTTCTAGACAAATTATGTAATACACAGAATTTTAAACGTAATAAGCTATAATAAAGCAACTAAAACGGTTACAAGCACTACTTAGATAGACCGCTAGAAAGCAGTGAGCCTCCTACTTTGTACCTGCCATAAATAATAAAACTAATCCGTGTAGATTCTGTGTCAATAGAACAAAATCAAAAAGAAAATAATAAAATACAAACTCGTAGACGTTTTTTTTAAAGCAATTTGTTTGTTGTTACTTAAATAAAATAATCTAATTGTTAAAAATAATTGCATAATTATATACTTAAAAAAATACGGAGTGTATTTTTAAGTAAAGTTTATTCATCACTGAATTTAATTAACTTTAATTAGGTAGTTGTTAGAAATCCAAAATTACAACTTTTTGCGAGTTATATAGATTAACTGACTCTAATTCGTTTGCAAAATTGTTTTGAGATAAAGGGTGGCGACTATCACCTATTGCCTATTACCTATTGGGAAAATATTGTTGTGAAATGTGAGTGTTCAAAGCTTTCTATTTTTTCAGTATTTGTTTCTGACGTCCCGTAAATTAGTATAACAAATCTACAAAAAGAACTTTACAGTACAGCTAAAGATCTACGAAACCAGCTACAAAGATAGATCATCTATATGACTCTGTTGCCCTAGAAGTTAACAAAATTTTTGGGGTGCTATTTGTTGAGCACTTTATTTTAGACAACTTTAAGCAAAATAACAATTATACAGTTCAGTGTTTTTTAGATCACTGATAACGATCTTGTCATAAGAATTATAAATATTAAAATGGCGAACCAAATATAGTTGTAAAACAGGAAATGCTAATGTTTTTAACAGTATTTGAAACAGAATAATCAAAAATTAAAAATTAAAGACTTTCATTTTTATTCTTTAATTACTTATAAGTAAAAATAAATTTTTGAAAAAAACAAACATTTGAAAAATTTTGAAATCCCCTATCTAGTTAAAACTGAATTTATTGTCAAGTAAGCAACTTGACTACCATTCAATTTTCGTCACCCTTCGTCCGCCCTTTTCCCCTCCTTGATTTCCTAACAATATCGTATCGACAAATCTCCAAACGTGCACCTGACATATCTCGATCCCTGATAACGCTTGTCACTATTAAAATACCTCATCTGCATGTGTCATAACAGGTGAAATCCTCATAATTGACATGTTCTAATTATTTGTCAGAATGTTTGCGGTGACACGATGCGGCCGCTGCCAGGCGGGGATCTCCGCCAACGAGCTGGTGATGCGAGCAAGAGATTCGGTCTACCATCTTCACTGCTTCTCGTGCACGTCCTGCGGAATTCCGTTATCCAAGGGGGATCATTTCGGGATGAGAAACGGGTTGATTTACTGTCGACCGCATTACGAACTATTGGATTTCTGCGATACAAGCGATCCGGTGGAGATGATGTTCAGAGGGAGTGAATCGCCGCCGGGGTACTTTTCAAATGCGACGCCGCAGCATCATAAAGGGAGGCCGAGAAAGAGGAAGTTGCCGGTGGAGGACAGGTGTGGGGAGATTCCAGTGACGATGAGGATGGCGGCGGCGACATTAGGTAAGATATTGATCAATTTTTATTCACATTTAGTATCTATAATTTACAAAAATATATTTTGATTTGTTATCAAACTTTGAGCTGACGCTACTGACCGTCTCTTTTGCTTTGGTAATTGTCGGTTTATAGGTATACTTTTGCTATAATAATTAGAAATATTGACTTAAATTGCTCAAATAAGTTAAGTCAATATTTCTATTTCTTATAAAAAATCTTTTCGTATGCAAGAATTTAAATAATTTTTTTTTAATAAAAATTGTTAGATTGTTTTAATAAATTTCATTTTAACCCCATCTATTGCTCCATCTGTCTGAATGTAAATTCTCGCCCATTGCCCAGATACCGTAAATCGATAAGCATCCTTTTGAATGCGTTTGTCGGTGAGAATCAATACGTCCCTAATTGCGTCGGTTAGTGACAGCAGCAACCGCAGGTGTCGTCCTGCCATAAATTCGAATTTTATTGTTAAAATGTTAGAGGTCCTCGTGGAATGCCACAAGCGGCCATAGCGTCGGCCCAATTGGCTACCGGATTCTAGTTATCCAATCCCCGATCTGAGGATACTTTTCATCTGTCAGCGACTCGAACTCGGCCACCCACCGTCAAACAGAAACTATAAATTACACGTCGATACCAACGATTCGATACTAGCCGCCGACCACGGTTCCAACGAGTTTTCGGGAATAAAATAAAACTACCGATTCAGTTAAATTTATTCTTCTTTTTAGAATTTCTTTTTTCTTTTTTGCTTTGATTTTGTTCTCTTTCTTCGATTCAGGCTGGGCGACCAAACGTTCACTGAAACAATGTCAATGCAGAGCCGGATTTAAACCAACTTCTCGACTAGACTATGCTAAAAAATTTACTTTTTTTAACAAATACATAAACAGTAATTTTATATGAGAGAGAAATAAAACGAATTTAAAGAAATTATTAAACTAATAAAAATTGTTCAAAATAACAAATTAATACATAAAAATCTGCTGCAAACAATTCCAATAACTAATTTGCCAATTTTTTGTTGATAATTTATCAATTAATAGTTGCCAAATTTACAACAAAAAATTTTTGAGAAACATTTTGCACACTTATTCTAATTCGCGACAACATAAATTTGAGACATGTTTTGTATTCTATGTTTTAATGTCCCAAATTTTTGTTAACGCGAATACAAATCGTAAATATAAAAGACTAATTAACACTTATTAACACAAATATATTTGATTAAAAAAAAACATTATTATGATTATTCAAAATATCATGAAATTAATCACTTTTTCTAAAATCTAATAAATAAATAAATAAATTTTATTGCTTGCCAGATACTCGAGTTATTTTATTGGACGTTGTTAGATGTCGCTAGCACGTGGTTGTTGTCTAAACTTAGTAATTTTAGCTTCATTTTGTCTCAATAACACAATACAAAGCAGTAAACACAGTAAACAGATTAGCAATAAACACCGTTGAATTGCTGCTATTCCACAATTACTGCAACTCAAAAACAACCTAATTAAATCGTTGAAAGAGAGTGTTTGGTCGGTAAAGTAGGACATTGTAAATGTTTTTACTTAAATTCTGGTCCCACTGTTTAGTAAATATTTTTTGTCTAATCTATATAAGCCAATTAAGCTCTACTTGAATTTTTTAAAAGAAAGGTTATTTCTTTAAATGTTGTTAGATGGCGCTAGTGCGTGGTTGTTTTCTAAACTTGTAACTTTAGCTTTTTTTGTCTCAATAGAAAGTAACTTAATACAAAGCAGTAAACAAATTAGCAATTCACACCATTGAAATGCCACTATTTTACAATTACTACAACACAAAAACTACTTAATTAAATAGTTAAAAAACAGTAACCCGTCGGTAAAACAGGAAGCTGTAAACGTTTTTATTCAAATTTTGGCGATGCTAATTAATAAAGATTATTTTTTGTCTGATCTATGTAAGCAAATTAAGCTCTACTTAAATTCTTTAAGAAAAAGACATTTTTTTAAACGTTGTTAGATGGCGCTAAGACGTGGTTGTTGTCTAAACTTAGTAATTTTAGCTTTATTTTGTCTCAATAAAAAATAACTTAATACAAAGTTATTACACCGCAATTATTGAACACCGTTGAAATGCCGCTATTTCACAATTACTACAACACAAAAACTAACTAATTAAAAAGTCAAAAAGAGTGACCAGTCGGTAAAACAGAATGCTGTAAACGTTTTTGTTTAAATTGTCAAATGGCGCTAACGCGTGGTTGTTGTCTAACTTAATAACTTTAGTTTTATTTTGTCTCAGTAACACAATACAAAGCAATAATCACAGTAAATAAATTAGCAATAAGAACACTTTAAATGCCGCTATTTCACAATCACTAAAACACAAAAACAACATAATTAAATAGTTGGAAGAGATTGTCCGGTCGGTAAAGCAGGACGTTATGAACGTTTTTATTTAAATTTTGGCACCACTAATTAATAAAGATTCTTTTTCTGATCTATATATGCTAATTAGGCTCTACTTAAATTTTTTAAGAAAAAGGCTATATTTTAAACGTTATTAGATGGCAATAGCACTACACTTGGTTGTTGTCTGAGATAAGTAACTTTTGCTTCATTTTGTCTCATAGAAGATAACTCAATACAAAGTAGTAAACACAGTAAACAAATTAGTAATAAACACCGTTAAAATGCCGCGATTTCACAATTACTACAAAACAAAAACTACTCAATTAAACAGTTAAAAAAAAATGATCAGTCGGTAAAACAGGACGCTGTAAACGTTTTTATTTAAATTTTAGCGCCACTGATATATAAAAAAAATCTGATTTATGTATAAACCTATTGAGTTGTATCATTGAGTTTATTATAACAGATAGAGGCGCAACATAAATGCCTGGAACTAACAGAGTTATTTAGTTTTGGACGACTATACCAGATGTCGCAACAATAGAATAATTTGCTTTACAGTAAAAATTCCATTCGACCAGAAAAGTTGGTAATATTAGTAAGTAGCTCAAATCTTCTGGACAGCTGTACTGTTTTATTCGTGTTATGGGACCACGCGTCGCTCAGTATCACTTCCCCCACTCAACTAGAAGATAAACACTGACTACTTGATTAGATCTTAGATGTTCATTTACATAGCATTTCGTTTTGTGCTGATTGAGGGCTTTTGCTCGCTATTATGCTGTTGAACAAATTTCTGGATCATTTCCTTGGTACCTTTGTCACAGGATTGGAGGTTCAGTAAATGTGTGAAGTATGAAGTAAAAAAAAAACATTGCAATATTTTATTTTTAATAGATTTTTAAGTAACGTAATTCAAGTAAAGAATTTTTAAGTAACTAAGGGTATCGGATTTTCGCTACTTTCGCTGTAAATAATCTCTAAAAATTAATGAAGGAAAACAAAAATAAAAACAAATAAGATACACCAATGTACCAGCAATATTTATTACAAAAAATTAAAAGTTTAATAAAAATAATTATAAATATAACATACATAAAATGCTTTCATGTTCAAGACCTACTAAGCTAACCAAATTTATTAAAGATAGTCAAACAACGCATCCCATTTTTGCAAAAACGACAAAATAAGCTTCTTAATCAGAAACATAGGGATAAACATTATTTTCATGTCGTATTATTATAATCTCAACAAAGTTAACGCTTGACGCAAGAAAAGAAATGAAAAAGACAACATACAACTGAAAAAAATATAACATTTATTTCAATTTTAACAATAATACTTATTAATTGTAATATGTAACTTATATGTATATTATAACTGTCTTCTTACAAGTTCCTTACTTGGAACGGATAAATTATTTAAATGTTTACATTTTCTTCCAACAAAAAATGTTTCTCTTTCAGGCTCTTAATTTTACATTCTTTATAGTAGTGACCTTCTTTTAGTTTGTTGCAAGCTTTTAATTTTGCCGCAATACTTAGATTTTTTTTTTGTAAATTCATGTTGAATTTTAGCACATGTTGGTGATACAAATCTGTAAACACAATTCACCAAATAGTAAATTGAACAACCTCAAAATTACTTGATGATTACCTGTGTTTCCTATCAGGTGAAAATGATGAAGTTGATTTGGTGAGCAATTGTCGTATTGACAAAGAAATTAATGGTGTTTCTTCTTCACTAATTTGCTGACCAGTAACACCTGCAGGTGAAGTTGATAGGGCGTAACCGATTGACTGTTCAATAACACCTGAAGTTGATAGGCCTTCACCACTTTGCTGTTCTATGGAACCTAAAGTTGATGGGCCTGCTTCATCAGAAGAAAATTCAGGTGGACGATCTTTAAATTTTCTTTTAAAAGTTCGTCTTTCTTTGGGTAAAGGCTACTAAACAAAGTTTTAGAACGTCGTTGAAACTACCGAATACTTAACCAACCTTTTGTAAATAACTAGGAAAAGCTGGAAAAAATGGTGGAGCGGCATCATTTTTAAGTTTTGTAACACTGACATAACTCCGGTCGAAACAAATGAATGTAAAATGAATCGAGCAAAGTAGAGTCATGTCTTTGGGTTCCTACTTGTCACATCTTACAGCCTTTATCCATGTTTCTCGCAATACCTTGTTCTTGGTAAACCTAAATTTTATTTATTCAGTATTTTGTAACGTCCACAGGTAGCATCTGCCAGTAAAATTTTAAAAACTTAGCAATAAAAGGTTATTTTTGGATTTTCAGTCGTGTCACAAGATCTGTCTGTTTGATTTGAACACCCATGAGCAGCGCAACAAACTATGTTTCCTCACTATTGTTTATCACTTATTTCTTGTCTAAACATACACTTTAATATACAATATTATAAACGCCACAAAACACCATTTAAACACGAAAACAACAAAAACAATCTTGTTTTCTATCACTTTGCTATATTTCAAGTTGAGTGCACCAACATGGTAATGAGCCGCACATGCGCAATACAGCGGTAGTGTGGATATAAAAAAAGACTTACGTTTAAAACATCGTTCGAAGCGTAACGTTTGTCACAGCGTTCGTAAAAATATTTTATTATAGCTCTCCCTGGTATTGTCGTCCAGAAGCTCGCCATAAATGAGAACATAGCATTGCGCCTCTATCTATATAATAAACTCAATGGTTGTACTTGCAAATTTTTATTTTATCTTTAAGCTGATTAATGTACCTTGTTCCTAAAATTTACCAGAACTTTTATAAAAATAAGTTTTGAATTTTTGTGATTGTAGTGGTAATGCAGGAATCTTTTGGTACAAAGAATTGTAATTTTAAAGCAAAAGCTAAAATTTAGATAAGGAAATTATTAATTAAACTAAATATTATTGAATTGGTTTCAAGTTTACATTTGTAAAAATTATACAAAATTTCAGCTTATTGAAATAACAGAAACTTGTTCAAATTCGCAGAATTCTAGACAGACAGATCGACAGACAAAAGCAAGTGTTTGATGTTTTTAGGCGAAGCTTTCAATTTATAAAATATTGGTTATAACGAAGTGTTTTCTCTTCTCAAAAAATGCAGAGGTAAAGCTAGTACTGTTATAATAACAATTAGGGGCGCGTTGTAAATTGGTGTTTTGATTTTTTAATTTACAGAATACAGAATTTGCAGATTTAACTGTATCGTTATAACACAGTTGCTTATGAGCAACTGCCTCAAACTTTTGTATTAGTTAATAAAATACAGGGATTGGTCTTTAAATATCGAATTATTTTCTAGTTTTCTAATAAGATCTTTGAAATGAATTTATGTATTATGTATACCAAGCCAGCTTGAATCTCGTTCGTGCTTTAAAAATAGCTTGCAATTTATCTTTTTGCTGACTAGCATTACATTAAATCCCTTTCTGTGCCCCTTTCCCCTACAAGAAATAAATCGGCAGGATCAAGTCGGCTGTGTTGTAATATCCACCTGCCAACTTGATGAGGCGGCTGCTAACATCCAGCACTGTGAAATAATCTACCCATCGATCGGCCGATATAAAATATGTTTACATACTTGAAAAAACCAAAAAAAAATATTTCAACAATTAAAAATTACTTCCCACAAGCATGTGAATGTTTATTCCGCAGCTTCTTGGAATTGCCGAACCTTAAAAGGCCATAAAACAGAAGATCAACACCCAATTAACTGGAGAAATCGAACGTGGGTTCAGGTAGTGTACAGGACCGGATTAGGGTGAAAATAAGGGTCGGAACAATGATATTTATAGCAAGGTTTTTGTATTTGTTTAGTATTAAAAATACGAGCGATACAATTGTTCTGAGAGGGTTGTTTTGTTAAGATGTAAATAGAAGGGAAAAAAGAGGGTAAATACGAACAAACAATCGTTGAAACAATACAAAAAAAATAAGTTACGAATATTGTTTCAATTTGTATTTTTAATATGTTTACTTATTTTATTATTATAATATATTCAAAGATTTCTTATGAATGAAGTCATTTATATTTCATCAAGGAAATACGAAAAAAAATATGATTATTCATAACAGTAACCTTGTTGTGTTATTTTTAAATATCTCATGTTATTCAACAAAATGAAAAAAAATTGCTTTCAATATTAATTAAAAAAATCTTGTACAAGCAGAAATAGAAATAAAACCTTTCATGAATTTCGTTTACAAAAGCGGGCGTAGCTCGTTATTGACAAAATCTCAATCAGCTCAAGGGTTACGAAGCTATCGCAGTCGTCCTCTCAATGTTTGTGCTTCTGTAAAGCACTCGAGCACGTCTCTGAGGGTTGTTAAAGCGAACGTTGCACCGCCAACTCTAACCAACCCCCACATGTATGACTCGAGAACCCTCACCATTCTGAACAAACATAATTAGTACGCACCTATAAATAAAAATATTGCACTGATTTAAGCAGAGAGATATTTTTCAGAAACAAAAATGTTCTAAGAAAAATGTTTTAAATCGTGGCTAATATCATCCCTAAAGATTGAGGCGGGACAAACACGTTTTACAATCTCTTTATTGATTTTAGAGTTTGGTGTTGGTTCTTCTAGATGTCTCCGCTCTCTGCTAACTTCTTTCGTTTTATTCTATATTTATATTCTGTATTTTCAGTTTCGCTATATTTTGATCCTGTTCTCTTTTTTAGATTAAATTTTAATTTTGTTTTTTTTAACAAATAACAATAACAAATGCTGATTAAACAGTGGCCTCTAAACACTTTAATAAATTTATTTACCTACTTGTAAAAATAAAATATTAATTAAATAGCACTTCGGTTTTTGTTTTAAGAAACACCGTTCTAGAAAATTGATCTTAAAATTTAAATAAAACAAAAATAAAATTAATTTTTTTAGTGGCTAACAGAAAGTTGGTAGAACTAGTGCTAATTCTATTAAAAAAAACTTTAGAGAGCGACATTAGCACCTAAATTTTAAATTTTTGATCTAAAATGTTGTTTTTAGCTTATAAAATTAGTAAAATTTTGCTTTAGACTCTCAAAATTGTCTTAAATATTTAAAATAACGTCTTGGTCATTCTAAATTAGTATAAAATGTTGACTTTGTCTTTTAAAGTTAGAAACAATCTTGCTGTCGACATTTTTCTTGATATAAAAAATTATAAAATATATTGTCTCTACTTTCTAAAATGTGTAAAATTACGTTTCTATAATCTATGGTTATAGGTATAATTATAGTAACGTAGTACCTTTGTTTTTGTAAATTAGAAATTCTATAAGAAGTTAGTCGGTTTTAGGTTTTTAGAATCGTTATAATATTGTCTTCGGTTTTTAAATTTAGTAAAATTTTGCTTCTAGCTTTCAAAATTTTAAAAACATGTTTGTTTTGTTTTGGTCTTTGTAACTTAAAAATTGCTAAAAAATATTTCTTTTAATGTCTTCTAAAATTAGCCAAATTACGTTTCTAAATTTGATAATTAGTAAAATTGTTGATTTCAGCTTTAAATAATAGAAGTATATGGCACTTGTATTTTATTAGTTTTAACCTTAATAAAGAAAGTTGCTTCAGGTTTTCAAAATTAGTAAAATGTCGGCTTGAGCTTACAACATTACAAAAACACTTTTGTTTTCATTTTTATGTTATTTTATAACCACTAATTATAATAAATCTAAATTTTTGATTTCATTTCTTAATAAATCTATGGCACAGTAATTGTCACAAAAAAAGATCGGTACGAAATAAGAAAGTAAAAAAAAAATGACAATATTTTAAAAAATCTGTTTTAAATTTTGTATAAATTATTGACTCAACGATAGCAAGTGCTCACTGTGGCACATGTGGAAGATTTTTTAAACGTTTCCCGAGAATGTCTCAAACATGCTCAATAGGATTCAGGTCAGGGCATCGAGCTGGCCAATCCAAAACATTGATTTCTACCTCATTCAAGTAATCTTTAACAATTCGGGCAGTGTGGGGTTTTGCGTTATCTTGCATTAACATAAAATTTGGACCAATATAAGAGGCATATGGTACGACATGCTCTTCAAGAATGTCTGTTATGTAACGGTCCGCATTTATAGAGCCATTATTTACAACCACTAACTCCGTGCGAGCTTGTAAGGAAATACCACCCCAAACAATTACTGAGCCTTCACCAAACAATGTGGTATTCTGAATGTTACACTGTGCGTACCGCTCATTTTGTCTACGATACACACGAACACGTCTATCGCAATTGTAAAGGCAAAATTTTGACTCATCCGTAAAAAGAACAGACTCCCAATCCTCTCTTTGCCAATTTATGTGCTCTCTAGCAAATTCTAATCGGGCTCTGCGGTGTTCTGCAGTCAATGCAGGACCACGAGCAGGAATATGAGGTGTTAAATTATCCTCCTTAAGTCTTTTTCTAACAGTTTCGGTACTGATTTGAATTCCTTCTACGTCACGGAACTCAGTTTGTAGCTTCCTGGCGGTTACAAAGCGTTCCCTTAGCGCAGATATTCTTAAAAATCTATCCTAGATAGGAGTGGTTTTCCTTTTTCTTCCTTGTTCAGGTCTTCAGAGGTGACTTCCTGTCTCTCTGTACCTTTGTATCATACGCGAAACTGAGGTATGAGATACACCAAACCTTTCACCAATTCTTTTGTAGCTCCATCTTTCCTCCAACAAAACCACAGCTTGGGCACATTCTTCTCGAGTCAAATTCCTCATAATGTTTTTATTATTGTTTCAAATGATAAAAACTGTTCACAAAACGGCAAATTCAAATAACATTAAAACGAAATTACAAATTAACACAATTTAAAAATGAAAATTATTTTAAAATTTCTGCTTAAAAAACTATTAAACTCAAATTTCTGACTTTAATGTCAAAACTTTTATTACAATGGGTAACTAGATTATAGCTTGATTAAACCTTCTCAACCAAAGTTGTCAAATGTACATAGTTTTAATTTTTTTACTTTATTTTTACGTGGTGCGTTAATTTCTTGGAGCAGTGTATTTAAAATAAATTTTTAGATTTAACCAAATTAGAAAAAAATTTGAGAAAACTTGAAAAAAAATTAATTTGGTTAGATTTAATAATTTATATGATAAATGCATATTTTTTTCTAAAAATATTCTATCTGACAATGGTTTTTTAACATACTCTATATTATATTTCCTTATTTGTTTTACTTAGTTGTTATACTATTTGACACTATAAAAATTTTGTTCTAAGCGCTAATAATCTTAGTTACAATACTAAATAATGTAACTTACAAATTACTTATTTTAAATTATTTGATTTAGGAGTATATAGCATTCTATTGCACTTTTATAGCACTTTATTAAGTTTTTTGGGATTTTCTATTATTTCCTTTATGCTTTGTTTATAGCTTTATATTTTTCTGTATTTTATTAAGTCTCAAGTTTCTATTATTTCTAATATAAATTAGGTATATATTTTTTTCAATATTTTTAATGTTTCTTTATTTATTGTTATTTCTTCTATCAGCAGATAACAGCAGATTAAATCAGTTTTGAACATTTTAGTTCTTGTTGTTTTGCGTCTTTTTCTTTAACATTCTTTTTTTAACTGTACTTTTTCAGCTTCTACCACTTCTAAATATAATTCTAGTATTTTCTAAATATATTTTTGTGTTTTGAATATATTCTCTGTGAATAGTCATATTTTGTTTTTGTATTTATTTATTTTTCAGTTTTTGTTCTTATATTAGGTATATTCTTTTCTAGTTAAACTATGACTTCTACTATTTACACTTTAATTTATTACGCACTTCTCTGACGTCACATCGAGTAACATAACACAGTTGCGGATTTGAAAAACTAGAATATTTTGACAAAAAAAATATAAATTTTTATTGGATGTGATTGGAGTGACGTTTCTAATTACACTGTTGCCATATTGCTAAATTTAGTGTTCCAATTTATCAAAGCCGCGACTAAACAAGTTGTATATTGTACAGTACAACAGAAAACATAGTCCAACATTTGACAGGTCAATCCAACATAAGCAACACTTAAATCTAATCATTTAACTTTTATTTAACAAGCATTGTTATCATGTTGTTTTATTTTTGTACTCAATTCTACATCAGCGCTTTTTTGATATTGTCGCAAGCTTAATTTAAAATGACTATATTACTTTTTCTTTTATTCCTTTCTTATTGTTTATATTTTTTTATTGTATATTTTTATTGTTATAAGTAAATACAGAATGTAATCAATTATTGTGCAAAAAATCTTTATAAACAGATTGTGCTGTACAGTCATTGTCAAAAAAAATGACACTTGTAGCAGCAGATAAAATCATAATAATTATGTTGAATCAGTATCTTGTTTTTAATAGTCATTCTTTTTAACAATAGTTACTTAATAATTATAAAAAATGTTTAAGATAATTTTACTAAAGTCTGAGGTAATAAAATGTAAATACCAAGAAATATCTATTCAACCGGTACCTAACCTAAAACCCAAAGATCAACCGACTTAATCCTCATAAATAAAAAGTGAGAGTTTGATGAACTTGGTGACAGAAGTCGTTTAATTTTTAAATTAATCTAGCCACTTTATTTAAAAAATTACAAAGTTGACGCAATGATACTAATTGCTCCTTATTTCAAGAGCTATTAATTGATAAAAAAATCTCGATTTAAGAAGTCATTAGATTTCTATAAGATGAGAACGATTTCTTTTGCCTAAATTTTGTTCTTCCAAGACCTCCAATTGACGTTTAAAATTTTTTAAATCTTTTTCTATTGTTTGTTTTAGTTATTTTTTTTCTCTTGCAATCGTTGATTTTGTGATTTTTTTATAGACCTAGAATTTTCAGCTCTTTTAGAATTTCTTTGTTTTTTTTTTTTTGTACAACATAGATATTAATCTTCTGAGGTTTTTTTGTTATCAGATTATTTATTCTACAATTTTTTATAGAATCTACTTTTTCAAATTTATCTAGAATCTACTTGTGTTCTTCTTTTTCCACTAGTCGTAATTCTCTTTATTGTTCTTCTCTCTCTACCATTAAATACTCTGCTATTTAGATAGGTTTCATAGCTCAAGTCTAGGTAGAACTTTTGTTTGTTTATACGACTTGATACGACGTGCGTTTTGACAACAAAGTTGTTATTCTCAGGTACTGTACTCCTGCCTACCTTTATAATTACTATATTATAATATAGTGTTAAAATAGTTTCTTAAAGATAAAAACTATAAAATAGTATATTAAAAAACGCGTTTCATAAAAACAGTTTTGTGACACAAATTTAAATTTATAAAATTCGGGCTTCGCGCTTGTTGAATAATACCTACAATGACTTCTTAAACAGTTTTTTAATTCTATTTTTTACAATTTGTAGTTTTTGATTAGTTAAGTGCTTTAATAGCTGTTTCACCTAAATAAATTATAGTATAATAGCTTTTTAGAGACGCAAATTATATAAAAAAAAATTATTTTAAAATGTGAAAACAACAATCTCTCCACAATAATAGAGCATTTCGTATGATTTTGAGAGAAGTCTCAATCTGCAATTTCCTTCACCAAATTTTTTGTCAAATTTGTCTGTCCTAGCCTACTTTGTTTCAAATCCCGTCCTAGTCTTCGCCATGCAATTACCACGGAATCCGATAAAAACCCGGTCTTTGCAAAAACCGGTAGTCTCTTAAAGCCATCCATCAAGCGATGTCATTGTCTGATTTACGATCGTTTTTGCAGAGATGCTCCAACAAGGCGACCTTTCGTCGTCGATGGAGTCGCTTTCGTACGACTCGTCGGTGACGTCTCCCGCGTCCAGTAACGGCCACCAGAATCAGCGGACCAAACGCATGCGAACATCTTTCAAACACCACCAATTGCGTACCATGAAGACGTACTTCGCTATCAACCAGAACCCCGACGCTAAGGATCTCAAGCAGCTAGCGCAGAAGACCGGTCTTTCGAAACGGGTGCTCCAGGTGTGGTTCCAGAACGCTCGGGCTAAATGGAGGAGGAATATTATGCGGCAGGAGGGCGGACAAGGCCAGGGACAGACTCAGCCGAATGGACCGCCTTCAGTAGGATCGGGGATTATGGGGGAGAATAGTAGTTTGTCGCACCAGTCACTGGATGATTTACATCATCATTTGCATTCGCAGAATTCGCAGACTTTGACGTTCAGTGATATTTATTAGGGGTAGTGACACTGTATAGGGGTAGTTAGGTATACATAACACACGAAATGTTCCTTTATCATAGTGATACTTGATTGGATGATTTTATCAGTTGTTTTCAGTTGATTATGTTAGATAGTTTGCACGATGATTTTTTGATGATATTGTAGATAAAAATGTCGTTGTTTGTACATAAGAATTATACGTTAGAATTAGGTGAGATGATGAGTCGAGGAATATTTATAATTTTGTATGGTTGTGCGATGGTGTCATACATGTATGGTGTATGTCTACAAGGAATAAATGTATATAATTTATAAATTGAGAGTTTTATTTTAAATGTAAATATAAAAAAACTATGTTACATTTTTAAAGTAGTATTTAAAAAACAGTAAAAAAAATCTTACAAACAAGACCATAAAAAATTTAGAAGAAAATAGAAAAATCACTCTCAAAAAAATAACATTAATAAAGAAGAAATAATTCTAAATACGGTGAAACCTACCTTTAGTTACGAACATATCTAATTTACGAATAGTTTTTTAAAATCTCTTGTACTTTCTTGAACAGACTCTTGGTTGGACCGAAGTGGACACTAATTTTCTTCCCTATTTACCAAAAAAACTCTATTTTAAACAGACACATTAACGTAAATTCTTTCGCAAAAGTACAAGAAAAATCAAATAAATACTTCGTTAATAAAGACTGGTATGTAGATCTACAACGAAAGCTTTTTTACGCTCTTTTTTCTAAAAACAAATCAACAACCATTAATTTTTTAATTCAATGTTTTTATACAGACTGTTTCATGAGTAATAATGAGCCTGCGAAACTAAAAATACAACCAGCAATACAATTTCAAAGTTAACGTGAATGATATCGTTTTCAAATTTTATTTGTCAAATCTGTTACCGATAAAAAGAAAATGTTTTCAAACAATAGAAAAACCGACATGATGTTGATATATGAGAAAAGCCGAAAAAGTTTCTATGTGCGTTTGTACAGACAACGTTTTCCGGGTAGAAGAACTCCTGCTGACACCATATTAAAACGACTTAAAACTACTTTAAGGAAAAATTGGCCATTTTTAAAAAAGCCAAGAACAAGAACAGCTACAGATCTTGAAAATGAAATAACCGTATTTGGAATGATTAATGAAAGTCCACAGGTAAGCCAAGAAATGAATTCACAAGCAAGTGGCATTAGTTTAACTTTATTTTTAACCAAATGATTAAAGAAAATAGATTTCTTTCCTACCATATTCAGCTGGTGCAAGCTCTAAAACCTACGGATTCAAAAATACTAGTTCTTTTCAATTTTTTTGGGAGAATTATCGTTTGAATACATTTTCTTTTTTTTTCGGTGACAGATTTGACAAATAAAATTAATATCATCCACGTTAACTCTAGAATTGGATTGCTGGTTGTATTTTCAGTTTCGCAGGCTTAATATCACTTATGAAACAGTTTGTATAAAAAGCTTTTAACTATGATTGTTTTAGAAAAGTAAAATGTTCAATAAGTCACTAGTGAGATATTTTTTTTTAAACCATCACTAGTAAGAAAAAGCTTTTTAAGTTACCAATTACTCAAAGTTTTTAAACAACAATTACAGACATCAATTTTGACAATAATATAAAGTATTCAACTAAAAAAACGCTCTAGACTGCTATGAAATTTTGTTAAAACAAGACGGTAAGTTGTAACTCGAATGTTATGACTAAACATAATCTCCAAATTTTATCCGATCTTGTGTTAAGTCAAAAAAAATTAGTAATTTGCTTAATTTTGGTTTCAAAAACAGCTTTTAGAACCAATTCACAAACATGATGGCGACAGGCGTAAAACAGCAATTCTCTTCCTAAAGTTTGCTCCAATATAGCACAAACTCTATTGAAACGACCAGTATTGGAAGCTGTTGTGTCGCAGCACATTATTTGTATTTTATCAAGATGATTCCAGTCAAAGAAAGCTGTTGAGACAGCCTTAGCTTAATGTTTTCCACCAAAACGTTCTAGTTTTGGCACTGCAAGAAGCTGTTCTCTATCGTCAAACGAAGCAATAACTGGCAAGCGTTCTTCTTTTGAACTTCGTACATCCAACATGGGTAATAGTTTTCCATCCCAATGGACTGTAACTAAGTCGGGTACATTGTTTTAGAAGTTTAGTTTTAGCACGAATTCGCTGAATCGATGATTTGTTTATAAGGAAATCATCGCTGCTCAGACCAAGCGCTTCTACCACCGCATTAAAAATGTAAACGGAGTCTCTAATGCTTAACTGGCATCGATCTAAAGCTACAACTAGTTTAGGTGTAATGAGATTTTTTCTACCTCTTTTTAAACTTAGTTTATGGCAGGGAACGGCAAGCTGAGTTCAGAATTTAAGATCTGTTCATCGTCTGGGTCTTCTAGATTTTCTAAGTTATTTGTGGAGGAAGTAGATGCAACAGCTAGTGATTCTCTTTGTCTTACAATCCTTTCCTCTTCTTCCAATCGTTGTTGTCTATATCTTTCTTCTTTTTTCACCAATTTTTTATCTACACCACCTAAGCATCCTGGTCGACCTGACTCTCTCTGTTTCATTAAAAATATTTTATCTTCTTCTATTTTCATTCTCTCCAGAGCATCAGCAAGTCTAATATCAATAAATTATCAAGATCAATTTTGAAATTGTTCTCACGGCTCCTGAACGTAACCTGAGTTTTCTTACATTTTTTTTGCAACTCTCTCCAAATATGATATAAATCAACAAGTTTCTTCACGCAGTTAGGAAATGCCCTTGTTGAAATTCTTTATTTTTCCCAATATATGATGCACTCCCTAATCACAAGATTTGCACTTTCGTTAACAGTCAGTTTAACCTCGCAAATATTATAAAATAAAACTGCCAGAACTTGTCAATTAGAAGGTAATTTTGCACCACTTATTTGATAGCTAGGCGATCCAATTAGGAAAATATTTTGTTTATCACTCTGTAATTCCACCGACATGTTTACGCACTAAACAATGAAGCACTAATAATCTCAAAAACCACGTATGAAATGACAAATAAAACATGTAGTTACAAGTCATAAACTTGTATGGATAAGTTTAAATTGCAAGTCGGCACGGGTTATCATTTATAAATCGAACTTATATTTTTTTCTAGACAATATAGAGTTATTACGAAACTTTTAAGAAGGTATGCGTAAAACTATATCGAACTTGAAATTTACAGACTTGTTGCGTGATTTATTAGGTAATGCTTTTTTGAACCAATACTACAGAGTGATTTAGTACAAAACTGTGAAATGTTTAGTGAAGTACAAGAAAAGCGTTTTCTGACTTGTTTCTACTACAAAATGACTGAATTCTTTAAAAATAACTTACTTTTGTTAAAATCATATTTTCTAATATGGTATAATCGTCGTCTGTGCCGCAGTTGTCGACAGTTATATAAAGTCATTCCAATGCCTAAAAATTATGCGTCCGAAAATACAAAATGTCTATTATAGATGGCATTACCTGACGGATTGTTGAAACCTGTAACTGCACTAAATAAAAAAAATTCTGAAAAAAATAATTAAAAAACTTAGAGTTTTTTAACATACAACCCCATAAATGTAATACATAACACACAAATTTATTTTTTAATTTGCGTTAAATTAATTTTAAAACATAGTCTTTAACAATTAATTTGACATAAATTGACAAAAAGCGGTTTTATTCAAGTTCTACACCTAAAATTACAGTTTCTATTTTCTTATAAAAAAAATTAAACAGGGAAAATAGTTTTGTTTGTAAATTTTAATTTCTGATGACTTTTACACAATCATAAAGTCTTTCTAAACTAAATCGCATCTTATTTCTGAAACCAATTTTTTATTATATTGTTTTGTGTTGTCTCAGTCTAGTTTATTTCTACACTATTTTTGTTTCTTTTTGTGGATATCTTATGATTAAAAAAAGCTCAATACATTTGAAAAAATAAACTAAAAAATTCAATTTGACTGTTTTTAGTCTGTAATAGTCACTAAATTGTTAATCAGTAATCATAATCAATTAAACTTGTTCCTGGTCTGTTCTAACTTTTTTTCTGTATTCTCTGCCTTAGAAATTTGCTCTCACAATTAAATAATCTAATCCGGTAGAATTCACCTAATTGTTGATAAACAAGTATATTTTTCTTTTAAGTATTATTACAAAACAAACAATTCAACATTAGCAAAAAAAATTTTTTTTTGGAAACAACAATTAAACTACTCACATTTTTTTTGTTAATATTGTAGCAAAAAAATTATTTTTATTACAACTACTTAAAATTTAAAGCCCTAATTTCTTTTATTCGTTATTTCAACCTTATTCACTCACTCTATAGATGTAATAATTCTAATGACTCTTAAGTATGTATATGAAAGTAATAAGTAATAAGTTAATGACAGACTGCTTTAGTGAACAGACACTTATTTCAAAAAAATGTTTGACATTATGGATGTTCATTTAAGAGAAGTTTTGCTTTATTTATGTCGTTTAAACGTTTTTTTAAACTTTGTTGTCTAAATTAGATACATCGTTGATTTGAATGCAAATATAGTTTGTAAATTTATAACACTTATTATAAATAAAAACAACATATTTATTTTTTAAAATATATCAGAAAGACGTGTAAATTTCACGGCCGTTCTGGTGTAACTCGACATCAAGGTAATAAACTTGATAAATTTTACCCAATATTAATTTCAGAATAATGTATTTTTTAAAATATTTCACAAGAAACTTCATAACCATATTCACATGACATTAACATAATAACAACAAATCTTTTCAGTTTTTGCAATTTTTTTTACAATTTTTACATATTAGCAGTGATTAAGTTCGTCAAAGTAAACAAAATTAACAATCAAAATTGCAACATACAACAAAAAAAAAATGAAGTATCTGGACCTTTTAAAAAGACGGGTTCATGGCTGGGAATTATTGTCAGACCAAAGCGGTTAAGTTAGGAATTAAGATTGTTCCCAAAACCATTTTAATATTTTGTGGCGTGTCTTGAGGTTTGCTTAAGGGTATTTTGGGTTTTGGAGGAAAGGGAAGAGAAAATTAATTATAATTTGAACATAAAATATATTTCTACATTCTTAGCTTAGAAAATTAAAATGTTTTGAAAATTAATGGAACAAAATTTTAATAAACAGTTCTAGTAGCAAAATACAAGAAAGAAATTACTTCAGTATTAAACTAGGAATACACATTTATTTTATATTGAGTAATTTTGTAACTGAGAGAGTCATCTGTGAGGGAATGGCAGAACTTTCAGCTCGTGGTTTTATATCGTTACAGTTTTACTGGAAAAGTAAGCTATGAGTATGGAAAACTTCCCTAATAATGCTTTAGTCGAGGTAAATATGACGTTACTTGATTGTTCTTGTTAAAATTGTTAATTTTGTTTGTTGTTAATACTTAGTGTGTGTTAATGTAAAAAATATTAATGCTTGTTCATTTATAAAGTCGAGGGTAAGTCAGTGGGAAGAAGAAACTATTGTTTTACCAGTCAAATCTGTCATTAATTAATAATGTTAATTAGATTTGATATAATAATTACTATGAATTTAACGACTAAAAACAGAAATACTGAGATAGACAATTCGGTACAAATACCAACTATTAAAAGGGAGTCGTTTACTGATTTTTTAAGTACTCAAGCAAGATTTAATTTGTGACTTTATTTGTGAATTCTGATTGTTCTGTAATAAAATAATAAAAACAAAGTAATAAGATTTTTGTAAGAAACAATTCCAAAATTTTGAAAAAAAGCTCTTTAGAAATCCGAAATTTCACTGCTCATGGTTTCCATATTTATTGGGTTTATTTACTGGGTTATTGTAAGACATCTTTTTTATAAAGTAAATTATTTGTAATAATTTTTTTTAACAGAAATAGAATGCTTAAATTTTTTTACAAATTTTATTGTTTGGTAAAAAATATTTACAAGTCATTTTAACTTAAACCTAACATCTTAACAATCTATAAGGTTGAGCACGAATATTTTTCTTGCTTCGATGAGGTCCTCCATCTCCATTTCGTCTCCGTTTCGGTTTTTCATCACCAATTCGGAGAAACCCAGGAGTATCTTGAATCACAGTTGGTGCCTTGTTCCTCACAGATTTCGTCCCATTCCTCCCAAACAGATTTGTCGGTCCTTTACGTTCAACAGAAATCAACAAAGCCGGGTTCAGAATTTCCTCTTGTTGTCTTTGACGTTCGGCAATTAATTCATCTCGAACCTTCTTTCGTAGAACAGGATCTCCTTTGATAACAATCTTCCAGAGATCATAGGTTCTGACGACATTCAGCAAAGAAGCGGGGTCCAAAAATCTGTAACAAAACACAAATATTAATAAAAATAAATACAAGAAAAATTATTTTGACTTACCGAAAGATAAGGGACCACAACTCCATGGGCAACTGGCAGTACTTCGGCAGAGCGAAATTCGCAGCGGCTAGGAACGGAAACACTTGATACATCTTGGAAAGCTGGGGATAAACTGAATAAGAAAGCTCAGTGCTGCTCTATTTATACGCGTTAAAGCGCCCTCTACCCCCACCAGTTGACATGGTGGGGGAGAAAGTGAAAGTTTGTTAAGAGGGGGCAAAAGCTCGCAGCAAAGCTCTTCGATATTTCTGCTTTTAATTTTCTCTTCTTTATTATTATAATCTAATCGTCTTAAATCTAGAAAAATTTGTTTCTGGTGACAAAACCTTTATTTTCTTTTTGTTATAATAATTTTTTCTATTAGGAAAAGAAATAAAGTAAATAATTGCTACATTTTAATTATAATTAAATAATATAAAAAATTAATTATAAATATTGTTTTTTATGATTTGTGTTAAAAGTTTGCGAATTTATGAGGACTAATTATGTCTGAAAAGCTTTTTAATCAAAGTTTTCTTTTCTTCAAAGAATAACTCTCTTGATTTTGATGTAATAACCATTTTTGTAAAGCATATATGTTTAGTTTTTTTTTCTTTTTTTATTTAATATTAGAGTAGATACAATTCCTTAAAATCAATTTACAATCCCGTGATTTCTTTAATATAATCACGAATTTCAGAAACGTTAGTATAAATTCCTGGATATTCTGAATTAAGACATCCTCCTCCAAAAGAAACAATTCCTCCAAGAATTTTATCTGCAACCAACGGACCACCACCATCTCCTTGACAAGGGTTTTTACCTCCAGCACTTCCACAAACCATACGATTATTAAATTCAATACCAAGATCTTCAACAGCTTTTTGACAAGCTTCTTTTCTAAGAAGATCAACTTTAGCTCCTTTCAGAACATCTGAGAGAGTATTTCCACTCTCGACAGTATATCCCCACCCACTTACAAAACCTTGAGTACCTTCGGGCCAGGTTTTACCTTCTTCTGGAAGCTGAATTGAAGCTACACTATCTGAGAATTCAAGAGGAGTCTCTAGTTCTAAAATTGCGACGTCATAATCCATAGAAGTGTAGTTGCATTTCGGGTGGATATTAATTTTGGTAATATTAACTACCTGACCGTCTTCACCACGAATATTAGTTCCTGTACGGATAGTCCACTCGTCACTGGGAGTCCGCCTAAAATTACAATTTTTTGACTTGATTTGAGATGAAGTTAAAATTTACCCAGTGCAGTGAGCAGCTGTCAATACGTATTTTTCACTAATTATAGAACCACCACAAAAATGGAAATTAAACCATTGCAAAGAGATTTGCCAAGGTACTTGGGTAATTGGAATATTGTGACCTCCAATAATTCTAAGATTAGGGTGGAGAGATAGTACCGCTAAGTAAAAAAAACATTAATTGAAATAAAATTTTTGAGTTTCTAAATTACCTGAAGCGGCTGCTACTAATAAAGCAATGACTGCAAAGAATTTCATTTTAAAATTGGATTATTTTCGTATGGAACTCTTACTTTTTATAGGTTTAATTTTGATAAAATATCTTATCAGAATTTTTGATAACAAACAATATTGTTTGAAGGTAAGTATTATACTCAGAATACTCTCATTATTATCATTGTTGTATCAAATGATTCATAAAACAGGAAAAAGATTTTCATTATCAGATTTAAAGTAAAACTACTAATTCAGCACAAGTCAGCTATTTAGTCCTATGCAACAATCAAATTGAAATTAATCACTTAATTATATTCTAATAAATTATGACATTTTAACGATATTTTAACAATGAAATTGTGCGTCGATGTCGAAGATTACCAAAGCAAATTTTAGTGACTCGACTGTGTGATCATCTTGTGTTTTTAAAATTTGAAATAAGTATAAAGAAGATGTAGGAGTAATTAGGAAGACTGTTGAAACTCTTGCAGCTGAAGACTTGATTACTCAGAATTAAAGGGGATTGTCCCTAAGAAATCTGTTAGTTAATTTACACTTGGTTCGCGTAATTATCCGCTATTTAGAGACAATTTTAAAACTTTTGGAGACAAAAAAAATGTTGCTACATTGTTTCCAAATGATGAGATCTTTGTCAGAAACAAATCCAAGATCTTGAAAAACAGATATTTAGAAATCTGAAATTTTACTGCTCTGGTTTCTATAAGAATAAAACTCTCTTCTAGATTTGTATCGGTTTGTGGTTTATTGGTTGGGGTATTGTAAGATACTTTTTTTATAAAGTAAATTATTTTTTTGAAATAGAAGAAAAATGCTTAAATTTTTTTACAAATTTTATTGTTTGATAAAAAATATTTACAAGTCAATTAAACTTAAACCTAACATCTTAACAATCTATAAGGTTGAGCACGAATATTCTTCTTGCTTCGATGAGGTCCTCCATCTCCATTACGTCGCCGTTTCGGTTTATCATCACCAATTCGCAGAAACCCAGGAGTATCTTGAATCACAGTTGGTGCCTTGTTCCTCACAGTTTTCGTCCCATTTCTCCCAAACAGATTTGTCGGTCCTTTACGTTCAACGGAAATCAACAAAGCCGGATTCAGAACTTCCTCTTGTTGTCTTTGACGTTCGGCAATTAATTCATCTCGAACCTTCTTTCTTAGAACAGGATCTCCTTTGATAACAATCTTCCAGAGATCATGGGTTCTGACGACGTTCAGCAAAGAAGCGGGGTCCAAAAATCTGTAACAAAACACAAATATTAATAAAAATAAATACAAGAAAAATTATTTTGACTTACCGAAAGATAAGGGACCACAACTCCATGGGCAACTGGCAGTACTTCGGCAGAGCGAAATTCGCAGCGGCTAGGAACGGAAACACTTGATACATCTTGGAAAGCTGGGGATAAACTGAATAAGAAAGCTCAGTGCTGCTCTATTTATACGCGTTAAAGCGCCCTCTACCCCCACCAGTTGACATGGTGGGGGAGAAAGTGAAAGTTTGTTAAGAGGGGGCAAAAGCTCGCAGCAAAGCTCTTCGATATTTCTGCTTTTAATTTTCTCTTCTTTATTATTATAATCTAATCGTCTTAAATCTAGAAAAATTTGTTTCTGGTGACAAAACCTTTATTTTCTTTTTGTTATAATAATTTTTTCTATTAGGAAAAGAAATAAAGTAAATAATTGCTACATTTTAATTATAATTAAATAATATAAAAAATTAATTATAAATATTGTTTTTTATGATTTGTGTTAAAAGTTTGCGAATTTATGAGGACTAATTATGTCTGAAAAGCTTTTTAATCAAAGTTTTCTTTTCTTCAAAGAATAACTCTCTTGATTTTGATGTAATAACCATTTTTGTAAAGCATATATGTTTAGTTTTTTTTTCTTTTTTTATTTAATATTAGAGTAGATACAATTCCTTAAAATCAATTTACAATTCCGTGATTTCTTTAATATAATCACGAATTTCAGAAACGTTAGTATAAATTCCTGGATATTCTGAATTAAGACATCCTCCTCCAAAAGAAACAATTCCTCCAAGAACTTTATCTACAACCAACGGACCACCACCATCTCCTTGACAAGGGTTTTTACCTCCAGCACTTCCACAAACCATACGATTATTAAATTCAATACCAAGATCTTCAACAGCTTTTTGACAAGCTTCTTTTCTAAGAAGATCAACTTTAGCTCCTTTCAGAACATCTGAGAGAGTATTTCCACTCTCGACAGTATATCCCCACCCACTTACAAAACCTTGAGTACCTTCGGGCCAGGTTTTACCTTCTTCTGGAAGCTGAATTGGAGCTACACTATCTGAGAATTCAAGAGGAGTCTCTAGTTCTAAAATTGCGACGTCATAATCCATAGAAGTGTAGTTACATTTCGGGTGGATATTAATTTTGGTAATGTTAACTACCCGACCGCCTTCACCACGAATATTAGTTCCTGCACGGATAGTCCACTCGTCACTGGGAGTCCGCCTAAAATTACAATTTTTTGACTTGATTTGAGATGAAGTTAAAATTTACCCAGTGCAGTGAGCAGCTGTCAATACGTATTTTTCACTAATTATAGAACCACCACAAAAATGGAAATTAAACCATTGCAAAGAGATTTGCCAAGGTACTTGGGTAATTGGAATATTGTGACCTCCAATAATTCTAAGATTAGGGTGGAGAGATAGTACCGCTAAGTAAAAAAAACATTAATTGAAATAAAATTTTTGAGTTTCTAAATTACCTGAAGCGGCTGCTACTAATAAAGCAATGACTGCAAAGAATTTCATTTTAAAATTGGATTATTTTCGTATGGAACTCTTACTTTTTATAGGTTTAATTTTGATAAAATATCTTATCAGAATTTTTGATAACAAACAATATTGTTTGAAGGTAAGTATTATACTCAGAATACTCTCATTATTATCATTGTTGTATCAAATGATTCATAAAACAGGAAAAAGATTTTCATTATCAGATTTAAAGTAAAACTACTAATTCAGCACAAGTCAGCTATTTAGTCCTATGCAACAATCAAATTGAAATTAATCACTTAATTATATTCTAATAAATTATGACATTTTAACGATATTTTAACAATGAAATTGTGCGTCGATGTCGAAGATTACCAAAGCAAATTTTAGTGACTCGACTGTGTGATCATCTTGTGTTTTTAAAATTTGAAATAAGTATAAAGAAGATGTAGGAGTAATTAGGAAGACTGTTGAAACTCTTGCAGCTGAAGACTTGATTACTCAGAATTAAAGGGGATTGTCCCTAAGAAATCTGTTAGTTAATTTACACTTGGTTCGCGTAATTATCCGCTATTTAGAGACAATTTTAAAACTTTTGGAGACAAAAAAAATGTTGCTACATTGTTTCCAAATGATGAGATCTTTGTCAGAAACAAATCCAAGATCTTGAAAAACAGATATTTAGAAATCTGAAATTTTACTGCTCTGGTTTCTATAAGAATAAAACTCTCTTCTAGATTTGTATCGGTTTGTGGTTTATTGGTTGGGGTATTGTAAGATACTTTTTTTATAAAGTAAATTATTTTTTTGAAATAGAAGAAAAATGCTTAAATTTTTTTACAAATTTTATTGTTTGATAAAAAATATTTACAAGTCAATTAAACTTAAACCTAACATCTTAACAATCTATAAGGTTGAGCACGAATATTCTTCTTGCTTCGATGAGGTCCTCCATCTCCATTACGTCGCCGTTTCGGTTTATCATCACCAATTCGCAGAAACCCAGGAGTATCTTGAATCACAGTTGGTGCCTTGTTCCTCACAGTTTTCGTCCCATTTCTCCCAAACAGATTTGTCGGTCCTTTACGTTCAACGGAAATCAACAAAGCCGGATTCAGAACTTCCTCTTGTTGTCTTTGACGTTCGGCAATTAATTCATCTCGAACCTTCTTTCTTAGAACAGGATCTCCTTTGATAACAATCTTCCAGAGATCATGGGTTCTGACGACGTTCAGCAAAGAAGCGGGGTCCAAAAATCTGTAACAAAACACAAATATTAATAAAAATAAATACAAGAAAAATTATTTTGACTTACCGAAAGATAAGGGACCACAACTCCATGGGCAACTGGCAGTACTTCGGCAGAGCGAAATTCGCAGCGGCTAGGAACGGAAACACTTGATACATCTTGGAAAGCTGGGGATAAACTGAATAAGAAAGCTCAGTGCTGCTCTATTTATACGCGTTAAAGCGCCCTCTACCCCCACCGGTTGATATGGTGGGAGTAGAAAGTGAAAGTGTTAAGAGAAGGGGAAAAAAGAACGCTTTCACTATAGAGGAGGGGACTGTTTTAATGTTTAATATTTTTGATTTTGTTTTTGAAATAGAACTGTTTACATTTCAGATATCTTTTATCTAAATTATTTCATCTTCTTTAATCTGCCAATAACTGTAAATGTTGTTCTCTGATAGGTACCTACAGGACAGAATAGCGTCTCAAAGACAATGAGAATAAAAAATAAATAAAAAATAAACAATTTCTGTAAACAAATTTACTGAAACTTTTTGAAAAAATGTTTTATCTACGCCATAAACTCTTCAAAACCAAGATCAAACAGCCGATATATCATGTATGCAAAAAAACTTATTATTATCGTAATAATAACACATTTAATGATTCTTCGTTTATAAAACTTTGCTGTGTACTTAAACGCTTTCCATGGGTTCATAAACCACGAAAAAGAAGTATCTGGTCGGCTAAAACAAACTCTTTAATAAACAAAAATATTAACAAACCTTCTACTTCGGTTTAGGTAATCCCTGTGGTTCATGTCTTCCAAGCCCAGCCGGATTTTTCTCAGCTTCTTCTTTTTTCAACAGTTCAAATTCTAACTCAACAGCACCAGCATAAAGCTCTTTTTGAGTAAGTCTGTCTGTTGTTTTAAGCGGCCACCATCCTTTGGTCCTCCGAATTTTAAACAAATTTAGTACAGTTGCATTAGGTTGGGTTATTGCCAGTGAACAGTTCCGGAATAAGCTGGCGCCTCGAGGAAGTCTTGCCAAGTCCAAATTTACAACACCTGGATAAATCAGAAATATTTGTTTTTTTGTTGAAAGAAAAACAGACCTAGAAAATCATCAGCAGAAAACGTGTCATTTTCCCAAGCTTGAATTGTTAATTTACACGGAATTTTCTCCTCGCTTTCTTCAAAACCAAGATTGGTTTTGATTATTTGAACAATTTTGTTTTCTGTTGAAAGATAATCAAAAGAGAAAATAAATCTCCAATTGAACATAGCTTCTCCCGAGATAGTTCTGTAATGTACATCTGTATATTGTGCTGTTGCAGGTCCTGTAAGCCATCTGTAAAATCAAAAAATTATTTATTTTTTCTCAAATTCAACTAACCCTTTAATAAAAACATCAGCTTTCTTCTCTCCTGTTAATATATCTTTCTCATCTAAAATAATTCCTTCAGCATTCCAAACAATTACTCGTAATTCATAAGAAACTGGTTTTCTTGGTGTTATAATAACTTGTCTGGGTGTTGGAAAGTCAGTTATTGGTAAAATATCAACCCATAATTGCAATTTGCCCTTGAAACATATTATTGGTGCTAGAAAATCAAAAATTTTGGCAAACCTGTTCAACTCCTGGTCTTTGTGGATGAAATAAAGATCTTGTTTCAACATGTTCTGGTACTAAAGCACAACCAACTGCTGGAATTTCAGACCAATGATTTAAAGCAAGTAAAGCCAAAGCTTGTTTTCTTAAATCAACATTCTCACTGTCTACAAAGCAGAAAAATTTTTTTTGGTCATATTGTATTATATGTCACCTACAAGCACTTTTCTCTAAGAAAAATTCTTTAGGTCCTATTATTATCGACTTTTCTCTATATTCTAAATCTGGAATATTATATTTTTTGCAAAGATTATCAAGAATTGTAACTGGTTTTTGTTGATCTCTCCATTGACAATAACCTGAGGTTAGATAGTCAGCAGCTAAGCCACAATGACCTCTATGTTTGCTATAAAATCGATTTTCTAAATCAATTTTGGTTTCTCCAATTAGATCATCTGAAGTAGCAGCATCCCAGTCCATTACTGCAACTATTAAAGTATGATCCTGTGGGAAAATTCCATTAAATTCAAAACAACGTCCAAAAATTGGATTAATCTGTCTTTTGAGACAATTTTCTTTATCATTGATAACAGTCTGACTGAGAGTTAGTTGAAGGTAAGGATCTGATTTGCCATTGATGTCTTTTGGTCGTAGATTTAATCCTCTTACACAGTAAACTCTCAAAACAAAATTTATAGGAGTATTTGCAGGATAGTCTTGGAAAATACCATCTTCTAAAGGTAGGCCAGTTGGTGAAACAAAATTGTTATCAGCTAAAGGCCACTGATAAATTTTTAAAGCTCCTTTAAATACTCCCGTTGTGTTTGCTTCATCTACTGCTTCGTCTCCTGTTCTTTTACCTTTATACATTTCAAAGGATTGAAGGGTGTCTGTAAAACCATCAAATTCTGGTTGTTTCTCAAGCTCATATGAATAAACCTACAACTATAGGTTAAAAAAAATAAATAAAAAAATTGATTTGTTACTTTTAATTTGTATTTTTGGCTTAGCGGAACTCTTCCTGTAACGGGTGTTTCCTAAAAAAATAATGTTAAGTCCTAAAGAGATGTACAGTGTAGCAATTTTGTTTGAAAAGCACTAGTATATTTTTAAATTTAGCGCCTTAAGCTATGGCAACCAAACTTTTGAAACCGGTAAACTGTCGTAAACTATGAAAAATCTAAAAAAACAAATGAGATAACAAAGCCATAATCAAAAAATGGGTGAGATACTAGAAGAAAGGATTTTAGAAAAAAATTAGGGAAGAAGAATGAACAAGTAAACAGATGAGAACACAAACAAATAGGTACTAAAAGATAAAACAGAAAATATATAGTAAAAAACTGTAAAACAAAATACTGAAAATTTGTTAAAGACTGACCTGCTTATTGTAAACAAAAAGCTTTTAAGAAATTTATAACATTTTTGGATGAGAGTTGATATAAAGTATTTTAAAATTACCATCGAGAGACCAAAAATTAACAGAAAATTGGTAAAACAAGTCAAAATAACAGAAGGCAGATTAATTTATTAAATGGATTCAAACAAGTCCACAAAACTCTAAAGTTTCTTTTATAAAAAATTAGTTTTTATTAGTATCTTTTTAAGTTCCTACCTCTAACGAAGCGTAGTATTTGGTCCACCAATCAAAATCGCTACTATCCTCAGTTTCTGCTTCTTCAAAAACCACTGGTTGTGGTGGTGGCTTCTTTACTCTTCGAAAACAAATAAATTTAATTAGTTTCTTCAAAACATTTGTCGTTTTCGGTTTCTTTACTCTAGTATTACAGATACCGTCACAACTTTGCACTTCTTCAATTTTCTGAATCAAAGATTCTACCAGAAATAAAAATAACTCAAAAGCAAAATAATTACCAATCGATGGATCAAATTCAAGTGAATTTCTCCGCGTATCCATCAGTTTTACATTTCTTTCTTCAGCAGTTTGAGGCTTGTAGTAAAAAATTTTCATTGGCATTATATGAATTCCAGCAAAGACACTTATTCCGAAATTTCTGCTATCAAACATTTTTATAGTTAGGGTAGGAGCGTATTCTTCCTGTTCTGGAAAATCTGCTTCAGCCATTTTAATTGGATTTGTGAAATTTAGGTGTTTTTTTGCGTTGGTAAGAGTGTCAGAAGTGAGAGAAGTGTGAGCTACTTCAACAATAATTTTCGGTTTTGTAATTTGAGCCATGTGGACTTTCTTCAAGTCTCTCACACCCCAAAAGACTACTTCAATTCGATGACTGATCATATGTGGTTTGATATCTGGTGGGATTTTAACAATTGTTTTATCAGGTGGAATTTCTTCAGTTTTTGAAGGTACTTCGAAGAGTTCAACTGCTGCTAAAATTTCAGCATTCACATCAAATACGTTGTAGACATAGTACCAGTTTAGTCTAAGAGTAGAACTAGTATCTTTCTGATTTCTCATTGTTTTAACAATTGGTTTTAAGATACATTTTCCAATAAGTTCAGTTTTTAACTAGAAATTATTTATTAAAATTGAAGATTATGCTTGAAAGAAGCAATTACACACTCATCTTTATCATAAATTTCTACTGATACACCTGGAGGATTAGCAATGATAAAATCACGAGTTCCATACAATTCAATATTTTGGAAAACAAGAGTTTGGTCCCATACTGGATTTAGGGTTTTTTCCAAAACGTGTGTCTCCTTAAATTTTGAACAACAAAGAAGTAATAAAAAGAAGAATAAATAAGAGTAAAATTATCTCAAAATTCTTATCTGGAATGTGATATGATTGGGTAAACAAGTTCAATGTTGTGAGTCTGGTAGAAACATGAGTAGAAAAAAACTGTTAAGAGAGTTTAGCTGAAATACGAAGAACGCAGTTAGAAAGAAGAAAATAAGATACTAAAAGAAAGAAGTTTAGAAAATAATAGCAAAGAAGAATGAAGAATTATAACAGTTTATAAAATACAGATGAGAACACAAAACAAATAGGTACTAGAAGAAAAAATAGAAAATTAGAAGCTTCAGAAGAGATAAAGTTAATAATAGGGGAGGATTTTAATGTAACAGTGAGGCCAAAATAAGAAAGAATAGAAAGTAAAACGGTAATAAAAAGGAGATCAGCTAAGGGCAAATCAGAAGAGAGAAAAAGCTTACTGCTAATCAAAATGGTTGAAAAAAAAGATTGCTTTTAGAAATAATAATAAAAAGACTTAGGATAACTAAGAGATCAAATAGCAGTAAGGAAGAAAAAAGTACAATTATAAACAAAATAGAACAATGAAGCAACCCAAAAATACAGACAAAAATGAAAAATAAAGTTTTCAGAGATTATGTAGATGCTGACGAAATGTATAAAGATTTTATCAAAGAAAAACAAGTAGCTATGATCAAACACAAAGACAAAATAAATGGTGGAATAAGGAACGGAAAAAATTGAAGAAAGAAGCTCTTAGAAAACTCAGAGATTGGAAAAAATGAAAAACTACTAAAATAAAGTAGTTAGAAACGATAAAACGCTACAAAAAGACAAATAATAGCAAAGTCAGAGGTGTGGAAATTTTTCTACTTGAGTGGTAAATGCTCCAGAAAATTTGAGATAGAAGCTGTATGAAGTGTTAGTTGTAGTATAGAAGGGTGGAAATTTTTGCAAGAATTAGAAAAAGAGCTATTTTTGTCAATACATAATAAAGAACATAAAGATTAAGCTCAAAATTACCGTGGAGTAGCCGCAGTAAGTGCTTCTTACAAGATCTATGCAATGTGGCTAGAAGAAAGGCTGAGAAAAGAAATTACAGAAAAAGGTAAGTTACCAGATGGGCAAGTGGGATTTAGAAAAAGAAGAAGAGTCATGGACAGTGTATACATTCTGATCAATTTTGCAAAGAAACAAATAAATAAACAAGAAGGACAAAGAAAATTGATATCAATATTTAAAAAAGAAAGGGTGTGCAAGTAAGAAAACTAGAAGAAATTTACGAGAAAACCATTAGCAAAACCTAGAAAAATAGAAGCTATAGAAGAGAAAATGTTAATTATAAGTAAAGAATTTAAGGCGTCAGTAAGACCAAAATGAATAAGAATAGAAAGTGAAGCTATAATAAAAAGGAGATCAGCTAAGGACAAATTAAAAGAGAAAAAAAGCTTCCTGTTAATCAAAATAATTGAAAAAAAAGATTGCTTTTAGAGATAACGATAAAAAGATTTGGCATAACAAAGGGAACAAAAGCAAGAAAAAAATTAGAACTAAGAACAAAATGGAACGAAGAAGCAGTCCAAAAATACAAACAAAAATGGAGAATAAAGTTTTCAGAAATTATGAAGATGCTGATGAAATGTATAAAGATTTTATCAAAAATAAATGGTGGAATAAGGAGTGCAAAAAAATTGAAGAAAGAAGCACTTAAAAAATTTAGAAATTGGAAAAAAGAAAAACTGCTAAAACAGAGTAGCTAGAAACAAGAAAATAATTCAAAAAGACGCAGAACAGCAGAGTCAAAAATGTGGAAATTTATAAACAAAGAAATAAAAAGCAAAAACAGATTAAACAACAGATGGAGAAACTACTTTATATAAGTTGTTATAAGTAGCAGTAATAACAGCTGTTTTTGGCCAAAAAGCGAGATATCAGTGGAGAAAATATACAATCTATCAAGAAAAGAATTAGAAAAACAAGTTGTAAAGTTAAAGAGAATGAGAAGTCCAGGCGGAGAGAAAATTCTTCTTAAAGAATAAATGCTCCAGAAAATTTGAGATAAAAGCTGTATGAAGTGTTAAATGTAGTGTGAAAAGGTAGAAATTTTTCCAGAAATTGGAAAAAAGACTATTTCTGTCAATACATAAAAAAGGAGATAAGGATTAAGCTCCGAACTATTGTGAAATAGCCGCAGTAAGTGTTTCTTACAAGATCTATGCAATTGTACTAGACGAGAAACTAAGAAAAAAATGAAGGAAAAAGGTATTTTGCCTGACGGACAAGTGGGATTTAGAAAGAGAAGGAAAGTCATGGACAACGTATAAACTCTGAAACATCTTGTAAAGAAAGAAATATATAAAAATGGAGTACAAAGAAAATTAATGTCAATATTTGAAAGAGAAAGGGGTGTCCTAGCAAGAAAAGTAGCAGAAATTTACGAAAAAATCATTAATCAAATAAAAAAATTGAAAGAAGCAAATAGAAGAGTGGAAAAAGAGCCTACAGAATTGAAGAGAAATAAAGACTGTATGAAGGCAATTTTTTTGTAGCAGCGCTGTGCTAAAATGAAAAAAGAAAAGGAAATATGTGTTTGGAAAGGACATGAAAAGGATTACGAGTGCAGAGATTGAAAGACTGAGAGAAAGAAAAAAAATATTGACAAAAAAACTAAGAAACTCAAGAAACTTAGATATTGACAGAAAGCAAGTATAAAAGAATCTAGATACAATACAAACTATATTCTGATATTTTCTATAAAACTTCTCAAGTACGTAGAAAAGATGAAAAGTAAAAATGATAGAAGACAAAACATTTTAAATGACATAATGAAGAAAGAGAAAATGAATTTTGGAGAAAAGACTGGGAGAGAACGTACAGAATATATTATAGAGAAGAAAGAAAAACTATATCATTTATTGTCAGAGTAAGAAAAGATAAAAAGAAAGCAATTGGATAGAAAAGAAGTACTAAGTTAAAAAAGAGAAAGAAAAGAGTGGATAAAGAAAGTTATAAAGGCAAGAAGATTGTGTAAAAGAAGAACTGGTAAAATAAATCTGTAAATTTTTTTTTTATTTTTTGCTAGGACTGTAGATCCAAAAAGACAGTAAAAACACTTTTCTACCTTAAATTTTGATGAAACAATCACGTGGACAAATGGATCCGAAAGCCCACTTTTATCAGCTCCTGGACTAAACCTTCCTTGAAAAATATGAACTCGTGCTTCAAAATTAAAATGCTTTTCTGTAATCATTGCTCGTGGGATAGTTTCACTTGAAAATTTAAAACCTTTAGGTAGATAACTATTTAAATGTCGAGGCAAACCCATCCAGAGTATTACATCCATTTTGCAAACACTCGTGATAATTTCAGCAAAATTCTGAGTTTCTTCTGATTGAAAGTAGAGCGTGCAAAGTGTTCCACAAGAAATTCCCTTCTCTTCATTAATAGGAGAATGTAGAACGTTTCGAGGTTGGACGAAAGAGTACGCAACTCTTCTGCTACCATAAATCATCCAGAAGTAAATCAGAGGCCAGTCTTCTAGCTTAAAATTTTGAGAATTAGGTGAGTTTAAAGAGATTCGAGTTTTACATCATCGACTAGAGCTTCGATTTTTGTAAAGATCTTTTCAATTTTTTGAAAGACTCGTTTTTTGTTTTGGTCAAGTAGAATTTCTCGTGTCCAGAATTTAACAGTTCCCATTTCTTTCAAACACATTTTAATTCGTTTTTTATCTAGAAATGTTTCAATATCGTAGACGTAATTTGATACAATATCTATGTATTTTCCAGAAGCAAAAGAAATAAAGTCTACAGTTTCAAAAAGAAGAGTTTCAGTTTCAGAACTTGTAATTTGATAATCTTTTGTTTGGACTAGAGTTTCAATTTTATCTAATCTTGATTTCTGGAAAAATACCAAATAAAAAAGATAGTAAGAGTGAGTTATCTACCAAATCTTTCAAAATCTTGCTTAAAAAATTACAATGAAACATTCTTTTTCTAAGATCTGGTAAAGACAGTGTTAGGTAAACACAAGGTTTCTTTTCTTTAATTTCCAAAAAACTATAATTATTATTTAACATTTTTGGTTTCATTGGTGGTGTAACACTTGTATTAAATTTATCACCACTTCCTTCAATTTGAACCGGTCCACAAGAAATACGAAACGAAATTGGTTTATCAGAAAATTTTTTACTGATCATTGACGCATTAAAAATTGTTGCATGAAGTATCATATTTTCATATTTAAGAAACGAGGTTTCCTTAAGTAACGGAGCTTCAGGATAATTGTGACTGTGTTTGACTTCATGTGCTGCTATTTCACCCAATAAAGACGTTTGAAGTGCGACTAGAACTTTTCCGAGATAACCTTCTAACTGATTAGAAGAGTAAAAATGAAGAAATGCTGGTCCAAAAGTTGGTAAAAAACCTTCTTCATTATCACTAGAAACACTTTTTAGGTTTAAATAGCAAGTAGATTTTTTATTGCCATCGTGGTGAAGTTCAATTCGGAATCTTTGGCAAAGTGGAGGGAACAATTCTGGTATGACAAGACGTTCATTCCAGACTGGAGCTGTTGATGCTTTTTTTGCACTAGTTTTGACCTAATTCCCAGAAATAGAAATTGTTTCTAATTCAGCAAATTCTGCTTACATTGACACCAGAAAACCAGATTTCAATTGAAGTGTTTGGAGGACTTTCTGCGCGTTTATATTCTTGAAGTGAGTTCTTTTTGACTAGATCCATTCCACGGTATATATCAAAAATAAAAAGGACTCGTTGTCTTTCAGTGGTGACACCATCAGGTAAGAAAAGATTTCCTTCAATTTCGTCAGTGTTTACAGTTGGGGGGATTTTTGGCATTTCTCCTTTACACAAAACACTGACATCTAATTTAAGGTAGCCTCTTGTACCACCGGAGTACTCTTTACTAGGAGCTGATAAAATTGCCCATTTGTGGTACAACTGATGATCTAGATAAAACAGTTAATTTTTTTTTAATTAATTGGAGATTGTACCTTTCTGAAACCAAATTGTACCAATATCAAAGGATGTAAAACCGAGGATTTTACGTTTTCGTATGATGCTTCCAGGCTTAATAACGGTTATTGTCACGTTCTTATCAAGCATTTTTTCAAGAGTTGTCATGAATTCGAACACAAAGTACTGATAAGAAATGATTTTAGATAATTAACTTGGAAAAGAGAGATTTTACCTCGTTGTAGTAAGGACAGTCAGTGTTGTATTTAACAGCAGTACATTTTTTCTGATTGTCTATTTTTGTAATAACAGCTGAATTAGTGTTGGGCCAGAAATAATGGCGGCCTTCAATTATAGCTACATTTACTAAAAATGTTTGAAGCTTTTCAGGCATGACGTTTATAGTAATGTCAATAGAATTTCAATCATCTGACTGTTACTAAATTTCTGTCAATAAAAATAAAATTTAAAAAAAAAATGGAGATGTAAAAATGGTGGATGCGCCGGGCAAATTAAAATTTTAAAAATTAATTGTATTTTTTTTAGGAACTGTGAGAGGTTGTAAGGAACAGCAATTTAATAAACAACAGATATTTTACCAAATAAACTTGTTTACATTCAGGTATAGCAAAGATTTCAAAAAATAGAGATAATAGGACTTGAAAAATAATGAATTTTGAAAATTATGTGTAGTCTTATGAGTAAACGTAAATACCAACCAATAAAGCGAAAAAAATGTATTTTTGATTAAAAATTATTAATTTTCGACAACTTGAAATGAAATAAATATTTTTTAAAAACAAATATTGGAGACGCAAAAATGGTGGATGCGCCGGGAAAATTTAAAATTTAGAAATTAATTGTGTTTTTATTAGTAACAGTAAAAAATTGTAACTAACAGCAATTGATTAAACAATTGTTTTTGTACAAAACAAACTTGTTATATTTAAATATCAAAAAATTTCTGAAAGAAAAATGAGCAAGTTGGGCTTCAAAAATGTTAGTTGCGTCGGAATACTAATAAAATTTTTTTTTATTGTTTTAGTCAAAAAGATAGCAAGTTAAAAACAATTATTAATTAAATTAACAGAAGTTTTCTTTATTAAAAACTACTCTTTATCAAATTTGCGTAAACCAATTGTTGTAAAATATTTTTTTTTAAATTAGTTTTGTTAAAATAGTGAATGCAAAAAGCAAAAATTTTTAAAATTATTTGTGGTTTTATTAGTAAATGCAGAGAATTGAAACAATTACCAATCAATTAATCAAAGCATTTTTTAATAAAAACTATAAATTTTTATCAAATTTTAATAAACTAAATATTTTTTTTAATTAAAACTTAAAAATTGAAATTGTAAAAATGGTGGATGCGCCGGGCGAATTTAAAATTTGGGAATTAATTGTGATCTTATTAGTAACCGTAAAAAATTGCAACATACAACAATTAATTAAGCAAGTGATTTTCTACAAAATAATTTTTTTTCATTTATACACAACAAAAATTTCTAAAAAAATTTGCTTCAAAAATATTAGTTGCGTCGAAATACTGATTAAAAAATTTTAATTTTTTTTATGGTTTTACTCGAAAAGATAGCAGGTTGAAACAACAATTAATTACATAAACAAAAGTTTTTGTTATTATAAACAAATTTTTATCAAATTTACGTAATCCAAATATTTTGAAATAATTTTTTAAACATTGTGTTTGTTAAAATCGTGGATGCACCAGGCAAGAATACATTTAAAAAATTATTTGTGGTTTTATTTGTAAATGTAAAAAATTGAAACAATTACCACTCAATTAAACAGAGCATTTTTTATTTAAATCGATTAATTTTTATTAAATTTAATTAAACCAAATATTTTTTTTAAATTAAAACTAATAATTGGGATTGTAAAAAATGGTGGATGCGCCGGGCAAGCTTAAAGTTTTTTAAAATTATAAACAATTTTAACAAAATTTCTTAATTTTGTTTATAAATTCTAATTGGAGTTATTCAAAAGTTTTTTTCTTCTTCTTTAAATAAAACACAAGAAATATGTGTCCATACACATATATTAAAAAAACAGTTTTACATACATAAATAAAGATTGTAAATAAATAAATTAATTAGAGATTAAAATTTACTTAAATAAAAAATTAGAGATAATATGGCAAAAAAAACAGCAAAATTAACTAACTTGTTAAGTACATGTATCCCAATATTAATAAATTATTAATTTTAAAATTTCTAACAACCTCTCAGAGTAACTACTTCTTGATGAGAAGCTACGTGGTCCCAACTCTTCAAACATTTTTTGCCATAAATTATAACATATATCAGGTACCTAATCAACAACATATAACATCTAACAACAATGGCATAATTCGGTATGTGTTTTCCCCTAGAAAAATATGAATTATCTTTCATTAAAAATTTTCCAGCTTTAAATACATCTAACACCAGCCTTATCTCAAGCTTAAGTCTAGAAAAATTGGGAACAAATTTAATTAACTAACAATAGTGCTATTAATTTATATTAAAATCTACATTTAAGTGCTGCTTTTATTATTAAAGCTGACTACTGATCTTAGTTTCTTTCTGATTTTAGGCGAAGTCCATTTACTAGCATGACCTAAAATCGGTTTTAAGTCATTAGGAGAAACTCCTTCATCAACATCATCAGCTTCTGTCTTTATTTCCATTTTCTAGAAAATAGAAAGTTAGTACTTGATTCAATTTAGTTTGTTTTTTAACTAACTTGTACAATTAGCCTCAAAAATTGTTGTTGTGTCTCCAAAGCAGTTGTTATTTCTTTCAATTTTCTTTTAGTTTTATCTAACTCACTTACAACATAATCTTCAACACTTTCCATCACCATATCCAGTCCTTAAAACCACAAATTAAGAAATTATCTTAATAAATTATCAACAAAAAAAAGAAATGCAAGAAATTGCAAAAAAGCAGAGTTCATGCATAAAGAAAGAAAAATAAAATAAAACAAAATTTATATACATGCCCTACCATGATGTCGCCATCTTGATTTGAACTTTCTGGGTTGGCTCCCTGTAAGAGAAACATGCTACAACTCAACTTTTGTGCGTTTATTTGCAAGCTTTATTAAGCTTAAAACCTGTGACGAGGGTCTCTACTCACGGGACTCTATCTCGTCAGTAAGCATCCATTAGCAGATCAAATAGAATTGTAATAAAGCATGCAAATTTAAAAAATGTGAACAAAGACTCACCTTCATCAGAAAATGGATTACCAAACCATTTACGCAAAATGGAGTCGAAAAAACCTAATTTGCATTTAGTATCGTTGGGGTATTCAATCAATTCGCATTTATCTACTCTTTCAAGAAGCATTTTAGGTAATTTGCGTTCAAGTTCGGTGTGCAAAACAACCTAGAAGAAATGAAATCAGACGTGCAGATTTTAGGAGTCATCGCTAAGTTTTTACCTGCATTGCTAGTCTCTTCAACTGAGCATTTCTTCTAACTGATTCTATATCACCAACAGCTAAACCAATGAGCAAATTCATTAAAAGAATAGGCATAAGTACCATAAACAATCCCAAAATAAAAAATGCAGGTATTGGAAATGGTAAAAATGACTTGTCATCTTCTGATGTCAAATAATAAGGTTTAACATATGTTCCTAAGAAGTCAATTTCACCCAACATCATTGAAAATGTTCGTACGAGACTCATAGGAATTGTTTTAAAACTGAGATGGTCACCCTGGAATAACAAAGTAAAATAAAAATTAAAAACAAATCTAAACTTACCCTTGATAGCAATATATAAAAAGCAAGACCAAAAGCAATAATCAAAATTGAAAACACCAGAAGTACTTTAATAAGTGTCTGTAATATCTCAAGAAACATAACTACGTAAATTCCAACTTGATCAAATCGTTGTAAAAGAAGAAGAAGATTAAACCAACTTAGAAAAACAGTAACCGAAGCACAAGAGAATTGAAGTTCGTACATTGTACCCCAAAAAATCGGGAATACCATTATAATAGCAGACGTGTACAGAATCCAAGTTACTAAATTTATGGGGTCCAAGAAATACATAAATTTCTGTTGGTACACCTGTATTAATTCTCTGACAGTGTTAAGAATTATGTAGGTTATTATAGCAAGGGCACTCATATACATCACTGGAGTTATCTTAACGTTAAGTATATTAGCTTTACTGAAGCTGACGTATTCCTAAAAACAAAAATGTAATTCAATTTAATTTCAAATTAATTAATTACGTAATGTGTTAAATTTGTCGTATTGTACGAACTGATTTGTTCTTCATGTCTCATAATTTCATAAGCAAAACAGGTAACAAACGTGAGAAAAATACTATAAAAGAGAACATTAGCAAGATGAAAGTATTTTCCGTAGGAGTTCCATTTCATTTGAAGGTATTTTTGACTGAGAGGGTGTGCGAGAAGTTCTACTCTGCCATGAGACACCATTGCCTATAAATATACCGTTAAGTGCGTGGAAATAACACAGTTTATTATACATTAAGTGCTGGTAGAGGAATTGGTTTTGAAATAGTTAGAGCATCTCCTGTTTTTGAATCCATATCGGCATAAAACTGTGAACATTGCAAAGCCGAAAAATTATATTTGATATAGAATGATTTTGAATCCTTTTTGCAATTAGCTTTAGTAATACATTTGTCTTGAACAGCTTCAAAAACTCTTGGCATTGAAGCAATCAAAGCAAGTGTGACATAAGGATGTTTACTCGACTTTAAAGACATAACTTCTTCAGCTCGATCTTCATGAGTGACCATAGCTAACGCAGCTTCTGGAAATTTATAATAAATAGCGTAATCAATCGCACTCATCTCCATTTGGTTGTATAAAAGTTTGCAATTCATTGAGAGAAGTAAAGCAATAGCGTTTGGTTTATTTTCCATTGTAGCAAGATGTAAAGCAGTGTTTCCGTCTTTATCAGTCTGGTCAAGAAGATGAGAGTGGACAGAAAGGAGAAGTTCGATGGTTTGAGTGTATCCGTTCATTGCTGCAAGATGAAGAGGATTTCGGCCGTTGTGGTCGCGGTGAAGAAGAGCTCCACGGTTGAGAAGAAGTTGAACGACACGAGTGTGACCTTGTTTCGAGGCAATGTGGAGAGGTGTGAGACCTTCGCCGTCGCTTTCGTTGATAATAAACGTGCCTTTTTCTGAATCGAGGAGTTGGCGGACAGTGTTGTAACGGCCGTATCTGAATTAAATTAACGTCAAGTTTATGCGCAATTCGGGTTAGTGGTCCATAAAGGCGAAGAGATACTAAACTTTGTTTTAGACACTTACCTTGCTGCAAAGTGTAGAGGACTTTCGTTATTGTTGTTCTTGAGATTGATTGTTGCTCCTAGACGGATTAGGTTTTCAAGACTTCGAATATGACCTTCTCTACTGGCATAATGTAATGGCGAACAACCGTTAATATCTTTTTCGTTGAGCAATTGGAGAAGACTACATTGGGATTTAGCCTTAAAAATTATAAACAAAATATTGTTTGTAAGTAGATGAAATTCTAATTTTAAATAAACAAAGAAGAAAGAAGAAGAAGAACGTTATAATAAAAAAAATCGTTTTTAATTTAAATTGAACAAGTGTTTCCCTATTCTTATTCCTAGATTATTCCTGCTTTAAAAATCTCTTACCTTACTAACTTCTGAAGCAAATTGTTCTAATCTTCCTCCATTCATTACCACCAAATGAAGAACATTTCGTCGATTAACATCCTTGATATTAATATCTGCTCCTAATCTGATTAATGTATGAACAGTCTTCCAACCACCTCTTAAAGCAGCTAAAAGAAGAGGAGACCGCTTTTCCTTATCAACTGGATTAATATCAGCTCCTTCGTTAATAAGAAATTCAACAATTTCCGGATGATCAAACATAGCAGCACAATGAAGCGGTGTCATCTACAAAAAAAGGCAGAATGCAATGTAGTCAGTAATGAAAATATGGAGATCTTGAGAAAACAGTTAAGCGGATAGAAATACAAATTTCAGAAAGTAGATAATTGAAATTCTAGTTTTAGATCTTAGCAAGAAGAAAAAAGAAGAAGAATTATAGTTAAAAAAAAAATAAAGAGTTTTTCATTTAAATTTAACCAGCAAAAGTGCTTCCCTACTCTTATTTAATAAAACTCTCAACCTAAACTTGATCTAGTTAGGTACCTTCTGGACATCACAAGAAGCCAAACAAGGTAACTTCTCCTCCGGTTGCATTTTAAACATTAATTTAACAATTTCTGTAGCTCCTTGAGCACAAGCTAAATGCACAGGTGTTGAAAGATCGTGTTGTTGGGTGCTTATTTTAGCTCCTGAACGTAAACACAACTCCACTGCTTTGATATCACCTCCATGAACTGCTGAATGTAAAGGCACGTTGCCTTCAGAATCGTAGAAAGAAATCATTTCTTCACGCGAACAGCCGCGTGATTCGCCCCACTGAAGAAAGATTTCGAGGGTTTTTGATGAGGCGTTTTTAGCGGCTTCGTGGATGGGGTAGTAGCCGTTGTTGCAGGGACGGCGAGGGCAAGCGTCGAATACAGAAATCTGAAAAAAAAAGAAATTACATAAAGGAGAGTCTGTTGAAAATTGTGATGTAAGACATGCGACAATAACTAACTAAAATGGCGGCTAAATTAAGACAGATGGTTGTATTCTAGTAATAATAGAAGGAAATACAAGGCGACATATTTATTTCTATTTATTTGGTACAAGTAGGGAAGCAGTAGAGATTATGGAATAGTTACCGTTGGTTTAGTTGTGGTAACGGTTATTTCTCACTAAAACAATATGGTTGAATTAAAATAAAGAAAGAAAGTTTTAACTATATTTTTATAAAAAAATAATTGATTACGATTTTGACGTAAAAATTAACATGTACAAGATGGCAGATTTAATAAATGATCGACACAATTAATGAAAAATGTAGACTTGATATCACTGGTCACATTTAATAAAAAAAAATTAAGATGGCATGCCTAAAATGGCTGAGATGGTCAAGTATGTAACACAATTAATACAAAATTAACACAAAAATACTATAAGTATAAAACACATTTCATGTAATTTAAAAAAAAAGTAAACAAAATACCTCTCTTAGCATCAAGATTTTTAATTTTGCGGAAAGTTACGATTATTTTGCATCCGCCATTTTAAATTTAACGTAAAAATTGTAATTAACGACTCTCTAAATTCTCAATTACCGATTTTCAAGCAATTTTGTTAGATACGCACTTAGTTATTCAGAAATAAACTGCTAATTTTGATGGCTCCGAGGTAACATTATTTAGGTCTTTCGCTAATTTACACAAGTAAGTTGGCTGTGGTAATTCATTCGCCATTTTGTCAAGAAGAATAAGAAAATACGTCTAAAAGAAAGAAACGAATAAATAAGATTCGAACTACTAAAACGAAGAACTATACCAGAAAAATTTGAAAAAACAGCGATTAAAAAAAAGATTAAGAAAACTCTAGTACAAAGAAAATAAAAAAATAATAATAAAGGTATATTCCTTTAAAAACCCACGGGTAAAAAGAGTGTCTCAAGGTACGATATTGCGCCAATTGGTAACGTAATACTCCTACGTTTTAAGGTAACGATTTTCAAATTTATACCAATTTCTGAGCTACTTGACTACGTATAGAACAAAAAAAACTTTTTGACTACTAAGTGCAATTGAGTAATTAAAACAAGGAAAAAAAACAAAGATATTTTCAAAAGACATAAAAAACGACAACTAGAAAAAAAACATCTACGTTAAAAGAAACAGAGAAAGAGTCAAACAACAACAAAAATTAAAGAAAAACTTCAAAATCGACGAAGAAAAGAAGAAGAAAACAAATAATTACTATTGAAAAAGAAAAAAACGAAAAATTGATAAACTTGAAAAAATAACAATTATAATGCATTTAGAAAAACTTGAAAAACGAGAGCTGAAAAACTAAGAAAAACAAACGAAACGCCGACACAAAAAATACAAGAATTTTTTTTTTAGAAGTGTGGTAGCAAAGGTGTTCCAATCGAACAACAACGTCGAAAAACTGTTTACCGGTTTCGGGGTTTTTGCCCCTCATCGGTGTATCTAGGAGCGTTGTGCTCGATTGGAACGGGTGGGAAAACTCACTTATATCAAGCAAAGTCCGGCTAGTAGTCATTTAGACAGACACAGTGTGCCATCTAACGAAGAGTGCTGGAAGATAGCAGGAGTTGGTATAATAATGTTGGCGGATAACAAAGTTATCTCTCCGGTTCTCGCTCGGCCACCAACATAACCAACCTCCACGATTAGGCATTAGTCGGGGCATTAGTCCGCGAAGTAGTTGTTTTTGCCTAATCGTGGAGGTTGGTTATGTTAGTGGCCGAGCGAGAGCCGAAGAGATAACTTTATTATCCGCCAACATTATGATGCCAACTCTCGCACTTTACAGCACTCTTTGTTAGATGGCACACTGTGTCTGTCTATACAACTACTGGAGATTTGGTAGTTTACACGAGAAACATTCTGGAAGTAAAAAACAATTTAGAGTAAACGTTCTAGCCAAATTTAAAACAATGACGAAAATACTCAAACTTGAGGGCTAAACTTCTAATTATATTTTCTAGATTTTCAGAGAGACTCTTTGATTTGTGAGACTTTTAGTTTGTAGTCCATAACGACCACGCTTAAATCCGCCCCTGTCTGGATTATTTAAATACATAACGTAAATAGCTCTATTAATATTCATAATATTTATTTATTAAAGCCGTCATTTTAAATTTTCCAACTTTTTACGTAAAATCGTAATCAGCTACTAGAAACTTTTTTTAATGGATAACCAGTTTAATGGTCTGATTTCAAGTTGAGATAATACCGGTAGTATCTTCGTTTCCATGAAAAAATAAACAAATTCGGAACTGTGATTCGCTGTTTCATGGAAAAGTTTTAAAATTTGCGATACTACCGGTATTATTTCTACTTGAAATCAGCCCATAAAGCTATTTTGTCAAATATTAAGCTTTTGGTAAATTACAATACTTTAAATCCGCTCTTTTACTTTTACCTAAAAATCGTAATAAGTAAATTTGAAAAAAATTATTTACGTATTTTAAAACAATTTAGATAAATATCTGAATTACAATTTGTGACATAAAATTTGAAACAACAAATGCATTTTAAAAAAATATCTACAAATTACAAGAAGAGATAAAAAACAACGATGAAAGTCAACAAAGTATTGAATGAGTGTCCTTAGCAGGTAGGAATGTTATACGAGTAGATAGACTCTGAAATGTATTTTAAAAAAATCTACAAGCAGGGGAAGGCATAATAATATGTAAAGAAAAATCAGAATAATTACACAATATATGTTGTTTTTAATTAAAAAAAAACTGCGGTGTAAATAAAGATCCCTCTGTTATTGTTTCTGTAACAACGTAACGCTTTTAATATAAGAAATAAAATGTAGAGGGGTTATTATTTGCACCACAATAGTTCCTATATTTAAAAATATTTAGTTAAGAAATGACGAGCCTAAAATGAGATATATATATATCAAAAAAAATAAAAATAATGCAAGAAGATAAAGAAATAGCTCTAAATAGTTGTACAGAACCTAAAAAACTTAGAAAATGATCAAAACAACAACTATTAGATAGAACGTAATGCTTCAATAAGCTATTTAGAACAAGTGAGAAAAAACAAAAAGGAACAAAAACCAAAATAAAAGTTTTAGGAAAAAAACTAAAATTGTTGACAAAAAGAACCAAAGCACTCGCTAGCCAATAACCTTCTAAACTGGACATTTGTCTCGTATATCCACTAGTTCCAAATTCCGTCAATAGAGCGCGTGTTGCTTCGTGTTGATTGGCAATATAACGACTGTGCAACCAAATCGGACTTTCCAAAGTCGTTACAACAGAACAAAAACTGAGTAAATAATTAAAAACAAAACAAACAAGATGATTAAAACGACAGTAAAAAATAAATAACTGATGAATGAATAGATAAAAATTAATACGAATTTGAAATTATAGTGTATCTGTCGATGTCAATTTATTTCTAGTTTTCTTCTGATATCAAAGTCACGTAAACTCTCCTAATCTACACTAGCATTAATTAAAAAAAATTGAATCCCTCACCAATATCCTTGCACACTCCTCGTGATCGTAAATAGCAGCAATATGTAGCGCCGTCCTGCCATGTTCCCCACCTTGTAATATATCAATTTTGTCTCTATGCTTGCCCATCACTTCCAACACTGACACTTTGTTAAGTTCAGTAACGAGATGGATCGCAGCTTGTTTTTTATCATTTAATATATTCGTCTTTACGCCCCTGCAAAAAAAAAACAAATATCGTGTCACATAATCTAATAAACAATTTAAACAGATATAATCAAATTCAAACCGGTTGCGTGTTTTTTCTAACGAAAATAATTAATTTTTTTCTAATTGTTAATTAAGAAAGCGTCAAAAGCGGCTGAATTCGTGCAACCTAATGTTAGCTGTAAAATTTAATTACTTGTGTTTGTTAATGCAAAGCGGAAGCTTGACAAAATCAACACTGTTCAACCGAATTTGATTTATAGAAGGTAATGGGGAGACAAGAAGTTATGGAGGGTCAAGTGTTGATCGATTATTTACTAAATTGACAGAATTGAGCATTATAGACACGCGGTGAAAAGCCTTATTATAGAAATTATAACAGTTTTAATCGTCTTTAATAATAACAAAATTAAATTAGATACATTAATAACGGATCTAAAGTTTTGTTTAATTTTGCGATAACATCATTTTCTCTTATCGACATCAATTATATATTAGATTGTTTCTAAAATGCTTTTTCAATTTATATTTTTTTAGTATAATTATTAAAACACAATTATGACAGATTTTTGGAAAATTTTAATAAATATTTGCTTTATTCTACGCAAGCTCATAAAAAGAAAATTATAATATTTTGTAATCTGCATTTGCTAACAAAATAAAACACAAAACTTTGAATAAAAGAAGTTTTTAATTAAGTCTCTCAAGTACAAATTTAATAAGTCGCAACAAGAACTCTCTAAAGACAGCTGTCGTATTTGTTAGGAGCTTTTCATTGAAAAAACTTTTACATTTTTTATTATTTGCTCGTTCTGAATTTTTAATTACATTTCTATATTTGTGGCAAACATTAAAAATACAAATCTATTTTTAGATTTCAGAATTGAATTTAAAGTAAACAGAAACTTAATAAGTTTTGATCGCACAAAATTAATTAATTAAATTTTTGTATTTGGAAAATTTGTGGCATTTTACTCGGGTTTTTTTTTAAATTGAAATTGCAAATCCAACCGCTCTAGAAATGTTTCACTAATTTATTTTGTATTAAAAAAAATATATTCAGCTTGTTTGTTGCAGTAATGCAACAACGTTTTTAGAGTAAGTAGTCGTTAGTTTGCAATAAATAAATCTGTCAAGTATAAGACCATTAATCAGTTGTACTGCTAGAATTAATTACTTGCTTTCACGTGATTTTAAAAATTGATAGTTGCTTGTTGAGATGCTTTTAAGTTTTTGATGATCTTTTCAGTATATTGTAACAATTTATTTTTTGTTTTTTAAAACATCTATACAATCTGTTTAAAGTAGACGCTTTGTATAATAACTATATAAAAAATTACTAACTAAATATGCTAAACATAATATAATAAAAATCTTTATAAATGTTTTAATACAAAAATTTAAATTTAAATGTTATTGATAAGCAACGGTTTAAATCAAAATAACCGTTAGTTTTATTAGTTTTTTTTTACGTCAACGTACTAGATGGTAATCATAGCTGTACTACACAAGGGTTGTTTTCAAAATTTTGAAAACTTTTGTCCTTTGGACTGAATATATTAATCTCAACGATAAACTAATTTATTAAACATTAAACCGTGTTGTTTCTTTACTCTACTTACAGTAATTAACATAAGAGCGTGGCGTGAATATCTCAGAAGTCACTCAAAAAAAAAGAAAAAAAAACGTTAAATAAATCTACTGGATGTGTATAAGAATGCTTTGTATTTAATAACTAGTCCAGTCGTCATAATTTTCAAGTATAGCTTGACACCGGCGAGGCAGATTTTCCGCGTATGATTGGGGAAAAAAGCCCTATATTTTCCTTATCCGACGAGAAAGTTGCTTCACGGTGAGGACACGTTTTTCACAAAGCTTGTGCTTTATAAGCGCCCAGACAATTTCAATAGGGTTAGCGTTTGAGGATTGAAACGGCCATGACAGGCGACAAATGCCATTTGCGGTTTTCCACGCTGTACAGGCACGACTGCAGTATTTGGGGTCATTATCTTTCTGTAATGTTTAAAAATCATTGTTATGACCAAACCATTTTTGCGCAGATGTTAACATGCATCTTTGATAGATTCTTGTCATAAGTTCGGCTGTTAGAGTCTTCGTAAACGGATAGAGGGTACCAAAACCTCGAGCGTTAAAACAACCCCAAACATAAACTTTCCCGTTTTACAGTACGTACAAGCACAGGAAGGCTTCGCTTAGACCATACTTTTTTTGGGGCGCCCAATCCCAAAACGATGCTTCATCTGTGAAGATAACGTCACTTCAATCGCAGTCAAGATTTTCCTCCGCCCAGTCACGTCTCTTTTCAATGTGCTTTTCAAAATGTTTCAAAAATCTTGCAGAATACTGGCTAACTCAGTATATTGCATCTTAAAGCATCCTCACCCCTACAACTATGATACCCCTATCATGCTTTGTTTTTAGCCATAATGAATTTACAAGCGCCACGTTCTTGTGTTAACTAACTACTGTATTTATGACACGTTTTAAGTCAGTTAAAATTTCAAATCAAACACTCCGCTAAATATTCTTTTAATTATGGGAACAGATAAAAATCAGAGTATACCAGATCCGGCGAGTAAAGTGGATGTGGAAGCAATTCTTATCGTAAATTGTTCAAAATTTTCTTTGTTTTTTTGACAGCATGGCGTCTTGCAGTATTCTGTTGCAATAACGAACGCTTCTGCAACTTTCCAGGTCGTTTAATTACATGTGACTGTCGCAGTAGTCCTGATAATAAATTTAAATAGTATTCTGGATTAATTGCAGCAAGTTTCGCTGGATAATCCATAAGAATAATTCCTTCGCAATCTTAGAATACAGTAAGCATTGTGAATAGTTTTTGTTCCCAAGAAGAAAATTATTAATAAACCGCGTTTTCTATCATTACAAAAACTAGGCTATGAAAACGCGTCTATATATCAGTCGACCATGTGAATCAGGTTAAACGATATTCCAATAGATAGTTGCATAAACATCTCAAAACTTGTCTATTAATTGTAGTATTGCCGATAATTTTTGTGTAATTTTATTAGAGCAAAATATTCATAACTATAAAACCGCTTCTCGGAATTTTAAAAAAATGGTGGATGCGCCGGGAAAGCACAAAAATTTTACAAATAAGTTTTTTAAAAAAATAGTAGAGTAAATTTAAACTAATATATTTTTTTAAATTTGTTAAAAACATTAGCCGTAACCAAAAAAATGTGTTTTTCTGTTCGAGCTTTTGCGAGCCCCTCTCGTCGTCTTTTTCTAGCAACCTCTCGTCGTCTTTTTCTAGCAACCTACATAATAATTTGCGTTTTTTAAAATATTTTTATAATTTTGTTTATTGTTTTAACTGACATGAAATAAACAACACATTATTTATAATAAATTTACAGGACATATTAAATTCGTATTTATAAATAATACATTTTTTGTCGTAATAGAAATAAAAGCAAATAATATTACTTGTGTTTTTGGATACAAAAAACTACAAAATACACGATTAGACATTACACTGCTATTTATCTTATAGACAAGTTCAAGGATACAAGTTTTCAATGCAAGATTTTGCGTTTATCTGCGTTAACAAAATATTGTTAATTTGGTTGTGCAATTTGTTATAATTTATAATTTTTTTTAGTGACAAAACCAGAAAAGATATACACTATTTTTACATTAATCCTACAATAAGTTTCAAGATTATTTTGTCTCGGTCATAACGCCAAAAGAGACGTTTAGAAATTAGAAGAAACTCCAGAAATCGTTTTTAAAAAAAAATTCTCGTAGGTACAAACTTCTCCGCCACAATCCATCCTAAAATTACTTTATATTTGTACTAGAACTCTTATAGCAAAAATACTTTTCATTCCTCACATATTTCATCAACTAACTAGACATGACTGCATAACAATGTGAACAAAGAGGTATTATAATAAAAGAGTAGTAATAAATTCAGCACATTGCTTTAAGCAAACACTTATTACAAAAATTTTATGTAAATCGTATCATTTCCACCAGAAATGTGCTTTTAAATACCTGTGAAAATGTAATAAATGTCTTCGTACAAGTTTTAATGCTTTTATACAAAAACCTGAATTTTTACAAGGTCTTGACAAGACGAAGATGTACGAGGATAGTTACCTACAAGAAACTACACCTAACTAAAATATATTTTCAAGGTGAAGGGTAATTTTGTATGCAAAGCTAAAAAACAGCGTGGAAGTTCAATACGCTGTACTGCAGTGGAGACAATCAATCACTGCATGCATGTGTGTGTTTATGAGATAAGTAGCTTTAAAATTTTTCTTGGAAATAATATATAGGCGAAAATAAATTTCAAATTTTTTTTAAATTATAAAAATAACTAATTTTTAGGAGATAAAGATACGGCTACATGCAAAATGGTCTAATTAATTAAATTTAAAAAAAAATTTCTTGTTAATAATACTCATTTAAACAAGCACAAAGTATTGTTTTTTGTAAAATTGGTGGATACGCCGGAGATTTTTTTTATTATTTTTTAACCGTAATTATGTTAAATTTGTAGTGTAACAATGTTGCTACATTTAATGGTTTTTTTTGAGTGCATTATAAAGCTTGTTTTTTTGTAAATAATAGTTACTTTTAACAACTTACTTGCTATTGTAGTTTTGTAAAAATGGTGGATGCGCCGGGATAATTTTTATATAATTTTTTCCAAATTATACGAATCACAATTTTTTAAGCTAAAATATTGTTACATGTAATGTGCCTTGTTTAAGAAAATGATATAGCTTTTTTCTTTTAATTAATACCTACTTTTATCTAGTACAAAATAATATAACTTTGAAAAAATGGTGGATGCGCCGGGCAAATATTTTTAAAATTTATTTTGTGGCAAATACCTAACCAAAATTTACACAAGTGATTTACGGCGTAATAGAAAGTCAAAAGGATAGAGTAAATTATGCTATGATGTCACGTAAAACAATTAACGTTGGAAAACCTGTTGGTTAAAATTTGTGTTCAAACCATAGATATCGCAAAATTGTGTTCAAATCATAAAAGTAATTTATAATTTAAATATCTTGATTTTAAGAAATTATATTTTTAGACCAAACTGTAGCACAGATATCTATTTACTGCCTCACTTTGTTTTATAATAGCTTTAAATAAACTCAAGTTTCAGTTCCTGATATGTACAGCAACAATCCTGCTTTCCAATTAAGCAACTCCAATTTCTTTAAGCCATAAAATTTCTTGGCCACATTCCAACATTTTTCTTTCATTTAAACTAAAAACAAAATAAATATTCCTGCCACATTTTCCACAATAACTTTTCAGGCAAACTAAATTTCAGTCAACACACCGTGAATTTTCATTACAGCACCGTTCTGAACTTTAAAGCTTAAAATTTCCAACTGAAACTGAAATTATCAATTTATACCGATTCAAGAGTCTGAAACTCGTACAAAAAACAATAATCAACATTACAGATCTAAAAACGTCCAACCTTTTGTTTCCGGTTTGTAATTAATTCGTTTCCCAGTAAATCCGGGATAATTATCGCTTTTGACATAAATATTTAACCCGGATATTTCAAAAACGAACCCAATTATTAAAATTAATAAAAAAAAAACTTACGCTTGCAAGAGATAATCCACCGCATCAAGCGATTCGTGTTCAACAGCGACATGAAGAGGCGTATTTCCGACATTATCCTGATTATCCAAGTCTGAAAAAGTGAATTTCGAGCACGTCTCAATCATTTCACAACTCACTTACCTCCCCCTTGAGATAGGATAAATTGTAAAATGTTAATCCGGTTTTTTGCAGCCGCTTGATGAGCTGCTGTTCTTCCTCGACTGTCTTTGATACTTAACCTTGTAGGATCAGCGAAATACAGTCTTTGGAAGGTCTCCAAGTTGCCGCATTCTGCGACCTGAAACAATTTTTTTTCAGTGTTTACTCAACGGAAATGAGGAGAATATTTTACATTTTTATGGATGTTTTCAGCATTGTTTGAATGAACAAAGGCTATTATAGCGTTGAACTTGAGGGTGTAAACAAATATTTTATAATACAAAAAAAAAACAGCGAGACACTGATTGTTATTTTAAGAAAAGTCGTTCAAGTTTAAGGTCATTTGTTTTTTCAGTGTTTATTGAAGCTGATTAGCTTTTATAAAATTTGCATATTTATGAACAAATATTAAATAATCTTCAGGCGTTGGCGGTACTGATGACACTGAAAAAAATCGATTGTAATGTTGCAGTGTCTTTTATTTTGTAACAGAGTTTTTATTTTTTGGTGTTGGTATAATTATCGAAGCGCACGTGTCTTCTCAACTGTTGAAAGTTTCTGAAACTGAATTTCAGCAGACTGAAAACCCGTTAAATCACCCAACTTATCAACAACTTTAATCTCATAATCCAACCGACAGCTTTTAAGGTAGTTACTTTAGATAGGAGTAGGGTCGTTTGAAAGCTTCCGACTTTGGTAAATTTAATATAAATATTTATATTATTATAATATCTAAAAGAAAATTTTGTAACTGGAAAAATTGCGAAAGAGTAAAAAGGATTGTAAAAGTTAATATTAAAAAACTTTTAGCATCCAAGAGTAGGTCTAAAAAGGTCTATTCTGTGATAAGATTTAGGAATGATAGAGACTTTTCTGCCTGGTGGTTTTATTTTTACTGCCATCTTTACGAGGATTGTTAAGTTAAAAATTATTAAATTTTGCATTTTAGAGAAGAAGAAAGCTTGTTCCTTTTTTTGCATTTTTAGAAGTCTCTAGAGCTTTAAAAATCTTATTTAGACTTTATTATACAAAATTTAATTGTCTACATTTTTGTAGCTTTGACCGTTTACGCAACATTTTAAATAAAACCAGCACTGCACAAATTAGTCAAATTTAATTTAATAAATGAAACTAAAAAGAAGTTTGCTAATTCGGAAGCTTAAATTAGGATTATACAGAAAATTCAAATTGAAAATACATTTTTATTAAAAATAAAATAGTTAGAGGTGGCCTTGGCGGTATTCTACGTAGCTACTAGAAGATGCTTGCTGGTTGACTTAAAAAAAACAGTAAAACCTAAAAAAAACCTAAGAAAACTTCCAAATGAGTCACAAGGCTGTGTCCACTAAATCCTAATTTAAACAATTGCTTTTTATTTCTAAAAATACGTCAATTAAAAAATTCAAAATGGCTGACTATATAGAGTGAAAATAGTAAAATATTTGCTGAAATGGCTGACTACATAAGGTAAAAATAGTAATTTAGTAAACGGTCATCAAAAATCACATGAGCGCTTTGAAAATAACAAAACAAAATCTAAGATAAAATGTAAATAGTATAACACAATAAAACAAATAATAACAAAAGGAAAAACCCAAATAACAACAATTCAAAAAAATTATAAATTATATAATCTGTACACATTTTATTTTGCTTTTAAATGTTGCAGTAACAACTACTACTGTTATAAAAACTACTGTTTTTCTGCATTGTTAGTATTCCTTTCATCATTCGCTCCCTCTTTGTTCCGGTTTTTCTGATTGAAGTGATAATTAATTAAAAAAAGACAGACAAACGAAAATTAAAAAAGTTATATATTTGTAATTAAACTAAAGTTTTTCCAGAACATCTGACATTGCCACTAAATTAAAACAGATGACAGTGTTTTATTTTTAACAAAACCAAAAACAGGAAATGTATATAAATTGATTTTCAAGCTATGATCATTTTCAAGCAGACACTTTATTGACATTATCGGAATTAGAAAAGAGATACTGAGATGTATCCTTGAAGAAGTTAAGTTTCAAGATCTAAATAAACTTCTAAATTGCATACGTATTTTTTTTAAATAGCACGTCATTGTTAATTTTAGCGAAATAATTGATTTACGTGTTCAAAGTATCTAAACCAATTTCTCTAATTAAATAACAACTCTAATGATTTAATAGCCAGCAAGTTGCTCGAACGTAATTGTGTTGAAACTTTTTGAAAAAATGAGAGACAAGCTGAATGCTTGAAAGATAATAAATTCCTGAATTTTTAAAGAGGAAAAGATCGTATAGATAAAAATTGGTTACAAATCTGCTGAAACACTTCCTTGTCATGGCAACAGGTGCCGTATAAAAACAGATATTATCTTCTTGAATTATTTTAGTTTCAAAGCTTTAGTTTACGTGCTATTTCTTCTGAAAATACAGTTAAACCAGAAATGTTTTATTTCTTAATAATTATAAATTTTCGCAGCTCACAGCAAACTATATTTTAGTATTTTCAAGGTTTGACGAATTATTCTATCCAACAATGTAACGGAAAATAGATAATGCAAGGTGGATACAGTGTAAAGACCTCAAATTTAATTTAAATAGAGTTACGTCGACATGCCAGAACCAAAACTTTATAATTTGACAATTTCAAATTTACACTTGTTAAATATATGAACTACATTTACATTAACTCAGTTGTAATTTCTTATTTTATCTAATAAACCACAATTTTTTTGCATCGAAAGTATGTTAGATTTGCAGAAACTTAACAAATAATAAGAAAAATATTTAGGTTTTTATAATTGTTATAGTTAGGCAAATGGATAAAGGCATTTTTTCTATTTATTTATATACATATTATTATTATATTTTATATTATTATATATTATATTATTATTATATATTATTTCTATATATTTAACGGCATTTGGAAGTATCTCTAGAGCTCCTAATCTACTACAGAAAATGTTGTAATCATAGAATCTGACATTCAGGAAGTTTTCTCTAAGAACTAGAAAGTTTTTGTTATTTTCTTTAATATAAAAAAACATTTAACACTGAGTTGCAACATGTAAATGTAAAGAAATTTGACTCCAGAAAAGTCATGATTAATGCATCTGCATCTGCTTCTAGAGTTTTCACAAATAAAACCCCACAAAACTCAGTGTTAAACACTATTAGCATTACCATTTGCGGATGACTTAACTATATACTTAAGGGAGAAGAACATTACAACACTAGTGCAAGAAGCTCAACGAAAAAATTAGAAGACTAGTTCTGCCAAACTGGTTTTTTATTTTCTATATCTATAAAAAAAAATCAAATGCATCTTATTCAGTATAAAACACAGATTAGCTGCGTTCAGCTTTCCCACTCTGAGTGCACCGCCTCTTTCCTTGTCTACTTCATTGAGTCCATATATCACTATTTCTATCCGGTGACCAAAAATGTGTATTTAAAATGACACATGCTCATTGTGAAACCAGTTATTAGATGGAACAAAAATTGCTGTTTTCATGAAAACAGTCTTTATAATAGTAAACCCTAAATTGAAATAATGCGAGGGATTTATCTGTCCTGTATGAGATAAACAAAGAGAGAGTCGGTGCACTCGGAGTGAGAAAACCGAACGCACCTTTTGTATAACCGACCGGTACAGTTTAATGTCATTTTTAATTATAAACTGTCATAGAAAAAACATATTTAATATTTAAAAAAAATAGTTTCTTAAAGTTTTGGCTCAGAAATTTTGAGAAACAGACACTGAAATGCTGCCTAAAATTTATGGAAGTCTTCTTCGCTCTAAACTGGAGTACAAACGTAATGGGTTCGCACAATGCTGTCTTGCTGTCTAATAGATTTATCAGAACGAGCATAGGCTTATTCTCTGCTACAGTGATCGCTACTAAAGGGTGTCCCTAAGGAGGTGTACTATCTCCTTTGTTGTGGGATCTCACAGTTAACAAACTTATTCACAAGTTAAACGAACTTGGCATATATTGCCAGGGCTATGCTGATGACATAGCCATTCTGGTGAAAGGCAAGTTTCTCAATGTGGTTGGAGAGCTCACGGGTGGGGCACTCAGGCTCGTTGAAAAATGGTGTAATTCCCATAGCCTATTGGTAAATCCGAAGAAAACAGGCCATGTTATTTTTACCAGAAAACGGTGGAACCATCGTTTGGTCCCTCGCTTTTCGGCGAACAGCTACGTGTATATCGTAAGGTTAAATATTTGGGGGTTATTTTAGACTCCCGTTTGACCTGGAGGTCACACGTAGAAGAAAAGATGCGAACAACTACGAGCACGCTCTGGGCGTGCAGAAAAGCTGTTGGCAGAACCTGAGGTCTTACACCCCGCGTTATGCTTTGGCTCTACAACTATGTTGTCAGACCAATGATCACGTACGGCTCCCTTGTCTGGTGGACCATATAGAGTGCGTTCTGGACCAAAAAGTGTTTGGCACAAGTCCAGCGATTAACATGCCTGACAATTACAGGGGCCTTCCGAACTACACCGACCGCAGCAATGGAGCTCATTGTGGGGATTCGGCCACTTCATTTTGTTGTGGAAGAGTCTGGTACAATGGGTGTCCTACGGCTTCGCGGCACAAAAGGTCATCGGACCATATCCATTAGGATGTTAAATTTGGACAACATTTTTGAAATGGGGGACGACAGTATGACCCCCAGGATTGCTACAAAACACAAGTATCTTGTGAACATTCCACCACGTGACAACTGGTGTGAAAAAACGGGCAGTTTCAGAACGGGGGACTGGCTAGTCTGCTATACTGACGGGTCGGTTCACCACAATGGGGTGGACTCAGGGATATCTATATGTGAGCTCGGTGTTGAAATTTCAATACCTTTGGGCAAACATGTTGACGGTTTCCAAGCGGAAATCTTCGCTTTGCTCGTTTGTGTGACTGAGTGCGTGCAGAGGGCTTTGTCAAATAGGCGAATCTGCATTTGCACCGACAGTCAGGCTTCGCTGCAGGCCTTGCAATCATGCAGGTACTCATCGAGGCTTGTCTGGGAATGTCACAACAGATTACAGGAACTGGCGGAGTGCAACAAAAAGGTTGTACTTTGTTGGGTACCGGGACACTGTGGTCTAAAGGGTAACGAGAGGGCTAACGTTCTGGCTCGAGAGGGTATACAAATGGAGTTCATCGGGGCGGAACCGGCTCTTGGCGTTACCAAAAGACGACAGAAAGACACACTTCATAAGTGGATGAAATTTTGCCATTTCTCTGAATGGCAGTTTCAAGAAGGCATGCGGCAATCCAGGCTTTTTATTAAAGGACCGGACAAGGCACGCAGTGAAAAGTTGATGCGTCTCAACCGTAGAGACCTTCAGTTAGTGGTAGGCATGTACACAGGACATTGCCTATTAAAAAGACACCTGCACGTCATCGGACGCAGCGAGGACGAGATTTGCAGATGTTGTGCTGAAGATGAGAAAACTCCTCTTTATATTCTCTGCTACTGTCTTGCTTTTGCAAGCATCAGAGATTTACACCTGGGCTCCCGATATCTGAAGCCCAGTGCTATCGAGAAGGCTCCTGCAGATAAGGTACTGAGCTTCATCAGAGGCACAGGGCTACTGCAGTCGTGATATTTCCAGAGGTTGCATACAATAAGCGTAGGCCTCGGTGTGCGGCTCGCGATGCGGGCCCCTCTTAGAAAAAAAAAACGTATTTTTTGCGACTCTGAAATCCTAGCTAATATCCAAAGAATAGATGCACAAAAAAGATCAAAAATTGCATGTTTAATGGCCAGAAATTAGAAAGGACAGCAGCTGACACAATGTGAAAAGAACTAAAAAAACCATAAGCAAAAAAATCAAAGTTTTCACCAGAAGTTGCCAAAAACAAGAATCAGACTAGCTCACATTTATTTGACTTATTTTCACGATATCTTTAGGACAAATTGCTTCATTGTATAGACTGAAACATATTTTACGTCAAAAAAAATACAAAAAAAAGTACAAAAAATCACGGAATCTCTTTAGATTCAAAAACGATCTAGATGATATCGCGAGAAACAACAGTAACGGCAAAAACAAATCACTAAACTTTCTGCGCCATAGTAAAAGTATTAGAAAAGTATTTTTTCTTTTCTAGAAAAAAATAATTTATTCTGGAAAAATACTAGAATTACCATAAAACTTTATATAAATTAATAAAACATAAAGAAAATGTGGTTGTAGTAATGGTCAATGTTTACTATCACTCTGTAGTACTACAAAAACCAATCAATCAGTCTTTAAAACAAATCTGTTCTATAGCTAAAGCCGTATGTGTCCAAAAAGGGAATAGCGTTTGAACAATGCTTTATAAAAAAAAACTGTCTAATTGTAAAACTTAATACAACTCAAAAAAATTATATTAAATTATTTTATTAAAAATCAAGCATTCCGTCACAAGACAAAATACGAAAGAAAGAAGATACCCCACTTAATTAAAGACAGCAACGATGTTTTAATTCTAAAAATTGTTTTATTATTTTGTCATGACAGTAGTGACTTGAAAATCTTTTATTTCACTAGTGATTTAAACGACTTTTTATTTTATTAGTGACTTGTAGGGCATTTTACTTATCTAAAATATGCATAATTAGAAGGTTATTGTATAGAAACGTTGGATAAAATAATTTAAAAGAAGTTATAACAAGTGGTTATATTTTTCGAATTATGTGTAATGGGTTAATTTATTAAACTACGAGTTTTTTTTTCTGCTGCTGAGTGCGGTACTCGATTGAATTAAGTGGAAGATTAGTAGTGCCATCTTACAAGGACTACTGGTACGTAGTGAGAATTTATACATTTTGTTGGTAAACATTGCTATTTAAATATTTTTGTAAGACTAAAATTTGTTAGTAATTTTAGAAAAATTCTTTCTTTTTATATTATTCAGTTGGTATATTTTAAAACATTTCAAGCGTTAAGTTTCAAGATTAGATTCGCTTATCAGATCAAGTAAATCACATGCAAAATTTTTCTGACCTATATCTGAGCGATCTTTTAAACTTGACGATGATGCATTGTTGTCTCTAACCGAATTTTATAAATTGATTGCTCCTTGTGGAGCTTATTATCTGGGAAATTTTTATCCACTCGTCAAAGTATCAATAAATTTTTATACAGTAGCACTTTACGATATTTTTATTAATTAAAGAAACCCACAACAAAAGCTGAATTAATTTTTACCAAAAACTTTTGACGCAAATTTAGTAATACAGGTAAAATCAAAACACTAATTAGAATCAACCAATTTATTTCGTGAGCTAATTACTCTTATGTAACTGAGAACTGAGACACGTGTACTACGTCGTGTTGGTGGGTGGAACGACTCAATTTTATTTGCCCAATTCACCAAATCAACCAAGAAAATAATATCAGATATCGCTGTTCTGTTATTTTGTCGGTCTCTAAATATTAAGAGTTTATTTCAGTTCAGCATCAATAAATCGTCAACTTGAAAAAGATTCTTTTCAAGACAAATCTACTTTCAATCGAAAAAAAACTCAATGTCTTGGAAATTTCAAAACTGTTGAAAGCTCAAAGGAAAAATAACTTAAATGTATTTCTTTTAATAAAAATATCTTTTGACACAATTTTTTATTTAAAATTAATTAATTTTCAGATAGACGAAAATGTATACAAGCTCAAAAATTGACTTAATAACTAATTTACAGAATTAATTATTCATTTATTGACTCATTTTTTTTATTAATTAAAATTGCAATACAGAATATGTAAACTAATTTGTTTCTTTCTATATAATTTACATTGACAAAAAGCATTTTGCAGCCTTATCGAATATATTTTTTTTAATTATATTATAAATATACACTGCTCCAATAAATTAACGCACCACTTCATTCTTTTTGAAAACTGAAACATGTATTCGACCAATTGGTACAAAATTAAGAAAAATTTAACAAAAACATTTGTTTAAAGTAAATTAATATCTAATGTGTCTAAATATAAAAAAACAAACCGAAAACAAAATTTTATTAAAGTTACGCCGTTATAAAAGTTACAGAAAACATCTTAATATTGCGTATTTCCACCTCTACTTTGAATAACCGCTGCACATCTTCGTTCCATACTCAAAATTAACGAACTTATGTCTTCTTGATTTAAGTTATTCCAAATTTCATTTAGTTGAGGACCTACCTCTTGAAGATGGACAGGAGGATGTGAAAGATTTTTTAAACGTTTCCCGAGAATGTCCCAAACATGCTCAATAGGATTCAGGTCAGGGCTTCAAGCTGGCCAATCCAAAACATTGATTTCTGCCTCATTCAAGTAATCTTTAACAATTCGGGCAGTGTGTAACGGTCCGAATTTATAGAGCCATTATTTCCAACCACTAACTCTGTGCGAGCTTGTAAGGAAATACCACTCCAAACCATTACTGAGCCTCCACCAAACAATGTGGTATTCTGAATATTACACTGTGGGTACCGCTCATTTGGTCTACGATACACACGAACACGTCTATCGCAATTGTAAAATCAAAATTTTGACTCATCCGTAAAAAGAACAGACTCCCAATCCTCTCTTTGCCAATTTATGTGCTCTCTAGCAAATTTTAATCGGGCTCTGCGGTGTTCTGCAGTCAATGCAGGACCATGAGCAGGAATATGGGGTGTTAAATTATCCTACTTAAGTCTTTTTCTAACAGTTTCGGTACTGATTTGAATTCCTTCTACGTCACGGAACTCAGTTTGTAGCTTCCTGACAGTTACAAAACGTTCCCTTAGCGCAGAAATTCTTAAAAATCTATCCTGGATAGGAGTGGTTTTCCTTTTCTTCCTTGCCCAGGTCTTCTGAGGTGACTTCCTGTCTCTGTATCTTTGTATCATACCCGAAACTGACGTATGAGATACACCAAACCTTTCACCAATTTTTCTGTAGCTCCATTCTTCCTCCAACATAACCACAGCTTGGGCGCATTCTTTTCGAGTCAAATTCCTCATAATGTTTTTATTATTGTTTCAAATGATAAAAACTATCCACAGAACGGCAAATTCAAATAACAATAAAACGAAATTACAAATTAACACAATTTAAAAATAAAAATTATTTTAAAATTTCTGATTAAAAAACTATTAAACTCAAATTTCAGACTTTAATGTCAAAACTTTTATTACAATGGGTAAATAGATTATAGCTTGATTAAACCTTCTCAAACAAAGTTGTCAAATGTACATAGTTTTAATTTTTTTACTTTATTTTTAAGTGGTGCGTTAATTTCTTGGAGCAGTATTATAAAAACAATGAAAAATTTAAAAAAATAAATAAATTGTCTGATTGAAATTCCCTTGTATCTACATAAACACAGATTGGTAATTTCCGATTCCCAAAGCATACACAGCTCTCTGCGTAGGTATCAGAGTTTAACGTATGGGAAAAACCAACCCTAAAGCTGGAAGGACCTTTAATTAGATTTTTGTCATGTGATGTTACGTTAATTAAAATTTCTCTTTTTTGTCTTAATGTTTGAACATTTATTTATGACGTTCAGACAAATTAAAAGCAACTGTGAGACTGTACAGTTATTAATACAATATTTTATTTTATTGTGGATATATTGATTGACTACAAAAATGTCCATTCAGGGTAGGTCATGACTTTGTTTATGACTTTAACCACTTGCAATCTGTCAATTAAAAATATCATAATATCTATAGTCAGTGAGAAAAATAGATATTTTGCCAATAAAGTCTTACAAGTGTTGCAAATGCTGTTTCTAATATTTTAAAGTCAATTTGTTAAATTACCTTTTATTGACAGATTGTAAGTAGTGAAGCTCACAGTCAAAGTTCTGGCATACTTTAAATAAATATTATTCTAGTCACTCAATATTTTAGAAATCATTTAATAACTACAGTACAACAAATTAGAAACTCTTATTTTCTTAAAAATTAACTTAAAATAAGCAAAACAAACAGAAAAAAGCTGTTGATATTTGCCGTTTGAACTGTTTATAAATATCCCCAATTGAGAAAAAAAATTGTTTCATAAGAAAAATAGAAATTTAGGATAGTGGCTACTAAAAATTTAGACATTAAATTCGGCAACATATTCTCAAATTTAAAAAAAATGCAGCATTTAAATTAATTCGTAATTATGACGTTGTTATCAATGGGATTCAAAGTGTCATTCTATAATCTGTTTATTTATCAGAAAAGCGTTGGGAATTTGTGCCATTTGCGATTCGTTAATTTTGAAAACTAACCAATTACAAATGAGTATTTTATATTTCTAATGTTTGCTGATTTCTCTCTGGTAAAAACCATCAGACTTTCGACAATTTATATACCATACGTAAAAATACCGCAATTTAAAAGCATATTTTGCAGGATTTTCATTAACGAATTCTTTAATAAATACCTTGTAAAGAAAGCAACCAATTAAATCTATTCGTTTTAAGGTATGATAACGGTTTTAACGTTGCCGACGTTTATTAACAGTTTCTTAAATAATTATGATTCTAAGTAGTGACTTAAGTTTTTCACTATCTGACCCCGGCAATATTACATCAATACAAAATCCTAAAATTTTTAAAAATCTATTTTTGCGCATAAAAATTAGCTGCTTTATAGCAAAGCTATTTAAACAAAGTATTATCAATATCCAGCAGTATTAAACAAAATAGATTAAAGCTAATTTCTTTAAATAATTAGCAAAAGACCAGAGATACATTGGAAAATGTTTCATTTCTTACTAAAGGTAGTATTTCTACCTCTCGAAACATAAATATTACACAATTTTTTAAGAAAATTGTAACATATAAATAGTAAAACATTTCCTGTCATGGCACAGATAATACCTTAGCAAGTCGCATAGTTTTTTACTTTACAGAGATTTTATTGAAGAATTTTTATAAAAACCCAGTAAATTAGGAAATCAATTCAGAAAAAAAAATTTATCAATTTGTTATGTTTTAAATGCAAAGTAAAATAAGAGAAAGAGTTTATTGAGTTAATAAGAGTTAAGATTCAAGAGAAACAAAGCACTATCTGCTTTAAATTGCTGAACTAATATCACAAAAAAAAACAATTATATAGAGGATGAAATTCTTAATATTGATATTTTATAAAATTAGCAAAATATGATAGTTGCTAGAACATACCTATTAAAAAATCTTAAAAGATTAAAATTTTGTGCAGCGGAGGCTTTATTTGAAAACGCTGCACAACCGGTCCAAGCTACAAAAAGATGTTAAAAAAGGTTGTAAAAAATTCAATTTTTTGTAATAGAGTCAAAAAACAAATATTTTTATCTCTAATAATTTAAACTCGAGATATGCTTAACAGCTTACCACCTCTATTTCCCTCTCAGCCTCTCTCTACAGTACAGTCTCAGCTTTATCAGTTGTAAAGCTGTTAGTTATCACAGTAAACAGTTCTGTGTTATTTATTATAGTTTGTAATTATAATTTTAAAAAATAGTAATTTTATTGCCAACGTAATTAGTAACTATTTGTTGATCACAGTCAGTGTAGTAATTTAATTTTCCAGCAAAAAATGTTATTTTATGCTATCCAAAAAACTTAAATTTGTAAATAAAAAAAGAAAAATAAATTAAATAAAATCTTTAATGTTCCTACCTAATTTCACAAAAGCGTCGTAAGCAAATTTTCTAATTGGCTCTTTTAGGGGTTGCAAAATTGAATGAAATAAAAACTCTCGGCTTTAACAAATTGCGACTAAGCAAGAAACGTAACAAGACCACAAGACCCTAAAAAAGTCAAATAATGGCCGAATTTAAGCTCTACCTTAGACTTAGTGTATAAAGCCCGAGGATATAACAAAAGCTACCAGCAGCTAAGAGAATTTGAAAAGACATACTGGTAGAAGTAAAGCTCAATTTATTATTAGATACAATTAATTAAAATAATTGTTATATATTTAGTATTTCTGTTAATTATTTTAAAAGATGCAAAATTTATAAAAAAAATTTTTGAGACATATCAAAGCCAATTTAATTGTTTTTTTTTCCTCTGAGTATTTAGATTGTTTTTTGTGGCAATTTTTTTACATTTTTCTTCATTTGTTGACGTTTTTTCAATATTTTTGTTTATTAGAATCTCAAAAATTTCATTAAAAACACGAGATTTCACAAGTTTGAGCTGGTCAGCAATTCTTCAAGACCCGGATTATTTAAAGCGCATTTTCACTTTATTCTCAATATAAAAATGTTTTTGCTTTATTTCCTACAATAAATAATATATTTTTTAAATATAAAAACAAGAAGAAAACATCTAAATACTCTCTATTTATAAGACTGAAAACGCATTTATCTAAAAAGCAATTTTTATCTAAAAATAGAAGAGAGATTACACAATTTTCTTCAGAAAAAAAGAAAAGATATTTGCCAAATTTGTTTAAACCATACTTTGTCTAAAAGTCGTTTAATTTTTTTGTAAAAATTTATTTAATTAAAGGCTTTCAGTGTAATAATTTCTTCGTTTTTTATTTTTCTACTAATGGTAATACACACAAAGATCTATTCTGCATTCTGTACTTATACAAATTACTAAAAAACAATTATTTCATTAAAAAAATATTGAAAAATAGTCCTCAGTTGCTATAAATTTGTTTAATTTCTACTGTTTTTATTTCTAATTGTGATTAAAATTGTTATTTGAGAAACAAAATATTAATAAATGAGATTAATTATAAATGAGACTGTTTAAAACAAGAACGAGCGTTAGCGAGTGAATCTCAATATTATTAGTAGTTGGACTTAATTACAATATTGAAAATCATACATTAATGTTACTATTAATAAACGAGCAATAAAAATTAAATGTTTAAACAAATAAATATAGAAACAATTGCAAATTTGTTTAAATTCTTTTGTCTCACCGTAAGAACTTCGTTAATTTCTTGAACGGAGGGTTTCTTGTAAAAAGTTTGAAACCTGAGTACTTTAGTCCATTGCTTTGCCGTCCTAACAGACCCACAAACGGCCATCATTCGATTCGGTGTGAACCCCAGTTTTGCAAAGTTTCTCTAAACTCAACTCAAACAAATAAAGAAATTTCGAGTTTTCACCACACTGACGACCGAACGACTGCCGCCAGCGAAAGGATTGCGCTTTTCCTATCCTTCGTCCTCACTACGCCGAATCTACAGGATCACAGGACCTTGTTAATGAACATTCGAGTGAGGATCGTGTAACTCACTTTATGAAAAGTTTATAACAATTAGAGGGAAAGAAAACGCAAAGAAAAAAGGAATTTTTACAAAGTTGTTCATTAGTGAGGTATTCAAAAACGAAGGCTTTTCTGTGTAATCAGATTTTTTTGTGAGGAAAAAGATAAGATTCATAAATTATAGGGAATGTCATGCAGATGTGTTATACGCAAATATAAATCCGATAATTCCACAGGAGCGAGGAATGGAAATTTCAGAAGTCCCGAGAGGATTTGTTTGACTCCGGGATATAAACAAACCCTCAACATGGGATAGTTTTTGCTAAAGAATTCGTTCAAGTTCGATCATTCGCAAAATTCTCTTTTGATGTTGCAGAGTGCTCTTGTAACAAAGAACATTGTATGGTATAAAATAGAAGGACATTGTATTAAAGTTAATTTGAAAATAGTTACCGCAAAATTAATAAAATTACTGAATTACCAACGCTCCATATTTACAATAAATCATTTTATAAGATCTACAATTCTACATTATTTGCGTTATAACATAAAATTAAAAATTTTTTAATTTGTGTAAGCAATTCTGAATAAAGCAGGTGCATTTTTGAAAGAAAATCTGACTATTCTATTGTGTAACAAGTTGTCAAATTGTAATAAATTAACAGAAAGTTAATTAATATTTATAAAACCACTAATATTATTAAAACACAAAAACTAGTTTCAATGGGCAACAATCGCAAGCGTGGAGTAGTTTACCAAAATTTTTATTATGATGTAAATAGCTGTATTTCTGTACAGATTTTAAGACTTTAAAGCATTTATATAACCACCTTTAAATAAATTTGAGATAAATTTATTATAACAGTTTTGACAAGTGTTATTTAAATTAGTGAAAAAGTTTTTATCTTGAATTGTGGTCTTGATTGCTTGCTGTCAAACTGAAGTAAAGTTTGAAGGGTATTACTGAGAAAAGACTCCAATTTCTAGGATCATTGTAAGAAGAACAAACAAAGCAGTTAAAATTTAATATTTCTTTCTTCCAAATAAATTTATTATTAACAAATTTTAAGCTTCCGACACGGTTTTAATAAAATAGATATCAATATACGTGACCAAATAAACAGCTATAGACGATCTGAAAGCTGAAGACAACTTAACAAAGAACGAAAACATTTACATGTGTCGAAAGTTTCCGAAAAGAACGCCATCAATCAAATTGGATTCAGGTGGCGGAAAACCAGAACAAATAGAAAAATTTTAATGGAGAAACACGAAATCCGCCAACTCCGGTTAATTTTTTTGCGAAAAATGGAGACATATCGACAACAAAACCGTCCAATTATTTACATGGATAAAACATATATTAATTTATTACATACTCATGAAGAGAATTGGAGCGACAATTCAAATGAGGGACTCAGAAAACCAATATCTAAAGGTCCACGTCTCATTATTGTTTATGCTGGAAGTGAAATTGGGTTTGTTAAAGGTATAGATATAAAGATATATAAAGATATAAGATGGAAATCGACAACGAAATCTGGCGATTTTCATGACGACATGAATTTTGAAAATTACAAAAAGTGGCTGAAGAAAAAATTAATAAAAAATTTACCTCCAAACAGCGTCTTGTTATTGATAAGGCTCCAAACCACAACAAACAAATAAAAAAGAGCCCAACAATTGCATGGAGGAAAGATGAAATGAAAGAATGGTTGAGAAATCGAAATATAAATTTCTCGGGCGATCTCTTGAAGCCGGATTTATATAGTTTAATTAAGCTACACCAACCTACATTTAAAACTTATGAAATTGATAGATTTTTAACGGAAAAGGGTCACGATATATTGAGACTACCTCCTTATCGTCCGGATCTTAATCCGATTGAGATGGTGCGGGCTTCATTGAAAGAGTATATTGCAATACGTAACACTGACTTTAGTTTTTCAAATTGCGACGAATTTTTTGAAAAGTTTACTGAAGAAGACTGCAAAAAATGTTGTGACAAGGTTATTATCATTGAAAATGATTATATATCCAAAAAAGCATCATTTGATATTGTCGTAGACAATTTAATTCGTAATTTAAACGAAAATGCCGAAGACGATGACGATGAATTCTCTGATTCCGACAGTAGCGATAGTGACCAATAATAAATAATAATAAAAATTACTTTAAATTGTTTTATTTATTTTTAAAAATAAATATTAGTTATCAAATGATGTTTTATCGGTTTTATTTTCCGACCTAAATCTTTAATTACACAATATAATTCAAGAGACTAAAATTCTTGGGATATCCACTTAAACCATCAACCACCATAAAAATTTATGGAGGGTTTAATAAGGAAAAAATATTCGAGAACATGTGATGGTTGTCACATTTTGTGAAGCTCTAATCTTCCAAAATCTTTTCTTTTAATTTATATTGTAAATCTTACTAATAAAGACTTTCTAATTGAACTCTTAACATTAATACAATTTATGGCTCTATACATGTCTCTAATCTTGTTCTGGTAAAACCAAAAACAAACATCTGTTAGCATCAGCCCCTTTTCGATATTGTCAATGAAATATTAGAAATGTTGCAAATTGTAGTAATGCTAATAGCTTAAGGACTTTATTAGTAAAATCTATAAGTAAAGTTCCTACTTCTATTTTTCATAGAAAAAGTATACAGCAAAAATACACTATATTCGCTATCCACTAGCGATCTTCGCAATGTTATTTAGTTCTCCCAGATTCTTCAAATTAGTTACTCGTATAAAACTAGTAGATTTTTCAAATTGTTTAACTACAACTTGTACATTTTTTAAATGTTCTAAATTTATTATTGAAGCACTGTCTAAGTAGACTTTTTTAGATTTTTAAATTTTATAAATCTTTAGTGGCTTTTTTTGAATTTTTATTAACAATTGCACTTGACTTTTAAAATGCCAGAAAAATGTTTCGTTGCTCATGATATTAAAGATTAAAACTCAAAAATGGTCGGTTTTAAACCAACTAAAAGACACTGAAAACCAATAATGCAGTGTTAAATACATACAAATATAGTAGGGTCATATAGAAATGAATTTACGTCATCAGCTAAAGATGTCATTCAGTAATCATTACGTTTAAATTTCTACATTAAAGCGAATAGATTTAATTGGTTGCCTATTTTAGAAAACTTCCAATAAAAAAAGGTTTAAAAAATCTTTTTTCACTGAATTTCAGCTTTCAAGTTAAAATGAGTCTACAATTGAGCCCAACTTCAGGGCTTACTAATTTTTTTTGTTCTTAGGTTACAAAGTTTTTGTTTATGACCACTCTATGTAGCACTATTGAATTTTTACCGCATTGTAAATTTTGCATTAGTGGTGCCGCATAAAATAAAACAACTTCGCACTCTTCAGTTGCTATTGTCTCATTTCATTTTGGAAAAGATCCAAAGCGTTTTGTCCAAAACTTGGCGTGACCTGGATCTTCTCAAAAAAAAATTATTGCGATCCTCTAACTACGCACATTTAGAAAAAAAATTTTTAAATTGAAGTGTGACTGTGATTAGAACGTCAAGAGAAAATCTTTACCAACAATCACGAAAAATCTCTTTCGGAAATAAAACATTTCTCTAATCAAAAATAGCAAATAAAACGATAACAATACATTCGCTTTTAGGTGTTAAAATATAGAGTTTTCGCGTAAATGCCATCACCGTTAATGCACCCGAAGATGTCACAATCAATATAAATGAGATCGTCGCACGCGGAAAATTCGCAACGAAGACATTTTCCCACTGTCATCAACCGTAAGAGTTCCATTATTGACACACGAAGAAAAATGATGTTATAGTCTGAAGGTTTCAAGGGAGAACACGAGCGACGTGATCTCATAAAATCCACATATAGTCTAGCAAATTTTTCAGCTGAATCTAAACATAAAAAGAACACCAAACTCACATGAACGGCTGTTGATAAAGCCAAATCGCAGGCTTTTCTCCACCTGTTTTCAATGTACATCCTGAACGAACGGAAGGTATTTTGTGATTGAAAGGACATGAATTATACGTATTTTTTGTGTTTATGATATCATAAAGGTGTGCCCAAGAGAATTTGATTTTGTGATGGAAATCAATGTGCGTGAGTGGTGAAGCTTTTTTCATGGAAGTTAATTGGTGATAATAGGTCTTTACGCACTGCTAGTTTAATGTCATTTTCCAAATTTGTAATTTTGGTAATTGTTAGAGTGTTTCAGATAAAACAAATAAAACAAGTGATGTTATCGATAAAGATTTAAGTAATAACAAAAATATCGTGTGTTTTAAAAAAAAAACTCTAGAGTGCTTTGAAACTAAAAAACAATTGTTTTGAATGTCTGTGATTAATCTTTACATTTGTCAAACTGACAGATCTCATAACCTCACTTGTCGACAATTAAAACAAAAATAATTTTTATAAAAATATTCATTTATTACCTACAAAACTGTTAAAAATGTCTTCCTTGATGCTGAACACATAAAGCATATCTTCTTCGAACATTATTTATCACATTATTCAGTTCAACCAATTTTTTATTAATTTCATCAAGTTGTTGTATGGGGGTCACGTACGACATACGTAACAATGTCATGGCTTGCTACGAGTTTTTTTTTAACGAACACACATTATAAAGTGTTAATAAGACAGCTAATACTCGTATCATAGAAAATACATTCTTTTTCTCTAGAGGATTTGTTAAGTTACACGTTACACGTAAAGGAAAGTTGTAAAAAGTTTGAAAAAAGTTTCAAAATTTCGCGTTAAAACTAACTATTGTCTCCAACTAATAAAACTTTCTAAAAATATCTGATTTCAAGAGACAGATTCTTACAGATGTGTTGGTATTTGATAACAGAGCCAACAATAAGTAATTCTATAAGTAACTAAGATGGACGATAAAGATGCCAGTGTCGCATCAATTAGCTGATTTATAAGAGAATTGCTTGTTCTCAAACCTACTGTTTTATGCAATTATTTATTCTCTTTCGTGCTTTTATGTTTAGTAATATTAAACTGATTTAAAACTTTCTGATAATTTTCTTCTGCAAGCAGCAAGCTTTTCTTTCTCCCACCTCTTACCCCCTCCTTAACACTTTCACTCTCTACCCCCAGCAAGTCAACTGGTGAGGGTAGGGGACGCTTCAACGCGTATAAATAGAGCTGCACTGAGCTTTCTTATTCAGTTTATCCCCAGCTTTCCAAGATGTATCAAGTGTTTCCGTTCCTAGTCGCTGCGAATTTCGCTCTGCCGAAATACTGCCAGTTGCCCGTGGAGTTGTGGTCCCTCATATTTCGGTAAGTCAAAATAATTTTTCTTGTATTTATTTTTACTAATATTTGTGTTTTGTTACAGATTTTTGGACCCCGCTTCTTTGCTGAACGTCGTCAGAACCCATGATCTCTGGAAGATTGTTATCAAAGGAGATCCGGTTCTAAGGAAGAAAGTTCGAGAAGAATTAATTGCCGAACGTCAAAGACAGCAAGAGGAAATTCTGAATCCGGCTTTGTTGATTTCCGTTGAACGTAAAGAACCGACAAATCTGTTTGGGAAAAATGGGACGAAAACGGTGAGGAACAAGGCACCAACTGTAATTCAAGATACTCCTGGGTTTCTGCGAATTGGTGATGAAAAACCGAAACGGCGACGAAATGGAGATGGAGGGCCACATCGAAGCAAGAAGAATATTCGTGCTCAACCTTATAGATTGTTAAGATGTTAGGTTTAAGTTAAATTGACTTGTAAATATTTTTTACCAAACAATAAAATTTGTAAAAAAATTTAAGCTTTTTTGTTCTATTCAAATTAATTATACATGACTTACATGACTACTAAAAAAATGTTTTATAATATTCCAGTAAAAGTAAAAAAGTTTTATTCTTATGGAAACCAAGAGAAGTAAAATTTCAGATTTCTTAAGAGTCGTTTCTCAAAATCTTGGAGTTGTTACTGATAAAAAATTTCATTTTATGAAAACATTGTAGCACTAGTTCTGCCTTTAAAAGTTTATTATATTGTGTAGATTCTGTTTCACAAACAACTAAAGTTTTTGCTTTCTAACGACTTATTTTAAAAAAGCGAATTATTATAAAGTAAAAATGGTGTTTTAGAATTTTAAAATTTAAATTAAGCCAATTTAAAACACCAAATATTCTGAAACATCTTCTGAGCTTTTTTAAAACTAGTTTCACTTTTATAAAAATTCAGTAAGCAGTAGACTTTAATTAGTAGTTAATTAGCCAGAGTGTAATATCTCTTGCTCAATTAGTTCTACAAAGTAAATTTGCTAGAAAGTAGCTAAAACAAACTTTAGACAAACTCAAGTTTTTAGCTGATTTTACAGAGACCAAAAAAAAAATAGAGCTTATAGTTTTTTGGAATAACTGTTCGATCTCTTAGAAAAAAAGTAGAGCAATTACTTTATGCTATTTTGCTAACTCAATAGCTCTAAATGCAAGTCCCAGTTTAAACCTTCTAAACTATGTAATAAAGTAAAAAAAATATATAAAACTTTCGAGAGTTTTTGATAAACTAGATGGATGGTTAAATTGTCAAATTTTACCCTTTTGAAAATTTATTATTTTCTACTTTTTTATTTATTATTTACTTATTATTTATTATTTTTTATTTATTGTAAATTTATTTCAAAAACGATTATGTTATACTCATTTATCAGGTTAGTACAGAAATAAGAATAACAATAAGAATGAATTGTCTTAAGAAGTTCCCAACTGTATAATTTATGGAATGTGAAAGCTGCTAATCTTGCGAAAAGCCTTATCTCTGCAGGGGCTGCACTTTGTTTATTTTGCTATTTCATAATATAGTACTTCTCTTTATTACAGATCTATTCTTCTTAATATTTATTTGAATAAAAAATTTTTTTGGGATTATTTCACTTTTAAGACTGGATTAGCAATCATGTTGCCAAATTTTTACTCTTTGTAATTATTTTAAGAAACAATTTTCATGGCAGTACAATTTAAGCAATGTAAAAGCTGTCTTTTTTAGAACTTAGCTTTACAGGAGGTGCATGTGCAATAGTAATAAACTGCATAACTTGCACTTTTTAGTAAAAAACATTACGTTTGGTAATTTTTTCTGTGACAAATTTTAAACCGTCTCTTTCTTAAGATAAGTTATACCGCACTAAAATACCTTTGCACCTGGTGATACCTGAAAACGCATTTCTTTGAAGGTGAAGTTAAATATAACGGTTTTGAGCTAATATTTGAAGAACTTGCTATGAGATAGTGACATAAAAAAGAAAAATATGCTTAAAAGGGTGATCAATTCAGTAAATTTTTTTCAAAATTACATATAAAATCTTACAGATTTTTTTTTAAATTTAGTATGATTACGTCAGTCAATTTTGCTGAAAAAACTTGAACAACTACGATACAAACAAGAAACATTAATAAGAGAATCTCTTAAAACAACAATAAACAGCAGTTACATAATACCTCCTTTTGAAAAGATAATAACTTTATTACGCCAAATAATCAGTTTTACAAATTTAAATATAAATCTAAACTTTAAGTTACAATGACTTTAAGTACTTTTAAACTTTTAATATAAACGATAGATTTTGTACGACGGTAGGTTGCTGTTACTGGTTGCTACGTGTAACAAAACGGTAAGTAATTCACTTACCGTTCAGTGAACGGTAAGCAATTAAATCTAAAAAAATCAATTTTGCGATTTATTTATTAAAATTAAATGTACAATTATTATAATTAATATTAGTAATACCACTTGCATTTGAATTGGTAGCGTTAATAGACAAACTTTCCGACGTAGAAGTCCCAGGTTGTTGTAATAGTCCACCAACATCGCTGTTTAAAATTTTATGAGCAAATTCAATTTTGTTTTGGAGGGAATCTTCCACGTAACTCTCGGCCACCGTTGATGAACGCCACCCACCATGTCTTTTTAGTCCCAACACATCAACTCCGTTATTCGGCAAAAGTGTAGCCGATGTGCGTCGAAACGAGTGTCCAATAAAACCTTCAGGGGCTTGCAACTTTAAATACTTTGCAATTTTTGACGGCCAGCCTCCAATTGTGCCTTTTCCTGTGACTTGCCTAGTGCATTTGCCATTTTGATAGTTCAGAAATAAATGATCTAACGTTGGGTTGCTTGGTTGAATTCTTATGTTTTTTCGAAGTATTTCCAAATAATGAACTGCATCATTTTCTTTATTAATAACTGTGAACGTTCGCTGAATATGCGTTTTTGTATTTGGAATATTTACTATAAACATTTCTTCATGTTCTTCTATGTCACTCATTTTAATATTGTACAATTCCTCTCGTCTACAAGCGCCCGATACTCCCAATATCATTGCTACCTGCAAATATATTGTTTCTTTAGAACTCAGATGTACCACCTCATCATCTACAACATACCTTTTGAATTAAAAATTGTTCGTCTTGTGCTTCATTCAAGAATTTTTCCATGTCTTCTATGGTAAAAATTTTAGTCTTCTTAGGCCGATATCCAATATTTTTTCTCTTAAGATAAGCAATTAATGCAGCAAACTTAAAAATATCGATAGCATCATGGAGAAAAATTGTACCCTTCAGCATAGAGTACTCCGCCCATAAACTGCCTGGGGCCTTCAAGTGTCCACTTCTCACCACAAAATACGCTAACAAGCTCTTTTCATTTACAGAAATCTTCTTTGCTTCACGCCATTCCTTAAACAACTTGTATGTCTGTTCATATCGGGCTTTAGATTTTTCTGGAATTATTGCTGAACATCCTTCTTGCCAAGCGTCTTCTAAATCATCCGGTAGATCATCACTATCGCTCATATTTGCTTCGAAAACGAAACCACAAAACAGAACTATGTAGGAATGATTACAATTTTACTTGTTTGGAACAAAACCATAACAACCATGGAACAGCCAACCAAAGTTTTCAGTTTCAATCTTCCCGATTATCACAAATGTATTGATATAAATTATTATTATTATTATTATTCTAGAAACTCCAATCGCGCAAAAAACGTTATAAGCATGTCGAACGTAAAGGATTACCGTCCTCAGACAATAATTGGAGTCGTCGCTTTGCTCCTCCTCCAAACAATTGTCTTCGAAGGTAAGCATTCCTTACCGTTCTCCATACTTAATATACTATTATTTAAAACTTACTTACCAAATGAATATAATAATAATCGTTTTTGGAATATATTACAAAAAGGTAAGAAACTTGACAACTTAACTGTCTATCTGGTCTCCACAAAAAAACAAAATTTCCATATTTTTTTTTGGTATTTTCCGTTTAATTATGTAAAAGCAAGTTGACAATAAATGAAAGTATAAATAGTTAATATTTATCTAACATTATTAAAACAAATATCTTTCCTTCTACCATTTTTTACTAAGTATGTTTTAAAGCTAAAAAGGCACATTTCACTACACTAGTAAGGACTGGTTTTACAAAATTTAAACTACATATTTTGGCTCAAAAATCTCAAAAAAAATATGATAAACAACAGAAAAACCCTTTTTAGCGATCGACATTTAAATCAAGTTCTGAAAGAAAATTTCAACTATGAAACTTTCATTATTATTTTTAAGTATTTTATTACATTAAAAGGCTGAAACCGGGACTTGTATTTAGAGCTATCGAGATAGCAAAATATAAAGTAATCCCTTTATTATTTTGTGAGATAAAACCTACAAAATATAATAAACTTTTAAAGGCAGAACTATTGCTACAATGTTTCCAAAAAATAAGTTTTTTGTCAAAAACAACTACAAGACTTTCAGAAACGACTTTTTAAATATCCGAAATTTTACTGCTATTGGTTTCTTAAGAATAAAACTTTCTTCTAAATTTGTAATTTGTAAACTACGCTTTATTTATTGAAATATTCTAAGACTTTTTTATAAAGTAAGTTATTGTTAATCCATTGTTTGTTTTTTTTGAATAAAAGAAAATTGCTTAAATTTTTTTATAAATTTTATTGTTTGGTAAAAAATATTTACAAGTCAATTAAACTTAAACCTAACATCTTAACAATCTATAAGGTTGAGGACGATTATTCTTCTTGCTTCGATGTGGTCCTCCATCTCCATTACGTCGCCGTTTCGGTTTTTCATCAGCAATTCGCAGAAACCCAGAAGTATCTTGAATCACAGTTGGTGCCTTGTACCTCGCCGTTTTTGTCCCATTTCTCCCAAACAGATTTGTCGGTCCTTTACGTTCAACGGATATCAACAAAGCCGGATTCAGAATTTCTTCTTGTTGTCTTTGACGTTCGGCAATTAATTCATCTCGAACCTTCTTTCTCAGAACGGGATCTCCTTTGATAATTATCTTCCAGAGATCATGGGTTCTGACGACATTCAGCAATGAAGCGGGGTCCAAAAATCTGTAACAAAACACAAATATTAGTAAAAATAAATACAAGAAAAATTATTTTGACTTACCGAAATATGAGGGACCACAACTCCACGGGCAACTGGCAGTATTTCGGCAGAGCGAAATTCGCAGCGACTAGGAACGGAAACACTTGATACATCTTGGAAAGCACGGAATAAACTGAATAAAAGAGGACAGTGCGGCTCTATTTATACGCACCGGTGCACCCCCTACTCCCACGGTCAATATGGCGGGGGTAGAAAGTGAAAGTGTTAAGGAGGGGGTAAAAGTGGGAGAGAGGAAAGCTTTCAGAAAGAACAAAGAAATTTATCTGAAAGTTCGGTCGATAGTAGACAAATAAGTTTAAATAAAAGTAAATAAGATAGAGTAAAATTTCTTAAAATGCCAACAATATTAATATATTAACGCCATCTATGCAATTTTTCTTCAATAATACAATTTTTTTGTAATTTAGTAGCAAAAGCACGTCTTATTATGTTGTAAATCAATAAAGCTAAATTTAGTTATTTGTCATACTTTTCTGTCCATCTGTTAAAGGGTTTCATCCGATTCTTAAACATAACAAAAGAAAAAAGTCTCTGAATAAAAAACATTTTTTCTATTTCAGGATACATAATTCAGTTTTTATCCGTAAAAAATATAAACACAAAATTTGTAATTAACAAACTAAAACTTATATAAGTGTAGATAATGACTGATGAGGGAGCTACAATCACAAGAAATATGGCGAAACTAAAGATGAATAATGTAATGACAATTTTTATACATAATTTCAAAAATTATCATTAATAATTTTTTTTGAAAATTTTATCAAAAATATATTAATTCAATTCAAATTTTTTTTAGTAGAAGATGAACCATTTGGTTTTCTCCATTTCAATGGAGGCCGAAGTGTTATAAAGACAAGCTGCCAAATTATTGAATTACTATACTAAAATTATAATAAAAGCTGTTAAACTGAAATTTAAACAAGTGAATTAACTGTTCTCTATTAATTTAGAATATATGTATATCCGGATTTAAACAATCTGATTGAATATTTCTGTTTTTTAATTAGCTATAAAATCAGCTAAATTAGTGAGTCGTGCATATAAAAAAAAAGATCGATGAAAGCAAAAAGAGAATAAATACATAAAAACACAATTTATTAAATAAACAACTCAACTTCTAACGACATTAAAGAAGATCGTCTTTAGAAGTGCTTGGATATATCCACCACACTCAATTACTTTTAGTTGTTTCAGAGATAAAAGAAAATCTATTGAAGACTGTAAAAGAAAATGCTATTTAATAGAAATGCAAATGCATTTCCATTACTTAAGTAAATACGCTTTTCAATTTTAGAAGTAATAAATTAAGTACACAATTTAACGCACAACACTGTTTTATAAATAGATAGGTATATTTAAGAAGAGCTTTATTTTAATTTATTCAAAAATTGAAATGAGATAAAGCCTTCTTTAACTTTGAAAAAGCTTTTTTTATTACTTACCCGTAAAATCCGGAAAGGACTCTCCGTCATGAGACAGATACCGCCGTTATCCTCTGGCGGTTTGCCTGCATTACTTAATCTGTGCACTTTGACAGAAGATGGCAGCATGTTTTGTAATTCGCTGGGAGTGCCGGAACTGTTCTTGTGGCCTGAAGACGGGAGGACCGAATGAATTGAAGACATCAACCAATTCTAGAATATTTAAATATCATAATAATTTACGAAGAACAGATAATATGAATAATAATAAGAAACATGATAATAACTACTGGTGTTTCAAGATTGCGAAATCATTCCTTAACTGTGTCCAAACAATTTTCACGGCCGATACGAAAGCCGTACAAATATTTTGCGGCCGGTACAAAAAAAAACAATGTTTGGTAATCTCTGTTGCCTTTATTTGCAGATATTTGATAGAAAAATTGCTTCAATAACAGACTAAAAAGATTTAAGTTTTTATGTTTTAAATTTATCAGAATTTATTTTCGTTATTATTCTATATTTATTTAGAAACTTATTGAACTTATAGACTTCAAGAACAGAAGAAAAACACAGTAAGGAAAAGAATGCTGGAAGAAAATACGCAGAGCAGCTAGAAATAATATAAAAACAAAGTACAAAATACAAAAAAAAATTGTAGATAGAAAAAGAAAGCACACCGCTAAAAAAATTAAGAATATAAAAGAAAATTACAAAAATAAAGAGATAAGAAACTTCTATCAAGGATGCAAGAAAATTAAACAAAGATTTTAACCTAAAACCATATTTTGTCAAAATAAACATAGCCAATTAGTAAGAAGCGAAGAAAAAGTAACAGAAAAATAAGCTCTATATTTTGAAGAAGTCTTAAACAAATTGCCAACCAATAGAAGATCAGTTGAAAAGAAGGAGAACAACAGAAACAAACAAGAAAAAAGAGAAAAGCTTTTTACATATGACGAGGTTAAAAATATTATAAAAAAAACAGAAAAACAACAAGAACACAGGAAAGACAATATACAAAAAAAATATAAAGTACAGAAGAGAAACGATGACGAAGATATTATATTGATATACAATTTAATTTAAATGTAGAGATATAAGAATAAATGCCGCAAGCATGGAGAACAGTAACATTATGTCTAATACATAAAAAAACAAGAAAAAATGTAAAAATTATAGAGAAACAGCGTTACTGAACACTATATAATATAATAGCAACAGTACTAAATAATAAACTGAAAGAGCAGATAGAAAAAATAGTAGGAGAATACGAGTGTGGTTTTAGAAAAGGAAGATTCGTAGTTGGCCAAATATTTTTATTACACTAGATACAAAGAGAGAAATCATCAACAAAAATTAAAAATAAACTTGCTGTTTATCGACTTTAAGACGACCTACGACAGCATAAACAGAAAGCAATTATATCAAGCATTAAAAGACTGAAACACTCGATAAAATAGCGAGATTATAGTAAAAATAACGTTGAAGAAAAATACGAATAAGGTTCAGGTTAATGGCAGACTGTCAAAATAGTTCGTAGCGTTTGATGACTTAAGACAAAATAAGCCCTTTCCTATAACATTGTTTATAATTGCCCTAGAAAAAATATTAAGACAAAGCAATATATGTGGCAAGGTCTGCTTTTCCAGCAACAACATCAATACCTTGCATTTGGAAGACCACGAACACTTATAACAAGAACCAAAAACAGCTATCAAAAGTAACAGGAAAACTAATTATAAACGCCAAAAAATGTGATTGAAAATAAATGAAGAAAAAACTAAGTTTATGATATGAGAAGATGAAGTATTTAAAGAAGACATATATCTAAAAGTAAAAGTAAACGAAAAAAAAACACAAATTTAAAGAAATCAATAGATTTTTTTATCTACAAAGTGCAATAGAAAAGAAATCAAAAAATACAGAAGAGATAAAAAGTACAAATAGCAGCTGGAAACAGAAGCGTCTATGCATTAGAATCTATACTAAGTTTAAAACTACAGAGATACAAAATTTTATATATAAGATAAAATAATTAATAGATAGGTATAATATATAAAAGAAAATAAAAACATTCTATGCTGCAGATATAGAAAAAAAGGTTTTAGGAAAAGTTATGGAGTAAAAAAGTAGAAGAAATTTGAATTAGAGGAACAATCAAAGAATTAAGAACATTATACAATGACACAAATATAATAGGAGTAGTTAAATCACAAAAAATTAGATGGATAGGACACGTAACAAGAATAAAAGAAATAAAACCACCAAAAAAAAGATTAGAAAGAGGACTAGAACCTAACAGACGAAAAGACAGACCAAAAAAAAAGAGTGGAAAAAGAAGTAGAAAACGACCTCCAAAAGTTACAAATGAAACAGTAGAAAAAGAAAGCTCTAAATAAGAAAGAATAGAGAATAGTCATTCACCAAGCCATGAGCCTAAAAGGCTTGTCTTAGCTGCGTTCGGCTTTGCCACTCCGAGTGCACCGCGTCTTTCCTTATCTACTTCATTGAGTCCATATATCACTACCTCTATCCGGTGACCAAAACTTGATGCTTCTTGACACTGTCTCCAAAACAACACACGCTCTTTGTGCACCCAGTTATTAGATGGGGCAGAATGAGCATACGTTGACATGAAATCAGTTTTTATATTAGTAAATCCTAAATTCAAACAATGCGACGGATTTATTACTCTTGAATGAGACAAACAAAGACAGAGTAGGTGCACTCGGAATGGCAGAGTGAACGCACTTCTTGTCTCCTTATCTTAAACCATCAAACACTTCAAACTTTCTTCAGAGTTTTCCATTATCCCAAATGTAATTTACAGTTTTCTCCAATGCCATTTTTACTAATTTCATTATTTTATTGGGTGTTTCAAAGTCTTTTAATGCTTGGTATAATTGCTTTCTGTTTATACTGTTGTAGGCCATCTTGAAGTCAATAAAAATCAAGTATGTTTTTAATTTTTGTTAGTGACTTCTCTCTTGTATCTGTTGTAATAAAAATATTTAGTTTACTAAGGATTTTCCTCTTCTAAAACTAGACTGATATTCTCCTACTACTTTTTCTATTTATTCTTTCCATTTATTATTTAGTACTGTTGCCATTATTTTATATACATTGTTCAGTAATGCTATTCTTCTATAATTTTGATTTGTTCTTTTATTCATACATTTTCATTAAATCATCTTCGTGGTCGTTTGTCCTCCATACTTTATCATTTTTTCTTGTATGTTATTGGGCTCTTGTTTTTCTGTTTTACTATGATATTTTTAACTTTATCAAATAGAAGAAATCTTTTTCCTCTTTCTTCTTGTCCGTTTCTAATGTTCGTTTCTTCTTCAACTGTTCTTCTTTTAGTCGATGATTTGCTTAAGACTTTTTCAAAATATTCAGCCTATCTTTCTGTTACTTCTTTCTCGCTTCCCATTAATTGGTCATATTGATCTTGACAAAGTATGGTTTTAGGTTGAAATCCTTGTTTAATTCTCTTGCATTCTTGATAGAAGTTTCATATCTTTTTATTTTTGTAATTTTTTTCTATATCTTCTATTTTTTAGCGTTGTGTTCTCGTATTTTTTTCTAGAATTTTTTCCTTTTCTGTGTCTTTGTTTTGTTCTCGAAGTTTACAATCTTCATAGTACCATTCTTTTGATTTTTTTATTCTATTTTTTAATTTGTTCTTTTATTGCTTGTTTAATTAGTTTTTCTTTTTCTTCCCATTTTTCTTTGTTGATTTGTTCGTTCAATTTATATTCGTTATACTCGTTCGTTCATATTTTTTTAAATCAAAATTTACATTTTAAATTAATTAAATTGGTTTAATTTGGTCATAATATTGAAAACAGCTTCTATACAAAAATAAAATTCTTGAATTTATTATTATAAAAATTCTTAGAACTTTGAAATCAATGTTAAATAATGCAGCATTGACATATTGATGAATAATGCATTTGGGTCTATGTCGTCTTAATGAAATCCAATTAACGTCCAAAAAAGACAAAAAAAAATTTCCTCTAACTGAATAACTCAATCTTTGAGAATTTCCCTCTGAAAATCACATCTAAATTTAAAACCCTCGTAAAATTTAATCGTAATTCCATCATAAAAACAAGTAATATTTTATCAGCAAGTGGAGAGTCCCCATATCTAGCGCCATATGGCCCCCTAATAACAAACATCCTCACTTGTTCCGCTAATTAACACTGTTCAAACAATCCTAATCAAAATTCGATTACTCACGAGCGTATTACGATGAGTCCGGTCCTGCGGTAACGCCGGTTCGGTCTTGTCATCAATGTTGGCTTTTTCGGGCACTTCAACGGATGGCAGCACTGTTATTATAGGAGTTGATGGATTGAGTCTTTGTGGTTCTTCGGTGTCGATACGCCACGATCTGGCCATTTGAACGAGATGCATTACATTTGGCATTGCAATTCTGCCCCACTTGGGGCACACCTACCAAACCTGAAACAGGGGTTTTCATCTCAGAATATGATAAGATATTAACAACATTTTCGTAATTGAATAAAAAATAATGTATCGCATGAGGGATGATGAAAGAACCAATCGATATTACTAGATTAATGATTTCTCTAGTTATTTAATCATGTGCTAATATTGCAAGAGCTAATTTATCTAATTACTTTCTGTATTTATTTTTAAACAAATCTGATAGTTTTTTCTTAGAAATATTGCAGCATTTCTACTAGCTTTAAAAATAATTTTATTTATTGTTTTTTTATACTTAAATTTTTTTTTAGATTTTTGACGACGTTTTGCTTTATTATGATTTTAAAGCTTCTTCAGGACTTAAATTTATAATTCTCATTGCACATTCTATAAAAAAAAAATGGTGTCACAAAAATCGTTTTGTAAAAACCGGAATCAACGGCAAGAAGCCATGTTTATCTTTATAAATTTATTATTATTTTAAAAAGATTACAAGCAAAAATCGCCTTTTTAGAAAAATATTATATTTATAAACCTCATTTTATAAAAATTGGCTGCCACAAAAACCATTACACAGAAATCTGAATAATGGCTTATTACCATAAGACACTCTGTATAAATGTAGAAAAAAGATTTCTAAAAGTTCACTTTCCCTAAAATTAGACATAATTTGCTTTATCAGCTGGTAGATACCGTATCACGACTTGCTTTATTGCTGCATTTATTCTTGTTTTTCGTTATATTTTAAAACAATCATTTTTTAAAAAATTACGTTTCAATTATTCAAAAAAATCTTATCCTTCCAATAAAAAAAATTATGACGTCATACTACAGCCGTATTTATGCTACAAGTAATCCAATTACGTCAGAATTGGGCTCCATTATATTCTACTCAAAATATCTAAAAGTGGGCTAACTTTTTAAGACCCTGCCATAAACCAAAAAATAGCCATTCAATTTATGAACAGGAAAACCACCGTAAGAATCGATCTTAATTTATAACAGTTCCCTCCGCTATATGAGAAAACTGTCATAAATCAAGATTCAACCTGCCTGTTCATACATTAAACAGTAACTATTTTTTGGTTTATAGAAGAGTCTTAAAAAGTCAGTCCACTTTTAAATATTTTGAGTATACCTCTTTTATTTTATATACTTTTTGCGTAAAAATAGAAATGTTGATTTAAGTTGTGAATTTTACTAAGAAAGACTTTTTACTGAAGCTATTAGCATTATTACAATTTACCACATCTTCAATTTTTCACTGGCAAAACCGAAAATAAATATTTGATATTAGCCTCTTTTTACCTCAGCTTTATAGCACATTCTAAAAAGCTTTTTGATTAGGAAGTAAAAACTTATAGCTAAAGACAATTATTATTCTTTGTTATGCTAAAGATTTTTAAAATGTAGTATAAATAACATTCTCTAATAATGTATTTTCTAAAAAAAACTGATGCCAGATGTTTGTTTTAGGTTTTAAGAGTACAAGATTAGACATGTAATAAATCGTAATAATGTTAACAGCTTCAGTACAAAGTAATTGTTAATAGAATTTACAATAATTGAAGTAGCTATATCTATTTCTCATGGAATTTCTTTTTAACTCGAGCAGCATATTCTTATAAGATCTACAACTTTGATCAAAATTCACAAATTTGAGAAGATCTAGAAATTACCTACAGTTGTTTATATTATAGATCGCTTCAGCTTTTGTGATTAATAACCAAATCTGTTAGATCTCTATACTTGCTCTATCGTCAGACGGTCAAAACGGTTATTACTCTACCCTCTTGTTATAATTATTTAAAAATTTAGTCAGATTTCTTTCGGAAATGTTTTAACTATAATAGAAAAAAATGTTATTGATATCATATTAAGATCTGTCTGGTATTAGGGACACTCAGCTATCTGCTAAGTATCAAACTATTTAAGAAAATTTTTTTTTTTTAATGTTAAGGTAAATCAATTTTCCAAAAAAAATTGCAAATTTAACAAATTAAGTATGCTTTTTGTTATTGTTTTCAATTACCTGTATGAACGACCTTGCATTTCTGCATCCACAGATTCTAAGTAAATTTTAATTTTATATCTGGCCTTAACCTTCAGCAATCCCAGTTAGATATTACGCTATTTAATTCCGTCACACGCAAAATGCATGACTAAAAACCTAATTTTAATAAACTTTTTTCAAAATTAATACAATTTTTTCTAAACATTTTATTAACTCATTAGTATCACAAAACACAATCAACATTTTCTAACTAATTATCAAAACATCACTGATTATCACTATCAAAACATAGGTATCTACATATTTATTTATAAAAAAATAGAAAACACAATAAATTCATCAGGAAAATAGTTACTCAAATAAGTAAATAAATGTATCTAATAAAATGTTTTTTTTGTTATCTTGCACCTTTCATATTTATTTTTGACAGTTATGCTTACAAAAAATTAAAAACTGTTAATAATCACATCAAAGTAATCTGATTAAATTACAGAAATTACATAAATAATAGCACTTCAGCATGCAATCACATAAATGCATTATTTAATAAAAATTTAAATATTTAGCTTTAATTAAATCTCTGTTTTTTTTATTTGTTTTATTTTTTCTTTCTGTCTCATTTAACCAAAGAGAAAGAAGAATAAGCAATAAGAAAATCGAAAATTTATTAACATAAAAAGGTTATTTAAAGTTTGAGAAACTTTATGTAACCCTTTTATGTTATTAAATTTTGAAGAATCGACGTATTTACTTGTTTTACCTGAGATTTTAATTTAATAAAGAAAATTAAGTGAGACGAAGCATACATCACATCTAATGTTATAAAACAGTGAACAAACAAGTTTTCCTAATTACTGTAATTGCACAACTTGTCCGTCATTTTGCAAAAGACTACAATACGAGATTTCTTGTGAACAAACCAATATTTTGAATGTGAGAAATAATATTTGCAATGAGATTTATTTCATTTCATATGAACAATATTTATCCATCCGAAAATAATTTGATCTCTTCGACACACTTGATAAATATTTAAAGAACGAAAATACTTTTTCATCAAAGCTTCGTAAACCCACTCCTCTCTTTGGTAATTAATCTCCAATTTCCGAATCAGACAAACTATTGAGTAATTATCGTTCAAGAAAAATTTCCAAAACTTGAGGTAACACAATCCTAAACTCACTTCTAATTGATATTAAATTTCCTAATCAATGAACAAAACTCTAATGATCGAACTTACCCGTTGAAAATTTAGGAAAACAGTGTGCACTCAACTTTTCAGAGAAAAAACACTCGCGTGCGACTCGTATTCATCCCCGGGAAAAAATGACGCTTATAAATCAACATAGCCGTGTCCAGAACAATCTTGATAATGCGATCTGGTGCGCATTCATGCCAATGAATTATCAACAAATTGACGATGACAAGATTGGATGTTGTGAGGTTTTTTCAGTGGGAGTAAGGAGGGAGGTTTCAGGATTCTTTCAGCTTTCGTGCTATGCGGATGTGGAATTATCAACGTGTCAACGGGGGTGATAGGCGTGAATTATTAGGATTATTACTTGTGTTATCATATGGGTGGTTCTGCATATATGATTTTTCAGGAATGTCAGAAAATTGATCTACAATAATTAAACAGTAAATTAGTAAAATCTGTTGAACTTTTAGCGAAATATTTATAAAAAAATTAAATTTCTGATTATTTTGCTTCTTATTCTTTCTCTAAGGATGTAAGAGCTTTATTGATATTTCGTCTTAAATTTTAATCACTTGAGAGTACCTACTTCAGATTTCAGCAAGGGATTAATTACACAAAATGCACTGATACACTTTAATCAGTTTAGTGCATTTCAGCGTGCAAGTACGTAATTACTAGATAAAAAAAATCTTCAACAAAATACATAAATATACAAAAGCAAAATTAATAAAACTAAAGATTAGAAATCTAGAAATTGTGCAGGTTATAGATACAGTGTTCTTTGACCAATTATTCTGTTATGAATTTTTGGTGTTGAATCCGCTGTCGCATCCTCTTGAAAAATACTTGCTTTACTTTATCCAGTTGATTAACAAATTTTTCCAAAATTTGCTAATTTTTACAAATAACAAAAACAATTGTTTTTTGTTATCCTATTTTGTCTTTAAACATTTTCTTTTGTCATAATTTCCTTCTGTTATGTCTTTATTAAAAAACTAGTAACCTGGCGCAAAGATATTGTTATAAATAATTCTAAAAAAAAAGTTTTGAGTAAGTTGTTCGAGTAAATACCAGAAAGATATTCCTTTATGGACTGATCTAGTAGAATGATATCGTTCTGCTTGTAAAGGAAGTTTGCGAAAAGAGTGAGTAGCTCATCGGAAGCGATGTTATCGGTAATTGTAGTTAGTACTTGTGTGTATTCGTGTACATAGTAAAAATAAATTATTTGTTATTAATCCAACTCTTTAAAATAAATAAATAATATAAAATGATCGTCTTTTCAAAAGCTTTCGAATGGTGTTATTCCTACAAGACTAGAATATTAATTTTGTTTTATTTTTCAGTAGATATATCGTTCTCTTTTTTAGTTATTTTACTTCCTGTTAGTATGCTTTTTTCAAACATACACTCTGCATCTTCTAAGTCCGGAGCTTCCTGTCCTATCACGGCGTCGGGCTCACTGTCTGTGTCAAAATGTATTTCTTCTTTTGCTGTTTTCCCTTAGTTTTCTTTTCTTTCTGTTTTTTATTTTTTAACTTTTTGAGTTTATTATCTTTTTCTTCTTTTTTTTTAATATTGTCAATAAGTTGCTTTTTATATGATGAAGATGTTATGATTGCAGCACTAGTTGCCTTTCTTCTCTTATTAGAAATTTTTCTTTTTCTATCTGGCACTGGGCTGATCTCATAGGGAGACACTAAATTTAGAGTACTGCAAGCAAGCCTAGAAGTTGAAGGCTCCGGTTCAAATTCTGTGTCTTCTCTGGGTGTGAGAAAAGTTTCAGTTAAAATCAAAGTATTATCAGGTAATCTTGCATCGTTTGTTGATGGCTCTTTTGAGTGGAAACTTGATTTTGTTGAAGTAACAGTAACTACACAACCATCTTTCACTGGCAGCAAGGTAGTCGATCTCAGTGAATATGTTTTTATTAATGGCCATAGGCCTGTAAAGCGAAAACCATTTGCTGCAATTTCACCTGTTTGCACTTTCAAGTAAGCTCTGCCAAATAGTTCAACAATGTCATAAGGACTTAGTAGCCTGTTATTGTTTCTTATCTACACTTGTATTTCTTCGCTATAATAGGTTTTTAGTGGTCCCATAAAAGTTTTATCTAACGGTTGAAGCTTGTGGGTTGTGTGCGGAGATAAAGATACAATTTTAACATTGTTATCCCTAGCAAGTTCTATAACGTCTATGTTCCGAGTGTGAGAATAGTGCCTATCTAAAATTAACAAAACTTTTGATTTTGGGGTAGGGTTAGTGTGTTTAATGAAATGCTTAAACCAGTTTGTAAATATATGCATTTGTATCCATCCTGATGGATGTGCAACGCCTACTGCACCTGGAGGACTGCCTCTCATTAGCTGTTCGCTCATATTTTTCCTCGGAAAAATGATGTAGGGAGGTACAAAATGGCCAGTAACGTTCATAGCAATAACTATTGTCATTAAGGAGCCTCTTTCAGCTGAAATAAGTGAAGGTATTTGTCGTTTTCCTCTGTGACCGATAACTTGAGGTATTTTGCCTTAAACCACCGTAAGCCCTGATTTATCCACGTTGTATATGCGATCTGGAGTATAGTTACCTTTAGTGTAAACCTCTTCAAGAAGATTAAAAAAAGCGTCTACTTTTTCTTTACTGAAACCAATCGCTCTTGCAAAAGACGTGCCAGTGGGTCTCCTCAACGAAAGTTTTTGCTTATGACGTTTTAAAAATAGCTTTAGCCACTTTTAGTATATCTCTATACCAAAGGCATAGGATCGAATTTCGTAGAGAATTGCATGATCCGTTTACCAAAAAACTACGAAAATCCGATGTTTTTGACTTTTGACTTTGAATAACTCTTTTAGCAGAAGTGGGATTGGTGAGGACTTTTTGTAATAGTGTACTTAAGACTTGTAGCAATTCTCAGCTCAATGCGAATTTTTGTAGTTTTACAATTTATTTTTTTACTATTTTGACCGGATTACATTTTCACAATTAATTTTATTCAATTTGGCAATATTTTTATGAAATAATTTATAAACTTTGAATAATCTAGAATTCTAGAATAAGTCATAATCCTTATAACCACTGCAACTGTAAAAATAAATTTTTTTACATTGTCTTGACAGATTTCCCTTATTTTCCTCCTTTCTTGCTCACTCCTAGCTAATCGAGTCAATCAGCGACTCCCTTTAATATAAATAACCTCGTGAATATTCTCAATACCAGCTTGAAATCTAAATCAAAATTTATAGTCACACATCCTGTTATTCCAGCCATCATTCATCTCAGAAATATGTTTATAAATCGTCGAAAATAGTAACGATTAAAAATTCCTGAAACGTAAGGACAATCACGGCGCATTTTCCCGACGCCTACTCAACCCATTAAAAGAGTCATCGGCTTTTACGATGAATTTCCAGAAAATATTAAGGTGTTTCTAGTGTGTGATAAATTTCAATTAGTAACATCGACGACGATTCATCACGAAAGATATAAGTGAAGTGTCAACATAATAACGTTTAGTGGTGGTAATTTATTGAAGCCTTTTAGGGGTGCGCAACTGAATGAAGACTTACAAGGTTGTGTGAATATTTTCAGGAAACACGAAATTTTTCAGTTAGACTAAAAAAATAATTAATCGTGTAAATATTGACATCAATGAAAATTTACGATCTATTAATTATTGGTGACTTTAAATTGAAGGAAAAATCGTATTTGATTGTGTAAATGTTTGTTTTGTACAGAATCTGTCGAGTGAAATATTGATATTTAAAAAAATCCTAAAATAAGTCTAGTGGCGTTAAATCGCTGAAACAGGCCCCTTTATCCGGAGGATATCTAAAGTCGGTTCATTTCATTGCAGTGGAACTAAAGGTGCTCTAATCACGAGAAAAAAATTAAAATTGTAATTGTAGGTGTAAAACTTGCATAAAAATGTTTTCTGTCAAATTAATTAACAAATTTAAATAATAAACAATTTTTTAAATTTGAATAAAGTTTATATTATTTATTTATATTAAATAGAAATTGGTGTAATATGTCAAGGTTTTTTTAATTAAATTTTTTCAGATGTATTTTTATTTAGTAACCTTACAGATTCCTACAATTTGTAAATCTGTAATAAAAATAACCATCGGAATGACTTTGTATACGTTCAACAGCCCTGACGACGATTCCAACCCTTAGAAAGCTTCGATCATAGCAATTATATCGGGTGACCCGCTGAAAAGGCCCACCTAGATTATCTTCTCCGTTATTTAATTCAGGAAAAACCGCTCCGATAAATCAAAGAAGTCACTTAATAGTTTTTGAAAGCACAATAGAAAAACCGTTAAAAGAGTAAAAACCCTTTATTCAATTATTATAAAAAACATAAAACAAGAGTTTAAAAAAATCAAAAAAACGCGATAAAGAATGTGAAATAACAGACAAAACAATGAGACTGAAAAAACGGGGTACACTCTTATACAAACTACTCTGATAAGTTATAAAAATGACGTATACTATTCAAAAAATTGTTGAAATTAACTGTTAACTAATATAAATTGACCTAGAACAGATAGGACTAGTTAAGAGCCCTATTTAACACATAAGAACAATTTTCGCCATCTCCCTTACATTTTGAGACCCTAAGCTTGGTCTGACGCTACTAACCACCTTTTTTAGATTTAATTGCTTACCGTTCACTGAACGGTAAGTGAATTACTTACCGTTTTATTACACGTAGCAACCAGTAACAGCAACCTACCGTCGTGGAAACAGGCACAGTAAACTGATAAAAACAACCAATCGCGCAAAAAAGGATTAAATTGATTTCACTCTCGATTTCAATTTTAGGGGTAAAATTTGGAAAAAATTTCTATTTCAGGTAAGTTATTAAACTTAAAACAAATCATTTCAGTTTTAAATACGACTTCGAAGAGTGATTTTGCCAAAATTATCATTACCGAGCTAGTTAATTTTAGCATAATTGTCTTGATTTTAATTTATGAGCTGATTTCAAGTTGAGATAATACCGGTAGTATCGCAAATTTTAATACTTTTCCATGGCAACAACCAATCACAACAACAAATTTTATTAGTTTTCCATGGAAACGAAGATACTACCGGTATTATCTCAACTTGAAATCAGCCCATTAGTATTTACCTATTAGTTTACCTGTTAATTTACTGATTTTAGTGTTTGTTAGTGGTTTTAATTTCCTGGGCTGCTCGCTCTTCTAATCTTACGCCTCCGGATTTTTATTTGTGGGGTTGTGAGGTACAGTTAAAGAAATAGTATTTCGAAAAGAGCCAACCACAAGTGAGTACAATGAGCTGACAAATACAAAATGCCTTTCTCGAAATAATTAACAGAAATTACGGAAACATAATTTAAAATAATTTCAAAAGAAGAATTCAAGCCTGTCGGGATCAAGAAAAGATTGCTATTTTAAGCACATTTTGTAAAAAATACCTTTATTTATCAAGTAAATTAAATAAAAACAGTTTTTTTAAAAAACTGTTAATTTCAATATTAACAGTATTATTATTATATTGTTAATATTATTATATATTAACAATATTAACTATTTTTTTAGCTTTTGCTTAGTACTGTCTTGGTAAGTTCGGATCAGATCATAAATCCGGTCTAGCTACCTAGCTTTGTGAGTAAAATTTATGACAGAGTTAAGAAGACATGTCATAAATCGACCCAAATTCTGAGTCCGTAATCTAAAATTTGGTTTTATTCAAGATCTAACATATTTTTTACAAAAATAAAAATACAGGTCAGTTCAAAAATAAAGTTCTGATTAATTATTGTAAAAACTAAACGTTTGAAAATTTCGCAAAAACTGTTTTTTTTTTTAATTTTACAGCCATAAATAAAATGATATCAAAGGTATTAAATGATATAAAATGATATTAATTATGTAGGATCGAAGTAATTCCCTTTTTTAATATACTCTGTAAATTTCATTTTTTGTGATAAGAAGTAAGTCTAAAAATGGGGATGGAGGTAAAACTTAGAACACCCGGTATATATATCTTTTTTTTGCAAAAATGAGTCGTGCTTTTAGCACCATTTTTTGAAGTACTAAAACAATTTTTTTGTGGTGATGTCATGTTCTGTTGTTCTTTTACCTTTCACGAAATTGCAATTGCAAAATAGGTATTTTGAGACGTTAAAATAGGAAAATAAAAACTTTTGACTAAATTTTATAGAAATTGGTTTCGTCACATTTTTTTAATAAAAATTGGAATCAACAGAAGCCTTTTCTTTGTAAAAACTGATTAAAATCAAAAGTCGTCTTTTTGAAGAAAAATATGCATTAAAAATTGTTAGCAACCTATTATAAAAGTTATCTGTCACAAAAGGCATTTTATAAAAATTGAAACAGCAGGAAACGTTCCTTTTTAAAAAAGAGATAAGCGTTAAATTTTTAATTATAGCATTTAATTAGCTCGTAATTAGCTCAAAGTTTTTGATTAAATCACCAGCAATTTTTGAAATAAATTTAACAATTATAACGAGAGATCCGAAATTCGTGAATAGAATCGGAGCAAACCAACACAAAAGTGAGGTGTTTGTCGATTTAAAATAAATTATTACTCTCGGCTTTGTGCAAAATTCTGTAATAAAATAAACTACAAAAGCTGTGTTTTGTGTTAAAAATATAGTAGGCAGGAATTAAAGTAAAAACAATCTAATTTTAGTTTTTGAGTACCTAGCGAAGCAAATCTAAAAAACTGAAACGACAAATGATTGGCTGACGCGACATTATACAGGGTGAGTTTAAAGTAATAAATAAAATTTAAAGTTCTTTAAAAAAAAATGTAAAAACAAGTGACTTAGAGAGCTAAATTCTGACGTAAATGGATCACTCGCAACGCTCATTATAGCGGCACTGTGACGTCATTATATACTTGTTTAAATAGCATAATATAATTTTTGTTTATAATTAGATTCCATACTAATAGAGTTTTGCAATTATGCTAATTATGTTGCATGAAAATAAACCGAAATAAGAGAAAAAAATATTTAGAGTTTTGATTACAAAGTAAAGCACAAAATTCCTAATTCATTTATTTTTCCAAAATAATATAAAAAATTCAAATCACTATGATGTTATTATATTTTTTTTAAATAGAAAACATTGTAATCAACGACATCTAATAAATGCTAATTTTTGCCAATTAAAAAAAAACAATAAATTTCGCAAGTTTGATAAAACAAATCGAAAATAATATAAAAACAGTAAAATCAATATTTTTTCTTGCTAAAAGTAAATTATACTTACATTTTTTATTCCTTTAGCTACACAATCTCACACACCTGATGAACTTATGCTGATATTTGGACTCCTGACAAAAATAGATTTATTTTTGATCCAATAATACGCAGATAATAGTTTTATTGGCACTGCCATTTTAATCATTCAAAAATATTCATCAGATATTTTTTTATAACTCATTAGTAATTAAAAATTATCGTAATATCAGAATTTTATCTTCTCTGCAGGTGCTTTAATATTATACAAATTATAAACATTCCAACCCTTTTTTTTAATAAATGATGCAAGAATTAAAAATTCGAGTAAATCCCACAATTTAAAAATAAAAGTGGCAAAGCGCTTTCGAGAATTAAGTGCCTAAATAACGATGTAAAAAAATAAATTTTTAAATTATAAAAACAAATTTTTTACTAAAAATAACAATTTATCCTTATTCTTTAATGGGATAATAAATTGAAATTGTAAAGAAAATGAAAAAAATTTATGAAATTCTTTATTGAAGCTGTAACAAATTCGCCGAAAAGTGCTGCTCAAAACGAGCTTCGGCATACACAGGTGTGATAATAGGACAGATAAAAACCCCTAGATTTATATAAATAAAATATAATTAATGGCATAAATGATATAACATAATAATAATAATGTCATGATAAAAATAGAGAATATTCCACAGAGTAAGACTAACCCATTTAGTACATCATATTGGAAAAAAAAATGGTATATACAGCATTAGTTAAATAACAATCCACATATTGGCGCAATAAATGTAGTTATGATTTACCCATGATAAAATTAAAAAATTAAAATAATAATATACTTAATGCAATCACATGAAAATATACCACTTTTCTCTTATACGAGTATTAAATATAAAGGAAATAAAAAATATAAATAAATATAAAGATAACAAATCAACCATCGAGTTGAATAGCCCCATCAACCTCTAAATCTTTCCACTCTTGCTGTTTATACCTCCTACAATTTTCTATCACCATATGAGCCAAATTTTTTACTGATGCAGGCGGATCCGGATGCTCAATCAATTCTTGAAGCAATTCTAAACCTCCTTCTTTCTCAATCAACGAGCAATATTTCTCCGCTGAAATAAAACATTCAAAAATACGAAAAATCTATATCACATTACTTACGATAAACTTTAGTCATATTTGCAAGTGCCCAAACAGCCCATTTTTGACATTCCGGTGTGTGATACACCTTAACTAAATATAAAATCGGTTCAAATGAACGATAATTTATATTTCTTTGTGAATTAAGATCCCATCGATCAATAGCTCGCATCATTTTCGTCAAAACTGAATTTCTAGTCGGCTGAAAAACAAGCCAAACATCGGGACCATCTGAAGCAATATGAGATATTACTCCAGCTGCATTATAACTAACTTCAATGCCATCACTTCGTGAATCTAACAAATTTGAAAAAACTGTTAGATATTTAGAAGTTACAAGGAAATGACGCAATTCGCGAACTTCAGCTACGTTCCCTAAGAGACCCATCATGTTACGAAGAAGTTCTTCTTTATTGGGGAATTTCTGAAAGAAAAAAAATTGTTACTGTACTGGTTTAAATTGAATTTTAAAGCTGAGAAGTAGTCTCAGTGAAATAGACACTATACCTATCTTCTTTCCACTCATTGATAACTAAATAAATGTTAGAGAGAAACAGAAAAAAAATTCAGCTTTAATTTAAACTTACTTCAAGACACATTAAAAAATATTCCATTCCTTTAATTTCTAAAAATTTTCTACAATTTGAAGGCGTTTCATCAGTCACATTCCACATTGTTGACCAAGCCACTTCTAAAACATCATCACAGTGTCCTCTTTCTAATCTATCAGCAATTAACCAAATCATTTTCTACAAACAATCAAAATAGAAACTTTTTTAAAAAATAGAACAGTTTTTTTACATCAATCGCTCCAAGTTCTCCCAATTTTGCTTTTTGTTGTCTATCAACTTGACAAGCTAACGAATTTAAAAGATAAATTCCTATCCTTTGAACAAAACTTTCTTGTGCCATTCCATATACAGAATGAAGCAGAATATCAACCAAACGTTCATAATCAAAAAGCTACAAAACATATATACCACACTATATTTTTCCTAACACAACTTACCACATCTGAAGGAATTTTAAACTGACATAATGTTAAACATCCATTTCTCATCATTGTTTCATCAGTTCGATGTATACTCATTCCGTTTAATAAAGCTGTAATAATTCTTCTTTTAAGTCTTACAGCATCATGTAGTTGTTTTCCGGTACCTTTGACAATATAAAAAAGAGTAGCGCTGCAAAATATTTTTTTTTTGGTATTGATATAATAAATTAGAAATGAAGGAATTACCTGCCAGATATTTGAACATGTCTTTCAGTTAAATGTCGATTCATTGCGTCTAAGACAATATTTAAAGCTTGACCTACGTAACGACAACATTCATAACGTAATAAATGAAAAAGCTCGTTTAGTACTTTTTGCAGCATATCAGTACGGTCTAAGAAGGCTAATGCTGCAACTAGTAATTGTTCTTCATTTGCGTTTCCTGCAATCTGAATAAAATTCATAAAAATAAGTTGAAAAGGTAAGAAACAGCAAAGTTAATCCAAAAGCAAATTTTTAAGTGTGTTCCAGCGTTCTTCTTTAGACCTAATTAAAATTTTGACTATATTGACTATAATTAATTGAGCTGAAGGTAACAAGTCCAAAAAAACATATAGAATTTCACAAACTTGATATTTCAATGACTAACCGCACCAGATATTCGATAAGATAGGTATTTCGCAGATAAAAAAATTACACAATTTCAAAATGACACATTTAAAAATTATTTTTATTTTGTATTTAAAGACAATAAGCGTTTTAATTAGGTAATTTATAAAAACGTAATGCGTGAATTACATTGTCGTAATAATATAACAAATCCATTCATTTATCAAACAATTTTTTGCATTTCTTTATCAAAAAAAAAAAAAGACCAAAAACAAAAGAATTTGATGCTACAGTGATATAACGTAAGACACTTTTGTCTGTCCTTTTTTATTTCATATTCTTATCGATTTTTCTTTTTTTCAGTCAGAGTAAGACCTACTTGATTTATATTATTTTGTATATAATTTGAAAAGAAAGAAATTTAAGTAGAAGTTGAAAAAATAAACAAACTAATAAAAAGAAAAAATCATATCTATTTTTTTTTTCTATTTTATTCTAAAGTCTTTATAATAAATTACCAAATAATTTACTCGTATTTATTAAATTCATTTAAATATAAATATACTCGATTCTGCTGTTTATACTCTGTTCTAGTTTCATGCTGCAACCATAAAAAATTGTTTATTTTATACACATTTTAAATATATTATGTAATATGAATAACTGTTATTCCCTGATAAATAATACGTAGAATGTCTGACTGTCTTTATTCCTTACTATCAACTGTCTTAATGTAAACAAAAAACATTTTTCTCTTCTCCTTGACTGGCTTAATTTAAAAAATATATAAAAACCTCCCCCAGACTCTTATAATCCGGTTTAAGAAATACCTTCCTTTCTATTGTTTCAAAAAAAAAATGCCCCAAATAACTTAATTAAAAAAATCTCTGTTTTATAGTCTGTATAGAGTCTTTATGACTTTTAAATATTTTCAATATCGATGTATTATTATTATTAATTTATTATTGAAAATAGCACGTTTGTGAAAAATCTTCGTCATTTTTGATCACGAGATCGATGAGAACTTTTAATATTTATTTAAACATCGAATTAAAATTATATGAAAAAATCCATCTTTGCAAAACATTTTCGGAAAACAAAACCTAAAATTACCAAATGGACTAACAAGAAGAATAACAAGATCAAAAAATTTGATAATTTAATTCAAATCAAAGCAAATTTGGGGGTGTAAATTTCCATATCCTAAATTTTGAGGGTGTTTAGAGTTTTAATACGGTCCTGGCGGTTTCATTTTTAGACACACAATTGTGATAAGATACATTGCAAACGCTTTTTTCTTCCAGTTTTTTGTCGTTACATCAAAACTTCATGGACGTTCTTTGTTCGGATATCAGTTTTCGGCAAGCAATTGTCCGTCAAAGACGTGTAAAAATCGGTCTAATTTGTTTAAATAAATTAGATTGTAATGCGAATTCGGTGCAGTGTTTTAGTGTGAGAAAATGTGTAACTACTAGAGGTAAGTTTGGTTTGACGAACCGCCTGATTTTGAAAGCTTCAAACTATTTTGTTTAAACATTCAAGCGCAATTTTGTAATAATTTACATAATTTATATAATACTATGATTCATTTATTATATTAAACACACAAAAATGCTCTGATATTACAGTGACTACGTAACGTCTTCTTTGTTGTTGTTTTTTTTTGCCAAATAATCGTTTTCTCTTTGTGTCTCAGACAGTCGTGCACCAAAACTCGACAACAAGACACATCGCAGCCCTCTGATAAAGCTAAGTACCTTTATTTATTATTAATTAAACGAAATATACCGGTTTTGTTTAAATTATTTTTGCCTAAATACTTAAACAAATCAAGAAATTTTATTTTCTTAAATTACGAAAATAACAAAGAGATAAACAATTTTTCTATTTTTTTTTATTTGTAATTTATCCCGTTTAAAAAAATAAACGATTAAAGTAAAATCCTTTTGTTTTATTGGGGAGAGGTGGGAGGTTTTCAGGGACTTCGCTGGATATCTGGATTAAAGGTAAGTCCAAAAGAAGCAGAGGGAATTCGCCATATAGGGCAGAAGACGATGCACCAATTTCAGGATTAAGGGTAGGTCCGAAAGAAGCAGAAGGAGGAATTTTGTGTGGTAAAAGAAAAAGTTTTAATTAGAACTTGATTATTGTATTATTATTTTGTTAAAAAAATTGTTTATCTCTTCCTTTTTTTTTCGTGTCAATTTTTTTATTGTTTTAAACTTAGTAGATGATATGTATAAAGAGTAGCAAAAGCTTTTAGTAACTATTTATCTCCTTTCAGCAAATTAATAAATTAATCAAGTAAAAGTATTTGCTAACTTATTAGGCATTTCAGCCATTGTTTATTTATATTTTTCTTAATTAATTTCTTCAGTTTTCAGGTGCTGTTTAAAAATCTACTTAGTCCAAAGTTCCAGACCCAGACCAAAGATGTACAATTATTGTTTATGTATTTGTGTTTTATTTATCCTTTTCCTCTACCCTTTAAAAAAATAATAATAAAAGTAATTCCTTTCGTTTTATTGAGGTTGGGGAGGGTAGGCTCCAAGGATATCGCTGAAAACCTGGATTAAAGGTGAGTCCGAAAGAAGCAGAAGGAGGGGATTCGCCACCCATCAGTTGTGGCAGAAGAAAATTCCACAAAAGTGAGTTCTTAGTAAATATTTTTTTGATTGCGTGTATTTAAATTTTATTTATGCTTGTACAGTTCACGATTTTGCAAAAATTGTTAATTTCTCCTTTAATTTGAAAATTAATAACTTAATATTTTGAATTGTAATTAAATAACGTTGTTCTTCCTTTTTCAGAAATTTACGTTTTCAGTAGGTAGTGTTGCATATTTGAATAATTTTTGTTTTACGATTTAAAAAGTTTTTTCCATTTCAGGCCTTCTTGTTTTGATTCTAAAAATTTTCATGTTTCAGGATTTATTTATTTCAGGTTTTCTATTTTTTCAGGTCTTGATGTATTCGTTTTAATAATTTTCATGTTTCAGGAATTATTTTTTCAGGTTTATGGTTAGTAATTTTTCTCTTTCTTCTTAAAAAATTTTTTTATCTTTCAGATCTAAATATTTTGATTTTATTAATAATTTTTACGTTTCGGAGGGCCCCTTGTCTGGTTACCATTTATGTAAGAGCCAACTGCGTCCTTATTTTTTGACATCAACCAATTACTGCAACATTTTCAGATTTTTGTTTAATAAAAACTTCTGATATAATAAAAACTTTTCAAATTTAAAAAATTCTAAATGATTTTGCACTTTTTTAAAAAAAGATTATGAAAAATCATACTGAAAATATTTATAAATATTTTGAAACTGGTAGATCGATTGTTGAGCTTCTTAGATTTATTAGTCATTACAATAATATAAATATTTCGATGCGGTTTGATAACCACATAATTTAAAACCCAGTCATGCATTACATTTTTTTTTATATAATTTAATTAAAACTAGGTAAATCTACCTACAATCTTACCAAATTAGCAGGAATATCATGTCTAAGACATGCATCATGTGATGTATCATACAACCCCAAATACTGAAAAGGATTATTCATCCTTGAACTTAACGAAGGTATATCTGAAGCAACAGGCCCTGAGGAAGTCTCTGCAACTCCTCGCCCAGCTAGATTTGTTCCCGAGATATCAAGTGATGTGAGCTTTGATAAATTATTAACTAGAGTTGTTAAAATTTGGCCCCCATTTTCATACTTTCCATTTTCTTCTCTCGATTGTGAAATATCTAGATGTCTGAGAGACTTCAATTTACAAATAGCTGGTACCAAATTCTCCAATCCCGCCACATTATACAATACCAAAGAAGTTAAATTATTCAAATGTTCGGTATATTCAAAATTATCTAAATCGCTGCATCCAGATAGATCTAAATGCGTCAAAGACGTCATATGCCGTAATAACAAGACATAGAAATCCGGCTGTAGGGCATTGAGTCTTTTCAGTGTGAGCTTTTTCAAACAGGGGGCAAGGAAAATAAAACCTCGGTCGTAATGTTCTTCTGTGAATTTCAATTTTCCGAAGATGTTCGTCGGGAAAATCTCTGCTTCTTCTCCTATGGATAAAGACGTAAGACATGTCCCATATTCGGTTAAGTTCTTGATACATGCCGAGGTTAAATTCGGAACGTACGAAAGATCAAGTTCGGATAATCTATGTTGTAGTAAAATTTCTAAATCTCTATCTGTGATATTCGTATTTCGTAATCGGACACGTTTGAGTCTTGTGCTTTGTCTATCTCTAAAGATATTAATAAAATGCGAATTCACTCGTGAGAGACTATTTGATCGAACATTGAGAAACTTCTCACAGATTTCTACAGGAAGGTAGACACCTTCTTTCAGCCTCAAACGACCTGTAATCTTACATGAGACACAGATTGTCTCCAAGTTGTTATTAATGTAATTAAAACAGATGTCAAGAAGACTATCAGGTGTTGTTGAATTACAAAAAGAACAACTTTCCAATGATAAAGCACTCGAATGCCAACATTTAGAGTGAAACATCTAAAAATATTCAGGTGAAAAACCACTGGCATTCGTGAACTAATTACTCACTTTTATTACAATAATTTAATCAACTCCTTGTCTAAACATGACACTTAATTATTAATCTTCACACACAAATTAAAGTCTTCAATCACGGATAATTTTTCACAACACTTTTCCAGATGTTTTCCAAACTATTTTTGTTATCGAGAAATTTTTGTTTGACATTTTTTTGACATATTTTCTGACTTTTCGCAAATACAGAAATGCAGAAGTACGGAAAACGCGAACAGAAATTTGCAATCACACAAAAAGAATAGTTTTGGTTAAAATCAAGTGCAAACGAGTAATTTTTTTAAACATTAACATAAAGCAGTTCATTTCTACATAATAAAACTAATAAAAAAGCAAAAATTAAACAAAATTAACTTTGAAGTAAATACTGTAATGTCGAAATAAATATTTTTACTACTTTTGTAATGCGGGTTGCATACATGTTATTGGAAAAAAAAATACGAATACACTACTTTAATGATTTATTGGATTAGTATCGGATTTGGATTATTAACACAATTATTTTATTTAATTAATTTTGTTTTAATCAAATTTGAATAAATATTTTTGTCTGAATTTTGAATATAACCTCAAAATGTCAAATGTCACTCTCCTGTCAATCAAGATCAAAATATGGCATACAAAGCAAGGTAAAATGTTTAAATTAAAAGAATTAGCACTTATTACGTGTATTTTTAAGGCTCAAGGAGTTTGATGACGTTTTAGATGAAGAATATATAGATTTAAAAAAATTAAAACAATTGTCGTTTCATGGTAAGGGGGCGTCTCAGCTCAGTATCAAATCCCGAATTTAATCAATGAAATTGTAGGGATTCCTGATGACCAAGGACGTAGGGCACTTTGTTGGAGACTTTTATTAAATTATCTTCCTCTTGATAAATCAGAATGGCCCTCATTTTTGGAAGAGAAACGAAAATTATATAGACAGTTTATAGGTACACCAATGTCTTTTGTAAACAGTTATGTAATGTTATTTTTGTAGATGAAATGGTTGTAATGCCTGGATCTCAAGAATGTAATGGTGATGTTACAGAAGGGGATCATCCATTGAGCATTAATCCAGATAGTCAGTGGCAAACATTCTTCAAAGATAATGAAGTTCTTTTACAGATTGATAAAGATGTGAGAAGACTTTGTCCGGATATTTCTTTCTTTCAACAACCTACAGAATTTCCCTGTCAGGAAATTGTTAACAGTAATGATGTTAAAAGACTGCATACTAGGGTACAAAGAAGTGTATTGAAGTGTGCCAATGTCGAGAGGAAAGGATTGGGAATTACTAAGGTAAGTTTTTATCAATTGAAAATTGTGATAGAATTATTGAGAATTGAGTAAAAAATAGCTTTGTGATTATTCCTCATGCTGCTTCTCTTAGTAGCAGGTAACGTGAGTCTTGGCATGCATTGTTATGACCTTCATTTTTTATTATACTTTTGTCACGTGGAATATATTTTGTTTATAAATATAATATGGTTTTCTTTTTGTAACGGGTGTTCTGTTGAATTTGGTGTCAGAGTTGGCAGTAACAATAAGTTGTAATCATTACTATCGTCACTCATTGTCTTTAAGGGTAGAAAAGATCTGTCAAAAGGAGGAATTAACCCAAATGAACCTTCTATTCTCTAGTTAGCCATGGTTTTTTTTTCCAAATGCAGCATTATTTAGCAAACTTCTTAAATACAAATGTAAAAAATTAACATTTCCATGGTGTATTTACAAATTTCCTTGACCAAATACTACACCAAATTTAAATGAAGACCAGTTACATAAATAGTTATAACTTAATTATTATAATATCGTTATGTAATATGTTTTATATTTTTGGTTTAACAATTACTTATTACATAAGTTAAATCAAAAAATTGTTTTAAGTAATTAAAATAATTCTATAGAATGCTTAATTTCTGACAGATAGCTTTGTCGATCAAAAAAGCCAACGAAGACTACGCCCCTATGACTGAGGGTAAAGAAGCACATTGGGAAGTTGTGGAAAGAATTCTATTTCTCTATGCTAAACTCAATCCAGGTCAAGGTTATGTTCAAGGAATGAATGAAATTATAGGACCTATCTATCATGCTTTTGCCTCTGATCCTGACATAACGTTTAGAGGTGATTTTTCTTTATCTTTTTTCTACATCTCACAGTGTTAAGTCCTGAGTGCTAGGAAGCCACTTCGTGCTTTTAACTGTTTCTACTCACTTTGGAGGTTTACTAAATTTGGAACAGAAAAAAAAAAGAAATTTTGTACATAACTAAGTTTGAAATGATCTATTTAACTAAAATTTGGGTTCAATTAGAATTGCAGATGCTCCTATGACACTCTGTATATTATTGTTATGTATAATCTAACAAATTTATCTCTTTTTTTTCTTTGTAGAGCATGCCGAATGTGACAGTTTTTTCTGTTTCACAAATCTAATGTCTGAAATTCGTGACTTTTTTATAAAAAGTCTAGACGAGACTGATCACGGTATCAACAAAATGATGAGTCGAATGTTAGTACAACTGAAAAACAGCGATTTAGACGTGTGGTTGAAGTTTCAACAGTTGGAATTAAAACCGCAGTTTTACAGTTTTAGGTGAGTCTTCAATAAAGTCAGTTTTTTTGCTCACTCGATATAATTATTGTTTTGTTTGTAGATGGATAACGCTTTTATTATCGCAGGAGTTTCCCTTGCCTGATGTACTCAGGATATGGGATACACTTTTCTCAGATGAGTCTCGTTTTGATTTTTTAATTTATGTGTGTTGCGCTATGATTGTGTAAGTTGGAATTTCAATACTGAAAATAGTGTTTCATTCAAAAAAATTTCAGAATTTTAAGAAACAAATTATTAAATGGCGACTTTCCGTCCAATCTCAAATTATTACAAAACTTTCCACCAATGGATGTCCAGATTATTTTATCAAAGGCTGTTGAATTATCAAAGCAGAAAAATTAATGTACAAGTAGTAAATCTGTTGTAGTTTTAGGAATATTTTTAATAAGTTGCCATTTATGTAAACGCAATGATTGGTTTAATTTTAACCAATCAAGTCTGAGGCTCAAATCACTGTTGCCATTTCGTACTAAATTCCAAAATTTCCAAAAACCCCCTAATTACGTAAAACGTGACAATCAGTGATAACTCCATGGGGTTCCTTGTTCCTATTCTTTCATTAGTGAGTAAAACTCCAACATCACCTGATTATGTCAAGATATATTTAGCATTTATTTACAGTGATATATATTCGATATTAAATGTTTTTTTTTTTTTTTTAGTGTAATAAATATTTTTATTTTGGGGCCAAAGTTTTCATAGCTAACTTTGACGCCAAAATTTTTTACCATGACAGGTTGAATACTGAAAATTGCCCAAAGCTTGTTAAACAGCCATTATTTTACAAAGGCAAATTACCAAACTTCCATAATAAGTCAATTTTATACTCTTTTCATAGTTAAAAAATTATTTTATTAATAAAAATCAATATAAATTATTTCTCTTTTATTTGAATTTCCTTGGCAAAAGTTTGTGCAACTAAAAGTGGAAATATAAGAGTGGCTTCAGCATAAATTTTAACAGGTGTTGCTTCTTTTTTTATTTTACCCCAAGATTTTGCTTCATCAGGTCGTGCACCTGAATCACTACCATCAAATTCTGAGGAAGTGTTTAAATATACACAGTAATCAGCCCCATTTCGCTAAAAAAAATTATAAGCTCACCTTCTGTTACTACACCTTGTTGCTTTTTAATTATTTGTGATTGGTTAACAATAATTAAAAAGCGCAAGGATTACAAAAAATACCATTAAATTTGCATTACAGATGTGGTGCTTCACAAGTCCACCTCCAATAATGATAACTCCAGTATTTATAGCCTTCATTGCCATTAAATTCAATTGTCTTAAATCTTAAGAAAATTATATTTATTTTTGAAATTAAAGTAGTCAAAATACCTGAGATAATGTCTAAAACCAGTCCTGGATTTTTAAAAGAGTGCATAAACATCATATCACCAATACTACCATCAGTGAGTGCTGGACAAAATACCGGAATTTTATTTTTTGCAGCCCAATAATAAATACTTTCTTCGTTATTTATTCTTTCTCCTAATCTATTTATCACTTTACTAGGGCTCCACAAAGTCCCTTCTTTCTGTTCTGATAACATCTCATCCAAAAGAGGCATAATCCAATTTTCAAATACACAATAATTATCATTTGGTACTAACAAATTTCCTATTCTATTAATCCCATTACTTCGTAAATTGACTCCATCTAAACGAAAATCACCTAAGTAAGTTGGGGCCATACATTTGATAAAATCTTCTTCAATACCACCAGCTGTTGTGACAATACAATCTATCTATAAATCCCTATCAGATATTCATAGTTTTACAAGACTATTTACCATTTTGTTTTGTACGAGAAACTTAATAGTTTCACGTAGACCACTAGAGACAATATTTGATGTGTACCCCAAAAAAATCGTACAATTGTGTTTGACACCGATAAATGGGTCTTCAGCATCAATATACTTGTCTTCAGGAAACGGTCCTTTGCGACATTCAATCATTTTATTAATTTCTTCAACTGCAAGTCCAAAATTGGTTGCTTGAAATCCAGTATGTAGGTAACTTTTAAGTAGTTTGTCGTAATTTAAGCCCTGATTCCAGTCATAACCTGATACTTTTTCTTTAAGGACTGAAGAATCTGTCGTTTTTTGCAAAACTGCTTCAGTTACGGATTTTATGGGGGCTGCCATGCTGAAATCTAACCTCAAAATTCAAAATTGACATTTGTGAATGACAGATATCGCTACCAACGTAACAGATTTAAAACTTGAGTTGAATTAATTAATAAAGCAACGTTTTAACAAATTTATTTAATTTTATGTTTTCTAGAATAATATTGAGTAATATCTGTGATCTTATTATTTATTTGTAGGTGTTTAAAAGTAAATAAATGTATTTCTTGCAAATTTTCAGGTTGGTACCACTGTTTAAAAGGTGTTTGGCGGGAACTAGTAGTTGTCAATTGATTTGTTTAGACATTTATGACATTTCTATTTTTTTCTAAAATGTAATTATTTATGTATTTTGTGCAGATTGTGTTGTATACTTTTTATAGTTTCGTTCCTTATTATTACTGTGAATGAAAATTAGAAACATGTCGAGAAATCAGGCTGATTTGGGGCCACCCCCTGAACTGTTGAAAGCCTTATTGAATGACCCTGCTAAGAGGGCTCTACTTCTTCAATTTTTTGAGCAAGAGAAAGAGGGATTTGCGGAGTATAAACGACAGGAGGAAAAAACTAAAAAAGCAACTCTTGCTAAAAGGTTTCATTGTGAAAGCCCCTCAAGTATACAACGTAGAAGGTTATTGGAGCACCGAGATCAAGATTTAACATCTGAAGGGTCTTCAGACTTGAGTACTGAAGTAAAAGGACCACAATTACCATTTGAAGAATTGCTAAAAGGGGTAAAAGCATACGTCGAAGTGAAAAGGGGTAATGTTGACAAATCTCCAGGAATTAAATCTATAATGAAATTAATGGGGGCTACAATCAGTGATACATTTACAAATGATGTCACACATGTGGTTTTTAAGGTAAGTAATTTCTGAATATTATTAATAACAATAATGTTGTTTTGGTGTAAGAAGCCCCCTTAAAATGTTATATAGAGTGTTGTTTTAAAATTCGTGACACAGGAGGTCACGGAAGTTGCACTTGTGAACACATCATTCAATGTACAATGTAATCTCATTTTTTTCAAACAAAAAACGTACAAAAAGTAATTAATAATGTAAAATACAAATCTGTATCAGTCTTTCCTTTTTATTACATTATATTATAAAATTATTTCTGCAAATTCTATAGATAACAACATTTGCAGCAGGTAGCAAGAACGTTAGGTAGAGAAGGCTTTGACACGAGAATTTGTTATAATAGCACTAATACCAATGTTACAAATTGGCAATTTTAAGTTTCTATTTAAACGGGAAATAATTACGCAAATTTAATCATGATTTTCAATTAAAAAAGTGCATTTTTTAAGATATGTCTTAACTTTTAGGAGGGTTCGTTTACAACTTTTGAAAAAGCAAAATTGATGAGAATTCATTTAGTTTCTGTATTATGGCTTGATGCTATTCGCAGACACAAAGCTCGAGTTCCTGAAAAAAATTACCCAGCTTTTGGAAATAAAGTAGCTGATGCAAACGTTTCAATTTTATGTTCGGTAAGAAATTCCTAATTAAAAAACATAACTTGTTATAATGAATTCTAGCAATTACAAAAAGACTTTGAAGATATAATAACAGAAGAGAAACGTCGTTCTTTATCTATATTACCAAGTCAAAGACAATCAAAAATGTATGATGGTAATATGAGTAGACGTCGTACAATGATGACTTCACAATCATCAATGAGCAGTTATGCAACTGCTCAAAATCAAAGATTTTTTGATAGTGATAATGAAGTTGCTAGGATTACATCACAACAAAAACCTGATTCACCTGAATTGACTTCAGATGATTCAGATTGTGGTGTAATTGACGGTTATAGTAGTGGTAAACGTTCTAAAAACAATCTAGACATCTTACAAGCTAAGTCAAATGACAATTTGTCAAATTGTTCAGACTCTAGCGGATCTATATCTTTACTCAGTAGAGTGCCAGTAAAAAATCGAAAGACACATATTACTGCAGAAAGTAGTTTTGAAAAGTCAGCTCTGAAAAATTCTATTCAATCAAGTACAATGTCATCACTTAGAATTTCTTTAGAAACTGATAAAACAAAGAGTGGGCTTGGTGATTCAAGTTCCAAAAATAAATCGAAGTCATCACTTAGAATTTCTTCAGAAACTGACAAAACAAAGAGTGGTCTTGGTGATTCAAGTACCAAAAACAAATCAAGGAATTCTTTGATTAGTAACAAGGAAAATACAAGAAATTCAACAATGTCATCTTTGAGAATCAGTGCGTCATCTTGTAGTAACATTGAGAAGGAAAAAAACAAACGAAAAACGGTAAGTTCAGAAAGAATTTCTTTGTCAGATTCAGAAAAACCAAACAGACAACAAGAATCAAAAAAATTGAGTAGAAGAAGAAGTAAGAAAGATATATTTTCTGAATCAGAGATAGAAGAATCTTCAGATTCGGATAGAGAAAATCAAGGAAGAAACAAAAGAAAAACTCTAAATAACTCAGATTCAGAAAAACGAAAGAAAACTCCGAAGAAAGTATCTAAACCTGAAACTTCAGTACAGAAGAGAAGAAATAAAAAATGTTTTGATTCTGAATCTTCAAATTCTGAAGTTGAGAATCAAGAAAAACCTTCTAAGTCTATTCATTCTGGTTCAGAATCAGACGATGAATCTTCTACCAAAGGAAATAATTTTAAAAGTCGACGAATACATTCAGCTTCCACACTTAATTGTAGTGTAATTCTTACAAAGACAACAGATGAGAACACAAATACTTCTGAGAATCAAAATGCAAAGAGAAGAAAAACAGTGTCTATTGTAGCAACTAGATCGAGTAGTGTTAACAATCTTGTAACAAATTCTTCTGAAATAAGTAAAAGAAATGGAAGATCTGCTTCAGTAGCGAGTGAATCAAAAAAAACAGAATCAAATTCCAGTTTCGAATTAAATTCTTCTGAAAAAACTAAAAGAAATAGAAGATCTGCTTCAGTAGCAAGTGAATCAAAGAAAAAAGAATTAAATCCCAGTCCGACTAAGAAAACGCGTATTGAGCAACCTTCTGCAACTAAGAGAACACGCAAATTATACAATCCAGATGACATAGTTTTGCTTCCTCCACCTGAAGAAGACAAGGAACGAGAAGAATACATAAAACAAAAATCTCAGAAAAGTCCAGATGATTTAACAAAACAGAAAACACAAAAGAACTCAGATGATTTATTTGTTAATCCGAATAATGTCAAGACACGAATTCCACTTAGATCGAAAAATCGTAGCTTAACACCAAGTGATTTTAGTGATGACGAAAGTATTATTAAAACTCCAGAGAAGAAGAAGAAAACAAAGAAGATTCAAACTCCTCCAAGAAGAAACAGTTCAGACGACGAACAGAGATCCTTGTTAGACATGTTGAATTCCAGTAATCAAATAAGACGATCTGGACGTTTAGTGTTATCAGAACATAAACCAAAGTATCGTTTTACATCAAGTTCTTCAGATAGTCAAACAAGTAGTCTTCCAATTACACCAATTAAGAGAAGAAGTACTTTAGATTTTGTACAGATGTCTCAATTGACTCAAAAACGTAGACTAAAATTGGACACTAAAAGAACGAGTATTGTATGTACTAAAATGCATAGACCTGAAACACTCAATTTTGAAAAAGCAGTCAAAGCTTTAGGACGTTTCTTTGTTGAGGATGTTGTCACAAGTAGGACAACTCATCTCGTTGCAGGTGAGGCTAAAAGGACTGTTAATATGTTGAAGGCTTTAGCTAGAGGTTGCTGGATTTTAAATCATGATTGGGTAGGTGATTCAATGTTGTTAGAAATTTCTTAATTTTTTTTTGTAGTTGTTAAAGTCTCAGGAACAAGGTAAATGGTTAAGTGAAGAGGATTACGAATTGACTGAGTATTCTCCAGCTGTACAGGTTTTTATTTTGTTTTTTTTAGCATTGTTTTGACAAATGTATTTTAGCAATGTCGGTTACAAAGAGAAGCTTTTGGTTCTTCTTATTCCATGGATATTTTTAAGGATTGTGGTGTGATATATGTAGCTCAATCAACTGCTCCAAAACCAGCTGATTTAAAAGAGTTGATCTCGATTTGTCAAGGAAGGGTAGGGGCTTCAATTTTTAGAGCAGATATTGTTGTGGGCGAATATATTAACAGAGATAATTTGACTTGTGTTACCGAAACTTGGATTTTAGATTGCATTCATTGGAATAAGTTTATGCCGCTTAAACATTATTTAATAAAATCAGATAGTCAACAAAGTCCGACTTTTTAAATTCAGATTATTGGAACATATTATACATGACATTATTTACAAATAAATTTTTTGATATATTTGTGTTTTTTATTTCACTTATTTCGTATCAGTTGCAGATAGAAAAGTCAATGGTTTGATAAAAGAGGTGTTTTATTCAGGAAATTTGTCAATAACTGTGGCTTAATCCTGCTTTCTACTAGATAAGAGGGAATAAAAAATCGTAATGTATACAAGCAATTTATTCTTACACAGTACATTCAAACTTACATATTACATTACTCCTGCATCCTTGTAGAAGTCAACTGATGATAATCATAACATCTTGAAACCTACAGATTTCCTTACAGCCTTCTCGAGTTAACTATTTAAGAGACACGTCGCGATACCCAAAACAAATAAAAATCGCTTATGTTCGTTTATTGTGCGTATGAAATATGTACGTTTCTTTTATGTTAATATCTAACATAACAATCTTTTTAAAGAGAGTGGTAGTTATATGTATAATAATTTTCATCAACATTATGTGCACGAACAGAAAAAAAAAATAAAAAATGAATTAAATAATGAACAACATGGACCAATTCATCTATCTTCGATGTGTTTTGACAAACGAATCGGTTAAAATCTGTTAAGGCAGTTACATTTGCTCGCTTCGGGTCTCCTGGACCAGGTAGACCTGAGAACCGGGCACTGAACTAGTGGTGACAAAAGTGCGATGTTTGGCGCGAATAAGCGACAAACTGCTTTCGGCGGTATCAGCACGGTCTTCAGCAGCCTCCAATTCCCTCTGGAAGCGACGCACGCGGGTTACGCTTTGTGCTGAAACACCCTCCTGAAAAAAAAAAAACTTTAAAAAACATTCTACTCTCAGAAATAGACATACCTGTTCCTGGAGCTGTCTCTTGAACATTGATATTTTAACATTAGCCTTCTCTAAAGATTCGTTCAATAAAGCAATATTCTTCTGGTCTTCCTCACACTGGATCATGACTTCCTTAACAGTGCGTTCCTTCTTACGTAAGATCTTGATAGTTTCAGCATGACGTCTCTTTTCTTCATCAAGTTCAGCTTCCAAGTCACGAAGACGAGCCTCCAATTTACTGATGATACGTTTACCTCCGACGATTGCATTAGCTTCGACTTCTTCAAGACGGACGGATAAGTTCTTCACTTCAATTTCGAGAGATTTCTTGATTGCTTCAATCTTTACGACACGTTCTTGTTCTTCATGCAAGATTTCAACAGTGTGCTTCAACTCGTTCTATAACAAAAATATATAGTTTTGGGAAGTGATAATTTGATCCACAACCAACCTGGACGCGTTGATAGCGTTCATCAGAAATACGCAATTCCTTGGTAATTTCATCATAATCAGCAACAATAGTTGATAATTCTTGTTCAATCTTGCTCTTAGCAGAAGCCAAATTAACATTGATTGTAGTAAGTTCGTTGATTCTAGTTCCGGCTTCTTCAAAGGCTTGTTCAGCAGCACGTTTTCCACGAAGAGCCTACAACTAATATTAAGACAAGAATCGAGTATAGAAGTGAACGTACAGATTCGTAGTTGCCTCTAATTTCTTCGGCTTCAGCAGTAAGAGCTTGGACTTTTCTCTGAGAGACACTTAGTTGATCCAAAGTGACTTGTAATTGTCTTTGAACTTCGTCGTAGTGAGCAGTAAGTTCAGTAAGTTGCAAAGATTGCTTCTTGATGGTCTTTTGTAAATCAATGTTGACTTTATTAGCAGAATCCAAGGACATTTCCAATTCAGTTATTTGAATTTGAAGCTTCTTTTTGATACGTTGAACTTCAGTTTTAAGCCTTGTTTCAGCTTCAACAACACGGGCATTAAGTTGTTCAATTTCAATGCTGGTGGCCTTGCTACAAACAAAACAGAAACAGGTGAGAATACGTCATTGGCTCTGTTCCTCTCTATTTTTAACTTGTTATATAAGCTAAGCACCTTGTGTCAAAGAAATATTCAGCGGTGCGTTTATCAAAACCTTTAAGTTCATGACTGAGGGTATTTAAGGGTTCGACACATTTTTGTTCCAGTTGAGTTAACATTCTTCCTTCCATGACTTGCATATGTTTGGCGTATTGATGGGTATCAACAAATCTCTTGCTTCCGATGTTTCTTGTATCAAATTCGATTCCTTGTGCGATGTTTTTGGAACTTTCAGATTGGAGGAAAGCTTCGATTCCTTTAGCTGAACGTCCTCGTAAATATTTTTGGGATGATTTGAGTGCCAGTTCTATATCCCGGTCCTCCTTTCTGTGATCATACCCAAAATCATCTGCCATCTTCGATTTGAGTGTTTTGATTTGACGAATAAGCTCTTTTTTCTTTCTACTTGTTACGTTGACTTTCTCCGTGATTGTAGCTGCTGATACACTCTTACTTAATACAAATGAACTTTTAGTTGTGGCTTTAAAATCACGTAAACGTTCTTTGGCACTTGCCTCTGTACGTCTGGCAATTCTATCAAGAGCTTCATTTGAATAGCTCTTGATATTTTTCATGGGATCATATTGGCTTAAGCCTCGTTCGTCAGTCCAAGGAAGGTGGGGATACTTTGTTTTACCACCTCTCTCTTTTTCTTCAATGTAGTCGATCATTGGTTGGTAATAGTTGATACCCATGCCGTAATTGTAATCGTAGTAGCCTGTAGTTGGATGCCATTTTGAAGGACCAGGACCGGGAGTAGACATTGTCAATAAAAAAATAATACACCACTGCTATTTAGGTCGATTGAAAGGCTCTTTTATACCATGTTTGAACCATGATAAGTGCCAAACCAATAAAGATTTGCAACGTCAATTAGAAAGTATTTATAGGAGAGAAGCTTGCCAGAAATGCAATTTATTCAAGAGATAAGAGCGTGAAGGTTACTACTCATAAAAAGTTTTTAATTATAGTACAGGTACTTACCGAATGGCTTCAATTTCTTCATCTTTCTCTTGAAGACGTTTCTCAGCTTCGTGGCGGAATTGAGCAAACTCAGAAGATAATCTTTGAGAGCGGAGTTCTTCAGCTTTACGACCCTAAAACTTTCATCACAATCAAAAATTACAAAAGTTAGTTGCTTACAGCTTCAGCTTCTTTGTAAGCAGCAGTAAGTTCATCTCTTTCATTCTCCAATCTACGTAACTCTAATTCCATTTCATGAAGACGTCTAGTCAATTCACTGATGGTATTCCTAGCATCTCCTAAATCATCACCCAACTTCTTATTTTCTCTTGCAAGTTGATCTTTCTGTTCCCTTGTCTTATCCAATTCATGAACAGTTCTCTGCAACTCTTGTTGCTTATTACGAAGATCTCTCTGAGTAGCTTCATACAAGTTAACAGTTTCTTCTAATCTTGTCTTGATATCAATATTAATTCTCTCGAGCTGTTCTACTCTCTTCTGAAGCTCCCGAGCGGTATTATTGGCTTTCTCCAAGTCGATGATAAGAACTTCGACTTCAGATTGAAGTCGTGATTTTTGTTTCTCAAGATTATTGACTTTAACCAAAAGAGATTCGATGTGTTCTTCTTGTTCGGTGATTCTAGCCGTGTATTTGCGACGGAGTTCTTCAACTTCTTCAGCGCGAGCAATACATTCAGCTTCGTATTTAGATTTGTAGACTTGGACTTCGCCTTGTGATTTAACGAGTTGGCGTTCGAGGTCAAGGCGAGCTTCGCTTTCTTCTTCAAGTTGGACACGGACTGATTCAAGTTCGACTTCGGTCTGGTGGAGTTGGGCTTCAAGGAGGGAACGACGGCGTTCATCGTCTTCGGCGCGGCGGCGGGCATCCTCGAGCTGGCTGGCGAGTTGGCTCTTCAAGTAGTTGGCGTTTTCAAGAGTGACCTAAGACAAAAAGAAGATATTTAATAACTATAGTGCCAACATAATACGACAAAAAATGTAAGACACTGTAAGCTTATGAGTTTCATCAAAAGACGAAAGAATAGAAAAAGTCTAAAGTATTTAAATGTAGTTTTGGTGATTCAAGTAAACAATATCAATAAACAACATAACTCTTTGATATAAAGAATTCTAGTAATTACAAAAAGAAGGTTTGAAGATAGAATAACAAAAGAGAAGCCTCGTTCTTTATCTATATATAATACCAAGTCAAAGACAATCAAATATGTATGATGATAGTACGAGTAGATGTCGTACAATGATGACTTCACAATCATCAATGAGCAGTTATGTAACTTCTCAAAATCAAAGATTTTTTGGTAGTGATAATGAAGTTACTAGGATTACATCACAACAAAAAGCCTGATTCACCTGAATCGACTTCAGATTATTCAGATTGTGATGTAATTGACGGTTGTAGTAGTAGTAAACATTCCAAAAACAATCTACACATTCTAGAAGCTAAGTCAAATGACAATTTATCAAACGGTTCAGACTCTAGTGGATCTATATCTTTATTCAGTGGAGTGCCAGTAAAAAATCGAAAGACACTTGTTACTGCAGAGACTAACATTGAAAAGACAGGTTCGAAAAATTCTATTCAATTAAGTACAATGTCCTCACTTAGAATTTCTTCAGAAACTGATAAAACAAAGAGTGGTCTTGGTGATTCAAGTACCAAAAGCAAATCAAAGAATTCGTCGATTAGTAACAAGAAAAATACAAGAAATACAACAATGTCGTCTTTGAGAATAAGTGTTTCATCTTGTAGTAACATTGAAATGGAAAAAAAGAAAGAAAAAACGGTAAGTTTAGAAAGAATCTTTTTATCAGATTAAGATAAACGAAACAGACAACAAAAACCCAAAAAATTGAGTAAAAAAAGAAGTAAGAAAGATATATTTTTTGAATCGGAGGTAGAAGGATCTTCAAATTTGAAAAGAGATTTAAAGAAGAAGCAAAAGAATCTAGAAAAACTAGAAGAAAGTATATGAATCAATACAGAATAGAACTAAAAAAAAAAACGTTTTGAATCTATATCTTCAGATTCTGAAGTTGAGAATTAAGGAAAACCTTCTAAGTCTATTCTCTCTGGTTCAGAATCAAACGATAAACTTTCTACCAATAGAAATAATTTTAAAAGTCGAAGAACGCATTCAGCTATTACATTGGATTTTAGTGTAATTTTTACAAAAACAACAAATGATAAAGCAAATTCTTTTGAGAATCAGAATGCGAAAAGAAGAAGAACAATGTCTATTGTTGCGATTAGATCGAGTAGTGTTAGCGATTTTGTAACAAATTTTTCTGAAAAAAGTAAAAGAAATGGAAGATCTGCTTCAGTAGCAAGCGAATTAACAAAAACAGAACTAAATCTCAGTTTAAAATCAAATTCTTCTGAAAAAATTAAGCGGATTACAAAATCTGCTTCAGTAGCAAGTGAGTCAAAGAAAAAAGAATTAAATCCTAGTCCGGCTAAGAAATCGTGTATTGAGCAACCTTCTGTAACCAAGAGAACACGCAAATTGTACAATCTAGATAACGTAGTCCTAATTTCTGCACCCGAAGAAGACAAGAAACGAGAAGAATACATAAAACAGAAACCTGTAAAAAGTCAAAATAATTTATCAAGACAGAAATCGCGAAAAAACTCAAATTTATTTATTAATCGGAATAATGTCAACACACGTCAACACTTAGAATGAAAAATGGTAGCTTAACACCAAGTGATTTTAGTAATGACGAAAGTATTATTAAAACTCTAGAGAAAAAGAAAAAAACAAAGAAGATCTAAACTCTTCCAAGAAGAAAAAGTGGAGACGACGAACTAAGATGGTTGTTAGATTTGTTGAATTCTAGTAGTCAAGTCAGGCGATCTAGACGTTTAGTGTTGTCAGAACATATACCAAAGCATCGTTTTACGTCGAACTCTATAGATGGTCAAAGAAGAAGTCTTCTAATTACACTAATTAAGAGGAGGAGTACTGTAGATGGGTATATATCAATTTATTTAAAGTTAGAAAAGGACAGACAGACGGATCAACATACAAATAAGACTGAAGTAGAAATAGAAAGGCAAGATACACTATATCTGTCTTTTTTCCACTTATGGATAAATGGATAAGTGTTAGAGAAAGAGAGAGATCAGAAAGACCTAATCTACAATGTTAACAGTATGTTGTTTTTTAGAGCCTGTCTATTGAGTTAATTGCTGACTGTTATTGCCTCGCTTTATTTATTTTTTTACAAATTTTTGGGAAAAATATCTGTTTTACTTTTATCGAAAATATACTTATGAGCTAATTTCAAGTAGAGATAATACCGATAATATCTTCGTTTTCATGAATTAAAATAATTCGGTTGTTGCAATAGAAAAGTATTAAAATTTGCGATACTACCGGTAATATCTCAACTTGAAATAAACTCATTGGGTTCTATTTACATACCTTGATATCTTGAACTTCTTTAGTAAGTTCAATATTCTCCTGTGCCAATCTAGTTTTATGTGAGGTGATATCAACAATAGTCCTGTTCAATTCTTCAATTCTGACATTGAGTTCAGTAATGGTGATTTCCAATTTTTCGGCATGTTTAATAGAAATCAACCGTTCCTTATTCAAGCTCTCAACTTGTGCCAAAAGTTCGTAGATTTCAGTTTGGAATTTACTCTTTTCCTTCTCGGCTCTAAAGAAACAAACAAAAAATGATTATTGAAAAACGTTTACAACACACAAAGTTTATTTATATCAGTGAGACGCTCCAAATATTTCTGTTTTTATAATTAGATCAGTAAGAGGTCGAAGCTGCATTAAGCATTTTCGATTTTTTTTCTAATTCATAATTCGCATGAGTTGAGTGGATCTAATTTTGGCGCGACAAATATGGGAACGATATGCGGACATTCTATTTATAACGGACGGAGTTGAACGGAGATGGACGAATATTGCATAAAGAGAAGTTATCAATTAAAATTTTTGATAAAAATGGTGGAGGCGCCGGGTGAGTTGTAAATTAATTCTATTTTGGGTTATTACGAGTGCAATGACTAGAATTTCCGCTATAAAATTGCTAATTTAAGCTTAAAATAAATCACTTTTGATATTCTGCAAATCTATAACTTTGGTTTGCTTGTTTAAGTTAACTCTAACAAGATGTTGCAGTTACGACTGTCTTATTGATATAACAGAAGTATAATTAACTAGAAAACGTTTTTAAATTATTACTGAAACAGATACTGACCTGAATTTTTACGTATTTTATATTCAAGTTTACTGCCAACAGTTATAAAAGTGTATTTTGAGATCAGTGGAGGTTAACTGTCTCAAATTTCTAACAGATACTTAACAATTCATTACATAAAAATTAAAAAAGTGGCCTTATTTAAATTAAGATACAGTAAAGATTTTTTTCTTAAATTTCATGCTGGAGTTGGCTGTGAAACTGACAAAATAAATACAAAAAAAAGTATATTTGTTTCTGGTTTAGATGTTTTAACGTCATCTCATTAATCAAAGACACCAAGACAGAATTTTCAATTTTTTCCCAATTTTAATTTTTGTTTTTTTTAGACTTTGTTGCTTTTTAAAACGAATTTCTTATCATAAAACCAATAGCAGTGAATAATCACTCTCTATTCTATAACTTAGACTTTTCTATAAATTCGGAAGCAAATCATCCTTAAGCATTAACACTTTTTTTTCTCTACATCTTTTCTTTTAAAATCTCTATTGTTCTATATTTTTATTGACTTTTTTTTGCTCGTATTTAAAAAAAATAATATAAAAGTTGTTTCTTTATAGATTTCTTTATTGCGAACCAGACAAATCGAAAAACTTCTTTTTTAGATTATTCGGACATCTGCAAATTATTTTGTAGTGACTGTAATGCAGTTTATATCGGTCAGACAGAACGAAGAATTAAAACCAGAATTTGTGAACATATAAGAACAATAGAAAAACACAAAAATACAAATATAATCAACACTATTTCTGCTTTTACGTCTCTTTTTTTTCTTTTACTGATAATTCTAAAATCTTTCAGAGTTGCAATAATTATTCTTTAAATTTTTTGAAATCTTTAGAATTTCTTAAATCTTTACTTTCTTAACAAGTTTTAAACGATCAAATCACATTTGAATGTCTTGTTTTATCTTTTCTAGTTTAATTTTCATTACTTAATTGAATGTTTGTTTATAATCTCGTCTTCTTACTCTTTATATTAGTATTTATAACTTTTTAAAATTATTTTCAATTATTTTTTAAATTAAATGTCAAGACTTTAAAAACACACATGATCAGGCGACTAAAATTTATTTTTTTTTTTGAAATTTTTTATTTTGATAAGTCAGATAGATCTACATATTTTTTTAAAAAAATTATGATTTTTGATAACTTTTTATAATGTGTCTTTTAACATTATTCTTTAGGCACTGATAAGGAGAGATAATTCTTTAAAACTGACAATGCGAATAGGACTAAACGCACATTGGAGCTATCTACTCATCAAAGACAGTTTTCGTCAACAAAATCAACACAACTTGTTTTTTCCCTCAATAACGCACGTGTTTCCCACTATCATATTGTATTAACAGAGCGCTTACCGCTTCTTGTTAATAGTTAAAATATTTCTAAACATTTCAATACGTTGTTGTAGCTTTTACTTTGATTTTTTATTTTAAACTTTAAAGTTTCTAAAGGTAGGTGATGTCGCGACATTTTATGACAATCAACAAAATAAATTTATATTTGTTGTCAACTCGACAATTAAACAATAACATAAACATTTAGAATATTGACAAGAATGTCAGTTTTGACAATGCAGTAACCGTCAAAACAATAGGATGCAACTGTCAAGGGATTGGTGGTAAGACAAAGCCAAAATTGCTTTTTGCAAGTTATTTTATGATCTAAGATGAATATTTACTATATATTTGTTAACTTTTTTTTCATTTTTTTAAAATAAATAATAAAAATATAATCTTTTGTAAAAGTTTATTTAATTCTCGTTCAAACTATCTTAATTAAAAAAAAAATACTTTCCTTGTTACACCGCTTTTGAAAGAAATTAAAATTTTCATCATTTATTATTAACAGTAATAAATATTTTTATAACAATTATTAAGTTATATTTACTAACAGTTACATGTGGTTAAAGATACAGTCAGTGAAAAAAAAACATGGCTTCTTTAGAATGCATATTTTGATAGTCTCTCAATATTTTTGTTATTATTATACTTTTAATGTTGTATTTAGAGTATAGTTTTGAGCTTTATTTGTATTATCACCCTGTATACAAAAAGTATAGAAATATATTTCATTTCAAAATAATGTAATTAATGAATATCTACCAAAATCTGATTTTAAGTGGTTGTATTGCATTAGTGGGTTTTGATTTTTTCAGTGGGTTATTCGAAATCGGCAATTTATGAATTTGCCACTTAAATTGTCATTTAAAGTCAAAATTAATTATATAATAATAAAATAATAATACTCACAATTAAAATTTAAATGATCTATTAACAATTTTATGTTCTAAAACAACGAAAAATAATTCCGCTTAGCTCTGAAGGTACTCAGATAGGTAGATTTTTGTAGAAAAAAACATGAAAAACTGTTAAGTAAATGGTATGTTATAAAACAATTTTTAATCTTGACTAATATGGTATCTATAACGCAAGCAATGTTATGAAAAGTAGAAAGACATTATTACGGTTTGTTATTTTTTGTATTATTTAGATTAGGTCTGAACAACTTCGTAATTTCATATAGTTAGTTTCTTTTGTTGTTTCTTCTCGCTACACTCAAATTTTGTAAATTTAACTTAGTTAATTAGTTATATTAGTTAATTTTCTTTTTTTTTTGATGTACAATATCTGATATAAGATAAAGATCTTTCTTCATTATCTAGTAATTTAACAAATGTTCTTTATAACAGAATTTATCAATAAACGCAATAACAAAGTTTCAAATTCAGAAATAATTACAGAACTCTGTAGAAAAATTTTTGTTTCAATAAAAATAAAATCAGAAGAATTCTAATTATCACTATCCAAGAGTTATGATAAATTCCAGATGTTATTGACCGCAACATTCCAGATCGGCCATTCATAAATACCTCGTCACCAAATTTTCACTAAATTCCAAAACAAAATCCAATTTTCTGGTATTTTAACACATTCAACTCTCAAGAAACTGGCACTCTTCCAACTCAAACAGCCAATTAAATTCCAAAAAAAAAATCTAACCTGGATTTGGCCTTGCTGAGCGAATCAATCTGTTCTTGGAAATCAACAACAATTTCCTGATGTTTCCTCTTCAAAATCGCTGCAGTTTCTTCTGATTCAAGATGGACATCTTCAAGGAGTTTACGCAACTTCAGCAGCTCAGTGTCGCGTTTTTTGTTAATTTCGAACTGGAAAATATCGAGATTAACACAAAGATTGTGATTTGATTCAGGGGAAGTACCTGGCTTTCAGCGCCACCTTCAGCTTCTTCAAGACGTTCGGACAGTTGGATAACTTGGACGCTCAAATCGGCCTTCTCTCTTTCAATCTGTAAAAATAATAAGATGACCTTGGTGATTTCGTAACCGGATTTTTGCAAAAATAGAACCGAGAAGAAGCGATTAAGCACGATAGGGTTTTTGGCGAGGCTTGAGTGGAATTTTTGACGAAATTTCGGATTTCTTCACTTTGCTCAGGTTACAGTGAAGAAGCTGGAGACAAGCCAAGAGATGTATTTCTGGATTTTTGGAAAATGGTGATGAAAGGGAGTTTTTGTAGGGTTTATTTTTGGTTGAGAAAGCGAAAAATTTGACACCACTTAAGCCTTGCCAAAAAACTAAAATAGATGTTAGTTAAACCTAGCGTAACCTAAATAAATCCTGGGTTCTAAAAGCGTTCGTTTAATTTTTTTTTTAATCAAGTGACTCACCCTTTGTCTGAGTTCCCTCTCAATTTCCAAATCTTCTTGGATAAGTCGAATTTTGTCCTGTAAAAAAGTGATTAACTTGTGGTAATTTGTGATTTGTGTGATAAGTGTTTGGTTGTTGGCACTGGACACTTCACGGGTAAATCACAAAAATACCGCACTTTTTTTTTCACTTTTTACCTCTAATCTGGTAAGGGCGCTGAGATCCGCGCTGTATTCGATGCTGACGTCGGCGCTACCGCCCCCGGTCGAGCGGTAGGAGTACTTGGAGGTCTTCGCAACGTTGGAAGACATCTTTAGTGTTTCCTAGTCGAGGAAGATTCTTGTCGTTGGGATGCACTGACCGTCGAAATTTCAGTGTAAGAAACCCGCGTGCTGCGCCGCCTGACAGTGGTGGCTAAGTCGTTCGTATGAGCGTCGCAACGGCGAAAGCCGAAATAAACTTGGAGACGGAGGCGGCGCCTGCGTTTTAAACAGGGCGCACCGTCTTGCGCATCTCTGACTCAAGCTAGGGGCTGTATTTCTGGAAGGACGGTAGGCTATTTTTGATGATTGTTTATGCAGTTTTTATGCATATCAATGCGGGAGCGAGTGGGATGGATTCAGCATTTCGATTTGATATTCCTTATTCAGACGAATTTAGAGCCTTACTCATAGATGAGTTAGGTCTAGTCACAATGAAAAATCTAGATGACAAATTATTTTGATTTTGCAAATGAGTCAACAAACAATTTTGAATCTTTAATAATGGAGCAAAGTAGTCATGAATGGAGGTCGCTCTAAAGATACTTACCTTATAAAGAAATCTTTAAAATCAAGACCAAGAAGAAAGATAAGTAAAGAAGTTCTTCTATGGGAACCGTTTGTTATTCTCAGAAGTTTTGACTAAAAACATGATTTTGGTATACTACAGAGTCTCTAAAACCGCTTCAAGGTCTTAAGTGACATAACAAAAGACTCTTTTAATGCATCTAATAACTGAAAACAAATTTTTAGGCAGTATAAAATTTGAATTACAACTGATATCTTCTGAAAACAATTGACTGATATAAATTACAATTTCTTTATTTATTTTTGAACATCCGTTTTTATCGTAATAAATAAAAAAAAATCTGAGTTGCAAATACCTATCGTTGTCTAAATTACAATTAGTATTGTCCAAAATGAAGCTTAAAGCTAAATTACAACTAATTTATTTTGAAAAACAAATAGCTGTTTTTATATATTTGTTTTTATTTTGCTGAATTATGTTCACTAGAAAAGCAACGTTTCTGCTTGTAATTCAAGCAATATGAGTTGCAATTTATACTAATCAATTGTATTTCACAATGTATCAGTTATCTGTAATTCAAAGTAAAATAATTAGCTGTATTTAGGAAATTATTTGTTGTAATTGAAAGATTAGAAGTTGTACTTAGACATTATAATATCTACTCTTAAAATAAAAAAACTGAATTATTTACAAATTTTACGTTGTAATGAGGCCTAATATCCAGTTACAATTCAAACAAACTGTTTTGTAATTTAAATTAGTCTATTGTACTTTGAAATGTATTAATTGTGATTTATAAAAAATAAATAGATTTTAGATTAAACAACTCTATTTCAGAAATGATTTGGAACTTATAATACAGTATTTTTAAGACTCGCTTTTGTTGTAAGTAAAATAAAAAAAATATCTGAGTTAAAAACATCGTTTTTTGAATTACAATAACTAAGTAGCACATCTTCTACTAACATTTGAATTACTACAGATAGTTCTAAAACACAACTGACAAGTATAAAATACAATTTGCACTTTCTAAGAATGTTTATTTGTTTATTGACTGAATTACTGAAGATGTACCACTTCTAGTTGCAATTTAAACAAAGTATTTTATAATATACCAATATTAATCTGTTCTATTTTGGAATATATTTATTGTAATCTATTAAAATAAATAGATTTACACTAATCAACTGTATTTCAGAAATTATTAGTTATAACTTGTATTGCATCATTTGTAGGATGCGGTTTTATCGTAAATAAAATTAAAAAATATCTAAATCACAAGAATCGTTTACTAAATTACAATTAAGTAGTATATTTTAAACTAAGATTTTATAAATTCGAATTACTATTTATTAGTTGAGAATACTTAATTGTTTATTGCTTAATTACTCCTAAAATAGCATTATTTTATCTATTTTTATTTATAATTTAAACAATACAACTTGTACTTTATGTTATAAGTAACTCCATTTTTTTCACTTTTTTTTTAAATTGTAATTAAAAGAGGCACAATTTTTAGATAAAATAAAATAAGGTGTTTTGTAATTTATATTAGCTTGTTTTTGTTCGAATCCATTCATTGTAATTTAAAAAAAAAACAGCAAATTTCTGATTAATTAACTGTATTTTAAAAATTAGCATTTTTAACTTGTAATACAGTATTTTTGGGACTCGTTTTTGCCGTAAATATAATAAAAAATATTAGAATTATAAACATCCTTTGTTGAATTACAATTAGTACATTTTCAACACAACTAATATGTTATGAAACACAACTGACAGGTTATAAAATACGATTTGTACTTTCTGAAAATACTTACTTGTTTATTGCTAAATTACAATTAGAAAAAGTATAATTTTGAGTTGTAATTTAAATAGTAGGTGTTGGAACTAATATTATAACCAATTACAATTTATACTAAAGTAAAATAAAACACTTACATTTTATAAATTACAATTAAAAGGGGTATAATTTCTAGTTACAAATCAAACAAAGTTTCTCGTAATTTATATCAGTTTTTTTATTTTTTTGGAATGTATTAATTGTAATTTGAAAAAATTAAGTAGATTTTAAAATAATCAACTGTATTTCAGAAATTATTCTTTGTAACATATAATTCAGCATTTTTAAAATTCGCTTTTATTGAAATAAAATAAAAATATCTTTGAATTACAAATATCGTTTTTTGAATTACAATTTGTTGTACATTCTAAACTATATTTAATAAATTTGAATTACAATTGATATGTTTTGAAATTGAAACACAACTCACAGGTTTGTAATTCCTAATTTGTATCTTCTAAAAAAACTACACACATCAAAAGAATCTAGGGGACAAGCTTGATAATGTAAAAACAAAATATCGTACACCGTTTTAACGAGTATTTTTTAAGCTAAAGTTTTAATTAAGCATATGTCTATCAACTTCTAGTGCTAACTTTCGGTTGACGAAAATTTTTGAGATTAGAAACGGTATTAAAATGATTTTTATTCAGAGGGACTAAAAACATCACTTTTACTATCGGGTTTAAATTATGATAAGGGTAAAATTTCTTTGCATTTTATTCACTATGAGGTCGGGTAAAGATGGAAAGACATCATTTAAACAGTGATACCCAGTTGCGTGTTATAGGAATGCTCCAAGGGGGTTTGTCCCAACGAGCAGTAGGTGACGCTCTCAACATTAGCAAAAGTGTTGTTAATCGACTTTGGTTGAGATATCAGCAAACTGATGACGTCAAAGAACGACGTACAGGACGTACAAGAAAAACAAATGCTATTGAAGACCGATTTCTCCGGTTACAAGCTTTAAGAAATCGCAGCATAACAGCTACAGAACTGGTAATTCGATTAAATAACACTCACAATGTTATAGTGAGTGACCAAACTGTTAGAAACCGACTTCATAAAGCTGGTCTAAAAGCTAGACCTCCTTTAAGAGTGCCTAAATTATCTCGAGGAAATCGGGCAATCAGATTACATTGGGCGCAAGAACACGTGAACTGGCAACGGGAAGAATGGGCCACAGTTTTGTTTACGGATGAATCTAGGTTTGGTTTACGTCCAGATACTAGACGAACAAAAGTCTGGAGGCGACCTGGAAACGCATAACGGCTGGCAACCGCTAAAGAGGTCTCCATTTACCAAGGAGGTACGGTGATGGTTTGGGCTGGTATCACCATTGGTGGAAGAACGCAGCTCGTTTCTGTGGCAATTTAAATGCGGTGGGCTATCGAGACCATATTCTCCAACCTGTTGTTCTTCCATTTGCTGAAGAAATGGGAGAAAATTTTATACTGATGCACGACAATGCCCGTCCACATTCGGCTGGGGTGATACGCGAGTTTTTGACCAACAACGAAATCAACGTTATACCATGGCCTGCCCAGTCACCTGATTTAAATCCCATTGAACACATATGGGATATGATGGACAGACGTCTTTTACGGCATAATGTCTTTTTAGAAACAAGAGAGCAGCTTGCAGAATGCCTCAGAGAAGAATGGCGCTCTATACAGTTTCAGGAGATAGACAATTTAATTTTAAGTATGCCTAACAGGTGTAGGGCAGTAATTAATAGTCGAGGAGGGCACACAACTTATTAATTTTTATTTTCTATTGATTTATAAAATTATAATTTTTCAATTTTTTTTTAGAATTTGTTTTTTTTTGACATTTTCGTTTCTTTGTTGTAAGATTTTGTTGAAAAAATAAAACTCTTAATAATTCGTATAAATTTTGTACATATTTTATTAAAATTTCTTGCCATACATATCTGTCCCCTAGATTCTTTTGATGTGTGTATTTGTTTATTGATAAATTACAATTAGAAATAGCGTCAATTTTAGTTATAATTTAAACAATCAAATTTGTAATTTATATTACAACAAACCGTATTTCCCAGCCTTTCTACAACATAAAAAAAAATTCATGATACAATCATAAAAAAGAAATTTTAAAAGTATTGACTGTGTTTTTAATTGTAAGAATACTTAAAATTTTAGAAGTATTTTAACTATCTAAAAAGTTATTTTGGATTTTGATTTAATAAGAGGAAAACTTGGTAATAAACATCACGTATTTCGAATAGTTGGAAAAGGTTCAGATTTCTCTTAAATTTTAGGTATTTTATGGAAGATAAAATAATATACTTTATTATTTATAAATACATAAACAAATTATTATTTTTGACAAAACCAGATACAATTTGTATTTAGCAATCATGCGAAAAAATGATTTTTGTAATATCCGCTATTGCTATTAGTAATGGCCGAAAAATTCACTTTTCTTATTTTATTTTTTATAATTTTTTTAAATTTTAAAATAGCACAATATTTTGTTTTTTTTAATATTATAATTTCTGTCTTTTTAATAACTTATCTATAGTTCAATTGATTTTTATATATTGTATTTATGCTAAAATTATTGCTGTAGTTAGTACCTCGAAGAAGACCAATTTTTGAATTTTGCTTTTAATTTTAACTTACTGTTTCCAACCAGTTTTAAATGCAAAACCTGTAATTTCCTTCTAAATTTAACTTTATAGGTATGATTTGAAACAGGCAATAAAATTCCCATCTAACTGAAGTGAGTATAAATTGTCGCCAAAAACAATTTTTCAAATACTTCCATCTTACTAAACATCTGCACCGCCCACACACCCAAATCAAAAATAAATCAAATTTTTGGAATCCTATAACCAACATATTTATGATTCGTATTGTGTGTGACCTTTTCCTCCAAGTTCAAAGCAATAAAAATAGAAATCTGCTTTTAGAATCAACAAAAAAAGATTTGTCCCCAAAATTATGCCACCATTGTGACCTGACCTAAGTACAGGTGATTTTTGCATAACTATCGAATCAGGAATTAATTGGTTCCGATTTAATCGGAATGCGCGTATCTTGGCCATCATTGTATCATTCGAAAATGCCCGAACTCACCCGAAGTTATATTTGTGCTAGGACCGACGCTGGCGTCGCATAGCTCAGATTACCTGTAGAGGGGCGTCGTCCTTTTATAGACACAGCGTCCACATTCGACGCGGAGGCGACGCCAACGGCCTACCTGGACAAACTATTCTTTGGGATATTATTCCAAAAATTAACACAAAACAACCAAAAAGTCGGTTAGAAATATTTTATAATAGTCTAGGTTATCAGTTTTGACTGTTATCATAAGGTCTCACAAGAAATTTTGTAAAATCAATGGTTATTAGACTTTGAGTCGGTCAGCTCATGCATTGAAGCAATTTTCAGGAAAAAAAAATATTTTTGAAATATTCTTACGTTCAATTAATATTTTTATTTTTGGAATTGGGGCCAACAGATTTGTAAAAACTCAAAAATACCCAAGTTATGTTTATTTTTCTCTAAAAAAAAATATTTTGATGGATTGATGGTGCATTGCGCCCAGCCTGAATGAGAATTTTCCGCTTCTTTTCATTCCTCCCGTTTCGTCTGTAATAAATCAAAAACCGATCTATTTTCAAAAAAAAAACTTTTTCTATTTTGAGTTCTACCTGAAGTAACCTACTCTAATTAGGCGTCTAATTATGTGCTTAATGAGGCTCTTGATGAGTTTGAAAGGATAATGGTCAGGAATCTTGTAGTCTGTTGTTAACTTATTATAAAACTTAATTTTAGAAATTCAAACTGAGCAATTGTGAAATGCTCGAAACGGCCAGTATTTCCTGATGGTTGAATCTTACTTTGAGACGTTGGCAATAGTCCAACACCCACCTTGGTTAAAATATTTAGGTTATGAGTCAAATGTTTTCTCTCAGTGAGGACTTTACTTAGGTTTGGATTCAATGATAATTAAAGATGTTGGGAGTTAAAAAATAATAGTTCTCTATTTAATTAAGCAAACTAAGCATGTGATTTAATGCTCTTGCAGTTACAAAAGGCATTAAGTCTGCTTTATTGTCGTATTGAACACATTTTTTCGCTAGTTTTATCCGTTTAAAGTTTTGTAACAGACGAAAAATTTGAACGGCTTTAAAGTGTTTGTTTTACTGCTTACTCCATAAAAATGCTTACATAAATGTGATAGTTTAGTGTGCTTAAATTGTCACTAAAATATAATGTTTACTGTCGATTGACTGACTATTTTTTTTATTATAATAATTTTCGTGAATTAAATACATTTTTGTCTTTAAAATTACGACCAGATGTAGTGTTTTAACCCAGTTTTTAATATTTAAATTAGCTTTGATTCGATTTCTATAAAAATAACTTGTCTGAATTATTTTTTTATTTACTACCTATCTATAATAAAATTAGTGTATTAAGTCGCTAGGGCAGAAAGTAGATATTAGCAATCTGAGAGTGTGTTTGATAGACAAACTAAGCGAGAATCGTTTTTCAAACTAAAACAAACTTTTATCAAAAAGTTAAAAGTCTTAAACAGCAAAATAAATGACAAATGAGAAACCGATTTAGACTTTCCAGCACTAGGGCAGAAAATAACACTTTCTGTCACATTTTGAAGGACATTATGGTTCTTTTATTTTAAGCTAATTCTAAAAACGTATAAATAAAAAAAAATGGTAGTTTTATATTTTGTTCTATAATATAATTATTTCAAAAATTTTATTTTTTTTTGAATTGAATTTGTTCTATTAATTCCTATTGAAGAGCGACTGGCCCATTAGCTCAGTTGGTTAGAGCGTCGTGCTAATAACGCGAAGGTCGCGGGTTCGATCCCCCCATGGGCCACACAACTTTTTTTATAAAATTTAAATTTTTTAATAAAAAACAAAATTTAAATTTTGAAACAAATTTTATTACAAACTATAATATGTATCTGACAGAAACAATAATATCATCCAATTCTATTTTACTTAATCTGTGATTGTGCCATTTTTGTATCTTCAAAATCATAAAATTAAATTATTACTTTATAGATATAACTTGATTATTATAAAATACAACATTTATTTTATTTTTAGTATTGTCTATTTCAGTTTTTATTAAAAATATTTTTTATTATTTAGTGAGTTATGCAACCAATTCATCACAATTGCTTGTACAGTCATCTATCATAAACTATGTAAAACACATAAAATTCAGTTTTCAAAAAATAGAATCAATTGTTTTATTTTTAATACCATTTTTAAGAATAAGTTGCAAGAAAAAATTACAAAAATATATTTAAAAATCTTCTAATTATAAAAATTAAGTTAAAACAATTTGTAGTAACCAACGTACTTTTTTTTTAAATATAGTATTCTCTTTTATTTTTAGAAAATTTCTGTTTGCAGTAAACAAATTAAACTGTAATAGAAAAAATACGATATATTCTATAAAAAAAAATTGCTGGAGCGTCGTGTTTTAAAGCAATTTTGCTCTGTAAAATTGAAATACATATTACAACAATCAAATTTTAATTTAGGCAGTTTTTCAGCCACAACTGATAGATGGCGAATCTTCTTTATTTGCTATTTTCAGACTACTTTTAAACCGGATATCTAAATTGTTCTTAAAGCCTTTTTTTCAAAATCCAATAAAACAAAAAAAATTAACTTAAAACTTTTATTTTATTTAAAAAAACATAGAAAGAGACTTTTTGTTATTATAGGAACCACAAAATATATAAAAGTAATAGTAAAATTGTTTATCTTTGTTATTTTGATAATTTAAAAAATAAAAATTTTATATATTTTTGAATATTAATGATAATACGTCAAAATGATTGGTTTTTTAGGGCTCTAATAGTTGTAAATATTAGGACTCACTAATAAAAAGTATTTTTTTATATTACTAATATACATATTTTTTTAGTTTACAGGGCACTACCGCTCAGCTTTCATTTTCGATAGCTCATTTGTTACTTAAATTGTAATTTAGATATTTTGTAGACTTGATATATAAACTATAAAAACATATTTTTGATTATAATAATATGATTATGATAAATATTTATAAATATCTACAGGGCCGGATTACCCAATAGGCTATCTAGGCTGTAACCTAGGGGCGCCAGAAAAAAGGACGCATTTAACAAAAAAAATTATGATAAATAAAAAATAAAATTATTTTTTTAGAAAAAAGTTTCGAAATAAAATCACTCATACTAATCAGTAATGTCAGTCTGTCTCACAGTTTTATCCCTTTTTCAACGTAAGTAGAAATTCACGTTCTTATTGCTATTTCTTTCTGCATTATGGCCTAAAATGCAACGAACGTTAAACGTATTGTATTAAGAATGTCACACTTTTCTATCTTCTGTCTTTTTTCTATCTTCACACTTTTCTTCAATTCCTGAAAAATTAAAATTTTAGGTATAACTTCTTGAACTGAGTTCTGTTGCAGCAACAAAATTTTCTGAAATTTAATTCCCAAAATTACAATATTTTTGTTATTTAAATAATGTTTCGTTTGTGTTCTGTCAAATGTCAAATTTACACGATGCTATACGTCGTAGATTGAGACATACTCAAATTATTTTATTACAAAAGGAGATAAGTCTATGAGAAAGACTTTAATAAAAATATGATAACAACAACATTTTGTAGAATTCACAAAATTATTGAAACAATATACCTACTGGCGATGTCAATTACTGAGAAAAATAATACTTAAATAAATACTTGAGTTTACTTTTTTACTTAAAAACAATTAAGTGTAAATTATATAAAATAAAAAAGCGGCACTTTTTTTCTATAAAATAGCTTTTAAGAGAAGGAAGGGGCGCAGACTAAGATTAGCCTAGAGGCGCTAACAACTATAATCCGGGCCTGAATATCTATATTTGTTGTAAAATGTACCTGAAAATAGAAAAACTAGAAGTTCTTATCACAAAATAGATTAAACTGTCTTTACATGAGAATATCATAGAATGTTCAAGATAATGCAAATTAGATAATATTTGTTTTTTATATAAAATACGAAAATGTTTTAAAACATTCTAAGAAGTAAGAACAGAACAATTTAGAATTTTTTGTTTCGTTGACTGAGCTAAGAGTTGAGAAAGCTGAGGCTATAAAGAAGTGAAGAACAGGTAGGGGTTTTCTCGTCTTCTATAGAATCTTTAGGAATGTTCTCTACCTTAATAGAAATGTTTATCTAGAATGTTCCAGAATGTTTTCGGAACGTTGATCTTTGACTTTCTTGTGAGACGACTTCAGTAATGTATAACACTTAGGAGTTTTCTGTTATTTATAGAATCTTCTATAATGTATTCTGACCTTATAGAATCAATAGTTCATTATATCAGAATCTTCTATAAAATGTTTAGAATATCCAAACTGCTAAGAATATTTCAGATTTTAGAAGATTCAAGAAGACTTAATCAGAAAATTGTTTATATTGTTTTTGTTGCTTTACAGAAAGTTTTAAAACATTCTAGAACTATTGTGTTACATCACCAAATATTAAAACTGACTGATATTATTTTCCGAATATTTTTTGAACATTTCTCGACTATTTAGAATATTTCACAGTTAACCATTATAGCTTCCAACTCTCAAAAGCAACCCTAATTAAATTTGTCTACTACTGTAGGGCCATCATGAGCTATCCATAGCCCTAAAACCCATTAGGCTTCAATGTCTGTCTTCAGAGCTGATAGGGTATGTAATGTACACACACGAAATTTTAGCCTTGCTTTTTATATCTGATTTTAACATTAAAACTAGTGGTATCCCCAGGAAAAATTTCTGCATATATTGCAATCATATAATGTATAATAAAAATATGTAAAACATCGAATCTCGCTCAAAAAATAAAAAAAAAGTTTTGCAGTGTATATCTCGAAAACTATATATCAATTTTGTATATTTAACATCTTTTTAACGAGAGCTATCATCTCTTAAAATTTTGAACATTATTTTAATAACACCCTCTATATACAGAGTGTTTTTAACAAGCGATATCACTTGTTGAAAAGATGCTAAATAACCAAATTTGTCTTTTTAAATGTTGCTATTTTTTTTAAACATTATTTTTTGAGAAACTCAATATATGACAACACTGTTTTTGAGAAAAAACTTTTACATTATACACCTAACTCAAAACCTGTAAACATTTGAATTGTAAGGCAAATTTGGTTTTGAAGTGTCTTTTCAAGAAGAGCTATCAAATAAAATTAGCAGACGAACTGACAAAATTTAACGACATATCTTGCATTTTAATAGTTAGTTATTTGCGCCTGTTAAATCCATCCGACGCCATATATCTCCGCCACGGTCACTAAACCCAAATAAATATTATTAAAACATCGTTATATTTGCTGTAATATCTATATTTTCAAGTTCAAATTTTGTACATTACAAAGTTGTAAACATTTAAAGGAGAATTTTAGTATTTTTTAGAAACTTCTAGCACAAAATAAATCATTTCAGTACAAGTCAACAGACCAATTGAAAATTCTTTTTTATTAATCAAAATTTTCAACAAATTAAACATTTCGTTCTTTAAATAGTCATTTCGTGTCAGTCCGCTTCCGTTCGACTTGAGTCGCACCGACGCTGAAGGCGCTAGGCGCCGGAATCGGTAGCTTAACTTAGTGGTTAGAATAGTGCGAGAAGGTTATAATAAATTCTATTTAGACCGCGCCAGCTTTTTTAATTAGTTTATCCATTTTAGTTTAGGATTTGTGTTGAATGGTTTTCGGTTTATAATGTCAACGTTTCGTTCAAATTGTTTTAACTCACTCTAGTGAAATGTAAACTTGACCGGTCTTTTACAGAACTGTGAGTAATTAACATGTCGATAGTGAGGTGGTGAGCTATTTTCTAATTATGAGTGGCTACAGAAACTACGTAAGTGGAGAAAATAACCAGTAGATAGTAATTTGGTTGAATGTGTTCATTTTTTTGGTTAAGTTGAGATGTTGATGTTGGCACAAAAGTGTTAGAAAAATAATAAATTAAAGAAGAAAAAAATAAAAATATATGAAACTGAAATTTTTGAAATTTAATTAAAGATCTTTCAATAATTGTCGTTAAATATTTTTTATTTTGTTCTTATCTTTAAATGCAGACATTTGTTAGTTTATTGTGTAAAGCACAATCTATTTTCTAATTGATGCTGTGCAATATAAGATTTTGAAGTGTTTGTTAATGTTAAGTGGATGCTTCCGCAAACTGATTTATTTAATTATGAGCATAATTTAAAGCTTAAATTAATTTGATCTTAATCATCATTTTAAACAAACGTTCTTTATTACAATACGTGTACATAAAATTTTGATTATATACAATGTGATTCATATAAAATTACAAGACAGTCCTGCTTTAAATGCGTCTAAAAGACGCTTAAAATATGTCGGAAATTGAATCACCTTGTATATATATAAAATTAAAATTTTAAGTATTATTAGTAAATTAATTTTGATATAAACAACAATAACTGTAGTGACTGTAGTTTAACTGGCTTCATGGCATACTAAAAGTTTGTGTATTTATCTAATGTATTTTTAGTACAAATTACAATTCAATATAGAATTAAATTTTTATATTTTGAAAACTGTTAATTCAAGGTTAATTACAAAAAAAATCAAAACTGAAAATTTCATAATCAGTAGCTGGCAGGTGTCGCAGAAACAAATCATAAAATTGAGCCAAGATTTTGTTGTATGTAGATAGTTAATTTGTTCATATTTCAATTTCCACAGTTTTGAGCAAAATTTTTAATTTTATTAAATTAAATTATATTTATTTGATTGACAAATTAACTAATGATCAATTATCCAAATATTAAAATAATTATTTATACTTACAATTAAAAATTGCAAAGCCAAATTAAGGTCTGGGCTACACAAAAATCCCAATCAGTGCACAGATTGAACAGTAACAATGTTATAAACAAGTAAAAACGTATAAAACACTGGCACTTAAGTTTTACAGGAACTGTTTTGTCATAAATAAAAAATGTATTAAAAACATAGAAGATTCTATTAAAAAAATATATCAAAGTTTAATAGACATTTAATAATATAAAAAAAATATATTTTATAATAAACTACTACTTAAAAATGAAGAAGAACAATAAAAATATTAATAATTGCATAAAACAACTAAATTAGATCTTAAAAACTGAAAACAAACATTTAATAAAAAATTTTAAAAATACGATAAGTATTTATTTATACTTATTTTAATAATTCTGCTCGGTCATATTAAATTAATTAAAATATTTTTTTAAAATAAATCTACGAGTGTTTATATTAATGTTAAAAAAATAATATTATAAACTGTTGAAAATATCATGCTGCCAAATAATTTTTTTGTTAAAAACAGGGCTTCAGTATTACATATCTTTTATTTATTTGTCAAAAAAATCTGTTTTTCTTTGTTTAAATGGCCAGTGTGACTAAAGTAATAATCTTTAAACAATTGATTTTTGCTTGAGGTTTGTTTATATTCTGTTTATAAACAGTATAATATATTACTTGAGCTGGGAGGATTGTAAGTGTTCTTCTTTAATATCTAACTGTTTCTTATTTAGATAAATAGGTAAAAAATTTGTGTTTAGATAGATATAGAAGAATATTAACTTTTGTTTGATAATTTATTACTTAAGTCACAGTGGTCATTTCAGCGGAGCACTACTACACTTTATTGTGAGATTATATACCTACATAGTTGTCGGATTGCTCGTTTTATAAATATATTAAAATATAGAAGATTCGTTTTCTATATTGAATGTATTTAACAGATAGAAGATTTTTTTCAAATATAGAAGATTGCTGTTGAATACAGAAAGTCTGGTAACCCTGCCGACACTGTCAAAAATATTGTTTATCCTTCTCAATTAGTAGTTAAAAGCAGGTGATGTATTGACACGATTTTTTCTTCTATTAAAAATTACAAAAAAAAAAGTTGGAAATGCCACATGATTGGTTATGTGACTTATAATATGACTAAAAACATACAAACTTAAATTTTATTGTTAAAAAATTAAACTGTCTTGAATATTAAATACTATACAATTCAGATTTGACAGGATTAGGACAAAAGAATCTACCGTTTATTAGACCGACGTTTCGCTTTATTAGTAAAAGCTTCTTCAGGGCAGTCTGATAATTAAGGATGACAAATTGTAAAAATTAGTGTTATTGAACTCATATTTTGAGGATTAATAAATATAAATAAACAAAACTTGGGAGAAATTAGGGTCAAATCGTGTAAACCAGATGTTGACTGCCCTGAAAAAGCTTTTACTAATAATAAAACGAAACGTCGGCCTGATAAACGATAGTTTCTTTTGTCCCAATCCTGTCAAATCTGAATTGTTTAAATTTATCATGAATGTCAACAACACCATTTCATTAAATACTAAAATACATAAATCAATTCTAAAGTACAAATAAATTTTTATTATGCGATTTTCTAATTAGTTTATTAAGGACCGGATAAAGACTTTCTAAATCATGTTTACAAACAATGTTCAAACTATTTTCAAATAACGAATTACACAAACATTAAACAAAATCAACAACAATAATTTGATTTAGTTTAATTTTCAGTTTATTTAGATCATTATAATTTACAAAAGGTAAAACCTAGGAAGCTAAGAAATATCATCAGAATTAATTACATAAAGAATTTTTTTTAAAACCTATATAAATTTGAAGCTTAAAAGAAAAAAGAGAATAGAGTTATATAAATAGTTAAAAAAATTCTTAAAGGTGGTTTAACGAAAACTGTTTAGAACTAGTAGCTCAAACATTTGAATGAGAAAGTTTTAACACAAAAATTTATTAGAAAAACACCAGTGGGTATCACTGATAACAATTTGAACTCTGACAGTTGGCAGGAATTTACGAACTCTTAAACTGGAATGAAGTAGTCTCTGATATCAATCGAAGAAGTAGCAAAAGTTTGTTATTATCTTCAAGCGTTTTTGAAAGCACAGACGGCAGTAACTTAGTATAAGTATTCTTTAGTATCTAAGTATTCTTTAATATTTACACCAAGATCCATTAAACGGTGGCTATATTACTATCATTTGTTTCTCAGAGATGTATTGTAATTTGCTTAAAGCAGAACCAGTACTCTTCTCAAATATTTACTATCTATAATAGTTGATACTATAATATAGCCTCAACTGGGTTATCTGGTCTTTACAGTTTGTACTACATTACTCATCGTATTTTGAAAAGAAGTAACAAGTCTGTGATAGTTTAAACAGTCAACAGAGTAAGCTCTAACATGACAGTTGGTACTTAGACTCCAAGCCATCAAACAATTACTTTGTTTAGAGATTCTCTTATACTAAGAACTAAGAAGTAATACCATCGTCATCTCTATCAAATAATCCAGCTACAAATATCTAATAAAAATTTGGAAAATGATTCCAGAAACAAAACAATTTCACCAAATATGTAGTTAAACAGCTTAATTTTAAATTGGGAGTAAAAAAAACAGTAACTTAAACTGTCAAAACTTAAATATTAAATAAAATCATTTTCGATTTACTGTCTCAGATTAGAAAAACACACTTATAAACAAAATAACAATTTAAAATTAAATTTAATAGTGAAGGAAAGTGCTGATAACGCAAATATTTTTACCGGCGTTTGAACGTCTATTCGAACATGTGGTTAAGTAGTTTCATTAAATTTTGCCATTTTATATAAGGTTAAAATTGGGAAATATCGACGCTATTTATTAATTACAAGAAGCTTGATCTTCTTTTTTTTTTTCTCAGTATCGCTAGTTATTATCCGGGCTGTTAACCCAACATTTCTTTCTTTGTTTTGTTTTTATACTGTTATCAATTGGCATTAAAAATGTCAACTGCTAGCATTGTAAATAGTTCTTTGTCTGCTTGAAATGTTTTTAGAATTCCAGCCAAAAAATGGAATAAATTAAGCATTGTGGTGAAGTTAAATAAAATATTACATGAAATAGAAAAATATCTTCTGGAAAAATAAAATAAAAGATTTCATTTTATGTCTATCTACTTTATTTCAGAAATGACATGAAATTAATTTTAGTGTCCCACCCTTTGGTAGTAATACAACCGCCTGACAGCAACAATCACGGTCGACTAACACTTCCTTTCACTTATTCCACCCTCTAATATCTCACGACACGTGTCGGGTAATAAAAATTCATCCACATAACGCATGTGTTGGCACGATTTAATACACCCATCTATCCCTCGAAAATATGATAATACGTCTTCGACACCATGGAGCTATTTCCAGTCACTGAATTCTCTTTTTAATATCGAACACATGTCTAGCAGATCCCTTTCAAATCTTATTAGTCCAAGCCCCAAATCTGCATAAGTCAAAACGTCAAGATCAAAGCCGAATCTAGCATTTTGATTATTTTAAGTCAGACTGTCGTATCTTCGCCGACCACACATATTTTCCAGTCTGTACAAATAGGAGAAACATAAATAACTTCGAGAGGAGAGTGCGAGAACGCGAATTAATTGGGGTGCTTCGAGGATGTTGTAATATTTCGTGGAGTGATAACACGTTTATGTCTTTTCGAAATACAACCGATCTATGCCAATGGATTTATTGAGATGCGGATGCTTTGTAAGGCGATACTTACGATCAGTTTTATCTATTCGCGGGATCCTTGAGTTATTATTGTCAAGTGCAGGTTGTTACTCCTTCTATTTTTAAAATGCTTTTTCAACGACTGCCCGGTCCATTAGGCAATAGGCGCAGCTGAGATGAAGGTCCACGAGGGGATTATTGTTATACTGTTACAGTGTGTTAATAAACACGCTATAGTCACTTCATAAACATTGTGGAATGTCTTTATTCTAGATTTAGATTTGATACTGAAACAAGCACAACCACTATTCTTGGCGGTCTAAACACTATTCCTGGCGAATTTTTTTCCTCCTAAATTAGTTTCCAGCACCAAAAAGATCTAAGTATAATTTAGCAAAATATACTTAGATAAAAAACAACAAAAAAAAAGTAACATAAAAAAATGAAAAAATAATTAACCGAAAAAAAGTGAAAATATAGAAGTAAAAATAATAATAATGAAATAATTAAGAGAATAATTTTTTGATAATCCTATATGAAGGCACAAAGGCCAAAAAAGAAAAATAAACGAAGCACAATAAACAAAAAATAGAAATAATGAGAAAGTGACAATAAAAAGCTTAAAATGACCTAAAGTTTCTGACAACGACAATAGATCAATTTTACACTTTATACGCAAAATCTAATCAAAATTCTTTATTTAGAAATAAACAAATTAGCAGACTTTCTTTCTTTACGTCTCACAGGAACATTATTATACGGACTCAACCTCTTCTCATCCAATTTCGGCATTTCTAACTCTTCTAGACTTGCCCTATCTCCAAGCAGTGCATGAGGCTGATCAAAATCGTAATCGTCTGAATGCGAATTTGGTTATAACCACCACGTTTTTACTCTAGGCTCCTGATGTCTAATTGCATATTTTGGTTTTTTACTTTTACTTTCCTGAGCTTGGACTATTTCAGGAATAGTTTCTGCACTATTGAGCCACCAGGAACGTTCTCCCGAGTCGATGTGTCTGATTTTGTGTCGTTCTTGGCGTACTCTGCGTCCATAAGATTGGTACTGGGGCTAGTATTGTCAGAACTGCCCAAACGGAAAATTTTCTTAGAGGTTTCCTCAGGGTATGTTTGCTTCAGGAACTTCAGCGTTTTTATCAATCCACTAAGAAATTTCTTCAGACTCGACATGACGTATAACAGGTTTAGACTGACTCTTCTCGGAATCTTGAGGAAGTGAACTAGAAGCTGTAGTGTCATCTAGCCACCAAGCACGTTCACCTGACTCAACTTTCTTAAAGTTCTTAGCTGGTTTTTGGTCAGTTTTTGATTTTTCTGTTGGTGTGTTTGGTAAACTTTCACGTGGGGTTAAGTTCATTCAGTTGATTTTGTCACTCAAACTCAAAAACTTCGTTATTACGACATTTTAGTTAGAAGTAATACAAACCTTGGCATTTTGTTTCGAAAAGACTTGTAACCGGAGCTAAAGCTCGCATGAGAAAAGACTTAGCTTCAGCTTCAGATTTAAGTCTTGGACTTGGAGGTGGTTTTGGAGATTTATCAGCAGACAACTCATCAGCTGAAGAAACAGCTACTGAAGTTCGTGAAGACGTAACCTTCAGATCTGCTTTTTCCTCTTCTTCACTTGCTGATAAAGATGGGGTACTTGCCTCAGAACTTGGCGATCTTCTACTTCATTGAGAAGTTTTCTCAGTTGAAATTCTTTGTAGCAATTTAGAACCAGAAGAATTACTTTTGTGGTATGAAGGACAGCTTGCTAAAATTTTCAGAAATATCTGTAGCTTCAGAAGCTTGAATATTAGTTTCAGATTCAGCAGAACTAGCTGAATTACTTCTTCTACCAACTGTGTTTTTCTTTCTTTTGTATTCATGTTCAATACTAATTTTCGAAAATTCTTGTTGGTAGTATTAATGGAATGTAGTAATGCCGATTTTGTATTTGGAATTTGTGGTGGAAGAGATTGTTTAATTGAAGAAACTTTCTTCGGTGGTGATTTCTTCTCCTGACTCAAACTTTTATTAGAACTGTTTCTTGACACACTTTACGGACTTTGCTCCCCTTTCTTTTTATCATTCGGACTTGAAAATTTCATATCAAGAAACGAACTCCAAGGAGTTGCAACCATACGAGACCCTTCTGCAAATCTTGAATTTTTTGTATTGTCATCAAGCCGATCTGACTGAATTTCTTTATTAACACAACTCCGAGTTTTAAATCGTGTTATTTGTTTTTCAACAGTTTTAGCAATATTGCTGCGACGAGATCTTGCAATATTACTAGAAGTAGGTGACGGTGAAGTGCCTCTAGTAATAGTCAAAACAGTTTCAGTTTCTTTATTTTCTTGAGGTGGATGTATAGTTTTAACACTCGAATCTTCAGCAATTGAAGAACACCGACTTGTAGGCCGACTTTCTTGCTCTTTTTGTGCATATGAAGCATTAAGTAATTCCCGATTTTTTCTGATAATTTTATCAGATCTAATTGCTGAAGACCGGGTATAAGCAGTATAACTTTTCTCAACTGAATTTTTTGGAAGAAACCGACTAGTAATGTATTTCTGAGATCCTAAAAATAAATCTTTTTGTAAAGATGGTTTGTACTCTGATAAATCATTTTTACTTAGTGAGGATCTTTCTGTATATTTTGATACAAGTTCGCTTTACTCAACGAAGATCTTCCACCATATCTTAGAACATTATCTTTACTAATTGAGGAATGTCCACTATATCTTAAATCTTGATGACTAGCTGAACAAAGCCGATCTAAAACATCATTTTTATTCAAAGAAGAACGTCCAAAATATTCAGGAATCGTAGTTAAAGTGTTTAATTTTTGACTTACAGAACATGTAGGCTTTATATGAGTTAAAGCTAATTATGTCTGTAGCTAAGCGAGAGTAAACGTAAAATGCATTTTTGTGAGATCTTGAAGATAAATCTTCTCTTCATGTTCGTTTGTACTTTGATAAATCATCTTTGGTTAGTGAAGATCTTTAATCATTGAAGAACGGCTACTAGTTTTTAAATTTTCTGGAGTATTAAAAAACTATGATTTAAAATATCGTTTGTATTCAAAGAAGAACATTCAGAATATTTAGTAATACTTGTCAAAGCGTCTAATTCTCGACTCACTGAATGTAGGGTGGTAAATTTTTAGGATAAATTTTTGAACTAGTAGATTTGTCTTAGCTAAATACGTAGCTTTTACATAATATAAGCAAACTTTTTGACTACAGAGTAACGTTGTAATACAATTTCTTATAGTGCCAACAAAAATAATGAAAAATGTGCCAATACTATCGCAATAACTAGATATATTTTTCACAAATATAGCTGTCTTAGCTAACTTGACGCCAAATTTACCATAAAATACAGATGTAAAAAGTTAATGAATTTTAAAAATATGTTTTGTTTACATATCCGCCTACTCTCTCCTTGCTAATGTTGATCACGAAACAATCTGCTATAATAATCTTGTCGAATTACATTCGCATTTAAAAATTAAATCTAAACATCCGACTATTCCTCCTTTCAACAAACAATTGCCGTTCTAGAAAATTTTAGTTTACTTAACCCAAATATTCTTAAACGGACCAACGCCAACACATTTCTTATTGTGGCAGCATTACACCGAGTTACAAATTTAATGAAATAAGGTTTCAGACCTGTTAAAGATACGGAAATAGTTTACTGAAAAACGGGTTAATGATTGATTTCAGCAATTTCTATATTAGTTGCGCTCATTTTTTTAAATAAAGAAAAATGTACATTAGAAACTATCCTCAGAAAATTTGAGACGTCTCAAATGGCGGAACGCTTCTATAATTACCCTCAAAGATAATGAAGCCAATATGTAAAACCTCCAATTTCTAAAGTAAGCTTATAAAACTGTCAACTGAGTTTACTTTTCAGGCTAAGTAATGTATGGCTTAGGGTTATTTTTAAGTGACGCCCTCTATTGACTGCAAACACATTTTTCGAATTGTTTGAGTAGTGTCGGTTTGTCTGAGGACGAGAGGAATCTTGTATCAACCTAATTAAGCAATTGAAAAAAAAAATCGAATTTTCCATTGAGATTATGTACCAAGACTTTTCATAAATAATGTTTGCGCGTCATTTTGCTGGCATTTAACCAAAATAAATAATTTTCAGACATTTTGTTAAATAATTATTTATTTAATAGATGTTTCAGTGATTATTTTTATCAATTATTAGAAGAAAGAACAGTTAAGGAGTAGCATTTGGTCTTTTCCCCAAGTTTTAGAGATGAATACATTCAGAAAGAAAACAAACTGAAAAAACAAGTAAAACCTTGGCATTCACCACTGAGTAAAAATAAGATCAAAAATCAAAGAGCTGAAAAATCCTGAAAAGCAGCCACAACAAACGAATCCAATCGAAACAAATCTTTAACTACCGCATACTCTCCCTCTATTTTTATCAGTTTTATAAGTTTTGTGGATTCTTATTTTTCTTTTGGGCTCATTTATAAACGAAAGTGAAACACACACCATCTCAGGACTATTAGTAACTTCCTGTCTGGAGCAGTTTCCGTTTCTTGTTTCGGGTTGACATAAACCTTCCTAATCAATTCGAATAAGTGAGTCAGAGACGCTTCTTTTCCGCTGAATTATTAATAATAATGAGTCTTGTTCTATCCAAAATCTAATCACGAATTTTGCACTGAATTGAGCATTGTTCCGGTGTGAAATTAGGGCAATTAAGAATGGGAAGATGAACTTTGAAAATTTTTGTTGTAAATTGTTATCAGATTGCATAATTAGTCGAGATTTGAATGATTAAAAGGTGCCAACATTTATTTTTAACGAAATGTTTTCCGTTTGTAACGTGATTGATTATACTCAAAGAATCTTCAATGGATATCAATTGACTTAGCCAAAACTTTAATAAATAACCTTGACCATAGATTTATAATTAAAAAAAATGGTTTTTCAGGTACCTTGGACAAAATCATCAAATTCCTCCACGAGTTTCTCTTCACCTTCTAGTAAAAAAGAAACCACAACAACATCAACCAAAGTAAGAATCTATTTTATACACTTGAAAGTCTTAAAACTCGATGCCAATTATCACAATTCATTAACTCCTAATTCTATGGCGCCTTTTCAAATAATTGAGATACTTGTATTGACGTCATATTAACGTAATAACTGTTACAGTATGATTTTGGCAAGAAAAAAGATGAAGATAAGAGTGCAACATCACGAATTGCTTCAAAATATGGCGCCTACAATTCAGGCTACCAACGAGACACTTCAGCTTCAGGTTAGTCTAACTTGACTCTCTTCATTTCTCATAATTTTTTTTCAGGAAGTAGTTACACAAATCGGCTTAAACCTTCTCTGGATAAAAAGGAGACAAGTCATCCTCCTGTTTCATACCGAGCTTTAACTAGAACAAATCCTCGGTCACGTGATCCTAGTCCTGATAAAAGCTCATCTTCGTCTAGCTATAACTACAACCGGCTTTATCCTACAAGACCCTATACACGTTCAGTGAGTCGAGAATTAGACACTTCTACTACGATTCCCAAATATTCGGGACGTTCTTCTTTGAATAAAGACGATGTTTTAAATCGGAGATCTTCAGTTAGTCGTGAAGATTTAAAGTATAGTGGGCGTTCTTCAATTAGTAAAGATGATGTTCCGAGATATGGTGGAAGATCTTCGTTGAGTAAAGACGAACTTGTACCTAAATACACAGGAAGATCTTCTCTAACTAAAGATGATTTATCAAAGTACAAACCATCTTCACGAGAAGATTTATCTTCAGGATCTCAGAAATACATTACTAGTCGGTTTCTTCCAAAAAATTCAGTTGAGAAAAGTTATACTGCTTATACGCGGCCTTCAGCAATTAGATCTCATGAAACTATCAGAAAAAATCGGGAATTACTTAATGTTTTACATGCGCAAAAAGAGCAAGAAAGTCGGCCTACAAGTCGGTGTTCTTCAATTGCTGAAGATTCGAGTGTTAAAACTTTACCTCCACCTCAAGAAAATAAAGAAACTGAAACTGTTTTAACTATTACTAGAGGCACTTCACCGTCACCTACTTCTAGTAATATTGCAAGATCTCGTCGCAGCGATATTGCTAAAACTGTTGAAAAACAAATAACACGACCCAAAACTCGGAGTTGTGTTAATAAAGAAATTCAGTCAGATCGGCTTGATGACAGTACAAAAAATTCAAGATTTTCAGGAGGGTCTCGTATGGTTGCAACTCCTTGGAGTTCGTTTCTTGATATGAAATTCTCGAGTCCGAATGATAAAAAGAAAGGGGAGCAAAGTCCAAAAAGTATGTCAAGAAACAGTTCTAATAAGAGTTTGAGTCAGGAGAAGAAATCACCACCGAAGAAAGTTTCTCCAGTTAAACAATCTCTTCCACCACAAATTCCAAATACAAAATCGGCATCACTACATTCCATTAATACTACCAACAAGGATTTTCGAAAATCAGTATTGAACATGAATACAGAAGGAGGAAAAAAAAAAGTTGGTAGACGAAGTAATTCAGCTAGTTCTGCTGAATCTGAAACTGATATTCAAGCTTCTGAAGCTACAGATATTTCTGAAAATTTAACAAGCTGTCCTTCGTACCACAAAAGTAATTCTTCTGGTTCTAAATTGCCACAAAGAATTTCAAGTGAGAAAACTTCTCAAAGAAGTAGAAGATCGCCAAGTTCTGATGCAAGTACTTCATCTTCATCAGCAAGTGAAGAAGAGAAAAAAACAGATTTGAAGATTACGTCTTCACGAACTTCAGTAGCTGTTTCTTCAGCTGATGAGTTATCTGCTGATAAATCTCCAAAACCACCTCCAAGTCCAAGACTTAAATCCGAAGCTGAAGCTAAGTCTTTTCTCATGCGAGCTTTAGCTCCGGTTACAAGTCTTTTCAAAACAAAATGCCAAGGTTTGTATTACTTCTAACTAAAATAGCGTAATAACAAAATTTTTAGGTTCTAGTGACAAAATCAATTGGATGGACTCGACCCCAAGTGAAAGTTTACCAAACACACCAACAGAAAAATCAAAAACTGACCAAAAACCAGCTAAAAACTTTAAGAAAGTTGAGTCAGGTGAACGTGCTTGGTGGCTAGATGACACTACAGCTTCTAGTTCACTTCCTCAAGATTCTGAGAAGAGTCAGTCTAAACCTATTATACGTCATGTCGAGTCGGGAGAAATTCCTTGGTGGCTTGATAAAAACGCTGAAGTTCCTGAAGGTGTCCAAACATACCCTGAGGAAACCTCCAAGAAAATTTTCCGCTTGGGCAGTTCTGACAGTACTGGCCCTAGTACTAATATTATGGATGCAGAGTACCAAGAACGCCACAAAATCAGACACATCGACTCAGGAGAACGTTCCTGGTGGCTCAGTAGTGCAGAAAATATTCCTGAAATGGTCCAAGCTCAGGAAAGTAAAAGCGAAAAACCAAAATATGCAATTAGACATCAGGAATCTGGGGAAAAAGCGTGGTGGTTACAATCTAATTCTCACTCGGAAGATCACGATTTTGATCAGACTCAAGCACCTCTTGGAGATAGGGCAAGTCCAGAAGGGTTAGAAATGCCCAAAGAAAATGAAGGAAGGTTAAGTCCGTATGATAATGTTCCTGTGAGGCATAAAGGAAGAAAGCCTGCTAATTTGTTTATTTCTAAGCATAGAAATATTGATGAGATTTTGGGAGGGTGTGGAACTATGTGGAGTCCATTGATGGACCGAATTTTTGATTATCAAACGGGTAAAGGAGACTGTAGGGAAATTGATGCTAAGGATGTTAGAATTCATGATAGTACGGCCCAGAGAGGAGTTATACAACCCGCAAGGATGTAAGTTAATATTTCTCAGTTTTTATATTTATTATTTTTCTTTACTTTTTATTTTAATCCGTTCTAGTACAGCATTTTCTTCTATAACTAGTTTTTTTGTTCTATTTTCTTCTCCAATTGTTGTTTTAAGAGTTCTTCTAACCTTATACTGCAATGTTATGGAAATTAAAGTAAATCTTTATGAATAGTTTATTTGGTAAATTCAGTTTGTAGCAAAACAGTCAAAAGCGATGAAACTTAATGAATTACTTGGTTTTTCTCAGATCAAAAATTCTGAATCTTGTGCTATTTCATAAATTAGGATTTAAAGTGACATTTCTCTCGCTGGTGATAACATTCTGGTGTTTTTTATTTAATACACTATAACGTAGTAATTTTTATTCAAAAACATAAAAAGCAAAACGTTACAAAACCTAACCTTACAAATTGACATTTTTCTGTTACCTAACATGTGCTCCAGATGTCGCTTTGCAACACTATCTTTGCGAATAGTCTTAGACACTTATTCAAATCAGTTTATTGTTGTTATTAATATTTTTTTAAGTTACCTACATCTACATTTTTTGATTAATATTCAGATATTTTCATAAAAAAACCGGTCCTCCAACAATTCTCTCTAAAATATTTTCTAGTTTGCATAACAAAATGGTTCTTTAGCGAAACTGAAAGTTATGATGTTAGAACTTGACAATATTTAAACACTTGTCTTGGAAATTAATTTTCGATTTAAATATTTAAAAAAATCGTTACTAAATATTTCGGAACATCTGTTTGAAATACCAACTTACTTTTTTTGTTTCAGTGATAACATCGGTGGTTTCCCAAAGACTTTTTCGCCGTACGGAAAGGTAAGCAATTTGTTGTTTAATGACCTCTTGCGATTTGCATTTAAATCGTCTCTTGAGCGCACATAACGCAACGGAAAAAATCCGACTTTATGAATAATCATCCGTGACGTCCATTCAGCAGCCTTTTTCCTCATCGTCGGCCTCGATATAACGTCATTTTTGAGGTTTACGACCATCGGTTCGTAAAGTGCACTTACCGTTACGAATTTCTGCACTATTATTTATTTCGGCTCGAAAGTCACTAGATTCAAGGATTGATAGGAAAAAAAGATTTGTAATTCGCTGGTTTAACCTAGTGCAGAGCTAGACGTGGTAAAAAAAATACTACTGGTTTTCTAAAAGTCTAAACAATTTTAACAAATTTTAAATCTTCTATTTCTTACATTTTAAATTACTTTTGTTTAGAACAAAAAATACTCAAACAATCTGAAGGTTGACCCAGCTCTGACAGTTTTACGAGTCAGGGAAATTTCGGTTTGGCTAGAACTATAATTAGTTCTACAATTGGTGATGTCATAACAGGCTTTCCTCATTGAATATACGTTCTAAACGCACATATTACAGCATTTGTTTTAGTTCAATTATTTAATAAAGATGCAGAATGCTTTAGTAAGAGTTTCTGCACTTTTTATGAACACACACAAGGGTTACCAACTTTTTTATATTGTAGTAAAAGGCATTTTCAAGTGCGTGTCTAGAATTCTTTTTAAAAGAGCGAGTTTAATTTGTATTTTTTTTACAAAGCTCCTATAGTTTTTATTGCTCTTTTACCTCCTCTGACTATGTCTTAGGATTTTTTACATTACAACATTATTTATTTTTTTAGTCTTTTTTGTTTCTTTAGCATTTTATTTGCTTTTCTATTTTGTTTGCTGTAGTTTTTTTTTGGATAAGTCGTTTTTTAATACATTGTAGAATGTGCTTTAGATCTTTTATTAGACTCTTTCAAGTGACGTTTTTATTTTTTTTTCTGTTTTTTTATTTTAAACTACGTTTTTCACATTTTTATAAAATAAAAACTTGTTTCAAGTTTCTGTTGAATCTTCATTTAGAATCAATTTTTCGTTCTCTATTACTCGTAAAATTTTTTTCTTTTATTCGTCGTTTTTTTGTTTTTCTATAATTTTTTTAATTAAAATTTTAGAAAAACTTCTTTTTTAAAAACTTTTTATTCTAAAATTTTTATTGTTCTTTTTTACTAACCGTAATTTTCTGTATTTTTTTTATTGTTATTCTCTCTTAGCTTTTATTGTCCACGTCTTTCTCTCTTATAAGTTGTTGTTTTTTAACTCCATTTAAAATTGTTTTTTGTTTTAACATCTTTCAAGCGACGTTATTCACGTTTTTTTTTAATTTTTCTCGTTTTTCTAGATTTTTTTTTGTTTCCTTTTCTCTACTACTCGAAAACTGAGCTCTCTTCTTTCTGTAGAAACGTCTTTAGACGTTTTTAAAACAAAACTTATCGCTAATAACTAATAAGAAGTGATATTATAACTTTGTACAGAGTTATCAAAAGTTGTAAGTAAACACGTGCGCTATTGAGGGCAGCATCTATTCTGGCAATAAAACAAATATTGCATTTGTTAATTGGCAATATTTTTAGGTGATTTAGTGTTTGCTTTATTAATAAAATGCCTTAGAAGCCAAAAAAAATTTGAACTTTCTTTCTTAGTAAAAAAACACTAATTTAGAACAGAAAATTACAATAAAAAAATTATAAACCTATAAATGGCTCTGATAGGTCAAGTCGGTGTAGATTTTTTGTTGGTTTTATTGTGGTTTTTGTGATTGGTTTAGATTTTCGAAATCTAAAAGACAAGTAGTGTTTTGTAAGTATAACTCAAAAACTTAAAGACAGTTTATAAATTTAAAGAACTGTCATTTGAAATAAAAGAAAACTCTACACATCATAAATTTTGCAGATGTTATGCTTTTGTTTTGTTTGAAAAGCAACGAAATTTACGTCACACTTGTAGAGTCAATTAGTTGTCTATTATAACCAGTGAGACCAGCCTTGAATTGAGAAGAATAATGCTCTCTAACGTTTGTTTGGCAAGCAATTAGTAGATAGGTCTAGAAACTGAAAGATTACGTAAAAAACGGCCTTCGCGGGTGAAATAATTGATTTTAAAAAATGAGGTAGCGGGATTACTAATTAAAAAGCAAAATGTTAGATGTTAGGTGTCAACAAAAGAGAAGATTTATGGATGGCCAGAATTATGCATCATATCGACACAACTGTGGTGTTGTAATTAGATGCGGAAAGTGCAAATTGGCTGTCAGTTATTAATTTAATTACTTGTTTTTATTATACAGTTGACATGCATAAAAAAACAATTTTTAATTGATGATAGCCTGATTTCTTAAAGTATAGTAAATCTGAAATAATATTATGAAGCTTAGTGGTGTTGTAAACTTGTAAAAGGCCAAGTTCAGAACTTGTATAATGAATTTGATTGTTTCTTTTAACGTGAAGCAAACAATAGATTGTAAGTCGTTATTTCAGTAGGAAGTTCATTTTCAATGGTTATCCTAAGTGTTGGTATAAAGAAGTACTAGTAGCAATATTAATATTTACTTTAGATATTTAAATTACTACAGCCTGAAGATGTATTTATAATTTTACGAGTTATGTTATATACAAGGTGTTTTTAAAATAACTGTACTGAAAGGATCTTAAAAAACCAAATTTGCTTTATACAAATATTTATAGATTTTGTGATATACAATATAGAAGTTTTGCTGAAAATCAGCATTGTTATACAAAATTGTATATCTCAAAACCAATGTTTTTTTTTAAATTTTACAGCGTGTATCCCAAAAACCAGTAACATTTAAAGACAAATTTGGACATTTAGCGTCTTTTCAACAAAGGCTTAACCTGTTAAAATTTTTAAAGTAACTACAAAAACACCCTGCATATCTGATTTTTACACTAAAACTAGGACTATTACTAGGGAAAATATCTACATTTTTTTTTTCACACACTGTATTGAAACACCTTTGCTAGTTTTGGTTACACTGCCTTTCAGTGTGTTGCTGGTTGGGCGATTAGGTGATGTAATTCAATGTCGGTCGGGGCATTAGTCCGCGAAGTAGCTGTTTTTGCCTAATCGTGGATTATTAAACATTATTACACATTATACCAACTCTCGCACCTTCCAGCACTCCTCGTTAGATGACACACTATGTCTGTCTATACGACTACTAGCCGAACTTCGCTTGATATAAGCGAGTTCTCCCACCCGTTCCAATCGAGCACAACGCTCTGATGAGGGACAAAAACCCCGAAACCGGTGTACAGTTTCTCGACGTTGTTGCTCGATTAGAACATCTTTGCTTGACACACTGTATACAAAAAAAATGTTGTATAAAAATGTTCTACTGTGTATATCTCAAAAATATAAAAATTTATAAAACGTTTTTGAGTATTTAGCAACTTTTCAACGAGGTCTATTGCTTGTTAAGGTTTGAAAAGTTACTTCAAAATAACAAAAAGTACAAAAAGTAAAATGTTACATGTTATATAAGGTATAGCAATTTTAGATTTTAAAGATCTATTACTAATTTTTTGGCAAACGCTCTGTGAGTCTCAATTTTAACTCAATTTTTGGGTAGAACTGCTCTATTTCTTATTGTAAATTTTCACATGAATTTTACGTAATTAAGCTTTAAAATATTACATAATTATTTTTCTACATCTCTTTTAAAAACACTTCTTTTATATCTTTATTGGCAAAATTTCTTTTTCTACAATATTTTTTACTTTGATTGTAACATTTTTATTGTTAGTTTAATCTTCATTAGTTAATTGAACGTTTTATTATAATCTTGTCTTCTTATTCTCTTTCTATTCTATTTATTTCTATTCTTTTATGTTTCTAATTTATTATCGAGGAAAGTTTGGTAAAATTTTTCTAACAAACTTTTTTATTATTCTTTTTTTTACAATATTATTAAGACACTGATGAGTGTAAGATAGTTTTCTAAAGCGCTCTGCTACTGTTATCTAAGAATCTTGTTTGATTACACTGATGAGTTTGACGTGAAGTTCTATTCTTGCATTGTTTAGTTAAAAATTACTCAACTTTGAGAAAAAATGAATGCTTCTATCGAATAACAATGTAATACCAAATGTAATAAAAAACATGTATTTAACAAATTATAAAAAACAATAACTACAGTTACTACAATACTTTTAAAGATGTTTCTAGTTATTTATTCAATTATCTTCAGCACAAAAACGCTGACCAAAGTTAAAATAGTTTCTCGTAATTAATCTTGTTTTTCTCTAAATACAATCAACAATAAATAATTTTGAATTTAATACAATAATTTAAAAAAAATAAAAATAATTTATGGAAAAATGATAATAATATTAGTCTAAAATTTAAATATTTGAACCATAAAAAATTAAATTATGAGTAGATATAGACTAGGAATGATCTATTGCATCTAACATATATTTGCAAGATAAATTTTAGTCACAAAAGAGATAAACAATACGTTAATTTATGATAATTTGCTTTGCGGTAGATAATTAATTTGACAAAGTGAGTATTTAAACATTTGGAAAGTTTAAATAAATTTTAATGGTTTTTGTTTTATTATTATTTAACCCAGCTCTAATTTCTATTTTAGTTTATTGTTAAAATTTTTACTATTTAAAAAATTTTCACAAAAAAGAAAAATTAAAACAAAGTAAAAATTTAATATCAGAAATTTATTGTTGCAGATAAATTAATAAATTTATTGTCGCAGATTATAAACAACTAAAAATTATTTTACAATATTTCAAGATAAATGAGAATTTTTTTTTATAAATCTTTTTAATAACACAAATCGATTTTTTTAATTTTTTGAAAGCCAACCAACTCTCTGGTTTTTCGTCTGTAAGAAAATTTGTAAATTAAAATGCAAAAATTGTTGTACAAAATACGACTATTATGGCATTTATAATCTCATCAGTGTATTTGACTCGGGCTTCGAGCTCGGGTCACAAACTTCTTTTACTAAAATTAGGAAATGTAAAATATGTATTTACCACAGAGTGCTGTAATGCTTAAAATGTCAATATCTAATTTTTTTTTGCTAATAAAATAATACATAATACTATATTAATCTCAACAATCATTTTGAGTTCATAAGCACCTGCCATTTTCGGTGCCATATCATGTTTTTAAATTTGAATTTATAGTAAGAAAAAAATATATAGGTATGCAGAATAAAATAACTTGTATCAGCTTTAAAAATTGTGCAAATGCTACATGATGTTTCTATTTAAAATTGGCTTTTTTTTTTAATTTCCAACTTTGATGCAAAATAAATTTGACAACTGCGTAGACCGGCGCGCGGTGTTGAAAAGAACGAAACAAAATATATTTCTCTCTCACTTGCATGTTGGCGTGTAACTCACGCACAGGAAGGTTAGGAAATTAGCAGTCCATTATAGCGAGGCGGCTCTGTGAATGGTCTAAGAATGTAACTGAATCAGAGCAGGCTGTGTCAGCGTAACTGTGATGATGTATCTAACGTTAATACAACTTGCTCGATTCAGTTACATTTCGATCTCAGGTTATATAGTTTTAAACAAAATGTTTTCAAAACATTTGTTACAATAAAAATTATATTTATGTTACGGTTTAAACAATAAATTATTAAACATTTTTGGGTTTTTTTATTAGCAATTTTTGATAGATTATGACAACTTATTGAGAGACTTTTTTATTGCGTACTAGACAAGTCAAAAGACTACTTTTAGTATTAAAAGCAACTTTTATATTGTGTTTTTTTTTAAATATGAGAAATAGAAAGAGGAATCTTGCTAATGATGCAGAAGAAGAATTAAAACCAGCTACAATGTGAGAGTTACAATGTTTGAAATCGGGAGGAATTACAGTATCAGTTGATGTAGGTTTTCTACAAATTTTAAAAGCAATTGATAAATAATTGTCTTTCCTAATTATATTAAAATTTTAAAATGGAATGCCAGAGTTTTGTTTCTATTTCTACAGTAGATTTATTGTTTTTCTGTAATGAGTTAATAACCAAAAGAAAATTATCTAAGCCTGCTTTGCTGTCTTTGAAAAGATGACGTCATTAAGATATATCAACCAGAAACAAATATATTTTAAAGATAAGGAAAGGTAAAACAAAATAATTTTGCCAAAAAGGGGCTAAGAAATGAGCTAAGAGGTGGCTTTTCTGTTTAAATTAATATTAATAAACCAAATAAATACCTAACAAACTCTAAAATAAAACAAAACAGAAAATGTTAAGTTAGATTTAAGCAAAATCTATTTGTCATTCATTTGTTTATTACATTTAGCTTAAAATTTTATTATTTTTTTTTGTTAATTTTTTTAAGTGTTTAGCTTTTTTTATTTTTGCTTTATTTTAATTAAAACAGATTTTTAGTGTTTGGTTGCTTTTGATTGATTTAATAATTAAGTAGTATTATTATAAAATGGTGGAACATTTTCATTGCCTACGCTAAAAGAAATGCATTTTTGATCATTCTATACTTTCAAGTATATTTAATTTTACAAAATTATCAGATACTGATATTCCTTTCGAACTTTACGCTAATTAATAAATTAATAATTAGTTTCGAGTTTCGATAAGAAGTGATGTAACCCCATCATCATCATCTATACCTTTCATGTTAATGTTAATCAATATCCTGTATCATTTACGAAACATAAACCCACAAATTAAATTTTGACTAATTAAGCCTCTTTCGTTCTAAATTTGCGTTGTCTCGAATTGAGGGGCGTGAACAGCTGAGTCTCTGAGATCTTGCATAACAAAATGCGTGTGCGGACTTTTTTCCGGGCGTGTATATTTACCTCCGGTTGAAAATGCAGTATGGAAAGTTGCCATCATCTTTTCTAAAATTATATTTATTGGATTGGCCCATATTTCGTTACGCCCATTATTGGTACGATTCGATGGTAATCTGACAGGCGTATCTTAAACTTGTTACAAGCGAAGAAAGCATTACCTTGCCCCATTTAGCAGATCCGGAGTGAAAAGAAAATTATTAATTAGATGCTACTGTAGATGGAATAATTTATTACAGCGGTCAAGGGCAGGAAGTACTTCTTACACACATGCTGGGCAAGTAATCACGAAAAATGGGTCACTGGAAATATTTTATGAATCTGAAAACAAACAAAATAAATTATCTAAGCCTTTTTCAGGGTATTTTTATCGGAGTTAATCATTTTTTTTTTCTGTTTGTACGCACTAAATATTAAGTTTGCCTTGTGATAGTTCTTGTTTCGAAATTTTTTTCCTGTTTTCTATGAGATAACACGTTTAACGAAATTTCTTAGATAAACAATTGTTGTGTACAAAAGCTTGTCTAGAATTAACACCACAAGTCAAAAATATTTAAAACTAACAAAATTCTACTAATTATCAATGCTGTAATAAAAATTGTAAATAATAACTCGTGTGTTAGGTTTTAGGTTCGTCGAAATTGAAGTTACGTGGACCACCCCAAAGATAGTTGTATTTATATTATAGTCATTCCATTTTTCTAAGAAGTATTGACCGCAATACGTTTACATAATTCGATTTTTGTTTTAGTAAAGGGTTTTTCAACAAAGAAGGGTTGATGTTGGCACCCTGTGGCGGCCATGTTTTTTTTGGTAGTGTCTGTGTAATCTGGTGTTTATTGTTCAGTCACTGATGCCAAATTACCATGGCAAATTACACAATTAAGCAACACGTCCAAATGAGAAAACTTTATTATCAAAATGACTGTTTGTTAGTTCGAATATTGCGCTCGTTGTGCCCATTTTATGAAAACCACCTTTCAAAATCGACTCTTCATTGTTTGGTGACCAAATTTGAAACAACGGGGTTGGTAAGCAATCAGCCAACACCCCGTCACGTCGTCAAAGAAATGCTAGATCGGCCGAAAATGTTGCTGCCATACGTGAAAGTGTACAGTAAAACCCGAGGCAGTCAATTCTTGGTCGTGCACAAGAACTCGGCCTTTCGCAGACATCAGTTTGGCGAATTTTGCGTCGGGATTTAGGATTACACCCGTACAAAATCGAATTAACTCAGGACCTTAAAGTTAATGACCACAGACAACGCCGTTTGTTCGCTGACTGGGCTTCGAACCGTTTAGAAGAATATTTCTTGCAAAAGTGACGTGATTTGGCCACCAAGATCGTGCGATTTGACCCCGCTAGATTTTTGTGGGGTTTTCTCAAGTCGCAGGTCTATACCAATCAGCGGCAATCCACCGATGCCTTTAAAGTCAATATCACCAATGCCATCGGTCAAATTCAGCCAGATCTATGCGAGCGAGTCATTCAAAATTGGTCCACTCGGATCCATGCCACAGTTAGAAGTCGCGGCGGACATTTGAACGATGTTATATTCCATAAATAAAGGCATGCATGGACCTTTTATATAAAAAAAGATTTTTTTTAAATACCTCACACACAGCTTGTTTTATTTCATTTTATTTCATCGACCCATTCTTATTGAAAAACCCTTTACATTTACCTGACTTCCAGTTTCTATGTTTCAAAAAAAAATTCTAGTTTTTGCAGATCAAAGCAACACAAAAACACATTTCAACTATTTGTAAACAAAATAACAATTTAATAATAAAATTAAATCTAATAGTGATAAATAATGGAATCACATTTGTGCTGATACTGCAAGGATTTTTACTATAGTAACATCAGAAGTTTTTTTAAATGGTTTTACTTTTTTTTTGCTCTTTGTAGAAGCTTAAATTTGGTGACACCACCGTTCTTCTATTAGATTTGTCAACACAAAGATTTTTTTGCTGTTGGTAATAGTGATAAATTTTATACACTATTAAATTTAAAGCGTGATACTTCAATTTAATCTGTCTCAGAGATAAATTAAGTCCTAACACTCTTCAGTCTTGGGGTAAAAAAAATAATGAAATAATAGCTTCTAGGGTTGCGTCACCTATTTAAAAGTCACTGTATTCTTAAGCGTACTAAAACAGATACTAAAAAAATGTAATAGAACTACTAGAAGAGACAGTAAATAGTAAAAGAGCATATTAGAAAAAATTTGTTAATAGCAGAAGCTTCTGTGTGTCAGCCAACCTGCTTTCTGTATAAAACGGGCCATACACGATACGATCTGTCGTACGACGGTTTTACTGCAGATTGGATAAACAATCGTTCCAACAAATTGATTAGTGTTTTGCCCACAGACGTTACGATTTGAGCATCAAGCAGTCATTGCAATTGGCAGTTGTTTTAATTACATTCGTATACACTTTGTACTCATGATACCGCCTGTTGGGAAAAAGATTATAGCGGCTATAATAGTTGTCAGTCTGTTAAGTGAAAGAAAAAAAATTAAGAAACAAAAGAAATGGTCCAAAACGTGGTTATTCCAGCGTATATATACGCATATGAATTTGCTGCGAGAATTACGTAACAACGAACCAGGAAATTCTCAAAATTATCTAAGATCCTGAGAATAACAGACTTTTCTTCTAGAACCAACGTTTTTGGACGTGCGCAGTGGTTCTTTTGTTTTTGAACTCGTTCCAACTTATCGAAACAAGCGCACAAACGATACGATTTGTCGTTTATCAAACGCGGTCGTACAATAAATATTTAACCAGGCAAACTACCGTACGATCCAACCTCGTCGTACGATTTGTTTGACGACAACCCCACAGGCGATCCAACTATCGTAACAACTTGAGTCGTACGACAAATCGTATCGTGTGGGCTGTTTAAGCGGGCGATAAGTCGTTGGTTTAGTAATGTACAGTGAATATGATTAGCGAATTGAAGCCAGTTATATTGAAAGAGACAGAAGTGAGTTCTTTAGAACTTTAACTATTGTGAGGTATTTTTGAATTATTTTATTATTTATTGTTATTATTATATAAAATATTGAGGCTACGTCAGATTGATGTTAGGAATAAGATTTAAAACAGATTAGATAGAAATATGAATAAATAATTCTTCTGCAGTTATACAAAATACTAGAAGCACAAATTTTGTTACTATTGTAGTAAGAACAAGAAAAATTTGGCAGAGAAAAAGTAAAATACAATTTTATAAACAATGAAAGACGTCAGTTGATAGACAAACAAGAACAAAAGGACTTTTTGGAAGAGTATAGAGAGATTCAGTATAAACTGAAAAAGCAATGTTTGTAAAAAAGACAGAAGTTTGAGAAACAACGTTCTGGAGACAAAAAAAATCTTGAAAAAGTTAAAAACGTTGATTGAAGTACACAAAAACAAAAAAATACTTTTAAGGAAGAAAAAAAGGTTTTATAAAGTATTTGAGAAATAACAAAAAGTGAAAAAGAACATTAGAAAATTATAGAAGTTAAAAGACGTCGATTAGAAGAAAAATAGAACCAAATAAGTATATAGATGAAATAAAGAAGTTTTAAAAAGAGGTTAAAAGAAAAAGAACTAAAAAAAATTCGAAAAAAATAACTTAAAAGATCCTAAAAAATGGCGATTAAAAAACAAAAAAAAACTATAAACGATATTTGAAGATCTAAAAAAGATTCTGGTATTCTAGGAAGACTTAAAAATTACTAATAAAAAGATTTAAATAAAATATGTTTAAAAGAAAAGGAAGAACAAAAGAAGATTCTAAGAAAACAAAGGAATAATCTGAAACTACGCCTAGATGAAAATGAAAAACAAAAAATATCTTTAAAAAGATGCGAAAAGAGTTGATTAAAAGAACAGAAAAACATCTTTCAGAAATTTAAGCAAATATTCTGCTACTTATATAAAATCTAGAAATAAGTGTTAGAGGACATCAAAAATAGGATAAATTACGATGATTGAACTTTGAACCAGCGTTAGAATCCTTAACATTGTGGTCCACAGGTGGCATAACGAGCAGTGGACCAACCTTGCTGGTGAGCGAATCAAACCTGACCTAAAGTTGGCTTAAAAAACGACGAAATATAGTCATTATATAGAAGAAAATAATAATAAAAAAAACCAAAACATCTTCAAAAAATAAAAAATTCTGTATAAAGCAATCTTTAATTTTTGTTTTCATCAAGCAAAATTAGTATTAGTCACAATGACAGCAGTAACTAATGTTAAAATTGAAAGATTTTTGGTTTTTTACAAATTTCTTGTTGCAAACTGCGTTTCTTTTTATTTTTAATTAGTTCCGTTTTTTATCTGAAAGAATGTCGTTACTCTCCTTGGTTAATTTAAGACTTAGTGTTTAAGAATGGATTACAAAACTAAATTGTCATTAAAAACAAAGAAAAGGGATGTTTTCACTCCAACCTAGTTTTTAAAATTTTTAAGTCCAAATTTAGCTAAATTAATACAGTTTATTTTTACATTAATTTACATTAAACACTTGAAGGGGAAAATACGTGTATAAAATTGAATATATACCTAGTGTGGTCTACTGATAAAGTCCCACTTAGATTTTCTTCTCTATATTCCTTACTTTAGAAAAGGATACTTAGGCAGCTCGAATTTGTTCACGAAGGAGACACTTAACTATAGTGAAAGCATTATAAAAAGTCACCTCTGTTGTCAGGGTAATAACCCTGACGTAAATCATTATAGAGAACAAGGGTAGAGGAGTGATACATTATTTTAAAGAGAATTAAATTCGCTTACACTTTGTTTTTGTACTTTTATAATAAACATATTTTTAAATAGTTCTAGCTGTGAGTCTATGTTATGTCAAAAAGTCAGTTCATTGCCTACCTAAATTAAGATTTTTTTTCTCTCATGTTAGTTTAAATACAAAATTCTGATTTCTAAACTTTTAAAACATCTGTTATATCGAGATAAAGAGTGCTTTTCCCAAGCATTACTTTCGTGTATTTCTACAATCTAACTGTTTTTTTTATTTTCTATTGTTTTGTTTGTATAAAATAATACATTTATTTTTTAATTAAGTAATTATAACAGAATAACGTGTAATCGTCAACGGTATTTTTGCCTAATCTAAAATATACTTTTTGTAGTTTCATCGTCATTAATTTCTAACATATTTGGTATATTTAATAGTCTTATTCCTTATAGGTACTTTTATATTTTTGCAGCCTGTTTTGGTTTATTTGGTTGTTTTTTAATTTCTTAATAAATGATTCTAGTTCAGTTTATCATCGTGTCGGACCAGTTTTACAAAATGAACAATATGGCGCCACAATTTAGGTAAAATTCCATCTTTTACAAGGATCTCTGGGTGGTAAATGCAAAACTGTCTATATTTGCACAGCTGCTCTTTCCAGACTAACCATCAGATTAGCTACAATTCTCCCATATTTAGAATTTTGTCCATTTCATGAAAATCAGATGTGAACTAGGTATCCACGACTTTTTTATTATTCAGAACGTTGTTCAGTCTGTGCTTTGCCATCAAGATCAATCACCGCACACGTGACCCAGCGACCACTTTCATTCATTAGAGTTATTAGACTGTGTTGATATTTCTTGAAATGGACAGGTGAACCAGCCAGTGGCGTGCATATTAATCCTATTAAATAAAGACAGCGAATTTTGATGAAAACAGAGTTGCCAACTTTTCGATATCGAAATAAAAGATATTGACAAATGCGTATCAAAGATTGCGTTTTTAGGAAGTCGAGATGACTTATGTTTGTATTTTTATATTATCTTACTATAGTCTTTGAACTCTTCTCTTTGGTAGGCTTCTGGATTTTTTTTTGCATCTAGCTTTTCAAGCAATAATTTTGGAACCGAAGGGCCTAATTCTAAATTAGATTTACGCCGGTGTAATTTAAGTTGCCAGGGGCAACGTCATAATTTTACTATACTCTTTATATTAGATGACGTAATTTTGCGCTACTCCGATGGAGTTGTTTCTCCAGGACCTCCCAATTGGCATTTTCAACTTCTTAAATTTTCTTTTATCGTTTGTTTTAGTTGTATTTTCTTCTTTTCTTCTTCGAATCATTAGTTTTGTAGTTCTTTATTATTTTCTAAAAGTCTAGAATCTACAGTTTTTTTAAAAATGTCTAAACTACGTGTTTTTAATTTTTTTTTTTTGTACAACATACACATTAATCTTACGAGTTTTTTTTTGTGATAAAGTCATCTTTTCTACACATTTTTATAGAATCTACTCTTTCAAATTCTTTAGAATCTACTTCTGTTCTTCTTCTTTCACTAGTTGTAATTCTCTTTACTGTTCTTTCTCTCTACCATTTAGATAGGTTTTATAACTCAAGTCTGGATAGAACTTTTGTTTGTTTATACATATTTAGAATTTATTTTTACCAATTCCTGTAGTAAAAGAAACTAGATAAAAGGACAAATTATGTCCTTTAAGTACATGTTAAAGTCTAAAAGACAGTTTATAAAATTAAAGGACTATCCTTTGAAATAAAGAACATTTGGCAACCCTAAGGAACAGATGAAGCAGCGGCCAGTGGCGTGCATATAAACCCCATTAAATAAAGACAGAGCGAATTTAGTTAGGTCGAAATCGAAACGAAACAAAAAAAAAATGGTCAAATGCCGCATCTTCAGGTGTATGAACGTTCTTCGTCTGGCTGTTGTTTATCTGCGGTGGCGCTGCCGACAACGAAACACTTGCCGGTCGCCGAGTAACAGTCGTGAAACGATCGCGTTGAATATCAGACGGGGCCAGTCGTTAGAATGATAATCGCAGCAGGTAGTGTGTGACAGTGCTTTGTTCAGCTATAGCCAATACGATTGTGTTCTTATCGGCTGTAGCCAGTGATAAGGGCCCATGTGGCATGCGGTGGTTGGTCAGGTGCTGGATATCGCCCGAATTCACTTTTATTGATACTCGCGGCCGGTTCTCTTCTTGACAGGTTCAGTTTCGATTTCAAACGGTTTGTTTTCGAGGAAATTGCCTGAAGGTGTGCAAATCAAAATTATCAATATCCATTGTGTTGTTAATTAGAAAATGGTGTTATCACAATAATTTACTATAAAGCAGTTTAAAGGTTTTTTTCAATAGATTATCTAAATTTTTTTTTTTGGTTTATCGTTGTTAAATATTTAATTTTGGGAAAATTTTCTCAAGTCATGTTGGTTAATGTATGCGTATGCACGTCTTGAAGATGACACATGTTTCAGGTGATAGCTGGATATGAATAGAATAAAAAGCTTTAAACAAATGAAAAAAAAAATTAAATTCAAGTGTTGCTCACAATTGAATTAATTTATTATTCATTTTGTATAAGTTTTGGTAATTGTCTATTATTAAAAGTTAACAATTCAATCTGGCATCGCAGTAGCTTGTGAATTTAACCGCTTTTCACACTAAATTTAAAGGAACCAACTATATATTGCTGAAATTTTTTCTACTGAAAACAGTGTAGTTAATCTGATCGCAGATATTGTTTTAGTGTCTATTAGTTGGCATTGTAGTAGCTGATTGAAAGTGAAAATTTAACGGAACACACGATATATCAATAAACATTGCTGAAATATTTTTTTGTACTGAAAACATTGCAGTTATCTGATCGAAGATATATTATATATTAACAGTTTTTATTAGTAACAGCTGAATTAGTTTATTATTCAATTTCTCTAAGTTTAGTTTGTCAATTATTAAAAGTAGATCATAGACCTCTGATAAAATTTAAAAGAACACACTATATATCACCAAAAATTGCTGAAATTTTTTGTAGTTAATCTGATCAAAGAGATTTTTTATTAAGATAAATATTTTTAATTGTCTATTATTTAGTGTTGCCGTAGCTCATGGAAAATTAAAATTTAAACAAACGCACTATATATCACCCTAAAAAAATTGCTAAAATATTTTCGTCCTGAAAACACTGTTGTTATCTGATCGAAGATATTTTATTTATTTATCAATTTGTCGTATTGAGTAAACTTGTTAATTATAGACAAGACAGTTTACTTTTATTGCTAATTTATGCAATTGTTGACGGCAATAAATCAGGATATCTACTTACTTCTGTTTTATTTTAAATATTTCACACTAAAAAAAAATTTATTCAAAGAGTACCAAAACAAAAATTGTAATTACCCTAAAATATTTTCTCATATGATCTATCTAATCTAGATTATTTGCTTGAGAAACGACCCACTAACCGTGAAAGTACCCATATAAAATTTTATTTTTTGGGTGCTTTAACATAATGGTAAGGCTATTATTAAAATCATTTGCTACTGTTATAGCCCTTTAGTTAAAATTGATTTACGATCTACAAGTGCACAGTAAAAGTTCGGATTTATTTATGTACGTATATACTTTTTCCATGAGAAATAGAAATAATGACTTAAGGCGGTTTAGTACCCATGATTCATTCAAAAATTATTCGAGATATTTTTTCAAAATAATGAAGAGAAATGATTTAGTAGTGTTCAAAAATTGTTGAAATATCAAGACGACATTTTTTTTTTGTTGAAAAGAGGGCTTTAGTATTACACACTCAGATCTGATATTTATTTATCAAATCAATCTGTTTTTGGCATTAAATTAGACATTTTTTTATGTTGAGGCATCCTACTTTTGGTTCTAAAAAGGCTTTAATTTCGATTTTTATTTTACAGTAATTTTAAAACTTTTATATACATTTACTATGCCAACGATATCTAATTTTACACTGGAAAAACCGAAAACAATCATCTGGAATCGGCCCCTTTTGGGGATTGTCTACATTAAAGAAATCTACAAGCTTTTTGCTCTATTTTAGAAATTTTTGCTCAACAATTTGATTAGGAATTATGAGTTTCTGCACATTCAGTATTCTTTGATATCGTTATTTCACTTAATGGAAACAAAAATTACAAGAGAAGCTACAAAAATAAAAAAAATGTAATGTACTTTTTAAAGGGACTGATCCAGATGTTTGTTTTCGTTTTTTACAAGATTAGAGATGCTGTAAATCGTAATAATAATACTAGTAGCTTTAGTAGGGTGTCTTTCTTAGTAAAATTTATGATTTAAGTTACTGTTTCTATTTCATGTGGAAAAATAATAAATTGTTGAAAAATTACAAATTGTGGTAACAAAGAAAATAATGAATTTTATTACTCCACCTCTGTCTTATTATCATTAGCAAAATTCTTGATACGGTGTGTTCCAGAAAGATGTTTTCATAGAGCAACTAGTAGAGCAATGTCCATGTACTGATTGAGTTGGCAACACTGAATTTTTTGAAAAAAAAAAAAAAAAAATGGGAATCGTTAAATCATTTATTACTTTCTAACGTCAATCGTGAAAATATTTTTTACTGCCCTAGGGAAACAAAATATTATTTAATTTGCTATTGTCTTAAGACTTCCAAAATTTTCAAGATTTTTATGTAAATTAATATTGTCTTGGACTCTCAAGAATTTTGAGAAATTTTTTTTTGATTAAAAATTTAATTTTTATTTCTAAATTAAAATATTTGCTTTAGAAGGTGTTTTACATTTAAAAATAGTTTTTTTTTCACAAAAATATAGTTCTCATTTTTAGTTTAAACACAATATTTGTTTAAATAATAAATAAACAACTTTGAATCAAATACAGTCTTTTGACATCACTCACAATAAAGTTGCTTTTGACAACTGGCTCACCTATTTTTTTACTGTCAATGTGTTTTCAATAATTTATTAAAAATAAGTATAAATTTTGTATTAGGGGCTTGTTTTGAATACCATTGTCTCAAGCTATTTACCACTTCGAGAATCCGCCCATTATCTGACTGTTTTGTTAAAATTAGTTATGATTTTAGTCACTTTCTTATCTTCAGATAAAAATACATTACAAGGAATTAAAAAAATTAGTTTTTTGTTGTTTTGGTTTCATTGAAGGCATATAAATAAAGGTCTTTACAAAAATAAATTTGGTCGCAATTTATTTAAATTTATTGCACAATTTTTGCCTAATGTTATTGGCCAACATATAAATAATATAATTTATTTATTTAAATGTTTTATAGTGGCATTTTTACACGACAGTACTGTATAATTTTCTTATGTCATTTTTCTTTAAAATTTACTAAAAGAAACTCATTTTCCGTCTTAGAATCGATCTGTTTTGTATGTACTGACGTCATAGTGGCGCGTAATTTGAATTTTGAAAAACTTGTTAGATACTCCACTCCGTTATTCTTGGTGTTATCACTTTGAGTGTGTTATTTAGGAATAGAAATTGCAGCAAAATTTGAAGATTAAGAATGTTTTAAATTAAAAAAAAAATGTGTAATAAATAAGAATTCGTTTTCGGTCGATATAAGATGAAAAATTTGTTGATGTTCCATGTAATTGGTTTGTGGGCATTACAAATCCATTTCCACATGATCTCACGTTATCTATACCAAGTGTCGAAAAATCCATTACGCCTTAAAGCTCCGAAATGCGATGTTGCAAGTTCCGTGTCATCGCCCGCTTTCATTCCGTTCTTTTTTCGTCGCTTTTTTCCGTAAACATCGGCGTCAATTACCGAAAATAATAAATTTAGCGTGGCTAATTGCTATAAATTCAAGGACCCAATTCGAATCTTGTCTAAAACAAATAAATTTCTCAAAATTTGTTTATCAAGACGGTAGCGTTGAGATACCAAAGAACCGTTTCCAGTCGACAAAAGACAGCCTTTCTGGGTATAATGTGTCAGTCTAATACCTATTATGTGTGGTTTTTTATTACGTGAATACCACAAAGGTGAGGTAATGGATGGAGATAGAGAGACTCGGGAAGTAATGGTTGAAACGTTTTCGGTTTCCGATGGCATTGACACCAGAGGGTTTGCTGCGATGCAATTAAAAATTATTATCGACACTTAAGAGATCTAAAAGACCGCTTTAACAGGTGCAAAAGTGGGGCTCGTAAAATTATTTCCAATTTAGCACTCAAGGGATAATAAAAGAGAAAAGGTTTTTTCACATTTTTGTAAACAAAAACAAGTTTATAATTTTTATAATAAAACAAAACAAAAATCAAGAATAAAACATTTAAAAATTTTACAATAGATTATTTTCTTTGTTCAAAATCTTAGATAACATAGAATGATGTTTCGGTTTTATGAGATAAAGTCAGGTTGATTGAATATGCCCAGCCCAGGTTAGGTGAACTGTAACCTTGTGTGGTCACTTTCTAAGACACCCACTAAAATCAGAGAATCCTTTGAAGTTTCTCAACAAGTACTCTACTTAATTTGTTCAAACAGATAATGTTTCTACTTGTAGATTATAAATAAACTAGTATACAGTGTGGCCAAACTAAGGTTTCTTTTTATTGTTTTAGAATTGACTCTTTTTAATTATTTTTTGAATAAAACCTCTTGGCAACTGATAAGAGTTAGTAGTATTTTATGATCTAGCCACGGCAACTATTTAGCAGAAAACTGTCATCTATAGTTCCCAATTTTAATGAAACTGGACTTCCAATTTTTATAAAACTATCGCCTTCGGCTCTCAATTTTAATTTTAAACTGTAGTCTACCGCTCTTAACTCTCTCAATTTGTAGGGACTGTCTTTCTGCGGATTTACTTATTGTTAATAAAGAATTAGAAACTGTAAGCGACAATTTATAAAAATTAGAAACTGTAGATGGCAGTTTTATAAAAACATAAAAATGCAAAGAACAGTTTTGTTAAAATTGGAAACTGTAGAACAGATTTAAATTTATTTATAGAAACTGTTGTCTGCTGCTCTCAATTTTTAAGAAACTGTAGTCTCTGGCTTTCAATTTTTATGAAACTGTTGCCTGCGACTTCTATTTATTTTTAGTTAAGAATTGAAAGCTGTAAGCGACAATTTTGTAAAAATTTTGAGCTGCAGATGACAGTTTTATTAAAATTGGACATTGTCTAACAGATAATTCCTAATTTTAGTGAAACTCTTGTCTACGGCTTCCAAATTTGATAAAACTGTCGCCTGTGGCTTCAAATTTTTAAGAAACTGTTGTATTCGAGTCTTCATTTTTACAAAACTGTCGCCTGCGGCTTCTAGTTTAGTTTAATTAAGACTTGGAAATTGTAAGGGGCAATTTTATAAAAATTGGGAGCTGTAGAAGACAGTTTTATAAAAATTTGAAAGAACAGAAGACAGTTTTATTAAAATTTGGAATTGTTTAAGAAATAGTTTCTAATTTTAGTGAAATACTTGCATACATCTTTAAAATTTTATGAAACTGTCGCTTGTGGCTTCCAATTTTTAAGAAGCTGTTGTATTTGACTCTTTATTTTTACAAAACAGTTTCCTGCAGCTTCTAGTTTATTTTAATTAAAAATTGGAAAATGTAAAAGACAATTTTATAAATTTAGGGAGCTGCAGATGCAGAAAATTAACAAAAACGGTGCGCATCTTATTGGCGAACTAAACACGTGCGTTATTGAGAGAAAAACGTCAATCACACATGTCAACTATTGATTTTGCTCTCCCAATAACGCACGTGCTACTAGTTCCAAATTTTGTCAATAGAATGCGTACGGCTTTTTGTTATTACTCAATAAGCAATAGTTCATCAAAACTAGATTTTATAGAAGGGATATAATATAAATAAAAATTAAAAACTACAGACGAGTTTTATTTCGAACAATCAAAATTTTTTTAAATATCTACATAATAAAACAGATTATATTTCTATTGTACTCATGGTAGATTAAAAAATTAATATATACAGTGTGTTCAAACTAAGATTTCTGTTTAGTGTTTTAAAATTGCAACTTTATGACAATCTTTTAATTAAAACTTTTTATTGATTTAGTTGTCTTTCTAGATGTTACCAAGGCTGCTATTTGGCCGAAATAATATTTTTTTAATCAAAAGATCAAGATTTTAAGAATTTGACCCGTTCTTAACAGTAAAGATCATCGCTAAGATAATTTTCAACGTCGTAATCTAACCTTTTTCATGGCTGTCTTAATTAATTCTTGCCTTATGTGGAAACTAGAGATTTATTTGCACTATATGCAATAGCTATACTCCTTCTGTGGGTGTACAGAGACAACCATTTCAAATTCACTCATTTGATATCATAATTATTACTTTTTATTTAAGTAATAATAACCAGACATGATTGAGACAATATTCCTACACTAATCTAATCAAACGTTTCTTTTTATAGAGTCTGTTAAAAGTTTATCTAATTTTTTCTCAAAAACTTCAGAAAACTAATTTTTTAGAAAAGATGAGATAAACTTTTAATATACTTCCTCTGTATATCTCATTTAAACCCAGCGAATTCCATCAAATCGCACACATATTATCTCGTTGGTGGGCGTTTTACGTTTTAGAATTTAAATAATCAAGTGTCAAGTGACAGACATTAATGCCAATTCGTGCGATATCCGGTATTCCAGTGGCGTAGTTTCTAACCAATCCGAATTTTCAGTGTAACATATACAGTGTGATATGTACATGAGTATCGTGCATGATGTCTTTGACATGTCGCGTCCAGTATTTAAACGACATCGACCCTTTTTCGTATACGACGAATTTTCCGGATCCGGCCAGACCGCCTCTGCATACTTTCAGCGTTACACTACCCCTCATCAATCAACTTGCTGCCGTTCATAGGCTACTCAAGTCGCCGCATAGGGTGAGTGCCGTATCTAGAATTAATGTCAACCAAGGCAAGAATCTATTCTTTTATTATCATTAGATTTTGTTATTTTTATTTTTGGATTTATTTACTACCTTCTCCTTCTTCTTCTTCTTTATTGCCTGCCCCTAACTATGGCAGAAGTAAAATTTTACTAATTTTGAAAACTAGAAGGTAGAGACAATGTAATTTTAAGCGCCGTAGGTGATATTTTTTGTCAATTTTTTTGTAGCTAACGACTTCATGAAAAAGCTTAATACAAGCCTGTTGCCAGGCTTTAGCTGCGCCACTGCACTTGGAACTTCACCTGTCCCTAAATTCCTTTCAAACAAAAGCTATTGTTGGGACAGGTCATGGACCAGATGTTGCCTTTAGGGCAAGTTTAGAATTTATTACCGAGGGTTGAATCCCTCTCAGTAATGGAATAACTTTGTAATTCAGTTTGCTCTGTCGTTATAATTATTTTTTTCTTTATTACTGCTTGTATTACTGTCATAAATAAAATCTAACGATATGTGTACGAAGGTCACGGATTGGTTATAAATTAAGTTTAATTATGTTTGGGGATAATATTTTAAAAATTGTAACGGTTTTAAACGCTTGACACTGTACCTGGAATGTCGCATTTTTTTTCCATTCTTGACACTTGACTCATTCGGCTGAATGTGCAAGATAATGCAGTTGCATAGGAACACCCTTTTTGTAAGTCATAATACAGCAGTTTGACATACATAATGGGTCACGTAATGGCATGATATGCAAAAATTGGAACTCTGATGGGTGTGACAAAAAATTTTCTTGCTCTAGATTTGTTATGTCTTATTACTTTCTACAACTTGCACTTTGCAATCATAATTTAGCATACTGTGTTTCTACTTTTACCGATCTGTCATAAAACTTTATCGACTTCTTAAAAAATCTAGTACAAGTAGTATAAAATAACAAGTAGTCTCTGTCTTTCTTAAATAAACGCTCAATAATGATAAGGTAATCACTGTGGTTTTTAGGGTCATAAAGTTTTATGACAAGTCAAAGAAAAATATAAGTAGCATAAGAAAGTGCTTTCTTATCAGTTACATTGTTACAGTTTGTAAAACATGAAAAACTGTTTCATTATGTTCATGGAAAACCAAATTAGGTTGAACACATTTTAAATTTGTTTAAAAAATTTTTTTGAAAGTCATTATTTTTTGTAAAATTGTATTGTATTTTATAATTAGATTATTTAGTTAATAATACATTAGAATTAAGACATTTCTAAAGGTAGTATTGCATAATTGTGTAATAATAAGATAGAATGTATAAAAAGCATGAAATAAACTGTTATACGTTACATTAACAATAAATAATAATTTTAATATGTAGTTGTAACATTTATTGAATAATGATGGCGCTTGAATATTATGAAAGACAAGAGCGAGGACGAGGACATAAATTGTTCATTTCTCTTCTTTGTTAAAAGAATTTGTAATAGTTTATTACGTTATTATTATTTTTTAATAACGGCCGTTTGCACTAACAAACATAAATTTAAGTACGGTTTAAAACAACTGAATTAAGCATTGTTTAAACCTGTAATAATGTTAATGTAAACGGTTTTTAATATAACAAAATCAGTTTTATGATCTACATTTAATGCAGTTTTGATAATACTGATAATAAATAAACAATAAACTTAATTTGTTATTTTGTGTCTTGATAAAAATTAGATAAATAATTATTTTATCCAAAATCGTGTGTAATAAAATCAACTCTAACTTCTGGTTTATACCAAACCAAAAACAACGCCACAATGTTGAGATGCGACAACAACAGAATCAACTCAAATCAACAAAGTCGGTTTAAACTGAAATTTAGCATTTTTGTGTGCTTTTCTTGTCCTTTTTTTATAAAGACTTCTAATGGTTCTTTTGCAATTATAAGGACCCAAAGTACCTCCTCCAGTTGTGATAATTTTAAAAATTTCACTGATTTTTGAAACAATTCTCGCTGATTTGATTGTTATGACAGCAAAAATGTTTTCCGTAAAAAAAGCAAATGTAAGACTTTTATATTAAACATTATAACTATTAAAGAATTTTTTTTTAAATATTTAAACCAAACGTTTAATTAATTTGGTACTTTAGAGATCTTGTGGATTTTTTTTTTGTATGCACCACAGTTTTAAGCGACTTCTCTCTTAATCTCCTCGTCTTTAATTAGGATTAAGAATTTTTTTAATCAGAAAAAACTTATTCGTTAACCAAAAAATTTAAATTTTGATATCTGAAGAAAAATTTGAAAATGCTTGATGTTTTGTATCTCCTGCTGTAATTAATCCAGTCTGCCTTCATCGACAGTCCCCCATAATTTAAATAAAAAATGCCTGAGATTCAATATTTTGAATATTTTAAGTTATTTTTTTCAAATATGGAATTCCACATACTTTTTCTTTGTACAGAGAGTGTATCATCGTGGAATTGCCATAGTGGAATTTTGAACTCTTAGAATAAACGGAAAAAATTAAAATTTGTTAACTAACCATTCACTTATCAGGCGCTACAATAATCTTAAAAAATATTAGCGACTTCTTAGTTCATTTAAGAGAAAAATAGCAATTTATACAATAAAATTTTATTTTTTTAAATTTTTTCTTGTTGATCTGGCAAAAGGTAATATGCCAGGAATATAAAAAAATAAAAATCTTTAACAATAGCGGCAAAATTAACCAATTTTTAAAAGCAACTAAATTGAAGCGTTAAATAACGTATCCTACTACTAATCGAAGTTAACCGCAAGGCAAGTCCTTTATTTATGGTGACAAATATTTATACTGGAAATATCTAAAAGTGGGCTGACTTTTACTTTTTAAGACCCTTCCATAAACCGAAGAATAGCCATTGTTCAATTTATGGAAATTCTCTCTGCCAGATATTTCGCACGCAAATATATACTTGAAGGAACTGTCATAAATCAAGATCCATCCCTTATAGTGTCTTACCTTTCCATAAATTAAACAATGGCTATTTTTTGGTTTATAAAAGGGTCTTAAAAGTCAGCCTACTTTTAGATATTTTGAGTAGGTATATACGATGAGATAGACGGCTTCGATTCTTAGGTAAATAAAGCCTATTGTTAAAACGACCTACTGCCTGAACCATAAATAACTAATCCTCATTTTGCGGTATTGCAATTATTTGTCATAAATATCTTTCTTAAAGTGACGTCTCTTTTTAATCAAAGATATCTCAATTACTAATAGATTTTAATTAATTTTTATTGCGCAAGGTGACTTTCTGATATAATATGATCATTATTTGTAGGTAAAACAATAAAATAAAATTTTATTGCACAAAATGCTTATACCATTCACGAAACCGCTTCGCTGTAATGGACTGCTAATACGGTTCAGAAACGCACGAAAACATCTAAAGGACAAAAGTATATCTTGGTCCTTTACTGTGCCGGAACGATTTCAAGTTCTTGCTTTGTAACGTTGCCATATCATGTTTTTAAATTTAAATTTAGTGTAAGAAAAAAATATATAGGTCTGCAGAATAAAATAAATTGTTTCAGCTTTAAAAATTTTGCAAATGTTACATGATGTTTCTATTTAAGATTGGCTATTTGTTTTTTTAATCTCCAACTTTGAAGCAAAATAAATTTGACAATTGCGTACACCGGCGCGCGGTGTTGAAAAGAAAGAAACAAAATATATATCTCTGTCACTGGCATGTTGGCGTATAACTCACGCACAGGAAGGTTAGGAGATTGGCAGTCCATTACAGCCAAGCGTTTTCGTGAATGGTCTAAGACAAAATGCTATTTTTCTGTTAAACGGGCTAACAAATTGTTAATATTTTTTAAGATTATTGTAGCGCTCAATAAGTGGATAGTTAATAAGAAATTTAATTTTTTTCTGTTTATTCTAATTGTTCAAAATTCCACTATGTATATACGATGAGACACCCTGTAATAACCTTAACTAATCTTGTATCAAACTTACAAAATTTGAAATTTTTTTGTTGTAATAATATTAAAATTGTTCTTGTTACTTTTGATAAATTGAAAACTAGGTAAAGGTCACAGAGTGTCAAATTTCAATTTATGTTTTTAAGTACTTTTAATAATCTATCTAAAAAAGACAATTTTTGCAACCTTTACTACTCATAAATTAAATTGACAAAGAAATTAAATACGTTTCTGGAAAGAAAAAAAATAATTTATGAACTTTCTAAAAATATTTTAATATAACATTGCTTCTTTTTGAAGAGATTATTTATTTGGTTCCACTTGTGTGCTTCTTCTCGGTGCTAACCGAAGCATCGACCTTCACTGGCACCCTCTTTCTGATTTCTTCGTTTTTTCGCTAAAATATTACCCAAGTGGGCAGTTATTCAAATCATGCCAGTATTGTATTTAAATTTATTAGACTTCTTCCACATTCAGGTTCTTTTGTGGCCCCACCGAAGCAAATTTATTCACTAATCGTCAACACTGCTAAATTTTTCTTCTCTTTGCTTGTAGAAATTTTTCCATCGAGATTAAAATCGATTTAGAGAAGCAATTGTGTTCGTAAATGGCTTTATTATTTGCTTGAAATAATTCACGCCACGGTCGAGTGATCTCGACATTTATTACCAACTTTAACTACCCAGCCGTACATATTTCTTTTTCGGCGATGTTTATCAAATTGTATTAAAGTTGTAAAATGCAAAGATGGTGGTGATTTATCGCAGAATGATGGACGGATTTCTTAATGACACCAAAGAGATATTCAGGTCGCTTTTTAATTGATTCAAATTGAGCCACTCCAAGACCATAAAATGGTATAATCAGACGATGTGACAAAGGTGCATTAAAATTTAAAGATAAGACGTTTCGAACTTAGAAATGATAAAAACTAGACACTACATCAGTGTTGTGCAAACAAAAAAAAATTCTGATGACAGGGAGTGCCGCAAGCAACACATTTAAGACCAATTCTAATTTGTCTACTAGAACACTCAAATTATACTCACAAGGTTTTGCATTTAAATTGATGTAATTCCCCCAATTATTTACATAACTGAAAATGTAACATGTGAGCAGAAAAAAACCGTTTCGTTGTGGGTGGTAAAATAACAAAAGAGAAAAGTCGTTCAAAATAGGGGACAAGTGGCATAGAATGGCGCTGATGTTTCAATACTGCTAGGACGTAAATGAACAATGGCATATTATTAATTATAAGTAAGCGTGGGAGTCGGTTGATCTTGTACTGGGAGAACGAGCAGCTTCGATGAGCACAATGACTCCTCTTCGTTCGTGTTTCCCTTCGAATAACACCCAAAGGCAGTTCCGATGACCTCGCCATTATTTATAGAAAGAACTCTTTTAACAATCAAAAAAATTGTTGACATAATAAGAGATATTTCGGATGGAAATTCTCACGATTGCTTCTTCAGGCGCTTAACAATAAATTATTTTAAGCCGATTTGAGACAGGTTGATAATGAAACATTCTAAACTCTAATTTTAAAAGAAAATAGCAAAGCTATAAAGTGACGAAATCATTGTTTTACTAATTTTATTGAGTTACGTAGGCTTTTATTACTGGAAATTCAAAATCTTCTACAATTTAGCAATGACATTTTTTTTTGACATCTTGTCTGTTGTAACATGCATAATGGTACCTCATTAGAATACGGAAAAAACTACATTGATTACAACTGTTGTGTGGTTGACATGAGAGTTACTTTGTCTTATTAGAGAACGAAAGGTACATACAACAAAGTGTCAGTTACAAATTATTTTAAAAAAATTGGAATTATTTAACAACAAAACCGGATATTTTAGTCACAATCTTTGTCTGAGTAAAGCGAGATACAGAGTCGTCCTCTAGCACCAAAAAGTATCAAAATTTTTGTACCATCAAGTCACATATTTGTTTATAAAAATCTATTTCCAGCAACTCTGTAATAACCTAAGACGATCATAACGACCTATCCAATTCGAGCTTGATAAAGTAAACTTAAAAAAAAAACACAAAATATTCGGAATGTAATGTAATTTTTATTTCATTTTAAAGATGGATCCTTTCCATTTTTAGTTAAACAAGATATCATTCAAATGTCCTCCACGGGACTTCTTACAGGCCTTGATCCTTTTGTGGTAATTTTCAATGACTTTCCGGCACATTTCGGGCGGTATCTTGGCCATTACATTACGAATATTAGTTTTCAATTCGTCAAGAGTTTGAGGATTGTTTGCGTAAACACGATCTTTCGCGTAGCCCCACAAAAAGAAATCCAAAGGCGTCAAATCGCAGGATCTTGGAGGCCAATTGACATCAGGCAATCGCGAAATCACACGTCCAGGAAATTTCTCTTGCAAAAGAGCTCGATTCGCTTGTGTTACGTGACTGGTTGCTCCATCCTGCTGGAACCACATATCGTCAAGATCATAATCTTCGATTTTCGTAAAAAAATAATCGCTTAACATGCGGCCATAGCGCTCAGAATTGACGGTAACGGTTCGTCCTTGGTTGTTTTCAAAAAAATACGGCCCAATCACACCACCAGACCACAATGCGCACCAAACAGTGACTTTTTCCGGGTGTAATAGCTTCTCTACAATTAATTGTGGATTTTCTGAGCCCCAAATTCTACAGTTTTGCTTATTAACATATCTACCAAGCGGAAAATGAGCTTCATCACTGAAGAAAATTTTGTTCGAGAAATCAGCATCGACGGCTTGTTTTTCCAACAACCAATTTGCGTATGTTCTTCGTTCTCCATGATCAGCAGGCTTTAGCTCTTGTGTCAAATGGACTTTATACGGATGAGGATGCAAATCCAGATGCAAAAAGCGCCATAAGATAGGCCTAAATGTTGAGCTCGACGAGGAATTGACAAATTTGGATCTTCTTCCACACTTTCAGCTATAGAAGCGATATTTTCAGCATTGGGAATGTTTCAATGATGCACAGGCTTTACAATATCAGTAACAGATCCAGTTTGTTTAAATTTATTCACTGTATTCAATATGGTTTGCTTTGTAGGACGATTATGACGACCATAATCTGCTTGTAAAGCGCGAAATGTGGATACGGCAGAATCACTATTTTTATAATAAGATTTAATAATTTTAACGCGTTGGTCGATTGTTAAATACTTCATATTCTTAAATGGCAGAATGTCAACTAAATAAATGACTGCGTACTTGATGTTTATCTTTGACAGATGTTTACTTTATCACCCTCGAAATGGATAGCCCTGCACTTACTGTACTATATTCAAATTAAAAAAAAAACCTTACGTTGTGTTTAACAAGATGGCGGCGAAGTTCTATGACTGCATAAAAGGCTTCAAAATACAGATTTATTAAGATATTACCAATTTTATGGTTACTATTTATTCTTCTAATCTCAATTTATTTGCTTAATAAACGCAGTAGATACAATTGCAGATTCAACAAAAGTTTTTGGAAATTAAAATAGCACAATTATTTAATCGAGGAATTCTAGATATGAGGAATTGTTTTAGTAGAGTCTATTTAACGGCTGCCATCTTAATTTTCCCAAAGATTTACCAATCAACAAAATAACGGAATGTTTTTAATGCTAAAGAGTAACAACTTACTTTTCTATCATCTTCGTTCTTTTAATACAGAAGATATTACTTTTAAAAGAGCCAACAAAGCCGTGGTAGCGTGAATATTTTACAGAGGAAGCTCTATTACTGCTACTCCACATAATTAGTTTGCTTGTGAATTTTGATAGTAAGATATAACACCATTTGTACTTATAACAACAACAGTTTTTTTGAGTGTTTTTTCGTTTAAAATTGCAAAATTAAAACGTACACAAGTCTGATACCATCCTCATTGTCACTGATTACAATAAAACTGTTCTTGACAATTAGAAATTGTATTTTAATATTGTCATTTTGCTACCACTACAAAAAGTGCTATAATGTTTTTTAAACACCTTCTGTAATATACTAATCCCAATCATTTTTTTTTTTTTTTTGAATGAAACTCAGAAAACCTAGAGGTCACCACTTGTTTTCTCTGTTATTGTAGCCTGTGCTCCCTCTTTGCGACTTTACCCTACCTTTCCTCATTTATTATCTAAATTCGATTTAATTTAATTTGTTTAATTATAGATTTTTTTAATACAATCAATTTTATTTAGATTGTAACTTTGTTTCAAATTAGTTCTATTATGATAAAATCTAAGATTAGTTTAAACAATTGCACATGATACTCAAGTACTGCAATTTTAAAGACAAATCACTAAAAAAAATATGATAACATTGTTAAATAAATCAACAAATTAATTGAAATTTTATGTAAGTAATGAAGGTCCAATTTGTTTATTGGCAGTTGAAATGACCGATGATGGCGTTACAATCGAATACCAAAATTAAAACACATCGTAAGACTTTAACGAACATTTTAGGGCATTATATAGGGCTGCAGGTAATTGAAAAACCAACAAATGCATTTGTTACCTTAGATACTAGACTCCTCTTCTAATTGCTGTGTCTTTAATTACAATTAAGGATTTTTTAATGAGAAAAAACTTGTTCGTATCACTAGAAAAAAATTTTTGAAATTGCTTGATATTTTGTATCTACAACTGTAGTTAATCCAGTCTGCGTTCATCGACAGTCCCCCATAATTTTCTTCATGTACTCTCGTCTATCATCTGTTTATTTCCATTGTTCCGATATCACCACTGCTATATCTCTAACCAAGACTTTTTATTCTTTTAATCGATTGTTGCAGTTCTGGTTTCTAGTCTATAATTTTCTTCAATTTTTATTTTACCTACTACTAGGTATTCTAAGATTTAAGAGTGGCGATATTTTCAGTGATTTTATGATTATTCGACTTTTACTAACTAGATATTCTACCACAATGCAGAATATTCATAATTTGAAACAAGAGAAGAAGGAAAAAAAAAGATAATAAAAAGAAATTACCAAAAAAACCTATCTGATTGTGATACTTATTAGTTATTATATAATAATGATAATTGATAGCAACAGATTACTTAATAGGATATAAGTGGCAATTAGAGAACACTATATTAAAGGAAAGTAGTTAAAATATTCATAAATAAGTATTCATGCTAATGTTTCTCGTCTCTTAAGGAAATGAGTTATCCTCATTTTTCTACACATTTTTTTTTGTTTGTAAATTACATGCTTGATAGAATAAAATATTAAAAGAATGGTTGATCCTACTGTTAGATTGAAGCAAGATAAGAAGAAGAGAAAGTAAAAACGTATGTAGTTGACAAGAGACAATGAACCGTTTTATTCAGGCAAAAAGAGAGGGAAATTTACAATGTCAATGTCAACACTATCAAAATGCAGACAGTGATATGTTGACTCAATAAAAAAATTCTTGAGTTCTTTAATGAAAACAGGAGGTAATTGTCACTCTTTTATTTAAGTCAATTTTCCGCTATTTATTCGGTAGCAAACCTTTGATAGCTTTAACACGCGACTCTTTTCCGTTCAATTAAATCCTCGAAATGAACCTGTTTGTTTAAGTTTTGACGTCATGTTTAAACATGTTGTAGACCTATGATTAACATGTAGCTGTTTAACGGTTTTCCAGTCAGCAATTACTGTAATTTCTTGTCTTTTGAAAATTTTCGGACACTTCTTGAAGACTGCAAAATTGAAATTGATATAATATCAGTGCGGTAGTTTCCAGTATACCTTTCAAAAGTCAAGTTTATCTAGTTTTTACGTTGTCTTGAGTCGAGCAACATCAACCTCAGCAGCGGCGATGAAAAAAATTCCTCGGCTTGGCCGTAATTACAAACTAATTATGCAAGTCTTAGAAAGGATAAGTCGTGACATTTTAGACGCGTTCGAATTTGTGATATTTTCGTGAAAAATTAAAGGAATTGTTGGCGAGCGTGGGAACGAAGACACCGGAAAGGCGCTTTCCTTAATCCGGACTTGTTTGTATTCAGTGACTGGTTCGTTATGGGCTAGTTGCGGTTTCGGACGGCATGCAAATTGATGGAAATAGTCTTGACGAAGATAAATATGGAAGCGACAGATGGACTAACAGAAAATCAAATAAATGGACACCTCATGCCAAATCCACTACATATTTTTTAAATCCTTCTTTTTTTGATTTGACTGAAATTTTATCAGTGATTAATTTTTATTTATTTAAATTATTTATTCTTACCAAACTTATTAACTTTTTACTTCGGTTTTTACAATAATTAATTAATCACGGTGAACGTAATAAAAAACAACAAGTAGTGTACACTGCGATGTCTTAATGCCGAGTGCCCTCCTCATTTAGAGGATGATCCGCTAAATTCGAAATATAGCTGACAGGTTTTTTTAAGGAATTTGCAAATTGTTTTTTCTATACTAATAGCAACATTGAACAAATTTACAAATTACTAATAAAAATATTTATATTTAGTTTACTCCAGATTATTATATCACTAGAATTCTATGTCAAACCAATCAGTGTTTGATTTATTGTTAAATTATTAAAAAATATTAACAAGAAATACCAAAAATGGTATCTAACAAGCATTTATGATTAATCAGAGTGTAAGTAAAAAATCAGTAAAAGGATTCTAAACTTCCTCATAGAAATTATTTATTTAAATAATTTTTTTGTTGTTTACCATCTGGAGATAAGGTGCAATATTCCACAGAACTTTCGATTTATTACACCTTCATTTTACAAAAATTTATAAAAATTTTGCTTTCCAATGAAATATGAAGTAGGTACACAGGAAGACGCTGTTCACGATTTAACTTTTAAACTCTGAAGCGGTAGCTTTTAGTGAAAGTGTTTTTATTAGGTGTCTATTTATTTAAAACGAATAAATAAAGATTAAAGTTATTGATACTTCAAGTGTTAATGGATTCAACTTTTACAATCTATGTAAATGAGATTTTTACAATTAGGTAATTTATTTCAATATCAAAAATTTTTAATAAAGAAATTAAGATACATTAAAATGTGAAAATAACAAGTGAGTGATAAAATTCTCAAATTAGGTAGGCACTGCGAGTAATTTTCTGTCATAACATAAAAATTAAAGCTGCTTAAGGTGGTATTCTGGTGTAGAGGAATGAATTTGAGGTGTTTTTTCGGGTGCTACATATAAAAAACAAAAAATATTTTTACTATCCATTTTTTGACAAGTTATTTATTAGTATTTTAAGAATACATAAAAAAATAAAAAATGCCAAAAAATTTAAAACTCTATATAAGTTTTTGAAGTAGAAGATTGAAAAAAAAATGGCGCGTCAAGTTTGTCACGATTGCAACACTTCTAATAGTCCGAAACAAAAAAATAAAAAAGATTATTAATTTAGATAAATGCTGTTATCGTACCAACTAAGAACAAGTGGTAAAATTTTTTTTTGCTAATTTCCGGCTGTCTGAAAAAAAGAAAAGACATATTCTTGAAGTGTCTAGTGTAAAAATGTCAAAAAATGGATTTTTTCATATTTCTACACTAGAATACCCCTTTAAATAGTTATGAGAAATTTAAGAAAAACTCAAGACACTTTAGGACTTATTTTAGTGAATTATGCAATTCTAAACTAAACTTTTTGCTATTTGCATAACCCAAAACATAAACATCCCCTAATGAGGCCATTACAAATTGAAAAAAAGCCTCTCTTTTAACCGCCGTTTCTAAGTTTTTTTATGTTTTATTCTTTATACACTTTTCTCAATCCATATTACAAAAAACAAAATAGAAACCTGTTACAGAAATTCCTTATTAAATCTAGATTTTTGAGTTATATCTTTTTCGCTGAATCACTCCGTATATCTTCAGTTTTGTTTTTTAATTAACAATTAATCCCGCCTATAAATAATTCGCAAAGGAATGCACGAACTAACAGTACAAATTTGAGATTAATCCTTCATCCTTTACGACACGCAATAATTTACTACGGCGTCCCATAAATTTCACTAATTAAGAATATTGTCAATTTTTTTTTCGTTTTGTTATTGTTGCAAGTGTCACCAAATCAAATCCGTCTTATGAGAATTAATGCCCACCTTCCTGATCTCATAATTGCGAAATTTTACATAAATTCGAATCCAAATCCTTGGGAAACTCCAATCAAACACAGACACACAATGTCTGGCGTATTTATATTATTTATCGAATCATAACATCCTGCAAGTTACTAGTAATGAAGCCAACACAACCCGAGAATAACTTTCCTGTTTTGTTTGTTTATCTAAGTCGAAAGATTGCCGCTGGTCGACGGCCAACGTTTTACAGGTAATATTGATGAGACAACAGAAAGTTGTGCAGAATACACCTTTCTAAAAAAGGACCGGATTAATTACAAACAGTACAATGCTATCACCCACGGTCACACAATTATTACACAGCAGAGGTATTTCAAGGAAACTGGGGCAAACTGATTTTTAATCAATATCGATCGAGATTAATCGTTTTGTACCACGAGTGGGAAGAAGTGACGCAAAAGATAACCTCCCCTTATCCCGCCATTAACTTCCCTCTCGCAAATTGAGGCATCAAATCACAAATGTCAACCTCCCCTTATGCCGCCATTAACTCTAATTAAACCTCCCCTCTCGCGGCCACTAATAATGTCAAATTGAAGCGTCAAATCTCAAATGCAATCTCCCCTTATGCCGCCATTAACTCTAATTAAACATCCCCTCTCGCAGCCATTAATAATGTCATAAAATCACAAATATCAACCTTTTTTTATGCCGCCATTAACTCCAATCAAAGCTTCCCTTCTCGCAGCCATTAAGGACAATCAAGTCTAGGGTTGTCAACCGTCCTTTATTTTAAAGTATAGTCCTTTAATTTTATAAACTGTCTTTTCGTCTTTAATATGACTTAAGAGATCTGTTTAAAATGTTTCTAGACAAACTATACTACCCAAAGGCGTCCTAATAAAACAATTCTAGATATACCTTAATCAATGTCTTTTGTTTCGATATTAAAAAATTGGCAACTCTCAAGTTTCCTCTCTTGTGGCTATTTCAATTAATTTGTGATCGATTTCCGATTACCATTGTTTACCCACCCACCCATAATAAATGTGTCAAGGCCATAATTTGTATGACATTCTGGTATTCTAATTTAGTTATGTGTCTTGTATAACATCTATTATCTGCGACCCTAATGAGATTTCTTTCGATGTTTGTTGTTCTGGTGAAAGTAGAAGTTATCAGAGTTTTGTTTGAGATTCTTTGAGTTCACATAATAGCCAATTAGGGAATGGTAAAAGCACGAACTTTTCTTTAACAAGACAGAACAAAAAATCTGATTCTGTAATTAATGGATTATCATAAAAAGTTATGGAATTAGATCAAATAAATTTCATCAACTGAGTGCCTCAGAAGAATACATACATATATCGTTTGAGAGAACATAAATTACACAAAAACAAGATAAATTACTTGAAATTGTTGGATGAAGGTATTTGTAAAATGTAATAGTTGGGTTAAATCTTGACTGCAATCATGAATATGCAAATTTTGCGTTAATCTTCATATCATCTAGCGTGTTTACAGCGATTCTCTTTCAATTTCTTCACAAATTATGTTTCTTGGAGGGAAGTCAAACGAGTGATTTTGGAAAATTTCCAAAATAAAAATAGAAGGGAAAAATGAAAATTTCCAGATGCAACAATGAATGATGAACTTCCACTTTCGTTAAAAATACATTTCTAAGATTAATTAAAACCAATTAAGGTCTGTATTGAATAATTATTTCCAATCAATTGTAGGCGTCTGAATATGATTAATTGAAGTGTTTCTCCTTATAACTGGGCACACTATGTATGGCACGCTATTTTATTATTTAATCACAGTAACGCACAATCTTAACTTTTTTTTATTTAAAATGTTGATGCAAATATTGTTGAAACATTTTTATTATGTCACGACACAAAAATAAACAATTATTATAATTTTTAATTCATTTTTATAAAATCCGAAAACGCTAAATCAAAACAAAATATTTTTTTGCGCGATTGGTTGTTTTTATCAGTTTACTGTGCCTGTTTCCACGACGGTAGGTTGCTGTTACTGGTTGCTATGTGTAACAAAACGGTAAGTAATTCACTTACCGTTCAGTGAACGGTAAGCAATTAAATCTAAAAAAAAACAATTTTGCGATTTTATTATTAAAATTAAATGTACATTTATTATAATTAGGAATAGTAGTAATACCACTCGCATTTGAGTTTCTAGTGTTAATAGACAAACTTTCCGACGTAGAAGTCCCAGGTTGTTGTAATAGTCCGCCAACATCGCTGTGTAAAATTTTATGAGCAAATTCAATTTTGTTTTGGAGGGAATCTTCAACGTAACTCTCTTCCACCGTTGATGAACGCCACCAACCATGTCTTTTTAGTCCCAACACATCAACTCCGTTATTCGCCAAAAGTGTAGCCGATGTGCGTCGAAACGAGTGTCCAGTAAAACCTTCAGGAGCTTGCAACTTTAAATACTTTGCAATTTTTGACGGCCAGCCTCCAATTGTGCCTTTTCCTGTGACTTGCCTAGTGCATTTGCCATTTCGATAGTTCAGAAATAAATGATCTGACGTTGGGTTGCTTGGTCGAATTCTTATGTATTTTCGAAGTATTTCCAAATAATGAACTGCTTTATTTTCTTTATTAATAACTGTGAACGTTCGCTGAATATTCGTTTTTGTATTTGGAATATTTACTATAAACATTTCTTCATGTTCTTCTATGTCACTCATTTTAATATTGTACAATTTCTCTCGCCTACAAGCGCCCGATACTCCCAATATCATTGCTACCTGTAAATATATTATTTCCTTAGAACTCAGATGTACCACCTCATCATCTACATCATACCTTTTGAATTAAAAATTGTTCGTCTGGTGCTTCATTCAAGAATTTTTCCATGTCTTCTTTGGTAAAAATTTTAGCCTTCTTAGGCCGATATCCAATATTTTTTCTCTTAAGATAAGCAATTAATGTAGCAAACTTAGAAATATCGATAGCATCATGGAAAAAAATTGTACTCTTCAGCATAGAATACTCCGCCCATAAACTGCCTGGGGCCTTCAAGTGTCCACTTCTCACCACAAAATACGCTAACAAGCTCTTTTCATTTACAGAAATCTTCTTTGCTTCACGCCATTCCTTAAACAACTTGTATGTCTGTTCATATCGGGCTTTAGATTTTTCTGGAATTATTGCCGAACATCCTTCTTGCCAAGCGTCTTCTAAATCATCCGGTAGATCATCACTATCGCTCATATTTGTTTCAAAAACGGAACCACAAAACAGAACTATGTAGGAATGATTGTACCAAAAAGACAATTTTACTTGTTTAGAACAAAACCATAGTAACCATGGAACAGCCACCCAAAGTTTTCAGTTTCAATCTTTCCGATTATCACAAATGTATTGATATAAATTAGTATTATTCTAGAAACTCAAATCGCTCAAAAAACGTTATAAGCATGTCGAACGTTAAGGATTACCGTTCTCAGACAATAATTGGAGTCGTCGCTTCGCTTCTCCTCCAAACAATTGTCTTCGAACGGTAGGCATTCCTTACCGTTCTTCTTACTTAATATACTATTATTTAGTTAGAATGTTAATTATTAATTACTTTTTTGTACTTTGAAAAATTCTAAACACATTTTCCAAGTATTTGAAGTGTCTTTGTTTCTTTTGGATCGTTACGTTAATTCGTGAGACGTTTTACTGTTTCCTTTGTGGCCATCTACAGCTGTTTTGTTTTTTAATTATAAAATTTTTATTTTACTTTTTTTAGAAGACCATGTCTTGGTCTTGAAGGCTCAAGAATTAATAAATAAAAACAATGTTGTTTGTAAACATGATCTTTATGTGTCAAGTGTATATATTTAACACTACCCATACTTTGCTGACGTTAAACCGTGACGAAATAGACGGAAATAAAAATGCACATGCCGTTTATGTACAGTGCTGGTCACTAAAAAGTGGAACACATTGACAGAAGAAGCGTTTTACTCTTTAAGAAGCTAAAGAAAGAAAAAGCAAGGAAAAATAGTTAAAACAGGTTTTCAAAAGACACAGAGGAAACAAGTTTCGTAAAATTAAAACTAGACTAAGAAACTAGATAATGGTTAACTCTTTTTTCCTAAATTTATATTTGAATTAAGGACATTTTGTCTGGGTTAGAAACTCAAAAACAAAAAAGTACTGATCTCTTTCCTAATTATGTAGAATTTAGGCGAAGTCCTTCATGGTTGCGATTCTTGTCTATATCTAATTTACCTAGTGGGACCCTATTTTTTTTATTTAATATTAAACAGTTATATTCACAATCCTCATTCTTCAAATTAAAAATTAAAAAAGTTCTTGTTAAATTATAGTAAACTCAAACCTAACATTTGAGGAATTTTAAATTGTTCAAACGACATTTCCTCTATTTGGATCTGCCTGAGGGATTAGTTAAAATTTTTTGTACCTGTTCATTTGCTAAAAAAACCTCTTAGTTTAAACCATTTATGTTTTTAGATTCCGACAAAAACCTCTGGAAAATTTCCTACAAGTTGTCTAATTAAGTATCCGATTATAGCAATCCCATTAAATGATTAGTAAAAATTCGATAGCGGAAACTCCTTTCTTCAATTTTCTTGATAAAAATCCCTTTCCCATCGCCCGCACTCTCCCCAGATTTAACACTAATTAACCTCCATCTCCTAGAAGCGTGTCGGTCTCAAGAAATGTGCATAAAATACTCAATCCCGAGACAGACGGCTGCAAATTTCCCCATTCCATCATGGTACGCGCACCCGATATTAGATGGGTGTAATTAAATAATTACTTCTAATGGACTGTCGATAGCGTTTGTGAATAATTTGCGGCACGACCTTAATTACTTGGAAAAAGCCTCTCCTCCAGGCGCCATCACTCCCACCACTATTTCTTAAATTTTAGACGAATCACGGATTTATGCAACAGACAGGTGACAGTCGGAAATAATCCGATAGGTCGACGGCCTTCCTGTCTTGCAGAGATATATTTAAATTTTCTGATTTAAGACTGTCTTGGATTTTGGCACAGGACAGGCGTGGCCCGAATTTCGGCGGGATAAAGCTATTTTAAATCCAGAACAATATCACAGGAAGTCGTAAACAGATAATCGAATTGGGATTGTTTAGGACAGGAAGTAATCGATTTAATATCTATTAATACCAGTTTAACATAAAATTATTTTTTTCTTATCGAAATGTAAATGGTCGTGACTGCGGTATCGATTACGGTACTAAACTAGGGCAAAAGTCTCACATATCACCTGTTTTAAATGTGACGATTCCGCAGTAGAGGTTCTTCCTCTAGGCGCGGCATGCTAGCGTGAAAACAAGAGACCAATTAGTCCGTAAATATATTGCCGACCATTCAACCATATGGGTTTGTCCGGCTCATTAAACCACATGGATTTATTCGGCATACATCCACAAACTGTTGCGAGAGGAAATGAATATTTTAATGCCATTAGAACTGTCAGATGTGTGAAGAGTAAACTAAAACATACCGTTAGATTTTTGACAGAGAAAACACCAAGTGATTTCAGGGAGACTCAAATCGGGTGCGGGGAAAATCGCAACAAAATAAACAATTAAATTATGATTTACTTCACTATGCCTACTTTAGATAAGTAAAATGTTCTATAAACCTCTAGTGAGGCAATACCTTTTCAAGTCACTATTGCCAAATCTTTAGAAATCTCAGAGTAATCTTTACGAGGGATTTCTTGAATTTTTATCGATTTATTATCGATTTAAAAATTGATAGAAACTTATAAAATCTTTTGTTGCATGCAGTCTTTTAAAATTCATGTATTTCTGCCTAAAATTATACTCCAAATACAGCAGACGTTGCGGATTTATCTCAGAAAAATCTTTAGAAGTCATAGAGATGTCTTTACGAGGGATTTCATGAATTTTTATCGATGTAAAAATCGATAGAAACTTATAAAATCTCTTGTTAAATCCAGTATATTCAAATTCGTATATTCCCACCCAAATTTTTACTCAAAATATGGCGAACGTTGCAGTATTGTCTCAAAGAAATCTTTAGAAATCTCAGTGAAGTGTTTATGAGGGATTTCATGAGTTGTTATTGACTTATTATCAATGTAAAAATTGATAAAAACTTATAAAGTTTCTATTTAAACTCATTATTTTGACTTTCGTCATTTTCGCCTAAATTTTTACTGCAAATATGGCGGACATTGCGGAATTATCTCAGAGAAATCTTTGTAAATTACAGAGAAATCTTTACTAGGGTTTTCATGAATATTTTCGATTTATTATCGATGTAAAGCTCGATAGAAACTCATAAAGTTTCTCGCTAAATCCAGTATTTTGAAATCTTAATTTTCCGCTCAAATTTTGACTCCAAATATGGCGGACGATGCGGAACTATTTTAGAGTAATCTTTAGAAGTCTTTACGAGGGATTTCATGAATCTTTATGGATTTATTATCGATTTAAAACTGGTAGAAACTTATAAAATTTCTTATTAAATCCAGTATTTTGAAATTCGTTATTCTCGCTCAAATTTTTACTCCAAATACGGCGAGCGTTGCCGTAGTATGTCAGAGAAATTTTTGGAAATCTCAGAGATGTCTTTACCAGGGATTTCATGAATTTTTATCGATTTATTATCGATGTAAAATTTGATAGAAACTTATAAAATCTCTTGTTAAATCGAGTATATAAAAATTCGTTATTTTCTCCCAGATTTTTACTTCAAATATGGCGGACGTTGCGGAATTATCTCAGAGAAATCTTTGGAAAGATTTCATGAATTTTTATTTATTTATTATTGTTGTAAAAATCGATAGAAACTTATAAAAATACTTAAATTAAACTTATAAATTTTTTGGCCCAATATGGTGGACGTTATGGCACTATCTCAGAGAAATCTTTACAAATCTCAGAGAAATATTTAGTTTTCAGAAATCCTATCTCAGAAAAATCTTGAAATTTTAGAGAAATCCTTAGAAATCACAAGAAATTATGATGAAAGAGTAATCTAGTGTACAAAATTTTGTCAGTGGTTTACCTCCCGGGTTGTACTATGAGCTTTGAATTTACCCTTTTGTGCTTAGATTTATTAATTTATCTGTCTAGGTGTGACGTTGGAGTAACTTATTCTATACTTGAAAAGGTTCCAAAATATGATAGATCGCACAACTAAACAGTATTTCAAAATATAAACAAGTAGTGTGTACGATGATAATTGATAACAAATAACAAATTATTTCATTTTATTTAAAGAAATAAAGAGCTGAAAAAAATACAGAAAGTTTCCATCAACTCCTAGTACTGCCACCTACCTCAACATCAAATTGGGAAACTTTTATCTGAATAACATTACTTGTTTTCCCTGACAAAAACAAACCAATCCATCGCCACATTAAAAATGATATACCCGCATCCACCCACTTTTCCTTTATTTTTGGCAACTCGGAAAACACAACACTGACCCAATTCGCATCTCTTTCCATTGGTAATTTTCAAAAAAAAATTGTAATGAAAATGTGCCTCTTCGTACGTAGGCGCACTTTCCATTTTACCATAAATTATGTAGGCTGAAGCAATTCATTTCCAACTCTCTGTATAAAAATGCATTTTATGCAATATGAAGAGGATGCACGGGAATAAATTCTTGGAAGTGTGTCGTTAGTAGTTGGAAAAAGCTCGCGGAATGCCAATCATTGTTTTAAAACGAAATGGTTTTTCAAGTCAGTGGTGGCACATCGTGGGAGTGTCGACTCTCTTCCGTTCATTCCCATAATTTTGTAATAATCGTATCGTCGAAGAAATTCCGCAGAGGCCGTTAGCGGACCATAAATAATCTGATTAATGCGAGAAAGAGTGCGGCTTCTGTATCTACGGAGTGGCTTTGGAAAAAATACAAAATTGATTTCGCTTCCAGCAAAAACTGCTGGCTTATAATTCCTTGGAATATTTTAAGGACAACTAATTGGATTGATTTTACACGTGTCACTTTAATAAATATGCAATTTGCACGAGTACCCGCTTAATCTCATTTCAGATTGACTCGTGGCTTCTTATACAGGATGTTTGCGAAAAAATTCGTGATTGCCTGTCGAGACTGTGAAAATATTTCCGGTACATCCGCCACAGTGTGGAATGTTGGCCTTGATATGTCGATATCTGCATTTAAATCTGATGGAATTGGGGGATGCGGTTGGTAAAAGACCGGATTTGTAACGGTAGGACATAAATATGTCTTAGCTGTACCGGATTCTGACCGAAGGACTATTAAATTGGTATTACGTTGAAACCATTAATTTGTTATGTGGTTAAAGGTATAAAATTCACTCATGTCCATACCGTCATTATTTATTATCCTGTGACCACAAGAAACAAAACGAAGAAAACAATAATGGTACAAGAACACTTCAAATTATTGATACAATAATTTTATTTACACATACCAGAAGGATCTCTCGTAACACTTTCAGAAATATTTTTGTAATAGAAGTGGTAGGTACTTTAAATTCTTTTTTCTCTCTAAAATTACATTTAATAAAACAATGCTCCTTTATTGCTTATCCTTGGCATACGCTGTAGGTTTCTAGTAACTGGTTTTAGTGCATGTTTGAATATATGGTCCAATCAAAACTCTAGGTTTAATAGTTGTAGTTTATTAGTTTCTTATTTTTATAATGGAGATTTTAAATTTGAAGATAATAATCATTCAAATTACAAAACAAGATTGCAATAATAATTTTAACTTGAATACAATTCAGTGTTTTTTCAGTCTCAGAGTTGGGTACAAATTATTAGAATTTTTTTTATTATAGCTTCCTATTAAATTGGATAAAGGACACTCGTATTATTAGCGTAAAAATAATTTTTTTAAGTGTCTTTCACAACGACGTTTCAGACGTTTTTGTTGCTCCCTCTTGTTATAGAACCCTCTTCTTAAAACCCTGTTCCTCTGTCTTTACTGGTTTATTTTATTTTTATTTTTCTTCTTAATTGGAACTCTTATCATCTTTATTTCTTATTTCATTATTCTTATTCGTTTATTTTCTTTCTTAACTCGAATTTATTGTTGAAAAAGTCACAATACTTCTTCTCGTGATTCTTCCCCAATTTTATTTAGTTATTTTTTGTGTTATCTACAAGAAAAAGTCTCTTCTCTTTCTTTAATTCTTTCTCCTCGAATTTATTCTGTTTTGTTGACACTTCTAAGGCATGTTCCTTTTCAAATTTGATTCGTTGTGACTTTGTTGCAAGTTTTTAACACAATTTTTTTACTTTATTTTCCTTTAAATTTTCTTACAACACACTTCTTGTTTTCTGTTTTTTTTTTCTGCCAAAACAGTATTGCAACGTTTATGCGAATCCGGGTTCTTTAGATTGAAAGACTTGGATTAATAACGAATAATTTATTTCTACTGTGTATACTAATACAACAATAATTGCTTTAATTTTACTCGCTTGCCTGGATTTTTTTAACTGACTGACTGTCAGTTTCTCTTCTTGTATAATCAAATGTCTTTGCTAGAATGTGACAGATGTTTTCTGCTCTTTCTAGGTTTCTACAGTTTCTAATCTTTCTACGGAAGATAATTTAATATAGTCAATTCTAGTGATGCGATTTATTGTATTTTGGAGACTTTTTAAGTAAGAAAAAGTGACTCCAGCCTTATTTAGACGAACAGATTGATAAATTTAATCACTGCAACTTACCAAACTCAAGAAGTTGCTCTTCTGCAATCAAAACTTCTAGAAGCTAACACTTTCCACTATTTAGAAAGGACAATTTGAGTTGTAAATTCTGTAAATGTTTAAGTTATTTCGGAAGGGTTGCCTGAAGTGTCCTGATGTCCTGAAAGAGCTACGTGAAAACGTTCCTGCTACGTTGAAGCGTAGGCCGTGGGGCTCTTTATTGTCCCATTTAGCTTTGTTACTTCAGTAATTTTACATGTTTTTGATTTATTTTTTTAATTAAACAACACAACGTAGAGCACTCTCTTTGACGTCTTATTAAATTCAAAATTTGCGAAATTTTTCTGATATTCTCATGAACTTTCTTTCTCCTATTATTATTTCGAAATGTCTTTAATAATATAAAATAAAGAAAATTATTAGTTATTATACAAAAATCGTTATTTATCGTTATCTATCTTCAGGTTGTACACTGTAACCGTAACTTCAGGTTGTACACTGTAACTCTAAAAGGTTTTAAGCGTATCCAACGTAATATATAATAGTTACTTTTTCATTCTTATTTTTATTTCTTATCTTGGTTCTTACTGTAATTATCGTAATATTGTTCTAGAAGCTTGGAGATTCAGAAAATTCGTAATTTGAAGTATCGTTTATCGCATCGTTTTGTGTTTTCATAGAATTTTGGAAGTAGTGTTGCAATTTTTATTACCGCTTTGTTTATGAAATTTGAAGGATTGGATATCGCTTGTTGCAAAATTACTGTTGGTTTGTACTTTAAAAGTACATAACAAAATTTTTTTAAATAATTTTTAAAAAATTACGACATTAGACACTTCATATTGCGTGTGATTCAAGATGAATGAGGAGAGTAACTGTAGTATACAATTATTGGCTATAAATTACATAATTTACCTACACTTTAATGAGTTTAATATAAAAAAAAATACATTATTATTATTAAACACTATAATAGAGTCATTTAAAGATCTCTACATCTTCTTTTATATAAAACAAGCAATTAACTTCTTCTTAAAAGAGTTATACAATTTTAAGCCCATCAAACTGAGTTATATTTCTCAGCTAGTTTTCTTTTTCCCTTGGTCAAGTGATCGTGACAGTGACCCTAGACCTGTGCAGGTCGTTTGTTATGGATCGGTGGGCAGACAACAATGCGACTGTGCGATGTCTTCACGGTAACTTAAACAGAAAAAAAAAGTGCGGGGAGAAGATCGTGATAGTTCCATAGTGGTGTAGCCACCTCGGATGGTTATTACCTTAATTACCACAACGTGGGAAAAATGATTGTTTGATAAGAGAGAGATAGGCTCGAGCGCTAATGAAGGCGTACACTCGCACTCTTTGATTTATTCGATTCCGGTTTCCGGACGAATCCGGCCCTCAAGTCCGCTCACTGCCAGATCCATCATCGGACCACCCGAGGCCCCATATCAAAACAATCGGAGAAATTGCAGAGCGCACTTGATGCAAAAAGGAAAACGTGCAACCGTAGGAAATATATCTCATGGTACAAACAATTTATTGCAACGACTCTAGATTCCCATTTCATAGATTAATCGCTGCTATTATTAATGGATTTGGGTTTTGGACGCCTTTGGGTTGTATAGTTTGTCTAGAAATGCTTGAAACAGATCTCTAAGTCGCTAGGGTTGCCAACTTTTTTCATTATGCGGCTGGAAGAATTATTTTTTTATTAATCTAGAATTTTTCTTGGTTTTTTACTATTCTTAACTTTTCGTTTCCTTTAGTAGTCGTTTTTTTCATTCATATTTTTTTCCAAATATTGTTTTTCAAGTTTGCTTAGAATTTTTCTTCTCCAGGACCTCTTAATTGACGTTTTCAATTTCTTAAATTTTCTTTTATTGTTTGATTCAGTTGTATTTTCTATCTTCTAACTACATTTTAATTTTTTTTTTTGTACAAAATAGATATTAATCTTCTGAGTTTCTTTTGTCATCTTATCTACAATTTTTGTTGAATGTACTTTTTTAAATTCTTTTAGAATCTACTTCTGTTCCTTTTTATTGTTATTGTTCTTTTCTCTCTACCATTAAATACCCTATTTACGTAGATATTATAACTCAAGTCTGGAGAAAATTTTGGTTTGTTTATACATACTTAAAATTTATTTTGGTGAATTAAAAGGACATCTAGACAATTACTTTATTTCTGAAATCAACCAATCACAAATAGGTATGTCAATTTTCTAACGCTTGCTCGTTTCTCTTTGGTAAAAAAAACTAGATAAAAGGACAAAATGAGTTCGTCAATTTTAAAGATAGTTTATGAAATTAAAGTTATCCCATCAGTGGCGTGCGAAATATGGGTTGATGGGACACTGACTCGATTCTCAGGCTTTTGAGTGATCATTTAATTAGCACTTATGCTATTGTTGTTAAGTCTATAAAAAATGTTTTTGACATAAGTAATCCAAGGTCGGTTTCTAATAATAATTAAGATGTCTTAGCTTTCCTTAACCAATTGTGATTTCAAGTTTAGAAAAAAATCTCTGTATTTTCTTGTTCAATTAACACAAGATTGATGTCACTATCATTCGCGTTGTGTCAATAAATGTCATTTATTTTTTTTATTAACTATTGTTTTTAAATCATAAGTCGTTTGGAATAAAGCAATAAAAATTGATAATTCATAGTTGAATAAAACATTTTTATTGCTGTTTTATGTTCCGCGACTGATTAATTTCTCGTTTTTTTAAATTTATTTTAAATCTTTGGAAATCTAGTCAGAGAAAGATGTTTCGAGAATCTCTCGTATTGAAAAATAATATACTTGTATTTGTTACAGTTGGATGATGCGGCACTTCAGTTGTACAAAGATGGGGATTATGGGTCTTACCTTGACCTCGAAGCTTCTATCAGTGAACAACAAGAAGAGTTTGAGGGTTTTCAATCAAAGTGAGTATGATGTATAGTCACTTAAATTAACGACGGACGTCGTGGAATATTACGTCACGCCAGTCATTCCATATATATTTTTTTTTGACAAGTTGAAGAATCTGCGGTTTTCCAAAAAAAAAGCGTTTTATATCGGGTAAGACCAGTGGAAAGAATCGAATCTTAGCAAAGTAGTGAAGATACTGGTGAGGTAGACAATTTTGCGTACTTTGTTGTTGTATTGCTGGTTGCCTGCGTCATGTCTTTAATAACGTTATATAGCAGTATATTGTACTATTTCTTTGTGTGTTCACTTATAAAAAAAAGATAAATATTATTGAACTAACAATTAATAAAAACAGGGCTGGACTAGGCCAAATTGGTCTTAAATGTACTCTAATAATTTGCTAAATATAAATTACATTTTAATCTGTATGGCCCTTTATTTATGGATAAGCTATACTGAAAATCATTAACTAAAGCTATTAATTTATTTATTTGACTATTAATTATTTTTTTATATTAAAAGTTATTAAATTAAATCAGTTTAATCAAATTAAATTAATCATAATCACACCTAATCATAATTATTTATAATTAACAAATTACATGCCTAAATAAGGTAAAATTACGTGACACATTCATAACAACACCAAAGATACTAATTTAAGTAAAACTGAAAGGATTCTACACTTGGAATTTTGATTGTGCTTACCAATGCTATACCTTTTTTTCAATTAGAATTATTGTTGTGTCATTTGTGCGAATAGCAGTTTTAAATAAATTATTAGCCACGTAGATAGCGCTCTCGTGTAGGTTGTTGTCTAAACTCAGTAATTTTGGTTTTATTGTCTTTCAATAACTCAATAAAAAGCAGTATTAAACAACTGAAAAGATAATGCAAAATTTACAAGCAGGAAAGAAGCAATGTTTAAATATATTTCAGAAATTTATTTTTATTATGTAACCGCGTGAATTCTAATAATCCGAGCGCCCACCAGAGTAGAAGTCCGGAAGGAACCCCTCTTAACCGAAGAGTACCGACAACCCTAAATAAAAAGCATCCACCCACAGCCAAGCAGTCAGTTGCTCTCTTCTCTCTTGCATCAACCGGGCATCCTGGGGGTCCCAACTGGTGTTGTGAGCTACTCATACTCTTCTGCATCGTCAAAGAGACGTTTTCTTGCATTAACCGGGCATTCGTGGGGTCCCACCTGGTCTTGAAATCTCTCCTTTTTGACATTCTGCACCAACTAGGGGTCCCTATCTGGTCAGACTCTCGGTACATCCGCGTTCGAACTTAACACCATAGTCTCGACTTGAGTGCTAAATAACATTAACCCATCTATTGTAAATACACTGTTTGTAGTGTAATCTTTAATTATTGTAAATAAACTATTTTCTGAATAAACCGATTACAATTATTATTTAAAAAAAAATAGGTTAAAGTAATTTTTGATTGCCCATAGATGGAAATTAAATAGATCGTACTTTCGCATAAAAATAAAAGCATGAAATCAACTAATTGAGTTAAAAACAAAATTACTGAAAAAAAAAAACTCATTAAGAATAAAGTGAAAATGAAGATCCAAATCAAAAACTCGGTCAAATACATAATTAGCAGGAAGTTATTACACAAAATAATGCAGTTTTTTCTACTTTATTTCACTTTTTAATTAGTACAAAAAGTATACAAGTGTAATCTATAATTATACACTATCTAAACATAATTTCATGCAACACAGTAGCTACACAATTTTTGGACGACATCCAGTATATAGCATGATTCATAATTAGCTGTTTAGTAAAAAAAATTGTAGACTTATAAATCTGGATTAGGTCAGATAGTTTGTTGTCTATTGTGAAAAATGAAAGAGCAATAAAGCACCGATTTGCCTATTTATTATTATTAAAAAACTAAATTTTCTCGTTACATGATACAGCAATTAAACTAAGAAACGGTAAAAAAGATGCCTTCAGGTTATAATATCTCGATTTTTTCCGTCTCTAATAACATCGAATCGATCGCTATAAAATACTGTATAAAGACAGTAATTGAAACAAAGCCTAATAATAATGAAGCAAAAATTAATGACCGCTTGAACTGGTCGTCTCTTACTTAACCTTCACAACTTGATACCAAATCGTATTTCAGCCGGTCCTGATTCAATAATCTCTTAACGAATTTATTACAAACACTTGTTCGATCCAACAATTGATTTATTAAAATTGCGAATCGAACGATTGTCATTAAAGTAATAAAAAAATCAAATATGTATCGTTTCGTAATTGACAACATGATTTGCTTATTGCAACAATATCGATTTGTTTCTGTCAAAATGTCGCAACTAACGATGCCTTTTGCAACAATTTTTGTAATGAGCAGTCATGGCATAACAAAGAAATTTCGAGTTTTGCCAAAGGCCGTGCATGAGTTAGAAAATTGGAAAAAATTCGCACGGACGACCTTCGCGAGACGCCACTGAGCCGTGGAATCGCCTAATTGCTTTATGGTTTTGTAAGTCACTGAACATTCTGGACTCAGATGGATTGCTGGTATATGACGAGATCAACGGAAGTTGACAGTTTTTTTTTTTCAAAAAGTCTCCCCCAAAAAGAAATAAATACAAAAGTATCGAGCGTTCAAATAAAAACATTGCCCTAGTTTGCAATAGAATTGAAAACGTAAGAGGTAGCTTGACATTCATCTCTTTGAATTAGACTAATTTTGCTGAAGGGCCACCGACGCTTCAAAATAAGCTCAAGATTACGCACCAAAAACAAAAGTAAGGCCATTTTTGTACAAATAAATGCTACCTTGTTTTTGTTTCTATGACAACATTATGCTTTTAATTTAGATAATTAAATTTAGGGAAACATTATTTGCACTCTAGTGGTTAAAAAAAACCAAACAGATATTAATTATAACAGTTTACTTTGGTCGAAAAAGATCAGATAACAGTCAATGTTACATTGTTTCTATCATTTGGAGGTTTCTACTACTGTGTTTATTAATAAATTAAAGGAGAACAAATTGAGTTGAGAAAGAAAAATAACATCTCTATACTACCACAACGAATGTGGAAAAGTTTCTGGAGTAGAGTAGAAGTAGTTTAGAATTGTCACGATAAAAACAAATCTTGTTGTGAAGAATAAGAAATAGGTAGTAGAAAGAAATTAGTGCTATTCTCGTGTCAAAACTTTTTCTACCGACGGTTCTTGCTACCAGTTCCACAGGGTTATTTACTGGATTTCCAACTACATAATTTTAATAATTTATTTTCTTTCTACTTTATATTGTAATGATATTATGTGTTGTCTATAAATCTTGACGACGGGAGCAAATGTTCCTAGCAACGGGATTTAAATCATTTGTCACTCTATTTTTACTCGCAGTTTTGCAAAAAATAGTATATTATTTATGTACCAAGGGACCGAAATAGGTATTTTAATCTCGAGATGAATTTTAGTGCCTGAGCACAGCTAGGGATTAAAAAAACATTTCAGTCTTGTGGTATATACTCTGTTATTGCGCACTCCCAAACATTATTCTATTTTTTAAAGAATGTAATGAAATAATTATAATGTAATAGAAGATAGTAAAGTGAATATAAAAGTTAGTTTTGTTTAAAAATAAAAATAATTCAACTTTTGCAGGAGTAAATTCAAAATTAATCTTTTGGGATTATATTTAGCATTTTAGTCTCTCAAATGGACACCTAAAGTAGTCTCTCGAGAGTACGAAAATATTTTTTTATACGAAAATATTATTTCTATTGGTACTGTTATTTTAATTTGTTTATTTGGACTCATCTGAGGGGTCTAAAAAGCTTTTGAATTTTTAAGGGTACTACTAACGCAGTAACACTTTTATAGATGGTCTGGAAAAGTCTAAAATTCCTGAATTTCCTTGAGTACTGTTCCGTTGTTAAAGCAAGCGTTCAACTCTAACTAAAATTATTATCGCTACTTTTGTTTCTTATTAGGGATGCCTTACTTACAGATATTCAGCTAAATTTACGAAATATTTTTTACGGAAACTGCGATCTTTATAGAATTCTTAATTCGATGTACTGCTTGTTACATCGAATTTTGGTACGTTAACAGAATTTTGGTAGTAGAATTATTAATATCGTATTTCTCTATTCCTGGATTTAGAAGGTTTCGCTAGTTACTTGTTGTGAAGCTTCTGCTTGTTTGTACATTTTATTGTTTTTTTGGAGAATTTTAAGCACATTTTTCAAGTCTGTTAAGATGCTTTGTTTCTAGTGTGTTGTCGTCATGAATTTTAAGTCGCTTCAGTGTCCATTTTTCCGTTTTTCCTCTCTTTGTTTCCAGCTAAATTCCGTAATTGATCAAAATCTTTTGAAGGAATAATTATTTTACAATAATGACGGTACCGCCAATGTTTTTGACTTGACCTATACGTAAACTCTTCATTACTTCTCAAATTACGGCACATTTTTTAGTTAGTTAATTAGTTGAAGTCAAAGAAGATTTATTTTATGACGGTAATTAATAATTAGTTTGATCTTTCGACACCAAAAATTATTAGAAAATTTTTGGAATTACTCTAAATGGAAAACAATAAATTTATTTAAATTTATGAAAAGATTGACCTTTGTTTTTTAGATAAACTGGGTTAGAAAATTTTATTAATCATTTAGAATTCATCTAAACATAAATTACTGATTTAAGCTTGCCAAAACGTGATACATCAACTAGTAATTTTGAAGTTGGCAAGTGGTTTTTGTATTTTTTTTATTGCTAATTTATATTTTGGATTTATTAATACGAAAATCAATTCAATAAATAAGAAGAAAGTTTGTCGATGAAAAGGAACAAGTTTTGCTGCTCATAAAATCTAATTTTAGATTAGATATATCTGTTTTGCGAATTGATTATTTTGATACAATTTTCCAAAAATCTGGCAAGTTTTGCTCTTTCATGTCGCAATTTATTATTAGTGTCCAGCTCGCCATCAGCCTTGTATCTCAGTTTATTCGTGGAAGCTTTATAGGTCTACTGGTTTTTTAGTGAGGTATATCTTAGCTCCTGTCTCTTAAGTCTTCCATCAAAATGGGTTATCTTTTACACGAACTCATCGCTTACAACAATCGGTACGTACTTTAAACTAGAAAAAAACTGTATTAGCATAACAACTTTCACCGGCATTTTTCAAAAAATACTATAGAACCGGTCACCGTAATTAGAATCATTTACCGGTGCTTTAACAGTAGTCATCTCGCACAAAAACCCGTCTCACACAAACACAGATCGATCTTCGCAATTACGGCGAGTTGGCGTGTCAAACACAAAAAAGCTGTCTTAACTGTGCACAATAATCGCCATAGCGGTGAAGAAAACCGCGACATCTAGCGGGATACCAATTAGGCCACGAATTCTCTTAAGGTCAAGAAATTTCCGAAAATTATTCTTAAAAACGCATCACTTTCTTTGGATAATTGTTTCCGTTCAATTAAAAAAGTGAAATTCACACACTGTAAACACCTTAATCGGTTCGAAAGTTATGACAGTATTGAAATGGTGTTCAAGGTCAGTGTCAATTGGATCATTTTCAAAAATATGGCGGTTGGAGATTTCTCACGGTTTGATTTTCTGATGTTGGCAAACGTGTGGAAATAAAATCGGTTTTGTGTTTGGCTTAAGGTGTGGTTTATTATAGATGTATTCAATTATAAAACAGATTTCGTGGCCTAAATTGTTTTTTGTTATTTATTATAGAACACTAAACGATGCTTTTGATAAATGAGTCACTATTTTATTAATAGATTTTCTTGTTTTTCTATTATATGAAGTAGGCTGGGATTGCAATGCATTTATGAGTGAGACAGACACAGTTTTGAATATAACATTGAAAATAAAATAAGTCTTTGCAACTTCTTATCATTCTTCTCTTCTATAAATACGAATTTCTGCAGATTTTTGACATTATGACATGTTTAATAAAGATTTTGTTTGTCGCCTATCTAAATTAAAAATTAATTTGGTCACTTGTTATTATTTATTTCTAGAAATTTAAATAATATAAAATTATTTTGTAAAGAAACATTTCTTAAACATGGTTTTTTATAGTCTATTATAGTTCAGAATTTTATTTCATACTGAAGAAGGTTAAATAAGTCAATGAGCGGCTTCATCTACTCCAAGAAGATTAAATTAGTAACTACGTTGAGCCGAATTTTACAAAAAAATTGTTTCGTTATTAGTTCTTACACAGTGGAGATATAGAGGGTTTTGTTTAATTAAAACTGAAGAAAAAATTTAGATTTTGGTTTATTCAGAAAGATAAATATAGAAGAAAAGAAACAAGAAACAAAAATTTCTTGAGCTAGCAGTGCTAGCACCTTAGTTGTTTAGAGAAGACATTCTCGGAGGGATTGCTCTACGCAAAATACCTTTTGCAAGAAACTTCTCTGGCAAACCCAGAAAGTGTCTTTATTGTGATTCCACAAGAAGACTTTGGAGATACCTGGTAGAAGGTCTAATGACAGAAGTCCTACAAAAAGTTTCTGTGGTATTTTATACTATTTTTTGTCTTTCATACCTTTTTCTGGCTTAACATTTTCAATTCTGCGGTAATAAATGCTTTAAGCGCCCTCTCAGCTGCCACTCTGTTATTCTGACAGCTTTCTCTCAAACATTTATTTAAACGTCAAATTAAGGCTTTTGACTTACTACTTTGAATTACTAGTAGAGAGTGTCTAATTTCTAAAATAGAGAATTTTATTATCGTCTTTTATCGTGGCTGTCTTACAAGACATCTACTTAACTTTACTCCTGAGTCCTGATTACTGTTTTGTTATTTTGGTAGCTGCAAGCTGCCGAAAATTTTTAATTTGATGTATCGCTTGACGTTTTTACACAGTTTCGAGTAGATTTACTGTACTATATCAAAATTACAATCGCTCGCTTTCTGAAATTAGAAGGATTGAATATTGGTCGTTGTGAAGTCTCAGTTTGATTTTTTTTTTAAGGAGAATTTTGGCTAGTTCATAATAATAAATAAATAAATCGTGGAGCGGTTTAACATTGTTGTGAAGCAGCCTTGTTCTTTCCGGATTTTTTCCAGCATCAGAAACGTCTACAGGTCTTGTTTTTTGGTCATAAAATTTTGGTCTTTTAACTACAAAACTTCTGAAAGTAGAAAGAGTAGACTTCTGTTATTGTAAAGTTTCTGTTTGTTTGTATTTTCCCTTAAAAATTTTGAACACATTTTCCAGAGCCTTTGTTTCTTATGTATCGTGGCGTTTAAGCCGTTTTAACATACTGAAAGCTCAAAATTCTGTTTGTAATATGTTCACCTGTCAATTGTGGCGTTAGACAGTGACGAAATAGACAGAAATACAAACGTAAGTGCTGATATCATCCACTACTTCTTGTTCTGAAGCTGCACTCTCAATTTTTAAGACCTTATTTCGTCTTTTTAGTGTTATAATTATAATAATGACACTTGATAAACAAAAGTTGCAATTAATTTTTTATAAATTTGTCCCAATTTCATAGATATGCTCACAATAATTTATCTGACATTAGCATAAACGATCTTTTCTATTTTCGTTTTCACTATTATGATAAATACGACATTAATGAGCTAATTATTTTTTTTTCACAATTTCCGCCCACAATTTCATATTCTAATTCTCTACACTAACCATTTCTTGCTCTTGTAGTTTCACTTTTGTCACATCTTTCTTTCTGTTTATACATTAAAATGTTACGATCGTAGTGATATACGAAAAAAAAAATTCTAAATTTTATCTTGGATCGTCTTTTAATCAGTTATCTGAATCCCTGTCTTTATAAATTCAGCTAATTAAAAGCGTGTAAATAGCGTTTTACGTAAAAAATCCTTCACCACGTGCCTTATTGTAAATTCCTCCGGTTTTCCGGTGAGATCTTATCGAAAAGTCACGACCTGGAATGATTTGCCATAAAGCACCTAACTAATAAATTCTTATTTATTTAAATAGGTTAGAACGTGACACCGAACTACATCTAAAGCAGACTATACTTTCCTTCCAGTAGTCCAACGCATTCTAATCACCGTTTTATTTATGCAAGAGTACAATATTTGCATTAAAAAGTGCAAGTTTCTATTCTATTCAGAACGAAACTGGAAAAAAAATCGAATCAAATAATTTCAAAAACGACAACATTTGTAATTAAAACCGTTATGGAATTGATCAAAATAGAACAAATCAGTGGCGGAGAATGTTGATGGGTTTCTTGCTGAGATTTCGCTCAGGTAATTGAGAGAGGAAGTGTTAAAATAATGTGCGAAAGTCGATTTTTACAACTTGAAGCAGTTATCGAGATGCTTGACTCAGAGAGGAATAACGGAAGTCATTTTAGGATGAGAAAAAATTGCGTTTTTATAGATAATCACGGTAAGTGCTTCCGCAATTCTCAAAAAGCATAAAATATTCAAATTTGCTTTGAAAAGAATAATAACAACTAAGCAAAAAAATATTATTAAGGTAACATAAAAAACTATTTATTGAATGCAGTTTAGGAGAGCTAAATCGAGGGGTCAGACGACAAAGAAATCCCTAAACACTGTACATAATAAACATAATAATAAAAAATTATAGAATATAATACAAGAGGGTGTAAAGATTATAATCCTGGAGCGATTTTCTGAAACTTTCTAACAATAGAAATACTTTAAATTTCACTCTTAATAAAAATCAAATATCTAATTAGCTACAACAACAAGTGCGATTCTGCAAGCGAAAGAAGTCAAAAGCTTACAAAAACATGCTGAAACTTAGGACCCTAAAACAGGAAGCTCAAGCGGGGGTTCTTTCCTGATCAATTCTTCTGGTTTTTTAACTAGAAAGAAATTTTAAAACGGAAGCTAAACAATGTATCGAGTTAGTTCCGACTTTAAAAAGTAAAAATTTGCAGTAAAAAACTGTTTATAAGAAAACTGAAATTTTAAATGCATAGAGATCGCTTACATTTCAGTTTCCGTCTATTTTATCAAAGTCAAACATCAGTAAAGTTTTTGTGGTACTAAGGTATACAGATAAAGGTCATATAAACAAATTAATACAATCGTTATTACACAATTTTACAATTATTAAACAAATTAGGAATTTTCTGAAGTTTGTAGCTTTCAGAGCTATAGCGATAGCATTGATTTATTAGCTACGTTGTAGTTAATTATTGCTATAAGCAAAGTGCCATTTAATACCAAAATAAATTTTTTGAGGTTTTAAACAAAGCAGCTTTCTTTAATTCACTTAGAAGAACGTTCTGTATTTGGCCTTGCTTTATAAAGACAATTTACCAATTTTCATTATGTCATAACCTTTGTCTTTTCAACAGAGAACAACGGTACGCTTGATTACACACTTATACGACAAATTATTCATTAAAAAAAACTCGCAACATGACATGAGAAGGGGAAATATGTCGCGAAATAAACTTTCTTCTGTTGCTTAGTAATTGACATTTAATTGTTTGATAAATATCCTAAAAAGGAAGAAATGTTGTCTCTATTTCTTCATTTTAATTTTTGTTCAAATTCAACATTTTTTTGTTTGTATAAATGAAAATTTTTAATTTTTACAATTTTCTTAATCATCAGTTAGTATTGTTAATTACTATAATTATAATATGATAAAAAAATTGGCGTTATTACCACTAGGGGGCTACCTAAAACAAAATATGTACTGTAGTGATAGCCACATTAGTATTACTTGTCCAGAAATTAAAAATCTGACGACACTGACAATAATTACACAAAACAGCGTTAAATTATTATGTATTTAGATACGTAAAACTATAATTTTTATTTTTTTCTATTTTTGTTTATTAACATAGAGAGTCATGAGGGTTTAGTTGTTGGATAAACTCTCTAATACACCTAAACCAGAGCTTCAACTCTTTTTCAATAAATTTTACTCTCAAAGAGGAGTATTATAAATCGTTTATTTTTAACCAGAAAGACCATAATCGAATCAAAGAACTAAAAAGGCTGTTTTTTCTTCTTCTATTTTTACTCCTAGATTATCCTAATTGTTGTATAGATATAAAATGTTTATTATTGAACGAAACACTTGCCTGGCTGGTAAATATATAAAAGTATCGAAAAGACTTCTCAAGGTTTTACTTGAATTTTTCAGTGGCTAAAATTAGAAATTTACTTTATCAACTGATAAACGTCGCATAACACCTTGCTTTACTGCTGTATTCAGTGAGTTTTTTGTTTTTCGAGGTATTTTATAACAATCAGAATTAAAAATTTGTCGTTTCAATTTTAACAAAAGAAGGTTTTTTGCCTGTCTAACCACCTAAAACGAAATTTATTTAGTAAAATTTTGTTACTAGCAACATAATTTACAAATAATACGAGAATTTAACCACTTTTTACAATTAGAATCAGTATAGAAACAAAGCCATCGCCTTCTAGAAGATATTTTTTTGTTGATCATATGTATTAATTGATTATGCATATCAAAATTTTTATTTTGACAAATTCTAATTAAAAATAACTGAGTCTTCTCAATAATAATGATTATGAAGAATCATTTAACAGCTTGATATAACAACTTTTTCATAACTGTATTTGAGTATTATCTTATTGAAAGATCATATTACTTAGTTAGCAGTAGCTATACTTTTATTAAATACTCAATACATTACAGTTTATTTTAATTGGAATTTTATCATTAAATATAAGTTACTTGACACTCTCAACAGCTGGAAACCGGGGAAGAATTACATTTTTTCCTTGAAACTATTATAAAAATGACCTAGTTTACTTAGATGATCCTAAATTACATGATTTTCTTAGAGAAAATTTATTGGTATTCAGACTCCGACTGTCATTTAATTTATTTAAATGTTTTTCTTACGCAAATCGCTAAATTTCAAATAATATAGTCAAAGCACAGCACAGGCATACTAAAATATTAAGTAGCTATTAAAAGAGAAAAAACCTTTATTAAGCTTTCCGCAGTAACATTCTTCTTGCTTCTAACACAACCAAAAAAAAAGGAGCACAAGTAGGGCGTTTCCTTTCAGCATAAATGAGCAGCCACAGTATCACCCATGAATTTTATAATTATACTCGATTGAATAATAATTAAGTGAGTAGTCAAGTCTGTTGAATGTAACGGTATGTCTTGTGATGGTTCTCGAACTCAAACCTGTTGTAACAACATCTTCAGTTATCATCTTAATCTTGCAAACCCTCAAAGGGCATGCCAATAATACGAAACGGAAGTGTTGCATCTTTGTGATTTATGACCTTTTCGGGTCATTAAACAGTGCTTCAAGCGAGTGATCGTGGCCTATTTAAATAATTGACCTCTAATGCCCAACTCCCGATTTTTTTATTTGTATTCAACTTTTTGTTTGCTTGGAATTTTGCAGGTCTAATTTTGGGTTTTTTAATTTTTAGCTGTATTAATTTAATAATAATAAATGGACTTTATTAAAAAATAAGCTTTTTTAATAATAATATAAGAAGGCGAAGGCGGTGTCTAGTTAATAGCTATTCAAATAAAAGAAATAATAAGAAGAATTACACTAAAACAAAACAAGAACAAACAATAAAGAAAATCGTAAATTTATATTATAAGAGCTCAAACGTCTGTGTTTTGGGGGTTTGAAAACAAGCAGGGCAAATCAAAAATAGTAAAATTTTCTGAGAAATCAAAAATAAGATTTTTTTTCTTTTAAAGTCGTATAACCTATAATGCACAAATCAATTATTATTTAATAACAAAAATTTTAAGTAATAGTAAATATTTGGAATTATTATTATTTTTTTATGTTGTATACTGCTTGTGTTTGTATCTGGGTCCTCGAACCGTGTCATCGCTGCAACACTAAAGAGCCAACGCAGTCTCTCGGTGGAGGTGTCTCGATTCTTGAATGAAGCAGCAATTCTCTCTCTTTACTCTTTAGTTCAACTTCTTGTAGAGTGGACTGCACCTGTGCTTGTGTTGTGTTTTGTGATGTGATTGGAAAACGATTAGGGGAGAAAACGCCGAAATTTCAGGGGTTTGTTTACAAAAAAAAGAGAGTATACAGAGTGGCTTTTAACAATTTCGAAAAAAAATTTTGAGTGTGGTCCATTAATAAGCAGGTTTATTATCTAAATGACAAACTTTTCGGATCTGGTTTTTAATTTGCGATTATCTGATTTGTAGTTTTATTTACCAGTTGCTAATGAAGTTTTGAAAATTGATCAGATATGAGAAACGTTAATTTTTGAATTGTGGGTTAACTTTCATTAAGGTTTATTGTCACTGGAAGTAATAAAAACAGTTAGATTGCTATTCTTGATTATTTGTTGATTAATTGACTGACATCTGTCGATATTAACAATGTGTGAAATTTTGATTGATAAACAATGTATCTAAAAAAAATTACAATACTATATGGTGATGCTTCTTGTGTCAATAAACTCTGCTATTATTCTTATTTTGCACTCTTTTGTTCTTCACTGATTTTTCTAATATTGTTATTAACATTTTAAAAATGAAATATAATAATTACTCGATAATTTTTTATCTACGTGGAGAAAAAGGCAGAATGTAGCGTCAGCCCAAGATTAGTTCAAAAATGAGATTTCCAGACGCCTTTAAATAGAGCTTCTGACTCTTTTAGATCGAATTACAATTTTTTTTGGAGCATTATTTATTATTTTTAGTGTGTATTTGGAATGGTTTAAATAAATACTTATTATAAACAATAGATAAACATTATTTTTTAAATGTCGTACATTTTATGAAATCATTTAGTATATTGATAAAATTCTTTTATGTTGAAATAGGTATAACTGTTACCATATTTCTTTTGTCGTAATTTTTTATCAACTAAAAATGTCAAATTTATTACAATTTAATATGTGCTTTAATTGACGTTATCAGGAAAAAATGTTGTAACTAAATAGCGATTGCAAAAAGAAGTTGTTAAATGAATATTTTCAAGTTGCTAATTAACATTTTTCAATATCCTGTTTTTAATACTTTTTTTAAATATAGCTGTCTGAAGAATTATAAAAGCTGTCTACAAAGAAACATTTGTTTTAAAACATTCATAAATAAAAGATATCATAGCTGGGGGCAGCGGCTTCAGAGTATTTGCGGTAATTTTGTTTCTGAAATGTTCGATGCTTGGTACAATCAACGGAAAAATGTTGTAACTAACTCTTTTGTTGATCAGCGCTTAAATTCCTCGTTAAATTAACAGTTCTTTGTTTTTTCGTTTTTTGTCCTCATTTTTCTTAGTGTATTATTTGCACTTCTTCTTTTTTCTACTGATCGTTCAATTATTTGCATCGGCTTACTGAGCCAAAGTCTAACAACCATGTATACTTTAGTATTTTACAATCTGTATAATTATCTTAATCGATATATTTATATTACTATTTTCTAGAAACAAGAAAGAAATATTTTTTATTGTCACTGTCATATTATGTTAAAAACAAGTGTCAGTGATCATCAGATAACAGGAATTTCTAGATGTTAAAAAATTACTGAAGTAAACTGCGTTCAGTCTGAGTTCTCTATTTTAAACTGTAAATTACTTTAAACATTATCAGAGATTTCTTAACACTTGCGTTGCATTATATTAAGTGAATTGCGTTCAGATCGTCTGCATAATATTATCGAATTATATTTTGGAGTAAAATTTGTAGTAACTCTAGATTCTTTAAATTTAGGTGGCTTGGACTTAGAAGATCATAATTAGAAATTTTTGTTTTATCTCGACTTTTTCCACTGAGTCATTTCTGTCTAAAAACAAAAAAAAACATCGAAGATGGTGTATTGAGATTAAGTGACATTATGTCTTGTAATACAAACACCAATTACTTTTGAAGACTTTCTAGAGTCTAAACTATTAAAGATTAAAAAAATGTCATCTCGCAAACTTTATTATACAGAATCTATTTTTATACTTTAACTTTGGCTTTAAGACTTTTTTATATCCTTAACCGTTTGTGCAGGGTTTTAAAATGCGCAATTTTATATTTTTAATTAGAACTCTTTTTAATCAAGGAAGTCATATCTGAATTCTTTAAAATATTGAGCTTAGTAATACTTACTCCAAGGAACACTCTGTATAACGCTCCGAGTTCGGAATGCCTTAATTTTGAGACACGTTAAAACAACAATATTTTTTTACTCTCCCCCATTTTGAAACTACTTTAATTAATATTTTTTACTTTCTGTTTGACCACATTTGTGACGTCACAATTTCTATGTTTAAATTTGAAACTATGCAGTAAAGAGTCAGTAAACATATACACTTTTGAATCTAATATCCTTAATTGTTTAGGGTTATGGATTGGTACATTGTTTTGATGGTACTGAACGCAATTTATTTTGAGAATTGAGTACTTTTCTTCAGAGTTTGATGGGATTATACCAATTATCTTTTTTTCTAATTAATATTTAATTTTATAATATTTAAGAATTAGGAAAGGCTTTGGATTATTTTATATTTGTTCCTAACAACGTTTTTGTGAAGAATTTTTTTTCGAAAATTGATAATATCTTGAAAGATAATTGACGAAATTGCTTCAAACCGAGTACTGAAGGGTTTTTTCAAGGTCGCTAATTATGATTTTTATGTGAAAATTGGAGAATTAGTAATGGCGGAACTTGGATTAAAATTAAAATTTAAAAATTGCGGGTTTATTTGCTGACTATAATGATAACAACAACAAGATTAAACAAGATTAGACAAAATAATTTTATAAAGAATAGAGAAAACATAAATTAAAGTTTTGAATTTGTTACATTTTGTCACGGTTTTCAACTATTCTCAACTAATTTTTAATCAAATAGAACAAAATAATAATAATTTAGATCAGTTTATTGCAAATCCAATAGTCTAAAAGGTACTAAACACTAGTTTTAAATTTTTTAGATCAAAATCATGATTCGTGTTGTCAAAAATTCTCGAGCTTACAAGATAGAATAGGTATTTGTATCTTTTTAGTCAGCCATATTGAATCCGACATTTTCAATTTACAAATTTTAACATCAAAGTCGTAATCAGTGATTCTAAAATTTTAGACTGCACCTGTTTTTAGGTATCGGGTATCGATACCTGCAAAGTATCGATACTTGCCAAAGTATCGAGGTATCGGAGGTATCAAGGTATCGAGGGTATCGAGGTATCGGAAGTATCGGGTGGCGATAAATATATAACGCATCAGATAGCTTGTGAATTCTTTTGTTTTCATCAAAATAGCTTGTGTTTCTAACATCCGAAGCACTCTGAATAGGATATTCATTTATAGCCACTCTTTATCAAGGTATCGCAGGTATCGAAGTATCTGAGATATCCAGATATCGGAAGTATCGATACTTCGATACCTGATTGCATTCGGTATCGGTGTAGAATACCTGAGCAGATATTCATACCTTCTGTAAGTATCGATACTTTTCTCAGCCCTACTGCACAGTTTTTGTACAGAAAGCAAGATTTCTTGGGAATTTTCTAATTTTTACGAGGATTTTCTAGATAGATTCTAGGAATTTCTAAACATTTTGTTTGATCTGCGCATGGTAGAACCCTGTAAAAACTTGTGAACTTAATATTACAAGGAAATTCGAGAGGATTTCTTAGTGATGTTTGGCGGATTTTTATTAAAAGAATTTCTGGTGTACATTTTTTTAAAACTTGATTTTCCATTTTGAATTTTCTGATTTTTACTATAAAAATCGTAATCAGCGACTATTAAATTTTTGAATTTGTTATAGTTTCGTCAAATATCTTCCGATTTATTAATTTTGCAAACAACTTCTTTGTAAGGATTGTTAATAACAAATTCCAAAAGAATCATCCAGCGCTAAGATTTTTAAAAAATATAACTTCTAAAGTTTCTAATTTTTAATTTTAAAAGCTCATTTAAGACGATAACTGTTATCATTTTTTTCCTGATTTATGAAGATCTGAACGTAATTTACACTGATTTGTTTTTTATTCTGAAACACTTATTTTTCTAGAGCTCCTACAATTTCAGAATCTTACTTTATCATCATTCTTCTTAAATCTCATCATCAATCTTACTTTATCAACCATTCAGTAAAATAGTAAAAATGTTGAATTTAGCATAAATATTTAAGAAATTTGCTCCTTTCACGCTTCAAATCTCGTAAATTCCTCCATAAATAGTCATCCTCTATAAAATCGTATAATTTCATTGTTGTTCTTAATGAATTTCCTTTAAACTTGTCCTCTTTTGGTATTATCTCATATAGTTATTCGAATTGTATTTATTAAATGAGTCACACGTCTCTAAGCCAATAAATGTAAATCCATTCATTGCATTATTCCCACACAATATTGAGCAATAATCGCAGTGATTTCTTCGTTTCGGTCGTGCAGCCGCCTCCACGCCGCCGCTTCGATTCTTTGACCCGCGATCAAGCGGCGGGGCTGGGCACATAATTGCATAAATATCTCGCTTCGGTCACTGGGTTACCTATGCCTGCTGGCCCCGATCCGCTCCAAACAGGTGTCGAAGATGAGATTTTCGGCCACGGGAAGGATGATTGGATTTTTTGTTCCCTGATCTACCGTTATTTTATTGAATAACAAGTGAGATATCCCGATTTCCCACGGGGTAAAATGATAAAACAACAAAAGATTTAGAGGATAACAATGGGCCGGTTTTGGGTCAGATTTTATATGAAAGGTCACCGGTTTAATGAAGTATGCCATGTCGTGCCGAAAAATTATTATTAACAGACTTTGTCAATAATGAAGTAATCGAATTTTTAATCGTTAATCGATTATTTATACGTGACGGAGTGAAGTGGCCTTGTTGGTTGCAATTAGAGCAGCTTAATCCATTTTTTTTTCTTAAAGATTTTGCTGCTTAATGCCGGTTAATTGTAAGTATTGTGTGAATCAGCACACATTCTTTTATTCTTGAACGATTGTTATGAGAAATTTACTAAAATCAGGCTGGGAACGTATTATATGTAATTTAGGAAAAAATAAAAATTTCTTGACTTGGGTACTGTTAGATGTAATTAATTGAAGCTGGATTTTTCTCAATATTAGAATACCGTAAGATGGGGGAGTCTTTAAAACTTCAGAAGGAAATTACGCTACTTGACCGACTTATCTTATAAATTACCGACGATTTGTACATATCCTGCAAACGTTTATAAATTTTTATTTTTCATTTTGTATCTAAGGTGGATGCTGAGAAATATTCTCTCAATTTTTGACTCAAAATTTGCTCTAATTGATTTACAATAAGACCCAGAAACCTTCTTAATTGCATCACAATGCTGGTCATAATTATAACTGCATTGTCATAAAAGCCACATTAGAAACGTATTGCTTTACAAAACGTGTCTGTCAATAATCAATTCTAATTTAGAATAATAAATAAAATAATTTTTATAATTAAAAAAATCACATTAATTGCTCTATTATTGTTGTTATAGTTTGTCTAGAAATGCTTGAATTTTATGGTACAATATAGTCAGTTGGGTTTCTGAGACTTTAGCGATAAAGAAGCCTCAGCTCTTTCAAGATTGGCTCAGCTGGCCCTTTCGCTGATGATCTCACGGTCAAATTGATAAAATTCAAGCATTTCTAGACAAAGAGATTTAGAGATTATATTAGTTGTATTAGATTATATTGGGTTTTTATTTTATTTTTTTAGTTGCTGGTTTGAATTCGGTTATTTTGAAATTGGGTTGGTATTACTCTGTCACTGCGTGATTTACTTAATTTTTTTTGTTGGCGAAACTGCAGTTACAAACAATGTAGATCTACAAACTCTGCTAGTTTTATATTGTTTTGAAATGTCACCATAAAAAGTACTGAAAACGTCTAAAAACAACGTTTTTGCTAATATTCAAACCAAAATATAAATTTGAAACATAGAAAAATAAAAAACCGAATTTTTTATTTAACAATCACAAATTTACACCAATAACTCAATAACACACTTTTTTCGTCTTGAATAATCGCCGTTGATTCACTCGTGATAATCGCTGTTTTCTGCTAATTTGAACTACTCGGCTAACATGTAAAGCTCAGTTCGGGAACGCAATTTTTTAGAAACTTTTTGATAAATTATTGTTTTTAATATACTTGAGAAGACAGTAGATGATGTTGCAAAGTCTATTTTTTCAATTTTTAGTTTTATAATTTGGGCAGGCATTAGAACGACTTAAATAAGCCAACGCAACGTTTTGCTGTCTCAAGTTCCAATTTTTTGATTTTATTCAGAGTTTATTATGTTATTTAATCCAAATTGCATAATTATAATTTAAATTTTAACAAATTTTTGGAAAGGCTTTTTCTCAACACCACAAAAAGTTTAAAAATTTTACTCCAGTTAAGAAGCTTCTTGTTTTTCTTTTTAGTTTCTTCCAGTCGTAATGCTTTATTTAATTATCTTTTTTTTAGAAATTTTTCGGTGTTTTTTTATATATGCCTTTTTTGTTTTTATTTTTATTTTTAAACTTATCTATTGTTAAATACATTTAAAATCGTCTTTATTTTAGATTTTTTTTTATTCGATTTCTTAGGATCGCCGTTGTTTTAGCTCTTGTAGAATGTCTTGTTTTTTAGAATCTTCCTAAAAAAAATTGTTCTAGACACAGTTTTTCTTGTTCTTCTTTTCTTTACACTCTTCGATTTTTAAGCTCATTTAAAATCTTCTGTTTTTTAGAATCTTTCTTAGTTATTCTTTTACTTTAATCGTCTTTTTTAAGTGTTTAAACTCTTTTATCTTTTAGCCAACGTTCTTTAACTACCTTCTCTTCTTTTTCCATCAACTGTTGTTACTCAAATTCTTAAATTTTAATTTTTTTAACGTCTTTATTTAGGCTCTTGTAGGATGCCCTTAGTTTTCTCTGTTCGCCTCTTTTTTGCACTTGTCGATTTTAAAAGCTTATTTGAAATCGTCTTTTTTTCTAGAATTTTATTTTCGTTTTAATTTTCCTTTCAATCGTCATTTTTTAAGTTATTTCAGAATTGTTTTTTGTTCGTCTAGAATTTTTCTTTGCTTTTCTTTGTCTTTCAATTGACGTTGTTCAGCATCTTTTAAGATTTTCTTTTCTCTTCTTTTTTATCAATCGCTGTTGTTCAAATTCTTAAATTATTTTTTTAATGTTATTGTTCAAGCTTTTGTCGAGTATTTTTCTGATTGTTTTAGAATTTGTATGTGTTTTTTGCGTTTTTCTAGATATAGTTTTTGTTGTTCTTTTCTCTTTTTCACTCGTTGAAATTTAAGCTCTTTTAAAATCGTCTTTTTTTGTTTTTCTTTTCATTCCATACGTTGTTTTTTAAGTTTTTTTAGAATTATTTTTGTTTATGCAGAATTTTTCTTTACTCTTCTGTATCTTTCAGACGACCTTTTCCAATTTCTTTTTCTTTGAAGTTTTCTTTGCTCGTATTTGTCTTCTAACCGACGGCGACGTCTTTTGGGTTTTCTTTGTTCTTCTTTTTCTAACAATCGCTGTTACTCAAATTTTTCAATTCTGATTTTTTTAAACATCGTTGCTTTTCTAAAATGTTTTTCTAGTTGTTTCAGATTATTCGTGTATTCTTCATGTACTTTTTCTTGTTCTTCTTCTCTTTCAAATCGTAGATTTTCAAGCTTACTTAAAATCTTATAAAACAGGAGATTTATTATTCTAAAATTTTTTTTTGTTTTTTTTTATTTAAGCCGATTTTAGTTTCTACATTTTTTTTGCTTTTTTTTTTGATGACGTCATCGAGATAGTCTTATAGGATAACAGAAGAAAATTTCTACTATAATTCTAAAAGAAATACAAAGGATTTAAAGAAAAATGTTAAAAGAACTTTAAAAATTGTTTATTTATAATTTTTTAATATCTAACCAAATTTCATTTTTTGGAGCTAATACAGTTGAATCAATTCTCATTTTTATAGGTTCCTTAGTCTTCTTATTTAGTCTAAATTTATAACTTTTAAGTAAGAATGCTAACGCCATTTTAATTTCTAACAAAGCGAAACGTTTCCCTAAAACATTTTAAATTTGTTTTTTAACTTTTAAATAACAGAAAACATACCAATACAGATTCTGGGACCATCTCCAAAAGGCAAAAACGTATAAGGATGTCTTAAACTCTTATTAACTTTATTAAATCGTTCAGGATCAAATTTTTCAGGATTTGGATAATATTCCTCATCATAATGTATTGCAAGAATTGGTACCGCGACTAATGTTCCTTTTTCAATGATAACATTTTTATCCGGAATTTTATAATCCTTAACACATTGTCTTGTAAGGTAAAAAAATGGAGGATACATTCGCAGAGTTTCTAAAATTATAATAATCTAGTCTTTAGAGCTAAAGTTTTCGACTTACCTTCTATCACCTGATCTAAATATTTCATTTCAGTGAGTGACTCATAAGTTATTTCATCAGAAATTTCTGTTCTAATTCTCTCTTGTATATCTTCGTTCTTCGAAATTTCATAGAGAGCTAAAATCAGAGCTGTTGAAGATGTTTCAAAACCAGCAAGAAAGAAGATAAAGCACTGAGCTATAATTTCTTGGACAGTCAGAAGTTTCTCATTTTTTAAATTAATCAGAAGTTGCATAAAATCATTTCTGATGTAGCTGTTTTCTTCTCGATGTTTAATATTGTCTTCTGCTAGTTTAGTAAAAAATTTTGATGGCGTTTTGGGAATTGTACCAACTCCAAATTTTCTTGCAGTTTCAGGAAAACAAGAAGCAAAGATTTGCACTAAATACTTGTATGTTGTCCATGTGACACATTCGTTTGCATAGATTTTAAAAAGAGAGTTTTCTTCTTTGAAGATATTGCAGTCGAAACCAAAAGAACACGAACAGATTACATTGATAAGAAACGAAGGAAAAATTTCGGTGATATTACATGATTGGTTCTCTTGATACTCTGCTTCTATTTTCTCTATTAAATTATCAACACATGTTTGAAGAGTGACATACATTGTTTTGATTTTCATTGTGGTGTATGTTGGATTAAGTTTTCTTCTGAGTGTCTTCCATTTATCACCACCTAAATTAACAAGATGTGCACTTAAAGGATCGTCTTTTTCGTTGTAGTAAACACCACGATCAATAAAGCAATCAAAATCTTTAGTTAGAATATTCTTTATGTACTCTAGATCTACAACAAGATATATTGGTGTTACAAAAAAGTAAAAACCTCCATGTTTCCATCCTCTTCTTTTGAATTCTGTGTAGAACCGACTTAGTGTTACTCCGATTTTTTCTTTCATAAAAAAAGGATTTCTGATGTTTCCAAAAGGAAAATTTGGTTGAAGATACGGAATTTTTCTTTTTCTCCAATAACTGTATTTCCATTTGAAGAAACAGATTGTTAATAGTGAGATAATTAGAAGTAATTCTATAACGTTTATAAGAAAAACGTTTGAACGCAACAACATTTTTTTAAACAATAGTTAGTAATAATTAGTGTACTATAATTAGAGCTTACTGTATTTATCATACTTGCGAAAATAACACAGGTAATTAGAGACAGGTGCGATAAAATTTTATCGTGGTGTACACTTAAGTAAAAGAAAAACAACCAAAATATTAAAAAATAAAATGAAATAAAAATTAATCCTTATAGAAGATAATGCAAGGAGAAATAAAATAACATAATAAAAAACAAAAGGAAAAATACAAAGAGCAAAAGAAAATGTGAATAAAGAAGAAACAATATAGCTGAAATAGAAGACAACTATCATAAGAAAGAAGTGCAGAATTTGTCTAAAATAAAAAAAAAATTAAGAAGGGTTTCAAATGGCACAAAAATCAGCTTTCAGAATTTTTTTAAAATTAATTTTGAGTTGTTATTAAAACCGTTTGGTGGTAAGATAAAGCCAAAATTGCTTTTTACAAGTTATTTTGAGAGCTTTTTTGGAGTATATACGGATTAAGTTCTAAATTGTATTTGTCATCTAATTCATGCTCTTCTGGTGATTCAATTAAACGAATTAAGTTAGGCAAAATGTTAAAAAATCTTTAATAAATTAATCAAAAACAGTGTTTAAAACCTAATTTCTAAAACTTCTTAATTGTATGTACTTCAAATAACATTTAGGTAAAATTGTTCTATTACTTAATTATTGTAAAAAATATTTATTTTACCACCAATCGCTTTGACAGCTTTATGCTTGTACGTAATCTACTGACAAAAATGTCAATTTTGACAACGTTATAAAATTGAATTTTTTATATTCTGCAGTTGGTCATAATCTTACGTAATAGAACGCCACGTTTTTTCAAAAATTTAGCTAGAACGAACTAGATTTGTCTGTCAATCGTAATAAACAATGGCTTTTCTTTTTAGTGTGTTTAAAGTTACGTCAAAAACCAAACAAAATTACAGCATCTTTTTAAATTAAGGATTTTTTTCTCGCTCGTTATGCAGTGTAGGAGTATTGTTGTTTTAAATATTTAACACTAAGTTTTTGCTAAATATTGTTTATTTGAGCAAATTGGTTATTCCAGTTGGAAAGTCTTTAACTTTTACTACTTTTATCACTTTAGAAATGATTAAATGAAATTAATTAAATAATCAGACCTACAATTCTTAATTTCCAAATATGGACTTAAAGAAACTCAAGGAAATGGGAAGTGTAGAATTTTAATTTCAATTTTTTCCTACTACAATAAAATGAAAATTTTTACTTGATATGCTCTAATCTATTTAATTTATCTACAGGAAATTAAAACCAGAAGCTTTAACTTTTAATTTGATTCTTTTTATTTACATTTAATGTTTGATTTTTTTGCTAAATTTTATCTTAAATCTAAATTAAATTTTTATTTCTAAAACATAAAATGTTAATTAAATAGCGTAACAGAATGTTATTTTAATTAGTAATTTTTAGACAAGTATTGATGTGTCTCTTTATAGTCACTTGCAAATTAAGTCTGTTAATCATAAATCAAAATTATATCTATTTTAATAAGTTGGTATTGAATTTCTACATTTATAAAAAGAAGATTTGATTTATAGAGAGTGTCTTAAAATAATGAGTCAAGAGAAATATTTTTTTAGCAAAAATTGATGGATTATCCACTCTTCTTTAATTCTTTTCTTTTGAATTCTTAGTTTTGGGACACGCTGTATATCTAATCTTACTATAGTCTTTAGAATTTTTCTCTTGATCTTTTATTATATCCGGCTTTTCAAGCAACAGTTTAGGAGCCGAAGAAGGCGATAATTATTCCAAAAACAAATGTTTCTATAAGATTTATTAAAAAACAAATAAAAACTGTTTATCCACAATTACCTTATAATTGAAGTTTTATCCACACTTACGAACACTTTATCTACTTGTGGAATAATGAAAAAATACAATTTTAAATCAATCGCATTCTATTTATTGTTAATATTGACATTAACATTTAATAGACATTTCGTTTTTTACTTTATCATATTTCACTTCGTTTCCATTGATAAGAAGCTTGTAGTTGTTATCGGTTCCAAAACGAATAGTAGTTGTAGGAACAATGGACGTCTCCTCTAGTAAGGAACGACTAGTACCAGGAAAACCTTACAGAATCTTTGATATAAGTTTCTGCTATGGCGGAGCTTCTCCACCCATCATGTCGTTTAATTGTTGTAAGATTAGCACCTCCATTGGCAAATAGAGTTGTTGAAGTGCGTCTCATACAATGGCCGGTATAAACTTCTGCGTTCGCCAAATTCAAAAACGAAGCAACTTTAGAAGGAACTTTCGATAAAGTGTTAATTCCAACAGGTTGCGATGTACATTTTTGATTAGCGTTTCGTAAAAAAAAATCTTTTAATGGATAACTTCTTCGGACGTAAGAACATTTATTTCCTACACATCTTCACAGTGTTGATAGAGAATCATTCTTCTATAATTGTAAATTTTTGTGAAACGACCGTCTTGGTGTCTGGTATCGAAACAATCAGGTATGCGTCTCTGTCTTCTATATCACTGATTTTCATATTTGTCAGCTCACAGCATCGACAGCCACTAGATACCCCCATTACTAATGCAACCTAAAATATGACAGAGACTACCTTGATCATCAAATATTCTTTATCGCAAGCCCTTGTCAAAAACTCTTCTGCGTGTGCTCCGTCAAATACTGCAGCTTTCTTCGGCTTGTATCCTCTTGACTGATTCTTCAGATAGGTGATGAGCTTACTATATTTTCCAATGTCTATGTTTTTGTAGACCTTTATAGCGGCCGTTAGCATAGAGTACTTCGACCACATAGATGAAATTGCATACCTCTTCTTCAAATTTAAGAAATACGATAGCAGAACTTCCTCATTTATTGTCATTACCCTCCGTTCTTCTCTACATTTATTAAATTCTGAAAATCCTTTTTCATAATGTTCCCTGGACTTCGCAGGCAATAACTGGCGAGTTGCTCCTTCAGCTTTCTCAAGAATTGTCCCAGGAACAGTACCACTTTCTTCAATTTTCACCAACTTGCACAGAGTTTTGTACAAATGGAGTCGATAAACAATCAAAAATAAATAGCAACGATTTAACACCTCCCATGTTTTTTAGTTAATTTCAATGATTTTTGAGGAGACATCCGCTGTCAGTGTGTAATGTCAAATCATTTTTTAATGACATGAGATGAAATTTTGGCGATTTTGATTTTAAATCGCTGTAATTGTGGATAAAACGTTATATTGAATTCGTGCTTTAGTCGCGTTTTAAGAATATTAGATAAACGTTCGACTGCATCTCGCGCTTAAACGTTTTTACGTGGATAAAACGCTGTCTAAAACACTTATACAATAAATAACTATACTTTTGGTTCCTAAATTATTGAATATTGCCTCTTCTAATCTCAGATGTTTTTCAATATTTTGCTTGAAGTATCATCAGTTTTTAACACAATTTTGTATTAAAATAAAAAAACATAAAATATAAAGTGTTCCAAAATTCTATGTCTTATGTTCGGTATTTCCGTTTATCTGTTTATAAAAAATTATGTTTTTAGGGTTTACTTATAAAGCAACCCTTAGGTTACTAAGCTCTGAAACGTTTGTAGTAAAGTAACAAAAACAAAAATAAAAGTTTAAAAAAGAGGACTGTAAATAGGACTATTGTAAAATGTCCTGTCTATACTTAAACCTTTTTTCTTTATCCTGCTCAAAGGATCGTACAGTTTTAAACACACTTTGTGAACCGAAGAACGACTCATTTTAAAAAATGTTTCTGCAATGTTTCTAGAAAAAGTAAAATTAAACGCTCGCGAGAAATTGTCTTTTTTATACTAACAATAAGACGTTTCTCTTCAAATTGTAATTGGTTTGTAGCAACCAAGACTTTTTCAGGATTGAACTCGAAGAATTATTTTTTTATAAATTTAGAATTTTTCTTGATTTTTTACTAATCTTAAAACTTTTTTCCTTTAGTAGTCGTTTTTCTTATTTTTATTTTTTCCAAATATTGTTTTGCAAATTTTCCTAGAGTTTTGTTCTTTCAGGACCTTCCAATAGATGTTTTCAACTTCTTAAATCTTCCTTTATCGTTTGTTCTAGTTGTATTTACTCTTCTTCTTTTCTTCCAATCGTTGGTTTTGTGATTCTTTATTATTTTCTATAAGCCTAGATTCTATAGTCCTTTTAAAATTGTCTAAACTACGTTCAAAAAAATGTTTTTTTTTTCTTGTACAACATACATAATTATGCTTGCGAGTTTTTTTGTCATTAGGTCGTTTTTGCTACAAATTTTTATAGAATATACTTTTTCGAATTCTTATAGAATCTACTTCTGTTCTTCTTTTTCCACTAGTCGTAATTCTCTTTATTGTTCTTCTCTCTCTACCATTAAATACTCTATTTACGTAGGTTTGATAACTCAAGTCTAGATAGATAGGACTTTTGTTTACTTATACGTATTTAAAATTTATTTTGGTGACTTAAAAAAACGTCTAGACAATTAGTTAATTTTTGAAATCAATCAATTACAAGTAGGTACGTCACTTTTCAAAAAACCTAGATAAAAGGGCAAACTGTGTTTTTTAAGTTAATGTTAAAGACTACAAGACAGTTTATAAAATTAAAGGATTATCCTTTGAAGTAAAAAATGATTTGCAACCCTAGTTGTAATAATTTACTTGGACCTAATACAAATCGAAATGTTCTATTATTTCTAAACAAATCAGTTGATCAAGAAGCCACTCTTAATACTCCACTTAACCCTCACAACCTCCTTAACCCCAATTGTTCTAATATCGCAACTCGTTAGCCCCCCTCCATCAATAAGTGATAATGGACTTGAAATCGCGCAAATATCCCGATGATGGTCTGCTGACCCAATGGCTGACCTCTCTGGAGACTCGTTCCCTCTTCTGGTTACACTACGTCGACGACGACGACAAACGTGCGAATTCCTTGGAGTCGACCGAAGCGTCGACTAGTGAAGATACTGATGCTGACCACGTGGACGACTTCCTCGAGGATGATGTGCCAACTTGTCGAAGTATTGCGCATCGAGAGTCTGATCTTTTGCTGGCGTTGACAGAGAATTGCACATTGGGACCAGTCTGTTATTTCTGCAGGTAATTCTTCGTGGGTGAAGTTGATTGTTATGATTTCGCTTTCGTTTGGATTGCATAATCGTAAATTTTCACAATGCCCACGCTGGTGACATTGCGATTAACACCTACTTGGATTCGTTTGAGTTCGCGGAAAAGGACAGTGGAGTGAAAAAGTTGGGAGAGAGTGGATTTATGGGAGTTTATTGGGGTTTTGAGATTTCTCTGATGTGATTTAATAGAATTTTGATTTTTTATTGATGGGTTTATATCTCAATCGGGGGATATTAGATGATAAATATGTATTAGGAGGTGTTGAATTATTCAAAGAATTAGATAAAAAGGCGATGACGACTTGTCAAAATGTGATTTGCTTAATTTTAATATTTTCTAATTTGTTTCTAATTATTTTAAAACCGACAGAAGAGTCAGATGATTTAATAATGAATAAATATATAAAAAACACAACACAAATGATGTGAAAGTGACTTATTTATAAACAGAAAACTGTGAGGAGCTTTTTTGTAAATATGCAATAGTGTGTACAAATAAAAAAAAATCTCAAGTAAAACATGAATAAATAAATCCGAGACACACTGACGTTAAACATAAGGGGGCTAGCTTTTTCCCCACAATAAACAGAAATAATAATTATTACTGTTACATACTGGAATACTTCAATAAAGCGGTTCTAATTAATTTATGGCAACTGCTTTGTATATACATTCTGTTTAAAGAACCGAAATAGAAATGAATGTTAAAATATTTTTGAGACATTTTTTAACTGCGTCACTGTCTTCACTTAAAATCAAATTTTGATTAATGTTGTCATTAGTGGGCTCAAGTCTGCAATTGTACTAATTATATGAACACATATTTATAGACACCCTGTATTTATAATTTGTCTGTGATATGCAGAATAAAAACATGAAAAATAAAAATTAAATTAGCATTAATAGGAGATATTTTATACCTTCTTTTTTTATCAAAATTAGAAGCCCTAGGTAACATTTTATAAAATCTGGGTGCCACACAAACGACAATAATTTATAAAAATGGAAACTGGAAAAGGCATTTTATAAAGATTGCAATCAAAAATTGTTTTTTTTTTATATATAAAGATATATATTAGAAATTATGGGTTAATTTTATAATAATTGACTACCTACTATAAAAGGCATTTTATAAAAATTTAAATTAAAAAGGAAAGAATTTAAAGCTTTAAAAAAAAACAGAAAACGGAGAGCCACACAGCGACAATTTATAAAGATGGAAACTGCAGGAAGCGTTTGATAAATATTGCAATTAAATTTCGCCTTTTTATAGAACAAAAAACAGAAATTATAGGGCTTATTTTATAAAAATTGGCTGTTACAAAAAAAATTTTATAAGAATCAGAATTAAAAAAAGATATTTTATAGCTTCTTTTATTTAGAAGAGGCCGTACAAAACATTTTATACAAACTGTGGGACACATAGATAATAATTTCTAAAAATAGAAACTGCAGGAGGCATTTTATAAAGACTACGATTAAAAATTGGTTGTTACAAAAGGCATTTTATAAATAAAAAAGGAGATATCTTATAGCTTCTAAGGTGAGATCGAAATGTAACTGAATCAGAGCGGGCTGTGCCAGCGTAACTGTAATGATGTATCTAATGTTAATACGGCTTGCTCTGAATCAGTTACATTTCAATCTCAGGTTATTTATCAAAATTAGAAGCTTTAGGTGACATTTTATAAAAATTGGGAGCTTCAGACGACAATTTATAAAAATGGAAACTGTTCGGTACCATCTTGACTGTCATGTCACCCTAACCTCCCACCCTGTACCAATTTAAAACCAGAGAGCCTCTCTGGCACAGTGGCACACACACAGTGTAACAAAACCAACAGAGAAATAAACATGTAGTAAACACAGTCTAAGTCTTTTCTTCCCTCACAAGAAGAATAAACAGAAACTGCAAGAGGCATTTTATAAAAGTTGCAATCAAAAATCGCTTTCTTGTAAAGTAAAATATCTATATTAGAAATTGTAGGGTCCAATTTATAAAATCCGCTGTCGCAAACGGCATTTTAAAAAAATATGTAGTAAAGGAGATATTTTATAACTTTTTTAATGAATACCAGAAGCCGTATATGGCATTTTAAAAACTGGGAGGCATACAGACGACAATTTATAAAAATGAAAACTGCAAAAGGCATTTCATAAAGATTGCAATCAAAAATCGCATTTTTGTAAATAAATTTAATAAATATCTATATATTAGGAATTGTAGGGCTTATTTTATTAAAATTGCCTTTCACAAGAGGCATTTTATAAGAATTGGAATTAAAAGGAGTAATTTCTAGCCTTTTTAATTAAAACCAGAAGCTGTAGATGACATCATTATAAAAATTCGAGGACACAGGGGCCACAATAACTTATAAAGGTAGAAACTGCAAGAGACATTTTATTATAAAGAGTACAATTATAAAAAATTATAAAAACTATAATTTACTTGGCAACAATTTTAAAAATGTAAATTTCAAGGGGCATTATATAAAAATTGCAATTAAAAATAGAAACGGAAAGAATTATTTTATGTAGATTGCAATTGAAAATCGCTTTTTTATATTAAAAAAGCATCAGACATTATAGAGCTTATTTTATAAAAATTAGATTTTACAGAAAGGCATTTTATAAAATTCAGAATTAAAAAGAAGATATTTTATAGCTTTTTTTAATCAAAACAAGTGGCTGTATTGGTATTAGATGGAAGACAGAAGAAGTAAGTTTTTTAGGTAGTATCTTCAAGAATACGGTAAATAAAGCACAAATGATTAATAAAGCCAAACAGTTACTCAGAATTCTAAAAAATGAAAAAAATCTCAGGAAAATTGACTAAAAAGGGTTTAAAAATTTTGTTAAGCTGCTGTATCAAATTTCTCCCCGAATTTAAAACGGACACTAATTTTACAAAAGCTACTATTTCGTTAGACTTTTTCTTTATTACAACAACAGCAAATTTTGCTTTATTGTGCCTTCTTCGTTTCTGCAGCGACAAAAATATATTTTTTTTCTGTTGCCAATTTTCCTTTGAATGGAAGACATCCTTCGATGTTTTTTAACGTCGTTTCAAAATAAAAATAGTAAGTATACATGTACACAGCGTGTCACGAGTTCTTGAACATCCTGTATAATTGAAAAAATTATATTTACAAAAGTTGTCTTTTTATAACTCATATAAAAAATAATTATAAGGTACATACACAGCTTCTGTTTTCTTATTTTTTTAGGGATAAAAATATTGTAACAAGCTTTTAATAAGCAGGTACAGCAAAGGTGCCGCAATTTAATGAGGGTTTGAGAAATTACGTCATTTTTTTTTGATTCACAGATAGGTGATACAACATTAAGTCTTTATATTATTACCGCAATAGAGATTTTGTAGAAAATGAGTGGATTGGGTGAAGTTGAATCACAATTTTTGTTTGTTTGAAGTATCAAGAATTTTACTTATTTTATATAAAAACTTTTTTATTAATGTTTACGCAGCTACTAGCAATGAAAATTAAATGAAAAATTCTTTCGAACGCTTAAAAAACTCGGGTTTCTTCCTTGTTTTTACAACCTGGATTTTCGGCTACAAAAAATTGTACTTACGATCTTAACCATCTTGGAGTCTAATATACTATTAAAATATTTAACAAGAAACATATAATTTGATTTGCATTTTAGACACTGTGATAATATCCAGTAATTTAAAAAGGCGTAAAAAAATAGATTTACGTAAAACTGTTGGTTTGAAATGTAGCATTTCCTATTTATTATTTTCACTTTCTACAATTGGTTTGATGTAATACTGAGTACTTTAATTTAAAATGATGTGAAATTAATATTAGGTAAACACAACCATCCATAAAACCAACCAAACACCTGATTCACATAACTGAAACCGTTCAATTCCTGAAAAGTCTTTTTACAAAAAAAGCGATCTAATTCCTACTTTAAGTATTTTCCCAGAAGTTAATACCTATTCAAAGAGAAGAAAAGTGTTAATTATGACAACAATAAGACAAAATGTTAACAATATAATACACAACAATTAGTTATTAATTATACAAATGAGACCAGAAAAAATCTGCGTGAAATCACTGAAATAATTTCGTTTAATCTCATTTTTTTTGACCGTCTACCCAATTGTTTACATTTACCGTTTTTTCTATTTATTGCAAAAACTTGTTTACTTTTGCTAGCTGTGAAGAAAGTTCCTTAATTATATCCATTGATAATAGTTTATAATTAAGGCTCAATTAGATCAAATTCTGACATTGTCCATGACCTAGAGCAATGAGGAGAGTAGCATCTATTGTGCTACCGGATTCTGGGTCTTGCAAAACACCCACGACTGGAGGCTTCCATGTGTGACACTTAATACCTAGAAAGTACAATTTTCTTGGTAAAAATCGATTAGAATAAAACATTTATCATTAGATGGTTTGTACCGTTGCTCGGTATGAATATGGTACCGAGCGGAAAACCGCAGAGATAAGTGACACCTGGCCGGCCGGATTCGTGTCCAATTGATTTGGTTTGGTCGTGGAAGTTGACACACGATTCTTCCTGATTTGAGGCTAATTATTATTTTTTTGTTGCAGTAAGAAAAATTCGATTGTTTTAAGGACGCAGCTGTCGGTTAGAGTACACACTATTATAGGTGAGTAGTGGCATTTCTGATGTATGCGACATTATGTTACGTGAAATTCGTGAATTGAATAACATTTAGCATTGCTGTTGCTATTAAATTATTATATTGTGATGGCGGAATTATTTTACGAATGAATTATAGGTCAATAGAGACTTTCTCGATCAATTTCGCGAAAAATTAGAAGCAACACGCAAGGAAAAAGGCACAGTTTTTGGCATTTTTTTTAAATTAGGAGATATATTGTATGTAAAAACAACAATATAAAAGAAGTTTAGTTTTAGATTTAAGAAATTTCTGACGTTTAAAAATTGAGTAAAAGCTGTTTTAATCGAGGAAGTATTAACTCAGATAATGTAACAGCTTAGGGCTTGAAAAGTTCTTCCTAATGGAATATGTAAAACAGAAAATATTGAAAAACGGGGCGTAGGTTCAGGCAATGAAAGTGACGTTATGTCTATTTTGTTAAAACTGTAAAATTCTAATAAGAATTATTGTATTAATAGGAAATAATTTATGATTAATTTTTATTTAAGCTGTCATTGTAAACGACCTACTCTTTAACACACACTCATTTTCTATTTATATTTAACCGTGGGACTAGATTTAAACAATACTTTTTATTTGATGTTTCTTATTTTAAAATTAGCCAAACTAAATTTAAGTAACATAATTTTGGTAAGAAAGAAATCTGATTTATGCAATGTCCTCAAAAATGGTAGGCCATGAAAATTTACTTGAGCAATATTTACTTTTCAAATGTAATTACATCAAGTCGTATTAGAAATTATGCAAATTATAGATAATAAAAAAATAACGAATGTTTAAATAAAAAACTGAGCCGTTGTGTTTGTTTATGCAATGCATATATACGAAGTGTCCCAGAAAGATGTTTCCACAAGGCAATCTGAGATTATTGAGGTTAAAACACGACGCCTTACGGCCAAAAAATAAATTAAGTTCAATAGGAAAAATTTTAAATTCGGACTGTAAATTTGTGCTTTTGAAAGCTTTTTTCTCTGTGAATTTCGTGCTAAAACGAGTTTAAAAGGTTTAAAATATTGATTTGAATATAATTCTCTTGTTGTCGGATTAATTGAGATTAATTAATTAAGTAATTAAAACATTTTTTTTAATATTATTTGAAATACAATTCAAAAAGGTTGGTTCTAGGTTTTAAACTCTGTTTTTTGTGAATTTATTGGAGAATTCAATTTGTGAGATTAAAGAGAGAGTTTCTATATTTTTTTTAAATGAAATATAAGCATAAATACTTGTTAAAGGAAGAACTATACATATATTTTAACGAAAAACAAGAATAACAAAACGACAATCAACACAAATATAATTTAAAACAAAATAATAAATACTTTTTTCAAAAAAGTTTATACACACGTCATATTCCTAATTACATCAATTTTTTTTGCTTATATTAATCCGCTCATAATGACATTTAGAAATGCCATCTATATTTTATTTTTTCTATACTTCGTTTAGGAGTTTAGAGGGCGCCAAAGATAAAATACTTCCGATACTTCCGATACCTCGATACCGCTATACCTCCGATACCTCGATATCCCCGCGATACCTCCGATACCTCTATACTTTCCGATACCTCAATACCCCCGATACCTCGATACTTCCCGATACCGCGATACCTCCGATACCTCGATACTTCTCGATACCGCGATACCTCCGATACCTCGATACTTCCCAATACCTCGATACCTCCGATACTTCCCGATACCGCGATACCTCCGATACCTCTATACTTCCCGATACCTCAATACGCCCGATACCTTGATACCTCCGATACCTCGATTCTTTGGCAAGTATCGATACTTTGCAGGTATCGATACCCGATACCTAAAAACAGGTATCGCCCAGCCCTAATAATTAGTATTTCTATTTTTTTAAATATTAAAACATGTGTCTATTTTCATATTCTTTAAAAAAAAAATGAGTAAAAATACAGAGTGAATACAAAATGGCGGAAAAGATCTCCTTGCTAAGTTATGCAGCGCGGGCTGAAAACGTCTACTTTCTGCCCTAAAGACACAAAATACTATTGGTACTAAATATTACAGATTAAATGTTGTCAAAATACTCAAATATTAAACAAATTGTGCGGGTGTCAGATAAAAACTGTAAAAAAAATTAGAAAATCTTAGCTTTGGATGGGAGCGATCGCTCTTTTGGTAACCGATTTTAATTAGGGGCTTTAACCCTGACATAACTACTTAAATTATTTTCTATTTGAAAACTGGAGTAGATACGAAAATTTTTCAGAAAGCAAAGAATGATGCAGATTTTAAATTAAATTTAATGATATATAAAAAAGAAAAAAAAACAAAATTTGGAAGATTTTTTGAAAGAAACAAATTTTAATTTCTAACTTTGGCGCCCTCTATCACCCAAACAGTGAATACAGTTTTAGAGGTAACATCGCTTACTATGACTGACAAGCAGTTTTGTCTGTTATGACTAAATTTTTCAAAAATAGGGGCACTGTAGTTTGTAAAACCACTACCAACTCTAAAATTTGTAAAATAATTCCAATATCATTTCTTTTTTAAAGTTATTACGTTGTCAAAACTGTCATTTTTTTCAATATTTTAGAAGATTGTGTTGAGCTATTGTCAAGTTGATAACAAAGAGAAGTTTATTTTTTTGATTACCATAAGATGTCGCGTCATTACGTTGACACTTTAGTGCTTAAAACAAAAGATTAAAGAGAATGCTATAACAACACAAAATGTTTATTAATCGTAGTGAGCTATGAAGGAAAAATTACATTGAATAGCCTTGTTTTGATCTCAAGAATCTCAGGCTGCTCTATGGAACCGTCTTTCTGGAACATCTTCTACAGTTAGTTTAAGAAATTTTGTGATTGGAATTGTAGGTACAACAAAACTATTTGGACTTGTAGCACAAACATTTAGCAGAGAATGCTTTCAGTCGAAAATTCGTTACTACCTGTCCCCTGATTTTTACCTCAAGCTTTATTTTAATGAATACAATCTGGGACTTTTCGAAGATTTGTTAGGATAGTACCAGTATTATGGTAGTATTTATCTTCTTTATCCGTTTATATCTTTAAAAAATTTAATTTAACTTTTAATTTAAATTTAACTTTAATTTCTTCACTTTAATGTTTTACAATTTTATGTAGCAGAGACGTAACCGTTTTGTTAGTTGAATAAAGTGTGACAAACCAAAATATCATTCGAAAAACTCGCTTTTAATATTAAACAGTCTCGAATGTCCTTTGATCTCAAGTAGACCATATTTGCATAACACCGCTGTTGCAACCTGCACTGTGAAATCCAACCAATTTGTATCAGTTGTTAAAAAATGTGCATAATAGCAGGTTAACATGATCTCTAACCATTCGGTCGTGCACTGATCGTTAGATTATGCACATACAAAACTCAATCACCCTTCACTAACTTTTACCATCACAATTCCAGAAAAATTATTAACTTCCGAAGGCCGCGAATTGCGTCGAGCACTTTTCTCTCTCAAACAAATCTTCCAAGAGGATAAAGACCTCGTCCATGAGTTTGTCCAAAACGATGGATTGTCATGTCTGATTAAAGTCGGCTCTGAAGCCGATCAAAACTACCAAAATTATATTTTAAGAGCTTTAGGACAAGTAATGTTGTATGTAGATGGTATGAATGGGGTGATGGAACACAACCAAACAATTCAATGGTTGTACAGTCTGATTTCTTCGAAATTTAGACTTGTTGTCAAGACTGCTTTGAAGCTACTTTTGGTTTTTGTGGAGTATACTGAATCGAATTGTATGCTACTGATTAAAGCTATACAAACAGTTGATTATTCTCAAGGAGTTTTACCTTGGTATAACATCATGAAACTCCTTAAAGATTTTGATTCAGCTGATACAGAACTGTTGATTTATGCTACAACTTTAATTAATAAAGTTTTGAATGGAGTACCTGACCAAGACACTTACTACGACCAAACTGATTCACTTGAAGAACAAGAAATTGAAAGAATTATTCAGAGATACATGTCAAAACCAGGAACTGACTTAGATTTACTTCAACAATTTCAAATCTATGAAGCAGTTCTTCAATATGAAGATGGTGAAGAAGGTGGTACTCCAATTCGTCATTTAGATGAAAGTATAAGAAAGACACTAAGGAATCGTAAATCAGTATCGGAAGCAAATGAAAGAAGAAAAAGTCGAAGACACTCTACAGGAACAGCTCCTCATCCTCACCCTCTTTTACCTCGGAATAACAACAGGTCTCTTCAAATTAACATCGAAGATGATGAATCTTCAAGTTCTCAATCCTCAGAAGTTAACAATTCGCAACTGAATGGTTGTTATAAGGATAGTAATAAAGGTGAGTTTGTTTTGAGGTTTGAGTTTTCCTCAAGTGTGGCTTTGCTTAGCGACTGATGCTGGCGTCACTCCTGCTTTAAGAAGAAGAAGAGAACGAGCAGAAAGACAGAGGAGTTTTATGAGAGAGCAACAAGAATCTGTTGAGTTGTTAAGAGCAGCTTCTCAAAATGAAGAAGATAAAAATGAGAATGAGTTAGGTGAGTTTGCTAGCTTTGCACAAGCTTTCTTATTGTCTTTTTACAACTGTTGTTATTTCTTCTATTATTGTTTTAGGAAACTATACCAATGCACTTCAGCAGCGAATTGCTAACGGTAATTTAACACGCAAAGACATCACACCTCTAATGAATGCAGTTAATAAACTTGATTCTGAAGAAAACCTCACTAAACAACCGTGGATCCTTTATGACGACTCTCAAAATCCAATTGACGAAAATTCTGAAAATGCGAACGAAAACGAGCGAAATGTTCTCCTTCAGTTAAAAAGAGAAAACACTGTTAAAGATCTTACGCAGAAATTAGCAAATCAGAATATTCTTCACAGTCCTTCTGATGAAAACAAACCGAACAGAATAGGTGATATGACAGGTCTTATATCTAAAGCCAAAGAAGGCTTAGCTAAGTCTAAATCTAAAGCTGATGTTCTTAAAAATCCTGAAAGTCCTCCAAAAATTGAAGTGAAAAAGTCTGAAAATGAGCTTCGGTGGGAAGAACTAGTTGCTAATTTAGACCGGCCACTGAATCTCTGTGATATGGATTTTACTGATTTGGGGAGTGATGACGAAGCTGATGTTCTTACACCTGCTGCTGTGTTCAATGGAATTCCTCCACCACCACCTCCTTTAAAAGAAAACGGAGCACCTCCTCCTCCTCCTTTATCAAATCGTGGACCACCTCCTGTTCCTCCTCCAGTTTTTGGAGTAACACTTCCTAGAATGTCTAAATCAGAAACCAAAATACCAATTAAGAAGAATAAGAAAACAGTGAAACTCTTCTGGAAGGAAGTCCGAGATGATCCTGTTTGTACTGTTAAACTTAAGACTGGATTCATTTGGGACGAACTCAAACCAGTTACAGTTGATACTCAAAAACTTGAACATCTGTTTGAGTCAAGGGCAAAGGATTTAATTACAAAGGTAAGAGATTTTTCTGAAAGCACTGATTATTTTCTTTGGTGGAAGCATTTTTTATAATTTTGAAGCTTCATTAAATATAATTCGTTTCTTTTTTTTTTTTGTTTTCTTTGGTGATCCGCACATGGCATGGTCTCAGGAGGTGAGTCATTCAAATGGGTGGTGATGGCATAGTTGATGCATTTTGGTTTTTGCACTACCCTCGCTGTTTCAGTGCTACCAATAAATCAAAAATTAACGCACCAAGAAAGAATAGGTTTTTCAAAATTTTAAATTTTTTATATCATTTATTACAGATTGTAATCTAAAAGATCTAAAATTTTTAAATCATATCTCTAACTAATTTGATTTTTAAAATACAGAAAAAGTCAACATGGTTGCTTAGGTATTTGTTTATAACTATTTGTGATACCACGAGTGATAATTCACAACTCTACTTGTCAAGTAGAGTCAAGTAAATTTTATAAATGTTTTTATTTAAACTCTTTAGTATCAATAGCAGAGAAATATATAATAATATTGTTCTTAAAACTCTTTAATTAATTTTTTTTAATGTTTAAAATTATAAAACATCAATTATACTAATTCAATCGAAATCTAATTAAAAAGTTGTAGCTGTGAATTAACATTCGTGCTACCACAAATCTAATAAATATTAATGGAAATGTTTTGAAATGAATGAGAATGTTGACGTGACAATATGATTTCAAATAATCTAGAACATTCTATGAAACGGTAACAAAATAATATAACATTTTATGTTAAAATTGCGACTTCTAGAATTTTCTTAAAGATATTTGCGTTATTCTAAACATTCTAGAATATTTTCCCGTACCCTACTATCGAATTTACGTTATTGTGAATATTCTAGAATATTCTGTGAAGCGATAGCAAGACAATATATAGTTTTTTGACAAACTGGGGTTTTTAGAATCTTCTATAATATATTTACGTTATTTTTAAACATTTTTGAATATTCTAATGTACCGCGTTATCGAATTTTCGGTATTTTAAACATTCTAGAACATTCTACCGACGATTTGAAAAACCGTAAAAAAATTTCTGATGAATTGGGGCTTTTCGATTCTTTTAAAATATATTTACGTTATTATAAAAATTCTTAAATATTCTTCTGCTTGATACTATCGAATTTACGTTATCTTGAACATTCTAGATTATTCTACTGTACCACATTATTGAATATTCGTTATTTTGAACATTCTAGGCACATTCTTAGGAGCGATAGACACATTGGGGGCTATTCAATTCTTCTAAACTATATTTACGTTGTTCTAAACATTCTAGAATATTCTTCTGCATTGCGCTATTGAATTTTCATTATTTTGAACATTCTGGAAACAATCTATGGAGCGATAGCTGAATGATATAACATTTTCTGACAAATTGCTGCTTCTTTTATCTTCTAAAATACATTTACGTTATTATAAACATTCTAGAATATTTTCCTGCTCCACACTATCGAATTTTTGTTATTTTGAACATTCTAGGCACATTCTAAGGAGCGATGGATAAATTGAGGCTTTTCGATTCTGCTTGAATATATTTACGTTATTCTAACATTCTAGAATATTCTTTTGCATCGTACTATTGAATTTACGTTATTCTGATTTCTGAACATTCTAGATTATTCTACTGACCCACACTATTGAATTTTTATTATTTTTAACATTCTAGACACATTGTAAGGAGCGATAGTAAAGCAATATAACATGTACTAACAAAGAGGGGCTTTTTAAATCTTTTAAAATATGTTTAAATTATCCTAAACATTTTAGAATATTCTCCTGTTCTATACTATCGAATTTACGTTTACTTTATTAGTTCACACAATGGTTGCAAACATTCTAGAACATTCTTTGAAGCGATAATAAAACAATATAACATGTACTAGGGCTTCTCAATTTTTCTAAAATACATTTACGTTTTTCTAAACATTCTAGAATATTTTCTTGAACCACACTACCGAATTTTCGTTATTTTGAACATTCTAGAAACATTCTATGAAGCAATAGCAAAATAATATAACATTTTCTGCTAAATGGCAGCTTTTCGATTCATTTAAAATATATTTGTATTATTTTAAACATTCTAGAATATTTTCCTGCACTACACTATCGAATTTACGTTATCCTGAACATTCTAGATAATTTTTTTGTACCACACTTTTTAATTTTCGTTATTTTAAACAATCTAGGCACATTTTAAGGAGCGATAGATAAATTGGGGCTTTTTGATCCTTCTAAAATTCATTTACGTTATTCTAATCATTCTAGAATATTCTTCTGCATCGTACTATTGAATTTATGTTATCCTGAACATTCTAGATTAATTCCTGTACAACACTATTGAATTTTCGTTATTTAGAACACTCTAGGCACATTCTAAGGACTACTAAGGAGCAATAGGAAAACAATATAATATTTTCTGATAAATTGGGGCTTTTCAAATCTTTTAAAATATATTTACGTTTTTCTAAACATTCTAGAATATTCTTCTGTACTGTACTATCGCATCTACATTATTCTGAACATTCTAGATCATTATATGAAGCGATAATAAAACAATATAACATATACTGGTAAACTAGGGCTTCTTGAATTTTCTAAAATACGCTTACATTATTTTAAACATTCTAGATTTTTTTTTGTATTCTACTGTCACATTATCTTGAACATTCTAGAACATTCTGTGGGCGGTAACAAAACAGTCTCACAAGTTTTTTTTTCGTTATTCTGAACATTCTAGAATATTCTCTTGTCACTACCAATTTCAGAATAATTTATTCTATTTTTATATTTTCTTCTATTTCTCATAATGATTTTAGAGAAAAAGACCTCGCGAAGTAGTTTATAAACAAATACTTAAAAAATACTGTAAATAAAATAAAAATTGATCGACTATTGCAGGTCGTGGTGTATGCGTTCCTTCTGTCACTTAAGGCGCCAAATTTAAAAATACATTATTACCAATCAAAATTAATACAAAATAAACAACATAAACCGATTTTGTAGAGAATATAGACAATAGAGAATTAAGAAACATGCACAAAGCTGATATCTCAATGTGTATATTTGAATTGTTGGCAGCACTGTTCGAAGTAGTCGTTGTATTAGGTCCCCACAAATCCCCTCGTTTCTTTTCTTGGTGAATACCTCACGTAATGTCAGGTTGTACTGTTGTAGTATTGCATTGACATTTGATGTGCTTCATTTTGGGATCACAATTTGCTTTTTATAGGCCACTCTATACGTATAACATTTCCAGACTCGAAGCTGTCTTGTACTAGACTAGAGAGCATGGTAAATGGTTGTGGTCATTCCCTCCTCTCTTTTTCTTTTCTTCTTGACTATTTTACTAATTTTATTATATTTAGAAACAACAAGAAATGAATAAAAACAAAGAAATAATCGTCCTGGATCCAAAACGTTCAAATGCTATCAACATCGGTATGACCAAGTTACCTCCACCACGTTCTATAAAAACCGCCATCTTGAAAATGGATGCAACTATAATGAATCGTGAAGGTATTGAAAAATTGCTCACAATGTTGCCAACTGAAGAGGAAAGATCGAAAATACAAGAAGCTCAAGCTGCTAATCCAGATCTACCTTTAGGGAGTGCAGAACAGTTCCTTTTAACTCTAGCATCAATTTCTGAATTACCAGCAAGGCTGAAATTGTGGGCTTTTAAATTAGATTTTGAAAATTCAGAAAGAGAAATCGCTGAACCTTTAATGGATCTTAAACAAGGAATTGAAGTTTTGAGAGTTAATAAAACATTTAGGGGAATTTTAAGTACCTTATTATCAATTGGGAATTTTTTGAATGGGAATGAAGTGAAAGGATTTCAAATTGATTATCTTGCCAAAGTACCTGAAGTCAAAGATACGGTCCATAAACATTCTTTATTGCATCATCTTTGCCATATTGTGATGGAGAAGTTTCCAGATGCTACTGATTTATATTCTGAGGTAAAATAAACAAAATTTGATAAAAATAAGAAAACAAAAATAAAAAATTTCAGATTGGTGCAATTACAAGAGCTTCAAAGATTGATTTTGATGAATTATCTTTAAATATTCAAAGACTTGAAGCTGATTGTAAAGCATCTTGGGATCATTTAAAACTTATAGCTAAACACGATGGATCTACCATGATGAAAGTGAAAATGTCGGATTTCTTAGCAGATTGTGCTGAAAGAATTATTCTTGTTGGTATTATCCATAGAAGAGTTATGAACAGGTTCTTATTTAAGAAAAATTTTTGCAAATCTTTCTTACTGAAATATTTTTTCCAGATTTCATAAATTTCTTCTTTGGTTAGGAATTCCTCTACATCAATTATCTGATACCAAACCAAATGAATTCTGCCGAATTGTTTCTGAATTTGCCTTAGAATATCGAACGACAAGAGAACGAGTTTTACAACAATTAGAAAAGAAAGCAAATCATCGAGAACGAAACAAAACCCGAGGAAAAATGATAACTGATGTAAGTAGTTCTTGAAACAAAAAGAATTAACTAATTTTTTTGTGTTAGATTGGGAAATTTCGGACTAAGGAAGACCGTGCCGATGCTGAATTGCGTCAGCTTCTTGGAAGTGACATGTCTGATGTTGAAAGCATGCAAGGAACACTTCCTTGGCGAAGGACTCGACGTGATTCCAATCGTTCCTTCTTAGGTCAAGCAAATGGGAATTTAACTGATGGAGATGACGAAATACTTGAAAGTCTCGTCAAGACTGCCACTAAGGGACCCGCGAGGACGGCACCCAGAGAAAGGAAAAGGACGAGGCATGCCGATAGGAAGTCATGTAGGTTTTTAAAAATTGCGGTTTTTGCAAGTTTGTAATGCGAGAGCGAGAAAATTTCGGGTTTAGGTGAAATCCGGATACGTAATTTAATAATTTTAGAAACCGAAAGCAATGTTTTTTGACAATTTTTGTATTAATAAAGGTAAAAATAATAGTTTTTTGGTAATTTTGGGGACGGGAAGCGTTATTAAAACAACATTTTATAATTATAAAAGCCGAAGGCGATTTTTGTAATAAACTTTTAAATTAACAAAGACAAGAATGTCACTTTTCTTTAATTTTCGAAACCAGATGTTATATTACTTATCAATTTTACGTTTTACTAATTTTGGAAGGCCGAGGAAATAATTAGTAGTTTTAAAAACAGGTTATAAAAAAATTTACAAATAATTTTTGAATTATTCTAATTTTCAACAATGTTGAAAGCCGGGACGCCATTTTATTAATTTTTGAAGCCAGAGACAACAGCGGAAGCGATGTTCTTTATCAAATTTTAAATTAGTAAAGTTATAAATGACATTTCTTTCTAATTTTGTAACTGCGAGGTCAGATTTCTTATCAATTTTATTAATTTTGGATGCTAAAAGCAATAGATGAGAAATTTTACGAATTTATCTATTTCATTTTACAAATTTAGGTACTTTCGAAATTCAGAGGCGGCATTTTACTATTTTTTTAAATGCACAAAGATAGTTCTAAGGCAATATTTTACTAATTTTGGAGGCCGAAGGCAATATATCTTACCAATTTTGTTAATTTTGTAAAGTTGAGCGCCAGAGGCAATATTTCTCTTAATAATTTTGGATGTCAGAGGCAACATTTTAATAATTTTAATAGCTAGAGGCGATATTTTATCAATTTTAAGAGCCAGAGATAATATTTGTTATTAAATTTTAAATTAATAAATTTCAAAAATGACATCTTTCTATTTTATTAGCCGGGCGTTAAATCTTATTAATTTTACTAATTTCAGCAGGCCCAGACAATATTTTACTAATTTTATTGATATTTTTTGCTATTTTTGGGAGTTGAAGGCGACATTTTACTAATTTTGAGATACAAATACGTGATTTATTAATTTTAAAAGCTTGAAGCACTATTTTTACAAATTTATAAATTATCATAAAGAAAGGCAAATGTTTTTTGTTATTTTGGAATCTGGAGGCGGTATTTTACTAATTTTGAAAACCAGAGACAACATTTTAACAATTTTGAAAGCAGGAGGCATTATTCCAAAAATTTAGTAGCTATAGGCGACATTCTTCAATAGAATTTGAATAAATAAACACAAAGAAGGATTCTATTTTTTATTTTATTTAGAATTCGCAAGGCACTATTTTTATTAATTTTGGAAACCCAAAGCATCAATTTAGTAGTTTTAGAAGCTGACTGCGTTATTTTTTACTAATTTTTGAATTTATTAATAACTATAACCGACATTTTTTATTTTGGGACCCGGATGTGACTTATTATTAGTTTTTGAAGCCGAAGGCAATGTTTTTAACAATCTTTTTATTAACAAAGATAGTCTAGTAGTCGTATAGACAGACACAGTGTACCATCTAACGAAGAGTGTTGGAAGGTGCGAAATTTGGTATAATAATGTTGGCGGATAACAAAGTTATCTCTTCGGCTCTCGCTCGGCCACCAACATATCCAACCTCCACGATTAGGCAAAAACAACTACTTCGTGGACTAATGCGGCTAATTGGTTATGTTGGTGGCCGAGCGAGAGCCGAAGAAATAACTTTGTTATCTGCCAACATTAATATACCAACTCTCGCACCTTCCAGCACTCTTCGTTAGATGACACACACTGTGTCTGTATATACGACTACTAGCCGAACTTCGCTTGATATAAACGAGTTCTTCCACCCGTTCCAATCGACCACAACGCTCCGAGATACGATGTACTGATGAGGGACAAAAACCCCGAAACCGGTATACAGTTTCTCGACGTTGTTCGATTGGAACACCTTTGCAACAAAGATAGTGACAACATTGTTTTTGTAACTTTTGAAGCTGTAGACTATATTTTACTAATTCTGTAAGTCAGAAACAACGTTTTAGTAAATATTTATTAAAGCTAGAGGCGGTATTTTAATAATTTTGGGAGTCGGAAGTGTCATTTCTTATCAAATTTTAAATTAATAAAAACAAAAATGATATTTTTTTAAATTATTTAAGAAGATAAAAGCGACATTTAATAAATTTTAGAAGCTGAAGGCAATAATTTCCACCAATTTTTCATTTAACAAAGAAAGATGATAGTTATTTTGGAATTTTGGAAGCCGGAAATCACATTATTACTAATTTTAAAAGTAGCAAGAAGGTAGCCAGAGACAACATTTTAATTATTTTTTTCACCCGACAGCTACATTTCGTATTAAATATTAAATTAATAATAACAAGAACAACATTTCTTTTATTTTGGAAGACGGAAGTCACATTAATTATAAGTTTTACTAATTTTGGAAGCCAAAGGCGACATTTTGCTACTTTTGACGTTCAATTACGTATTTTATCAAGTCCAAAATTTTAAAATTAATTTTGTATAACTTTCTTGATTTTTACTAAATGAAGTCGAATTATTATTATCACCTAAATAATTTTTTTGCTCTCTCACTAATTACACACTTGTAAAAAGTTTTTGTAGAATTTGAGCATTATATTACATGTTGCATTGTGTTAAAACAGTGAAACGTTCTCGCACAAGAGAGAACAATCCATTTGGTAGCAGAGATTCGCCCTAAAATGGCGGTATGTGGATAGAATTGAGTGGAATGTGCATGCCGTTTTCTCTAGAATTTTTTTTATTTTATCAGCATGACATTGTTCTGTTTTTTTGTTGTATTACTTCAATTTTTAATCAGTTTGATAATTTACTGTTTTTTTGTTTATCTAGTGAGAAGAACACTAAAGAATGGTCTTTCAGAAGAAGAGAAAAAGCACTTATCGGCTTACATCAAAGGCTACTAAACCCGTCCCTGGTGCCAATTCCTTTTTAGAGAATTTTTTAATTTATTTAGCGCATCTGTGAGATGTTAAATGTATACTATTTACAACTGACTTTGTTATGTGATAAAGTATGGCTGCTCACTCATCTTTGTTGTTTTTTTTTCTTTAATTAAAAAAAGAAAACACTGGAAATAGTTAGAAGCACATCTTAGAATTTAGGCTTAATTTATTTACTTTGTAATGGTAGGTAGGGATGAGGACAGCGCTGTTTCAATGTTTTTTTTTTATTATTATTATTATTAATGTGCCTTATGAATGGCAACACAACCAAACTAGTCTTGGTTTTACTTATAAATTAGTTTTTGTTTTTTTTTCTTTATTAAGAATGCGTGGATTTTGTTTTTGTCAAGACTTTTTTTGGAAAACTTTCTACGAACTTTTTTATTTTTCTCTTTTCATTGCTGTGTTTATGTTACAACAGGTAGATAAAGACGGATTTACCTGTAATAAATAAATTTTGTTATCATATTTTTTTGTTTCTTTTATTTAAACCTTATTTCAATAAAAACTCGTAGTTTGCCTTGTTATCGTCTTTTGCCCACACCGTATTTTTTTGTTAAATAAAATAAAACAATTAATACAAAAACGTTTATTAACTTTAATAGTATAACAACATACAATAGATTGCACTAAAATTAACTTTATCCATAATTTAACAACTGTAAAGCCATATGAAAAAAAAATAAAAATAAATAAAAATTAGTACAATAAAAAGGAAAAAAAATTTAAAAATTGTATTAAAAACTTTCGTGGCTCGTAAACACTGTATAAAAAGGTAAAAAAACAATTTGCAGTCCATAACCTCACCTAACCACAGTCATTTACAGTTACAATTCGTCATGTTTAGGACCCGAGAATTCATCATGTGAGATAAATCCATTTTTATCTTTATCTTCATGTTGGAAGATCTCTTCAACTAATTTATCATGATCAGCTAACATATTCTTCATTTCTTCACTTGGCGTTTCACCTTCAGCCGCCACCATTTGTTTTTTCAAATACTCGCTCACCTGTAAAAAAACGGTTATCTCAAATTAGACGAAACAAAACTATTTACAAAACTAATTACTTCTTCACGACTCAACTGATTATCCTTGTCGTTATCAATCTCCTTGAAGACGTTGGTTGTTGGCGGGGAATCACCGATGTTGATTAGTTCTACTTCGAAAATGAGGGTAGCGCCACCGGGGATGACGTTTCCAGCGCCGCGATCGCCATAGCCCAGACTGGGTGGAATGGTCAATTTGCGTTTCTCGCCAACGCACATATTGAGAAGGCCTTGGTCCCAGCCTTTTATCACTTGGCCCACACCCAATTGGAAGCTGAAGGGTTGATCCCGGTCCATACTGCAACAAAAAAAGGGTATTACTTAATTTTAAAAATTATATATGTATATATTGGGATTTTTGAGAGCAAGGGACGACATTTTGGTAATTTTAATACGTGATTTACTAATGTTTGAAGCCAGAAGCAATATTTCTTATCAATTATTAAATTAATAGATACAAAGGCGACATTATTTTTGTTATTTTGGAAACCGGAGGCGACATTTCTTATCAAATTTTGAAATAAATAAACCAAAGATGATTTTTTTTAATTTTGGGAATTAGAAGAGACCTTCCTTATCAATTTCACTAATTTCAGAAAAGCAAGATGGTTTTTGTAAATTTTTTCTCAATTCTTAAATTAATAAAGACATGAATGACATTTTATTTAAATTTTTGTTAATTTTTAGGAGCCGAAAGTGAAATATTTAGATGTCTAGACAGAATGGCAACAATTTACTAATTTTAGAAGCAGAACATGATATTTTGTACTGATTTTTTAAGTATTAATAAATACAAAGGCAATATCAATTTGGGTGGCGGACGACATTTTCTTGATTTTGAATTTCGTAATTTATTAATTTTGAAAGTAGGAGGCTACCAATTTTTGAATTAACAAAGACCAAGGCGACATTGTTTCTATAATTTGGAGGCAAAATTCTACTAATTTTGGAGCTCAGAAATTATATTTTAACATTTTGAAAGCGGGAGGAGATATTTTAACCGTTTTGGAAGCCCAAAATGACATTTCTTAACAAATTTTGTATTAAGACAACCTACAATGATTTTATTTTAAATACTGGAAACCAGAAAGGACATTACTTATCAATTTAATAAGTTTGAAAGACAGCAGCGATATTTTAACAGTTTTGAAAGCTTGAGCGACATTTTAATAATTTTGAAAGCGGGAGGATATATTCTACTAATTTTTTGTATCGGAAACTACATTTTAGCAAATGTAAAAACCAGAGGCAATATTCTATTAATTTTAGCCGTCAGAAAATACATTTTAACAATTTTGAAAGCCGGAGGCAATATTTCAACCATTTTGGAAGCTGAAAATGACATTTCTTAACGAATTTTGTATTTAGACAATCAAAGATATTTTTTTTTATTTTTGAAAGCTGGAGATGACATTACTTAACAATTTTATTAATTCTGGAGCCGACATTTTAATAATTTTGAAACACAGCAACGATATTTAAAGTGTTGGAAGCTTTGAGGCGACATTTTATAATAGTTTTTAAAATTTCAAAAACACTTTGTATAATCTATGTGTATTAAAAACGTATAGAATTCAAGTGAAGAATAAAACAATAAAACAAATATTCTGAATACTTTTGGTAAAAAAAATTACTTTAGACCAAAGAAATCTCTAAGAAATCCTCTCGGAATTCCTTGAAATATTCAGTTCATAATTAGTTTTTATTATTAATAATACTCTTATCTATTATTATCTTGTTGTAGCTTCTCGTAAATAATATATTCTAACAGAGTTAGTTGTATAAGATTCATCTTTTAGTATTCAACTATTTAAGAATTCCTCAAGAATACTCAAAAATTTTTGTAAAAAATTAAACGCTTTAAAAAAGGTATTTTACATTTTTTTATAACTATAGCGTTTAGAAGATATCAGAGGTCAAAGTTTGAGGAATTTAACAAAAAATTCTTTTTTACTTCTAAATTTTCTAACTCATAGATAAATAAATATTAGAAAACGCAAAATATACAGTTTTATAGAAAATTGAACGCTCTACAATAAAGGTCTCTTATGGTTAATCGATTACTCTAACGATTTAGAAGATATTCGCATTTTAATTACCAAAATTTGAGACTAAATCCTCACTTTTTTTAAAATGGTTGGAATAATCGGTTAACCACAAAAAACTTTTTTTGTAGAGCGTTTAATTTCTTACAAAATTATATATTTTGCATTTTCTAATATTAATTTATCTACGAGTTATAAAATTTAGAAATAAAAAAGAAATTTCTGTTAAATTCTTTAAAATTTGACCTCTGATATCTCCTAAACGGTGAGAGCTATAAAAAAATTGTAAGATACCTTTTTTAGAGCGTTCAATTTTGTGCAAAAAATGTAAATAATTTTTTTCTGCACAGTCAAGTAGTGATGAGTAGACCTCGGTGGGAAACAAAAACCCTTTACAGTCGTCTAGCTAACTACTCGTACCCGCCACGCGATAAAACATTGAAACTTAAATTGGTCGATAGCGGTACTACTTCGGTATTACTATCGACCAATTCAAGTTTCAATGTTTTATCACGTGGCGGGTACGAGTAGTTAGCTAGATGACTGTAAAGGGTTTTTGTTCCCATATTCCCACCGAGGTCTAGTGATGAGATATGGATTTTGCTAAATAGAACGAAAGAAAAATAGAATACTGAAATGAGGGAGTCCTTCTTATTAAAATTAAGAACTTATCTTTAAAACGTATTTTTTAAAGGTGCCTAGAAACCAATTTTTCAGTCTCAGAAATTAAAAAAAATATATTCGATTTTTTTGGCCCGCCCTAATTTAGACAGATAAATACTCTGGTAAAATTTTTCCTTGACGACTTAGGTTCTTTAACGCGATGTTGTTCTGACAGAGGTTAACTTGAAGTTAATTTTAGCTGAAGAAACAATAATATGTAATGAAATTTAAAAGATAAATTTTGTGTTTTCAAATATTTTCTGAAAAACGATATTATTCTTTCATTATAATTTCATAGAGAAAAGTTTTCATAAGTTCTGGATATTTGAAGGCCATCATTGTTTTTGCCCTTCCGGCGTAAAATTTAAATATAAAAAAGTTTAATCTGCTAACTCCCAAGAAGCTCCTTCAGTGCGTATAACTACTTTGTATGAGAGATATCAATACTTATCATTGGTTATCACAAAAGTAGTAAATTTGAGCGTTCTTTGTAGCCCAACACGTACATAATTTAAATTATTTATTTATGAAAATTTGTTGAAAATCCTTTAGTGATTACCAAGTCACGTTAGCCTTAACTATTCATCTAAAGCACAAAGGAAGTGGATTATTCTAAAATACAGCAAAACTAGAACCATCACCTTGTCGCGTCTTATATCCCACTTCTGCTTCAATTCCACCCACGTGTTGTTCCGTTCCTTACATAATTCCACCTTCCTCATTGTATTTAAAGTAAATATAAACACGTCGAGCGGCCTATTTAATATGTATAGCCCGACGATAACAAGTCAATTTCGTTTCTAGTCCCGGAGTGCGTTCCTTCAGCATGTTATCTTGTAAATTTGTTAAATTTGTAAGCTAAACATATATTTATTCATGGATTGGGTTGGCCGCCGTCGCTGCCACCGCCGAGTTTAGATTGCATGCGCACGGGCCGCCTAATTCCCGGTGCTGGAGACCGATAATGTACGGGACCTTTGGGAAATACAGCCGATCTGTCAAAATGCCCCGTACTTCCTAATAATGCAGTCGGACGACCGGCTCATAATTTAAGCGCTGACACTGACATCGTCACAACAAACTGATCTATTCCGCATCTGGATTGTTACTAAGTGCTCAAATCCCAAATGATAACAATTATCTCAATTTTTAAAACGTAAGACACCAGAATTTAAACTTAAAATTTTCATCATTGCGGAAGTTTAAAATTTTATTTTTATTAGGGGAAGGTTGAGTGTCTTGAGGCCGAAATAAAATTCACATCTTATTAAGAAATTAGGAAATGATAATAAATTTATACAGTGATGATGCTTAATTTTGTTTTATGAAGTCTAAATAATATTTATTTTTGATTACTGCTGTTTTTTTATTATTTTGTGATAATTAGTATGTATATTAGGGTGGGCCAAAAAAATCGAATTTATTTTTAACTTCCGACACTGAAAAATTGGTTCTTAGGCACCTTTAAAAAATGCTTTTCAAGATGAGCTCTTAATTTTAATAGGAAGGATTCTCTCATCTCAGTTTTGTATTTTTTCTTTAGTTCTATTTGGCAATATCCATATCTCGTCACTACTTCATCGTAGAAAAAAATTTTATTTACATTTTTTGTAGAAAACTGAACGCTCTAAAAAATATCTTATAATTTTTTTTTATAGCCAATAGCGTTTAGAAAATAGAGGTCAAAATTTGAAGAATTTAACAAAATTTCCTTTTTCACTTCTAAATTTTATAACTCGTAGATAAATAAATATTAGAAAATGCGCAACATATAGTTTTGTAGGAAATTAAATGCTCTACAAAAAAGGTTTTTGTAGTTAATCGATTACTCCAACCATTTAAAAAAATTGAGGATTTAGTCTCAAATTTTGGTTTTTAAAATGCAAATATCTTCTAAGGACCTATAGGGATTCCAATTTGTAGCCAAATACACATAGATTCAAAGTTTTACAATTATTCTATGAGCTTTTCTGGGGTATCTACTTGTGGGATAAAGTTCAGAATTATATTCACCATCTATGTATAACAGTACTTTTGTAAAGAAGGTCGTTTCTTGGAACCATAATTTTTGCTGTCCCCTATTATATCTTTTTAATTACAAATTACCCTTCTAAATCCTGTGAGTTTGCTTAAATTTTTATTAAGCCTTGTATAATAAGCAGATGCCACACACCCTAATCTGACAGTTGGCGATAATTAATATTCGTCTGAATTAATCCAATTAGCATTCGTTATAGCCTCTGAAATTTATTTTTAAATCGATAACAAGCAAATTGTGAGAAGCAAGCAACACAGATCAAGATCAGACTTCGATTAGAATTTATTACCCTCATCCCTAATCGGATTAACACGATCCATCGTTGGACGTAGCGTAGCGTCGATATCCCGTTGAATTTTTAATTTATTCTACCGCAACAATCCCGCATCGACGCCCTATCGCCACCAATTAGAGTTGTTCGTATAAATATTTACCTCGTAATTGATAAATCGCCCTTCTTTTTATGTTTGGAATTTTCGATTAGGCCTTTGTGCATTCCTTAATGTAGACGGAGACAGAATTCGCTTTGATAAAAAACGGATATACGGGAAGCTAGACAAGCATGCACCAAACTCCTAATAAACTGGATAAATTTACGGGAATGTTTCTGATAGCGCACCAGAATGAATTATAAATTGCGATGGATGGGGGAGAGGTGATCTCGGATGGGGGTGGGAGGTTTAAAGTCGACGGAATTTATCGCAATGATTGGTTAAGTGGAAGGAAAAATTTCATTTAAGAAGAGCGGTAGATGAACTTTAACAATGTTATAGCAGAGTAAATACGAGTATAAGTCTAATGAGACACAAAAATATTATAAAATTTTAATTTGAATATTCTTGACTGTTTTTTTACAATTACATAACGTTTTTTCTTTTGGAATATCTAAATTTAAATAACGGAAGGTAAGACTATATTGAAGATACGAAATAAGTCAGATATATCATGGGGTCTTCATTAAGTGCAGTCATTACAAGACAAATTGTAGAAGTCTGAATGATGGAAAGCATAAAATTTAATCCTTATTGGGTACCACACAAGTCGAAAGACTACAGTTAGAATCAAAAGCAACTTTTTTATTATAGTTTTTTAAAATATAAGAAACGGAAAGAGAAATTTTGCCAAAAAGGGATGGAAGAATAGAGAGATTTTAAAGGAACAGATGTAGAAAGAAAAAAGTTGTTCGTAAATAATTCTCTTAAAAAGGAACTAAAAATGTGTTTTGTTTGCCTTTTTTTTGCCGATTTGCCTTTAAAAAAGGAACAATTTCTTATTTTTGGTTTCTCAGAAAATTTCACTCTTGTTGATTTACTCTGCTTGTTTTCAAACCTCTGCTTGTTTGTTATTTATAGAAGTAACTCTAGCAGGCGGATTTCATTGAAAATACCACTGATAGCAGATGACAAATCTAATAAGTTAGTAGAACTGCAAATGAAATCTTTGCTAATTTGAACAGTATTTATATGATGTTGACTTTACAACAAACAATTTATTGAATTCAATGTTACAAAACTGGGGAAGAGTGCTTTCGAGTTGTTATCAGAAAATTCAACCAAAAAACCCGAAAGTTACCATTTCAAATTCCGGTGCAAAAAACTTGGTGACCAAATTCCTTAAAACAGACTCGGTTTTTAATATTAAGAAGTCAAAGAGTCGTTCAATGAAGAAGATGCTGTTTCAGTTCTTGCCGTTCATTTCGCAAGAGAAGCTCCAAGGCTGTTTTTAAGAAGGAGGGCACAAGTTGAACAATGTTTTTCTAAGGTAAATTATGCTTAGAATTGCAGACGCTGTATGAACTGGATAATTACTTATTCTATTTAAAAATGAAATTAAATAATGTATAGCTTTTAATAAGAGGGTTGAATGGGTTTCTATTGTACTGTAGATAAAAAGTAAACATACAGAATGTTCACAAAATAATATTAAAATTTGATGACACAATTTCTTATTCAAATAAAAGCGGTGCATTTAATTATTTTTCTTTTAAATTAAATGAGTTAATTACGAGAAAGAAAATAAAAATGAAGAGATTTACAAAATATATTTTTTAACTACTGTTTATTAAAAAAAAAAACTCGCAGTGTGCTATGACGTTGTAATTTTATCGCAACGTATTATCCTCACCTGATACTCATATCGTGTCAGGAACATGTTTTCATTTTTAACAGTCTTTTATACATCATAACATTTTTTTAGATGAGGTGAGGAGTATTATGCAGCTCGTTTCTTGAGAATAATGCCCTTATAACAGTCAATACACTACTTTTTACTTATCTAAAATAAATAAAACAAGTTATTTTATAAAAGTGGGCTAACTTAAATTTGACAAATTTATTTGAAAACTCCTTTCTCACTTAATAAAAACTGTTGACACCAAGCAAGTTTTCTTAAATTTATAGCGCCACATACCTTTGCAAACTTTAATGCTATTTCGAACGTGTACTTAACATTTAAGTACAATAAAATATCGGATTAAAACTACAGATTTCAGCAACTCGTAGTGAATAGAGTGACTTTACCAATACTTAAATTAGAATCGCATCAGTGGCCATTGCGATGTTTAGAACTTGCGCGTGCAAGTAGCCTTAGTATTTCCCCTGGTAAGTATATATTTTTATTTTTTATCGTTAGGAAACTTTGTGTTAGTTAAAAACAAACGTATTTGTGATCAGAAACTATGAATTACGTTAGATTTTAGCAACAAGTACGAGTTTAGTTGTATTTCGAGATTATGTGCAATTTTGTCACTTCCATGGCGTCACTCCTCTGGTATTTATTATGCCAGAGGAAGCACATACGATGTAGAGAAATGACAAAAAAAGATTTATATTTAGTTCATATTTTAATGCTTTATTTTACGTGTTTTAGTAATTTGTTTACAATAAACACAAGACGGTATCATGGTGAATGTCCCAACAAAAACGAGGGAAGAAAGGTTGGAAAAAACGTGTCAAGCTGAAAGGTTACACGACCAAAGAATTTAAAACGTTTCGGTTAAGAATGCTGAATTAAAAGAGAAAGAAAAGCAAAAATATAATAAAAAAAAAGAAGGGCTAAGTAAAGAATATTAAAAACATGACTGGTGGCGAACAAAGAGCTATTAGAAAATTATAGTTAAGAAAATAAAACGAAAAAACATAGATGTCGTTTAAAGCAACAATCTGCTAGAAATAATCCGGTAACTTCACCTGTACCTAATAGTGACAAATACACTCGACTTCTTCAAATACAAAATTCTGCAGCTGTAGAGTGGTTGGATTTTGTCGTGGGCGATGAGTCATTCTGCGCAAAGTACGTAAACACGTCTTGGTTAAGCGCTATTCACTAACCCAAAAACATTCTCATTTCGTTTCGTTCCATCTTCTCGAACCGTTGTGGTTAAGCCTGCGTGTATTGACAGATTTGTAATTTTATTTCAACAGTCTTTTTCAAGACTCTGTTTTTTTCGTGGTTTACAGTTTTGTAAGTATACCTAGTACAATTTAGAAACAAGGATATAAATGTGTTTTTTGCAGAACATACTTTGCGACAATATAATGGGCAATAACAGTCGTGTTGTTCATAGTCAAGGGAGGCAGATAATTTATAACGTTTTTTCGTTTATGAAAGAGAAAAAAGAGAAAGGTGAAGTTATATTTCCCTTAAGTCGTTTACAAGAACGTGTTGCTAAAGCCACTGGTGTTGGTTTTAACACGGTAAGGAGAATTATAGAAGAAGGTAGCAAGAAACCTGATAATAGCAAATTTCAATCTCCGCGTAAAAAAATCAACAAACCATCGCCGAAAAGCACATTAGATGAATTCGAAGAAGAAATAGTTCAAAAAGTAATTTATAATTTTGCCGATATTCATAAAAGAAGATCGACAATGCAAGTTTTATTTGAGACAGTAAAACGTGAAGGTGTTAATTTTACTGGGAAAATAGATTCATTTAGACAGTTCATCCGAAAGCTAGGTTTTCGTTGGAAGAAATCGACAGATAATCGAAAAATCTTAATTGAAAAGACGGACATCAGGTTAAAACGAGTTGAATATTTAAGACAACTTAAAAAGTACAAAGAAGAAGGTCGAAATATTATATACTGTGATGAAACTTACCTTCACAGTTCCCATACTGTACCGATGGCATGGGATGATGGCACAAATAACATGCTTAAGGCACCGATAGCTAAAGGGCGACGTCTAATTATTTGACACACTGAAGGCGCGCAAGGTTTTGTGCCTAATGCTTTAAATATATTTAAATCGGGATCGAAAACAGGCGACTATCACGATGAAATGAACAACAACAACTTCACCAAATGGTTGAAAGAAAAATTTATTCCCAACATTTCAAGCAAATCGGTTTTGGTGGTGGATAACGCTTCCTATCATAATCTGTCAATAGAACCTAGTCCGAACTCATCATGGAAAAAAGCAGCAATGCAGCAATGGCCAAACGAAAGAGGAATTTTTTTTGGGACCAAAGAAACAAAGGCAGAATTATATAAAAAAATTAATTGGAATAAACCACCGTATAAGCAATTTGCGATCGACAAAATTCTGGCAGAATGTGATATGCCGGTTTTACGGTTGCCTCCATATCACCCGGAGCTTAACCCCATCGAAAAAAATTGGGCATTAGTAAAAAATCATGTGGCCGTTCACAACGTAACATTTAAATTAGAAGACGTCTGGAAATTAGCTGAAGACAAATTTGCTACGATTTCAGTGGAACAATGGAGAAATATATGTAACCACGTAGAAAAAACCGAGGAGGAATACATGGCCAGAGAACACATTATAAATGATATAGAGGACTTCATAATTTCTGTTAGAGCTGACGAAAGTGATAACGATTCGGAATTTTACATTTCTTCCGACGAGGAAAACTATTTAGGTTGCGCAAAATTGCAAGAATAATGCAAAATGTATTATGTCAACAGAATAAATTTAAAAAAAAATTTTCACACTCTTTATTTTATCTTTTGTTTTTTAATAATCGCTGTGCAGTCTATTCTATTAAATTTGTCTTTTAGTTTGTATTTTTATTGTATTATTGTACAAAATACAACAAACAACGGGTCCCTGCTTGCGCATTTCATGCAGACTTTTAAATTTGCCGCAATCTGAAACTAGTCTGATGTTTTTGAGTTTCACTTATCGCATTTAAGATTTTACTTCACGCAGATCTGTTCAAGGTCATCACCCACAACAAAACCCAACCACTCTAGCTGCTAGAAGACGATCAGAAAATAAAAGAAAACTACGCAATACAATTATAACAAAACAAAAAATTAAGATAGAGCAATTGCGACAGAAGTTAAAGAAGTATTAAAAAAAGTTAAAACGTAGGCATGGAAAAACAGAAAATGACCTCACACTTGAAAGTTGCCAATCTTTTAAAACACAACAGTCACAAGAACGTAAAGCAGGCCTCTCTCCTGCCATAAATTTGGTTCGAATTAGCGAGAAGATCGAGTTATTGACGGTTCGGCTTATCGAAGTTTCACTGTATATAAAATTGATAGTGAATAATGATGAAAACTTAAAACATAGATTTGACTTTGATTTAAGATGATACTTCTTTTAAGATGAGTCTCATAGACAATGCTGTGATTGTAATAATGATAAGATAATATGTTAAATTAATTTGTTTTAGTATCATTAAATGACAGTATTAGCTTTATTATTTGTTTAAAAACTCATAAAACTTGTTATATGTATTTCATTAATTAAAAAGTAAAAACGATGACTTGTGTGTTTTTTTCGATATATGTTTACCTTTTGTATCTTTAGAATAAACTATTTTAGTATCTTTAGTATCTTTAGACTATCATTTCCTCGTCTCAATTTGTCAGCACTCTGTGCATAGTGTCACTCCCCTGACTATACACATTCCCCTGGTGCGTATAAAATTTAAAAAAATAGTAATATCTTCTACATAAATATTGCCAACGTGTGAAATAATCAATATTAAATTAAACTGATTATTTTTTTCTTTGGGGACACCGAACATACATTTACTTTAGAATTACCCTTATTTCAAATGTTTTTATGCAAGAATAATATGTTTCCTTTTAAGACCTTTTTTATCTAGACCAAAAATTATCGCCCCCTCCTTCTCTGGAATTTACAAATAAATTTCTCGCCATCAAACACGTCTAACCACTTTCGTATCAAAACCTGCCCACCGTTTAATGGTCAGGGCCGGCATGCACTCCACACACTGAACTTTTCCACCACATCAATGTCTAAACAAGGTCGTTCCGGCCGCCGTCGTCTCCGACTCTCTCTGAATTTTTCACGTGTCGTATAGCACGACCCCGGAACACATCTTCCGAGAGCACTTCGACCCGGCCAACTTTCCAAAATAATGTTCATCGACCTTGAATAACATCCCCATATTGGAAAATTAGCCTGTTATGTCGCCGAGAATTTTTCTTATGCATGACATTATGAATATTTAAAATCTTTTGTCTTGGATCTGCCAAGATAGCACGACTGCCAAAACCGCCCCCTACGCACACCACCACGCACTTAAATATTAATCGCAGTAAGCGCTGTGGGTTTCTTTCTTTTTTTTTTAAGGGAAAAACTTCGTCTCAACCGTGTCGTTACATTGCGCCGCGATCTTAAAAACTTTCGTTATTACAAGAACGTCTCGGGCGGCGGACCATTATAAATAACAACGCATCATAAGACGGCGGCGGTGGAGGCGGCGGAACTGGATGCAACCCCAAATTTATACTACTGACAAAAAACGCGAAATGAAGGACACTCAATTAGTTATGTGTGTGACAATCGATTTCTTTTAAGTTGAGAAAATTTGGAAATGCCGTATGTCTTTTGTTTTATTATTATTAATATTATTATTTTGAAAAATCCTAGTGAAAATCATCAAAAGTATCAAGTAGGTATGACCCTCATTTCGGAACTAAAATTTTCCAGTGGTTTCACTTTTGCTTAGTTATTGTTTCGTACTCGGAAGTTTTTGAGGCTTTCACTGAGTGAAAGTGGTTATCTGACCGCAATCTCGGTATATGACTCACACGCGCTTCCGTTATCAGTACAAATTATTGATATAATTATTAATAAAATTATTAAAATATTTTAAACACACCATGCACAGTTTAGGTTAGCTAAAAAAAATTTTGTTTTCCTTTTGTTCTATATTTTGTTGTCTATTTAGTTTATTAGCACTTAAACCAGGAAGTGGCGTCAAAAAAATACGTCATCGAGTTTGGGGATGAATTATTTTTTAGGGGAAGTTCAACGATAATACGTTTCAGAAGTAGAAAAAATTTTTTTACAATGATGACACACTAGCGACTACAAAACTGTAGAAAAGAAAGATTCAACAATCTTGATCAAAAAGAAAAAAGACGTCGGTTGGAAGAGGAAAAAGAATTAAGAAACATTCTAAAAGAAGCTAAAAGACAACCGTCTGGTGGAAAAAAAAAGAGCAAAAGAAATTCTGTGAGAATAAAAGAAGATTCTACAAACTTTAACAAAATGTTTTGAAGGAAGAAAAGAACAAAGAAAGATTCTAGATTATATTAATAAACGGCGTTTGAAAGAACATCAGGAATTTGGAAAACGACGTTTGGTAGTAGAATAAAAATTTTTTAAAAGAAATTGGAAGACTGTATGAATGTAGCTAAGGCTACAAAAAATAAAAGAAAGGTTTGGAAGAATGAGAAAAGAAGAACAGAAAAATATTCTAGAGCAGCTTAGACAAGGGTGTTTAAAAGATAATTCTAGAAAAAATTGAAAGACGTAAGCAGAAAAAAAACAAAAAAGTTTTTAAAAGAACAAAAAATGTGTTTAAAAAATGACGCCGTGACGACACAGAAAAGCTCAGAAAAAATATAAAATTTTAAAAGATGTAACTAAGATAAGCTAGAGCTAAAAAAAAAACAAAAGAAGAGTTTGGAAGAGCAAGCAAAGAAAGACAGAAGATTATTCTAGAACAGTTTAAACAAGGGTATTTGAAAAAAACAAATAATTTGAGAAACGGCGTTTAGAGGAATGAGAAATCTAAAAAAGAAAATTGTAGAAAAAATTCAAATACGCCAGCATTGTTTTACAATTTTAAAAGATATAACGCTGGTATTCGAGGAAGATTCGAAAACGATTAGGAGAGGAACATCTAAGAAAGTTTCTACCAAAACAAAAAGCAATCTTAAAGAAGCTTGGAAAACGACGATTGGGAGTAAAAGAGAACACGAAAAACTACATCTAGAAGAGCGAGCGAAAAAACAAAATTTTCTTTGAGAATAGCTTGGACAACGGTATTTGAAAGAAATAAAAAAAATGAGTGTGTAATATCAATTAGTGGAAAAATAAGACTAAAAGAAAATTTTAGAGAAATTTGAAAGACGTCAGCAGAAAAAAGCATTAGAACAACCACTAAACGACATATAGAAGCTCAAAAAGATTATAAAATTCTAAAAGATATAACACTGAAATTCTGGAAAGGTTCGAAAGAGGACAATTGCAAGAGGAACAGCAAAACACAATCCTAAAGGAGATTGAAAAACGACGATTGGCAATAAAAGAGTATATGAAAAAATCCTAGAACAACATGAACTACGGCGTTTGAAAGAAATAAAAAAATTGAAAATTGACGATTAATGGAAAAAGAAAACTAAAAAAATTTTAGAAAGAAAAAATAAGAACGTTTATTAAGTTAAATAAGTTTAAAAAACAATGACTAAACGACACAGAGAAGCTTCAAAAAATTATAAAAACTTAAAAGATATAACTAACACCCAAATTCGGAAATATGTAGTTTGAACAAGAACATTTGGAAGAGTTAAAAATGGTTCAAGAAGAACAAAAAACAAACCTAAAGACGCTTTCAAGTAACTACGTCCACAAGAAAAAAAACAATACGGGAAGATCTTCGAAATACAAAAGAAGCTTCTAGAAAGATTTAAAAAAGGACAAAACTAGTTGGAGGTAAAAAAAAAGTTTGAAGAGCGATCAAAGAAGAATAGAAAATGTTTTAAAAACGGCTTGGACAATAGTGTTTTTAAAAGAAAAAAAAATCTGAGAAATGACGTTACTGGAAAAAGAAGTCTAGAAGAAAAGACTAAAAAAAACAAGACCAAAAAACCTCTGTAATGGTGTATCACCTGACCCATGTTCCCTACAATAATTTACCAAGGGTTTGTCACCCTGGAAATAGGGGTGTCTCTTTATGATGCTTCTACTGCTATCAATTGTCCCCTCGCAAATAGACCTGTTCGCGCGATTTTTCTTAAATAACAGAAAACAAACTTTGTGTAAGATCTTTTCAATTGGCCACCTGTATAACAACAATCATAAGTTCATAATTCAATCCATATGAGTTTTTTACGTAAATTTTGCTCAATATTATTGTTAAATTCCATTTACGTGTATTGTATATTTTGATATTATTATTATTATAAACTTTATATTTAATCAATTTCGGGAGTCAAATATTTTGATTAGTAATTTAATCGGTTTCGTTAATGAAACAATGTAATAGCAGTAGAGAGAAATATAACCAATGAAAATTGTGAAATTGTAGAAATGTTTTTGACAGTACCTAAAGTAACGATAAGAAATTGCCGCCTCACATTTCATTGAGTAAAAGATTTCCTTTAAAATATTTGAAAAATGTATTTGTGAGTCTAATTTCGATCATAATTCAGCTTTGTAAGTCAATCTAAATACGTTTTGAAATCTTCATATTAACATTTAACATTTGACATTGGTATAAATAATGTATGGAGAAGACATATTTATGTTGTCACATTCTGTCCGTATCCATCCGTCGATGTAATAACTCTAGCAGAGAAATGATAAATTAATTTAGCAGTGGTAAAAACCGACGTCTGTAGGGTTATAGGGGCGTCGCGGCGCGCATGAAGTTGTCAGTCAACTTTCATCGTATATATCCCACTTCTGAATTGTTTATAGCGTTTGTACGTAACCTTGCTGCCTGGTCGTTTTCTCACTGGCGGCTTAAGCTGGTTCCTTCTCTCAAATATTAATGGTTTTTGTGAATTTTGGATGTGAGAAATGCGTTTAAAGTTTTACGAGTGCACGATCCGAAGCGACCGATTATGAAAAGGGCGACTTTTGAAAAACATCGATAGGAATTTCATTAATTCGAAACGGGAGAACGCTCTTCTTAACGAGACTTGAGTTAGTTGGCTTCTATTTAAATTTTTAATGAACCGAAATCAACTAAAGAGGTTGCACTACCTGCACCAGAAAGAATCTCCTTGCCTTAACCAATGAAAAATTCAAAGACTAAAATTATAGCATTTGCTACGATTGAGGATTAAAATTTCCGCTTTAGAAATAAATAAATCCTGCCTTTTTTACGGCTTGATTCACAAAGTGGCAAGAAAAGTTTAATGAATGCTTGCACGTCTGGGGCGTTTCGAGGGGTGCAATAAAAAGAATTAAGACATGGCCCAGTACCCATTAAAACTTTACACCAACTCCACCCCCCGAAAAATACATATTAAAGTCGGGCAACACGCACGCACCGTAACGCCAATTTAGAAACTCGCTGTCGTAATTCTCGGTCTCAGAAGTTTACTTGCAATGGCAATGCAAGACCTTCTTACTTTATTATATAGCAACGAGAGCTGTAAAATTTTCTGATACAGAAAGTACAGAAACGAGGCGATTGATTGTCCGGAAATCGGGATGTTTGCACGAAAAATTGCATCAGAGAAAAGTTCAGGCGAGAATTTAGAGTGTTTGATTTAAAATAAAGACAGAATTTGTAAAATACATAAATAGTGTAGAGTCAGATATATACAGAGTGTTTCTAAAATTAATTTAGAAATATTAACAGGTGATAGTCTTCATTGAAACATGCTAAAAACTAGCAGTGGGAAAATTATAAATACTTACAAAAGGTTTAAATTCGAAAAATAGAAGAATAAAAAGCGTTTCTACAAAAATTTGAGAAACAACGTTTGTTAAAAAAAGAAAAGCAAGAAGAGAAGATTCTAATAGAAAATAAAAAACCTCGGTTGGAACAAAACAAAAGACAAAAGAAGAGTTTAGAAAAAAACAGTTTCTAAAAAAAATTGAGAAAGGACGATTAGTAGAAAAAGGAAGATAATTAAAAATTCTAAACAAAAATAAAACTTGTCATATAGCAGAAAAAGAAGCGCAACGAAGAACTTCAGAAAAACAAAAAAAGTTTCTAGATGATTTGAGAAAAGGCAGGAAATTCTTGAAGTCAACTAGACCAAAAAAAGAGCAAGAAATAATTCTAAAATATCTTAAAAAAACGTTTAGAAAAAAAGACAAGCAAAACAATTTTCTAAATAAATATGAAAAACATCGCTGAGACGAGAAGGATGTATAACGAAGAATTTTCGAATTACATATAACAATTCTGAAGAACTTTAAAAGACGACTATTGGAGAAAAAAAAAAACAACATGTAAAAAAGAGAAAAAATCAAAATGTCTCTAAAATACTTTAAAAAACAAAGAATAAAAAACAGAGAATAAATTCGATATACAAAATGCTTTAATAAAAGACGTTTTAGAAATAAAGCATCTAGAAATTAGAAAAGACCTGAACAAAATAATTAAGACATTGGAAACTGGAGAAAGTAAAGTCAAGAAGCTTGACGTTTCAGGTCAGGTTAGGTACTTCAGGTCAAGCTTCTTCGTTAATAAAGAAAGAAGTTTGAAGCATAAAAACAAACGGCAGAGATAATAAAAAAAAGATCGCCACCCTCTTGTTAACTCCAGAACATATCGGAACAGAACTATACAGTGAAGTCATCTCTCAAGCGAGTTCTACAAGAGTGCCAAAAGAAAACAGCTGTATCCGACCTTCGCGCTATATAAACAAGCATAGGGTAGTTAACCAGCAGTTAAGACTCGAGCGGTTTTCATAGTTCACTTAACAACGATTTATTCAAGTGTGTTATTGAGTTGGTTAGTTATTAAGAATTTTACAGCCTTTTTCAATTGGTTATCACTTTTTGTCAATTGCAATTCACAATATTCCAAATGGCTTGTTCATTATATTAATGACAAGAGTGAAATTCATTTGAAATGTTGTGAATCTCAATTGACAATAAGTAAAAATCAATTGAAAACACTGTAAGTTAACTGTGTAATTAATTTCTTATTAAATCGTAAGAAATTTAAATAAAGTGATCGTTTCAAATATTATGTAATTAAGGACAAAAATATAACTATTTCCATTTCCGGAAAAATATTTTTGTTGAAATTATAATTATACAAATTGGATTTACTGAAAAAATGTATTGTAAATTTGGTGGATGCGCCGGGAAAACCGAAAGTATCTTAAACCGTTTTTTATCAATTTTCACTGAACGAAACAAAAATACTTCAACATTTTTTAGTGTGTTACAGTCTCTTCAACTTTAAAAATGGTTGTCAATATTAATTGTCTCTTTATTGTTTGATGTGAAGTTCAGAAATTTCATTTCAAAGGTGGTAAATCATTCAGTTCTATTTTCTGATTTCACAACGATGAATTTATGTAGTTAAAAACCGAAAATATTTGCTAATGCTTTATTATTTGTTATTCCAAGAAGTAAAATAAGCAAAACCATCGTATAATAACCAGTCTTAAAATGGAAGATGCAAATTCCATGCAACACAATAATCCCGACTGTAAAAAAGTCCAGTCGTATAATATTCATAACCGTCATTCCACAGCACCGGTAGAATCATCATCAAATTTCGATTTAAAACCACTTCATTATCATCCCGTTCCAACAATAGCAAAGCGTCCCGTTTGTGCCCGAAATTAGTCCAGGTTTACGTTCGCAACAATCATAAACCCTAAAAATTACATGAAGGGGTAGATATGGAAACAGATAATCGGGTTAACGGCAACGCAGCATCGCTATATTATTTCATCCGAGGGAATTAAATGCGGATCAGATCTGTCACGAAGCATCTTTAGGGATGCAACTGAAACAATCAAAGCAAACATCCGCAGACTTATAATCTTCCAACCGATTCGATTCAACTTCAATCAGAATATCTTCTCGGGGGATAATCCGCGATAGATTGCGGCTTAAAAGAACACCAACGGATATCCGCATGGATCTTTTGATTCTTTCCGACAATGCAAAGGCGGCCACTTAATACACCAGAGATTCAATAAATACCAAATGTCAATAGATGGAAAATTGATACGGTATTTTCCGGGGCGGGTAAAGACACACCCACTTGCCTTTTATTAATTTTCATAAATAAAAAGTAAGAAAAATATACAATATGTCCCCGGATTGACTTTGAAAGAGGCAAAAATTTCTTATTCTTGATTTTACTTTTGTTGATTTGCCCTGTTTGTTTTCAAACCCCATGAACACAAATTACTTTTTTGGAAAATTTTTGCTTAATTAGAAATAGCTGTTTTAGGGGTGCGAGTAAAACTTGACAGTTAACTTTGGTTTACAAATATCGTGCAGCCCCCTCACTATTCAAATAAGAAAAAGTCTTTGAAGGATTATAAATTTCCGCTTTAGTTTCAGAATTTATTTTTGTTATTGCAAGTTTAATGAGGACACTTGAAGTTGAAGTAACATCTAGACTTTGAAACCATCTCCCGCATTGCGAATGAGTCATTTATCCCGTCTGCGGCTACGCCACTGCCTTCCTCCTAGAGATGTGTGCGTGTTTTATTCATAAGCAAGCAAAAGTCAGCCACTAACTTGATCAGATGTTCGCATGTGTCACGTGAAAAGTAGAGAGAGATTCAGTTTGTAAATATTTGAATTGTGGATGTATTCGGAAAAGAAAAACGTTGTATATATGTGTATGTCATTTGAGATGTATGTAGATCAGTGAGTGAAGAGTTAATTAATTAGATAGAAAGCTCGGATGTTGCTGTGAATGAAAATCAAATTTACTCTTGTGCAGAAATTTCAGCAATGTTCAGGGTGGGGTTTGGCATGTTTGCAGAAAAGTTGGACGGATTCGGCCGGTGCAGTCTTTCCATCGATCACTGCATACATTTGACTACAAATTAGTTTAATGGGATCGTTGGGAGTGATTATTACTAGAAATTTACGTGCCGAATTAACGAGCCTAATTTCAACTTATCTCATTTCAGATTGTGACAATATTAACAGTTTTTCAAATACCTACCTAATCAAAATGCAGAAACACTGAATCACCTCTTAGTTTGCTAAAACCCCACGTCATTGTACAGGGCGTTAGTTTGCATAAGTCCCGAATTTCGGTACATAATCAAACGTGCTTAAGCACGCTTGATCTCGCCGAATTATAATGAACGTGTAGGGAAGGTTGGCGTCTTGGTGTTTAGTGTTAAATCCAGTTTAAGTTGCTCTCACGTTGACATGTGTGCGAGCTTAATTCCGAAAGCCCGAGCTTTGGTGCGGTTCGCTTGTTTGGGCCATATCAAAGGATGGCAAGGATTAACGCCAAGTCACCAAGATTCTCAAAAATATCTTCCAGTGGAAAGAGAAACGTGAGGCAGATTATATGGGCGTACATTTAAAATATTCATCTTATTTTTCAAGCGTGCCACTGACAACTCTCATTATTATACAGAGAAATGTAATGTGCACAGGACAAGATGTTGGATTATAACGCTGTCACGTTTCATTTGTTTTGTAGTTAGTTTTCTCGGTTGGAAAATGGGGAATTTTTATAGGAATAAGACACGGACGTGACTTGAGAGACTGTTAAGACTGATTCTATGAACAGATTAGATGCTTTTAATCGGTGCAAATGGAGTACTGTTTCAACGAGATCGGAAAGTTTTATAATAAGATGCCAAAGTGTTCTGTTTTAAACAGAAATTATGTTACTCATCATATTTTTTTATTATTGTACTATAAATTAACACAAAGAAAAAGATGAACATATCTTACAGTGATAAAATTTAAAACTAAAAACAGAAATCACATTTTTATGTGGGATTTGTTTCTGTCTAACTTTTTAAAAAGAAAAATAGATATTTGCGCTGCATATCATCTATAACCGTATTTTTGTATTTAAACTTGAAGAAGTGTTGTTTTCAAATTTTATTCTTATGAACGAAGAAAGACAGGTGCACGGAAGATATTTAAATACATTTTAAGCTTTTGTGGTAATTACACCGAATAAGGGATAATTTTTTCCAACGTGCAATTGCGATAGAACTTTACGTAAGTCGGTCCGTTATTTCAAGGATATGGACTCGGTTTCTGCAGACTGGAGACGTAAGAAGAAGACCATACAGACCTCATCCATGGATTACAACCCTCCGTGAAGATCCCATTTTGGTACGAAATGCATTTCGGAATCCACCTTGGACGATGCGTCAACATGCTAATTTACTGAGGCAGCATACAAACAGACCCATCTCAAATCAAACTACCCTCACCGACACAAAATTCGATCTATCATTTATATTTAATTTTTCTTAAGTAAATGTTCTAAGCAACAATTTTTTGCTTACTATAAATTACACAATTTCAAATAAGTATAAACAAAAACCAGCATAAATTAAACAACAGTTTTTTTATTTTCCAATAACAAAAATAATGCTGGATTTTATAAAAAAAATTAAAACCAAAATTAAAACTTAACAAATTGGTAAACCTTCACTTAAGACTAAAGTCGAGTTTAATAATGTGTATTGCTTCCTCTTGCTTAAATTTCAACTGCCATTCATTTTGACATTCTCTGAATAAGGTATGTAATCGCTCTTTGGCCGATTTACTCCCAAATTTGCGTTACTGCCACATTTAGGTTTCTCAGGGGTACTGGAGAAGGAATCTGCTTCAAATTTTCCTTCCCATTATGTCCCAAAGGTGTTCAATCGGATTTAAGTCTGGACTGCGCGCTGGCCATATCATACGCTGAATACCAACGTCATCTAGATACGTGCTATACTAATTCGGTGCGGGCTTCCAAACTAATGCCACCCTATGATAGAGCCACCTCCAAAATTCAGTTTCGCGACAAATTACACTGGGAAAATTTTTCCCCCAAGTGTCACCAGATTCTTTATCTCCCATCTAGGGAAAAAAGACAAAATTTTGACTCATCAGAGAAGAGAACTCGTCTACAATCACCAACATCCTAATTCTCATGTTCACGAGCAAAACGTAGCCGCTCTACTCAATGCTCTCTGGTTAACTTGGGTCCATTTGCTGGTTTTCTTGGAAGTAATCCTTCTTCGTTGAGTCTCCTTCTTACTGTTCTTTCGTTAATTGCTACACCTCTTACTTCTTCTAAAGGGTTACGAGCAGCAACAGTTGTCGTGATTCTATTTCTCAACACTTGCAGTGTGAGAAAATGATCATCTCAAGCAGTACATCACCTGCCTCTGGATCCAACCCTCCTAGTGTAGCCCCCAGTTTTCCGAAACCGTTCAACAGTTCTTTGCACACTGCATCTTAAAACTCCAAGAACTCGAGCTGCGTAGCATTGTGATCGACCATCTTAAACTAAACAATTGCTCTAGCTGCGTCCGTTGGATTTAGAACAAAATTTACTCTTATAAGATTAAATTAAAATGCCAAGAATAGTGGCAAGTATCACAATAATGACAATTATCCACAGGTATCATAATAAAAAACGATAAAAAAAGTTGAAAAAAATTTAAAAATTCTGTCGGGTGCTTAATTTGTTATTTTTTAGTCTTAACAATGGTTAGAAACGTATCTTATTTCTATCTAAAAGTTCTCTGACTAAAAAAAATGATAACAAATTTGTTTTTAGAAAATCAAGAATGAATCGAATTGTGTGCCGGTGAGTGTATTAGGAATCGATTAAAGGGAAGCTGGGGTGAAATCCAAACGAACAACAAGATTACCAGAATTAAACAAGCAACACCGTATGGACCATCTCGCATTTTGTCGTCAGCACATAAACTGGACTGAATTGAATTGGCAATGTACTCTTTTCTGAGTGTCGATTTCGTCTAAATAGTCCTGATAAGCGTATTTGTGTCTACAAACGACAAAATGAAAGGTTTCAGGACAATGTAGTGCAAGAGAGTCGACATTTTGGAGGAGGTCCAATAATTGTCTGGGGAGATATAAGTGTACATGAAGAAACAAAGCTTGTCGTAGTTAAAGGAGAAACTTTGACAGCTTGATAACCTTTTACAACACAAAGATACAATCCCATATGCTACCGCATACTAAAAATTACAGCAAAGATTTTATTTTTCAGCATGATAAACACTCCCCCACGTTGCCAGAATTATTGAATATTCTTTGAAGAAAAGAATATTGAAATTATGAACTATCCAGCCAACAGGCCAGACTTAAACCCGATTGAGCATCTTTGGAACGTCTAAGTCAGCGAAAAATGCCTCATAACTTTGAGCAACTGGCAAATTTTCCTCAGGAAGAATAGGAACAAATACCACAAGAACGAATAAGACATCTAATAAACAGTATGCCCCTTCGATATCAGGAAGTCGTACTCGTTATTAATTTTTAGTTTGAGCATTGACATCTTTGACTTCCTGAATTTTCATTGTCATAAACAAACATTATCTTGTGTTTCTTTTTTTTTTGTCTATTTTTTACGCTATATGCTTATTTATTTATTGTATAATAAGACTAAGTATATTATATTTAAGTTTCAAATAAAATTTGTTTGTAAAACTTATTTAAGTGATCCCCAATTCGCTAAACCGAGCTTTTACCTGGCAATAGTCTTCGTTAGACCCTTATGACACTGAATTTTACAATAAGAAAGTGCGGGCTTAACAGGTTGCGGCCTCAGCACAAATGCCTCCAATTAATAAAAATAACTATATTTTTTAATATTTATAACAATATACCCGTATTTAATCTTATTAACTGATCTTAAATTGATTAAAACAAAAGCTTTGAAAACTATATAAATAGTAAGTTGTTCCATTGTTTTGTGATTTATGAGTGAAAACAAAATATCGACGAATGAAACATCGTTATGTTTACTTTATGTCAAAAATGTGTCTCTATCAAAATATCCATTCTAATATTGTCAATTATAATGTGAGTGTTTATTGATTTATTTTAACACTAAATTATGATTTAGAAATCATAGCTATATTGCAGAACATACATGAAATCTTACTTATCGCCTAATTGCAGTAATGTCAATTGTGATCCCAAAAATAATTTCTAGAAAGAGTCAATATTAATAATTGTTTAATTAAGCAAAAAAGTATTCATAACCAATAATGCAAATTGGCTTTTCTGTGTGTCAAAAACACAAACGAAAACAAAACCACCTTTCTCCTAAATCCATTAATTAAATTTCCCTTTTCTTTCAATTATAAAAAATAATTTCCAATCAGCGTCTGAGCTACTTAATACCTAACTGTAAAAATAACGGGCTCCTTGCATTCAACAATTAGAGCACATGTGCAAATTTACATTAACAGATTTGGTTCTATTGTGCCCGGTTCGATAACATAACGGTAGCTGATATCACCTCTGGCTAAACCGTATTCATCCACTTTTCCAATGAATATATACAGTCTAATTTAAGAAACAAGAAAAACAAAATTAGCAACGCTCGTTTGTGATGTCGAGCATCCTTTTATACGGTAGCATTCCGTTAAACGCATCACATTTAACGTCTGACATGTGTATGTATACATAATGCGCTTCATGTTTAACTGCGCGATGGAAATTAAAATTGCGGTTGGAAGAAACGAGACGCTCCAAGTCGATGGAGATGTTTGTTAGGACGTTTTATTGCTGTTTATTACGGGTGAAATATGGAAAAGCGGCGGGTTTGGAGGTATCGTCTATGGAAATTACAAATCTAAGCGGTGTGTAAAATAGTACTAAATTGCGTTCACAATTATAAATGCAAGCAAAATATTTTTTTGTAAATACTATAATCTAACGTGTAATCTTTTAAATTTATCACAGCCGACAATTATAGTACTTATAGTTGTTTAACTATGCTATATCTACAATAGTAGTTATATTTTGGCTCTTCATTTCCTACACATTAACTACGTTTTATCTCATACATCCCACTTTATCCGTCTTTACCCTTTTTGCACCTTTTCCGTCATTTCTACAGACTATTTTTGTCTAATAAGCTCTATTTATTTGCTGTCAATTGCTTCTATTGCATCGGATGACTGAATCAAAATCCAACAACAAGGACTGCCTTTCTTACATTATTCTCACATTTTTTGTGATACAGTAACTGTAATAAATAAATAATCTCATGTTGGTAATGCTTCATTCAAATTCTAGAGTTTTCAAGTAGTATTTACAGCCTCCGACATGACCTAACGACCATTGGTGGCCAGTACCGATGACTTAACATCTCTTCCAAACATATATGAACAGAGGCGGATTTAATATTATATATTTGACCATTTCCATTTTGTTCATAAACAGAAATACAAAATATACATACCAATAAATGAATAAAAAAACAAATAGTCAACACCAAAATACACAACGATCTGATTACGTTTTACTGATAAAACACGAAATATACTCTTTTCAGAATAGGTACACTCTACTTTTTTTATTTTTTTGCGATAAGAAATAATAGAAATTACACACAAAATAAAGGAGATAAAACTTGAGTCGCTCGGTAAAATAGGAAGTGTATTCTACAAGTTTATCAAATTGCAAGATAAATACAAAAATTTTCTGTAAAATGTTGTTTTAGTGAAATAAACATTGTTTTTATTACTTGCTTAATAAATACGAAAGACTTTATGCTACTTATATTTAATGAAATGTCAAATTTTAAGGAGCTTTTTAAGAAGAAGAAATAAAAATACTTATAATACAAATTAATTTTTTTTATTCAATGCTTAGACTAAATGCTTAACTTTTTTTTTTTTTCGTTAAATTAAAAATAGTAATACTAAAGTAAGCATAAAGGTAACTACAATCAACAATTGTTCCCTTATCGGTTAGATAAATACGTTCCACATTACAATCTAAAACCAACAATCACAAATACTTCAATACCCATCCTTCAGCACTTTCCCCTTTTTTTTCTGATTTATTTCTTCACACATTCACAAATTAAGCATGAAATTTTCCCGCAGCGGCTTTCATGCATCACAATAAAAAGCTACCATCAATCACTCACTTTCCCAGTCCGGTCCTGTATCCAGATTTTCCTTTCGGTATTTTTTTTTCCAGCCGACTTAATTGAGTGAGAACCCCCCGGACAGTACAATAAAGTATTTTCTTGTGTATATATTTGGTTTGCAAGACAACGGGAAATGTGGAAATTACATAAAGAAAAACAAGCGAGACGTGTTTGCTCAGTATGGAGTGTTTCTGAGCCCCGAAAAACGATGAATATGCCGACGTTACAGGAAAACCCCATTACATTTCCCTAGCGGCAACTTACAGATCCTGCAAGGACGAGTTGTAAAGTAGGCCTTGACAGATTGAAATGTGGAATGGGAATCACAACGTGTTTTTTATTTTACAACCAAAGTTTTCTGCTTTAATCATGACCAGCAAATGAATAAATACGACCGAATTGGAAAACACGTCCTGTCATGGGACAAATCACAATTTGCATGAAAATAACCCAAAAAAAAAATTATTCATCCATCCATAAAGTGGTGCAGGACCCTACCGTTATCAGATTATCCACTTGACGGCCCCCGGCTGGAAGGGCAGGCCCGTAATTGGCTTTTATTGGACATGCCGGAATCCAGGACCGGCTTCATGATCCAATTCCGACTCCGGTCGTAATAACTTTAACGTGATGGACTCCGGACCCGGAAAATTCGTTCGTTAATAATTTAAGAGTAATACATCACGATTAGTCGGACGGGGATTATGTAACTGTCTGTTTGCGATTTATACATTTTTATACCACCGGATTTATCCGGGAGAAGTTGTTTATTCCGAAGGTGAGTTTTATTGCTACTCGTTAAAGGCGTTGTTTATTGTGGTAGAGTTGGACATTATTAGATCTCCACACGAAACGTGAACATTATCAATTAATTCACTTAGAACTAAATAAGAAATTATAAAGGGTGGCCCATTGTATAAGGCCCACTTAGATTTTCTTCTCTGTTTTTTAGTTTAGGAAAACTTGCTCAGACAGAACAATTTTGTTTGGAACAGAGATACTGTAGTACAGTGAAAACACAATAAAAAGACACCCCTTTTTCCAGGGCCGCAACCCCTTCGTAAATCATTGTAGGGAACACGGGTCGGCGGAATTTTATAAATTCTGATAAAAATTTTATATTTAATTTTATTTTTTCAAAGTTAAAAGTAAAAGTAAAAAAATATTTTTAAAAAGAGAGTTTAATAAATAAGTTATTCCTTCCAACTAACCCAAGTTTCGATCTATATGAAAATCATCCTCAGGGCTACAAAAAGTATCAAAAGTGGAGTGAGGATGGATTTCGTTGATTAATCACATTGTTTTGTGTAATTATTCAACAGTTGATTATAGAAGTTTCATTAAAAAAAAATGCAAACAAAATTTTGAACAGATTAATTTTAATCGGACAAATTTGTTTTCCCAAGAAATTACCGTTTATTTAAAATTTTGGTTTCTTGTAGTATTAAAAAAATAATAATGATCGTTTATTAAAACAAAAAACCCGTAGTTTGCCGAGTTAGAGATTAAATTTGTATTGTAGCTCATATTGTCAAATTAAACAGCGTTTTTTTATTTATTTAAAGACCAAATAACTAATAAAATATTAGAAATTTAATTTATATTTAATAAAAAAAGTTTAAACAAAATAAAGTTGTAGAGCATTATCGAGAACTATCTCATCATCAGTGCTTAAATAATAATGTAAAAAAATTGTAAGAAAAGTTAGAAAATATTAGAAAAAATTTATTTCAAAAACTATAAAATGATCAAAATGTATAAAAAAAATAGAACAAAACGTAATTTTTAGTACATAGTTGTCGATCGATTTCTAGTAAAAAATATTTGCTTTTGTACAAATTGACAAATGAAAGATAAATTTTAGATACCTAAAAAGTGTGTGATAAAATTAACAATTTGACATCTTATTTAAAAAATCATTTAAAAAATATAAATACTAATAAAGAGAGTAAAGGTACAAGATATATAAACAACTCTCAATTAAATAATGTAGATTAAACTAGTAAAGTTAAAATATGAACGTAAAACTTCAGTTGGTCTTCCAAAAAATTTAAAGTATTTTAGAATTTTCACTAAAAGAAAAAAATGGCTGGAAGAAAGAATATGAAAAACAAAACGAGATGAAGTGTTGGTTATATATGTATTTTTGTACTTTTCTATTGTCTTTACATATTCACGCATTCTGGTGTCAATCCTTCGTCCTGTCTAACCGATATAAACTGCATTACAACTGTAATGCAGTAATAATTTGTAATGATAAATATTAAATTTTTCAATATGAAGTTATGAAAGACAACCATTATTTGCGGTTTGAAAACACTCGTCTATTTTTCTTAAATAAATTGTTATTTATAAGCTAAGAAGTTAGTTACTGAATACAATTGTATCTCAAAGCAAAGAGACTTGTTTTGTAGTGCATCACCTGCGGAAAACGAATAATATTGTTTAGCTAGTCAATTTCATTAAAAGTTGTCGTTGGATGTACTATAAAGTTATAACGAGACCAACACTGTAAAAGAACGAAATGAAGGTAAAAAGTCTATTAATAATTTTACACTTTTGTCTAACAAAATTGAAGTTATAGCAATTAGTTTTCTTAAAATTCAATTAAAACAGTATAATTATTGAGAGATAAGTTTTAATTCTGTTATAAAATATTTATTTATTTTAGGACAGCATAAAACACTTAATTGTTTATAGTTTGTACCCATATAACCTGCATAATAAAATTATCTTGATATGCTTTTAGTAAAAGTTGTGTTATCAATTATATCACTAGTAGCTTTTACTTAATAAGAGAAATTGCATATTCAAAAAATAAATATCAAAACTATAATTTATAATTCATTGGGACGTTTCGTAATTTAGTACTACATTTTCAGGCTCAGGCTTATTACAATATGGAATTTAAAATATGTAATCATTGGACAAGAAAATCCTTTACTAGTTTGTTCTACTTTATCCAATAATTATTTTAAATTCAATATTGTAATGAGCCTGAAGATGTAGTAATTAACGACGACACTTCACAATAAATTAGAAATTGTAATAGTTGCATTAGTCCTACACATGTAATTAACAATCCTAATTATTGTAAATGACATTTTTTTTATACCGAACGCTCCAAAAGTTCTAGACTTTCTGTTAGCCATTTCTGTTAGAAAGAAATAGATATAATGGTCATGTCTCAGATTTGTGTCCTTCAGAACATACGAGCCTGTAAAAGTATGTACTTCTTTATGGACTGTTTTAGCTTATTTTACAAATTATATTTTATTTATTTCCGAAGGATTCTTTTAACAATAAAACAATTTTTTTATTTTTTTTATTTTTTAAGAAAAAAACCTGACAATACATATTTTAGTTATTATAACATGAAAAGCGAAAATTCATTATTTGGGTAGGCGAAGAAAAGACAATTTTTTGTAGTAATAATAAAAATAAAATAGAAGCTCTAATTCGCTCCATTTTTCTTTCTTTTACATTTTAGGTATAATTTGCCAGTTTTATACTTCTAGATATTGTTGTTACAGCTTAATTTTTTAGTCTCACGTTACATTATGTTTCATCAGATCAAAAACTTTTCTTCACTAAAATATTTAAAATAAACTTCGTATTTTCTACAATTTTAAAAGAATAAATTCTGTTCTCTAGAGAAAAAACTTTTCATTCACATGATACAAGTTGTATTGCTTTCTCTCGTAGATAACATTTTTTTTTCTGTAAACTTAAGTAGGTATTAAATGTTTTATAGTTTAGCTAATTAATAACCAATGAGCTATAAAATATTTGAATAATGTACGTAGGTCTTAAAATCAATATTTAATTGAGTGTAACTTTAGACACAATAAAATCTTAAAATTGTACGTGTTACAGTTTAACTAGTTTAGTTATTGATATAGGAATTCTGTGAGTAGGATTTGTAACTACTAAGCACTCGCGTTACTGAAGAGAAAACAATAAAAGTCAAATTCTAACTGACAGTTAAAAAATGCCAACAAATTGAGTTTACTCCCTCAATAACGCACGTGTTGATCCATTAGCTATTAGGTGACATCTACTGACGTCATAATAAGCTATCAGAAAGTGTTGAATTTACTCTAATAACAAAAGAAATCATTTCAAACTGTTTTATTATTGTAGTGTTTTATTTATAAATAAAACAGAGAACTGGCTAATTTATTTCAACACTTATGAATCATAAATAACAATTACTATTTTTTTATACATTTTATTAGAAAATTCAGTTATCTTATTGTTGTGCCACCTTGAATCGCACTACTAACACAAATTAACAATTTATGAATAAAACATGATGCACTAAAAAGCCAGTTTTACACTACCTGCTCCTGTTACTTTCCAACTAATAATTATATTTCATCGATACCAGACGAAACAAATTCAGTACACGCAAATTCGTTCAAATTTCATCCTTAATTAACACATTTGTGAAAATTCTATATTTAATTAAAATTATTAGCCTAAATTTCTAATAAATTTATTGATAATTATTAACGAAGCGCTTACCAAAAAAAAATAAATTAAATTTTAACAAATTTATTAACCTAATTTGAAAGCAACAATATTTTATTTAAATTTTATGGATAATAAAGCAAGGAATTGGCATAAATTGACATTACAGCTCATAACTAAACAATAGCTAAACCACCACAATAGAGATTTTCTATAATTAAACGGCGTTTGACCAAGAATTAAATTAACGCCCTTTGAAACAATAATTAACTTGTCACAGGACAAAATCCTAACAGGATAGAGTTCTAGCATAAAAATGTATTGCAAAAATATTTTTTCAAAGCGTCACTTATGTCAAAAAATTGACATTCGTCACCACAACTATCAAATCAATAAATAATGATTTAGTTGGCAATGAAGTTAGTAGAATTTTGTTTTTGTAAGTTGTCGTTTTGTTAAGATTACCTACAGTATATCTCCGGATTGACTTCTTATTTTTGATTTCTTACAAACTGTCACACTTGTTGATTTGCTCTGCGTGTTTTTAAACCTCCAATACACTAGATTTCATTGAAAATGCCACTGATAGCAGATGACAAATCTAATAAGTTAGTACAAATTGTTACCAAAAAATTCAACTAAAAATACCCGGAAGTTACCATTTCAGAAAAAGAAGTTGTTCAATTGAAACGATGCTGCTTCAGTTCTTGCCGTTTATTCCACAAGAGAAGCTCCAAGATTGTCTTTAAGAAGAAGAGCAATATAAACTGGGTTAAGGAAATCTTATTTACAAAGAATTTTCAAGAACAACAATTTACCATTCAAACCGCAATTTAGGCAAACTTTAGAAAATGGTGATAAAGCCAAACGTCTGGATTTTTGTTTGGAAATGGTCTACAGAGTTTTGGAAGATTAAAATTTTCATAAATGAATTACGTTGTTAGATGAGTCAACATTTCCAACTAACAGAGTCGTTTCATCTCAGCATTGCCTGTACTGGAGTGAGACGTGATAGACTAAAAGAGTAAACCTGACCTAGACCTGCCAATACTATTCTGTCACTTAGAATGATTTGGACCTGACCTGACCTGACTCCTGCCTTGACTTTTTTACTATTTTTACGCACTGTTTTGTTACAGTCGCTAATTGAATTTGGCGCTATTTTATACCCAACGCTTTTATTACTACGCACGCTATTTTCTTACGCACTCTTAAGAATCAACACTCTTTGAAAACGCGCTTTTTTGTAAAACGCTCTTTTCATTAGCGCTATTTCATTCCGGAGAATGTTTTTCCAACACGATAAGTGCCCTGCTCATTATGCCAGTATTGTTCGCCAGTGGCTCAATTCAGAGTGCCATTATAACTGGATAGGGAGAGATGGTAGCATCTTATGGCTACCGAAAAGTCCTGATCTCACAATAATGGAATTTACCTATGATGTCGTTTAAAACAATTTGCGAACAGTGAGCCACTAGACAATGATGCAGAGCAGTTAAACAATAGGATACAAAATGCAGTCTAGTCCTTATTAATTTCGGAAATACGACGCAGTTTCAATGAATTTATAGATCGCATTGAAATCTGTGCAGAAGAAGGAGGAAGATTACTTGAAAATTAATTGTTTAGCTTATTAAGAATTTTATTTCATTTTACCATATTTTAAATTAATGAAATAAAACTTGAGTCCAATTTTAATATTTTAATAGACAGTAATTTGTGTTTTAGGGTTTGAAAACAAGCAGAGTAAATTAGCAAAAGTAAAATTTTTTGAGAAATCAAAAATAAAATTTTTGCCTCTTTTAAAGTGGATCAGGGGCCATACTATATATAGGTTGTCTTACGCCTCTCAAAAAAATACAAAATAACATTTTATAATTAATCTATTTCCAACAACAGTAATGATTCCATTAAATAATGCAATGGAAATTTAATAAAAGAGAAACTAAATTTAAAGATAAAGTTTTAAGGTATTAATTAGTCTATTCTGAGTTAATTTGAAATAAAACTTGTTTGCTTTTATTTTTTACAGATTTTATACAGATTTTTTACAGATTTTATAGAACGTAAATGTCTTTCACAATATCTTCAACAAGAGTGGGAAGTCAATCAAGTTTTGTTTTTGCAACATGCAGGGTTGTTTAAACATAATAAAATCAACCACTTCGCAGTAAACTTGTTAAAATTGCATGTACATTGAGTCTAGAGACTATTCTCAACCCTTCAATTTCATTGTAGACTCAACTTTTGTAGTACTTCATAACAGTAAAAGTGTCATGTTCTAATTCAAAAATCATTTTAACAAAACTTATGACAATTTATAAATCAAATTTTTAAATTGTCAAATTTGTGAAGTTTGGCCAGAATTGTCAATTTTAAGTGACATTTCAGTACTGCCAACCTAATCTGTACTTGTTGATTGCGTTGTGATACAGCTTTAGAATTGGCTCTTAGCTGGGGAATTATTTCTCTATTATCAAAATGATATTATTATTAAATAGTAGTGGAAAAAATATCATTATTCGGTCTGAAAGTTTTAAATTGCCGTATAAATCGCGAGCTCAATTAATTTTTTTTCTATGACTCTAATTCGACCACATTAGAATAGGAAACCCGTTATCATCAAATTACAACCGACTTTCCAATCCTGATATATGTTTTATTTCTACTAACGAGATTTTTTTAAATAATTAAATATTGATATTGAAAATGTCATATAATTTGGTTTAAAAAAGTTGGTCATAAAACCTTGACAAGTTTTTTGAATTTTTTAAATCCGGGATCACAAAAATACAATTTTTCTGATTAAATTATCTTATCTGGTTCTACCTATATTGTTGATAAAGTGACCAAATCAGGAATAAACAAAAGAATATCACGACATTGGTATTTCACGACCATCTGGTATCAAACCGGTCATTAAAATCAGTCCAGAGTCCCGTAATTATTTTTTTTTCTGTGTTGCCTCACCTGGAATCAAATTTAGTACCATCAGTGAGTGTCCCTGTATAATGCATGGTCAACATGTCCCCATTTTTGGATTTAACTTCACAGCCTTCTGGCGCGCTGATCACGTCAATTTTGAGTTGATCGTTTTTGTTTTTATCATCGGAGGCGGCAAGACCGAACGCCGCCACCAACGCAACTAGTAACGTGAATTTGAACATGACACCGCGACAAATAACACAACAGCACTGAATGGATGAAGAAGGCCGCCACGAGACTGCCACGATGTTACGACGTCGACGTCACTGTTCTGTTTTTGTTTTTGCGGTACAGAGGGAGCGAGATGAAAGATTCGAAAGCCACAGGTCTGGCGGTGATTGGATGAAGTGTGCACGTGACTGCGTGTGTGGCCTACTTTGATCGCGACGCTCAAGAAGCGCCAACTGGGCGAAAGTTAAACGAGAGATGGTATAGGGGACTTTCCCATAGGTGATGGACAGATTTTTGGGATATTTTTTTAATTTTTAAGGGAATTTATTGATTTTTAGACCTAGGACTTAGGCAACTTTTATCACAAAATACTCTACGATTTATGTTTTTAAAAGAAATATAAAAAAAGGTTTTATAAGAATAAGAAGAACGACGAATAAAAGGAAAAAAGAACAAGAAGCTTTACGAAAAGTAAGACAAAAAGAACAAAAAGATATTGGTGAAAAAAAAACAAAAATTAGGAAAAAAACAAAATAAAGACAAAATAAAACAAAAAACACTAATACGTACAAAGAAACAAAGCTAAATTTTGAAGAAACAAAAGTAAGTACATTCTAAAAAAAATTGAAAAAAAAAATGACAAGCTATTTACTAAAAAGATAAACAAAGATTTAAAAAAAAGTTAAAAATTGAAAGGTTTTGGAGAAATGAATAAAGATTCTAGGCGAGTTTGAAAAGCAATGTTTGGAAAAATAAAAAAACAAAACAAAACGACTACAAAAAGAGGAACAGGGAAAGTTAAAACTAGTAAAGAACAACGAAAAATTCTAGAGTAATAAAAAAATGGCCTTTCAAGCAAAATATTAAAAAAAATTCGGATAAATACAGAGCAATTTTCAATAATTTTTGCTTTTTACAAGAAAGATTCTAAAAAATCAAAAAATGATAAATAAAAAAAGAATAAAAAGATTTACAATTAGTAAGAAAAAAAAACAAAAGTATATTATTGAAAAAAATATATTAGAAAATAGAATAGAATAGAAAAAAACCTAATACATACAAAATAACAATACATTATTAAAAAAAACAAATGCGCGTTGTAGAAAAATTAAAAAAGAATTAAGATGACAAGTTAAAAAAAATGAAGAAAGCTTTAAAAAGAAGTTAAAAATTGGGAGGTTTTGAAAGAGTAAATAAAAATTCTACGCGAGTTTGAAAAGCAATATTTAGCAAAAATAATGGAACAAAGAGAAAACTACAAAAAGAAGACTTGAGAAAGTTAAAACTAGTAAAAACCAAAGAAACATTCTAGAATATTAAAAGAATGATCCGTCAGGCCGAATATTAAGAAAAACTCGGATAAATACAGAGCTTTTTTTAATAATTTTTGCTTTCTGTAAGAAAGATTCTAGGAAAACAAGAAAAACGTGAATAAAAAAAGAACAAAAAAAATTACAAATATGTATAGTAAAAATAGAAGAACAGAAGTAGATTGTAAACTAAGATACAAAAAATAGAATAAAAACGACATGAAAAAATAACAAGGAAAGCTGTCATCTACAAAAGAAAATAATGATTTAAAAAAACAAAAGTACTTAAATTCTAGAACATTTTGAAAAAAAACTGAAGTTGACAAGTCACTAAAAAAATAAAGAAAGTTTTAAGAAAAACTTGCAAATTGGTAACTTCAACAAATGAAGTTTCTAGGCCCGTTTAAAGAACAATGTTTGGAATAAATAAAAAAACAAGAGGAAACTACAACAACCAATATTTTACTAATTTTAAAATTTAAAGACTTCAATTTCTAATAATTTTAAAAGCAAAAAAATTTTTTATCAAATTTTAAATCAATCAAAGAGAAACTTGAGGCAACATTTTACCAATTTTCCAAGCCAGAGAAGACATCATACAAATTTTGAAAATTGGAAGCAATATTTTAATGCTTTTGACGGTGATAAAACAAGATTTTTTCTAATTTTGAAACCCGAAAGCCAAATTTTCATCAGTTTTAAATTAATAACGACAAACCAGTTATTTTCTTCGAAATTTAAATACAAAAGACAAGTTTTAAAACTCGAATCAATAACATTTTACTAGTTTTAAAATCTAGAAACATAATTTTACTAATTTTACAAAGTGGAGGTGATATTTATAATTAAGTTTTTTGTTTATAAGGATTTCTTTTATAATTTAAAAATTTCAAAGCAACATTTTACTAATTTAATTAAGCGACTAATTTAATTAAACTAAAACAAGAGAGGTTTTTTAATTATTACAATGTCAGACAATTTTATAAGCAATTTTTTACAAATTTTAAAAATTAGATGCGATATCTTTTATCAATCAAATATCTAGCTGCTCATGATTGTGTTTCTGGAAAGTGTCTTTGTTGCTAAGACAACAAGTAAAAAATGAAATAATGTTAGATTACTATATAGAATGGTTATAATTTAGAACTATGCTTAAAAAATGCTTAAAACTATAACAAAAAAAATACCGAAACTATTAAAACTAGAACTATTGTATTGAACTGTGACTGGTATATAAAAATTTAATACAAATTTACTGGAACAAAAAATTTCTGCAGCGCTATGTTTATTTGAAAACCCTGCAAAAACGGTGAAAGCTACAAAAAATATACAAACAAAAAATTAAATTTTGTAAAACAAAGTCAAAATAGTAGACGAGAAATAGTCTTTAAATTCTTTCTTTAAGCATGGCTCGAGCCTAAGTTTTTTTTTCAATTTAGGTATTTTTTTTCGCATTTCCGAAATCCCCGACATTGAACATCTATCTTGATCTGATTAGAAATGCAAACATTGATTTCTACTTCGACCTTAAAAGTCATTAGCACCAAACGGATGTCTTGCACATTCCAGCCTTGTTATGAACGCCAAGATATAAATTATTACTCCACATAATGCACCACAGACAGCCTGCCGTTGACTAGTTTTTCTCACCTTCTTTATATTCAATTATAATTACGCTCCAAAAGAAATATACAAGTGAAAATTTAATTTCTCTTTGATAAGGTCTATCAAATCTATGACGTATTTAATATTTTAAATAAATTTCCCACCATCTTACCGCACGCAATCATGAAGTGGAGTACAAGCGTTTTTGGTGAAGTTGTATCAGTTCTAATTAGATGTGATTTCAATTCCAGATCAACTACAACACTAGATTATTTGTTCAATTCAGTTTTAAATAAATAATTAATAATGTGTACAAATTAATTACAAAAACGAGTCGAACATAATTAACTTGTTTATTTTGGTATGAAGGTAGTCAGCAAAATGGAAAATTAATGCTTTGTCCGATCAGATAGCTATAATCTGATCGATTAGATAGTTCGAAAGATGTTTCTTCTATAAAAATCCAAAACAAGTACATTTTAGATTTAATATTAAAGCAGAAGCAACCGGCATAAAGTACAGTAACGATCCAACGTAGTAATTTTATTTATTTTATGTTATGTTTTCTCTGATAAAAATCTTCCAAAAATCTAAATTAATAATCCGAATATAAAACCTAATGTTGGGAGAAGTTTTTACACACTTTCTGATGTCTCATGACCCAGTAAACATCATGTTTATAGGCAATTTTTTCGCACGAAAAATTTCCCTCTCTTAAGGATTATTTTTATTAGGTTGTATTAGAAGTTCTTTAAGCACCTGGATAATATCCGTTAAATTTATATCTTCACCAGCTATTATGAAAAAATTTAATAAAACCACCTCGGAAATTACCGCTTTATTTTCATTTCTGGTTTCTTAGAAATTAAAAGCAGCACTGAAAAAAAATTCTTTTGTTTCTACTGTTTTAAAAGATTGAGATACCTACCTACAATCGTTAGAAATCAAAATTTCTCCTTGATTATTACACTTTTATCTCGCCGAAAATAAAAATTTCATATGCAATTTCTTGTTGGCTATGTGCAGTTCAAACAATAATGCGCACTTTCATGAATTAAGGCGCTTTCATTTTAGCGATGATGTCAGAAAGAAAGTTTTATACAAACCAAATAAAAATGTTCTCTTTCTATAGGGAATGAAGCAAAACGCGAAACACTTTGTTCGACTTGACGACGAAATTACAATATGTATATCAAAGATATGAAAGCAAGAATCCGGCAATATTTTTGTACTTGTTTGAATTTGGTTCTTTTTATTGTTGTTGTCTTGTTCTTTTTTATATATCTAAAATATTTAAAAGAGTACAGAATATACGTTTTAGATTCAACAGAAGTAAATTTTTTAAGAGGTCAGTGCTAGTTTGATAAATAACGAACTGAAATTAAAGTAGATTAATTTGTAATTAAGTTAATTACAGGTATTTATAAATAATTAGAAATTGATCAGTTAAAACTCAGGTACTCGAAAAAAAATCTTTAATAATTCAAAATTTATGTCTTTTCTTTCTCAGTGAAAAACCAGTAAGAACTGTAAATATTAAATTTGTTTGTCTCTGGTTAATTTTCAAAATGAACAAATCACAAATGAATATAACGCTTGCTGCCTTTTCTCTGTTAAAAAAAAATTACTAACTGCTGTCACTTTGATAAATTAGAGTAAAACACATTACAAATAGCTTAAAATGATCGATTTTTTTACTACTTTTAAACAGTGCAGATCATTCAAAAATAAATAAATTAAGCCTGTCAAAAACATTTTTTGCTTGACTAAATTATTTTGTAAAAGAGAAAAAGCTCAAAGAATCATACGAGGTTGAAAGATGAATTTTCAAATCATATGCGACTTCTATCAAGCCAGTTTAGACATTTGACGTTTACGTTTTTCTAAAACGCATCAAGGATGCAAAGCTTTCGGTTCATATACAAGATAGATTCTGTAAAGAATTTTGTTTCAAAGTTCAAAGCGATGTTATTGTCCTTACTACTACTGAATGTGCTCATTTACATTAACACTGGGTAAATTATTGCTGGATATCTGAAGACAGTTTTATTGAAAATTACCGTTGTAGTGTTTGTGTGATAGTTAAGTTCGAATTATTTTTTTATTCAATTTCTAATTTATTATTACCAAAGATTTGATTTTTGCTAATCTGGATATTTTTTTTCCTAAAGGCTTTTTGTTACTTTATTATTTTAACATGATTTTTTGTAGTAGAAGCTTGTAAGAATGTAAATTAATCAGTTTTCGTATAATTTTGTAATTCTCCTTATTACTGACATCAATATAACGTGGTTATTATTAAATATAAAGTGTTTTACTTGAGAAAATAATTTTTTTAACAAGATATATTTACATAAACGTTAAATACAATGCAGCTAATAAAATAACTTAATTTTATCTGTGACTGCTTTTATAATTGCATATTACATACAATATTAATATCTGAGTGAAGTAAACTGACATATTACTTCACTAGTGAAGTAATAAAAGGAAAATCCACTCTTTAAGGTAATTTGTTTTAATTTCAAACTCAATCTTAATTACATGCTATTATTGTTATAAATATTAATGACACAATTTTCATACCTACTTATAGTAGAACAAGCCATTTCTAATATATTTTTTTGATAGCAGCTGTCGATGCAGTAGTTCTAACAGTTATAGTATTTTTATCACTCAGAATTTTTGAAGCAATTTGTTTTTTATTTTCTTCTGCCGTGTCTATATACTCTTCCGCCACTATATTCGAGCGTCAGCTCCTATGACGTTTTACTGTTAAAAGATTAGCTCCCAAATTAGCAAGCAATGAAGTAGATGAGCGCCTATAACAATGTCCCGTAAATTCTGCTGGATTAGGTAACCAATGAAATGTAGCAATATTTTTGAGGAAAGCAGCAAATGTGTTTATACCAACAGGTAACTTTGTACACCTCTATTACCACCTCTATAACACTATTATTTAATAATGAGTGGACCCGCCGCGATTTTTGATGCATTCCGTAACTCGGCGAGGCATGCTTGAAATCAGATGATCTAGGGCATCTTGAAGAATGTCATCCTAGGCTTCTTGAATTGGGTTACGAAGGTCCCCTCGGTTATTTGGTGGTTCAGGTAAATTACCTAGTCATTGCCAATTATCCCATACATGTTCGATCGGCGACAAGTCTATGGAGCGAGAAGGCCAAGGAAGCTGGGTTACATTATTTTCTTCTAAGAACGTTGTAGTAATCCTTGCCGTATAAGGACGTGCGTTATCTTGCTGGAAAAAAGGGTTGAATTAACCCTCGCAGGTATGGCAGAGCAACTGGCTGCAGGATGTTTTCTATGTAGTAATTTGCATTTAATTTCTGCCAATAAAAACTAAGGGTGATCTACTGCCATGTGATATAGCACCCCATACCATCACCCCCCGAGTAAGGGCCGTATGCCGCTCCACAGAAAAATCTAAATTTCTGCTTTCGTCGTACTCTTCGGCGACCATCGTGGGCCCAAAAACAGAATCGGGACTGGTCAGAGAACACAACAGTATTCCATTTACGATCCCAATTTGATCTGGCGTTACACCAAGTAAGCCGAGTAGCACGATGTCGAGGTGTCAGTGGAAGACATAAAAATGGCCTATAGGAACGAAGCCCAAAAGCACGTATTCTACAATATACCGATGACATTGAGAATCCATGTTCTAAAACTCCCAACCAAACATTTCCAATCAATCGGGTTGTGGCTACTCTGTCTTGAAGAGCCGCAATTCTCAAGTGACGGTCTTCTCGTGCCGAAGTTGCTCGCGGTCTTCCTGATCCACAATGACGGCCATGGATGCCTTCTTGAGACCACCTGGACCAACACTGTAACACTGTTGATACACTGCGTCCTATGCGTTCTGAAATTTGTCTTATTGAAAAACCGGCCTCTCGTATACCAACAATGCGCCCTCTTTCAAATTCACTTATCTGATGGTAACTGTTCTGCAAACGGCGTCTAGTCATAATGATTTAATGATTTACTCAAATTGAGAACAAACCGCTTCGAAATATTGCTACAAACTGTAAAACCCAAATTAAGTAATCATTTGCTTTTAGAGATACAACAAAGTGTTGCAGCAAATTTTACTGCAGTTGGTCGACTCTTACTGGGTTTTTTTGGAAACTAGTATATTATTCTAATATCGCACTTCTATTGCTCAGAGGTATCGCTCATACCTACTTTGCTTCCCTAATTAGGTAAGGCGGGTGTTAGTCCAGAGCTGTTCTTAAATTTTAACTTACAATTAGACACTACTGACAATTTAAAAATCTGGTAGTAAATTATATATCAATTATTTATTTATGTACTGGTTTTTGAAAAACTTTTTTGGATACTTAAAACTGTAATAATTAGTCGATGTAATACAAAACCAATAAGATTAATTTAAAGGTTTAAAATCGGTTCTTATTTTACGGTAAACTTCAAAATTATTTTCATTAAAAATTAAAAGTTGTTAACAAAAAACGCGATTGTAAAACATGAGAAATAATGACTAATTTACAATACCAAAAACAAAATTTTTTTGGTAAATAAATAACAGATATGAGTGTGTAATACTAAAGCCCTGTTTTCAACAAAAAATTATTTGTAAGTTTAATATTCTAAACAATTTTTTAACATTTTATTAACACTACTAGATCAATTTTCACCACTATTTTTATATCATCTAAATTATAAATACCGTACACTCTTAAAAACACAATTAGATACCGCAATTCAAGTGCAAAAATTTTCTTCTTAAGGGCTCTTTTCCAAATCGGATATTTCCTTTATAAAGATCTATTTCTTTAGAATCTTATTCTATTAGACATATCAATTTCACAAATACTGTAATTGTTACAGGGAGAAAGTTGCAGTAAATTAATTAATAATTAATTTGAACTTTAATTTAAGCGCTTTTGTACCTAGTTGTAGTGAGTAATTTATTAAATGTTAGAGGTTTTCTGTTTTCTTATTTTCATTAAAAGAATCACTAGGTATTATTTTTGTAATTTTAGAAATTAATATAGCGAGTCCGTAGATTCAACCAAAACAAAATCTTAGTGCCACGTAATACGGTTTTAGCAACAATGCCAGTCGATATTGATCCGTAAATAAGTCTTGTCAATAATAGCATTGAGTTTATTATATAGATAGAGGCGCAATGCTATGTTCTCATTTATGGCGAGCTTCTGGACGACAATACCAGGGGGAGCTATAGTAAAATATTTTTACAAACGCTGCGACAAACGTTACGCTTCGAACAATGTTTTAAACGTAAGTCTTTTCTTGTACCCACACTACCGCTGTATTGCGCATGCGCGGCACATCGCCATGTTGGCGCACTCAACTTGACATATAGAAAGGTGATAGAAAACAAGATTGTTTTTCGTGTCTAAATGGTGTTTTGTGGCGTTTATAATATTGTATATTAAAGTGTATGTTCAGACAAGAAATAAGTGATAAACAATAGTGAGGAAACATGGCTTGTTGCGCTGCTCATGGGTGTTCAAATCAAACAGACAGATCTTGTGACACGACAGAAAATCCAAAAATAACCTTTTATTGCTAAGTTTTTAAAATTTTACTGGCAGATGCTACCTGTGAACGTTACAAAATACTGAATAAATAAAATTTAGGTTTCCCAAGAACAAGGTATTGCGAGAAAAATGGATAAAGGCTGTAAGATGTGACAAGTAGGAACCCAAAGACAGGACTCTACTTTGCTCGATTCATTTTACATTCATTTGTTTCGACCGAAGTTATGTCAGTGTTAGAATACTTAAAAATGATGCCGTTCCATCAATTTTTTCAGCTTTTCCTAGTTATTTACAAAAGGTCGGTTAAGGATTCGGTAGTTTTAACGACGTTCTAAAACTTTGTTTAATAGCCTTTACCCAAAGAAAGACCAACTTTTAAAAGAAAATTTAAAGATCGTCCACCTGAATTTTCTTCTGATGAGGCAGGCCCATCAACTTTAGGTTCCATAGAACAGCAAAGTGGTGAAGGCCCATCAACCTTAGGTGTTATTGAACAGTCAATTGGTCACGCCCTATCAACTTCACCTGCGGGTGTTACTGGTCAGCAAATCAGCGAAGAAGAAACACCATTAATTCCTTTGTCAATTCAACTTCATTTTCACCTGATAGGAAACACAGGTAATCATCAACTAATTTTGAGGATGTTTAATTTACTATTTGGTGAATTGTGTTTACAGATTTGTATCACCAACATGTGCTAAAATTCAACATGAATTTACAAAAAAAATCTAAGTATTGCGGCAAAATTAAAACCAAACAAACTAAAAGAAGGCAAAAAAAGAAGGTCACTACTATAAAGAATGTAATATTAAGAGCCTGAAAGAGAAACAACTTCTAAAAAGACAGTTATAATATACATATAAGTTACATATTACAATTAATAATTATTATTGTTAAAATGGAAATAATAAATGTTATATTTTTTCAGTTGTATGTTGTCTTTTACATTTCTTCTCTTGCGTCAAGCGTTAACTTTGTTGAGATTATAATTATACGACATGAAAATAATGTTTATCCCTATGTTTCTGATTAAGAAGCGTATTTTGTAGTTTTTGCAAAAATGTGATGATGAGTTGTTTGACTATCTTTAATAAATTTGGTTAACTTAGTAGGTCTTGAACATGAAAGCATTATATGTATGTTATGTTTATAATTATTTTTATTAAACTTTTCATTTTTGTAATAAATGTTGCTGGTACATTGGTGTATCTTATTTGTTTTTATTTTTGTTTTCCTTCATTAATTTTTAGAGATTATTTACAGCGAAAGTAGCGAAAATCCGATATTCTTAGTTACTTAAAAATTCTTTACGTGAATTACGTTACTTAACAATCTATTAAAAATAAAATATTGCAATGACTTTTTTTACTTCATACTTGACACATTTACTGAACCTCCAATTCTGTGACAAAGGTACCAAGGAAATGTTCCAGAAATTTTTTCAACAGCGTAATAGCGACCAAAAGCCCTCAATCAGCACAAACCGAAATGCTATGTAAATGAACATCTAATATCTAATCAAGTAGTCAGTGTTTATCCTCTAGTTGAGTGGGGGGAGTGGTACTGAGCGACGCGACGCGCGGTCCCATAACGAATAAAACAGTACAGCTGTCCAGAAGATTTGAGCTACTTACTAATATTACCAACTTTTCTGGTCGAATGGAATTTTTACTGTAAACCAAATTATACTATTGTTGCGACATCTGGTATAGTCGTCCAAAACTAAATAACTCTGTTAGTTTCCAGGCATTTACGTTGCGCCTCTATGTGTTATAATAAACTCAATGATAATAGTTATTTACCTAACGTATTCGGGAAGATAAATTTCCCGCATAAGCACTGTGTTTGCAGCACGAGCAAAGGGTAAAAGTCAAATTATTAAAAAATATTGTTATAGAGCAGAATTTAAATCGTTACCTATCAAAACTATATTGGGAAATGGTGTTTAAATAATAAGATAAAGTTAATACTATTTATTAAAAGAATAGTTCGTGATGATGTATTAAACTATGTAATACACTAAAAAAATATATACTTCAATTAGGTTCCTTTGTTTTCGGGTAGCTGCATTTGTTGAGCAGAAGCAGTCATGATAATACTGCACAAAACTATTGTAGCAACAATAGCAACCTGTAATAAAGAATTATACATTAAATAAATACAAAAATTGAGAATTTTAAACTGACTACTTACATTAAAGTATTTCAACATTTTGGAAAGAACTTCAAAAGAAATTTGAACTGTTTTTGCAGCTTTAGTTCTTTTATATTCTACGTATCTGTTAATTTGCATTTATTGTTATAATTTAAAATAATTATACATATTATGTATGAAGAATATTTTAGATTATGCATGTTTTCAGAGAAATGACGGTTGAAAAAGATAATGTGACAAAAGTAAACAATTTAGCAATGTAAAATAGTAATAAGTACCTTTGTGCCATTATTAAACTATTATTTTCTTAAGATTAAAAAAATATTTTAGTTATGAATACAAATACATAAATATAAATGCATAAAAATAAACATAAAAACCTACAAATTAAGTAAATTAATGAATATATAAATATTTGAAACAAATGGTTTTTTATTTAATTTTTTTTTATTAATTGCTTTCTTGGTACAATAGAAGACAAATTTTTGGTTTTATTAACGTTCCAAAGGCTCACTTTTAAGTTACTAAAATTACTAAAATATACTGCTTTGGCACTTCCCCGGCATACTGCGCTTACTCAGGGAGTGATGATTTGAGGTGCTATTACGTATGTGTCTCCTCTGGATTTTATTCCTGGCAACTTAAATGCTCAACGGTACATAGAGGCAGTGCTGGAACCAATTGCGCTGCCGTACTTGCAAGGGCTGCAAAATCCTGTTTTCCAACAGGATAATACTTGCCTACATACTGCAAGGAGGACAGTGAACTTCTTAGAAGAAGCTAACGTGGTGGTGCTTCCATGGCCTTCCCGTTCACCGGATCTTTCGCCCATTGAACATGTGTGGAATATGATGGGCGCAAGACTAAGCAATTTACCTCATACCCCAGACTCTTTGAACGAGCTTTATGTCCAGATTCAGGAAGCTTGGGATGCACTACCGCAGGAGGATATTGATCATCTCATTCAAAATATGCCAAGTCTAAGTAAATGAGTGCATTAGAAATCATGAAGAACCCTCACATTATTTAAAAAAATGCATTTGTTGTTAATTTAATAAATTGAAATTTTGATAATTTCTTTATTACATTAAAATAAACTTTTTGTGAAATTTTTATTAAAATTTGACCACAACTTCTTGCTGTTGCAATTTTCATTCAAAGCAGTATATATCTATAAAGCTGCTATACAGGCTGTTAGGTAAATGTTCTTCCAAAATTTAATGGTTTTTTTATAATTCATAAAAGAGTCGATTGTCCTAATATTTTATATGGACAAAATCTCATAATACACCCTGTATAAAATTAAATAAAATATACAGACTTGGCCAAAAGTATGGAGATTGAATGGCTTAAAAATGAAAAACAGTTTTACATTTTTTATTAGAGTTTTCAAAGTACCAAATGTCTATTTTAATAACTTTTGTTGACATTTGAAATATACAAAACATTATTATAACAAATACGATTAAATTAATGCTAACAATAATATTGTTTTAAAAAATAACATAAAAATTAAAAGAGAAAGTGTCATTTGACTCATTTGAAAAGTTGAATTATGAATTAAACAAAACTGAAAGTTTATATTTGAATTAATAAGAGAAAAATTATAAACAATACTCAATACATAATGTTAAGAAAACAAGTTGCACAATACAGCTATAGTAGCATATTTATTTAAATTTTTTTGAAAAAACTGTAATTTAAAGTTTTGACAATAATTTAAAGAAAGCAACTAAACAAAAATTGCAAATTATAGAGCACCTATACAACGCTTCAAGTTAGATTTATCTTTTGTGAAAAATTGCATCCGATGCGCCATAAATATTCAAAGATTTTATCAAATTCCATCGCCCGAGCAAGATCAAGTCTAGTAAATAAGAAAGTAAATAAAAAGCGCATATAAACACTACACCACGTTTGAATAGCTTAAAGCTAAATTTTAAAATATAAATTTAATACTGAAATTAATTTGAAATCCGTTTTAAGGGTCAGCGGTAATTTTAAGTAGTTTCCAAAGTTGGTTAACGTGATTTCACTAATTACCCACCGTTCATGACCTTTCTCCCATTTAAATCACTGATAAATAAGTGCCAACAAAATTTTTCCTCGTAAAAAAACACTTTCTTTTCTTTAGAACTCGGTTGTTAGATGAGCAACAATTGCAAAATTTTCCGTTTTTTATTACCATTAACGTCTTGTAGTGTGTTGAGTCAGCATTGCAGCATCCACTCGTCGCTCCAAATCGAATCATCGAACCATTTACGATGTCATTGATACCATTACCATTACGGGTTCCCATCGTGGAGGCCCAAACACGATAAATCAATAGACTTCAGAAATCTGCATAGTAGCAGCGATCACATGAGCAGATCATATACGGAAATGTCGACCTACAAGTGACCGCCGTTTCTAATAGACTCTCGTTGACTCATTATTGAGAGTTATCTTTGAGAAAATGAAAGTTAAAAGTGGTGCTGCGGTCTTGTGACGGGTGCATTACGTTATTGGTTATCACTATTTTTACAGCGTGATATGTGCAAATACTTTCTTCGAAGGAGACTGGAAGAAGATGAATCTTGGAAATTTTACAGTGGACGCTTTCTAATCACTTTTTCTAAGCGATTCAGGAAGTCATAGAGTAAGTAATGAAGTAACAATGATGACTTCTTGCAAATTATTAAACTACTTAAAAAAAAAGAAAAAGGAACAGTTAATTGCCAGTTTCGAACAGTTATAAAATTCATATTTCACATGAGAAAATTGACTTTGATTAAAGTGGAATGCAATGTCAATGTTGCTCTTCAAAAGCTTGACCAGTTGAGTCACATAAGAATGTGGATTCTCACTATATTTTTTTATTTAATTAAAAAAAATTAAATCAGAATGTTTAATAAACAAGATGTTGTGTTTGATCGCTATTTTAAATCAGCCACTTACAGTTTTATATGTTTAATACTTTTTATAATCTTTATAACAGCATTGTTTTCTTAATATGCTTTATGAGCTAATTAATCGAGTTATAACTAGCTGAGATCAGGAAAGAAGACCTTTTTCAAGTATATTTATCTAGTTCTCATAAGCATAAATTTTGTTAAAATATGAAAGTTTGAATTAAAAAAAATCAAGTAGATGAAGGTCTAGTTTCCTTCCAGGCAAAGCAGATGCGTCCTTGTGAAAAATCTTCTTTTATGAACTCAACTTTACCCGATTTGGTCCGGCTTGAATACTAATTAATTTTCAAAACTGTGTTTTTACGAAATTTTTAACTATAATTTTAATAAATAGTTTTGGCTTTTTTCTAGTGTCTTTTTTCCCTTAAGTATCGAGATAAGAAGCAGAAAGGAAAAATGTTACATCAACCAACATAAAAGCCAAGTTGAGAAATGTTTTTTTTAATAAATCAATACATATTTATTATAGAAATAAAATATTTAGAACAGAAAACAAAGTTGAGAAAAGAGCAGCTTGTTCTGGGGCTAAGCAGACTCGGCGAGATAAGCAGAGCTGCAACAAACAGCTAACATAGCAAAGCTATTTTTTAAAAAAGTAAAATTGTACGAAAGAAGGATAAGAAAAGAAAACTCTGTGCAAAATATTTGTGAATGTAAAAGATGAAGTAGAAGCAAATCGAATAAAAAAAATTAAATTATAGGAGCAGTTGGTATAACTTAAAATGTTGCAGTTTAGAGGACACAGTGGTTGGAACATGTTGAAAAATGTTTGACAAAAAAATGCTGTAATTGGGAGAGGGCCGTGCCAGATACATACGATGCCTGGGTGCAATTTACATTTTGCCACTATCTTCACTTCTTGAATTATTTTCTGAATAATTCTTGAATTATTTTTTTACTCAATGTTATGCTTGTTCTTCTAGATTATTCTACAACAAACATCAGATTTCTTCTTCAAATGGTTCCCAACAAGGAGTTGCCAACAATAGTCCAGCAATTTTCAATCTCTCGATTTTACCTTCTAAACTCAACATTTGTAACTTGAATAATGGCACTCTTGGTGTTTTTTTTTTTTGTTGAAGTTTTTGCAGTCTCTTAAACACTCACCAATAAATTTAGACTTTTAGTTTATCGCCTAGATTTTCTAAATGTATACTTTGTTTCTCTAGAGCTTGTTTGTATGAGACTCTTTTTTTTTTAAAGCTACTTTCTATTTTTTGACCCTGATATTAGTTATCCTGAATTTGCAAATTTGCATTTTTTTGCTTTTCTATTAGATAATTTTCTTTTCTTTTTTTTGCTACTAGACTTCTAGAACCACTTTTGTTTTTATCAGAAAATATTTACAAAATGAATTTGTATATAGTCTTTTCTTCCTGGGAATTGCTTATAGATGCCCAAACTTAATTATGATCTTAAAACTTATCTATTCTGGAGACACAATGACATATGCGAAGTTTTTGATAACAAAAGTAAAACTACTGTACAAAAGCTTCTAAATACTGTTGTTCCTTAACCATCTTGATTTTAGACTTCACTTTATGTGACTTTGAGTAACCTGGCTTTTTCTTCTATTGCAACTGTGTTTTTATCAGGTTTTCTAGCTTCGCTTTCTTGTACTTTAAGTCTTCTAGTCTTCTCTTTCTTTTGTCTCTGACTGTGAGATGCCTGTGAGATTGAATACAAGAGTAAAGCTTTAGTTTTAAAGACAGAAAAAAATGTTTTTCTACACAGGTAGCAGACGTTTTAGCAATGAGAAATAAATTCAATGCTTTGTTAGAATCCTCACAGCGGCGACAACGAGAAACTTTATTAGCTGCTTCTCAACACGAATCTGTTACATGGTTAGAAGCTTCTCTCTTTTGAACAAACATGTACCTACTACAAATATCTCCTAAAATTTGTTAGCTTTATTTGTGTATTTGTAACGTATTGTCGATTACTTTGGTTACCACGGCTTATCTTGTATCAAAAGCAAAGGAAGATTTTCTCGGCTCAATAAAATAAATGTGATCTTAAAGCGTACGTTGTGACTACATATTACTTCTTCGAAAAATGGTTGTTTTTTGGTATAGAATGCCACATTGTCTCTGAAACGCATTTTCAAGGGAGTTGTTCCAATGCTGGTTCAGTTTCTGCTTCTACTCTTTTACAGTTTCTGCTCTTAAGTTCATGAAATTATGTGAAGATTATATTTTTTGTATTAAATAATAACAAACAGTTAAACACATTATTATTACAACAGAGTTGCTTAACTTGGTTTTTTGGGCTTTTAGGCGTCAAAATTAAAAATTACCAGCGTTTCTCAATTAAATTGGCTATTTAGCAACTTTTCAATCGTTCTTACCGTCCAAGATATTTTTAACTTGTTTTGTTAGTAATTAAGACAAATTTGTCTATCTTCTTTCGTAAAATACTCGGTATCTGGAATAAAAATGTAAATATCGTTCTATATTAAATAGATAAGCTTACTTTTTTTTTTCAATAATCATTTATCATTCGACCCTATTCATGCGTTTTAAACAGAGTCATACACTATTAAATACAATCTTTATGGTTCATCTTTATAGTAAGTAAAGTAAATTGCCAATTGCGAACCTTATTGTTGCCTGAAATTACTGTCGTGTTTTAGGAGGGAAATTTTTATTTTATGTGTGTTTTCCTACTTGTAAGTTCATTCGCCAAAAAATTATTTACAACTGTTTTATTATCTCTATAAAGAATGTACAGTATCGTCATCAGTAATTAGGCTTATTGCAGTCTGGAGTAAATGAAATAATGCATTTCGTTAAACAAACTACAGGTAAATTTAAACTTGATTTTTGATGAGTCGATGAGTCTTATTTATGACTTATTGTGTAGTCAGGCTATTTAAATAATAATTATTAGTTATAAGAATCTCTTATAGAATCAATTATTAAACGTAGTTAATGCCTTTTCTGCCTCTCAGCTATATTTCTGAGAATTTATTTAGTAAAGAAACCACTGCTATACTATCATATCATCTTTCAAATTCTTCGATATTCGATTCCGTCGGTTGCGCATCTGGATGTTTTTAAAAGCAGGCAAGTTGGTCGTTTTTAAATTTTTCATGAAGTCGAAACGACCTTATAAATCAGTCGCCGAAATTAGAAATTACTACAGAGGGGATTTCCTTGCTAATAACATCAAAATAGACAAGAAATTTTTGTAGTAAAATCATTAACTCATTGCTTATTTTTGCTGTAAAAATAAACGAAAAGTTTTTTTAATCTTACTGATTGTTGTAGAAAGTCTAAAAACCGTTAAATACAATTCATTTATGGATGACCGAACAAGAAGAATTAATAGATTTGATCGTTGTATCGGCTGATTTATTGCAATGTCAAAGGTCGTATTATTTAAACTTCAACACAAAAGAGAATTTAAAGTTTCTTAGCAAAGTGAAATCAGCAAGAGTAAAATTTTATTTTTTTTGTATTGTAACGTGTGATCCAAATCTTTTATCATCGCGTTACATTTGCCTGTCAAAACGCTACAATTACTAATAAAATTATGACCTAATGTGGCCAAATGTCCAGTTAAGAACACTTTAAAGCATTAAGTTATACAATAAATAAATTACAAATTAAGAAAGCAGATTTGACGTTTTTGACATTTATTAATAATCTATCCAAGCCCAACATTTTGGCAGGCAAAGGTAACTCAATGATAAAAGATTTGGACAGCTTGTTATATTTGTAGAAGCTCATTATATCGGGTAGTTAAAAAAAATGATATGATTCCGTTATATTAACAAGATGTTCAAGAAGAGTACGTAATTTTATAATTTACTTAGATTCTTATCTATTTATTTGTTGTACACTATTTGGGATATCATGAGTAAGCTTCGGTGCAAAGGAGTCTTGCTTAAACGACTAGATAATTAACCGGTGTAATCCAGCGGCTGCATGTTATTCATTCAACTGGTCTACACCAGTTGACCAGTAGACCAGTAGAATGAATCACATGCAACCCGCTAGATTACACGGTTAATTACCTGGTCGTTTAAGCAAGACTCCTTTGCACCGAAGCTTAATCATATTTACGTGATATTAAGTTGCGAACACTAAATAACTCGATGATGAAAGATTTGGGTCAGTTGTTATTTTTATTATAATTATTATTGTTTGATAAGAGACAATTCTCTTTCACCTAAATTCGCAACAGAAATGTTTTTTTTATCAATAAAAAATTAGTCACTCGACCGATTTTCTTTTTTACAATTACCAATAAATATTTGTTTTTTACCAACAGGTATTTTTAGGTAAAAAAGAGTTTTATATCTACCTAAAATCAAGTTTTATATAAAATTCTACCAACAAAATATAGGTAAAACTATAAAACAGGAAAGATGAATCACTTTGTTCATAAAATTCTTTCAAACATCGTCATAATAACGTCTGATAATAGTTTTATTGTTCGTAAATTCAAGATCGAAGTATATTTTCTGTTTATTAATTTTGTTGATAGATTTTTTCTAGATCAAATATCTTTAACACAATAAAATCGAATCATAGATATTTTATTTTGTTTTCTTTATTTAATGATATTTCAACAAAATTATTGAAGTTGAATAAATTCTATTTGCTTCCCAATTTATACGAAAAAAATATTTACTTTGCTTTTGGTAAATAAAAACAAAAACGAAATTAAACCTCCCACAAACAACTTATTTCCATCAACAAAGAAATCCCAAAAAAACTTGCAATGAAGTGCTAAAAAATCATTTCCGCCCCCGGAAAAATCCCCGTCCCACTCTTTAAACGAATACGACATTTTCAATCCACGTGAGCTTACAAAAAAAAATTTGAAATAAAACACATCACTCACAGTATCCTGAAACAGAACGCTCTTCAATTAGCTTTTTTCAGCTTTCACAACCAGATGCTTGTATTGATGATTGCCTATGACACGATTTTCGTGTATATACCTGGTGGTTCATTATCATGTTTTGAACATAAATGGACTGATAAGGCCAAACTCCTACTCTTATCTAACGGGAAAATGTAATTAAAATTATTGTAATTATAGAAAGTTGTTTAGAAGATTATGGAAATGGGTCTAAGAACCTCCCTTCAGATTTTGTTATGTCAACAAATTACCAGAGATAAATCAACTGACATTTGTGTTATACGTGATGTACTTGATTAATTTTAATACGGCCTTCAGCTTCCGATAATAAAAATAACAACGTTATCACGAAAATATATATAAAGATAAATAAATGTAACGATTAGATCTTGTTCAGTTTTAAATTTTGGGGAAAATTGTTCGGTCTAGTGCTAGTGATTGTGACCAATGGCAGATGTTGAACGCAGTTCAGTCAGGTTTGTGATAATTTTTTTTGGATTTGGTTAGAAAAATAGGTAATTAATTTGATGCCAAAAAAATGATTACACCTATTTTTTTATAGCTCTCGTTAATTATATTTGAAGTGTGATAAATTGAAATTTTAAATGACAGTTCTTGCAAAATAAATTTTGTTTAAACAATTATTCATATCATTTTTATTTATTTTTGTTTGATTTACTCAAAATTTGTCACTTCTTCTATCTATTTTTTTTTTGTCAATGTCACGGTTATGACGATTCAAAGGTATGATATAAAACTTTATCAATATCTAGCACTAGTATAGATACCAAATTTGTGTTTTCTTCAATATAAAAAAATCTTTTTGTTTGTAGATAACTTCTGTGTTCACTAACTATAGTATTGTTCGGCTGACTTTGATGTTGCGCCACAAAATTGCATTTAACTACTTATTTACTTAAAACAAAAATTAAAATTCTTAGATAAAACTCAACAATAAATTTGTTTTTGACGTTATGAGTTAAAGTCTAAAAAGTGTAGTTTTATCACAAAATACAGTTTATTTAGAGTTTGGCAATTTGCAAAACGCTGCTTCTATGGTAAGAATTTTTGTTCTTATTATTTCTTTTATTATATTTGTTTTTTTTTCTGTGATTTAATTTTAATTAAGTACACACACCTACAAGTCGTGATTTTACCTTACTTAAAATAATGTACTTGTTTTAATCTTTTATCAAAAGTATATTGAACAGATTTTACTGATATTAGCTGCTTACAAATCAAGAAATCAAATTTACTTCCTTATTTTTTTATTTTACGTTTTTTACTTTATGTTTGTGCAGTGTTTTAACATAAAACCAGCGCTATATAAAATTTGTATTTTTAATATATTACTATTATTATGTTTGAGTGACATTTTGTTATTTATTTATAAAATTATTAAAAATTTAATTCTATATATACTTGTTTTTTTATTCGTTTTGACACTTTGATTATAGAAATATTTTAAATTTTTACTTTATTACTTTGACCACATTTGTGACGTTACAGTGAAAGTCATGAGCTGGATCTTCTGGTGAATTCGGGTTTGCACTATCGCAGAATTCTAATTATGAACTTATACGTTATTGAGGTAGAAAACTCAAATTGTTGATATATATTTGATGTTCGTCCTTCAATAACGCACATGTCTGTTAGTTTTCTAAATGCCTGCTGCCTCTAATTTTTATAAAATTGTAGTCGGTTGCTTCCAACTTTTATAAAATTGTTGTCTGCGACTATCGGTTCATCTTTAATTATTAATTAAGAGTTGCAGACAACATGTCTACTAGCGTTTTAAGGAACTTATAAAAATGCGGTTTACAATTACAGTGAAACTCTGATATAACGTTAATCACCGGACTAGCGGAATTTTGACGTTCTAAGCGGACTGACTCAAAATCCGAGGTAAAATGAAAAGTCTAATGTCTAAAAGGGACCTCTTAAATGTTGCGTACTAACCGGGTTAACTCTCTATCCGATGACGTAGTAAACGAGTTTGACTGTACTAGTTAATAATGAAATATTCAATCTATAAGGAACGGTCATTTTCAGCTCCTAATTGTTATTAAATAAGAATTTAAAAAAAACCACTGGCAACAATTTAAAAAATCTGGAAGCCGCAGGCGACAGTTTTATAAAAAAAAATAAGAAACAATGTCAACGAAACGACAACAATTTGAGTTTTCTGCCTCAATAACGCATAAATTTGGTAGTGAAGACTATTTTAGAAAAAGAATTTAATAAACTCAGTTTTCTTATATAATAAAAAATTTCTTGAATTGCTCATTACTAAACGATACTAAAAAAACTTATTTTTACAAGTTTATTTACTGAAAAATCTATATCTATATATCTTCTTGTATCTAGACATTTTTGTAAAATATTTTTTGTGTAACATGTGCCACTAAATAAAAATAGAAAGGACAGTTATATTGACTATATTTTTTTTAAATCTGGTTGGTTAAGGAATACTCTAATATCTGCCAACTACTTCAAAATTCATTACAAAATTGTAGTGGTTCAATAAGTTTCAGTAAAATAACAAATTTACCAGACTTTTACAATGACTTAAAATTGTTTTTACTGGAAATTGACAAATATTGTGTGCAAATAAATTCTTTATCAAAAATTTTCTGATGACAATTTGTTGTTTTTGTTTTGTCAGATTTTTTTGTCAGATTTATTGTTGGCTTAAGTGTTTTATTATAAATTATTTATTACTTTGTTGTCTGTCTTTCTGTTTATACTTCTTCTTAGAAAGTTGAAAGTCTAATCTGGATTATTTCTAGCTGAAATTTTTTATAACACATTGAATTTTACTTTCTATGAGATTGATAAAAAATCGAACGAAATTATTTAGTTATACTCACAATCAGTTGTCTTCTGTTGGTATTTTTCTAGGAAATTCAAATTACAGAGTAAACAGATATCAGAACAAGTACTAAAACAATCGCAATTCCGAACTGACACGGCAGGAATAGGCCATAGTTTTGTTCACAGATAAATTGAATTTTTGTTTTCTTTTTACTATAATACTTCTTCTTGTGGTCTTTGTTCTCATCTGCGTTTTATATCACCTCCATTTAAGATTTGTTTGTAATATTTTTCTATTTCTTGATTACTTTCTTTTTTTTTTGGTTTTATACCTACTGAATTTACCGATTTTTTTTACATTTTTGTACGCTTTTTGCTCTTAAAGCTTACAGGAAAGAACTATTTTCAGTTACTACATTTTGTTTTTATACAACAAATAACATTGTTTACTGAACAAAAAAAAATTGTTGCGAATAATAATAATTTGTTGATAGGTTTAGTTTTACAGTACGTCCAAAATTTTTGATTTTTATGACAAACTGAAACGCTAAATTTAAAAAATAACTTTTGAAATGTGATGTAAGAGCACGGAAAAACCTTATAAAGATAACACTATTTTTTTTATAATAATTATTATCTGTCAATAGTTTTCAACTATTCGCTAAAGCTTTTAATCCCTTTTAGAGATAAAAACATATTTTTATTAACTAAATTTGAACCACTTGTAGGTAGGTACCTACTGGAAAATGTAATAACTCTGATGACAACTACTTAAAAAAATTATATTTGCATTATTTATTTTGTTAACATTGTTTACAATTCATGTAAAACAAAATCAAGTTTAAGTCAGTGAAAAAGTTGACAAAACAAATTAATACAATTGATTTAATTATCACTTATTTTGTTCATTTGACCATCACTTTTGTTTCAGACAAGAAACCATGACGAGCTTAGTTATGGATAATCTGAAATCGTACCAAGAAAACTGCAAGACCTCATCATATCCAGAAGTGCAGCTCAGACAGAAGAAGTAAGTTCAAAAGCAATGTATTTTTCCTTTCAATTAACCAATTTATTCCAGTCCTGCAGATTCAAGTGAAACACAAAGGAAAAAACGAGCCAAAAATCGACTATCGAATAGAAGGAGTACAGGATTCGTGTTTGAAGACCAAATTCAAGCAGCCGAGAAAATGGGACCAGCCGGTGAAAACGAAGGAACGACAAATCAATGATTTGTAGAGATAAGATTGAAATTTTGCCATAACATATGTGTTTTTTTAATTAATTCTAATTTATTGTTATCGTATTTTGAATATATTACAGTACAAGCTGTGTGCGACAATTTTTACAATAATACAATGATTTAGGGGAAAACTCTATTTATAATTATTAGATCAACTATTAAAGGACAGTACCTATTTATAAATTAGTAAATTACTCATTTTTTATATTAATAAAAATGTTGATATTACGAATAGTTTATAATGTTGTATTATTGTATATTGTAATATTGTAAGTTATAAATAAAAATTAATTATTATTAATTAGTGATTTTACATGTCGTGAATAATAAAAACAATTAATAAAGCTAACAGCCAATCACTAAACTTTATTACATTATTCGACAATTTATTAACCAATAGAAATATTTAAAATGACCTGTTGCTAGGCAACTGTCACGTTTTTGTTGACATAACCTAAAAAACATTTTTATTGACCTTGTAACTAATGTTCTCATTGGCTAAATCTTTTTTTAATTTAGTCGTTTGTAACCCAACAAGTCTTGCTCTCGAACATGTTTGAGTTAAGGTGGTCGCCTCCGGGTTAACCGGAAAATTGATGTACCGGAAACTGAATTATTTGTAATTCTCTTGGTTTAGATCGGTCCGTCGGGTTTTGTGGTATTTAAGACCCTTACTAGAGCTTAAATTGTAAATAGAAAAATTTCACAAATATCTTTGTTTAATAACTAGTTTCATGTTTTTCTTGGTGTAAGATCAATCCGCCTGGAATAAAAGAAATAAAGCCTCCGGAGTCGCACTTATAAAATATTCGTAGGAACGGCGGTCGTAAATTCTCCGGGTTAACCCTGTATACTAAATAAAAGTGTTTTAAAATAAATTTTACAGCCGCGCCAGTGTCTCAATCGGTGTTCTCTTTTTCATGTAATTCCGGGTTTAGTATCGCGATGGAAATTTGGGAATTTTATTCAATATTTGAATGAGCTGGTTATCACCTACTGATGAATTAATCAAAGAGCTACTCATTAAGCGCTTAATGAAACATTATTGGATATGCGCCAGATCGATTTCAAATGTAAATAATTAGTTCGCATATATTATTATTAATTCTTCATGGTAGTTTTTAGTAGAATTTATCGAATTAGTGTTTTTTTAGATTGTGTACTAAAACGCGGCGTAATGGTGGCAATCAGTTATAGAGCATTTGGACAATAATTTGTTAGAGGGATTTAAGCGGATTCACCTATATAAATAGGGAATAAAATTTAAGTTGTTTTAAAAAGCAACTATAAAAGAAAATTACAGGATTGCACAAAAGATAAAAATTAATTTTCTGATAGCTAAAAGAATATACGAGGTGTCCCAACTAGATTTTTTTTTTATTTACATCAACCGATTATACAGGTTCGGCAAAATGTATGACGTTGACATTCTTCTTTTTCAAGAAATGTATTTAGTTTAATTCAATTATAGCAATTCAAAAATATTTTTGTTTTTATTTACAGTTTGTTAATTAAATAATTATTGTTTTTGTCACGAAATTTGAATTTAATTCTAGGGAGAAAAGAAAAGACATCATTATAAAAGATGCATAAGATATTTAAGTTTATTATCCATAGAGTTGGCAAACCTGGATCGACTTTCTGTACCATTTCTTTTATTTGAAAATTTCATTAATTTAAAAGTCAAAAAAGATTACTTTTATAATTTTGCAGAAGAGCAAACGTTCATACAAAGTTCTGAAATTCCTCTAATACCACTTTGTGTGTCGGTGCAGCAAAACAAAATGTTAAGACGTATCTCTCGCGCCATAATAAAGTTTTACCCACGTCTTATCTCCATACCAGCGTTTACATATTTGAGTTCGGGCCGCGCCACCTGAAACACACCGTCTCTGCGTACCTACAATGTATCTTATATGTAATAAAATCTAGAAAGTACTCATCTGGGAGCCGTTTTGCTTCTTTCAAGTCAATTTCCAATCTCCTTCCCAAAATCAAGAGCGTTCGCATAAATATTGAGAAATTTATAAGACCGTAAGGTATACATCGGCGGACCCTTGCAGAAAGTTCCTTAATCAATCAACAAACCGGAAACGAAATTAACCAAAACGACCAACGACAAAGAGGTTTCATCACCATTTCGCTAATTCGGAACTAATTTTCTGTGAATTACGACCGGACTTTGGCTACATTTAGTCTATACGGTTTATAACAGGCAATAAAAATATTTTATCGCCCGCATTGGTCAATTTGACATTTTTACATTTAATATTTTTGAAAAGTTGTTAGAAGCAATAGTTTACTAACTTTAATTAATAACTAATACAAAAACAACATGTTTTAAGAACTGGAGGCAGCATTTTACTAATATTGAAACTCGCAGATATAATTTTATTATTTTTGAAAGACAGAGAATATATTTACATATGTATTATCATTTTTTATATTAATAAAAACAAATAAAATAATTTTTTTAATTTTAGAAACATTTTACTAATTTAAGAAGTTACAAAAATAATTAACTACTTCTGAAATCACTGAACACCAATTGCGCACTCAAATAAATATTTTTTAAAGAGGGTTTTACTACCAAAATTATATTATTAGTCTAACTAATCTTAACAAGAGTTAATGATTCTGTTTATTGCTGATTTTGTTTGTTTTACAATTAGAGGGAGCTTTAGCCCTGCAGTCTTACCCTTGAGTACGCTCCTGCTATATATTCCTGCTGTCAACAGTGAGCAAGACTAGTCTAACCCCCGGTTGCACAAACGTCAATTAAATTTGACGGACGATTAAACTCTGATTAAATGAAAATATCGTGCTCTGATTGGCTAAAAATACGTTAATGAAAGATTAACAAACCATCAATTTTAATGAACGTTCGTGCAACCGGGCATTAGGTTATACAAGTTGTTCTCTACAGATTATAAATTTTATTAAAAAAATAACAATCTTTGTTTACATTTGAATATTTAGACAATATTTGATGTAAATTTCACAGAATATTGTTTCTACTGACATCACAGCTGACAGTCTGCATAACTGTGATTAAAGTGACAGAAATTATGTCTTATTCTAAATGGAATTTTTTTTATCACTTGATATTCATCCGATTTTATTATAAAGTTAAAAATATCACGTTAATTACAAGTTCTGGTATAAATTGTTTACAATAAATCTTCTTATTGATCATTGAGTCTCGTTCATAATGAATTAATCGTAATTTTGTATTTCTATTAAGCAATACTTTGCCTAGAAATGCAAAATTCAACCTTGAAGATATAGGCTTGTTACACCGCCAATTATTCCAGCAATCCTAACATTACCACAACATTTTCCAAACACAATTAAATTTAAATATTTATCCCCACTGTTTTTCCAGTTTATCCAAACCCAGAACAAAGTTTGCATCATCGTTGATGTTACTAAATACAATCCGGGTCCATTGTAGCGTAACTCGCCGCTCCTCTGATTATCTCACAGCAAAAAGGGCCTTTTGTAATACATTTTCAATACATTTTAATCAATGTGAACATGTCCTTGTCGTTCTGTTAGTTTGATTTATTTAAAGATAAACATTTTTACATTTTCAAGATAATAGGTTTTTTGCTTGCATACGTGAGTGTTGTGTCCTGCAGGACGAAATGAAGGAACTTAATGTTAAGGATTTGTTGGATGAGGTTTATAGGTAAGTTTTAAATACAAGTTTTTTTTCATTCTGTTTCTGTCATTTTATTTTTGAATTTTTCTTCATTTTTTTAATAGATATACAGATACTTATTCTAAACGTTTATGAAATTAAATAAATGGATATAAAGTAGTTAATAACAAAAAAAAATTAAACTATAATTGAATATTATTATTATTATTAATAATAAGGTATTTTTAAAGAACGCTTGATAACTGAGAATGTCAGAAATTTCTACCTGTTTTTACATATTTATAGGAATTGTTTTATTTTATTTTTATTTCGTTTTTTTAAAGAAATTGACATTAAAAAATATTAATAAGCAGTAAAGTGTATATTTTACTGTCTAAACACTAAAATTATTTATATTTTAATTAAGTATTTATATCGGAATTCAAAGCGGTTTTTATGACACTGCAATTGTAATCAGAAACAAAAAAAAATTAAATTCACGTTATGGGAGACATTTAAAAGTGCGCCCTTTTTGTCACACTCAAAAAAAAAATTAGTACCATGACAATATTGTTTTACCTCATGGGTTTATAAATAACAATCAGGGAATATAAAACAATTAATGTGACTAATTTTAACTACATGAGCCTGTATCTACCACATTTGTTTGAATGAATATCTTGTGAATTACAAATAATTGGTGTGTCGATTGTTTTGAGAAAGTCAATTAATTAGTAATTAATATGGCGGAATCAAACACTAGTAATTAAATTATTATCGAACTATTGGTTGTTGTGTGTCAATGTTAGCATAGTAGATTAAAAAGTAATTCATTAGATCATTAATACGTCTGGTAAAATTATGGTCTTTGATAATAATTTTATCTTTGTAAACAATAAGCACATAAATTTAACATTAATTAAAATTTTAACATTTTTTACAAATAAATGTTATCCATTTATGTAAATTAAGAAAATTAATAGAGATATTAGAAAATGTAAGAGTCGAGTTAGTTCCAGAATTCTTTATTTCTTTTGAATAACAATGGAATTGGTACTAAGAGTGACTCAGAGTCGAACTGGTTTTTGCCAATCAAATTCGACCCTCACTTAGGAACCAATTTTTTTTTTTTAAGTAGAGTATTTGTTTTTGTTTTTTAGTAATGTAGTAATTAATTAATTATTAAATCGGCTTTTCCAGGACAGTCGACGTGCTAAAACCTCGAAAGTTACAAGGAAACCCCAAAGCACTAAAAAATTCAACGACTAATCAAACAACTTTGGCACTCAACAAATCGGTGCTACTCAAGGAGAGAGATGTGGGACATGTTAATTTGGCTTTTGATGCCACAGATTGGTAAGTTTATTTATTAATTAAAAAAAAACTACTCAAAAGCATGACTTAGTCTAAGAATTTATCTCGAAATTTTTTTAGTAGGTTCTTCGTTGTAATATTTTTATTTTCACCGTATATAGGTTGATGTAGAAGATCATCTTTTAGGTCAAAGAGTCTTTTATTCTCTTTTTTTTAATTATGAGCAGTCGGTAAATAATGCTAAATTAAACTTGGCCTAAAGAATTAATTATCAAAATTAAATATTTTTTTTACTTTTGTGTCGTTACTAGGAGATTAAAAAATTAATAACAGAAATAGAAAAAATAACAGAAAAAACGCCACTTTTTAAGCGTCAGATTTGACAAATTTTTGCAACTGAACATATACATTTAAACCATTAAAATTAAAACTTCTTTAGAATATCATTTCTTAGGTGTAGCAGTCTTTGGCATAGAGATTGTTATTTTTTTCGGAACATTCTGTATAAGTGTATATGTAATATCTAGTATACTTACCTATTTTTGATAATAAGACACAGAATACCTACTTACTTCATTTACTTCACACTATTTTTTCTCAGTCAACTTGCCTTCAGTTTATTTTGGATTGCCGGTTTTTATTTCTGACATATGTATTTAAAAAATAGGTGGGAAAATCCAATATTTAAAACAATATAATTTAAGAATATAATACAATATAAAATAAAAAATAATATAATATCTACAATATAACAAGAAATAGATTTTGTTTATTAGTATATATAGCTGGATTCTAAATTTGTTATGGAGAATGGAAGCCTCATGGTTGGGCTAATTCTACCACCTCTTTAGTAAACCCCACGCCGGTTATTTCTCAAGCTAAACCGACTTTATTAATGAACTTGAGGAGCTGGAGCTTCCCAGGTGGGGCACTACCAAGACTGACCATACTAAACCAGAAGTCTCCCATCATGGATCTTCAGAAAGATGAGAGCGCTGAGCAGTGACATAGTATGTGCTTCATGCACTTGTTATCTTCATTGTATTCTCGACATGTGGAATTCTCAATGATTCCTATTCTGTGAAAATGCTTCTTCATGCCCATCAATTTCCGGAGATTATTTCTGGACAGCCTTAGGCAAAATTTGGAGATTTTTTTGCAGGACTTGGTCATTATGACTTTACTCTGCTTGCAATATTTGCCTTGCTCTCTGCCTCTGCCATTCTTGGATCTAAGCGTTATGTAAGTTTGATACAGTCCTGTATTGCTGGTTGCATGATTCTAACACAAATATTCTACTTTTATATACCTACCTACATGTTTTTATTGTTATTTTAAAATACATAAACTTACTAATCATTTAAAACAATTTTATTACAAATTATTTTGTACAATAAATAATACTTTTCAAAATTAAATTAAAAATGATTTTTACAAATTAAATAAAATCGTTTTTATTTTTTGTACATTAAACTGTATGATTTATTTATTATATATTTATAATAAAATTTATATTTAACAATAAACTAATTTAAAAATAATGTTTTTGCATTGTATTGTTAAAGTTTAGTGTTGTAAAACAAACGAACATCTGGCCCATTAGCTCAGTTGGTTAGAGCGTCGTGCTAATAACGCGAAGGTCGCGGGTTCGATCCCCCCATGGGCCAATTTTTTTTTCTTTTTTGTTTTAAAAATTTAATTTTTTTGTTATATTAAAATTTAATCTTAAATTCTTAAAACAATCTTTACTGATAACAAAAAAATTTATAACCCTTTTTACATATTTTTGTTCTTATTATTTTATCAATTTATTTAAAGAATAGAAAACTGTAGCATTTCAATATTGTACCACTAGAAGTCGCTTCCTTGTATAAAACAGGGTCACATCCTAAATCAATACCTTTCTGCCCAAATTCAGTTGTTTCTTTCTAATCCATAGGCGTCCCTTTTGTTTCAATATTTATAATTTTCAAGATCATCCAGTCATTTCAAAAATTATTTAGCTGTTACCGCTTTATTTTCCAATTCATTTAACATAACTATGCTATGAAATATGAAACTCAATTTCTTAATCAATCAATGTCACACTAAAAACCCAACATTCGCCGCCCCTGCAACTCATATCCAAACCTAGTCACGTGACGCCGTAACGACCAATCAGCCATCATTTTGCATTACAACATTAGTGCATCCGTAGAAACGTCACTCTTCGCTCATCAAGTCGAATCTGACTTTGTTTAAATCGCGTTAGTGTTGTGTTTTTGTTAAATTAATCAATCAAAACTGCCACATTTAACGGTAAGAACCGAAACAGTGCTTTTGGAAAGTCTGAAGGTTGATTCTTTGGGCCGGGTTAGAAATCTGCTCGAAAATCAATAGCATTTCTTTGACAGCAACCCTTAAAAAAAGCAGGGGGCTGTGTCAAAAGTGACAAAAGCCGCGACAGTCATTTGTTCATCATAGAGCAGTGGCAAGTGCCATTTTGCATGTTTTGGAATTTTTTCTTGATTCTTGTTTGGCTTGGCTCGATGTGCGCTTTGTGCATGTTTTTTAAATGATCTGATTTTGGGGGGCGCCCTTTCGAAAAATCAATCAAATGACCGGAGAAAACATTGTCTTTGTAATTCTTGGTGTGGACAAGTCTGGTTTGAGTCGGATTCTGCTAGATAAATTTATTGTAAAGAATTTATTAACACTTTGTTGTTGATTCGGTTTTCTGCGATGTAAAATTGATCGAGTGGGAAAACACTCGGGGGGCTGTAAATTTATCACGTCTTGTTTGTTTTTACTAGGGTTAGGCATGTGTAAAGAAATGTAATCTTGAGTGTTAATTACATGTTTATTTGTTATTTCGACCAAGGTTGTTTCAGATAGAAAATTAGTCAACTTTTTGTAATTTTTTAAATCATATAATTGGAGCAATTCTAGACAAAAAAAATGCTTGAGGCCAAGTTATGCCAATGACATACTCTATAATAAGGATAAATATTCAGCTGTCAGCTTGAATACATTTATAATACATCACTTTATATGTATAGTAGAGTGCCAAATGCCCACCAATGTTTCACCCTGTGAGGGTTTTAAGACTAAAGACTTGATTTTTTCAGAAATGATGGTTTATGTCCTAAATATATTATATCCGAAGTTGTCCAAAAATTGTCAAAAATTTTCTAGATCACTGAATTCTTCAAAACAGGTTTTCTTTTAGTGAAAGTTCAATTTAATCTCTGCAGCCGTTCTGTCTCAAAAAAATAAAATATATTTAAAAATGCATTGGCTCTTATGGGCGTTCGCAACTTCAAAGTTGAATATCTCCGTTCAACATCGACAAGAATTTAATTGAGTTTACGACTTTTCGCTATTTCTCAACAATTATTTCAGAAATTAGGCCTTAATTGAAAAAATATGTTTCTTGAAAAGTTTTTTGTTCCATTATTTATATTTTTTATATTTTTTAATATTTATATTTTTTGTTATATCGTTTTTTCAAAAATAATACAATAAATAAACTCTGCACAATTTTTTTCTTTGAGTTTTTGAATTTTGTCCCATGCATTGGCAGGAACCTATACGTTTCAAATTATTTTTTTACATCTACACTATTTTGTTGTGCAATCTAAGAAAGTAAAAGTTTTAGAAGTGTTTGTAAATTTAGTTAAACTTTACCTTTTTACATTTACATGAATCCAAAAATGACACGGTGGTAACTTTGGAAAACTCGAACTTATTTAGAATTTGATTCTTGCCGTTTATATTTCAAACAGTTAGGTGGGGTTTGATTGGGATGTAAAGCATTAAGCCAAATATTACACTGATAGTGTGCACGTAAGGGATGTTGATAAAGGCTGTCTTCAGTTGGTGGTAATTTATCAATGGTTTTGGTTTTGGAAGCAACTAAAATTTCACGAAGTTGGTTTATAGATTTTATATTTTTATTCTCTGAGTACAACAGTAAGACAAAATCTTCTATATTTTTAAATACGTCATGGCCAAATTTTACTCTAAATTTATATGAAATATTAGGTACTATTTCCAACAGATTTTTTTTCCCAAACCATAGACGATGATCGCCAATCAGTAGTTAAAGGTGCAGGCTAGAGTAAACTCGTTGCTTAACAGTTAGAAGAGTTAAAAGGCGAGAGTGGGGGATCGATAACTTGAGAGAAAAGATGCGATGTCACGATTAAATGATCTGTGCAGAGTTTATTTATTATATTATTTTTGAAAAAACGACTTAAGAAAATAATATAAGTGTAGTACGATTCTAATCAAAAATGATGGGACAAAAACTTTTCAGGGGACATATTTTTTAAATTAAGGCTTAGTTTTTGAGATAGTCGTTAAGAAGTGGCGAAAAGCGGAAAAATCAATTAAATTTTTCGCGATCTTGAACTGAGATATTCAGTTTGAATTGAAATTCAGAATTGAGCTTTTACTAGAAGAAAACCTGTATTCTGCAGAATTACAGTGAATAAATAGCTAGAAAATTTTAGATAATGCTTTTTTGCACAGGACAACTTCGGATATAAAATGTTTAGGGCATAAGTTATCATTTCTGAAAAAAAGCAATTTTTAGTCTTGAAACCCCCACAGAATCACTTTTTAAAGTGTTTTTACATTACATTACAATGTATTAATAAGTTTGTTTTTGATTCTTTTTAGCAAAATTTTTCTTCTAGTAAAGTTAACACTTCGCTTTTGAAAATTTATTACTTATCGATTTATCATTAATAAAACTTTAGGGTTGAAATATTATCCCACGACAGCCTTTACGTCTGTTTTATGAATCTCTGAAACAAGTTTATTTACAAAAATTTATCAAAGTCTATCACAGAGCAAGCAGCTGTGTAAAAAAGTTTAAAAGTTTGTCACAGTTGTACTCATGTAGTGTTATATCTTTATTGGATTGTTTAACAGAAGTATAAATCGTAATAAAAATTTACTTTTAACTAAATTAATTACAAACATTTTTTATTGTCACGACTGTTTTATGTATTTACATTTACAAAAAAATTATTTAGAATTTTTGTTAAAATTGCACCCTCTTTACAGAGTTAAAATTAATAATAATTAGATTAACAACGAAAGACTTTACCCGCCTACGTGTTTAAGCACTAGAAGAACCTAATATTAAACATAAACACGTATTTTGCTTTTTTTGTTATTAATCTCACAGTTTTTTAAAAATTTGATCATTTATTGACATGATTTAAATTTTAGTATTGAATTTCTGTGATTACTTGAATTGTTTCACAAATATCTGCGAATCGAAGGCGTAATTCGAAATCTTTCCCGTCAATTTTACCTTATCCAGAGCAGCGAATGTAACTGGCACTTGTAATGGAATAATATTCACAATTTTGTTAATAATAATTAATAAAACTTGACAAATTAACGTTCAAATCATCCACACACCCAGAAAGTTATATTAAAACTAATGTTATCTCGGCCGACAAAGAGTTTTTTTGGGGTAAAAAACGCTTAGTTTTTTATCGGGGAAAAAACGTTTTGTTTACGTTGCTTGAAATTGAAATTAATCTCATGGACGTAGTGTTAAATTTATTAGGGGTTGCAAAAATCTAAATTTTTAATATCTCAGATAGAATTTGTGAAATTTACAGCGTTGCAAACAAATTAAAACAGCTGTTAAAAGTTTTGTGACATTTTATAACACTCTGGCTTTCTATGCCAAATTGACCTACAAAATACCTTGTGTTATCTACTATATTTTTGAAATTTTCATTCTTCTAGTACCTATTGAAAGAAGATTTGATCTAAATTTTCAGACTTCAACCTCACCATACTTGCTATTTTACTATTCAGCATCTTTTTACCGAGAGCTATCACTTGTTAAAATTTCTAACATTACTTCAATAACACCCTGCATACTTCTATTAGAAGAAAGTGAATTCTTCCACGGCATTTTGTTTATTAAAAAAAAAAAGTTTCGACACCGGTGGTTATAAAAGTCAAAAATCTGTTCTATCAATTATTGAAGAAACTCTGAAACTTAGCTGTATCATCTTGATTCTTGTGTTCGATTAGAATGTATAACATTTCTATACAAAGGTTAAATTTAGGACGTTACAACAATTAGCAGAAATGTTATAAGAAAAAGTCATTTCAACAATGTTTTAGGTGTTTTATGCAAGATATAGTTAAAATAAACTCTGAATGGAATTTAAAACGTATCTTATTATTATTATTATCTAAGCTTTTTTTATTATATTATAAATAATTATGTTAAACATTGAAATATGTAAATCTTTTTTCAGACTTTTATCATTTTATTAAGTTTGAATATTGATTATTTCAAACTCGAAATTATTATTTTAAAATTCAAGTTCTCTAATATTTAAACAGTGTATAATAAAAAATGTGTCTTGTTTGTTTACAAATCTCGTGAGCATTGACACCTTATCAATTTTTTATCAGGTATATAACATAATATTTTCTTCCGCTGAGTGGTAAACCACAAAAATTTAAAAAATGTATAGATTATTGTAAACAGTTTTCAGATACGACAGAGATTAATTATAAAATTGCTTTAAAACAAGATATTTTTACATGACATACCAATTATGAGAGAGAGTAAATATGTATAGATAAAATATGTAAATTATTGCGTGTTGAAGTCATTAAAAATTTATCTAGAATCAGGTAAAAAGTAATTGTATAATATATAATTGAATACATTTATTATCTTTTACTCTTTTACGAGTAATAATTTATTTATTACTTTTTTTATATTTTTCAAGTGTATACAGTTAAATTTGGTTTCATTGAAAACCCATCTCTTTATTAAGATTGTATTCCACAAAAATAATCTTAGGATTCGTAGAATCTCTAGCCTAATTTCACTCCTAATAGGCATTTAAAGCTAAAATAGTAAATATTTTGTGGATTAACCAATTACAAACTCGGAAATTTGGAATTTTAACCAATAACAATCGTATTACACTGAATTAAGACCTAGCTAAGACTAAATCCGATCCAGTAATAGCTATATTGGTTATTGCTTTTTTACATTATTTCTCTGAATTCCACTCGAACCAGATTTGCAAAATTATGCACTCAAACATGTTTATTTCGGAAAATATCTACTACAGAAATACTTTCTTTGTCTTTTAAAACCTTTAAGGCTTCATTTTCGTTTATTCAGACCTTAACTCAAGGGTAGTATCGATGTTTTATCGCGCTCTGGATATTTTTCTAGGTTACCTGTTTTCAGGTAATTTTTCAATTAAACTAAACGACTTTCAAACGACTTAAGATACGATTTTCACTGTAAATGAATAAATAAACAATTTTTAAAGATAAATTGATGAAATACGTAAATGTCAATTCCTGAACTAAAAACTGAAATTCTGAAATTTTATAAATAGTAAATCTCTTTTCCCTAAAGAATTCTTTAAATTGAATATTAAAAACCATATCGTTCTGTTGGAAACACAAGTAGTCGTTTATTTTCCACTCTCCAATCCCCCAAGACATCGTTTTTCCTTTTTCTTATATTCATTCCGGTCACGTCTGCGCCGCCCCATAAAATCAGGCTTTGTCTCAAAATCCCCAACCAACCGAATGACCAATGTGGTGCTCATGATCAGGCCTAACCGACGATGCCGGGGAGCCTCACCGGCTCATACCGCTCCTTATCGGGCACGAGCGACGTGTACCGCTCGACTACGGTGGCAGGTGGTGGTGGCGGCACAAATGCCGCCACCGGAATCCTCGAGGGCATGAAGAAAGCTTTTAGTTTCATGGCAGGTGGGAGTGCTGCAGCAAAGGACCAAAAACTGATCGAAAGGGTGGCAAGTGGTGGGCCAGTCGTCATCTCATCAAGGTACTGTAAAAAAAAAAAGGGATTGAAAGAACGGTGGCGGTGTTTTTGTGTAACACACGGCTTCTTGGTGTGCATGGACAAGGTTTCGCTTGCTTCGGCTGGGTCAAGCATCGATCATGGGTTATTTGTGGTCGGTGTGCAAAAGGGAGGAATTTGATTTGCATAGTGATTAAGTTTAGAGGGAGGAATAAGGAAAAGTGTGCATGCATGAAATCAAGGTTTTTAAATGGGATAAACAAGGATAGAAATATACAATGTGCAACAAGAAAATTTGAAATGACACACTTTTATTATAAAACATGACACTAAATTTGTTTATCCAAATTCATGTGTATTAAGCGAATTTCTATAATAATTTAAGCGAATTTAATCATTACTCACGGAGTGAGAGAAACATTCAGAAATAAAATTTTTGATAGAATTACATACAATTAGTAAAAAATAATATAAAAATAGAAAAAACTGTTAACAATACTTACGCTTATGGCTTCTTTTATCCAAAATCTCATGAATTGAATTGAGAACTGTGTAAGTTATAACAGTACATTACGTCTTAAGGTCTGAAATTCAGCTTTTTTGATAGCTGAGCGTAGCAAAGCCGACAAACCTTGAATTGCTAATATATTTTATATATTTGCATTCTATATCATACAGGTTTTTATGCCTGAATGATATAAAATCAAAGTTAAATGTAATAAGGTTATCAAAATACAGAAACTAGTTTTTGTGGGCAAAAACCGCAACTGTGAGGCGGTTTGCTAAAGTCCTAATTGGATAAAATTACAGTACAGGTTTCATTTATTGAAATGTAGTTGTATCAGGATTTGTAACTTTTTATGGACTTGGAACACTTTTTTTAATTTTGTGGACGTTTTGCCAGTAGCTACTTGCACCCTTAGCAGTTCTTTATTAATTGGGTCAAAGATTTTTTTATTTTTTTTTTATATGTCGTTTATTTTTGTAGTTATATCAAGATTTGTTTCATAAACTAACTAGTTAACTGATTATTGTCGGCAACTACTTAGAAAATTTCTTGTCTCTAATCACATTATCTAACAATAAATGAAATTTTTAATCCGAATTTGAGTGGGAAGTGGAACAATTTTACTAATGAAAACCAAATAATTTCACATTGAATTTAACTGAAATAAAATTTAATGCAAGGATAATTTTAAATAAGAACCAATCTAGTAAACGAGACATTTTTTGGATCAAAGAAAATTTGGTAATATAATTTTTAATTTGTAATCTCAATTGTTTACATTATTTGGAAATTTATATTGTTTTTACCCACGCAAGTACATAAATTTTTTGATCGAAATATTTGTTTTCTTGGTGACAAGCATAGCGCAGACAAAATGTGCATTCTAATCACAAATATTTAATTCTGCTCTCGGCTTGATTGTGTTATTTAAATAAAAACTCTAATTCTAAGTAAAAATCAATTAAAAACTTATCAGTAAAAAAATTATTCTATTTTTTATCGGAATAACAAAAGCATCAAATACAAATTTTTAATATCCCAATGCTCTGATACATCAATGAACCTAACTTAGTAAAAAAATAAAGTGGCAGACTCTTCGGGTCATTGATTTGCACGATCTGTCCAGCCTTTAGTTATAAGTTATAACAAAAGCATTTCGAAAGCAAAAAATACGGTTTTTCGTATTTTTATAGAAGTAACAAATATTTAGTTAAAAAACAAACTTAGAAACATGGTTTATGAGCTTATTGCCTACGGATTTATGATTTTATAGTTTGAGCATATACCGGAAAAACATTTCCTGTCAGGTACTTTTAATTTATTACCTACCTTTTTTTATTTGCTAATTTAGAAGTTGTTTTATAACTTAATAAGAAATCGAGTATATTAAGAACATGATTGAGGTCAGTAAGCTGAAACTTTGAAAATTTCTTTTGACTTTGAAAGAAACTCCACAGGAATCTAATAATAAGGAAATCTTTGTTCTGAAATTCTGACCTGAAGTTTCCAAGTAAACAGAATTTTTTCACTAAATTGGATCAGAGATGAGCAAAACAATTCTAAATATAACCCCTCATAGGCGTTTCGACAATTTTAATGAAAATTTCCTGCGACAACATACTACGTGACTAAGGTCAGGGCAATACTTATTAAGAAATTGCGTCGTTGGACTCTATTAGATTATAAAACGAGGCGTCTTCCATTAAACAAATTGTTTTTCATTGATTTTACCACTGACTAGAACATAACAGGAACAAGCGAAATCTAGTCGTTGCATTTTAGTTTTCTTTTTCCTCAAAAATTTTTATAGCTTGTTGGCGGTCAACGCTTACAGGTAAGTTGGGCATGGTATGACTTGCTGGACTTTTCTTGTAATCACATAAGCTTGTCGCCCACTAATATACACACGGAGCCGAGTTTCCGGCGAAAAAACCGGAAACAGTCCGTTTGCTAGCCAAATTACTAATCATGGTAGTGTACTCGTATCAATAGATAAAAAAATTATTTGAACACACTGTAGAACAGTAGGTTTATTTCAACACTTTGTTTTAGGACAGAAAACTCGAATAGTAATAACAGGAAAATGCCAGCTTCCGGTGTAGCTGAAGAAGCAGCCCTTTTGGGGTAAGGAAATTTGAGTCTGCTTTTGAGTAATTTTTTTTTTTTTTTTTGTATAAAAATATGTAAAGAAGGCTGATTTAATGTCAAATTAAAACTGTCTTAAATTACAGTACGATGCCTTCGGATAGCATGGATGATATCGAATTGAAAAATATTCAATTGCATTTTCCTTCGACTCGGTCGTTGTCACGTGATGATTCTTCAGCTCAAGAAGAAGTTGTCGAAACGGATCGTGGAAATCTGGTAGTGGCAGTGCAAGGGTCAAGGAATAAGCCGGCGATATTGACCTATCATGATTTAGGTCTCAATTGTGAGTTTTATTTCATTCAATTATTGTTAATTTTCTATTCTTATTGTGATTTTAAATTTTTGAACTTTTTTAGTAGAATGAAATTTTGTCAAACACATTTAAAGCAATTATTTAACAATTCTATAGCTTCCTGTACGCAGATTTTTAATAAACTTCTTTCATTTTTTCTTTTTTTATTCTTTATTTTTGTCTTTGTTTAGATGTCTCTAGTTTCCAAGCATTCTTCAACTACATCGACATGCGAGCATTACTTGAAAATTTCTGCGTGTACCACATCAACGCTCCTGGTCAAGAAGAAGGTGCCCCTACACTTCCTGAAGAGTAAAACTCTTTCCGGCATAATTTCCAAACTTAACAAAATTCTTTCAGCTACATTTATCCAACTATGGATGAATTGGCTAGCCAACTCAGCTACGTTCTAACTCATTTCGATTTGAAACAATTTATTGGTTTTGGTGTCGGTGCCGGTGCCAATATTTTGGCACGTTTTGCACTTAATAATCCAAATCAAGTAACAGCTCTTTGTCTTATTAATTGTGTGAGTACTCAAGCAGGATGGATTGAATGGGGATATCAGAAACTCAATGCTAGACATCTTAGATCTAAAGGGATGACGCAAGGTGTCTTGGATTACTTGATGTGGCATCATTTTGGAAGGGTAAGAAAATAGGGTTTTACTGCTTGTTAGTGCACGTTTATTTTTTAGAATACGGAAGAAAGGAATCATGATTTGGTACAAGTGTATAAGAGTTATTTTGAGAGGAATGTTAATCCGACAAATTTGGCATTGTTTATTGATAGTTATGTGCGTCGTACAGATTTAAATATTCAGAGAGAGTTGGATCCAACGAAACGAAAAGATTCAACAACATTGAAAATGCCTGTTATGAATATTACAGGATCGTTGAGTCCTCATGTTGATGATACTGTCACTTTTAATGGACGATTGGATCCGACTAATTCATCTTGGATGAAGGTATAGACTGACAAGCTTAAACCCGAAAGACAGCATTTTTTTTGTATTATTTTCTTTTAATTAAAACTGCCTACACCAATCTTTTTATTTGTGCATACGTTATAATAAGTCAAGACTATTATTTCTTGCTCAATTTCATTATCGGAAATTCGTTTTTTATCAAGAATTTATCTAAACAAGGATAATTATCTCGATTTTTCCTTAATTTTAACATTTATGGTTTCTTTAATTATTGACGAAGGAAGAATACTACCAACCGCGATTCTATAAATAGAACTTCGATTTTTGGCAAGAATCATTAATCATAAATGTTATTTACTGAAATTACTTATTATATCTTCTATACTATAACAACCTTCATGAAATATCTCGTAAAAAAAATTAATTGGATGACTTTTCAGATTTCAGACTGTGGAATGGTACTTGAAGAACAACCAGGAAAAGTGAGCGAAGCTTTTCGATTATTTCTTCAAGGCGAAGGCTACGGTAAGTGAAAAATTCAACGACATCTTCCGCTCGACCCATCAAACATAACCTCTGGATAAAAAATTAAAAACTGCGTTTTATAAAAAAAAATAAAAATAAGGCTCTGGCTTGCCACGCCCTATAGACAAAACACCGCTTTGCCAAGTAGAAAGTTTAAATGTCAGATAATAAAGGAGGTAGGAGGGTGATAAATTTCACCTTCTTCCTTCCTTCTAAAACCGTCAATGTGTCGACGATTGTTCTATGTTCCTTTCTTGTTTCCTCAATTTTTTCTTAAATTAGATTAGATAAATGAAAACACGAACATACACTGAGTTTATTTTATTTTACAATGTTTGCGTTGGTTGGATATGCGCGAATGGTATGTATTGTTTAAAATAATTTGTTGTTCATTTTCATTATAAAAATTTAGCTAAATCAGTAAAGCAGTGTCCGAAAATTGAGCCGGTCTTGGAGAAATATTGAGTGTTTTAAACCAAATTTACATCTATTATTCTTCACATCCAATAAGAATAACTAAATATTAGAGATTTTGGTATTTTACTAATGATATCTCTGAATATTATAATTGCCAATAGCTTTGGTTAGGATTTTTTTAATCGAAGCTGTTTTGTTATCTTAGAATTAAAAAATTAAACACGATTGAAGGGTACACAGTAATCACAAAATTATCGATATAGCTACTGGAAAAATAATTTGTAAAGCGTAAATTTACTTTAGATGATAATTGACCTTTTAAATGAAGCAATTTCTCTCAAATTTAACTATTTTTAAGCAAAACAACAATTTAACATTTAATTAATTAATGTAAAAAACTTATGCTTATCCTTACCTGGCGTTGGTATGTCTTTATAGTTATTCTTATTGGATTTAAATACATGATATCTATGTTTTTGTATAAATTTTAATCATTCACTTAAGAATTGCTTGACAATATTGGAACTGGCTTATTGTGTATTTGACGTTGTTGACGCCTTAACATGAATAAAGTCTATTTAAGAAAATTGAATTTTTCCAAGACTGTTTTAAAAGCCTCCACTAGATCATCACTAGACACCACCATTCATCCAGCAAGCCATTCAAACTTATTTTTTTAATATTATGATTTTTTTTTCAGTGATTCATTTCAAGTGCCCCACGCCTTGCTAATTGCGTTATTGTTTTTTTAGTTTTTAATCAGTATTTTGTTGTGCTTACCTTCCTAATTTGTATTATATTATGTTTTTTATTTATGTAATAAATTACTTTTAATGTGTAGTTTTTGTTATTTGTTAGCAGTCGTCGGGGCGCCATTTTTAATTTTCTAATCTATTTTGACTCTTATCATCGCTATGTCGTGTTGTTTTAGCCGTGCAAGTGCGCCGACGGGCCAGTAGCAGCGTTTCAATTGAAGGTAAATCTTTTTAAAGCCTGGCCTGTCGTTATATAGAGCGGCCCCGAAAATTATCCCGAATTTATACAACACGTAAGTTTGACATTTGACACGAAAACACAAATGTAAATAAACAAAAATAAACAAGCATCATATACAGACTGTTCCAATTATTTACCACACAAAGAAGTAAATTTTGTTACTTTTTTGTATGGTTAGATTTGAACATTCTGTATAAGTCGCTCCTACACGGAACTAACCAACGTTGTCTTGATGATGATGCGAGTTATATTTTTTTGTAGTTTTTATAGGTTGGCAATGGCATGATCTTCATCTGTCGTGTATATTGTGAGTCGTGATTGTGTGTCTGAAGCACCTAACTTTTTTCTTTTTTTTGTAAAATAGGTACAAAGAGAGCAAATAAATTTGTAATTAAAGCAAGCCATGATTTTTAAGTTGTCATTGTTGTTGAAGTTGAGCAAAAATCATGGCTCACTTGATTGTGTCTTCAAATGCTCTCGTTTTTCTTGCTTGGGTTGCATGTATCGGCTTATTGAATTGTATTTTCTTAATTTTGCACCCAACACAAAACACACAACATACAAATGAAAAACTTTGCACTAGTGCCAATTAGGTTGACAATTCTGATGGTTTTTTTAGTATGGCCAGAAGATGTCGCCACGTTCAACAAATTGTTATGTTTTGTGTTTCCAGTGGCGCCACTATCTCCTACAAAAATGGCAATTTTCCGCAAAACGTCGTTGGAAGAACTGCTCAAATCGAAAATGCCGAATGGTGGACAATGGCCAATGAATGTTATTCATATCACCGAAAATCCTATATCGGCTGTCGTTTGTTAAATTAAGACAAAATAAAAGAAGTAATATTCCGCCACTGCTCACACAATCACACTATATCACACACAGACACACACTTATTTTACAAAAAGCTGTATTGAAATTTGTCAGGGGGACTTGTCGGAGTGGTAAGATGGCGGACACTTCGAGGAATCTCCCTGTATATAATAAATATCAAGCGGGACGCATTAATAAGCATGTGATGTTCTCAAAACTTAGCGCTAAATGTAGGATAATAGAATTTTTTTAACGATAATTGTTGTTTAGTCGGCCGAGATTTCAAGATGGCGGCACAAAAATGAGCTTAAGAATGACAATTGATAGACGATAAGGAAATTTTCGTGAGATGTGATAAATTTCAATACAGATATTTCGTTGGCCACTGCCCTTCTGAAGCACATATCTTAGTTTGACCAGGCCTGGATCGGTCGCAACGAAATTTTATCACGCCATATCGACAGCCTAGCGAACTAGGTGCGCTTATATAGGACCTAAGACAACAGTGTTTTTGTTGTGTTTCAATATTTAAGGAAAAAAAAGTTGTAGGTTGAGCTTTACTTGTTAATAGGATGCCTAAATGATGATAATATTTAATGAATTTTAATTAAGGACAAATCCTTCACGAGACATTTACAGTTTTTATTATTTTTTAAGGTTAAGATTGATTGGTGTCGTTGGATGCTGCTGTTCGGTTTTTATATATTGTTGCGATGTAGTTTTATGTTTGAAATGTGATCAATAATCGTATTGTGCCTCACTTTGTTAATGGTTTAAGTTAAGCACTATTTAATTTTAATAAAATGTTTAAAACGTTACTTGGAATTTATTATTTTCTTTTCTTTTACCTATTGTAAGTGTTGACGGAAATAAAAGAGGTCAAGAAGGTCAAAAAAACGCTGTTTTTGTCTTTTGTATGAAAATTTTTTTCTACAGTGACATTAATAATGAAAAAAGTTTATTCATGTAATTTACATTTAAGCAATCTAATGCATTCATTCACTTTAAATTTAGTTCACATTTCCAGGAAATATTTGCTGACAAAAGTATTTTCAATGTGTGAAAAGATTTTTTATTTGTTCATATGTTATGAACAAATTTCTGACTTAACTCTCGTCTCGTTATTATTTTTTTGGGCGTACCTTATTTTATCTACAAATAACGGCACTTTTATTATATTAGTACCTGTTCAAGTGTCTTAATTTCGGCAGCAGACTTATCAGTTTTCTAATCTTTGTTTTTACCGATTTTTATTAAATTTAAAATTATTCTGCTTCACCTTTTTCAGGGGTTCTAATTTTAGTGGCTTTAGGCTAGTATTACTGTTTGGGTCTCTCCTAGTCAACACTAAAAGAAACTATTTATTTACTGATTGAAAAGGGAAAAAACAAGAAAAACTTTGCTTATAAAATGAAGAAAAAAGAACAAAAGTATATTCTTAAAAAAAAAATAACGAAAAAAGAAAAGAAAAACTAAAGGTATTTATCAGAAAAGATGAACAAACATTGAATGTAAAAAATAAAAAATTAAATATTTTATTCTAAAAAAATTTTTCGTAACCAGTTACATAATAGGTGCCATTATAAACAATTGATAATGGAATAAGGAAAATAAGATTATTAAAACACCGTTTTTAAAAAAAAGTACAAAAAAAATATTACAATTGGTAGAAAAAAGTTATTTCAGAAAAACTTAAAAAACGCCAACTAGAAGAGAAAGAAAAACAAGAAACAAAAATATAAAGAATCAAACAAAATATGATTCTTTATAAGAAAAACTTGATTTTTTACAAGATATTTTCAATAGAAACGTTATAGAAATGAATCAAATCCTTTTAGAAGATTTAAGAAAAAGATAATAACACGAGAATAAATTAGTGCATTTGAACCACCGTCATCACTGACAAATCTAATTTGTTTTTTTTGCTATCAAGAGGACCTTTTAATCTGCGAGTTCTGTCCCACACCCCATAAAGATCATGCTTAAATCCGCCCCTGAACCTTTTGACAGGTAAATAAATTCTAATTAGAAAAAAAATTATAACAACAGTGAAATTCATGTTACAAGAAAATATGTTAAATTTCAACTTATACAGGGTGTTTGAAAATGTTTCTTGGTCAAGTTAGCTATGGAAAAAAATCCATTTATCAGAAATGCCAGTTGTTGTGAAAAATCATTTATCTTGTCATAAATCATACGGTTGTTGAAATTATGGGGCAACTCTATGAAGGCAACTTTGAAACTCACTCTAAAATAAGAAATTTTTACGAAGTCAAGAATAATAATTAAAAATTTTATTTTTTTTTAAGTAAAAAGTTTTTAGTGGAATTAGTCTGGAGTCTTAAATCTGGGTAATAACAAGTCTTGCAGCTTTTTTGTTTGAATCACTGAATATGTTTTTTGACTTTTTTACATTTATAATACAATTATAGAAAAGACTCTCTGCAAAGAATTGAAACCAAGAAGATTTAAACAAATACTGTAACGGAAGAAGAAAGTATAATTAAGTAAAAGTACAAAAAACACTATTTTAAGAAGGTGGCAGATGCAAGAATGACAGTAATTTCATTGCACTTTTGACCAAACAACATTTATAAACACTCTGTACATTATTATGGTGTAATATAATAACAATTATTATTTAACGAATCAAGTATAATAACAAAAATTTTATTTGTATTCGTTATTTAGTCATTTATATTTATTTGTATTAGTATACGTTATATAATTAAGCTTTTAATTAGTAGAAATGTCGTTGATAAAAATTAAAAGAATAATGATCCATGACTAAAACCTTGAGAAACGAGAATATTTATTTGTTTGTATATTGCAGTTTTCTAGGTAGCTACTCGTTTTTGTTGGCCTAAAGATTGAGATAAAAATTGCGTAATTGAGAGAAGATTAGTTTGTAGTGGATCTATGAGTCATAATTCCATGATGAATAGAGATGAAATTTGACACATGCTCGTAAATAATCTTACATAAAAAGACTTACTAGAATTATACTTAAATATAAAGACTGGAAAAAGCATAAAGAAATGTTACTTTAAAAATTTCCAAAGCAATTACATATTTAAAATATTGCACCGGTTTAATAACGACCAATCAGAACATCGTTGAATATCGAATAATGTTTGTTAGTATTAGATAACGGCAAAAAATTGTCAACACTGACGTTACAGTGATGTTCTGTTGAAATGTTCTCGATGTTATTCTAATAGTTTGTTATATTTATTACCTAAAAATCGATGAAAACGGAGCCTAGAACCCAAATTATGTTGTCAAAAGTTACTTTTGGGACTAAACTGGAGTTGTCAATTTTGCGACTGAGTATTTCGGGACTATTTAGGCGCACTAAACTATCACATTTATTGACTAAGCAATATGTCAACAGGACTTTACTGTTTGTGGACTAAACAGTAAAGCAAACACTTTAAAGACGTTCAGAATTTGTTAGCTCAATGTCAAAACAAAATTTTGAAATTGAATGACAAATAGCAATTTTTTCTTAAAGAAAAGGCAAACTGATAAAATCGGCGAAAAATTATATATCCAATACGAGAATAAAGCAGAATTATTGCCTTGTCCGGTTTCTATAAGGGTGCGTTTTGGCTTTAATTGAACAAATAACTATTTCTCTGACATTCTTCTCATAAATATAACAGAAAGAGTATCAAATGTTTTTTTTTTAATTAATAATTGAAATTTTGACAAATAAAAGAAGAAACAAAAGTTAAATAAAACTTCTATTCGGTATAATGACATTCCTAAGAACTCTCGTGTCAATACCTTCTCTACCAACTGTTTTTACTACAACTCCAAATGGTTTTGTTGGTCTTATATTTCCAACTACAAAAATTCCAGAATTCAATTGCAGAAATTCCTCCAAATTCAAGCTTTATATTTTTTTATCTTTTTTAAAATAATCAGTAGTCTGTCTTGTATATTTTCAACCACATCTGTTCAAATGTAAAATTTAGAAAATTTTTACCTATTACGGAATTTAGTAAACTATTCTGACACGTTTTCATAATTATTCAAATATAATTCAAAATGTCTGTAAATGTTTTTGTTGAATATTTACGTAACTTAATATTTGATCACATCATATGTAACTTTTTTGTGGACACGGTTTCGGAAGGTTTTATCCGGTAGTAAAAAAAAACTAATTGTAAAATGCCTTAACAGAATGTCATTTTTTTATTGTTGTTTTTGATGTGACTGTATTATTTTGATGGTTTTCTTTTGTTGTTGTATTATATACATTTTGTTTTGTTTGTGTTCCAGACTACTGTTTTACTTTTCTTTTGTTTATTTTTTATTTATAAACGATTTACTTCAAGAAACAAATAAATGTTTTCTTCCTCAATGTTCTCTCATAACTTGAACCCTCATGCAGTCACATCTGAAAAAACTTTATCGCCATCTTGTCAAACACAACGTATGTAACGCTCATAATTTTCGGTGTCTCTATGTTACTTACCGTTCCACATTATCAAAACAGTGCAGAAATGACAAAATTATGTACGAAATAAGAACAAAATTTAAAAAATATAGTTAGACATCAATTAAGGGTTATTACTAATAATTAATTGTTGTTAAACTAGTTGCTAAAATAATCAATAAATTAATTTCGATGCCTTGACGGTAGTACTTCACTACTTCCATGCATGACTCAAATAATTCATGTTATCACTTCCCAATGGCAATTTATTATAGACTAGATTAGACTTATTATTATAGTTTCCTCTTTTACTTAAAAAAATATTTAGTATTTATGATAGCAATTTTAATAATAAACCACAAATAACTGTTTTATTGCTGTTTACTTTTTTCCAAATTACAGGTACAAAGTGATCAATAAATACTAACTGAGTTGGCAATAAAGTTACTAGAATTTTTTTTGTTAAGTTGTCGGTTTGTTAAGATAATATGTCTTATATCATATACAGGTTATGTCTGGCAGCTGTCAGTCAACCTCTTCGGAGTAAGTTTAGGTACCCCATTTTTGAAGTATGCTATTATAATAAAAGTGTCATATTCTAATTCGAAAACCATTTTAACAAAACTTTAGCAACAAGTAATGACAACTTATTAATCAAATTTTTGAAATGTCAAATTTGTAATTTGGTCAGAATAGCCAATTTCAATGTTGCCAATCGAATCAGTACTTGTTGATCTGGTTGTAGATTTTATTTCGCGAAGAGTTCCTTTTATTTGTTTGATAATACAAGATAATATCTTCTATTCTTAGCAGATCATAAACTAGCGCCATCAAAATACTCGTATAAACAGAGTACATAAACCTCGCACGTTGTAAACCAAGCGTTGACAGAACCTCTTCACCAAAGAAAAACGCAAACAACCGCTAATTGCGCTAATAAATTTCCAGTTCCACATTGACAAACTCCCATCCAACTCATGAATGAGTTCATTGATCCAACCATGATCAACCCATCAAATTAATCTCTCAAAAAAAAAACCGCAACCCCTCTCCAACACCACCACAATTAAAAATTCTAAAACCTGATAGACGCGCTACTGCATTACGTAAATCCATCTATCCAACACAATCGCCGCTTTATCCTCCCGTCCAAAACCCAGCTCTCCCATTGGTCAACTCTACAACAATAATACAGATCAACATTCTTCTACGCAAGAAGTACAATAGCACCATCTCTCTCTACTTACCTGTTGATCACAAGGTCACTAATCTACCTGTGACACTTCGGCAATCTTCGTCTCGATTCGGAAAAGCTTCGGAAAGCGCGATGTTCAATTGTCATTCGGTTGCGAGTCGTCGAGACGTGGTGTTGCTTTTGCGTTGTGCAACAGGTTGTCGTACTTATTTTGAATTTTTTTTTTTGCTCGCAGGATATTTGATGATGATGACTAAAGTGCAGTGATGCTGTGATGAGTGATTTTTGTTTTTGAGACTCGGTTTTGATTTTTTTTCTCAAAATGGATATCTTGCTCTTAGGGATTATACTGGCGGTGGTTGGTTTTGGAGGGTGTAACTCGGACATGGGTGTTAGAGGTGAGTGCGTCTTATTTTTTTTTTTATAAAATTACTCTTTAATTTATTTCGGAAGATTACTCAGAATCGGTGGAATGGAACCGAACCGTAATAATACCAAGATCATTTTAATTATCAACTCAGAAATTCTAAGATAAATTATTATTGTTGTTCAGGTTATTGTTGACATTAATTATTCTTGTTAATAACACATAAAATACAGTTTTTTTTTAAATTACTTCACTATCCCCCGAACCTGGAACTGATGTTTATGTCTTTTATATAAGGGACGGACTCTTTAAAAGGAGAGCCGCATTCCAACTGGCCTTGCTTGATTCTTTCAAGTGTCACTTTTTCCAAACTTCTATTCATCATTCTTTGAGATAAATTAGTAATAGACGTCAAGTGGAGGGTGAATTTTTAAGAAACAGAAAAATGCGGATATATTTTGGGTCAAAACAGAAAAAAAAGCAATTTATGTACTTTTTATTTAGTATCTAGAGGAATTGCTTCGCTTTGATTCTTTTATAATGGAAGATAATTATGTTTTTCTTGAGCAAAGATTTAAAAAAATGTATTAGAAAAGACATACAAAGATTATTATTTCAAAAATGCGCTTTTTTCTCTTATTACCAGATTTTTTAATATCTAGCTATAGGATGTTTTTGAAGCTACTTTACATATTTTAACAGGTGATAGCTCTTGTTGAAAAGATGCTAAAAAACCAAATTGTAGCTCAACTTTTGGAAAAAAAAATTATACTCTGTATTTTCAAAAGCAGTAACATATGAAAAGACAAATTTGAATATTCAGCATTGTTTTAATGAGGACTATCAAGGCACATATTTCAATCACACCATGTATACTAAGAAAACTATTATTATACAGGATGTTGCAAAATTGAGTAAAAATTTGGCTCAATTAACTGTCTTATCAAATAACTGAGATAATACCGGTAGTATCTTCGTTTCCATGGAAAATTAATAAAATTTGTTGTTGTAATTGGTTGTTGCCATAGAAAAGTATTAAAATTTGCGATACTACCCGTATTATCTCAACTTGAAATCAGCCCATTAATAACATAAACAGGCTGCGTTTGTTAACAATATTTTAAATATTAAAAAAAAATCTCAAAATCGTCAATTTTGACCAGCCCTGACTTTTTACAGATTTTTACCAGCTTTATCCTCTACTCTGGTCTATGACAATTGTGGTTAAATTTGTGCCAAATAATTTTGAAACACCCTGTATAATAACATTTTTTTTAATATACAAAGCATGATTGAAATATGTGCAGAAATTTTGCCTGGTGATAGTCCTCATTAAAACAATATTAATTATCCAAGTTTTCTTTTTTAAATGTTATTACTGGTTTCTGAGATACATGCTGTAGAATTTTTTGTTCAAAAAACATTATTTTATGTGTTTTTCTGTAGTAAGGACGTTTATGGGTTACAAATTTTGAGTAAATCTCACTTCGGCAGGTGTTAAAGTACATGAAAATGCAGCAGGAAAGACTGCTCTATACAAATCCTCTAAGAAAAAGTCGCAAGTCGCATGTGAACAAATCTGGGGATCTTACAGACCACGAGATGTCGCTGTGTTTGGACACGGGTTCCTCCGAGAAGAATGTTTATTCAAAAATGACTCTCACTTCAGCAGCATTGTAAAAAAAAAATAATAAAAAAAATAAAGGAGAATACATTACTCAACTCAAATCTGTATTAAACATTTTTATAATAAATGTTTTCTGAAAAAAATTGGGTACTTTTCTATCGTAATGCTTTTTTTGACAAATCGGAACTTATTACTGCAATTCTTCAAAAGGTTTTTATAAAAAAAAAGGAAAAAAATGTGACATTAAAATTTAAAAAAATCAAAATCACGAAAATTAGTGCAATTTAATTTTTTTTGACACGGGTTGCTTTTGTTTTCGTCCAGAATATACAAATTTTACTCCAAAAGTCTGTTTTATTGCGAAAGATTTCGAAAATATCTAAAAAAGAGTAATACGGATTTTTGTATATTATGTAGAAATTTGGCTCAATTTGAAATAACTCAATTTTAGCTCAAGAAACAGCATTGAACTGTTCTTACATTTCTATTTTTCTTTAAAAATAGTAGTAATAGTATGTTAGACTTGAAGAGCCTTAGGCATAATCTTAGGGAGCCTCGGACTTCGTCCTCAGTTTTTTAAGGTGTCTTCTCGACTGCGAAAAGTCTATTACACTCACTATATTTATATACCAATTTTTTCAACTAAGGTATTAATCTGCTAAGGCCCGGGCTTACCGCCCTAGAGATTTTAAGTAGCATCGTTTTTATAGTAATTATTTCATGGGCAGTAATTGTTGCTTACTAAATCTTTTGTAAAGCACAACGAAAAACCGTTTTGCAACAATACTAGTGCTCTAACTAGTCATTTCAGTTTCCAGTACTATTATTGACTTCAAAAAGCAATATTAAAAGTTTACGATTGTTTTACTAATTAGTTAAGGATTATTTAGTTATAAAAACGCTTTCGCAGACTTATAAAAATTATTTTTGGTTACCTGTTACAGCTCGTTTTGCTTTCATAGAACTTCTCGGTTTTATAATATCTAAAGTTAAAGAATTTTAGTTTTAAAATTGTGACAAGTCATGTTGGAAAGCTTCTAACAATAAAAAAAAATATTAGTGCTTACCTAAGTTAATAATTTTTTGCTCTTTGTTTATGTATAATTATAATCACAAGAATTATAATAACATGTAACTGTTGATATTAAAAACATATCTATATCAAAGCGGTTAGATAAAAAAATAATTATCTAATGTAGGAAGACAACGGTGAGATACGAAAAATCTTAAAAAGTGTTTACTTAATGGCGCCACAAAAAAATATAAACTGAAATCCTTCCATCTATGGTAGGATTTTCAAACGAATTTTATACCAAAAAAGATCATGATAGTGATGGCAATAAACTTAATTTGTTATTTTTCTTTTTAATTTAGTGGCGATAAGCTGCCGCCTTAAAATGAATGAATTTTATTGTAAAAAATATGACTTGTCTGTACTTTTACTTTTATTTATTTATCTTAAAAAATAAGAAGGCTAAAACTGTTTGAAAAAAAATATTTACCAGCGAGGATTGTTCTCTGTAACTCAGGCAAGGAGTTATTTCTTACCTTGATTGTTTCTGCAACTCATGATCGCCTTATTTTTCACGAAAATTAAACAAATCGAGATGAACTAGATTTTTTTACAATTTTAATACATTTTCTTATAACTGTATTTCTGTTTGTTACCTATATTGTAAAGGATCTATGCAATTAAAACAATTTTTCAAATAAACTAAAATGGAATACAATGAGTGCGAATTTGGAACGTGTAAAGAGATTAGATCCGTTAGAATAATACTCTTTACTCATTTTAACTACTGAGTTACGATGACTCTTGCTTTTGCAATTTTGATTGGCTTAAAAAGTGAAAAGTCACCAAGACAATGCAGTGTGGCAAAAATTTAAATTCTATTTTAATATTCTATCAACTTCTTCAGAAACAACAAAACACTGCTTTTTTAACTTTCAGTTGTTTACAAAGTGAAAAATACGATAATAATACCAGGGTTTATTTAATAGAAATTAAAACCAGACAGCTAGTATCTTTTCAACTGAAATCCGTATGATTGATTTAATTTTTCACCTAAATTTTAATTAGAAGTGCAATATTTCTCACAGAGTGTTTTGTTTAATTCTTTATAATATATTCAGTTAGGTAAAGGCTGAGATATTTTCTCAAAAATGACACTGACAGTGCGGATGTCACGGAAACAGATATTAGTTTAGATATTAGAAACAGTCTATTGTTTTATAAATAAAGGAGGGTCGTCTGTCTTTTATTATGAAAGTTTTTATAATTTCACATAATCTAAACAAAATCGAGTGTAAATTCCAGTAGATCAAGTAGTAGTGTTTGACTGATTAGGGTCTATCTACACCTAACAATATTTTTTTATTTTGTAATAATTTTTAGATTAGATTTAGATTAGTTTTATTGTGTTTTATGTAATTCTAGTAGTACATTTTGTAAAATCTCTTTCGTAAATCGCTTTTGCGAAAGCACTTCACTATTATTATAGACTGCCTCCGGAGGTCATCGAGTATCAAAAATGATGACAAGCGAAATGCCAATCCAAGACTGCTGACAAGGAAAAAAATCTAGCGCAATTTCCGGTAAATTACAACAAAATAAAATTATATATCTACAATATATTCGAATCTTACTACGCCACGAGGCAAAAAAGACCCAACAAACTGTCATTGTGTTGTTTTGCCTCAGGTCTACAACAAATTTTGATCCGGTCAATGAACACACAAGAAAAATGCGTTTAATTACGGCCGTTTGGTAGAGAATGTTGTTTCAATTTCCGGTTAGGAAGATTTCAGAAGTTTTTGGATTATTTAAGTTTTGTAAATGTATCAGAGGCAGCCGGGCCAAGGGCCAAGAGGTCGAGGGTCAATTGAGTGACTGCAGCGTGCTTTCTTACCAGTGCAGCCGGCAAGGAATTCGACAGGGTCTAGACGAGGCATTCATACTGTTACTAGAAATCTTTATTTGTTATAAAACAAACTTTCAAATTTGTAGTAATATACAGAGTGTATTGTGAATATAATTTTGACCGGTCTTTTCCTTGCTCTATTTTTTTATTGTTAAATTTAGTTTGTGTTATCCAAGGCCTTCATTTCTGTTACATTATAAATCCTCGAAGGCCACGTCGAAGTTTTCGATGCGGAAGAATCACCATTGCAATGGCATTGATGTGCAAACACCGTGAAGTACATTGGGTTAACCGCAACCGTCAAGAATGTATATGCATATCACTAGTCCGGTCCTGACCCTTCCACCCTCTTTTACAGCCCTAATAAATCAAGTCGGCTTAATTTAAACACTTGAGAATTCTCCGATAAAGTAATAATTCCCACCCTCACATGATTTTTTTATGACCTCCAGGTAGATTTTTTCAGATTCTCCAATTTCATATTAGCTTAGGGGATGCTGGGAAAATAGACAGGTGGACGAGGATTTTCTTACCTGAAACACATGAAAAATTACAGTAAATAAATGAAATTTAATATTTTTAACCGGATGTTAGTTATCGAAAAAATATTTAAATAAAATCGTGTCTACAAGACGAGGAATGTTTGGATATCAGTTAATTAAGACAGAAACAAGCTTCCAAAAGTTAGTAAGAAAATATAAAAACAAATAAATTGTTATTAACATTAATTAAATTCTGGTCTTTGTTTTGACAGTGAAGATTAACATCTAAACAACTTTATTAAACTACTTAAATGGGATCAGTCAGGCATTTGTTAATATTTTTTTTAATAAAGTTTTTCTGTCATTCATAACCGCCTGCACCGGAAACATCACAATTTCCGTCATCCAGATTTCACTAAATTAAAATGATTTATGACTGTTTTCGATGTTTTAAATATGGTTTTAGTCCAGACATGATCCATATAAAGGAATTTATTAATACAATCGCGAAATGTTTTATAGTAGTCCTTGACACCGCCTGGTCTTTATCATCTTAGCAAAATTGTTTTTAATGAATGATTCACATTTTAAATAATTTCTTTTTAAAAAAACATTCTTAGTCAGTTATTGTACGCGTTTCAGATATCAAAATTTATGGAGTGATAATAAATGATTAAAATTGAATTTTATTGAGCTTAGAGTGCATTACTCATATGATAAGAAGTTAAATTAGATTGTTTAAATATATTTGACTACAATAAAATTTAGTTGTTGTCTCTCTGGATCTTCAAGAGAAGAAAACAACAAAAAATCTGTTCTGAAACAAGTATTGAAACATTTCAGACTGTACTTGAGCACCTTATAAAATTTAAACTTGATTACCTACTAAAATAATGCATTGTTGTTATCTTTTGTGTGATAAGATTGCGGCTTACTATTGGAAGAAATTTGTTTGGCACTTTTATAAAGCCTAAACATGCTTCACTCATTCATCAGCTGATAATGAAGAAATCGCTTACATGAAATCAAATTTCAAGACTCAACACATTCACAAAATTGCACACAAAAACTGTGTCAAATAAAAATAAATCAAGAGTTAGCTCAAGGAAAAAGAATTATTTTAGAGTGCGATCAATTTGAGCTAAAATGTGATAGGAAGGGCATGCAACTTCCACAGATTTTTTTTGCTATAAATCCTCTAAATTTCCCGGTAGGTCTTTTAGTACTAGGGCGCTATAGCATCAACAATAATTTTATTTATTGTAGCATTGAATTTTTTGTATAGATGTTTGCCAACGTTTTGCTTTATTATGTTTTTAAAACTTCCTTAGGGCTTAAATTTGCAATTCTTTTTTTATATTTTATAAGAAATCGAGTATCACAAAAGTGATTTTATAAAATTTGGAATCAACAGGAGATATTTTAATTATAGCCTTTTGTATCAAAACTAAAAGGCGTAGATGAGTTTTTATAAAAACTGGAAGCTGTAGGCAACAATGTATAAGAATAAAAACTGCAAGAGAAGGCATTTTAATATACTAGAAATTGTACACCATATTTTATAAAAGGGGACTGTTATAAGAGAGCTGACTGAATCAATAAGAGAAATTTTATTTATAGTTTTTTGTATAAAATGGAAGTCATAGGCCTTCATTCATAAAAATGAAAACTGTAGGGAGGCATTTTATGAAAATTGCAATTAAAAATCGTCTTTTTTGATAAAAAAAAATGTTAAAAATTGTAGACCACATTCTATAAAAATGGGAATCAACAGGAGATATTTTACAGCTTTTTTTATTAAAACCAAAAGCCTTATGTGACATTTTATAAAAACTGGAAGTCACAGGTGATATTTATAAAAATGTAAGCTGTAATGGGCATTTTATAACACCTATTACAGCTTACAATAAAGATTACTATAAAAAAATCACCTTTTTTGTAAAAAGAAATTAGAAAATTAGAATTTGTGGAGCCTATTTTATAAAAATCTGAATCTGAAAAAAAAGACATTTTATTTATTGCTTTTCTTACCAAAACGAGGAGGCACAGGTGACATTTTATAAAAACTGAGAGCAACATTTGACGATTTATAAAAATGGAAGCTGCAAGAGAAGGCATTTTATAAAAAGAAGACCACATTTTATAAAAAGTTGACTGGCACAAGAGGAAGTTTATTAAAATCCGAATAAATTGGAGTAATTTTATAAATAAATAAGAGTAATTTTATTTATTATAGATTTTTCTTATCAAAGCCAGAAGCTGCAGGTGGTATTTTATAAAGATTCCAATCAAAAATTGTCTGTCACTATAGAAGGCATCTTATATAAAAGTCGGTATCAACGGGAGAAATTCTATTTATATTATAAGGATCATCGAAATTGGTTTTTTGGGACAAAAGGGGCAATAAAACAATTTTGTTTACCGCGACGTTACGACTGTATATTCAGTCATCTTCAGGCGGAAGCAATCTGCTTTCTTACTTGAGACATGATCACTAATGACCATTTTTAAATAAAAGGACAATAAATAAAGAAAAGTACATAAAATAAGTTATAAAGGTTTAAAACAAATTGTGTTCAGTGAGCCACTAGACAATGATGTAGAGCAATTAAAAAATAGAATACAAAATGCAGTCCAGTCCTTATCAATCTTAGAAATAAAACACAGTTTCAATGAGTTTAGATCTCGCATTGAAATCTGTACAGAAAAAAAAGGATTACTTGAAGAGAAAATTAATAATTTAGCTTCTTGAGAATTTTATTTCATTTTAACATTTGTTAAATTTATTAGATAAAATTTGAGTCCAATTTGAATATTTTCTAGCAATAAAATGTTATTATCTCGAGAACCATTCGAGTTAAATAAAAAGTAATTTGTGTTTTGGGGGTTTGAAAAGAAGCAGAGCAAATCAAGAGTAAAATTTTCTGAGATATTAAAAATAAGAATCTTTTTATCTGTTTTAAAGTCAATCCGGGGACATACTGTATATATTCGAATCAAGTGATGTTCTAGCCAAATCGGAATTCGCCTAACTCGCAAAAGTCTCAGAGCTGGGTCAGTTTTAGGTCAGCCCTTGTTGTTGCTTGAGTAATCCTTCGTTCTAAGCAAAAGTATTTTAAAATGTAAGAGAAGAAAAATTAAAAACTCTTTAAAATTGTTTTTATCTACGTTTTACAAAACTTCTGATTAGTTGACTCTGCAGTAGACTAATAAAATTGTGAAGAAGTCTACCTAATCTTTTATAAATACTGAAAAAACGAGCAAACTGAATGTCCGAATGTCCCAATTTTTACAGCAAATATGCTCTCTTAGCCTTGTTTTTACCAGTATTTTTCGTCAAAATCTTGTTGTATTTAAGATTTTACGATCTATTGTGATGCAAATATCAGCCTGGTCTGTTATTATTGTCATTAAAGCCCCACCAACATAAAAAACAATTTCTTTTAGTCAAACACTAGTCTAGTCCATTTTTGTCCACCCGAAAACAATAACCTCCTCTCAAATTCCATCACGACTTTGTTTATTTTGATAAAAAGCCGTCTTCGTTGTATATTTAATAGACTGTGATCCGTCTGAAGTCTTAATGTATCTGACATGTGAATTAACAAACACATCATACCAGTCATCAACCAGCCACGAGGCATAATCTAGAATTAATTTCAAATTTCCCTCAACTGAAAAAAAATTTTTCTCTAATGATTCCTCGCCATAATCGCCTTGTTCTTACCATCGCAGGTCAATAAACCGTAACTCGTGTAAATGTCAGAGCGAAGTTGATTCATCTCAAGAGAACTGTTGCTTCTTGTAACTGCCGCAACCAAATACGGCCCTTTCTATAATAACTCGTCGATGGGAACGCGAAGTGAAAAAAACCATAACTGACCAGCGTTAATTGCGGTTTTTTTTTCAAAGGCTCAGGTTCAGATAATTGATTCAAGAGTCATTTGCACCCGTTTGTTTACCTTTAAGGTGTGCGTGGGAAGCAACTAATGATGTTCCATTATCGAGAAGGTAATAAAATAGGAAATATTATTCTGAAGTTAAATAATTTTAAGCACCACGTGTTTCGACAACTATAGGCATCCTCAGGGAAACTAATAATTATAGTTTTATATACAAGAACGGATATCCTTTTCTTGACTTACCCTACATCTACTAACTCATCCGGAAAGTACGACATTAACAAAAATTGAAAATTTACATATTTTACTACACAAGGGTGTAAATTGAGATTTTTCAGCTGTCACACAATAAAAAGATGTTTATATTCAAATTGGTTTCTAATTATCAAGACAGGAAATTAGGAAGAAAGTGCGTTTAGATGTAAATTTTCGGTCAAGCTTAACGGTTTGATAGTTTATTGGGAATTTAATTATTTGATTTAAATCTATTTAAGACTGCTTAATTAACGAATTTGGGAAATTAAGTTATTAATTTAGCAAAGTTAAAAAAAATAAAGAAATCCGTCTAGAAATTACCCACATCATTTGCGTTTTTACGACTTTGAAATAATAAAAATTAAAAGCTGTTTTTCTATTACAAACTAATTAGGTCTTGAGAGGGTTAATTAAGATTAAAAACTAGCCATCAGATGGTGATGTCATTTCGTAATATTGACCAATATTTGACCATTTATTTAAGTTGGAAGAAGAGTTTAAATTCGGCTGGTTTAGGCAAGCGAAAAATTGTAGTGTTTCCGGTCGTTTTAATGAGGTTATTTACATTTTTAAATTTTATCGAAAATTATCACTTTGGTATGATTCGGAAACATGCACCTAATATTAGCATTTTGTACCACAAATTAACAGTAGATTTTACAAAGAAATTGATTTCATTGAAGAACTAAATCGCTTGATTGAATGAGTTACGTTTGTCACACCTAATTAGATAAATTATTGTAATATTTCTATAATATATTTATACCTTGGATGACTTGTGTGATAAAGATGACTTTTACTATAAGTATCCATAAGCAAAGTAGGAAATTTTTGATGGTGACTGGCCTGCATACAGGCACTATTATGCCTGAGATTACTCTGCTAAATATTCAGGCTAACCCGACATTGCTGGCTCTCACGTTTTAAGAAAAATATAAAAACATTGATTATCTGACAGTGCCTTTCTTGTTGAAGTGTGTCGACTTAGCAGTTTTTAAGGAGGCTTTAGCGAAATTTATGAGTTGCCGCCAGAACTAGAAAGCTAGAACTTTGAAACGACCCCATAGATAAAAGTCTAATATTGTGAGATCGGGACTTCTCGATGGCCATATAATGATACCATCTCTCCCCATCGAGTTATCAAGGAACTCTGTATTGAGCCACTGGCGAACAATGCCAGCATAATGAGTAGGCCACCCATCGTGCTGAAAAAACATTTCCATTCGGTAGTTTATCAACAAGAGTGAAATTTGCTGAGAAATCAAAAATAAGAAATTTTTTCCTCTTTTAAAATCGATCCGAAAGTTTATTTTTTGAATTGTAATTTGTGCTAAATAAAATCGTGATAATATAATAGATAAATAATAGAGAAATAGTTAAATAATGGAAAGTTGTTTTAACAACACTGATCACCACCCAATTTTGCTATGTTGTTATGGAAACAGGAAAAGAGAATGTCACTAAGCACAATTTTGGAACAATTAGAGGAAGAACAATTACAAGTAAATCTGAGTCTTGGTATATTCTTGAAATATTGCTCAACACCACATTTTATCTTCAAATAGCAATTTCTAATTTTTTTGTATCAAGCCAATCCAACCCATCCATTAAATCTCCTCTCTTCCTGCTTTATCCATCCATTACACTATCGCCAATCTCAAACGTATCGCACCGCTTAATTACACTTTCACTTCAACCATCACGACTCCGATATTTAAATGTCACGAAACAGACATCTTCATAACTTTTTTTCCCCTCAAGTAATAATTAAAACATAACAACGTCCTCTTCTAGTAGTAGTACCGCAATCATCTTTCGCTCTATCGTCCTTCCATCATCGAACTGGATTGACTAGTTGAGGTCAAGCCAGCAAGAAAGATGAAGAAAAAAACAATGTTCATTCATTACGACACTCCTTACATCCTGTCGTTGGCAGGCATTCAGATCAATTATGCAAACTCCAAGATGGTACTACCAAAATCTCGGTCCAGAATGCAGCTCAACAGGAAAAGCGTAAAACCGACTTTGAAAAGCATTTCCGGTTCTCGAGATGATGTCCATTACCATCTGAAGAGCCGGCACGAATAGTTCGCAGTCTGGGCGTGATAGTACCGTTCGTATTTGGATTACTTTGTGATAATAGAGTCGGAGCTATTCAACAACGATTATCGCTTTATGTCGTTAAACATTGAACCGGTAAAAAACGTAATTAAGTCTCTGGCTTCCTCTTCTTTTAAAAATTGCAATTTCCTTGGAATCTGGGTCGTACTCACATTCTGTCGCAATTAATTTGTCTGGATGATATTCATACAGAATAGTCATGGATTTAGGTTTATCACAAATTAAAGCGATAATGAGGTCACGTGGAACAAATTGGACACATTCCGTCTGATTCTACCATGCAATAATGTTTTGTTGTGGAGTGATAAGGTGAGAAAGAAAAATTTGTAATAGAGGACGTTCACCTTTCAATGTTTTTCCTTATTTGACCCTTATTCTCGAGATTTTTAAACATAGTTTAAACAATGTCGAGTATCTATTTGATGAAGTATCTTAATTAGTCCAATTCCATCATGATCACAGATCAAAAATCTAGCTCACCAAACTGGAAAAAAGCGAGGACGAATTGAGACCCCAAATCTATTATTTGACACAAGAGACATTTAAAATTATTGAAAAATGTGCTCAAGATTTTCCTAGAGAAGGTACGAACAAGCAGAAACTTTCCAACGACCGAATACCTAAAAATTCTCAAAATTTTAGTAAATGGCTTCATGAATTACGAATTTTTAAAGTTTGCAGCTTCCAAAACGACAAACGATAACAGTAAAAACGAAAATAATGATAATATTTCTATAGTGAAACTATATATCTACTTGCACTGGCCAAAATGTTCGCTTAGTGTATTAGTATTGATACTCATGCGAATTCCAAGACCTTTAGTTTCTTAGACCAATCTAAAAATGAACAAACTAAACAATGAATTGGAAAATAATTTTTCAATACCAGAATAAGAAAATTATTTTGCTGGGCAACTGGTAACACAGCTTTAATTTTTTCTGTCCTGCTGAATCCAAAATAACCTGCTCACTCGAATAGTACTTGCTTCAACTTTCTACGATCAATAACAAGCTCAAGAATGATGTTTGACTAAGAAAAGCTCGATTTTGTTTGCAAGAGAAACCTATGCTAAGGGTAGCTTCAAATTATTTTTTATAAATTTTAAAAATTGACTGTTTTAAGTGTTATTTGGGTCTTTTTGTGTTGAGACCAGCCACCACTTGGATTCAAAGACAGCCGGCCGCACCAGACCGTCACGAAAATGGCATAAACCATCTGAATAAATGAAAAAAAACTCAACACCACATGTGTTTCGACACACCCCCACTTGGTTTAAAAATCCAAACCATATTTCACACGGTTAAAATTCGCCTAAAACTCGTATTTATTAACCTAATAATTCGTTGTAATAATTTCTCGGCATTGGCATTCATGTTTTAAGAACGTTGAAATTTATATGAAGTGTGCATATGTGCTAAAGGGGCCTTCGTACTGTTCAACAGATGTCTCCGAAGCGTGGGAACCGTAGAAGAGGTTAGTCTGGTGGCATTGTCAAACAATTAGGAGCGATTACGACTCGTGTCGACGCGTACACCGGACTAGAATATTCAATTTTAATATTGAGAAAAGAAGTGGTCAGTTCAGATAGGGGTCAAATTACGTAATCGTCGAAACACGCAAAAACAGCAAAAACCTCTCGTAGAGGAAGTCATAAATGATCCTGTCCTCCAATAATAATAATAAATTACATCGAGAATGGCTAATATCGTGAATAGGAAAAAAAGTTGGAGATGTGCGCGTTTAATATGAATGAAATTCCATGCAATAAATAAACGCAGCGGTAGTAAAACGGCGTGAGATATAAATTACACGCCACGTTTTCATTGGTTCAAAATTTCGCCTTTCTGAGATTTACTATGTGGATCACGTCAAGTTGGTAACATGTATCATTCTAAGGTTGGCGTCGTGTATAATGCGTGTTTTACATAAGTAATTTTCGTTTTATTTCTCTTGAGAAACAGGTTCATTGTAATTTGCTGCTTTGTATTAAAAATATTGGAGTTTTTTAGCTAAAGGTTTTGTTTTATTCATGGCTTTCGGCGCCTGAAGGCTTGATTTTAAGGAAGGTGAAGTCGAATTTGGAAATTTGCAGTTTTTTGGATTTATTCTTCGAAGAGAGATTTACTGGATGCAGATCCATTTAAGGAAAGTTAGAGTTTTCGTGGAAAAACAGGTTTACCACTCGAATCTTGGAAGTCAAGGTTTTACGTCATTTAAATACGATGCACAAAGATGCAATAATTACAACAAAATTTAAAATTATCTTAAACATGGTTTGATGTAAGGATGCACCTTAATAACTTGGACCACATGGCTGAGTGTGTAAAGAAGGCACAAAAAAGTTAGACGCAATATTGTGGTTCACCAGATGGTTTTCTGAAATGAATTTTTAATATTCATTGGGGAACAACTGTGGTACCTTGACACGTACAAAAATTCTGCCCCAGTCATGTTGCATTTTAAATATTTCTTCCTTTGATGACTGATTTTCTTTTCTTTTTTTTTTTCTTTTTTTAGAATCAATTTGTGTTTTTTGTTATTATTACTATTTCATTTTCCTATGTGGTTGATTAATAATGATGACTAATAATGTCTTCGTACACGTACTGTTTCTCTTTCATAAAAAAACCTCGCAGCATGCTATGAGAATTAGTAAAGTTGATGTATGTATGAGTCATATTTTTGGTTAGCTTATTTATGAAATGAATATGTTACATAAATCATCTATAAACTAAATCTTTTATAAAGCACAATATTTTATTAAACAATTCATTAAGTTTCTGTAAATCAGTTTTAATTAAAAAAGTATAAAACACAAATTTTGTAAAATAATGAAGAATTACTTAATAATCATTTTGAACAACTTCAGACTCTTTCACAAAGTGCCTAAGCTTTTTTAATAAAAGAAGGCGAGATATTATTGGAGTGCCATCTCTAAACATCGCTGGCAAATAGGGAGAATTGTGTATGTCTAATTAAATGAAAATTTGACATTTTAAAACAACATTTTGCACGATTTTCAAACGAACAAAATGAAAACACATGACAGCTTTGAACAAATGTTTAACAGGCATTGAATTACTCTATTTTGACCGCTCCACCAGCTACGCAGCCAAAGACAAACCGGTCTGGAGTATCCTGGTTGCTGCATTTGACTTGTACGATTTTTTATTTTTAAATATTATAAATTGAAAAATTATTTTTTTTAAAAAACATTAACTTTATAGTTTGAACTGATTTGTTAATAAATTTGCGGTGACAATTAAGAAAGGAGCTGTTTAAACAAGAAATAACACTTGTTTGTTACACACAAGAAAATTGTTGAGACAGCTCTTTGATAGCTGAGGAAATAATATAAATACTATGTATGATTAAACATTAAAAGTTAGTTGTAATAACTGTTTAACAAAAAATTCCTAGAACTAGTGCAAACATTTTTATAAACAACTAAACTTAAACGTTTAAGCTAATTTAACAAATAAATGAAAACCTCAAAAATGTCACTAAAGAGACAAGTCAGAGAATATAAATATGGCTCCCAAAGTAAATTATCTATTTAAGTATCTTATATAGTAATAAACTTTTGTAGAATATTGAAGAAAGATCTTGAAAACAACTTCACCAGTTCCTTGTAAGAACAGTAAGGGGTCCTTAGAGAGATTAAAACGGCACTGATCTACTCTAATACTTCATTTACATAATCAATCTAATAAATCATTTTTACAGTAACTTCAAATTATCATAACTTGATTCTATATAGTCTGACAGCCTATTCCACACTTTTAACCAATACAATTTTCACCGTCTTGTTACGGTCTTCTACTTTGAGTCCTTTTCTCTCATTTTGTACTATTATTGATCGCTATCAACCTTTTTTCATTTGTGTTTTAGCACTTCGATTATAATAAATAGAATAAATATAATAAAAAGTCTGTTATGTAATACCTCTTTTCTCTCAATTTTTGATAAAGCAATTGTCCCTTATTTAATTACAAAACTGAAATAAAAAATAAACAAAAATTCTTGAATTTGTATTGCGTACCGGCAAGAATCTCAACTCATTGCTTTCTGTCATTGTTTCAGTACTTTTGTAATACAAACACGTAATACCTATAACATGAATTGCATGAATATTTAACTTAACAAGGCCTTAAATTTCAAACATGTTATTCATATTATTATTTACTTTATTTATCGAAATTTGTTAAAATTAATTTTTGTTTGTTATATTTTTATTTTAAAAATTTCTTAATAAGTATCTTCAGACGTTGCAATAAATAAATTTAATGTTTATGAACACATCACTGAAGATTTGTGAAGTTGTTAGTACCAATAAGTATCATTTTATTACTACTTTCATGAGATATAAGATAATATAATGTTTTAAGAGCAAAACAACGTGAAGTAGGGGTCGTTAAACTTCATTGAAACGACTTTAGTGGTCATTCTAGCTATATAATTGTAGTATCTACATTTTAATAGTTCTCTTAAATTTTTTTAGTGGAATTACTTTCAGATTATTTTGTTTTTTCTTGTAAATATCTTTCTAATTAAGTTCTATTTACTGCAGGTGTTGCTGATATGTTTACTTAATACAAGACTATTCAATGAAAAAACCTTGAGCAGCTGTTTTTCTTGAAACAATCTAGAAATACTAGAAATATTACAGTCTACATAATTCTTTAATTCATAAACTTATTAACAACTAAATTCTCCTTTCTTGATGATGGTTTTATTACGTTCTTTTTAACAAATTAAATTACAAAATAAATTGTAGGCAGCAGGCCACCACTAGTAGTTTTTTTCAGCGTTGCCAACTTGGCGGATTTTCTCTTAAATTTAGGGTATTTTATGAAAAAAATGGGAAAAGTTCTGTAGGGGATTTTTAGGGGCTATTACTGCAACTACTAAATTACTAAATAAAATGTTGCCTGTTAATTTTTTGTTGCCAACTTAATCAGTATTTCTTGATTACGGTGTAATTCACATTTATCATTTATTTGAAAAGTGATTTATTATCCATTCATCAGAAATATTTTTTTTTACTTTATGCTTGTAGTCCTTTTTAAAATGACGTATGTTTTGCGGGAATTTAGCTTAGATTTAGGGGATTTTAACCTCGACAATGGGTTGGCAACACTGTTTTTTTTTTGTCGCTACTGAATAGAGAAACCGGGAAAATATTTTGCGACTTTTTGGGTCTCAAAAAACTGGAAAGCGTTCCAATAATAATGTTAAATATTGTGAAATTTTGTTTGGGTTCGTTGGCTGCTTTGTAACACACTGTCACGGTCTATGTACTAAGTATGCACTTAAAAATTATGTTAATTCTTTGTAATAGTGTTCACAAACCATAACTCCATCGACTTTTGTTAGCTCTCCACGTGCAAAAATCGAAAAATTTGTAATAACGGTACTGTCAGCGCATCTTCGGCATGCAAAGGTGTGGCACACCTAAAACCTGAAGAAAAGCGATTTTTTCGTCGTTGCACTGTAATGGAATTTCATTATCCGACATAATAGTTTAGAAAAACGAAGCGGAAAAAATTGCTGATTGAACTATAGCTTAAGTCGAGAGCTGTACCGTGAAGAAAATTGACCCCACCATATATGCCATCAAGAACCAGTCTATTTCTTGTAAATCTGATCTGTTGTTGTTCATGCCAAATCAATTTCTTCGCGCCAAGATGATTTCCAAGAGTCTTCAGGCTAAATGCTTTTTTTACTCCGATTCAGACTCGGTCATTATGAATGGAATTGCGTGCGAGGAACAGGTTCACTTCAATCTTGCCTTGCTAAACCAGTGGCTAATTAAAGAAGACAGTGTTAGCAGGATTATCACAGGAGTTAATATTTGTAGAAAGATATTTGATAAATTGTTTCAGGGAAATATATTCGTGTTTTTAAAACTTTCACTCCTAACTTTGGTACAATTGCTGCATTAATTATTATAATGATATAAACGGAAACACAAATTTTAATTTATGCAATTTTGACACTTTCAAAGCTTCTTTGTTTATTTCTAAATAAGTAAAACAGTAACTCTTTTCTACGCATAAATGTATAGTAATCTAAAAGCGCTAACATTATATAACTCTATCCTTTAGTGTAAAAGTTAATTTCTTAATTTCAAAGCTTCTTTGTTTATTTTAAATAAGAAAAAAAGTAACTCTTCACTCTACTTTTATTCTTTTCGAAGCATTTATGTATAATAATCTAAAAACGCTAACATTATATGGCTCTCCCCCTTTTGTGCGAAAGCTAATTTCTTAACAATGAGTTTACAATTCTTTCTATTAATGAAACATAACTTCTTAAAGTTAAGACAGACGAATACGATTTATCTCCTGAGAGTTAAATACCTCTGTCTTCAGTGCTGTTTATTCAAAGCGTAATCAGTAATAAGTCACTAAGAGTGCAAAAGAATGCCAAAAGGTGGTGGTTTTTCGAATTTTTTCAAAATTGCCCTAAACTGCTACGAATCTCTACAAATTTTCATGGATTTTCACTAATTTCTAGAAACTGCCACGTATTACCAGAAATTTTCACAGATCATTGGTTGGGCAAGTGGACATTTTACTAATTTTAATGCCAGGGACATCATTTTACTAATTGTAAACACAAGTATGTGATTTCACTACTTTTAGAAACTGGGGATGGTATTGTTTTCAACTTGGATCAATAACAGCAAACGCGACATTGTTTTTGTTATTTCAGAAACCACAAGCAATATTTTACTAATTCTGAAAGCCGCAGTCGACATTTTACTAATTTTTGAGCTGGATGTGATGTTTTTTACTTTTTTTATTAAGACATAAGAAAGCAACATTTTTTCAATTTTTCAAGCTGGAGGAAACAAAGACAGACGATATTTTACTAATTTTAAAATACATAAATGTAATGTTACTAATTTTAAACAACCGGTCGCAACATTTTACTTATTTCAGAATTTTTGAAGCTCGAGGCACTAGTCCTCTAGAGGCACTAGCTTTAATAATAATTTCAAAAGCAGGAAACAAAAATTTTATAATTTTGAAGCTAAGCTCAACTTTTTATTTTTTTAAGCTGGAGGCGATGTTTTTTTATCTTTTTTAAATTAATAAACACACAAAGTTGGGAATTAGAAATGATATTTTACAAATTTTTTAAACCAGAAAAAAGAGACATTTTGCAAATTTTGAAACACAGAAATAATCTTACCAATTTTAAAAAATGTAGGTGATATTTTTTAAATGTTTAAATCAACAAAGGGCACAAACGACATTGTTTTTTGAAAGTTTAAAATTCTGAAATTATATTTAACTAATTTTGAATGTTAAAGATGACTTTTTAACTAATTTTAGACTCTAGATGTGATATTTTTTACTTTTTTTACTAAGTGTATACGTCTACTGGTACCGGAAACGACGTTTTACTAATTTTTTAAGCCAGAGACAAGAATTTTAAAATGATAGGCGTGATTTTACTAGTTTTAGAAGACGGAGATGGTATCTTCTATTTTTAAATCTATTAATCTATGGTTTCAGAAGCATCTGGTAACATTTTACTAATTTCAAATGTTAAAGAGGTCATTTAGCTAATTTTATAATCTAAATATTATATTTTTTACTTTTTTATTTAGTGAATACATCTACCAGTACTAGAAATGACGTTTTACTAATTTTCTAAGCCAGCGGCAAGAACTTTATAATGCAGAGACGTGATTTTATCAATTTTAGAAATTGAAGACAGTATTTTCCATTTTTTAATGTAATAAGATACAATTTCACAAGCAGGTTCAACAATTTACTAATTATTTAATTTAAAGGCGGCATCTTACTGATTTTGGGAGCCAGAGACAATATTTTATATACTACATATTTTGAACATAAGATTTAAAACAGTTTTGGTCACAGAAAATTGATTTATTTGGCTGATTATTTTACTGAAATTGAAGTTTTTTAGAATTTTGAATATTCAACAAGAAAAAGAGGACTTCCTACTTGAGCTATTAGCATTATTACGACATCTCTAATCTTGCATTGGCAAACCGAAAAGGAACTGATACTAGAGATGTTTCTTATCGATTTTACCAGTACAGGATTAGAAACGTAATAAATCGTAACAATGCTAACAGCTCAAATAGGAGTTCTTTGTTAATAAGATTTACAAATTAAGCCATTATTTCTATTTTTCGTGGAAAAATAATAAAAATATAGACTCGTCTATTTTATTATACAAACTGTATTCTCTACAACTTTGTTTTTTAACATTTTTTAGTAATTTTCTTTGTTTGGGCAGCGTTTGAAACTTTTAATATATTTTTAATAAGTTTCTTTTTTTATTATACACATCTTTTTTTAATTTTAAATACAAATATTTAGAATTTAATCCTCTGTAAAGCAGTATACAGAGGATAGATAAATAATTAGTTAAGTATTAATAATTAGTTTTGCAGTTTTTAATTCAAGTAAGTTAATTAAATTTAGTTCATCGCAGTTAATGATCTTTTGGTCTTTCTCTCTCTTGAATATTTTTATGTGGGTTTGGACTGGCGAATAAATACTCTTTTCTATTATTTTACTTTGTGATTTCTATGAAAATGTGTAGGGATTTTATTGATTCACCTTTCGTTTCGACTTATTTCTGATTTTCTTATCTTTTAGTTATACAATTTTTCTCTTTATCTAAAGAATCATTTTTGTTTTTTTCTTTTCTTTCCTTTAACTGACCTTCCCCTTGGACATGAATTTCCATCTATAATCATCGACTTGCAAATCCTTGTTATTATTTTAATCTCTGCCTCTACCTCCTCCTAACGGAAACAATAATAACCTATCCAAAGTTTCGAATACATATTTCCTTACGAAACCAAATTTTTTTTTCATCAATACATAAGTCATCCTCCTGTCCAACTCCTCATTCACATCACCGCCCGGCAAACATCTGTTGAATTTCAACCAACACGAGCATCAAATTCCAAACTTTCTTATCTCGGTGTATGTTCCAAACTCATCCAAGCGTTTCTTCACCAACACCTATATCCTCTCCTCTCAGTATCCTCTTGACTTACTGTAAAGATTGATGACCAGCTTCCAACAATCGCCGACAAAATGCACAATGACAGCGGTGGTTGATTCGAAGCGGTCGAGGGGGTGGACCACTCAAACATTTTTAAAGAAGGAATACTTGATGACCCCTGTTAATTCTGCCCGGACCGGCTCTGATATACGAGCCAGCGAGCGTTGGGATTTTTTTAATGAGAGTGTTCGATCAAATTGCTGGTTTTTTTGCAATGTCTGTTAGGCCTCCTGCTGACTGGCTTGTTCGCCCACGCGAAATCTGCAGAAACGTGATGTGCAGAACGCGATATTACGTAAATGTTAATTATAGAATTCTTGTAACGAATGGACGACCAACAATTGTGTTTATTAACACTTGATTGAGGCGAGAGAATGGATCAAGGGGAGAAAAATGCATTCGAAAAACGCAAAGGTCGGCCTATTTACAAGTCAATTACCAAGAAATAATTATAATAACTACGTTCTTCAAACGAGAATAATTAATTATTCTATCTACTTATTATATCTATTGGATGGATTATACACTTTCAGAATTTTACCCCTTTTTGATTTTTTAATTTTCACATCAAAATCATAGTTATTTTATATATCATGTTATAGACGTTTTTAAATTTTTTATTGAGTATATAGTACGTCAAAGTAGTTGTTTTAGGACGGGAAAGCAAAACAGTTAAATTCGTGGCGACGTTTCGACGATATATTTCGTTTTTTTCAGCCGATACACAGGCTTATATTGGCGTTTTCAGGGCTACCGTCAAGGAGAAACTCCAGAGAAGTGTGCAAGGGTTTTAAGACAGTTGTTTTGAATATTTTTTCACTCACTTCGTTTTTTTCAGCAGTTTTACGCAAACAAAAAAGAGCGTCGGGCAAAACGGCTAGTGTGTGGTCAATATGTTCCAATTTTTTTTGTGCTTTACTGTTTAAAACTGAAACGTTTTGATTACACACTAGCCGTTTTGTCCGACACTCTTTCTTGTTTGCGTAAAACTGCTGAAAAAAAATGAAGTCTGTAGAAGCTTTAATTTTTTCACACACTTCGTTCTTTTTCAGGAGTTTTACTTGAATAGGAAAGAGCGCCGGGTAAAACGGATAGTGTAGACTGTAGACTAAACGCTCCAGTTTTCCTGGCGTTTCACTGTTTAAACTTTAAAGCTGGAAGGTTTGACTAGACACTAGCCGTTTTGCACGACAGTTTTTCCTGTTCAGGTTAAACTGCTGAAAAAGAACGAAGTGTGTAGGGGCTTTCAGGTAGTTGTTTTATATATTTTTTCATTTATTTTTTCACACACTTTGTTCCCAAAGAGGATAGAGCGTCGGGTAAAACAGCTAGTGTAGTCAAAAAGTTCCAGTTTTTCTGGCGTTTCACTGTTTAAAAATGGAACATTTTAACTACACACTAACCGTTTCACCTGACGGTTTTTCCTGTTCGGGTAAAACTACTGAAAAAGAATGAAGTGGGACTTTAAGACAGTTGTTTTGAATATTTTGTCATTTATTTTTTTACACAGTTCGTTCTTTTTCAGCAGGTTTTCCCGAACAGGAAAGATTGTCGGGTAAATTGGTTAGTGTAGTCAAAAAGTTCCAGTTTTCCTGGTGTTTCAGTGTTTAAAACTGCGTCTTAACTACACACTAGTCATTTTACCCGACGGTCTTTCCTGTTGAGGAAACTGCTGCAAAAAAAAAGAAATGTGTGAAGGCTTTAAGGAAGTTGTTTTGACCATTTTTTTCATGTCTTTAATAACGTTGTATTTGTCTAGATGTCAAATAAACGTCAGCCATTTTGTAACTGTCGTTTTTTTTTTTTCATGAAATAACCGATTTATTATGAAAAATTATTATTTATTTCAAAAACTGTTAAACTAATTTTTTTGGAAGTTTTGGAGGGAAATATTATCAATAGCACCAACCTAAATCTGTCTCGTCAACACACATTTTTACGGTGTTTCTGGTAATTTTAACGTTCTTAGGATATTTAAATTTGACAGTTAGACGAATATAACGTTATAGGCTTCTAGGTGATGAATTATATCTTTTATTCAAAGCAAAATTAAAATTAATGATGGAGGAAAAAAATAAGTTTTATCTAAATTTATAGCTTGATCTTATATCCACTTTATTAATCTGACAGAACAGCTAGAAGTACTCAGAATAACCTGTAAATAAAATTATTCACATGTAATTTCCTATAGCTGTAACTATCAGAAATCAGGACATTTCTCTTAATAATTCTTCATGTCGCCGTATAAATAACCGTTTCTTTGCTGAGTAATTTGTGTCTTAACTTGTGAAAAAATTTCCTCAACTCAACTGTTATTAGTATTATTAAGAAAATTGTTGTTTGAAGTAAAAATTTGCAATTTTTCTCAATTCTTTTGTGTGTAATAGAGCTATCTAGTTCTAATGTATGTCATTTGTACCACACGCAACAATATCGTGTCAATTTCCTTCATAATGTCCGTTTTTTCAACACATCCATTTTTGCAAATGTGTTATCACGATTTTCATGACCGTGGCAATGTAAATTCCTGAACCGTTATTCAAAAGAAAAATTCTTTATCAAGATCAGCAGCTTTTAATTACTTCAATAACTAGCAACACGTGTTGAGAACCAGCATAACTTTTCATATAAATCACAAACTGTTATCAATAAATTTATCACTCGAAATAAATCTAGCGCGAATGCTTCTTAGCAATAATTACCATCTGTTTAACGCATAACACGTCATAATTCAAACCCATGACCGCTTAAATCTAAGATAATACATGCATATGGGTGCTGGGTAAAAATCAGAACGGATGTCGTACGTCCCAGCACCAGCTCCTCTCCATCCTGTTCAAGACAAAACAAGATCCGCATCCGATGATGGGTGGGATGGGTTGTTTCCTTTCTCAAAAGAGGTGCCTGGATTTTGGAGGTTTTTCGCAACGGATCTTGGACAATTAATGCCGATTCCCATGGAGACTCATTAGAATTTCATGGGAAATTTAAAATGGTACAATCACACAAATAATTGCGCGGGGAGAGGGGAATTTTTAGCATGGGAAACAAAACAAATTTACTAAGGAAAATTTTTTCTTTGTTTCAGGTAAGGAATGTCCAGTTGCTGCGATTGGTAAGGAATCAAAGTCCTCATTTCTAATATTGAGTCAATGTTATATCGATTAAAAATGTCAACTCAAATTTAACCTCGTCAATTTTTTTTTGTTGATAGTACAGTGAAAATAATAATTTTGATATGAGGCGCCCTCAGATTGCGTGTCTTTGATGACGCTATCATTACAACTTGGAAAAAAGTCAATGTTTTAGCTGAGTCATCAATTTAATGTAAGTTTAAGCAGGACCGGGCTGGTCAAGAATAACCAAAATCATTGAATTTATAACTTATATTAACTAAATCTGTTATTAATTTATCAATACTGAAGCCGAATTTAATTTTAATACATTTTTAGTACATTTTTGAATTATAAAATAAATGTATTGAAAATTGATATCGACTAAATGGCTGTCACGGCCATATCGGCACACTTCGTTTCTTTTGATCAATTTTTTAATTTTGACAAAATCAGTTCGTTATTTCAGCAAAAACGCATCGAATTTCTGAATTTCTGTTTGTGAAGCTTTAGATGTTACAAAACCCTAAAGAATGAAATCGCATGGCGTCAAGTCGCAGAAAAAACAACCAAATATTTAATTCTTTTTTTTTATCTTAATAATTCTCCAATTTTTCGATTTTGACGAAATCAGTCGGTTTAATATCAGTAAAAACGCGTTTTTAAATTTTTTTGACGTTACAAAACTCAAGCATGGCGTCAAGTCGCAGAAAAACCCACCAAATATTTCTTTTTTATTTGGAAAATTCTTTAATGCCCTCACCGGTAACGAATTACCCTGAGAGCATGTACGTGATGAAACAATGCAATTTGTTGGTTTTGTGATAAGATCTGATGTGGAGAGATGCTGCGATACCAGCATTTCCATACAAGAATCTTATCCGACCCTCATCTATTCAGTTTTTACATTGGCGGATGAGATTCAAGATAGGATTTAAACACTTGTGGTTTTTCTAGGGTTGTTGAGGTACAAGTGCCTCTTGTTGACACAGACAAGGATTTTTCAATTTTATTAATTAACTATAATTAAAATTAAACGGAAATGCTTTTTATTAATTTCTTATATATGTTTTAATTTGCATGCTTGTTGAGTGACGTCGAATCCAACCCGTTTAATAAATTGTCATTAGATTTAATTACTTGGATAAGTAGTAAACAACTCGGAGAGCAGTCCACTAACGAAAGAAATTTTGTGAGTCCCTCAACTTTCTTTTTAGATCGTTTTTCACAAATAATGGTAACCGTAGAGGTATCGTGTATTATTCTCATCTCACCTGTCTTTTATGTGTTCTCCCACTAGTGCCTGATTGGAAATTACAGGTAGAGGAACTGACAATAAGGCAGAGATTGAATAGATTCGTAATGCAATAGACACAATAGAAGTATATGAGGTCTTATCTCTAAAGAATAAAGACTAGTGATCTTGAAACCTTGTTCTGTCTATCTCGTTTTAATTTCTTTTCTCACCTACACTGACATTAATTTTTCAAATATTTGATAGAATTTTTTTTATCAAAGTTTTTGCTTAGAATGGTACATTTCGCTGTAAAATACAAAAACAGGTGCATTTATCTAAAGTAAGCATCTTGCTTCTTTCTTAAACAATAGAGGGGAGATGACTGTGACTGCAGTGTATAATTATTTAATTATTGAATCGTAAATTCTTAGAATTTGGTTCATCAACTTGAACAATATGATGAAGCGAAGCATATATTTATGATATATTAATATTATTTCTATGAATAAAAGGCACAGTCATGTGTAGTAATAAGAAATTTACTTCTGTATAATTAAATAAATTAATCAAGACGATTTTTTCTAATTTCTTTAAGTAATCTATTATAGGCACAAAGCACGTATAATTTTATTTTTTCAGCATGGGTTGGTACAATTACTAATAGATTAGCTAAAAAGTTTTGTGTCTTTCAAAGCTTAAACCAATGGTTCTTTGCTCGCAGTTTCTGCAAATTTAAAGGAACAACTTCAATATTGAAGAACAAAAATTTTTCGCTAAATGGTTTTTGTTTTTTATTATTTTATAAAGAATTCTTTTATGTGATATTAGTACTTTTAATAAAGATTCTAACAAAATACTCTTTTCACAAAGTAATGGACCAAAACAAAGAATCTTTAGAAAAATTCTATTTTTACTTTTAAATTGTTTTATTAACGTGATTTACCTGCTAATTAATTTATTGCAAATAAACTATTTAAACCAACATAATAGTTTTTTTATTGCTTTACTCGAAAAGACTAATAACAATTATTGTAGAAACTTTCTTATACTATTAAGTTTAATTAAATACATATTTGTATTCGGTTTTACTTTTACTTTTTCTTTTTTAATCACTTATTTATTTTTCATTATTTGATTTTTCCAACAACATCCACAAAAAAATTGTGGTACCTATTTAGCAAGACAAAGAAGTTTATTTACAAAATTACGAAATATTTGAATCTGAATTTCACAAATTTTTGCTTATTAGATTTTTAAAGTTGCAGCTAAATGATATTTTTTTAAATTTTTTTCTTTGTTTTAAAATATTCTTATATTTTGATTAAAATTCTAAAATTATTCAGTCGATAAGTAGGCAAAACTGTATACTCAAAATATCTAAAAGTGGGCTGAATTTTTAAGACCTTTCTATTCTATAAACCAAAGAGTACCCATTGTTCAATTTATAGAAAGGCAAAGGATCTTGATTAATCTTAAATCAAGATCCATCCTTACTGTGGTTTGCCTCTTCATAAATCGAACTACATATGAGTATTCTTTGGTTTATAAAAGGATCTTAAAAAGTCAGCGAACTTTTATATATTTTGAGTGTACTTCTCACAATGCATCTCAAGGAAACTTCTAACCGCCGATGAAAATAATCATTTCAGAAGAAAATTTTAAAGAACACGAAAATAAATATAAATTAGCAGAAAGAGTGTTCAAAGATATTCCCTATTTTTAAATTTCAAGGGTGCTCTGCTCTTTGCTCAAGGGGGTGGTAGAATCAACGTGATTTCACCATCAAAACAAGTCCTCCTGGCAATAAAAATTGACTGAGATTTTTTAAACCAAAATTGTTAGCGAAAAAATTGGGGTGAACTGTTTTTAGAAAATTTGTATTTTTTTAATCTGGCTGCGGCTTCAAAATTATAATTGCTAAAAAATTGTAAAAATTCTGAGGTATTGCTACAATTATGAGGAAAAAGTCTACAAAGTTACAAACTTTTTGAATAATTACTTTGACCGGAATACAAAAATTGATCGTTGAATACTAAAAACTTGTTAAAATTGAGATAGTAACCTGAAATTTAAGGGATATTGTTTTTTATTTAACTATTTTAACATAAAAATTCGAAAACACCTAAAATAAGGACCAGCTTATAAATATTTAAACAATTTTTTTAAAATATTTGTTGATCTAGCATTTAGATAAAGCTTTTAAGAATAGACATATCCAATGGAAACTTCAGAAATCTTCTTGTGGATCATATTTTATATTGTGTAATTACGAAAGAATGAAAAAGTGACTAAAACAGTAAATTATTCTAACAAAGCAACCAACACTATTTAAGATTTACTACCTACTGCTGATTTATAATGAATTAAAAACTCAAATGGTAAATAATTTCAAGTCATGGCATCTAAAACGAGCCCCAAACCCGAAAAACCCATCATAAATCGACTTAAGTAGGGTTGCTTTGTTGGAAAGATTTACGATTTTAGTCACATTCTCGTTCTCTTTGTAACCCGACTCTTAAGCAACTTTGCTAGGACTTTTAAGTGTTCTTGTTTGTGTTTAATATCTTCTGTGTTGTCTTTACTCTCAGGTTGATATCCAAAAACTCAGTGAATTTAAAGAGTATGGCAATCGCAATAAATAGTTGCTAATTATTTTTTTTTTGTTTATATTAATCAGTTTAATTAATTTTGATTAGTAATTTATGTAACTGTTTTAAACTAACAAGAAAAAAAACAAATTGCAAAAACTTTTTTTTATTTGTGTTTTATTTATTATATTTGAATTCATTGACCAGACTTTAACACAAATTTCTCTTAGTTACTTTCAACATCCTGTAGAAATTAATAATAAAAAATCTGTCACATACATATTAATAATAAATTAATATAAACATAATTGATAATTAAGTTTCGAATTCAAAATCGATTTTCTCTTCCCACAATCAATCCTGGACGAACTACACCACCATCACCATCCAATTTTAAACTTTTTTCGAATCTCAATTCTCAACCGCGATCACGTGATCTAATCATCCGTCAACAATGTATGATATTTCAATGACAAAAGCGTCTTTGTCGATCTAGATGATCGATTTTTGCATAGACATCTCGAACAAAATGTATTGTTCGTTCGTTGATGAACTCTTGATGTCCGTTGGGACGCAAGAAGTTCGTTAAGCGGGCATGTGAAAGCCGCGTTCAAGACGTTCACTGGAGATATATAAGACATAAACCAGACCACTGCGCTGTTGAAGAGAAAAAAAAAACACTCGAGTGTATGAGGGTCAAAAGACATTTTAATAACACACAGAGAAACCCCTTGAGAAAATTACTCAAATGACGGAATAAGACACTAATTTAGGGCCTCTTGAATACTACTACTACTAGTAGAATACCATGTGATGAAAAATATGTGTGGGAAAGATATACGGTTGGCTTTTTATGCATTTCACTCACGTTCACACAATAACTAAGCAAGCGCTCAGAAGTTTTTTTTTTAAGTAATTTGTTTGAGTTGGAGATGACTTGTTTGGACAGTAGCAAGGTTTAAATGTTTGGAAAAAACAAAACAAAAGAAAAATAACTGCAAATACTTGATTTCAGAGATGGGCTGGGTGCGTAACAATATGAGTCAGATTTGGGCAATGGGAACTGACAAGAACCATTTTTAGAAGAACTTATTAAGTTATTGTTATGCTGTTTTAAAAAAAGTGTTTCATTTTGGGAAAGACTTGATAAAAAAAGGATTCTCGTTAAAAATATTGTTTAAGGAGTTGAATCATGTATGTACAGTCGTGGTCATTAAAAACTGGGATATTGTGAGAGAAAACACATTTAGGTTTTGTAAAACATTTTGTTTTAGTATATTTCTGCTATTGAAATCTGTCTGAAAAATTAAAATCAGACTTTCTTTGGGGCTTAGACCTTCTGGAAAAAAGCTGTCTTAAAAAAATCAAATTGCAATTGTGCAAAAACTGATGGTTGAGTAGATATAAGTCATTACTTTTTTTCAAAAGAGCAGCCCTACAACTTAAAAAATGGCACTGTTAGGGATTTTCGAAAAAAGGCTGTTAAATTTTTCTAGTTTTTTTGGTTTTTCCCGGAAAATCAATTTTTCGGATTTTAAATGTTAATAACCAATTACTTTATGCCAGTTCCGAGTTAAAAACATAGTAGAACATAACTACCGACTATCCTTAATGTGATTGCACACTCGGTTTTCTGTTATTATTTTTGCCAAAAAAAGTATTTCTGTTACAAATGATCCGCCTGTGCCAGTCATTTAGAAACATTTTTTCTTGGTTTCAAAGGTTAATAACAAATTTCTCTACGACAGTTGCGAGTTGAAAATAAAGCAGAAAGTAACTACAAACTATCCTTAATGTGATTAGACAGTCGGTTTTCTGTTACTGTTTTTGTCAAAAAGAATTTATCTGTTTTTAATTATTCGACTATGCTAATCATTAAAAAAAATGTTTGGGGTTTAAATGTTAATAACAAATTACAAAATGACAGTTGCGAGTTGAAAATATTTCAGCCAATGTTAATACTACAGACTATCCTTAATGTGATTGCACAGTCGTTTTCTGTTACTATTTTCGTCAGAAAATCATTGATTAATTGGTTTATTTTTATAACCGATTGGTATTTGGCCTGATATCTTATACCTATCTGAATCATAACAATATGAGTTAGTTTGTATTTATTAAATAAATACGTACAATACAGAGTAAATATTACTATCTAAGAACATCCTGCAAGAAATGTAAACCAAAAGCTAATGTTATAAACATAAGGATTGGTATTTTCAAGGAATGTTTACCAACCAACTAAAGAGTTTTTTAAGTTTAATAAAAAAATTTTTTTAAGTAATTCTGTCATGTCTTTCACACCAGAAGACTGTTTTTTCAGACGTCAATTCAAATTTTTGTTTGACGAAATATAATTACTCGAGTGAAATGAGTAGATATAATTGCATGTTCCCATGAATCCCATGATCCTATGGATGGATTTACGTCAGATAAATTACCATTGACGTTTGAAACATTTGGGCTATTTAAGCCATATATTCTAATTAGATATTTTAGTAAAAATTATTTTTTATTGTTATCTTCGTTTTGTTTGTTTAATCTCGACTGTTATCACTTTCCTTTGTCCATGCAACGCAATTTATGCAAAGTAATCCAATATTTTGCAACTTTAATCTCGGAACAACCAAGATAAAAGCTTCTACCGTTACGTCTTTGTCCTTCACATTTCAAACGTTTGATTCCCAAGCGTCGTCACCAATTAAAACCTTCATCGGATCCAAATCTGCAGAACCCATCCTCTCCCATTTCTTCTCATTGATGGCATATGCAGGCTTTTGTCATTGTTTCAAAAACAATAGACTCATGGCAACGCTGCTGCTTTGATGAGAAAGTATATATTTACGCTTGACGGCATCTCGCGAAGGCTTGTCCAGACTTCTTGTTCACAGACTTGAGTAAACAAACACGAGGAAGTGTTTCGCAAATGGGAAAATTTAAAGGGAAATGAAATTACACAATTGAGATTTTTCCCAAAACTAAACATAAACAATTTCTATTTACTACAGTTTTTTTGTATAATTTAAATTTAAATGCCGGATAATTACCGCTGAAAATGATCTAGGCGCCCTCTTGTGTCGATAAACTAGCAGTTTGCTCAGGTAAACACGTCGGTAATACAGGAATTCTGAGAGATTGCGTCTCCCGCTTTCTTCATTTTAATACAGTGAAGTAAGTGATTCCGAGATGGCGCTGTGTAACGTTTCTTCGTTTAAAATCTTCGATTATATAACTTTCATTTACGATCTTTTTTTTCTAGTTTTTTGTAATTAAAACGGTTGTTATTTTGTAACGAATTTTTGTTTTTTTCCTTGAGGAAATATGATTATTTATAGAACAACACGAAACAATTTATAAATATAACTTTACTGTTCTGATATTTTGTTTCAAATTTATTTTAAGGACGTTTCGGTGTTATAAATTTTAATTTTTACAACTTGTCGTTAAATTCGAAATGGTTTTTTTCAGAAATTCAAATCCATTAGGGTTATATGTTTAATGTTGAATCAGATAACGTAACATTCTTGTTTACATTATTTTATTTAGACTAATTGGCTAGTAATAAAAAGAAATAGTTTTTAATCTAATAAAAAGAGAATTTTTGCTAGAAATATTCCGTTACTACAGGAAATTATAAAAGTATCTTTTATATGTTCTAGATTTTAAATGAATTCTTTAGTGTCTCCGTTCTTCGAACTACTTTTTATTTTGGGATATTTTGAAGCTTTTAAGTTGGCAAAAAATTCTTTTTTACAGCTTCATTAAAAGAAAAAGAAGCGTAATTAAATGTAGAAAGAAATAATGTGATGAATTTTTAATTTCATCTACATAAATAGCAATAATTAAGAATTGTTGATTTACTCGTAGTTATGTGACTTCAGCAACTCGCTGTAATTACACTAATAAAATAAAAAGCTCAGTGAAACCTCTTACCTTAATTAAATAATAATAAAGCTCACAACAAAATGATTATGTCTTTTTCTTAAAGAACCAAACATTTATTTAATTTAATATATTTTCATCTAGGTACTTTTTATATCGGCGTTGTTCTTGTTCTTACTTTTCCAGTTATTGTTTTTCTACATACTTCTTTTTGTTGTAGTTACTGTTGCCTTTAAGACATTTTGAAGCTTCTTCAATTTTTTCCAGTTGTAGTTTCTCTTGTTTATTATTATTATTTTTAATATTCTTCTACTCTTTTGAAATCACTTCTGTTCTCTTTTCCTTGTATATTGTCCTTTTTTACTATTACTCTAGTTTTTCTTGTTCTTCTTTTAATCATCGATTTTTTAGCTTTCCTGTATTTTTTTTGTTCAATGAGGGACGAAATTATATTGCTGTAACGTCATTTCAAAACTTTGCTTGCAACTACTGTTTAAACCCCAAAATTAGTCTTTTTTCTTTCAAGAATTTCTTCTTTTTCTTCAGTCATTATTTTTCAAGTTCTTTTGAAATTTCAATGGGGCTTTTCTTCTTTGGATCGAAGTGTTAAATTCTTTTTGATTATTTTTTAGACATGGTGTTTCATTTTCTTTCAATCGTAGATACGATAAGATTTTTTTTTTTCATTTTTCTATCGTAGAATTTCATAAAGATTGTCTCGAACATTTTTTTGTTTTTCTAAAAAAATATCTTGTTTTTTTAACATAGTTTTTCTTATATATATATCGTTGATTTTAGCTTTTTAACATTTTTCTTCTTCTTCAGATGTTGTTTTTTAAGTTCAAGTTTTGAATTCACATTTATTCTGTTTTTTCTTTTAAATACGTATAACTTTTCTTTTTGTTTTTCGTGGTAGTTTTTTTATTTGTTTTTTTTTTCAGTCTTAGATTTTTAAATGTTTCTTTGAAAGTTGTTTGGACGTAACTCTTTCTATTTTTGCCGTTTTTGACTTTGAGTTTTTTTCCAGTCATCGTTTTTTAAATTCATTTGAAGCTTCTTTTGGTAATTTTTCTTCTAAACGTTGTTTTTTAATTAATTTGTTCTCCCAAAATTTACTATTGATCCCTTGGTTTTGTAGAGATAGTCTCTTATTTTTTTGGAATATTTCTTTGTTCTTCTAGAATTTTCTCGTTACTTGCAAAGTTTGTTTTTTTAATTTTTCTTTTTTTTTAAAATTTTTTTAAGCTTTGAATCTATATATAACCTACTTTTGGTGTATATCCTACACCTTATTTTAAGAATTAGGAGTTTCTTGTTGTGGTAAGTTAAGTATTTTGTCTAATAATAAAAGAATAGATAGGGGGGAACTCAAAAAAATCTCAGAACACTTATTATTACTTGATTACTCCAGACAAATTCAAAAAGAACAAGAAAAGTACGTTTAAACGAGAAAACAAGAAAAGATTCCACAATCTTTTCAAATAATCAAAAAATTTGAATTTGCGAAAAAAAAAATATATGTTTGGATGAAACAGAAAACAAAGATAGAGTCTTATAAAAATACAAAAATGTTGTAAAAAAACAACATTCCAGAAAAACCAAAGAACTACGATGGATACAAGGTACTAAACTATCTTTTGAAAAGAACAATAAGGAAGGAACAAAATTAAAGAAAAAAAAATGGGGAAACACGACAAATAAATCTAACTACTGTCACAATATTTAGACAGTCAAATTTGTCATGATTTTTTTTTGTGTGTAAAAAGGGGCGAAATCCGCCACTAGGTGCATGGTACGAATATCTATAAATTTGTTATCAGTTGTTCTGAGATGAATACAATAGAATAATTGTATAACAACTAATAAGAAACATTTACTTTCTTTGTAATGTTTAATGTAAATCCTTTCATCGGTATTTAGATAATTATCGTTAAAATACATTAATTTTAACATGTTTGTACTACAAAGTGTCACATTTGCATATTAATTCTGCATTTTTTACACCAAACTTTTCAAGAATGTTGATTTCTTATAATTAATTCAATTAACTATTTATTTAAGCAAATAACTGCTGTAACACTTATTTTTAACTTTTTTGTTTATTTTAACCATTCAAAAACTATTTCATTATTTTTTTCTTCAATTATTCTTCGTTTAATACTCAACATAACAAGTGTTTATTATTAATTGTATACAACAATTTCAACCGCTACCGGATTCTTCAGTTGGAATTCTTAGAAAACGAAGTAAGTATCTAATTAATTTTTTACATTTTGAGCAAGAGTTTTTTTTGCCTCACCCTGTGTAGTATAAAATGCAGATTTATCGGTTACTGTGATGTCAACGCTGTCTGATAACAGAATTTTTGCTTATCACAACTGATATGTGAAATGTAATCTAATAACAAGAGTGAGAAGAAATAATTTTGTTTTCTCTGTTGTAAAAATTCTTGTTTCTAAGAAGAATAATTTGCACACATGAGCAAAATCTCGTTATTTCTTCAGGGTTAGTGTAAATTACTCAATTATTCTTCTTAGAATCGTGCACTAAACCCGCTCTTCACTGTAAAAATATGAAACAAACAGAGGTTTTATTGAAACAGGTGTTGTCCGGAAAGAATGCGTGCGGACATCCTTGAACTGTCCCATTAAAATTACCAAATTTTACCAAATGGATTGTTTACACAAATGTCTCATTATTTTAATTGGCGAAAAATTTGTTTTTTTCTTGTTTTTTTTTGGAAATATTGTCCTGGTGCAAAATCATCAACTGAAGACCTATGAAAAGTGGGCGTCGTCTCAAAAATCGAATTACCCATGAAGAAGAAGAAGCGCGCGCGCTTCTATAAATGTAAACAAGTTCTTTTTTGATCATTGACCGTCTTGTGTCGTGGTGACAGTTGAAACAGGTTTGCGGTACTTGAATATTTCGGTGCCCCATGGAGGACGCCACTGGTATCTAAGAATGTTCATTAGCAATCAGGCGGTTGAGAGTTTTATGTATTGTTTGACCTCTGGCAAAGCTGGAGATATCAACGATGCGGCAGACGTGAAACTCGCGGTAATTTCAACGCTAGAGCAGAAGGGAAAAATGCGAATTCTTTGAGGGTGGAGGGGTAAAGAGTGTTATTGACATGTGGGGCGGTCGGAGATAGACGGAAGAGATGATGGAGCGCACTCGGACCAACCGACCGTCCGTGACCTTCCTTCCGCACCGCGTCCCCCAACAACTCCTCACCATGTCGATTACTCTAGCTTCACGCTACTACTGACCACTAGAAGAATTTATTTCGTTTAATTCGCGCTGTTATTGCCTTTGTTGGATATTATCCACTAAGGCATTCCGATATTTTTAACAAAAGGTGGACAATACACCAAGAAGAAAAACAAGAAAGTGTTTACAAAAGACGAGCGGTTTTTTTTTCAGCCTTTTGTTCGACACAATGAACTGAAAGCTGGTCAATGCCAATAATCTCGATTTCGTTTATAAAGTACCGCGACAAGTCCACAAAAAATTTATTGTTATTTAACACTCAAGATGTACAAATTTTCAGTTACAAAAACAAAATGATGCCACTGATTTTTTTATTTATTACGTCACAAGGGGGTCGAAAGTAGATAATTACCAACCCGGAACTTTATGTTTGATGCTTGAGCATTATTTCTATGGCCTGTCTGACATACAACTGCTTTTTGTCTAGCTTCAATTAAATTAATTAAATACAAAATTAAAAAATCAGATTTTTATTTCTAAATCAAAAGTTTTTAGGACGAAATTGAATTTTCTGTTCAAGGGCAGAAAATAACACTTTTTGTCACATTGTTAAGATATCTAATACATTTTTTTTAAGAGTAGTCGAAAAACATCTTTATTACTAAATTAATTTGTATTTATTAGGTGCCAATTTTGAATTTTACATTTGATTAGTTTTCACAGATTTTTCATTCAATGATTTTACTTGACGCAAGGCATCAGTGGTGATAATACATACAGAAATATCTGGAGCACAATATAAAAATTAATCAGTATGGACAGCTGATAAAAATTGATAATTTGTCAAAAAGCTAGCATCCCTTCAAGTTATATGTGTAAGAGGGAGCCACTGATGTTTAGATTTACTATGAGTAACTAATAATACACAATTTAAATTTAAAGGGCTATAATTGCAAATGATATAATAAATAATCTAAAGACAAGGGTCAAACAACGATTAAAATAATTTTTATAGTATTTTATTTGCAGTTATAGCCCTTTAAATTGTGTATTATTAGTTGCCTAAAAATCTAAAAATCAGTGGCTCTATTTTACACATTTAACTTGAAAGGATGCTAGCTTTTTAACAAATTTTTATCAGTTGTCCATACTGCTTTCTATACTGTGTCTGGAATAACATTCTGGACTTTAAAAAAACTAAACTACAATAAATAATAAAGAAAATAACTAAACAGAAACAATAGAATGACAGACATGACATTTCCAAAAAATTACTTTTGGAACGCAAAGATATAAAAACCAAAAATGAAGCAGAAAACGAATTTATTTAAAAAAAATTTTGTTTTAATTTTATATATGTACCTAGCAAAATATTTGTAGAAGTGACCTCGTATGTTTGCTTATTATATTCGTCATTTTTGTCAATGACCTCAAACTATGTAGGTAATTATTTTACAGATTTTTACATGGGCTTCAGAAGTACCTAGAAATTTTCATCAAAAGTGGCTAGTTACTGTTACTGTTACCCATTTTATAGTAATACAACGAATGGTACATACAAGTATTTTTTTTTTTCAGGTTTTGAATGTTTTTACATCATAAATTACCGATTTTTTTTACGTAAATTAGAATTTATTTGTTTCCAATATTTGCATAAAGTGAGATTGTAGATTTAAGTCTAGGAAAAAAAAAAGAATTGTTCTTCTTCTCCTCACTTCTTGGCCTCGGCTTCGTATGTACAGTAGACAAAAAATGGTGACTAACGCACCTCAAACCAATCAAGATATGGCGGAGTAGAGAAAAGAGAATTGTTATTAAAAGAAAGTATTGTTGTATTCGGGTGACTAAAGCTAAAATCGGAGTAATTCCATCTTTAATTTTGTTTGTAGTAAATTATTCTTGGAAAAAATCAATAAATAAATTAGTTGTTAATAATACAAATATAAACAAAACACAAAACAAATATAAAATAGACAAATCAAAACACATAACTCAATCAAGTACAAGTAACATTCTATTATTAAGACATTTTCTGATTTCTTTAGATACTGCAATAAGGACCGGATAAAATTTTCCTAAACCATGACCACAAACAAAGCTCAAATATATTTTCAAATAACACACAGAACACAAATATTGAACGAAATCAACCATAACAACTTTAATTGTTATTTTAGAATACGGTACAACATTTTTGTTTAGTTGGAGCACTATAAAATAACCTAATTCATGAGATTAAAAGATAGCGACAAGATAAATTCATGAAAGGTTCCTACGATTCTGAAAGTTTTCTTTGAATACGCAGTCTTGTAATCCTGATTCTGAATTCCTTGTTGATGGAACAAACCTACTACATATTAGGATACGCCACTGTGGAATAAGAATCAAGCTGTTGTTATAAAAGCAAATAAAACGTATGAAACTTTGCACCTCATTAGAACTGTACATTATCTGTGCACAATCCTATTAAATTCACTCAACTGAAAGATTGATTTTTAATGATGCGTTTGAAGAATTTTCAATAGAATTAATAAAACAAGATTTCCAGGTAGATTCTTTCCGTGAAAATCTGTCATAAAGCGTATTTTTTGACAGATTTTCAACAGATAACGAAATTTCTTTTCTTCGGTTTTTCTTATACAAGTTCGCAATGAAGCACCCAACTTTCAGAGTTTCTTAATTTCCGTTTCATACCCGGAAATTCATTTGCTGCTAAAAATCGAATGAATTTGGAGCTCAATAGCAATAACAACTCCACTCGTTACCTTTGAAATCGCTTTGAGAAAATCGACAATTGTCATTGCGATTGGTAATACCCTTATTTCAGAGTTTGTGGGTTTTTGTAATTTGAAATCAATCATAAACCCATAAAGCAGCTTTAAAACGATGTGTCACTTGACCCCACTTGCTATTTAAATTATTTAAAGGGGTGACTCTGGCCGCTGGAGGAATGTGGTAACAACTTTGAAAATATGATAAAATTTAGTCTCTTTTGACTTGTTTTAACGTTTTTTCGAAACTTGGACGAAATCGAAGATTTTAAGGTGTGCCAATTTTAGTTGGGGGCACACTGTATATTAAATAAAATAACCAAAACTTTGTTATTAAATGAAAAGGCGGAACTAAAAGCAGTGATGTGAACAAATCATTTTAGCCCTGTTTACAATCATTGATACGATCCGGTCATTGCTTATATCCGAATTTGAAAAAACGGTTCCGACTAAATATTGACTGTCTGTCTTACTAAACATCTGCCGAGATAAAAAAAAAATCTTTAAGGTACGCTATATTTTCATCACTTATCAATTGTTGATTTAGGTCTAACCTTCAAAAAATCTGATAAATTTAACACGCTCTTTTGATATTTCGTAGTGAAATGAATAACTTTTTGAACTTGTACCTCCTCTTCTTTATATTTCGATAACGATTAGGGGATTAGGTATTACAAGAAATACAGTGATGTGTGATTTTCCCACCGATCAGAGCCGACATTGTACTACCAATGGAAAAAATTTCAAAGATAACATGTTATCGATTAAATAAATAAATAATTGAGTTTCATCAATAACATACATTATTATCCTTCTTGGAAAAAATAAAGAAAAACTGTTCAAGTGTTCACTGTGTATACCGTGTTATTATCGTACGGCAATAAAATCTTCACACATACCAGCTAAAGCTATTACCATACAGCTTGAACTTCACAATAACAGTGAGGGAATGCCATTTGAAAATTTTTCTAAAATCGGTAAGCCACTAACACTGGCTTTATCCTTTCACTTCATGGATGAATCATTGCAAGACTTGCCCTTCGGTATTTGATTGGAGCCCTAAAGGCCTTCTTCGTTCATCTTCACATGAATCATTTAATTACTCGCCTTAACAACAGGCGATATTTCGTAATAATAGATATGCGAGGTGCGAGCCTGTTATTCTTAGAAGTTTTAACACTTATATAATATGCAACGGACTTTCTTAGGATGCAAAATAGACAAGATGAGTCGCCAGGTTGAATATTCGCCCAAGATGGCAGTGATTGGGTAATTTGTGACTTTAGTTGAGAAAATAAGCGATCAGACGCCTACGAAACACTAATTAGAGGTGTTACCATATGTGGTTTTTTTATAAATCAAATGAGAGGCACATTATGAGATTTATTGTGGGCGCCATTGCCTCAAGGTGATATAGTCAAGTTCACTAATTTCAAATTTGCATCGTATTAGTTTAAATGAGAGTGACTTGGGCAAAAGTTTCTCTTTAATTAGACAATAATAAACTGGACGCCTCCAGATAATATCCGATTTTTTTACTAAGAAAAGAAAGTTTCATTTATGGTGAAATCAGCTCAATATTTAGTTCACAAAGTTATATTTTCTAATTTATTGAAAGAATTTGGTTGAAATACAAAAAAATGGCACATTCCTAGATTGAATATGACGACTTATTTCGATTTCATCAGCTATTGAAAACACCTTCTGTGTCTTGCTCAATTTTTTGAAAAAGTTTGTTTCAACCGGCCGCTGTTTAATAACGTTTAGAATGTTTTAACCCATCTGGATAATAAAACAAAATGGGCATTAAATCTATTTAAGTTTGTACTGTTAGTAGTTCGTTTCAGTGAGTGGTAAGAAGCAACGGTGGAGTTTTTTAACCACATCGCCTTAGATTTGAAATTTGAATTTTGAAGGGCCTAGTCCAGGTGGTACCCCAGTTCATTTAAATTTTGAATTTAGGATATGTTGTGCTACTCAGTGTCATAATTTTGGCCATAGATTCCCTTCACTATGAATCAGAACACAACCTGAACAATTGGTACAATCAAAACAACCAAACTTCTAGTGTAATTAGATTTTTATTAATAATTATTATCAATACTTGTTATAAACAGATTAAATTGGAGATTGTGGTTATGTTGTGCCAATCAAAATAAATAGATAAATACGGTCTTATATTCGAGAAAATTTTAAACATCTATTTTTATATAAAAAAATTGTTAAAGACTAACTCACTCATACTTTTAAATATTTAACACATTACTTGAACCAGGGTCATTTTGAAATAAAGGAGCCTTACGCTGTGTTTGACAAAATGGCGGCAACATAATAAAACTACAATGTGAAAGGAAACATTTATTTTTTGTTTGGTGCAGTTTTGCATGAGATATAAAATAGAATAAAAAGTAAATTGGTTGTTAATAATATAAACAATATAAAATGTACATAATACAAAACACACATTGTACTGTTGACATTCTGTTAAAAAAATTTCTAATTGGCTCACTGCAAGAGGAACCGGATGAAACTTTTGTAAACTGTGTTCACTAACAAAGTTCAAATATAATTTCAAATAGCAAATTTAAAAAAAAATAAAATTTAAGCATTTCTACAAACTATAGCATTCCTATCTCAGTTTTTACTCCTCAAAAATTTTCTAATAGCCGTAATTGAGTGATTTTTTCTTAGTTTCTTCTTTAGTAGTTTATTATTTCTCCCTCCACCACAACAAATATCTATTTTTGAAAAGCTCTACAAAGCTCTTGTAGCATAAACATTTAACAGTAAAGTACAGGCTCTACACTATTGAAAATGCACTAAACAGTTACTCTAATTTTAGGTCCTGATAGTAAGAAGTAATACGAAAAAAGTAATGGAAATCTGGACAATGATTGCAGAAACAAAATTTGAGTCAATTATAGTAATTTCATCAAATAATTTTGTCTTGGTAATAACAGCTCATTTAAAATTTAGGGAGCATAAATTGTAATTTAAACAATCAAATGTTAATGAAACAATTTCTAGTTTATGTCCCAGCATCAAGACAATACCAAAAAACATTTTTAACAATTTATAAAGAGAACAACAATTTAATAAAATATCTGCAAAAAAAATTCTAACACTGCAAGTCCCTTAATTGACGTTGGAATCTGTTCTTACGGAAACTTATCTTCAAAACTCCTTGTCTTAGATTATTTCTTTAACAGGATAATAACAAAAGTGGTTTTACTGTATTTTGGCATTTTTATAAAGTTAAAATTTGAAAATCATTATCATTTATTAAGTATAAAAGTCAGACGCTATTAATAAAGTAATAAACTAAGAGTTTTAACACTGTACTGTTTATGCACACACAACTGAAGCTTGGTTAACGAAAGAAGTCCGATCTGGCTTTCCTGTCTGCTGCTTGATAGAATATAAAGAAACTGGACGTCCACAGTGTCAGGAAAGTAGTCCTTTACATGTAAAGCAACGAAAAGAAGAGCCAGATTTGCGTGTTTGTCATCGGACCAAGCTGTAACTTTCAAGAAGTTCTGTTTTTGTTTTTATTTTGTTTGAAGCCATGGTTCTGACCTCAACTAACCAAAAGTGTTTTTCTACAAATTTTGCTTTACGATTGGACTAAATTGGAACAACATGATTGGTCTAATTAAATATGTATTTTAATTTAGATTTCTTAACTAGTTTATATTTTCTCGACATTTGAATTCTCCAAACTTTTTATGAAATGAACTGTCCCAATCCGACTTTATACGAAAAGTAAACAAAAATTTTTTTTTAAAGAGGTTCTTGTAACTGTTTTTTTTTGTAATTCTAGTAAAATCAGTACTAAAATAAACAGGAAATTAATTTTTTATTTGCTAAATGTTTTTCTCTTGGAATTCTACTCGTAAATAATTAAGTATTGGTTTTCTTTTACCAAACAAGCATTTAGACCTCTTGATTGAATTAGCTTCGCTCATTATTATTCTAGCTGTAATCAAATCCCAAGTTGTTCCTTACTTCTTTTGTTTCGTCTCAACAATGTATCGATGTTTTGTTTTTGTTATTGTCGCATTGGTGCAACCACCAAATATAATAAAATTCTCTTTCGAGACGTAAACTCGATTTTTTATGACGGCGTGTGGTGGAGAAAGACTCTAAATTTGTGTGTCGTTGTGTAATGTTGTTAACATGCTTGTTTTTGTTCCAGGTAAGCTGACCGCGCTTTTATCACCACAATCAAGACGTCCTCGGATGACATACTGTCTTTGGCCGACATATAAGATAGGGTGACGCTCATTAAAAAAATTCATAAAAATACCTTTCAACAAGGGATCACATAACACTCGAGGGTTCTTTTATTTCGTTAATTTATGTTTTTAATTGGTGCTGGTGCACGTATGGCATTCCTTTCTTTATTATCAGTTAAAAGAATATGTGTAGAGTTATTTCGGTGATGTTTATAGCCGGTTTCGTAGAAACTTCAAGCTTCGAGGGAACAAACAACTTCAATGAATTACGGTAAGTTTTTCAAAAATTTTTTTCGAAAAAAGCGTCTTGCCAAAATTAATTATCGTCTAGTTGTGGTCATGGCGAAAGAACATTGTCCTTTGGGCTATATCCTTTGTTCGGCCTTCTTGATACTTTAAGTTGATAGCTTTGGTATAGCCGGTAAGTCCGATGCGCCTTATAGTCACGATGATTGCTGATAACAGTTCTGTAGAAGCATACTTTGCGCCCCCCGGTCTCCCTGCCCCCAACACGCCATCTAGATCGGCCGGTCACGAAGTGCACGCCATGCGTGATCACATCCACAACAAATATACACGGTGATGACTTTTCGTGGCAAAATTCCACGCTTCCAGCAGCACGTTCAAAGGGTAATTTACCTGAGATTCTGTTTTGTCTGCTTGAGGGGGCGCGTGACCAAAAATTATTGTCCAAAACAAGTATAGTGCCGCAAATGTACAATAAACCGGTTACAATGGATTTATAGCACCTGCTTTGCATATTTAACAATATTTTTTTTTTTTTTGGTTATATTTTAAAGATTTGTCAAAAAACACTTGATAAGGGTTGTTGTAAAGAGAAGTGTGCATTATTGAAGGAACTTTGAAAGGACTGAGGTTTCTTTATTGTCTCTATTACTCAATAAAATTCAAGCATTTATATCCAAACTATACCAAATCTGAATATAATACTACAGGGGTGTCAATAAAAAAATTCTAACCGGATATTGATATTCTCTTGCCGAGTGGGATTGCGTCTAGGTCGGCCTTGATTGAATTTGTTTTTGCAAGTAAATTAAGTAGGTAACGCCCAAGGTTATAACAAATTGCTTCTATGACGTCGGCTTTTTTTTCTATATAGTGTCAAAGTTGAAAATTTCGGTTATAGATTATGTAGTTGCTTTTAAAGAAAAATGTTGTTGTGAATGTGGTCGTTGAAATATTCTCGAGTCCGGCGAGATTTACAGGCTTGATAGGGCAACATTTCGATGTTGGATTTTTCTTATACCTTCTTGAATGCTGTAAATTCGTTTTAATAAATTGTCGTGGAATTTCGAAGGTGCCGTAAATTTTAGTAAATCGACAACGTCTTCAATCATAAAGCATTAAGCCACATGAAAAGTCCGGATTTTCGAATGGCAATTAATTGAGGCTTTTACTCAGATCGGTGCGGGATATTCAGAGATTAACGGTGATTTTTATATTCGAAATAAACATATAAAAAAACTTGATTAAAATTTTACATTCCTTTTGTCCTGGATGAAAAACAAGAGAGTTCTAAGTTGAATTTGTACTGGTGATTCAAAATTAAGGACTGTAATTACTAATTGTAGCAACAGCAACGATGGACAATATCAATCTGTGCAGTAAGTGCATTTCCCGGAAGAATATTAAGATTATCCTTTCCACTTTTAAGATTCAGAAGATTCTTAATTCCAAGTATCTCAAAATTGTATCCCACTTTTTTGGGAATAGGTTTACCCTACGTTTACGATCAGCTAATACACATGAAAATTCCCTTTGGTACTTTACGTCTCAACGTACTCAACGTCTCTGTCACACTTAATTGTCATTTTATTAGAACAAAAAGCTAAAGGAATAACAAATTTTATTTAATTATTGTTTTTCTCTGTTTGAATAACTTCAAAAAAAAAGCGAACGCCATTGGAAAAACCTTAATAATTGCCATTGTAACGAAAAACAGTGTACTTTTGGTTAATTGAAACTACCTTCACCTTTTTTGTTTTATTATTGCTTTATTATCGTTTGTAAGGTTTCTGTTTGTATGTACACATCTTCCTTTAGATACAGTTTTTAAGAATTTTAAGCGTTTTTGTCTCTTTTATGTCGCCACATTGAGTTATAAGCCGGATCAACAGTAATTTTTAGACTTAGTTCTTCTGTTTTTCTTTGATTAAAATGGATGAGTTAGTTAGTTATGTTAGATTAGGGAATTAATTATTGATTACTCAATTAGTGTAATTTGTCCTTTTCGTTGTATCTGTCTTCAAAAACATCTATAGCTTAACTATGTTTTGTTTTTCTCTTGATTTCTTCTTATCTTTTACGATATCAGAAATGTCAAAATTCGTTAACAACAATTTTGACATTTATCTGCCAACCATGTGACCTTTTGGAACTGCACAAACTTCATCGATGACGTTAGATCGTGACGAAATCGACGGAAATACAAATACAAGCCTCATCTAATGTTTTTTCTAAATAATTTCTTAGAAATATAAAAAATCTTTATCGAAAATTTAACATACACAAGATTTTGGTAAATTGTTTAAAGTTTTCAATTTCAACCAGCCAAAAATGAATTACAGCGAGCCATAAAATTGAACATGTGCAAATTAACCAAATCTAATGCAGTACTGCCGTTATGTCACTGTATTACGAAGGAAATCCTCTGTAAATTAACCGGGGAGAACCGCTTCAGCCTCCTCTTTTGATTTTATTTTGAATTTCAGTCTTTAGAAGCCTTCGATTTGTGTGGCTTTCAGAATTACCTTCATTGTCTCCCTAAGAAGGGCATTAGGTACATTTTGTTGAAGCATAATATTCACTTTTTAAATTTTAATTATGAGTACATTGTATAAAAATAGCTATTTCTATCATTTGGGATTTTAGTGAACCTCTCCGCGATTGCGGTTTTTACTCACCAAAAGTGATTTCTGTATTTTTTAACGGTTGTGGCGCCCTAATTATTTTTCATTCTTTACAATATCTGTAGGGGATAGACCTCATGATTTTCGGAAGTCATTTTTTTGCATTTAGAATGCAGGAAATTTATTTTCCCCAATATGTTAGGTAAAAAACTATTTCTAAGATAAAATTGTTGATTGATGTAGGTAATTCAATTAATTTAATAAATTTAATTTAAATATTAACGGGTCTTTAAATTTAGAAACTTTTGGTCTCTATACAGATATAGTCAATGTATTTAAAAAAAAATCTAACAAAGGACCTACTTTTAAAGCAATAATTGCATTACTGGATCTCTCGAGCTTTGATAATAATAACAAAATTTGTTGTTAAAGAGTGTTGAGTCTTTTGTTTCTTTACCTTTTTTTTAACTATGTAGTTCTATTGTTCTATTTATTTTATAACTTTAGTCATATTTTTTTCAAGAAATGCATTAACATTAAATCTAGTAATAACTTGACTTTCTGTGAATTGTATTTTTATTAATCTGAATCATATTTTTGGAATATGCAAAATGACTAGTGAAGTGAGTGGTCAAAATTTTAGAAGAAAATATATCGACAGCCATTTTTGTAACCGTTCTTCAGCGCATTTACCGGTAAACCTCCGACCTCGACTTTACAAAAGCCATCAACATTTAAATGAAAACAAACTTAAGTTGCCGCCACAGCATACTCTTGATACCCACACGCCGATAACACGACCAACGAAACCCAGAGTTAGACACATAATCTTACCTTTACCACCTCTCGCATTGTTCCGAGAGAAGTCCAGCAACCAGTTGGTAAGAAACCGGAGATCTGGCTGCTTGCGCGCACATTTTACAATTTTCTTTAAAAAACTGAAAAAAAATCCCGTGAAAGCGCCATCTGAGTGTCCAGTGATGTTTGTTTCGGTGTGATTTGTGTTGTTGTGTGAATCCCAGGTGTCTGTACTGGAGTGGGGGGTGACATTAAGTGCAGGTATGTCATATGTCAAAAATTTTGAAATCGAGTCGGCTTTGGTTTTCGATTCTGGTAGACCTTGGTGTAATTTTTGAGGCCGCGTAGTATTTTCTTGAATAAACAATAGAGAGCAAAGTGGGACAGTCAGTGGGCGTTTTCTTTCACAAATTCGTTGTAGCTTTGCCATTTCCTGTTTGGTGGTGGAAAAAAATTTTGGTCGTAGGCGAATTTTGCCTTAAACACGGCCTACACAATTCTTCTTGTTTCGGAATGGTGATAAAACAACAAACTGTCATCGTCAGACAATACTATCTGGTTTACATCAATCTAGACGGTGGTTACATTATGCAGAACAACAGACAAACACGGGTACCAACCGAATTCCGAACACTCGGCCCTTAACAAGACAAGATCTGATAGATATTCGCGAAGATAAGGCGGCGAAGAAGAGACTTGTTCGCTTTGAAATTGGTAATTTTACGAGTATTTTATGAAACTTCAAATCAGTGTCTTGAGAATCGGACGAAACACGTAACTCAAGGCTTGAAGAAAGGACAGAATTCAAATTTTAAAATTTTGTCGTAAATTTATGTCAAAAAAAAGGGAAAGAATTTTCTAGTATCCCGTTGTTTGTTATCTCAGCACGGATCAAAGTGCTTAGCTAGACAGAATGTTATGCTAATATTAAATTTTAACACTGCTATAAGATGTTCAACATTTTGAATATTGTTACTAATTCATCCAAATATTTGTTAAAAAAAATATAACCTTATAGAAGCCACTTTAACATTACTCAAAAAACTACGTTTGTTTCAATAACTTTTTAAAACAACTTTTGGGCTGATTTCAAGTTGAGATAATACCGGTAGTATCTTCGTTTCTAAGCAAAATTGAAACAATTCGGGGTTGTGATTGGTTGTTGCCATGGAGAAGTATTAAAATTTGCGATAGTACCAGTAATATCTCAACTTGAAATCAGCCCATAAGTTTTTAACACGATTTGCATCAGTTCAACTAACTTGCTGATAAATTTTAGGATATAACAACAGTTAACAATAACAACATTTACTCTATTCTCTCTATTTGTTTTTCCGTCACAAAAGCTGTCTTAAAAATTTAAAACTTCTTTCTTGTGGGGTATGCGTAGATGCTCCAATTGAAACAACCTCCTTACCGTTCTAAAAACTGTGTGAGCTCCAAAAGATTCTTAATTTGACGTATCACTTATTTTAATTTTTGGGAGTCAAGTTATACTGTTTCTATGTTCTTTCGGTCTCTTATAAAATTTATAGACTTTTCAAAAATTACAGTAATTACCTTTTCATTATTGCGCGTTTATTTAGGAGGGTTTAGAAGGAACCCAACAACTCACAGATATCTAATCCCGTGTTTTTTCCTTAGTAGTTAATCTGAAAATAAATTAGGACTTTTTTTTTTTGCTAAATTAGTGTTAAAGTTCTCATTAATAAACGCTCAATAATGCTAGCTAATTACTGTGCTTTTTAAAAAGTCTCTAAAGTTTTATAACAGACCCAAGGAACATAGAAACGGTACATTTGCATTTTTTGAACAGAAATTGAACAGAATAAGAAGAGGAAAACTGAATCAATAAGAGTAAGAAATCGAACGAAATACTTGAAATTACATGGAAGAAATGTCAAATTTTTCTTATTGAAGATTTATGTATCTTGTTCATTTAGAATTACAAGCAATAAAATCATAAAGTAGTCTACATCTCCAGATCTTCTTGGTAATAAATCAAATAAATATTTGCAGCACTTGAAGAATGTAAAATATGCAAAATTCAAAAATATTTTTGTCGTACGGCGCCACAACACTTAACTCTACAATTACACCACTTAACAAATAGTCGCCCACTCAACTCAACAATACACCCTCCAAACATTTCTTTTATTCGACTTGTTTGGACAACTGTGAGATTTACCTGTCGCACAGTCAGTCGATAGCTCCACTCTTTTACAACCCTCAACACAAAAAGCCATTGTATTTCGAATTTAAGACCTTTCTATATACCTGTTTTTTTGTTTTGTGAAGACAGGTGGTCTTTACAGTCATGTCATCGAAACCCTTAGTTAAAAATTTAAAAATTTTAACCCATAATTCTCAATTTCGAAGTTATTTCGCGGCAATACAACTTCAAAACCCGACCATATTTCATTCTGTCAAGATTCCTGTACATATCAAGAGGCAATTATATTTTATTTACCGCAATTACGCCGCAATGCAGTGGACAATGGCGGTTTTCTCGAGTCCAGGGACGGGGGATGGCCATTATAAGTAAATTCCGAACGTTTTTCGAACGGAATTTCGACCAAAGAAACACAATACAAGACTTTAAAGTCGAGACTTAAGATAAATGGTTCGCGGATTCGCTAAATTGGAAACCAACGACCATATGGAGCGAAAGAGGAAGGGGGAACAACGCGCACAATGCCCAATTATTTACCAAGGAATTTTCGGGGACCGCTTTACCATTGGCGGCATAAAAATTTCGAAATCTACTACACTGTGTACAAAAAGTTAAAGATATTAAGAAAATTTAGATTAAATTAAAAAAAAATTAATAATTAACACAACAAAACATTTATTTACTAATTTTTAAACAATTTGATAATTTCTTAAAAATAAATTTAAAATAAAGTCCATAAATAAAAAAATACAAAATAATTTCTGGTGCATAAAAACAAAAAATAATTCTAATTTCAATAGCGAGGCCAAAGCCTCTAACATAAAATTTACGGTATTCTACGGAGCTTACTCCTTATGGGAGTATCAATTTCTTCCTGTAGAATTTGCAAGCACAAAATGCGCAAGCTCCCTCTGGTTTTTAATGCAATGCTCTTCCAAGGGGGTTTTATACATGCTCTATTGGATTTAAATCGGGTGAACGTGGAAGAAGAGCAATTTGTTGAATTCCGTGGAAATCAAGTCCATTTAATATTTCTGCGGTACGGTGAGACCAACAATTATCGTCAATAAAAACAAAGTTTTGACAAATAGCGGCTTGAAAATTAACAACAATGTTGTTTATAATGTCAGTTGCGTATATATGACCGGCCATCGTTCTATTGCAAGTCAGGACGACCCCCAAAACAAATGGAGATTGCTCTTCATACCATAATTGGCCTCCTTTGGATTGGAACGGTTCCTCAGATAAATTGTTGGTAATGTCGTTCACCAGCTATTCTTCATACTCAAATACATACGTCTACTGTCACCTCTCAGGCCAAATATGAATTTGTCAGCAAACAAAACCGAGTCTATTCCAGATCCCAATTATGATATTGGGTGGCTTATCTTACATGTGTCGCATGGATTTGGTGTGATAATTGAGGGCCTCGATATGGTAGGTGCCTTCTTAACCCGAATTCTCGAAGTTAATTTCGAATGGTTTGGATGTTTAATCTTGGTTTATTCGCAATGTGAAGAGCATTTCTTGCTGCTAATGCATAAATTTCTGAGTTTCTTCTTACTACTACGCGTATATAACGGTCTTGATTTCGGGTTGTAGACCGAGGTCTTCCTCTTCTGGATCTTTGTCGAACAGATCCTGTCTCCAGGAATCGATTCTATAACCGACTTACGACACTTACAACAAGGATGTGAGTAACATTCAATTGAGTACGGCAAGCCTGCAACATCCCAACAGCTCTGTTGTTTTCAGCTCCTGATAAAATTTTCTGTAGTAATGAATATACGACGACGACAAAAGCGAAACTGATTCAAGTATCTAAACTTTAAATTTAACTAACAAAAAAGCGATTATTACTGTCACTTTCTTTACAATCAAAAATAAAAATTTATAATGTCTCTAACTTTTTGTGCACAGTGTAATAGGTAACCGAGATTTTTTTGAGAAAACGAGGACGAAGTTATTTCGTATTTACACAAGAACAATAGAAAGGACATAAATTTTTTTGCACAGTTAATAAATATGCTGGACAAAAATAGATTTGTTTGTACACTAGCTGATTAAGTCAAATGTCGTGTTTAAAATAATGGAATTATTCAATTAACTGTAAATGAATAAGTGTTAGAGGAGGCACAGAAGGTTCAGTTTCAGGTTTCAATACGACTATTGACAACGTTGTATTATGATAATTTATAATTTGACAAGATGTATTTCTTACTGATCAAATGATTAATGACGATTTATTCTTTTCTTGACAATGTTTTATTGTTTATTCTAACTTTTTTATGTTTTTTTTTATTTCTACACAAGTATATTTAAGTTTTGTATTTGGCTGTTGTAGTAGTACAACTCGTAGGCACAAAATGTACATGACCTGATTATCTCACAAGCTACTGTTTTTATCATTATTATATAATTTTATTTTATACCAGCTTTATCAGAAGTTAGATGTTTGAGATTCTTATCAAGAGCAGAGTTTTTGTAATAACCAGTTTATTGTTGTCATTAATTTAACTTAAATATCTTATTAAATAAAAAAAATATAGGGTGTGCTTTAAAATTTGGTATTACAAATGGTCATGGAATCTATAACCTCACTTTTTATTTTGCATTCCGTTGAATATCGCCGGTAATTAAGCATAAATCGTAGCGTGTGGTCCGTTTAGCTGCGATTAAAAACGAAATGAACGCGATTCTATCTGGCACCCGTCAGAATCATTGAATTATGTTAGCCTATGGCAGCCATTAATCCCGTTCGAATTTTTGCCGCCACAACCCTTCGTTTGTGATTTGTTGGCGGGCATTTAAATGGTAACCACGTGACGCGTGCAATTGCAACACTACAGTTTAGTTTTCTCTAGTAGGCGTTGGATTTCTCCAGGCACCTACGACACGATTCTAGTCCGGCCTACGCCGTCTACGATTATGGTGCACGTGCCACTCGACCCCCCGAATTGATCATAGTCGGCCTTGGACGATAAGGGCAACCGTTTTTTGGGAAAAAGAAGAAAAAAGTAAACAGACGCACCCTAATACTAGACCAAATATGAATTGGGATAATTAGAAGCGCCATTGCAGCTGTACATTCCTCGACCTACTAGAATTTTTTCAACATTTCGTTGGAATTTTTCGAGATGACTGTTTGTCCAACGGTTAGGACAAACATAAGATAAAAATCCGAAAAGTCGCGCCGACTAGATTCGAAGAATAAGTGATGCGAGCTTTTCTTCTCTCTCTTCTTTTATTTCTTTTAATAATGAACTAATCAAGTCGGTGTAATAAAGCTTGGATGAAGTGTTTTTAATTGCGGCAATTCGCTTTGTAGCTAACACTTCGGCTTGACACCATGAATTATATCTTCTTTCAAGTCTTTTTTTTTTCTGAAAGGTCGGTATTTTTAATTTCGGTTATTGGTTGGATTAAAATACGCAGAGTGAAAGGAGCTTAAGTTATGTTCGGCAGTCTCGTAACGGATAAAGCCGTATTTAGGGCATCAATAAAGATGTTTGTCAATTTTGTCATACATTCTACTCAAGAGTTTACATTCCAATTGCTTCTGGTAGAGTCCATTAGTACAGTTTTTGCCCCATCATCCGGACACTGACCGAAAATACCGAAAAAATACCAATTACGACGTAGGTTTTATAGCCCATATTATTAAGCATTTACCAATCTCGTACCATGGTTTTGCATTAAATAGGCTAAGCTGACTTTTATCTACTTATGTAGATATGCATTATTATTATAACAGTTTTATTTTAAATTGGCTATTATACAGAGTGTTTAAGTAACAACCCGAGATTTTAGATTTTAGAAAAATTTTAGAAAAAGGAACGTATCTTTTAGAAATGCTAACAAATCATACTTATTAACAACTTGTTTTGGTGTTTTCTTAGCACAATAATCTTTTTCAGGATTGAACATCAAAAAAAGTTTTTAAAAAAATCAATACAACTTCCGAAACATACATTTTTGATTTTCCATTTATTTTAGTGTGTCGAATGAGAGGAAAAAAAACTCTCATCTATAAATGACAACTTTGCGCGTCGTTTTTGCTCAAATGTTTGGTGTTAATGGGTGCTTTTTTTTCGCTCCATAACTTTTTAAACTGTTTCATTACTATAATTATTGTCAAAACAGTGATTGATTTTTTAAACATTTCAGTGTTTTGTGGATTTTTATAACAATGACCGGACAAATTGGTCAGCAAATTTTAGGACAGCCTGTATATGCTATGAAATGGTTTCAACCATTTCATAGTGATAACATTTCTCACTATTCCACAGCAGGATTATGAATGAAATTTCTTATTTCGGATATCTCCTGTATTATTTCTGAATTATAAAACAAACGAAGATTGTCTATATAACGAGCGTCTGGAAATAAATGACGTCGTAGTCTGGTGTGGACCTTCGAACGTAGAACTTAGCTTGGATAAATGTGTGAATTGTTATTATTACATAAGCGAACAGGTTAAAAAAGTGTGCACCAAGCTAAGCCCTAAGTTCCCAGGTCTACAGCCCACTACGACGTGATTCTTTTCTAGACGCTCGTTATATTTTTTTGATTCATGTAGTAACTGTCTTATAGGTTAAATTCGTATATACGAGGGTGATTTAACGGAAGAGCGACTCCAAATTTTTTTGGAGGTTTTCAAAATAAGTGTTTTTTCGGCTATCACTTCTTCATTTGGTATAAATCTTTTTTCACTGAAGCATTTTTTAAATTTTGGGACCTAGAAGAAATCACTAATGGTCAGATCGGGTGAATAGGGTGAATGAAGCAGCAAATTGTAACCCAATTTGTTTAATTTAGAAGTGGTAACTTCGCACGAATGAGAAGGCGCACTATCGTGATGAAATAGGAATTTTTTTATAGAGATGTGGTCGCTTTCTCTTTAATTCGTTGTTAAAAAGTGTCAGTAAGGCAGCATAATATCGGCCATAATTGTTGTTCCCTCTTCTAGATAGTTAGTGAAGATAATTCCAAAAAACTGTGGCCAGAACTTTATTGGCCGAATAACAGTTTTTACCTTTATGAAAACATGCTCATCGGAAATAGTCTACTGTTTTGACTGTATTTCCGTTTCTGGAGTATAGTAATGTATTCAGATTTCATCTACAGTGACAAAATAACCCAAAAGTTCTTTTAAATTACGTTGAAACATAGCCAAAGAATCATTCGAAGCTGTATATAGCAAACGAAGCACTCATCTTGCGGATAGCTTTTTTATATTTAATTGTTTATGCAAAAAATTGAATAGGTACCTATTTCGTTGACATGTCCACTTCATAGCTACGTTACACACCTTCAATCGTAGGTCGCTATTTACAAAAACAAGGACTTTATTAATCATTTAGGGAGTCGTTACAGTAAATAAGGCTACGGGCGCTCAGCATCTTCTTAGCTTATATGACTAATTTTGAAATGAAGAAACCGTTTACAAATCATATCAGATTTATTAGAATTAGACAAATCAGATTTACCATAATATTTGCATAAATTTTTCTCACTTTTTTAATAGTTTTTCCACATAAAAATAATATTTACTTAACATTCGAGTTTTTTCTTCAGTTTTACACAACAACGGAAACACTTTTTTTAAAAAAAATGTAAAAATGTAAAATGCAAAATTCTTTTAGAACATAAAAAAGAACAAAAATAAATATATAGAGGACATAAATAAATATATAAAGTTTGATCGAAATTTGCAAAATGGTGTGCTCCGCCTCTCATTATTATAAAATAAATTCGTGACCAGTTTTCTTTTGGTTTTTTCCAAAATTTTTATTTTAGAAAAAGTTATGAGGATTTGAATTTTTTTTTCAAATGTTCTCTTTCTAAATTACTTGAAGAGATATGAATTTGTTTGTTAATTGAAAAAAAAAAAAAAATCGCCACTGTTCTACTATTAAGTTTTACCGACTACTTAAATAAAAAATTTCGTTTCTCACTTGATATTTTGCTTACCGACTGCTATATTTTTGACGAAAATATAAGTTTATGACTGATTATTGTAATCATCATCATCAGATTTAATCTGTTGAAAACCTTGAACTAGCTTAAAATTATTAAAATGAGTCAACTGTACCCAAAATCTTCCAAAGCATCATTTCTGAGTAAAAATTTGTGGAAAAATAAATGACTACCTGCCACGTCAAAATCTCTACTCTTCAGCTTCGGTATCTTTTGGAAATCATCAAAAAATACAAAAACTGGCCCTCTGTTTGAAATTCCATCTTGGACCCCTGGCGACTTCTCTTCGACCTTCCACTCGAAAACGGAATGCACCATCAACATTCTTTTAGTTTTCATAATTAATGTTAAAACATTACGGTGATTAGTTAGAGGCCGACCTTCAGGTTGGCTGGACACAGCTCATCGAAATGATTCCACTTTGATTTATTCAAGGGTGTGAGTTATTGGTTCTGTCTTTTTTTCCTCTCAAGACCCATTAAATTTGTGGCGGGTCTTCCATTTACCAATTACCATAAAACATTAGTGTAAAAGTTTTAAAAGGTTGATTTTCTATGGTGTTTTACCGAGTCATGGTGCAGGTTAACAAATCGCTGTATGGGGTCAGAATTCAGCGGCGGCTGTCAAACCTTTTTTTTTTCTATCGCACCGATCGAACAACCTTACTAATTGTTAACATCTCTCAAGAGAGGTTTTCAGTAATGGAGTTGGAGATTTTTATTTTATGAGTTTTTTTATTTGAGAGAACTAATCAGAAAATTAGTTTATGAATAGAAATGTTATTTTTGTAGAATATTATGTAATATTTAGGTTGATTAAATTCGGGTGTCTGGGTGACCCACCTAAAGTTTTATGACAGTTTTGAATGGCGACGACAACTCGGAACAGGCTGTTAGGTGCATTATTCAACCCACAAGAACGGCCATCCTTGACTACGGTAACGACAATTACAAGTCGTGGGCGTCTTCAGCCGGCTTTCTATTCTTATCTTTCACGTGCTCTCCGCCATCGAAGCGATGATTGATGGAAGGCATCGTCGATCGGGTTTCCGTTGTCACTCACCGTTGAAGTCTCTTCGACAAGAACAACACGACTCGTCTCCTGATCACAATTCAATTTATTTTTCATAATTTTAATTGTATATTGACCTTGGGTAAGCTTCGTGAGCGATTGGAATATTTGAATTATCGCACCAACACGATTGGTCCATTAACTGTGTACATTCTTATCTCGACGAATCGTGAGAAATATGTATTTATAGGGACATTGACATTTGGTCCAAATGTCAACGCAACTGCAAATTGATTGACGAAGAAGACACGGAAATGTCGAGTAGGTGTTGGGCGCCAACACACTTTTACCATCAGACCATCACCCTAACATTTTGCCTAGGTCCAGGTATTCAAAGGCGGGCACCCATCTCCAACAAAAAAAAAGAACAAAGCGAGTTTAATTACACGTTTCTGAACACCTAATAATCTATTCTCATCACAAATCAAAAAAAAAATTTCCTGAGGTGTGAGGGGTGGTACTGAAATCGCACCTGAATGGCGCCATCCACCATTTAATTGCAATGCAAAAGGAACATTACTAATTCGTGTTATAAGTTGTACGATAGATATGCATTAGTGTAAGTCGTTTTTGCCATATTTAGCAAGAAGTCGAGGAAGGCCACTGTATTTCATTTAGAAATTCCTGTTTTAAAACGATCCGGAATCTGTTATGTGTGTGTGAAAAAGTTCTTCGCACGCGTCCAATCATTTTCTCGTGATGGATAATTTCGAATGCTCGGGGCCGGACTCGACCAAATTCTCTCTCTGAGACAACAACGAAAAAATTTGCTTCAGGTTAGAGAATAATCGACGCAGATCGAACTCTAACCGATAATTTTCCAACATTGTCGGTATTTACACCCACGGCGAGGTTTTAATGAGGGGGGTGTGAAGAAAGAGGGGGGTTATAAAGGTGGGAAATCTTTCGAAAGGTTTAGATGGTGATGGTAGACTTCTTTTTGAATAAAAATTAAAACAAAAATGGACTACCAAATTCTAAAAACTAAATGACTAAAATAATACAAAAAAGACCTTGTTCTGATTTACAAAATGAAGATATTTTTTGCACATACGAAGACGATAAATATAAAAAGCTGAAGAACGTACAAAATTGAAGATACACCTGTCAGAAAAGAAGAAAGTTAAATTTTTGGTTTTGAGTAAATTACTTCAAATACAAAATATGTCCTATTTGTCTTATCACTTAAAAAACTGCTACAAAGACAGAAGAAGAAAAGCAAAAAGTTGTACGTAGATTCAATAAAAAACAAAGAAAATGATGCCAAAAAGAAAATGAGAAAAATATTGTCAGAACCAAAAATCAGAACATACGAAAATGTTTTAACGCTGAAAACTCATATCACTCTTTGTAATAATAATAAAAAAATGACCAAATTCCTAAATTTAATGCCTAATTAATAAAAAAATAATAATTGAAGAATGTAGATACTAAATAGTTTGGGAATTACAAGCGAGAAAGACAACAAAGGTACAGAGAAGAAGTTAGTTTGTTAAAAGCACTAATATGAAAATAAAATAAAAAAGAAGCAAAAAAGAAAATATCTACTTGCGGCTTTATGCTTTAAAAAGACGAATGCAGAAAAGTAATGTCTTCACCGTTTAGGTCAAAAAAAGAAACAAAAGAAGGAAACCTGATAGAAAAAATTATAATGAATATAAAATTGATGGAAAATTGGAATTTTGTAATAATTCAATTAAAAAAGATAGAGAAAAAAGAAAGTTGCAAAAGATGGATCAAGAAATTTTTAAAATCTATGACGTGTGGAGAAATAAATAAGAGAATAAAGAAAATAAGAGTTTTAAGAAAATTGGGATTTGATTTAAACCTCAAATGTGATCGAAAAAAGCTGAAAGAAAAGCTCTTGAGAAAATAGTCAGTTTGTGACTATAAAAGAAGAGAAAATGTAGAGAAACTTAAGAAACGTGTAAAAAAAGAAATAGAATAATTATCAGCAATAAAAAAAAGAAAAGGAAGATCAATAAGTTGGTTTTTTAAAGAATTAAGATCCAAAAATAAAAGCAATAAATATTTTAAAATGTAGACATTCTTTAAATAAAGGCAAAACTAATTTCAAAAGGAATGTTATTTGGTTCTTGTATAGAAGAAAAACGTACTATTCTTACAGGAAAGAAAAAAAAAAGAAGTCTATAAGAACTTTATAATATGAGTAAATCGGACATTGGCCTATCTAAATTAAATAACAAAAAGAAAGAAAAGCTAAGGACAAAATAAGAAAGGACGAAAAGAAGAAGATATACGTAAAGCAGGCATAAAAACTAAATAATTTTCAGATTAGTTATTATTAGTCTTTAATTATTATTTTTCACTTTGTCTTTAATGTATACAACTTGGCCGGTCCAAGGTACTAAAAGGGTTTTGGAATTTTTATAAATAAGGCAACAACACCACTTTGGTGACTCAAGAGGTTAAAGTTGTGATTTGCATGAATTACTAATACAGTATTTCCATTCAAAAGTAACTGTGATCTACCTTTTTATCCCTGTGAAGCAGTATGTTTCAAAAGACTCTTAATTCGATGTACTGTTTATATTTTGTGTCTTTACACAATTTTGGGAATCGATATACCATATATATATTAATAAACAATTTTTTGAGTTATTTAGAACAGTTTTATTAAATTTCTAGTGAAGCAATGCCAATGTTTTAAAGAGCAGACCTTTTCTTCATCTGGATTACAACCTTTTCTTTTAACTGGGGAAAAATGTAGCTTTGAATAAGGAAAGGTATGCTCCTAAAGACGTTGTTGATCTCTAGAACCGCGCAAACTTTACTACTGGCATTAGAACGTGACGACATAGACCGAAGTAGACATGTAATTAAATTAAATTATCTACAAAAAAAGAAATTTTGGAAAAGAACTAGAAAAGAAGTTTGAAAATGCTGCTGCAGATATAGATACAAGCAGAAAAAGAAAAAATACCTTTTGGAGATTTGGAATTATGAAAGTTTCTCTCTTCCTTATCATTTGAAATATTACAAATGAAACTAAAATCTAGATAAATATGTAGTCGATACAGACTGCTTCCAGTGATGAATGTTTTTCCCAGTTTTTTATTTATTCTTATATTGTTAAAGATAATATCAGAATAATTGTTCGACATAAATTTATTGTGTAATTAAGTTAATTAAATGCCTCCATGTAGCAACTGTCTTTATTTTTTACATACAAATTAAAGCACAGGTGCAATAGTAATTTGTCAGATATGGTATTGAAAGAAAAAAAATTGCTTTATTCTTTATTACCCACAGAAGGCGTAAAGACGGAAGTACTGTATTTTTTCAAGATAACCAATTAGAGTTTACCACTCTTATCACTTTTTTAAATTGTTGAATTTTTTTTGTGTTATATAATTCTCGAGTAATATCTCTTTGAGGCCTTCGCCCTTTCCCGGACTTTGCCCTTAATCCGTTCTCTGTGCGGCTCGGCTCCGCTCCGGTCGAGTCCAGCTCGTGACGCGTCGAGATTCGAGATTTAGCAGGCGTGGTCGTTCGCTTCGGCCTCTATTATTACCACGATAATAATTTCGAATACTCATTCGACGTAACGAACGATTCACCAAAGTCGTGATTGCCAATGATCCTATCCGGAATCCCTGCGATTCCGGACCAATAATCCGTGACCGTCGCGATAATTGTCCGTTAAGCGCATTCCAAACCATTGTAAAGATGTCGAGACTCTTCAAACGATTTCAAAAAACATCGCAGCATTCATAATTAATCTACGAATTCGTTTCACGTCCCTTCGAACCACCCAACACTTGCTGCTTTCATGTAGTGTTCATACCAGTGATGCGAGGAATGTTAAAAGGATGCGAAGACGGCCTTCACTAATAATCTATTTGTTATTATGGAGGAGTCGTTTGCATTTAAATCGATTGAAAGAACAAGATATTAAATGAGTAATTTTAAACAAGAATTGTTGTGATTTGTTAGTAGGGTTGCCAACCGTTTTTTATTTCAAAGGATAGTTTTTTAATTTTATTAACTGTTCTTTAATATTTAACACATACTTAACGGACCCAATTTGTCCTTTTATCTACTTTTTTTACCAAAGAGAAACAAGCAAGCATTAGAAAACTGACATATATATATATATATATATATATATATATATATATATATATATTACATTTTAAAAAAGTAAATTCTATAAAAATTTGTAGAATAAATGACCTAATGACAAAAAAGAATAATTTTAAAAACGTAGTTTAGACATTTCCGAAAGAATTGTAGATTCTAGACCTATAGAAATAAATAAAGAATTACAAAATCAACGATTGGAAGAGAAAAAGAAGAAAATACAACTAAACTAAACAATAAAGGAAGATTTAAGAAGTTGAAAACATCAATTGGGAGGTTCTGGAGGAACAAAATTTTAGTCGAATTTGAAAAACAATATTTAGAAAAAAAAATAAGAATAAAAAAAACGACTATTCAAGAAAAAAAAGTTAAGAATAGTAAAAAACCAAGAAAAATTCTAGATTAGTAAAAGAATAATCCTTTGAAAAGTCTTGGTAGCTACGGAGCAATTACAATAATTTTCGCTTCAAACACCCGTAGAATTTTAAGACACATTATATATTTATATATTTTTTTATTTTAATATAAAAATTGTGTTAAAAATTAGTGGTTCTTCAAGTAAGATATCGAAAAAAGTCTGAGATTAGAAGAAGCAATTTACAGTAGAGAGCGTACCCAAGAGAAGAGTTCTAAAGACTATAGTAAGATGATAAAAAAATATAAACTCAATCCTTCTCGATTCCCTAAAAAAACAATCCTCTAGATACGCCTTTGTCAATGTCCTTTATTTCGATATTGAAAAGTTGGCAATCCTATTTGTAAGGGTTTTTCAGAAAATTAATTATTACTGAAGCTATAACGGTTGCGATTCTTGGAAGTTATTTAAAATTGTCCTAAAAAGACAATACTTAAGTTGATTACACCACAATTAATTTTTTTTTCTTTGATAAAATGTCCCGGGGTAGCATTCAGGTTTCATTCTTGACTGCACGTCGAAATCTCTACAATTTTCGAACTGAAACCTCTTATTCTCTCATATAGCCGGCCGCGTCTTTCATCTCGACCACTTACATCTCGTGCCTTATTCTTTAAAATATTCCAACACCTGTCACAATCTCAACAAAGCGTTTACTGACCTTTCCATAAACCCTCAACCCTTAAATTAGTTTTTCCTGGTCATCTTTAACTCGCAAATTGCGAATTTATCAATTTAAGATCCAGATCGGTTATATTATACCAAAGCTCTCTCAATTTCAGGCAAGACGCTTTTATTTTGCCGCTCGCTTTAACTAGCGATCCGATTAACCCACCTGTAGCCCAGGTAAACTAACTGGTGTGTGTTTCAGAGTCACGGCATGGAAGAGAGAGTCAGTTTGTTGTTTGGCGCGAGCTGGTGAGGAGCTTGCGCCATGTGAGGGACATACCCGTGGACGGCCATCATGGGGACCCGAGGCCACCTCCTGGTGTTGTTTGTTGTGTTGTTATTGTTTTTGGTGTTGTGCGAATGCAAACAGCACTATAACAGGAACAGACGGAGAGGAGGACCAAAGGATAATAAAGGGCTTACTCTACATCATCAAGATAATGAGTTCTCAAACAAGGGAAAGAGTAAGTCGCGATTATATGCAGAGCGGGAGTGGAAATGGCCAAAAGTCTGAGACAATGGGAAATGTCAAGAGTGGGTTTGATAGAAGGAACGTGGTTTACCATAAATTCGTGGTTTGTTTGGGTGCGAGTTAATTTGTGGAGAAAGAGGTACCGAATTAGGTGCATTATTTACCTTTTTTTTTGATTAGATTTATGTGTTTTACGATGAAAATGAAAAATTTTCTTAACACCTGTATATGAATATTTACAAATATAATTAACTTGACGTCATTGGGTTAAATTTGTTGTTTTCAGATTTTTTTAACATGATAAAATCTTGTTTCTTTCTTAAACAATTATAGACGTGATAATAAAAAAGATATTTAGGTATATTTACACATTTTTCAGGAATTACCAGAATTTGATAATGCACGAATTGTACATAGAGTAAACAGTTTTTCTAGCTATTGTTTCAAAAGAAAAACAAGAGATTTAATCAAATTATACAAACAAATTTATGTAGTTAATTCTTTTGTTGATATTTTTGATATTTCAAAATCTAGAAAATTTTTATGAAGTTTTTTGTTTCCTCAGTTTTTCCAAAAGAGTCTCATTGGCGTTTATCATCGCAAAGTTCTTTAATAAATCGTGTTAAAATTACATCTTGTTAACATTCTGAAAGCAATTTTCTTTATAAACAAAAACAAAAATCAACAGTTTTATATTCAGGAACGTATCTAATAAAAAGAAAATTATTTGATTTAATATGAATGAAGTTCCGAAAATTTAAATAAGCAACCTAAAATGAATGTTCTATAAATAGTATATGAAGAAATATTGATGAAATATTGATTCCAAACTGATAAAAGCACACGAACTAAGAATAACAGGCCACGATAAGTAAATTTACGTCATTAAATTAACAGTAATTCGAAATTTTGAATAATGGCGTAAATTCATTAATATGTGGTCGCAGGTATAACTGCTTACAAGTTTAATTTTTGTTTCTTATTGGTTATTAAATTTCGATGAGCGAAACAATAAACTCGATTTACATAGCTGCAAAATAAATATTAAAAATATATTTTGGACTTAATAGTGTATAATCAAAATGATAATCAACAAATATTATCATCTGGAAAGCCAAGTTTTTTCCCTTTAATTTTATATTGCTAGTGAAACAATTGAAACAAACACAAGCCGCTTTTGTCGTAAAAAATTAATATTTATACAATATTATTGACTCATTGTTAAATGTGTTATTTCACTCGCAATCGGTTCGTTTTACAAACTTTATCTTCCAGTAAATAGTACTTATTTTTTCATTTTTAATATTTCATTCTTCTCGTTCAAATTCTTTTTCTATATTGTTGCATTTGTCTTAAATGTTCTTTCTATTTTTTTCTTTTTCAACAACCTTGCCATTTTCTGTGAAAAATATTCTCCACAAACACCTTTTTTATACTGTTTTCTCTGTTCTTTTTTCTTAGTCCTTTTATTTGTTTCTCCAGTTAGATAACTTCTTTTTCTTTCAGTCTTTGCTTCTCATAATTTTTTCCACTTAACTTTTGAGGCTTTTTTCTTGTATATCTTTGGATGCTTCGAATCGTATATTTCCAATTTTATATAAATAATAATAGGTTTACCATATCAAAATAACAAATTTCTTTGATAAAAACAGTGCTTTCGTATTTCCATTTTGTTTTTTTACCTGAATTTACCAAAAAAAATCTATTTGTGGCATTCTAAATTAAACAATTTTCCTTCATGTTAAAATCGGTGTATTTACCAAACGAATATTAATTTTAGTTGTGAAATAATTTTAACAATATTTAGAATAATAACAATTTAATGATTTATTATGCTGGGGTTAAAGCCGAGCATTTATGAAATTCAAGGAAAGTCTTTTAGTCTTTCATCTTTTTACCTAAAGTGACCATTCCCCAAAAGTATTGTAAGCAAATTTCTCTTGATAAAATTATTTATAACTAAAGACAATATTGCTTGTATAAATGTATAGACACTATATAATCTTGTTTTTGTTATCAATTTTTATTTTTTTAAAAAAATTACTTTGAAATCTATTCTTGTTTTACGGTAACGTCCACTTCTACGGCTCCCCAAATCAAATCACTTTTTGCCATCTCAATATGGAGCAGAATGTGGTCGATGTCGTAATGCTTTTTGTGCTATATGGTAGCTGCTAATTTTTATTATTTCTAGATTAAATTTCGTTTTTTTTAGATCAGCGTCTTTTAACATAAATTTGAAGCTTTTTTTATTAAAAAACTTATGACTAATTCACGTGATTGTTATTAAATAACTGTTATATTATTTCAAATAGAATGTTTTCGTTGTTAATTATTGCTAAAATTAATCATAAATAATTCTAGAAAAAGAACATTTGTACAAAAGTCTGCTAATTTTTTTTAAATATTTTTAAATGACTTTCAATGATAAAAAACATTGTTACACTACATTTCACTATTACAATTTGTCTAGAAATGTTTTAATTTGATTTAAGTGGTGGTTGTAAAGAAAAATGTGCATTATTCTCACCGAATCACCAGCTGGGCCGTTAAAAGAACCTTGAAGGGGTCGCTCAAACCCCAGAAAGTTGTCTCTATTACATAACATTTCTAGACAAACTCTATTCAAGCATTTCTAGACAAACTATCAAAAAAGTCTGTACTTAATTTGATAAAAGCTGTGAAGCTGAGTTCAGATAAATTATATAAGTCCAACTGCGCAATAAAATTTTAAGGAACTCCCGTTTTATATACCTTAATGTAGATATTCAAAACACTAATTTAAAAAAAAAGGTAAATAACAGCCCAATGTTTATTTTTTTAACATAAAGTTTGTTAAATATATTTGCTATCAACCCATAAGTGGCAATTCTTTGTCGAACAAAAGCCACGTATCTCATCTCGCTGATGGAATAATCCATTGAACGCTCTCTACTCATTAACCGTCCAATTTGGTATTAATAATTTGTGAGAAAGGTATGCCATATTCAGCACCAGTAAACTAAAAGATTAAAAACCGAATCAAAAATCGTGACATGTATTTTTAATGCACGTCACTCACAGATGACCGTTGTAATAACTTTAATAGCATGTTAGATGGTAGATAGACCCTTATATAATGCGGCCAGTTGTGTTTTTAATTAGCCTTTGCTTCGAAGGACATCTCAAGGCTAGATATTATCGTTTATGTTTGGCCCTCTTTTGTTCCTTCAGCGATCATCTTCGCACTAAAACAGATGTTTTTCGCACTCAAAAATTTCGTCACGAATTTAGTACTCCTTCGTTAATAAATTAATTGTGGTTACACCATAAATATGCCGAAAAAACCCACAATGAGAGATTGCATGTGTAAACATGGCTCGTGACAGTAATTTAGTTGTGGATGCAGTGATGAAAAATTCCGTCAATAAATCGTAAATTACATCGAGATAACCTCATTGTGTTTGAAAATTTCGAAAAAAATTACAAAATCTGGCTGTTATTATGCAAAGACGCGACAAGGAGCCACTTAAAATCCGTTTAATCATGAATAATTTCCTTGCGGAAAAAATTAATTGATGCTATCATTACCGGAGACCACTTGTCATAATTTAATTCGATAATTTATTGGTCGGGTCTTGTTTGGCTCACGTTTTACATGTTTTCGACATTCCAAACGCGGTGTAAACGACCTAAATCAGAGGATTTAACTGAATTTTCAGGGAAAGTTGCAAACTGTTTTGGATTTGCATTGGAATGGGAATGATGGGATGTTTCCGTTAATGCAGGAAATGACATCCTTTTGCTGTTATATAGAGCAATAAAATAAATGTGTATTGGTATGTATTTGGAGAAACGCATTTTATCTTAAGAATTAACCATGTTAAGAAACGACACTAAAAGAGTCGCCGGAATTTAACATCAAAAACAAGAAAACTGCATGGATAGTATTCTTCCTTTAGTTCCAATCCTTCGTAAGCGAAATTTCGTGACAGTAACACTTCAAGATATACATGATATTATTTCTCGGTTCCTTTAAAATGCGTTGCCAATATCAAAATCACACGAAAAATCTTAAAACGGATGTGAAGCCATTTTCCAGGCTTCTCTACCTGCGTTGTAGTGCGCTTTTTGCAAGAATATACAGCGTAAAACTATTAAAAGAAGACAAAAATGTTTAAATTTATAGATTTCATTTGAATTTCCGTCTGTTTCGTCACATTCTAACGCCAAGAAAAGCGAGGATAACGAATAAATTCTTTTAATTAAATTTCAGAGGCAGCATTATAAAATGTACAGTAGGATAAAGGGATTTTTTCTTTTTTTAAACAATTTCCGAAACTTTGGTAGCAGCGACAGTAAAATCACACTTTCTTGGTTTAAAACTTAGAATGAATTTGACTGATGGTTTATAGATGTTAACACAAATGTCGACCTTCTATAAAACCTCCAGGTTATTGAGCTTTTCTTGTAAAATTAAGAAGCTATTTATGTAATAATTTTAATGTTAATAAACAGGCTAATAATGCTAACCTATCGACGATGATTTCTCTCATACGGTGGGTCAAAATCCCCTAAATCTAAGCTAAGTTTCCCCAAAATTACTTTATTTTAAAAAGGACTACAACCACAAAGGAATAAGAAAAAAATAGTTTTTTTTAAACATTTTAACATTTTTTTTTGTTGTAGTAGCAGTTAAAAATATCGTAAAAATTCCCTACAGAACTTTCTCTCCTAAATATTCTCCTCTTTTTCAAAAAATACCCTAAATTTAGGGAAAATCCCCTATGTTGGCAACACTGGGACAGACATAGAGGGTACTCTATCAAACATGAACCCCTTATGCTCATTCTAGCATATTGAGCAAAGAAAAGTACATTCTATCTCCAAAGTTTGGCGAAAACACTGATTGATACGATAAACGTGCATCGAATTAAGAATTTTCTGACGTTCGCAGCGATAAATCATCTATATATTGTATTGCTTTAGCCACGAAGCGATGATTAGTTGAGTAAGTAGTGTAAATTGTCGGTTGTAACTATGGGTTTCTGTACGGACAAAATTAAAGCTGTATTACTGGTTGAATATCCAAATTTATTTTTAATTTTGTATCGTAATAATTATTTTTCTCTCTTTTATTTACTATCTTTAATTAATACATTAGAATCTTAGAAAGTGTACGGGTGCCAGCACAACACTAAACCTACATCTGAACCAGTTCTGGAAACCCTAGAGTTGGGGAATTCGCAGGGTATTAAGCCTACAACTAAATTATCGATATCCAGATGAAAGTTGTCGTTACTATTGTAGTAGCTGGGAGCTTCAGTAGATTATTAATTCGATGCTGTCACATATTTAAGTTTGGTACAAACTGTTCAACCAGATAATTTGCAAAGACCATTGTTACTTTCTGGTACATCTCTCTTACAGGGATTTGCTGGACTCTTATCGTATTGTTTTGTATTTTTGCCAAATTTTGGAAGCAGAATTACTGTACTGTATCGTTTTTCTTATTGCTCTGTACTTGAAATTAGAAGGTTTGTCTGTTGGTCTTTATGAAGTTCCAGTTTGTTTGTACTTTTCCTTGGAGAATTTTATTTCTTGTTTGTCGTTATGTTAGATTATAATCATTTTTTTTTTTGTCTTTATTGGCAGCATTGTGTACTGGATTTTGTTTTTCTATTCGAAGAAGGAACAATTAAATTATCGTGACAAAATAATTGACCAATTAAAAGTGCTAAACAAAATCAAAGAGGTTGCATTATAATAGATATCACTATTGTTGAATTTTAAGATACAAGAAAAAAGAAGCAAAACAATTTAGCTCTAATACAGTAATTTCTAAAGTTCTAATAAAACTTTGGAAATTATTTAAAAAAAGAATTAATTATTTCATTATAATAACATTTCTATTTTACTATTTTTCTATCGTGTTGAGAATTGAAAACAACAGTTTTGTTTAAATAACCTTCACCTGTCAGCTCTATAACTGATGTTACATCGTGACGAAAGAGGCGGAAATTCAAATACGAAAAACATTTATGCATTTAAAAATCTAAGTTTTTTTAAATTAAGCAGTATATCCTGATAATAAAGTGTCGAAAATTTATTTTTGTCTTGAAATTGTTGGTGTGATTGTAGTATTCGAAACGTGAGTTAGATTTTTGGAAAAATTTGTGAAGTAATTTCTAGCATATGTGTTAATAATTTATGAAATTTTATTGTTATTATCAGACTTAGGCACAGAAATGTCACGGCGGGAAATCCAAGCGGTGCGATCGCTACACTTTGGCGTGCACACCAAACTAGACCGAATTATTAGCTAAACTGTTCGTCGTCTCTCGGATTTTACTTTCTAGTTATAATTTTCGTGTTATATATATTAGTAATATATAATACAGTTACACAGGGCAAGTCTAGATCCGACGCTTATGGCTCGAGCTGATTGCAAGCGAGTGCAGTGAGTCTGCGTAACATTTCTATGCCTATGTCTGGTTATTATTTATCAAAACCTGTACACAAATAGCTGTTTCTATTATAAATCGCTCCACGGTTGCTGTCTTAGCCCACCAAAATTGATTCCTGTATTTTAAAGATACTAACATCAAATAAAGCAATCAAATAAATGCTCCAGACTTCTGACAATCATGATGTAGAATTAGACTGAATTAAACTAGAAATAAATGATAAAAATCTTAAAACAAGTAGCTAACAAATTGAAATATCTGATAAGGTGGTTAGATCCCAGGAGGTCTATTGTATCAATTTAAATTTGATACAAGTTTCTTGTTGTTTGTAAATAATAATAGAGAATATAAATTATCTTTTTCTCATTGCGATTCTGGAAAATGCATCGAGGAAAACCTTTGGATTAACGATTTTTTGCGGTTGTAAATTTCCAAAACATCTTAATTACAGTGTAAAGTACACAAAATGTTAAATTAATTGCAGGTTTGAGTAGTAAGAAACGCAGGTGTTCGATGATCAAAATCTCCGAGAATGTGATTGATTGCTTTGAATCTCAAGCCGCCATTTTCCGTCAAAATTCCATCTGTGACTTTCTAAACTGCGTCTAAATCCTTCATTATCGCAGTAATTAACACATGACCGAACCGTTCTCTCTCGCACATAATTAAATTTGTGAACATTAGCGACATGTTTTCACGTTTTCCGCAACCAATCAGAATTATGCTAAGTTCCATGCGAATCACGTGACAACACCCGACTACAAATCGAAATTATGAGAAAATGACGTAACAATGACGTTACATTGTTGCGGTAGTACCGATTTCGAATGGTCGCTCCTATGGCAAGGCACGCACTCTTCAAGAAAACAAGGATATGTGGAGTCGTAGATTATTCAGTCTCCGCATGCACCCAGACGACTTGATCTTGATTAATGACGTGCCCGGACTTCATGCGGCCACTTTTTGTTTTACAACACGGACTTACAGACCAGCTTGCTGTTCTACCGCGACTAATATAAATCGCTTGGATGAGTACTAGTACTACCCCCGCAACAAAACAAGATTGTTACATCATTATATCAAGTAGGTTGGGGATTGACACTTCCTTAAAATATTGTATCAGATGAAATTTTAAAAAGTGTTTTTCTGTAATAAGATCCCGACGGCTAAATAAACAACTTTTTGAGTCTGAAATTTCGATTTTACGCTTACTTAAGTTACAGTAAAGTCGTGTTGACAGCGCGGAAAATGGACACACTGAAAATCTGACGATCGCATTTACTGTTTTTGACCTTAATTGCCGAGATATCGGATTTAATGTATGTTAATGAGAGTACCGAAATCTCAACAAATAGGGAAAATTGGTTCAAGTACTTGCAGAAAGTAATAACAAAGTTGACACACCTGATTCAACGAGTTGATTGGTTGGTGGTCTTCAATATGGCGTACAAATATTGATGGTACTTGCGTCCATTTGTACAAATATTTGTTGTACGTGGTACTGAGGAATTTCACATAAAAGCCAACACTTTGGAAGATCAATACGGTCTTGGTCATTGTCAACACGATTAATAGCTCAGGTAATTGCCGACACTAATGGTACAAGACGAGAACTGATTATCAATAATTTTGACTGGACGATTTTGTTTAAATAGTTCCTTTAGTCTGAATAATCACACCATTAGAGATACTCGAGTCTTGTTACGGATATGTCGACTGTAATTGCTGTAAATTTCACTACGGCTAAGTACCACTAATAACAGATTCTGTTATGAACCATTTTAATGACATTACAAGTGTTACACCCAGAAGAAATAATTTTTTGGCAATGTGGTAGACTTCAATTAAGAATGAAACGACAAGATTCTTAAGAAATTTTAGTAACATTATAGCAATCAACAATTCTGTCTCTCAAACTTGCCGTTCTCTGCACCAGTCCAAGCGTTGACGACGGTGTTCCGCAGTTAAAACCTCTGTTGAAAATCGAAATCGCTAAATTTGTTAGCCTTAAAACAAATAGTCGGAGACACAACAACTGCAAATACTTCTATTTACTTCTATTCTGTTGCCAAAAAATTTCTTCTATAAAATTATTTCTTCTGGGCGTAATACTTCTAATGTCACTAAATATACAGGGTGAGTCTGTTACAAGAATATTTTCACTTTTCTCAAAAACTACTCATCACACCGACCTCGGAGTTTGCCATAAAAAACTTTTGTTTTTTCTCTACGCAGGTGAATTTTTTCAGAATTTTTGGAATATTCTTTCTAAAGAATATTAATTAATTAATATAAATCCGTTGAAAAAAATTTAAAATCATAAAAATATTAAACCAAAAAAATTGTAGATAACCGCAAAAAATAATAAAATTAATTTGTTTTGTAAGACCTATTTTGATGCAACATTGCTGTTAATCCACAATGAGGTGGCAACCCACTTTTTATCTTTTTTGTCTCACCCATTTTCTTAGAAAAAATGGCGTATTTACTCAATGTCTTGAGTTAAAATTTTTACTGAAAATGAGAGTTGATCGGTTTTCACTCAATTTTTTAATTTTTTTAGTATTGTCCCTAAATTGACCAACAAAAACAAATTAATTTTTTATTTTTTTAAATTTTTCCACATAAATAATACGTCGTTATTCCCAAGAGAGTAAATGGGATAAAGAAACTGAAAGGTGGATGTCAAGTAATCTGGCAATGCTGCTTCAAAATAGGTCCTACAAAACGAATAAACTTTATTATTCTTTGCGGTTCAAGTATACAATTTTTTTGAAATATTTTTTTCACTAAACAATATTTCAACAATCTTTTCAACGAATTAATATTAATTAATTAATATTTATTAGAAGAAATATTAGAAAATTTCTGAAAAAATCCAGATGCATGCTTAGTGAAAGCAAAGTTTTTATTGGCAAATCCTGAAGTCGGTGTGTTAACAAGTTTTTGAGAAAAGTTAAGATAAACTTTTAACGGACTTACCCTGTATATACCACTAATAATAAATTCTGTTATAAAAGTTTTTAATATGCGCCCTTATTTATGAGTATATAGAACCGTGAAAAAACCATTTTGTTCTCTGTAGGGTGTCTAATCTAATACGCTCCACTAGAGATTTATTGCTTCGAATAAAAATATTTTCATTTGTTTTTTTATATGGTACTAATAATAAATTAAAAGTCGGGTTCATCAAAACTATTGTTTTATTCAAACCAACAAGCAATGGAATTTAATCTCGGTACTTTATTGGAACGTACGGTTTCAAATATTGTGAGTGGCAATTTTGGTTTTAATTAAAATTGTTGAGAACAGATTCTTGACATGGAATATGTTAACTGCTAAAATAACATATTTAATTTATTGATCTATTAATAATTTAATTCGATCTCTTTATGGAAGATCCGTTTACTTTGTTTGGAAATTCCAATCCAGCTTGAAGGTACTTTGCTTCGATTTTGCTAGTGAGGTTCCATGTTTAATTGAAGTGAATGTTGTGAGTGTGTTGTAAATTTAAATTGAACAAATTTATATTCGCTTTCTACATGTTTGTACTTTGCCGGTACAACTCCAACTGGTACCGTTAATTTTGTAATTTTATTCCTTCTAAGACGTATTAAAAACCAATTTCAGTGTGTTACTTTACAAAAAATTAATTATATGAGTCATAACAAACTAATTAAAATATCTTATTTTTTTTGCTGGGTACACAAGTCACGAATTTTTCTTAAACAAAAATTTCTTTTGTATTTGGTGTGTGAATCGATTCAACGGCATTCAACCAAAGTGGTATCATTATGCAGATCTTCAATTCTTTGTGTTGATCTGATTTGAAGCGACTGTTTCCTTATATCTTCCACCCAACAAAAAACTTGTTACACAAGGATTTACTAATAGATTCATGCAAAAAGCTACCACATTGCTCGAGTTGTCCAGCGAGTTGGAGTTTTTCTCAAACCCAAAATGTTTCTTCAGTACTATTCTATAGTTTACATATTTTCTTCCCTTTGTCAAGGTCGCACAGCAACGGCCAAATTGAAGAGTGACTTGCACACTGCCGTTGATTAGTTCTTTTGTCCTGAAATAAACGAACCGAACTCTCCAGAAAGCAGCGTTCCGATCATATCTTACGAAAAAAGAACGAGCATTAATTAGGTAGTAGTGAGCACGAGCGAGACAAAACGATGTGAACGGGGCTTTAACCGCGACCGCTTGATTGCCTTATTATTATTGATGATGATGATAATAATAACGATAATGGGGATATTTCCAATGGAGAAGGTACGCGACTACCATATGGTACAAGTTTTCAACGCAGATGGCGCTCTTTTGCACTAATTGGAAGGATTGCGATGGTTAAAGCGGAGTTTGCGATAAGAAGAGTTATAAAACCAGAATCAATAACCATTGTGTTTTATATAGAATGCCATTTTGATAAGCGATAACGTTAAGACGTATGCTATTGGCGCCATTGTATCAATATTTTTGTTTTCACAGAAGTTGTAGTACTACTCTAATCTTATCTAAGTAACTACATACAATAAAGAGTTGTTCCTCTTCCTCAAGACAAATTCAATTTCTAACGGTTTTTTTTATGATTTGAGGACCAAAACAACTTTTTGCAATATTGACAAATTAATAATTTTGACCTTTTTTGTCCGCTTGTTCTAATTTTGTAGTGAAAGTTGAACACAGATGAAAGAATCCGCGAACCAACAAATCATTCGCTTGATTTCTCGTTTGGCATTTCGTAATGTTACCAGTACCTAATCTTGAATTACCCTAAAAAACATCCCTTATCTTGTATATCCAATCTTATCTGAATCTTTGTTCTTTTCTTTGGACATCAATCAAACAACAATGCCTTCATTTAGACAGGTAAAAGGCTTGCGAATGACGTATGATTGCAACTGCTTAAATGGCCACAGAAATCACCATTTACATTTGTTTATTTATAATAGTCACACTACAAAGTGGGCGGTGTGTGGGTTTGAACGCAATTTTTACCGCTGTAAAACATCATCATTGTTGCCAAAGCAACTTCAACAATTTTCCAAATAATCACACAGATGCCTCAAGAATATAAAGTAGTTTCACTTCCGTGTTTTACAAATTCTTTGAAATTTTCTAAATGTGACAACACTGTATAACGTCATACAACGTCATCAAAAAATCTCCAATCCGGGCCTGCGATTCTGGTTTTACTTTCGCGATGGGACAACCGATGGTCGAAGGCCATTCCCAGGACGCCGCGTAACGGTACCATTGCAAAATTGATACCCATATATGGTAATTACTTCGGGTGCATGCCGTAGGAGGACCTTTTTGCGATGATAGGTTTATTGTTGGGTAGAGTGGCCCTTTGTTGGTCTTTTTTTCCCTCTTCTAAGAATTTACCTGTTTCTTGAGTACGGTACTAGTCGCACGCCAGGTAAGGAAGGTTGTACTTCAGGGTCGGGGGTGCGCGGTGGTTGACGTTCCCGTTACGAACGAGTTGGTGGCGCCGCTTCGGCAAATACTTTGACTCTACATGGATTTCAATCTCGATTTGCGGCGCGGTTTTTTGAGAGCAAAACCACTTGGTGAGTACTTTTCAAGCGAAAGGTTTCAGTATGTTTAATTGGCGCCAATCGAGGGGCAATTACCCAGATATTAGAATTTTAAATAGTCTATCAAAGTTTTTTTTTATAACAGAACGCTTTTGCTACAATTAAATCGTTATTTTGTGTTTATTTATTTAGCTTTGACCGATAAGATTTACTATTTGATAAGAGATAGTAACCCCGATTGTTTATTTTTGAGAACAGAATTGTCCGTGACTAATTTTATTATAAAAAATAATATATAAAAACTGTTTTGAACTTTAATAATTTGTTACAGCATTATTATTATTATTTTACTCACAGTTTGGCTAAATGTCGCAGTCTAAGTAGGACATATGTTTCAAATGTCAAATGAGGTCAGACTACCAACTTCTTCTGTGCTTACATTCTTCAAAGCTTTAAAACTAGTATCTCTGATATAAGCGCGGGAAAAAAATCTGTATCTAGACGGTTTTTAGTAAACAAAGATTTAAATAACACGACCAAGATAATTTAAATATTTAAACTTCTTATCAGTCGTGTCGAAATGTCGTACTTATTTTAACTAAAACGTAGAGAGCTTTACCAAAACAACATCTGAACAATGAAGATTAAAAAGAAGAATTTTAATATCTAACACTAAAAGGTTATTTCTGAAGAGCTATTATCTTTTGTATGTTTTCTCCAGAAATTTATATCTAAGATTAGTGTTCTTTTATTGTAAAATTGTACATTGTTTAATAATAAATATTATTCACAGAATTACTTTTAAATTTTCTATTTTTATTCTTATTCTTATCACCATTCTTAAACGCTCCTATTAATATAACTATTTATTATTAGTCTTCGGAGTACATAGTTGCTTCCACGTAGTCATTGAGGATAACATTGTTGATTTAAAAATGGCAGTTTTTTGGTACACCAACACACTTACCACATGAACCCCATATATTAAGGGGGTATTCTGGTGTAGAAATTTGAAAAAAATCTATTTTTTTTTTTTAGTATTTTCAAAGCTTAACCTTTCAAGAAGGTGTTCTTAAAAGGATTTGTTAAAATTTTAATTATTTTCAGAGATATAGTCATTTTAGACCGGAACGAATCGAACAAAAGACGTTGGGATTACCCGTCTACCTAATTTTACCCGAAACTTTAAACGCGTTTTTTTCAAAACTACATTTTTCATGATTTCTCAGGTTCTACTTAACCGATTTACTTGAAATTTGGTGTGAGTGTTCTCGATACATGCCTCTATCGTACTAACTATTATTATAACAAAATAAAAACATACTATTTTTAAAAAATCCGAAAAGGCAAAAAAATTGGGCAAAATATTTTTTTTCGGACAGCCGGAATTTAGCAAAAAAAAATTTTTATTTCCACTTTTTCTTAGTTAGTACGATACCAGCATTCATCTAAATTAATAATCTTTTTTATTTTTTTTGTTTGGGATTATTAGAAGGGTTGCAATCTTGACAAACTGGGCGCGCTATTTTTTTCAATCTTCTACTTCAACAACTTATAACATTTTGAGTTTTTAATTTTTTGACATTTTTTCTTTTTTTATGTATTCTTAAAATACTAATAAATATCTTGTCAAAAAATGGATAGTAAAAATATTTTTTGTTTTTTATTTATAGCACCCGAAAAAACACTTCAAATTCATGCCTCTACATTTAAAGATTTGTTTGATTTTCATTCTAATTTTTCATTTTTTTTCTAGTTTGCATTGGGACAAACGGCCGCATGTCCGTCCCCTCAAACCGCGAGCACCACTACCGCAATCTCAAGGACCGCTACACGAACTGCACCTACGTGGACGGCAACCTCGAGCTGACATGGCTGCAAGACGAAAACCTCGACTTGAGTTTCCTTCAATACATCCGCGAAGTGACCGGCTACGTCCTAATCTCCCACGTGGATATAAAACGAATCGTTTTACCGCGTCTCCAAATCATCCGTGGTCGTACCCTTTTCAAAATGAATGTCCGCGACGAAGAGTTTGCTCTCCTGGTGATCCTCTCCAAGATGTACACTTTAGAACTGCCAGCTCTTCGCGATGTCCTCATTGGAAACGTCGGGCTTTTCAACAACTACAACTTATGCCACGTCAAAACTATCAACTGGAAGGAAATCGTGTCGGATCCGAAAGGGAAATACGTCTTCGTGTACAATTTTACATCACCGGAACGTGACTGTCCTCCATGTCACAAGAACTGTGAGAAGGGATGTTGGGGTGAAGGAGAAGAGAACTGTCAGAAGTTTTCAAAAGAGAATTGTAGCCCACAGTGTTATCAAGGACGTTGTTTTGGACCGAATCCTAGAGAGTGTTGTCATTTATTTTGTGCGGGAGGGTGTACAGGACCTAAACAAAGTGACTGTATTGCGTGTAGAAACTTTTATGATGATGGTGTGTGTAAACAAGAGTGTCCTCCAATGAAAATATATAATCCAACAACGTATTCGTGGCAGGATAATCCAGGTGGGAAATACGCGTATGGAGCGACATGTGTGAAAAATTGTCCTGAACATTTGCTCAAGGATAATGGTGCGTGTGTTCGGTCTTGTCCTCCAGATAAAAAAGCACATGAAGGAGGATGTGTACCTTGTAATGGACCATGTCCTAAGACTTGCCGTGTTGAAAATTTTATCCACGCTGGGAATATTGATAATTTTAAAGGATGTACTGTGATAGAAGGAAATATTATGATATTACAAAATTCATTTGAAGGATATCAACATATTTATCCAAATTATACTTTTGGACAACATTATCCACCAATGCATCCAGATAGACTTGAAGTTTTTAGTACTCTTAAAGAAATCACTGGTTATGTTAATATTCAAGCATATCACAAAGATTTTATCAATTTGACGTATTTCCGAAATTTGGAAGTGATAGGAGGACGAACTCTCTACGATTATATGACTTCTTTATACATTGTTAAAACATCACTAAAATCACTAGAACTAAGATCTTTAAAACGATTAAATGCTGGTACTGTTGCAATTCTCGAAAATAAACATCTCTGTTTTGCTCAAAATATCAATTGGGATAAAATCCGGCGTAGTCAGGAACACGTCGTCATGATTTCAAACAATAGTGATATTAAATCTTGTAAAGAAAGTAATTCTGTATGTGACAATGAATGTAGTAAAGATGGTTGTTGGGGTTCAGGACCTGACCAATGTTTATCCTGTGCCCATTTCCAATTAGAAAATGAAAGTCAGTGTATTGCCAACTGTTCCGTCTTGCCTGGGTAAGTTTCATTGTTAAATCAATAACAGAGTACTACATTACCGAATTCCAGAATTTACCAAGATGGTCCAAATATCTGTAAACGTTGTCATGAAGAATGTGGACCGTCATGTACCGGTCCAGGTGCTGATAATTGTCTCAGTTGCAAACATTTTAAAGATGGTCCTTATTGTGTCTCTTCATGTCCTACCAACAAATACCATGAAAATGGTCAATGCAAGAGTTGTCATCAGAATTGTGCTAATGGTTGTACCGGTCCTACTAATATTGTCGGTGAAGGTGGTTGTAACTCTTGTAATAAAGCTATAATGAATGAAAATGCTTCAATGGTATATTGTTTGGGACCTAGTGAATCTTGTCCTGATGGGTATTACAATGAATACTTAGGACCACAGGAAAAAGAAGCATTGAGGTCGTTAGTTGGCACATCTTTGTGTCGAAAGTGTCATCCAAGGTTTGTTAATTACGTAACTGTTTTTATCTATTATTATTTATTTATATTTACAGATGTAAACTTTGTAACGGTTATGGTTTTCATGAATTGGTTTGTCAGAAATGTACTCATTACAAAAAAGGAGAGCAATGCGAAGATGAGTGTCCTTATAATGACTACGCAGATGATCAAGTCCAAGAATGTAAACCTTGTGATTCGGAATGTCGTGGTTGTAAAGGACCAGGTCCTGAAAATTGTATTTCTTGTGAAAATTATAAAGTCTTTGATGATGGATACTTCTCAGATAATTCTTCTTTTCGGTGTTTGTCTACATGTCCTCCAGAATTTCCTCATCGTGTCTATCCTGAAAATGCAAATGCGTACTGTTCTGACACACCTTTAAAACTTCCAAGTACCGGAAGTGAGAATAATACAACAATTTTTATTGCAATTGGTATCCCTGTTGTACTAACAGTTATAACAATTATCTGTGTAGTCACTTGGTTCTTCCGCAAAAAAGTTAAAGCAGAAGAAAGTACTCTTAAAATGACAATGGCATTGACTGGACTAGAAGATAATGAACCTTTGAGACAAACTAATGTTTCTCCAAATTGTAAAAAATTGAGGACTATAAAAGAAACAGAAATTCGTAGAGGTGAAATTCTTGGTTACGGTGCTTTTGGTACTGTATATAAAGGAGTTTGGATATTGGAACATGAAAATAATTCAAAAATACCAGTTGCTATTAAAGTATTAAGAGATGGTTCAACTAGTAGTAAAGAGTTTTTAAGTGAAGCTTTTATAATGGCTAGTGTTGAACATCCGAATTTATTACAATTGTTAGGTGTTTGTATGACATCAGAAATTATGCTTATAACTCAGTTAATGCCACTTGGTTGTCTTCTTGATTTTGTTCGAAAGAACCGAGACCGAATCGGTGCTAAAGCTTTACTTAATTGGTCAACGCAAATAGCCAGAGGAATGGCATACTTAGAAGAAAAACGTCTTGTTCATCGTGACTTAGCTGCTAGAAATGTCCTAGTCCAAACTCACTCCTGTGTCAAAATCACTGATTTTGGTTTAGCTAAACTTCTTGATGTTGATGAAGATGAATATAAAGCAGCTGGTGGTAAAATGCCAATCAAATGGTTAGCTTTAGAATGTATACAACATCGAATATTTACTCATAAATCAGATGTTTGGGCATTTGGTGTAACCATTTGGGAACTACTCACTTTTGGTGGAAGACCTTATGATAATGTTCCAGCAAGAGATGTTCCTGAACTTTTAGAAAAAGGAGAGAGATTACCGCAACCGGAAGGATGTAGTATTGACGTCTATATGATTCTGGTCAAGTGTTGGATTTTGGATGCTGAAAGTAGACCAAGTTTTAAAGAATTAGCTGAAGATTTTGGTAAAATGGCAAGAGATCCTTGCCGATATTTAGCTATTTCCGCCGATAAATTTGCCAAATTAAGGAATAACCTTCAGGTAAGACAGTGTAGTTATAATTTTTATTTTTGTTATAATAACACTCTTAATTTAGGGTGACCGGGAGATACGCAATCTGGCAACAACGCTTGAAACTTCCGGAAGTCAATCAGAATGTGACGAGTACCTCCAACCTAAATCACGTGCTCCTTTAAGGCCGTATGGTTGGACATCTTCAGTGTCTCCTTCTCCAACTCCTGATAAGTACTGGAAGTCAGCATCTCAGACAAATTCTGATGAAAGTTGTAATCCTCAATATCAGAACCATTTGAATCGGAAATTGCTCAAATATCCTCCGACAGCTCCTTCGTTTTCAGATGGTGGTGATACTTTAAAAATGAGGGACGATATGTCTTCTGATGAGTATGACTCAGGACCATCTAAAGCACAGTTAGGGAATATTACTTTAGATTTACCTGTAGACGAAGACGATTACTTAATGCCTTCACCTCAGCAAGTTCAAGGAGCTTCAACTTATGTCGATTTGATTGATTCGAAAAACAGTGACAATTCAAATCAGAATGTGTTCAGAACTTTGGACTTTTATAAAAATAACATTGATAATCCTGAGTACCTTATGAATAATGATGGAGCTCCTAGCCAAACTGTTGGTCTTCCTGCTGTATCAGAAAATTCAAATTTTCCGCCTTTTCAACCACAGAGAAGTTCAGAGGAAGAGTCTGATCATGAGTATTACAACGATTTTGATAGACTGCAAAGGGAACTGCAACCGTTACAAAGGAACAAAGATGGCGCTATAGTATGACGAGGACTGATTACATGTACAAAAAGATGGCCTTTCGTACTTTTGAGGGGAGAAGGCTGTTGTATTTCTCTGCCCTATTGCTACTTAATTCCCTTAGTCTTTAAGATTAGGATCTAATGTCAAAATATGACAATAATTGTAGTGCCATTAAGTATGGCATGATTTTGTATATTGTATATTACAAAAAAAACATTTTTCGTCAAATTTGTATATACCTACCTAAAACGTATTTTTATAGTAGTTTTTAAGGTTGATTAACGAGTTGGGCGAATTACGGATACGCCAATCCTAAACGTTCTTGCCCAAATGCGACTGTGATAAAGATTCAATAAAACGTTGTAACTTATGGAAAGTCCATTTTTGCCCTGATTACACGAAAATTTATAGTGACTTTAGGGCCGGAGTTACGCGCAGAATATTGTTTTTTTTTTGTTTTTTGTTTATTCAACGCGAGATCAATTCCTGTAGTTGTTAGTTATTAGAAAAGATCTTAGAACGTTCGGTCTCATCAAAATCTCATTTGTACATAATTTTATTTATGTAGAAATAGAATATTTTTGTTAATATATGCACTAAACTTGTGCCATTCATGTGAACATGTGCCTTTGTTATTTTTCCATATTACTACGTTTATAAAAAATTTTAATAAATACATATATTTCATAAAAAGATGTTTCATTTGACTAGAATCCCTATCTCCAAAAACCATTTTTTTCTAAAACAACAACATATTTCTTTAAATTTTGTAGACCGTTATAGATTATCAGATTTTTTCATTTTTTTTAAATAAAAATTAATTTCAACGTAAAAGCGGATTATCTTTATAGAAACCTTTAAAAAAAATCGCAATAGTTAATTATTATCATTTTATTTACTCGTAAATGATGGTTTACTGTATCGTATTACAGAACGTTATTTTTCGTTTGGTAAAAAGTATATACAGCATGTAAAATGTAAGTACACACAATCACATATGATTAAAGAGTAAGTCTATTTGAAATCATAGATTTCACAGCATCGTATAACAAAGTATCCTCAGAATTGTAATTAAGAGGATTAGGAAAACGAACAAACTTTCACACAATTCAGAATAACAATGAAAAAGGTTTCAATTACAAAATAGAGTACACATTTTAACAGTAATAAAGCATAAATTACGGCTTCTTTGTTTTACTTTTATTAAATCGTCTAACAATCCATTTTGGTATTCGTTTTCCAATTTCATTTTTCATTTGTCTATAAACCATAATAAGCAAAATAGGAATCGCCAAAAGTTCGTTACTGAAAAGATACAGCCAGCAAGCTACAAAAAACATAGCTAAATCTGTAAGATAATCAACAAAACTTCTGACTTTAACTTCAGCTTTAGCTAAAAGCTCTTCTTGTCTTCTATCATGTGGTGTTGACGCTCTTGAATCACTGGAATAATTCAGTTCTAATCCTACAGATGTCTGAGTCATGATTTCTCGTAGCATGGGTCTAGGTTTAGCGAATGGAATTGGAGATGGTGATGGTGTTCGTCGTTTCATTGGAGAAGGCGAAGTTTTTCTTTTTATGGGAGAAGGTGAGGTTTTTCTTTGCGAACGACCGGACCAATTTTCTAATCTGGATGGTGATCGTGATGGTGTTTTCGAACGACTGGTAGCTCGCCGACGTTTTTGATGACTTGGTGAAGGTTTTTGCGAGGTTGGTGACGGGGAAGGACTTCTACCTCTTCTTTGAGTAGTTGTTTCTTGTGTTAGAGTTTGAGTTTTTGGTAGAGGTTTGGAAATTTCTTCTGATTGCTTGGTTTTAGGTAATTCTTCTTTTACGGGTGGAGGTGCTGTTTCTTCTTTGTCTTTCACCACATTCAAAGTTTTTTCTTCTGGTTTCTGAGTTTCTTCAGGTGTCTTCCAATTGTGGCTAAGTATTTGTGGATTACTTTGTTTTCGTTGTCCGTAACTTCTAACTATATCCATGTAATGGTCTACAACAACTTTAGATTCTTCTTCATCTTTTTTCTTCTTGTAAAGTTCATCTGGTATTACGATACTAGCAGCAGTGATTCCACAAAGAGTTGCTACTGCTGAAATATTATGACCTGGAGCTGCTTGCAATGCTGGTGCAATATTACCACCAATTTCATCATTTTCTTTAGCACTTAGAGAGATAGAACGTTGGAAAGTTTTACTATTTTTGATTTTTTCAGTTGCTAATTCTAGTGCAGGCTGAGCTAAAGAATGTGAACGTCCTCTTGTAATTTCCTGTGTTTGTCTATACTGAGGCATTGGTGAGTGAGATCGAATTTTAGTTGGAACTTCTTTTACTTGAGGTGGTTCTGCTTCAGTTTTCTTTAAAATTGGTTTTGGTACAAAATTCGGATCAGGAAGCTTATTTCTTTTAGTTAAAATTTCAAATGGTTCGTCACTAACTGAAGGTTTTCGAGGCGTACGCATGACTCCTGGATGATAAGTTTCTTCATCTTCATCACTATAAATTCTTGTAGGTGGTTGAATATCTAAATCACGTTCATCTTCTGAAGATTCCGTTTCTGTTTCTGATAAACTTTCTTCATAATCTTCTAACCACTTTTCTTCGTCGACAACTTCAATACTTCGTTTTTCAAAACTCGATTGGCCTTGTAAAGCCATTTTTGTTCTCACTTTATTAAATTCTTCTTCTTCTCGTTCTTCAGATTCTGATCTTTGTCTAATCAAATCCTTTTTTGGCGTTTCTGGACTTGATTCTGAGTTAGGTTTAGGTAATTTTTGCAATTTGTTTTCAATAAACTCGTTCAAATCGTTTGAATTCTTCAAACTGAAACGTTTCTGAGCCCATAGCAATTGTTGCTGGACTACTCCTCCCGAAGATCGTCTTCGAGAAGATTTTCTTTCAAGACCAACAATATCTTGATCATCTTTCGAATTGATTTGAATTTTTGGAATATCAATATTGTGTTGACCATCATAACTAAACTTTCTTTTCCGTTTTAGTTCTTCTTCTTCAGCTGCTGCTGCTTCATTAAATCTCATCATAGCACGCTCATGTAAAAGCTCAGTTGAACTTGCTGAAGTTTTCAAATTTTCAAAAAGTGGTGGCTCCGCACCGAGTTCAGGGGCAGAGAGTGAAATTGGTGGTGGAATATCGTACTCGTCAAAATCGAAATCAAAATTTTGACTGGACCTTTGCCGACCTAAAACTGACTCATTTAAATTTCAACAAAAATTAACAGATTACTGACCTTTTTCATTGGCATCTGGGTATAAAACAAGCATAAACTCTGAACTTTCTTCAAATGTTTCAGATTTTTCGCGAAGAAAACTTCTTTTATCTTTAGGACTTGGAGTTTTGCTTTTGTCTTCAGTTGGTGATGGTGTAAGGTTAGGACTGGGTGTTCTGGATTTTGGTGGACTTGGACTTTTTGCTTTAGGAGGAGAAGGTACAGGACTGCTTGGCCTTTCTGGTAAATTTTTGATATAATTTGGTTGGAGTAGATCTAATTCTGTTTTCTTAATTTTAATTTCTGGGGTACCATATGCTAGTTCTCGAGCTAGGGAAGCTCGATCTATGATTGTTTCCTTCCTGGTTGGTCTTGGTGAATGTTCTGGTGTTTTTGGAGGACTTTTAATTTTGTTACGTTCAGGTCGTTTTGGTATATCTTCAAAGTAGTTTATTACAGCTTCTGCTTTAGCAGTAGATGATTGTGATCTCTGTTTGGCTCGTCTTTTAGCAGCAACAGGAGCTGAAGCAATTTCATCAATTATATCTTTTGGTTGACTTCTGCTGCGTGCTTGTGGTGAAGTTATGCCTCTTTTGGCATCAGGAATAAAAACAATGTCAGATTCTTCACTAGGTTCACTAATACCATAGGGACTTTCTGCTTTGACACGAAATTTGTATTCACTTCCTTCGATTAAGTCTCCTAGAATTGTAGAAAGTTGTCTGCTTGTGGCTGCTTTTAGCCAAACATTCCAGCCTAATCTGTAGTATTCGACGATATAATTACCAATTTTACACCCACCGTCATCATCAGGAGTACTCCAGGATAAAGTAACTGATCTTCCTAAAGTCATTACTACTCTTGCTCGACCTGGAGGAGATGGTTTATCTGTTATAGTCACCAAGAAAGAAGCAAGATCTTCTCCGATTTTATTAACAGCTTTAATTTGATATTCTCCTCTATCAGTTCTTGTTGCTTCTCCTATTTTTAAAACAGATGATTTATCAACGTATTCGATTTCATATCGGTCGTTATTTTGAATCGATTCTCCATCATGGCTCCAAAAAACCAATGGAGTCGGACGTCCAGCTACCGAGACTTTTAATCGTACAACTTCACCAATTTCGAATAACAACCCATCTTCATATTTTCTCGGTAGTCGTATACTGGGTGGTGCTTCTAAGCTCAATCTAGCTTTCGTAGAAGCATGTCCAGCTTTATTCGTCGCAGTACATTTAATTTCTCCCTCATCAGAAAGTGCACTCTGGTGTATAGTCAACACACTCTTATCATTCTCTGTTAAAATCCTCGTCCTTCGACTACTAAAAATTTCAAAACCGTCTTTAAACCAGCAAACCTTAGGTGTAGGCTGTCCTAAAAAATGAACAACAAACTCAACCTTGTCGTTCTCAAGAGCAGTCACATCTTTGAGTTCTTCTGTGAATTTCGGAGCTGTTATGGCATATTTTTGCAGAGTGACTGTTAAAGGTTCTGAAATATCGCTGGGATCGGATAGACCGACGGCATTTTCGGCACGAACTCGGAATTGGTATCGCCATCCGGGTTCAAGGCCGCTGAGGGTGAGTTCGGGGAAGGGAACGAGGAGAGGTGTGGCACGGACCCAATGGGGGGAGCCTGTACGGCGGTGCTCTACTAAATAGCCTGTGATTGGTGAACCACCATCGCGGGTTGGCTTAGACCAAACGATTGTTACAAGGTCGGGAGTAAGGTCGTTGTCGGAGAGGTGTGGTTTGCCAGGCGGTGAGGGGCGGTCTAAAATTTAAATTAAAAATCAAAAATATTAGATTTTCAAGTGCAAAATTTAAGAGTTATGATTATACAACTGAAGGGTTCAGGAATAAAAAGAGGAATATTAAATGCAATACAGACAAAAAACAGTTAAAAACAATGACTGTCAACACTCCTAAGTCTACTCAAGAGTTATATCGAATAAAAAAATTTGCTGTAGTTATGAAAAACGATAAGAATTAGACCTCTGTAAGAAAAAAAATTTTGGACAATCCTCATTTTATTCCTGTACCCTTCAATTGGTATATACTTTATTTCTAATTTCTTACGCGCCTGAAGAATGCCGATAAGGCGAAATCGGTAGTAAAAAATCTAATAAATAACCAAAAATTTAATCATACTATATGGAATTATTAAGGAGTGTTAAGATCCTCGAATTTCTGACGTCAATACCTACTTAGTGCTGCCAATATTTGTGGGGTCAAATTAAATTTTGGATGTAATAAATAAATAATTAATCACTTGCACATGTCACTGTCACTATCATTGCCAACTTCCTACACGTATAAAAATGAAAGTGGATTTAAAGTTTTATGATTGTTTTAATACTACAGAGAATCGAGCTTTCAAGTAGATAGTAGGTACAAAATGTCTTCAGGGCAATAATTTGGGATATGAATGAAATTGGACATTTTATTTTTGTTGTGGTGGTGATTCACGTAGTCTTAGTAGTACAGAATAAAAATAAATTTATAAACTTGAAAATTTATAATTAGAAATTGGTTGAAAAATAAATTGATGAAAAACAAGATGATTATTGATATGTGGAACTGACATCTTGGTTTATTTTTGACTGCCTCATTACTATGGCAACTCATACGTTCTCATAGTTAATTTTCTGTAAAAATTGTACAGTACGTTCATAAATTATTCACATCAAAGAGTGTTCTAAGATTGAAGAAAGGAGATTGTTTTAATTTTATGGAAATCGATAGATCAGTTAAAAAATTTAAATACTATTTATTCTAGAAAAGTTGATCATTTCATATTATTCCACTAACTTAACAAATAAAGCTGAAATAACATCTTGAATTTTGTGAGACAGTCAATGGAATTGCTATTAGAAAGAAAAGGATGGCTGCGCATCGAGTCTTCTTCTGTATGTCTTAACTAGCTTCATCAGTTTTAAAAATTTGGGATATTATATATCAGTTTTACTTTATTTGAAGTGCTATACATATTTTATTAACAACGAGGGTTAAATATACACTGCTCCAAGAAATTAACGCACCACTTGAAAATAAAGTAAAAAAATTAAAACTATGTACATTTTGAAAAGGTTTAATCAAGCTACAATCTAGTTACCCATTGTAATAAAAGTTTTGACATTAAAGTCAGAAATTTGAGTTTAATAGTTTTTTAAGCAGAAATTTTAAAATAATTTTCATTTTTAAATTGTGTTAATTTGTAATTTCGTTTTATTGTTATTTGAATTTGCCGTTCTGTGGATAGTTTTTATTATTTGAAACAATAATAAAAACATTATGAGGAATTTGACTCGAGAAAAATGCGCTCAAGCTGTGGTTTTGTTGGAGGAAGGATGGAGCTACAGAAGAATTGGTGAAAGGTTTGGTTTATCTCATACGTCAGTTTCGCGTATGATACAAAGGTACAGAGAGACAGGAAGTCACCTCAGAAGACCTGGGCAAGGAAGATAAAGGAAAATCACTTCTATCCAGGATAGATTTTTAAGAATATCTGCGCTAAAGGAACGCTTTGTAACCGCCAGGAAGCTACAAACTGAGTTCCGTGACGTTGAAGGAATTCAAATCAGTACCGAAACTGTTAGAAAAAGACTTAAGGAGGATAATTTAACATCCCATATTTCTGCTCGTGGTCCTGCATTGACTGCAGAACACCACAGAGTCCGTTTAGAATTTGCTAGAGAGCACATAAATTGGCAAAGAGAGGATTGGGAGTCTGTTCTTTTTACGGATGACCCAAAATTTTGCCTTTACAATTGCGATAGACGTGTTCGTGTATATCGTAGACCAAATGAGCGGTACACACAGTGTAACATTCAGTATACCACATTGTTTGGTGGAGGCTCAGTAATGGTTTGGGGTGGTATTTCCTTACAAGCTCGCACGGAGTTAGTGGTTGTAAATAATGGCTCTATAAATGCGGACCGTTACATAACAGACATTCTTGAAGAGCATGTCGTACCATATGCCCCTTATATTGGTCCAACTTTTTTGTTAATGCAAGATAATGCAAAACCCCACAGTGCCCGAATTGTTAAAGATTACTTGAATGAGGAAGAAATCAATGTTTTGGATTGGCCAGCTTGAAGCCCTGACCTGAATCTTGCATGTTTGGGACATTTTCGGGAAACGTTTAAAAAATCTTCCACATCCTCCTGTCCATCTTCAAGAGGTAGGTCCTCAACTAAATGAAATTTGGAATAACTTAAATCAAGAAGACATAAGTTCGTTAATTTTGAGTATGGAACGAAGATGTGCAGCGGTTATTCAAAGTAGAGGTGGAAATACGCGATATTAAGATGTTTTCTGTAACTTTTATAACGGCGTAACTTTAATAAAATTTTGTTTTCGGTTTGTTTTTCTATATTTGGACACATTAGATATTAATTTACTTTAAACAAATGTTTTTGTTAAATTTTTCTTAATTTTGTACCAATTGGTCGAATACATGTTTCAATTTTCAAAAAAATTTAAGTGGTGCGTTAATTTATTGGAGCAGTGTAGTTTATTTACTCTAAAATTAATAGTAGTTTAGTTTTTTTTTCAATTTAAGATAAATCTATCTAAAGTTTGGAAATGATTTCTATAATACAGCAGTCAACAACTGAAATGTTAAAAAAATACGTTAAAAAAATTAAAAATAAAAAAACTATCGCTTACTTCATAACTAACTACATAATGAAAATGATAAGTTGACCATGTTACCATGTTGTAGATGTTTTCAAATTCTTTCGTCATTTCAAATATAGACAATTTTTCTATTCATTTTTTTTTATAAGAGTAAACAAACCAACCAAGGGTAAAATTAAAATATAATTAAATTTTATAGAAGATACTTGGTAATGAACCTTTTTTTTTCTTACCATTACTCCTTGGCTTTGGATTGATAATTTTGTCCACCTTTTCTCGTAATTCTGCATAATCTGAAATCGTGAGTTTTAAATTATCTCGTTTTGAGATTTTTTTAACACAGTGCCCTTGTAATACATGAAAGAGAAAATAAAAAAGTTATAAATAGAGTGAAAAATTGAATTTTTTCAAGAGTATAAAGAGAGTAAGGCACTGTATTTTTAAATAATAAACAACATCAAATATGTGCCTGCTACTAATGCCAAAAGTGAATTTTAATTTGCAGAATTGCAGTGCAGCTATAAACGAGTGAAGGTGCGATAGGCAATAGACTACAGTGCAATCATTTATTAATCTACTAATTACTTATTAAGCCGACGATATATACAAAAGAAATTTGACACAATCAAATATTCCAGATTTTTTTATTTAAAAAACAGTCATTCTACATATATTTCTGGCGAGAATAGTTGTAAAATTATATATAAAATTATGTCAACTTTTATTTATATTTAGCCATGCATGAAACATGAAAAAGTTGTCAATATTTTTGTAGGTTTCTAGAAATTGATATTACTGTGGTTAGATTCCTGTGGTGGCCTCTTTAGCTATAACTGAATTTTAATAACAATGACATACCGATTATGCAGCGTTGCCGAAGATAAAAATAAGCCACACATTAAAAACAGAGCGCGTACAGAAATAACACAACTCAGCTAATACTAAAAGCTTTTAATCCGACCTCAATACCAAATTCATCAAAATTTTACAACTAAAAATCTACCTGCAGCTTTCCAGTGTACTTGTTTTTTATTCCTTGGTTTTGGATGGGGCTTTGTATGACTGTTCCCCATAGCACACTATCATCTCGACAAGACCGTCACCACTGTGCCAGCAAAAGTTAAATATAACTTAGACCCACTAATTCACCAATGAAACGAATGTTGAAAACCAACAAAACATCACACACAAAAAAACTTTATTCAATAAACAAATACATAAAAATTAAACACAAAATAACATAAAAAAATACTCAGAAAAAAATTAAGGGGTAATGGTGACAAATGGACGCCAAGCAAAAATGGTGTATACCAATTCAATGAGGTAATCCAAATCGAAATCCAACTCCTTCAATTTCAAGGCAAATTTCTTAATAGCCGGTTGTTCCAAAGCCTTCTCCAATAACATTCTAGCATCTTCACTTTGGAGTCTTGCAACGAAGTTTTTATAGTTGTCACTATCGCCCTCCTTTTCCAAATAAGCCTGAGCTGCTTTCATGATAAGAATTCCATAAGTTGTCTTAATATCATTGTAAAAATCTCCAATACTCGGTTTGACTCCTTTTATCTTGAAATTGGTTGTATCAGTAGCATTAAGACAGTGTTCAAGATGTTGAATTGCATAATCCAAATCAACTCCATTCTGCTTCATGAAACTCTTGTACTGAGTCCAGGCCTGATTCTTCTTGACGTCTTCAGCGATTTTCTTCCATTCAGGAGATTTGAAGTAGACAACGGCAGCTTGGAATTTGGTGTCGTCTTTCAAATGCTTCATTTTTAATTCTTGGAGTTGCTGCAAGGGGATGTATTTAGCGAATTCAGTAAGGGGGCTGCCAGGGACGGGAGCTGGAGATTGTGTGGGGAGCGGAAAGGCAGTTTGCATAAATGCAAACAACAGAAAAGCAGAGATTATCTGTAAAAGAGGTTAGGGAATCATTTTTGAAGTGAAATAGCGAAGTTGTTACCATTTTGCTGATCAGAATTCGATTTCAAATGCAGAGAAAACTTTTTCGTTTATTCTGTTGTGTTTTCAGTTTGTTATTTGGTTGTTAAGGTTATAATTCTCAGAGCTTTTGATTTTTTGCAGTTTAGTTTTATAGCCTTCTATGAAATATTTATAAAAAAGGATTGAAGGTTTTTTGGAAAAAAATAAGTAGGAATTTATTAAAAATATTGTATATTATCACATTTTAAATTTTTACAAAAAATAGACAATTTAAAACATGTATGTTTTTAAAAAAATGTTTTAAATTTAATGTTTCTTTGGTTTTCCCCATCCCAAGAAATCGTAGATGATTTCCAAGACTTCATCAACTTTCACACCCATATCCCTTAATCTTTGGGCAATGCGTTGAACTTCTTCAATAGCACGGACTTCATCAACGAGAGCGTGAGCTTTTTCGCTGGAGATTTTGACGTAGAATTCTTGGAAGTCAGGGCTGTTTTGGAGTTTGTCGTTCAACAAAGCAATCAAATCGGCGACTGGAAGGATAGCTTCGATTTCATCAAGAAGACCTCTAAGACTTCCATTTTCATCGGGATCAACTCCAGGAACGGCATTGGCAATGAGTTCATGGATCCAGGCAACGATTTCATCAACTGGAAGACCAGCATCAGTGAGGTATTTGACAAAGTCTTGGACGGCGGGTTTGTTTTTGATGGTTTCTACAAGAGCTGCCCATTCGTCTCCTTGGAGGTAGATGATGACAGCAGCAAAAGCACCATCTTCAGCCAAATGTTTGTCAGCAATGGCTTTGATGTCATCAAGAGGAAGAAGTTTGATAAAATCGGTAAAGTCATCAATTAAACTTTTAACAGAGCGTTTGGATTTTGGTTTTCCCCAACCTAAGAATTCGTAGATGATTTCCAAAACTTCATCAACTTTAACTCCCATATCTCTCAATCTTTGGGCAATGCGTTGGACTTCTTCAATGGCACGGACTTCATCAACAAGGGCATGAGCTTTTTCACTTGAGATTTTAACATAGAATTCTTGGAAATCTGGACTGTTTTGGAGTTTATCGTTCAACAAGGCAATCAAATCAGCGACTGGGAGAATAGCTTCGATTTCATCGAGGAGACCTCTGAGACTTCCATTTTCATCAGGATCAACTCCAGGAGTTGCGTTGGCAATGAGTTCATGGATCCAGGCAACGATTTCCTCAACTGGAAGTCCAGCATCAGTGAGGTATTTGACAAAGTCTTGAACGGCGGGTTTGTTTTTGATGGTTTCTACAAGAGCAGCCCATTCGTCTCCTTGGAGGTAGATAATAACAGTAGCAAAAGCACCGTCTTCAGCTAAGTGTTTATCAGCAATAGCTTTGATGTCGTCAAGAGGAAGAAGTTTGATAAAGTCTGTGAAGTCATCAATCAGGCTTTTAACAGAGCGTTTGGATTTTGGTTTTCCCCAACCTAAGAATTCGTAGATGATTTCCAAAACTTCATCAACTTTAACTCCCATATCTCTCAATCTTTGGGCAATGCGTTGGACTTCTTCAATGGCACGGACTTCATCAACAAGGGCATGAGCTTTTTCACTTGAGATTTTAACATAGAATTCTTGGAAATCTGGACTGTTTTGGAGTTTGTCGTTCAACAAGGCAATCAAATCAGCGACTGGGAGAATAGCTTCGATTTCATCGAGGAGACCTCTGAGACTTCCATTTTCATCAGGATCAACTCCAGGTGTTGCGTTGGCAATGAGTTCATGGATCCAGGCAACGATTTCCTCAACTGGAAGTCCAGCATCAGTGAGGTATTTAACAAAGTCTTGGACGGCGGGTTTGTTCTTGATAGTTTCGACAAGGGCAGCCCATTCGTCTCCTTGGAGGTAGATGATAACAGTAGCAAAAGCACCGTCTTTGGCCAAATGTTTGTCAGCAATAGCTTTGATGTCATCAAGAGGAAGAAGTTTGATAAAATCGGTAAAATCGTCAATCAAACTTTTGACGGAGTGTTTAGCTACTGGTTTTCCCCATCCCAAGAATTCGTAGATGATTTCCAAAGCTTCATCAACTTTGACTCCCATATCCCTCAATCTTTGGGCAATGCGTTGGACTTCTTCAATGGCACGGACTTCATCAACAAGGGCATGAGCTTTTTCACTTGAGATTTTAACATAGAATTCTTGGAAGTCAGGACTGTTTTGGAGTTTGTCATTCAACAAAGCAATCAAGTCAGCGACTGGAAGGATAGCTTCGATTTCATCAAGAAGACCTCTAAGACTTCCATTTTCATCAGGATCAACTCCAGGAACTGCATTGGCAATGAGCTCATGGATCCAGGCAACGATTTCTTCAACTGGAAGTCCAGCATCAGTGAGGTATTTGACAAAGTCCTGGACGGCAGGTTTGTTCTTGATGGTTTCAACAAGAGCAGCCCACTCATCTCCTTGGAGGTAGATGATAACAGTGGCAAAAGCACCGTCTTCAGCCAAATGTTTATCAGCAATTGCTTTGATGTCGTCAACGGGAAGAAGTTTAATAAAATCGGTGAAGTCGTCAATCAAGCTTTTGGGAGCTGCCAAGCCTTTGTGGCTTGGAGCGCCAAAGCTAAGTCCAATAATAGCAAATAACACGAAAATTCCCTTCATCTGGAAAAATTGTAAATTAGAATAAGAATTCTATATAATGTTTTTTTTTAGTTTCTTACCTTTCTCTTCGACTATTGGGAAGAAACTGATTCACATTTGCTCGATTAGGCTTTTATAGTAAAATTTTTAATATATATTTATATCTATAAAAGATAACACTTTACACTTTGTACCTATTTCTTTATTATCTATGAATAATGAACTAGTGTGGATTCAGAATTAATTAGGCAATCTCAAGTGGTACTTCAAGAGATGCAGTGATCTTGAGATAAACACTTGAATTAAGGGTATCTGCATTTGGTAATATAAAAACATATTAGATTTTTAACTAGTTTCTAGTAAGGTTAAACTGATAAAGATTTGTTGTTATAGGTAGAGAATATAAATTTAATTGATTCAAAATGATTTATTTTGTATTTCAAAGGACAACAGAGTTTTTTTGAAATAGTGTAGTATCAGCATATCAGCTAGGAAGAAAGGGTATTGGAGCAGCTTCATGAATTTCTCTTCAATTGCTTCCATAGCATTGGCTGACTAGGCCAAAATCCAACACCCTTACAATGTCCTCTCTATCTCATAGGATATTTTCGGGAAGAAGAAACACAAGAACCTTTAACAAAGTTGTTCTTTTAAAAAGTTTAAGAAGATTATATATTTTTACTAGATTGTTCCTCAAGTACCGAAATTTTTTATGAACCCAATTATAATAATTATGAGTCATAGTTTGAACAACCTGTTTTACTAATTTTCATAGCTTATCTTAAGATGAGTGTTTATTAAATTGGTTTTGAAACCCCTGTTAACAGGATATTTTCAACAAAAACTTGATAAAACTTTATAAAAATTATTGAAAATCGCTACTACAAATAAATTGTAGTAAAGTACCACGGGATGGGCAAGGTGTGCTACTTTCATTTTGGCATGGACGTCCATGCAATGCGTGTCGAAGTACCGTTGGAATGCTGCGGGCGGTTTATGGTACTTTCAAAAACATCCAACGCTTCCCATCAAAACATTTGTTGCAATATATCAACTCGGGGGGGTTTGTTCACTCATCAAACCTCTGAGTAATTAATGAGTATCCAGGTATAATATATATAGCATCACTGTTTTTCCGCCGAAATGGGTGTTGATCTCTCTCACGCGCATTGGTCAAGTCCTGTGACATACTCCGGGCCCGGTCTTGTGAATGTCTATCGCCGGACCAGCGCCAGTACCATGACGGTGGTACCGCGTGAGATGACGTGCCCATAACAGTGTAAGAATGTGACACGAATATTTGGATCGATCGCTAATTTGCCGGTAAGATTTTTTATAAATTTTTTAATAACAACAAACCACTCGTAATTTATCAATTATGAAATCATTGATTTGAAAACACTTATTTCTCAAAAATTATTTGTTTTTATGTACCAAAAATAACTCGGGTTAGTTACAAAATGTTAAGGGATTAGTACTAGTGAAATCATGTTGCTGAATTGTTTATTTTTGTATCAAGGTTTGTGTTATTACTGACATATTTTTTATAAATTATCTCTTGGTACTGAATTAAGAATGTCATTCGCAGCGGTTGTCTTTGCAGAGGCGGTAGAAAAGTACTTAACAGTGAATGAACTTGATGGCTAATGGACCGAATGAAATTGAGGAGACAACTTAATGAAATTAAACACCTCTAAATTTTATCTACACAACTTTCCCACTAAATTACTTTCTGATATGAATCCGTGAGGATTAAAAATATTTGATTACATCTAAATTTTAGTACTTTCGTTTTTCAAAAATAAATAAATAAATACAATAATAATAAAGCCACGGTACCACCTTTAAAAGGTCTAAAACACATTTTATTTTTGAAGGATATATGTATTTCAGAATCATCTAGATCAAGAAATATATGTTAAGGACGAAAAGATTAAGGAAGTATTATGTCAAGAAGAAAAAACACAATTTTTAGAAAAATAGCTATATCTACTCGTATTGACGTCATTACATTTTCTTCAACAAAAAGATTTTTTGACAATTTAAAATCTATAATTACAACCGATTTTTGCTCGATAAAATCCGATAAGTTTGTCATATTCAAGTGTCCTACATTTAATAATCTGACCCTTTAATCTCTTGATATTTTATTTTTTTAAAAAACTATTTTTATATTGTTAAGGTCATGGAGTTAAGACCGGGCGTATCATGTCTGCAAGGGCGTACTGTTGTTCTACCTGGGGGACATGACAAGGAGGGGCGCCCCATTTGTCTTGTAAATATTCCAGCTGAAAGTCCGCCTCTTAATATAGTCTCTTCACTTCAGTATCTCCTTTCAGTATTCAGGTAAGTATTTTGGAAATATCTTGCAACTGTTGTTTTATACTTGCTGCGGGAAGCTGTTGAGAGATTATTGAACTTGAAGAGAGACTACACTGGAAGAACTGGTACCAATATCAAATTAATTGATTTTTGGCCATGTTTTATTTCAGAGAATGTTTCGTAATTTTAAAAGGAAATGACACCGTTTTGTAATTTTGTTTGTTTTGCGATAAATGCAATTTTTAAAAAATTGTGCCAATGTGAGATTCAAAGTGAAGAGGAATATCTGTTTTTGACAAATATAAGTTGATAATTGAATTTGGGTTTTTAGATAAAAATTATGATCAATTTAATGTGAAAATAAGTATGACGAATTTCGGTTCTTTTGAAAGATTTTAAGAGGTTTGTTTGTATTGATGAAAATTTTGTGGAAATTTTTGTTTTGCTTATTGGTTTAGACACTAGACAATATAGTAGACTACACAAATAAGTACTCCATAATTTTAACAACATTTTTGAAGGCTAGTAAATACCTGCATTACACGTAATTAAAATTAACTAATTAAAATTTATTAAAGCGAATTAACTTACAAGATTTCTCATATTAAGCGTAACCAATTTCACAAAGTCGTTATTAAAAAAATTGATGAAACAACTTGTTTGCCAAATTTTGGTAAGATTTTTTTTGTTTAAGAGTAAATATTAGTAACTAATTATAACTTATCTTTAAGCACATCGGATTAAATGTTTTCTTTCTGCAATATCTACTTCTGTAATTATTAAATATATATGTCTTTATCTGATGACTTTAGTTGAATTTTATTTTAAATAGTTTTTTATAAGTAATTATTATGAATTTTGTACCTAGTTTGCATCGTTATTTTTGTAATTGATATAGCACACGTGTAAAAATTTTATTTTATAAACTACCATTCTTTTATTTTCTAATTATTGATGACAAGTATTTCCGTTTAAATGATAAAAGGTTGTATTGTTTATAAACACCTGGTGTAGATTTATTTTAAGTTTTGGTTGCCATCTGAAAAACAAACAATAAATTTATCTTTGCAGGTATAATAACATTCAAATTTATTCAAAATTTATTTATTTTTAAAACTTGAAAAATGTAATTCGATTTTTTTTGAAGTAATTCTAAAAAGAAATTTAAATAATAATAATCAAAATATAAATAAACACTATTTTTATATTCTACAAACAATTTTTTAGTAAGAGTTTTTAATTTAAGAAAGAATTCCATTGTTTTGAGGGGCTCCAAAAACAAGGTTCTTATAATATTTAATTAATCGTTAAAAAATACTATTAATATCTGACAGAAATTCTTGAATTTTTATGTGTCTGATATTAGTATTGTTGAATATATTTTTAACATTTTTTTAGGTTTAATAGAAGATTTTTGAAACTTATTTTTTTCTGATTGATACAATATTAACTAATATTGCCTTAGTTACAATATGTAATAACACACTCATATTTCCCTAGGAAAATATGAAACGCCCATATTGTTCCAAGGAAAATTTGAAATGTCATATTTTACTATGAAAATGTTTTATTTAATATGCGTTCTACAGACGCCAAAGATTTCCATAATTAAAACGACCTTTAAAATTTAAATTACAGGTGTAACAGTCTATTCAACAGAGGAGAATCACAATGAAATTTAACCTTATACATCAAAAAAATGTCAGTAAGAGCTTCTCGCAAGAATTTTTTGAGCTGTTCTCGGTACAACACCTCTGGTTTTTTTTGAAACGTATCCTTTATTTTTATTCTTTACAAATGCTTCTACTTCATCAAACATACTAACATCAATTTTTTCTTCTAAATGCAACATTGTCCTTAGCATGGGTAATTTTGACCACAACGTGTTTGGTGAATATTTCTACGACTACGGATAGAATAAATTAGTCATACGTTCAAAAATAACAAAAATCATAGCAAATTACCAAGTCTTCAAAAAACGTTAGCAAAATATTTTCGTCGGCCCCATTCACCGTATTTGCTATTCTCCAGTGTTGAAAGTCTTCGTACATTTTACTATACGCAATATTCGATTTTGCTGGAATCAAACATTCCCTGGCTTTCACTGCCTGTGCGACCACGTAGTCCGACATTTTATCAAAATATTTTTATGACAGGACGCGAAAATCAAACCAGTCAACTATGACACCTCTTTACAAACAATGTCCCTTATCCTTAGCAACGTTACTAATTGCTAAATTCCAGAATTAATAATCTAATATTTTGCTATTTTAACAACAATATTGTTTCAATCAGAAAAAAACTATTGATTCTACCACGGGAAATATGAATATATTCCCTCAGTTGTCTATACATCCCTCGGGTTCCCCTCGGGATGTAACTAGCCAACGTCGGGAAATATACTATTCATATTTTCCTAGTTGTAATAATAGCTATTTCATACAGAATTCAGTGATATTTCACTAAAAATTTGAAGTACAGCTAAATAGCTATAGGCTCTAGGCTGTTTATTAATAATAATAATAATAGAAGTAAAATACGTCAATACTCGTAACTAATATCTGTCGATCTCGTACGTAATAGTTTTTTTTTTAATAGTAGATAGATATGATAGTGTTGTGAGTTTTAGGAAATTTATTTTGAAAAGTCCAATTTTAGTGCTTAGTTATACAAATACATAACTATTTGGTTATAGCGGTTCTCTTACTGAATGTCACACGTCTATTGCTTTATTTCTGAAATAAATTTTCTTGTGTAAAGACGTCTGTTTATTTAATAAAGGCTTTTTTGTTGTTTATTTCATGATTTCACAAAAATTCAGCGCTAAACAAACAGTGTTTTTACTAGAGAGCTACAAGTAATTTAGCAAATTAATTAGCTTGTTGTTTATTGAATAATTCCAATTCTTTTAAAAACAGTAAATTGTTTGTATTTTAATAGGTAAACTATTCAAAGAAAATCTTTGTGCTATAAGCATTTAAAATGGAGCCCTAACTTCTTTTTAAAAAAACAAAGGCTGTATAGAAAAAATATTACTAAAAATTTCAAAAACATTTTTTTGAATCAGAATTTTCTCTGATTTTTGACAAATATCAAAACTCTGTAGCTTTTTTTGCATTTATGCCACAAATCTAACACCGTTTTCTTATAAGTCTAAGATTTTTGTCGATCGACGTTAAACAGCACATCTCAGTGAAAATTGAAGCTTACTAAAGTGTTACACTCAATGACTAAGCAGTAAAGCATATGTCAGCATGTTTATTGACTAAGCAGTAAAGCAAACAATTTAGAGCCGTTCAGGATTTTTTAACTGTCTCGAAACTTTTTTAACTGATTGTCAAGCAGCACATTTTTCTAAAAAAAATAAACTGGTAGAATTAATAACTGGTAGAAGCTGAATTAATGCCTTGCTTTTAAACTGCCAGTCGCGGCAGTAAAGCACATGGTTTATTGCCTAATTAAACAAACAACCATTTTTACAGTGTTTGGAAATTTGCTTATAATCTATGAGTGATACCAAAACTTGTTTTAGATAAAATTTTATCTAGTAAAATAGGTACATTTTTATGAATTTTTTTTTAGAAATTAATTTACCGAGTCGGAATGTTGTGTTGTAATATTTTGAAATTTTATTAGAAATTTGGTGGAATTAGGATGCTTTGAAGCTGAAATTTTAAGGAAAGTCGTAGCTTTTTACGATTCACTCTGAAAACAATTTTTTATCTTTTAATTTCTTCTACGATAAAAATTGACTTAGTTATCATGCTATGAACTCTTTGAAGTCGATATTTTGAGAAAATTCTGATGATATTATGTTAGGAACAATGAGAGACGAATATTACGACTTGTTTTGTGGAAATTCAGTATTTTCCTGGAAGTAATTTTATGTTACCTAGCCAAGGCGATACTAATAAATTGGAAGTATTGTTAAATTAAAGAAAAACAAAGTTTAAACAATTTTATATTTCGTTTAGTGTCAAAGAAGTTTATTGATCAAGAGCTATAATAATTGGACATAAAATCGTATCATAAACAATATATTTTCCTATAAATTTAATTATTGTTTATTAGACTTGCATGTTGAATACCACACGAACTGGATTTATTTCCAGGAAATTGTTTGGCGTACATTTCAATTAATTAATAAGGACGTTTTTGGAATGCATTTGAAAAATTTCTAGAAAGAATTTTAGTTTTTGTGATATAATAAATGAAAATTGTTGGTTTTCACAAGACTTTTATGATGTACTCGAAATTTATGTAAGATAGTACAAGACTGCAGATTTTGCAATACAAAATGGTGCTTGAAATTGAAGCTCAATTTTTCTGATACTTAAAAAATTGTTATTAATTTTTCTTTCATCTAAAGTTTGTTTTTTTACCAAAGAGAAACCAGCAAGCGTTGGACATTTGAAATATTTTTGTGATTGGTCAATTTTTTGGAAATTAACTAATCTCAAATAAATAAATCTTTCAAATTTACAACACTTAACATACTTGAAGTAAAGGCTCTAAGACTTGTATAAGGCAATTGATTTTAGTCCTGTTTCTTCTCGGTCGTAAATTTTGCACGCGCATTGATATAATCAGCCAACTATGTTTTCAAGATATCAAGGGCTAAAAGATTCATCTTGTCAAACTGGTTTACCTTGACGTATGTCATGGAAAAAGGGTATGAACAGGGTCGGGATTAAATATTTTAATTCGTTTACACTAGTTTTTCTATGATAATGACACAATTTGATTAGAACTCATGATAAAACGTTTTAAAAATAAACTTTGTTCATTATTTCTACGTACATATATTTAAAAAAAACATTTTTTGAGTTAAGTATTGTATTGATAAAATTTAAATTTGATTTCATTATTTATAACATTTTCCACATAATTTATTTTTACAGTCCTAAAATCATTTTACGATATTATCTATCTAGTATTGTAATGCTGTGAAATGAGTCATTTTGTATTCTTATCCATCTGGAAAATTAGATGTATCAGAATAATTTGAATCATCGATGATTTTGGTGTTTTTTTTTGCTATTGTATGTATCCTTCAATTTTAATTGTTTCTCAATTCTTTTATCTATTTGTAATAGCTGTACTAATGAATTTCTCTAAATCATTGTATTTTGTATAACATCTCGATTTTTTTAAATAAAATAAAAATGTTCTATCGATTAAAAAAAAGTTGTATGCAATATTTATTTTCTCTCATTTCCGGCAGTCACTATTTTGAAAACTGTTTTAGATAAAGCAATATCCTACTTTGATATTTGACTCAAACACTATCTGAATATTTTATGACTTTGTTTTGTCTTAAAACAATAACCATATCTTGCTCTTTTTAGATATTTTTACTAACATAATTTTTGAAATTTTTGTAGTGAAACAAGCCGTACTCGCGGAATAACCGTGATTATCGACGCTCGGAAAGGCCCTTGGAAAGTGGCTCGGTCATGTATTCGCCAAGTCAGCAGTATCTTCAACCAAGAAGATCCTTCCCAAATCCTTGTATTACGTCCCGATGCCTTTTGGGACAAACAACGTGTCGAAAACTGTACACAAACCGACGGCCAGGTAAAAATAACCCCAATCTAATCAACTCCTCAACACTAATCTTAAAAACAATTGAAAAATAAACCACTTAGCCCAAACATACTTTGAACAGTAAAAATTTGGGAATATTTCTAAGTGACTGATAAGAGTGATGCATTTAGGTAAATTTTGTTGTGCTACTTAACAAGCCCATGTTGTGTAATTTTATGAGTACACATCTGTCTTTGACTCTCTGCAACCTACTTTTTTTTCTTTACAAAGACTTAACGGTTCGAAAGTTAATATTTCTTCAACTGGTTTTAAGTATTTTCAGTTGCTGAAGAAATGCACTAGTTTTGTGCTTTCACTCAGATATATTGATTGAGGAAATTGCTGCTTTTAGTTACGCTTAGATTGAAGATATGTTTGTTTTGACTTTTTGCGACGGAAATGAACTAACTGCAAAACAACTTGTCTCCAGTTTAGATCAAAGCTGAAATGAATTATTTATGAGGTATGTTCAGTGTCGTACACTTTCAAATGAATCATTCAAATATTACACCTATACAAGATATTCATAATATTTTAAGATAAAGGGGGTTGGGTGCCTATAAGGCTAACACGTTGAAAAAAACTGGTTTTTACTACTATAATATTTAATACTAAACTACAGGTATTTATTAACAATAAGTTGTGTTATAATGTTAGAGAAAGTGATATATCACGTTTACAGATTAAATTTGTTGTTTTGCTACTACAGAAAAATTATTTAAATTAAAAAAATAGAATATTAAGTATCAAGAACGGTAAAAACATTTTACTGATGAAGGACAATTGTTCTCTGAGATCGGTAAAATGTTGTTAAAAAACAATTATTTTATTAATTTTCAGATGAATAATAATAATATCTGTGGTATAATTTGTTGGTAGCTTCGGCCGTTTTTTACAAAATATTAATGAAAATGACCTGCTCCATGCTTTTGCATTTTACAATTTTTTGCAATAGTTAAAAATGGTTGAAAATAATAATAAAGAATTGCCATTTTACTCAGAGACTCAGCTTTGTAAAAAACTTACAATAAAATTTAATAAATTGATAAATACAAACGGAATGAAACAAAATCTTTACGTTACTCGACCGGTAAACGAATATTACAGTACTTGTTAACAAATTTTGGACTTGACTCTGGTGGTTCGTCCATAAATATCTATTTTTAGTACTGTCAAATAACAGATTGCAGGTGATTAATACCCATAAGTGGTTAATCTTGTGATCTTGTGATTTTTTTTTAATATCTGATTTTACTAGTATTTATTTTTAACACAAAGATAAGTGGGTCAAATGTAAGCTGTTATGGACAGATAATTTATCAAAAATGATAATTCAGAAAGTTCTAGAACAAAATAAAGTGGCTATGACATAATAAATTTGAAATTATTTTATTTAAAAAAAAATTTTTGGTTGGAAGTTAGAATCTATTATCTACGCCACTGTTTTCACCTATTGCTATGCGTAGCACTATTACTACTTAATTATAAAAGTATCAGAATATCTGTAAAAACAAGTAGTAATTGCTTACGCAACTAATTACTAGAAACAGCAAGAAAATCACTGTGAGAAACTTGATAAGAAAATAAGAAAACAAAATTGACGTCCAAACTTACGTAAATTGGCAAAAAGATGACGCTCAAATATCGTTAGTGGACAATACTAGTTATTGTAAGAGATTAAAAAATTGATAAGAAATTTTTGGCAAAGTCCATCTGTAAAGTTCAAGTGGTTGTACATACATAAATGCTTTGATAAAAAAAAATAAAGAGATTTTGTTTGGTTGAAAAAATTTGAATGCAATTTGCCTTGACGATCCTGTGTAATTTTCAATTCATTACACACCTAAAGCTGGGGTCATATGGGTGCTATTCTAAACGTTGTGACACGACTTTACAACCTCCGTTCTTACAACAACATTAAAATAACTGTTGTTAATAATAATATAACCAATGATGAATAAATTTGACGGCGGAAGGACGTTTGTTGTAGAATGTAGAGTAGGGACTTGTTTCTGTAATATAGGTAGGTATTAATGGGCAACACTTTAGTCAATTTTTCTGTTGTAGGTCTACCATTTGCATTTTTATAAGATTTTAAAACAGTTCTTGTTAATTCAATTATTTGAATAATTGATAATGAATTGGTAGAATTATTAAAATTGTACAAAATAAATTAAATTATTATAAATTTACTAAACTAAAGAAAAATTTTAATTAATTTGAATTCAATTATATCATATTAAAAAGTTGCTGATATAAGTATTAATTAAAAAAAAGTGTGAAACAATAACTTTATTTCTACAAAAAAAGTCAAGAATTTGGGCATTTGAAATATTTTCTAGATTACTTCATGGCGTGTTAGGGATGCGATACGGATAATATTTTTATATATTCTACAATTCTTAGCGAAAAACTGTTTACAAGACTTTCAAATTATTGCAAACAACGAAAAAAACAAAAAGCATTAAAATTGACGTTATAACGCCTTAAAATTCAACGCGACGACATACAAGCAACGAAAGCGTTTAAAATTTTCGAGAATGTATTTAGGATTCTTCGAGAATGGGCCCAAACAAGCAGTAAATTACAATGATTTATATACGTATATTCAAAATTTTTCTAATTTTAAGAGCAAAAAGATTAGAAGAGTATCAAGCTACGTTAATTCTACCTCGAAAATTATTGAAGGCTGATAACTAATTGTCTTTATTCGACGTATTTGAGAATCTGTATTATCTAAATTTCATCGTAATGACATTAGTTTACGTATTATTTTAGTATTTTTATTATTTACGTATTATTTTACGTATTTTTGAAAAAGTTCTTCTTATTAGTATTAGATGTTCATTTAAATTATTAACCAAAGACAACCTAATTTAATGCAAAACACTTTATAATTCAATACTGTGATTTATGTAAATTTTGATACAGCGGTTGTTCCAAGTTGGAGGACTTTTTTTAGAACATTTCGACTTTTGGAATTAAAATTCTGAAAAAGTGATAATAATGATTGTTTTAGAACATTCCACTGATAGTAGCACAAGATCCAAGATATGTAAAAAATCAAAAGTTTTTTGTATAATATATCAATTTGCTGTTAATCATGTAACAAGAAATTGTCCAGAAAATCTTTCAACATAAAACGTTGACCTTTGACTGCTAATAAGAAAGTAGGACGTAAAATTCAGAAATTTATTTATTATCTGCAGTCATCAATAGTGATTTATTTAAATTTTGTTAATTAGCTAGTTATATCCTTTGAAAGCATCATTAATAATCACCCAAACATTTTACCTTTCCGCAAACTTAAAATAAGTCAGCACACCTGTTCCATCCACGTAATACCAATAAAATCAATTTTCATTAACAGGTCATCTTCATTCCAAGATGTCGACTGAACAAGTTCGTGGACCAGTCCCAGCTTCCTCTCGAACTCGGCGGCAATTTCATTTACAACCACGACAAGTGGATTGAGAACAGACAGGTACGACCTCTCCCATCTTAGACAAACATTCCATCCAAGCTTTTGCTGAAGTCATCCATAAATTGCGTCAAAAAACTAGTAACCTAATTTCTTTCAGAAAGTCGAGGAGTTTTACAGTGGCACCTGTACAGCTCTTCGTGACCTCGATGAACTCCAGCAATACATCCCGAACTACAAGAATTTCCGGTCGAGTGAATTGGAAGAGACACTTAATACTAGTTCAGAAATGGCAGAAACGACGAGAATACTTGTACAAAATTTAACAGAAACCGGCCAACATCTACTACAAATTATTGAACATTCGAATCGTACCAGGAAATTTGCTTCTGAATTTGAATCAATGTCTACACCACAAGAAACTCTAGATACGATTAGTCGTATTGATCATTTACTTGTTGCAATGAAAACGAAGCAACAACAAATTGAAGACGCGTGGCTTACTCTTCAGAAAATAGTCATTGATGCCAAAGACTTGAGTTTGCTTGAAGATGGTGTTGTGAAAGTAACAAATTGGATTTTGGGACCTGCTGAAAATTTGCTCAATTCTAAACAGAAAGTCGGATATGATGTTGCTTCAGCTGAAGAATTAAGAAGAGAACATGAAGCTATTGAATTACAATGTTGGGACACTTATGGCGCTTATGCTGAACTTATACACAAAATTAATAATTTTCCGAAAAGTGATTTAGTAAATTTTCAATATAAAGATTTAGTATCGCAAAAAGATTTTATGGATTTTGTTTGTAGAAGTTTTGCTTTAAGATTAGAAAAAAGAAGAAATGTTTTAATAACTTCACTCAGATTTTTTCGGTTAGTTTCAGAATATTTTGATCGAACAGGAGAAGTTTTTGATTCTTTAGTAATGGGAAGTAAAGTTATTGATTTTACTATAGCAGATTATAAACTTAAACAATTACAAGAAAATCAAGCTAATTTAGATGCTGTTGAACGAGAATTAGTTAAAGAAGGTGAAAAACTCTCAGATATGCTTTCAATGCCGATTAAAGATGCATTAGGACGTGAAATTTATGTTGATTATGCTGAAGATATCGTTAATGTTCGAGATATTCTAGATGCAACAACAGCAAGAAAAAATATTTTCAGTGATAGTGTTGAACTTCAAAAACTAACACTCGAACAAATTTCACATATTTATAATTATGAAAAAGATGTAACTCAAGCAATTCAATGGCTTGATGAACTCTTTCATGTTCTTCTGAAAGACCACAGTCATGTTGGTTGTTCAGTTTATGAAATCCAGACACAAAAAGACGAACATCAGATTTTTCAAGAGACAGCAAAGGTGTTTTGCTACTCTCATATTTTTTTCTAAGTAACTAGCATTTCTGTTTTAGGACACATACAATTACGGTTGTCAGTTGCTGTATGCCTCACTACAGTTACGACAATCCTGTAAATTACCTTTAGAAGAACACGAGAATCTCAGCAGGAGTTTGAAATATTCATGGCAAAGGTTGTTGAGTGTTTCACAAGAACAAATGACTCGATTGAGAGTTAGTGCAGTTTTTCATCGGTCCGTTGAGGAACATTGTAATCAGTTGAGGGATTTAAGAGAAGCTGTAGCGACTATACCTTTCATGGATTTGGTTAAAAAGAAAGCAAGAGTTAAACATTATTTTGGTGTGAGAGAGAAGCTAATGGTAGAAGTGGGCAGAATGGTCAGATTAGGACGATTATTAAGAAGTAGATTAAAGGAATCGCTTTATTACAGTGAAACGTAAGTTGTTGATGACCTTTACTGAATGATGTCATTTCAAATTTAAGTGCATTGAATTTATAAACAATAGTAATCGATACAGAATGTGATTACTCGCTTGGTTATATTTAAAATGCATTTTGGCAAACCTTTCTGATATTAAAACATAAAATTGAGAAATGTAGATGAAATTATTTTTAGCTAGACAATTTTCTCAAAATGATTGATCATTCAACTGGTTTATTTTTATTCCGGGACTGTTAAAAGTAAACGTTCTATTGAGTAGTCTGGCAAAGATTTTAATAGGTAAAAAAATTTTCAATCAATTTTCTACTATGTCAGTCATAAAAGAAACCACAAAACTATTTTCACGTAAAGCTTCACATTTATCTACTTTCGTGTCTAATTTTGAATTTTAAGTGGTGGGGCCGGCAGACACGCTAGTGGCGGCCGGACCGGCCCGAGTTCAACATCTTTTGGTAAGAAAATTTTATTTGGAAAAGTTTTGCAATAACTAATGTAGATAGACAAGTTTATATAACTGATTCTAACAGTTTTTAAATAAGAATCTTTAGTATCAAAATTCGTTGCGTTAACACACTTTATTTGAGTCCCACCGCCTCCGAGTTCACTTTTAGCATCGCCCACGAATTTTCCATGTTTTTGAACGACATATGTATTATATTTTGTGGCCGTATGTAACGTATAGTAAGAAAGACAAAACGAAAAATGTAAATATTTTAAAATTGCTATAATTTTTGTTAAAAACAGTTTTTGTTAAAAAAATTAAAAACATTATTTTTAAAGCAATTAAAATTGATCCTCAGATAAGTTTCTGTTACATACAGACGAACAATTAATTCTTTAAGATTTATTGTTTTTATTTGCCAAGAATATGTTCAAAGATTGTTTTAGAATTTAAAATTGTAAAATTTAACAAAATAAACATTTAAAGGAATTTATTTAATACTCAAAAAACCAATAAAAATATTTTTTCTTAGTTGTAACAGGGTAGGGTTGAACAGATAATCAAAAACTGATTAACTACGATTCTCAATTAATAGTTAACAGATAATTGATAATCGATTTTAACAACTTTTCACAATTGTTATAAATAATGATTCTTTTAATCCTGTAGGTATCCCGCGTTTGTTGCGTTAGCCCACAGATGCACTTTAGACTCTAATTAACCTAGTTTTCTCCTTCAGAGTATGTTGTGTTGTCGTCCTAAGTATGAATGAAAGTACGTTAAATTTTTTTTTTTCTTGCTAGATGTGTACTCGCAATTAGGACTCTTACCAAAATTAATAGGCTATCAATATTTTGATTAATCGATTTTTGGTTATTTAGTTAATAGAACAAGGCGATTTGTTTAGTAGTAATTAATTAATGTAGAATTAATCAATCAATTAATAATTGATTGACTAGAGTAATTTCTCACAAATGTACAAATGTAGTGATCTGTAATTATCAAATACAGAGTACAACTGGGCAAATATTGGATAATCGAGTAAGAAATCGATTATTCTCGATTTAATAATGTGACCAAAATTAATCGATTATCGATTTTGTTATTAATTGGTCTCTTTTTCTCTTCTGTATTATGAGTAGGCTTTCGTTCTTGTACCGCACGATTATTGTTCTCTGATATGACATTCTGAAACACGAATGAATTGTACTTTTAAAAAACCTATTGTTGTTTGCTCTATCTTAAATTAAGTAGTTATGGTGCATTACCAGGCTTCGGCCACAGCGAGCTATTGAACAAACCGCCGGGTAATTAATCGGTGTAATCCAGCGGGCTGCATGCTATTCATTCAACTGGTCCACAAGGTATTGAGCTCGGGAATCAATAGCGTCGATGCGAAAAATGTAGCAAAAATATATTTATTGCTTAAATGTAAGAATCTATTATAGATAAACATAAACAAATACTAATTCATTAAGTGACTGTCATGTCAGTTTTACCGCGTTTAAATAATGCGAAATAAGGTGTAAAAAATAATGCGAAATTACGCCACTGCAAAGAGTTTGCTCCCGCCGAAGTACAATCAATTAAAATATTTAAAAAATCGATTAATTAAAAAATTCGAGGAAAAATCGTTAATCACAAAATTGATCAATCGATTGGTTGATCAAATTATCATTTAGTTAAAGTAATTGCTCAGCTCTAGGTGAAATAGTAACATAAATAATAATTTAATAAATCATTTCCATAGACCTTTCGTATGTACCTTCTATTGAAACAATAAGTTATTGCATTTGTTTGATTTTATACGTGATAGTGATGTACATTGTAATTTGAAATAAATTGTTTATAAACTTACAATTATTTTGTTTTAATACTTTTTTTAATTTCAATGGATAGTCTTTTATTCTTTTAATTTTATGAATTGTTTTTTGTTACAAAACTGGTGAAATCACCGGTGATATTGAATGATGTTATAGGGAGTGCAAAATTTGATGACGAATTTAAATAAATAGTTTTTATTTAAATAAAATACTCTCTGTGACATCTAATTTTGATAAATTTTATTAGAGTGAATATTAATTATTTCGTCAAATGCTAACAGAAGCTTGTTACGTGTTTTTAGTGTTTAACAGTAATTTATAACTACATATTACAACAATTTTACTATTATAATATTTGCATCTCAATGTAGTATAAGTATATAATACTGAGCGATTCAAAAGTTTTGAAGAAAGAGGTAGATATAATGGTCCTTTCTGAGATTTGTGCGTTTTTTTTAAATTTTGATAAGTATCAGAATTGAATTTCAATTTTTTCACATTTGGTTTGCCTCTCGAAAATTAATAATTGTTCTTATTATAACTATCTGTAAACTTTAAATAAACCAGTTGTTTTTTTATTATTTTTGAAATTCTAAGAAAAGGAAATTTTCAAACCGGTCAAGCTAATTGGTTAATGTCATAGACAAAGTTGACGTTCCGCTCCATTAACTTAGTTAATAATTTTTCATAATTAATATTTTCAGTGCGTCAAGTCCTTCCATCGATACCGACTTAGGTTCAGAATCCGAATCAGGTGGAGATAACGAGATCGCAATTGAAGCTATCTCTGAAAGACTAACTGAAGTTACAGGATTGGCTGAAGAGTTAGATCAAGCTTTGCATAGTGCTCAACAAGATTGCTCTATTCTAACATCATCAGCTACTTTTGCATCAGTTACTTCATCAGAACCGGAAACTGTTGTATCTGTGAAAACTGTCATGGATACTTCGAGTAATCCTGAAGTAAGTATATATTATAGGATTAATTAAAGACAAATCAAATTAAACCTAAAAGTCAACATGTTTTATTGCGAACAAATATACAACAACAATATTATACAACATAGGTAGCAGAGCATCAACAAATCATTCCATTATAATCCAATTAATACTGTTCCTCTTCAGTTACCAATCCCGAAAGATCCAATACCTCCATGTTGGCTGTGTCCTTCATATTTTATCCTATAGTCAGCTCCGTGTTTGCCAGCGCGGTATTCTACGGTTCTCCTCCTTCCATCAGGTTGGATAAGACTGTATTCTCCCTTAACTTCTCCTCCATGACGTTTTTCCCATTGGTGGTGGAAATCATGGGTGTGGTGATCATGGACGTTGTAATCGTAGTGGTAACGGGGTGGTGCCCTATAATCAATGTATTCCTCCAAGTGATGGTGGCCGTAACCTTCTCCCCCTTGGCCGGAAACTGAAGCTACCGCTAGGACTAGAAGGGCGAGAACCTGCCAAAAAACCCTTAACCCTTATTCTTCCCATAAAACTCAACTACTTACTGCTCCACCGTGCATTGTGACCTATGTTGCTGGACCTGAGTTGACTGCCATTCGAAACAATCGCCGGCTATTTAAACCAATTTTGCCCGTGAAAGGAGGCCCACATTTGCATTTCCTTCTCTTTCATTACAAATTCATGACAATTCAAATTCCAGACGAGAACCCCCAAACCAGAAGAATTGAAATCTGATGATGAATTCCTCACGGCTTCTGATTGTACTCTCCAACACTCAAGATCCTCCTCGTATAACACTGCATCGGAGTGTGAGCACCGGTACTCCCCGTGGTGGGATTTCGATAAGTCAACCAATGAAGATATAAGCAAGGAAAAAATGGTTTTAGCCGTTGGACTTCCGGAATTACCACCAGCCAAAGCGGTTTTAAAACCATCTCCTGAAGTACCTCCCGGAAAAATCGTTCATGAAGTTACAGAAACAACGCATATTAAAGTACAGCATTCGCACACTTTAGGGGTTGCATCTTTCGTGTTGACTTCTGAGACGGTTAGAGATAAGAAGAATGAAGGTGCGGGTGTAAGAGAGGAAGTCCGAGTAGCACAACCGGAAGTTGAAGGTTTTGAAAAGAGGGTAAAAGAGGTAAGTGGTTTTGAAGATGAGTGGAGGATGTGCACTGCTAAGCAAGCTATTAAAGGTTTTATTTGAGAAAATTATCAAAAAAAAATTGTATTTGTGCCAATGTTTGATTGTGTCGTAATTAGGCTTAATTAACCACTCGCTGATTATGTACTTTTAGCTAATTATACTACAGAAAGTGTAGCTATTTTTACGAATTAACCCAAGTTTGCCATAGAAAGCTGGTGCATTATGCACGTGCCGTATTTCCATATATATTTGTTATTATATAATAATTATTAACATATCAATCGAGTGACAAAAAAGATTTTTTGCTTGCCCTGTATATGGGTTTGATAAAAATGTTTAGTGTTGCTCGAGAATGCAGTCATGTATATAAACTGGTGTTGATTTTTCTTTATTTTATTGTAATTTTATTTTAATAATATATGTTTTTTTTTAATTTTGCATGTGTTTTTCTTGAACCTGATCTAATTTTAAAATCAAAAGTGGTGAGAGCGGCCAAATTTTATTTTCGTAATAAATTTAAACGAAAACTTTATTCAAAATCTCTGTAGGTCGTCTCTGATAGAAATGAGTATTTATAGTGAATAGAATGTGTTTTTAGAAAAATTTTTAATGACGTTTTAACTGACCTCTTCTTTACTTTCAACTGTTTTGATGTCACAATGCAGAAATAGAACATCAACAAACCTGACATTATTCAAACAGGTGTTTATTTAACAATTATGAATTTTCTTGCGAAATATTAAATTTATAAGAACGTTAAAATTGCTAGTTTATTTGTGCCAAAAATTTTAAGATCAAATTGCGATATGAAATGGGTCAGTTGGGTTTGGTTGTCTGCTAAATGTTTCTGACATGGCATAAACGACAAAATGGAAGAAAACTTAAATTTATAGATACAGATTGTTGAGAAGAATGATAGGCAACCAATTGTTCAATAAATCATTTTATTCGCAGTGATTATATCCTGCAATATTGATTGCTTTGATTAGATCAGTTGCTTAATAGAAATTATAAAATAAAATTTTTGCTTTACCAAAAATTTCTTTATAAAAAATAACAAACAAAAATCGTGTTACATTTGTTTGTGTAGAAAATTCAGAATTTTGAATATTTAAATACATTTTTACAAATTCTGTGCCAATGTTCAACTTCAAATTGCGACAGAAGTAAAGACGAACTTGTTTTTGAGTTATTGCCAAATAGAATGGAATTTTGAAATATTATGATTATTGTAATACTTACTTTGTACACACTACACGAATTTGTATGTTTTTAATGAATAAGGTAAGTATCAAAAATGTAGGAATATCATATTTCTAGGTAGGTTACCTACCCAAATATTTGAAAACGGTAGCTACAAAGGTAATTTTCTTTTATTAAAATAATAATTACGACTACAGTAATCAAGATAATTACAATACCGGAAGGATTCACACGGTTTATGGTACTAACTGTGTTTTACTACTGAAAATGAAAAATATGTTTATAATGTTTTCATTCTTTTATTTTCATAATATCAATTACTCAAAAGACTTCTACACTTGCTATAGGTACAAAGGTAATTTTCTTCTTTATTCATTTCTGTCTTTTGTCTGTTTTTTCCTAAATCTAACTTAATTGTTTCTTATTTAGTAATACCGCAACTTCTTTTTTCCATTTCATTCTTTGCCTTTAGTTTCTTTTTCTTTGTGTCTTTTTCATTTATTTTATCTGTCTTATCCTTCAGTATTTTATTATGTGCCTGATCTATTTTTTTGCAGTTATTATATTCAATTACTTCGTTTCGTGGTTTTTCATTTTTAACTTTGTTTAGTCTAGTCACTCGCGTAATATTTGGTAATGTTATTTTATGTTTTATTTTGCTGTTTAAAATTCATGATTCGCGTCTATATACATATTATCAGTATCGGCACAAAAACTCGTAGATTCTTATTTGTATGTTTGAGCACTTTATGGTGGTTCTATATAAGATGTTTCATAAGTATGCGATGTTTTGAAGAGTTTTAGTTTCTCAATCGATTAACAATAATGAATTTCAACAAAGTTCTTGGTGCTTTCAGTATTATTACAAGAAAATGATTAGGCACTAATTTCTAATAGAATACCTTTCCTTCTTAAATTATTTAACACTAAATAAAGATAATTTTTAAAACAATTTCACACTTAACATTTCTTGGGCTTTTAGCAGTCAGTATATAGGAGATGGCCGTTTATTTCGTAGCAGCTTGTATTTTGGCATTATGAAGTAGACAGTCTTTTTCTAAATCTCAAAATCCTAGATCCTTGTTTCTGATCTATTTATTTTTTTTATGCAAAATTTTTATTTCTTTACCTATTCTTCTTTCTGTTTTCTTAATAGTTTCCATTTCAACTTGTTTATTTTTTTATTAATTTTCTGTTTTTGCACACGCCTCAATAGTTGTTACAGTCATTAATTAAAATTTTCTTTTCTTATTGCATTGGTGTCATAACTGTTTTATTCATTCTATTCATGGATTATTATTTGTGGTAGCCATACTAGATTTAACATTCTATGTAGTAGAATTTCAAAGACATTCTTTCGTAGCCTGTTTCTGGTGTTAACTCTTTTATTCCTGCTATAAAAATGGGCACCCTTGAATTCTAATTACAATTAAAAAATAAAATATAGGTAATTAGATAAGAAATTTATGGAAACATAATGTAGTTTTCATACATGTAGATACTAAAATACTTTTTGTACGTATTTACTGATTAGATTAGATAATCCTTATTATCAAATTTTATCAATCTTTATTTAAAGTAGTCAAAAAGTTCTTCTGTTTAGTAGGATATAGCCTGATGACAACTGAAAACTATATTTTTCGCTCTATTTTGGGAAGTGCTTCACTCTTTCACACCAAATAAACATGTTTTCATTGTCTCTTGTTAATTTATTTAATAAATAAAAGCCGCCTTTTTTCCCTAAAAATTGCCAGTAGCAGTGCAGATACTAGCTGAAAAAATAGTAACAATTTTGTATTCATTCTTTCACGAAAAAAGTCTGTTAACAAATCCGCAAATCCGTCTCTGCTGTTCTCTCTGTTTTACATGTAAGTAAATGATCCGGACCGCCATATTTGTGAACGGACCACCTTCCTCTCACAAATGTGGAGGTCCGGTTCCTTTACATATAAAACAGCGGACAGGAGAGTCAGATTTACGTGTTTAACTCGTAAGGTAATTACATGTTTCATTAATTAACATTAACTTTAATTAAAACTTAATTATCACGTAGAAATTTAAAGTTTTATTTCTCACCTGAAGATGGCAATCTTGTTGTCGAAACGTGTGTCGTATTACGTGAAGTGTTTGGTGTAAGTGGGTGCTTTTTTGTTTCTTTTGTTTAACTCTTTTATTGAGTAAAGTTTTGTCTACAAGTATTTTATTTTTTGATCTGTTTATATTTTTTTATTAAATAAAATAAACGATAATTTATTTTTTGTATTTATTTAACAGATTGATCATAAAGTAAAGAATATAGATCGAATATACAAATTTAATATAATTAATTAATTTAAGTTGATTTAATTAAAAATAATATTGTGATATTGCGACATTTTGAGGAGCTGTCCTCACAGTTAAGTTCAAAAAAATATTTCGAGATTTTTGGTCTCAGGTATTACAAATGAGACCCCAAATTGTAAATGACAAACCCAAATCCCAAAAGACCAATAAATCAAAAGCTTTTTGTCTGCTAACTTACAATACCCTCAATTATCTCTATCTAACTCTTGAACTTGACACCTTATCAGCATATCAGCGTCCAATTAACTTTCTTTTAATCTATTGAAACTGGGTATTTTGACCAATCTTCGTATCTGACCCTCCTGAACTCACTAGTCACCGCCCTATCGTCCTGCATATCTCTCATTCCTTCTGCTAGAAAACCTATGCAACAACCAATTGTTGATCAGCTCGACGTCATCTCCGTCGCCGTCCTTCCGCACACTCTCACACATGCTAAACAAACAGGCCAAACAGAAGGGAACAGCAGACACGATGTGGTCATCGTAACGCTGGTGCAGTTATGAAGTCGACCAACATTTTGGTTCAGTGTGTTTTCGCGGCTCCTACGACGAGGTTCCCAGCGAACGAAAATAACCCACTGAACCATTGACGCGATTTGTGAAATGTGTCTGTGATTTGCAAAAAAAAATATGGATACCAAAGCCCAAAACGGAGAGGCCGCTTCTGCCATGGCCAAAACCACCACTATCAGCACCATCGCCGTACAGAGCGGGAGGACAAGAATTGTTATTGCTTTGCTACATGTACGTCCTACATTTATACAAAAGTTTGCAAATACTATTTTTAAACAGATGAGTTTTCAAGTGTGCAATTGCCACCAAAACAACCCGAAATGACCCAATTGATTTTTGAGTTTTTTTAAAAAAATTCGCACTGGAACGGTGCCAAAACGAATATATTTTCGTATTTATAACCATTTAATGTTCATCGACGTTCTGTTCGTGGTTTTTATTACGTAAAGACTAATTTTGAAAAATAATTGTATATTTTTCTAACGGAATATAATTTGCGACCGCATTCTTTTCAATGTTTTAGTTTTTACTTTATTAAAAAGTGACTCACTTTGTACATAAAGTGCATAAACAAATGATGAATTTCCTAGTTCTCCTTGCTCCTTGAAATTTAAACTGATCATTAAGATTTCATCTAATCTAAATTAGGTAATTAAGAAATTAAATTTATTGTCTTATTGGTTCTGATTTACATAATGTTTTCAGCTGTTGGTAACTTTTAGTAACCAAACTTGTTTTATTTGTTGATTTGTAATGAATTGTTTCTATTAGAGGATATATAAATTAAATGTTTGTTTATTCTTTCTATAAATGGTATCCTTGGCTAAGAGAAAAAACTTTAGTGATTGGTTTAGATTTGATTGCTTTAAGTACTATTATTAAATTTAATTTCAATCGGATGTTGCATTCTTGATATTTAACGAATATTATTACTTTATCATAAGTAACTATTTATATAAATAAATATAAAAATAACAAAATTAAAAGATCTTTGTTTATTTAAATGTATAAAGATTGAGGCAGTTCATAAACTTATTTGTTATAAAAAAATGTTTTAATTAATTTGAGTTTATTTCACTTCAGGATTACAATCCTTTTTTGGCTCAATTGAATTAATGTTTTTTTTTAACAATTTGGTACAAATAAGAATTTTGACTTTTATTTGAAATATTTCTTACAAAAATAAATTCCTGTTGTTTGTATAAAAAAATCCTTGAAGAAAGCCCAATTTTAATTAACGACTGACCAGGTCATAAAATCCAAAAAAGTTACGGTCAAAAGTCAGTGACCTAAAATTACTGACCTCCTCTTTATGTTCTTATTGTTTCTTGTCGAAAAATATAAAATGGACTATAAATTATTCCTTGGAAAAATTTATGAAGACAGTTTTAGAATTTGCTTCATTTTTATTCAAAATTGAAGAATAAAGAACTTGGTGTCCAACACCTGTATGCGTACCTGTTGCTAATGTGGGTCAGACGAACAAATCCTTGCGCAATTTCACTCAACTCTCTTTATTTTACAATTATCGTAACCGATCACGTGATTCTTCAACCACATTTTCCGTAGAAAAATTACTAAAAAATCTATTTTTGGTAGAAATTTTTACTTTCTCTTTCGCAAATATTGCAGAAAATGCTAGCGTGGGCAAATTGATTACGTTTGTTGAAAAGTCAGGAAAATAATTTAGGTTCTCAAGGAAATTGCGTCAAAGAAGCTTTAGGTGCCAAATGAAACAATTTAATATAAATTTAAAAAGATAAGATTTTGTAAAAAAATTGATGATTTCGTTCTAAAAATAAATCTGGTGTGAAAATCTATTTGCATATATTTAATGATTTTAATTGTGGGACAATTTACATAATTATTAGACTTATTGCAATTCAATGTCGTTGACAGAACTCTACTCAATCAAATGTATCTGAAACCTAAATGTCACAGAAAGTGGAACTACCAGTTTCATACTAGGCAGCTATTAGAAAAGAATAGTGACCGATAAAGTTTTCTGTTAAATTGGATTCTTCAGTATATATTTACAATTAGGTCTTTAAAAAAAAAATAGAATTTGTTTATGTTATTTAAATATGTAGTTGAAGTAATTACATTATTGTGTTTTTATTCAGAAACGATGTAAGATAGCTACGAGTACTTATTAAAGTTAAATTTAATCACAACTACTGTAATGTCTAAATGAAACACTATTCAAAATTATAAATTTGTTTTTCTTCTGACAAAGTGTTGTAATTTACAAATTATTTGTTTCATATTGTTACGTTTGAAGCTTCGCAAAAACACTTTTGAGCGATCCTAATCAATTTCTTTTACAAAATAACGTTCAGAATTCTCTCTTTTAGCTGAATCCTTTAATAAAATTTGTTAATTCATTTATTTACTACATTTACATGCCAATTTGCAAATTTAAGAACAACTAATTTGATTCCGAAATGTAAATTCGCCAAACTAGGGTCTCTGTCATGGTAAACGGATTAACGATCACCATGATCTACCATTGCTGTCCTCTCTTTGTTTTAAACATTACAGCATTTAGGCACTTTACTATGGTCCTTCCCAGTCTCGTTTTAACTTTGAGCACTTTCCTATTTCTTCTCTTCGGGTTGTAAAACCAGACCAAATTGTGTTCTTTCTTCTTCTTGTGCCTTCTCAACATCTGATGTTTTTGCAAAATAAAGATCTCCTTAATATGTCTTTTTATCAATTGATGTTTCTCCAAATCTGCCTTTTTTCTATTTCTTAAAGTGCATCTTTACGTGTCCTCGTCAATTGCTGTTTTGTTGCAAAAACTGCTTTTCCATTAACGCAATTTTCTTATTAAGATGTTGAAGGAAACTCTCATAATTCTTGTACAACTTTCAAAAAAATGCCTTCTCGCGCTATATTTGATCCTCATCTATTTTTTTCCCAATTTAAACTCGGTCTTTTGACGCTTTTCTGGTAACATACCAATGGTTGGAGATTTGGGTAATCTCACTTTTTCTTTCTTTAGTTTCTCTAAAGAGTCACTTCTTCTTGTTCAAACTTCTTTTCTCGATGTTGAAGTCTCAAGTTTTCTCTAAATGCTAAATCCTGAAACTGTTTTTTTTCCTATTTTTACAAGTACATAGTTTCTGTTTTCTATCATTATATAAACCAGCTAACTTGTAGTTATTCTTGTCAGGACAAATCACTTTACCTCTCGGGATTACAACGCTATTAATAATTAATAAATTTTTTGTTCCTTTTCGTGTTTTTGTATTAGTGGAAAGGCTAGGATTGTTTCTTTAACTTTTTGTGGCTTTTTTCTTAAGACAACAGCATCTTTACTTTTGTCCAATTCTGTTAACTTCGGTTTTTTCCTGTTTTTCATTCTTTAATTTTTTTCTTACTTCGGTCTTACATTCCTCAATTTATTTTTCTTACTTCACTAATCCCTCATGAAAAAATTCTTTGTTCTTCTCTAAATTCCTTAAGCGTTTTCTTCATTTGTTCTTCTAGATGATTATTTAGTTTATCTTTTCTACTTTTTGCGAATGAAGATTTCCTTGCAATGACTCTAGAATTTTATTTACTTCTTCCTTTCCTACTCTCTGCTCTTCTTTGAATGAATGAACATTTTCTTCAAACAACTTTAGACGTTTATTCATTTTTTCATTTCTTACTCTTTATTCTTCTTTGAGCGAATGATGGAAATTTTCTTGAAATATCTATAGACCTTTATTCAATTCTTCATTTCCTATTCGCTTTACATCATTGTACAATTAAATTCAATTTTCTGTATAGCAACATTTATTATAACAGCTCTTTAAATGATACTTAAAAATTTTATGATTTGTTTGTATGTGAAATTTAATTTACTGTTTGTATATAATTTAATTTTATTTACTCCTTTATTTACTTCCATATATTGTAACATATGTAAATGTATATGCTACAGCACTAATAATTATAATTTGAATGATAAATGTCCTACTTCATGATAAATGGCCACTGTGACTAAAATCATAATTCTTCAAACAATAGATCTTCAATAGGTTCTCATGTTTATGACTTGTGTTAGGCGAATTCTAAGGAGAAATTTGTTTCTTTTTGAATTTAAATTGTTTAAAGAATTATGAGTCTAGTCACAGTAACCATTTACTGAGACGTGTGGGCTAATTTCAAGTGGAGTAATTCCGGTAGTGTCTTTGTTTCTATAGAAAATTAAAAAAAATCGAGAGTGTGATTGGTTGTTACAACCGGTAGTAAGTCCAATTTTCAATTTTGTTTTTCTAAAGACAGAACTTCTATCTATCTAGTAACCACATTTCTTATTTTTGTCATAAATAAAATTCACAGTTTGAGATTCTAAAAACATGAAAACCAATTTATTTAATAACTAGACTTGATTAAATACCGATTTTCTAACAGTCTGTGACAACACTCCATCAATAAATTAGCAATTAGTAAATATTAATTATGACAACTACTAAGAATTTGCTGAAAAGTCTTCAAAACGCAAAAATAACTTGTTACGTTAGTTGTTATGTCACAACACATTGCTGTTCCTTATTTAGACTTAAAAAAATTTATGAATCACTAGACAAGAAACCTTGAGAAAAATTATGTTATAATCTCTGAGTCTCTGACATTAAAAATTTATCCATTGTGAATATAATGCTGTCTTAAAATTAATAACACCTAGCTGTGAATTTGCATTTTCATACTAACTGAATAAGGTCGATCTCCTTTTACGGTACTGCTCGTCTTGTCCAAAATTTTGTCTAGTTCATTGTCCTTGTGGTAATTGGCGCCCAACCGGGCTATCCTATTGGAAAATGAAAATTAGAAAGTGGTAGAAGTTCGACAGGATGCTAATAGCTCAAGTGTAAATATTCGTTTCAGAACGTATAAACATAACATCATTTACTATTTATAGCACCTGGCAGCTAGTAGATGGCACATTTAGAAGCGCCTACGATTTGAAGGATTATAACAACATAAACAGAATTTTCGGTTTGAAAAATATCGTTCTAATAGAGAGATAATTGCTAGTATTGGGAAAGACTGTGTTGTCATGGACAGAATTATGGCTGATTTGTGTTAGGTGTTGAAAAGTAGATGGAGTGTCACTCATTTCTTTCGGTTTTTGGCAGAAAAATAAATAAAATGTTGGCAAGAGACTTCTGACTTTTTTTATTTCTTTTTACCCTTTATTATAAATTTGTCTAGAAATGCTTGATTTTGTAGTTTTGACTTACTTATAAGAGATTTACTAAGGGTTGTTGTAAAAAGAAGTGTGCCCTACTGTCACTGGAACGACCATTTGGATTATTGAAGCAACTAAATTCCCAAAAAGTGAACTATCTCTATTATACTACAAAATTTAAGCATTTATAGACAAACTATAAGCTTGATTTTTTTAATTTAAATTAATAATAGGCATGTTTTAGTGCGTGAGCGAGGCCAGTCAAAATTTATATTCTATTGACTAAATACCTAATGCAAGTTGTTAGTAATTTGACTATTTTAGTATTTTTATAAATTAAGCAAATAATTTTGTGAGTAATCTAATAAACAGTAAAATATTTTAATTATCACATTTACGTGAATTATCTTTATAAATAAGCTTATTTAAAAACTGATTGAGTCAAATTGAAAAATAAACGTTCTTAAAATGTGTATGCCTTATGCAGGAGTGATCTCTTTTAAACAAAAAAAAATCTTGCAATAATAATAACAAACTTGGGTTTGTCTTGAGCTAATTCTATTTCTGGATTAAAAATAAGTCGATTAAAACTGGATTTATATAGATTGACGGAAGACATAAGACGCAAAACGGAAAACACTTGCTTGCAACGATTTCATTCGTCTCACGCAAACCGTAAGAGAAGAGAAGTTGAACTCTTGCGTCTAGCGTCAGCGTCAATCAATTCAATCTATATAAATCCAACATAAGCATTTGACAGTATCAAGAAGGAAATCTCGATGAATAATTTAATTACAGAAATATTCAATACTTGATTCTGTAATAATTTTTAAGATTATAAAAGTAGAAATTTTATGTCTATTATAAAATAAGACAAACATCAGAGATCAAAACGATTATAAGTAATCATGAAAACATAAAAAAGCTATAAAAGTGGCTACAAACGTTGAATATGAAATTGAAATAATATAAACAAAAATATTTTATTCCGAATGTCTTTGGAACAACACTCTATTGTTAGAGTACAAAATCCGGTATTTTATAATACCTAGATTCTACCTAATATCTCTGGGTATTAGGCATAAACCTTAGATATTTTATTTGTTATGTAATTACCTAGATAGCAACATAAGGTAGTAGTTATTACACGTCTCGGCGAGTTTCACAGCGTCAACCCGAGGATAGATAGGTTCGAAGTGGAGAATATTTTTTGTAGTATTTTCGCCCACTAGAAAGCTCTTTGAGGTTATAGTGTATCATTATTTTTACTATTAAATTTAATAATTTTAATAACAAAACTAGTCTTTACAGTGATTTTAATCACTATTTGTTGTAATAAGTACTATTTCTTGGCAAGAAATTGATAGTTCATTACGTTTATTTCATTAAAATCTGATTAAAACAGTTAAAGCACTCGTATTAACACACTTTTAATCAAATTATTATTGCAACAATAGTGTCGATCATTGATGCATTTTTACTTAAGGCACCAAACTTAATTGATACCAACCGATTTTTTTAGGTAAACACTGGGTGTTTCAAATTTTACAAATCAATACTGAATTAAATACGTTATTATCGAAAGAAAATAATGTACAACCTATAAGCATAGGTAGAATATGGTTTAACAAAGATTAGTTTGAGATGCTTATTAGTAATTCTATATCATTACTAATTTTTTTTATTGTGTACCTACCATTTGCTTGAACGTGCCTATTATGTAGTTAATATGCTATTGTGAAATATTTTTTATTTTCAGTAATAAGTCAAGTAAAGTGCTCCTCAAATTTAATACCATCGATCATTCAAACAAGCTGAGAGATTATCCTTTTTTGTTAAGAAAATCTTTCCTTTTAGATATATCAAAGTGACGTTGGTAGCAGTTAACAATAGCAATTTCTTGTAAAAACCTTTCTCATAGTAGATTAAACACCGTCTCGACTCACTTATTGCTATTATCGCAAAAAAGGAAAAGAAAAGCCGCCTATCACCCGCCTACACCAAGGCCGACTCAACCCACCAACCATCATCAATATCGGACCAATAACCAGCACCACAACTTGTATAGATTTATTATCATTCGCTTTTTTTTTTCCTCGTTAAAAGCTCTTCGATTGATACCTACCGCAATATATTGGACATTATTCGTATCAAATGGACCGTGTAGAAACCGTTATGCAAAGTAGTCATTTCGATTGGCATTCGATCTAAACATATCCACTGGATGTCAATTTAATTCGATTAAATTGTAATTCAATGACGAAGAGAGTTGGTTAAAACGCCTACAAAGGATTGATTACGTAATAACCGGTTTCAAAATGAACAAACGTACTTAAACGAGAAAAGCGTATCTTTTCATGAGAAATTTAAAAGAACACCCCTCATTTCCATCTAAAATTCTATCAATTAGGGGATTGGGGAAGGTGTGGCAAATTTGTGTTTAGTATTCTCCAGTAAATTAATCATTGACCAAACAATAGATGCCAACCGCCAACGTCTCGCCATTTTTTTCCTCGGTTAGCGTGACTTTTAGTAATTATTAAAAAATGTTTTTTGTTACAGTGTGGCGACTGGATTAACTTGAAAATCCTGGAAATTACTCCAGAATTAACCACGTTAGGGGATAATCTTGCCGAAGCTCAGGAACTACAGAAGGCTCATGATGAAGTTCTTCGACAACTTAAAGTGAGTTTCAAGAGTTTTATATAGAAATACTGCGACCTACTAATATGCTTTTGTTCAAAACACATTTACAGATACAGAGATCTCTACAGGAATTACTTTAGAGTTTAACCGGTGATTTACTTTTTGCACCCTGTATAACATAACCCTGTTACAGGAAGTACATGAGTCGAGAAATCAATCTCGCTCTCTTTAGGTATCAGCTGATATTGAAGAAAAACGCTTACACATAATCAAGTATCAAGATTCAAATATACCCGCGAAAGTTATCGTACTAAGTTTAAACTTAACTACAAAGTAACAGCAATTAAATAAGAAAAAAAGAGAGATTTTTATTTCTTAGTTTTATCAACTAACCCTGAATATACATTGTAATGACCCAAAATGGCCATACTTACTGCCAAAAATTCAAAATTGAGTACTAAATTCAAATTTAAAATAAAAATGAGCGAAAGACATGATCATCATTTAGTGGAAAGAAGTCCTACGTTGTGTTTGACATGATGGCGGCGAAGTTCGTTGATATGTGACTGCATGACGATTCAATTTAGGAGAGTATAATAAAACTATAAGTACAATGTGCAGTTGCAGTTGCAGTAAATCGTTTACAAAATGTAAATAAACAAAATAAAAGTGAAACAGTTGTTATAATATCTACAAACAAAACAAAATGTATATCACACAACAATAAAACAAAACAATCATAAAATAAAATAAACACATAAAAAAAATACATAAATAAACAGTAAAGAACATGTAACATTCTGTTACGGTATTTGCAAACAATTAAATCTTTATTGCAAGAAGGACCAGATAAAACCTTCTTAAACCGTGTCCACAAACAAAATTCAAATATATTTTTAAATAATAAGTTACATAAACATTACATAAAAACATTAACAACAATTTTGAAACATTTTATATTTAAAGTTATATTAAATGTTAAAAATATGTAAAACAGACTACTGATTAGGTTTTCTGAAAGAGATAAAGAATATGAAGTTTGAATTTAGAGGAATAACGAAGAAAAGAAATGTAGAATTCTTTGTAGAAACTTTTGGAAATCGAAGTAGTTAAAATATTTAAGGAAGAAAGCCGTATATGAGGTGCATTAGTGTCTATTTAATTTTTCTTATCTCAATTTTTACTCCCAAAAGATACACTAGTAAATATAATAATAAAAGGCTTCTAATGATAAGAAGTAAGTGAGACTTCTCATCTTTGTTACTTTATCATCTGGAGAAAAACTAGAAAGCTGCAGTAACGTAAATGCCTTCTAAAAAAAAGTGGATATTAATTCAAAAAACAATAAAGACGTTTAGATTAAAAATCTGGATCTGTATTTAAGGTGGTTCTGTCTATAGATGTAGAAGCGAGAGTCAAATATTAGGGATGTTAAAGTATAAAACAAGTGGACAAAATGGTGGCAGTTGATTAATTTAGAAAGGGTGAATATTGGGATAACGTAAAATAATAAAGTCAGTTTTGAGTCAGAGTCTGAAAGAGAATAAATGGTTTTTGGTTATATTTTAACATTTCTAGAAGATTAAAATTGGAAAATTACTTCTATAAATCATTATAAAGCGTGTACAAGTGAAACACCGTCACCACCATTTTAATTGTTGCTTCACCGGTGAGCGCAGCTTATTCACTGCTGTCTACCAGGATTGCCAATTTAAAATTTCTTTCTCTGTTGTTAGATATTGCGGGAGATTTGAATTTGAAACGCGTTATTTCAACAAATTTATAAAATTGTACTAAAAAATTATTAGATGTTTTCAGTTTTTGGTATAAGAAAGGAAAGAACCTCGGTTTAATCTAAAAATCATAATTTTGTCCAAATGTTGGCTTAAAGAATTCTGAAATTGTGTTTTTTGAACTTTCTTAGCTCTAGAACAAATACTTTTGATTTTTTTTAACAGAAAACTACATAATTACAAGATAATAGTGGGCCAATGGCCCAGAAAGAAATTATGTGAGAGTAACAAGAATCAAGCATTACTAAATATAGGAGGTAACTACCTACGTATATGATAATTGAATATTACATTAATATTAAAATTAAAAAAAGCAAATTATGCATAATAATTTTTTAGACTTTACTTTCACATACTTATCAAAGAATTTCCATTATAATTTTTTAAAGAATAAGTGTTTTTAATGCTTTAAGGTGCTTTCAATTTTTGTTTGCTTTGGAAAAGTGATTAATTAATGTATTTTTCCAGAAATGTCGAATAATGACCACCTCGATGTGGAATTCACTCCACATCACGCAATATTCTCTCATCCTACGCAAACCAACGCCTTTCAATAACTCGCTATAATTCCGCTTTGGTTAACATGCCACATATTTATTTAGATTTAAGTACTAACATTGGGAATTGAACTAAAAATAACCACCAGCTCTGGTTTTAAATTTCCAACGGTTCCTTTCCGGGATATACACCATGCCATTTTTAATTTAAATCTCTCACAATAATTATGAATGAAGTCGAGATTCTATTTACACACAAAGATATATTCGAAAGTGTTTTTTCTCTCCTAACAGCTGCTCTACAATTATTCAGATAGGAATCTTGTTAAGATGAAAGAAAGTTATCAACAATTAAAATGAATCGCATGGGATGTTCTTCACACAAATAAAACGGTAACGAGAGAGCGAGACTTGAAAAGAAACGAGTTGTGTTCACTGAAGGAAATTTGCATTTGAATGCTAGTCCGTCCCAATTGGCCATTTTGGATTTTATGATGTTGAAAGGAATGTCTTCTAGCACACAACATTGTATTAGTTTGTATACAATACATGAAAAAATAGAACCTTTTCGTGTTTTATGTGCTAATTGGAGACTATAAAAGAACACTTTCACCTTCTTTAATTTAAAATTTTACTCTTTAAAATACAAATCCGGCTCAAAGGATCAAAACATAATTTTAGTCCTGCAATACGTGAAAAAATGTTTTTAAATACCTTCTAACAAAAAAGGTCAAATTCATTCATCTTCCTAACAGTTCACAAAACATAAAATTCCTTTGTAAACATCAGTGTCGGCACACTTCTGCACCTAATTGAATGTAAATAAGCTTCATAATAACCAAACATGCACCTCTGTATAAATTAGCAACTCTTTTGTAATTCCAGAATAAACAAAGTCCAGTTGAAGAGCTTCTTCGACAAGCTGATCAACTTATCGCGACTCAAAGACCTCGTGCTGAAGTATATGCCGCTATGGCAGAGTCCTTAGGTAGAGCCTGGAAGGATATTAATAGTTTACTAGAATTAAGAAAAGAAATTTTGGATTTAAATGTTTTATATCATACGAAAGCACAAGAATTTTTTCAAAGAATGGATGAACTTGAAGCTTCTTGCACGGATAAAGTTGTTCCTATTGAAATAGAAGCAGTGAAAGCGTTTTTAAATATGATTCATGATTTAAGAAGGGCTTTACTTGAATCACTAATGGGGGCTTTACAAGCAGGAAATACACTTTTAGGGAAACTGAAGGAACTTGGAGCTGAAGGCACACTCGACTCGCGACCCGATCGAATCCGACCGTCTGTAAATCGAGGTAAAAATTTCTACTTCTGAAAATGTGTTACAAATATTTTGTTGTAGCTATATCACAAGTTCAAGGTTGGATGGACCAATTGCATTTGAAGAGACAAGTTTTAGAAGCGACTTTCAATAGAAGGAAGACTCAGCTAGAACAATGTCTCGCTTTAGCAATACTTGCAGCTGATTTACATGAACTTGATGATACTGTACATGAAAGAAGTCGACTTTTGGCTAGTACTGATCAACTTGGTACGTCTTTAAATATTTAAAACAAAATTTTGATTTTGAAAAATTTCAGGTGATTCAGTATCAAGTGCAGAATTATTACTTAACGAACACAGGAAATTGTTACCAGAAGCTAAACAATTACAAGAACGTGCTTTAAAAATAACAAAAGCAACTGAGCAACTTGTTGCTTCCGGTTGTTTTGCAGGAGAACAAGCAGCAGGACAATCGTATGAAATTCTTTCTGCTACTTCTGATTATTACACAGAATTACAAAATCGCGATATTCTTCTCGATAGAGTTTTACAGTTTTTCAGATCAGCACAGAATGTGAGTTTATTTCGGTTGTTTTCAGCAGAAAATTGTTTCTTCTTCTTCAGGTTTTGTCAAGACTGGATCAAATCGAACACCAATTAACTACAACAAACCTGTCATCAACATCTCAGCAACTGATCCAGTTACACGCCCAAACCTCAAAAATTATAGAAGAAATTACCAATGGTCCAATCGCAGAAGGACACGCTATTTTAGATCTTGTTGGAAGAGGGCGGGCAGGAACTGAAGGAGTAAAACGTAAAGTTGAAGAACTTGAAAATAGAAAGATTTCATTAGATAGATTATGTGTTGCTCACCGTGAAGAAAATATAAGAATTAACAAAGCTCTTAATAATTTCCTAGAGAAACACAATGATATTTATTCGTGGTTGATGAGTGTTGCTGAGGCTTTTCTTCACGAACATCGAAATATGGGTGATGATTTGCACCCAGCTCAAGACTTCTTAAACTTGCACAATCAATTATTGAATGATTTACAGGTTGGTACCTGAAGTTGTTAGATAATACAGTTAATTTGTGGTTATTTTCAGACAAAAGGAAACGAAATTAACGCTTTAATACTAACACTGCCTCCGATACTCGAATTTTTAGAAGACAATCAGAGAAAAGATGTTGATGCGAAAGTAGAAGAAATGCATGAAAGGTGGATACAGTTGAAGAATATTTTAGAAAATAGACTAGATTTGGCAAGGATTTATGTCAAGTTTCATATGGAAGCGGATATTGTACATAAAGAGATGGATAATTTGGAAAGGGAGTTATTGCAAAATCAGGATACTGTTACAGATGAGATGATGAAGAATTTGGAAGAGAAGTGGGAGTCACTAGTACCGCTTTATCAGTCAGCGAAGAATACAGGGCTCACGTTTATTGACCAGGCGAACAAGGTAGGTGTTCTTTTAAATTTTAATAGAAAAAGGATCTTGTATAGTGTAATAGCAAGAAAAAATATTTTGTTTTTTTTTCAATATTTTAAATGTGGCTACATGTTTCGGCTATTTAAATAATGTTATTTTCAGAATCAAAATTTTATATTATTCATAAAAGTTTCTTTTTGTTATTTCTTCTATTTCTACTTATTCTAATTGTTTAACAAATTTGAATACGCTAAAAATGTACACTCAAATCAGGTTTGTTTCGATTTACAAAGTTAATTTCAAAATAATTCAAAATTAGCTCTCAAAAAACCCTCCATTTATCTCTTTGATTATCGAAAATCATCGTTGTAGTCACTGTTTCTACTTGATAATTCGCTTATATAGAGCCAACGTTTTTCAAAACTTTCAACTGGTGACTCGCATAGCGATACCCTCACTTACGATGGCAAATACAAATAATAATATAAAAATAGAGAACGCTTCGTTTCACAATCTTTAGATACCTATTGTTTTCAATGTTCTATTTTTTTTACACTATATTAGCGTTAACATTCCTTTGCTTCAAAACCCTTTTTTCTCTTGTTCTTCTAGTCGTCGTTTTCTAAACTTTTTCAAAAGCTTCTTTAGTTCTTTATTTTCTTTCAGTCATAGCTTTTTATGTACCTACTTCTTTTTTTTGAGAATTTTTCTTGGTCTTTTCCGAATCTTCAATATTACATCTTTAAAACCGTTATTTGTTTTTCTAAAATCTTCTTTTGCTCATATTTCTCCTCCAATTATTGTGTTCAAAACTTTTAGCAACTTTTGTTTTCCTAGAGTCTTCCATACCTCTTTGCTTTTCCAAAATTTTCTTTTCCTCATCTTTTTCTTCTAATTGTTATTTTCAAAACTCGTAGAAAATCTTCTTTTATCTTCCTAGAGTCTTCTTTACCTCTTATTTCTCTTTATTTCGGCATTTTTTGAGCTTTCTTCAAGCAACATATTTGCTTCTCTAGAATCTTAGTTTGTAGAATTTTCTTTTTTCCCAAGAAATGTTTTTTGAATTTATCGTTATTCTTTGTCTACCAATTTTTCTTTTTTCCAAATGTCGTTTTTTAATATCTTCTATAATCATCTGTTTTTCTACAATCTTTCTTTGTTCTTCATTTTCTCCCAGATGTCTTGTTCAAGTTCTCATAGAATCTATTTGTATTTACGAAAAAATGCCAATGTGTAGAATTAGGCAATTATGACTTAGTAATAGTGATTTATGATGGACTGAGAGCCTGGGTCAGAAATGGTAAATAACACTCACTAATGGATCTAAAATGATCCCAAATCGAGACATTTAATACCTTTTGTATTATAAAAGGACATTGGCACTGCTTACTTATGGACGCTACATTCACATTCTCATTCTTTCTTTAATAGATATAATGCTTTTGTTCTTCGAGGAGAAAATTCATAAATCTTTTTTTTCCAGAGGAAGGCTCTCAACTTTTTCTTTTGCTCTTTTTTCACCAAACTCTTATAAAATCGTCTTGACTCTTTTTCTTCAAGCTTCTTTTGTTTTTCCTTTTCTTGCAGTCATAGTTTTTTATAGATTTCTTTTTAGACAAACTTTCGCCAAGTCTTTTCCGAGTTTGTCTTTGAGATTTCAAAGATTCCATAGTTTTAATTTTTTTTCTTTGTTTTCAAACATCTTTGGAATCTAGGAATTATCTTTGGTAGTTTTTCTGTCAATTGTGGTGTTTTAACTTTTTTAGAAACTCATTTTGTTTTTATTTCTTTTCTAATCGTTGGTTGTTTTTCAAGCTCCTCTTAAACAATCTTTTGTTTTTCTAAAATCTTGCTTACCTTTCTTCTCAAATCTTTGTGGTTTTTAAAACTCTCCGAGAATTGTTTTTTTATTCCTCTAGTCTTCCGTGGTTATTATTTTGCTTAAATTTGGTGTTTTTAAGCTTTACTAAATAGCTTTTGTTTCTCTACAAACTTCATTTGCACTTCTTTTTCTTCCAATAACATCTTTCAAATTTTCTGTTTCTTTTTTATCTCTAATGTTTCTTTTTCTTGCAAATGCTGTTTTTCAAGATCTTTTACTGTGTATTTAAGCAAGTCTAATAATTAAACAATTATTAAATATTTTGATTTATGGTGGGTTGAGAGCTTTAGCCAGAAATGGTAAATAAGCGAGAACCTTTATACCTTTTAAATCATAATTTGTTATTAGCAATAATTGCTTAATTAAGTTTAGTCTTGTTTGATTATTCTTCTATTCTATTCTTTCGTAAATTAATAATGCTTTTATAAAACCTTTATTTCTTTTCAAACGACGAAGTTCAACTTCTTCTGAAATTTTATTTTGTTCTTATCTCCAATTTCTTCTAGAAATTTAGTTCCTCCACAGTTCGTCTACTTTTGGCTTTTTTCATCAAACTTCTTAAACAGTAAACAAATCTCTTCCTCCATTCTTCTTATCTGACTTCAAAGAGTTGGACATTTCAACGAATAATTGAACAAATTAATTCTTCAAATAATTTATAATTCAACGACTGAATAAAACACTTTTATAGCTTTTATCTGATCAAGATAATCGCTCTCTTCCACTAAGTCGACTACTTTGCTTGGCCAACGACTTATCACTCGCTTATGTAGAGCCAAATACGTCATCCTCGAGTGCATTTCGTATTTAATCGATCAAATTCACCTTATTTCTTTTCCTCTTGGTACGCAATCTCAATTATAACGGTATTAGTCCAATTAGCGTCAAATTTCCTCAACTCTTTTTATAAAAATTTTAATTTGTTTGTAATCAGCGATGTTATCATCATACACGAAGCAGTTCCGTACTTAGTGTGCAATTAGCTTTCCAGTAAACAGAGTAGGAAAGAAACGTCGTCGTCGGCAGTTTCTTATAACGCTATATTTATCTTTTAGGTATCTGAACCGTATCTCGACACGAAGCGTGCTTGTCTGTGCGTGGAGTCCGTGCTGGAACGGCTGTCGGGCCGACAGCTACTTGTGACCAGGAACTGGCAGACTTTCCATGCACAAGTTGTTGAAAAACGGGAATTATTTGTGCGATTAGAAGAAACCATGGCAGAAAGCACAAAGGTAAGTTATCATTATTCATTTTTATCATTATTATTATAATTAATTTTTGTTATTGTTCTTCTTATCACTTAAATCGAAATTAATTTATATTTTGTCTCAATTTTTTTAAACGATGAAGACAGTAAAATTTGGCGCATCCCTAAATATAATGATGATCAATACGTCGAAACATCTATTTTCTAAATAAATTATTGTGGGCTGATTTCAAAGCCAAAGAAAAGATAAAAACAGAAACATAAAACTTGTTTTACTTTGTTGTAATATGGTGTGTGCGTATTGAGTTTAAAAAACTTTCTTTATTTTCTCTTTTTTCTTGAAATGTAGTTTGTGAGAAAAGCTAACAATTAAATCAAGAAAATGATGTCAAGAAAAGGAAATTATCATTTTGTTTGTATAAAACGACTTTTTGTTACAAAATCTTATAAACATTTTTTTTTTATATTTAAATGCAAATTATTTTTATTAGTATGTCAATATGTAAGGCTCATTCGCCTTTCTCACTTCATTCTATTTTTTATTAATTGATGTACGTTTTCTTCTGTTACATTTGTACTTTGACAATTATTGATTTGTAATATTTTAATTCAGTTAATTTAGATTTTGTTATGTAGAGGCGGAAAATCATTTTTTTCTATTTTTTAAATGAATTTGCTAATATTTTTCCAATTGTAGTTTTGTAATTTTTTTAGAAAGTTTTTTTGTTTTTGCTCTTTTCTAATTGTCGTATTTCAAACTTATTTAAAACCGTTTTTGTGTCCCTAAAATGTTTCTTTGCTCATCTTTCTTGTCCAGCTGTTGTTTTCAAAACTCTTTTAAAATTTTTAAGCGTTTTTTTAGCAACTTCTTTGCTTCTCTAGAATCTTTTTTTTTCAACAAATGTTTATTGAATTTACCGTTTTTCTTTACCACCAATTATTCTTTTATTCAAATGCCGTTTTTCAATACCTTCCATAATCTTCGTCTGTTCTTCTAGAATCTTTCTTTGCTCTTCATTTTCTCCCAGATGTCTTGTTCAAGCTCTCTTAAAATCTACGAAAGAATGAGAATGTGTACAATTAAGCAATTATGACTTATTAGTAATGCTGATGGATCCAGAATAATCCCAAATCGAGAACTTAATTGGGGGTTTATGACTTCACTCACATTCTCATCCTTTCGTTAATAAAAACAATGCTTTTTTTCTCTCCGAAGAAGATCTTTAGGACTTTGTTATCTTCCCGAAAATGACTCCCAAGTTTTTATTTTGCTTTTTTCTACCAAACTCTTCTAGAATCGTCTTTTTCTATAATTTTCTATGTTTCTCTATTTGTAATACTGTTTTCAATGTCCTTGTTTTTTTCCTATTCTCATTAACTTTCCTTTGCGTCAAATGTTTTCTTAACTACGAGAATATTTCTTCAATGCATTTTCTAACTTGTTGAATTCTGTCAAGGATATTTTCTTGTTCTTCTAGTCTTTGTTTCACAAATATTTCCAAAAGCTTCTTTTGTTTATTTTTTTACAGTCATAGTTTTTCATGTTCTTCTTTTTTTCAAACAAACTTCGTTGGTCTCTTCTTTTCAACTGTTTTTTAAAACATCTCTAAAATCTAGAATTCTTCTTTGGTAGTTTTTCTTTGTCAATCGTGGTTTTTTAAATTCTTTTAGAAACTTATTTTGTTTTCTTCTTCTTTTAATCGTTGGTCGTTTCTTACACTATTTTTTAAACCTCCCTTGTTTTTCTAAAATTTTCTTTTGCTTTTGCTTTTCTAATTGTTGTCGTTTTTAAAACTTCTTGAGAACTGTCTTTTGTTCTTCTAGAGTTTTCTTTATTTCGTATTTTTCTTTAATTTCGCCTTTTTCAAGCTTTTTTTTAGAAACTTCTTTTATTCCTTTTGATAATTTTTTTGCACTTCTTTTTGTTCTACAAATTTTCTATTACTCTTTTTTCACCAATTTTTCTATTGCTTGCAAATGCCGTTTTTCAAGATCTTCTATTGTGTATTTACGAAAGAATGAAAATAAAACTTTAATTATTAAAAAATTACCAAATATGTCGATTTATAATGGGTTGAGAGCTTGAACCCGGGATAATAATAAAAAACTTCAGGCATCCAAAACTATCCTAAACCTAGAACTATTATATCTTTTGCATCATAATTCGTTATTAGTAATAATTGCTTAATTAATTCTATACCTTCTATATTATAATAGGTTGACTTTACTCACATTTTTATTGATTTGTGATATTTGAAATTCAGTTAATTTAGATTTTGTTATGCAGAGGCGGAAAACCATTTTCTCCTATTTTTTAAATGAATTTGCCAATATTCTATTTATACAAATGTCAGTTTATCTCTTTGCTTACTTATTGGTTATTTTTTGAGCATAATGCTGATATAAATAGAACATCCGTTTAAACCAATCTCCTAAATCTAAGCAATTTTGTTTATTTTTGTTAAATTTTAAAGACTACTGTCTTGTTTTCCGGTAATTTCTAATTCTATCCAAACATTTGTCCTTTTAAATCAATTAAATTACTCCTAACTTCCTAACTCATCCTGTTACAAATCTTGGCAACTCCTTTTAAATTCTGTATTTGTGACAACCATCAAAAGCCCTCACCGCTACCGATTCCAATTATTTATCCACATCTATAATTAGTGTCTTGTTCAAAAATAGAGTGAGGGTAGGTTCAGACTTAAGTCTTCTCTCTCATTTCCAGACTATAAACTGGGTGACGAAGCTTGACGAACAATTGTATCCGGTAATAACAACGAATTCAACGAATCCTAAAGAAATAACAGCACATTTATGTGCGAAATTAGAAAAAGTTCTACCTGATGTAAGAAAAGCACAAAATGAAGTAGAACAAAGGATTAAAACAGCTGAAAATTTAATAGCAAAAACACAAAGTTGTGATGATAAAACTCTAAATATTAAAAATAAATTATCAGAGTTGAGTAGGAAATTATCGAATATTTCTAATGACTATCAAGTGCTTCTGGAGATGTTGATCTCGTATTTTAAAAGTCTAGTCGAATTAGATAGAAAAGTTGATGATTTTAATACACAAACTGGACGAGTTCCGAGTGATATTAATGGAGTTGAAGCTCTAATAAGAGAACATGAAGTTTCTAAACAAACAGTTTTGGAACTTTTTAGTCGGTCAAGAATAGAGTGTGAAAATGTTGTTCAAAGAATCTCTAGACAAGAACCTCCACAAGCTGCTGATTCTGATATTCAGAAACTTCAACACATATTAGAACTCAAAAGAGACAATTGGGAGAATCAATGGAGACAACGAAGAGATTCTTTAGAGGCTCAAAGACAATTATGTCAATTCGATACAGATTTAAGACAAATTAATGATACTTTAGATGATTTGAGTAATCAGTTAGAAGATATGAAAGGAAAATATGGCGAGTCTTTAGCTGCTGCTAAAGCAACTTCTCAAGCTTTTGTCTACTTTGAGAAAACGGTTGATGTAAGTTCTAAGTTCTATTATTGTCTTAAATTCTTATTTTAATTGCTTTGTACAGTTGCTCCAACAACGAATCAATGCATTCTTAAACACTGGTGAAAAATTGTTGGCTGAACGCCATGCACAATCTCCTCATATCCAGAAACAAATCTCACAGTTGCAAGACAGGTGGAACAATTTCAAGAAACAAGTTCAAGAAACGAGAAATTTGATAGATCTTAGTATACAATTCTTTGAGTTAGTTGAAGAGGTCAGTTACGTGTTTTTAATTTGATTTAACTACTAATTTTGTTATTGTTTTAGGCAAATGAATGGTTCCGTGAAGGTAGCCGTCTTTTGATTAATATTGCGAGAAAATCAAATCTTGTTAAAAAACCAGAAGAAGCACAAGAATTGCTTAACGAAATTGAAATTTTCTTAAAACCAGGAGAACAAAAACAAAATGATAGAATTCGAAGAATTACAGAATTGGCAACAAGAATTTTCGGGCCTCAACAACATTCAACAATTGAACAAGTATTACAAGAAAATCGCGGAATGCTTGAATCTTTTTCTAGTATCACTAATGAGATTAATCAACTCGCTGAGAATCTAAGATTGGCTGAAGAACAGCGATTGAGAGAAATTGAAGAAGCTAGAATTCGTGCAGAAGAAGAAGCTCGACGTAAAGCTGAAGAAGCTAGGAGAAAAGCAGAAGAAGAAGCGAGACGAAAAGCGGAAGAAGAAGCAAGACGTAAAGCAGAAGAAGAGGCTAGAATTCGAGCTGCCGAAGAAGCTAGAAGAAAAGCGGAGGAAGAAGCAAGGTTACGTGCTGAGGAAGAAGCACGGCGTAAAGCAGAAGAAGAAGCACGAATTCGAGCTGCGGAAGAAGCACGGCGTAAAGCAGAAGAAGAAGCACGAATTCGAGCTGCTGAAGAAGTACGACGTAAAGCAGAGGAAGAAGCACGGCGTAAAGCAGAAGAAGAAGCACGAATTAGAGCTGCTGAGGAAGCACGGCGTAAAGCAGAGGAAGAAGCACGAATTCGAGCTGCTGAAGAAGCACGGCGTAAAGCAGAGGAAGAAGCACGAATTAAAGCTGCTGAGGAAGCACGGCGTAAAGCAGAGGAAGAAGCACGAATTAGAGCTGCTGAGGAAGCACAGCGTAAAGCAAAAGAAGAAGCTAGAATTGATGAAGAAGCGAGAAAACGAGCAGCAGAAGAAGCAGCTAGATTAAAAGCCGAAGAAGTTGCAAGACTTCAAGCTTTAGAAGCTCAAAAACCTGTATTTACTTCACCTTTAAGTGATGCAGTTATTCAGGAAGGTTCCAGATTTACTTTTATGTGTCACGTGACTGGAAGTCCGGTTCCTGTAGTAACATGGTTCAAGGATGGAATTTCAATTCAAAACAATCCTGATTATCAAACAACTTTTGATCAAGGCTTGTGTACTTTAACAATTGAAGAAACGTTTGCTGAAGATTCTGCTAAATATACTTGTAAAGCAATTAATGCAGCAGGATCAGCTGAAACAAGTGCTTGTTTGTCTGTGAAAGAAACGGAACCTGAAGAACAGTTATCGCCGCCTACATTTGTCAAGTTGTTAGAACCGGGAAGTGCAAAAGAAGGAACGAGTTTTCAGTTTTATTGTAAAGTGGAAGGAAATCCGTTACCGACAGTGCAGTGGTTTAAAAATTATGACTGTATTGATAGTTCCCCGGGTTATATGATAACGTACAATAATGGAGAAGCGATTTTGAAATTTGAAAAAGTGTTTTTAGAAGATAAAGCAGAATATACGTGTAAAGCAAGTAATGAACTTGGAGTGGCGCAAAGCACTGCCAGCTTAACCGTAACACGTAAGTGGAATGATTGGATTTTAATGGTTTGGATAATAATTTTTCTTATTACTTTAAATGAACTTGATAAATTGATTTCTTAAAAAAAGATTTTGGTTTTGTATTGTTTAATAATGATGTATTTTTGGTAAATAATTTTGGTGGTCAAATTGCTTTGCTGCATTTTGGCAAGCTCTTAGAATCGACTACTTGCCACCAAATATAATTGTATCTGTTGGAATGAAATTGCGGAAATAATTGCTGGCTGTACTATTTTTACACTTGTTGTAAAAAAAATCTGCTATGTGTGTGAATAAACTCCTTGCTCCCACACTTTTTTTATTGACGAAAAGATTTTTAAAATCAAAATTTTGAAACAAAACAAACGACCTAATTTCTCACTTTCACAATCGCCTGAATTTATGTGCAGCTCTGGAACCTACCGAAGCGCCCAAGTTTATTTTGCCCCTGTCCAACGTGATGGCGAGGGCCGGCCAGAAAATAAAATTGGAATGTGAGGTTTCTGGATTGCCCCCACCAATCTTAACTTGGACACACAACGGCAAAGCAGTGAAAGAAACACGCGAAGTTAAGGTAAGATTTTTCTACAATTTTTAATTGAAATTTAATGAATCAGTCGCATTATTTTTATCTTTAAAAACGTGGGATTTGGCACCGATCCGAAATATTTATTCTATCACATTTTTGTACAAGAAAATGCAATTCTCTCGCAGCTGCGTCTCTAAATATAATTTCATTTCCAGTTACAATTCGAAGGAAATAAAGCGACATTACTTGTGTTTGAAGCATTTCCAAAAGATGCTGGAACTTACGTTGTGAATGCTAAAAATATAGCCGGAGAAGCATCTAGTGCATGTAGCGTTTCGGTCAAAGGACGTCTTCCAACAGAAACTTCAGATTCTGAATTAGCAAGTGATATGGAACCCGTTAAACCGTCTATACAACTACCACTTACCAATGTTACCATCACTGAAGGAAACAGAGTACGTCTTGACTGTGTTATTGTTGGTCAACCTGAACCGGAAGTTATCTGGTACCACGACGATCGTCCAGTTAAGGAATCTCCAGATTTCCAGTTACTCTTCCAAGGCGATCGATGCTCTCTTATTATTCAAGAAGCTTTACCTGAAGATGCTGGTCAATATAAAGTCGTTGCACTAAATTCAGCAGGAGAAGCTTCAAGCAAATGCTCACTTATTGTAGTACCTGATACTGCAACTAAACCACCAGAACCAGAACAACCTTCAGGAACACCACCTAAATTTACTAAACTTCTTGCAGATGTTCTTGTTTCTGAAGGAGAAAAAGTCTTGTTTGAGGGTTGTGTCACCGGCGAACCTACACCAGAAATTAAATGGTTGCTTAATAACCAACCAATAACACCCACAGATCATGTCAAAATCACCAATGAAGTTGATGGTACTATCAAACTTGAAATAGCAAATGTTCGTCCTGAAGACAAAGGAGTATATACAGTTAAAGCTACAAATTCTTCAGGCGATGCTAAATGTTTTGCACAATTAATTGTAAAATCATTGAAACCACCTGAAACCATCAAATATGAAGAAATTAAATCAGCTCCAGTTTTCAAAGAAATGTTTAATGATCGTGTTGCTTTTGAGGGTACTTCAACCAAATTTGAATGTATAGTAACCGGTAAACCAATGCCAAAAATCAAATGGTTGTTCAACGGAGAACCAATTGTGGGTAAAAAGATTCTCATTTCTACATCAGGAGATCGTCAAGTTTGTACTATACCAGAAATTGCAAAAGAACTTGAAGGTACTATTACTTGTGTTGCTGAAAATGAAGTAGGAAAAGCAAGTTGTGCAGCTACATTATCCGTTCAGAGTACAACAGCTATAACATTACCAGAATTCTCTCGAGATATCTCTCAACATGTCGAATCTTCATATATTATGAACCGTGAGATTCATACTCAGTCTTCTAGTTCAAGTTCTCGTAAAATTGTAACATCAAGTGGTACCCAAGAACCACACATTCAAGTCCATAGTGTTTCTTCTCAAGACCAACAAACTTACAAACAGATTAATCAAGAAGCACCTCAAATTAGCGAGTCCCACAAACGTGAAGAATTCCACCAAGTTGGTAAACAAGCTCCTACTATAATCGAAAAATCTTCATCATTATACACTTCTGGTACTACAGAAGATACTAAAAAGACTATAGAGCATGTAGTACAAAAACCTCTAATTAAGACAAGACCACCAAGATTTGTTACTCCACTCGTGGGAAAAATTATTGATCAAGACGTTGATGTTACTCTTGAAGGAATCATAGATGGACAACCTAGTCCTGAAATTACTTGGACTAAAAACGGTGAAGAGCTTCGAGAATCTTCCGGTGTTAAAATTCTATCTGACCGAAATAAAGTTTCTGTAATTATTAAAAACGCCAATATTGAAGATGCTGGAAGATATACTTGTACTGCAGTTAATGAAGCAGGGAAAGCTATAAGTACTGCAGATTTAGTTGTGCGAAGTAAGTTTTTCACCTGATTTTAAACAATTTGTTAATAATTATTTCTCAGAAACTGTCTTTCCTCCTGTTTTTGGCCGTCGGCTTCAAGCACAAGTTATCAAAAAAGGGGATCGCGTAATTATGGAAGTTGAAGTAACTGGAACACCTGAACCTACCGTAACGTGGTACAAAGATGGTATACCTATAGCTGAGGCCCTTGGTGATAAAGGAAGAATTAGATCAATGGGAAATTCACATACTCTTGTTATAGAAAAAGGTAGTTGAATTAATTTCTTAAGATTTGAAGTAAGATTTTCTCTTTTAGCTGAGTTAAATATGTCTGGAAGATTTATGGTAAGAGCAGTTAATTCCGGTGGTGAAGCTCAAAGTATTGCGGATATTGCTGTTTTTGAACCAACACCTGATACAATGGTAGAAGTGGTTAAAACTGTAGTTTTTGAAGATGTTCGAAAACACGAAACTTTGGTAAGTCTTTTGATTGTTATTTTTTTGATGGTGGTGGAACTCTTGTTAATTGTCTTTTTTCTATGCCATATGTAGACGTCAGCTGCCGATAAAGTATCATCTGTAGTTTCTTCATCTCCTAAACCAATCCAAGTTCCTAAAATTCCTACAGATTCTTCTCAAATGTCCTCAAGGTCTGAATTTACATCAATGACCAAACAAGAATTTTCCAAAGAATCGAAAACAATGAAATTTGAACATACAGTTCCAGAAATACCAATGCCTCAACCAATAGCAAGAACACAGTCTCCTTTACTCAAATTAGAAAGAGATTTTCAAATATGTCAACCTACGACTGAAATTACAGAAGAAAAAAAAATTGAAACTCAAGAAACTGGAATTGAAACAAGTTCAATTTCCAAACAATCATCTCTTCAGTATTTTGTAAAGAAAATAAAAGGAGGAGAAGAACCTGTACAAACAGTACCAAAAGAAATTAGCGTTCCTGTACCAATCAAACCAGAAGTTTACAAAAAATTTGAAGAAGTTTCTAAAACTGAAACGTCAATTCCTGTAAGAATTGAAAGAACACAAGAACCTATTCAAGAGTATAAGTCTTTTACTCATCAAGAAACGAATTTAAGACCAGAACCACAAACGTCAATTCCTGTAAAAATTGAAAGAACACAAGAACCTGTTCAAGAGTATAAGTCTTTTACTCACCAAGAAGTGAGTTTAAGACCAGAACCACCAGCTGAAATCATTTATCCTTCACCACCAGCAATCTCTAAAGTTCAAGAAAAAGTAAAATTAATTGAAGAGAAACCACAGCAAAGTTTTTCTGAGAAAATCGAGAAAACTTACCAATCTTCATCGACTTCAAGTTATAGTCGTCATGTAGAAAGTGAAGTCAAAGGAATTGAACCTTCAGTTCAAGGTTTACAAATGGAAAAAGCATGGGCTCATAAATTTTCAGATACTCAAACAGATAAATCTTGGCCACCACCACAATCTGAACAACCCAAAATTCAACCATCATGGTCAGTTCAAAGCACTCTAGAAAAAAAATGGACTCCTGAAGTTAAAACAACAGAGCATTTAGTAAAAGAAACTAAAACAGTGATTGAAAAAACTCCAATTCAACAGACTTTTCGGAAAACAGAAATTGTAACACAAGCACCTCCTCCTATTGTTACCCATTATATTGGTAAAGTAATAGATGTACAACACAATGCTTTTGTACAATCACATTTCGAAACAAGTAGTGAAAAGAAAGAAATTGTTGAAGAAAGAAATGTCAGACCATCAGAAGTTATAAAATCGTGGCCTCTACCAACTGTTCAACCTGTACCAAGTATAGAAACTTTAAGATCTATAAGACCAGTTTCGGTACAAGATATAACAGATGAAGTTTATTTAGAACCAGGTCCACCACCAGAAATAGCTTTTGCTCAACCTCCACCACGAGAACGTAGTCAATCTTACGTCGAAATGATTGAACAGGACTTGGAGAAAAATTTAGAAAGAGTCCCGGCGAAAGTTCCACCAGGTGCTGTTCGGACGATCCCACCGCCACTCCCACCAAAAAAAGAACAACCAAAAGCACCCCCAATTCCTGCAAAACCTGTAAAAGCGATTACTCCGTTAATAGAATCGAAACCATTTGAAAGGTTCCCCGATTTAGAACCTTTTCCTTTTAAACCAGAACCAGAAAAACCTAGACCACCAAAAGTTGGTCCACCTCCGACTCCTTCCAAATTTATTAAAGGAAGGTTCACTGATAGTGACTACGAGAGTGATTTCGAATCTATTCGAATACCTCCAAAGTGGAAACCTTCAGCAAGTGATACCGAAGAACCCAGCTACAGGAAAGTGAGAGCACCTAAATTAGTTTCAACAGGTCGGTCAAAATCAGTTGAGCCTGAACCTTTACCACCATCTAAATTTGATCATCCTCCACACTTTCAAGGTCCACCACGACCTGATATCAATTTTGAGGATGTTAAACGTAGAAAAGAAACTATACAACAAGTGAAAAAACAAACAAAACATTATACGAAGAGCCAAGAAATTAAGAGAGATGTTCCACCTCCTCCAGTTGATATCAAACCAGGTTCTCCTCCAGTTTTTGTAGAAGCACCACCTCTAGAAAAAAGAGCTAAACCTGAATCACCAAAAGCTAAACATAAACCTGTTGATGGTTATATGGCAGACACTGATGAACCTTTTTCACAAAGGAGAATGAAAGCTGAATATAGGCATGAAGAAAAATCTGAATATAAACATGTTTCACAAAGTAGTGAAAGATTTATGGAAAGTTCACAAAAGGTCATTCCTAAACCAACTCCTAAATTTCCCCAGCATAAGAAACACGTCACGACATCGGTTTCTTCAGCAAAGAAGGTTCGCTTTTGGTTCTGCGGTGTCTTAACTTATTTGCTGTTACTAATTAACTATAACTAGGTACTAGTTTTGCTTATGCATAATTTAGGTAATACCAACAAATCTAAGCATGAAGCTACGAACTGCAAATTATGTTTTTTATTAAAAGTGTTCTTTTAATTTGGCGCCGTTGAAAAGGTACTAGCAGGTACAATAATTAAAGGAAAATTTGACGCAAAATTAAAAAGAACGCACAGTACATTTGAAAGTTTTGAAACTACAACATTTATGTGATCTTTTTATTCTATTTTGTAGGAACTAGTTGCAACGCCTATCATCACAAGCAGTTCCACTGAACAGCGTTTCGAACATCACGAAAAACATACAAAACTCGAGCCCTTCCCCTTCAAACCTGACCCTCCTCGCGGTAAGAAACTCCGCGGTCCCCCACCTCCCAGTCCTTCCAAATTCGTCAAGGGCGAATTTCGGGAAAGCGATTACGAAAGCGACTATGAAGGGCGTATTCCTCCGGTTTGGCGTCCTACAGAATCCGATGGCGATCCCACTTACAAACCTGTCCGTCCTGTACTTACTCCCAGCGGTCGCCAATCGCAACAATCCGGCCGAACCGCAACTCCTCCTACTGAATTTGACCATCCTCCACATATCGAAGGCCCGCCCAGACCTAAATTCGAACCAATCGAGAAATTTAAACCGACTGTTAAATTAGACGAAATTATTAAGCCTGCACCACAACCTGTTAAACCTAAACCAGTAATTGCGGAGACTATTATAGCCACACCTGCCGTAAGGAGAGAAGTTGTAATACTCCAACCGGGAACACCTCCAGAAATGGGTTATGTACCGCCTCAAAAAACACAGTACTACAGATCTATCACTAGTGCTCCTTATCATAATGCTATCCAAACTGAAACTTCGAATGTTATGCATTTTAATGAGGCTAGTGAGAATTGTAGAAGAACAGTTAGTTTGCAACAAACAACTAAAGTTATTAAATTTGGAGATCAATCAAGACGGGAAGAGAGTAAATTAGAACCTTTTCCGTTTAAAGCAGAACCTGAAAGACCAAGACGGGGTAGTGCTCCACCTCCACCAAGACCGAAAAAATTCATACCGGGAGAATTCAGAGAAAGTGATTATGAAAGTGAAGTTGAAAGTACAAGGATTAAACCAAAATGGGCTCCAAGTGGTAGCGATTCTGAAGGATATCACTACAGATCAATTAAAGCACCTTCTGCAAGATCACTAAGTGCTCCAGCACCTAAAGAACGAGTTGTATCACCACTAGAATTTGATCAACCGCCTGTAATGCCATCTACTATCAGTACTAGTGATATTGTTGATGGTGAAGTAAAGAGAAGACATGAAAGTACTTATAAAAGATTTACAGAAAGTAAAGGAAAAGTTGTGGCTAGAAGTCGCTCTTATGAACAACCAGTTAAACCAGGATCTCCTCCAGAATATGGATATATAGCTGATAACAAAATAACTAAAGCTGCAGCTTCAAAAATAGCGTCTCAACATATGGACAGTATGACTCATGCTTTCAAGAGTACTACTCAGAAATTTGTTCGGGATATTATGAATGATGTTAATAAACAACCCCAAAAGAAGCCAATAGTCAAAACAGAAGATGGAGATGCACAAGTGTATCGAGAAGAGACCCGAGCGGCTCAATATGGTAAGTACCTACCAACTAATTATTACTTGGATAGTAGTTAACTGAGGTTAAGGGTTTAACATTCTTAATTAACCTTTCGATAGGTACAAAACATGTGGATCCTGATACGGGTCTAATCTACTTTAAATACGACTTTGGTTATGAGTTTGGTATAATCCTTCCTGGTGAGGGTAAACAAGGAGAAATTCCCGTTCCTAAAAAAACCATAATCGAACCACCTAAACGCTCCACCGATATTGAAATGCCAGTCTACCACGAAACTTCAAAAAAAGATACTCAATTTCGCCCGAAAAAATTCACTCCTTCAAGTAAAAACGTGAAATGGGAACCAACTTCCGAAAGTGAAATGTCTGAATACGAAGGCGAGAGTAGGAAGCGAGGTAGTACCTTGCACGCATCCAGATGGGATCCGTCTTCTTGTAGTCCTGTATCTCTGTCGCCTAGTTTGCCTAGCACATCTCCAGCTTTTAACAGTACTATTGCAGGTACTTGGTGTGCACGTTTGGCTTTTTATGCTTTGCTTTACTTGTGTGAAAATTATCTAAATGTTTGTATTTATTGTCTTTGTGTATGTTTACAGCGGGTAGAAAGGGAGCTGAGACTCCGCCTAGCTGCCCTAGCACTCCTGGAAGTACCCATGGCAAAAATTTGCAAAATGCTCGCCCTCCTATGTTTATAACGGTTGGTTATTACGAGTTTTATGCAATTTTTATTTAGGAAATTTCTCGTTACAGCCTCTCCGAAACATCGCAGTTATGAGCGGCCAACCCGCCAAATTTGAATGCATCATTCAATCCGAACCACCACCTAATATTTTGTGGTCGAAAAATAGCCGAATTATCGAAAACTCCAACGATTATCAAATACATTATCGAAATGGAGTGTGTAGATTGACAATTTCACAAGCTTATCCTGGTATTATCACAATTATTTTTTAAATAAATTATTGTGTTTCTACTATTTTTTCAGAGGATGCAGGAACTTATACATGTACAGCTACCAATTCTGTGGGTTCTGCAAATACCACAGCAATTCTGGAAGTTCCAGGTGAGCGTCGATCGGCTTATATTTAAGGTGGTGGTATTTTAACATGCTAATTACGAAATATCGTCGCTTTAGACACTGCCAAAATTTTTATGTGAATATGTGCGTTAGATTATTTGTTAGGTTTGTGAAAGTTTGCTTCACAAAAGAGTTTTATTACGATTTTGTGCTTATGTATTCGCGTACTTACTTTTTTTTTGGTATTGTTACCTATAAGTAACTGTTCTGGTCATTATGTCTAGTTATAAAATATATTGCTATTGACTTTGTATTTGTTACTCGATTATTTATTATATTTATTTGTTGTGTCTGTTATAATCGATATTAAAGCTTTTCTGCAAACTTCTTTCTTTTACTTATGTGATGGGTTTCCTTTCCTTATCCTTTCTTTCTTATCTATGGTTGTGGGTATAATACTGTAGAAGTAGCAATTAATAAAATGAATTTAGAGAGAAATAATGTAATTTAATTTAATTAATATGTGTATTTTTTTTCATAATTTTTATAGCAGATGTGTAATTGGGTTAAACTGCTAATTTTATTTTTAGATTACTAGTATTTCAAGGTCATTATTGGTTTCAAAGCCTACTTTATGACACATTACAATTTAAATTTAGGTAAGAGTTGGGATCATGTAGGCACTTTTTTATATTTAGATTTTCTGAATCAATTATAAAATAAAAAATGATCTATTACTGTTGTACAAGACAGAATGAGGTATTGAAAAACTTATTGCCATCTCTGTCTTTTCACACCCCGAATGTATTGAATTAAATGCAAGATGCCACACATACGTATCTATTTTGAGACCACTTTGGGCAAGGTTCCATCATACGTGGGTCCAATCTTCTGATTCAATTGTTTACATCTGTATTTTATAATAATGGATCTTTCACTTTATTTAATGAATAGGTTTTGAAACATCTTGTTAGAAAATTTCTTGATGATCGTAAAAAAACTCCCAGTATAAAAATACAAAGAATCCAATTTAGAATTTGTGAGTAATACCTGGACGCAAATTGTGCCAAATTATTTATTCAGGTTCTAAAGTTAGTATGTTTATTGCTTTTCGAACAGTTTCATTACTTTAAAAAAATGCAAGAATGGTAATTGGCGAAATTTTAATTTGTGCCAAGAAATTAATTATTTTGGATTTTGGCAAAGGAATAAGCGCACTGAACCCGATCAAAATCTTCCTCGTTTATTTCGGTTTATGGAGAAGAAAATTTAAGTACGGTGTTAATGCGGTTTTGACATTTAGCCAATTATTATACTTGTAAAAGCTTTTTTTAAAAGAAAACCTAAAATTCTTCGTATTTGTTCAACGCAAGTGATGATTTCAAAAAAAATACTGAAAGGAAGTACAAAAAAGAGAAAAATAACAAGAAATAAAAGATTTAAAAAATTCTTGTGTTGATGTAAACACAGTTTAATCCCATTTCGAATTTTTCAGCTGTTAGGCATACTTATCTGTCAAATTTTTTTTCATGTTTTTAGCGTAACAAATTTAAATGAAATATTAAATACTCGATTATTTTGTAATAAAAGCACCCAACACATAAAGTAGGTATGTACCTACAGTTGGGTTCTAAACTATAATAAATTATTTGACAGGGTTTTTATAGAGTTGGCATTTCAAATTTTGTACCATTTACCACTTATTTTTCTTCTAGTAATCTTCTAGCTCTTCTATTTTTTCTTTTGAAACAGTTGTTTGTAGTTTTTTGCTTCCTCCACAGTTACATAGTTACTTCAGTTTTATCTCTTTTCTTCTACTACACTTTTCAATTTTCTATATTATACTGTTTCAGCTTACCTTTTTTCGTTGCTTTTTCAATGATTTTTATTTTTGTTTTTATTTTTATTTCTGTTATAACTTCAGGGATATCAACAGCGGTCTGAGACTTTCTATCTTTTTCCCCTACTGTTACTATCTCTGTCATTTTTTGTTGTTAGTTTTCGGTTATCTAGTTCTCTAGGTTTACTGTTACAGTCACAAATTTAATTGTTTTTTGCTTTAACCTTTTTGTGTCTGAGAATTATTTTGCAAACTTTTTTTCAACGCTTAATGTGGTCCTGTTTTAAATCTTTTGTTTCTTCAAAATAATAATAAATAATATTTTTTCTTGGTTTCTTCTCTTCTCTTTCTACTATCACAATTTCGGTCTTCATCTGTTTACCATCTTTACGTTTCTTTATTTTTTCTTTTGTTATTGTTTTCTTGAGATTGCCTCCTTTGTTGATCGTCTCCACTACTTTTATTTCAGTAGAGACTTTTTGTGGCTTAAAGACAGGTATTTCGTCCAGAATTTCTAGTATTTCAATTTCTTCTATTAGAACAGTAGTTTCAGGTTTTTTGCCTTCTTCTTCAACTATTGTTATTTTGGTTTCTTCAATAGTCGATTTCTTTGGTTTACTTTCTTTTATTATTGTTTTAGTAACAATTACTTCAACAGGGAATTCTTTAATATACCGTGTTTCTTTAGGTTTTTCGAAGGGGATTGCTTTTACTTTCTTCATTACATCGACTACCTTTAGGTACTACCTTTACGTCTCTTCAATTTTCTAACCGTAGTTTTCTTAGGTTTACCTGTTTTAGTTATTGTTTTTGTAACTTTAATTTCTACAGAAAGTTTTTCAATATTAGGTATGTGACTTTTACAACTGTCACGACTTTTGTTGATTTTTTTAAGTGTTTTTGTTTTTTAATTTCCTTTACCACTGTCTATTTTAGTATACGTTCTTTGATTACACTTTCCGTTAAATACGTCTTTGTTAAAAAAGATTCTTCTTTAATTTGTTCAGGAATTTCTTCAACTAATTCTTGAATCAGAATTTTTTCAACGATAACTGTTGATTTTGCTTTTTCGCTCTCTTCTAAAACAATAGAAACTGTCACTGTTTCTATTGTTTTCTCTGTTTTACTCTGATCTTTTTTAATTTTCTTTATTACAATTTTCTTTGGTTTGTCTTCTTTAGTCATTATTTCAGTGGTCTGTGTTTCAACAGTTGTCCTGCCTGGTTGTTTAGGTATTTTATGACCTAAAAGTTTTTCAATAATTTAGGTTGAATCATGCTAATCACATCTGCTTTTTGTTCTTTCTGTTTCTGTGCTAAAATGGGAACGAAATATTTCTTCTGGTTTTTCTTTTTCTCACTTTTCCGCCTTTCTATTTTTTCTTCTTTGTTTTGTCAGGTTTAGGTTCTTTCGGCTGTACTTCTTCAATTGAAAGTTCTTTAACGATAACTGTTGTTTCAGGTTTTTTACCGTCTTATCAAGTGTCACTACTTCTGTTTTATCGTCTTTTCTGTTTTTCAATTTTTTATTTTCTTTACTCCAGCCCTTTTTATCTTGCCTTTCTCATTTACTGTTTCAATTACACGAGTTTTTGCAGTTATTGCTTCAGATGCTTGCAATCTCTCTTAAAATAGTAGTTTCTCAATTTGTTCAAGAATTCCTTCAACTAATTTTTCAGCTGGAATTTCTTTAATGGTAACAGTTCAAGTGTTAACTATTCAACGGTCACAAATTTTCCTCTTTTCCACCCTTATTTCATTGATTTGCCTTGTTGCAGTGACCTGTGTTTTAACAGGTTGTTTTTCAGGTATTTTTTTTACCTCAAACTATTTTCAGTAATTCAATTTGAATCGTGTCAACCACATCTGCATCTTGTTTTCAAAAGTAGTTCTTAACACTTTTTCTTAAAGGAATTTGCTCTTTCGCCTTTCTCTTCTTTTGGCTTTTTCCGCTTTTATTTCTACTGGTACCTTTTCTACGTAGTCAAATTCTTCAAATGTATGTTCGATGATTTCTAGAGTCCCAGTTTTCCCAGTTTCTTCTCTGCATCTGTGAATGATTTTGACTTATAATATATCTTATAGGCTTATTACATATTTTAATTGCCTAGATTTCAGCAGATAGTTCAACAATGTGATTCACTATTTTATATTACAATCTTCTCAGGTTCTAGTTGCCCAGTTTTCTCAAAATCAACATAAATAACTTCTAAGTAATAGTTTCAAAAATCAATATTGTTTTAGATGCATTTTTCTGCCCACACAAGAATGCTTGACTAACCCAAAAAAATTTCACCCTTTTGACTCATCTCGTCATTTTTACTCTAAGAATAGTTTTCGTCCTGAAACTTGGCCACTATTTCAGTATTTCAATATTTCAAAACTAAACATTGTTTACTTGTTTCGACTCTTAATATGATTTCACTGATGATACTTTTAGTGAAATCACGTAGCATGACTTTTATTTGATATTGAATTTTGATTACGCACTTGGATCAGTTTATTTGGATTGATTTCAGATTTCAGTAAACCAATTTGAAATTTTCAATAATTTTTAGCTTAAATTGTTCTACCATATGGTTGGAAGAGTTATTCAGGATGTTCTAAATTTAAATTCGCATACTTTTCTTAAAGAGAAATACCTAAATACATATTGTAATAGTAATAGCCTATTTATTTTCAGCGAACTGTCTGAAAAACAATTTGGTAAGAAATTCAAAAATCAAAAATTTTTAAAGAAAGAACCACAATTACACAATAAAAGAAATGTAACAGTTTTTCGCTTTGTACTGCTGAAAACTATTACAAAAATAAATTGAAAATAAATGGAATAGTTGGAAATAATTCGTTTACGAAATTATTTCATGTGGGAGGACTAAAGTGGGCGACGTAAAAAATATTTGAGCTATTCTTTGAACAAAAAAATAATTAATTGATCTAATGAAGACTTATTTTGTTTTCGAAAAAATATAATTATCACAAAAAATTAACTAACCTAAACTAGTAATTTTATAAAGTAGATTTTTAAAGTTGCAATCAAGTGGAATAAATAAATTTGTTCAAATTAAAACTATATAATATTTTAGGTCCTAATATCAATCTGTCGCTTCTGGATCGTAAACAAGATTCTATTTATAACCTGAAGGAAAAACATTTAATCAAACCCATTTCATTAAGTTTCATATTTAATTTTTTCAAATTTTTTTTCAGGAGTACCTTCTCATATGTATGGAACATACCGTCAACTGAAAACCGGTCGAAGAAGTGTCTCACCTGAATTACAATTCTATCAACGTCCTGATTCTCCTCAGAATTCATTTTCTTCAGTTGGTAAGTCGAACGGCCCTCGGCTTGATAATAATTATTACCATTGAATAAACTATGCCACTGTAAATACTAGAATTAATATTATAACGTGTGTTCTTTTAAATTTGACGTTAACGATGTCAATGAAAACAGGCAAAAATTCTGTCATAACTGTGTTGGATTAGTTCAAAATAACAACAAAATAATAATTTAAAGGAACACAAGTTTTAACAATGCCATGTTTGCTATGCTAAACTTACTAAAATTTTGTATATATTTTTTAACTAATAAACTTTTTTTTTGCTAGAAAAAGTTCGTTTATTTGCGACTAAATAACCAAAGATAAGGAAAATATTGAAATAAAAAAAAATTTTCTTCAATATTTTGCAAATTTGAAGTTTTTAACTTTGGAAAAAAATAATTTATTTTTCAAAATTGTAAATAGTGATTCAGCTGAACATATAAAAAATTTATTTTTAGAAATTTCGTCCGTTTTAACACCAGTATTTGTTATTTTTGGATCAAATGTAATAAAATTATAGAGAAGTGTCTCTTAACCGCAAATTTACTCCTGTTGTCATGTTTAAAAATTATTTTTTAAACAATACTTTTCTTTTTCGAAAAGTTTGTTAAATTTTGCATGTGAGAAAATGTTCCCCCACTAGCCTTCAAATAAGAGTAAAAGTGCGCTAATTATTGGTATCGGAATTAAGAAAACTGAGTCAGAGAAGCGCAAACCGGGGCAGGATTCGTCACGTATCGCGTATCAGTCGGTCTGAAAATAGCCCCCTCGAGCCCCCACTACGTGTTTAGCAGTGGCGTCCGCAGTGGGAGAGCCCCTCATTCTTCGCTCGCAATTCGCAAACGACCGACGTCTTGGTAAAAGAATCGGGGATGATGACTTGAACTTCTGCTAACTGAAGCCGTGGAAGGCAACGAAACGTGATATATAGACTATATTTGTTGCAATAGTGATTTTGTGCTCTTTTTTTTTTCTTCAAAAAAATTCTTATTTCTGTGTTGTGCGGATTTTTGTGGTGACGAGATGAATCGACAGCAACAGCAAATTTCGCAAACGCACCAAACTCAGGTGCAACAACAGTCTCAGCAGAGGGTGGTCAGGACTGAGCAGCACGTCACAAGACAAGTCACCGGTCATACGACAGGTTAGAAGATTTTCTTCATTCTTCATGCTTTCAGTGACTGCTTGCTAGCGATTCATTCTCATCAAAAAAATTTAAAAAAAATCATAAAAAGCTTTTGCATGAAATACACAAGCTTAATACTCAAAATTCCGCCAAAATATACAGAGATCAGAGTAATTTCCTTTTTCCTGCTTGCATTTATTTCTCTTTCATGATGTAAAAAGTAATCTTCCGAGAAAAAAAAAATTTTTGATCATGACAGAAGACTGATTGTAATTAATTTTAACAAAAAATTGGCAACAGCTTTTACAAAATTCTGTGTTGTAAGCACTGTAACAAGATTTGGCGAGTCAATCAGCTTTAAAAATAAGTTGTTATTGTCCCTACTTCAGCTGAATTAGGAATCTCGCTTTATAAACACTAAATGCGGTTGCGCAAATATTTATTTGAATTGAGCCTTTTCTACATACATAAGGGGCTATAAATTTGATTGCGTCTGGTCTATTTTTGAAAGTTGTAGGAATTTTGCTTCCGTTTTGTAATTATAATGAATTTAATTGATGTGATTCCAACCTTAATTGCAATTACATAAATTGGGTTATTTTTACAATTATTATCAAATTTTAAAGTTTAATTTATTTAAAAAAATTGCTTTTTTATATTTTTTCAACAATAATATTTTTACTTTATTCATTTTCAACTTTTCAGGCACGGGACTTAAAGAACCTTGAACACCAAAACAAATGACTTTTTTGGTATTAATTTGGTGGTGGTTTTCACCGTTTTTTGCAATATTTTTAGGGAAATTGCCCTATTATTGCATTTTATGTATTTTTAACAATAGATAATCGAAACAAAATTTAATAAATCAAGAAATACAAACAGAATAAAATGAAACAATTGTTAAACAAAAAAAGGTTTATAAAATAGGTTAAAGTAGGTGTTACTTCTTAAAAAAAATAAAATTGAGTCATATGTTAAGGAAGGAGAAACATTATTATTTCCTAGACGAATATAATAAAGATAAGATAAAGTTCTTGTTATGAGCAATATGAAATGAGTTATGCTATTGACCTGCACATGTGTTGTCTGTTTTTATCTTTTTTTATCGGTTTAAAACCCTTAGATGCACCACATTGAATCCACCTGTCTTTCCCTGCCTCCTGCTACTATTAATGAATAAAAAAAATTACTGACGTTAGATTGTATATATTTGGTTGCATTTCCTTGCAATTACGAAGCTAATTAAAGAAAACATGATTGTTATATTTTGTTCCGATTCCTCGAACAACCACCCAACCATCCATAAAACAGATACGATTCAAACGAAGAAATAACGTGATGAGAGCACATTTAATCAACTTCTCGTTAAATTACCGTAATTCCAATTAGAATTACGTATTTGTTTGCATTTTAACGGGAAGCTTTCAACCGAAAATTTTTTAAAAAATGTTATTTAAAAAATTTCAAATCCTGGCCTGCATCCGATAAATTTACATAATTTATGAACCGCACTAGCATCGCATCGAATGCTCTCATTGGCATGATAAAAATAGTTGCTCCTAAAATGGACGCCTGTAACGCGATCCAAGTCGAAAATAGTCGCTAGCCGGCCATCCAGTCCGACTCTGTCATTCAAAAAATGTATCAAGGCAAGCAGACATTATTGTTTTTAAGCGGGAAAGTTAAAATTTGACCTTCGGGGATTCACACAACAATCAACAAACATAACATTCAAAAAAAAATTAAGTTGCACATTGCTATCTAATTTTGGTGGATAATTTAATTCAATTTAATTTTTCTAATTATCTAAAATTAATTAGGTACCTCGTAACGTATACAACAATTTGTAAAATTTCCACTTTTGCTTAAAAATAAAACTGGTGGCGCCCAATAAAAGTTTATTGTTTGTTTTCTTTCTTAAATAGATTAATAGACCCACTCCCCTCTCCACTGAAGGTAACAAAACAAAATTGGTGGCCAACGTGGGGCCCGAATTCCCGATCGTTGAGACACTAAACTAAAAAAATAATAATTTTTCAAGAAGTACTTAAGGATTAGTGTTTTTTACTGTCCCAAAAATAAACATCTTTTAATTTTCTAGATCTCCTAGTGATTTTAAAAGTATTAAAATTTCCATATTATGCTCGATATTATGCATAACATACATTTTAATCTAATCACGCTGTTAATAAGTTGTGAACCAAATCTCTTAGTCATACTTATTTCAGTAAAAATCCTTTTATTTTTCAGTGCAAGGCGGCCAGATCCAGCAGCAGGGCTACCAGCAGATCGCTGGTTTCGGTCCTAATGCCCAGCCCCCTGTTTTCGAGAAAGTTTTCAGTAACGCTCGTTTTGCCCAAGGAGGTGTAGCCTCATTTGAAGGGCGAGTTACCGGAAAACCACAACCGGAAGTTACATGGACGCGTAAAGGCGCTCCTCTCCTCTCTTCCAATAAACACCGACTTACCTACAACGAAACGACTGGAGATATCACTTTCCAGATAAATCAAATTGGTCCAGGTGACGAAGGCGAATATGTCTGTACGGCCAAAAATCAATATGGCGCCGCTATATGCTCTGTATTTATTCAACCAGAAGGCTTCCAAATGCCTCAAAGACAGTCTTTCCAACGTCATGAACAAACAACGACTTACTCAAATGGAACATATGTTCAAGAAGATTTTAAAATTGATACTTTTGAGTATCGGTTACTTAGAGAAGTGTCTTTCAGAGAATCGATTACTAGAAGATATGTTAACGAAAGTGATGTGCAATTGTCAACGACTGTTGAAAGATCGTTAGGACCACCAGCACCACCACAAATCTCACAAAAACCAAGAAATTCAAAATTGCTTGAAGGCTCAGATGCTGTTTTCTCAGCGAAAGTTTCAGCAAATCCCAGACCGAGAATCACATGGTTCAGAAATGGTCAAAGAATCACTGAAACACAAAAATATGAGACAAGTTTCTCAAATAATCAAGCCACTTTAAGAGTCAAACAAGCAACATCTGGAGATTCAGGACACTACACTTTACTTGCTGAAAATCCACAAGGTTGTGTTGTTTCCTCAGCTTACCTAGCTATCGAACCTGTTACTACTCAAGAAGGTTTAATTCATGAATCAACATTCAAGAGCCAACAAACTGAAATCGAACAAACTGACACTGGTAAAACTCTTGCACCAAATTTCGTTCGTGTTTGTGGCGATAGAGATGTAACTGAAGGTAAAATGACTCGTTTTGATTGTCGTGTTACTGGAAGACCTTATCCGGAAGTCACATGGTTTATTAATGGCCGCCAAGTCACTGATGACCACAACCATAAGATTCTAGTTAATGAATCTGGCAATCATGCCCTCATGATCACTACAGTTAGTCGTCAAGATTCTGGTGTAGTCACTTGTGTTGCTCGCAATAAAACTGGAGAAACTTCCTTCCAGTGCAACTTGAATGTTATCGAGAAAGAACAAGTGGTAGCACCTAAATTTGTTGAGAGATTTACTACTGTGAATGTAAGAGAAGGTGAACCCGTATTATTAAATGCCAGAGCTGTTGGCACCCCGACCCCACGAATCACTTGGCAGAAGGACGGTGTCCCATTGTCTAGTAGTCATGAAGTCAGAATCGCGATTGACGGTGGAGCCTCTTCCTTGGATATTCCAAGGGCCAAGGCGTCGGATGCTGGTTGGTACCAATGTACTGCACAGAATGTTGCCGGCTCCACCGCGACTCGCGCCAGGTTATTTGTAGAGACACCACAAGGACCTTCGCAAGAACCAAGACGCTTGCATCTGCCTCGACCGACTAAAATCATCGAACCTGAGTACGTATCTTAATTTTTTCTAAATTTTTAAGCAGCTTCACGATTTTTTTATTTCTAGACCCGAACCTGGTCCGGAAGTTATTTACCTCCGTCACGTTGAACGAGCTAAGCCTCATACTGGACCTTCAGAAGAAGACAGAATCTACCCACCACCACAATTTATTATTCCTCTGCAAGATTCTGTTCAATATGAGGGAGGTAAAGTTCATTTCGAAGCTAGGATTGAACCTGTTGGAGACCCCACAATGCGTGTGGAATGGTTTATCAATGGAAGACCTTTGGAAGCTAGTAAGTACTTCATAATCGTGGCAAAAACATTTTTAACTAAACTTTCTTAGGTTCTCGAGCTACTTCCATTTTCCGTTTTGGCTTTATCGCTTTAGACCTTATCAGTCTTGTACTGAGAGATAGCGGTGAATACGTTTGTCGCGTCACAAGCGCTACTGGCTGTGTGGAATCCCGTGCCATGCTTAGTGTCAACCCCCGAGCTTCAATTGAACAAACTAGTCAACACCCTGATAGTCTCAAATACATCCAACAACTAGAAGACTACTCCAAATACCAAAGGAGTGAAAGTCTCGAAGAATCCATCAATCAAAAGCCGCATTTCATCCGTCCACTCCAAGACCTTGGTGAACTGCAAGAGGGACGTAATGCACATTTTGAAGCACAACTTACCCCAGTCAGTGATCCTACGATGAAAGTGGAGTGGTACAAAGATGGCCGACCAATTACCGCCAGTTCAAGAATCACAACAATCTTCAACTTTGGCTACGTTTCTCTCAATATTATGCACCTACGGGCCGAAGATGCAGGTTCTTATACTGTGCGGGCTGTTAACAGACTCGGGGAAGCTATCAGTAGTGGCACTTTACAAGTCTATGCCAGGTCTACAGTTACTGGAGATTTAGGAATTCCAGAACAACAACGTTATATTGAAAAAGTCGAAGAATTAGAAGCTTGGCAACAACAACAACACCAAAAATACGTATTAGAAACACCTGAAAGCTCGCAACCACCAGAATTTAAATCACCTATTAAAGACCAAATTGGAATTCGTGAAGGTGGTTTTGCACATTTTGAAGCTCGACTTGAACCAGTCGGGGACGCTACTCTTAAAGTTGAATGGCTTAAAGATGGACGTCCTGTTGAAGCTAGTTCAAGAATAACAAGTTTCTTTAATTTCGGTTATGTTGCTTTAACAATCAAAGAAGTAACAATTCACGATGTGGGTAATTACACTTGCAGGGCTTTCAATGCTCTTGGCCAAGCTGTTACTACTGCTCAATTAAGTGTAGTTAGTAAGAAAGATATAATTTTTGATTCACAACATCCTGGCGGACTTGAAAAAATCCAATATCTTGAGGATTCCAGCCGCTATAATCGTACCTCAAAAGAAGAGGTTACAGTTACACAAAAACCTAGGTTTTTGGGACCACTTAAAGGTACTAACAAAATAGTCGAAGGCCAACGTGCTCACTTTGAAGCACGTGTTGAGCCTCAAAGTGATTTAACTTTGAAAATTGAATGGTACTTTAATGGTAAACCCATACAAAGTGCTAACAGAATACAGACATATCATGATTTTGGTTATGTGGCACTTGATATTTTAAGTGTTAGAGAAGAAGATTCCGGAACTTATACTGTTGTTGCAAGAAATGCATTGGGTGAAGCCCAATTGTCAGCCAGTATGGTTGTTGAAAGTAAGTATTTTAAAGTATATTTGAATGTATTTTTATAAATATTTTTCCAGCACGTGCTAGTATTGATACTAGAAGTATGCATCGTTCAGCTTATGATAAAACTCAACGACTTGAAGAATCAAAATTTGTTGAACCTCACTATGACATTGTTGAAACTTCCAAATCAAAACCAATTTTCGTTGTACCATTATCAGACCCACAACCTTTAACTGAGGGTAAGAATGTTCATTTGGAATGTAGACTTGAACCTATGGGAGATCCTACTATGAGAGTTGAATGGTATTGCAATGGCCGACCCATAACTGTTGGATCTAGATTCAGAACTTACAACGATTTTGGTTTTGTAGCTTTGGATATTATCCATGCTACTGCTCTTGATTCTGGAGAGTACACAGTACGTGCTGTTAACCAATTAGGTTCAGCACACACTTCAGCATGTGTTCGAGTTATCGAACGCTCTGATATCATAACAGAAACTCAACACGAACAATCACTCGAACAAATCCAAATGCTTGAAGATGGATCTAGATATCGCAGACATGTTGACGAAGAAGTTACAGTTCTTCAAGCACCTCAATTCACTCGCGCTCTTCATAACATTGAAACTATTGAAGGTACTAATGTTCATATGGAATGCCGTCTTCAACCAGTCGGTGACCCAACCATGAGAGTCGATTGGTTTGTTAATGGAGTACCTGTGAAAACCGGTCACAGATTCCGACCAGCTTATGATTTTGATTATGTCGCTTTAGATCTTCTGAGTGTTTATCCTTCAGATTCAGGTATTTACACCTGTCAAGCACGTAATCAATTAGGAGAAGCTGTGACTTCATGCTCTGTTAAAATCATTGCTAAAAAAGATTTACTTTTGGAAACTCAGCATCCTGCAGGTCTTGAAAAAATACAATACCTTGAAGACTCTTCCAGATATAAACGTACTGAATTTGTTGATGAACAAGTCACTGTAAAACCCAAATTTGTAACGCGACCTAAAAACCTCGAAAATATGACTGAAGGCCATCATGCCCATTTTGAATGTAAACTTGAACCAGTAACAGACCCTAATTTAAAGGTTGAATGGTTTAAAGATGGTCGCCAAGTTACAGTTGGTCATAGATTCAGACCTATCCATGATTTCGGTTACGTTGCTTTAGATATTGTAGATTTGATTGCCGAAGATTCAGGTACTTACACTTGCCGAGCTACTAATTTAGTCGGTGTTGACGAAACTACCTGCTATCTTAAATGTCGAGCTTCTGGTCAAATTATTACCAGCACTCAGAACGAAACTGGATTGCAACAAATTCAACACTTGGAGGACCGCTCTAGATACCACCGAGCCGAAGAAATAGAAGAACGTACAACTCAAGCTCCGATTTTCACAACATCTTTGAAAAATATCGACATCAAGGAGGGTCAACGAGCTCATTTTGAATGCAGATTAATCCCAGTATCTGATCCTACAATGAAAGTTGAGTGGTTCCATAACAATCAACCATTAAAATCCGGTTCGAGGTTTACTGAAACTAACAATTTCGGTTTTGTTGCTTTGGATATTTTATACGCATATCCAGAAGATTCCGGTACTTACACCTGCAGAGCAACAAATATTTTAGGAGAAGCTGTTACATCAGCTACTTGCAATGTACACTCAAAGAAATCGATTTATTCAGAAACTGTTCATGAAGGTGCCCTTGAACGTCTATCACAATTGGAAGATTCTTCCAGGTACCAAAGACAAGCTGTCCAAGAAGAAGTTGTGACTCAAGCACCTGTTTTCACTCTACCAATAAAAGATTTACGAGTCGCTGAAAATCAAGCAGCTCATTTCGAGGCTCGGTTAATACCTGTGGGAGATTCACGACTTAAAATTGAGTGGTTACGTAATGGAGTACCAATACAAGCTTGTAAGTTAATTTGCTAATAAAAATATATTTGGTTAATTGTTTATTTGTAGCTAACCGTATTACCACAATGCATGATTTTGGATATGTTGCCCTAAACATGAAATATGTTAATCCTGAAGATTCTGGTACATACACTTGCCGTGCAGTCAATGATTTAGGTGAAGCAGTAACTTCAGCTACTATGTTTGTCCAATGTAAGCACTTCTTGTTTACTAGAGAACAGTTAAATCAATAAATTTTTTACAGCTAAAGCTTCTCTTCAACTTGAATCACAACATGAAGGAGCATTACAAAAATTAAGACAGTTGGAAGATTCCAGCAAGTACCAACGTCGCGAAGAAGAAGAAATTGAAGTAACTCAAGCTCCCAGATTTAGTACACAGTTGAACGGACCTTCAGAACTTGTGGAAGGACAAAGTGCTCATTACGAATGTCGAATTGAACCTTATCCTGACTCATCAATGAAAGTAGAGTGGTTGCATAATGGACAACCTTTAACTACCGGGCATAGATTTAGAACTGCTTATGATTTCGGATTTGCTAGTTTAGACGTACTTACTGTCTATGCTGAAGATTCTGGAGAGTATACTTGTAGAGTTACCAACAAGTTGGGACAAGCACAATCTTCGGTAGTCACCAATGTTAAATGTAGGTATAAATTGAAATGAAAAATACTGGTGCTTATTAATAATTTTTAGCTAAAACTTCTATTATTCGTGAAACTCAACATGAAGGTGCCTTACAAAAGATTCAATATCTTGAAGATGACTCTCGTTACAAGAAAGTAACTCGAGAAGATGCCATTATTTTAGAAAAGCCTCAATTTGGCCGAGGTTTAAAAACCATTGAGAATCTTCCTGAAGGCTCCAGTGCTCATTTAGAAGCAACTTTAACACCTGTTAATGATCCTACAATGAGAGTAGAATGGTACTGCAATGGTCGTCCTATTCAAACCGGACATCGTTTTAAGACAACTTATGATTTCGGTTTCGTAGCCTTAGATATTCTTTATGCTTATGCTGAAGATTCTGGTACTTACATGTGCAAAGCTAGGAATGCTGCTGGTGAAGCTGTAACCACAGCAAATGTTCAGGTTATTGCCAAATCTGGACTTTACCTTGAGACCATGGACGAACAAAGACTTAAAAAGATTCGTGATTTAGAAAGTTACGAACGTCCTAAAAGGGAAGAAATTGAAGCTCAACCTCAACGTCCTGTTTTCCTTACTCCTTTGGTCAGCTTGGAGAATCTGAAAGAAGGAGAACATGCTCATTTAGAATGTAGAGTTGAACCTGTTAATGATGCAAATTTGAAAATCGAGTGGTTTGTTAATGGTGTTAAATTAAGAGCCGGTCATAGATTTAGAACAACTCATGACTTTGGATATGTCGCTCTTGACGTTTTATATACCTACCCTGAAGATAGTGGAACTTACATGTGCAAAGCTACTAATCTAGTAGGTGAAGCTGTAAATACTTGTACAATTAAAGTAGGTGGTAGGAAGAGTATACTTTTGGAAACGCACCATCCTGAAGGTCTTGAAAAGATCAGAGAATTAGAAGCACAAGGCCATCCTACGCGTTTGGAAGTTGAAGAACCAATTCCAACACCTCCTCGCTTAGTAACAGAATTACGCGGTACTACAGAAATCTATGAAGGTCAAACAGCACACTTCGAAGCTCAAGTTGAACCAATACACGATCCTAATTTAAGAATTGAGTTCTACCACAATGGAAAACCACTACCTTCTGCTAGTAGATTCCATATTACATTTGATTTCGGCTATATTGCTCTTGATATCGGTCATTGTGTACCTGAAGATGCTGGTGAATATACAGTTAAAGCTATTAACAATCTAGGACAATGTACTTCTTCAATTAACCTAAAAGTTATCGCCAAAAGTAACATTATTCTTGAATCTCAAAGACCGGAAGGATTAGAAAAGATAAAACAATTAGAGGAACAACAGCCTTACAAACGCCCTGAACATGAAGAACCAGTTACTAGACAAAGACCAGTCTTTACCCAACCACTTCAAAACATTGATTCAATTCAAGAAGGTCAAACTGCACACTTTGAATGCCGTCTTATCCCAGTTGGTGATCCGACTCTTAAAGTTGAATGGTTCCGTAACGAAAAACCTTTAGAAGACAGTTCTAGAATCACAAAAGTTCACGATTTCGGTTTTGTTTCTCTTGATATTTCACACGTTCGTGATGAAGATGAAGGTGTATACATATGTAGAGCTTCTAATCCTCTTGGAGAAGCTGTGACGACTGCTTCTATGAAAATTAGAAGTGAGTTATTTTATTTTATGTTTAAAGTAGCTCTTATTTTGTATTTTTTTAGCCAAAGCCAGCATTCAATTGGAAACTCAACATCCAGAAGCCCAACGCAAAATTGCACAATTAGAACAACCTTTGGCTCCACGTCCGGAAGAACCTGAACGTCATTTCGAAAAACCAATCTTTACTCAACTTCTCACCGGACCTACAGAATTATGGGAAGGTCAACATGCCCACTTTGAGGCACGAGTTGTACCAGTCGGAGATCCAAGTTTAAGATTTGAATGGTATGTCAACGGAGTTGAACTTAAATTGGGTTCAAGATTTAAAGTTACTCACGATTTTGGTTTTGTTACTCTTGATATTATGTCTACTGTACCAGAAGATTCAGGAGTTTACATGTGCAAAGCAATTAACAAATCAGGAGAAGCTGTTTCTTCTATTTCTATGAAAGTCAAGTCGAAATCTAACATTGTTGGAGAACCTTTACAACCAGATGCTTGGCAAAAGATTCAATTGAAGGAAGCTGAAATGAATAAAGTTCCTGAAATGTTTGTAGATACTACTCCTCAACAACCACCAGTTTTTACCACACATCTTCAGAGTTACGATAAGTTGATTGAAGGTCAACATGTTTATCTTGAAGCTCAAGTCGAACCAAGAGCTGATCCAAATCTACGTATCGAGTGGTTTAAAAATGGAGTCTCGTTGACAACTGGTGCTCGTATTCGCAGTACTTTTGATTTTGGTTTAGTCACTTTGTCTATTAACGGTTTGAGAGATGACGATTCTGCTATCTACACCTGCAAAGCTACTAATTTACTTGGTGAAGCTATTTCTACTTGTACACTTAAAATTGAAGATCGTCATTGGTTATTGGGACAGACTCTTCATCCAGATGCTATTCCAAAACTTGAAGCTTTAGAACGACCACAAGAAGCACGAGCTGAACAGCCAGAACCGGTTTACGAACTTCCAATCTTTATCAGTCATTTGAATAATGTTGAATGTATGGAAGGTGATAATGTTCACTTTGAATGTAATGTGGAACCTTCAAAAGATCCTACTTTGAAAATTGAATGGTTTATTAACGGTAAACCTCTACCAACAGGTACTAAATATAAGTCAACTTATGATTTTGGATATGTCGCTCTTGATATCAATCATGTTTATGAACACGATGCTGGAATTTATACATGTAAAGCTACAAATAGTAAAGGTTCAGCAACTACATCAGGATCTCTTCGTGTTACTTCCAAAACTAACATTTATTTGGACACCCAACATCCACAAGGAAAAGCTGGTCTTGAAGCAATTCAAGACACTGAAGCAGCTTTTGCAGCTAAATACAGACGAGCTGATAGCACACCTGATACTGAATTTGGTAAACCAATCTGGACTATACCTCTTAATCCAGAATTTAGACTAGTTGAAGGACAACCTTTACGCCTTGAAGGAACAGTAGAACCTAAGAATGACCCCAATTTGAAAATCGAGTGGTTCTTTAATGGTAAATCACTGGATCATGGTACTAGATTTAAACTTACTAGCGATTTTGGTTTTGTTACTCTCGATCTTGTCGATGTTTATGAAAGAGATCAAGGTATTTACACTTGTAAGGCTTCAAATAAAGCCGGTGAAGCTTTTACTTCAACTACTATATACTGTACAAGCAAAGCTAATTTGATTGAACGCACTCAACATCCTAAAGGACAAGAAGGATTAGAGAAAATTCAAGATCTTGAAGATTCACTTAACAGACCTGAAGCACAAATTCCTGAAAAAGATGAAGGACATGCACCTGTGTTTACTTCAGAATTTACTCATTTGACTAATTTGAGTGAAGGTGAAATTGCTCACTTTGAAGCTGGTTTAACACCTATCGGGGACCAAACAATGGTTGTAGAGTGGTTCTACAATGGTAAAACTATTGAAGCTTCCCATCGCTTCCGAACAGTTCATGCTTTTGGTATGGTGGTACTAGAAGTACTTGGTTGCAAAATTGAAGATTCTGGTACTTACACCTGTAAAGCTACCAACAAATGGGGAGTAGCTGAACAAAGTGTTACTCTTGAATGTACCGAAAAGATTAAAGGACAAAAACCCAAATTTACAACACAAATTCAAAACATTGTCGGTCTTAAAGATGGACAATCTGCTCACTTTGAATGTACTTTAATACCTGTTAATGATCCTGATTTAAAAGTTGAATGGTATCACAATGGACAACAAATACTCCAATCTTCTCGTATTAAAACCGTCTCAGATTTTGGTTTTGTCGTTATGGATATATCCTATATCCAAGATCATGATTCTGGTGAATACGTTTGCCGAGCTTATAACAAATATGGAGAAGATTTTACAAAAGCAACAATTTCGGCACATGGCAAAGGAGGAGTGTTTTCAGAGAGTTTGCAACCCGATTCTTTAGCTAAAATCAGGGAATTGGAAAGTTTGCAAGGACAACAAGCACAAACACCAACTACTCCTGTTACAGAACCACCTAAATTTATAACACAAATTCAAGATGTTACAAAACTTATGGAAGGACAAAGTGCTCACTTTGAAGCAAGACTTACACCAGTCACCGATCCAGACCTTGTAGTCGAGTGGTACTACAACGGTAAGAAACTGCCCCACGGACATAGGTATCGCACCTTCCACGATTTTGGTATCGTTATTCTTGATATTTTGTACTGCTATGAAGAAAATTCTGGAATTTACGAATGTAGGGCTTTTAATAAATATGGCGAAGATAGTACTAAAGCTACCTTAAAATGCGTCTCGAAGGCGAATTTAATCCTGGACTCGCAACTCCCGCGGGTAAGTTTTTCACTAAAAAAATATTTAGAATCTTTAGAATGTTTTTTAGGGCATGGAAGGCGGACTGGAGAAAATCCAAACATTGGAAGATTCCCTAACCCGTCAAAGAGACGAGAAAGTAACCGAAGAGAAAGGTAGAGCACCTGTTTTTACAAAACCACTCTCCAACATCGATAGCTTAAGAGAGGGTGAAAATGCTCATTTTGAAGCCAGACTTATCCCAACTGATGATCCTAAACTCAAAGTTGAATGGTTCTGGAATGGTAAACCGTTACGAACTGGTTCAAGATTCCGAACTTTCTGTGACTTTGGTTTTGTAATTCTTGAAATCTCACCAGTTTATCCTGAAGATTCTGGAGAATATTCTTGTCGTGCATTCAATGAATATGGTGAAGCTGTTACTACTGCTTCTATGAAAGTTCAAGGCAAAAGAAGTATTATTCTTGAATCACAATTACCGAAAGGAATGGAAGGTACAATTGATAAAATTGCTGAATTGGAAGGACTTGGGTTAGTACCGTCTCAAGCTTCAGAAGAAGATGATACAGGAAGACCACCTGAATTTATCACTACTCCTTCAGATTTAACACTTGGTGAAAACTCACTTGCACATTTCGAATGTAAATTAATTCCTGTTAATGACCAAAGTATGAGAGTAGAATGGTTCCATAACGGAAAAGCATTATGGGCTGGTTCAAGAATTAAAACTATTAATGATTTTGGATTTGTTATTCTTGAAGTTGCTGGAGTTTATCAAAGAGATTCAGGCCTATATACATGTAAAGCTACAAACAGACATGGAGAAGCTACGGTTTCCTGCAAATTACAAGTAAGAGGACGTCAAGGAATTATCTTAGAACCTCAATTACCATCAAACTTCCGAAGCGGTACTGAAAGTATTCAGAAATTAGAAGAAACACTTTATAAACGAGAAGAAATAACAACCGAAGAAGAAAAACCAAATCCTCCGAGATTTATTGTCGAAATTAAGGATAATGTAGATGTACCTGAAGGTGGTCCAGTTCATTTTGATTGTCGTGTAGAACCCACCAATGACTCATCAATGCGTATTGATTGGTTCCATAATGGACGTCCATTTGCTACAGGTTCTAGAGTACATCAAATCAATGACTTTGGATTCATTTCATTAGATATTGACTACACCTACTCAAGAGATGCCGGTGAATACATATGCAGAGCTACTAATAAATGGGGTTCTGCTACGACCAAAGCTACAGTAACATCTAAATCTAAACGAACAATTGATTACGAATCTCAACTTCCTGCAGGAATGAGTGCTGAAAAACTCAAAGAATTAGAAAAAGGTAAAGTTGAGGAAAAACATCAAGAAGATAAAACTTATTCCCCACCTAAATTTATCACACAAATTGAATCCACAACTGTGGAAGAATCAGAATCGATTCGATTTGAATGTCGTGTGGAACCTAAAGATGATCCAAAATTACGTATCGAATGGTACCGTAATGGCAAATTATTACCATCTGGTCATCGCTACAGAACAGTTCATGACATGGGATTTGTTTCACTTGATATTCTTTACGTCTATGCTGAAGATTCCGGAGAATACGTTTGCAGAGCTGTTAATGACTATGGAGAAGATTTCACAAAAGCAAAAGTAACATGCAAGAAATTACCTAATATTATTCTCCAAAATCAAGTACCTAAAGGAATGAAGAAATCTGAAACTCTTATGCAGATGGAAGCTGCTATTAAAAAATATACTTCAGAAATTCATCTAACTGAAGAAGATCTGTATGATGCTGATAAGAAACAACCACCAAGATTTGTAACTCAAATTCAAAGTCAAGAAACTTTGGTTGAGATGCAAACAACGAAATTTGAGTGTCAATTAGCTCCAGTTGGAGATCCTAATATGAAAGTTGAGTGGTTCTTTAATGGAAAACCACTTCCTCACAGTATGTTTCAAGTAACTTTGGGTTTAGTAATGTTTTACAATTTTTCTTATTTACAGAAAACCGTTTTACCCCAATTTATGATTTTGGTTACGTCGCAATGAATTTTGGTTGGGTTTATCCTGAAGATAGTGGTGAATACCTCTGCCGTGCTACAAATCTGTACGGTATGGATGAAACTAGAGCTGTTATTAAAACTGCTGGTAAACCTGGAATTATTTACGATTCACAACTACCAAAAGGTATGAAAAGTATTGAAAAGATTCGTGAACTTGAAGCTGCATGGCAAGTGTAAGTAAAATTTACCAAAAATTTTTTCCTTTGGTACAGTTAGATATCTTCTAGGGTTCCTGAAGAAGCAGCTGAGGAAAGTAAGCCTCGATCAGCACCAATTTTCGTCAGCAAACCAGAACCCTGTACTGTACAAGAAGGTGAATGGGCTCGGTTCTGCTGTAGAGTAACTGGACATCCTCGTCCTCGTGTTATGTGGTTAATTAATGGACACACTGTTGTTAATGGATCAAGATACAAGCTTACTTATGATGGAATGTACCATATGGATATTCCTAAAACACGTCAATACGATACTGGAAAAGTAGAAGTAATTGCACGAAGTTCTGTTGGTGAAGCTATCGCCGAAACGGAATTGAAGGTCATTCCTAGACAAGATGATTACAGAGGGGTTCTTAAAAATTCTCCAAGACGTAAGTGTTGTAATAATATGCAACAAACATATGACTTAATGCACATAAAACATGCAAAATATCAGACAAATCGCTTTAACACTCCAAACCTATACACAAACTCCTTTAAAGTCCTTCCTTATCTTCTGCTTCGATCAACGACGGCATTCTCTGCGGAATTTAAACAGGTATGCCTTTGTTTAATAAGGTGTTAGGTATCGTTGTATGTTGCATGTTTTACCCTTCCTTAAAATGTATAAATATCATTGTGTATGTTGCAAACTAAAGTTGGTTTAATCTAATTTAAATATTTTTGAATTTAGCATGGTACGACTTAGAATTAAGTCAGTACCAGAAAGAACGAGCTGAAACCGAACTTGAAAAAGTTTTCGACGAACGTAATACGTTACAACGTGAACAAGGACTCAACGTCACAGGTATCCACGTTCAACCAAAAGAATTCAAAGAAGAAGAAACCGAATGGCAAAAATCGGTCAAAACCAAGAAGGGTGAAGAATATTATAATAAGATACACGAACTTGAAAATGAACAAGTTACAAAAGAAATTAAACTCAGAGAATCATCACATCAATTTGCCATTCCTGGTGAAAAAATTGTCTCGAGTTCGTTAGCTAAAGGAATGGCACATAAATATCAAGAAAACTTGTAAGTAGAAACAATAAAATTTTAGTTCTTTTAATAATTTGTATATTTAGGGAACAAAAACCGGAAAAAGTTGATCTCAAACCCATCCCTTACTTACCAAAAGGTGAAGCCCAACAAGTAACACCTCACCGTGACCAAGTCCAGTTAAAGAAAACTGATAAAGGCAAAGAAATGCAACAACAACGTGAAGTTATTGTTGATTCAAAGAAAGGAGCTTATCCACCTGATCCAACAGAATCTGCAGTTCACGGTCGTGAAGTCTACGTAACTAAACAACGCCAAACTCAAAAAGAAAATGTCGGAGATACAGAAATTACAAGACATATCACAGCTACTGAAACCACAGATGTAGAACATAAAGCTAAAACACAAGAAAGACTAGTTCAAGGACAAGTACTTCCAAGTAATCCTCCTGTTTTCACGAAGAAGATTCAACCGTGTCGTGCCTTTGAAAACACATCTGCTAGATTTGAAGTAGAATTTGATGGTGATCCACTACCTAAAATTACGTGGTACCGTGAAGATTTTCCTATTACGAGTTCTCCTGACTTGACAATCTACACCTTCAGTACTAAATCAATCTTGGTATTACGTCAAGTATTTGTTGAAGATTCAGGTGTATTCAGCGTAGTTGCTGAAAATCGTGGCGGTACTGCTAAATGTAGTGCGAATTTGGTGGTTCAAGAACGGCGAAGTCAAGCACGTGGAGGAGCAGTACCACCCAGTTTTGTTACCACTATCCAAAGTGCTACTGTTAATGTCGGCCAGTTGGTTCGTTTCGATGCCAGAATCAATGGAACCAAACCTATTGATGTCTATTGGCTTAAAAACGGCAAGAAGATTAGCTCCGATATTCGTTACAAAACATTAGAAGAAGATGAAATTCACACTCTTCTTATTATTGAAGTAGTACCTGAAGATTCTGGCAAATACGAATGTGTGGCAATTAATAGCGCTGGTGAAGCTCGTTGTGAAGCAGAATGTGTGGTACAAAGACCAGCCACACCTTCAAAACCTACCAAACCTACAACTCCCACCGGTGAAAAAGCTCCAAGTATTGTTGAACCGCTGAAAGACCAGAAGGTTCGTGAAGGTCAAGCTGTTGCATTCAGATGTAAAATTACAGCGAAACCGGTACCAACGATCAAGTGGCAGAAAGGTGACAAGATCATCAAACCATCTAAATATTTCCAAATGGTTAAAGATGGTGATTATTACACATTGAAAATCTCTGAAGCTTTCCCAGAAGATGAAGGTGTTTATAAATGTGTGGCTTCAAATCCGGCCGGTACTGTTACATTACAAGCTAATCTAAAAGTGTTAGCACCAGAAACGCAAGAAATTGCTCCTTCTTTGACACCTATGAAAGATGTTATTGTACCTGAGGGTAGTCCAGCACAGTTCAAAACTACCGTCACTGGAAAACCTAAACCAACGGTGCAATGGTTGAGGGAAGGGTTCCTTATTCCAGATTCGCCAGATTTCCAGGTGAGTGACTTTTTTTACATAGAAGTTAAGCAAGATTTTAAGACTTTTTTGACTAAACTACTAGAAATCACATCTTTGAAATTCATAAGTAAATTAGTAAAATACATTAATTCAATCTCATCACCTGAGGATGACAACATTGCATTAAATAGAAGTATAACAAAACGATCTACTGATGATGAGTAGGGATGAGCAATGGAATTTTTTTGTGTAACTATGATTAAATTGATGACAAATTCTAGTTTTAAAATACCAAATGATCAAAATAAAGATTATTCTTTGGAATGTTGTGACTTTGTTTCTTTCGATATAATTTACATTACGAAAAAGCCTTGTAGCCTTCTAGATTTTTTTTTTTTTGATCATATGGTATAAAATGTACATACATACATAACTACTTTAGATATCTTCAAAATCTTTAGGTTGAGAAATAAAAATGCATATTTAGTTAAACAAATATAGGAATTTATTTTATTTAATAAATAAATACATACAGAAATGAAGACATAAAAATAAATACTCACATAGTATATAACAAAATAAAATTAATACGTTAGAAATTTTCAAATACAAACGAATATCTTATTCACTTGTAATTTTTAACTACAAATAAAATAGTTAATATCAAAAAGTAGGTACAGACTACAGATAAATAATATGTTCAGTGAAAACTAACTAAAATAAAAACGAAAGAAATTAAGAAAAGTGAATTGAAGAAATTGATCTTAAACATTGGACCAAAAAGACTGAAGAAATTATTCTTTGGACAATAGAATTGAGTCGAAACTGAAGATAGGATTTTATTTAAGATTGATAAAAAGACTGATAAACTGGGAAAAAAATCGGCGTAGAAGTAAACCTGAAACTCAGAAAGATACTAGATGAAATATTGATAAGAAAAGATGATACTAGTTTAGAAAGAAAACAAAATGAAACTAGAAAAGAAGAAACTATTAAAATAGAAAATATAAAAAATGAAAATACAACATCAATTTCCGATATTGAAAAAGTTAAAAAACAACAAGCATCTAAACTTTGCCATAAACCTCAAAAGAGTGTTCATTTAGTACCGAAAGAAATTAAAAAAAACCGATTCATTGCCAAAACCAGCACCTAAAAAAAGAAAGACTTTCTAAAAGAAAAACTTGAAGAATTTTAATTAAAACCAACAAGATGTGAAAATAAAATCATTCCAAAAAATTTAGAATAGGGTAATTAAGAAATTTCTCAACTGTAAGGACTACTGAGAAAGATAAAGAAAGTAAAGAAATATTAAAACTTGAGAAGAAATACCAAATGTATTTAAATGAAAAAAAGCACGAATCGATTCCTTGAGATCAACAATCAATTATTCCTAAGAAAGCGTATAAGGTAACAAAAGAAATTTCAAAAGAACAAATTCAGGAAGTTCAATTGGAAATTGTTTATTTAAAATCGGTTTCTTTACAAAAATTAAACCGACAGATACACATTAGTTACCTGAGAGTTATATTTGTAGTGAAGTTTCTGCAATTCTTAAACATGATAAAACAGAAAGGGTGAAAATTAACATAGAACAAAAAAGAAGAAGAAACTAGAAATTGTTAAGGAAGGAGAGAAAAATTAGTTTGGATTAGAAAAAAAACATTTTTTAAAAGACTACTAAGAACCAAAGAACAGAAAGAGCAACATAGGAAAGAAATGGAGGATATACAAATTCAGCTTAAACCCACAAGAACTTATAGTCAAGTTGTGTGGAAAAAAGCAGTATAAACTTTGAAGTAAACCAGTTTTTTTCTGAAGGTAAAATCTACAAAAACTTAAGACTCAAAAAAAACATTTACTGAAAGTTGAAATACATAAAACAATTGTAAAAAAACAAAAAAGAGAACAAAGAACAAGTTAAAAAAATTAAACAATCAGAACAGTCTGAAAAGAAAGAGAACTAATTCCTTAGAACAATCAAGACTTTTTTCTCAAAAATACGCCTAGGCTACCAATAGAAGCAATTAAAAAATTACAACTCAAACTAAGCAGGAGCTACAGTAAAACTGTACCAAAAGACGAATTAGAGACCACAGATTTAAAACCTGTATCTCTCACTTGTTCAAACAAGAAGGAAAAAGTTTGAAACTTTGAAGTCGGTTTTAATTTTATGGAAATTCAAAGCCTTTTGTTTATTAAAAATTATAAAAAGCAGTTAACTAAGATATGAAGAAACGTGGCTAATTTACAATGCCAGAAACAAAATTCTTTTGGTAAATAAATAACAGATCTGGGTGTGTGATACCGAAGCGATGTTTTCAACAAAAAAGAGATTTGTCAGCTTAATATTTTAAACAATTTTTTTATTATTTTTTTAACGTTCTATGACAAGTACTAGATTATCTTCTCCTTTATTTTGAAAAAATAAAATAACCCATGATTGCCGAAAGGTTGAATTAGAAAAGCCTCTGCTTTTAAAAGCAAATTCTAAAAATCTAACTATTACAGCTCAGCTATAAATTACAATACAAATAAATCCCAATTTTTAGTACCTATATTTAGGAAAAAAAAAACAAAAATTACAAAAATATTAAATTTTTGTGAATGTACTTTTATATTCTAAAAAAATTTCTTTTTAGGTACTTGTATATGTTCTACATGTACCTATTCTAAATTGCGTTAAAAAAAAACAATTAATTTTCATACCTATCTATTAATTACTAGCAAGATATATAATTAAAAATTTATGCTCAAAACTAATAGTTTAAAAATACAAATGTATATGAATGTTAGTACAAATATTTACAAAGATAAACTTCAAATGATATTTACTGTAAATTTTATTTTTAAAACCAATTATCGACAATGTCCGCCAAACACTGGTTCTTGGCACGCCTAACGCATTTGTAATTGCAAATAAAACGCAAACCATTTTATTTTCAAATTACATAAAATTTTATAGTCCCAAAACTGTTCAGAAATTAGGAAGAGTTCTTAAAATAAAATTATATTCTTTGATTAAACTGTAATCTCTTCAATTCTCTTTACAATTTAATTATAAAATTTATGAGCTTTCGGCTCTATTTGTCCGAAAAGCAACAATTAGAACCAACAATCCGTTAATCATTCCAGCAATTACTTCTAGTCCAATAATTCAGAATTCTAAAAATAGATATTAACGTTTTCCAGATGATTCATGAGGGTAACAATGCCGTCCTTCTGATCTCAACAACATATGAAGAAGACTCCGGTACATTCACCTGCAGGGCAACTTCATCAGCTGGTCAAGTCGAGCGTTCGGCGAAACTGATCGTCAAAAGTAAGAAATAAAAAATACACCCTCACCCCTTATTGTTAGTCGTACTGCAAAATTTTGGGAAAAAAATGTCAAATTTTAGCTTCGTACGCTGCTCTTTTATAATTTTAACATTTGTATCACTGGAAAGAGCTCGTTTAAAAAGAGGTGATTGGGTTATTAAGTTCCAAGTGATGATATTTTAGGAGTGAAAAACACAGCTTTGGCACTAATCTGCTGAATGCTGGGCTTATTGTTTAAATATTATATTGTTTATGATAAAAAATGTATCGTAAAATGCATAATTTAATAAACTGCTATTATTTAAAAGTTTTGTCGTTTCAAGTGACCTTAAATAATTTTAAAAAAATTCAGGACCAGGTGCATTCAATGCATCAACACGGTCTACTTGGTAAACAAAAAATTATAAAGTGGGGTCGTGTGCACCATGACACACGCTCCAAACTATTTTAAACTTCTACTGTATTACATTACAAATCTAAATTAGGAGACCCCAGCCGTACCTTGCCAGATGTCAAACAAACTTCGAAGAAATAACACAAAATTAAAAAAAAAACTTTATTTCATCAAAATACATTAGTCATTTATATACCTGACTGGCCCAACTCCAACTCCTGAAACACACAATTTTAAAAAAATCAAAAATTAAATAAAAGACTCACCCTTAATTGGTCACTTGAAACTTACAAAACCTTCACCCGGGTCAGATAAAAACCGCTTGAAATTTATCCTGAAAAATCCTGTTTTTCGGAATAAATTTCAAGCGGTCTAAACCACACATCCTTTCACTAGCACTGCACAGTTTTGAGTGACTGAGAACAGGACCTCACGTGGTGGACGTAGTAGGGGATGCGTACTATGCGTGAGCTTTGTGACTCACTTATATCAAAAATAGGACAGACCACAGCGATGACTGATTTCAGATTTTTCGTCGACAAAAAATTGTTAATTATTTTTCATTTTTTTGGCGAGAAAAATGGGTCAAAAGACTGCCAGAATGCCAAAATAAATCGTTTGCACGTTTTCCGTGTAATTAATTACGACTTTTGCTTGATCAAGATTGGCAGTAATGAACCGTTTGTGCCAATTTTTTTTTTCAAATTTATAAAAATACGTTCAGGTTTGCTAGATTCTTAAACGTTTTACGAGTGTTTATTTAGGTTGGTAGATCTGTTAAACAAGCATGTCGGTTCACACCTATGTCTTAAATTAATTTATACATTTTTGCTTGACTTAAACGCTCTGGCGAAACGAATTACTTCACATCTTTGATAATTTATTATTTTTATATGAAGTACAGTAAAACTTCGATAAATCGACCTTCTTAATAACACAAACTGTATTTTCATTTCAAATACATAAATGGTTTAAGAAACATTTTTTGATATTTCGAATTTTTTTTTGGTGGCAAATTGTGGTTCGAATTATCGAAGTTCCACTGTATTATGCAATTTTGGATGACTTACAGATACGTCAAATAAATTATTTTTATATTACAATGACTAAAGAGTTGAAACAACAATCAGTCATACCTCTGGAATTTAGAATTTTTAGTTATTTTTTCTTTTCTATTTTAAATGTAAATAGATTCTATTTTTACTCCTGACTTATTATGGTAGGGATTATTAAAAGATAGAAATAGGTAATAGCATTCATGAAATGATCCTTTTTTAGAAATCTAAATCAAATTAACAATTTAATGACATTTTAGACTATTTAGAGAGAACAATCATGCAGAAATTGTATCTGAAGATCACCTTGATTTAATTTAGTTTTTATTATTATTTTTGTTGTGTTTTTTTTTAATTTTCAGGTTTTTTCTAGGTTTTTTCTTTTTTGTTTTATACTTTATTAACTTGTTTTACTTTATTACCTTAATGAATATCTTACAGGCCGTCCTGGAACTTACCGTAAACCTGCAACAAACGACTTAACTTCTAAAGATTCCACAAAAACTGTAAAACAACCTCAAGCCGGTCCTGGTACCGGTGGCCCAGGACAAACTTCACAAAAATTTGTTCCTGGTTCAAAAGGTGGCGTGCAACCTGTTGATGAAGATGAATTACCTATTGGTGACGAGTCTTTACCTTGGCGTCAAAAACCTAAAAAACCTCAAAAGGTTATAAGTACTATTGAAGAACAAAAATTACAACAGGCTCAACCTTGGACACAAGAACAAATCAGTTTAAAGAAAACACAAAGACAAACTAAAGAATTAATTAAGGAACAAATTGAAGATGTACAGTTGAAACTAACAAAAATACAAACGAAAGATATTGAGAAAAGTGAATTAGAAAAAGTTGATCTCAAACATAGGACCAAAAAGACTGAAGAAATTATTTCTGAAGATACGACTTTATTAAAGATTGATGAAAAGACTGAAAAATTGGAAAGAAAAGACTGGCGTAGAACTAAACCTGAAACTCAGAAAGATACTGAAGATACGACTTTATTATCTTTAGAAGAGAGAGAAGATATTGAATCGAAAAAACAAACTGAAACAAGAGGTTGGCGAAGACCTAGGAAAGACGATACAAGTTTAGAAAGACAACGACACTTAGAAGATACTACTTTGATGTCAGTTGAAGAACGTCAAAAAACTGAAACAAAGAGAGAAGAAGAAACGAGAGGTTGGCGTAGACCTAGAAAGGATGACACAAGTTTAGAAAGAAAACAAACTCTAGAAGATACAACACTACTTTCAATTGAAGAACGTGAGAAAATAAAAGAAACCAAAGAAGCAGAAATGAGAGGTTGGCGTAGACCTAGAAAAGATGATACCAGCTTAGAAAGGAAACAAACTGTTGAAGATACAACTCTTCTATCACTTGACGAACGTGAGAAAATAAAACAAACAAAAGATGCAGAAACTAAAGGTTGGCGTCGACCAAGAAAAGACGACACTAGTCTTGAAAGAAAACAAAATTTAGAAGATACAACATTAATTTCTGATACTGAAAAAGTTGATGAAGAACAAGCACCTAAACCTTGGCGTAAACCTCGAAAGAGTGTTGATTTAGTACCAGAACAAATGAAAGAAGAACCAATTCCTTGGAATAAACAAGAAATTAAATTAAAACCAGCACCTAAAGAAAAGAAAGATCTTCCAAAAGAAAAACTTGAAGAAGTTCAATTAAAACCGACAAGACGTGAAAGTAAAACGATTCCAAAAGAAGAATTAGAAAGTGTTGATTTGAAACCTGTGGTGCCTCAAAAAGGGAAACCTTCTGAGAGTGATCAGGTAGATAAGGCACAGATTGAAGAAGTTCCGGTTAGTGTAGCAACAGTAAAAACAACCGAGAAAGATGAAGAAAGTAAAGAAATATTAAAAGTTGAGAAAAAAGGAGAAAAACCAAAAGTACTTGAAAAGAAAGAAGAACTAATTCCTTGGAATCAGCAACCAATTACTCTTAAGAAAGCTCCCAAAGAGACAAAAGAAATACCAAAAGAGAAAATTGAGGAAGTTCAATTGAAACCAACTCGACGTGAAAGTACGACTCTTCCTAAAGAAGAATTAGAAACTGTTGATTTAAAACCGGTTTCTCTACAAAAAGCTAAACCTACAGAAACAGATCAGTTAGTCAAAGCTTTCACTGAAGATACTGCTATCCTTAAACTTGATGAAAAAATTGATGAAACGGAAACAGCGAAAACTAAACAATGGCGTAGAACAAGAAAAGAAGAAGAAACTGAAGAAATCATTAAAGATGAAGAGGAAAAACCAAAAGTTGAACAAGTACCTTGGAATAAACAAGAAATTACTCTTAAAAAGACTCCCAGAGAACAAAAAGAGAAACCTAAGGAACAAATAGAAGAAGTACAGCTTAAACCAACAAGACGTGGTAGTAAAGTTGTGCCAAAAGAGGAAGTTGAAACTGTAGACTTAAAATCAGTTTCTCCTCAGATGATAAAACCTACTGAAACCGAAGATTTAACGAAAGCATCTACCGAAGAAAGTGTAACAGTCCATGTTGATGAAACAAAGACAAAACAATGGCGGAAAAGCAGAAAAGAAAACGAAGAACAAGTTGAAGAAATTAAAGAAGTAGAAAAACCTGAAGACAAACCGAAAGAGGAATCAATTCCTTGGAATAAACAAGATATTGTTCTTAAAAAGACGCCAAGACAACCAAAAGAAGTACCAAAAGAAGCAATTGAAGAAGTACAACTAAAACCAACCAGACGTGACAGTAAAACTATACCGAAAGAAGAATTAGAAACGGTTGATTTAAAACCTGTGTCTCTTCAAACAATTAAACCTCAAGAAGTTAAAAGTAAAACTGAAAAAGTATCTGTTGAAGATACGACTATTTTGAAACTTGATGAAAAAACACAGGAGGTTACCAAAAAGAAAGAAACTGTCGAGAAAAAAGACTGGCGTAAAACTAGGAAGGAAGAAATTCAAGAAAAACAACATATCGAAGAGAAAACTATACTGGATATTGACGAAAAAGAACAAATACAAAAGAAAGGTAAAGAAGAAGTTATCACAGAAGAGACATTGGAAACAAGAGGTTGGCGACGAGGAAGAAAACCTGAGAAAGTACAAGAAGATACCGATATTAAAGAAGTTAAGCCAACTGTTATTGAAGAAAAACCAAAACAACCTAAATTCGTTGAACAAAAGGAAGATATTCCATGGAACAAGCAAGAGATTGTGCTTAAACGTACCCAGAAAGATAAAAAAGAACTAGTTAAAGAAGAACAAGAGGAAGTTACTTTAAAACCGGTTAAAAAAGAAAGCAGGATTGACGAAAAAATAACTGAAGAGAAAAAGGTTCATAGAGAAGATAAGACTTTAATCGATATAAAGAAAGAAGAGCAAGATATTACTAAAATTCGAACAAAAATTGATAAACCTAAAAAAGACGAACTTGTTCATGTTGAAGATAGCACCTTTATTGCTGTTTCTGAGAAAGAGAAAGTTGATGAAAGAAGTCAACCTGAAGCAAGAGGATGGCGTCGCCCCAGAAAAGAGGAAAAGCCTACGGAAATTGAAAAACCAAAAGAAATGGTTTATGCTGAAGATATTGCTGTTTCTGAGGACCAAAAAGTTGAAGAACAGCCTCAACCTGAAACAAGAGGCTGGCGACGAGGAAGAAAACTCGAAAAAGATACTGATATTGAAGAAACCAAACCAACCGTTGTTGAAGAAAAACCAAAACAACCTAAATTTGTTGAACAAAAAGAAGATATTCCATGGAACAAACAAGAGATTGTACTTAAACGCACACCAAAGGATAAAAAGGAAATAGTAAAGGAGGAACAAGAAGAAGTTACTTTGAAACCGGTGAAAAAAGAAAGCAAGGTTGAAGAAATAATAAATGAAGAGAAAAAAGTTCATAGAGAAGATAAAACTTTAATTGACTTAGAAAAAGAAGAGCATGACGTTACTAGAATTCGAAAGATTGATAAACCTAAAAAAGATGAACTTGTGCATGTTGAAGATAGCACATTCATTGCAGTTTCTGAGAAAGAAAAAGTTGATGAAAAAACTCAAGCTGAAACAAGAGGATGGCGTCGTCCCAGAAAAGAAGAAAAACCTACAGAGATTGAAAAACCAAAAGAAATGGTTCATGCTGAAGATATTGCTGTTTCTAAAGATAAAGAAGTTGAAGAGCAGCCTCAGCCTGAAACAAGAGGCTGGCGGCGACCTAAAAAAGAAGAAAAACCAAAAGAGGTCGAAGAAATTAAACCAAAAGAAGAAGAAAAACCTGCTGAAGAACCAAAACCTTGGCGTAAACCTAAACCAGCACCCGTGGAAAAAGTTGCTGAAGAAGTTGTTCCATGGAATAAACAAGATATCGTTCTTAAACGGGCTAAAACTGAAAAGAAACCTATCGAAAAAGAAACCTTAGAAGAAGTTAGTCTTAAACCATTTAAAAAGCAACCTGAAGAAGCTGTTACAGAAGAAACTAAACCTGTTGAATTAGACAGGATAGAATTAGAAGTTAAAAAAAAAATTGTTGAAAAACCATCAATTACTGAAGTGATGCCAGAGAAATCAAGTGAAGATGAAATACAACCCAAAACTGAAGAAGCAAAACCATGGCGTAAGCCAAAACCAGCACCAATCGAAAAGGTTGAAGAAGAATCCGTTCCATGGAATAAACAAGAAGTTGTTCTTAAACGGGCTAAGACTGAGAAAAAGCCCATTGAAAAGGAGACCTTAGAAGAAGTTAGTCTTAAACCATTCAAAAAACAAGTTGAAGAAGCTGTAACAGAAGAAACTAAACCTGTTGAGCTTAAGAAGAAACCTGAAAAAGTTACAACTGAAGAAGCTAAACCTGTTGCATTAGAAAAAGCAGAATTACAAGTCAAAGAAAAAACTGTTGAAAAACCATCTGTTAGAGAAGTGATACCAGAGAAACCAAGTGACGAAATACAACCTAAAATTGAAGAAGCTAAATCATGGCGTAAGTCAAAACCAGCACCGGTCGAAAAGGTTGAAGAAGAATCTGTTCCTTTTAATAAACAAGAAATTGTTCTTAAACGAGCTAAAACTGAAAAGAAACCCATTGAAAAGGAGGCCTTAGAAGAAGTTAGTCTTAAACCATTTAAAAAACAACCTGAAGAAACTGTAACAGAAAAAACTAAACTTGTTGAACTTAAGAAGAAGCCTGAACAAATTGCAGTAGAAGAAACTAAACCTATTGAAGAAGATAAGACAGAATTACATGTTAAAGAAAAAACTATTGAAGAAAAACCTTTGATTAAAGAAGTCGCACCAAAGAAACCAAGTGAAACAGTGGACGAAGAGCAACCAAAAACTGAAGAAGCGAGACCATGGCGTAAGCCAAAAGCAGCACCTGTCGAAAAGGTCGAAGAAGAAGCTGTTCCTTGGAATAAACAAGATATTGTTCTTAAGCGGGCTAGAACTGAGAAGAAACCTTTTGAGAAAGAAACTTTAGAAGACGTAACTTTGAAACCATTTAAAACAAAGATTACAGAAGGTGACGTAGAAGAAAGTAAATTAGTTCAAACTGAACCAACTAAAAAGACAGAAATTTCAGAAAAACCTGAAACCGTTACTAAACCTACAGATCTTCGAGTGAAAGAAACAACACTTCAAGCTGAAATTCTGGAACAACCAGAAATTACTGAAACACCAAAGAAAGTTTCAAAGAAGCCCAAAGAAGTTCCTGAAAAAGAAGAAACTGTTCAAGTACCTTGGACACAAGAAGCTCTTAAACTAAAAAGGACTCCTAAAGTACAAAAACAAGTTGAAGAGCAAGAGTTGGAAACTGTCACGTTGAAACCCATACCTAAAGAGATTGAACAACCACAAAAAGCTGAAATATCTGAAGAAGAAGTAGAAGAGGAAGTGGAAGAAATTCAACCAACTCCTGAAGGTAAAGTACGTAAAGTGAAACGAATTAGGAAAATTAAGAAAAAGAAACCTGAAAAAGCTATAAAAGTTGAAGAGGAAGAAGTACCTAAAGAAATTGAAGAAATTCCTGAAAAAATTGAACAACCTGAAGCTGTTATTGTAGAAACAGTTACAGAAGTTGAAGATACTATTGTACTTAAAGTAGATGATGCTAAAAAAGATAAACCGAAGAAGATTATACAACAGGTTAAAGAAGAAGTACCGGAATTTGTAAAACTCAAGCCAGTGAAAAGAGGTGAAAAACCTCAAGTAGAAGAACAATTGGAAACTGTTACATTGAAACCAGTTCAGAAATTCACACCCGAAACTGCCGATGTTAGCACAATAGAAAAGAAACCACGAAGAAAGAAATACAAAGATGTAGAATTACCAGAAGACGGAGAACGTTATGTTCCTGAAGAAGCGGAAAAAGTTGAATTTGATGAGAAACCTAAAGAAACGGAAGAAAAGCCATCAGTACCATGGAGACGAGAGTCTAAACCTAAACCTGACATTTCTGAGGAAGAAAAAGCTCCACTTAAAATAGGAAAAGGTAAAATACCAAAAGAAGAAGATGAAAAAGAACAAATTCGTCTTAAACCAGTTAAAAAAGAAAAACAAGTAGAGGAAAAGCCATTAGAACCTTCTAAACCATTCAAGCCGGAAGATACCGGATTTGTTCCTTCAGAATTTAAACCTAAGCAGTTTAAACCTACGCCCAAAGAACGTGAAGAAAAACCAAAAGAAGAACAACCCGAAGAAATTATACCCGAAAAGGAACCAAACGAACCGCAAGTTGAAGAACAAGTGAAAGCACCCTGGAGGCGCCAACCAAAACAAAAAGTAGAGGAAGTACCAGAAGAAAAAGAATGGCCGAGAGGAAAACCAAAACCAAAAGAAGAAGAAAAACCTGAACCAATTAAACTTAAACCTTTCAAAAAAGAAAAACCGGAACAACCTGAACAAAAAGTTATAATAGAATCGGTTAAACTACAGGAACCAATTGTAACTGAGTTAGAAGAAAAAGATGACGGTATTAAATTTAAACCATATGATCGTGAAGACAAACCAGAAGAAGAAAAAGAAAGGAAGAAACGTTACAAGAAACGACCAAAAGAAGGCAAACGTGAAGAAATTGACTTACAACCTGTTGAGATGGTTCCAGAAGAAATTCCCGAAGAAAAACTTGCAGAAATACCACTACAGAAAGAAGAACCAGTTCCTGAAGTAAAACAATGGCGTAGAGGAAAACAATTACCAAAACCAGAAGAAGAACAACCAGAAGTTGTAACTTTGAAACCTATCCCTCGCAAAGAAGAAGTTAGCCAACCTGAACAACCTCAGCAAGCTGAAATTAAAGAACAGAAGATTACTAAGACACAAAAGATAATAAGAAAGTCTAAATCACATGTTTTACCAAAAGACGAAGAAGAAACAGAATTAATTCCAGAAGAAGAGAAACCTGAATTAATACCCACGAAATTGGAAGACGTGCCACAAAAAGTACAAGAAGCTATTACAACACAAGAATCAGTCGCACAAATTACATTATCCGAAAGAAAAACAGAAAAAATTGAAGAACAAAAACAAGAAAAAGTAACTGAAGATGAAGAAATTCATTTCCAGAAAGCTATGAACGTTGAAGTTATTTCTAAAAAGAAGAAAACGACACAACGTGTTGTCAGATTTGACGATTACGGTCAACCTCTTCCCGAACTAGAAATAATTTCTCAGAAACGTATCACAGAAGGTATTGATAAAGTTCCAGAGGAACCTTTGCAGGAAGATATTGATATTCATGAAGAAAAAACTGTACATAAATCAATTGTTCAGAAAACAATAAGAGAAAGAGCAAAACGGAAAACCGTTGCTCCTAAGTTTACTAAACGAGTTGAGCCTATGGTATCTGAACCAGATAAACCAGCACAACTGATCTGCCAAGTTGAAGGTACACCCTTCCCTGAAATAGCTTGGTATAAAAACGAGGTTCTTATGCACGCCACCGAGAGAGTATACTGGAATATTGTCGAAAATACAGTTACATTGGAGTTTGCTAAAGTGGAACCTCAAGATGTTGCTGTCTACTCTTGTAAAGCAACAAATCCAGCCGGAGTTGCTACATCAACAGCAAATCTTGTTATTTTAGGTAGCTACTGGTGTGAAGTTCGTGTTGTTTTTATTTTTATTTTTGCATGTATTTCTTTGTTTTATTTAATTTGTGTTTTTATTATTTTCAACCAATATATTATTCTAATTTACAATGCTATTGCAGAAAAAGAAGAAAGCGGTGTTGCTCCACACTTCGTGGAACCTCTCAAACCACAAATCATTGAAGAAAAGTCTAAAGCAGTTCTTCAGTGTAAAGTGGTTGGTCAACCAACTCCTAACATAAAATGGTTTAAAGATAATAAAGAAGTTGTTCCAAGCAGAAGCCGTCAAATAACTTACAATCTTCAAACCGGTGTTGCTACTCTTGAAATCCTTGAACCAACTCCAGAAGATGAAAAAGTCTTTACTGTCAAAGCAGATAACAAGTTTGGTCAAGCTGAATGTCGAGCCAATCTTATCATCTCCAAAGCAGTAACAGTAACACAACCATTTATTATGGAAGCTCCTCGAATTATTAAACCAGTTGAAGCAGTTATGGTTAAACCAGAAGAAGAAGTTGTACTTGAAGCTTTGTTTGAAGGTATCCCAGCACCTGAAATCAAATGGTATAAAAACAACAAAGAAATCAAAGAAGATGATGACTATGAGGTTAGAGTTCAAGATAAGAAAACAGTCTTAAAAATCAAAAAGAAAGTCAAGAAGAAGGGAGGTAAATACGAGGTACATGCTGTCAATCCTAAAGGTGAAGTACGTACTTCTGGTACTGTAACTGTGACTCAAACTATTACGGAAGAAGCTCAACCACCTAAATTCATCAAACCAATCAATCCACAATATGCAGAAGTGGGAGAAGTTGTTATACTTGAAGCTACTGTTGAATCAATCCCACCTGCATCATTCCAATGGTTCCAAAAAGTTACTCCAATCATTTCAACACCTCAAATGAAAATTGTATCAGAAGAAAATCGATCTACTTTGATTCTCACTGATGTCACACCGGAACAAGCTGGTACTATCACGTGCCGTGCTGAAAATGCAGTTGGTTCAGTCACTTGTACTGCTTCTCTTAATATTGTTGAAGAAATTGAATGGGAGAAAACACGAGAACTTGAATATCCAAGATTTGTTAAACCTTTGACTCCAATAAGTGTAATGGATGGTGAAAAAGTTACTTTCAGTTGTGTTGTTATTGGTAAACCAACACCAAAAGTTCAGTGGTATCATAACGATCAACCAGTTCATGAAGCCAAAGACGTAGTTATTTCACAAACAAGTGAAGGTGTTTGCAAACTAGCAATTTCAGAAGTATTTCCTGAAAATGCAGGAATTTACACTTGTCGTGCTGTAAATAAAGTAGGAGAAGCTATTTGCAAATCATCTCTTATTGTTGAAGGTACTTTCTACACTTGTTGAAATTAAAACGAATCTAATATTAAATTTTTAGCTTATGAATACGTTCCTGATTCTGAACTTGGACACTCTGAAGAAGATCTACTAGATAGAACTATCAGTGAAGGAGTACTATCTGATAGTGATACAGAATGTGCTCCTAAAATTATTAAAAAACTACCTCAAGTTGTTTCAACAAAAGACGGTGATGTTACAAGACTAGAAGTCAAAGCTGTTGGTAAACCTAAACCTGAAGGTAAATGGTTGAAACAAGGAACCGAAATTATTCCATCACGTGACTTCCTTATTGAAAATTTTGAAGATGGTACTTCTATACTTACTATATCAGAAGTATATCCTGATGATACTGGAGATATTGTCTACGAAGCACAAAATCCTCTTGGAGTTGCTGTAACAACTACACAATTACTCGTAGAAAGCACAGAAGGTAAATACAGGACGAACCAAAATAATACAGTAGAATTTTTTGGTTCTAATAATTTTTGCTCAATTTTCAGCAACCTTTTCCTTATTCCATTTCCAAAATATACTACTTCAATTACCACACAACAACACATCTGATGGTTTAGTTAGAGATTAATAAATAATTTGATTTTTAGGTATTTTGGGTACTAAGGAGTACCGTAAACCAGAATGGGTAACCCATATGGAAGAACTTCAAGCAGCATTAAAAGGTAAATCAAGCCAAGTTTGTGTTTCGCATGCATATTCGTTTGAAATGTCTACTGATAGTCTTGAAACGTCAATCCCTAAAAATAAGAGTGAAGGTAAGACGTTTGCTGAAGTACCTGTTACATGTACAACACCGTTCTATTTAAATGAACCAATGGAATCACAAGCTTCATCTTCAGCATCAATTTATAGTGAACCTAATCACGCTACAAAAGCTAAAATGTCCTTCGTAGAAAGCGCAATGGCAGATTATTTAAATTCACACAGACATTCCCTAAGTTCTGTTATGGAACTTATAGATAAAAGTGAAAGAACTCGCAGACTTACAGATACAAGTGTTGAAGAGATTCTAGATGAACCTATAATTGACGAACCTGAAGAATATGAAGATACAGAAGAATTATACGTAGAACCTCAAAGTCGTCAATCTCCACAACCCTTTTTTATTCTTTCACCAATAGAAGAAAAAAGTGAACCATCTACTAGAAGTAGCAGTTTTAGAGGAAGTAATGGTTCAGAAAAGAAACGGTTTGATAACAGATATAAATTGTCAAGTTCTTGTGATCCAATTCCTTCAGAAAGAGTTACGTGTGAACACCAAGAAAAATATATGACTTTTCCAAGAATAAAAAATGATAGTGATAATCAAAATTTGTACAAAGATTATTATGATACAATGTATCCTCTAGAACCACGAGAACTTGATCCTTGTGCTTTTCAACAATTGCATACTGCTGATAGTCAAGAAGAACTTCAGGAGTTTTTACTTTTGGAAAGTGAATGTATGAGTGATCGAGGACGTGGCTTAGCTTCAGCTTTTGTTGAATCAACTGAAAATATTTCAGATCACCAAATAGATAAAGGTAAACTAATGCTAATGTGTGTGCTTACTAATCTTAATGTTTTCTCAATTAGACCAATAATAATCCTCTCTATGGACAGGCAATCTAACGATTAAGGTAGGTCTGTCATTTGATGTTCTTCTTTAATTAAGAAAAGTACTAATTTTGTATTTGTATAGCTGCTCAAAGCCCACCGACTTTTGTACAAGAAATAACAGATGTTCGAACAACTGAAACAGAAACTGTCAAGTTCGAATGTTTGTTTTCAGGAACTCCAACACCAGGTACTTCACAATCATTTGAACAAAATTATAATTTTTCTAAAATTAATAATTTCAGATATTATTTGGTATCATAATGATAAAATTGTTCGAAATACTGACAAAGTCAAGATTCGAATTGAAGACAACAAAACTTCTTGTACCATAACAGAAGTCACCAAGGACCATGTTGGTACCTATGTGTGTAAAGCTGTAAGTGATGTAGGTTTGGCAGTGACCAAAGGCAAACTTTACGTCCAAGAAGTTCCCGAAGAGAAAAAGAAACAATTATTAATTAAAAAAGCTCAAGAACGAGAAGAAAAAGTCAAGAAAGAAAGAGTTACAATTGAGAAGAAACGCGAAGAACGTAGAAGAAAGAAAGTTGTAGAGACACGTGAAGAAGAAACTAAGCCTTTGGAAGTTAGTGAAATTACAACAATTGAAACAACCAAACAAATTGAAATCACAGAACCAAAACCAGAAACAGCTACACCCAAACTTGATTTACAAAAAGCACTTGAAACTGAAGCTGTTGCTTCATGTAAGAAAATTGATGATACTACTGAAATCATTGAAGAAAAGGAAACTGCCAAACCTTTATTATCGCCCACTGAACCAATGGTAGCCGAACAAATTCAACCTGGAGAAACTACTAAAGATATAACAGAAGCTAGACCTAAAACACGAAGAGCTAGAACTGAAATTCAAGAAGCCATTGAAGAATTTGCTAATATAACTGAAGTTAAACTGGAAGAAGTTATAGAACGTGTTGAGAAAATTATAAGAAAGAGTGAAATGAAAATGGCGAAACAAGTTACCGAAATGTTGGATTTCATCAATGTGAAACAATTTGGTCCTGGAGAACAACCAATTAGAGAAATTGCTGAAATAGGCTATTTACTTAAAAATGGAATCTCGACTAAAGAAGTTACAGTATTATATCATGAAAACAAGTTTCCTTCATTGACGACACCTCAAGCACAATCAGCTTTAGTTAATGTTGTAGAAAGAAAAGGTCATGGTGCTTTAATTTCAGAAGTATTAACTGAAGAAACTACTATTGACGAGAAGCAATTAGCTGCAACTGTTGGATTTAGAGCACTTATGAAGATGGTAGAATCAAATTATGTTACTATTGAAGAAGTTATTACAAGTTTTACTCCAGAAGATTTTATTCAACGGGCTTGGGAGTCATCTGAAATAACAGAAGTATGTATTATATTTCTTTTTAATAATGTTTCTTATTATTTATGTTTTAGTCTGTCACCAAAACATCTTTCAAAGAAATGGTTACAATCAAAGAAGAAGTCGAAGTACTCGAAGGTGAGTTTTGTGTGTGCTGTGCATGTGCCATATTTGTTAAAAAAATAAACTTTATACGTTATTGCCTGCCTATATTTTATAAAAATTGTTATTACCTCAATAAAGTATACAAAAAGAAAGACTGATGTAGTTTTTATATGTATTTAGACACAACAAAAGTCGTTAAGAAAAAGGGTAAAAAAGAAAAAGATGAAGTTGGTAAGTTCATAATGCTTTTCGCGGCCATTACATGATTAATTATTTGTTGTCAATGAAAAAAAAATATGTCTGTATTTTTGAATGTCTAACTGGCAGTAAGGTAAGTCCTGCCAGTAGACAAAAAAATTTTTGCCGCATTATTACGTCGTGCGCTTCTCTAATCTAGTGCAAATATGCGACTAAAAGCTGAAATGTTAATATAGCAAAGCAAGCTAACTCAGAATCAAGCAGCATGGCTTCTTGTGTAGCCTGCTTTTTTTTCTATAGGTGAGTAGAATTAAAATATTTCTTATACACTCTTGGCTTAGACAAAGCACTCATGCCACTATAAATTCACTGAAACTATGCTTCCGGCATGAGAATCTCACATTAATCAGTAAACTAAACATCAAACAATCATACAAACACTTTCACAGAAATCGTTGAGATTGAAGAAGAACGCAGCATCAAAGGCACCAAACAACCAGATGAAAAACTTACAATTGTTGAATTGCCCGTTGATCAACCAGAACTTGAGTCCGTAGCGCCTTGGCGTAGGAAAAAAGTCGAAGAGAAAACGGAAACTGAAATAATTCGAAAGAAAAAAATTAAAGACAAACATAAAGAGCGTAAAATTGAAATTGAGGAAGAAGAAGAGGAGGAGGAAGAAAAAGCAATTGCTGGTCGAAAAATTAAAGCACACAGACCTAAAGTAGGTGAATATGATATTGATGAAGAAGAATATGATGAAATTGTACCTTTTGATACAACAACTCAGAAACAAATTCCTTTACACACTTCAGCAGTTTATTCTGAAACAACTCCTCTAGGATTGGTTGCTCAAATTAAACCTGGAGATGTTGTTGAATCTAAAGCTACTGTAGATCTTTTAACACATTCGGCAGTTGTTGAAGAAGAAACTCAAGCTGAAGAAAAAGAAATTGTAGGTGAAAAAGTCACATCAGCTTCTTACGTTGCTAAAAAATCAATTGATACACGTGAAGCTTATGAAGTTAGTGAACAAGATGTACAAAACCTTCCTGGACAATTTGATGGAACATTTAAACCAACTTTATCAACAGCTTTACCCAAATTTATTTCTAACGAAAGTATCTCAGTTCAAGAAGTACAACTTCATGATACTTCTTCAAGTATTGTTAAAGAAGACACAAAAACATTCAAAGCTGAGTTTACCTTACTTCCACAAGAAGCTAAAGGAATATCAGAAGTTGAAGTATCACAAAAAGAACAAAGTCTTGATGAATTTACAATTCCTAAACCTAGTCAAGCTACTGGATCTTTCACAATAAAAGAAAGTATTAATATTGAAGAAATTTTCCATGGTGTAAGTGAAAGTGATCTTGATATAACTAAACCTTCAACAGTTAAAGGTAAAATAAGTATTGATACTAAAGAACCACTGATTGTTGAAGAAGTAGAAACAGAAACAAAACCAGGTAAACATTTACCTGAAGCTTTTGTTCCAACTGAAATTGCAAGTATTGGAATTATTCCTCAAAAGTCATTAACTCAGTCACAAATGGTAACACCTGAGACTGAAGGTGACTACATTCCTGGACGTCTTCCTCCAAGTCAGAAAGCTGATTTTAATGTAACCACTGGTGAAAGTGTTATAGTTTCACAAACCTTATCTCAAGATAAAGAAAATATCTTTAATAAAGCACCAAGTCCTGAAAAAGCATCTGCTACTGAAGATTTAATCCTTTCTGAAGGGATTAGTATAAGTGTAACTGATAGTCAAATGCCACAAAAAGAAATTACAGAAGATATTTTACCAAAAGAAACTGCAAACGTTGAGATTTTACCAAAAGAAACATTTTCGACACAAACTACTCTTGCTGTTGAATCTGAAGGTCGGTATGAAATTGGTGATAAGCCTAATTATAAAACAGCTGATAGCAGTATTATTTGTCATGAAATTAATGATACATCAATTGTAACAGCACAAGAATCTGAGAATGTTTTACAATTAGATGAAAAACCGACAGAATTATTGGCTGAAACTTCAGTTCGCCCTGTAGAATCTCTTACAGTTTCTGAAATTCACACTACTGATGCACCTGATGATTTTACTGATTATCCCAAATTTAAAACTGACACTGCTGTTAGAGATATTGAAACTGTTGAAGCTACTCACATTACTGAAACAAATATCATTGAAAAAGAGGCTTCTTACACTCAGGATAAACCTGAAATGAAACAAGCTGAAAGCAATTTTACAAGACCCCAAGACCAACTAGAAATCACTGAACTGAATTATATGGAAAGTGAAAAAGATTTAAAAACTTTCGAATTACCTGAAAGTCACAAAAGTAAAACTATTACAAGTCATACTCTACCAACTGGAATTGTTGAAGAAGTTAATCCTGAGTACAGTGCTGGTAATCTTGATGAATCGGGAATTAAACCTAGCCAAGCTGATTTTACACAAACTCCTCATACAGAAACTGTAATTTCCCAAGCTGTTTTAGGTGAAACATTCGAAGAAAAAGTTTATGATAAACCTGAAGGTAAACAAGCAGCTCTTGTTCTTTCTCCAAAAGAAAGTCTTAACATTTCTGAAGTCTATACTGATGATAAAGAAAAAGAATACGTACCTGGAGAATCACCCTTAACACAACAAGCAACTTTAGATATTGATGCTCAAAAAGTAGCAAGTAAAACTGAAGTCCATCCTGACTATTCAACACAAAAACTTGAAACAGTTCAACCTCCATCTGTAGTTGCTGAAACTGAACAAGATACTCTTGAAGGGATTCAAATAACTCAGTGTCAAACTGTTGAAAAAGAAATAGATGAAGTGAAGAAGATTGAGTTTGAAACTAAACAAGTTGCTGTTGATTTAACTGAAGCTAGACAAGGACCTAAAGTTACTCAGATTATAACAAGTGAGAAAGAAGAAGAATATCAACCAGAACCTCAGCCTCAACATGGTTTAGCTTTGCCAAATATTACAACTCAAGAAGTTATTGTTAAATCTGAAATAGAGACAGTAGTACATGCTGATGAAATTCAAGAAGAAGAAATACTAACTGGTAAAGCGAAAAAATATGCAAGGCCACTACAAGAACTCATAGTAACTGAAACTAATGTTGTCGATATTGAAAAAGATTTACCTAAAGATATAATGCCGTTTAAAAAATCAGCTAATGTTGAAGTAATTCCAGGACAACAACTTTCAGTAACTGAAGTTGTAACAGATCACAAGGAACAACCTTTAGAATATTCAAAACCAGTTGAATCTCAAGCTAACCTTGATGTAACTGAAACTCAAGTTGCACTTAAAGAAGAAATAATACCTGAAACTTCACCTGGTGATTTTACAAGAACCTCTCCTGAAAAACAATTAGCTAAAACAGCTCAAGATATTTCACATTCTTTAGTACAAACACAGTTTACTATTGGTGAAAAAGAAGGAATACAACCTGATGATATTAAACCTGAGCAAAAGAAAATCACTGTTGAATTTTTAGAAACTGAAGGTTTAAATGTTACTGAAGTTACTACAGATTACAAAGAAAAAGATTTAGAGGAAGCTATAAAACCAGAAACTGCACATGGTGAAAAGTCTATATCATCACACGTAATTGCTACTAAAACTCAAGTTCAACCTGAAGATTCCGTTGATAAATTTACTCAACCTGAGATTACTAAGAAACAAGCAACTTGCGAAAGTTCTCTGCTTGAAAGTGTGATAACTGGTGAAGTAATGATTCAAGAAAAAGAATCAGATTTTGCACAAACAAAACCTGATTTAAAATCAGCAGCAGAAGATTTTACACTTGGTGAAAGTGTTTCTGTTACTACTGTAACTACAGCAGATAAAGAAAAAGATTTTAAAGAGAAACAACAGGAATTTGAAGTAGCTGCACCAATTTTGTCTCCTCAAGATGTAGTAGAAGTTGGAGAAACAATTCCTGGAGATACTGTAGGAGATTATGATAGATCTTCTCCTACTAGAGCTACTGCTGTTAAAACTCAATCTGAACTTCAAAGTGTGCTTAACTTAGAAGCAGTTGTTGGAGAATCTGAAGGAGTTTTTACCAAAGACACAAAACCAGAACAAAAAACAGCAGATGTTGAATTTGAAGAAGCTAAAGCTGCACTTGTTTCAGAAACTTTGACTGTAGATAAAGAAAAATTATACGAACAACCTGAAATTGCATCATCTGGACAAGCTTCTCTAGCTTTTGATGTTCAACCAGTTGCACAAACAAATATTGTTGTTGCTGAAAATATCACTAAGGATGTTGTTGAAGTAGCTCCGATTTCAGCTAAAGCAAATATCGATCAAACGACTTTAGAAAGTTTAATTTTATCAGAATCAATGGTGCAAGACAGTGAAGCATCATTTGATCGAGCTCCTCTCGATTTGAAAAATGCAACAATCGCTTTCAGAGAAGACACAGGAGTGGTTATTACACAAGCTGAAAGTAACGAAAGAGAAGATATTCTCAAACCAAAAGATAAACCTGAAGGGAAACACGCTAGTTCAGAATTAGAAACATTAGAACTTGTTGTAAAATCAGAAACTGACGTTAATGAAAGTTTCAAAGATTTAGAAGTACAGAAACCTGAAACAGTTTCAGCTCAGTCTGAATTTTCAACTTTTAGGACTACTGTGAATATTGAAACTGTTGCAACTGAATCAGATGTTCCTCTTGAAATTACAAAATCTGAAACTAAAAATGTCGTAGTTTCCGTAAATGAAGGACAAAGTGTTATTGTTGAAACAGTGGTACCAAATGAAGCTGAAAAAGAATTTAGTAAAGAAATTACAGAAACTAAAATTGCTGAAACAAGTTTTGCTGATATGAAAAGTGTAGCTTCTACTTTCCAAACTCAACCTGATTTAAGTATCGAAGAATTCAAACCTGAAATTAAAGATACAACAACTGCTGTTCCTGAAACCGTTCCTTACAATATTGTCACCCAAATCCAACAAATTGTTGTAGATAAAGAAGATGTATTTGAAAAAGGAACTCAACCTAGTGGTATAATTGCTAGTGTTAATGTTGAACCAGTTGAAGGAATTTCAATTTCAGAAGCTACTTTAGGTCTAAAAGAAGATACTTTTGTACCTTTTACAATGCCTTCAGAAAAAGTTGCTATTAAAAATATCAATGCGACTCATACAGTTGCAGAACAAACAACAACAGATTTTATTGCTGATATTCAAAAGTTTGAAAGTAAGAAACCTGAAACTCAGCGTGCTTCTGAAAATGAAGAAGCACTTGCAAGTTTGATTGTTTCAGAAAATGTTGCTGAAGAGAAAGAAGCTGATTTTGAAGGTAAATTTAAACCAGCAACTACTAAAGTAAATGTATCGTTAGAAGAAGGAAAGAAAGTTGTTTCAATATCTGAATCTGTCACTCAAGACAAAGAAGGTTCAATAAAAGAATTTGATTTACCTCAAACACAAAAAGCAACAACTGGTTATGATGCTAAACTTGTACCTGAACAATCAGAAGTTCAATCACAAAGCATGCCAGGAGAGTTAATACAAGAAGCTCCTTCAAAATCTACAGCTTCTGTTAAACAAACAACCTATGAAGAATTAATACAATCAATTCCTTTGGTTCAAGAAAAAGAAAAAAGTCTTGATGCAAAGAATGATTATGTAATGAAAAAAGCAGAAGTTGAAATAGAAGAAGGCAAAATAATATCAACTTCTGAAATAATTCCAGCTGAAAGAGAAAGTGTTTTAGAAGAGCAACGAAAACCTGAAACAACAAGCGCTAGTGTTAATATTATTAGTAACATTTCAATGCAAGGCTCAGAAGTATTGACCAGTATGCAAGTAGGAGATTTAGTAGCAGAAATACCAAGTACAGCTTCTGCTGTTCCAGAACAAAATGTTTTACAAGGATTAACTCAAGCTGTAACTGAACCAATTGATGCTTTAGGACAGTTTGAAGGTACATTTAAACCTACAACAAAAACAGCAGATAGAAAAGTTGAAGTTTTAAGTGAAATTACAACCAGTGAAACATTCACACAAGCTCAAGCAGAAGAATTTACTAAATTTGAAACTAAAACTGAGAATGCAGTTGCGGAATATGATGCGACTAAAAAACCTCTACAAGCTTCAGAAGTACTTGTTAGTGAAAATGTTGGTGATTTCCAAGCAGAAAGTAAAGAAGCAGTTGTTGGAAATCTAACTCAGGGAATACTTGAAGGAGTTATATTAACAGAAAATTTAGTACATGAAGCTGAAAAAGGTTTTGATAAAGTTCCTGATTTTGATACTAAGAAAGCAAAAACAGTTATTGATGAAAAATCTTCTATTAACATTACTGATGTTACAACACAAGAAAAAGAAAAGGAACTAGTTAGTGATTTTACAAAAGAAGAAAAGTTTGGTGTTTCTAATATTACATCAGATTTAACAACAAGTTCCAAATCAGAAGTATTACTTCATGAAAATATTGGAAAATTAAAAACAGAAAAACCAATGACTGATACAGCTGAGATTAGTGAAAGTACTTTACAAAGTCTTATTGTTTCTGAAAGAACAGTACAAGAAACAGAAATTCCTTTTGATAAAACTCCTGTAGAAGGTAAGAAAGGTGATTTAACTATTATTCCTGAAACTCATGTATCAATAACTGAAATTACAACTACCGATAAAGAAACAGAATTTGAAAAAACAGCAACTTTCAAAACAAGTACTGCTGAAAAATCAATCAGTTCACAGGAAGTACCTCAAATTCAAGAAACTACAGTTCAGGAAGGTTTAACTGAGTTATCTACTGAAATTCCTGATAAAAGTCAAGCAGTACAAGAACATGTACCTCACAGCACTGTTAGTATTACAGAAATTACATCAACTGAAAAAGAAGGTGACTTTAAACGACTTGATAAACCAGCTACTCAAGTAGCTGCTTTTGAATTAGAAGAAACAAGAAGTACAGCTGCTACTGCGCAAGTTATAACTGAGGAAAAAGAAGAAATATTTGAAGGATCGTTTAAAGTTAAAACTTCAAAAGCTGATAAAATAATTACTTCACAGGAAGTTCCATTAATTGAAGAAGTTACAACAGAAGAAGATGTAAGAAAATTAAAAACTGAGATTCCAGATAAAGAACAAGCAATGGAGGAACATATACCTCACAAAACTGTTAGTATTACTGAAATAACATCTACTGAGAAAGAAAGCGATTATCAACCTGGTGATAAACCAATAGTTCAATTAGCTGAAGTAGATTTAGAAGAGACAAGAAGAACAGCTTCTACTGCTCAAGTAATAACTCAAGAAAAGGAAGTTACTTTTGAAGGAACAGTGAAATTTAAAACATCTAAAGCTGATAAAACAATTACTCCTCAAGAAGCTCCTTTAATAGAAGAAGTAACTACAACTCTTGATATAGGAAAACTAAAAACAGAAATTCCTGAAAAAGGTGAAGCTCAACAGGAACATATCCCTCACACAAGTGTTAGTATTACAGAAATTACTTCAACTGAAAAAGAAAGTGGTTATAAACCAGGTGATAAACCTGCAACACAATTAGCCGAGTTGGAATTAGAAGACACAAGGAAAACAGCTTCTACTGCACAAGTAATGATACAAGAAAAAGAAAGCATTTTTGAAGATAAAGTGTCGTACAAAACGAGTAAAGCTGAAAAAATAATAATTCCTCAAGAAGCACTTATAATTGAAGGAGTAACTTCAAGTGGAGATATGCCTAAAATGGAAATTAAAATGCCCGAGGAAGAACATGCACAACAAGAACATATCCCTCATTCTACTGTTAGTATAAGTGAAGTTACTTCTAGCGAAAAAGAAAAAGAATTTAAACCTGGAGATAAACCTGCAACACAACTTGCTCAATTAGAATTAGAAAAAACAAGAAAAACTGCTTCAACTGTTGAAGTGGTAACAGAAGAAAAAGAAACTACATTTAAAGAAAGTAAAGTTGAAACAACTACTGCTGATAAAACAGTTAGTCCACAGGAAGCTCCTCAAATTGAAGAAACTCAAGCTGTTGAAGGTTTAGGAAGATTTAAAACAGAAGTTCCTGATAAAGGAGAAGCTTTAGCAGAACATGTTCCTCACTCGACTTTAAGTGTTACAGAAATTACATTAACTGAAAAAGAAGGTGCTTTTAAACCCGGTGATAAACCAGTGACTCAACTTGCAGGACTCGAATTAGAAAAAACAAGAAAAACTGCTTCAACTGCTGAAGTGGTAACAGAAGAAAAAGAAAGTACATTTGAAAAAGCTTCAATTAAAACATCAAAAGCTGATAAAATACTTAGTCCACAAGAAGCACCTCTCGTAGAAGAAACAACAGTACAAGAAGGTGTTGATAAATTTAAACCTGAAGTTCCTTCTAAACAACTTGCAGATCTTGATTTGCAAGAAGGAAGAAGAGTTGGTGAAGAAAGTCAAGTGAAAACTTATGAGACTTTTGAAGAATTTACTGAAAGTGTTAGAGAAACTAGACGTGCTTCTCAAGCAACCATTCCATTGGAGGGTGTTGTTCAAACTGAAGTGACTGTACAAGGTACAACTGAGAAGATAAAAGAAGAAGAAAGAAGTTTTAAAACTGCAAATATTGATATTTTACTTAAAGAAGGTTTAACAGTTACGGAAGTTACTACTCAAGGACAGTTAGGTAAAGAGATAGTAGAGAGTCTTGCTAAAGAATCTCTAGCGCAAGAAGAAATCATACATCGACCAGTTTCTGTAAAAGAAGAAACAATTCCTCTTCAATCTAGTGATGTTTTTACTACTGAAAAACCAAAAATGACAAAGGCTCAAAGCGACTTAAGTGAAAAACACGGACTCATAGTTACTGAAATGAAATCAACGGGCGATTTGGAATCAATAACTCTGGAAAAAGCATCTTCAAAAACGGTTAAAGTTGTTTTAGAGGATAATTCAGCAAGTTTGGAAATAAGTGAAGTTCAGTTACAGGAGAGAGAAGGTGAGTTTTCAGAGCAGCAACTAAATGAATAAAAAAAATTAAATGAAATAAAATAAAATAATAAATAAATGCTGATATTTATTATAAAAAGTGGAACGTGCCTAAAAAGAAGCAATTAAACCCTTACCTAACAACACTTGTTATACAAGCAAAACACAAAACAATTAACACAAACAAATAAACACAAAAATGTTATTTCAAAATGTAAACACAAATTACCAATTACAGGTCCGTTGGATGAAACAGAACCACACAAAACACGTGCCAGAGTTACACAAACCACATCTTTGACCCAAAAAGCAGAGCAACACACTTCAATTATCCAAAAAGATGACACACCTCAGCTTCATACAGAGGAAACACATGAAATTATTACCAAATTTAAATCTATACCTGATAGCGATGAAACAAGTCAAATTATTACAAAGAAGACAATTATCAAGAAACGCGACAAGAAAGAAGATGAAGGTGACGTTATTATTGAAGAAGTTTTAGAAGAAATTGCTCCAGAAAAAGATAAAGTTAAACAAAGTACAATTATTGAAGAAATTGTTGATGAAGAAACAAAACCTGAAATTGTTGAAGATACTGAAACAAAAACAGTTAAAATTCAAAAGAAAATAAAGAAAAAGAAAGTAGTTGTTGAAGAAGAGAAACCAATTATTCAAGAATTACCGGAAGAAGTTCAAGAAGTAGTAGAAGAAGAAGAAGATGGAAAAATTACTAAAAAAATAATTAAACGTAGAAAAATACGAAAACGTAAAGGTAGCAAACAAGAAGATACTGAAATAGTAACTGTAGAAAAAGAAGGTGAAAAACCTGAAACAACTGTCACGATTGAAGAAATAGAAGTGCCTGAAGAATTACAAGAGATTCAAGAATTTAAACCTGAAGAAGCACAAATTGAAGAAACACCTACTGAAACACAAATTGTAAAAACTACAACAACTGATGGTGAGACTAAAACAAAAATTGTGAAACGTAAAGTATTTAAAAAACGCAAAGGCGAAAAACAAGAAAATACAGAAATTGTTACAGTTGAAGAAGAAGGATTAGAACCTGTTGTAACTGTTTCAGTTGAAGAACTACCAGTTGCTGAGGAAATTCAACCTGAAAAAGCTGAAATTGTTGAAGAATTACCAACTGAAGTACATATAACAGAAAGTGTAACTGAAGAAGGTAAAGCGAAAAAGACAATTGTTAAAAAAATAAAACGGCGTAAAGGTGATAAAGAAGAAAAAACAGAAGTTATAACTGTAGAAGAAGAAGGTAAAAAACCGGAAACAACTGTCTTAATTGAAGAAATTCCGGCTCTTCAAGAACCTGAAGTAAAAGAAATAAAAAAGAAAAAAATAATTAAAAAGATAAAACGACGAATTGGAGATAAAGAAACAGTTGAAATTATAGAAGAAGATCAGCCTGAAATTAAAGAAATACCAGAATTTAAACCTGAGAAAGTTTCCACTCAAACAGAAATTGTTGAAAGTGTGACAGAAGAAGGTAAAGCTGTGAAAACAACAATCAAAAAGATTAAGAAACGAAAAGGTGCAAAGGAAGAAAGGACAGAAATTGTTACTGTAGAAGAAGAAGGTAAAAAACCTGAAACATCAGTTACCGTTGAAGAGGTTATTGTGCCTGAAGAAATTGAAGAATTACCTGAATTTAAGCCTGAAGAAAAAGTTTCTACTGAAACGTACGTAACAGAAACAATTAGTGAAGAAGGAAAACCTAGAAAAACAACAATAAAGAAAATTAAAAAACGTAAAGGACGTAAAGAAGAACAAACTGAAATTGTGACTGTAGAAGAAGAAGGTAAAAAACCTGAAACCAAAGTTGCAGTACAAGAAATTGAAATACCGGAAGAGGAAATTGAAGAAATACCTGAATTTAAACCGGAAAAAATTTCAACAGAGACAGAAATTGTAGAAACATTAACAAAAGAAGGTAAACCAAAGAAAACAATTATAAAGAAAATTAGAAAACGTAAAGGTGGTAAAGAAGAAAAGACTGAAATTATTACGGTAGAGGAAGAAGGTAAAAAACCTGAAACAACAGTTACAGTAGAAGAAATACTATTTGAAGAAGCCGTGGTAGAAGAACTTAAACCTGAACAGGTTTCTACCGAAACTTACGTTACTGAAACAGTTGATGTTGAAGGAAAACCGAAAAAGACTATAGTTAAGAAAATTAAAAAACGTAAGGGTGGAAAGGAAGAGAAAACAGAAATTGTTACTGTAGAAGAAGAAGGGAAGGAACCTACAACAACTATTACAATTGAAGAAATTCCTATGAAAGAAGCAGAAGTTACGGAACTTCAGCCAGAAAAAATTTCTACAGAAACGGAAGTAATTGAGACTGTTACAAAAGAAGGTAAACCAAAAAAGACGATAATAAAGAAAATTAAAAAACGTAAAGGAGGAAAAGAGGAACAAACAGAAATTGTAACAGTAGAAGAGGAAGGTAAGAAACCAGAAACAACAGTTACTGTTGAAGAAATTCCGATTGAGGAAGCACTTGCTGAGCTTCCTGAATTTAAGCCTGAAAAAGTTTCTACAGAAACTGAAGTAATTGAAACTGTTACTAAAGAGGGTAAACCCAAGAAGACAATAATAAAGAAAATCAAAAAACGTAAGGAAGGTAAAGAAGAACAAACAGAAATTGTAACAGTTGAGGAAGAAGGTAAAAAACCAGAAACAACAGTTACTGTTGAAGAAATTCCAGTACAGGAAGCAATTGAAGAAATAACTGATCTCAAACCTGAACAAATATCTACAGAAACTTATGTAACAGAATCAGTAACTGAACAAGGAAAATCGAAAAAAACTGTTGTAAAGAAAATTAGAAAACGTAAAGGTGGAAAAGAAGAGAAAACAGAAATTGTAACAGTAGAAGAAGAAGGTAAAAAACCGGAGACAACAGTAACAGTTGAAGAAATTCCAGTTAAAGAAGAAGTTGCGGAACTTTCTGAATTTAAACCTGAACAAGTTTCAACAACAACTGAAGTAATTGAAACTGTGACTAAAGAAGGCAAACCTAAGAAAACGATAATAAAGAAAATCAAAAAACGTAAAGGAGATAAAGAAGAAAAAACAGAAATAGTAACAGTTGAGGAAGAAGGTAAAAAGCCTGAAACAACAGTTACTGTTGAAGAAGTTCCAATTGAAGAAGTAGAGACAAAAGAATCTAAACCTGAAAAGACAAAAAAGAAGAAGGTAAAACAGACAGAAAAACCAAAAGAAGAACCAGAAAATATTCTTTTCGTTCCCACTTTAGCACAAAAACAGGAAGAACAAGATGCAGATGTGGTTGACATGATTCAAACTGAATTATTGAAGAAACTTTTAGGTCATAAATTACCTGAAAAACAGCCAGAAGAGGAAACTGTTGAAACACAGGTTACTGAAACAATAACTGCAGAAGGCAAACCTAAGAAAACAGTAATAAAGAAAATCAAAAAAAGGAAAGGGGGTAAAGAAGAACAAACAAAAATTGTAACAGTTGAGGAAGAAGGTAAAAAACCGGAAACGACCGTAACAGTTGAAGAAATTCCAGTACAGAAAGCAACTGAAGATATCACGGATATCACACCAGAACAAATATTTACAGAAACGTATGTAACAGAATCAGTTACTGAACAAGGAAAGCCGAAGAAGACTGTTGTAAAGAAAATTAGAAAACGTAAAGGCGGAAAAGAAGAGAAAACGGAAATTGTAACAGTGGAAGAAGAAGGTAAAAAGCCGGAGACAACAGTAACAGTTGAAGAAATTCCGATTGAGGAAGCAATTGTTGAGCTTCCTGAATTTAAACCTGAGAAAGTTTCAACAGAAACTGAAGTAATTGAAACTGTTACTAAAGAAGGTAAACCTAAGAAAACAATAATAAAGAAAATCAAAAAACGTAAAGGAGATAAAGAAGAAAAAACAGAAATTGTAACAGTTGAGGAAGAAGGTAAAAAGCCAGAGACGACAGTTACTGTTGAAGAACTTCCAATACAGGAGGCAATTGAAGATATACCAGAATTTAAACCTGAACAAATATCCACTGAAACCTATGTAACAGAATCAGTTACTGAACAAGGAAAACCGAAAAAGACTGTTGTAAAGAAAATAAGAAAACGTAAAGGCGGAAAGGAAGAAAAAACAGAAATTGTAACGGTGGAAGAAGAAGGTAAAAAACCGGAAACGACAGTAACAGTTGAAGAAATTCCAATTGAAGAAGCAGTAGTAGAGTTTCCCGACTTTAAACCTGAAAAGGTTTCAACAACAACTGAGGTAATTGAAACTGTTACTACAGAAGGTAAACCTAAGAAGACAATAATAAAGAAAATTAGGAAACGTAAAGGAGGTAAAGAAGAAGAAACAAAAGTTGTAACAGTTGAGGAAGAAGGTAAAAAACCAGAAACAACAGTTACTGTTGAAGAAATTCCAGTGCAGGAAGCAATTGAAGAAATCTTGGAACTTAAACCTGAAGAAATATCCACTGAAAACTATGTAACAGAATCAATTACTGAACAAGGAAAACCGAAAAAGACGGTAATAAAGAAAATCAGAAAACGTAAAGGTGGAAAAGAAGAGAAAACGGAAATTGTTACAGTGGAAGAAGAAGGTAAAAAACCGGAGACAACAGTAACAGTTGAAGAAATTCCAATTGAAGAACCTTTCGAAGAGCTTCCGGAATTTAAACCCGAAAAGATTTCTACGGAAACTGAAGTCATTGAAACTGTGACAAAAGAAGGTAAACCTAAAAAGACTATAATAAAGAAAATCAAAAAGCGCAAAGGTGATAAAGAAGAAAAAACAGAAATTGTAACAGTTGAGGAAGAAGGTAAAAAGCCGGAGACTACAGTAACCATTGAAGAAATTCCAGTGCAGGAAGCAATTGAAGAAATCACGGATCTCAAACCTGAACAAATATCTACAGAAACTTATGTAACAGAATCAGTTACTGAACAAGGAAAGCCGAAGAAGACTGTTGTAAAGAAAATTAGAAAACGTAAAGGCGGAAAAGAAGAAAAAACAGAAATTGTAATAGTGGAAGAAGAAGGAAAGCGACCGGAAACAACAGTAACAGTTGAAGAAATTCCAATTGAAGAACCTCTTGAAAAACTTGAATTTAAACCTGAAAAAATTTCTACAGAAACGGAGGTAATTGAAACTGTTACAAAAGAAGGTAAACCCAAAAAGACGATAATAAAGAAAATTAAAAAACGTAAAGAAGGCAAAGAAGAGAAGACAGAAATTGTAACAATAGAGGAAGAAGGCAAAAAGCCTGAAACCACTGTTACAGTAGAAGAAATTCCAATACAGGAAGCTGTTGAAGGTGTGTCAGAATTACAACCAGAAGCTATTTCCACTGAAACACACATCAGTGAAACTATAACTGAAGAAGGTAAACCCAAGAAAACAATTGTTAAGAAAATAAGAAAACGTAAAGGTGGTAAAGAGGAACAAATAGAAACTGTTACTGTCGAAGAAGAAGGTAAAAAACCTGAAACAACAGTGACTGTAGAAGAAGTTGATGTGCCAGAGATTAAAGATGAAGCACCAAAGAAGCCAAAAGATAAAAAACCCAAGAAGCCGAAAGAAAGTAAAGAAGAGCCTGAAAAAATACTTTTTGTTCCCACGATTGAGGAAAGAAAGAAAGAAGAAGAGGAGGATCAAGATGTCATTGAAATGATACAAACTGAACTTTTAAAGAAGGCTATAGCACACGAACTTCCTGAAAGAAAGCCAGATGAAGAAACAGTAGAGACATACGTGACAGAAACATTAACTGACAAAGGCAAATCTAAGAAAATAATTAAAAAGGTTAAGAAACGTGTAGGACAGAAAGAAGAAACTGTTACTGTCGAAGAACAAAGTAAAAAACCGGAAGAAGTAGAGGAAATACCCGAGTTTAAACCAGAAACTGTATCTATTGAAACGTTTGTAACAGAATCTGTATCTGAAACAGGTAAACCTAAAAAGACTATTGTGAAGAAAATTAAGAAAAGAAAACAGGGAAAAGAAGAAAAAACTGAAATTGTAACTGTAGAGGAAGAAGGCAAAAAACCTGAAACCACTGTTACAGTTGAAGAAATTCCAGTTGAAGAATCAATCGAAGAAATACCTGAAAAAATATTAACTGAAACTGAAGTCATTGAAACTCTATCAAAGGACGGAAAACCCAAGAAAACTGTAATAAAGAAAATCAAAAAACGGAAGGGTGGCAAAGAAGAACAAACTAAAATTGTAACTGTTGAGGAAGAAGGTCAAAAACCAGAAACCACAGTAACTGTTGAAGAAATTCCAGTCGACGAAACAATTGAAGAAATACCTGAATTCAAACCAGAAAAAGTATCGACAGAGACTGAAGTAATCGAAACTGTTACAAAAGAAGGAAAACCAAAGAAAACAATAATTAAAAAAATCAAACAACGTAAAGGTAAAAAAGAGGAACACACCCGAATTGTAACTGTTGAAGAAGAAGGCAAACCATCTGAAACTACTGTTACAGTTAAAGAAGTACCAATATCTGAATTAACTGAGGAAATACCTGAATATATTCCTGAACAAGTATCAACTGAGGTAGTGGAAACAGTCACAAAAGATGGAAAACCTAAGAAAACTATTATAAAGAAAATTAAAAAACGAAAAGGAGGCAAAGAGGAACACACTGAAATTGTTACAGTACAAGAAGAAGGAAAAACACCTCAAACTACAGTGAGTGTTGAAGAAATAGAAATTCCTGAAGAATTAGAACAACTACCTGAATTTGCACCTGAAGCAATAACTACAGAAACGCACGTAACTGAGACAGTAACTGAGGAAGGCAAGCCTAAAAAGACTATAATAAAGAAAATTAAAAAACGAAAAGGAGATAAAGAGGAAAAAACAGAAATAGTGACAGTTGAAGAAGAAGGTAAAAAACCTGAAACAACAGTTACTGTTGAAGAAGAAGTAGAGTCAAAAGAAACTAAACCTGAAAAAACAAAGAAGAAGAAAATTAAAAAGCCGGAGAAGCCAAAAGAAGAACCAGAAAATATTCTTTTTGTTCCCACTTTAGCACAGAAACAGAAAGAACAAGATGCAGATGTGGTTGACATGATTCAAACTGAACTATTGAAAAAACTTTTAGGTCATAAATTACCTGAAAAACAACCAGAAGAGGAAACTGTTGAAACACAGGTCACTGAAACAATAACTGCAGAAGGCAAACCAAAGAAAACTGTAATAAAGAAAATTAAAAAGCGTAAAGGTGGGAAAGAGGAAAAAACAGAAATAATGACAGTTGAAGAAGAAGGTGAAAAACCTAAAACAACAGTTACCGTTGAAGAAATTCCTATTGAAGAATTGGTTGAAGAAATTCCTGAACAAATTGAAGAACAACCTATTGTAACAGAGACGTATGTAACTGAAAGTGTAACTGAAGAAGGCACAGCAAAGAAAACAGTTGTGAAGAAAATTAAAAAACGTAAAGGCACTAAAGAAGAAACAACAAAAGTCGTGACAGTTGTAGAAGAAGGTAAAAAACCAGAAAGTACGGTCACAATTGAAGAAATTGAAATTCCTGAGACCTTAGAAGAACTTCCTGAATTTAAACCAGAAAAATTATTAACAACTACAGAAATAACAGAATCTATTTCTGAAAAAGGTAAACCAACAAAAACAATTGTAAAGAAAATAAGAAAACGTAAGGGCAGTAAAGAAAAAAAAACTGAAATAGTAACTGTGGAAGAAGAAGGCAAAAAACCTCAAACTACAGTTTCAGTTGAAGAAATTGAAGTCCCAGAAGAAATTGAAGAATTTAAACCAGATATTATTGAAGAACTTCCTGCGGAAATTCAAGTAACCGAAACTATAACTAAAACAGGTAAACCTAAGAAAACTACAGTTAGAAAATTGAAGAGACGTAAAGGTAGTAAAGAAGAAAGAATTGAAATTGTTACTGAAGAAGAAGTAGGTAAGAAACCTGAAACGAGTGTTGTTGTTGAAGAAGTCGATGTAACTGAAGAAGTAAAAGAAATCCCATACGAAAAACCTGAAGAAGCACGGTATATTGAAGAATTACCTGTTGAAGTAATTGTTACTGAAACAATAACAAAAGAAGGTAAACCAAAGAAATCGACTATTAAGAAAATTAAGAGACGCAAAGATGGTAAAATTGAAGAAACCAAGGTAACAAGAGTTGAAGAAGAAGGCAAAAAACCTGAAACTACTGTTCTAATAGAAGAAATTGAAATACCAGAAATTCTAGAAGAAATACCTGACTTTAAGCCACGAAAAGTTTCTACTACTGAAATAAAAGTAGTGGAGACAATCAGCAAAGAAGGTAAGCCCAAGAAAACAATCACAAAGAAAATAAAGAAACGTAAAGATGGTAAAGAGGTAAAGACCGAAACTGTGACAGTAGAAGAAGAAGGGAAGAAACCAAAAACAAAAGTTATTTATGATGATTTTGAGGAAATAGAAGAACCAAAACTGGACCATATTGTTGAGTTACCTGCCGAAATTCAAGTAACCGAAACAGTAACTAAAGAGGGTAAGCCTAAAAGAAAAGTTGTCAAAACAATTCGCAGACATCAAAAGGGTAAATTAGAAAAAACAGAAATTGTGACAGTAGAAGAAGAAGGTAAAAAACCAGAAACAACAATCTCGGTGACTGAAATTCCAGAAATTAGCGATTTTACACCTGAAGAATGTGACTATATAGAAAAAGTACCAGTAGAAATACAGGTAAGTGAATCGGTAACAACAGAAGGTAAGCCTAAGAAAACTACAATAAAGAAAATTAGACGACCAAAAGGTAAGAAAGAAGAAATAACTGAAATAGTAACAGTGGAAGAAAAAGGTAAAAAGCCTCAGACTACTGTAGCAGTAAAGGAATTAGATATTCCTGAGGCAGAAAAAGTTACAACAGAAATAGAAATTACTGAAACCACAACTAAAGAAGGTAAGCCGAAAAAGACTATAATAAAGAAAATTAAAAAGCGTAGAGGAAGTAAAACTGAAAAAACTGAAATTGTAACAGTGGAAGAAGTTGGTAAAAAGCCACAGACAACTGTATCAGTTGAGGAAATAGAAGAACCAGAAGAAGTAAAAGAAATACCAGATGTAGATTATCAAAAACTAAATTATATAGAGGAAGTTCCTGCTGAAATAGAAGTTTTAGAAGCGATAACAAAAGAAGGAAAACCACAGAAGATTACCAAAAGAAAAATAAAAAAGAAAAAAGGTTTAAAACATGAGAAAACAGAAATTGTAACAGTGGAAGAAGAAGGCAAAGAACCTGAAATTACAATACGTGTAGAAGAAATACCATATCTAGAAGAAGCTAGTGCACTTGACGAACCGGTTGAACTGCTACCAGTAGAAATAACTGAAATGGAAACGGTAAGTACTAAAGGTAAACCAAGAAAAACAATAGTAAAGAAAATCAAACGACGTGTTGGTAATAAAGAAGAAAAAACAGAAATTGTAACAATGGAAGAGGAGGGTCGCAAACCGCAAACAACAGTTTCGATAGAAGAGTCAATAACACCTGAAGAAGTTAAACCACTTGAACAACCTGAAATTATAGAAGAACTTCCAACTGAAATCAAAGTAACTGAGATGTTTGGTAAAGAAGGAAGACCTTTAAAGAAGACTGTTAAAATACGACGTTTACGTAAACGTAAAGGCAGTAAAATTGAAGATACTAAAATTGTAACAGAAGAAGAAGAAGGTAAGAAACCTATGACTTATGTGACAGTGGAGGAATATGAAATTCCTGAAGTGGTTCATGAATTACCTGAAATTAAATCAGAAGAAACAACCTATTTAGAAGAATTACCCACAGAAGTCCAAGTCACTGAAACAGTAACAAGAGAAGGTAAACCTAAACGTAAAATAATTAAAACAAGAAAAATCAAGAAACGTAAAGGAAGCAAACAGGAAACAACTGAAATTGTAACTGTTGAAGAAGAAGGAAAGAAACCTCAATTTTCAGTTAGCGTTGAAGAAATAGACGTACCTGAAGAACTTCAAGAAGTACCCGAATTTCTACCACACGAACCTACTTATATTGAGGAACTAACACCTGAAATTAAAGTTACTGAAGTAATGACAAGAGAAGGAAAACCCAAAAAGAAAACTGTTAAAATTCGCAAGATTAGAAAACGTAAAGGCAGCAAACAGGAAGATACTCACATTGTGACAGTTGAAGAAGAAGGAAAACCAATAGAAAATACTGTGACAATAACAGAAAGCGAAATTCCAGAAGAAGTAAAAGAGTTAGAAGAAAAGCCATATGAAAGTGTTTTCATTGAAGAATTGCCACAAGAGGTTCAAATTGTAGAAACAACAACACCTGACGGTAAAATTAAAAAACAAAAAATTAGAAAACGAGTAATTCGTAAACGGGACGGAGATAAAGAAGAAAAGACAGAAATTACAACTGTAGAAGAAGAAGGTAAGAAACCTGAAACAACTGTTACAGTTGAAGAAATTAAAATACCACTTCAACCTAAAAAGAAAAAAATTAAGAAAGTGAAAAAACCAAAAGAAGAAGAACCAGAAGAAAAAATATTATTTGTACCAACTTTAGTTGAGAAAGAAGATGAACCGGTTGAAGTTGAAGATGTTTTAGATATGATTAGAACTGAACTATTAAAGAAAGCATTATCACACGAACTACCTGAACTTCCAGAAGGAGAGTTGGATATTTCTGAATTCACTGCTACTGAACTACCTGAAGAAATTACACAAATTGAAGAAATTAATAATAAAGGAGTACCAGTTAAAAAAATAATCAAAAAACGTGTAATTAAAAAGAAAAAAGGAGATAAAGTTGAAGTTACTAAAATACAAACAACAGAAACAGAAGGAGAAAAACCTGAAACAATTGTAACAACTGAAGAGGTTGACAAAGATGATGAAAAATATCAACAACCAGGAGTATCAATAACAGAATTACCAGAAGATATTGAAGTTATTGAAATTAGTACAAATGATAAAATTCCTAAGAAAAAGATAACGAAAAAGAAAACTTTACTTAAACAAGTTGGTCCAAAAGTTGAAGCTACTGAAATTGTTACTGTACTTGAAGATGATAAGGTTCCTGAACAAACAGTCACTGTAAAAGAGTATCCTACAAAGGATAAAAAGGTTAAAAAACCGAAAAAAGATAAACCTCAAAGTGAGAAAGTAAAACCAGAAAAACCTATACCTATGAAATTAGAAATTATTAAAATGGGACCTACTAAAATAAAATTAGTACCAAAAGAAGAAATACCACTTATAAGTCAACTCAAAAAACCAAAAGCTCCACCAAAGAAGAAACCACAAGCTGTTACGTTCCCAAAAATTCGTCTTACTAGCAGAATAATACGTATTACTTTTCCTCCTGAGTCTGAACAAGAACAAAAACCGGTAATAACTCAACGAAAACGTGACCTAAAAGATCACGGAGAACTCTCTCGAAATGTGAAAGAAGCACATGAAGTACTGAAAAAGAAAAGGTTTAAGGTTAAAGACATAGATCAGTTCATTCCTGATCTTGAAACTCCTGAAGACATGGAAATTCTAGAGAAGGTTAAAACGACAAAAGATGAACCAAAAGAGAAATATGAACGAAAGCCTAAAGAAAAACCTGAAGATAAAGACACACCTGACAAATTGAAAATTGGTAAAGGCAAAGTACCTGTCGATGATAATGAACTCGAACAAGTAAAACTTAAGAAAATTCCTGAAAAACCTAAAGATGAAATACCTGAGGAACTTGAAAAACCTAAACCTGAGCCTAAGCCTGAAAAAGTGAAAAAGCCGAAAAAACCAGAAAAAGAAGGTGATAAAATTGAATTTGAACCTTACGATATTGATTTACCTGATACTGAATTAGAAAAACCGGAAAAATTGATTACTGAAACTGATAAAGACGAAAAAGATAAAAAGAAAGATAAATACAAACCTAAAAAGAAAGAAAAACCTAAACCTGAAGAAGAAGAAATTAAAATTATTAAAGGAGTACCAAAAGAAAAACCAGATGAAGATGAAAAAGATATTAAATTAAAATATAAACAAAAACCTAAACCTGAAGAAGAACCTGAAACTATTAAATTAAAACCTTGGAGAAAAGATGAAGAAGATGAGTTAATTCCGGTCAAACTCACAGATAAAATTAAATATAAAATTCCTAAAGTTTCATATGTGGAAGAAGTTCCAGAAAAAGAAGAAGTTTTTGTAATAATAGAAGATAAAAAACCTAAAAAGAAAAGAGTAAAAACAAGAGAACTTAAAAAAGACTTAGGAGATAATACAGTTGAAATTACAAAAATAGTAACAGTTCAAGACGAAGATAAAAAACCTGAAACAACTATAATTACAACTATTGAACTTCTCACAGAAGAATCTCTCGAAAATATTAAAGAAGAAAAACGAGTTATACCAACAATTGTTATTGAATTACCGGATGAAATTAAAGTAACAGAAGTTAAAACAGAAGAAGGTAAACCTATAAAGAAAGTTACTAAAAAGAAAGTTATTAAAAAACGAGTAGGTCCAATTGAAGAAATTATTAATATTGAAACTACAGAAATAGAAGGAAAAGAACCAGAAACACATGTTACAGTAGAGGAAATATTAACTGATGAACCTTTAGAGCTTGATGAAGGAGTAATTATTGAAGAACTTCCGGAAAAAATTGAAGAAATAGAAAAAGAAGTAAAGGGGAAAATCAAAAAGAAGAAAATTAGAAAACGTGTTTTCAAGAAAGATGAAGAGGGTCAAAAAGAAATTACAGAACTTATTTCTGTTGAAGATGAGGACAAGCCGGAACTTACAGCTGCTATAATATTACCGGATTCAACATTTACAGTAGAATTTCCTGAGGAAATTGAAGAATCTACTGAAATACAGAAGAAGATTAAAAGGAGACGAGTTATTAAAAAACAAATAGGTCCAATACAAGAGATTACTAAAATTGAAACAGAAGAAGAAGAAGGGAAAGAACCTGAAAGTACAGTAACAATTGAGGAAATTATTGCAGATGAAATTCCTGAAATTAGTGAAGCTCAACCTGTTGAAGAATTGCCAGAAAAAGAAACAATAATTGAAGAGGATGTTAAAGGTAAAATCAGAAGAAAGAAAATTAAAAAGAGAGTTTTGAAGAAAGATGTTGATGGTAAACAAGAAATAACTGAAATTGTTACGATTGAAGAAGATAATAAAGAACCTCAAATTACAATTAATACGCTTTTGTATGATACTTCAAGTGTGGAAACTTTAACAGAAGAGAAAACTGAACAACTTCCATTTGAAAAGCATGAACCTGAAAAAATAATTCCTACAATTGTTGAACTACCAGAAGAAGTAACTGTAACAAAAATAAAACCGAAAAAAGGACCATCGAAGAAAGTAACAAAGAAAGTGAGAACAATTAAAAAACAAATAGGACCGATACAAGAAATAACCAAAATTGAAACTGCTGATGAAGAAGGCAAAGAGCCTGAGACAACTGTCACAATTGAAGAAATAATAGCAGATGAAATTCCAGAAATTGTAAAAGCTCAGCCAATTGAAGAACTGCCTGAAAAAATTGAAATTGTTGAAGATGTTGTAAGAGGAAAGACAGTAAGGAGAAAGATTAAAAAGAAGGTACTTAAAAAAGAAGATAAGGATGGAAACCAAGAAATCACACAAATTACAATTGTGGAAGAAAAAGGAAAAAAACCAGAAACCACTATAACAACATTTATTGCTGAAACTAAGCCAACACAAACTGTAGAAGTTACGGACGAAATAACACCTGAAAAATTAAAGAAGAAACGGATTAAACCAACAATTGTAGAACTACCGGAGGAAATAAAAGTGACTGAAGTAAAAACTAGAAAAGGTCCTACTAAAAAGACTACTAAAACAAGAACTATAAAGAAACAAATTGGTCCTATTCAAGAAATAACAAAAATTGAAACAGCAGAAGAAGAAGGTAAAGAACCTCAAACAACTGTTACAGTACAAGAATTAATAACGGACGAAATTCCTAAAATTGAAGAAGGTACACCGGTTGAAGAACAAGAAAAAATAAATATAGTAAAAGAAAAAGTAGAAGATAAAGTGAAAACAAAGAAAATCAAAAAACGTATTATTAAAAAAATTGTTGATGGTGTACCTGATATAACAGAAATTGTTACAATAGAGGAAGATAACACAAAACCTAAAATAGTTGTTAGTAAAATACCTGATATTTCAGAATTAAAAGATGAAATTGTAAAAGCTCTTGACTCAGAAAAACAAAAAATTGAAGGAATCAAACCTATAATAGTTGAATTACCAGAAGAGATAACAGTTACACAAGTAAAAACAAAGAAAGGTCCTGTTAAGAAAGTCATTAAAAAGAAGATTATTAAGAAACAAATTGGTGACGTACAGGAGGTTATTAAAATAGAAACTGCAGAAGAAGAAGGTAAAGAACCAGAAACAACAGTTCAAATTGAAGAACTACTTGTCTATGAACCTATTGCTTTTGAAGAAGCTACAGTTATTGAAGAACTACCTGAAAAAGTTGATGAGATTGAAGAAAGAGTAGATAATAAAATTAAAAAGAAACGGATTAAAAAACGTGTTCTTAAAAAGGATAAAGATGGTAAAAAGGAAATTACAGAAATTGTGACTGTTGAAGAAGAAGATAAGAAACCTCAAACCACTGTTACAGTAGAAACTTACGAGCCTTTAGAAGAAACTACTGCACTTTACGAGCCTGAAAAGAAAAAATCAAAGAAAATTAAACCAATCATTGTAGAACTTCCAGAAGTGAAAATTACTGAAGTTACAACAAAAAAAGGAAAACCTTCTAAGAAAACTATAACAAAGAGAGTTTTCAAAAAACAAATTGGCCCAATTGAAGAAGTTACAAAAATTGAAACAACAGAAGAAGAAGGTGAACAACCAGAAACTAGCATTACAATTAAAGAAGTTATTGCAGATGAACAAATTTCTTTGGAAGAAGCCACACCTGTGGTAGAATTACCAGAAAAAGTCGATATTATTGAAGAGATTAAAGACGGAAAAATTAGAAAGAAGAAGATTAAAAAACGCGTTTTTAAAAGAGAAGAAGGTGGCAAAAAAGAAATTACAGAAATTGTTATTGTTGAAGAAGATGACAAGAAACCTCAAACCACTGTTACAACACAAATTCATGATACCTCAAAAACTGAGTTACCTGAAGAAGTTTCAGAACTTCCAAAACGTAAAAAGAAGGAACCAAAAAGAATTAAACCAACTGTTGTAGAATTACCAGAAGTTAAAATCAGCGAAGTTAGTGTAGAAGAAGGAAAACCGGTTAAGAAAACTATTACCAAAAAAGTAATCAAAAAACAAATAGGTCCAATTCAAGAAATAACAAATATAGAAACAGAAGAAATTGAAGGTAAAACGCCTGAAACCACTGTTACAATTGAAGAAATTATAGCAGATGAGCTTCCTCTTACTGAAGAAGTTGTACAAGTTGATGAGTTACCAGAAAAAATTGACGAAATAGTTGAAGTTAAAGACGGAAAAATAAAAAAGAAAAAAATTAAACAACGTGTTATCAAAAAAATTAAAGATGGACAAGAAGAAATAACAAAAATTGTTACTGTAGAAGAAGACGATAAAAAACCTCAAACTACAGTAAGTACTTTAATTTATGATAGTTCCTCTACTGAGCCTTTAGAAGAAGAAGTAAAACCATTAAAAACAGATGAAACAAAACCAAGAAAAATTAAACCTATTGTAATTGAATTGCCTGAAGAAGTGAAAATTACTGAGACAAAGACTGAAGAAGGCTTACCTATAAAGAAAAAAGTTACAAAGAAAGTGATTAAAAAACAAATTGGACCAATTCAGGAAGTTACAAAAATTGAAACAGCAGAAGAAGAAGGTAAAGAACCTGAAACAACTGTTACTGTACAAGAATATATAGCTGAAGAACTTCCTGAATTAGAAGAAGCAACAATTGTTGAAGAATTACCAGAAAAGGTTGATATTGTTGAAACAGTAGTGGGTGAAGAATTGAAGAAAAAGAAAATCAAAAGACGAGTGATTAAAAAAGATAAAGATGGTAAACAAGAAATAACAGAAATTTTGACTGTTGAAGAAGAAGATAAGAAACCTCAAACTGCAGTCACTACTTTAATTCATGATATTTCTTCTGAAGGCCCACTAGAACAAGAATCATTCACTTCATTTGAGCCTGACAAAAGACAACATAAAAAAGTTAAACCAATAGTTGTTGAATTACCTGAAGAAGTTAAAATAACAACTGTTGAAACATTAGAAGGGCCTAAAGAAAAAATTACGAAAAAGAGAATAATTAAGAAACAAATAGGTCCCATTCAGGAAATCACACAAATTGAAACTGCTGAAGAAGAAGGTAAAGAACCTGAAACCACTGTTGCAATTAAAGAAATAATTGAAGAAAAAATCCCGGAATTAGATGAAGCTCAACCTGTAGAAGAAGAAGAGAAAGTTGAAATAGTTAAAGAGAAAGTAGGTGATAAAATTAAAAAGAAAACAATTAAAAAACGCAAAATTACTAAAGATGTTGATGGTAAACCTGAAATTACAGAAATTACAACAATAGAAGAAGATAATAAAAAACCTAAAACCACTGTTACTTTTAAATCTCATGATATTTCTTCCACAGTATTTACAGAAGAAATTGTTAAACCTTTTGAACCTGAAAAAATTAAGAAAAAGAAAATTACGCCAATAGTTGTTGAATTACCAGAAGAAGTCAAAGTAACTACAGTAATTACAGAAAAAGGACCCACTGAGAAAGTTACCAAAAAGAGAGTAATTAAAAAACAAGTTGGTCCTGTACAAGAAATAACACATATAGAAACCATAGAAGAAAAGGATAAACCTACTGAAACTACTGTCACAATTGAAGAAATTATTTCAGATGATATACCTGAAATTGCTGAAGCAAAACCTGTTGAAGAATTTGAAAAAGTTAGTGTTGAAGAAAAAGTAGAAGACGGTAAAATTAAGAAAATAAAAACAAAAAGGAAAGTGATTAAGAAAGATCTAGATAAAGGTAAACAAGAAATTACAGAAGTTGTTACAGTAGAAGAAGACAATAAAGAACCAAAAACTTCTGTTGTTACTATTTTACATGATAGTTCAGTTATTGAACCTTTGGTAGAAGAAATTTTAAAACCTTTTGAGCCAGAAGATAAAAGACCTGAAGAGATTAAACCTACAATAGTTGAATATCCCGAAGAAGTTACTGTTACGGAAATAACAACACAACAAGGCAAACCCTCTAAAAAAGTTACTAAAAAGAAAGTTATAAAGAAACAGGTAGGTCCAATTGAAGAAATAACAAATGTAGAAACTGTCCAAGAAGGTGATGAAGAACCACAAACTACAATTACATTTGTGGAATTAGTTCCCGATGAACTTCCAAAATTCGTCGAACTTAAACCAGCCGAACAACTTCCAGAAAAAGTTGAAATAACAGAGGAAGTAATTGATGGCAAGGTAAAAAAGAAGAAAATCAAAAAACAAATTACCAAACGAGAAAAAGATGGTAAACCCGAAATTACTGAAGTAATAACTATACAAGAAGATGACAAATTACCACAAATAACCGTAAATATTTACACCTCTGACAACAATTTCACAGAACCACTTCAACTCGAAACTGTCACAGACTTCGATCAAACACCTGGTATACCACAACAACGTATAACTCCCAGACTGACACACCACACAACCACAAAAACCATTACAGAAGTACACACCCTAGAACATACACAGGAAACACCTCTAGGTAAGAAGTATATACATTTCTTATTACATACACATCTAATACATAACCTCTATACACTTATAACTTAAATAATATAACCCATTTTGAAACTATCTAACACTAAATAAATATTTTAGGTGAAACTGAAACTGAAAAGGTTATACCAGAAACAGTAACAGAAATTAAGGAGCCTGTAATTGTAGAAACAGTTTCAACTCAAAAACCAATTGAAGGTTATGAAGAACAAGAAAAACCTGAAGTAAAGAAGAAAGTAAAGAAACCTAAATTGAAAACAGCCGAAGAAGAAAAACCTGTAATTGAAGAACTTCCTGCGAAAGAAGAAACTGTCCCAGAAGAGACAGTAACTGAAGCCACAGAAACCGAAAAGAAAGTTAAGAAGATTAGAAAAGTTAAAACTCATGAAATTGAATTCCAAGAAGCTGTTGTAGAAGAAGTTGTTGTTTCAGAAGAAGAAAAACCTAAAAAGAAAATTAAGAAAGTCAAACCAACAGAAGAAGGTGTTGTTATTGAAGAGATTGAATTCCAAGAAGCAGTTGTTGAAGAAATTAAACCTGAAGAAGAAGTACCCGATGAAAAGAAGAAAAAGAAAATCATCAAGAAAATTAAAAAGAAAGGTGAAAAAGATGATGAACATGTTTCTGAAGAAGAAGTTGTTCCAAAAGAACCTAAAAAACCCAGTTTGATAAAACAAAAATCTGTTCTTATGCCTATTGAACATGTAGAACAAGAACAACCTAGTAAAGCTAAGATAGTACCAATTAAAGAACTTCCTCAACATTTTGCTGAAGTTAAATTGCGCAAGCCTAAAGTTCCTCAAAAGAAAGATGTACCAACAACCAAAGTTCCAAAAATGAGACTAAAAAGTCGTATTACGTTTGTAGAATTTCCTCCAGAAACAGAAAAAGAACAAATTCCAATTATTAAAGAATTAGAACCAATCTACAGAGATAATGGTGTTCTTTCTAGAAATCTCAAAGAAGCTGAAACTGCTCCTAAAACTAAACGACGACGAATGAAGAACTTTGATAAAGAATTTAAAGAATTAGAAAAACTTGATCTTGAAATGGATGAGTTAAAGAAAACAGAACTTGAAAAAGTTGACGATCAATATAAATTTGAAAAACAACCAAGAAAGAAATCAGTATCAAAAGATGAACAAAAACCACTAAAAATTGGTAAAGGAAAAGTACCAAAACCAGAAATAGAAGAAGAACAAGTAACATTAAAGAAGGTTCCGGAAAAAATAAGTGAAGAAAAACTTGAGCCTGAGAAAAAACCGAAGAAAGTTGTAAAAGAAGAAAAACCAGAAAAGCCGGAGATACCTGAGGAAGAAGATGAACGGATTAAATTTAAACCATATGACATCGAAAGAGAAGAACCAGAAAAAATTGAAAAGGAAACATTTGATCTCGAAAAACCAGATAAAGAGAAACCTGAGAAAAAGAAAATAAAAGTACCAAAAGAAAAGAAGGCTAAACCTGAACCCGAAGTAGAAGAAGTTACTCTTAAGAAGGGTATTCCTAAACCAAAACCACTAGAAGAAGAAGAAGACGTGTCATTTAAAGCTAAACAAAAACCAAAACCAGAAGAACCACCTGAAGAAATCAAACTAAAACCTTTCAAGAAACCTGAACCACCTGAAGAATTACATAAAGTTGAAAAAGATTTACCAGCAAAATTAGATGCAGTTCCTTCGCATGATTTCGAAAAAGATGAAATTGAATTTAAACCTCCAGAAGATAAAGAAAAAGAAAAGAAGAAAAAGAAAATAATTGTGAAGAAACCCAAACGGAAACCAGAAGAAATTGAAGAACCTGAGAAACTTGAAATTGAACAACCTAAAGATGAGGAACCGGTTTTAGAGGAAACACCAGAAATTAAGGAAAAGAAACCAGAGCCTCAAGAAATAATTGAACCAAAATTAGAAGAAGTTCAACTAGTTGAACCAGAAGTTAAAGAAGTTCCGGAACAAATAACTGAAGAAGAAAAACGTAAAAAGATTATTAAAATAAAGAAAAAGAAGGGCAAAGAAGTAGAAGAAAAACAAGATGTTGAACAAGTTGAAGAGACAAAACCAATTGAAGAACAAAAACCTGAAGTAAAAGAAAAACCAAAACTTATGAAAATAATTAAAAAATCTCCTCATGAACCTCAATTTTCAAAAATAACAGAACAAGAACAACCTGTTAACTTTGCCGAAATAAAATTAAGAAAAACTAAAGTACCCGAAAAGAAAGAAGTTGAAGCACCAAAAGTGCAAAAACCAATGTTGAAAAGTAGAATTACTCCAATAACTTTCCCTCCAATAACAGAAACAGAACAAAAACCAATTATTACAATTTTGGAACCCATCTACAGAGAAAATGGTGTTTTATCGAGAAATGTAGAAGAAGCACAAAAAGTAAAGAGGAAGAAGAAGAAGGTTGTAGAAACAGAAAAATTAAAACAACTGGATTTGGAAGTAGAAGAATTAAAGAAAGCCGAACTTGAAAAAGTAGATGAGGCATTTAAAAAGAGACCTGAGCCACGCAAGAAGGAAAAACCACAACCTATAGTAATTGAAAAAGCTTCGATTCCACCTCTTCAACACATTAAAATTAAAGAACCAGAATGTCAACCAATAAATCTTGCTGACATTAAATTGAAGAAACCTAAGGTTCCTAAGAAAGAAGAAGTTAAAGAAAAAGTACGTAAGCCTCTACTTAAAAGCAGGATTGTTCATGTACCTTTCCCACCAATTGAAGAATCTGAACAAAAACCAAAGATTACTACACTTGAACCAGTTTATAGAGACAATGGTGTTATCTCAAGAAACGTTGAAGAAGCTAAAAAGATTAAAAAGAAGAAACCTATCAAAATTAAGGAGAGTGATATTGACTTGACACAATTAGAAAAATTAGATTTGGAGATGGATGAATTAAAGAAGAAAGAACTTGAAAAAGTAGATGACCAATACAGATACGAAAGAAAACCAAAAGAAAAAGAAGAAAAACCAGAAGAACCAGAAGTTAAGATCAAATTAGGAAAAGGCAAATTACCTGAAAAGCCAGGTCCAGAAGAAACAGTAACTCTTAAAAAGGTACCCCAAAAACCAAAAGAAGAAGACGTAGAAGTTGAATTAAAGAAACCAAAAGTTACTGAGAAGAAAAAACCAAAACCTGAAAAAGAAGAAAAAGAAGAACCAAAACTTGAACCATTCAAGCCTTATGATATAGATAGGGAGGAACCAGAAAAACTTAAATATGAACCTTCAGAAATAGAAGAGCCAGTGAAAGAAGTTGAAGAAAAAGAAAAACCCAAAAAGATTAAGAAAAAGAAAGAGAAACCTGAACCAGAAACAATTGAAGTTAAACTGGAAAAAGGTAAACCCAAACCGGAAGAACCAGAAGAAGTACCGGAAATAAAATTAAAATATAAACAAAAACCTCCTCCAGAAGAAGCTCCCGAAGAAATTAAACTAAAACCTGTAACGAAAGAAAAACCAGAAGAACCAGTAGAAGTTGTTACAGTAATTAAACCTGAAGAAGGACAAATACCTAAAGAAAAACCTGTAGAAGTTGAAAAAGAAATTATTCCTGAGGAAAAAACTGAAAAGAAAATTAAGAAAATCAAGAAAATTAAAAAACCTAAAGAAGAAATTTCTGCTCCAGAAGAACCTGAAGCAGAAATAGCGGAAAAAGAAATTCCAAAACCAAAAGAAGAAGAGATAATTCCTGAAGAAAAACTGCCTGAAGAAAAACTACCAGAAGAAATAGTACCTGAAGAAGTATTGGATGAAAAAGTTGAGGAAGTACCAGAAGAGAAACCTCAAGAAGAAGAAACAGAAATTGAGAAAATTAAAAAGACAAGAAAAATAGTTAGAAAGGTCAAAAAACCAAAAGCTGAAGAAGAAAAGATGGTTGAAGAAGAACCACTTGTTGAAGAACCTAAAGAGGAAGTACCTAAAGTTATAGAAGAAGAAAAGAAACCTGAAGAAGAAACATCCATTGAAGCAAAAGTCGAGGAGCCTGTACCTGTTCCTAAACCTAAAGAGAAAGAAGAAGAACCAAAACCGGAAGAAGCTAAACCTAAAAAACCTAGGGTCATCCCGAAAAAAGAACCGAAACCTGCAAAATTACCAAGACTTAAGAGCAGAATTGTATATGTAGACTTCCCTCCTGAAAATGAATCTGAAAGAAAACCTGTTATCACTCAATTGGAAAAAGTTGTTCGCGATCAAGGACAAATTTCGCGAAATGTTAAAGAAGCTGAAAAAATTATTAAAACAAAACGAAGAAAACTCAAAGATGAGGATACGGTACTTCAAGATTTAGAAAAACTAGATCTTGAAATGGAAGAACTAAAGAAGAAGGAACTTGAGAAAGTTGATGAAGCATTTAAACTCAAGAAAAAACCTAAGAAACCAAAAGAAGAGAAAAAAGAAGAAAAAGAACCTTTGAAAATTGGCAAAGGAAAGGTACCTGAAAAACCTGAAGAGGAAGATGAAGCAATTAAATTGAAAAAAGCTCCTGAGAGAGTTAAAGAAGAAGAATTACCCGAGGCAAAAACACCGAAAGTAAAAGAAATAGAAGAAGTTAAAAAAGAGAAGAAAGAACCTAAAGAGAAGAAAGATAAAATTGAATTTAAACCAACCGATTACGAAAGAGATGAACCAGAAAAAATTGAATTTGAAAAACCAGAATTTGAAAAGCCGGAAAAAGAGGTTCCTGAGGAAGAAAAATTAAAATATGAGCGTCAAAAGAAAGAGAAACCGATACCAGAAGAAAAAGAAATTAAAATCATTAAAGGTATTCCTAAAAAGAAAGAACCAGAAGAAGAAGATGAAGTTAAATTTAGAAAATCACAAAAAGATAAACCAGAAGAAGAACCTGAACAAATAACATTAAAACCTTTCAAAAAACCAGAAAAAGAAGAACCGGAAACTGTAGTTGAACTTAAAAAACAAGAACCACAAATACCAGAAGATAAAGAAATTGAAAAAGTAACAATTACTAAAAAGAAAAAGAAAGTACCGAAAGAACCAAAAGAGGAAGAAGAAGAAATAGTGGCTCTTATTATTCCCAAAGAACCTGAGAAAGAGGAAGAAAAAGCAGAAGAAGTTGTTTTAATCAAAAAGAAACAGAAAAAACCTGAACCTGTCGAAGAACCTGAAGCTGAAATTGTTATTAAGAAACCGGAAAAGGTACCAGAAGAAGAAGAAGTAGCAGTTCAACAGGTTGTTATTAAAAAGAAAACTAAAAAGCCAGAAGAACCTGTAGAAGAACCTGTTGCCGAAATTACTATCAAGAAGGAACCAGAACCAGAAAAGGTTGAAGACGAAGTAACAGTTGTTGAAGAAGTCAAAATTACAAAGAAAAAGAAGAAGGAACCTAAAAAACCAGTAGAAGAAGAAGCGGCTGAAATTTCTATCAAAAAAGAACCAGTACCGGAAGAAAAACCGGAGGAAATTGTAGAACAGGAAGTTATAATCAAAAAGAAACCTAAAGAACCAGAAAAGATTAAGGAAGAACCAGAAGCTGAAATTACCATTAAAAATGAACCGGAACCAGAAAAGGAAGAAGTAACTGTTGAAGAGGTAAAAGTCACAAGAAAGAAAAAGGTACCTGAAAAAGTTAAAGAAGAACCAGCTGCAGAAATTACAATTAAAAAGCCAGAAGAGAAACCTGAAGAAAAAGTAGAAGAAGTTACGACAGAAGAAATTATAATTAAAAAGAAGCCAAAGAAACCTGAAGAGGTGCCAGAAGAACCGACAGCAGAAATAACTATTCAAAAGAAACCAGAAGTGGAAGAAGTGACCACTGAAGAAGAAATAAAAGTAACGAAAAAGAAAAAGAAAGTACCTGAAAAACCAAAAGAAGAAGCGGCCGCTGAGATAACTATCAAAAAAATTGAACCAGTACCTGAAGAAAAAGAGGAAAGTCCAACCGCAGAAGTTGTGATTAAAAAGAAACCTGTAGAACCGGAACAAATTCCAGAAGAACCAGAAGCTGAAATAACACTAAAAAAGAAACCAGAACCAGAAGAAGAACAGGTTACTGTTGAAGAAGTAAAAGTTACCAAAAAGAAAAAGAAAGTACCCGAAAAGCCAAAAGAAGAAGCTGCAGCAGAAATAACTATCAAAAAAATAGAACCAGTACCCGAAAAAAAAGAGGAAAGTCCAACTGCAGAAGTAGTTATTAAAAAGAAACCAAAAGAACCAGAACAGGTTCCAGAAGAACCAGAAGCTGAAATAACACTGAAAAAGAAACCAGAACCAGAAGAAGAACAGGTTACTGTTGAGGAAGTAAAAGTTACAAAAAAGAAAAAGAAAGTACCCGAAAAGCCAAAAGAAGAAGCTGCAGCAGAAATAACTATCAAAAAAATAGAACCAGTACCTGAAGAAAAAGAAGAAAGTCCAACAGCAGAAGTGGTTATTAAAAAGAAACCAAAAGAACCGGAAAAAGTTCCAGAAGAACCTGAAGCTGAAATAACATTAAAAAAGAAACCAGAACCACAAGTAGAAGAAGAAGTTACAACTGTTGAAGAAGTTAAAATTCCAAAGAAGAAAAAGAAAACACCGGTTAAACAAGAAGATGAAGCTGCTGCTGAAATTACTATTAAGAAAATAGAACCAGTAGAAGAAAAACCAGAGGAGCCATCAGTAGAAGAAGAAATTAAACTCAAAAAGAAACCAGTTCCTAAAAAAGATGAAGATGAGGCTGAAGCAGAACTCACTGTTAAAAAACTTGAAGTACAAGAACCTCCTGAAGACGTCGTACAGGAATTCACAATAAAGAAAAAAGGACCTCCTCCACGAACACCATCAATAGAAGAACATGAAGAACAAGAAATAACTATTAAGAAATTGAAAAAGGTTCGAAAACCATCTAGACCAGATATACCTGAATACACTGAAGTTGAAAACGTCACATTTAGACCGAGAATGACCAAAACCTTAGAAGATGTAGAACAAGAATTTAAAATTTCATTAGATTCCTATGCTGAAGAAGAAATATCAATGTCTGGCAAAATAAAACTAAAGAAAACAAAGCCTAAAACATACAGCGAAGAAAGTGTTGATGAATCAATCAAGATTACACAAGAAGTTGAAGATGAAGGTCCAGTGATTGAAGAAATTATAGATGAAGGAAGTGATGCCGAAGAGCTTCCTTATGATGATGAAGAATCTGAAAGTTATAATGTTCCTTTACGAAGACCATCACGAAAATACTCGGTCTTTGAAGAAGTTGAAGAAGAAGTACAACTGGATTTGAAGAAGGACAAACCAATAGAATATGAAGAAGAATCAGTTACAGTGAAAAAACGTGTTAAACCAAAGAGGAAGCCATCCTTTGATCAAGGTTTGAGTTTAAAAGATCTTCACCAAGGTTTTATTCACATTTCAGCTTTTATTGTTTATTTGCACCATTTCTTTTATTTATTTAAATCATATTTTTTCGCATATTATTATTATTGTGTAGGTGAGTGATGGTGTGTTTGATAACAAAAAAATCGTTTTTAGAAGCGGTAAGTTTGAGTATTACGAAAGAATCAGAAACCATAGATGAAACTCCCGAAATTGTTGAAGTTGTTCAAGAGGGTGATGTCTACTTCTCTGTACATTCTTATGTAGCAGAAGCTGAACAAGCAATAGATCTTGTTGAAGGAGAAAAAGTTTATGTATTAGAGACTCCTAATTCTGATTGGTGGTTTGTTAAAAAGCATTTAACAGAAGAAAAAGGTTGGGTACCAGCTCAAATCCTTATGGACGAACCAAATTACACCATGTATGTACAGAAGAAACTTAATGAGAAGATCGACAAACTTCCAGTTTTTGAAAGTAAGTAAAATTCTCTGATTGTTGAATTGTACTTCTAGGAAAACTTTTTTCTAGAACCCAAACCTGAGGAAAAATCAGTAGCTCCACGATTTATTGAAAAACTTCAACCAATTATAACACCTGATGGATACACTGTCCAATTCGAATGCCAAGTTGAAGGTTTCCCACGTCCACAAATCACATGGTTCCGTCAAACTGCTGTAATAAAACCATCAACAGACTTCCAAATGTATTACGATGAAGATAACGTTGCAACTCTTATCATAAGTGAAGTATTCCCAGAAGATGCAGGAACTTTCACTTGTGTTGCTAAAAATGCAGCTGGATTTGCATCAAGTACAACTGAATTAATCGTTGAACTACCTTTATCAGATCATGGTTCTGATATTACTGGACTTTCAAGGAAAAGTATGTCACGTGAATCATCAATGGCTGACATCCTTGAAGGTATTCCACCTACATTCTCCCGCAAGCCTAAAGCTCAATACGTACCTGAAAAATCCGATGTTGTTGTTGATTGTCGCTTAGTAGCAGTACCAGAACCTGAAATAATATGGTATCGCAATGGCAAGAAAATTACAACCAAAAACAACGTTACTATTATTATAACATCAGACATGCATAGCTACACTACCATTTTAAAAATAAAAGAAGTTGAGAAGAAGCAAGAAGGTACTTATGAAATTATAGCTAAAAATAGAGAAGGTGAAGCAACAGTTCAGTTCACGTTAAAAGTTAAAACTGGTGATAAGGAACCACCTCAAGTGTTAGAACCTTTAAAATCTATAACTGTAAGAAAGACAGAAACAGTTGTATTGAGTACTACTATTGCTGGTAATCCAGCACCTACAATAGAATGGTTTAAAAATGGTAAACCTATTAAAAAACCAACACCAAAGAAAGATGGAAACACCTACAGTCTTACAATTGTTAATACAACTATGGAAGATACAGCAGAATATACAGTTAAAGCTACTAACTCAGCTGGTGTTACAGAAACAACAGCTCAACTCACAGTTGAGGGTAAATCAGAATTTTCTCTGCTTGTACTGCTTTGATAATAAAGACAAAAAAACAATTTTACCTAAGCTTTATTTCGCTGTTTAATCCCTTCTTTTAAATGTTGATAACATAAAATTAATCTACTTTTTTTTCAGAATTCCCAGACAATGCCGAACCACCACTCTTTGTCGAACGATTCGAAGAACAAACTGTCCAAGAAAACAGCACTATTAGATTGTTTGCAAGAGTTATCGGAAATCCAGTACCAGAAGTATATTGGTTGCGTGATAACAAACCTCTTAAACCTTCAGATAGAGTTAAAATCTCATACGATGGAGAAAATATCGAACTTACAATCAAAAAAGCTGATTCTGATACAGATACTGGTGATTACAAGTGTATCGCTAGTAATCCAGCAGGGAAAGCTTCCCATGGAGCTAGAATCATAGTAGATGTAGATGTTACCTTCACGAAGAAACTCAAAAAGTCCTATGAGACAGTTGAACGTGAAACTATAGAATTTGAATGTGAGACTTCCCATAAAACAACTTCTACCAAATGGTATCACAACGATGTTGAAATCAGTGGAATGGATCATCGTGTTGTAATACAAGATGGACGAACACATAAACTTATAGTGAAGAAAACCACAAAGAAAGATGAAGGACACTATAAGTGTACAATTAAAAAAGAAAAAACTGAAACTGTACTTACTGTAAAAGGAACAAAACCGAAATTTATACGAGAATTACAAGATTTAGAAATTCCAGAAAAAGAAGTTGCTGTTTTGGAAGTTGAAATTACTTCAGATACTGCTGATGTTATTTGGATGAAAGATGGTACTGCAATTGATGAAAAAGATACTAAATATACAGTTGAAAAAGATAAAGGTGTTAGAAAATTATTGATTAGAAGTACTTCTATTCATGATGAAGGAGAATACATTTGTACTCTTATGGACGAACAATGTAAAGCAGAAGTTACAGTTATTGAATTACCACCTGAGATTATTACTCCGTTACAAGATAAGACAGTAATAAAAGGAGATAAAACTGTTTTTGAAATTGAATTAAGTAAAGGAGATGCTTTAGTACGTTGGTTTAAGGATGGTACTGAAATCCAATTTTCGGAACATATTCAATTATCAATTGATGGTAAACGTCAAAAATTGAAGATTTACAAAACAGAACCAGAAGATGCCGGTGTATACAGCTGTGAAGTTGGTACTCAACAATCTAAAGCTAATTTAACTGTCCAAGTACCTACAGTAACGTTCCTAAAAACTCTTCCAGAATATACTGTAGTTCCTATGAAATCAAATGCTGAGTTCTTAGTAGAAATTTCAAGAGAAGATGCTGAAGTTCAATGGTTGAAACAAGGCAAAAAGATCAAAAAGTCATCAAAATACTCTATTACGTCAGAGAAAACATTCAGAAAACTTGTGGTCAATGAAGTGACCCATGAGGACGAGTTTGAGTATACTTGTACTGTTGAGAGTCTCAAAACGTCTTCAAAATTGAAAGTTGGAGGTACGTTTTTCCAAAATTTTGGTATTCTGTGTAAGAAACTTGTTGTAGATAAACCATCACCTCCACGTGGACCTCTGGAAGTATCAGGCATGTCTGCCACTTCTTTCACTCTGAACTGGTTACCATCCGAAAGCGACGGTGGCTCACCCATCATTGAATATATCGTCGAAATGAAAGATGTTGCTTCTAAAAAAGATTTCAAGAAACTTGGTTCCACAAAAGGTGATATCACTGACATTCCAGTCAACTATTTAGAAAAAGATCACGGTTATAAGTTCCGGATCACTGCCAGAAATGCTATCGGTATTAGCGATCCTTATCTTCCAGAAGAAACAATTATTGCTGGGTCCCGTATCAGTAAGTACTTTTATAATTTGAGCTTTGTATCCCAGCTTTTGCTTCCGCTTTAGGAATAAAATATGAATTTGCAAAAACAGATGAAACGCTTTATTGCTTACTAGGCATTTTCCCTCCTACTAAACTAGGCACCCGCAGTGAGTACAACAAGAAGTAAAGACCGGAGTATTATTTACGTACTTTTGTAGCTCCACCTTCGCCTCCTATTAATCTAGCTGTCACAGATGTCCAAAGCCGAAGTGCTACTCTAACATGGGAACCTCCTCTAAATAATGGAGGGGCTGAAATAACAGGCTACGTAGTCGAAAAGAAATTAGAATTTATGCCAAAATGGGAAAAAGTCTACACATTAGAATCAAACTGTCTTCAATATACTTTTGAGAATTTGAAAGAGAAGAGCGAATACCTATTTAGGGTATTTGCAGAAAATCCTATTGGTTTAAGTGTACCAGCGACGACAGAAGTTGTAAAATTACGAAGTCATGCCAGTAAGTTCTGTTTTCGGTGGAACAATTGTGAAATTTTTAATGGTACTATTCTAGCTGTACCATCACCTCCTACCGCTCCTCTTGAGATCCGCACTATTGGACCAAACGCAATTGTTATCGAATGGGGAATTCCTGAATCCGATGGTGGATCGCCTCTTCTCGGCTACAACATTGCTATCAGAGATACTAAGAAAACCATGTGGATGGAAATTGGACGTGTTGGAAAAGGAGTACAGAAATTCACGATTCGGGACTTGCAGGAAGATCACGAATATATGATTAGAATCTTTGCAAAGAATGAGATTGGTTTGAGTGATCCTCTCGAGTCAGATGAACCCTTTAAAGTTCTTCCTTCGGGAGGTAAACATATCAATATAGTACTAGGATCATATTTAACCACTGTTTTACAGAAGCTGACCAAGACGATTTCCGAGAGGTCACCGACAGAGAACCCACGTCTTATAGCACTACCACAACGTCTTGGTTACGTGAAAACAGCATGGATGCCGATATCAGTTCCTATTCCAAAGGTGAACTATTACGAAAGGATGAGTACTTCTTCCGAATTTGGTGCCATGCCAAGAAATTATTTAAGTAAAAAAATTTTATATTACTTCCAGATGTAAATAATTTGTTATGATTTTTTATTGATTTTGACTGTTACTGATTTAGGAATGAGAGCTTACTATTAAAGTGTTTTTCATTATTTTGCAAATTGCGAAGCGAAGTAATCGACTTTAATGTAAGCTCCTGTATAATGTTTACAAGGATACTGTGATACTGATGATGATTTTGCTTAATTGAACGAAAAAAAAATCGAATTTAAATATTTATGAATGAGTTTTTGCTTTAATGCTCTAACATGTTTTTGAAAACGTATACGAATTAGTTTTTATTTTTGTTTGTTTTTTTGGTTTTCTTGTATAAAGTTTGGACGACGAATGCAGTGCCTTATTAATTAAAAACTATTTATTGTCCATAGTATTGTTTCTACCAATTTACAACTAATATAATTTTCAGTTTTTTAGAGAGATAAATATAGGTGCATTTTAAGATCAACAAAAAAACTGAAGTTTATATTATTTGCAGTTGGACATATAATTAATTACCGTTGTTTAATAAACAATCAACCAATAAAAATGTATTTTATTTAATACCTACCTAATACCGAAAAAAAGATTTGATTTTAACTAACAATAAGATTTAAGCAAATGGAAAACCAACATGGTTTTTATTAACTTAATAATAATGACATTTCAAAATTAAACCAAGATTTGAATCGGTTTTTTTTTCTCCCTCTCAATTTTCAAATTGGAGGCATAAATATGTATAATGTAGGTGCAGACCTTTGTAAGCCTCACCAAAAAATAAGATAATTAGCACATGTTGGCAACTATGGAGCACAATACTTACCGACATCGGCTATATTCTGCTCAACACTAGGGCTGCAAAGAATACTAGACACTTACTTTGTCACATCACGTCTTTTGCTAAACATTTGTGGAACAGAACTTCGTTTTAATCTTGTTCTTTCTTCACGATTTGTTAGGTTAACATCAACCTACGTTGCCATATTGTTTAGGTCAGCACGCGCCAAGTTCAAATACGGATAAAATATTTTTTTAAATTTAACAATAACGAATTAAAAAAATAATTTGTTGATATTTGTTTAATTTATTAAAATTTCTGTATTTGTGTTTACATTTCTACCAAACAATTCTGGAGCATCTTCACAATGAGCTTTAGATGCTCTAGCAACGAAAAATTTGCTAACTACCAGCAACTGGCTCATTTATTGTCTTGATAATAAAAAACGCTAAACAAAATGTGGAAAAATTAGAGCTTATTAAAAAAATATATGACATATTACAAAGCTAAAAGGCGGCAAACTTCACATTCCAAAAATTTGCTCCATTCTCTCTATTTCGCCAGATCATTTAAGAAACATAAAGAAGTAAAATTTACATTTTTTTTTAATAATAAAAATCATTTTAAAATTGCAAATTTTTATTTTTTAATTATTTTAGTTAGTAAGAAAAAAATCTTCAAGTAATAAGTGATGTGTGACGAGTGGAAACAATGGACACCTTTTTTTCCAATTTCCTAAAATATTAAAAATTTAGTAATCATTTTGTAATAAATAATATGTAGTATGGAACTTATACCTTATTTTTCTAAAAACAAATCGTTGGTAATGGGCTCCAGAAGCCGTGACGTCAAAAATGCGCGAAATTTTGAAACACTGTCATTCGATAAAAATACCTTGAAAATGTCGACCTTATTGCACATGTAAATAAGGTTGAATTTAAAAAGATCAAATTTCAAGCGATGAATAAATACACTAAATAAAATAAATAAGACCTAAAAATATCGACATTCGATACCCTAAACATTTCATTTATTGATAAGTCACGAATTACAACAAATTTACACTTAATAAAGAATTTAATGGAAAATAAAAAGTTCGATGCACAGATTTCCTTCATTTCTAAGGTGTAACGCAGGTCCAACATGAGCGAATTCCAGCGAACCATGCCGAACGTTAACGATTTTCTTCATTTGTCCACGCGTTTGCGCGCTACTTCGCTACTCGGCCATCTTCGGTAGTTGCTTTACAGTTGTTCGGGTGACTTTGAGAGCACGAACCTTACACGGTAATTTCTATTTTCGATTAATTTATCAATTATGCCCGAATTATTTGTAACTTCTGACTGGATTAAAACTAGAATGTTTAGAGTATTGGAGTTGAGTGTTTTTATGCCTTATTTGTGTTTCCATATGTGATTTTTATTCGGTCAAAGTTTAGCTGTTATAATTTCAACCTTATGTATTAGTGCAATAAGGGCGACTTTTTTAAGGTATATTTTTAGAATGACAGTGCTTCAAACGTTCGCGCTAAAATTACGACACACTTCTCCAGCCCATTATAAGCATAGGGCCTAAACTAAACAAGTTTCAGTAAAACGCCTTGAGCATAGACAACCAAGAATACACATCGTTTCGTTAGTACATATAATTGCTACATCCATAATATGAATTATTGTTGTCAGCAAAAAAGTCGCAAAAATAAAAATACCATATTATTATTTAATAATTAAATAGATATATATTTATATGCATTATTACAAGATAGTAACATAACTAATTGAATAACATACAATAATAGAACATACATGTTTTTTAAATAGCTAACCCAGCCTTTTGGCGACACTTTTGCATTAAAGCTCTCAACATAAATTGTTTCCGTGACAAAGTCCTAACTTGTCTAAGAAACACATCTAAATCAATAACTCCACATCTTAATGCCTCTCCCATATAATAAATTGCATCTTCTAAGGCTGCTTCTTCAGCAAAAGCATTTAACAACCTAAAAAAAAGCACGTCACACAAATTTTAAGTCCTGAAATAACTGACTGTTTATATAGTGGCGCCGTAGTTGTAACAGCATCATCGACATCAATCTCTTCTTCATTACTCAATCTTTCTATAGCTTTATCAAGTTCTTGTTCTTTATCTTTTAACAAAGTAATATTTTTCTCCAAGTCACTCTAAAACTCTTAACATTAAAAAGAAGTAAATTCCAACAATTTAATACTTTTTCCTTTTCAAGTCTACTTAAAATCGTATTCAACTTCATTTTTCCTTGTTTGAGTTCTTCCTGAGTCCTTTGCAACGTTTCAAGTTCAGCTTGATTCTGTTGAAACAATTCTTTCATTTTCCTCATTAATTTTTCCTCAATTGCAGTTAACAAAGATTCTCTTATGTGCTCATCTTTGATTGTTCCTGTACCTCCAACTGCTGGAGATGGACCGGGATAACCTCCTCCACTGTGTGGTGGATAAGGTGTTGAATAAGGATTATAACTAGGATAAGGCAAATTGCTTGAAGGAGTAGGATAAGGAGGATAACCACCAAATGCTGAAGTTGGCATATATGAAGTAGGAGGGTAAGGAGGTATATAACTACTTCCAGGCATAAAAGCTGCAATTTTTTAATATAAAATTAGCTAATCGCATAATATCTTTACTTACAATTTGGAGGATAAGGCATATTACTATCTTTAGGTCGTGAAAATACAGGTGGTTGGTCTCCAAATGTAACAATCATTACTTGAATTAAACCCAGCAAATCTGATGTCCCATCGTGGGTTTTCCAGTCGTGAAGATAAGGAAGATAAATTTTACCGTTTTGGTCAACAAACATTGAAGGTTTTATTGACATGTCTGCTGTAGGTTTAACGTAACAAATTGGGGCGTTTTTAGGATGAGTGTCCATTAACCAAATACAAATTGGGATGTTGTACGTATTTCCCTTGTAAGTAACCGGAATTGTACCAGTTAAATTTACCAAGTCCATGGGGGTTCCATCATTAAATGCTTGAATTTGTAACTCAAAAAAATATGTTTGTTGTGGAAAAATACTCACTGTAAACTTCTTGAAGTGGAAGAAGTGCTTGATAATGATTAACAGCGTTTAAAATATCTCTGAGGGTCACCTCGGGGTTGTGATACTAAAAATTTAGTCTTGTAATAAATATTTTTTTCATATAACAAAGATTTTACTTTAGAAAGCCATTGGCGTAATCTATTTTCATCTACACCGGCCATTTTAATAAATTACTCTTACTTTAACAATTTTAACTGTTTTAATATACTTATATTTAATTATTTAACACAAATATAACAATTAAAATAATCAATTTTTGTATATTGTGACTCACTGACATTTAGGTATTTGACGTTTAATAAAAAAAAAAAGAAATGAGAAATATTACTATCAGGTGCGCCACAACAAAATTTAAATTTTAGGGTTGGCAATGAATTTAAAATATATTTTATTTAATAATAAAATACTGTTTTAACAAATATAAGTTTTAGAAAATTTTAAACAATGTTGCATAAAGTAATTTTAATTTAAAATTAAGTACTATTAATTAAGAAAATCAAAAAATAAATTAATTTGACATAAAACTGACATAACCTCACTTTTAAAAAACGTGTTTCAAAACCTCTTGTAGTTATTACTTTTTTATATAAAAATGGGTAAAAAAAGTAAAGAAAAGAAGAAAGGTAAAGGTGCTGAAAAAACTGCAGCCAAAACTGATAAAAAACAGTCCAACAAACTAAAAAAAGAATTACAAAAAATTGGAGAGGTCTTTAACAAATTTGCATTTTTATTTTGTATTTATTACAATAGTTTTTAGGAAGATATAGAAAGTATAGTATCACAAATCGAAAAAGAAGAGAAAAAGCGTCAACAAGTGACTGAAAGTATTATTGAAGCTCCAACTCGCCGTCTCAATTTCACATTCATTCCTCATCCGGACAAGGAACAACTAATTTTATATGGAGGTGAATTTTACAATGGTCAAAAAGTGCTCAAATCACTCACTAAAACAATAAATTTACTAATTTTCTAATTTTTAGACTTTTGTATACAATGATCTGTTCTTCTTCAACATTGCTACTAATACATGGACTGTAATAAAGGCCCCTGCAGGTCCTCCGCCTCGTTGCAGTCATCAAATGGTTGCAACTTCAGCTAATAAAGGTCAGTTGTGGCTATTTGGTGGCGAATTTGTGAGTCCATCGCAAGCCCAGTTTTACCATTATCGAGATTTGTGGGTGTATCACATAGCTCAAAAACAATGGGAGAAAATTCAAGCTCCAAATGGTCCCAGTGCGAGAAGTGGGCATAGGATGGTTTACGTTAAAAAGAATTTAATAGTTTTTGGGGGATTTCATGATAATTTGAGGGACTATAAATATTTTAACGATGTTTATAGTTTTAATACAGAGAGTTATAAATGGACGAAATTAGAACCAACAGGGACAGGTCCTGCACCAAGATCGGCGTGTTGTATGGTGGCTTTGAATGATGGACGGGTTCTGATTTATGGAGGCTACAGCAAGGAGAAAATTAAAAAAGATGTGGATAAAGGACATGTTTATACAGATGCTTTTTTACTAGTACCAGATAGTAAGTTTTTATAATTGGAAAAATTACTATTTTAAGTTTATATTTTTCAGAGAATGATACAACTGGTACAAAGTGGAAATGGGTTCAAACAAAACTGGGAGGCATCCACTTTTCACCTCGATGTAGCATGCCTATTACTTCTACTCCAAACAATACAATAGCTTATTGCTTTGGAGGTGTTTTTGATGTTGAAGAAGATGAAGAAAATCTTGCTGGAATTTTTTACAATGACTTTTTTTCGTTGGATTTAGAAAAACTTGTTTGGAGGAATGTTGTAATTTCTGGAAAGAAAAGTACTAAAGAAAACAAAAAAGAAAATATAGAAGAAGTTGAAATGGAAGTCATTGAAAAGACTGTAGAAACTACAACAATTTCAGATGATGGTATTTTTAAAGTGACTGTAGGTCCTTCTAACAGTGAAACAAAAACTACTAATGTTGATCAATGTAGCCAACCAAAAGTTTTTCAACCTTCACCTAGAATAAATTGTGGACTTGCTGTAAAACATGGAGTTTTGTATCTATATGGTGGAATGTTTGAAGATGGAGATAAACAAGTTACATTTAGTGATTTTTATTCAATTGATTTGAAAAAGTTAGAAGAATGGAAAGTGATAATTCAAGATGATACATCAACTCAAGAATGGTTGGGCTCTGATGATGAATCAAATGATGAAGAGGATGAAGAAAGTGAAGATGAAGAGGAAAATTCTGATTCGGAAATGGAAATTGATTCAAATAACTAACCAAGTATGTATATTTTAATATCAAAATTAAAGATTATTGATTTAAATACGTATATTCAAATCAAGCAAAATGTTTAAAATCTTTTTAGTGTACTTATTTTCGGACCAACTATATAACATTTTCCCCATGTCACAATTGAAATTATGTGAACTATTTTATGGATTTACTACTATTTTTTTGTCAATCCAAAAGTGATTTCTAATTCAATTTTTATTTTCCAATTTCTGAATATTTACTTGTATAACCAACCTAACATTGTAAAATTCCCATTTACCTAACCGCCGTTCTGATTTTGGGAAATGCTAACGACAAAAGCTCGTAATTTCCAAGTTGCCAACGAAACCACGTCAACAAAAAAATCATTTGAAAATTTAGATTAACGATAATCCTCCTAAACCCAACTAAAATTGTGAGTAATGTTAAAGCAAATACCCCGAAAATTGTAAAATATGGCACTTCGTATCATCGGGTATCTTTTAAATTCACCTCACGTTCCATCCCGCTTTGCACCATTAGGAAGAACTTACTCAGCAGCAGCCGCAACTTGCGGCCTTCAAAACAAAGATGAAGATCCCTGTAAGAGTCATTTAAACAAAGGCCTAGTTTTAGGCCTTTACACTAACCCCGACGACACCCTTGATCCTGGAAAACTCACTCCAACTGGCGAAAGATACAACCGCTTAGTATGCAACCGCCTTGTGGATCTTCTACGTTACGCTGGCCCTCCACCTACCAAAGGCCAAGTCAGGATATTCTACAACTTGGAGAACGAAATCAGCTCTGTGGCCGTTGTAGGACTTGGAAGAGAATGTCAAGGATATGATGTTTTTGAACAGATGGATGAAGGAAAAGAAAGTATCCGAGTAGCAGCAGCAGCAGGTTGTCGGGCCCTTCAGGATCTTAGAGCTACGAAAATATTTGTCGAGAGTTTTGGCCATGCTGAATCTTCAGCTGAAGGTGCAGCATTAGGGGTATGGTTGTTCCAAGAGAAAAAGAAGAAGGAGCATCAGTTATTGATACCTCAATTAGAATTATGGGATGATTGTGACTGGACAGGTTGGCAAATTGGGCTCCAGAAAGCAGCAGCTCAAAATCTTGCAAGACAACTCATGGACACCTCCGCTAATTACATGACTCCCACGTCATTTGCTCAAAACGCAGTTGAAGTCCTGTGTAAATCAGGTGTTAATGTTGAAGTTAAAGTTCGAGGATGGGCTGAAACCCAAAAAATGTTTGCGTTTTTGGCTGTTGCACAAGGTTCGTGTGAGCCTCCAATTTTCCTAGAACTCAGTTACTACGGAGCTGCGCGTGATGAGCGTCCTGTTGTTCTCATTGGTAAAGGAATAACCTATAACAGCGGCGGATTATGTCTTAAACCTCAAGGAAAGCAGGAGAAGATGAGAGGTGACATGGGAGGTGCTGCATGTGTAGTTGCAGCTTGTCGAGCTGTAGCCGGCCTTCAACTTCCTCTGAATATCCGAGCTCTTATTCCTCTATGTGAAAACATGCCAGGATGTGCTGCAATGCGTCCGGGAGATATTGTCAAAGCCATGAATGGCAAAAGCATTAAAATCGAGTCAACTGATACAGGTGGCAGGTTATGCCTCGCTGATGCTCTTGTCTACGCTCAAAACTTCTGGCCACGTCTTATTGTAGATGTTGGTACGATGACAAGTGATATGAAGAAGTCATTAGGTAAAGCTGCAAGTGGTGTTTTTAGTAATTCAGAAGCTTTATGGGAGTATATGTTGGCAGCATCGATGCATACAGGTGATAGAGTGTGGAGGTTCCCTCTTTGGGAGCATTTCACACATTTAGTGGCAAGACATCATGAAGCTACTGATGTTAAGACTTATGGAAGAGGATTTTGGCCTCGTGATGGTGAAGCTTGCCGAGTGGCAGCATTTTTGAACGAATTTGTTCCGTGTGGTGATTGGCTACATATGGATACCTACGGAGTGATGTATAGTAACGGATTGGATTATCCGTATTTGCGTAGAGGGATGTCTGGACGTCCTACTCGTACGCTTGTAGAATTCTTATCGCAACTTGTTTGCAACCGTGAATAAATTTTCAATGTATTAAATGGGACAATAATTTTTGTTTAATTTTGGTATTAATAATTTCAACTCACCTGTAATGTAATGTGCAATAAATATTTTAAAAATCAATTGTTTAACACCGATGTCGATGTTTTAACTATTGGTACTGTGGTCTTTACGGGCCAACCATTTTTTATCGGGAGGCTTTAGGAGGAACTAAAGTCTTTTTTGATTTGGTAGAAAAAAAATTAAAATAATTTGGCGACATTTTTATTTCGAATCTTATATGTCTACTTACATGCATAAATTTAAGTTAATAATAGCATAATAATTGTTATTATTCTCATTTTCTGCACGTGTTTCTTCAACGTTTTGTACAAGTTAATAAAATATTTTTTAAGTATTTTTTCAAGTCGAATTTGAGATATGTATAGTATTGCTACTTATATAATACTGAATCTCATGATCGATATTTATATTAATACTCTGTAAATTCTAATTCCTCAAATAGGGAAGAATAAATTTCCCAACCACCTAATGAACAATTTGAATGTCTATCATACTACTTCTAATTACTCAATTCCTATTTTTGAAAGTTTCTTAAAATTTTATCCGAAACTGTGCAGTATCGAGTATAATTTTCAAAATAGTTGCACTTAAATTCTTAGATAAAATGATTTCTTTAAAATCTCAAGAAGGTTTTGCAATGCTATATTCTAAATTCAGGTATATAAAACAATCTTGAAGTTTTAATAGAAATGTTAGATATTTTAGCACATTTTTTCTAAAACCTGATAAGTTTGATTTCACTCAAAGTAACATCCAACATTAATAGTAAACCTAATTTTTATTTTCAACAACCTATATTTGTAAAATCGTACTTAGCAGAAGTGACCAGATTTTGTTCTTAAATTTCTTATCAATCCACAGCCTCTTATTTTGAATTCCAAACTCTTAACAGAATCGTAGGCCATTATTAATTTATTGAGTGACACAAAATCCAGCCACTTGACATCACAATTCAGACGCTACATTGACCCACACAGGCAATAAATTACAATTCCAGCAATATGGAGATCACATAAGGTAGGTTTCTCTTTTACAACTTTGAATAATCCACTGTGATTGGTCCATAACAAGCAACAAACTTTTACAAAGCTGTTATCTGCATTTTACTGTCATTTGAACTAGTGCTGATCTGATGACCAGCATGTAGCTATAGTTATGTTTGCGATTGAGCCAGCGATGCACTGGTGGATTCCTTAACAATATGACTAGTCTTGTTATTTTTCTCATCAAGCCAGTCGTACATTGGATACTCGCAACAGATAAGAAATTTGAGGAATTGTGGTACTTCGACGTAAATTCCAGGAGGAATGGGGATTAAAGGACTTGTTGAAGACTTATAATAACGATATTCGGATATACTACAAAAAAGAAAATTAAGTAACATCAGTAATTTAGTGTTAAATTGGCATTACTCTCTATATTTGTCATCGGAAGACCGTTCCAAAAGGGGAATTCCTGATAGGAACAATATAATGAGAGTTGTAAATATGGGAGACATGATTGCAATCCATTCGAAACCTTCCAAGACATTGAGTGAAATGACGAAAATACCCCACCAAAGGACAATTTCGCCAAAGTAATTCGGATGACGAGATAATCGCCAAAGACCTGAATTGTAATTAGAAAAAAGTTTTTGAAAGATTATTACCTACCATCATTGCACCATTTTCCTTGATTTTCTGGATCTTGTCTAAATGAAAACTTTTGTAAATCAGCATAAGTTTCAGCAAGTAAACCAACTACGAAAAAACAAGTTCCAGTTGAATCTAAAGTGGTCATTGTTTTTGGAGCTGGCGGAATGGAATGTCTTGGTGAATTGATAATAATCACCGGAAGACTTACTACATAGACCCAAACAGCCTAAACAATCCAAATTATAATAGAAATGTCATAAAATTAGTGTTACCTGAAATGTCCAAAAAATTGCAAAACGAATCGTATTACTTTTCTTATCTTCAAATTGCTTATCTCTTCCAATTTTAATTATTCGGTACAAGAGATAACCAGAAAGGCGCATTCCCCATAAACATACAAAAACTGTGACCATAAGTTGTCGACTGTCGTAACTTTTCTAAAAAAAAATGGATTTAATTATTTATGCTAAATTTTTATGTAATATTACTTTGCCACCAGTTTGTCCACAAAAAAATGTTAAAAGTGCAATAATCATAAAATTGATGCCTCCTGCAAAATCTGTTACTTTATCCATTTGAAAAGTAGCAGCGATTATGAAGAAAATTATTTGCATAGTCACTGTTACAATGGCACTGATAGCAAAATGATCTTCGTCAAGAATTTCAACTGCCATTTTGTTGATTTTTTGATAATGATTACGTCTTTGTCCTAAAAAAAATATTCATTGAAATACTTTTTTATTGTTGAAGAAAAAATCTAAATAATTTTAATACAAACTGTACAAAGTTACCGCGAAAGTACAAAAGATATTTTTGACAAAGTTTCCAGCATCCGTGATCGATACAGTACCGCCCGCGCCCTCCTATTTTTGACCTTAAATGTTCTGTCCTAATTATAAAATGAAATTTGTAAACACGGTAAAAGAATGATGATCGATTTAATAAATGAAATGTTGCGCCATGTTTATCTATAACACCCAATCTTTTAAGTTTGTTTCATCTTACAATAAAAGCTAATCAAATATTCATTAAATTTAAACAAGGAAGCTAATTTTATATCAAATAAAAATTGTTTTAAAGTGAAATTTTAAAAAAAGGGAATTATATGTTTCCATTTTACTTACAAAACATTTTTGTGAATGAGATTTGTCGTCGCGACGCCAACGTCGTTGCTTCCCCTTATATGACGGCAACTGCACTGATGATCTGACGAGAGGAATGCGCAAACATCAACTCTGATTCGTTTTCACTAGACTAAAATTAATTAATGGATGAGAAACATATCTAAACTTTTAACAAATTAAAATAGTATGTTCAACTCTATTTTCTAATAGAAAATTTAATCTGTAAAGTTTGTAAATTATTTATACTTAAGTAGCAGAGATTTTTTTAAAAATTATATATAACTTATTTGTTTCACATAGATTCAGCTGACATTTTGAAAAGACAATAGTTATTTATTACATAATTACATTTTTTTTAATACAATTTGTACAATAAATTTGTTTTGTTTCTTTTTATTATAGATTATTTTAAAATATAATTAAATAATTGCAAATTATTGTATATATAACGTAATTATTATTTATATGGTTACAAACTGGAATAATAAAATCGTTTTTCTAAATTATATATTTTTTAAAAATTGCGCTAATTATTGAAGCCTTAGCGCCACCTAGCGGCAGATTTTTGTGCACATTGCAGGTGTAGTTCTGTGTTTATTTATTAATTAAATTACTAGAAAATGTTTAATAGAAGTAATTTAGTCTCAAAATATAAAGCTTTTGCTAAATCTATACAAGGAATACAGGTAGGAAAATCCATCAATATTTCTAAAATACATAAAATTATGTCGGAGAAATGTCAAAAATTTTTAGGTTATGTCATTTTTTGAATATTTTTTTCTTTTAACAGAAAAATATAGCAAAGAATCAAAGCAAAGTCTTTCAAGAATTGTATAATTCACCTGCTTTACCTTCACCGAACAATAAACACTTTCAAAAATATAAAGTAAAAGAAACCATTTTAGTAAATCAAAAAATAATTATTTTTTTTTCCAGGAACTTGCTGTTAATTCTCAATTAATTAGGACTTTTACGAAAACATTATCATCTGTGCAAGAAAAATTTAACACTAAAGTATTAGTAATTTTTCGTGCCGCTGAATTTGGATATAACCTCACTTTTTTCTAGAAAAATGAAACAGCCGCCAAGACGTTTATTAATAATCGGTTTTTATACTCATGCTCCGTTGCAGCATCTACACTTCCCTCGAAAGTAGTAGTAGAGCCAATCCCTGAACCCCCACCACTTCCCCCAGAGACTCCTGAGCCTGAAGTAGCGTCTGAAGTTATTAACCAGCTCAATGCTTTAGGTGAACCGACTTTTGCGTCATTGGGACTTGGAGGGAAAAGTCCTGTAGGGCTAGTACAGTCATGTTTTGAATATTTGCATATAACGTTGGGTGTACCATGGTGGGAAGTTATTGTTTTAGGAACTTTAGTTATCAGATTTTGTATGTTTCCATTGGTGGTAATAGCCCAACGAAATGCTGCACGAATGAATAATTATATGCCACAAATGCAAGCACTTCAATTAAAAATGACTGAAGCAAGACAAATGGGAAATCAATTAGACGTAGCAAGATATTCACAAGAATTGATGTTATTCATGAAAGAAAAGAAACTGAATCCTTTGAAAAATATGATTGTTCCGTTAGCACAAGTATGTTGTTTTGTTTTTTGTAAGGGCCTGATTTCAAGTAACAAACAATATTTTGTTACTTTGTTATGAAAATCGGGCCATGAAGACACAATCTGATTGGTTGATTTTAGATGCCAGTTTTTGTTTCATTTTTTATGGCGTTGAGAGAAATGTCTAATGTCCCAGTTGATAGTTTACGAACTGGTGGACTCTGGTGGTTCACGGATTTAACAGTTCCGGACCAGTTTTTTTTAATGCCTTTGATTACAAGTGCTACACTTTATGCAACAATTGAAGTAAATTATTGTGTTTAAAAGTTGTTAAATTAATTTTTACTTTCCAGTTAGGGACAGATACTGCAAAATTATCCTCACAAAATTTGCAAACAATGAAATATGTTCTCAGAGCACTTCCTCTAATAATTTTACCCTTTACCATAAATTTTCCTGGTGCAATTTTATGTTACTGGGTATCTACAAATTTTGTTTCTTTGGTTCAAGTTGGAATCTTGAGAATACCAGCTGTTAGAGATTATTTTAAAATTGAACCTTTAGTAACACATAAGCAGTTGCCAATAAAACCGAAAGGATTTACAGAAGGTTTAAAAGATTGTAAGGCGTTTACAGTTTATTTTATATATTTTTAATGTTGATTTAAATACAGCATGGACAAATATAAAAATCGGCAAAGAATTGGAAGAGCGACGAAGAATAGATGAAATGCAGTTTCAGAAAGCAGGAAGAGGTCCCATTGTCAAAACATACAAATATGACCCAACAAAACAAGGTAGTCCAACAGCGGTTAGTGCAAAAAAGCGATAATTAAATTTGTTTAAGTAAATAAATTATTTAGTTTAGTTTGTGTGTCATTTCAAAATGAATTTCTTAAAAGTTTTATAAAAATCTATTAATGTATATTTAAAAAAAAATAATTATACAATAGTAAAAAATGAGAAATGAAATAACGTTCCCCCTACTTATTATTTAAAAACTATACATGGCATAAAACAGTCTAAAAAAAGTCCATTAAAAAAATCACAATTATTGAGTCTTTTCCTTTTCATTATGTGAAACAATCCATGGGTGTTTCATCACCTCACTTAATTCCAGCCTTTCGTTGGGATTAACAACTAACAATTTTCTAATCAAGTCTTGAGCCCCCTCAGAGACATGAGGAGGAAACTTATAATAGGCCTTACTAATATTTCTATAGGTCTCTTCGTAAGTTGTTGCCTCAAATGGGGGTTTACCTGTTAGGAATTCAAAACACAAAACTCCCAAACTCCACAAATCAACTTTCTCATTATGTGTTTGTCCCACAACCATTTCTGGGGGTAAATAATCAAGAGTACCACACAGAGTAGTTCTCCGAGAGGAGGGGGCATGTACTGACCATCCGAAATCGGCAATTTTGACCTCTCCTTTGGCACAAATAAGCAAATTCTCGGGCTTAATATCTCTGTGGATCACTTTTTTTGTATGACAGTAACTCAAGGCATCTGCTACTTGGCGGATATAACGTGCGCAGACTTCTTCAGGAAAGCGTCTGTTAGGGGCTGCTTGTAATGCTTTATAACATGTTCCTGAAGCAGCTTAAATTAGATTAATTTTCGCAAGGATTAAACACTTACCATTTGGAGCATATTCTAGGATGATATAGACCCGAGTTTCATCATGGAAATAACCATACATTCGGAGAATATTATTGTGTCTTAGATGTGACTGAATTTCGATTTCTCTCCGAACTTGATGTTCGTTATTAAAGTCTTTAATGGCACTTTTAAATAACACTTTTAAAGCCACAACAAACTTTGACTGCTTCTCTCTAGCTAAGTACACATTACCGAATTTTCCTTTACCTAATGGTTTACCGATATCAAAGTCTGCTAAAGTCCAGCGACGACCTTTAGTTTCTTCTTTTGTGTTATTTGCAGAAGGGGTTTTTGTGCTATGATGGTTTGAACTACTTGTTTCCGAATTGTCTTTTAAAGGTGGTGTTTCTTTCTTCGGAGCACTTCCATTTGGGGGTCTATGTACACTATTTTCCGTAAGTACAGTTTTTTGAACTGGGGTCCCTTTTTTGATTGAACATTTTTGGACTGGATTTGGTACTGCTTTACGAGGAATGTTATTTTCTTTATTTTGATACGTCGGAAGCTTTCTTTGTGACATAATTTCAAAGATTGTACAATAAACTTTCCTTAAATTTTCTAATAACAGAGCAATTCGACGTTCACTCAACAATTCGTATTTAAAATGTCATTTTTTTTGGTCAACGGTTTTTTACAGCGCTACCAACATAAAAATTTAGGACTAATTATTTTATTTTAATATAATAGGTAAATTTGTTTTATTAACAATTCCTTATTGTTGTGGGATATTACCTTTCAATTTTTAAATATTATAATTTTAATGTGGTTAACACTTGATTTAAATATTAGACAAACATTAGAGGTTAGAGGAATTTAATTTTGTAATGTTGGTACAAGCAATCATAACATAACCTGCAATTCTATTTATTTAAAATTAATCAAAAAATGGCATTATTTAAGCTTCTCAGGGGTTTTTTCTTAGTCAACAAATGTTTTAGGATTAATGTAGTTACAAAATCTAGATTTAATTCATTATGTAACCCCCCACGTGATAACCCCCAATTTGGGGCTAGATATCTTAGATTTCTTCGGAAACCGTCGCAACATGACTTAAAAGTATCTGACGATATACCGGAAGCGTTCGAATTGATATATAGGAATACAATGAGCAAATATATATTGGGGGCTCAAATAATTTCAGCACTAACTGGTGGTGTTGTGTTTGTGGGTTTTTTATTCAAGTCTGAACAGGTATCGAAACTTCAAACACCTTCGAAATGGAGTCATTCTGCTAGGGCAACAGAAAATGAAGAATTCTATTATGTTTCTTTTTTTATAATGTTTATAGTGTTAATTCAAGCAGTGATCATGCGACTTCCTATGAGGATATATAAAGTACCAAATACTCCTAAATATATTGTTATCAATTATGGACCAACGGGAAAACAACGTTGTAAATTTGTGAGGGGTGAAATGAGACGTATGGAAGAAAAAGGGATTTTGCCATGGAAAGAAAATAGATATCTTGTTGAAACAAACAGAGATAGAAAGAATTTTATATTAATTGAAACATTCTTTCGAAGACCTGCAGATTTACATATTATGTTAGGGGAACAAAGAGATCCGGACGAGGAAGAAGAAAATTTAAAACATTGAAAGCATTTTTATTTGAAACTTTAACAAGATGACATTTGTTAATACATTTTTCTGTATATAATTTATTGCAATAAATGTAAAAATGTCTGTAACAGTCTTAAGTCTAGGCCTGTTTAGTCTTTAATGTTATTACAACAAGAAATGGATGACCTCTTAACGACAATAAACTCACTAAAATTAACATTGTGATAAAATTATTTGGCTTAAGACACAATAATATAAAAAAAATGTTCACACAATTAACTTTCAACAAATAAAAAGACAATCGGACGTCAGCATATTTAAAAATATTTATATTTCATACAAAATATACATCTCTCTGTTCTAAAAATGATATGATTTGGAAGGTACATAATCTGTTGATGATATGTATGAGATAATGCAAATGCTGGCAAAAGTCGTGGAGTTTTTCATATTGTCATGTTCTAATTTCTACCAACTAGCAAATTTATCACCAAAAGCTTATTTACGAAGAGCTTACCGAAGTTCGTTTGATACTGATGTGAATCAAAAGGGAAGCTAATTCGAGGTCTTCACTGTACACGTTCTTGAGCCAAACACTTCGATATCCCGTTTTTAAACACGTTACCTTGAATAAAACTAGTTAATTATTTTTACAGCAAAGCAGGACACTACTTACAGGATAAGTAGCTTGTCCTATAAAATTTGGTTCGCCAAAAACATCTTCATCCTGTACTAAAAACCTTAAAAGAGCAAAATACGGATTGTATACCGGAAATTCAATTACTTCTTCCATCCAACGTGGATTAAATCCATTATCAGCTGTTAGATAAAGACTTAGATAAAGCTCTCCCAATATTGGATTTTTTTTTACTTACAGACTGGTTTAGTTGTTAGTTTATTCCCTGAATCAAACGGTGCTCCAATAACCTCAACTTCAACAAAAGGACTCGCTGTACCTTTCTTTGGCCTACACAAATGTCTCGCTGCTATTATCCTAAGAGTGATAATCCACGGCTCAACTCCAACCAATGTATTCTTATCAGCCGGATCAAATTCATCTCTGAACATAAAATCCGGCTTTAACAAGTATCCACAATTTCCATTATCTCTAAACTTGGCTTGATTCAATTGCATAGGTTTATCCCCAGTTTGATAATTTAATGCTACCATTTGCGAACCCATATTCCACATATTAATTGGACTATAATTCGATGAATCAACTCTTTGGCCTTTTGGATACACTCTAGAAAATTGGTGTTGGTGGTATTTGACGAAAAATTTTTTTTCTTGTTGACAGATAAGTTTTTCAGCTTTTGTCTCAGGGAAAGAAGACATTTCATAAAAAATAAAACCTTGACGTGCTCTTTCCATATTGAAAGTTATAGATCGGCAGTATATTATTAAATTTGACATTTCTTTGGCGATACGGAACGTGCGCTCCATTTCGCGGTGTTGATTCTCTAGAGCACAAGCTCGTTGAGCGACTTCTTTGATAGCCATCAGCCATTCCAAGGCCTATCAGACAAAATTATATTTACGTTTCAAATAGACCTCTACAATCAATAATTTACAACTTACCAACTCACGTGACTGAAGTGCCACTTCCAATGGTGTACATGCTGTTGACGTTACGATTTTTAGTACCCACTCTAAACCTGGACGTTCCGGATGATGGATAAGATCCACAACGGCACCATTCATATCCAATTGACCTTGAAGCATTGATTCTCCCGACTTTAAGAAAAAATTATATTAAAATTAGAAAAAAAAAAGATAGTTGATTGTACCCCATCGTCACTTCCATCTTGGCTTTCCATTCTGTCTAATTCCATAACATAATTAGCAGGAAAAAAATGTTGTTTCATTCCTCCGTAATCACCTCGCCACCAGCCAACACTGTTTTCTGGTTTAGTGACATTCGTTATAATTGCATGCTTGCAGAAAGATAATTCATCAGCTTGTTGTGCTCGATAGTCATACAGTGCTTTAACAGTGATTTTGGGTGGTGTAAAAGCGCTGGGATCCATATATGAAGGTGTGCTGTTATAACCAACAGCATCATCTTGTTCCTATTATAAAGTAATTTTTGATTAATAATTAATAGAAGTGGCACACGACAAGTAATTTTGCAACATTTAGTCTACAATTTATTACAGTTTAAAAATTGTTTTATTTATTAATTTTATTTAAAAAATCATTTGACATCTTTTAATCTCCAGAATTTTAGTCATATTAATTAAGATCTCTAATATATCAAATATCACCATTGTTCTAATTGTTAAATCAGAGATGGAACATTTTTCTCATAGTCCTTGGACTCTAGTTGACGTATTAACATGCTGGTCCACGATTTTTGAGATTCCTGTATACATATTTTGCAGATCTTGCAAAACTGTCTGTGAGCGATAACAATTTCAGATCACTGAAGAGACCTGAAGAAGGAATAAAAACATTTCGAAATGTCGCCATAAATTAAATCTTATTTCCCTTGTTTCTAAAAGAGACACCTGTACAGATGTTTCTCATATAATAAATTAATTATTTCGTTTTAAGCTTATTGTATTGCATTACTATATATTGTTTTTTTTTTGTCGGTTTAAAATGGATTATTTTTAAATATGGTATTCTATATATTTTGGTAATTAAAAATGTTTAGCACTAAATACATATGCATAAAAATTTATTTAAAAAATTAAACAATAAAGTTTCTACAACTTCAGTATGAGACTAAAATAAAATAAAAATGTTATTGTTAATTGGAAGTAATCTCCTAATTTAATTTAACTTAAAAATGTTTAATTGAATATCAATTTTAATTTTAAAAAAAGAAGTACAAAATAATAACGATAATTATGCGAATTTACTCAATTTTATTTATTAATTAATTTACTTTTAATTAAATTTAAAATTTAGTCAATTAATACTATTTAAATCATTTCAAGACATTGAATAATTTTCTTGATAACCGGTAAAAAATAAAAGGAATAAATTAAAATACCTCGTTATAAACGCAATTTCTCAATATTCTATCGCTCCCTCCCATCATCATCAGCATAACAATAGCACCCCGCTCATTTCCTTGTAACATTTAAATTATTCAACTGACCACATTTACCAAACCCGTCTACATAAATAATTTATAATCTTCGTCTTATTTCACTGACCCACCCCGTACATCACCATTAACGCACCTAATCTTCATATATCTCTTTTCCTTGACACCACTAAAGAATTTTTTACTTGACTCAATCAAAAAGCAACTAACAAAAAAAAAAACAAAATTACATTATCTTGTGAACATTCCAAGTTTTTCAACCCACTGACTCACGAAAAAGACTTTTAAAATAATCCGATAATTAAAGGGCGACCAAACGAAACGTGTATAAAAGTCGAAACGCGTATCGAAAGAAGAACCTGTTCGCTTTAGACTGCGACTATGGAAAAAAAAGAGACGGAAGTTATTCAAGGGAAGAGAGACCTATGTATACGACCTGTTGCATTCCAAACGAGGGGTTAAAAAACTATCGAGGGAGTCACAGACAGTGATTTTCAGTTTCATTGTCGAGTGTAAGGTGCTTTAAGTAACAGGTCGGTGCTATTTTAATTGTCAAGATGATCGAAATGAAGCTGTTTTGATTATTTGATTTGTAGTTAACGGGAGAAGTTTTAGAAAATGAAAAGAGTCCGGGTATTACTACTGGTAAGACTTGTTAATTTTTCTTTTTATTAATACATTTTAAAAAATCTCTTTTAAAAAAATATAAATTAAGTAATACAACTACATTTTTTTAATGAATTAGACGTTAAATTTCAGAAGTTAATAAATAACAATATTTAATTAAGTTATTTTAATATCAGGTGATTAATAAAAATATGTATATAGCAAAATTGTAATACGGCTTTGCAAATAATAAAAATATGTACAAAAATTTTGGTTTTATCTCAGTTGATAACAAAATAGCAGGTCCTAGAATTGGTTATGGAATTATTTTTTTAGGTATAATCTTTGAAAACGCTAAACCGATTTAATGAAATTTGTGTGAACAGAGCGAAATGCGCGTTTTTAATATTTTTTATCCTTTTTAACATCTGAAGTAAATTTTTCTTTTAATAAAAATATAAATGTTAGCGTTTATTTTCTAAATTTCGACTAGTTTATGAAAGTACATGACTTTTAAAATTACTCGCATAAGAAATAACATCTAATTTACATCTTATTTGATAAGATCTATGTTCTACAATGAATAGATAATTATACAACAAGCTTAGAAAAAAAATTTTTTTTTCACATTTTTTCTTTTTTTTAACGATAGCGCAGCTTGATAATCAGCACCCAAAATCTTTGAAAATAATAATAAGAGTAACATTAACATTTTAATTTGTATTTTATATTAATTTATTTCGAACATATGACATTTCCTCTTTTCGAAATGTTTCTATTTTATAATTTAACTGAATTTATGTAAGACAATCAGCTAATCACCACTTTGACACCCCTTTTTTTATACACAGTGAGCGGCAAAATTAAGAAAAAATCTTATTAAAACTAAAAATATTTTGTTTTGACAAAAATCGTCGAACAGGTCAATTTTCTTTTTAAAAAAATGCCTTATTTTCAACTTGATTTGAAATTTTATATATACTAGATTTTGAATAATGACATCATCGATTTTTTTTTAATGGAAGAAACTCCTAAATATTTTTAGTTATTTTGGTAGATTTTTTTAATTGTTGAAATGGCAATACCAAAATGTTACGTTATAAAGTTTTCAAATAAAATTAATTCAAAAGTGAAAAACAAATTTTAGTACATATTACACAAAAAAATTAAATTTTATCCACTTTTTTTGCTACAAGTAATTTTCTGTGATAAAAGAATTTGTTCTTGATATAAAAACGTCAATTTAATGGTCAGCGAAGTAGTAAATACGCTCAGTTTTGTACCTTACCTGGTTCTAACAGTAATAATAATTATTGTTGTAGTTATGCATTCGTTAGCCTCTTCTTTTTATGTGGTTACTTTAATTTACGGAAGAATATTACCTTAGAAATTACCAATTCGTAATTATTATTTTTTTATATCTTTATAATTTCTAGTTTTCTTAGTATAAATTTACCCCAAGTTTGTTTCAGGTACTCACGCTTTTAAGCGTCTTTTACCCCACATCGCAAACTCCCTTACCTGACCGTGTTTTTAATCCCAATGCCACATTAACCCACCACCAACCCAATAAAACAGTAGCAGACCTCGTCCAACGTCAGACCGACACAATCAAACAAATAATATCTAATCACCATCGCGATTATCCTGTCATCACTAAATATCCCGCTGATGGCAAACAAAAGAAAAACGATAATCTATCCTTAGAAGAAATCAAAATCAAATGCCAACATTTGGCCCGTCTTGCCACCACTCCACCCACACGCAACACAACTTCCGGTTTTTACATCACTACTGATGAACCGCCACAATCAACAACAACACCAAAACCCGTCCCTATCAAATATATCAAACTCGAACCAGTAATTCTACAGAAAACTATAATGAGCGACGGCCGAACCATTTATTACTGGCATAAAAGTATTCCAAGTCAAATTGCACCTGTCAGTCCCAGTACGCCGCCACCAACAACTACCACAACAACAACAACAACAACTACTACCGCCCCCGTTTATAATTTTCGCAATTTTTTTCCGTCGTTTTACTCGATTGGAAGCTCTGAATCGGCTCCTGCGACTACAACAGAGAAAACGACAACCACGGAAAAACCAGATGAATTGCAACTCTATCAACAACAATTGAAATTCGTTGTTCCTGTTCCATATGCACCACTGGATGATCAAATTGTGAGAAAACCGTGGGAGTTTGATCAATATGCATATTATCCGAAGCCATTGCAACCGGAAAATGTTAATCTACAAGTGCCCTATGTGCCCACTTTTCATGTAATTAAAGCAGTCGCTGTACCCAACCAATATGAAAGTGGTACGGACGGTATTTAAATAATAACGAGTGTTGTTTTAAATTTAAGATACAGAAATTACTAAGTTTAAAATAACTTACAACCATTATTTTCAAGACTGATTAGATTTTTTAATTAATGTATTATATCATATACGTATTTTTTGTCTTTCTTTAAGTATGTTTTAAATAATAATAACTCATAGTTACTGTAGATTTACATATTATATAAAATTTAATTTAATTTCTACGTAATCACTTTTATTTATATAAAAAAAATCAATAGAAAAGTAGTGGGGTCGGTTTCGTGCAATTAAATGTACAAAAAAATCTAAAATTGGTTTTTCTAATAAAACATTAAAACTTACCATTGCCATTTTTTTAACTGCCTCTTCACTGATTGGATAACTTAATTTAACCCGTCGATAGAGTGGATGAGTTTCGTAGTAGTTGATTAATTCAACTAAACTTTCAAATTCTACATTACCGATGGTATAAAGGCGACCTTCTAATTTTATTCGACAGTGTTTGATTTTCTTATCGGCCCTGAAATTAAATATAAACAATTTTAATATTTTATATTTAATTAATATAATTAATCAAAAACTGTATTTTAATGGGAAATTAATAAAAAAGTAACAGAAATAAATAAAATTTTGAAAATAGGGGTCAATAAAAACTGACACCAATTGGTCTAGTGTAGTTCTGGTGTCGTTCGGTATTGTCTGATGTAGTTTGGCTGTCAATTATAGGTATCAAGTGTAGCGTCAGGTTTTTCTGGACACCACTATATTAACAAAGTTGCAATCCAACTTACCTAAAACTAATTGTATAACAATTGGCATCATTCTCACTCGGCCTCACTAAAAACGCCCCTTCAGTCTTAACCCTCCTCAGAATCTCATCTGCCTGCATTTTTCCCGTATGTTTATGATACCATTCTTCTGTTTCATGTTTTTTCGGTTGTGGTACCGGTTCTTGTAACGTTATCGAAAACTCTGCCGTGACTAGAGGACAATTTCTATAGTGTGTAATCAAACTATATAAACTGTCAAAATATTTGGCATCAGTTAGATAATATTTCGTATGTTGTTTATCCGGTTTCGATCTAATTCTACAGTGATTTACTTGTCCATTCCTCCAGAACGATAAACAATACTCCCCCACAAATGTTACACTCGCTCTCACCAAAAACGTGCCGTCACCCAGATGCGAGTAAGCCTTCAATAATTGCTCAGCTTCTTCACGTCCATTAGCTAGCTTCCCATGGAACCATTTCTCGCTGAAATGAAGCTCTTCATTGGGTACATCTGATTTTGAACGCAAAAATGCTGCACTGTCATCCTCATCTTCGGAACGTTCGGATTCCTGGTCCGGTTTGTAACTGTCGGTGTAGAAGAGTTTGCTTTGGGTAAGGATAAAAAAGTGAGGATTCCATTCCTTATCGACAGGGTCCTCCAGATACATAATACCGTTACGGACCGAACTGCGCAAATCCATTTCGCTACCTTCGTTTCGGATGAGGAATGAGGATTCATCTTGACCTTCAGGCAACTTTTTGTGTTTTAAAATTATTTTACGACGGAGTTGGTAAGGGGAAGGAAGTTGTTTTTCGTTTTTTTCGACGGGATGAATGAGCAACGCGTCACCGAAAACTTCCTGCAATTATTTTTTTTTAATTTGGAAAGATGTCGAGTGAAATAAATTTAAAATACTTCATAATTAGTATTCCAAAATCTTGTCAATGTTATTAAAAGTAAACATGTAATTTTAATATTAATAGAGTGATAACACAGATGGTATATTTTTATCTTAAATGATTATTTACTTAATGATTTGATTACCTGCATCGCTGTTGCCATTTTTCGTTGCTGCGGCAACGAGCAATTATCTTCAATTGACAAAATAACAGGATATTCAGAAGTGGCAAAAGCATGTTCTTTAATTGTTCTAATAACATCCATAAATTTGATTTTTGTAGTGAATGTATGACCATGATAGATAAAAGGCATTCCATCAGGACCATCCCAACAATCTAATTCTATACATCTACAGCCCATTCGTAAACATCTAGCATAAGCTTCAACAGAAGACTCACTTGATAATTGGTCACCTGTCAGATATCTATTAAAACAATTAAGAATTATTTATTATTTCTTTTAAAAAAATATGTATTTTATTACGTATTATGTGAGGAAGCAATCCAGTAATGTGAAAGAGGTCTGGACATGTCTTGATATACAGAATTCTTATTAGGGTTCCACAAATCATTCTGTTTTGAAAATAGATAATCTAGGAATTCACTGATTGTAAAATGTGGCTCTTGTACCTCCCTTTGAGGGTCCTAAAAAACAAACAAAATAATTGAATTTTCTTCTTTAAACAAATATTTACCTTTAAAAAATCACAGATAAATCGAGAGACAGCTCTCTCATCATTACTCAAATCATCATTTTGCTCCTTCAACAGAAAACTCTGGACTTCTTGCAAACTAACGGTTTTCAAATTTGCTGAATATAATGCAAGTTTATCAAAAATGTCACTCCCATTCTGAAATAAACATTACAAAAATAACACAAATTGTAACTTAATTGTTTTAATACTTTACACTTTCATCAAAAATTATTTTCTGATACAAAACAGCAAAATCATCAAATCCAATTTCTGCTCTTTTTCTTGTATCAACTTCATTGAATAATTCTCGTAATTTATTTGTAGGAATTTTGTAATTTATTCGAGGTAGAAACGCTTTCAAGTCTTTAATGTTTATTGTTTCTGAAGAGTTTTCCATTGCATAAAATTCTCTTCTCAGCCAGACTTGGACCTGGAGTGGATAAGGAGCATTGATTGTGTCCTTGACCAAATAACGTAAGCCCTTAACCCACAACTCGCATTCTTTTTCAGAAAGCGCTGAAAACAACAAATTTATTCACGTTCAATAGAAGTAACTAGATTGTACCTGCAATGCTGAGGACCCTCAATTTGAACTCAGATCCATAATATACCACAAAACATTTGAGATTTTCAATTTTCTTTGAATCATCAGCCCATTTATCAAAATCCTTCGAGTTCTTCCCTATTCTGATTTCCTTAATTTTTCTTAAATCGACAGCTCCATCATGAATAGGTTTCGAGTTACTTGCAGGCCGTGTCCAAACAATTTGTCTCGTTTCCCTCCGAATAGCTAAAGTTTTATGTTCAGCCTTCTTCCTAAGGGAATATTTCGTAACCAATGTTCCCCTTTCAAGCTGACTGATAATCTGCTCCATTTCCGGGATATATCCCGAGCCGGGCGATGGTGAAAAAGCCCCATTAAACATCCCGAACATCGTGCTGATCCTTTCCCGGTCTAAACTGTGGAAATTCTTGTCTAGAGGGCTGTTTCGAAACACCATTTTCGGAAATTTTATTATTAGATATTTATTGTTAGAATTTGTCAGTAACAGACGTAAAGTATCATTTCAACCCCACGCCGATACAGTAAACAAAGCGCGATTCCGCGAATAAGAATATAATAAGTCGCGGTTCATACTACAGACTACAGGTTATAAATAACTAAAGGAACTGTGATTTCAAACTCCTAGATAAGATAAGTATTATCTCGTCGCGCGCAAATTGGCGGTAATTGCAATATTGAAATGAAATTGGTTTATTTACGGAATATACCTAAAATTTGATTAAATTGCTATTTTTGGTATAGTACCTTTGAACAGGAAGTGGGGCTTATTTATGACAAGGCATGCTTCATAAATCGGAACCTTTCGTCAACAGGAAATTGCACTTTCACGTGTTTGGATATGTTACATTGTCAAACTGGAATCGTATGATAACGCGAATAAATTTGTTTAACTATTTTAATCCGCATTGATAATAATAATAAAAATCCTCTTCAAAATTGACAGATGACATGTATTTGACAAGTGCGGAAAAGAAAAGATCAAGGACACGCAGGCATAAACTAATAGTTTACATTGCACTCACGAGAGGCGCCACGTGTCACAGAAGTTATTTGTGTTGGTGTTACTGATTTTAAATAAAAATGAAATCTTTACAATAAACAATTGTGTAAAAATTTTAAAAATTGTTTTTACAAAGTGTTTGTATAAAATAAAAAACTTTATTGTTTAAAATTGAAATAAAAAAATAAAATAAACATTATGCAACCAATAATACAAATAAAAAGATACAATGTAAAAATAATGTAAACACAAATACACGTCAATCAAAAATTTAAATTGTGACAAAACTATCCTTGAAGATTTTTTAAACTTGGTTGAATTTGAAACAAATTGTTAAAAAAATACAGAAAAATACAGTCTTCACTAAACAAACACGCACAAGGAAATTATTAGTTTTTATTAGTTTTTTTAATTACTAGGGAATTAGCGGAATAGGATTGGTAGCAGTGTCTATCCGCCGCGAAATTCGTTTATTAGTAGCGAAAAATGTATTTTTGCTCACAAAAGTGACTACTATATAGGCCCCTTCAGTACACAGCACTTTTTAAGGTAAAACACCCTGATTTTCAAGGATTAACAAAAAAGCAAAAAAAATCGTGAAAACGCTCTGATTTTCAAGGATTAACAGAAAAGCGTAAAATATCGTGAAGACACCCCCGTTTTTGTTTTGACATCAATTTTCTTGTCGCCCTGTTATAAGGCGTCTGGAAAATCTATCTTTTTAAGGCCAACAACCTGATTTTCAAGGCAACTCAAAACGTGCAAAATTTATGAGATCCCCCTCAGAACATTTGCCCTGTTTCTATAAGGTAGAAGGCATGCTATACAAACTCATGTAGATAACGACTTTTGTAGAACATTTAAATTTGCAGCCACTTGGACACCAGAGAGGTTGTCGTTTCATTCTAGTAACTTTTATTTCTTACTGTTGGCATGCTTTCTGGAGGTGTCCTGGAGAGATAGATGGATCCACAAATAGAAGAAATACTTGAGAATTATCCTAATTTTCTTAACGGTGAACATTATAATTAACATTCTTGGTTAAATCTTTATTCCTTATACGCTTCAGACGATCACGTTGTGGACTGTACGTGGGAAGAAGAGGAAAACAATAAAAAAACACCATTTTTTCGAATTTTACCTCGCCATTTTGCTGTAAAAGATGTCTCCTATATAAGAAAAACAAAAGGGTGCTACTTCATAGTTAAATATAATTATGACACCGAAGAAGAATTGCCTACAGGAGAGGGATTAAAGGTGTTAGTAGATCGCATAAAAAAGTATTCACCGTCAAATACTGTTGTGGTGGACCACTGTATTTAAATATTATTATTATTATTAAATAAATGCGTTCGGGCTGAGGCCTTAGCCTGTTAAGCCCGTGCTCGTGAGTGAGATAATCAATTTCTGGAGGCATGATAAGTATCATATTTTATCTTAAAATTTAAAGTAGAATTACATAGAATGATCTCCGAAGGTAAAGAGTTCCACTTGTCAAAGACTCGGTTCGAAATAAAAGACTGCCGAACTGTAGTGTGTAACTTTCCTTTGGCAAGCTTTAGATGATGTCCTCTAGTGCGACCAGTTGTGTTAAGTTTAAAAAGATGCCTAATGGGAGAAGTAGGATTGTTAAGAGCTTGAAATACAGTAATTAGATCTCCTCGCATCCGTCTGTCAGACAGCAATGGTAAGTTCATCATGGATAAACGCTGAGGATAGTCAGGGCGCACACGACTAAAAGGCAGCCTAGTAGCCCGACGCTGAAAAAAAAACGCCTTCTAGAAGTAGCACATCTCGCTGCAAATTGGACACCCATATACTATTTGCATATTCTAGAACTGGTCGAACATGTTTTGTACGCTTTAATAAAAGATCTGGTGTTTAAACTAATGAAGGTTTTACTTAAGATATAAAGAATCCTGTTGGCTTTCTTAGTGACTTTTGAAATATGCTCGGACCGTGAAAGGGAAGAGGTTATGAGAACACCCAGATCGAGACATGACTGATTTTTTGCCAGATTTAAACCATTGATTTTATAAGGAAATTTGCCATTTTTGTCACCTAAATGAAGGATAGTGCATTTATCCACATTGAGTGGAAGAAGCCAGAGACGAGACCATTCATTAACTAATTGCAAATCATAGACCATATCAAAGTGTTTTTTGCTGTTGTTATATATCTTAATGTCATCGGCGTACATTATACAATGAGATTTTAGTTGTCTTGGAATGTCAGCAGTGTAAATTATGAATAATAAAGGACCAAGGACTGAGCCTTGGGGGACACCACTTAAGACTTGTTTATGTGCACTATAAGAGTTGCTGACTTTGACTTTAAACGTACGATTGCTTAAGAAAGCGTCGATCCATTTGAGCAGATTGCCACGCAAACCATAATGCTCGAGTTTATAAAGGAGTCGTCGTTTAGGTACTCTGTCAAAAGCCTTTGAAAAGTCTAAGTATGCCACATCAACAGAATTACCAGCATCTAGTTCCCTGGTCCAATCTTCAAGATAACATAATAAATTGGTAACAAGTCGATTTAGCTGGCATAAAACCGTGCTGACTGGATGGTAATACACCATGACAATTAAGAAACTTTATAATTTGGTCATAAACCATGACTTTAACAACTAAAGAAGTCAAACTGATAGGTCTATAATTAGATACATAAAATTTATCGCCTTTTTTGTGTATAGGTCTTACGACTGCGGTCCTCCAATCAAGTGGTAACACACCGACTTTGAAAGATTGTTTCATTAAAAGTGATAACGGTTTAGTGAGATGAATTGCACAATTTTTTAAAACACTGGCAGTAATATTATCAGGTCCAGATGATTTAGTAACACCCAGTTTCCCCAAAAGAGGATGTCACAAAGACTACTTAAATTTGGTGGTACTTGTATTAAGGGCAATTGCGATGGCGGCTCGTTTGTATAAACAGATGCAAAACTATCTGCAAAAGGGTTAGCTGCCTCAGCGTCATCCACAATGGTATCACCACTACCATCCCTAACGCTAGGAGTTTTAACTGACCCAGAAATATTATTTTTAACATATTTATAAAAGCACTTAACATCTTTTTTGTCAATCAGACGATTTTCATATTCAGCTCTGGCCTTTTTAATTATGGAGGAAAGATTATTGGCATAAGCCCTATGAATAGAATAATCATATTCGTTCAAACTCAGTTTATATTTTTTCCATAACGATTTTTTATGTCGAACCATTTTTAAAATATTGTGGTTAATCCAAGGTTTTGTGGAAGAAACCTTGACTGAGACAGATTGGGAGTTAGCGGTAACTATGTTCTGAAGATAAACTTTAAATTGAGACCAATTATCTTGGATATGTGAACACGAAAGAAGACGATCCCAATTCGATGAAGAAAGTTTTTCGTTGACTTGATCAAAGTTAATAAATACCTTTTGAAGTTGTGCTATTTAACTACGACAAGTAAAGCCAATCTGCAAGTCACTCCTTATCACAACATGGTCAGACTTACCTATAGGATCAATATATTCAAAGGTTGCTGATGGTTTCTATACCGAGTAGGCCGCGAGACAATTTGCGTTAAATGACAATTTAACAGGATATCAACAAGTTTCTGGGATGAGGTAGAAACAGAAGAAGATGCATTTAAAGGCCATACAATGTCCGGCATGTTAAAATCCCCAAATATAATTTTTTTTTGTAAGTTTCTGCATATTCTAATAGAACTTTATATAGCAAATCGTCATCAGCGACTGAGGCTCCTAGGGGACGATACACACAACCCAAAACAAATGTGAGTGATCTATTGGATATTTTCAGAAGTAACACCTCCATGCCTCCTACATCAGCGTTAAGATTAGTTAGTGTAAAATTACTAGTTATTTGGTCAGAAACATACATGCAAACACCCCCTCCTCTTTTGTTAAGACGATCTTTCCTAAATAGCGAATAACTGTTTAACTCTACAAGTGAATCTGGAGTGTCAAGACTTAACCACGTCTCAGATAACAAAATAAAGGAAGGTTTATCAACAATGTAAGAAGATAAGTCATTAAATTTGGCTACTAGAGATGCTATATTGGTATAAACAATCTTGCTTGTAAAATAATTTTGTGTTATATTATTAACTTTAACGGATATAGATATAAATTCAAACAAATTTTTGCGAAAATTATTATAATTCCAATGCGAGGTTATATGAGGTTTGCAAGTTATGTATTTTTTCTAGAGTTTTTTGATTTTTTTCTGGACTTTTTTGCATCTATTCTAGTATTCTTGATACTAGTATGTTGAACTAGCGGAACAATGTCATACAACATAGAAGTAAACCCTTCGATATCATCGGTATATTTATTAACTAGAGAAAAGATGTCCTTTTCCAAAAACTCCACAGCTTCAGAAAAGATAAAAGGATATTGTGCGTTGTCCAATAATGCTTTAGCCTGCTCGAGCGATTCCGAAATCAGTGTTAAACTCTCGGTCGAATCAGAAGACTAACTTTTTTATTTTTGAAATTTTATGCGAGTTACTATTTTGCTCAAGTGAAGCTACATCCTGTTTGGGTATAGATTCACTTGAGAGTAGTCTTTTTGCTGATGTGTCGGTAGAGTCTTTCTCGTTATTATCGTTACCGGTCGGGCCATCTACGATCATTTGCAGGCAATCACTAATGAAATGACCTGTCATTTTACATTTAAAGCAAGAGTCATCAAAACTTAAATAGACTCGAAAATTCGACACTTCATATTTTATGACAATCGAGGAAGGGAGCGAAATATTTTCATCCGGTTGTACGTAAATTTGTCTGCGATTTGTACCCACGTGTTTAAATTCGCCATCTTTAATGCCGGCCTTCAAATATGACATTTGATAAGCCGTTGAAAAGCCCAAAGTTTTTATCAAATTTTCAAGGACGGCATGAGGCACAGAGGGGCAGATATTAGAAATAATAATGCGACGTGCAGGTGATAATAAATGACGCAATGTTACAGTTGAATCTTTAACTTGAATAGTGGGATGTTCCTCGACAATTTTGTCAACCAAAGATTTAGAAGTCAAAAAAATACATACACGGCTATTTGAAATCCTAGAAGCAAAAGTAACATTTTTGGGTAAGACTATCTTACCGATAGCCTTGACATAATCCGTTAGGGTAATTCCGGCTATAGCATTAGCTACTATAGCCTGGTCTCTTTTAGGGAATTGAGGCGGCTCTGCCGCCGCCATCTTAATTAAAAAGCAAGCACCCGCCCGTGCGGCGAATGCAAGCGACTATAAGCTTATCGCTCGAGCGGCAAAAACACCAACGATAATTTGAGAATTTTACTATTTTAATCAAGAATCGAGTTTACACCGCTAGGAACACCACAAAACTAGGTCCATCCAACACAAAAGAGATTCATCTGACTTTTATGTCGAAATACCACCAAAAAAATCGGAAAAACCTCACCAAAAACTATCCAAAATGAGGAGCTCGCAAAACACCACCCACTCGTTCGATATCTCACTCACTTTGTCACTTTTTCCATACGCAGAATTGAATATATATTCTATATCATTTTAACATACGCAGTTTGCTGTAGATGTAGTCGATTGGGTTTTAAATGGCCCATACAACCACCACAAGTATGGGCTATGCAAAGGGCGGTCGAAAAATTTCACATATATAAAGGTAATTGGGTAGATATTTAAAATAATATGACTTGTTACAGTGTTTTTTAATTTTAAGGTCATTAAAAATCATTAACATTATCAATATAACATTAACTACCCACTAAGCAAAATAAAGTTACTATAATGTTACAATTACGTTTTCCCTAACCAGGTAACGTTAAAGTTTTCGTGTTAGATAAGTGGAAATAATTTCTTTGGAACTTCTAATGTCCTCCCAAAACACGTTACTTCAACTACACCTAGTAATGTTATTTATAAGTTGATGGAAAACTTTCCAGTAATGGAGTAATGTTCCCTTCTTGTTATTTCCTTCTTCAATCATTTTATTTCCTTGTTCAATCATTTTTTTACCTTCGTCAACCATTTTATCACCTCTTTTGAGTGTTTTATCACACTTTGAGCATTTATGAAATCTTTCACAAACTTCTGAATGATTTTCTAAACATTCTTGATTAAAACAGTATCTATTGCATTTTTCACAATATACTCTAGAGTCTTCTTCGTGTTTGGGGTTAAAACACATTAGGCACATTTTCTTTTCTTTTTTGCATTTATGGTCGTCTTTGATTTGATATGGTTTATCTTGTTTTACCTTAAAAAGTGCTGTGTACTGAAGGGGCCTATATATGTAGTAGTAAAGTGGTATTTTTTACAAATAGAACCCAATTTGTCGCGAATGTTGTATTTTTAAGTGTCTGGCTTTTAACTGAAATAAGATGGAACTTAATTATGCGATTTAATGTAATTTTGGTGGTTAATAATTTTAATAAAATCATTGAACTTTTTGCGTCGTTTAAAAATTTGCGCGAATTCAGGTATAATTAACAAGAGTTGACAACTGCAATTAATGTGCTAATAAATTAACGTTTTTTTAAATACGTTTCTATTTTTGATTCATTTTTTGCAAGATTTAGTGTGCTGGAAATTTGGATGCGCATTTGTTTATTATTATTATTATAGATTTAAAAAATAAAAATATGATTAAAATATCTCAAAAAACATATTTAAAAAAACATGTGTTAAAACCTCCCTATACCCGTTTATTTTTTAGCTCTAATAATTAAAATCTAGAGGTAATGTTTGTATTTTTCGCTAAAAACATCATAGATACCAATTTCACAACGCAATATTGTTTTAAGAAGAAAAATTACAAAATTATTATCTTGACATATGTAATGATATGACATCAATGAAGCATAAAACAGAGAATTTTGTTTATTATTTACATAATATCACAATTGCAATCATATTAGTTGTTTTAATTACTTTTGCAAACACTGTAGACTCGTTTGCTGTGAAGGAGAATCAAATACTAAAAAGTAAGTACAATTTTTATATCCTCAAAAAATTGATTTAGATTTCAGTAAAGTATCTTTTATTAAAATACATTTCTTTTATAAATGTTTCAAGTAAATTAAATTTTAGGAATAATTAGACAAGATTTGGGCGATCCACTTCTTGCAAATTGGTAAGTGTACTAAGATTTTCAAGTTATTTTAATTAAACAAATTTTCTTAGTTATAAAGATAAAGATGAAGCCAGAAAAAATCACTATTTTATCAAAAATGCTCTTGCATTGGAGCCAAAATGGAGTAATGAAAATATGTATTTACCAGATTTAGAAATGCCAGAAAAATATACGTGGACTTATGACGCAAAAAGAGAAATTAGTAAAATTTGTGCTCAATTTATAATAATTTAGAAAATAATTTATTCATTACTTATAGTTGATCCAAAAACAAACCAAAGTACTTCAAGTGAAAATTTTGACATAAAGAAATATAAAGACACCAAGAGTGAAGCCGTAAAAATACCTTCTTTCGCAGGTTTACCGGGTCTTTATACAGTTAATGTAAAACTAGCTCTAAAGTCAGGACAAACTGTAAGAACACTAATAATTCTAAAACTTTATTTTAACTAAAATATAAATTTAGGGAAAGTCTGTTAGTGGTTTTAGTTGTTATTTTGAAATTAAAGTACTTGAACCACTAGTTGTTATAAGTGGAGGTTTTCAACGAATTGTACCTAACAACAAAGAAATTGTTTTAAGTGGAGCAGATTCCATTGATCGTAATAAACCACGTACAGATAGTCCAAAAGTCCTGAAATTTGAATGGAGTTGTACCCAAGCAAACACTCCCACTATTTGTAAATCTGGAACGGTATCGACTTCTTCAGAATTTCGTATTCCTGCCGAAAATGTTGTTCCAAAAGAAATTTTTAACGTAACACTCACTGTAACTAGTGACTTTAAAATATCAGCTAGTTCGGTTCAAACAATTGAAGTGAATCCTAAAGCAGCGTTGTTAAGAATTCGGTATTTATTAAATTTAGAGATTCACCCAAAATAATTTTGTTTGATTTAGTTGTGAAAAAAATTGTCCCCCACATACTTCCATTCCAAATGTTGAACATACAACATTTCTTCGTGCTTTTTGTGATTATAACTGTCAAGATATCACAGACCAAGATTACGTTTGGGATATCACAGCTTTGAAATCAACAAAACCGTTTTATTTGGATTCTAAACATACACATTTTGGACGTCATGGTTCTAAATTAAGTATTGTTCAAAATACATTACAAGCAGGTGGAAAATATTTAATAACACTTAAATTGGAATCTGGGGCTAAACGTATTGGAATGACTACAATGGCCATAGAATATGCAACACCTCCAAGCGTGGATAAATGTGAAATTACTCCTGCTTTAGGTCTTAGTCTTACAACCAAATTTAAATTTCATTGCAACGAAAAACCACCACTTGAACCTAAAAATTTTTACCAATTTTTTTCATCTGCCAGTGGAGAAAGTATGAAATAATTAAAGACAGAAGTGAATTTTGTAATTTTTTTTTAGAGAATTTAATTGTAAGTGGTTTTTCTCCTGAAGTATTTGACCTGCAATTTCTGTTACCACCATCAAGAGAAAACGAATTTTATGTGATAGTATCTAAACTGGGTGGACCTAAAGTTTTTGAATATTTTCATCCAAATGTACTATCAGCTACTGATAATCGAACTTCCTCTGACGTTATACAAGTATATAAGAAATTTTATCGTGGGAGTGACCGTACTATATCAGAAATGTTGAGCAGTAGTGACGACAAAACTAAATCAGAAGGAGTAAAAAGACTCCAAGCTTTAGTACATGAGATTATTTCAAATTCATTTAAAACTGATGAAACAAAAGAATTTGTCAAAAAACTCACAGAGGAAGTAATCAAAGATGAATTACAAGTGAGTAAGTTTTAGGACGTAAATTCAATTCGGTTATAATTTACTTCTATCGCCTTTTTGATTAATCGTGGAAGTGTATTGCTAAGTTTCTACTAGGTTTGTCTGATCTTGTAACGTATCAAAAGCTCCTCTATTATTGTATACTCAAAACCGCTAAAATTTTCTAAAATAGTTTGTTACAATATTGTATATTTTTATAGTCAAAATCTGGAAAAGTATCAGAATTAATAACTTTAAGTGACTCAATTACAAAATTAATTAATCATCATGAATTATCTCGACTGGATCCACTATTGGCAGCAATGGCAACAACAGTCTGCAAAAAAATGATAGACAAACACACAGAAAATATTAAAACTAATGACAAATCTCCAAGTACGGAAGATAAAACAACTGATGTTGAAACGTAAGACAGTTTTTTTTTATTATAATTTATGTTTGTGTAGAACTTTAAGAGAATGTTTGGAAGCAAATGTCCGTGAAATGTTTGAAATTTTAAAACCTATCGATCGTAATATATCATTAAGTGAAATTCCGGCTATACCTCTCGATGTTGATATTATTGAAAATTATCCCGACTATTACGATGTTGATGAACATTATGAAGAGAAAATGGAATATGTAAATTTGTATTTTGTTTTATATGAATTTACACAAATCTCTTGTAGTTTTATCAAACAACAAAAAACGTTATTGAAGCTACTGCAAAAGCTGCAAAAGCTTTAGCTTTAACGATGGTTGAAGGAGAACATAGTGCTAGAAGAACTAGTGATAACTCGGCCACTTTAGTAGCTAAAGATCTAGGAAAGCAATTTCCACACACTACAATAAACTTATTAGATGATGTGATACTACATCCATCAAAGGATTTTGTTAATATTAATCATTCTTTTGATGTTTTGGTAATAATAAAATAATGAAAATCTTGAGAGATTTACGAAATTTTATATTTAGTTGTCATTGTGGAAAAAAGATTTGATGTGGTGGAACCACAATAAGACTCGTATGGCAACAAGTGTTGTAAGTATCCAATTTTGGCATTCGGAATGTAAGAAAAGAATTCGGCATTTTTTAAATCCCGTCCAAGTTTATCTTAAAGTAAATAAACAAAAAGAAAAACGATTTAAAAGTGGAAAAGTAAATGTGGATGAAAATTATTTAAAAGAAAAACCAGAAAAACTAAATTTTGACATCAGAGTTTTTCGGATTGAATTTCCCAGACATTCAACGTTGTTTATCGATTTTATAAAGGGTGCAAATGAAGGCAATTTTGATGTACAGAAAAATATTAATAAATCTTTTATTATTTTTATGATTTTTATAGGTAGTGACTACAATATTTGAATTTCCAACAATTGAACACTTTTCAAGCAATACTACAATAGCCAGCACCAATATGTCGACTATTCAAATTACTAACACTTACAGTTATGACGTATGGGCGTACATGGGAATATTGCCTAATAAAGAAAGCGTGAAAAATCATGTTCCTTTAACAATGACTTATAACGTTAGTTTTACGTCATCATTTTGCATCCGATGGAATGATAAAAATCGTGCTTGGATGCTCAATTGCCAGGTAAACATTTAAATCCATTTAAATGATTTTGACCAGTAGAGCAATAAAAAAAGTGGAGCCGTTTAAGAAAGGAACATCTATTTGGGTAAACAAATATGGTACGGGTTTATGAAAAAAGATATACTTTTGGCAAAGTACATTAAATTAAAGCACATTACAAAGTTAAATGACTCCACTTGTCAAAAATTCACACTGGTCAAAATCATTTAAATAGAGAGTAAAACTAAAATTGTTGTATTTAAAAAAAAATAGACATCAGAAAACACATCTCGTGAAAATATAATCTGCCAATGTACTCACTTTTCTGTAATGGCTGGTTACTTCCAAAACGCATCTGCTCTAAAACAAAAAATACTGACTATAGAGATAGAACTCGAACTACAGACATGTTACATAATTTTTATCACTCTTGCTGCAACATGGGGAATATTCTGTTGTTTATTCTTTTTAACACTTTTTAAAACGAGAAGAGAAGAATACTATTTGGCTGATAATTCATTAAACGATCGTTACGCTTACTTACTGATTGTTAGAACCGAGAATTTCCATCATGCAGGTACAACATCTAATGTTGTCATCAGACTAAAAGGTGACAAAGGAGTAAGTGAGGTAAGTTCTTTATAATTTGTTAATTAAACAAAATAATAATTTTTACGACAGCCTCATGTTCTTAATTATCCCGACCCTAAAATGTACTTACTTCAAAATCAAGGAGAAGATTTATTTATATTAGCAACTCCTACACATTTAGGAAATATAAAAGAGATTGAATTGTGGTTTGATTGTACAGGACCGAATCCATCATGGTCCTGTCGAGATATAGTCATCTATGATATGCAAAATCGTAAACAAACCTATTTTAAAGTTAAAACACGCTTTTCAGTTGATAGAAACGGAACGACTTATCTATGTATTGGTCCTAGAGAAGAAAAGAAAGGTCGTGCTACTAATAAAACTCAAATTTGTAATCATTTTCATACTTGGATGTTATGGGCCGGCGAACAAAATTTTTCTTACGAAACTAGAGTTGCTGTAATTTTTTCTAATGTTTTAATGATATATATGTTTGTCTTATTATATCTTGGTGCTCCAACTCTTACTCTAAAAGATTGTTTTGATCCATATGAAGAATATATATTTGATTTTAGCATTGTACTTGTGGCAATTAAGTGCTCTCTTTTATCATATATGATACATCTTGCAATTGCTTGGTTTTTTAGGTTTGATTTGTAAATTGTTTTATTTTTATAATTTCCTTTTTTTAATTTTAGATTTTCTCGTATTGAATTTAAAATTCTTACAAAAACTTATATAAAATCTCACAAATATACAACTCATTGCTTGTAGGTGTTACTTGAGTTTAATTTTTAAATTTATATAATATTGTAATTTTAGGGCTTTAGTATGTCTCTCAATTATAATATCATCAACATATTTGATAGTATATGGATTTTGGGCTCCTGAAAATATTAGTTTGATTTGGCTTACTTGTAGTTTACTGTCTTGCATTATTACAGTGGTTTTTGTAGAAAATATTTTTATTATAATTCAAACTTCAATTTGTAAATTTAAATTGGTTTGAAAATTGTCTTATATTTAACAAACAAATTTGTAAATAATTTATTTTTTAGAAAGTGTCGTTTGATAAAAGATTTATTCATATTCTGGAATTTATAGAGATGCATAGATTATATTTGTCTCAAAAATTTGATGAAACTCTTTTTAGACCTTACCTTCAGCATTTGTATACACCATTGAAACGAGCACAAATTATTGTAAATATTACAAAATTATTTAAAATATTTAGATAAGAATAATTATTTTAGAGAAGAAGAATAGTCGTAGAACTTCGACGTAGTATTTATGACGATTTAGTAGATTTATTTTTGTATGGAATTTACAATATAATTTTGTACATGTTTGTATTAGTATATCAAGGTACTCTTACAATTGTTAGTAAAAGTGAGATGGAGAGTATGATGGAGGGTGCACATACAAGAACAGATGGTTTTTCTGAAGTTATATCTGCTGCAAAGTAAGTTTTCGCTTTTTTATAGTTTCAAAAAAAAAACAGTTGATTTAGATTATATGATTATATTAATGAAACACTTTTACCAACCATGCATCCATCGTTTTGGTACGAAAATTACACAATCCGAAGTGGTGGTATGATGATAGATAATGCAAATAAAATTATTGGAGTGGCAAGAATACGCCAGCACCGTATAATGTCAAATTTGTGTAAACCACCAAAACAAGTAGAATTTTTAAAAATGGAATGTTATCCTGGATTTTCATTACATCAAGCAGATACGGGTGATTATTGGTCAGGGTGGAAAAGTTTATCGCCTGGAAAAGGCTATGACAGAATGAATTACATATGGAAGTACGCAACTGAATATGTTACTGATACTTTGGGCACTATTGGTATATCAACAATTGTTGTAATCTATTTAACAAAATTTTTTAAAGGATATATTGCAACATACAGTGGCGGTGGTTACGTTGCATTTCTAGGAAGAACTTTTTCCAACTCTTTCAGAAATTTTCAAAAACTTCTTGAAACTTTATGGTTTGATGATAGAACAAGAGCTGTTTTTATAGAATTTTTGGCGTACAATGCTAACTATAATGTTTTCATTGCTGTTAATTTATTATTTGAACAAAGTGCGAGTGGATATAACTGGAAAACATTGCAGGTAAGTAAAATTTGGACTACATTTTTGTATTTAAAGGGTACACAAGTAAAAAAATGAATGTCCAAAAATTAGATTTTTTATACAACTGGGATTTTCATAGTTTTTCACTAATATGGAACACAATACTTACAAAAAAACAGTCAAAAGCAATAACAGTCAAGACTCTTAAGTCTTCTCAAGAGTTATATCGAATAAAAAAAACTGCTGTGTTCGTGAAAAACGATAGGAATCCCACTTCTGTAAAAAAACAAATTTTTAGCCATTCGTCTTTTTAGTCGTGTACCTTTCTTATATTATTTTTTTTAGATTGATGTGGTTAGAATGTTATTTGTTCAAAATGAAGTTGAAAATATGACAATGGTCGCTTTTGTTATATTCACTCTTTGGATGCTCGTCTTAATGTTCAAATTGATTTTAGGAATACTGAAAGATATCACAACATTTTATAAGAACGTTTGGTTAATGATTGATTTGCTTATAAATCTAATGAGTTTACTCAGTGTAACTTTGTTTATACTGAGGATCAAAATGGTAGAACGTTATTTAAAATCTTTGGAATCAGTACAACACAATGATTTTGTCAGTTATTATAACATGATGTATTTAGAACAATTTTTAACATATTTTGTTGGTGTCTTAGTTTGTATTGCAACAGCTCGTCTTTGGAAATTTCTTAGATTTGGAGAGTTTTTCCGAATTATGGAAAGAACATTATCAATGGCTTCTGTTCCTCTATTAGCTGTGACATTCTCATTTGGAATAGTTACAACAGCTTTTGCTTTTTCTGGCATTATAATATTCAAAAATGAATATATTGAATTATCTTTCTTTATAAAAATTGTTGCAACTCTAATCCAATTGGCTTTAAAACCTGATCAATTTGATCTTACCCAATATACAACTTTTATAGCAGCTTATTGTTATTTTTCTCTCTATTTAATTGCAATGCAAGTAGTTTTGTTGGTTTACATCACTGTTATTATAATGGCTTATACAAAAGCTCGTTTAGAGCTTTCTTGTCTTCCTGATAGATATACTGTCAAGGATTATATTTTAGAACAATCTGATTACGTTCCAATTTTTGCTAAAAGTTTAATCGCTCGTTTAAGAGCAGGAGGAGTTGAAGTACCTCCAGTAACACCAAAAGCAGATGAATTTCGTTACGCAAATTGTTTGGGAGTGCCAAAAAGTCGACTTAAATCTATGAGTTTTATCGTCTCTTGCATTTTTAGAAATATGAGAGAAGTTGAAGAAGACCAAAGAGTCCTCACAACACTCGAAGAACAATTAATGTTAAGAGTGTGCAACACGTTTGTTTTGAAAACTATAGAAGATGACGAACATGAGCTTTTCTTCAAGGGACATTTTGAAGGAGAAAAAGTCAAGCTAGTTGATGAAAAAAGAATTGATAAAATTGCAGAATTTGTTGATATTATGTTTGATGCAAAGAGAGATCTTCATTATTCTCCTACACCAGAAGAAAAAAAAATTATACAATGCTACAAAATGGCGAAACAACAAAATAAAATTTTGAAAAAGTGCAATTTATTTCTTAAATTGTCTGAATGTAAACTGGATGAAGCTGAGGAGATGTTGACACAGTTAATAAAAGAACTAAAACATGAATAATTGTGGGACAAATTTTTTGTTAGTGATGTTTAGTTTAATAGAATTGTTCACGTTTTCTATTTTTGTTTTATTTTTTAGCGTTAAAAGCTGTACCAAATATCACAAGATTTTTTAGACAAATCCGAATATTTTACTGTTCTACAACTACTGTTGTTAGTAGTTTTATTACTTTTATTAATTAGTTAATCAGTCATCAAACGCACAAGCATGAGAATTCTCAAAGTATAGTTAATTTTTAACAATAAGATAAAATGACTGATTAAACATTAAGATTAAATATAACATTTGGCAACAAAACTCTCTGAGTGACGTTTTTCAAATTTACACCAATAAAAAACACGAAAATCACTCTCTCAATGACGTCAAGCAAGGTTGCCAAGTCTTTATATTGTGTTTAGTACTGCGATGCTTTGGTTTTAAACAGAACACTCAACTTTTTGGTCAAATAAAACTAACGATACGCGCTATCATAAAATAATATATTATTTATAATATAAATACATAGACAATGTTCTGTCATCTTTTTAAAAGGTAGAAAAGTTAGTAATGAAAATATTTACATCACTAGTAACTACTGAATGAGTTCAGATTGAAATCTTAACAATTAATGAAAAAAAAAAGAAGTCAAACTATTTAAAAAAAATACATATTTTGATAAATCCATGGCACTCTTAATAATTGTCATCAATATACTGATCTAAATAATAAATTGTACTCACAACAAAAGTCAATACTTTATCTCCCCCCGTTGATAAACGTTCCCCCTTTTCCACCAACATAAATTTCTGATTTTTTTCTACAAATGACTAGCAATAAGTTACTTGCATCAGATTCTACACCTAACAGTAAAAAACACATTAGAAAGGCACTAAATCACCCTTTTGGACACTTCAAGGCTTCCTGTTTTCTGTCGTACTCTCACTCGGCGGCTTCTCTGTTGATTTATTAGTAAATTGTTGATTGAGCAAAATCTGATTCTGATTAGCCAATTCCTCCACCCTACTTCTCAATTCTTCAATTTCCGATGCCAACTTGGTTAACTGTTTTTCCTGTTTAACGGGATCAATTTTAGTTTCTACTTCCTCGATTCGGTACTGGTCGTTCTGATGCAGATCCACCACCTGTTGTTGTGTCTTAGCAGCAGTCTCAAGATTGTTTTTATGAGGCGCTGACAATTGGACTGCCTCGTAAGCCGAAGTCTTAAACATGGGTTTGAGTTGGTTGTTAGGTTCCAACTCAACGCCTCCAGGATGGTTAGCCGAAATAGCAGCAGGAACTGAAGGAGTAGTTTCAGGGATGTACCCCAAAAATGCATTAGGTTTGCTTGTGACAGGTTGTTCGCTCAAAGGAGGACAGTGAGCGACACCATAGATTCGAGTATGATTGATTTCCATAGATGACATAATTTCAGGTAAAGCAGCATCACATAAAATTGGGTTATCTGCAAAAAATGTTTTATATAAATTACATTTCAAAGATTTTTTTACCTTGTAGATAGATTTTTAAGGTATCCCAAGTACCCTCGTGTACTCCATGTCCAATTTTACATCGGGTTTTGCTCACTAAATCTCGTCCTAATGCAACAATTTGATTATTTGATAAGTCAGCATGACACAATACTGGAAGTCCATGGAAATCTCTTTCAAGAATTGTGAGATCATTATGACTAGCTCTCAATTCTTCGAGTCGTGGAAGGAAAGTCTGTAAAACAATTTTAATCATGTTTCTTATTTTTACCAAAGACCTACTTTGCTCGTTTCTTCCAATGTTGTAAGATAATTATGAGATACATCTAACAACCTCAATTGATCTAAACCAATTAAATCATCAGGTGATATTCTTCGTAATTTATTAAAACTCAAGTTTAGTCTTAAAAGTTCAGGTAAACCAGATAAAGCGCCGTCAAGTGATTCAATTTCATTGTGATCTAATTTTAACTCTGTCAATTTGATATTCCATTCAACCAAATTCTGGAAAATAAGTATTAGAATCTATTTAATTAGTCATTACAGAAATATTTTTTACCGTTGCAGGTCCAATTAAAGTTTTAATACGATTATAAGACAAGTCAATACTTTTCAATTCTTGAAGACCCACAATTTCTTGAAATGAAAATTCGGTAAGATGGTTAAAAGTCATATTCAAAAAATTTAAATTTTTCAAATTTAATAAAGAATTATTTAATGATTTAATCTGATTGTGACCTAAAATAAGTGATTCGAGTATTTCATTTTCGGCAAAATCTTCTTTAGTCAACTGTAAATAGTTAAATTTCTATAATTCCTATTTATAAAAATTTAGTTTGTACTCACTGTATTTATATTGTTGTGTTCTAAAACAACTCTCATTAATTTTCTTGCTTTTCCTAATGTTCCATCAAGACTTTGAATGTGATTATATTGAAAAAATAAAGATTCTAAATAAGTTAAAGTTTTTAATTGTTGTGGAAGTTTCTCAATTTTGTTGTTAGAAAAATGTATCATTTTAAGTTTTTTAGCATCTAATGGTAATTCTCCTTCAAGATCTGTGAGTTCATTTGAATTTGCAAATAACCAAATAAGATCCGAAAGATTAGTTAAAGTTTTATTGAGTGTTTTAAGATTATTTCGACCAATATGTAACCTTTGTACTTCTTTAGGAAACGAATCTTGATCCATTTGTGAAATAGAATTTCCTGCGAGGACTAAACATTGTACCGGAAGATCCTGTCATTTAAATAAACAATCATTTCTTTATAAATAATAAATTTAGTATTTTACTTTAAAACTAGAAGTGGTGAGAGTCTTGATTTTTGTTCTTCCCAAATCCACTGTCCTCACCCCTGGCATCCTTTTCCAGAGATGTTCCGGTACTTTTCCTAGAAAATTATCAGCGAGACTGAAGAAGACAACTTTGTTGAGGTCTTCAAAAGTGTCCCCAGCAAGCTCCCTGCAAGACAAATAGAGCGTTAATGATGTCCGCGATCCGATTTGATTTTTCTGATGAGGTCAATGGTAGCGGTGATGGCGCCTATGAGTGAGGCGCCTAGGTGTCCCTTTTTTTCCCATCTCCTCGCCTCCTTCCGAATGAATGTGTTGGCGCACGACTTCCGGCATTTAGGAATGTTGGTAAAAAAGCGGTCTCGCGATTGTCCGTCCTCTTACTCGCCGTCTGGAAAAATAACCGAGCGTTGAAGTCTCCGCAGACAGAGATCGAGCTTTCTGTCTGGGCACGCGACGTCTTGTTTACGAAGTTGTTGGGACCGCGAATGGGCCGTGACGCGTTTAATCGCTGAATGGCGCCGTTCATTTTCTTCATTGCACTCATTATATTCAGAGCAATACTACCAAATTTCAACACTAATGAATCGTAACCGACTTTTTACTAGATTAAATTAAAAATTTCAACTTATTCTAATACAACGAGTGTCCCAAAATGTTATACCATAAATATTTCGAAAGCATCACTGCAGGATAAAAAGAAGGAACAGGTATATACCAGGATACTTTTATGAGGATTCAGCTTGGTAGAAGGCCATTTGTGGTTTGCTAGAGGGTAAACTTAAGTTCTTATTAAGTGATTATCGTAAAAGCTTTGTATAATTTGATTAGAAATGCTTGAATTTTATGGTTTTGACTTATAAACTAGTTTATGAGGGATTTAATAAATGTTGTTTGAAAGAGAAGGATGCGTTATTGTCACTGAAGTGAGCAGCTTGATAGAGCTGCGGTTTCTTTATCTCTAAAAGACCAAATAGTTAATTGCCTCTTTTGCATTATAAAAAATCATGAATGGCTCATTTCTGATTACTTAGATGTCACCAGTTGAAAAAAATTAAATAACGGTCGACCGCAAAGCTGCTTAACCCCCAATAAAGTTTATATAAATTAATTCCAAATTCATTGAGTAAAAAAAATTGCCACTTTACTACAATTAGTGAAAAAAATTCCAGTTTTTAATAAAATTTTAAAATATGCTTTTTATAAAATTCTTATCATTGTCAATGATATGATATGGACCGAGTTTGTTTACATAATAGCTAAAAAATAAAAATTACTAACTTCTTTTATTAAGCCCTTGAAGGATTCGTTTCAAGATCTTAAAATTAAAATAAGACAAAATTAAAATTGACAATATTTTCACCTTTACCTTTTGACTTCTTACATAAATTTTTATGATTCAAGCCTTACGTTATGTGTAAAATGTATGACGAAAGTTTCGAGACACACGTTATCTACTTATAACTCGTGAAGTTGTGTAATTATGACAATGCATATTTTTTAACCAGCAATAAAAATGTGCTTTTAATTAATTTGCTGTGTATCAAAGTTCATTAGACTAAAGATTCATTATTAAAAAATGTGAAAATTCTGAAACCATAAATAGATTTTTGTGAATGAATTATACAAATTTAATTTACTGTCTTCCGAAAATTCTTCTGCAAACACCACTTTAACACCACTCTATAAAGACATTGATTGTGAGATAAAATTATGACGTTTTTAGTTAATTTTAATTTCATAATTTTCTGAAAAGAATTAAGTTTTCGTAAAATTGCAAAACCAATTTATCGAAGAGATACAGTAATAACAGTACTTCCTACACATTTGTTATGTAATTATTATTGTAATTATCATTGGATTACAACTTATTTTATCAGAACTACTAGAAGTCAGCTAATGGTTTCTGTTGGTTGTTATTATGTCATTTTTAACTTTATTTTCATTGCATTGATATTGTTAGGTGAATTCTGTGACTCCCACCATCTCAAAATAATTATATAAGTTTCACTGTTAGCGTAAATCAACAGGATAACTAAGTTATCCTGTTGATAACTGCTTATTCAGTAAATAAGACTATAGAAAAGTGTTGCCTAACACAAAGTAACTGAATTCTGTTCCGACAATGTCGCGAAAATTTATCAATTATTTTGACAATGACACTAATAAGTTAATAATAATTGTAAAATTGCTAATTATAACGCATATTAAAAACTCATAAAAATAAATTCCGTTCAGGGCTTTAGAATTGACACCCCAAACCACCCTAGGTAGATAATTAATTTCTGGTTTAGAAAATTCGTTAGAAATTGAACGACAAAAACATACAGGTATAGTACGGCAAGCGGTATAGTGCGATTACAATCTTGCCTTTTTAATAATTTACAATGACCTAATCACAGTCCGTATGAAAAAGCAATAAACCAATACTAAGGGTTTGTTTCATGACGAAGTTTTATAATCAATTCTGATAAATTATATTTTTTTTTATTCTTTACTTTACTAAGATAAAATAAAAATAGTTTGTCACTAACTAATGATGGCTTAGCTTTTTTTGGGTGTTGATATAATTGTATCTATGCTCTCCTGTTGTTACGTAAATAAATATCGTCTACAAAACTCTATTACGAAAACCTGAAATTAGTGATTTGAACTTACGAGTAGATCTAGCATTTTTCGAAATCTATCTAGTCTTTTTATTTTATTAATACCTACATTAATACAAAATAAATCAGTTTCAAAAATATATAATGGTTATTGGTTATACCTCTATTATAGAATAACTTGACATCCACACTCTCAGATCAGTGTCTTTTTTTTACAAAATATCTAGACTATTTCCCATCTGTTTTCCTTTAACTGCAAAAAAAAATTACTAAATAAAAAATTAGTTAATATGAGTAAAAATGCAGTAAACTAGCGAAACATTGTGTTAGTAAAAACACTAATTGTAATGAATGTCAGGTAAATAGAGTATAATGTATAATTCAATTTTTAAAAAAATGGCATCTTTTTTTAAAATATTCATGAAGTAGGGCTTTACTTTCTTGTTTTCATAATGTTACTATTGCAAGCACGTCCGTATAAAAATTTATCTGATCAAATGATGGTCTAATAGCCAATGGCGCCAACGTCTCTGGAAATGTACTCATCTGTTCGAATTGTCCCATTATAGTACACATAATAGTCAATCTTAATGGTCGAATTAACATGTTTACAACAAAGTTTTAATTGATTTCAATTTGATTTTTCCCACAGCTTTCGGAATTTTCAATTTAGAATTTCTTATCAAGTCAATAACAGGTGGTTGCAGCTTCAAATTGATTCGACATTTGCCTATTAACCTACTTAACCTTTTATTTGCATTGATGCGATGAAAGATTTATGAATCTGAACGAAATAAATACGTCAATTGTTTATAACTAATAATCAGGCGTACTTGAAAAGAGAAAAAAAAACTCTTTTCTGATATTTCCAAATTTCCGAACTTGAACGGAAAATCCTAATTACACTCAATTCAACCAAAACGTGATCATTTAAGACGATGTAAATAAACAGGACACACAACTCGCAATTCATAAAAATAATTTCAGTGGATTATAAGAAAGACATTTTTGTCTTCTGAGAAAATAATCAACGTTCGACTTTGTCTGTTAAAAATTAGCCAAAAAACAACTTGTTGTCATTTTTCATTCATTAAATCCGACACTACATCACCAGATATGTAGTCTATTAACGTAATTTGGTATGTTATTAAAGAGTAATTCCGGGAAAATTAATTTAACAGTGATAATTATCGAACGAATAAATCAAGTAGGCGACGCTGCTGTAACGTGTAATTGAAACTTGAGAAGGTCGGAGGTTATCTCTACATACATTGATTGTCATTTGTCATTACGTCCATTTGTCATTAATGAAAATTAAAACAACCCCAAAGAAATTTTAAAAATGTGTCCTAAAATTTTTTGTAAAAAAAATTGCTCACCCCAAATTGTCATGATTGAGTTTTAAATTTTCGATAGTCATGTTGAGTTCCTTGAAGGTCCTGTAGGGTAGGTCATCAAGTTTGCTGAAAGAGAGCTTGAGGGAAACTCTATCTTCCGGGGTGAAATGTCCTTTAAGTAGTTTAACGATCTGGTCGTATGAAGTCATCTTATCGCAATGTATGGTGGTAAGTTTAGTAGAATCCATGCGGCAGGTGCAGGGTGCGATCTCCTTCCACATGGGACAGTGCGGGATACCCACCGAGAGGCCCAGGATGGAGAGTAGCAGGGCCGACATCTTCGTAACTTTCATGAGATGAGTGGTGCACTTGTCGTGGCCCTTCGCGGAACTTGGAGGGCGGTGTTGACTTTATGCCGGTCAATGTGTGACTGAGTGACGGTGGCGCCTAAATTTTCTTGAGTGGAGCGCGCCGTGCGTATTCCGGCGCCACTACCAGCCATATATCTCTATCAGTGTCCCCAGGGTACCTACGTGTGTGCAACTTCACCACGGAGATAATTAGATGCAAGCAGTCCACCGGTCACTGCAGCCTCCTGCAGAGATTTACGAGGAGGATGTGGCGCCTGACACTTTTGCTCCAGCACTTCCTCGTTTAGATGGCCGGCGCCGAAGACGGGTACAATTCAAGGGAAAGTATGTACGTTACTGACGAGTGCTCACATTTCACTAAGGCCTTATCGAGAGATACAAAGGCTAAATGCTTTATCGCAGTTCGGATTTGTTATTGATGACCGAGCGGGTGGTTTGCTTATTCTTATTACTTATTAAGTAAGTATACATGGAGTTGATTCCCGAAGAAGATCTGGTGCTGCTTGTTTTCTATTCTAGAGTTCATTTACATTTTTTTTTATAGTGTGATTGTGTTAAATTTGCTGAAATTGCCTATTGTTATCTGTTATACGGTGAGTTCCATAAAACATTTAAAAAATTCAAATACAAATAATTTAATAATTTTTTGGTATAAGATTAAGTTTAATGTTTATACATTGTAGAACTAAAATATTTTAGCGCGTAAAAATTTAACTAAATTGTGTTCCTTTTATTAGCGAAATTTTATTTTGACATTTTTTAGTAACCAACGAACTCAGGAACACATTCAGATAGTCTAAAAGCAAACATAACTAAAGAATAAGTGCAATAAAAACCAAAAATTTATTTACTCTTGACAATTTGAAAATTTTTGATTTTAGAAAATTGCGACCTATAAAATCTGTTTTCAGTTTAGTTGAAAGATATCTACAGCGCTTACCGTAATGTTTCAAATTAATTTTGCACTGTAAAATGTAATAATAACTTACTACATGCGAATGTAATAAATAATAACACAACTATTGCGAAAAAGTGCATTTTATAACCGACTTTTGTTTTCAAGTTAGTTGACAACTGTTATTATATTTTAAAATATGTAGTTATTTCCAGTAGAGTAATATAAAGAAGTATTTTGCAACCTGAAAGCCGGTTGAAGAGAAGAGTTGTGTCACTCATTTGTTTATTTTACTAACGATTTTGTCTTCTGACATATTTCAGACATTAGCAAAAGTACTATTTTAATTTGCTTTACAGCCTATTTTATTCACTTCACTAATGATTTAAAAAAAAAAACAAATTTTTTTATTTCAAAATTATATTAGATTTAAGGTAGTAGCTCCGGAAAAGTGAGACGCTAAATTTGACAACATTCTCTTAACATTTAAAAAAAACACCATATAAATTAATTTTGTCTAACGTCTCTTTGTATATGGGGTAATTCAAAAGTGCAGATCAAAGTTTTAACCTGACAAACAATATCACAAATGATAAAAATTTGTAAAAAAAATTTGTCTTATTTTAAGTGATAACAAAAATTACGGGCCTTCAAATTTGGGTATAAAAAACTATTTTTTGAAATATTTCAAAAATGCTTAATCGATTATTATAAAATTGGGACATAAACAAAATTAAATGTCCTTTTCTTTTTCTCATAATAAGAAAATTCTGCTAATTTTTTGAACTCTCGGTTGAGTAGGTTGTACTTTCATTGCATATCTTTGGTAATTATCTCATTTTTTGCGATACCAAAGTAACAAAAAAAAGGAAAGAATCCAAAATTCTGCTAAAACCTACTGTTTTTGAGATATTTACCTTTAAAGCATAACCACAAAATTTTAAAATTTAATTTTGGTGCTTTCTAGCTCTTAAACAATGTAACTTGGTATAAAGTTATGTTAAATCGCTTTATTTTGACATAAAAGATTTGTAGTTGTTTTATGTCTACTTTTTAAACATTTTATCATTTTATCATTATTTTTGCGGACTTTCATTATGTGTGGTTTCTGATTAAAACCTATACTTTTGAATTACCTGATATAATAAACCCATAACTATGCTTATTTTATATAATTAAAATAGCCTATAATTTACTAGTGAGATTATAAAAAGCCGTTTAAGTCACTGGTGAGATCAAAGCTTTTTAACTCACAACTGGCATAACAACACATCACAGTTAAATTTCTTTTTGGAAAATTATTACGAAAAAAACTAAAATTTTAACATTTTGAAAACTCAAATTTATAGTTTTTGTCTTTAATTTAGTGAGGCAACGACTTTTTTGTATTTTGCATTGTTACTAATAGAAATTTGCTGTTTTTCTTTTAATATTCTCATCTAAAATGTTATTAAAATATAAAGAAATGCATGATTTTTATTACAATTAATTTAAATCAGATTTATTTTTAATTTTTTAAGAATTTGGTGGCTGTTAGAAGTTGTTGGATAAGATTTAGTATGCCAGTTCATGTCATTGTCAATGTGCTTTACCTATTTACTATATTTAGGTGGGCTCTTAGTGGCTGAAAACCTCTTAAAAGTATTGAAATTAAAAAAAAAATATATATATGTTCGGACACTTTTGACATTTTAGAATAAGTGAAGGCTAAAATAATCTTCTCGCTATTGTTTTTTAAAATCTTGTAACTGTTCTTAATTGTTTTATCCAAATTGCATAGAAAAATAATTAACAAATAATTTCACAAAATGAAAAGACATTTGGTGAAAAATGGTGCAAGTTCTACTCAAAAATCTGTATAAAACCCTTAGACCATTCACGAAACCGCTTCGCTGTAACAGCGAAACGGTTTCGTGAATGGTCTAAGATAAAACCCAACTTATACTTTTATCTAAAATTTGATTTTAAGAGATTTAGGGAGTTGAACCTCTTTATCTTGAAAATTGATTACTACTCTAATTTAAGATGTAGTATTTATGAAACTTTTTTCCACACTCCATTTTTTTTTTCGTGTGTTATAAAATGTTTTATGAGTGCGAATACAATATTTCAAATCAGACATTGCAAATCAAACCTAAGAAATGTATTTAGTTTGTTATATTATAGGGTAAAACTTGAGAAGTTGAGAGAACAACTGTTTAAAATAAATATTGCGGTTTAAGTCTAAAAAATTTCAGTACTTGTAGAAATTTATGTTATAGTTTATTATTAAATTTTTCTAAATACATTTCTACCAACGTTAATTTATTATCAATTAAAATTTAAATCGGTCAATCTGCGTTAAATAGAGTAGTCAGACGAATGTCTCCTTGATGACATCAAAATCTGTTATCGGTGTCGTTGTTTCTACAACAAATCACCCCAAACTATCACATTATTCATAAACAATATTCAATGTAGAGACTAGCAATAAATTTAAGTAAATACATCTCTTATGGATCAACGATTACAAAAACGTAAACACAAACTCATAAATTCTTATTAAACGGAATTATTAGAATAATCTCTCCAACTTTCTTTATGACAAGTCCGAAAATTCTTATACATTCTCGTAGTGGCGTTAAATTATTAGGAATTTTTGACGTCGCTGAACGTAAACACAGGAGTAAATCATTGATAATCATGTAGGAATTCTACTTATTCACAAAATAAATTTTATGACTCGGCGCGATTTTATTTATTAATAGATAAACCGACGCTTCCTCCGCGGACACAAATACTTTCTTTGACATTAATTTTTGAAAAAGTTAAGCAAAATATAAGTAAGCAGCGTAGCAATTTTTTGTTTCATTTTAATTTCATAAATTTCAGCGTGGCGCATCCACCATATTTCAAAACCAACAAAAACTATAACAACCTACTGCATATTTAGATTTTGGATTTATACTTACGTAAGTGTATCAAAAAAAAAGGTTTCAGTTGAAAAATTTTTCTTATAAAAATCTTGTTTAAGTAGATAAATATGGAACCAATGCGTGAAGATATAAATGTGAATACATATTATGCATTTTTTGCAAATTTTTAAATTTTATATTAAAATATTTAATAAGACTCATAGAAGTATGTATTTTGTTTACTACCATTATTAATAATAAACAAATATTTGACACTTCTGGTGGTTATTTCTTGTTACTAATAACTGTAGTTCCAAATGTGCTAGGAAATGAAAGCGAAGGGACAAATGTTAATATCAAATGTGCAAACTGCAAAGCAGCCGCCGCAAATCAATTGCCACTATTTTATTACAAGGAGTGCAGTAACCGTAACAATTTAAGTCAGCAATATCTTTTTTATATATTTTTTCACCACCATATCAATCATATTTCATATTTTTAAATAATAATTTGCCAGTGTTTTCATTTTTTTTTTTTGTTAAAATGTGATTTAATTTTAAAAATAAGTAATATTGTGACAGTGTATTTGCGTCCGCAGTCCTGTAGTTGGTTTGCACAGGACCAGTGACCTAGGTCAGTGGCACTCGAGGCCGTTTGCGTCGCAGTATAATTCTCGTGAACCGGTCCCAAATATGCATAAAGAGTGTGGTGCATCACAACTCATAAATAATGTTTTAATACGAAACGTGTTCGAAATTCCGAAAATTCCAAATCAACAACCAGTTAAAAATAATAACAGGTTACCAAATTTATAAATGAGTGGTTTATTTTTAGCAAGTCGAGATCCACGCAATTTGAATATACCCCATTCGGTGGTGTGTAATACTAATAATATTTTTTTTAGTGTAGTATAGTGGCGACGCCTGTCGGTACCCCATGTGTGTGCGACTCCCCTTAAGACTTTATATTCTCGTCGATAATTGCAAACGTCACGTATTAATTATTAACAAATTGCTCAATAAACCGGCTTGATCTGAATAATTTTACGACAATTTTATTGCCAGTTTTCAATTATCGTCGTTTATCAATCAAAAAACATCAACATGTTGTATGCCATCAGACTCATAAAATCATAGCTGGCACCAAAAAACCCCTAAAATAAAATTTATGATATTTTTCGTATCAGGTCAGAGGGTATCATCTATTGGAAAGAAATTGGGGGTTTTGGTTCGAACTGGTAGCGCGTGGCGCCACTCTGACCAAAAAAGACACACTTTCTCGTTCTCGACGATGATTGATAGTTTCAGTTTTATAATCTTGATAACGCCGTTGAGAAGACGTCAAGAACCCTGATTTAGGTATAACAGCATTCTTATTATGACACAATCTTCGTGTCTGACGCCGGCGCCTGAATATTTCTACACACTTTTATTTTTATTTACATAGTGATATATTAATTGCCCGATGCTGCCGTTTATAAACCAACATAAAAAAGACAATTTAGAACTCGCGGAATGTTGGCACGTCGTATTTTATATACGCCACATGAATATTTACGATTTTAAACGTTTTTTTTATTAACTCTTAATAATAGATATATCCTTAATAAAATTTGTTTAATTAACTACATATATTAAAGGAGATAATAATTGCATTTTTTTATTAATTATTTATGAGTGTTAATTTTATATAAAAGAAGGAAATAATTTTATAAAGAAAATAAATCTGAATTTAAAATGAAAATAATAGTGACTAAAATAATAAATTAGGTACATTAACAAAAGGTTGGTACATATTACTACATACATATATTATTATAAGCAGCATTATTACACTTTACCTAATATGTTTTTGTTTTATTTTAATTAGAAGTATTTTTTCTGCTTTTTTTTGATAGCTTCTTGGTGATACTATTAGCTACAAAAATGTAAATATTTTAATCAATAAATAGACACAATTTTAAATCTAATAATTTACATATTTATTTATAGTTTTTTGTATAAAAATTAATTTTGAAATGGCTGAAATCACAATTTTAATTAAAGTTTCAAGATTTTTAAAGAATTACATATTTTATTTACCTAAGTTACAATGGTTTAAATCTTTAATTTTAACAATTTATTATAAAATAATATGCTTTACGCATAATTGAATGAAAATTTCGTTACATGTCAGTTATAATAATCTAGAAACGCCAACGTTATATGGTCCTATTCGTTTGTACTAAAGTTAGTTTCTTAACTTAGAGTTAATTGACTCTTGCCACTACCATAATTTATTGCTTCTTATGGGACAACATGCCGCTTCAGATTTTTCAAACACTTCTAACCAATGTTTGACTTGCATTTGGGACTAATTATGAATACTGGGTGTCATCTAATAAAGAAACTATAAAAGTGGTAAATAATTTGCTCAATATCGATGTTAAATCGGTGCTTTATAACGTTAACGTTTCTGGATAACTGGATACCATGGTCGAAAATATAAATTTACGCTCATGGGCTGTTTTAAAATGACTGTTGTCCCATATCAAGGGCACAGTATTTTAATAACAGTTGGCTATTTAAAGAAGTATTTTACTTAGCAATAAATTAATTTACTCATTTTAACAATAAAATAAAACGACTTAATAACTTACTTCTAGTGCCTTGAATATCACACTAGCGATAACCGCTCTATTTCGCTTCTGAGTCTAACTATTTAGCCAATGCTTTCCCACTTGCTTATACAGGGTGTTATGGAAATGAGTGCAAATATTTTAACCTGAAATACAGCACCACAAATAATATTAATATATATTAATATATTAATATTATTAATATTAATAACAAATAATAATGAAAATCTGTAAAAAAATTTTTGTCTTATCTCAACTGATAACAAAATTATAAACTAAAAATTAATTATTACAAAACGTATAACATTTTTTTTTAACATAGGGCAATCATAGGTTTTTCAGGTCAAAATAAAGCGATCTAACACAATTTACCTCTATACTAAGTTGCACCGTTTAGGAGCTAGAGAACGCCAAAGTTAAAGATGAAAAGTCAGTTTTATACTTTAAACGTAAATATCTCGAAAACGATACGTTTTAGCAAAATATTGCATTCTTGCAGTTTTATGTAGAAACTACTGGCATATTCATTTTTGCTACAAAAATTGGAAATTAATAAGAAAAAAATTGGTTAATTACCCAAAATGTGAAAAAAAAGTGACGTAACTTGAAATTGAGATGTGCAGCAAAATTTTGCTAGTAGAAATAAAAAGAGTACAGTCAACTTCATTTGGGTACCAAATTTGGTATTAATCGGTTAAGCGGTTTTCCAGATATAACAAAAAGATGTTTTTTATACCCAACTTTGACGGCCTGTAATTTTGTTGTTAGTTGAGATAGGACAAAAATTTTTTTACAGATTTTTATTATTTGTGATGCTGTATTTCAGGTTAAAATATTTGCACTCATTTCCATAACACCCTGTATAAAGCATTCCAGCTTGTACTAAATGCCCTTCGAACGGCCATAAATTATTATACTTCTATAAATGGTGTAGAATTTTTTTGAAAAAATCGTTAGGTATATTATAATTTTCATTAAATTTTTTTGTTTAAAAGTGTGTATTTTTAAGGTAGAATAAGTAGAAATTATGTGTTTTTTAAATTTGTTTTAAATATATTTCTTAAATTAATTTTAAAAAATGTCAGCCCACTTATTTCGACGTTAACTATACATTACAAAATAAGTTGTAACAAATGTTTACTTAAAAAAGTTGGCAAGAGTGTTATAACATTTTAATAAAAGAAAATGTAGCAAAAAATGAATATCGAATTTTAATACACTGTAAATATGGAAAATATTATAACTAAATAAATCATTTTAATTATTTTTTAGTGGGCGTTTAGAAGATTTTGAGTCATTTTTTTGTGAATAGTTTTGTTATTGTAATTTCCAGTTTTATTTTGTTTCTACTTTTTTCGTGTTCTTAGTTTTTGCTAATATATCTGATAACTATTACCAACAGTACGGCAGCTGAATTTAACTAAGACACACTTCAAAATGTTTTTGTTTGATTATGATTCTCTGGACAATTGTTTTTAAGTGAACACTTATTATTATCCATAATTTTTTTATTTACATGTTTGTATAATATGTTGCCTAAATCAATTGGAAAGTTTGAATTTATTTTAATTGTATTATTTAAATATTAACCAAGTTATTTTTAATTCAACTTTATTTCAGTAATTCTGGTTTTTATTTATAAAATTATTTTACCAGAATAATATGAGTTTGGTACTATCTATTTTTTTGCTGGTGATAATTTAATTTTTAGGTTGGTAGTATGACAAATTGACAAATTTGGTAGATAACCTCAAAGTCCTGAAACTTTATACTTAAACAAATTTTAAAAAGAAAATGAGACTGGATCAGCTTGAAAACCAAAATCCAAATGTTTATAACACAACAGGTGATCGAGTAATAACAACTGAAGAAGAAGACAATAACATCGTAGATGAATTTGATGCAAGAGAAATCTTTGGTAAGAAAACCTACCTAATTGTCTTACAACTTTTTGTTATAAATTGATTATTTTAGATCTTATTCGAGACATAAACGATCCAGAACATCCTCTAACATTAGAACAACTTCATGTAGTACAGGAGAATTTAATTCAAGTCGATAATGTAAAAAATACAATTTTTGTAAATTTCACCCCAACAATTCCTCACTGTAGTATGGCTACATTAATTGGTCTTTCAATTCGTGTAAAATTGCTTAGATGTTTGCCAGCAAGGTTTAAAGTAACAGTTGAAGTAACAGAAGGGACACACAATGCTGAAAATTCAGTCAACAAACAATTGGCAGATAAGGAAAGAGTTGCAGCTGCTTTGGAAAATACACATTTAATTAAAGTTATTAATCAATGTATTTCACACAGAAGACGGGCTTAACTTATAAAAATGTAAAATTTTACCATGAAACGAATATGTTATTAGATAGTTTTGTTTTTTATGTTGTGTTGGTACGCTTGATTTTGACAGTTTAAAAAAATTATAGGTTAAGTAAAAATGTTAACAAATGTTAAAAAGTGATGTGTTATTTTACCGTGTAATAATAATGATTACAGAAATAGGTTTGTATTTATTTACATTTTTAGTTTATTATAATTATTAAAGTTTTTGACGTGTTTCTTATTAAAGACCAGAAAAACCATGTCAAAATATGTTGTTATAATAAAATTTGGCTTTTATAAGCAATTATCAACAAACAAATGAAGTTTCTTGCACAACCATAATTTGTGTTGCTTAGCAACAGTTAAATGTCAATTTTTTTCATTGGTTAATAAAACAAGTGATTAATGTAAGACAGTTTTGTTATTGGCTGTATGTTGTTACGCGTATTCTAGGGACACGTTGAATGGTCCATTGTGATGCAAATGTTGTCATAGTAACGGATCAATCTTGCATCGCATTGGGCCATATGACAGTAGTAATTTTTTTATTTTGTCAACAGTATGTTTGATTGGTGTAGCCATTTTCTGGGGCGGGACTAATCCCTTCCTGAAGAAAAATTCAAAAGAAATTACAACAATTAAAGCTGATTCTGCAGTGAAACAATTCTTTTTGGAAATAAAATATTTGCTGACGAATATTAGAGTTAGTTAGTTATAGAATTAGGTAAATTTTGTTTTTATCATTTAATTTTAGTACTTGATACCAATGACACTTAATCAAATGGGATCTGTTCTTTATTTTTTAACTTTACAAAGAGCAGATTTATCATTATCTGTTCCAGTAGCTAATTCTCTTACATTTGTTTTTACTGCTATATCTGGATATATTCTAGGCGAACAACCACCTAAGAAAAGTAAGATATTTCTATAATAATACCAAATTACCAAAGGTAATGAAGGTTATTTTTTAGATACAATTTTTGGATGTTTTTTAATTTTAGCAGGAACGTTTTTATGTTGTTATGATAACTACCGACTACGAATAGCGAATCAAAAAACTTAAGAGTAGTTAAGCATGAATATGCAGAGTGATTTCATAGAAAGAAAACCTAAAATATCTTTTTAATACAATTATATTATTTATTAATTTCGATGGTAGATTCTGTATTATTAAAATTCTTTTTAATATAAATTTTGAAATTTCTTTCTGTGTGTTGCATCCTCAGCTCCCTTTAAAATTCTGCTTACATTTAGAATTTTCCGCAAAATAAATTTTTCGAAATAAATTTAAACGGCATAAGGATTATATAAATTAATAAAAAATATTGATATAAATATTTTCGTGTTTTTATTATAAACGTTTCCTAGAATTTCTTATGTAAGTAATTTTAGTAGCCAGATAATTACTTAATCCCTAAACTTTTTAGTTGAAGAATTAGGTAAGTACTACATATTTTGTGATAATAGTAATATAATAAAGTCCTTAAAATAATCACAAAAAACAACTACAAAACGAGTAATCAATAAAAAACTCAATCACAAGTTTGTGGCACTGAAACAAGTCGAAATTTCAATTGCTTAAAACATTAATTATGTTTCGAAATTGTGAAGTGAAACAATTTCAGAGTTAAATTTGTGTGTGTTTTCTTTAAAAAATTGTATTAATAATTTTTTTATAGCAAAAGCTAAAGATCCTTTACATTTTTTGTACGCTACAACTTTTGGTTTATTCCAATTTAAATTCATTCAAATTGTTTCAATTTTTACGTTTATTTTTCATGTTATAATAAGTACAGCATTTTTTTGTGAAATGGCTTACACATTTGATCCAAATTTATTGATTGCTTACGGACCAATAATCTTTATTTTTGGCAGTGTATAATAACTAAATAAAACTATAATTGAAAAAAACAAACTGCTACATTTTTTAGGGCATAATGGCTATAGCTGTGATTCTTTATATAAACAATAGCGGCCGAATTGTCTTGAGAAAAAGTGTTGGCCGTTTGTGGGCTTTTGAGGAACATTCAAAATTATATAAAAGAATAAAATTGGAATCGAATTATATTTTACAAGCAGTTCACTTTAATAATTTTTTAGCTGCTTGTGTGTTTTTCTTTTATTTACCAATAGGTGGGCAAAGTGATAAAGTATATTATGGTATAAAACTTTTTCAACGAGTTTTACCTTCATATTCCAAATTTTTAACTTTTCTTTATTATTGCACTTTTCCAATACTTACCTATATGGTTACTATTAATCCATATCTTTTACTTTATGCAGCAACTCATATGAAATTTCAAGTTTATTATATTAACAAATTATTAGTTAATATAGCAGTTGAATACAATAAAGAAAGTGATTACAGCTTGATAAGAAACAAAAAATACCAGAAAATTGTATCTCAAAAACTTAAGATTTGTATACATCGGCATTCTATTTTGATATAGTTTGTATTTTTAAAAAATGTGTTAAAAAATTTTAACTAGAATTTTTAGCATGGATAAAACACTCAATAAAATTATTCAATTTCCACTATTACTCTTAATGGCTTTATCAGTACTTGCAATAATATCTCTTCTTTTTATTGTTATAGTTGTATGTATATTATTATATTATTAAGATAAATTTATTGATTTATGTTTTTTTAGACAAGACAAGATGTATACTTGCCAAGTTTTGCAGCAACCATGATTTTCGGTTTTGTAACAAATTTTTTGGCAATTTATTCAGGTCAAGAAGTTATTAATGAGGTTGTTTGTAATAACTTTGTATGGATTTTACTTTTATTTTATAATTTTAGTCTTCACATTTGTTAAAGTTTGCTGGAATTACTCGGTGGACTTCTTGGAATTATAGAAATAGAAAAATGTTGGTAATTTTTATGATGAATGCTCAAAAACCTTTTATAATTCAAAGTCCTTTTTTTGTATGTGAATATGCATTTATTATAAAAGTAAGTTTATAAAATGATAATAAAAATACGTTAATTTTACTTTACTTACTTTTTAGGCTTTAAAATTTATTTCATCTGTGTGTGGACTCTTTTTTGAAGTGGCTAGAAGAAGAGATCTTGGTCAATTATAAAATCTTTTTGAAAATATTTTGAAATTATATTGTATAATGATCTTGATAGTAGTTAGTAAAAAGTATCTATTATATTATTAGTCAAAATACTTGTTAAAATAATAAATAATATAATAATGACAACCTTTTAAACTTTTATTCTCTATTATTTAATCCTACAACAGTTGTTCATTAATAATAATAATCTACTATGAATGTAGGTGATATTTTATTAATATTTTAATTTAAATGATGTTATTTTTTTAAATAGCGCATTACAAAAAATGATGGCTGCTAGTTTGTTGAAAATTATAAATATTAGATAAATAAGAGATTAACTTTCAGAAATTTGATATTACCTATTTATACAATTCTCAAAATCAATTATTTTATATTAGATAATATTAAGTTCAGAAATATCTACTGAAGGCATTATTTAAAAAATATATATCTTTTGTATCCAATTTAAAAGGACTTAAGTGGACTAATTGTTCTTGTTAAATTGCTATAAATTGTCTGTAGATGACCTCATAAAAAATGTAATTCTGGAAGTTATATTTTTCGCCCTATATCTCAAAGTTTTCTGTTAAGTTGTCTTATTAAGAATGTCGCATTTCTTCAACAAGGTTTCTTCTAGCGTTAAAGAAAAAATGTTTAGTAATAAAAATTGGTGGCTGAATACTTATAATTTTGCACACTTTGCTGAAGATCCATTAAATCTTTTATATATTTTAACTTTTGGTTTATTTCGTTTTAAAGTGATTCAAATTGTATCTGCATTTACGTTTATTTTACATTTTATATTAAGTGTAGTATTTTTCTGCGAAATGATCTACACTTTTGATACAAATTTACTGATATCTTATGGTCCAATGATTTTTGTTTTTGGAAGTGTAGATATCTATTAAAATTTCAAAATGAATAAGTTTTTTACATTAGTTTGTAGGCTTTTATGGGAGTTGGTGTTGTTTTTTATATAAGAAAACGAATTTACATTTTATTGAAACAAAGTATGAGCCAGTTATGGACCTTTGATGCTAAATCAGATTTTTATCAAATTATTAAAAAGGAATCTCGACATATTTTAATAGCTGTACATATGAATATTTTTTTAGGGGCATGTATGACGATTTTCCATTGGCCATTAGCTGGCCAAAATGATAAAATTTATTATGGTATTAATCTGTAATCTGTTCGAAAGAATTTTACCAAAATATGCAATTTTTTTGCGCTATATTTATTATTCAACATTTCCTATTCTTTGTTATATGGTTTTAATAAATCCTTACGTTATGCTTTATGTAGCCACACATATGAAATTTCAAGTGCGTTATATAAATTATTTGTTAGAAAATATGGCCACAGGATATATAAATAATGATTACAATTTACTAAGAAATAGAAAATACCAACAAATTATTTCTCGACAACTTAAAGATTGTATTAATCGACACACAATATTAAAATAGTTTGTGTGTTTTTAAAATTTAAAATATCTTTCTGACAATTATTTTGTTTTAGCATGGAAAAAGAGTTTAATAGCATCATACATTTACCACTTCTTGTTTTAATGGGTTTATCAGTTTTGGCTTTAATATCTATGCTTTTTATTTTTATTGTTGTTCGTATTAAGTTCTGGAAAAAAATTTTTTGTATGAGTTTTTTTTTAGACGAAACAAGATTTGTACTTTCCTAGTACTGGAATGTGTTTTATTTTTGGTTCTGCAACTTTGTTTATGACAATATATTGTGGTCAAGAAATTACTAATGAAGTATGAAAATTTGTATTCATTTATTTTAATTACTTATTGTATAATTTTTTAGTCTTTACAAATTATTACGAGTGTTATGAACTCTCGTTGGACTTCTTGGAACTGTAGAAATAGAGAAATATTGTTGACATTTATGATTAATTCTCAAAAACCTCTTACTTTTCAGAATGCTTTTGTTGTATGTGAATACACTTATATTGTTAAAGTAACAAATAATAATTGAAATTGAAGTTGTATAACTTTGCTCAGATTTTAAGGTTTGTTTCTTCTGTTTGTGGATTTTTCTTAGAAGTGGCAAGAAGAAGAGAAACTACTAATTTTTAAAAATGATTGTAAAGATAAAATAGCTTTGCAAATAACTACGACAACAGGAAAACCAGTATTGAATAAGAAAATTTGTTTTTTAATGTTTGTTTTTTGTTACATTCTACATATTACAAATACAACCGAATTCTAAATATAAAATATAAACTAAAGTGAATATGTTTTTGGTAGGTGCGCCGGGTTACAAATGTTTTTTTTTTGCTAAGAAATATGTTGTATAATTAGCGTCAAGAAAGTGAAAACACCAACATAAATAAGGAATTAATTTGTTGAAGATTTGAACTTCAAAAACACCCTGTATGTAGTTTAGTTTTCTTAGGATATGCTGCAACCAAGGCTGCCATCTTTTTTTTTAATGAACAGCAGTTAGAATACTGTCTCATCATACGAGACTCAATACTCTTCATACATTATTTATTAAAAAAGAATTAAACAAAACAATTAGAAGTATTTATTTATTCAACTTTTCAACATTTACAAGTTCTTCAAGAAAAACAATATCATAAGCACAATTCATCACTATCACGTAAACACTTTATTTAAAAAAATACATGTCTAAAATGTGATATTACTATCCCTAATGGATTATATAATAAATTATTTAAACAAAAGAATGAATCTAGATTATTCAATTAGAAAAAAACTTACATTGTAATTTAAAAAAAATAAAATAAAATAAAACACCCACAAAAATTAAAAACAACCAGTACTTATACAGTGATAGAGATAATACAGTAGTTAAGTGAGACTATATTAAATATTATACCCAATATACATATTACTGTGTTTTAAAATAAGTAGATGCGTTTGGAAATCTTTCTGGTGTAAAGTCTTCATTATCTCTGAGTGCCGTTTGAACCGTCGTCCTTAGTAAACTCCTATAAGCAGATTGAACATCCACTGAATCTCCAGCTCCTTGTGCCACTACATCCAAAGGAGCTACTGAACTCAATCCCGTTGTCGTAATTGCGCGTCTAACACTCTCTAAAAACAAGTTATTTAAAGAAAATTTGGCAATGCCAAAATTCAGCCAACCTTACCTGCTATAACCTGTGGAAGACTCCCTTGAGGTTTAGAATTATTGACAATTTTACGCCTCTTCGTCGGCATGCCTGATAAATAAGCATCACTGAATGGAGGTTGTGAGTTTTGTCTTCTTTGTCTTTGCACATCTCTTGTGATAATCGGCACCCAATCATCGGGTACTTGACTGTGCCACTGCTCAGATCCAAGGACAATATTTGGAACAGGTTCAGTATCGTCACCGAGAGATAAAGGAGGCAAATCTGGTGGGTGGGCTACAGGTTCATCAAGTTCCATGCTCTGTTCAAATAATTTACGGTGGAAATAAAACAACAGTAATAATGGATTCAGTTACCTCTACTTCTTGTGTTGTACTTCTCACTTCATTTTGTACAGTTTGTTCAGGGGGTGTTGTCATTGGAACATCATTGTTTCTAATTATATACTGTTCTACTTCACTTGGATCAAGACTCAAATTTGACATGAAATGACGAAGATTGCCACAACTTGTTATTGTGGTCCAGTTTTGTAGCTCAACAGGTATGCCTTGCATGTAGGACGACTGTTTTTTTTTTTAATTATTAGAAATGTATACACACTGTATTTTATCATTTAAAAACTCACAATGATTTGCTGGAAAGTTTCCTCAACTCCTTGTTGGCCATTCGCACTAGCCGTGAGTGCTAATGCACATACCAACCTAGCTAACATTATACATTGATCAACCATATTTCTCATATTGGAAGAATTTAAGTTTGTAGCTGTAGTGATTATGTCAGGCAGTCTTCTTCTAAAAAGTGTTTCCACAGATCTAACAATATCTATATCGTCACTAACTCGTAACCGACTCTATAAACAAAAAAAATCAAATGCGATTTTTTATTTTAGATAGTGTTTACTCAAGATCCAGACAACTAATAACTTACAAAGTTTTGGAAAAATGGCTGCATTTCTCTGATAAATCTATCAACCCCAGCATTAACAGCTTCAGGTGTATTTGAACCATCAAGTACCCTGGTATTGAAAAACTGTTGGATTTCATTGGTGACCCGATTTAAAGGTTCAAAATTGCCAGTATTTAGCGTAATCATATCGCTAATAATAGAAACACTTATTAAATAATAAAAACTTAATAAAAATAAAAACGACAAACTTACACTATGGTTAAATTTCTTGACAGCAACATTATAAGATCTGTAATAATACTTTCGCCAGGATTGTCTTGTGATTCATCAAGAGGCAATTGTTGTAAAATATCTGCAATTGTTGGACCTTGCAACATACTCGGCAGATTAGCCTAAATGAAAACAAAAAAAAAAAAAAATAATTGGTTTTTTACTATAAAAGAATACTCTTAATTTTTATTTATAAGGGCGGGCACAGACTGGCGTATATGCTCGTCATTCATCAGCCAGTCTGTGTCCGTCCTTAGATTGGAACTAATTAAATTTTAAAACACACCATATATATACTGTATTCATAATTATACAAAATTCTCACCAAAGTACTTTGTATATTAGGAATCAAATTAGCCAAATTAGATGTGATTTGTCCACTATTTGCAGATCCGCTTTCTGCTTCACTCCCCGATGCTTGCCTTGTCGATGCTCCAGCCTCATTGCTTGCTCCTTCTTGTACTCCTTGTCCCCTTGATGACCCACCTGCAACATTTGCATCTCTGCGCCTTCTATAGGCGGCCCACATTGTTGAGTAAATCTCGTCTAAAAGACTGGGCAAATTTTGCGATGGCACCCTTTCTCTCTGCTCCCCGTCTTCTTGGCCCTGCTGTTGGCGCGACTGTTGCTGCTGCCTGGTGGTTTGACTAGCATTTGTCTGCTGTGCTCTCCGTCTATGTGTCACGTGGTGCGAGTTACACGGCAGGAATGGATCAAATCCACCTTGCATCGCTTGTTGAGCAAGATGAACATGGGGACGTGGCGTTGAACGAGTATGGGTAGCTGTGGTAGGGTTGGTTTGGGTGTTACCTCGAGCTTGTGAATTCTGACCGCCAGCGGCTTGCTGTGCAGATGAAGATGTAGAGTTGGACTGGGAAGAGTCACTTAAACCTGTAGAGGACGTTGTTGTAGTGTTGGTATCAGAAGTAGTTGCTGTTGTGGTAATGCGATTCATTATCTGACCGGCCATTTGGACGAGTGATTGTAAAAATTCCGGTGGTGGACCGTTTAGGGTACCTTGCAAAACTATAAAATAATTAAAAATGGACATCAAGAAGAAATTCCTCTCATATACTCCGAAGATTAACTTCTAAGTCCATGATGAGCAAAACTTACCTTCGGGAGTTACTTCCATGATGAATTCTACACTTGAATTGTTAAAATTAGGCATATTGAATGAATTTTCAGCTCGTGTAGTATTAGTAGAGCTAGTTTGACTTGAAGTAGTAGATGGCGTTCTTGATTCGGTTCCTCCTACTGTATTGTTATTATTATTGTTTTGAGTTCTTTGAGTACTGTGAACCACATTGACCGGTCTTGCTGTTGTCCGAACTTCAATAGGGAATGACTGTACCCGCATAGATGCGGCTGGAATAAATGGGAATCCCCTGAAATAAGTCATTTCATAGTGGTAGCTTATTTTCTGTTTTTTTCCTCTGTACCTAAAATTTACTGAAGGTTGTGGTGGAGATGGTGTCGCTTGTGTAGTCCTCGTCCCATCTCCAGAACTTGTAGTAGTAACAGTTTCAGTGTTTGTGGTGGCAGCACTAGTAGTAGTCGTCGATGCACTGGGACGTTCCGCCAAGTTGAATTGTGCCTTTACGGTGTAAACAAATTCAAAATCACAATATTATGCTTTGAGTTGTTATTCCTGTTACTTACTACCTCGACTTGAATCGGGATTCCAGCTTGAACAACAGCAGAATGCTGAATCAAGATTGGACGACAAAGAAGTGGGCGGGGCGGATGTGTTCGTACACGAATTATGATGTCGCTAAGAGAGTGATAGGCGTGCCCTAGAAAATGAAGCACTTCTGAAACACGAGTCAGCATTGCTTGCGTTTGTCGAATGTTCTGAAATTTAAATTTGTAACAGAAATTAAACAATATGTTTAAAAAAACAAACTGCTTGTGGAATTATTGGATCTTCGACCATAAAATGACGATATCTCTCTAAAAATGGGGCAAATCTATTCTGGAGTTGATTTAAAGTAGTCAAAAGTTCAGCCATTTCTGATGTTCGAGAAGCATTTCTGAAATATGTGTCAACATTACGATAAGGTCATAATTTTGAATCTATTATGATTTATTGTGAATTTAATTACATTACATCAAAGTTGAGTAATTTCTTTTATTAAACTCACTCTGCAAGCGATCTAGCACTAACTCCACCATTTCTTCGTTCCCCCCTTGTTCCTTCAGTTGTTGATGGCGCAGCTTCTTCAGGTGTAGATGATGCTGATCTCTCAGCAGGTGGTGTGCCAGATGCATTTTGTGAACTATTGTTTCCATCCGAGCTGCTTTCAGATGCCATTGGGCTAAATTAACATACATAATTCGTTACAACAGATTAAAAGATTAAACAAATCAAATTACATTGATCCCGATGCAGCATCAAACAATGTATTTTGGACTGCAGATAGAACCATGGCTTCATCAATTGACTCATTATTGCCTGGAGGAACTATTACTCGAGCTTCTATTATAGGAGTAACTTCTTCTTCTTGTTGTTCTTCAGAATTTGCTTGCTCGTTTGGTCGAACAGTGGGATTCTCCAATAAAACTATCACAGCTTCAGCTCGTCTCAACATTCTAAAATAAAAAAAATTAAAATATTGCAATCCTTTAAATCTTTTTACCTTCTGGCTACGTTAAGACGACTCCCTGCCAGACTATGTGTGGGAGGTGGTGGTACAATTCCCTGCGACTCCATTAAATTTGAAGGAAACGCCATAGACCCCAAATACATAGTATTTTCAGTATCAAAACCTCTAAAACCTCGCCGAGGTGGCTGAGGCTGAGGCGATAAGGAACGTGTTGTTGGGGGATTTTGACTAGGAGGAGGTCTTTGCACCAAATGTACGACTTTGCCATTGACATCTAAAAGTATTTATTAGCTAAATTATTAAAATTTTATCTGAAAAATTAGTACCATAGTCGCCGAGTTTAACCTCGTCTTGTAGGACCCGTCCACAGTAAATTATACGTTGAGTTTCAGCAGGGATATTGACAGTTTCAGCAATTTTTGTTTTAAACTCCTCCACAGTAATCTAATTGCGGAAAAAATCAAACAATAGGTATTCGAAAATAAGAAAAAATACTTACATCATCATCCACTGTAAAAGTGTGATTTTGGGAATCCAGTGTTTTTACTGTAAGAACTATCATTTTCCTGAAATGTCAAGTTTTTATTTAAGCAAAATATTTTTCAATCAACTACGCATCAAAACGAAGTAATTGTTTAGGAATGCTTAACGTATTATTTGGGCAAGAATTTTTTAGTTTCGATAAGTTTGTTGTACCTGGAATTTTATAGCCTTTACAACAACATCTAGGCTAGTAGAAAATGTAAATGATCGTATTCACTTGAATTCATACAATTTCATTTAAACGGTATTCCGCATTTGATTAAAAATTTTCGAAAAAACACACCTTTCTTAGCAAAATGACGGAACTTCTAAAAGTAGGACGTGATCATTGTATTTCACTAAAATCCCTAGAAAAAATAATGAAATACCCTAAGTTAAAGCAAGATTACCAATCAAGTCGTTTGTTTGGATTGTTCTAGTTGTTTCCTATGGTTGTTTCTATTTAGTGATTATTCGATTTAGAAAAACTCATTTCAAGAAATATGGCTAATGTTGATAAGCCAAAAGTATTGGTATTTGATTTAGGTCAGTTACAGTTGTTCTTTTGTAGGTGAAAAGTTTTAAAAATCGTGTTTGCAGATTATACACTTTGGCCGTTTTGGGTTGACACACATGTCATTCCCCCATTTCGTAAAACGTAATTATTTTTCCATATTATTTAATTAATATATCAATAAAATTGTGTTTTAAGGACGGATGAATGTGTTATAGATCAATTTGGAAGTAAAATCCAGTATTATAACGAGGTTCCTGAGCTTTTACAGGAACTGTACCTTGAAGGTTACCTTTTAGCAATAGCGTCTCGCACCAGCGAAATTGAGGGCGCAAGACAACTTTTAGATTTGTTTGGTTGGAAAAAGTATTTCTCTCATATAGAAATTTTTCCAGGGGTCAAAACTAAACACATTACAAAGTGAGTTTATTTATTATTTAAATCCATTCAACTAATGGTTTTATTTCAAGGATAAAGAATAAATTTGATGTGGAATATAGTGAAATGATATTTTTTGATGACGAAAGCAGAAATATTAGAGATGTAACAAAACTGGGTGTGCTTTCTATTCTTGTTTCTAATGGTTTGACTAGAAAGGTGGTAAATGATGCCATTGAGCAATTCTCTAAACAATCAAAACGAAAGTAATTGATTTTTTCACAATACATAATATTTTTTATAATCATTTTGTGTGTTAGAGAGTTTTGCACCAGCCTGAAATTATTATGCAATTAGAAAAATGTGTACAACTTGTTTTTACTTTTGTTACATCAACTTTAGTATTTTATTTATGTAATAAAGGAATCAATAAATTATGTTCTGATGAATTTAAGGTTTGTACGTTCTTTTTTGTCAATTTAAATTTGGTTTTATTTAGATGGGTTCTTGGTATGTTTTTTTTCTTGTTCTCTAGATACTTTATTTATACATATATAATTTACTTTTCAAAAAACTAACAGCAAGAAAGTCGTAGGATAGGAGACAAATTGCACTTAATGATTATAGATTTTGAATTTAGTATTAAAATTTATAAGTTTTCTTGGGAAAAAAATTAATCTGTGATGTATAAAAGCATTTACTCACACAAAGACAACACTAATAATGCATTCACAAAATAATATTCCTTTGTACAGTACTTTACAATTCCTTATTATAAAATACAATTCACAATCACAATTGATGTTTTAAATATTATTCAACTTAAAACCTAAAAATTATAAAACTAAATTATAACAAAAGACTAGTAACGTGATGCAGAGAAATGGACGTTAATTGAAATGAACCAATAAATTCGAAAATTATATAAATAATATAAAGTACAAAAAAAGAATAGTCAGAATAAAAGAACACAAAAGAAAAACAATTGCACGTTATCAAACCAAAACTCGTGTGTTTACCCTGCCTATCCTTCTAACTTAATAAAATTGTCTTGAATCAAGTGATATTAATATCGAAACGTATAATTTTCTACAAAAAAATTGTTATCAAGCGATTATTTTTCAGGAGTTTTCCTAATCGGTGTTAATCTCAAGCCCTTAGCTAGCATTTGTTCTTCAAAATCACGATCTTCATTAGAATACCTGTAAAGTGATAATCAAATGTAACCATAGTAAAGGCACAATATCTCAAGAGCTAGCAAAATAAGATATAAACATGCTCTTACCTATTCTACAAGCATGCTGCAAGGAGAATAGGTGTTGTCTAATCTATCAATAATTACTACAAAAAATGCGTGCAGATGTCAGTAGAAAGCAAAAAAAAAGAAAAAAATTAATTAAGAGAAACAAAAAGACACAAATCCACCAAAAAACTCCATAAAATATAAGCAACAAACACAAGCAAGCATGTGAAAATGGAGAATTTCAGATGTTCAATCGGACGTTTAGTAGTTGGTCGAGGTCTATTTAAGCACCTTAATCGATCTTCTTCTAGAAGGGCAATGAGAGAATCTCTCTTCGCCACAATTTCCATCATTTCTTTAATTATACTACTTTCAATTTCCACATCTTCCTGCGTTTTTTGTTCACCTATAACACAAATCATAGTGAAACCACAAAAACATTTTGCTCACTTACTGTTTTCTAATCGTTCACGCAAATCGTGTTGCAACCTGGCATGTCGATCTTCTAATTCTAATTCTTGAGCTCTAACCATTAATTCTCGTTCATATCGTCGCAATTCTGTTCTATCTCTCATTAAATCAAACCATTCTTGCAACAATTCAGATTCTTCTTTCGGGCACCGTCCATCGACCTCGCCTCTGAGCGCCTTTTCCACTAAAACACCTCTTTCTTCAAGTTCGCGGGTTTTTACTTCAGTTTCTTCAAGTTTGCGTTGAATTTCTTGCGCCATACGATGTCTGTCAAGTTAGTTTTGTTAATTAAAGGTTAGTTTAAAACTAACAAACTTTAGTTCGGTTACAAGTATTATTTTTTATGTAAAATTAATAATTACCGTTTTAATTGAGCTTGACGTGCTGCCCTTCTTGCACCTTTACTCATACGATTATTGGACAGACTTGAAACAGAATCGAGAGTCCCTGATTGGTCTAAAGTGTCACAAGAACTTCTGTCGTGCCTTTTCCAATCGTGTTCTCCATCAGAACTCTCATCTACAATGATATTTATATACATACAACCTAAATGAAATTTATTTTAAAATGTTCTTACCTGTACCTTTGATCGAGTTGCCAGTGTAATTTAAGGGTAACGGCGGTATCGGAGGAGGCGAACCACTTTCTGGTAGTTGACTTACTTCCAAATAGCTATTTCTTCGTATTGGTTCTTCAATTACCACATCCTGTTAATAAGTTCTTTTAAATTTTACCATTTTTTTTTTAAATCACTACGCGCTACCAACTTAAAAATATTTACTGGTAAAAATTATAGTTGGTATGAAGCACTCAATTTCTATGAATGAATGATGGGAATAACATAGGACATAGGATCATGCAAACAGTTGCAAAAAACAGTTGGAAAAACATGCAATAGACAACACACCCAATACATAAAAAATAAAAATAAAAATCTTACAGAATCTCTCAGGTCCAAATTCGCGCACGACTGCAAAATACACACTCGAGTTAAAAACGTTCTTCAAGATTAGTAATTGACAAAAAATAAAGTTAATAAATTAATATAATGACGATGATTTCGTGACTATTTACAAAGCGTTATGATTCATAATTACCTTTGAAAGATCTTTGGTTTTTGGCGATATCTTCGCTAGAATCCCAGTAGGACTCTTTTTTGTAAAGAACGTTGTCAAAATTTTTGTAAAACTTTTCCGTCTCTCTCTATCTTTACTCTTCTTTTTGGTTTTCTTCTCATCCGTATCAAACAAATTTGGATCAGATTTACATATCTTCATTGCATTATTTCTTGTCTCAGTTGCCTCTTCCCGACTTTTTGATCGCTTCAATACTCCTTCCTGCCTATTCAATGCCTCATTCGAATGTAAAAAAGATTCTCTCTTCTCTGCTTTCACCTCCTCTTTCCTTCCTAATTTCTCCTTCAACTTTAACAACTTATCCTCAGGACTCAATCCCAACTCTTCATTAGATAACAATCTCGCTCTGATTCTTGCATCTTCTTTGAGTTTTTCAGCAGTTCTTTCATGTTTCAATCTAGGCGGAGCGACTGGAGTTTTAAATTCATCAGCAAAGAGAGCCTTCCGAACATCCGGCAAACTGGGATTCTCCTTGAGATTTATTGAATCAGTTTCTGTCATATGAACACTCATTGGGCGTGACAATGGTGTAGCAAATATATCACTTTGTGGAGTTTGTTTCAAAGTCGATAAAAGAACATCAGGCGTGGCGTAGACACTGGAACCACTTGAATATGTCGAGTTTCGGTTCGAATCGGTGATTTCCGACACAATATCAGTCGTGGCCGACTTGGATAATTCAAATTGGCGATTTTTTCGTCGTTTTCTTTCAAGACTCTTATTTTCTGCTTTCATTTTATTCATCACCATTTCTTGAATGAGCTTTTGATTAACATCGCGTTCTTTTTCAATGACTTCTTTTTTGTAAATGACATCAGGAGTGCGCACAACTGGTGCCATCTCTAATGTGATATTGTCGATTGTAGGTGGTGTTGGTTTTTCTTCTTGGATTAAGTCAGGCTTTTGAGGAGAATCTTTGCTTTTGCGACGGGATTTTCTTATATCAATAGAGTCTTTAGCGTTACTAAACTCGAATTTTGTTTGTAACCTTTGGCAGTGTTCATCAAATTCTACACTATTTTGTTTTGATGCCTGTTCTGCTTTTAATTTTGCCAACTTTTCTTCTAATCGTTTTCTTTGGAAATTATTATTATCGATGGGATTTTTATCAACAACAATTTCTGTCAAATTTTTGACTGTTGAGTCACTACAAGTATTTTCTTCAGTGGTTGTGCCCGCCTCTACAATCAATAAACTATCTTCATCATGTTCACTTGTGTTTTGTTTCGCTTTTAATTGTTCTAAATCTGATGGTTTTAAATCAGTTACTGCACCTCCATAATTATTTGTGTCAATAATACAGTAACCTGCATTTTTTAAAACATCATTTCGAGCTTCAACTATTTCGTTAATGTTGGGATTTAAACTATCTTCAGCCAAGTCATCTTCATCTTTGAAAAGTACATAGCCATTTTGACTATCAACAACGCCATCATCACTACTGGTCTCAGTGCCTGTATCCATAAATTCAATATCGACATTTTTACTAAGTACACTATTGAATGCTTCAGTCATTATTGTTTTATTTTTCAATTCATCTTTTCCGCACACGTGATCAAGATCTTCTAGTTCGGTAATTTTCGCTTTATTATCGCCAAAATCTAGTAAAGTTTTTGGTTTTTTATTACTTCTTGACGTTTCTAGATTTAGTTCAAAATCATCACCGAGATCATCTGAAACAGCTCCATCTCTAGCCCAATCAGAAAGCTCGGTTTCTGTCAAAGCAGCTGTGGCAGGTTCTGCAATAGAGTCAGCTTCTGATTCGCAAGATCTACTATCGGCTTCAATCGATAATTTTCGTTTTACATGTAGCACGTCGTGGATTTCCGGTAGTATATCTTTAGTTTCTAATTCGGGTAACATTTTTGGTTGATTAAGCGTTTTCTTGTCACCACTTATAGACTTGGGAGGTTCGGTTGGAGTCGTCACAGTTCGGTTATCTTCAGCTTCTATACAAAGTGAGTCTGGAGGAATTTCATCTATTCTTACTGTAGGAATTGAATCGAAATTAAAGTCAGGTGTTTTTGGAATTTCTGCTTCACTAACTGAATCTGTAGATAAACTGTCATCACTGTTTACTTTTTTATTTTTCGACCAATCAATTGTAGGAACTATGATGGAAGTTTCATGTACTGGACTTCTTGGCCGTCCCTCTGGTTCATTTTCAAACACTTGAGTGACATTTTGTTCTTCAGGTGCAAAAGTTTCAAAGCTTTTTGGTGATTGAGGTGTGACTATGGGTGATGCTTTTTCGTTTAATTTATTGCAGAACGTTTGCATGGCCGGACTGATTTCCGGCGCTGGTTTGAGCATCTTCTGACAATCGGTGATGTTACTATGAAAGGATTTAAGTTTAGTATCAAGTGTTGAAGCACTGCCTGATTTTTGTATAGCCCCCGGCCCCTGTGTCTCCCCCAAAAGATATTTCTTTTTAAGCTCTAATGAGACTTTAGCTGCTATTCCACCTGTGCTTTGAGTGCGATTCAAGGCGTAACCATCTGTTCTCGGTTGTGCTGATTTTCTCATTATAGACGGTGCAGAAGGCACAAGAGGTGTGAGCTTGAGTTCAATGTCATTTTTAGGTGCGGCGTTCAGTGCTTTGCCCTTGTCGATAGGACGTTGTAAGTAACTGCTCGTCACCTGAATTTTCCGGACCGCCGCTCCGGTTCGGTTACTTCTACTGCCTCTCGTTTTTGTCACGTGGATGTCGTTAAAATGTATGGGAGGTGTATCGCGAGTAGGAGTTGGATCATCGTGTGCGAATTCGGAATCTGTCGAAATTTCTGTTGCAGAATTGCGAATTTCACTAGAAGAATCTGACGAAGATTCATCCGAAACCACCTATAAAACACAAATCAAAAAATTAGACATTTTTATTAATTTTAAATGAGAACCGAAAGGCTAGATAAGCTCTATTGGCCGCTCAGCAAAAATATTTATTTTTAATAAGCCAATTATTAAATTTTTCTTATTCTAAAGTTTAAAAGTAGGCCGAAAATACATGTCAAACAGAATTTTCAGAAATTCTTTTGTGTTTTTCTGACTGGCTTATTAATAAAAATGTTATAGCTATGGCTGCGACGTTTGTAAGATCATATAGTTTTGAGTCGCTCTGCGTCAGTTGCAGAAAAAAATAAACAAAAAATGTTAGCATTTGGGTTAGAACAACACTCACGTCAGCAATGGATTAAATTGCACAACAAGAAAAGGTAAAAAATAAAAAATAGAGCAATTAAAAAAAAAAAAAAACGCCACTCGATCACGCCATAGACAATAGTTACCTTACGTTACCATTGCTTTAACGTGATTGTTGACCATCTTCCAGACAAAATATTTTGTAAATGCATTAACCTAAATATTTAAAAAGAGCCAACACTAATAATAAACTTTAACAATTCAACACTTTATAAACTTTTCAACAAACTCAACAATTAACAAAAATTAAAAGCGTATAAAACCGAAATATTCCGGCAGAATATTTCCATCGATTAATTGCGCAAGTCTAAATACAAAATATTATAAAATTAAAAAATTAGTAAAAATCGATTATTGTAAAGAGCAGTCTTTATCTTTGTCCTTAATTTTATTTTTCGATTTAGAGTCAATAGTTCGGATTTGAGATGCGTTTTGAATTCTTGGTAGATCTCTTAACCGAACGACTTCTTTTTTAACTTCTAGATTCGTAGTTGAACGACTTTTTGAATTATCATCATTGGATGACATAGGTTGTTGCATCAATTCCGACTTACGTTTAGGCAAAGGCGAAGAAGTCATTGCTCTTTTACGTTGAGGTACTACAGGACGCAACAATTCGTCATTATTATTAGGCTCAAATTGATTTTTAGACATTTCGTGAGATTTTTGACGTTGAGGTCTAGGAGGTGGACAAATAGGTTGCTCTTCACACGATTTTTTACGGTTACGTCTGGGCACTGGAGGAGAATAAGTATTCAATTGAGAAATTGAGGGTTTTTCTTTAGGTGATTTATTGACTTTAGCATAGAGATCTTCAATGTTTACAACTGGTTTGACGATAATTTCTTTTGAATCAGGGGAAAATTTTTGTTCCATTTTAGCATACATCGGACTAGAATCTTTAAAGTCCTTTTTATCACTAGGTAGACCTTGATTAAAACAGAAGTCAACATTTGTCATTTTTAACTGTGACTCGTCTAATTTAAAATTTGAACTTTCAGTACTATCTTCATTTTCGGAACTATCATCAGATTCTGTGTTCAAACTACTTGAAGATGTACTTTCATTTGTATTCTGATCAGTTTTATCTACATTAACTTTTTTGTTATTTCTATCAATCCCTATATTATCATCATCATCACTACTTCTTTTTTCATTTTTTTCTAATTTGACTTGAGAAATTGTTTCATTATTATCTTCTTCACCTGCTAGATTTAAATCTGCCGTTTCGTTTTTAGAATTATCACAATCAAGATTCAAATATTCGGGATTAGGAATAGTAGAAACAGTTATATTAACACACCAATCTTTTTCTTCCTTCTCTTTTTTACTTTCCATATTATCAACAAAATCTTCAAAATCTTTCAAAGCAGCTTCCAAATTTTCAGAATGCCGCCTTTCTTCTCTTTGTTTCAAACTCGATAAAGAAAATCGCTTTCCAAAACTTCTTTTTGGTACAATTTTATCTTTGTTTTCATCTTTTTCCTGACTTTCCGCTTTTTCAAACTTCATTAATACTTTCTTAATATCCACGTTACTTACAGCATCTAAATCGATAGAAGTCCTGGGTTTGTTACAATAAATATCAGTTTTTGATCTAGCTAAAGCAAAACTTTTTGGTGCTTCATCTTTATCAACACTTTTCCCCGCCAAATGTCTTTCGAAGTATTCTATATTATCTTTAGGAAGTTTACTGACTACAGAATCTGCGCGTTTTGGTACTTTTAAAACTCGTTCCAAGTTTTTATATTTAGCATCGCTTAACGACCTGTACGTTTTTCGGTCACGTGATTGGTGTTCTAAATCCTCCATCCAAGTAAGCAAATCATCAATTTTTTCATCAATTTTTTTGTCTATCAACGGATCACCTTCTGCTTTCGTTTCAGTTTTAAGTGCTTTAAACAAATCCTCAATGCTACTAGATATAGTTTCATCTTCCTTTTCTTCTCTTTCTTCTTGAGTTTGATATTTGGTGGGGTCTATTGGTTTCATTAACTCTTCTTCATTTGCCATAAGATTTTCAATATAACTGTCGATTTCGTTAGAATCATCCAGTGGTTCAAAATTGAATTTGACTTCAGTTTTTTTTTCTTCCGTTTTATTTGGTAAACTAACTTGTTTGATTAACGATTTTTTTGGAACGTTTGCAACTGTTTCGGATCTTTTTAAAATAGGTTTAGGTTCAGTCGGTTTTTTAATAACAGATGTTGGTGTTCCGAAATACTTTTTAGCATTTTCGAGATTCGTTGATAAAGCTACTTTTGGTTTACCGATTTCTTTAGGAAGATTTAATTTACTTGGAGTTCTTTTAATTATAAGTAACGGTTCCGGTTCATTAACTTGAAATTTCGGTACAAATTCGGTTCCAAAACTTTTGCGTTTTTCTTTTGGTGGTAAAACAAAATTTCTAACAGGTTTATGGGAAAGTAATTCGCCAGTGGTCGCGCTTTTTGTTAAAGTAAAATTTTTATTGTCTTTAATTTCGTCGTTGGATTCATTGTCTGAAATTGCACTACCGAAATCAGCCGAATCATCTTCCGAACATGGCGTTTTAGCGCGTAAATAATTATCGGGGAGAATGTCCGGAATGCTGGATTGTAAATTAGATGACTTCACCTCAGTATCGGTGCCTGTATCTGTTTGAACAACTGGAGGCTCCACACGGACCTCTTGCTTGCGAAGTTCTCGAGCACGAATCTCTTCTTCACCTTCGGTTGCAGTATCGGTGTCGTCATCTGCAACAAATAAATCAATCAAAAATTGTCTTAACTTTTCACATTTATTTCAAATTTATATAAATTACTTTTTAATAAGAAAAAATATATACATAATATTTGCTATTATTGTCATAATGGCCATTGCGATTATCAAAGCCACAAAAACCAATCCTTGTAAAATAGTTTCTAGAATTATATACCACAAAGCAAACACGTATATAACTATAGCAATTGGTGCCAATAAAATCCATAATACCGTTTCACCAATTACTTGTACAAATCTGTTGTTATTATTAGAAGTAGTAGCGCTATTTTCATTATATTCCATAGTTTATACAAACAATTTTCACGAAAAATTTTGATTTGTCATATAACGTAAGTGTCAAATTTTGACAGTTGTACTTACCATCGCTACTGTTTTCATAGTAACTAGATCGATCTGAACTGCTATATTCATCTGAATCAGAATCTTCTCTTTTTTTAGAATATTTTCGCTTCAAACGTTCTGCCCATTTCAGAGTACCCTCTTTGGTAGCTGGTTCTTCTAATGCTTCTTCAAAAGCATCTTCGTCATCACTGTCGCTACCACTATATAGCAAAATATTTTAAACACAAACATGTAAGAATTATTTCAAGATTACTACTAACCTGAAACTGGAAGACTCATCATCGCTGCTTCCCAGTTCTGCAGCAGAGGCTCCAAAATTCCTATCTGTCCATTCATCCTCATCCATTTGACTTAAAGATTCCTCGTGATCCGACATATGAACACCACTCAAATTCGAAAATTCAACCCTTTCAGGTGTTCTCACCCTATCTAATAAATCAACCCCAGCAATTCCACTTAAAGGTTTCTTTTCGGGACTCTTTCCCGCCTGTCTTTGAGATGGTTTACGTGTGACTTTAGTTGTCCGTAATTCGCCTTGCATGCCGTAATGATGAATACAGAAGAATTTATGGTCATACATGCCATCTCTATCAAAAGCATATGAACCGAGGCGAAGCTGTGTATGACAATATTGACACTTGAAACATCCGTGATGGAAGAATCTGCCTTCAGCTGATAAACGTTCCATTAAGTACACGCGTTTGCCACAGAAATGACAAAATTCGGAAACGTTTTGATTGAGAGGAATAACAGGACGTGATTGCTGTAAATAAAATTTAATTATTTTATTTAAATATTTTTTTGATTATTTTACGCTTTTCTGAATTGGTTTTGGTTCCGGATTTTCAGGAACTTTACTTGTAAGCTTTTCAGTGATTGAAGCAACTTTATTCTGACCTAAATCTCTGGAATTGCCTTCTTTTAATTTCAAATCCAAGTATTTAATACTCTTATCAATATCTGCAAATTTAGCTAAAATATTTCAAAATGTAAGAAATTCATTTAATATAGTGATTTTATGTTTGAACCTTCGGCACTATCTTGTCGATCCAAATGCTGTTTTTCCATTTTTGTTTGACGGGCCTTAAATTGTTCTTTGCTCCATTTTGGTACTTTTTCTTTATCTTTATTACCAGCAGGTTTTCCTAATTTGTTCTCTCGAATTTTCTTTTCAATTTCTTTAATGTTCCAATCTGAGGTTTCAATTTTTCCTATTGCACGTAAGAGATCTTTTGGTTTTTTTTCGGCAGGTTGAGGCTCTCTCCATTTGTCCTCTAGGCTTTTAATTCTAGCTGCAAAATCTTCATCAGTGTTGCCACGAGTTTGGTTTGGTAATTTATTTTCATGGTCCTAAAATGTGTATTAAACAAATATTAATTTTAAATAAAGAACACAAACTAAAAAATAAATATCATGCAGCACAAACAAATAAAAAAGTAATAACAATATACGTGTTATTTTTAATTCAATGATAAAAAAATACTAAATAAAAAATCTATTGTTTATTTAAATTTTCTGTCAGACTTAACGCTCTTTATAAAAGCCAAGCTAATACAAAGAAATGTTAGTTAAATCACGTAGATATAAAAAATAGGTCATTAATTATTAGCGTAGAAGGTACTTTTAATGACAGCTGAAGGGCAACAATAACAAAAATTTGACAGCGGTTAAGTACAGTTAGTAGTAGCCATCCAAAAGTAAGAGACTAAATTTGGGAACGTTCTCTTAAAATTTAAAAAAAATTGCATTTAAATTAATCTTTTATTGTTATTGTCAGTGTGATTAAATAGTATGATACAACTTTGTTATTTTAAATGATAACATACTTTTCATATTTATCATATTCGTCTTAAAAAATAGCATGACTAAATATATGCTTTTCAATAGTGTTTTTGTTTTAAACAGCTTCAAAGAATTTTTTTATAAAAATTTAACAATTGCGAAGATTTACATAAGCATTTATTTCTAAAAAATGTTCAGAACAAACATTCAATTCTTCGTAAAATTGTTATTGTTAGCATGATTGTTGCGTAATCTAAAATTATAAATTTTATATCAGCTACCAATTTATTGTTAAAAAAAAAAATACACCCTAAGATGAGACCGCTGCGCCGTCCTTTACTTAATTACCACTTCAACTTAGACTATACTCTTTACTTTTTTGCATTTCCAGCTCTCTGTTTCATAACATCTAATACAATTTCAACTAGAACTGGTAGCGTTTACTAGCTTGCAAGCACGCAATAATGTTTTACTTAAACAGTTACATCTTGTTACTTTAAATTTTAGTAAAGGGTAAATAAATTTGAACATTATTTTGTTACCTGTTAAATGTTAAATAAATTCAAAGTAAAACCCTTGTTAGTATTGCTAAATAATAAAACAACAGCAAACAACACCCTCTTACGGGAACATAAGTAAATTTTTTCTCTAAATCTTTAACCCTATCTTCAAAATTGGGCGCAGTCTGTCTATAAACAAAAAGCGAATAATCTTCAAATGGCTGTGAATCAGGTTTAGCATTCGCTTGTAACATTTGCATGCTCTTTAAAAATTGTTCCGTTTGCAACTTCCTTTGTTGCCTCCTTTTATTCTGTCTTTCAGTTCGATTTGCAACTATTTCTTCCAAAATTTTCTGTCTTTCCTCCTTTGAAAGTCAAAACAATGTACAATAAATAAAAATAAATATATAATTTGGTTATGTTGTTAAAAAAGTAGGTACAAGACATTTACTTAAAAATAAAAATACGACGGGGGCTCTGCTTCTGTTAGACAGGAATTGAGGAGTTGGTCCAAAGCAAATAAAAGGAAACCAAGGAGGGTGCTTTCGAGGAAGGAATTCAAGAAGATACGAAACAACTGAAAATGATAAAATTTTTGTGTTAGTAAATATTATTAAAAAAATCAAGTGCCTTAAATAAATAATAAGGAGCAGGAGAAAAGGAAAAATAAGTATTGTGTATAAAAATTAGTGTATTAAAATAAAATACATGAAAATAAAAATTGTGGAAATGTTAGTAAAAAATAAATTAAAATATAAAGAAAAAGTGTAAAAGATGATAAAAAGTTTTATGTTCAGTTCTGGGATGAGTAAATCAATCCACAAAAAAACCAAAAGAAGAATACTCACAACTCCAGCACCCAGTTTTTCAAGCGTTTTTCTTTTTCTTGCTTTTCTATCAACGCTTTGCCGAGTGAGTGAGACAGGTTCAGCGTGTCTTTTATGTCTGCTTGAAGGTCTGGGAACAGGATGTTGATAGGCCACTGGTTGTTGCACTGGTTTCAAAGATTTAAAAGAACTATCGTTCTTTTTCGGTTCAGGCAACTCCTATAATGCAGAAAAAAATATTTAAAAAAATGGATATACACTCCATTTTTTATTTGTATGCCGTTGTCTGTCTCTTTTCAATACATTGGTGTATATGTTGCTATGTAATATAGATTATGTGTTGAAAAGAGACATACAACGGTATATAAATAAAAAATGACCTACAGGTATGACAAGAAACTCCAAAACTTGTCTGAACGAAAAACGGATTTTACTATTAAATTAATTTATGTTAAAAATCAAAATCAAACATTTCTCACTTTAAAACCTTTTTTTTTCTTCTTCAAAGGTTATACCAATTTCATTTTAACAGTTTGGAGTACTAATAAAAGCTATAACTTCGCAATGCCCTTTATTCAATACGGACAAAATAAATATCCTATAGTAAATTCATAATAATACAAGGATAGGATTAGGTATAGAACAAGAATAATGCAAAGAATTACATTAACGTAAGGACATACTAATTCTTCGCCTTCAACGATCACGGAAAAATGAGAAGGTGACGCTGTCCGTTGCCTTTTTTTCTCAAAAGGTGAATATTGAGAAAATTTGTTCAAAGTTTTAATAAAGTGATCATCCTTGTCATCTCCACCATTAACCGCATCCGTCCGTTCCTCTACCACATCTGTCCGTTCCTCTAGCACTAATACTCCATCATCGATTGAAGCTGTATTCCTCTCAATCCTCTCTGTAGTTTTATTGACTGAGATATTAGAGATCCCATCATTCTCATCTACCAGAGTCGTTTCAATATTCTGGTTATCATTCTGTTGAAAGTGGTGGGTGTTTACCCAGTTTGAGACGCGATTGAACACCTGATCGGATGCTTCCACGTTATTTTCTCCCAAATTACTCATCTTTTTGTTACACGAAAATTTGGAGATATTTTTTTTAACTTTTTGACAATTCAATGAATCACGGCCTTCTGATTTTTTCGGAATTATATAAAGGATGTTTGATAATGGATCGAATTTTATTTTTTGCAGTTCATTCGATTTTAAAAATTTTATATTTACGGTTTTGTTATCTCCAAATTTCCTGACATTAGTGTTTTTATAAAAAGTTTTGGGAAACATTTCAGAGTTCGATATTTCCGACGATTCGGCCATTTCCTCGATGATTGAATCGAAGCGAACATATTTTGAAAAACTTTTCTTTAAAGAAGGGACAGGTATTGGAACAATATTTGGTTTTGGAGCAATTTTCAGGGTTTCGGATATTTTTTGAACAGGTAACTGGAGTGGATTAGTGAAATTGATATCTATGATCGTCTGTCGTGATTAATACTACTTACCAGTTTGGGATGTTTGATGTGAGGAATTTCGCATCGAAAACTATCATAAACTTGAGTCAAGTAAGTAGTCAATGCAAGGTAATCTTCAGTTTTTGTTATTTCTTCACCAGTCATTATTGGGGAAATACCTTGACAAATAAGTACATAGAGTAAAAGTATATTTTTAACATAAAAGTTTTTTATATATAAAAAAACATACAAAAACCCATACCCAATTATAATATTACAGTTTTGCAGAAAAGAATTACTTCCTAGACTTACAAAACACTTAAGGACACGTGTGTGCTAAATTAAACTTGCTGCCACGTTTTTGATATTTGTTAACATTGTTATTTCGAGTTCCCAACTAAAGCCATATTGTAAAAAATATTACTAAGAGAAAGCATATTATATTAATAAAAAAAAGAAACATGACAACAATTTCAATTTTTATTGAACGTTTTGCCAGCCATCGTAAGTAGCTTCTTCAGGAGTAAAGTGACAATTGGTTGGAGAAAGTTGAGTACGTCTTCAACCAGTTGTTACTCTACTCCTGAAGAAGCTACTTACGATGGTTGACGAAACGTTGAGTACAAAAACTTCATCCAAACAATCCAATTCTGGAAGCACAAATTTACAATTTCAATTTTCTCTTTCAATACCGCTCATAGCCACTAGTTCCAAATTCCACCATCTGAGCGTGTATTGCTTCTTATTGATTGCTACTTTTAGTTGTTTTAAGCAATGTTTAGAAACTTGTATTTTTATGTATTTATTTATTTAAGCATCCCTTACCTATCTCCCTCTCCAAAATGTCAATCGCCAACTGATTCAACTTGATTGGCTCTTCTTTCTGCACCGTCTCATAATCCACCAAATCTGGTCGGTAGTGATTCAAAATAGCGCACAACACTTTTCCATCTTTAAACACGGAACCGATATCTGTAACAACAATATCGTCGTAATTTCGAACTTGTTCCGTAATCCAATTGAGCAAAACTTCGTTGTCTACATTTCCTCTTCTTCTCTTTTTGGGCATTTCAATTGGAGCAATATCTAACGAATTTCTTCTCATTTTCTCTAAACTCTTTGGATCATCGCTATCAAATAACGCCGTCGTTTGCATCGGCATCACTACGTTTTTATTCAAATTTGGGTATCTTGTCACCGGATCTAAAGTATACGACTTCCATTCCTTATTTAAATTATCAGGTGTCGTCTGTCCCAAGAGACGATAAATCGACTCGCGTTCAGCAAGTACATCCAAAGGTGTCATCGTACCAGAGCACCAACTTCTAATGGCCCAAGCGGCATCCAATGACGAAAGAAAACCACGAGCACAACCAGACCCCGTGGGCCAAAATGGCTAGAAAACAATAATATAAATAATATACATGTTTTATTATTTTTAGTTATTATTAACTTACCTCAAGTAAGCTGTCTCCTACTAGTATCATAAGAAGTTTATAACCGTTTCTTTCGACTACTTTGGAAGCGTTTTCGGCAGCGTACATCGATGTGAAATCAAACATAGCGACATCTGATTGTCCATAGTGATTCACTGCAAATTCCAAATCCGGCATTTGATAATTCGTGCTGAAATTAGCCGCCTCACGGGCGTACTCCATTAATGCTTCTCGGTTGACATTTGCGGGAGCGAGAAGACGCTCTGTGTCGACTAAATCTTGTTTTATCACACCTTTTTCAATAAGACTAGTTTTTTTAGCTGTCATTACGAAATAATGCGTATCGTCTTTATAATAAACAATATTTTCGAGATCAATTCCAGTAGCTTCAAACAAATCCTTGAAAAATTTTTGATTAAAAATAAATGCTACACCGCTAATCTCTTCGACTCTAGCTTCAGCTTCAGTACGTTTATTAATGAAGTTGGCAGTTATCGCAATTGCCAGTTTTCCCCGAAATTCTTTACGTTTGAACCCTTGGAGTGTATTTCTTTTGCCGTCAGCGCCGATTATTACATCGAATTCATACTGGGACACTGGATGATCGGATGGCGTAAATTCAGCCCTCCATCCAGTTTCTAAACAAAAATAAGTATTTTCGTAATACTTTCGAATTAAATTCACTTACTTGACGCAGCATCCGGCTCTATCAGTCTTTCGAAACTGACCTCAGTATGCACTTCGACGCCCAACAAAAGCACAACCTTCAGCAATATACATTGCAATTGTCTAATACTAATATGATCAATAGCGCCCGCACAAAATTTTCCAAAAAATTTTTTAGCACCTAAGGTTCTCAAATCCTCAATTACAAAAGGCCACAAATGTAGGACATTGTTCCGCGACAATCTATCTCTTTTCTCTATAACCACCTAAAAGACGTTCAATTAGAATTTCCAAAAACACCATCAACTCACAATACTTACCACTTTAGCTCCCAAAAGTTGCGCTTCAATTGCTGTCCGAAGCCCACAAGGACCCGCTCCAATAATTAACACTCTGCTATTACTACACAATTTCCCTTTACCATAACATTTATGTGCAGCCCTTGCATCGAACTTCTTCCATAAAGCATTCGCCCGCCAGTGCCTTAAGTATCCCCTTAATTTTGGATAAAACAAAGGGAAAAGGTTGGGTTTAAGGTTTAGAAGGTGGCAGATGCTCCGATAGTAGCCTAGGATATTCCTAAGGCTAGTAGCATTAAGGAAATGATCGAAGTATTCGTTAGCTTGGGCCACATCCTTAGCAGTTACTTGAGGACCTCCACGAAGAAATGACTGATTGTGGGAGTCCATGACTCAGTTGTCAAAACTAAGTTTTCAACTGTTTAAAATACATCTAGAACAATAAAATGAGTAATTACAAACAAGTGGAACAAATATACTCATTTGTATACAAATAGCGTATCGACAACTGTTGGTTTGATGATTTACAGGACGTTAAGACATGAGACTGAATTGTAATACATGTTTTGGACATGGAAATAGTTAGTCATATGACCTATTATAAACGCTTCACGTATGTACATCTGATAATCAAAGTGAATAGAAATGCATGTAAGTCGAATTCAATTGTTTTCAATAAGTATAGAAAGCAATATATCATACATTTAAATATATATACGTATATTTGATTATATGATACATACAGGCTGTTTTTGCCTTAACCAAATTTACCTTATACAAATGTTTATAGTTTTTCAGATATAAGCTGTAGTTTTTTTTTTTAAACATTATTTTTGAGATGTACGATGTAAAACGAATTTAAGTCTTCCATAAATAGACAATACGCTTAACACAATAATATATTCAAACAAAAATAATATTCATACAACAATCATTTCAACCAAATTTCCCGTTTTAGAACCGAGATTGATTACCATATTTCCACTGATTTACGTCACGTCCTTTGATAGAATCGATGAAACTGACCTACCCATAGGTAATCGGAAAACTGTTTTTTTATCAAGCAACACTGGAACATTGTAATTAAAAAGTCTTATTACAGAACCAATTACTGAGAATTGAATTGGTTCGAGTTTTGAGTGACAACAACAGTCACTTAACCATGTCTTTTTTGAATTGTATTGATTACGGAATATATATGTAGATGAAAATAACTCACCAATTTTCGTAATATTAGTAAAACAACCGTTCAGCGTTGACTTGTAGAGATTTGTTCAAACGTCAATTAATAAAAAAAATATCAATTAATGAATTCTTATCTTAATCGTATTCTTATCATATCAATTGATAAGCTAGCTATTCATTGTAGCCTTTGTTCAAAACGATTTTGCAGTTGCATAAAAATATATAATTTTGATAACGTAACAAATTTCACAACAAAAATATTAAAATTTCCCTTTTAAAAACAAACACAAATCTGGAATATCATGTCGAAAAGCAGATGTAACTGTTCCATCTCTAATAATAATTGTATTGTAAGGTGTATCTTATCTTCTTTTTCAATTAAATCTCGTCATATACGCAAACCCATTATTTTCTTTTAAGGTACATCAGTTGGTGGGCAAGCCTATTGACGTTTTTACTGTTACTGTTCTAGTAACCTTGACTTTTCCGGATCACATTTCCGATAAATTCCGGTGCGTTGACATTACGTTAAAGACCAAAAAATTAAAGTGCCCCCATTGAACGGGCGTGGTCGGCGCCTATGAGTGTTTAACGAAAGTGTCATTGGCATGGTTCCAAATGTATGAAAAAAGATCGATCTCATTTTTTGGCAGAAGCTAACTTGTGTTCAATTTTGCTTCGATCGACACGTCATACAGCCATAATTAAATTTCCGTTTGAAAACTAGACATGGGCGGCTCGCTGATGGAGGGGGCACTGACATGACATGGAAAATTTTCGCGGTTTTGTGTGATGAAAGACGAAATGATAACAACTAGTTAAAAGTGGGTTTATTAGTTTTCTTTTGCTAACGATGTGTTGGAAAGGAAAAACTATGTTGTTGCTTTATAAAAGATATCATTAATTCATTAAAATTTATATTCCCTTTAAACTTTGCCAAGTAATAGGCAAAAAAATTTTTTTTTAATATTTAATAAAATAGATATTTTTATTAAAAACTAATATGATTCAACAAAAGACATAATATACATATAATATGCTTTCAATGCAGCTATTTCCATAACAATTATTCATAATATTATGTTTTATCTTAACAAAAGAAATTTTTTTTGATTTTCCCCGTAATGAATGAAGAAAAGTCGAACCAACGAGATTTCTCTCGAGACTTGACACCCTGTAAGTAGGTAATTGGGCTGCCGAGTTCGGAATCGCAATTACAATCAAACTCGGTCATTCAATTCTTCTTGATAATACGTGCCTGGACTTTATTGTTTTAATGTTCGTTCCGAAACAAGTAATAATTGCACTTTTACCATGAAATTCACACCTTCGCCATCGATACCAACTCTCCCTGATGGAGAAATCTCGCCATTATGAACGAAAGTTAAATAATAAAACTTCCAGAAAGTCTTAAATCTCTTAAAAATAATACTAGAACAATAAGCAGATGACTAACAACATAAACACAAAATAAAAATTTACAATGTCTTTTTGACGCTTCAAAACAAATTTGTTTTCCTTATCTCAGCATTGAAAAGAATATATAAAATGATAAAATAAAGTATTTTTAATAAATTTCTAAACAACGACACTAACGCTACGATACAAAAAATCCGAAAATGAAAGTGTTTACAACATTTGCTGCACTATTAGTGACTTGTTCCGAGGCACAAATTAATTTTGTACCAGCTAGTGTACTTATACCTGTGCATAATATTTCTCTGTGGAATATCACAAAACCGGCCCTCAACACAAACCAATGGAACAACACGGTTCCTAAGCCACCTCGATGGTATGGCCCAAGTTATCCATATTACCCATCTTGGAATAACACCACTCCCAGCGGTGATTTAATAGTTGGTAAAATCGGGTATTTGGATCGTCTACTTTTTAATCAAGTAAAGGTAATTAAAAAAAAACAACTAGTTTTTAACCATTTTTATTCTTATAGACGTATTTCAAGGCGAGTCGTTGGTGGTCTGGTCGAGAGAAAATCATAGAATATCCCAAAGACTTGTCTGGTAAATATAGTTATAATAGATACGAAACTATAAGTGCAATAAGAGTTTATAACAAGTTATATGACAGTACTAACACTAAAGCGGAAATTCTAGCAGGTGGAGTTGGTTATAGATATGTTAAAATTAAATTATCATCCAATTGGAATAAAGGTTTCAAATATTTGATCCAAATTTTTGGACATTAATGTAACTTAACAGTTAAATATAATTAAACTAAATTAAATATAACTATTTGTAAATATTTAATAATTGATTTATTGTCAAACAGAAAAAAAAATCCAATTAATGACAATAGAAATTAAAATAATAATAGTAATTACAAAATAAACAATAAACAATTTACATAACTTGATAGCTTCTATTTATTTAGATAAATAAATAATAAACATCAAATTGGTAACTTTAGATCCTTTTTTTTTAACAATGAGTTTTGTTTCTCTATTTGATCCAAATTTTTGAACATTAATGTAACTGTTATAAATGTAAATATTTAGGTAAATAAATAATAAAGATGGAATTGGTAACATTGGTTCCTTTTTTTTAACAATGAGTTTTGTCTTTAAAAAAAGCACCTATCTATTTAGATTAAAATTAAATAAATTTCAAATATTTTGCACATGTGAATATGCATATTGTGATAAATTGTTATCTTGAAAATCTTGTGAATCACTCTATAAATATTAGTGATTGATATAAATAAATATACGTATCATGTATTAGCTAGAAACACCTACAGAAAAAGCTTTTTCAGATTATATTATAAAAAAATAATTGTAAAGAGTTTATTCAAGCTATTGATATCTGCAAAAAATGCCACTAATGCTGAAAGAAAAATAAATGTTAAAAAACCATTACAGCATTAAAGCATTTTTTTATATCGGAATACCTACTGTATAATAGTAGTAATGTTCATATTTATTGTTCTAGCCAAATTCCTTACAAAATACTTCAAAATGTTTTGAAAATATGTATATCATAGCTTTCTAGAGCAATTTTTTATTTAAACCCTTGATGTCTCTCTTTATAATCTTTCCATCACGGAAAATCTCATATTCATCAAAATATTTATAACCCTTGTAAATAAGCTGACGTCAAAATAACAAATTTGATTTTCTTATCTTTTAACCCAATCAGTTTCTATAAAAATCGTGATTCTCTCTACTCTCTTCCATTAATTAATAAACAATCATGAAAGTAATACCTTTAAGTGTACTATTTTTGACAACACTAATATGTTTAGTGAACACACAAGTTCACTATGTACCTGCACAAATCTTTATACCAGCTCTCAATGTTTCAACTGTCCAAATTGCCCATAATGCCTCAATCAACCGAACAGAAGCAGTTAACCATACCGGATGGAATAATCCCTTATTAAATAAAACTGGAGAAGAAAATTTGAATGGAACTAACTCTAATGGAGATCTACTAGTTGGAAAAATCAGTTCAATGGATCATCGCTTATTTAAACAGGTTGGTTGATAAAATCGAGAAAAGAAAAAGAAAACACTTTTTTCGTACAGCTGTATTTAAAACCTAGACAATGGTGGTCAACACGTGAGACATTTATTAAATATCCTAATGATCTTCCCGGAAGTTATGGAAGACACGAAACTATTTCTGCAATAAGAGCTTTCAATCAATTCTACGATGGAGTGGATGCTAAAGCCGAGATTGTGGCAGGTGGTGTTGGGAAAAGGTTTGTCAAAATTAGGTTGTCTTCAGGTTGGGGACGTGGTTTTAAGTATCTAGTAGTAATTTATGGACATTAACAATAAGAGAGTTAAAAAATGTACAAATTAATAAATAAAATTAATAACCAGTAAAATTAACTGAAATTTTCACTCTCTATACTAAATTATTTATTCGCGAGGCCACTTACGACTGTCAATTTATATATTACTTCTTTCTCTAGTTTTTTAAACAGAAAAAACATTGTTGATTGTTATTGTACAAAATTAAGTAAACGAAACAAAAAACAAAGTGTCAACTTTAGTCCCGGAAGTAATTTTTATACGTAGAATTATATTTTTCGCTAACAGCAAAATTATAAATAGTTTATAGCAATTTTAATTTTTCAAACTACTACAACAGGTGTTGATTTTTATTAATTTAATTAAACAAATAATAATAAACTGGTAAATATACATATAAATAAAACTGTAGTAAGCCACTCGACTTTATTTATTACCAACAACATAATAGCTATAACACAATTATCCATTACCGTAAAATGAATTTTTATCCAAACCTGATGTACAAAATTTAAAATTTTTTTCCAAAACCTCATAAGCAGATAAACAAGTTAATGAGTTTCTCAATAAATGATAAATCTAAGTTCTACGCCAATAGTTATTTACATTAAAAGTCATGAAAGAAATGATTTGCATTAGACGGAGACTAATTGAAGGATTCAAGAACGCGTAGCGTCTGAGTATGTCTTCAAAAAGTCATGCACTTTCAACACATTTGATGTAAAAAAAATTAATAACAAATTGATTATAGAAATCAGATTGATTAATACAATAACTTTCGTGTGATCCTTTTCAGACTTTTGCAATTTAATTGATTGATATTTAACATGATATCTACCTCAATTTTAATTATTTTCTCGCGGAAATAACCAAAAATGGTAAAAGAAAAAAAATCATCAACCAGTAACGAGTGACACACTTTTCAACTTTTTTCTTCTTAATGATTACGATAATTGGCATCTTAATGCATCCAAAATGCATTAGACCATTAATTAATTAATTAATATCATTTAAAATTAATTCGGTCCCGCTAATTCGTCTGGCTCTCTCGCAAGTTCTATGCACCGACCTTCTCGCCTAAAATAATCGGAAGAGATCAGCTAACATTTCAAAAATAATCGCAACAAAACGGGAAAGACGAGCAAAACGAGGCCGACTGCTGTTGCATCTTGCACTACTAGAACGTCGATTGGAGTTTTGCCAGCAGAAGTTACGATCTTTATTAGCCAAATAGCTAATGGCAATGTCCCATTAACACCTGAATTCAAAATGTAACCTGCACGACATATACACACACACACACACACACACACACATCGAAATCGAGTGAGTGGTATTTACGCATCGTTGATTGCGGTAGAAATCGGAAGAAATGTTAACAACGTCCGCGGACGATTGCCTATTCCGGAAGAGGAGCCGCAGTTCCGGATCGCATGACGCATTAAACGAACGAAAATACTGGTTGTAAAAGTATCGTACATAAATTGTACTTACAATTTTCAGATGTTATGTAAATTTGGTACTTTTGGTGTAATCAATAACATACATCTTATTATACAGCTTAGAAAAATGTTCCAATATCACCAATAATTTCAAATTACTCTATGAAAACATACTTTTCTGGAATAGACCGTACAAATTTTAAGTAAAACTTTGGCGAATTGTAAAAATTTCGCAATTGTAATGTTGTGCGTAATTCATTTTGATTTTTGTCAATCCGAGCCTAATTCCATATTTATTTTTTTCCTTATCAACAGATTGAAATAATTGTTAGGCGAATTAAACATCTGTAAAACTAACAACAGAATCCCATACATTACAGCCACACTGGTAAAATAATGATGTCTATAAACATCTTATTAATCAACATCTTCATTAACGTTTCCATAAACAGCAACATTATAGTTTATCTCTCCGATACGAATCGCACATATAATTAAAAACAGAGCACTTTATAAAACTCATTCATTTTGATGTTTTTTTATTACTATTGGCACCGTTAAAAATATTCCCATTTGAAAGAAATATAAAATTGTTGTAATTCAAAAATAAACATAACGCTTTAAAAATGATATTTACTTAAACGATTATGTTCAATAAACAAACAATTATTAAAAAATCACACATAATTACATACGTTAAAAGAAAATGTAAACAGAAATCACACGTAGCAAAAATTTAAAGTTACTTGATAAAATTTGGAAATTTTAATCCAAAAAACACAAACTTCTTATGAGAACAAAATATGTTGGTAGTACTTTAGCACTATAAACAATAACAAAAAAAGCGTGAAAACTACAAGGTAAGTAAATACATAGGTATAGTCGATTTTAAGTTAATTAAAGTACAATGTACATACAGTATGTTTCAAAATTGTATAATACGTACAAACCATATGTTTGTCTCCAAAACTGATTAATTTCGGTTACTAGTAGCATGAAAAAAATTAAAATTAAAGTACGTGAGATAAGATATCGGTCTTAATAAACTTTTAGGAAACAAAACAACCGAATTTAATATTATTATTCTAAAATTAGATAGTACTGACGATTATTATTTTTAAATAACTCAGATCAGACTTTGTGCCGAAAATAAATGAGAAAACTAGAGCAAACTGTCAACGACTGACTATACATGTACCTACTTAACGTCAAAATTATTGTCTGTCCACGTGATTGATAAAGTCGATTATAGTTCGATGGACAATGAACTCTGATGAGTGATGATGATGATGATGACTGATGAGACAAATCCACAAAACAAACTTGAATACGTTTTATGATTCCATCGTAAAAATTAACAATGAAAACAACGAAATGTGTATTGTTTTGGCAACTACATCAATTTCAATGTGTTTTTTTTTTATTTTTAACTTTGGCAAAACCTCAATTTTGAATTTTTCCAGTCGATGGATGAGGTTAGTGACTCGTAATTTTTTTTTTTTCTTATAAATATTCCGCGTATGTTAAAAGATTGGTCGCTGACAAGGCCACAGATGACAATTTCCCTGTTTATTTTGCATTATTACAAGCCGTGACAGATCGTTCCGTTAGGATTTTACAATCACCCGAGTTGAACGCAATGCAAGTTTCTCGTAGTTTTTACCTTTTCTGCACTATTGATTTCGATGCGAAGAAAAATATTATCGAAAGAGAAAACTCCTCAAATAATCAACACTGATGTTATAAGTTCTTATTTAAAGAAAAGCGTTTTTTTTTTGACAATTGTCGATTGAAGAGTTTATTCGACAAAAAGAAGGAGACATAATGGTAATTAGTTAAACGTTGAATATTAATTATTTTCCGCATTGTTTCCATTCCAGGGTTAATTAATGGATTTATTATTGCACCAAGTCGACTATTTCCGGGATTTCAGACCGGCGAAACTTCATCAACTATCACTCGGTTTAATAAATGATAAATGTTTTAATCCTGGCAGAATTATTTAAATAACGAGTAGTTCTAGTACGCTATGAACAGAAAAGAGAGCTGGCTATACAAGATAAAGATAGTAAGACTATACATATTTTCCCAAAAATATGGACCAACATGTTGATAGCAATTACAATGATGATGACATTTGACATATTTAAACATAATTAACAACAAAACCGTTTCTAAAAATGTAATAAACTGTGGATTAAAGGTCTTAATGCAAAGACCATATACTCTGTAGTGACCTACAGAGACACCCCCTGTTTTATTTAACAAAGAACTAAAGAGCATCATTTAATCCAAAGAACAAAAGCTTGAAACCTCAGAGATCCTGAGGGATTAAATTTCGTTAAAAAAGTCATTTATGATATTTTGATTATTTTTTTTTGCATTTGAGATACATACAGAGTGATCCAAAGAAAAGTTTGCACCTAGTGTTACCTTTGCTTGTGAACTTTAATGCAGAAATTCTCGGACAGGTCAATTTTTTTTTGAAGGGGGACACATTTTAAGAATATTTTGCAAACCATATCTTTAACCCCCTGACGAGAGTGAATCACACCTCTAAAATTTTAAATGGTTAGTGGGGTCGAAAGACACATTGTTTTAAAGAGCATAAAATTATCTTTATAATGGTACCCAATTTGTTATATTTTACTTGAACAGGTAATGTTAACGCCTAAAAAACTTCAATCACGTAGTTTTGGTATTAGTGAAAAAGGCATGTAACTTTTAGCTGTTAGGTGTCATAGCAACTAAAAACAACGTTTAAGTGTATTGTTTATTCAGGATTACAAAAGTAATCTTCAAAAGCAAAAGTAAAAACGCCTGAGGAACTTCAATCATGTAGTTTTAGTATTAGTAAAAAAGGTATCTAAATTTTACTTAAATCATCGAACAATAGATCTCCGGCTATGGTGTCAATTACCGTTATCATATTTATTATTTGGGCTGGGAGGATTAGAAGTGCCTATAAAATCTAGATGTTTCTTATTTAAAAAAAAAAGTACAAAATTTGTTTTTAGAGGCGATTTTAATCTCCCAAAACAACTAATAAACATGATGTGATGATAGTAATTGACACGATAGCCGAAAAATTATTATCTTAGTCGTCACAGTGACCATTTGAGCAGAGCAATACTCTACAGTCTACACTGTACCTACATATTTATTTGTTACATAAGATTTACTTACAGGTTATACCAAAATATACAATCATCAATTTAAATTTCATCATAACTGACAATATGGAGTAATTTCGGCATTTTTTGAGTGATAACTGATAAATAATGACTCAAAGAAAACTTTGAAAGAGAAGAAACGCCATTGTGACGTTGGCAAACTTTTTAAATGATAAATGTGAATTGGCACCGTGTTCATATCTAAATATAGGCGGCCAAGCCAACATACATTATATCTAGTGTTCAGTGGAAGTGCCGAGTTTATTGTGCGATCCGATGTTTCGACGGCGGGACGTTTCGATCGTGTCGGCATCCGTAGTGTGGGCCGATGACTCATCGTACGGACAGATCGCGTTGGCTGAGAAAAAGAGAACAGCCAACCCTGATCTTTCCCCATCATCGATGCCGTCAATGTCTGCTGTTATTATTTTTTCAATAATACCATTCCGTTAAATATGCTTTAAAGTAAATGATTTAGCTTATTAGTTTGAACAATATTTTAAATAATCACAATTAATCCATAGATGACTCGCAAATTGTATTTTTTTGAAATATATTATGGTATTGTGAAATACGAACGTCATACGGCTGATAAACAAAAAACATACTCGTCTATCCCCTCGGTTTCTAAACTTCAGCGTCTGTTATTTGCTTCATATAGACCTTATAACGTTAATAACTAAGGTGAGATCGAAATGTAACTGCATCAGAGCAGGCTGTGCCAGCGTAACTGTAATGATGTGTCTAAATGTAAATACCCACTTCCACGGCTTGCTCTGATTCAGTTACGTTTAGATTTCCGGTTATCTTTAATTCTACAACATCACCATATTAATAACACCATGGCAATGGGTTTTATTAAGATTCCTTTATTTTATAACAGTACTAGTGTCATTAAAAAAAAAATAACATCGTTTAAATTAAAATATCACTAAAAAAATTATATAGATTAATGGTAAATTGAAGTTTCCTTTTGCAAAAATGTCATAAGAAAATATTTTATTTACTTGAAAACAATATATACCGTTTTTGGGAAAAAAATCAATTGCAAAACATTTTAAAGAAATATTTGACTCGTGTTTTTGGTTCCTATAATTGAACCACATTTAAGCAGAGAAAAAAAATGTTAAAAAATCAATTTTCCGGGTATGACGTAATAGGGGACTTTTGATTTGATTGGCTAAATCCACGTGTACCTAAAAATATGTGCAGTATTACCTAATCGATTTATTCAATCTCTCATCCCCCCTGACTTTAGTCAAATATTAAGTTTTCCTAACTAAAGTAAGTTACCTATATTCATCTTCATCTGATTGCAACTAATTTTTGAGAGATCATTATTTTATGTAAAAACAACCGTTTGCGTTCCTAAATAAAGTTGCATTTCATTGGCGTTAATAATAATGACATTATTACAAGGAAACGTGGGAAATTTTTCATATAAATACCGTTGCAATTACGCTCATTGTCAGAAAAGAACTTGCACTGACAACTTCAGGGGCAAACAAAAAAAAACTTAAAAACAAAGTAACTCATTTCCGCTTTAAAATAATAGGATGCAAAATCATTTTTCCGAACATCACTGATAGAAACATTAGGCACTTAATAAATATAAAAAAATGTACACGCACTCACGCACTGCGTCCACACTTCACTATTTTTCATAAACGAGTGGACTGCTGGACTGAACTGGATAATGGAAAATTCAAATCAAAATACCTCTACGTTCTGTTTTTGGCACTCCTAGTGGGAAACTTTCCAGTGTGTATACACCACTGAGCTTACACGAATAAGGGATTCCACAGATGACAATGAAAACAAAAGACAGTTCCAGGGCGTAATTCAGTAGATTTTCCTACACTCACGGTAAAGTATTCTTGTGATATCTCTGATAACGTAAGCGATTTTTTCATTCCGTTAAAAATCAATTTGTCTTATTTTCAAAGACGCCCCACGCATAAATAAAAATCAAGAAACTAACCTTCAAATGTGAATCGATAGGATTTGGGCTGAGTCACAAACGTCGACAGATTTCCACACTCAACTCCTATAAATCGATAGACTTCGCATAAACTGTGGCCACTTTTGATAAACTTTTACATTATTTTGTAGGTTTATTTATAAAAATTTTAATAAGAACAAACGTAATCCTCAAACGTCAAACTAGCAACTGACATTTCATTTTTCGACAAACAAAAAAAGAAAGCGAATAGCGAACTCTTGCGGTTCAAAGTGGAACATCTTTCGACTTTCGGATTATTATTATTGAAAATTGCTACCCACTAACCGCGCTCTATCGGAGAAAATCGAAACACGATCACGTGACACGTGGCTTTTATGGGCTCCAGAAGCCGTGACGTAAAAAATGCGCGAAATTTTGAAACAATGTCATTCGATAAAAATACCTTGAAAAAGTCGACCTTATTGCATATGTAAATAAGGTTAAATTTATAAAGATCAAATTTTATGCGATGAATAAATACACTAAATAAAATAAATAAGACCTAAAAATGTCGACATTCGATACCCCAAACATTTCATTTATTGATAAGTTAAGAATCACAGCAAACTTACACTTCATAAAGAATTTAATGGAAAATAAAATGTTCGATGCACAGATTTCCTTCATTTCTAAGCTTTAACGCAGGTCCAATATGAACGAATTCCAGCGAACCATGCCGAATGCGAGCAAATCCCCTCCAATTTGCCCGCGCATCTTGTTATTTGTATGTACTCGGCCATCTTCGGTAGTTGGTTTACAGCTGTTCGGGTGAGATTGACGGCACGAAGCATGTACAGTAATTTCTATTTTCGATTAATTTCTTAAATATGCGAGAATTGTTTGTAACTTGTGTCTGGATTAAAACTAGAATGTCTAGAGTATTGGAGTTGAGTGTTTTTATGCCTTATTTGTGTTTCCATATGTGATTTTTATTCGGTCAAAGTTTAGCTGTTATAATTTCAACCTTATGTATTAGTGCAATAAGGGCGACTTTTTTAAGGTATGTTTTCAGAATGACAGTGCTTCAAACGTTCGCGCTAAAATTACGACACACTTCTCCAGCCCATTTTTTATCGAGGGAAAAAGCAAATAAACAAACAAAGTCATAAAAACATGCAAAGTGTGAATTCAAGTTGAATCTTTAACTAGTATCTAATCACAATAATAGGAATTTTGCTAGTGTATCTTTGTCGAGTTAGCAGCAAATCAAATATAAATTGTTGTTTTACGGTCGTAATACAGTTACAAATGAAAATCCAGAGTTATATTTTCGCAAAATTCTTCATCCAAAATGAAATATATATATATACTTATGTGTTCATTAGCTGGGTGTTGGTTGACTTAGAACAGGTGTTCAAAATCGTCAAATATAATTTTGAATAAACCTGCTGTATGCTAAAAAAAACTCAAGTATTTGTTAATTTTTTATTTGGTCTTTGTTTACACTTTATACATGACCCAACAACTCTAAATTTACAAATTACACTACATTCGTTTCGAATGTCATTTTACAAAATGGATGTATAAATACACAGTATCAAACAACAAAACAACTTATTTGAATGTACAACAAACAGAACAACAAAAGTGCATAGAACATACTATAAGAAACCATTGACTAATATGAAATTGATATAAACTTGAAGTTTATTGCCTAACAAATTGAACGTATTTGTTATTTCCAAGCTTGTCTTAGTGCCTTTTTCGATGCCAAGTACTTGGTCACATAAGAAGCTATAACAAGTCCTAATAAAACCAAAACAATCAACCTGTGATCAAAGTCTTCTTTTAACAAATCAAAAGTCTTAGAGGGCGCCACTCGAGTATAAAACATGTCTAAACCGTGTACCAATACGTGACTTGTACTTTCCAATTTTGCGGGAGCAACTTCGACCTTCTTAATTTTTCCCATGGTTTGGTTATAATTAATTGTCGCTTCAGCGGGTAAAGGAATCTCCGGCATGTACGGTATACAACTCTCTTCCGGACCACACGGCATATCAGCAAATCTGGGCTGGAGTAACATCCATGGTATTTCCACAACACTCCCGAAACTCATCCCCACCAATAGAAACTTATTTGTAATACCTCTTTCAGTCAGAGTTACCGTCATGGAAACCGGATTAACAGGCAAAATATAAGACTGGGTCTCAATATGGGGCAACTGACTTATTCCAAAGGAACTGAATACAGTACTATTACTCTGACTCGGCCCTTCATACATTTCCGCTGCAACAATCTCATTTCTTCGGAACTTTTCATTAAAGAAAGTATACACCAACCAATTTTCCGAATGAACTAAATGTACAGGTCCTTTGGCTCTCTTATGCGAAGTGGAATATACTACAAATCCAGTAATGCCATCTATCAGAAACACGCTCAAGACATGCTTATGTACTGGATCATCACTTAATGTTGCCAATGCAATCAAATTCGGATTAACGTATTTATAATGCACTGATCTATCATGTAAAACACGACCTTGTGAATGCACTCGTTCAGACATTGGTCGAGTACTTACAGCAACTAGTTGTCGAGGTCCTAAATTTACATCCCACACTTGCATTAACGATAGATCTTTCTTTAATCTATATCCTCTAATTAAAGTTTTATCTATGGCATATACATAAGTTGTTGTTGCATGTTTTTGTACAATTTTTTTCCCGTCATTTGGATATACATAAACAGAATTATCTGCGGCAATCACCACAACTGGCTTGACATGATTATCATCCTCATGAGGCAATAACAACGCCTGCTTGATCTGAAACGTTAATCTTTCAATGCCACGTGTTGATACTCCACTTATAGGATCGAAAATGAACATAATTCCGGCTTTTGTGTTTGAATCCTCGGCTAATAGCATGCATTGAGCTGGTAAAGGAGAGTATCTTGCTGTTCGCTGCACTAATAACATCATTGTTGTAACATTAAATGCTTTGACGTTAGGTAAACGATACGTCCATACAATTGAACCAGTTATAGTATCAATTCCGAATAATTTACCCACGGCAGTGGCTACTACGATGATCCTATGTAACCCGAAATCATCACGAACCAAACCACTGTTTCCTAACAATTGTCCACCGAGTAACAAATTGTAGAGTTGCTTGGTCTGGGTTGAGATTCGATGCGAAAACATGCTGATGATATCATTGGATGATGTAGCAAATTCGTTTTCGATACTAGCGTCAAGTTCCGAAACGGGTAATTCGAAAAACTCCACAGCCACTATATTACTTAAGGCCTCTTCACGTGTCCAAGCTATTTTACCTTCAGGTAAACGTACTAAAGTGAGAGCATTGTCGGTGCTTGAGAGAAGTAGCTCACATGATAGACCTCTGCATTGTCCTGCAACTATATAAGGGCCTCCTAAACCCAAAGGATACTCTACTTCAATTAATTCCTGTTGGCCAGTCAATAAATTCACTGTTTTTACTCTTATTAGTTTCTCAGGGTTGTCTAAATTTGCCTCAAGTTGAAATACCAAGTTTTCCACACAGACAGCGTTGGATAACAAGTCGTAAGGTAAAATTCGTAATGAATCATCTATTTCTATTATATTTGCTTTATTATTTCTTAATAACAAGACCGCTGGTTTATTATAATCAAATTCGATTAAATTCAAATTTCCCGAGTCAGATTCACCAGTTAACTCCCGAATTGAATACGAATATGTTTTGGCATTTTCATTTACAACATCAAACCAAAATATCTGTCCATTTGAAACACAAACGAAAAAAGAATTTGCCGTTGTGCATCTGTTTGAACTTGAAATACCAATTTCAGAAATTTTTCGAGTCTTTATTACATCTCCGGTTTTTACATTGTAATGAGTCACTTCCACATATGCCCCTGGAATTGGGATAATATGTATTAAAAGATCACCTTTAAGCATCCAAAAAGAGTCTGTAGTTCTCTCCAGTATTAAAGGCCATTCCCATAGTAAACTACCTGTTGGTGAATCCCATCCCCTCACATAGTGTTTGTTTTTTGTACCGGAGACAGTAGTAATTATATCTTTGTCTACCGAAAGGAAATGGGGTTTATGCTCTTGGGGATTTTCCATTATTTGGCGCCATACAATTTGGTCATTTTTGAGACTTAAACTAGCCACAATATTTTCATACGTGGTCACAATCAATCGTTTGTTGTCAAATCGGGCATGTTTTATTTTACCAATAAACGAACGTTTCCAATCAAATTTTCCAATTTGGTCTTCATAAATAGCGTATGAATAAGTTATTAAAAATATTGGTAATAACAATGTTGAAATTATTTGTAATTTAATCATTTTTGCTTACATTGAACCTAACCTCTCACAACGTTGACTTTTTTTTAATTTATTTTGTCACCGCATAGATGTCTCTGATTGATCAAACTTCAGTTTTCCCCATAGAAACGTTCGACAAAGAATATACCTGGTGTATGGCGCTACTAATAGAGTGATTTTAGATTATTACAGTAATATAATATATTGCAGGACAGTTTATCATTCCATGACAATACAGTAGGTTGTAAAGAAAACAACTACTATCTATTCACTTTCTTTGTGACCGTTTCTTAAATCAAGTAGGCCCTGTGTGACTATGTAATATGTACTTTTTCCACTAGATTTATAAGTACGTGTGATGCAAGCTTGTATTACACGTATTTACTCATAAATCTAGTGGAAAAAGTACGTATTACACAGGGCCTACTTGATTTAACAAACGGTCACAAAGAAAAAGAATAGATACAAATAGTTGTAAAGTGAATGAAACTGAGAAATTTTTGTTTATCAGGCGTTATTACGAAATTAATTCAAAATAAACAGATAAATGAGTAAAATAATATTTTTATTTTAAAATTTTGAAGTAAACATACTTTATTATATATGTATAATAATTTAATGTACATAGATGTTCTTTAATCATAAATTACCTTATATTTACAATAACAAGTGGACAATAATAAATGCAGGCTCATCTTTAACGTGTTTGTGCTGCTGTTTAATTATATCCAAGCATATTCATTTCACATGGAAGTTGTTTTATCTATATTACTGAACTAAAATTAAAAAAACCATATAAACAAATAATCTCGCTTTTTGTATAACAATTTAAATATTTCTCTTACAACACTGAATGAGCATTAAAGATAAAATTGTGATATAATGATTATAAATAAATCAATAACATGGAGCTAAAAAGACAATTCCACTAATAAAAAGATTAAAAATGTCATGAACACCCACGATGCTGATTAATAATTTCAGTTAAATAAATTGGTCTAGTTTGGTCACACATTTTACTTGTTGAGACTTTCCCACAACTCGTCATCGCCCCATTTATCATCCCAATTAGCTTTCTTTTGTTCTTTCGATTTTTTTTCTTTTTTATTATGTTTTTGAGATATCGATCCCGTAGGTGAAGTAGGATTACTTCCAGAATAATCCTTGGAATCAGATTGATAACCTTGATGGTCGCTTTGATATCCACCCCAACTGCTATCCCAATTTTGAGGAGATTTTGGACTAGAAGCCCTTAAAACACAAAACTCATATAAAAATAATTAAAAGTAATAAAATTACTTTGATCCTTGTTGACTACTACAACTCCAATCTTCATCTCGGACGTAACCATTTCCACTACCAACTAACGATGATTTTTCTCCAGGTGAATGATAATTTTCTCCGCCTACTTGCCCGTATCCACCTGAATGGTAATCACCACCGCTACTACCACCAGATACTTCGCGCCAACCTTTTCGACTCAATTCGCCCATCTGCGATTAAAACAATGTATTTATTCAAAACACCAGTTGCATAAAAAATAAATCCCAAGATAGTGAAAAAATAGTAAGCAAATTAAAAACTGAAAAAAAAAATGCATTACCTTATTAGTGAGGCTATTTATTTGAGTTCCTACATCTTCTAATAAAGTACCCTCTTTTACCTTGACATAAAACATAAATTAAATCAATACAAATAAAAAGAAAATAAACTTGAAAAAAATAAAACAAAATAAAACGAACCTTTTCCCCTACATGTGAGCTAATATCAACTACCTTCTGTGTAGCAAGTCCGCCATATTTGACGGCATTTTCAGTTGCTTTTGTCGCTATTTTGCTAGCTGAAGAAGACAAGAAAGACCAACCCTAAATATTAAAAAAATAATTATAAAATTTTAATGCCTACTCTAATTAAAAATTTTGCTAATGGCATGTTCTAATTAACCATTTTAGCATAATGTTTACTCACACTGGCTAAAGACGACATTGCGGTATCAACAAATTCTTGAGATTGACTCCTAGGAGGCGGATCCATTGTATAACCAAAACCACTATACTTTCCACCTTGACTAGGGGGTAAATCTCTACAAATGTTTAATTATTGTAATTGCATTAGTTAAAATTCTTATTATACCCTCGCCTATTAGCATTTTCAGCTTGCTTTTTGGCAAAAAAAGCTTCTTTCTGGTCCTTAAACTCGGGTGAATTATAATTTTGATAACCCCCTTGACAAGACTCAGAATTTTGATAAGTAGATGTAGAATTGGAATAAGAGTTGCTGCTACTATTATAACTATTTGCATTATTAATCAAACTCCCTGTAAAATTCTGTGCCGGTGATGTTTTTTCATCCCATGACTTTCCTTGAGCTAAAGTTGAAATTTTGTCTCGGTATAGGGCGGCAGCTTTTGTGTTATATTTCTGTTGAATGGTCATATGATCATCCCAATCAGGTTGAGCTTCAAAAAAAACACGAGCATTTCGGTTGCCCCCAATTTTCATTTTTTCTAATTCCATGTCTTTCCATTTGTCCATAGTAACGGAACGAACAAAGGAGAGGTGTACTCCAAGCCCTCGATGCTTGCCTGAACATTCCAAACAGATCCATATGCCATACGTGACGGACACCCATTGGGGGTTGTGCGTGCCACATTCAAAACATTTCTGCCATACAAAATTCACATTGTATTATGCGTAAAGAAAAGTTTTAGTTCAAATAGATAAGGAATTCACTCTAATGGACTTACATCGTTCTCATTATGTGGTTTCAATTCTTGGAGGATGCGACGAGTACGGGGACTTGCCATCTTAAATGTCTAATACAATTTAAAAAAAATACCAAAATCGTACAATCTAGAGTCAACACTTTAACATGTTTTATACAAAAAGAAGTCAATTTCTTTCAAATTAGAGAAATGACAAATGGAATGTTGACGTGTGTGGGTCTTCTTTTCTCGTATGATGATGATAATATCAGATAATATAATGTGTATTGGTGTAGAAACCTGTAATTTTTTCACATATAAAATATTTATCTTTAAAAGTTACAAAATTTAATATAGTACATAAAATTAATTACACATAAATTTAAAATATAGTTAATAATTTTATTAATATTAGTATTATTTTTTTATAGATAAAAAAACTCAATTTGTTTTATTACAATTTTTAAAATTACGATTTTCCCAGCTTAGTTGTGGGGGAAACTGCATTGCCAACCTTATTAAATCTGCCACCCTGTGCTGCCCACCTTCTCTGCTGCCCACTGTCAAAATCATCTGTAAACTTTTTGTTAACAGACGTTGCACCACCTGCGATGTCGGCCAACAAAAAGAATGAAGAGGGTCTGGAGCACATCCGAAATGCTGAAAAACAGTAAGAACATCTCCTTCTAACTTATTACAATGTTTTAAATGTCTTATTAACTTCCAGTTTGAAAACATCACTGTTGAAATGGCGGCCCGATTACGATTCTGCTGCAGATGAATACAACAAAGCAGGTTTGAATTAATAAATAACTATTATTAAGAGCTGTTATCAAAAGTCACATTTTAGCTACTTGTTTTCGAAACGCAAAGAATTTTGTACAGTGTAAGGAGAGTTTGTTAAAAGCTGTAGATTGTCATAAACAAAACAGAGCGTATCCTTTTAATAAGACATTTGACCAGTCTTGGTAGTGCTATACTTGGGAAACTCCTAAAGTTCATTGATCATTGATACAGTCGGTTGACTTGAGGAGTAATTGACGTGGGGACTGCCTGAAGGAGAGGTGGCGCAACCTTGTGGCATAAGTGTCAGAGGGAGTCTCAATCCCAATGTAATGAGACATTTATTTTTCTAATTTTCTTAACGATTAATAGATTATTTAACGCAGCCAAAGCTTTAGATCAAGCCGTTTTAGTTTGTAAAGAAATAGGTGATTTACAGGATGTTGCATCTTTGGCAGAAAGGGCTGCCAATATGTTTCAGAGTCATGGCAGTGCTGATACGGCAGCCGCTTCTCTTGATAAAGCAGCAAAAATATTAGAAGGGCAATATCCCGAACAGGCATTGAAACTTTTCCAGCATGCAGCAGAAATTGCTATGGTAATTAATTAATAACATTTATGGTCTCATTACAGGTAAACGTGAGATCATTATAACTCACTCAAATAATTTACAATTATTTTGGTTTTTACAACAGAGAGTGCAAATCCAAACTTTAATTATACTTTGTACCTTCATTTAAACCAATTTTTACTTTTTTAGATTCAGGATAGCTCAAGACAGGCTGCTGAATATGTCAGTAAAGTGGCTAGACTCCATGTCAAATTACAACAGTAAGAAAAAAAAATCAAATACTTTAATACTTTTAATATGACTACTTTTTTTGTAGATATGACCTCGCCGCTGACGCAATTCGTCGTGAGTTGGGTTTGCATCAGCAAAATGAAGCTTACCAAGCCACTGGGCGCTTAGCTGTAGCTTTAGTTCTAGTTCAGTTAGCTCGAGGAGACGTTGTGGCTGCTGAAAAAGCTTTCAAAGAATGGGGTAATTACTGCGAAGGTCCAGAAGTTCAAACTCTTGAAATGCTTCTTCAAGCCTATGACGAAGAGGATCCCGAATCGGCGAAGAAGGCGTTAAACAATCCCTTTATTAAACATATGGATGTAGAGTACGCTATTTTAGCTAGAGATATGCCATTGCCAGAAGGTATTGCGACGCCTCCAAAAGCCAGTGTTAGAGAAAATGCAGCACCATCTTATGTTTCACCTAATTCACAAACAACAGCCACCATTGAGGTTTACTTGTAGATTGCCTTATTTTTTGTATGTAATACTCAATAACTCAATTGTAGGATCATCCCAATGGAAAAGGAGACAGCTTAAGAAACGAAAAGGTAGAGGGAGGTAGTGACGATGAGCTGGAGGGAGGATTGTGCTAAGCGATGTGTTTTGTTTTATTCTTTTTTTAAATGAGTTGTAGCGAAGAGTTTATTTTACATTCCATCAAGGTTCAATTTTCGTTTGATACTGACACACAAAGGATTCAATGCGATTTTCATTGAGTGATGACTAAAATGATGTTTTGAAAATTAAGCTTTTTCACTTGATATTTTTCAAGTTTTGCAATTTATTCTAGTCGACATGGAAAAAATGTTTACAAATAAAAAATTGGTTTGGTTTTGTATGGAGTGTATGTTAATATTTAACAGTATGCTCGTTTCAAATGTTCAATTTTATTCAGAAATCTTGCTTGTAGATAGTAGGTTTCATTTAATGACACGATTTAAAGTTATAAATGTACTAATTGTAACATTCCTGTACCTATTTGTTGTAAATAAAAGCAAAAACAATATTCCTCTTTTAATTATAAAAATAATATCTTATGACATAAGTATCATATACTATTTTTTATTATCGTATTCAAGTTAAATAAACGTGACGTTTTCAAATTTATGTAAACAATCATATTTTTAGCAATTAATCATTTCTTGTATTCTAAGGTGTGCAGTATTGCACAAATTATTAAATAAAGGTTATTTCGCACCCAAAACCCTGTTTAATCGTCGATTTTGATACATGGATAATAAAAAATACTTTATTCAGACTTAAAAAAGAAACGTTAACAATTACTTTACAAACATTTAAAAATATTTAAAAAAACTTCATACTCTGCACACATCACTGTAAAATGGCCTTCTTCTTAAAAAGGATCTTCGCAAAAACATCTGTGGTTTCTTCAAGTAGCATTTTCATAATATCGACAGTAATTTGATTTTTGACAATTAATTCGTCTTTATCAAAATTAGTCCATTGAGATTCTTCTTCTTGAGATTCCAATACTAACACTTCGTCCACGTGGTCCCTTTTCTTGCGTCCCCATTTAATAATGGCACTTTCAGCAACTTGTACTTTTTTAAATCCAAACAATTCTTTCAATTTTATGTTTAAAATTTTCTCTAATCCTACAGCATTTGATGGTTTGGTCTTGGCTAATTGTGGTTTTTTAGCCAAAGTTAGCCAAGATGGTTCTTCTATTATCTTGAACTGATTGTAATGATCTCTTGCAATGTCTCTGCAAATATTAAAAACAAACTCGGCACAAATTTTTGATACATCGATCTTGGAAAAAAGCTTGAAACCATTCTCGGAAAATTTCACTTTGTCTAGACTATTGTTTTGGTTGGCTTTAAACAGAACTTTCGAACTGTAAGAAGCAATTTCGCAAATTTCTTTTACGTCAGAAGGAATTATAGATAGCGGAAGAGAAGAAAGGGATGATGGAGGTGTGTACGGTGGAGGAGGTTTATTTGGGATTTCACGTATTAAAACATATGGAAGTTGTTCTTTTTGTTGCAATTCCAATTGTTTAATCTAAAATTTTTTGTTAAGTAAACATTTTTAAAACTACCAAAAAATAAGTACCTCTTGTTCAATAGCAAGTTGTTTCCGCCATAATTCCTCAGCTTCACTTCCAAAAATGTCAGTAGGTAATTGACGACCATCTTCAAAAGTTTCTAGTTAAAATTAAAATACAGTAAAAACACGATAAATATATTAACTAACCTGTAAATTCTGGCAAATTTGAAGCTCCAACATCATAGGCAGTGATATAAAGATCTTGTAATCTTGGACTCTTGTCTCCTCTGGTGAGACTTACGTCAGCTAATATTTCCGAAACTCTTTTTTTAACGTCGATTTGATTCGAAGTTTTCTTTTGGGGTGTAGATTCGTCAATGGTAAGACTTGTAGGACTGGTAGTTTGACTTTTTGAAGATACGTCATTATCACTTATTAATTTCTTGTTCAATTCATTGAGTGATTCTTCTATTTTTGACGCACACTCTAAAGCCTCTTCCAAACCTAATGATTCCTTTCCAAATTCTTTACTTTCAGTTGATATAGTTAAAATTTCACTTGTAGTAGAAGAATTTTCTTTTATCGGTTTTAGAGAGTCTATTGTATCAGTATGTGATTTATCAGGAAGTTCCTCTTTTAAATATTCTTCTGTTGAATGTTTAGTTTCATTATTTAAATATTCTTCTACGTTTTCAATTTTATCATCTTTTGTTGCAGCAAAAGACTCTTCAGTAAGTTTAATTGATTCATCTACAGATGAAAGGTTGAAACCTTTTATATCATCAACTTTAGAAAAACTTTCTTCCGTTCTAACAATTTGATCTTCTTTTGATACATCATCAACAATATTAGTTGAATTACTAGTTGATTTATCGGGAGTTGAAGAAGAAGGTTCAAGTTCTTCCACATCTTTAATTATTATCGAAGAAGTTTCTTCCGTATGTGATTCTTCATGTAATAATTTTTCTTTGGAAGAAGGTTTAAAAACTTCAGTATTTTCATTAAACGCTTCTTCAATATAATTAACAGTTTCTTTTACTGATTCGTTTAAAGTCGATAAAACCTCTAAATGATCAGTTTTTGAAGATTTTAATTCTGTTGGTTCTGTTTCGATAATTGAAGAAATTTCTTGGTCGTCTGACTGTGTAAATATTTGTTTTATCTCACTAAGTTTTTCTGTCGCTACTTCACAAACTGATCCTTCTTGGTCCTCAATAGTAGATATATCTTCATTATGTAACATAATTTGTGAGTCATCATTAAAAGAAATTTCTTTTTCCGTTAAATCTTCTAATTCTTTACATTCTTCCACACTTTCGATTTCTTGGCCAGATTTGCCTTCTTTTAGAGAAATGATATTTTTTGATTTTTTACTCAAGGAGGAGATCTCATCTTCAATCTTACTGAAGTTATCAATAAGTTCTGAGATGGATGAGATTTTTGTCTTTTCTTCTTGGGAACTAATAATTTCTTGGACGGATTCTGCTTCAAACATTGACGAATAATTCACATCATCACTCGATTTTTTCACCGACTTCTCGCCCTCACACACTCCACTGTTCTCGGTCGAGAATTCACTGTTTTTCATCGCTGTTTTTTTGTTTTTGCTCGAATACTGTCTGGCACTCTTACAAAATCGTTCCAGTGCGATTTGGGACATAATATAAATTTTCTCATCGACGAACTTCTTCTCGTCACCTCCCGTCATATTCTTCCATAGCTGATTGAGTTGTTTTCCGTTAAATTTGTATTTATCTGGTGCCTCTCGTCGTTGTTTTCGTATGACGGAAGTGGCAGCAGCTTCCAACTCTGCGATTTTCCGCTCTTCGTCTAGGAGCTTCCGGTGCCATTTCAACAACTCCTCGGCGGCCTTGCGGCGCTTTTGTAAAGCGGCTTCTCGCATCAACAGTGTCCTGAAATTGTAAAAAAAATTTTTTTTTCATAAAATTTAGAACAGGAAAATGGACGAAATTTTACGCGCACTTTAATCTTGTTTACGTCGTATGAATTTTAATAATAACAGAAAAAGCAAAAGCTGTGGTGGCGCTGAATGGAGTGCTGACTAATTTTGAAACGTGGATTTCCTTGGTATAGGAAGCTTCCTAGCAGAAAACTCAATGCTGGACCAAAGCCAACAGGATATCTAATATTAGATTGGCTGTTTTTAATCATTTCTAATTTCTTTCGTAATAATAGACTTCAACGGCCGTAATTGATGAAAGCTATTTTCGTTGAGCCGGTCGCCAATCGGCTGAAAAACATGCACAACCTACAAATACAAAAATTTAATAAACACTAACAACTCGACGCCACCAGAGGCCAAGGATTCTAAAAGGCATCATTGAACTTTTATAGATATACGTCAAGGTTACTTAACGAAAAAAAATGATTGTATTTGCTGCCACTAGTTATTACTACTAATTACAAAGGGTGTTTTTTTGCATAATTTTTAGTCAGTGTCAAATTTTTTTTGTCTAAAATTGTAACATAAATTATAACTTGTACAGGTTGTCTGGCTGTCTTTTAAAAAACGTTCCAAGTACTAACTTCGGTATTTAACGTATTTGACTTAAAAATATATAAAAATTGAATTAAATTATTCCTTGTCTACTAAATACATATAAACTAGTCTCAATTTTTTTTAAATTTCTATCATATCTTACTATGTTAAACAATAATTAACTTTTTATTTTCAAATGGACACATATTACATCGTTTAACATAATTTGCTAGAGATTTGTTTTTTGAAACAATTGATTTGTAAAAGTGTATTTAAGTTTGATGTAATTTTAATGAGAAAAATGATAATTTTATTAATTTAAAGATAAACACAAAAAGTCAAATTTAAATTGAAAGTTTTTATCAACAACATGTCAACAGTTTGTTTTTTCTCTCAATAAGGCACGTATTTACAAGTTGCAAACTCCATCACCAGAGCGCGTGTAGTTTTCCTTATTTTTAGAATAAAAATCTGGCTCATATTTTTAAAAACCTTTAAAAAACAGAGTAGTTTCTAAAAAAAACAAGACAATTTTCTCAATTTTTGTGTTTTACAAAAGCCTCAAGGACTATTTTTCAAAGTCCACAAAATTCAACGACTAAAAGAACTCATTTTCCTAAATAATTGATGTTTTTAGAAAAATCTGAGTTAGAAAAAAAGGGTTAAAAATCAGGGTATCAGGGTTTTTAAGTCTTCGGCGCTCTCTCATATTTTTTTTATATTGAAATGTAAATTACGAAAAAAAACTCACTCTGTTTAATCCCTTTTCTGTTTTTATGATAAAAAAATGATATTAAGTGCCTACTACGTGCAATTATTATTACTGCGCCAACGACCTTAAAAAATTCGCTGACTTTGCTTCAGTCTATGCTTTCCACTTACCTTTTCGCGTTAGAAACGGGAACTTTTTCTTGTGAAACATCCAACTGCGATTCTTCAGATACTCTCAACGATCTTGACGTGATACTTAATACATCTTCCAACCCTGAACTCTTCAATGAAATAGAAGTTTCCGAATTAATAGATTCGCTGCAACTCTGCACCACTCGTAATGGCCCTGTACTCCTTCTTTCCTTACGTTTCTTTACTGTCATTTGTGACAACATGTTATCAGTTGAAAGTCGAGTTTTTATGAGATTTCTCTGCTGTTTCAGTGTGTTTTTGCGTTTTTCCGACGCTTCCTTTTGCATTTGTTTCAGTTTTTTAATTTCGTTGCGTTCTTGTTCATGTTTAAGAATAATACCACGTTGCTTCTTTTTTAGAAGAGAGGCTTCTTCAATCTTACCAGTTTCAATAAGTTGTCTGTGAAAATAAACTTAGGAAGAGTGAATTCAATAAATTGATATTTACTCACTTTTTCTGAATTTCTAGCCATACAAGTTCGCCTTTGGTACGGTCGAGAAGGGCCTGTTCGCGAATTTTTATTATAGCTTTTAATTGTTGGATTCTGGTGTCTTCGTCTTTAATGAGTTGATCGAACTGGAAATTATTACGTTAATATTACATTACATTAAACAAGCATTCAATAAAAGTATCGTTATTATTTTGTTATTTCAATAACATTCCGAGTAGTGACTGATAAGTGTAATAACGGAGATTCTTATCTTTAGTTATGTTTAATGTTTACTTAGGTATGGTATAAGCGGATAATTGCGTTATGACTGAGCAATTTTACGAAAACACTGATTAACAAAAGAAGAAGAATTTAACCGACTACATGGTACAACATATTTATTTAATGAGAAAATTAATTTTTCTCCATAATATACTACAATATTTGCATCTTTAAACACAAATCTCAAGCAACTATAAAAAGTTTGTATATACATATATGTATATTTTTTTTAAGTTAAAACACTAATGAAAGCAAAGGTAATCATTTCATAATATTAGGCAAATAGGCAAAATTATCGATTATCGAAATAAACTAATCACAAATGGGTATTTAATATTTCCAGGGCTTACTAGTTTACCTGTCGTAAAAAAACAGTCTTTAATCCTTGTGTTTCGCTCTAGCTAATAATAAACACGTTTTTAAAAAGCATTTGAAAAATTTTTCCGAAAGAATCAAAGTACTTGGGATATTATAACTAATACTATCCCGTTTGCCTTAAATCTCAAATTTGTCTGTATATCTGTCTAAGACATAAAGAAAGAAAAAAACTATACTTACAATATTCAGAGATAATAAACTTGCGCAATTATTCACACTGCAATTTTCAATATTGAAAATAGAAAACTTGGTTTGTTCCTCTTCCACCATCGATAAATTGCTTGATTCGTTCAAATTACTAAAATTCCATTCGGTTGAAAAAGAACTGTTCTGCAATGACTTGGACTTGGAATTAGTAATTGAACCATTTAATTCTTCAACAATTTCAGATCCTCTAGAGAAATTAATTGTATTAGTGTTAATTGTTGGAGATTTATTAGTTTCGTTCGATGATGTTTTCTGAGTTGTTACAACTGAAGTTTGTGTATCTGCGTTTTGTAAAACTTTTCTCAAAGATATATTGGTTTCACTTTTATTTTTTATGTTTTCAAATGCTTTTTCGACTGCCATAAATTGTTTAAAAGATTCATTAAAATCGTTTAAAAGACGTACTTCAGCTTCAAACTTCAAGTGGATTTCATTTACGTTATTCTGGAAAATATAAAATTTTACTGTTAAAAATTTGTTATATCATTTTTACATAGTTACTTACTTTACTAGAAGTTGTTGGCCTCACTGTAATATTTTTCAATTGATTTTTCATAGCTTCACTCTTGTTTTGTTCTTTTTTACCAGAAACCAAAAAATCTGATCCTTTCAAACATAATGATTTATGATCACCAGTAACAGTCTTGGAACATGTTGAATCTACTATTTTTAAACTATTTACAGTACACCTGGATTCAGATTTATTTTCTGTACTGGAGTTTTCAGTTCTTGTAGTTATTGTATTCACTTCATTATTTTCTGAATTTAAATCGCGAGTAGAGAGAGAAACAGATGGTTTTTTCAAAGTTAAAGAATCAGATAATTTTTTTAAAAGCTGTCTCTCTGTTGAAAGAGGTTTGAAAGATGTTAGTTCATCATTTGTTGCAGCATTAAAATTTTCCGATTGTTCAATTTTAGAATCTATAAAAGTTGGAGTTTTATTATCATTAACCGAAATTGAATATATTAAATCCGATATTATTCTTTCATCACTAGCAATTGTTTTAATTGTACTATCCTCAGATTTAGATTTGGCACTGGGTGCAGTCTCATCCTTGTAAAAATCAGAGCTGTAACTTTCACTTTGTGAAGATTTTTTAATATTCTGCAGTTTTATTTTTTTTAATTTATCGAAATTTAACTGAGGTTTATCTACTAGAATCAAACTTTCGCTCGAAATTTCTGGAATATTTTTTGAAGTATCTGATTCACTATCATAATTATTAAATAAATTCTTTGATACTTCTTTATTAGATTTTGAATGAGTTTTATTAGGAATCAATTCTAAGTTTTCAACAGCTTTTAAATCGAGACATTTATGTGAGACAAATGATTTTAATTCAGTATTTGCACTTTTGATCAACAATTCTTTGATTTCTTCCTTAGACTTTGTTTTTTCTGTCTCAGGAGTATGTTCTGTATTTTCTTCAGAATTTTGTATACCCACATCAACAAAACTTCTAGGCGAATTAATGGCATATTGCAATTTTCTTTTAACTGTATTTATAAAATTGTAAGGATATGGCAAAACTGAGGGAGGTTGTAACCAAGTTTCCCCCTCAAAATTAGTGCGACTTGTTTGTGTCTCCTTTGTATCTTTAACACAGGCATCAGTCATAATGGAATGTTCCAATACAATTTTGGGTTCTCTGACTTCAGGTACATTTTTAATAAATTCTGTGAACGAATTGCTCGATATTTCTTCATTTAAATTTTTAGATTCGGTCTCCTGTAGAATATCAACAGTCTTTTTAACATCATTTTCTATTAATTTTATATTTGACTTTATCTGCTGTGATTCAGTTGTTACAGAAGTTTGTCTCGCTCGAAATCTAGCCAGTCTTTCATCATGTTCAGATTTCTTTTTTTCCTGTGATTTTGCTCTTGCCGGAGGTTGTTTTTGTCTGTCTTGAGACTTTACACAACAATTTTCATTCTTGATAGTTTCTAACGACTTTGATCTTATGTTAGTTTTATCAATTCTAATTTGAGTAACTTTTTCTCGTGATTTTGAACGTTCGCGCTTTAGTTGCACATTTTTTGTGACTAATTCCAATGATTTTTTTTGTAAATCCCGTAGTTTTTGTTTTTTTAAATCAAGTTTATTATCAGTTACATTAATTTGAGCACGCAATTGTTCCGCCCGTTTTTCCGTTTGTTTCTTTATATAATTACGAGCTTCATTTACATCATAATTTCGTGTTTTTTTGGAGGGACATTTTGTCTCATGTTGTGTAACATTTTTTGGAATTTGCCTTTCTGTAGTTTTAATGGGTGATTTAATCTTATCACAAGTTTTGTTTTCAGAAAACTGGCTAGTTTCTAAAGTTGGTTTATTTTCTGAAAGGAGGTTATTTATTGATGCCTGAGTACCTGAATTGATGAGTTTTTCTAGCTCTGTTTTAAGTTGTTCTATTTCTTTTTTTGTATTTTTTACACGGGTACTAACATCTTCAACTTCTTTTTTATTATTTGATGTTGAATTAATGTTCATAGCTGTTTATATTTTCGTCTGTTTGAGGTTAGAACCGCTTGAAAACGATTTCACGTAATGTGAATTCTGTTCAACTGAAAATCAAGTTTTATTTGATTAAATATGTTTTTTTATACGTAGCAAGTTATAAAATTATATAAAAACCACTTACAGTATTCACATATTTCAAAAACGTCAAAACCGTTTAATACATAACCTCACTAAATAACAAAATCACTAGCTTTTAGAAAAATGCTGCCAACAATTGGTTTGTTACCATTTTAAAATAAATGAGACAAATTTAAAAAAAAAAATGTTTAAGAAAAATTAATATTATTGTTTTGATTATTAAATAATTATAATCCCAATTTTTGTTATTCTAATCTTTTAAAAAAAATTCTAATTAAACACTTCTTATATTACTTCTCTGATTCTAACCTAACATTTTTGGTATGATTCTGTGTTGGTATCAATGATTTGTTGGTGTGGAATCAATTGTGGTGGGAAAAGAAGTAAATTATTTTTCAGAGAGAATTTTTGAAAAAACAAAAATAAATTTTCTTAAAATAATGGCTGAAAAACTAGAAGATTTGAATTTACCGAACATGACAGTGCAAAAAATTATAAAAGACGCATTACCTGATAACGTCAGTGTAGGAAAAGATGCTCGATCGGCTCTTTCAAGAGCCGCTTCGATTTTTGTTTTATACGTGACGTCTCAAGCAACGAAAGAAGCACAAAAAGTTAATAGAAAAACATTATTAGGACAAGATATACTTACGGCATTAGAGGAACTTGAATTTGATGAATTTATTTCACCTTTAAATATTATGCTTAAAGGTAAATTTATTTTGAGGTTAACTTTTAGTTTATTTGCTTCGTTTTAGAATATAAGGAAGCCAAGCAAAAGAAAACTAAAGCTAAAAAAACTGATGATCTTGAAATGACAGAAGAAAATGATGAAGACACTGTGGAAGATGAAGAAATTGGTGATTCATGATTTTATTTTATTTTTGTAAAAAAAAACTACTTTTATATAATAAATAAGCTATAATTTTTTTAAAAAAATTAACAATTTAATAAGGAGTAAGACTAGACAGAATTGTAAGGCCACAAAACGTGCAAATTCAGAATTATTTCTGAGCAGTGGCAGTTGAATGAATGTATAACAAAGACATTGCAGCTATGACATCATAACTCTAATTTTTCGTTCAATTGATGTTCTACACATTGGACATTCAGTGAGCGTTGTTGGACATTGAGAACAGCAGCAAAAATGTCCACATGGCACAAAAATTATTTCACACTAAAAAAAAAAAAACAACAAAATTACATAATTTGTATCTTGAACAATTTCTTACTGAAGAGTCCATACAAATCACGCATTCTGTAGTCATATTTATATTTTCAAGTGGAGGCGCACTTGCTTCCTCATGTGGCAACTCTGGACATGTTGGATTTATAGGACTTGGAATTAAATTTTCTTTTTTATACATTTGGAATGCATCTAAAATGTGAATTCTGTCTGATTTATTAGTTACTCCTGCTTCTCTGATATCATCTTCCGTGATGTTGTCGATATTGTCTATAAATGAGTAATTTAAATTTTTTTGTCAGTTTTTTCAAAACCTACATTTGGATTGCAGCAAATTAGCCAAAAATGGCAAACAGTTAATAACTCCATTTAAAAGTAAATATTGTGCAAGAAGTGGATTTATATTTTTCTGAGCTTCTGATAAGCCATTTGGCAACCTTAAAAGTGATATTTATTAATATTTAATTACAATAGAAAAGTAGAGTATACTTTTCTAATAACACTTGGTATTGCTTAAGCCAGAAATCTTCTGAATTGTCATTACATTCTTCTAGATTTTGTAAAGTGGACAACAATTGTAGTCTCCTTTCTTTTTGTTGATTTTGTAAATCCATTAACAAATATGACAATTGTATTCTTTTTTCACATAAATCATTCTATGAGTAAGGAAATTAATAACTAAATAAAAAAATTAAAAAACATACTAAATTTTGTTCAATTTCAAGTTTTTTCTTGTGTAATTCAATATGAGTTAATGCCGCTAACTGAGACTCCACCAATTTAACTTGTTGTAACAAACCCCAACTTCTCGCATCACTTCTTTCCAAAAGAGCGCCCACTGCCGCTTTTTGCAACGCACTATCTATTTGTAATTTTTCTAAAAGCTCGGATTTTTGTAAATCTTGGTTTTGAAGTATTTCTGATATCCGATAATCATAATTTATCTCCCTTTAAAAAGATTATTTGAAAAAAAAATCACATCAAATATTAAGTAACCAACTGTTCTAAGATATTTTTAGAAACTTCCATTCGATTCTTATACAATTGTTGAAATTTTGTCAGTTCTTGTTGAAGTAAAATTTGCATGTCGGTCAATATGTCATCCTTACGTAAGGCATTATTATATTTATTAGCTGCAGTTAATATTCGTTCTTCCTCTTCTTTTTCTTGTTGTAACAGTTGAGAAACAGGTTCACGGTTTAACTGCAATAATTGTTGAAAAGCTATGTTTGAATTATGTTCAGCTGGAAATTACGTTTTTTATATGAAGTATTATATATTTTAGAATTTTCAGTACCTTCACACACTTTCTCAATGAGATGGAAACGTTCAATTTCTTTTTCTTGTTGGATTTTCAACAATTCACTATCAAATTTGTTTTGTTGTTCAGTGATATTCGCCAAGAGCTAAATAACAAAAAAAAAAAAAATGCGATTAATACAGGGTGTATATAAAATGGCGAAAAAAGAGTCTTCAGTACGTTATAGAGGACTGATAATAGAGGAATTAATAGACACCCAGATTAAATAATTAAAATAAATACATACCTTTTCCTTATTAACTTTTTGTGCACTAGCCAATTCAAACTCTTGTCTCTGTAAGAATTCATTGGTTTTTTCCATCTCTAAGAAATCTTGTAATTTTTGTTTCTAAAATTGTAACGTTTTATAAATTATGTTAAATTTATAAATTATAAGCATATCGTTAATTTAATATATAAATACAAGTGCAGCTATAAAGCAATAGAAGAGAAGAAAAAAGCAATCTAAACTAAAATATTTACTAACTATAACGCCTCACTTTTATTGAAATAATAATAAAATAAACATGCCTTAATATTTTCTAGCTTCCATATTTTGGCCTAAAAACATAAAACAACTTATTAGAAAACGATGTATGGTTAAATCTATTGCTTCAAAGCAATGATTATAATTAGCAACTTTTTTACATTTTTTGTGTTTGAAATTACCTCAAAAGCATCAATTTGGTCCTCATTACCTACAATATTTGATTCTAGGTTATTTTCTATAATTTCAGGTCCAAGATAAGGAAGACCTAAATCTACCACAAATGATTAGTTTTTTCTCTTGGTTCAGTTAAAAAAATTACCATTACAAATATATTTCATAACTGCTTCGGTTCCCTCCTCCATTATCTCACTTGGAGGATAAATAAACCTTTCACAATCAACTTCTAAACTGACTAATCTCCGTGCATTGCAAATACTTTTTGGCAAACGTTTTAAATGTTTATTACCATTTAGACTTAAAAATTTTAAATTTTTCAAATTTCCTATATTTTCTGGTAGCGTTTTTAATGAGTTATGTGCAACATTGAGTATTGTTAAATTATGTAAATTACAAATAGCATCAGGCAACTTTTTTAATTGATTCTGGTCTAAATAAAGTTCCTGAAATAAAACCATAACTGCTTTAAATATAATTATTTTACTTTTTTCTTACTCTTAAATTTTTTAACATTTCTATATCATCGGGAAGATGATTAAAGTTATTATCACGCAAATCCAGTACTTTTAATTGAAGTAGATCTTTTAATTGACCTCCTCCAGACAAAGAAGACAAACAATTGCGGTCCAATCGCAAAACATCTTTAAGGAAAACCCGACAAAGCGAGTAAATACCTTGAGGGACATGTCTTAAATTGCAGTCTGAAAGGTCGAAAATCGGCTCGGGAGCTTCTCTTGCCTGAAAAATCTGTTGTACATTTTGTGAAAGTAAATAATAAAAGCATACAAGATACAATTTATGTTCTAATTTAGTTTTATCCTCTTTGCTTTTGCGAAACATCACATCACACTAAAAAGGCACTAGCAAAACAAGAAGTATGAGTCTGCTTTCGGTTAAAAGCGTTTTATTTCCATTACCACGTTATCGATTTGTTTGACAAAATTATAATGCAAAATTTGGAATTTTTATGAAATATTATTTTTGTTATTATTAAAATATTGATGACAGCGACTCAGCAACAGACATAATTATTTATTGACATTCGTTTATATAAACACAACCTTTTTCTTCTTTATCTATGAACACAACGCCGCCTTTTTGATTTTGACAAAGCTTGTGTAATAACAAAAAAATGTAGTGACATTAGTGACATTAGTCTACGGATGGTCCACGGTAGCCGCGTCCACGGTAGTGAAGTAAAATAGGCAGGGCATGAGTCAAAATGGTGCAATATACTTCTGTACATATAAGTAATATATGCAACCAGTTATACTATACGATATAAACTTAGCATTAGACCGATAAAGCCATCGTCAGAAAATGCTTTGACACTCTCTAAGCTGGTCGATTTAATTAAATTTTATGGAAATAGCAGCGTGCACTTGAAGTACAGTTTCCCAGTCTTCGACAGGTAGATGGCACTTAAGGCAAATTTTAAACTCTTAGCAAACACGATAACGCAGATAGATTCTCAGTCACCGACGGGTTGTTCGCGTCGTGGAGATTTTAAACTAGCAAATTCCTAGTCTCCGACAGATTGTTTGCAAAATGATGTACATTGCCTAACGAGTTAAATCTCGTTCACCTAACAATTTTCTTCTAAATAAGCTGCTTACAATATCAGAATTTAGCTCTGTATTTAAATCGGGTTTTATTTTTTTTGACCCCTGTGGTGGTTGCAACGTATTTTGTGATATATCTTTAGGTAACAAATTTCTTTTGTAATATTTGTGAATAAATGTTTTTATTTAATTTTAAATAAGAGCGAAAGAAAGAAGAACTTTTTGTGCGAATTTGATAAAAACTTGTCAGACTTTTTATTTCGATTTGTAACTAATATTTAATTAACATTTTTCGGGATACTTTTGTTTTTAATAAATCATTTACAACAAACAAACAAACAAATTTAGAACACAATGTAGAGTCTAATGGGCTAATTTTAACATGAGATACTATCGGTAGTATAGCAAATTTTAATACGTTTCCAAAGCAACAACCAATAAAAACAACAAAATTTTTTAAGTATTTATGGAAACAAAGATACTACCGGTATTATCTCAACTTGAAATCAGTCCATAAATAGCATAATTTCTAGAATACCTAGTAGAATCTAAATTTTTAAAAGCTAGGCCTTAAAAGCATTTCGGTATAGACATATGTAAGTATAATATTTTTTATATACCAAGAGGTTTGCTGGTATGCTACCAGTATTACACATTACACGGAACAAAACAAATGTGATAATGAAAATCGTATATCAGCATATATGACTCATTTTATAACAATAAATAAAATAGGATAAAATATTTATCTTATATCTACATATTGCAGTAACTATTTGCTGTTTTAAAGCTCTGCTAAAAGTGAAGTGTAATGTTTTATAGTTAAGTAAATTTAAATTACTCAAAAATAGTACCTACCCAGTAACAAAAATTTACATCAATGTGAAGAGTTACTTTTGAACTTATAGGTACATATATTCTTCGGGATTTCGGTAAGTTCAATTAAGTTATTTGTATGTACATGATTGTTATTAATATATTTTTTAATAATATACATAAAGGTATAAAAAAGTGTTGAAGAAAGAAAACTTAAACTCTGTAACAATTAAAATTTATTTTTCTATAAAATATAACTTGTGCGTTTTTCGCGAACACATTTTATAAAATTATACATTATTTGCCTCTATAAAAAAATTGTATAAAAAGTTGGTCTATATCAAGAAGCATTAAACAAAATCTTTTAGAACTATGGGGGAAGTACATGGTAATTTAACAACATCTATGACTAAAATCTATTCGACAACTTGTGGGGTGTTTGTTTCTCCAGTAGCAGAAGGTGTAACACTCTCTTTTCGACGCATTCTATATTCAGTTGGTGTAAGCATACCTCTGAGGATTGTGTCATAAGAAATTTTCAGTCCTTTATCTGCCATCTTGCAATACATCTCCCAACATTCTTTTTCCTTAACCGAACCAAATTTCAATTCATTATCGTCATTCCCGGCTTCACTAATTTCTTCTTTTTTATCTTCACAAACTGTTTTTATAGTCGAGTCTATTATTACGTCTGTGGTTAAACTTTTATCTTCTTGTACATTTTTAGTTTTTATGTCCACTTTAATGTCATTATCGTTTCTCGGTGTTTTAATTTCTATTTTCAAAGTTTCTTCACTTTCAGTACTAAAACAAGATAAGATTTTATTTTATTTTATTGTGTTATGGCATGGTCCATCATATACTTATACACTTATGACTTAATTAAACTAATTAGCAGTGCTGTAAAAAACCGCTTATTATTTTTTTTTACGATTGAAATGGAACCTACGACTTACGTTGGGACTTTTAAAAATGGCATTTGTTTTCTTTCATCTTAAATGATAAGTGAGTAACATATAATATTCTGTTGTATGTACTACGTCAATGATAACAAGATAGAAATCATAGTATAGCAAGTAAATCGTATGACGTCACGATGGGAATACCCGGTATTCTTGCCTCGGTTCATGAAACGAGTGCACATCACACGCAATTGCTAGTTTACATTCGAATTTTGCAAGTCATGAAATTTTGTTTTTTCATGTGATATGTTCGTTTCATTTAATAATAGTCGTATGATTGATTTTATTAATAATGAAAGCAATGTGGAAGTTTCAATAACTTGTCAAAGTCGGCTGGTACCGATCGCGATGAATTGCAGAGTCGGATTCAGTCGATAACCGAATTATTACAAATTTTGATTGGTTGATGATGGACATTTGCTTTTAGAAATATTCTATCGCATGTTATACAAAAATTCGTTTTAAATTTGTGCGAAATTGTATCGAGAAAATCGAAAATGCCAGATGGATGACCTGAAAAAGAGAAGTAGGTATGTAGGACAAGCCTTTTATATTTTCGCAAAATTTTATTAATAGATATCATGATTAATAGATATGATGGATATCTATCGTAAACGTAAACTGGTCTTACTTTTGATTTAACGACACATTTGTTGGGAGGGTTTTATTTTATTATATTTTAACATTTAAAATTGCTTAGATCGACTCTCTATCTCTTTGTGGAAAATTATGAAGCAAAAATTTTTGAACATAATTTTGTAAATTGAAATATGGTTTCAATCTATTTAATTAGAAAACAGCCTGCATAATATGCATAAATATAGCTTGATTTTTATCAATATCTCTATAAAGTAAAATATTGTTATGATATATCTACTTTTTTTTATATTAGAGAAAAAAAGAGCGCACTTTTGAACAACTTACATAACGTGTAAGCTTTAGTTTTCATTTTCACTTTTACTGGAGTCGATTATGTCACAGCAATCCTATGACTGCTAAGTTTACCATGGTCTAACTGACAATGTGTAATGGAGGTATACAATATAGCTAAAAATTAAGTGGTATATTATATAAATAAATAAATTTATATATATATATATATATAGATATATATATTATTTATTTCAAAAGGTGTGTACGTATGTATGTAGATAAATACAACAACATAGACAAGTCACCCTTTGCTTTTCAAACAAAATTTATAAGATATTCAAGTATTACCTAGAGATATCTCGGCAACTGAATCTTACTAATCACGAAAATGTTGAGGAGTTTATATGATTTATTGCATCTTACGCCTTGCTTTAAAGTACAAAATCTTGGAAACTGCCGATAGGACAAATTGTATTTTAGCGTATATTTTTGGTAGTAATACATACAGTAGTGGTCAAAATGGTAACAACTTTTAAATAAATTTAAATATAAATAGATATTAATTTAGTATTGTGACTACCCAAATGTATCTCCTATAAATTCTTTTCACGTAAAAGTTAGAATCAGCACCTGAGAAAAGATATCTTACAGTTCTTATAAAAGCAATTTGGTTTTTGTTGTTTTTACATGGGTCAAAAAGATAGCAACTCCGATGTTTCAGACGAACGAATAAGTCTCAGTTGTAGTATTGGTACACACATTGCTATATCGGCTGATATTAATTAATTAATTGACTATGGGCCGTAATAAAACAGTGTCTGATCCCGTACGGAACATCATAGTGTAATGGTACCGAGACGGAGAAAAGCAAGTGGAAATTGCAAAACGTCTTCGATTTTGCAAGTCTGTGGTGTCTTGAAATATTAAGCGATTTCGCAGTACGAGAGAAGTTTTAGCTCGGAAGAGTTCAGGAAGACCACGGAAAACTACAAAAAGAATGGACCGACAAATAGAAAACCTCTCTAAGCAGCAACCATTTTTATCATCTTTTAATATTTGTGGACAATTAGCAGAGTCTGAAGATGCACAAGTGAGTGCATGAACAATTAGAAGAATATTAGTGGAGGCTTGTTTATTTGGCCAGCGTCGGGCTAAAAAACCGCTACTTTCTAAGCGAAATATAAGAGCGCGATTTCAGTTTGCTCAAGAGCATTTACAGTGGACGGTGAATGATTGGAAAAAAATTGTATTTAGCGATGAGTCTAAATTCAATCTTTATCGAAGTGATGGGGCCCAATATGTAAGACGTTGTCGAGGTAAAAGACTGGACAAAAAGTATGTGGCAACTACAGTTAAACATGGTGGCGGTTCTGTGATGGTTTGGGGATGCTTTTCTTTATACGGTATGGGTCCCATCTGCAGAATATACGGCAAGATGGACAGGTTTATGTACAGAGACATATTACGGAATAACTTAGTACCCTATCTTGACGACGTCATGCCTATTCTTTGCCAATTTCAGCAAGATAACGACCCAAAAACACTCATCCAAGCTTGTTGCTAATTGGTGTACAGACGAAAAAATTAACGTTATGAAGTGGTCCTCGCAGTCGCCTTATCTTAACACAATCGAGAATCGTTGGGATCAACTGGACGAAGCTATCAAGGGCCAAAACTTCACAAATTTGAACGTTCTGTTCACCGCATTGCAAACTGCATGGAATAATATGGATAAAGCTCGAATTAGCAAACTTATTGAGTCTATGCCGAAACGGTGTGCAGATGTTATTAGGGCGAAAGGTTATTGGACCAAATATTGACGTAGTAGCTTTTGTTTTAATAAATGAAAGAAAATCTACACTGTTTTAAACTTGTTGCTATTTTTTTGTTCATTCTATGTACACAAATTTCTCAATTTAGTTTTAGGGATGAAATATATAAATTGAAATAATATATAAACTTTCTCTTTATTACGCAGTCTCTAGCTCCCTAACCTATTATTTTGTCTTGTTAAGTTTTAGAATATTTTATTTATAAAATAGTGATAGTTGCTAATTTTTTGGACACTATTGTATGTGTAAGATAAGAAATAGGAGATGAATTATTGTGATTAAATTTGGTGATAAGATTATTTTTGACAAAATTATTTCTATATAAAATAATCTTTTTTTCCTGCTCCGATAATTTAAATAACTTATACATGCATAGAATGCAAATTGTAACGTTTTATTTATATTCCTAAGAGTATATTAATAAAAGTTATCATTTAAGGTTTTGAATAATAATAATATTTACCTACTGAAATGGAGCAAAAATTTTAGGCGTCAAAACTAAAGGAAATTTCACATGTCTACCTGAAAATTATAAAATTACTTTATTATAAAAATATTAAGTTAATAATTATTAGGATAAGAATATCTATTATTGACTGCAACGAACAGAATCGATAAAAAATGACCAGTAATTTTTAGTATTCTATTGATTACCTATTTATTTAAAAAACAAATTCAAATATTTTGTTAAAAAAATATTGAGTGTAGTAATTTTAACAGTTAGTCAATATTATAAAACAATTTATCTAAATTTTAAATATGTACACGATATTGTTAGCAGACAGTCAGTACAAGGAGCGAAGATAAAAAGTTTACATAGCATTTGTATTTACTGTTTCTTCTCCTTCTTGAAAAGAAAATCATCTGGTAGTTGATAGTTGTATGGATACCTCGAATTTCATCAAGAACAGCGTACTGCTGTTATACTCCATACCACAATTACAAGGTATTCTCAACCGGTGGTTCGGCGGACCACTAGTGGTCCGCTAAGAAATTTTACTATTCTGTGGACAATTATTTATTCGCGAAAAAAATTAAAAAATAATAATAACTAATAATTTATCAAAATTACAAAATACAAATATCGCAAACTAATTTTAGTGGTCTGCAGGTTAAAAAAGGTTGAGAAACGCTGCTCTATACCATTCTTAATGTACTCTACCGAAATTTACGTCAGCATATAGCGCTTTTCGTCTCGTGTTCAAATTGTGCTCGTTCTAAAAATTATTTGATCGAGTTGGCGCGGCAGTGGCCTCTTATTAAGGGTCATGGACTAACAAAGAATTTAATGCGGTATGACTTTATAAAAAAGGGTGTTTTGTGCTTTTGACAAGCATTTATTTTTTGATTATCGACATTTCAGAGTTTTATTTCTGAGCAGGAGAATTGTATGCTTTTTCCGAAGTCGGAGATTGTGGGAAAAAACGGAAACTCTGGCAATAACCAGATACTGTAAAAATTTCTGTTGACAAGACAGATTTAAATTAGTGCAATTGATAAAGTTTTACGCCAAGACCCTTTAATACTGATAACAAGCATTATTGAGGAAATTGGTGGCTGAGTTTTAAGCACAGTGTTTTGGAAACGTGATTTTGGTCGGATTCACTATACTTCTTAGTAGATTCAAACCTCTTATTTTATTTTTGTTAATTTTTCTAAAGTAAAATCGTATTAAACTACAAAACTACACTGTCAAAAATTTTCTGTTGGTTATTCCAATTTAAAAAATTAAAAAAATATATTGGCTAAACAAACAAGATTTAAATTTATTGTTTACATCATATAAAAATATTGTGACGCGAACGACTCAATTCTAAGAAGCGGTGAATCAGAGTATCGAGTATTGTGTTGTGGACCGCTCACTTCTAGGAACTGAATAGAACTTCGAGTATTATTTACGTTTTGAATGGGTTTATTTATTCTTGTTTACGTCGGCATTGTTTGTCGCTATTGTGATTGAATTCCAATCATCTTGCCGAATTGAAATAATTCAGGAGAAACGCGAGAAAATACTCGAAAGTTCTGGAAAGAGTCCATACCCATATATATATGCGAGACAGTCAGTCAGTCGGTCTGTCTGGTTTTGGGAGAGCGACATAAAGGCGAACTCCGGCGATATCCAGCGAATTTAGAAAGCGATAAATTAAAGTGTTTTGTGTTCCGTTAGTGATTTAGAATATTAGCTGTGTTAATTAGTTGTAATTAATTTGATTTGTAAATAAACTTGCCGAGAAATTATCTCCAGCTCTTTAAATCAGAAACCCACATATAAAATAAACGTCACACTGGTGTCAGAAGTGGGATTTAAAGAAGCTTGGTGGACAAAGAAAAGTTTATGTCTCTGGAACCTTCTGGAAGAACAACAAGAAGTCAGACAAGAACCATGGAGGAACAACTTCGTGTATTCTTCGAGAAACTAGAAAAACAACGCTTGGAAGATAAAGAAGAACAGAAGAAATTTCTAGAAGATCAAGAAAAACGACGACTGCAAGAAAAAGAAGAAGAAGAAAAACGTCGAATGGAAGAGCAAGAAAGAATTTTCGAAAAATTCGATACCTTACAAGATGCTCTTAAGAAAGATGTCGAAGAAGTAAAAAAGGAATTTGAGGAAAAAGTTTTCGAAGTAAAAGAAGAAGTAAAAGAAGAGATAAAAGAAGTTAGGGAAGAATTAGAAAAGAAAGTTTTAGAATTGGAAAGTAAAATGAAGAAACTTGGAACAGGACAAATTTTAGGAAGCGAAGTAACATCGCAACGAGTAAAACCCCCAACTTTCGATGGTCAGTCTTCGTGGTCAATGTATAGGAGGCAGTTTGAAGCAGCGGCGGAGATAAATTGCTGGAATGATGAAGAAAAAGCCACAGCTCTGGTGTTAGCACTGCGAGGACCAGCTCTCCAGCTGCTTCAGAATGTATCTGATCGTGATCAGAAAAACTATCACGCAGTGGTCAACGCCTTGGAATTGCGCTACGGAGACCAGCACATGGACAGAGTATACCAAATGATGCTTAAGTCCCGACATCAGAAAAGCAACGAAAGTTTGCAAGAATATGCCGCGGAAATAGAAAGATTGGTTAATTTAGGTTATCCTTCCGCACCTGCAGACCTTCGCCATGAGATGGAAGCCAGCGCATTTATTGATGGTTTAAGAGATGGCGATTTACGACGTTATCTACGTCTACATAAATATAAAACCTGTGCTGACGCGCTTATCCACGCGTTAGAATATGAGGCGGCAAATGAAGACTTTTCACGACGACCAGCTCAACGCGTGCGATTGATGTCCGCAGAGGAAACTCCAACAAATAATTGCTGCTGCGAAGAACTGAAGAGTATGTTGGAAAAGATGCAGCAGACACCAGCACGCACTGGAGGACGGCCTAAGTGTTATGGTTGTGGTAAGATAGGCCATATAAGAAGGGATTGCCGCCAACGGGGAAGGTCTGAGGATGTAAGGAGGGGTCAGGAAGATGTCACAGGCCCCTCAATTTCCCCGGCATCAGGAAAACTAATTTCAGCTAGCACTTTGGGGCGTGTGCTAGCTGATACGCCCAAAGCCCCTAGGATCATCTCCGTCTCGCAGCTAGGAAAAGGAAATGATAGTCTGTTGCTGGATGGACGAATCAACGGTCGAGACACCAAGATGACGGTTGACACGGGAGCAACACTTTCTCTAGTGAGACGGGACATGCTGGAAACATCTCAAAATATCTACATGACAAGATGTAACTTCGTTTTGAAAACCGCTACTGGTGAAACAGCACAGGTACATGGAGAAGCTAATGTCAAACTTGAGATAGGACCATTCAATATTGTACACCGAATGGTTGTAGCTGAGATAGTTGATGAAGTGATCTTGGGTTTGGACATTATGGACAAATATGGATTTGTGCTGGATATTAAGAACAGGATGTTACAAATGGGAAACGAAGAAATCTTGTTACATTCTGCGACCGCTTCATCGGACCATGTAAACATCATCGTCTCAGAATCAGTTCGTGTCCCCGGCAATTCTGAGAAAATTGTGCTGGCAGAGTTGGAAAAAGATCCTGGGGGATACCGAACGGGAGTTGTTGAACCGGACATGACGAAATTCACGAATGCGACACACAATAAACAGATCTTGGTAGCTAGAGCACTCGTTGAGGCTGGTGGAAAGATTCCTATTCGCATAGCCAATCTCAGCGAAAATCGAGTTACGTTGCAGAAAGGGGAACAGATTGGCTTCTTTCAGCCTGCATTACGAGTTGTTCGTTGTGAAGAAAAGGACAACAAGAGTTACCAGGAAGGAGAAGGTAAAAATAACCCGGAATTGGAAAATTATTTTCTGGAAGAATGGCAACACTTATCAGAAGATCAGAGGAAAGCAGCCACTGCTTTTATTCGAAAGGAACAAGACATTTTTGCAATAGGGGACAAGATTACGGGAAGAACTAATTTGGTACAGCATCGAATTAATACGGGATCAGTACAACCTATTCGTCAGCCCCCGAGAAGACTCCCCTTTGCGAAACAGGAAGAAGTGGCTCGAATGATCGAAAAAATGAAAGAAGATGGCGTCATTGAAGATTCGTCAAGTCCCTGGTCTTCACCAGTTGTACTAGTAACAAAGAAAGATGGGTCAACTCGTTTCTGCGTTGACTATAGACGGCTCAACGAAGTAACGAAGAAAGATAGTTACCCACTTCCACGCATCGACGATACACTGAGCATGTTAGCTGGTTCCCAATGGTTTTCTACTTTAGACTTGAAGAGTGGGTATTGGCAGGTTGGAATTCACCCTGAGGATAAGGAGAAAACTGCCTTCTCGACTGGAACTGGGCTCTACCAGTTTAATGTTATGCCTTTTGGACTTTGTAATGCGCCAGCTACGTTCGAGCGGCTAATGGAACTTGTCCTTCGAGGGTTGACTTGGAGAACTTGCCTTGTGTACCTTGATGATGTGATGGTTATTGGGAAAACTTTCGAAGAACATCAAAGTAACCTGCAAGAAATTTTCAGCCGATTGCGAAACGCTCGTCTTCAACTTAACCCTAAAAAGTGTTGCCTTTTCCAAAGAAAAGTCAAGTTTTTGGGACACGTTGTTTCATCGAATGGGATACAAACTGACCCTGAGAAGACTGCAGCCGTACGGGAATGGCCCCGACCTAATGATAAGCACCAACTACGAAGCTTTTTGGGTCTTTGCACCTACTATCGCCGTTTTGTCAAAGGATTCGCCGATATTGCCAAACCTCTTCATAAACTGACCGAAAAGAAGACGCCTTTTATTTGGGACAAAGAGTGTGAATCGGCCTTCAAAACATTAAAAGTTACACTCTGTACGGGACCAATACTTGCTTACCCAAGGGCAAAAGGTCAGTTTATTTTAGATACGGACGCCAGTAATAATGGAGTTGGCGCAGTATTAACTCAAGTACAGGATGGCGAAGAGAGGGTTATCGAATATTATAGTAAGGTTCTTTCTAAACCTGAAAGGAATTACTGTGTCACCCGAAGAGAACTGTTGGCTATCGTGAACGCGGTAAGCCATTTCCACAAATATTTATACGGCCAACATTTTACAATAAGGACAGATCATGCCGCTTTAAAGTGGCTGTTAAATTTGAAGAATGCTGAAGGTCAAACAGCGAGATGGATTGAGAGACTTCAGCAGTATGATTTTGAAATCAAGCATCGCTCGGGAAGGTCTCATCAAAATGCAGACGCCTTGTCCAGAAGACCGTGCAGAGCCGACTGCAAACATTGTAGCCAACGAGAACAAGCTGACCACCTGTGCAACCTTAGAAGGCTAGTTTTGCAACCTACTGACGGATGGACAGCTGAAGAAATAAGAACAGAGCAACTGCAAGACGATGAGATCGGACCGATTTTACAAAGCAAGGAGAACGGAAATGTAAGACCGCAATGGCATGACATTTCAAATAAGAGTCCTGCTCTGAAGGCGTTGTGGGCACAATGGGACTCCCTGAAAGTCGAAAATGGGCTGCTCAAAAGGGCTTGGGAAAGCGCGGATGGAAAGACGGTAACAATGCAGCTAGTCCTACCGAAGAGTCGCGTAAAGGAAGTCTTAAGGGAAATCCATGATGGAAGATCTGGAGCTCACTTCGGCGTCAACAAAACCTTGGGGAAGGTTCGCGAACGCTTTTATTGGGTCAATAGCCGAGAAGACGTCGCTAATTGGTGCCGGAAATGTACAACATGTGCTGCGAGTAAAGGCCCGAAAACTCGTAGCCGGGGAGCCATGAAGCAATACAACGTTGGGGCTCCGTTTGAGAGGATTGCGTTTGATATTGCGGGTCCATTTCCAGTCACCGACTCGGGCAACAAATACATTATGGTTGTTGCCGACTATTTCAGTAAATGGCCTGAGGCATACGCGTTACCAAACCAAGAAGCTATTACTGTGTCTCGTGCTTTGGTGGATAATTGGATTTCTCGTTATGGGCTTCCCATGGAAATGCATTCGGACCAAGGGCGAAACTTTGAGTCAGGGGTTTTCCAAGGAATTTGTGATCTCTTGGGTATTCGGAAAACCAGGACTACACCGCTGCATCCTCAGTCCGACGGAATGGTCGAGCGCTTTAACAGCACCATGGAAGAGCACCTATCGAAAGTTGTAGAGGCCCATCAAAGAGATTGGGATCGCCATTTACCGTTGTTTTTGTTGGCTTACAGAGCGGCGATCCATGAAACTACAAATCAAACTCCAGCCAAGATTTTGTTTGGACGGGAACTCCGCTTGCCTTGTGACCTTGTGTTTGGGACACCCACTCAAGAACCCAAGGAAGTTAGAAGCTATGTAGAAGAGCTTCAAGAGACGATGTCCCATATCCACGACTTGGCTCGAGACCGAATTGAGATTGCCAGTGACAGGATGAAGACGCGGTACGATTTGAGGGCGAATTCGGTAGGGTTTCAAGAGGGAGATTTGGTCTGGCTATTTAACCCTCAACGGAAGAAAGGGCGATGTCCGAAGCTTCAGCCGAAATGGGAAGGCCCTTATACCGTACTGACCCGACTTAACGACGTGGTGTATAGAATCCAAAAGAACCCCAGGGCTAAGATGAAGGTAGTGCATTTAGACCGTTTAGCCCCCTATGCGGGTTCAAATGACGATGAATGATTGTTCGAGACGAACAATTCTTAAGAGGGGGGTAGTGTGACGCGAACGACTCAATTCTAAGAAGCGGTGAATCAGAGTATCGAGTATTGTGTTGTGGACCGCTCACTTCTAGGAACTGAATAGAACTTCGAGTATTATTTACGTTTTGAATGGGTTTATTTATTCTTGTTTACGTCGGCATTGTTTGTCGCTATTGTGATTGAATTCCAATCATCTTGCCGAATTGAAATAATTCAGGAGAAACGCGAGAAAATACTCGAAAGTTCTGGAAAGAGTCCATACCCATATATATATGCGAGACAGCGAGTCAGTCGGTCTGTCTGGTTTTGGGAGAGCGACATAAAGGCGAACTCCGGCGATATCCAGCGAATTTAGAAAGCGATAAATTAAAGTGTTTTGTGTTCCGTTAGTGATTTAGAATATTAGCTGTGTTAATTAGTTGTAATTAATTTGATTTGTAAATAAACTTGCCGAGAAATTATCTCCAGCTCTTTAAATCAGAAACCCACATATAAAATAAACGTCACAATATATAATTATATTTTTTACCTTTTCATTTGTATTTTGTCGGTTGCACTTCTCACTAATCTACGTTTTGGCCCTCTGTCTTCGTCTTCAGACGGTAAAGAATTTGTGGATCTTTTCTCTTGATTTTTCTGGTTTTTTGTTGTATTATTCAACATTAGAGCCGTGGCCATAGAACCGCGTCTACCTGGAAAGCTCGCCGAAAAACTTCTGATGGCATGTATACTTGAAGATTGAAATGAGACTGAAAACAAATAATAATTTGCTTAAAAGTTGAACTAATAGTTTGACGTAACTATAATATGTATATAAATATTTATACACGTTCGTGAAAGTAATTGATGAATTTACTGTGAAACATCTTTTTTCTGGTACGGTGTATGTTTGTCACGTGACGAGGATATGTTGAGAAAGGTTTACGAGAGTTATTTTGTCATGTCGTGCTCTTATTACGTTATCAATAGTTTATAGTCTGTATTCGATTATACATATTTTGTTGATTTTATTAGAGGCGTGGGGATGCACGCCACAAATTTTAAGAGGCTAATAAGTCTAAACTATTTTGCTGTTTTAAATTTACTTTTTTTAAATACAAAGTATAATTATCTTTTAACATAACTTTATTTTTTATTGAAGATGGTTTACTGACGTTAGTTGATAACGCACTGCACCAAAGATTAAATATACTTAGGTATTGTCTAATCTTTTACTGCACTACTAAATTGTTTGTACATTTATTTAGTCTAATAGGTGCAATATGTATAATATCTTTAACATCTGCGAGTGGAACTTGAAATGTATGTATTTCAAAAATCTAAAATTCTGTTGTGTTGGAATCAATTTGTGAAATATTTTAATTTTAAATCACTGGATTTAGATTTAATCTGAATATAAGATACTGAAGTTAAAAACTGGGTGAATGGCGAATTTACGTTGTTTTTAAAAATCTAGAACTTTACAATATTTGCTTAGTCGAAAATTTTCTCTTTTCATTTGAATCAATATGTTTCCGTCAATATTCGATTAAACATATTCGCTTGATTTGATTTTATTAGCAGGTTGTTTTACCTGGTGATGCACGCTAACATCATCCAATCTTTGCTACCCCATCTCAATTACTTTACCCCACTCGTCTTATGAATCTTAGGGTGAGTGTTTTAGCGAAGGTCGTGCGATGGCGTGATCGTTCCACTCCTTCCCCGCAATTAAACTTGTTAATTAACAGGCGTAACTGAAAGTTCTTAAGTTGTCGCAAAACACAAAGAAGTTGTAAGTTTTTCGATTTAAGCTGTACAAGTTTTCGTCAAGCGGCAAGTGATTGACGCGTTTTGAGTGGAACCTTTCAAAATTTTAATGAGACTTTCGCGTTCGTACAATGGCTTTTTTTTGGCAGTTCTATCACGGAAGCTCGTTGTGCTTTTAACTTTTTCATTACTAGTTTTAATCGATCAAATAAGTGTTTCTTCAACAGGACGATTCCAAGTTTTATAGTTCGGATGACGCGTCGTATGATGGACGCCGACACGCAACTTACTCGTACTTACCCGATTTTACAGTTTTTCTCAAAGATACGTTCTTCGGTAACTCTTTCTCTTCCTTCTTGTCTAGGACAGTTTTGGCAGGAGAATTTCTAATCTTCGGCTTTAGTTCAATTTCTATTTCTTCGGTATCACTGGCCGCAGGACTAATGAGGGAGACCATGGTTACAATATCGGTACCGTTGATGGCCACATACCTACGGTTTCTCTCAGTTATGATTAAATGAACTAACCAAAACATATAAAATCAAAACATAGTACAGTACCCAACAAACAATGTAAATATATATTGAATATCTTTTTGATATGTCTTTTCAGAAGTAAACGTTGAAATATAGGTAATAACTGCATTTTAGTAATTATTTTTGTGCTAATGTAAAAAATTGTTTTTGGCAATCGTTTAACTGATACAAGTAGCAACTCTTATTAAATTATTATTTCAAACAACATATGTCATGTGGAAGCTCGTTGGAAAATTTATAAAAAATTGCATACGACTGAGCTATCTAAATGCATAAAGTAAATGTGCATTTACATGGCATTGTGCCAGTAAATACCTCTTTAAGCAGATGAAACGCTAATAACAAAAAACTACAACGTTTTTACAGATGTTCCAAGATAAATTTTTTCTTATAATAAAACTGTTATAATACAAAAACAAAGTTCTACATAGTATAACTGAAAACCATCAATTTAAATAATAGTATTTTATTTGTTCCTTATTTGGAAAAAATAATTTATTAAGTCACTGTACTATTGTAATTTTCAAAGTTTCTCATAACAAGCTAACCTGTAAAGATTGTTATTTTACTGGCTAGCCTTCAAACATTTCTAAGGGTATTTATTACAATTTACCGACATTCAATTTCAATGGTTAGAAATTAGCATTGAATATCAGCGAATTGTCATGAATTATTTAAGTTTTGCAAGTATTAGATATCTTGGCAACGTATGTAAGTATGTACATACATACATACATACATACATTTTTAGAGATTAGCCTGTAAAATAACAATTATTACCGTTATGAGAAATTTTTAAAGTTTAATTTTTCGAGTTTTTAATTGGCTTTTACAAATAAGAAACAAATAAGAGACAATTTATTGTGTATATTTAACATTCTTTCAACGAGAACCAGCTAAGATTTTTACACAAAGTTACTATTATTTGTATGCGAGAAGGCGTCAAAAATACACACTCGTACATACCTATTCATTTCTTTTTTATTTTTCGGATTCTCTTTATTGTTAACACTATCTTCATCGTCACTTGTAATTTTTCCTATTTTAGTTTTCCCTGACTTAATTTTTCTTTTTGTGGGTAAAAATTTCGGCTTTACCTGTTCCGGCCTAGTCGGCGCAGAAGAGGATCTTACTAATGGCGGTCTAAATCCATTTTCTTTAATAATCGAATTAAACGCCGTATTATTTCGTTTTTGAAACCTTTCTCGTTTGGCAGCGGCCGTTGCAGGTCTTATTATCACATTTTTAATTGCTTTGGGATCTTCTTGTTTATCACTTCGATTAGAAGGTGGTGGAGTTGACACTTGTTCGTGTGTTTTAGTTGAATTTTTTTCCATCACGGGTATCACAACAATAGTACTCGATTTAGGTGTGGGTGTGTATGTGACTTCTTTATTTTTTTTCATCTGGAAGACGTTTTTAATATTTTCCATAGGAGTGAACATTGGTGCGACAATTCTGGGCGGATGATTCGTAACAGTTTCGATATTTTGATCGTGATCTTCTTCATGCGTATTGTGAGCAAGAAAAATGTTTAGATTTGGTTTTTCCTGTTCGCGATCTTTGAGAGCTTGCCGGAGACGTTCTGCGAGTTCTTGCTTTGAATAAAGAATAGAGTCCTTTTCTAATGAGTTGTGACGACTGATTTTTGAGTTCTTTTTTATTTCTTTGATACATTTTTTTGCGACTACACCTTCATCTTTAGGAGAAGCAGTTTCTGCCCAAGCTATCCGAACGGGATGGGGTCTGTCATGATGCGTTCTTGTCTCAAGTTTATCAGAAACTTGTTCGGAGAATTGCTTTTTGAAAGATTTTCGACGCTGGTCCAGTGTAGGAGAGTCACAATTGAGCGACAATTGATGAAAAGTCGACAATTTTCGAATTGTGGCCATTGTGTTAACAAAAGTCGATTCGCATTTTAGAGCGGTTCACGAACCTACACCGGAAATGGGTTGTTTACCCTCAGCTTGGAAAACTTTGACTGAAACGTGCTTTACACGATTTAGTTTCGTTTTAGTCGGTCATTATCGATTAGGACTTTCGCTTTATTGTTGCTGTCATTTCTTTGCACGAGCGTTTTTTGAAATTCAACGTAGAAATCATTTTTTTATGGTCGATGATTATACCTATCTACGTAGTTTGTTTCGTATCGTTGTTATGACAGCAAGATTTTTATTGAATACCACTGTGGTCTTTTTTAACCACAGAGAGACATCAATAAGCGTTGAAAATTTAAAATATTCATTTGTGATCAATCAATTACAAATGGGTATTTTAAATAAGTATAAATTATGGTAACAATATTTTTTTAGGTGTTCTAATAATTAAAATATGAACGAAGAAATTAAAAAATTCAACAAGGTTGAAAACATACTTCAAAAAATTAACAGCAAATATATTGCCTTGCCAGAAGATGAAAAGAAAAGAAATAATCAATTAATACAGGTTTGCTTTTTTCAATTTTACTTTACCTAATCTGAAAATAAAATTTTCAGATTGTTAAAAAATGTATTCAAAAAATCCGGAGCAAGAATACTCTTTTTAATAATTTATATCAAGAAACTTTATTTGTGGGGAGTTTTTATGATGGACTTAAAGTTGGAAGCCCTAATGAATACGATGTAGATTGTGTTTTACGTCTTCCTAAAATAATTGATGCAGTTATTGAAGAAAGTAATAAGCCAGGTTATGTTTGTATAAACATTAGGAATTTCGAAGCTTTACAGAAGGACGAAACTAAAAGAACCAAATTTCCGTAAGTTTAAATTTACATTTATATTAAAACTTAATTTTTGTTTTGAAGAAATTTAATTAAGCTTATCGATAAGAACAGATTGTCAGCAAAGAAAAGTAAATCATGGATAGAAAGTTTAATTGATACGACTTTTAAAGGAAATTACAAAATGGACATAAAAATAGATAACTGTAATTGTGTTGTTAAGGTAAACACTAAAAATATATGTATTATCTCTGTTTTTTGTTATACGCACTGTCAGAAGTGTTGTGGTAGGGTTGTTGTAAAAAATAAACTTTTACTTTACTTTAGACTTAAGGGAAAATCTTAAGGGATGTTATTAATAAGGCCTAAGCGGTTCCTAATCCACAAAGCTAATAAATTTATATTTTGAACGTAGGCCTTCCCTGGGGTTTAATATTATAAAAATACCAACCCGGGGGTCGGGAATCAAGTGCTTTAGGGGTAAGGGGGTGCAGTCTGATATCTTTACCATCAATTAAAAACAAGACTCAGTTTTTAAATTAAATACAAAATATATTAAAAGATATTTAGTTAATACAACAAAATAATTAATGATATAACTTTTGGTAAAACCTTAAATATTAATATGAAATTCAAGTAAAACTTTAATTTATAAACGAAACAAGACATAAACACTACATTAATCTTTAAATACGAAATTAAACCATAATATAAAAATTTGAAACACGTAAAAATTACCTTCAAATTATGGCAAACAAAAGAAAAGCGTTTTAACACGATCTCTAGCAATTTTCCTACTTTAATGATTACAATAATTTAGATCCAGTAACGTTCAATTTATGACAAAAACAAACACTTGGAAACTAGTGAGTATCAATCATTACTTTCCATAAAACTGAATTTATACTAAAGCACATTTTATCTGTTTTAAAATTCAAAGCGGTTACATAAACAATAAAACCTATAAATTTCAAAATTAATAAAAGAATGACTAATCAACTACGACTTAACAATTAATCTGACAATAAACAAACGAATTCAAAAACAAGTAAACCAAGTTAATTCTACTTTAAATTAATCGTTCTTTTATTTCAATCAATTTCATTGAATATTACTTTACTCTAACAAATATTAAAACTGAAAATAACCTTAAGTGAAGAGGAGGATATGCGTTCGGATATGTGACAAAATACGCAAATTCATTACTTAGACTCAAATTTAGAATGAACAAACTCAAATTTACTTTAACACAGTTCCAATATCAACTCTCAATCAAATTAGACATTTCTTCTACATCAAGGGTCATGAGTGGTTAAAAATCAAATAATTTCCCTATCAAACAAAATTCCCAATTAAAATTAATTTCCAATTAATTTTCAGTAAACATAGTATCCTTTAACTATTAAAACTTAAGTTACCAATAACTTTTTATTCCAAAATCAAATATTAAACTCAAAACGATCAGATGCAAATCCAGTCCCAAAGCAATTACATATTCAACAACCTTTTCGAAAAACTATGTGTAATTACCAAAAATCCCGTGAATAAGTTACTTAAAGCCATTTCATAAATCAGAATAAAAATCATTTTAGCTTCTAAAGCCATAGTTAAAATTTTGAATTACAAAACATCGGTTCAAGTCAAACAATTTTAGACTTACGGCTATCACCAGGTGACACTTGGGCTCAGATGACTTTTGGACTGGCTTCCATTGTTCTCACACACTTTTGAACTTTTTTAATTATTTAAAACAATTAAGGAGAAGTGCACATATTAACCACACTTGGAGGTCTATTGTTATCCCACTTTTGGGTGGAAGCTTTTATATCATCCCAAACAAGGCCACACGTGGGATACCGCGTCATTGTGACCATGTAGACTTATTTTTGAACGTGATGAACTCAATTTCTCTTTGTTTGACTAAATTCGTCATCTGACTTTGAGGAGTCATTTCATTGAAAAAATCATAAACTTATTTTTTGTGAACTAGCCTTGCTTTAAAACAAAGAACTGCGCGACCCTATAAAAAATTTTGACCATGTTAAACTCATAAAAGTCTGGGTCGCTTTCGCATGACGCATTCCTTTGTTCTCTGGTTGATATGGAAATTTTATATTTAAAAATAATTCACCACAATGTAATGAATTTTTAAAGATTTTAAACAGGGTAGTTTTTCTACCCCACCACAGTGTGTCGTCATTTACGCGTGAAAGTTTAAATTCTCGTCATTCTAAGAAAATATCTTAAAAAAATCGTCTTAATTGTCAAATTAAGTTTTTTTTTTAATGTAAACAGAGAAACAATGACTTAAATATACAAAAGTATACATAGATATATATTTTTAAAATTACCTAACATTTTTAAAAATAAGCTTTTTAAAAATGTCATAGCTCACTATGACTTATGTTAATAATCAAGATATATTTTTTCTAGTTTTTAACAAAATGTCGACTTTTGCTTATATTTTTGAAACAAAAAAACGGTAGTAGGATGTGGTTTGTACCAAAATTATTTTCTCAAAAATCGATCTGGAAAATGTGAAATCGTTCTTTTCTAAACTTAATACAATAGTTTCGGAGATACCCAATATGGACATTCAATTTGCACCATTCTGTATGAAAATATTTACTATACAATGGGACAAAAAGTAAGTTACGTCAAATATTGTAGTATGTTAGTAAGTATGTTGAATTGTAGTAAGTTAGGTAAAATAACATTATGTACAAATAAATAAAATGACATAGTCATTTAAAAAAGTAATAAGGCAGTTCAAACCAAAAATAGGATGTTTAATGTTTTTTTAAGGAAAAAATATCTCGGCTGTCTTTAGCTGTTTCCCACGTGTTTTTAACCTAGAATTTTTAGATATACAGAAAAGTTGACAAATTAATTAACAGGAGTGAATGTAAACATTTATAAAGGGTTTTTCAATAAGGATGGATCGATGTTAAAATGGAATAAAACAAGCTGTGTGAGGTATTTAAATTTTTTTTATATGAAAGGTCCATGCATGCCTTCATTTATGGGAATATAACATCGTTCAAATGTCCGCCACGACTTTTAAGTTCTAACTGTGGCATGGATCCGAGTGGACCAATTTTGAATGACTCGCTCGCATAGATCTGGCTGAATTTGACCCATGGCATTGGTGATATTATTGACTTTAAGGGCATCGGTCGATTGCGACTGATTGGTATATAGACCTGTGACTTGGGAAAACCCCATAAAAAAAAAATCTAGCGGGGTCAAATCGCACGATCTTGGTGGCCAAATCACTTCACCTTTGCAAGAAATATTCTTCTAAACGATTCGAAGCCCAGTCAGGTTGTCTATTGTCATTAACTTTCAGGTCCTGAGTTAATTCGATTTTGTACGGGTGCAATCCTAAATCCCGACGAAAAATTCGCCAAACTGATGTCTGCGAAAGGCCGAGTTCTTGTGCACGACCAAGAATTGACTGCCTCGGGTTTTGCTGTATGTACACTTTCACGTACGGCAGCAATATTTTCGGCCGATCTAGCATTTCTTTGGCGACGGGGTGTTGGCTGATTGTTTACCGAACCCGTTGTTTCAAATTTGATCACCAAACGCTGCAGAGTCGATTTTGAAGGACCACCGTGTCTTCCATAAAATGAGCGCAACGAGCGCAATGTTCGAACTAACGAACAGTCATTTTGATATTTGATAATAAAGTTTTATCATTTGGACGTATTGCTCAATTGTGTAATTTGCCATGGTAATTTAGCATCAGTGACTGAACAATAAACACCAGATTACACAGACACTACCAAAAAAACATGGCCGCCACAGAGTGCCAACATCAACCCATCCTTATTATTGAAAAACCCTTTAGTAAGAAATAGGGCAGTTCTATGCATAAGAATTGAGTGAAAAGACATCGACAGTGCGTATTATCAAAAAATAGATAATACATACCTATCTATTTAGAATTATTATTAATATACAAATGTCTATTTTATTTAGTTCAAACCTATTAAGAGTGGCCCTGCGATGACTTTTAAATTAGAAGGCACTTATAATGAAGAAACTTTTGATTTAAACGTTGATTTCGTACCTTGCTTTATTTTCGCCGAGGACCAATGGCCTAAAAAAGGTTATAGAGCAAATGTTTCGCAAAGTAAGGTAAGAATGTTTAAGGTTTAAAAATTTTATTTTTATTTTTTTATTTTAATACGAGGGCGGGATGAGAAGTCTTGCGATTCGATTTGAAAAAGTAGCGCTATCAGAGTCGATTATGTTTTGTTTTAATCTGACACATGTCAATGAAAAACTATTAAAGTTTTATTCGATTTGCTGTAATAGTTTTATTTTTATTGTGCCAAGAGTCGACCATCAGGTTCGCGAGAGTTGTAAAAATAGAGCAAAACGAATATCGTGCCGCGAAAAAGTATCTTCTGAAAAAAACTAAACTTCAAAGGAAATCTATGACGACATGGTAGGAACATTAGGGGAAAGTGCTCATTTATATGCGACCGTTTGCCGTTAGGTCAATGAATTTAAAAGAGGAAGAATTAGTGTTGAAGATGAATCTCGCAGTGGGCATCCGAAAACAGTCACTACGCCAAAAATTATCGATAATGTCCATAATATCGTTCTAAATGACAAAAGATTGAACTTATTTGAGATAGCTGAAATAGTGGAGATTTCAAAAAGCGGGTGCATTTTATTTTAACAAATGATTTGGGGATACATAAATTGTTTGCTAGATGGGTGCCGCGTTTGCTGCCATCAGAGAATAAGCGGATTCGATGCCAGTTGTCGCAAGCGAATTTGGAAAAATTTAACAAAAATCCTGTGGACTTTATACATCGATTTGTGACAATGGACAAAACTTGGGTTGATTACTATACCCCTGAAACAAAAAATCAGTCAAAACAGTAGGTTTGTCGTGGTAATTCTCTTCCAAAAAAGCCAGGGTTGTTGCTTCGGTGGGTAAAGTGATGGCGTCGGTTTTCTGGGACAGCAAAAGAGTCTTGTTAATTGACTATCTTTCAAAGGAGCAAACTATTTCTGGAAAGTATTATGCTAACCTTCTGGACAGATTAATTTAAGAAAAAAAGCTTGGATTGAACAAAAAAAAATTCTTTGTCACCACGACAATGCGCCAGTTTGTTTACACTTGCAATGTTGCTGTACAAAAATTCGAAGAATTAAGGTTTAAAATGGTTCAAAACCCTGTCGTGGCCGAAAATTCGCCACTAAATAATTATCGACTAATTGACTAATAATACCAATAACAAAGATCTGTCACCGGCCCGGCTATCGGTGCAATTTTGTTTGAGTGAAGATTGGGAAATTAAATTTAATTAAAAGGGAAATAATTAAATTAATAAAACGAAGGAAATAAAATCAAACACAAGTTTAAATTGGAGACGGCACTGTCAGGCGATGGGTTACAAAAAAAAAAAGGTAAAAGGGTTGAATGAGTTGAGCGAGAGATGGCGCTGTGATGCGAGTGAGTAACGCGCTGTTACTCCGCAAGGTGGCGCGCGCGAACGAGCAGAAAGAGAAAGAGAGCGAGGTGAGAGAGTGACAGAAGTACGGATGAAGGTAAACTTCATGAACTTGCAATCGACTGCGGACTCACGACTCACGGTTACGACTGACTAGTCACGACTGATTCCCGAAGAGCCGAAACGGCAGTTAAAGCGAGATATTTGCCACCTTTGAAAGGTTCGGCAAAGATCGAGGGGTTCCGATTGTTTGTCTGCGCGAATCAAGATCGCGAGATAATTGAATCGCGAGAATGAGATAAAGCGTGGGAGGAGCGGAATTGAAAAAGGAGTTGAACAGCGTTTGAATCATAATTTTACGACAACCCGTTCACGAGATATGAACGAAAGAAGCTTAATTAACACAATTAACGGTTTAATAATTAGTCCGCAACATGCGAGAGGGCTGCGTGATGCGAGGTAGGTCGCGAGAAGCCTACCTGACGAAATAAGAGCGAGATTGAGCATGTCGCGGTTCTAATTATCGAGAAATGCGTGAGATGAGTTAATTGGTTAATTAATTGCGGTTTTTGATAGGGTTGCCGTAGGAATTACGAGATGAAATTTGTACGAAAAGACTCGGATTAAAAAGAGCTTTTCAATTGTGTGGAACCACACGTGGATACCTGTGCAGGTGAGCACGGGAGCCGAGATTTCTCGCTTTCTTTTGTTTGACGGCTGGCAGGTAGAAATTTGAGGGTAGAAAGCGTCGGTCGAGGGATGACCTTGCAGCTAAAGTTAGCAAAGAAGGCGACTTTTAACGTTGGAATGTTGTGGAATTCTGTTCAATTCTAATATTACCGATTTGATGGAATTTGTTAATTCAGGCAACACAGAGAATTTGTGAAAACCTAATTAAATAAAAATCGGATTACGATGGTGGTAACACATCATATTTTTTAAATGAATTCTCTAATACATTTTTAAAATTACAAAACTAAAATCCAACATCGTATTGTTAAGAATGTGCACGTGGGTCACATTAAACGTCGATCAAGCGGAACGAGAAGGGTCGTAAAAATCAAAAAATCTAAGAGCTCGTCTAAATTTAGCGCTGACAAGCTTAGAAAAAATCTAACACATTCACTTGACCCAAACTAGCACTTAAATGGACCAATCACAGGCGAGATTGAAAATCATTTCTATATATGGAGAATTTTTTGCGGCACGTGCAGAAATTAAAGTGGGGTGAGAGATTATAAATAATCTCTCATCGCTTCTTAAAAGACAGAACACTCAGATCACTCTAAAAAGTTATAAACAGAAAAAAGTCATAGTGCCCCAAAAGTGTCCAATCCGCCCAGAAGGAAGATTTTAAAGTCCCTGGCAAATCAGTAAGTGTTTCAGTATTTTGAAGGGTCTCGATTATCATGTCTTTTTATACGCTATTTGTCATTCTGCTATATGATGCAAACAATCAGTTAAATTAATTTAAATTTTGTAATAATGTGATAGTTTGTTTAAATCAAGAGGCCCAGAGTATTGTTTCGCTTGTCGGTGTATAAATTCAGATCCATTAGTAGAGACGTGTCCGATTAAAAGATTTAGTAGAAATCTGAAAATTTGAAATTTCCTTAACTTTGATAATGTTCTCTTATTTCATTTATAATGTATCTTCGTAATGCAACTTCAAATCGTTTATGAATTGTCATTTAGCTAAAGAATCCACTAAAGTCTCACTGAATTAGCTTTTATTCAACTGTTTGCATATTTGAGGTAAAATTAACTGTTGCAACAGATTGTCAATTATTTATTTTAATGTTTTATTACATGACTAACTTATACTTGAAATTGTCTGTTTTGATCCAAGAACTTATCTATATGTGAATTTGATTCAAAGTAAAACCCTAACGTAACTGTTAATTGCTTAAAATATTAAATGTAGTTCTAATATCTAACTATATATTTCCTTGTTATATTCGTGTGTGTATTGTCAACTTATCCTTTTTATACATTTAATATGTGGAATTTGGGTTACAGATGAATAAGATTTGCTTTGGGTAAGCGATTTATTAACACCAGAAGATTCTAACACTACATAACGTAAACTATTTACAATAATATACAAAGGAATCGAAACCACGCGGGACTTGTCGTGTCGGAAACCACGTGAGAAGAGAGGTCTAATCGCGTCGACGGCCACGAGAGAAGAGAGCGAGTTATGACACAGAATAAGACCAGAAGTTTCACTTGGTGTCGGCACCTTTGATCTCTTTGAATGAAAATATTTGACCTTGCGCCATCTTGTTAGAATAGAAGTCAGAGGTGTATTCAGGAAATTGACAGGGCCGTATTCCAGTTATTTTAGAGGCCGACAAAGCACAAAAATAAAAACTTGCAATTGAAATTTAAGTTTTCTCAGCATTATCAATAGGTAATAGGAGTGGTAATTGCTGACAAAATAATAATAAAACACATCAAAATAAAACATTTATTGGTGTCTTCATACAATCATTTGGTTCATACAATTTGGTTCTAGGATGGCTCTTAAAGCTTTGATTAATAAATTTTAACGTATAAAAAACTCGTAACCGTATAAATAAACAAACTAAATAGTCATATGGAAAATAACAACCTACATGGATGCTCAAACTTAATGGTTTTAAGTAAACTATAAAAAAAAATGTAATAAATTTGTTTCAGACGCTAAACGTTCAAAATTATTTTGGAACAAAACTTCTAACATTGCAACATAGTAGACAAAGTGGTCGGGAGGCACTTAAACAAGTAGAGTGTGAAAATTAGTATACAAGTGGCTAGCTCCATTTAGAAAAAATACCTATTATCATTAAAACAGTAACATTTTGTACTGGTTTAGACATCCTCCATCAGATGTTCTGCCCTCAATTCCTACAATTTTGTCCTGCAAAATGTTGTAGAATAAATTTGCCTTCAAAGCCATTTCATCCAAACACAAAATACACAATATATCTCTTTCTGAAAAATTCTGAACTTTTATCGCTAGTCTTTCAAACAACTGATCATTTGATAACCCTGGAAAACTTGAATATTTCTGATAAATCGAAATAATGTACTGTCTATTTTTTTTATAAAACCATGCTTTAGCCAACTTTTCAACAGATAAGTTTTTGATCCCTGGTTTGTGATGTGAGAGGAAATATCTGTAGCAAGCCAGACTAGTTTTCCAATTAGCTATGGCACCATTTCGTGATGAAGTTTTTAAGCTGCTGAACGGAGCTTTTTCACAGTCGATTCTCCAGTCAAAGACAACATTGGCCCTGAAAATTAGCATCAATGATCCCAACACTTCTCAGTCTCTACCTAGTTTTATTAACTTACGTATTGTAACTTCAAATTTAGGATTCCCTGTTGCTGCTTCCCAACTCCTGAACCAATCTATCTAACCCCTTGTTCTTTATCAGTGGGAACCGAAAATCTTGTCGCTTTGTGACATTAGTTAAAACTTTTTCTTTTGGGCATTCCATCACACAGCATTTTCTGAATAACTATCGGACGTTATTCTTAATCCCCTAAAAACACATAATCAATATTAGATTAAAATAATAAGAGATAGGTAAATAGCTGGCGGAACTTACCTGAGGAAAATCCTGAAGACTCCAAAAACACAATATCACAGGAAAAGTCCTTGTTGAACGCAAATCTACCAAATAACATAACGCAAATGAAAAATCTCAACATTCTTGCAATAAACTGCATACCTACTGCATGAAGCCCCACTACCAACACCGACATCTGTCGTTGGGAACCGCAAAGCCCAAGGAAAAAACAAGTCCATGGCATGGCGTTCCATTCGAATTGAGTTGAGACCCCCTGAATTTGACACACTTGTATATTTTGCTAACATAACCTGTCTTCGTGTCTGTCACAGATCACGCCTTGTCATTACCCTTATTTTACCCCATGTCAGATAGATGCTAGATTGCCAAATCTCTTTTGAGAGAAAATGCAATATTGGTGGTTTTATAAAAAAAATTAGACTGTAGATGGAGATAGTAGACAAGATTTTTCATGCAAATGTTTCTTATATAGCATTGGACTAGCAAAATACATATTTAAACATTCCATCTTAAACTCCTGCCCATATCTTCGCCCTTGGGGTAATTTACTGCTTATAGTTCCATTTGTGTCACTAAAATTTGCGAGTTCTGTGCACATTTTGTAACATAATTCCTTGAACTGCTCCTTAGTGCACACAGTGGACTGTTCTCTCAAATATGTGTTTTCCCTTTGGAGTTTCTCATTCTCCTTTTTAAGTTGTTGCAGCTCCCCTCGCAACTTTTTTTCCCTGGGAGTCCCTGAGGTTAGACTTAATGGTGTCTGAGTATGTACAGGATATGTTAGTGACTCTTCAGTAGAATAATCTATTTCTGAATCATCAGAAATTCGTACAACAAGCTCTGCAAACAAAATGGTTCCTAAATATACATATATGTATGGTTATTTATCTTACCATCAAATTTTTGTTCTCTCTTCGAGACAAAGTCAGTGCTCTCTTCTGGCAATGCAGATATAGCTGCAAAATCACCTAAACAATATGTTAAAACTATTTCAAAAATAAAATTTTGATTGAAAAATTACTTTGTTGTTCAGCATGATCACTCTCTGTTGCCTGTCCCGTTTGAGGCTCTGTCCCTACTTCTTGAATTGGTGGAGCACAGTAATTGTGTTCTGAAGAACTTGATCTTTCCAAACTTGGGAAAAGTGTAGGCACAGCGTGCCTATGTAACCTATTTCTTAAATCATTTAGGAACATTTTTGGTTCAAAGTGCGCTCCACAAAGCCTATGACTTTTAAACAAATCCTCAAGATCTTCTGCCAGATCTTCACGACCGCAAGCCATCACCCACACTTTTGCCCTACAATTAACCTTTTTCCTTATTAAAGTCATTTTCGTTACCGCATGCGCCGCGGCATTAAGTTCACTGAATTATAAAATGAATAGAGAGCCCATCCAACTTAAGAAATAAAGTAATATTAATTATAACATAAATTGAATCAACCTAAGAGTTACCTCAGCCACTATTCTTTAACAATAATAGTAAAGAAATCAAAACGCCCACCTGACGATCTGTCTCGAACTTTTCTGTCAACAAGCCATCTATAAATATTGTAAGGTCAATGGAGAAAAATGTCATATGTTCTGTCAAAGAAATGGCTCGTTCGCGCATGCGGTAGGGAATTAAGAATAAGGAAAAAGGTCGATAATTCTAAGAAATTTTCACGTCACTTTTTAAGTCACCTACCTTTCGGAAAAGTAAAAAATGACCCAATAAAGTATATGAAACCACAAGATAAGATATAATAATAATACAATTGTACGATGCACAAACAACTACCAGCTGATCGGTGTTGTTCTATTCTAACAAAATGGCGACAGAGATGCGTAACGAGGAATGCTCATAACCGTCCCCACCACTAGAGTGAAACTACTGGTCTGATATACTGTGGTTATGATCTCCGGGCTGAAAAGGTGGCTGCGCGAGGGCGCCACTTGCCGGTGGCTACGGAAGGTCGTCACTTGCTGGTGGCTACGAGAGGTCGCCACAAATATATTGTTAAAGTTTATTGAGTAGTATTTTTGACTGCAAGTTCCTGAACCCAATTATTAGTTGTAGCTCACTCAAAACATTCTGCAGAGCTTGAATCTACCAAAATATAAATGGTAATTGTTTACTGTCGTGGCCAACCGTCTCGAGCCAGAAATCAAATATTCAGAATTCAAAAAGGCCTACGACAACCCGCTTTATTCGCCAGATCTAGCTTTCTTGGATTACCCTGTATTTTCAAATCTAAAAAAATTCTTAGCTGGAAAAAGATTTGGAACAAACGCGTAAGTAAAATCCGTAGTAGATGATTATTTTGAAGGAGGGCTATTCATTTAGGGCTATTCATACCATTTCAAGCTAGGAATTGAAAAGCTTCAGCATCGTTGGACAAAATGTATTACATTAAGAGGAGATTATTATGTAGAAAAATGAAACAAAAATTAATCGAAAATAATTTCGTTTTCATACTTATTCTCAACATTTTTTATCCCGCTCTCGTATCACAGTGATAACTTATTTGAGAATAAAATGAAAATAATCTTCTAATTTTGTAGAGGACTTTTTATGTCGTACCTAAAAATCCGAACGAAATTGATGTGTCTTACTGGAGATTAAGCTTTCAAGATCAAGAAAGAGAATTACTCCACAACTATAAGAATATGAAATCAAGTATACGACTGCTCAAAGTATGTACGATCTGTTTTTATTTAAAAAAAAACTTTTTCAAAATTATTATGTAGTTATTTACGAGTACGTATGTACCTAGTGTGGAAACTGACTAAATCGAGCAGGTGTAGTCTAAATAAGTAACTCTTTTTTTTTCTTAGTACATACCTGGCTAATTAGAGAGTTACAGTAGTTTGGTTTCTCGCAAGTGAGTGCGCTGTCGATAGTAAATTTGTAGTTGTATAAAATATTAATTATAGTTAGTATAGCTATACAATTTTTTTTTTTTTAGAAAATTAGAGATCGCTATGACCATAAAATATCAAGCTATTACATAAAAACCATTTTTTTGTGGGAGCTACATAATTTCGACAAGGATTTCTGGAAACAATCATTAAGCTTTGTGTTTGTGACTGTACGTAATATTTTTATAATTCTTTTTGTAATAAAATTTTTGTAGATGTTAAAAAAATATTCTGAATACATAAAACGACGTTGTATTCCATATTATTGGAACAAAAATTTTAACCTAATAGAGGAACTTAACGAGGAAACTAGTTTTTGTATTGCAAACAAAATTCGAAACATTATTGATGAGATTGAACGCATTTGTAGCCCAAATTCAGTTACAAGTAATTGTATTAATAATATTTTTCTTAATTTTTTTTGTAAGTATTTGTATCTTAATAAAGAATGTTTTGATTATTTTTATTTATGTATTTTTTAGTGAAACCTTACCAATTTTCTTGTAACATAGAATATTTTAAGAAAGACATACTGGTCAACAAAAAGACGCTTGAACAATTTGAATCGGATATTGTTGACCCCTGTGCAAGAATGAAAGAAGAAGAAGAAGAAGAAAATTAAAAGACATAGCATGACCCCTGCGCAAGAATGAGGAAGGAAAAAGAATGAAGAAAAACATAATATGTTTAAAAATTATCTTATACTAAAATAGTAATAATTAGAGAAAATAAGCATGACGATCCCTGCGCAAGAATAAAGAAAAAAGAAAAATATTGAAAGACACAATTTGTTTTTTTTTTAAATTAATCATATACTAAAATAATAATTATTAAAGAAAATATTAGATGTGTATAATATGTTGCATAATCATCAGTAATAAATAACAAGAAACAATATTCTCTCTCCGCCATTTCTGTGGTATATTTCTTAACCTCACTTTAATGACATATGACATGTATGACAGTTCTCAACTTAGAAATGGTAAATAAAGACAAATTTGTTGCAATAATAATTGTTTTAGGTATTCCAAAATGGGTAAAATAAATGATTGATTGATGTATGTATGTATAAAAAATACTGAGTGAAAAGACCACGCACGAAAAATAATTGTTTCGAATGAAGCAGCAGCAGTAGCAAGTAGTCTTGGAATTGATAAATCAAAGTTTGTAGATACAAAATGAACAACAACCTTTTTTATAATAATAATAATGTAAAAAAAAAGCTACAAAAATAAATTATTTTGTAAAAAAAATGTTTTGTTGTAAACCTTATAGTTTAGGACAACGATATCAAAAATATAGATCCCCCGATAACAGGAGTTGCAATTTTTCGAGTGCCACAAGGTCCTTAGTTGGTAGTTGTGATTATATGTTGGGTTTATAAGAATCGGCCAATTATTAAAAAAGATATGAAACCTAACCTCACACAAAGACAAGTGTGAGATGAAAATGTCACACATTCGATCACATGTCAACTCACAAGTGCAAAAGAGATCGAATTGAATTGAATGACCAGGTCAGGTCAGGTCAGGTCAGGTCAGGTCAGGTCAGGTCAGGTCAGGTCAGGTCAGGTCAGGTCAGGTCAGGTCAGGTCAGGTCAGGTCAGGTCAGGTCAGGTCAGGTCAGGTCAGGTCAGGTCAGGTCAGGTCAGGCCAATTTTTTTATAAGTCCAAAGTTTGATAAAGTGCGCAAGTGTTGAAAGAAAAAAGTGTTATTGAAACATTAAGGGATTGATACATTAAAGGATTGAAAAAATAAAAAAAAATTAAAACATTAAAAGTAAGTGGGAATTTCAAAGATTTTAAAAAGAGCGGGAAAATTTGAAAAAACGCGGGAAATTTAAAAATTAGAAAAAGTACGAGAATTTCAAAATTTTGAAAAAAAGCGGGAAATTTAAAAATTTGAAAAAGAGCGGGAAATTTGCAAATATGAAAAAGAGCGGGAAATTTGAAAATTTGAAAAAAGGCGGGAAAACTTAAAATGGCGGGAATTTCAAAAATTTGAAAAAAGCGGAAAATTTAAGATAAAAAAAAAACATTAAAAATCTAAACATTAAGTCTTTTAAAAACATTAGGGGGATGAAACATAATAGGGATTAAATAAAACATTAGGGGTTGAAAACATTAGGGGTTGAATTTTGTTTTAAACATTAGAAGGTTAAAGTTTTTTAAAACATTAGAAGGTTGAAATTTTTTTGATACATAAGGGTTGTTTTTTTTAAAACATTAGGATGTAATTTTTTTAAACATTAAGGGGTTGAAATTTTTTTTAAACATTAAAGGGTTGAAATTTTTTTGAAACATTAAAGGGTAATTTTTAAAACATTAAAGGGTAATTTTTTTAAAACACTAAAGGGTAGAAATTTTTTTAAACATTAAGGAATAGAAACATTAGGGGTAAAATAAATTGAAAAATAGTTGAAACATTTGGGGGTGGAAACATTAGAGTATTGATTGAAATAATTTGAAACATTAGGAGGTTGAAACATTAAGATGTTGAAACATCAAGGGAATGAAGAAACATTAAAGGGTTGTTTGAGATACATTAAAGGATTAAAAAACATTAGGAGTTGAGAAACATAAGAAAATTGATACATTAAAAAAGGTTTATAAAGAGGGAATAGTGATACATTAAAAGATTGAAAAAGTACGTATAAGGAAACATAAAAGGGTTGATATCTCGCTTGGGGTTAAATTTTTACCTAGTTATTTTTTGATAGAAATGTTAGTTGCTTTAAGACGCGTTGTTTAAGGTGTCACTCGATAGGTTTGTAAGAGTGTTGAAAGTTAAGTATTATTACCCCATAAGACTTTAAATGGCTATATCTTCTAAACTATTAGAGATACAGAAAAACTTTTCATATTTGAACAATGCGCCTTTTTAAGCTCTATCAAATGGTAAAAAAAAAATTTAAAAATTTAAGGGTAGTTTTCTATTTTCTTTAGGGGTAGAAATTTTTCTAATTTTTTTTATGTCAAAAAATTTGTTAGTCAATGCGATGTTCCGTTATGTGCCACACTTGGGGTTTGGGGGTTGAAAAAAATTTCAACCCTGTACCACTTTTTTGTAAAAAATGGGGTAAGTTTGGTATCAAAAAATTGGATTTAAATCATAGATTAAGGAAAAAAATAAATGAAATTTTTTGGATGTAAATTGTAAGAGTTAGAAGGGGGTTTAAGGTTAAGGGTTGGTTTTAGAAAGTGGAAAAAAATAGTATAGAAATCGCGTAATTTTTGTAAATATGGTGGTATATAAATATTTTTAATTTTTTAAAGTTTATCTTGCTGTTAGGGGTGAATTTTATGAAAACATCCCTCGACCAAAAACTAAATTTATTACTTTCTAATGATGTAGAATAAGGTGGTAGGGGTGAAAAAGCTGGGGGCAAGAGTTTGGACTTATATATATATATATATATATAGGAGGGTAGGGGTGGGGGTAAAAATGGTATCGGTTGTAGAGGGTGTCAAAGGGACCACTTTATAGGAAACAATCACCCCCGTAGGTCTTTTGGTTAGTGAGTTAGGGATGGTTAAAGTTAGGGTTTCGAGATAATATTTGTTGGTATTTAGGGGTTGTAAATGAGAATTAAGGGTAGTTAGAATTGGGTACATTGTGGGGTGAGGAAAGGTAGGGGTAGTTGTTTAATAAAGGTATATTATTAGGTTGGTAAATGTAGTTTATAAATAGAAGTATATTAGGGTGGGGGAAAGTAAAGGTACGTATAGGTAAAGGTAGTTCTTTGATAAAGGTACATTAGGTAGGTAAAGGTAATTGTTAATAGATAGAAGTACATTAGGGTGGGGGAAAGTAAAGGTACGTATAGGTAAAGGTAGTTTATAGATAGAAATACATTAAGATGAGGGAAACTAAAGGTAGTTGTTAGAATTGGGTACATTGGGGGAATGGAGGAAGGTAGAGGTAGTTGTTGGATAAAAGTACATTGCTTAGGTAAGGGTGGTTAATAGGTAGTGGGACATTAAAGTGGGGATTAGTAAAGGTAGTTAGTTGTTAAGTAAAAGTAGATTAGGGAGGGAGTAAGGGTAGTTTTTAAATTGAGGTTTGTAAGAGTAGTAGAGTTTTTTAAAAAGGGTTCAAGTTGAAGAAAAGGGGTATACTTACTTTGAAATAGGGGTGAAAGAGCGGGAATTTTTACAATTTTAAAAAAAGGCGGTAATTTTGAAAAAGAGTGGGAATTTTAAAATTTTGAAAAAGAGCGGGAATCTAGTTGTTAAGTACATTGGATACATTGGGGGTGGGTGGGGGTTGAAAGTAGAGGTAGTTGTTAGATAAAAGTTAGTACATTGCTAAAAAAGCGGGAATTTTGAAAAAAAGCGGGAGTTTTCAAAATTTTAAAAAATGGCGGGAATTTTTAAAAAGAGCGGGAATTTTGAATTTTGAAAAAAAGCGGAAATTTTGTAATTTTGTAAATGAGCGGGAATTATATAATTTAAAAAAGAGCGGGAATTTTAGAATTTGAAATAAAGGCGGGAATTTTGAAAGGGAGCGGGAATCTTGAAATTTGAAAAAGAGCGGGACTTTTGAAATTTGAAAAAAAGGCGGAAATTTTCAAAATTTAAAAAAATGGTGGGAATTTTCAAAATTTTAAAAAATGGCGGGAATTTTGAAAGAAAGCGGGAGTTTTGAAATTGGAAAAAAAGCGAAAATTTTGAAATTTTAAAAAATGGCGGGAATTTTGAAATTTTAAAAAATAGCGGGAATTTTCAAAATTTAAAAAAAATGGCGGGAATTTTCAAAATTTTAAAAAATGGCGGGAATTTTCAAAATTTAAAAAAAGGCGGGAATTTTGAAAGAAAGCGGGAGTTTTGAAATTGGAAAAAAAGCGGGAATTTTAAAATTTTAAAAAATGGCGGGAATTTTAAAATCTTGAAAAATGGCGGGAATTTTCAAAATTTAAAAAAAATGGCGGAAATTTTCAAAATTTTAAAAAATGGCGGGAATTTTAAAATTTTGAAAAATGGCGGGAATTTTCAAAATTTAAAAAAAATGGCGGGAATTTTCAAAATTTTAAAAAATGGCGGGAATTTTAAAATTTTAAAAGATGGCGGGAATTTTCAAAATTTAAAAAAATGGCGGGAATTTTTAAAAAGTGCGAAAATTTTGAAATTTTGAAAAAAAGCGGGAATTTTTTAAATTTTAAAAAATGGCGGAAATTTTAAAAAAAGAGCGCGAATTTCTACAAATTTTAATTTTTTTTAAGATTTTTTATGGTTTTTAAAAAAAATTTATTGACTTGACTTTACATGACCTGACCTGACCTGACTTGACTTTAATTGACTATTTTTTACAATTATTGACAGTTTTGTCTAAACCTGACTTGACCTGACTTGACCTGACTTGATTTGTCAATTTTTGACATGACCTGACCTGACCTGACCTGCCGGACTTGAATTTTTGAACATTTTTGGAAATTTTTTGACATTTTTTGTTTTTTACAATTATTGACAGTTTTGACTAAACCTGACCTGACCTGACCTGACTTGATTTGTCAATTTTTGACATGACCTGACCTGACCTGACCGGGCTTGAATTTTTGAACATTTTTGGAAATTTTTTGACATTTTTTGACAAACTTGACCTGACTTGACATTTTTTGCGATTTTTTGAGAAATTTTGACAATTTTAAAAAAATTTTGTCTATTTTTGACAATTTTTGGAATTTTTGTCAATTTATGAAAATTTTTTGTTGATTTTTGGACAATTTTTGAATTTTTTTGCTAATTTTTGACAATTTTTAAACTATTTTTAAAAAAGTTTGTTAATTTTTGAATAATTTTAAAAATTTTTGAATTTATTAACAATTTTTTGTCAATTTTTGACAAATTTTTGAATTTTTAAATTAATTTTTGGGTTTTTTTTTGTCAATTGTTTACAAATTTTGACAATTTTTAGAAATTTTTGAGTTTTTTTAACAATTTTTGTTTTTTTTTGTCAATTTTTGGACAATTTTTGAATTTTTTGTCAATTTTTGGACAATTTTTAAATTTTTTTGTTAATTTTTAGAATTTTTTGTCAATTTTTGACAATTTTTGGAAAGTTTTGTTTTTGTAACAATTTTTGTTTTTTTTTGTCAATTTTTGGACAATTTTTTGATTTTTTTGAAATATTTTGTCAATTTTTAACAATTTTCGGAAATTTTTTAATTTTTTTAACAATTTTTGGAATTTTTTGTCAAATTTTGGACAATTTTTTGATTTTTTTGTTAATTTTTGGACAATTTTTGAATTTTTTGTCAATTTTTGGACAATTTTTTAAAAGAACGCAAAATTTAAAAAAGTTCGCCAATTTTGAAAAAAAGCGCTAAATTTAAAAAAGGGCGCCAATTTTGAAAAAAAGCGCTAAATTTAAAAAAGAGCGCCAAATTTAAAAAAGGGCGCCAATTTTGAAAAAGTGCGCATAATTTAAAAAAGAGCGCCAAATTTAAAAAAGGGCGCCAATTTTGAAAAAGTGCGCAAAATTTAAAAAAGAGCGCCAAATTTAAAAAAAGGCGCCAATTTTGAAAAAATGAGTCAAATTTAAAAAAGAGCGCCAAATTTAAAAAAAGGCGCCAATTTTGAAAAAATGAGTCAAATTTAAAAAAGAGCGCCAAAGTGCGACAATTTTAAAAAAAGTGCGGGAATTCGAGAAATTTAAAAAAGTGCGCCAATTTTAAGGTAAATATCGGACTGACGCTATTGACCGCCTTTTTTATAGGTGTCTTTTTCGCGTGGTAGAGGGCTTCGCCCTCTTAACCTATCAAAAACATCCTCGAAGTAAGCCCATCCTCGGGCTGACGCTATTGACCGCCTTTTTTATAGATGCCTTTTTCGCGTAGTAGAGGGCTTCGCCCTCTTAACCTATCAAAAACATCCTCGAAGTGAGCCCATCCTCGGGCTAACGCTATTGACCGCCTTTTTTATAGGTGTCTTTTTCGCGTGGTAGAGGGCTTCGCCCTCTTAACCTATCAAAAACATCCTCGAAGTGAGCCCATCCTCGGGCTGACGCTATTGACCGCCTTCTTTATAAGTGCCTTTTTCGCGTAGTAGAGGGCTTCGCCCTCTTAACCTATCAAAAACATCCTCGAAGTGAGCCCATCCTCGGGCTGACGCTATTGACCGCCTTTTTTATAGGTGTCTTTTTCGCGTGGTAGAGGGCTTCGCCCTCTTAACCTATCAAAAACATCCTCGAAGTGAGCCCATCCTCGGGCTGACGCTATTGACCGCCTTTTTTATAGGTGTCTTTTTCGCGTGGTAGAGGGCTTCGCCCTCTTAACCTATCAAAAACATCCTCGAAGTGAGCCCATCCTCGGGCTGACGCTATTGACCGCCTTTTTTATAGGTGTCTTTTTCGCGTGGTAGAGGGCTTCGCCCTCTTAACCTATCAAAAACATCCTCGAAGTAAGCCCATCCTCGGGCTGACGCTATTGACCGCCTTTTTTATAGGTGTCTTTTTCGCGTGGTAGAGGGCTTCGCCCTCTTAACTTATCAAAAACATCCTCGAAGTGAGCCCATCCTCGGGCTGACGCTATTGACCGCCTTCTTTATAAGTGCCTTTTTCGCGTAGTAGAGGGCTTCGCCCTCTTAACCTATCAAAAACATCCTCGAAGTGAGCCCATCCTCGGGCTGACGCTATTGACCGCCTTTTTTATAGGTGTCTTTTTCGCGTGGTAGAGGGCTTCGCCCTCTTAACCTATCAAAAACATCCTCGAAGTGAGCCAATCCTCGGGCTGACGCTATTGACCGCCTTTTTTTATAGGTGTCTTTTTCGCGTAGTAGAGGGCTTCGCCCTCTAAACCTATGAGTAATATGTACTACTGGTTGCATATAATAAAAAAGGCGGTTTGTGGCGTAAGCACGAGGATTAACAAAAAATTTATGATATTTTGGTTATATATAGAGGGCGAAGTCCTCTACAATCAAAAAAAGGTATTTATAAAAAGGTAGTAAATGGCGTTAGCCCAAAAATAACAAAAAAAATCTAGGGTTTTTTTATATGTAGTACTGGTCGTATAAGTAATATGTACTACTGGTTGCATATAATAAAAAGGCGGTTTGTTGCGTTAGCCCGAGGATTGATAAAAAATTTATGATATTTTGGTTACATATAGAAGGCGGAGCCCTCTACAACCAAAAAAATTTACTTATAGAAAGGTAGTAAATGGCGTTAGCCCAAAGATAACAAAAAAAAACGAGGTTTTTTATATGTAGTACTGGTTGTATAAGTAATATGTACTACTGGTTGCATATAATAAAAAGGCGGTTTGTTGCGTTAGCACAAATATTGACAAAAAATTTATGATATTTTGGTTATATATAGAGGGCGGAGCCCTCTACAACCAAAAAAAGGTACTTATAAAAAGGTAGTAAATGGCGTTAGCCCGAGAATAACAAAAAAATCGAGGCTTTTTTATATGTAGTACTGGTTGTATAAGTAATATGTACTACTGGTTGCATATAATAAAAAGGCGGTTTGTTGCGTTAGCCCAAATATTGACAAAAAATTTATGATATTTTGGTTATATATAGAGGGCGGAGCCCTCTACAACCAAAAAAAGGCACTTATAAAAAGGTAGTAAATGGCGTTAGCCCGAGAATAACAAAAAAATCGAGGCTTTTTTATATGTAGTACTGGTTGTATAAGTAATATGTACTACTGGTTGCATATAATAAAAAGGCGGTTTGTGGCGTAAGCCCGAGGATTAACAAAAAATTTGTGATATTTTGGTTAAATATAGAGGGCGAAGCCCTCTACAACCAAAAAAAGGTACTTATAAAAATGTAGTAAATGGCGTTAGCTTGAGGATAACAAAAAAAAAATCGACGTTTTTTATATGTAGTACTGGTTGTATACATAATATGTACTACTGGTTGCATATAATAAAAAGGCGGTTTGTTGCGTGAGCCCGAGGATTGACAAAAAATTTATGATATTTTGGTTATATATAGAGGGCGAAGCCCTCTACAAACAAAAAAAGGTACTTATTGAAAGGTAGTAAATGGCGTTAGCCCGAGAATAACAAAAAAATCGAGGTTTTTTTATATGTAGTACTGGTTGTATAAGTAATATGTAGTACTGGTTGCATATAATAAAAAGGCGGTTTGTGGCGTTAGCCCGAGGATTGACAAAAAATTTATGATATTTTGGTTATATATAGAGGGCGGAGCCCTCTACAACCAAAAAAAAGGTACTTATAAAAATGTAGTAAATGGCGTTAGCTTGAGGATAACAAAAAAAAATTGAGATTTTTTATATGTAGTACTGGTTGTATAAGTAATATGTACTACTGGTTGCATATAATAAGAAAGGCGGTTTGTTGCGTTAGCCCAAAAATTAACAAAAAATTTATGATATTTTGGTTATATATAGAGGGCGGAGCCCTCTACAACCAAAAAAATGTACTTATAAGAAGGTAGTAAATGGCGTTAGCCCGAGGATAACAAAAAAAAATCGAGGTTTTTTTATATGTTGTACTAGTTGTATAAGTAATATGTACTACTGGTTGCATATAATAAAAAGGCGGTCTGTGGCGTTAGCCCAAAAATTGATAAAAAATTTATGATATTTTGGTTATATATAGGAGGGCGGAGCCCTCTACAACCAAAAAAAGGTACTTATAAAATGATAGTATATGGCGTTAGTCCGAGGATAACAAAAAAATCGAGGTTTTTTTTTATGTAGTATTGGTTGTATAAGTAATATGTACTACTGGTTGCATATGATAAAAAAAGGCGGTCTGTGGCGTTAGCCCGAGGATTGATAAAAAATTTATGATATTTTGGTTAAATATAGAGGGCGGAGCCCTCTACAACCAAAAAAAGGTACTTATAGAAAGGTAGTAAATGGCGTTAGCCCGAGGATAACAAAAAAAATCGAGATTTTTTATATGTAGTACTGGTTGTATAAGTAATATGTACTACTGGTTGCATATAATAAAAAGGCGGTCTGTGGCGTTAGCCCAAAAATTGACAAAAAATTTATGATATTTTGGTTATATATAGAGGGCGGAGCCCTCTACAACCAAAAAAAAGTACTTATAAAAAGGTAATAAATGGCGTTAGCCCGAGGATAACAAAAAAATCGAGGTTTTTTTATATGTAGTACTGGTTGTATAACTAATATGTGCTACTGGTTGCATATAATAAAAATGCGGTCTGTAGCGTTGGCCCAAAAATTGACAAAAAATTTATGATATTTTGGTTATATATAGAGGGCGAAGCCCTCTACAACCAAAAAAAGGTACTTATGGAAAGGTAGTAAATGGCGTTAGCCCGAGAATAACAAAAAAATCGAGGTTTTTTAATATGTAGTACTGGTTGTATAAGTAATAAGTACTACTGGTTGCATATAATATAAAGGCGGTTTGTAGCGTTAGCCCGAAAATTGAAAAAAATTTTATGATATTTTGGTTATATATAGAGGGCGAAGCCCTCTACAACCAAAAAAAAGGTTCTTACATAAAGCTGGTAAATGGCGTTAGCCCGAGGATAACAAAAAAAACGAGGTTTTTTTATATGTAGTACTGGTTGTATAAGTAATATGTAATACTGGTTGCATTTAATAAAAAAGGCAGTTTGTAGCGTTAGCTCGAAGATTGACAAAAAAGTTATGATATTTTGGTTATATATAGAGGGCGAAGCCCTCTACAACCAAAAAAAAGGTTCTTACATAAAGCTGGTAAATGGCGTTAGCCCGAGGATAACAAAAAAATCGAGATTTTTTTATATGTAGTACTGGTTGTATAAGTAATATGTACTACTGGTTGCATATGATAAAAAAGGCGGTTTGTGGCGTTAGCCCGAGGATTGACAAAAAATTTATGATATTTTGGTTATATATAGAGGGCGGAGCCCTCTACAACCAAAAAAAGGTACTTATAGAAAGGTAGTAAATGGCGTTAGCCCGAGGATAACAAAAAAAATCGAGATTTTTTATATGTAGTACTGGTTGTATAAGTAATATGTACTACTGGTTGCATATAATAAGAAAGGCGGTTTGTAGCGTTAGCCCAAAGATTGAAAAAAAATTTATGATATTTTGGTTATATATAGAGGACGGAGCCCTCTACAACCAAAAAAAGTACTTATAAAAAGGTAATAAATGGCGTTAACCCGAGGATAACAAAAAAATCGAGGTTTTTTTATATGTTGTACTGGTTGTATAAGTAATATGTACTACTGGTTGCATATAATAAAAAGGCGGTCTGTGGCGTTAGCCCAAAAATTGATAAAAAATTTATGATATTTTGGTTATATATAGGAGGGCGGAGCCCTCTACAACCAAAAAAAGGTACTTATAAAATGATAGTATATGGCGTTAGTCCGAGGATAACAAAAAAATCGAGGTTTTTTTTTATGTAGTATTGGTTGTATAAGTAATATGTACTACTGGTTGCATATGATAAAAAAAGGCGGTCTGTGGCGTTAGCCCGAGGATTGATAAAAAATTTATGATATTTTGGTTAAATATAGAGGGCGGAGCCCTCTACAACCAAAAAAAGGTACTTATAGAAAGGTAGTAAATGGCGTTAGCCCGAGGATAACAAAAAAAAATCGAGATTTTTTATATGTAGTACTGGTTGTATAAGTAATATGTACTACTGGTTGCATATAATAAAAAGGCGGTCTGTGGCGTTAGCCCAAAAATTGACAAAAAATTTATGATATTTTGGTTATATATAGAGGGCGGAGCCCTCTACAACCAAAAAAAAGTACTTATAAAAAGGTAATAAATGGCGTTAGCCCGAGGATAACAAAAAAATCGAGGTTTTTTTATATGTAGTACTGGTTGTATAACTAATATGTGCTACTGGTTGCATATAATAAAAATGCGGTCTGTAGCGTTGGCCCAAAAATTGACAAAAAATTTATGATATTTTGGTTATATATAGAGGGCGAAGCCCTCTACAACCAAAAAAAGTACTTATAAAAAGGTAATAAATGGCGTTAACCCGAGGATAACAAAAAAATCGAGGTTTTTTTATATGTTGTACTGGTTGTATAAGTAATATGTACTACTGGTTGCATATAATAAAAAGGCGGTCTGTGGCGTTAGCCCAAAAATTGATAAAAAATTTATGATATTTTGGTTATATATAGAGGGCGGAGCCCTCTACAACCAAAAAAAGGTACTTATAAAATGATAGTATATGGCGTTAGTCCGAGGATAACAAAAAATCGAGGTTTTTTTTTATGTAGTATTGGTTGTATAAGTAATATGTACTACTGGTTGCATATGATAAAAAAGGCGGTCTGTGGCGTTAGCCCGAGGATTGATAAAAAATTTATGATATTTTGGTTAAATATAGAGGGCGGAGCCCTCTACAACCAAAAAAAGGTACTTATAGAAAGGTAGTAAATGGCGTTAGCCCGAGGATAACAAAAAAAAATCGAGATTTTTTATATGTAGTACTGGTTGTATAAGTAATATGTACTACTGGTTGCATATAATAAAAAGGCGGTCTGTGGCGTTAGCCCAAAAATTGACAAAAAATTTATGATATTTTGGTTATATATAGAGGGCGGAGCCCTCTACAACCAAAAAAAAGTACTTATAAAAAGGTAATAAATGGCGTTAGCCCGAGGATAACAAAAAAATCGAGGTTTTTTTATATGTAGTACTGGTTGTATAACTAATATGTGCTACTGGTTGCATATAATAAAAATGCGGTCTGTAGCGTTGGCCCAAAAATTGACAAAAAATTTATGATATTTTGGTTATATATAGAGGGCGAAGCCCTCTACAACCAAAAAAAGTACTTATAAAAAGGTAATAAATGGCGTTAACCCGAGGATAACAAAAAAATCGAGGTTTTTTTATATGTTGTACTGGTTGTATAAGTAATATGTACTACTGGTTGCATATAATAAAAAGGCGGTCTGTGGCGTTAGCCCAAAAATTGATAAAAAATTTATGATATTTTGGTTATATATAGAGGGCGGAGCCCTCTACAACCAAAAAAAGGTACTTATAAAATGATAGTATATGGCGTTAGTCCGAGGATAACAAAAAATCGAGGTTTTTTTTTATGTAGTATTGGTTGTATAAGTAATATGTACTACTGGTTGCATATGATAAAAAAGGCGGTCTGTGGCGTTAGCCCGAGGATTGATAAAAAATTTATGATATTTTGGTTAAATATAGAGGGCGGAGCCCTCTACAACCAAAAAAAGGTACTTATAGAAAGGTAGTAAATGGCGTTAGCCCGAGGATAACAAAAAAAAATCGAGATTTTTTATATGTAGTACTGGTTGTATAAGTAATATGTACTACTGGTTGCATATAATAAAAAGGCGGTCTGTGGCGTTAGCCCAAAAATTGACAAAAAATTTATGATATTTTGGTTATATATAGAGGGCGGAGCCCTCTACAACCAAAAAAAAGTACTTATAAAAAGGTAATAAATGGCGTTAGCCCGAGGATAACAAAAAAATCGAGGTTTTTTTATATGTAGTACTGGTTGTATAACTAATATGTGCTACTGGTTGCATATAATAAAAATGCGGTCTGTAGCGTTGGCCCAAAAATTGACAAAAAATTTATGATATTTTGGTTATATATAGAGGGCGAAGCCCTCTACAACCAAAAAAAGTACTTATAAAAAGGTAATAAATGGCGTTAACCCGAGGATAACAAAAAAATCGAGGTTTTTTTATATGTTGTACTGGTTGTATAAGTAATATGTACTACTGGTTGCATATAATAAAAAGGCGGTCTGTGGCGTTAGCCCAAAAATTGATAAAAAATTTATGATATTTTGGTTATATATAGAGGGCGGAGCCCTCTACAACCAAAAAAAGGTACTTATAAAATGATAGTATATGGCGTTAGTCCGAGGATAACAAAAAATCGAGGTTTTTTTTTATGTAGTATTGGTTGTATAAGTAATATGTACTACTGGTTGCATATGATAAAAAAGGCGGTCTGTGGCGTTAGCCCGAAGATTGATAAAAAATTTATGATATTTTGGTTAAATATAGAGGGCGGAGCCCTCTACAACCAAAAAAAGGTACTTATAGAAAGGTAGTAAATGGCGTTAGTCCGAGGATAACAAAAAAAATCGAGATTTTTTATATGTAGTACTGGTTGTATAAGTAATATGTACTACTGGTTGCATATAATAAAAAAGCGGTTTGTTGCGTTAGTCCGAGGATTGACAAAAAATTTATGATATTTTGGTTATATATAAAGGGCGAAGCCCTCTACAACCAAAAAAAGGTACTTATAGAAAGGTAGTAAATGGCGTTAGCTTGAGGATAACAAAAAAAATCGAGATTTTTTATATGTAGTACTGGTTGTATAAGTAATATGTACTACTGGTTGCATATAATAAAAAGGCGGCCTGTGGCGTTAGCCCAAAGATTGACAAAAAATTTATGATATTTTGGTTATATATAGAGGGCGAAGCCCTCTACAAACAAAAAAAGGTACTTATTGTAAGGTAGTAAACGGCGTTAGCCCGAGAATAACAAAAAAATCGAGATTTTTTATATGTAGTACTGGTTGTATAAGTAATATGTACTACTGGTTGCATATAATAAAAAAGCGGTTTGTTGCGTTAGTCCGAGGATTGACAAAAAATTTATGATATTTTGGTTATATATAAAGGGCGAAGCCCTCTACAACCAAAAAAAGGTACTTATAGAAAGGTAGTAAATGGCGTTAGCTTGAGGATAACAAAAAAAATCGAGATTTTTTTATATGTAGTACTGGTTGTATAAGTAATATGTACTACTGGTTGCATATAATAAAAAGGCGGTTTGTGGCGTTAGCCCGAGGATTGACAAAAAATTTATGATATTTTGGTTATATATAGAGGGCGAAGCCCTCTACAACCAAAAAAGGTACTTATAGAAAAGTAGTAAATGGCGTTAGCCCGAGAATAATAAAAAAATCGAGGTTTTTTAATATGTAGTACTGGTTGTATAAGTAATAAGTACTACTGGTTGCATATAATAAGAAAGGCGGTTTGTAGCGTTAGCCCGAAGATTGAAAAAAAATTTATGATATTTTGGTTATATATAGAGGACGGAGCCCTCTACAACCAAAAAAAGTACTTATAAAAAGGTAATAAATGGCGTTAACCCGAGGATAACAAAAAAAATCGAGATTTTTTATATGTAGTACTGGTTGTATAAGTAATATGTACTACTGGTTGCATATGATAAAAAAGGCGGTTTGTGGCGTTAGCCAGAAGATTAACAAAAAATTTGTGATATTTTGGTTATTTATAGAGGGCAGAGCCCTCCACAACCAAAAAAAGGTACTTATAGAAAGGTAGTAAATGGCGTTAGCCCGAGAATAACAAAAAAATCGAGGTTTTTTAATATGTAGTACTGGTTGTATAAGTAATAAGTACTACTGGTTGCATATAATAAGAAAGGCGGTTTGTAGCGGTTGCCCGAGGATTGAAAAAAAAATTATGATATTTTGGTTATAAAAGTGTGAACTAGTGTCAAAAAGTGTCAAATAGTGTCAAAGATGTCAAAAAGTGTCAAATAAAGTGTAAGATGTCAAAAGATGTCAAACAGTGTCAAAAGGTGTCAAATAGTGTCAAAGATGTCAAAAAGTGTCAAATAAAGTGTAAGATGTCAAAAGATGTCAAACTGTGTCAAAAGGTGTCAAATAGTGTCAAAGGTGTCAAAAAGTGTCAAATAAAGTGTAAGATGTCAAAAGATGTCAAACTGTGTCAAAAGGTGTCAAATAGTGTCAAAGATGTCAAAAAGTGTTAAATAAAGTGTAAGATGTCAAAGGATGTCAAAAGATGTCAAAAAATGTCAAAAAATGTCAAATAGTGTCAAAGATGTCAAAAAGTGTCAAATAAAGTGTAAGATGTCAAAAGATGTCAAACAGTGTCAAAAAGTGTCAAATAGTGTCAAAGATGTCAAAAAGTGTTAAATAAAGTGTAAGATGTCAAAGGATGTCAAAAGATGTTAAATAGTGTCAAAGATGTCAAAAAGTGTCAAATAAAGTGTAAGATGTCAAAAGATGTCAAACAGTGTCAAAAGGTGTCAAATAGTGTCAAAGGTGTCAAAAAGTGTCAAATAAAGTGTAAGATATTCAAATAAAGTGTAAGATGTCAAAGAATGTCAAAAGATGTCAAATAAAGTGTAAGATGTCAAAAGGTGTCAAATAGTGTCAAAGATGTCAAAAAGTGTCAAATAAAGTGTAAGATGTCAAAGGATGTCAAAAGATGTCAAATAGTGTCAAAGTAGTCAAAAAGTGTCAAATAAAGTGTAAGATGTCAAAAGATGTCAAAAGGTGTCAAATACTACCAAAGATGTCAAAAAGTGTCAAATAAAGTGTAAGATGTCAAAGATGTCAAAAAGTGTCAAAGATGTCAAAAAGTGTCAAATAAAGTGTAAGATGTCAAAAGATGTCAAACAGTGTCAAAAGGTGTCAAATAGTGTCAAAGGTGTCAAAAAGTGTCAAATAAAGTGTAAGATGTCAAAGAATGTCAAAAAATGTCAAATAAAGTGTAAGATGTCAAAAGGTGTCAAATAGTGTCAAAGAAGTCAAAAAGTGTCAAATAAAGTGTAAGATGTCAAAAAATGTCAAAAAGTGTCACATACTACCAAAGATGTCAAAAAGTGTCAAATAAAGTGTAAGATGTCAAAAGATGTCAAAAAGTGTCAAATAAAGCGTAAGATATCAAAAAGTGTCAAATAAAGTGTAAGATGTCAAAAGGTGTCAAATAGTATCAAAAGGTGTCAAATAGTGTCAAAGATGTCAAAAGGTGTCAAATAGTGTTAAAGATGTCAAAAGGTGTCAAATAATGTCAAAGATGTCAAAAGGTGTCAAATAGTGTCAAAGATGTCAAAAAGTGTCAAATAAAGTGTAAGATGTCAAAAGGTGTCAAATAGTGTCAAAAGGTGTCAAATAGTGTCAAAGATGTCAAAAAGTGTCAAATAAAGTGTAAGATGTCAAAAGATGTCAAAAAGTGTCAAAGATGTCAAAAAGTGTCAAATAAAGCGTAAGATATCAAAAAGTGTCAAATAAAGTGTAAGATGTCAAAAGGTGTCAAATAGTGTCAAAAGGTGTCAAATAGTGTCAAAGATGTCAAAAGGTGTCAAATAGTGTTAAAGATGTCAAAAGGTGTCAAATAATGTCAAAGATGTCAAAAGGTGTCAAATAATGTCAAAGATGTCAAAAAGTGTCAAAAAAAGTGTAAGATGTCAAAAGGTGTCAAATAGTGTCAAAAGGTGTCAAATAGTGTCAAAGATGTCAAAAAGTGTCAAATAAAGTGTAAGATGTCAAAGGATGTCAAAAGATGTCAAATAAAGTGTAAGATGTCAAAAGATGTCAAATGGTGTCAAAGATGTCAAAAAGTGTCAATTAAAGTGTAAGATGTCAAAGGATGTCAAAAGATGTCAAATAAGGTGTAAGATGTCAAAAGATGTCAAAAGGTGTCAAAAGGTGTCAAATAGTGTCAAAGATGTCAAAAGATGTCAAAAGGTGTCAAACAGTGTCAAAGTAGTCAAAAAGATGTCAAAAAGTGTCAAATAAAGTGTAAGATGTCAAAAAGTGTCAAATAGTGTCTAACTTTTATAAACTGTAAAATGTTTTACAAACAGTATTAAAAACACTTGAAAATTGACAAAATGTATTGAGTTACACATATTTATAGACAATGACACACTTTTGCAAATTTTCAACTTTTTAGAAATATTTTCTACATTTCTAAACGCTGCACTTCTTGGAATTTTATAAAAAGCTGCACTTCTTAGAAATTTATAAAACGCTGCACTTGTTAAAATATTCTGTAATGAGAAAATATCTCAGAAATTCTAGAGTTGTTCCTATTCATAGATAATACAGAAAGTTTTCTTATTTTAGACTCTTCATTATTTTTTATATTTCAAAACACTGCACTTCTTAAAATTTGACAAAAAGTGATCAAAAGGTGTCAAATAGTGTCAAACATGTCAAAAAGCTTCTGATAGTGTCAAATAATGTCAAATCTATTAAAAAGTGTCAATTATGTTAATTAATGTCAAGAAGTGTCAAATAGTGTGAAAGATGTCAAAAAGTGTCAAATAAAGTGTAAGATGTCAAAAGATGACAAAAGATGTCAAAAGATGTCAAATAGTGTCAAAGATGTTAAAAAGTGTCAAATAAAGTGTAAGATGTCAAAAGATGTCAAATAAAGTGTAAGATGTCAAAGGATGTCAAAAGATGTCAAATAGTGTCAAATAATGTCAAATAGTGTCAAAGATGTCAAAAAGTGTCAAATAAAGTGTAAGATGTCAAAAGATGTCAAATAGTGTCAAAGATGTCAAAAGGTGTCAAATAAAGTGTAAGATGTCAAAAAATGTCAAAAGGTGTCAAATAGTGTCAAAGATGTCAAAAAGTGTCAAATAAAGTGTAAGATGTCAAAAGGTGTCAAATAGTGTCAAAGATGTCAAAAAGTGTAAGATGTCAAAAGATGTCAAAAGATGTTAAAAGGTGTCAAATAGTGTCAAAGATGTCAAAAACTGCTAAATAAAGTGTAAGATGTCAAAAGATTTCAAATAGTGTCAAAAGGTGTGAAATAGTGTCAAAGATGTCAATAAGTGTCAAATAAAGTGTAAGATGTCAAAAGATGTCAAAAAGTGTGAAATAGTGTCTAACTTTTATAAACTGTGAAATGTTTTACAAACAGTATTAAAAACAGTATTAAAAACACTTGAAAATTGACAAAATGTATTGAGTTACACATATTTATAGACAATGACACACTTTTGCAAATTTTCAACTTTTTAGAAATATTTTCTACATTTCTAAACGCTGCACTTCTTGGAATTTTATAAAAAGCTGCACTTCTTAGAAATTTATAAAACGCTGCACTTGTTAAAATATTCTGTAATGAGAAAATATCTCAGAAATTCTAGAGTTGTTCCTATTCATAGATAATACAGAAAGTTTTCTTATTTTAGACTCTTCATTATTTTTTATATTTCAAAACACTGCACTTCTTAAAAATTGACAAAAAGTGATCAAAAGGTGTCAAATAGTGTCAAACATGTCAAAAAGCTTCTGATAGTGTCAAATAATGTCAAATCTATTAAAAAGTGTCAATTATGTCAATTAATGTCAAGAAGTGTCAAATAGTGTGAAAGATGTCAAAAAGTGTCAAATAAAGTGTAAGATGTCAAAAGATGACAAAAGATGTCAAAAGATGTCAAAGAGTGTCAAATAGTGTCAAAAAGTGTCAAATAGTGTCAAAGATGTCAAAAAGTGTCAAATAAAGTGTAAGATGTCAAAAGATGTCAAAAGATGTCAAATAGTGTCAAAGATGTCAAATAGTGTCAAAAGATGTCAAATAAAGTGTAAGATGTCAAAAGATGTCAAATAATGTCAAAGATGTCAAAAAGTGTCAATTAAAGTGTAAGATGTCAAAGGATGTCAAAAGATGTCAAATAAGGTGTAAGATGTCAAAGGATGTCAAAAGATGTCAAAAGGTGTCAAATAGAGTCAAAGATGTCAAATAGTGTCAAAAGATGTCAAAAGGTGTCAAACAGTGTCAAAGTAGTCAAAAAGTGTTAAATAAAGTGTAAGGTGTCAAAGGATGTCAAAAGATGTCAAAAGATGTCAAAAGGTGTCAAATAGTGTCAAAGATGTCAAAAAGTGTTAAATAAAGTGTTAGATGTCAAAGGATGTCAAAAGATGTCAAATAGTGTCAAAGATGTCAAAAAATGTCAAATAAAGTGTAAGATGTCAAAAGATGTCAAATAGTGTCAAAGATGTCAAATAGTGTCAAAGATGTCAAAAAGTGTCAAATAGTGTCCAACTCTTATAAACTGTGAAATGTTTTACAAACAGTATTTAAAACACTTGAAAATTGACAAATGTATTGAGTTACACATATTTATAGACAATGATACACTTTTGCAAATTTTCAACTTTTTAGAAATATTTCTACATTTCTAAACGCTGCACTTCTTGGAATTTTATAAAAAGCTGCACTTCTTAGAAATTTATAAAACGCTGCACTTGTTAAAATATTCTGTAATGAGAAAATATCTCAGAAATTCTAGAGTTGTTCCTATTCATAGATAATACAGAAAGTTTTCTTATTTTAGACTCTTCATTATTTTTTTATATTTCAAAACACTGCACTTCTTAAGACTTGAATCAAAATAAAACAATTTGATGCTAATTAGTGAAAATTAAAACAATCAGTAATTAATTAAATATATACATCAAGGTTGAGATTATTCAAGGTTAAACTACAAGAAGTCAAAACATGTCAAAATTAGTCAAGGTCAAGTCAAGGTCAAACTATAAAAAGTCAAAACATGTCAAAATTAGTCAAGGTCAAGTCAAGGTCAGGTCAGGTCAGGTCAGGTCAGGTCAGGTCAGGTCAGGTCAGGTCAGGTCAGGTCAGGTCAGGTCAGGTCAGGTCAGGTCAGGTCAGGTCAGGTCAGGTCAGGTCAGGTCAGGTCAGGTCAGGTCAGGTCCCAGGGCAGAAGCCAAACTGCTACTGGGCGCGTCCCCCGCGTGGCGGATAGGGGAGTGCCCTCACCGGTAAGTCGGCGGGTAGTGGCGAAATAAAATAGTCACCGTGGACCAAATAGAGCAACGGAGGAGACAACCTCCAGGAATAAAAAACACCGACAAAGACAATGCGCGAACAAGGACACCCTGTAGATGGTGGTAAACTCTACGTTTGTTAATTATTGATGATGTCGCATAGTAAAAAAAATTTACCCTCGTCAGGCTCCCGATCGGATTCGGGGGGGGAGCCGCTATCGATTGATTCAACGTTGGGCAACCAGGGCGGGCAAGCGACTGGAAGAGACGAGTTGGGCGACCAGGGCTCTAGAGTTACTGGAAGGGAGGCTTACGAATTTGGGGAGGCAGCTTCCTTCATAAGAGAACTGATTAACACAACACCGAAATTTAGAGTTGAAGGGCAGAGAAAAGGATTAAAAATTGCACTCGGTAAGGAGCTTGAGTGCGTGTCTTCGGCACCAACCACTCCGGCTGATAATATTAGCATCATTGACCTTAGTTGGGATGAGAACCGACGTAAATCCATACCGACAAAAAAAAGGCGCAGGACAGAGAATAATGGAGACGAGAGCGAAAATCTACAGAAAAGTGTAAGAGACTGCCTCCTCAGAAACAAATTAATCGATAATATACACGAGCTGGGAGAAGAAATAGTACACTTAGAGCAGCTGGTACAAAAAGAAGAGTTCTTAGGTCTTATGGACAAAGTACAAGATATCAAATCAATAATGTCGCTACTTCTTACGTATGATATTATAGACCTTATTGATAATAACACCATTGCAAGCTCGCGTAAGGAACAGACTCCGAAAGAAGGGATACATTACTGTCAGAAGTGTAAAATACAAATCGAGGAGGAAGTTAGCGTCAATGAAATAGCCAAAACAAGGAATTATAATGGGTTCCAGACTATAACTAAAAAGAAATGGAATAAACAAAATTATGTTAGAGTCAGGCGGGTAATAGGAAACCCCCTAGGGGCGGAACCAAGCTGTGATCTGGGGGTGCACGTATATGGAAATGATAATGGTATGGAGGCAGGTATTCAAAAGATATTTAGAGACAGATATCCGGAGTTGGCTGAACTGGCGACGGAAGAGTGGGCTTCGAATAGAACGCCACACCTAGTACTCACGACAGCAATTCCAAAAAATACGGGAAATGAAATCAGAGAAAAATATATTTTTAAGATTGCACACGAAGCCTCAATAACGACAACTAACGAAGAAAAGGTGTGGGGAAAACTTAAACTCCTTATAGACGAAATGGACCGGCTTGGGCGCCAAAAAATTGCTATTCCAATAGCAGAAGGGTATCTCCGGATACCCAACAAAAGATGTTGGAATGCCTTACCGGCAAGTCTGGTATCAGGGTGGAGCTATATAGTCCCACCCTGTATGCGGCCAAGGCAGCCCAAGGCGTAGGAAAAACGAACACGGCAAACACGGCTACGCCACTAACGGAAGGAAAGTGGCAATTTCCAAGAATTAGGAAAAAATATGACACGATTATAGTCAAGGGAAAGGATGGCAAAGAACAACCAGAGGCTATAATCAGAGATTTGAAAAAGAAGATAGATATTAAAAAAATGGACGTTGATATTAGATCTCTGACTATGACAAGAAACGGCAGAGTAGCCATCAAATTAGCACCTGCCGGACAGGACGATGCGAATAAACTCAAAGAGGCAATCCTCAAAGAAATGGACGACGTGGTGAATGCAGAAGTGGTAAAGGACAAAAAGGAGATTTTAATTAGGGATTTAGATCATACCGTCACGCCGGACGAAATCAAAATGGCAGTAAGCACGGCACTCTACAATGACAATCGCTTAGCAGATGTAATAGAAGTAAATACAATAAGGAAGCCTATGCCGGGCAGAGCGCTGACGGCGGTGGCGATCCTCCCAGCAGAGGAAAAAGTAAAATTGATCGACAAAAGGCGCATTAGAGTCGGCTGGAACACGTGCAGAGTAGATGAAAACGTGGTTCCTACACGCTGTTTTAACTGCCAAGGTTATGGGCACACCTCCAATAGATGTGCCAGAGTGACAAAGCTGTCAGCGGCGACATGTTTCCGGTGCGGCCAAGAAGGGCACCGGGCAAGTAGCTGTAAAAACGATCCTTTTTGCCTGACGTGCAATATTAAGGGACACCGTTCAGATTCCTCTAACTGCCCAGCCTACCGCGACGCAGTGGAGGAAAAGAGGCGCAGGATGGCGGCCGCTCGATCAAAGTAAATATGGCAGAAGACCCTTCAGAAAATCAAGTCGAGAGTACTCGGAGCTCTCGACATCCAAGCCCGTCAAACAAATTACCGGAGAAAGAGGCTGTGTCTTTGAGGACAATTCAAGCCAACACAAACAGAAGCAGAACATGTCACGACCTGTTAGAAAAGGCCTTAAACGAGTTGGGTGGACAAATTTTGGTCGTCAGTGAACCAAACAAAAAATACGTCGAAAGTGGAACATGGTACTGTGACCGGAAGACAGACGTGGCTATTAAAATCGTGGACAAGAATCTCCAAGTGACAAAATGTGGCAAATTAGAAGGAATAGTTTGGGTAGAAATAGCAAAGCTTTCATTGATAGCTTGCTATTTCTCCCCAAACAGAACAATGAACGAATACAGAAAATTCCTTCAGGATCTAGATATGTGCATAAGTAGTAGAGGGAAAGGTACCATTATTGGCGGAGACTTCAATGCCAAGTCGCAGATGTGGGGGGCGAAAACAACGGATAATAGAGGCACAGAACTAGAAGAACTAATGTCACGTCTGGATTTAGTAATACAAAATATAGGGACAGAAAGCACTTTCGTAGGACATCGGGGAAGCTCTGTGGTAGACATCACTTTCACTTCAAGTGATGTCGCAAACAGAGTCAGAAATTGGCGAGTATGGGATGGCACCATCGGGAGTGACCACAGACCAATTGTTTTTGATATTTTATCAAATCATTTTTTAGAAAAAAGAGAAGAAAGATCACTCCCGATCAGGAAAGGATGGTGTTGGACGGAGGATAAAGCGCCAATAATAAGCAAATACATCAAGAGCAGAATAGAGGCTATAAAACCCGAAAATATGACACTTGACTTGCTTGTAGCAATAATTAAAGAATCTTGCGACAAAAACCTGAAATGCAGGGGAACTGCTGCACCGAACCGTAAACCGGTGTACTGGTGGACATCACAGATAGCAGAAATGCGAAAGCAATGCATAAAAGCAAGAAGGAAATACACGAGGGGAAAGACCAACCCTACAGATGACCTAGAGAGCCTAAGGGTGGCACTGAGGGAGAGGAGAAGGGAGCTCCGACAAGAAATTCTCAAATCAAAAGAGAATGCATGGAAAAATCTCTGTGAAGAAGTTGAGAATGATCCTTGGGGCCTGGGCTACAAAATTGTGTCTAAGAAACTAAAAAAGGATTTATCACCAACTGACGAGGAGAAAAATGAAGCTGTAACAAAACTGTTTCCAAAAAGAGAGAGGAGTTCCTGGACCCGAACCCACTGCGAAAAGCCGGAACCTTTTACCTACGAAGAACTAGAAGCGGCGGCCAAAAAACTAAAAAAAAAGAAGGCGCCTGGTCCAGATAACGTGCCACCGGAAGTCATTAGGACAGTAGTTAAGGCAGCACCGGAAGCGGTTTTAAACGTGCTAAATGAACAGTTAAGAACAGGGAAGTTTCCACAAATGTGGAAAGTTGCACGCTTGGTTCTAATTCCCAAAGGCCAGGGAGAGGTAGGAAACAGGAAGTTTCGCCCGATCTGCCTGTTAGACAGTATGGGCAAGTTATACGAACATTTAATACGAGCACGACTCCTGTTGGAGCTAGAAGATAAGGGTGGCCTCTCAGATGGACAATATGGTTTTAGATCCGGACGCTCCACAATGAATGCCGTAGAAGAGGTGATAAAGATGGCCGATTTTGCAAACAGCGGGTCATGGGGACGGAAAGATTTATGTGCTTTGACAGCTCTGGACATAGAAAATGCGTTCAACTCAGCCTCTTGGGGAAAGATAGTAGCACGCCTAAAAGACCTTGAAGTGAAACCATACATCCAAAATATAATTATGGATTATTTAACAGACAGAAAAATTGTAGTCAATGGGGGAGACCAGACAATAGATATGACGTGTGGTGTTCCACAGGGTTCGGTTTTAGGGCCTACCCTGTGGAACGTCATGTACGATACAGTTCTACGCCTAGAAATGCCAGTCGGCGTAAAACTAATTGCCTTCGCTGATGACCTGGCGGTAATAACGATTGCAAGGAGGGAAAAAGATCTAATGCATATAACAAACAATGCTTTAAAAAGAGTGTCCACCTGGATAAGAGAAAATGACTTAAATCTGGCTAAAGACAAAACTGAGGCAGTCCTTTTAATCAGGGATCGAAAACCGGAAAAGATTGTCTTTCAACTTGAGGGTAGCATAGTAACGCCAAAAGACTCAATAAGATATCTCGGCATTCGGATCGACAGAAGATTGACATTTACCCCACATCTGGAAGAAGTGGAGGCAAAAGCTCAGAATGCAGCCGCTGCCCTTGGCAGGCTAATGCCTAGTCTTGGAGGCCCAAAAACTGCCACAAGAAGACTACTGGCGTCAACGGTACAAAGTCGCATTTTATATGGGGCTGAGATATGGGCTCGATCCCTGGCTAAGACTAAGAATCAGAATATATTGACCAAAATACAAAGAAATGTCAATCTTAGAATAGCGAGAGCGTACAGGACAGTGTCCACCGAGGCACTACAAGTATTAGCTGGAAATCCACCAATAGACCTACTTGCAATAGAGAGACGTGAACTTTTCACAAAGTCGGGAAACTTAACACGTGCGGCGGCACGTCAAAAAACGATGGAAATATGGCAAGACAGGTGGAATAAAGCGACAAAAGGCGAATGGACTAGAGCAGCAATTCCGCAAATCAGAAGCTGGACCGACAGAAAACATGGCGAAATTACTTTTCACATGTCCCAAGCACTTTCTGCCCATGGATGTTTCTCAAAATATCTCTTTCGTATCGGAAAGGAAGATACCGCAAAATGCTGGTTTTGCGATGAAGATAATGATGATGTGGCTCACACCCTTTTCCGATGCGAGAGATGGGACCCATACCGTCTCGAGGTCATGAAAAGGACCGGGACATGGCCCGACGGGGTAGAAGATATGGTGGAACTGATGCTAAAAAACATTGAAGGTTGGGACGCCATAGTAAAAATGACTACCAATATATTGACGAAAAAAGAGAGCGAAGAACGACACAGGGAAAGACATATTAGATAAAGAAAAGAAAAGAAAAGAGATGAAACTGTTGACCGCTTGAAGAAATGCCGTTTACGGCGGTTCCGGGCGGCCGCAGAGATTATGTCACTTCACACCTGCGCAACATCGGCAGCATCGGGGCGCAAAAACATAGCCCGGGGGGGTTTTTTAGTGGGTAGGGCCACACCCAGACCAACAGGGGTGGCAGTCCCACACACCCAGTGACTCGGGTCACTGGGCGTACAAGGAGTATTTTTCCCTCCCCATGAAGTGCAATTAAAAAAAAAAAAAAAAAAAAAAAAGGTCAGGTCAGGTCAGGTCAGGTCAGGTCAGGTCAGGTCAGGTCAGGTCAGGTCAGGTCAGGTCAGGTCAGGTCAGGTCAGGTCAGGTCAGGTCAGGTCAGGTCAGGTCAGGTCAGGTCAGGTCAGGTCAGGTCAGGTCAGGTCAGGTCAGGTCAGGTCAGGTCAGGTCAGGTCAGGTCAGGTCAGGTCAGGTCAGGTCAGGTCAGGTCAGGTCAGGTCAGGTCAGGTCAGGTCAGGTCAGGTCAGGTCAGGTCAGGTCAGGTCAGGTCAGGTCAGGTCAGGTCAGGTCAGGTCAGGTCAGGTCAGGTCAGGTCAGGTCAGGTCAGGTCAGGTCAGGTCAGGTCAGGTCAGGTCAGGTCAGGTCAGGTCAGGTCAGGTCAGGTCAGGTCAGGTCAGGTCAGGTCAGGTCAGGTCAGGTCAGGTCAGTCAGGTCAGGTCAGGTCAGGTCAGGTCAGGTCAGGTCAGGTCAGGTCAGGTCAGGTCAGGTCAGGTCAGGTCAGGTCAGGTCAGGTCAGGTCAGGTCAGGTCAGGTCAGGTCAGGTCAGGTCAGGTCAGGTCAGGTCAGGTCAGGTCAGGTCAGGTCAGGTCAGGTCAGGTCAGGTCAGGTCAGGTCAGGTCAGGTCAGGTCAGGTCAGGTCAGGTCAGGTCAGGTCAGGTCAGGTCAGGTCAGGTCAGGTCAGGTCAGGTCAGGTCAGGTCAGGTCAGGTCAGGTCAGGTCAGGTCAGGTCAGGTCAGGTCAGGTCAGGTCAGGTCAGGTCAGGTCAGGTCAGGTCAGGTCAGGTCAGGTCAGGTCAGGTCAGGTCAGGTCAGGTCAGGTCAGGTCAGGTCAGGTCAGGTCAGGTCAGGTCAGGTCAGGTCAGGTCAGGTCAGGTCAGGTCAGGTCAGGTCAGGTCAGGTCAGGTCAGGTCAGGTCAGGTCAGGTCAGGTCAGGTCAGGTCAGGTCAGGTCAGGTCAGGTCAGGTCAGGTCAGGTCAGGTCAGGTCAGGTCAGGTCAGGTCAGGTCAGGTCAGGTCAGGTCAGGTCAGGTCAGGTCAGGTCAGGTCAGGTCAGGTCAGGTCAGGTCAGGTCAGGTCAGGTCAGGTCAGGTCAGGTCAGGTCAGGTCAGGTCAGGTCAGGTCAGGTCAGGTCAGGTCAGGTCAGGTCAGGTCAGGTCAGGTCAGGTCAGGTCAGGTCAGGTCAGGTCAGGTCAGGTCAGGTCAGGTCAGGTCAGGTCAGGTCAGGTCAGGTCAGGTCAGGTCAGGTCAGGTCAGGTCAGGTCAGGTCAGGTCAGGTCAGGTCAGGTCAGGTCAGGTCAGGTCAGGTCAGGTCAGGTCAGGTCAGGTCAGGTCAGGTCAGGTCAGGTCAGGTCAGGTCAGGTCAGGTCAGGTCAGGTCAGGTCAGGTCAGGTCAGGTCAGGTCAGGTCAGGTCAGGTCAGGTCAGGTCAGGTCAGGTCAGGTCAGGTCAGGTCAGGTCAGGTCAGGTCAGGTCAGGTCAGGTCAGGTCAGGTCAGGTCAGGTCAGGTCAGGTCAGGTCAGGTCAGGTCAGGTCAGGTCAGGTCAGGTCAGGTCAGGTCAGGTCAGGTCAGGTCAGGTCAGGTCAGGTCAGGTCAGGTCAGGTCAGGTCAGGTCAGGTCAGGTCAGGTCAGGTCAGGTCAGGTCAGGTCAGGTCAGGTCAGGTCAGGTCAGGTCAGGTCAGGTCAGGTCAGGTCAGGTCAGGTCAGGTCAGGTCAGGTCAGGTCAGGTCAGGTCAGGTCAGGTCAGGTCAGGTCAGGTCAGGTCAGGTCAGGTCAGGTCAGGTCAGGTCAGGTCAGGTCAGGTCAGGTCAGGTCAGGTCAGGTCAGGTCAGGTCAGGTCAGGTCAGGTCAGGTCAGGTCAGGTCAGGTCAGGTCAGGTCAGGTCAGGTCAGGTCAGGTCAGGTCAGGTCAGGTCAGGTCAGGTCAGGTCAGGTCAGGTCAGGTCAGGTCAGGTCAGGTCAGGTCAGGTCAGGTCAGGTCAGGTCAGGTCAGGTCAGGTCAGGTCAGGTCAGGTCAGGTCAGGTCAGGTCAGGTCAGGTCAGGTCAGGTCAGGTCAGGTCAGGTCAGGTCAGGTCAGGTCAGGTCAGGTCAGGTCAGGTCAGGTCAGGTCAGGTCAGGTCAGGTCAGGTCAGGTCAGGTCAGGTCAGGTCAGGTCAGGTCAGGTCAGGTCAGGTCAGGTCAGGTCAGGTCAGGTCAGGTCAGGTCAGGTCAGGTCAGGTCAGGTCAGGTCAGGTCAGGTCAGGTCAGGTCAGGTCAGGTCAGGTCAGGTCAGGTCAGGTCAGGTCAGGTCAGGTCAGGTCAGGTCAGGTCAGGTCAGGTCAGGTCAGGTCAGGTCAGGTCAGGTCAGGTCAGGTCAGGTCAGGTCAGGTCAGGTCAGGTCAGGTCAGGTCAGGTCAGGTCAGGTCAGGTCAGGTCAGGTCAGGTCAGGTCAGGTCAGGTCAGGTCAGGTCAGGTCAGGTCAGGTCAGGTCAGGTCAGGTCAGGTCAGGTCAGGTCAGGTCAGGTCAGGTCAGGTCAGGTCAGGTCAGGTCAGGTCAGGTCAGGTCAGGTCAGGTCAGGTCAGGTCAGGTCAGGTCAGGTCAGGTCAGGTCAGGTCAGGTCAGGTCAGGTCAGGTCAGGTCAGGTCAGGTCAGGTCAGGTCAGGTCAGGTCAGGTCAGGTCAGGTCAGGTCAGGTCAGGTCAGGTCAGGTCAGGTCAGGTCAGGTCAGGTCAGGTCAGGTCAGGTCAGGTCAGGTCAGGTCAGGTCAGGTCAGGTCAGGTCAGGTCAGGTCAGGTCAGGTCAGGTCAGGTCAGGTCAGGTCAGGTCAGGTCAGGTCAGGTCAGGTCAGGTCAGGTCAGGTCAGGTCAGGTCAGGTCAGGTCAGGTCAGGTCAGGTCAGGTCAGGTCAGGTCAGGTCAGGTCAGGTCAGGTCAGGTCAGGTCAGGTCAGGTCAGGTCAGGTCAGGTCAGGTCAGGTCAGGTCAGGTCAGGTCAGGTCAGGTCAGGTCAGGTCAGGTCAGGTCAGGTCAGGTCAGGTCAGGTCAGGTCAGGTCAGGTCAGGTCAGGTCAGGTCAGGTCAGGTCAGGTCAGGTCAGGTCAGGTCAGGTCAGGTCAGGTCAGGTCAGGTCAGGTCAGGTCAGGTCAGGTCAGGTCAGTCAGGTCAGGTCAGGTCAGGTCAGGTCAGGTCAGGTCAGGTCAGGTCAGGTCAGGTCAGGTCAGGTCAGGTCAGGTCAGGTCAGGTCAGGTCAGGTCAGGTCAGGTCAGGTCAGGTCAGGTCAGGTCAG